>CM065898.1:30554156-35554156 GCA_033439115.1 Firmiana major | reverse complement strand
ATGATTCCTATGTGTATGAACACTCTATTATTATAGTTGAATCATAAGAAGACTATTTACTCGATTTAAAGTGTTAGTAAAATGATTTAACACACAAAAGCTACATAAAAAGCCCGATGTTAGCTATAAGAGTCATAGGCTAAACCGAGTGGATCTAAATCATTCTGACTGAAAATAAGAACTTAAAATGAGAAAGTATAGAGAGCTCATCAAGGAAAGTCAGCTTGATTTAGTTCCGAACACAGAAAATGAGAGTAAAAGCTAAAAAGGGTAAATTGGACCTTTTTGGTGAGTTAAGGTATTTAAGTTGTTTCGGGTGTAATTATCCACCGGGAATGGTTGAAACATAAAGATGAGAGTGTAAGACATAAGACTTGACACTTTCGGAATTTTGAGAAAAAGTCAACTTGGTCAATGGTTAAGGAAAAAGTCAACTATAGTTAAGAAAGTGGACTTTACCATAGTTGACTAATCATGGTTAAAAATTAACCTATGGAGAAAAAATTGGGGAAAAATATTCTTCATCAGAATACAAGATAATCATCCCCGGAAGTAAGGAAATTTATTCGGAAGGATTCCTGATTAAATTTAATGGTTAGAAACGTAATGGGCCTAAGGTGAAAATTTTAAAGCCCATTAAGGTATACTAAATGTAGATCGAAATTCTTAGGTCCCTTAGACCGAATTGTTGGACCAATTGATAGGCCAAATATTAAGACAATTAAAGGCTCGAGCTATAGTAAAAATTTCAGCCCAAAAGCCCATTAAGAAAGCCCAAACCAAGAAGCCAAAATGGAAAGCCCATGAGATAAATATCTAACCATAGTTAAAGCTAAACATAACTCATAAGGTGACTCATGACTAAGGCTTAGGAAGTCAAGTTTAATGGCTGGAAAGTAAGGCTTAATGGCTAAGTAAATGGCTTATAAAATCAGCCATGGTCATCTTCACCACACCATTCTCGGCTAGAAGAAGAAACCATTGAAACAAATTATCCAAGCTTTCTCTCACTAGAAATCACTAAGAATTAGGCATATTTGGAACTTGTATTCTTCATGAAAGTTGTTCCAAATTTGAAAGGAGAGTGACATATGTTGGAATTGACTATCAAGGAGCCATAGAGTCCAAACTGTGAGCCTCCAAAGTTTCAGCCAAGTGTGAACACAACTATTGGTATATTTTCAAGTTTTCAATTTCATATATGTTAATGTATGAATAATTTTAAGTATATTGGTACATGTTTTAAGCATTGAAACCTATGAAATCACTATGATCTTGGTTAGGCCGAGAGTGAGTAGTGAAATATTGATGAATGCCCATATGATTTTAAGGCATAAATAGGTTAATATACATGTGTTAATGATTATGGTGTAATTAGAATTAATCAAATTGATTAATTAATACATGTATTAAGTTGGCAATCAAGGTGTTTGATAAAATGCCTAAATGAACTATGTGATGTTTAAAAATGTTGCCAACTAAGTGTTTGTGAAAATGCCTAAGTGAATTGGCTAAGGAAAGGGACATGGCCGGCATGCCATGGTGTGACCAACGGCATGGATAGCTCTCGGCCATAGCATGTGGCTGAGAGGTCCAATGGGCCAAGCCTAAATATTTTAGGCCCAATGTGATGTAATGGGTCTAGGACAAGCCCAATAAGAGTTGGTGGGCCCCACAAGCCCAATAGGCCCAACAAAAATGAATAGTAAAATGGAAAATGGGCTTAAGACATAGTTAGGCCCATTAAGGTTTAATAAAGCCCATTAATGGAAATAGACTGTATTTAATATGAAATACAGTATGAAAAGTTTAATTAACCTGATAAATGGTTATATGCAGCTCCAGATATCATTGGAGGAGCAAATCGGACTGCTGAATCGAGCAGCGCAGAGAAAGTGAAATTTCTCAAGTGATTGCAGGTAAGGGACTTTTTGTGAGTAGTTGAGATACCTGCACGTATTTTCATCTTCTTTTACATTCACTTAAAAACTCTGAGGGTCAAAGAAAGTGCATAATAATTATTGTGACCCGATAGTGGCAAATTATGATTTTGCCCCTAGTTAGTCAAAAAGTCAACTTTTGTGAAAAGTTGTAAAAAGTATGGAAACCACCATTTTGAGTGTTTTACTGCTGTTTAGCAGAAGAATAAATAGATGGGCTGATGATTTTAAGGTTGATGTGAATTAAGCACACTTTATAGTGCTGATTTTGATATTTTGTAAATCATCCCTTTTTAAAGAACCATCTATCATATTATGTGAGAATGAATTGTGCTGGAGCACAACTCGCACTGGATTTCATATATTTTTCCACATATATTAGTGATGAATTGTGATTCGCACTAGATTTCCATGACATGCATAATAGAGTGCTAGAGTTATTACTCGTACTCAGTTTTATATGATATATGCATGAGAGAGTGCTGGAGCGATTAGCTCATACTTGAGTTTTTCATGAGATGCATGACAGAGTGCTGGAGCGTTGCTCGTACTTGATTCTTCATGATTTATACATGACATAGTACTGGAGCTATTGCTCGTACTTGATTTGATGATATTGTGCATAGCATGGTACTGGAGCTATTGCTCGTACTTGATTTAGTACATGAACTATGCATTGACCTAGTTGCTAGAGGTGTACTCATACTACAGTTGAGTTTGTGATGTAAAACAGTGTTTGAGCGGAGTGTCGACTGTGAGTCGAGCTCAAATGCGCGCACTGTATGTGATATATAATACATGTTGAAAACCATACTTGATTTCCTTGTGTAGACTGAGTGTCACACTTTGAGAGGATTCGCATGAGGATTTAGAGACGTGGCATGATATTCCATGGTTTTGAGGGTTATGACCTATGGCAGGCACCCCGACTGTGATGTAGGATCCACGGGTGTACGTTGTACCGTGCATGTGGCATGGAGTACATTGTACCGTGTGTTGTTGTGGAGTTGAGGAGGATATAGCCGGCGGTTGTGATGGACTGACCCCCCTCCCGTTGCAGCAGTGATACCCCTAGCTTGGGATCACATGTCGGATATGATCATAGTCCATGATACTATTTACGTTTTCACCCCAGAGTCTCACATGATATATCACTTGATTGACTGATTTAATTACGAACAAACCTGAGGGATGGGTCGGACTCCGATTTTGTGTTGTGAATAATTTAAATGCCATATTTACTGTGATTTAAACATACATGGCATGATTTATCTAAAGGCATTGTGATATTATAAAGATGCATTGTTTTGCACTACATGCCTACATTTGAGAAAGAAAGCATGATTTCTGTACATAGGATTTAATCTGTACAAGTATATACATATATATTTAAAGACATGCTTTTAAAGTGAGTAAAGGAAATGATGTTTTCAATGCATAGCATTATTTGAGTAGATAGTATAGATATCTACTTGCTTGCCTGATTTCCTTACTGAGAGCATTGTATGCTCACCCCCTTTCTTTATATCTCTCTACAGAGCATCAGCAGTAGAGTGAGAGCTATTGAGAGATAGTATTCCAGTATCCACTGCTATTTCCTATCGATTGACAGGTATACATATTTTGTACGGTTATGAATCTAAACATAGAAACAGCACAGTGATGTATACGATATATATTATGTGGAATGTAATTGTAGTAGACTTTATATAATCTCACATGTATTATAAAAGAAGCTACAGTCAGTGACAGTATATTAACATGTATGTATGATAATGGATGATATGGTATGCGAGGAAGCTAACATCGAATCACAGCCCAACCATTGATGAGAGGAAAGGTAAGTTAAAATACGAAAAAAATTTAGTGATTTTGGTTAAAGTCATGAATTGAGATGAGGTCTTGACAGAAAGGCCAAGCAGAGTATTGGTGGGGATCCACCAACGTCCTTCTGACCGCTCAACATCTGGTGATTTGTTGGGATGCATTCTTGACAGCATTCAGAGAGCAGTATGTTCCACGAGCTGCCCAGCAAAAGATGCGGATGGACTTTTTGAATTTGGTACAGGGCAGTATGACAGTGGATGAATACGAGAGTAAGTTTACTATGCTGAAGAGGTATGACCCTGAGACATTTCGGAATGAAGAGCGTCGTACTGAGTGGTTTCTAGCTCGGTTAAGGCCAACCATTCAGGATACAAATTGGGGTATTTACCTTGATAAAACTGTGAGGGGCCTGTGGGGCTTTCAAAGCGGACAATACAGATGAGTAACGATATCAACAGTAATCGATGTCACAGCAGTCGATGTTGTAGGCCCAAAAAGGGTGACCATGGCCGGCTGGGTTGGGCCGTTACAATAAAACACGCGTTTTATTGTGACGACTGTGTGGCACTTTGTTCCCGCAAGATTCAAGAGGTGACCCCCACAGTCTCACTCAATGTATTGTCCTCTTTGGCTGCGCAATACATGGATCTGGTGACGGTTACACCTGGGGTCGCCAGAAAGTGGCCGGTTCGGCCTCTTTCCTATTCGGCGTCATTGCCTCTCTTCTCCTTCGTCGATTTGCTTCTTTCCTTACGCCGTCGACGACTCCTCAACCTTCCTCTGGCCGGTGACGACGCGAGCTTCCCCCCTCCAGCCACTGCTCTCTCTTTCTCTTCCCTTTTTTTCTTCTCTCTCGACCTCTCCTTCGCGTTTTCCTTTCTTTTTTCTGCTTGGTTTCATTCTCTCCTCTGTTTAACAGAGGAGAGAAAAGGAAAAGAAGGGGTTGAGCCCCTTCCCCCGACTCCTTTCCTTTTTTTTGTTTATATATATATATAATATATTATATATTATATATTTTAATATAAAATATTATAAAATAAAATATCTTTAAATACAATACACTATTATAATATTTTATATTAAAACATCTACATACATATATATATTTATTTCATTTATTTCTACATATATATTTTAAATAATATATATAGAAACATTTTTTTCCTGGGAATATTGTCTCGTAATTTTGAAATAAATTCTGGAAGTGGGAAATTTCAGGTTATCACATCCCACCCTCCTTAAAAAAATTTGGTCCTCTAAATTTCTTCAAATCTAATTGGGTTAGCTAAACTTATATCGAATACGTTCTAGGGAGAGTGATGTCATCTAAGTTACTTGTTCTCACTTAAATCCTTTTGAAAGTTCACAATATGAAATTCAATTAACTTTTAAGGAGGCTAAGAAATGACAATATAAATGTCAATCTTCTTTAGTACTACTGATACGTCCTTGCCTCATTTTGTAATTTACTCTTTTTGCATAGGTAACATCACATGTATTAGAACATTATCATTCAATTCGCAGCTCAAAATCAGACAGATACAGTGTATGGGATGTGATTAACTCTTTGAACCTTTCTTGACTGATTCAACAAGATAAACTTGGCTCAATGGTACCAGGAGTGCAAGAACAAAGACTTTAAGGTCTTAGGTTCAAGCCTCTGAGGACGTGAATTTGGGTATTTACCTCGATAAACCCGTGAGGGGCCTGGTATGCCCAAAGCGGACAGTACGGTTGAGTCAAGGCAAACTTGGGATCGATGTTGTGGCCCAAGAGGGGTGGTCATGGTCGATCAAGAGGATGCCAGCCAATGGCCAAGGAAACGAGTTGGGCCTTGTCAATAAAACGCGGGTTTTATTGTGACGACTGTGTGGCACTTTGTTCTCGCAGGATTTAAGAGGTGGCCCCCACAGTCTCACCCAACGTATTGTTCTCTTTGGCTGCGCAATGCATGGATCTGGTGACGGTTACGCCTAGGCTCGCCGAAAAGTGGCCGGTTTGGCCTTTTTCCCATTCGGCGTTGTTGCCTCTCTTCTCCTTCGCTGATCAGCTTCTTTCCTCACACCGCTGACGACTCCTCAGCCTTCCTCTAGTCGGCGACGATGCAAGCTTCCCCCTCCAGCCACTGCTCTCTCTTTCTCTTCCTTTTTTTCTTCTCTCTCAGTCTCTCCTTCGCGTTTTCCTTTCTTTTTTTCTTTTTCTTTTTTTTGGTTGAACCAGTTCGAACCGGTTCAGACCACCTTTTTCAGCTAAATCGGTCTGAATCGGTTCAACACCATTTTGCCCAAGCCCGACGTCGAATGGGAAAGAGGTTGAACCGGCCACTGTTCGGCGAGCCCAGGTGTAACCGTCACCAGATCCATGCATTGCGCATCCAAAGAGAACAATACATTGAGTAAGATTGTGAGGACCACCTCTTGAATCCTGTGAGAACAAAGTGCCACACAGTCATCATAATAATTTTTTGTAAGATTACATTTTAAACATAATAAATATATATATTGTATTTATTTTTATTATTTTTAAATACATTTTCAATTAACAAAAATATATATTCTTATAACATATTTTCATTTAATTTTATTGTCTAATTAAGTACAGAAAATTTTACGGTGTTTACATTATCGGTATTGACTCATATGATTAACGAATGTTTGTAGCTACCGAGGATATATCCGGAGTAAATTGAGCCAATCACGAGAAACAAGAAAGGAAGAAGGAGTTGCTTCCCAGTGAATTGAGGTAAGGGAATTGTGTTAGCCCTAGAAGTATCTGTATGCATTTCGGGCGCATCGGTGATTCCTTAAAGTGTCTAAGGGTTTTAAAATGAAATAAATGATTTAAGGGCAATAAAAATGGGATTTGAGAAAAGTTCATGAAAAGCAAGAACATGGTGTCTTGAATCTTTTACTGCTTTTAGCATGTAAAAATTGGTAGGTTGGCTAGCATTTAGATGATTTGCATGAAAATAGTTTGATTTGGTTTCATAACCATACTTTGGAAAGAATGAGCCACCTACAAGATTTTTGCGGAAATGAAACGTGCTAGAGCATTGCTGATATGAGATTTGATGTGTTTATACGTGCATTAGTGCTGGAGCATACCTCACACTAGAGTTTTACATGCATGAGTGTTGGAGCCTAACTCGCACTAGTTCTTACATGGATTTCACGATATAGTGCTGAAGCATAGCTCGCACTAGAGTTTTATATGCATGAGTGCTTGAGCCTAGCTCACACTAGTTTTCACATGGGTTTTGACATTGTGCTAGAGCGTTACTCGCACTAGATGTCCACTTTATACTTATTGTTGTGCTAGAGACTACTCGTACGTGATTTTTATAACATGTTGGGAGCCGTGCTAGGAGCTTCGGGTAGGCTGTGTGCCACGCCGATAAAATAGGCTCGTACGTGCTTATTGAGATGTGGCATGATATGTTGTGATGGAATGGGTCCACGAAGTACGTTGTATCGTGCATATAGCATGGACTACATTATACCGTGTATGGATATTATATATAATGTCTTCATACGATGGATATTCTGCTATAGACTGGCGGGTTAGACGTGACCCACCTTCAGTGCGGAAGCAGATAGAGGTGATACCCCGCACACTAGGATCCGTGTAGCCTAGGATCACAGTGGATATGGCTATAGTCCTAGTTATTACCCTTATTGATATTATAATATGCCTATCTCACATGTCTTATTTTATGATGAATCCATGTTTTTAAAAATGGTTTTGTGGGTTAGGACAGTCCAAGGGAGGGGCTGAATCTTGATTAATGGTGAATTTCTGTGATGATTTGTGTTGAGTAAGAATTGTTTTATGTACACCTCACATGACGATTTTCCATGCTTTAATTACAATTTGTGCATGATGATTTTCCATGCTTTGTTTAAGAATTGTGCACTGATTTAAATAACATGAATTGCTTTTCATATCATGAACACGTGCATGAATTGATGAATTTGGAGTATGACAAGTAAATGCTTGGTTTTATGCATGGCATCACGATCATGTAGATAGTAAAGTTATCTACCTGCTCGCATGATTGCCATACTGAGCGCGTGGTTTACTCACCCCCTTATTTTCCCCCTCTACAGAGCACTTACAGTAGATAGAGAGAGAGCGACTGAGGATCGAATTTTGGTGTCCGTCACATCCCATCACACAAGGTATACACATTTGTATAGTTTTTGTATCTAGACATGTCAAAGCATAGTAATATCTTTGAGTGTAATTTTTGGGGATGTAAAGGATTGTAAACACATGTAAACAGCAACCTTGATTTAGAAATACAAGTGTTTATGTTTAAATGAATTGTAAATTGAAATGATTTGATTGGATGAGATTGACACCGATACATAGCCCAACTATTGGTGGTGTAGCTGTTCACGATCAAGTAAAGGTAAAGAACAAACAATAAGAAATGGATTAAATAATAAACGAAAATGAAAAATTTGTAATGGATTTTTGGTGGATTGAGGGTCATGACATAAGGTGTTTGTGAAAATGCTTATGTGAACTAGATATAAGCCTTAAGATATGCTTGTTAGGTGTTTGATAATATGCCTAAGAGAAAACTAAGGTGTGTGGCGTGAATGGTGTGGCCAATTCGGCCAAGCAAAGCTAGGTGGTGTTTAGCCACCATGTGTTGGCCGAGAGGTTCCATGGTCCAAGCCTAAATGCAATTGGCCCAAATGTAGTGAATGGGCCTCACAAATGGCCCAATGAGTGTTAATGGGATTAATGAGCCCAATAGGCTTTATGGAGTGACTAGTAAAGTGAAAATGGGCTTAAGAAAGAGTTTGGCCCATTAAGGGATAACGAGGCCCAATAAGAGTAATCGAGCTTATTACTTTAAATAGACCGTAGAGAGAGTGAAAAATGAGTTATCAGACTTAATTGATGTTATTGATAACTATCTACAGCTTCAGGAGATATATTTGGAGTAGGATAGACCGATTTACGGAAAGTGGAAAAGGATAAAAGTGCATTCAATTGATTCCAGGTAAGGGATCTATACGAGCTCTTAGAGATATTTATACGTATTTTTATCGCATTTTGTATGCACTTAAATTCTGTATAGAGTACAGATATGAATTATCTAGATGAAACCCAAATATGAGAAAATTACAAAAATGCCATTGGGAATTGTGAGAAAATAAAAATGCATAAAGTGCATGATTTCAGTGTTTTCAGTCTGAAAAGTGGTTTTGTAAGAGTGAAATGATAGACTGGCTCATGATTTTTACTGTCTACATTAAATTGTACATTTTTCAAAGTTAAACGTCTTGAGTGGGAGAAATCTCATGGATAGATGACCATTTGGGAAGTTACCCCTCTTGCTCTGTTGTGCACCGTTTTGAGTGTTGAACTCGGTTATGAGTAGCGTTTTCATCATAATCGAGTCATCTATCTATTTTCTGTGTGAAATAGTGTTGGAGCTGTCATGTTAACTGTGAGTTACACAAATCTACTCGCATTGGATTTTAATAAGATATATGAATGAAACCGTGCTTAATCCCTTGTGTTGACTGTGTGTCACACTGACTTGCTCGAACTAATTTTTTATATAGGCAATGGTTAATGGTTTTTAGGTTGAGGTGATGAGTCTCAAACTCAGGCAACCCACAACTATGTGATTATTGTACTGTAGTTCACGGAGTACGTTGTACCATATAGACAACATGGAGTACGTTGTATTGTGCCACTAGTCTTCAAACGTGTGATTTATATGTGATAGCCGAAGGGTAGGCTGATCCTCTCCCCAGGCTTATAGACACCCTGGCACACCTAGCTAGTGATTGCTTAGGGTCACTAACTTTGGCCATATGTCATTTGGATTATGTGTAGATCCCTGTTTAGTCTCATCTGTAATTGATTTCTGTGACAAAACTATTTGTGATGTGAATTGGTTTAGATGTGAATTTTTTGCACGGAACTATGAACTATTTTACCCCGAATGATCTTTCTATATTCGGATTCGTAGCAAAGATTTTCTATTTGTTTTACTGTGACTGTTTTTGTGAATGAGATTGGTTTTCGGTATAATGCATAGTATTATAAGCATGTAGATAGTATAGTTGTCTATTGCTTACATATTTTCCTTGCTAAGCGTGTTAGCTCACCCCCCTACTCTCTCTCTCCACAGATTAGTTCTAGTAGTCTGAGAGCTCTGTGGTAGATCTTATATTTCCTTCTGTCTGCAACTTCTATCGCTTGTGCATAGGTATACACTTTTGTAGTCTTTTGTATCTAAACATGATATTGCACAGTAATGTATATATGTTAGTACTGGGGATGTAAACCAATGTAAACGAATGTGAATTATTATAAATTAATATAAGTAGAATTTCTTATTATAGATGTATGAGATGTGAATGAACTGAAGGGAATAGGAATTGATCGACTAATATTGACTCATAGCCTAGCCAATTAATGTGAGTGAGTCGTGAACTGTGATAAATAATGGTAAGAGTGTAGCAAAAAGGGTCACAACAATTTGTGTGCCAAATGATGAGACCCTGAGACAGAGAATTTTGAGAGAGTCTCATTGTTCTCTATTCATCATGCACCCAGAAAGTACTGAGATGTACCATGGTCTACATAAGGTGTACTGGTGGATTGGAATGAAGAGAGATGTGACAGACTTTGTGGTTAGATGTTTAGTCTGCCAGCAGATTAAGTTTGAGCATCAGAAGCCAGCAGGGCTACTGAAATCATTACCGGTACCTACTGAGAAATGGGAGCATATTACTATGGATTTTATTATGGGATTACCGAGGACCCAAAAAGGCCATGATGCAGTCTGGGTGGTGATTATGGATAGACTGACTAAGAGTGCCTACTTCCTTACCATCAAGAGCACAGATTCCCTTAATGCTTTGGAAAACTTGTATGTTCGAGAGATTGCACAATTGTATGGGGCTCCCGTAAGTATTACATCTGATAGGGATTCCAAGTTCACCTCCAGATTTTGGACTCATTTTCAGGAAGCTATGGGGTCTCGTTACATTTGAGCACTGCCTACCATCCTCAGATCGACGGTCAGTCCGAGCGGACTATTCAGACCTTAGAGGACATGTTAAGGGCATGTGCATTAGATTTTAAAGGCTCATGGGATGATCATTTGCCCCTCGCAGAGTTTGTCTACAATAATAGTTATCATGTCAGTATTGGAATAGCACCATATGAGGCTCTATAAAGCAAAAGATATAGATCCCTTGTAGTGTGAGAAGAAGTGGGTGATAGAAAAATATTTGCTCCCGATCTTGTTGAACAACCAGCTAGAGGTATTCAACTAATTTGTAATAGACTGAGGACGGTACAAAGCAAACAGAAGAGTTACGCTGATGTGCGAAGGCGGCCTCTAGAATTTCAAGTTGAGGACTCTATATTTGTGAAAGTGTCTCTGATGAAGGGTGTCATGCACTTCGAAAAGAAAAGGAAGCTGAGTCCTCGTTTCATTGGTCCATTTGAAATAGTAGAGAGAGTGGAGGATGTTGCCTACAAATTTGCCTTACCTCCATAGTTGTCTGGGGTACATGATGTCTTTCATGTTTCTATGTTGAGGAATTATCATTCGGACCCTTCTCATGTTATTGAGTATGGATCGTTGGACATACAATAAGATATGAGTTATGTTAAGCAACCAGTCTAAATTCCCGACAAAAGAAAGAAGGTACTTCGATCCAAGACAATCCCATTAGTAAAGGTTCTCTGGCAACACCACTTGACATAAGAAGCTACGTTGGACATAGAGAGCCACATGAGAGATAAGTACCCTCAACTATTCGATGGACCAACCTGAATTTAAAGGACCAAATTCCTAAAAGATGGAGAGAAATGTGAAACCCAAAAATTTTCGTTTTATTATTTAATTGGAAACTATAAAGCAATTAAGATACTCAGAATAATATTATGCAGGCCCGGAATAATCAAAGCACTTGGATTAGTAACACGAAGCTCGGGGCATAAAAACCAAGGTAAGGTTTTAAATTTAACTATTTCTCAAAGATTGCATTTATAAATATGCTTTGGTGGTTAGAAGGCGAAATTAAGGTATTGGAAGTGAAAAAGTTAGTAAAAACTCGAGTTAACACTAAATCGAGAAATTGGGCGTAGTAAGTGAAATAATTTCAAAATAAATTCTCTAAATTTGAGAAAATTATTCAGAGGCCATAGGAAATTAATATAAGGTATAATCGATTTGGGGAATGAAAATTTAGTGGAAATAAGGAGGTCTTGGTAGTCGAATTAAATTTTAAAGTAAACCGAAAACCTTAAGGAATTTCAATCGGTAATGACTAAATCGGGCAAAATGGGCTCAAACGGGAAACGTTTCTTAAACAAGTGGGCCCAAAATTTTTATGGAACATACTAGGGACTTAGTATAACATATGAGAAGTGGAAATTTGGAAGAAATCGGGCTGGAAATAGTTTTTTAGAATTTTCGAAAAACATAACTATTGGCAGCCCAGGCCTAGCACCCTATTGGCCTAACAAAAAGGCCCATTTTGAAGACCTTATAGAAGGCTTTTGAGCTTGATCTTTTCCAAAATTAAATTAGACTTAAAGCCCTTTCTGGAACACTAAAGAACACCCCAAACCAAGCTGGAACCAAAGAAGTTGCCAAAGCGTCCTTCCCCTATTTCACTTTGTGGAATTTTTTGCCACCTTCCTTACAGAATTAGAGTCTAGCCAAGAAGGACCGATTTTAGCTCTGGAAGTCCCCTACAACATATTACAATTTCAGCCAAAAACAAGGTTATTTTCCTAGTGAAAAGGTAGAAAGAAGAACAGGGGCCGAAATTGCCCTATTTCAAATGTAAGAAAAAGCTTAAGTTTATGATTTCTTGGCTAGTTTTTTAGCTTATTTTTTATGATTCTAAGTTGTATACATGTATATCTACAGCGGAGAATCATTTTTGGAGAAAGAAAAAGTGGTCAAAGTTGGTCAAACAAGGTAAGAGGTTGTCAAAAGATGATGATGACGATATATGTTGTTGTTTGATGATTTTGGATGATTTTTGCTAAAGTAGAAATTGATGAAATAATTTCTAGTGTATGGTGTAAATTCAGCCAGCCTTGATTTGTTAGGGAGAAGATGAAATTTGGTTGAATTAGGTGTTATAGAGTGTTAGTTTAATATGAAAAGTTCGGTTTATAGCTCGGTTTAGTAAAAATCGTAAAACTGTGAAAATTGGCAAGTTGATAAGTTGTAAGGTGTTGTTTAGAGACTTGAATAAGTGTTTAAGCTATTACATTTATAAGTTTGAAGTTAAAAGAAAAGAAATTATCGACAAAACTTAAACCGACACATTTAACGGTAAAATCGAGTAAATAACAAAATTGACAAAAATAGTCAAATTTAATGACGCTTTTACAAGTTGATGTATATTTAAGTATACTAAAATGAATTTGGGCGTCATCTGATGATTTTGAAACTTATAAAAATTTAAATACAAAATAAATGTCTTTACTGGGTATACCTTTAACACTGATGAATACTTTGCTAATGTATGGGTGTGCAAAATAATTCTTCCTACAAGTGGTCCCCGCTACGAACGTGGCTCTATGGGGGAAAGTAATGGGTGAGTTTAACGTGCTCAGTAAGAAAAATCAAGCGGTAGGTAGATAAATACACTATCTACCTATACGGGCTTGAAACAAATATAACATAGATGTATACATTTCAGTAAAAATATTATTGAACACATCATTGTTATCATGGAAATCGTACGACAAAATAGTATTTAAAATCATTTACAGTAAATGAAACAATTTCACACAGTATATCATTTCATTCAATCAGTTCAGAAATTTAAATGTATCAGACAAGGCAGAATATGCATCATCAGTAATCAATAGGATAATTGGTCAATGTCAATGACTTCGGGCAATCACTGATCAGGTGTGTTGGGATGTCAGTTGCCGTGAGAGTGGTCAACTACCCGAACAGCTCACACAGTACATTATATCCCATACCAGCAACACGGTACAACGTACTCACAAGCGTATTGCACGGTTCATCGTACTCTGTGGACCATAATAACATTCACAGTTCAGTATAATTCACCGTCGCCTTTTCGTCTCAAATTCGCGTGCGAGCTGGTCAGTGCAAAATCACATAGCAATATACGACAGACTAGCACAATTTTAACATCAATAACTCTTTAAATCACGTGCGAGCAAGTCTGTGCAAGATCACATAGCAAAACACGATAGACCATGACCGTTTTAACATCAGTAACACTTTAAATCACGTGCAAGCAGGTCCGTGCAAGATCCCACAGCAATACAGGACGACTAGCACGGTTTTGATCAAAACCATTTTATGAATAGCCCATTTATCCAAATAGTTTCTAAATCCCGATTCAGTATATAAAACAAATTGAAGGGGTTGTCTTGCCTTTTTTCAATTGAAACCATAAGGTACAGTCTTTAGGTAATAAATCTGAAGCTTTTGATTTAAAACAATAATTAAAACTACCTTGATATTTATCTAAATATATTAAATAATACTATATCGAAAATCATGTCAATCTCCTAAGTTTAAATATTTCCTAAGATTCCAGAGAGGTAAAATCGGCCTAGGGTCTTCTATGGTTCTAGTAACTAAGAAATTTACCCTAAAATTCATATCTACAAACACCCAAAAAAATACGCGCAATTACTTCTAGCAACATACAAAAATTCAAAGATTTTCCTTCGGTAAAATATTTCCTAAATTCATATCTACAAATCATCAGAAAATACGTGTAAATATCTCTAATAGCTTACATAGTTTTCCTTACGGTAAAATATTCCCTAAAATTTATATTTACAAATCATCAAAAAATATGTGTAAATATCTCAAATAGCTCACATTATTTTCCTTACATTGGTGTCTATCCTTAGTCCTCGGTGCCCCAATGTTGCGAGTCGACTGGTCCGGTAACACTCGATTTATTCTTCCAAAAATTTCAAATAAATATTTTTTATTATCTTTCCCTCGAGTTTCCCAAATTCTTTGCGTAATCTTATTTAACTTAAATTTTATATATATAAATAAACATTCCCTCCTTTTTTTTTTGAATGGTCGTTTCGCGCCATTTCTTTCTTTCTTCTCTTTTCTTCCTCTTTTCTTTCTTCTTTCTCTTCTTAACTGTTCACGGTTCCCTTCTCGGTTTTCCTCACCTCCTCGGCATCTCCATCCTTTCCACCCCTTCTAACACCACCATCATCAGCCTTAGGCCTCGGTCGCCTCCTTCGACACTGTCGGCTCCGTTCCAACCTTCTGCCACGACCACTGTTACCGATGAGCTTCCTCTGTTTTTCGACAGCTCCTGGTTCTCCAACCTCCTCGGGCAGCCTTCGATCCCTTTCTCTCACTCCCAAAAACCTCTTTCATCCCTACATTTCTCGGCCTGTCCTCTTTCTCATCACCTCGCCAGCTGACAGCCTTGAGTCCCTTCCCTGTTTGCCCCTGTTTCTCTTTCTTCCACTGCTGTTTCTGCTGCTTCAAACCAATTTCCACCTTCTTGTCCTCGAAAACCAGCCATCATTCTCCTTGCTGCCCTTCCTCCCATCTTTCCATTCCAGCTGTTGCTTGTCGTCCCTTCTCGCGTTTTTCTCCAGTAACTCGTCTCTCTTTCTATTTCCAGCAGTAACCAAAGCTGATATATATATATATAAATCAGTGCTCATCCTGCCTTTCTCCTCCTCCTTTGTCTGCGTTTCAGTATGTCTAACCCATTCCTCTCTCATCCCTTTTATTTCCAGCTACCAGTGGGCAGAGGCGTGGAGGGTGCAGGACATATGGGTGTGCAGGACTGGCGCACTGGGTTTTAGTGCGAGGGAAAGCTGGTGCGTGCAGGGGTGTGCAGGACTGTGCTTGGCAGGGTCCTGGTGCGCACAGGAGGGTCTGGTGCACTGTACAGACGGTTTGGCGTGGGTGCAGGACTGGGTGCCTGCCATGAAGTGGGAGGGTGCATTCCTGTGCTGGGCGCGCCTGGATTTCATTTTCTTTCCTTTTTTTTTAATTTAATTTTAATTTTAATTTTAATTTAATATCAATAAATGTGCATATATATATATATATATATATTATATATATATATATACTCATTGTTTTATATTGTTATTATTATTGTTATTATTAATTTTTTTATTTTTTTTATCTAATTTTATTTTGTTATTATTTATTTATTTGTTTCCTAAATCAGATTTTTAACAAAATTTTCAACTTATTCTAATAACACCTGTCCAACATAATTAAATTTAATTATCCACAAACAAAAGTGAATTAAATTTAAATTCGATAACGCTTAAGTCAAACACTGAGAAATTTTGGGGGTTTACATGAATAAGTTTTCATAAATATGCAATTTTGATATAAAGCTCGGTTTTGCTAGTATGCGGGTTAATAATCCGAAAAAAAAAATGTAAATTTTTGTTTGAGACTAAGGCAACATGTAGTCTATGATATTAGTCATGCATGGCCCGTGTGGAGTTTGGTCCTTCGTGGTGCATGCCTTATGTCACATCGTGCATGTTTAGTCCTTTGTGGTGTATGCCTACTCGGTGCCTTATCTTCCGCCACTTCGTGCATTGTTCGTTTTGGTCATTAGTGGCGCAGGGTGCTGTACAACCCTGATCCAGTCTATATTAGAGTTGATAAAAATTGGCTCGAACCCGAAAACTTGCTCGAGCCTGCCCGAGACAGGATCGAATTGACCAAAAGTCAAAGGCTCGAGCCTGAGAAAACTCGACCCGAAAAAACCCAAACCCGATAAAGACCAAGCCCTAAAAAATTCGAACTCAACATAACCTGAACCCGATACGACCCGAACCCGAAATCGACTTTATCCGAAACCCGAGAAAATCTGAATTTATAACCCGAAAAACCCGAATTATAATTATATAATTATTATATTAAAAAATAAATAAATAATACTCTTTTTCTAATAAAAATTTATAAAATTTTAATATAATCATTATTTATTTATTACATATTATATCAATAATTTATTATCAACAAAATAAATATTGAATATTTCAATTTAATTATTAAATAAAATTATTTTAAAACACAATATAATATTCAATATCAAATAATTTTCAATATTATGCTTATTATATTTGTAATAATAAATAATAAATATATTATTATATATAACGTTTGATTTTATTATAAAAACAATTATTATACTATTTTATTATATTTGTTTCATATTAAAATTTTAATTTTAATACAATAATAAATCAAATATATATAAACTATTATATAATTGTAACAATTATTTAAATTTGATATTTCGTATAAAACATTGAATACATTATTAACAAAATTAGAATTTAAATTCTCACTCCTATAACTCGTAAACAGAAAAATAGTGATTTGCTTTTTAAATGGTGATTAAGCTAAAAATAAGAATTGAAAGTTGAAAGAGGAGATCATACCCTTTTAAAGGCTGTAATAACTTTTTCACTGCAAAAAAAAGATTCATACTCAACTATGACATGTTTGCATCCAAGTTCCCATGTCATTAACAAGTTAATGATTGTTGTGTTCTAAATTAGTCTAATATAGTAGGAAACAAACCAGCAAAGAAAACATCAAACACCTAAAACTATGACATGTAATATTACAAGAACAACAAAATAGAAAACATACAATCATTCTCATACACAGCCACCTAGCCATGGAGAAACCAATCCCTAGCCACACATTGCATGAAGAACAAAACAAAAAAAATACGATCATTCCATTTAACGCTAGCGGCTTGATGAATAACATGCTCGGAAAGATTGTAAATGCAAGAAGCAACCAAACTCTCCAAGAGCGACACTGTCTTCAAATAAGATTAATGAGGCAATGATCAATCATAATTACTCATAATAAAAAAATTTAAATTTTTAACAATATAACTAGTAAAAAATAAAATATCAACATACATTGCAATTAGAACTCTTCATCCTCCTCCATAAAACAACTAGTTCAATTGATCGGCATTTGGTAGCTACCTGTCAGTCTTATCTGCCAAAACAAATGCCACTTGCCTTCAATATATTTAAGATATTCAAACAAACTGGTTCCCAAAAATGAATTTTTTATTTTGAAGAGAGAGAAAAAAGTCTTGTATGACATCATATGACATCAACAACAGCAGAGGAGATCTTAAATTTCGTGTAACGACCCGTGACCTATAAAAATTCGGGGGAAAATTTTTTTTTTTTGTAACTTCAATTTTCCACTTATCACTTTATTCACTTAGGTTGTATTCCTGTTCAGTGTCAATTCATTTTCTTACTTCTTTATCTGTAATTATAATTAAGTTTCACAGTTGGATTTATATGGCCGATAGAAATTTTCGCAGCATAACGGCTTATATATAATCCTACCCACCTGCAAACCATATGTTTTTAACAATGTTAGATATCCACAACTATTAGACATGCTTTCCAAGTCATATCATCAAATCATTCTACATATTCCAAAACACGTCTAGTTACTCCAAAAAAAAATCCTTAAAAATATTTCATTTATCCTTATACAGATTACATCCCAACACATTACTTTCAATAGATGTTTGTACATACAAATGGTCTGGTAAAGAGATAGGAATGTATACCTTACGCATGTAGAAAATTTAGTCTGAGGAAACTCGTATTCACCAGCCTACATCATCTACACTGCAATTATCACTGTAGTTTCACTGCAACACATCTGAGAGGTGAAGGGGTGAACTTTCGGGAAAAAGCCTAGTAAGAAATGCATTTAAAATGATCATGGTAGCTAAATCACATTGAATGTATGATAAAACTAAAAGATAACATTTCTTTACAAATATCACAGAGCTTCCAAAATGCTAAATGAAAAACATAATCAATAGAAATATAATTTCGAGGTAACAAATCTATTCAGTTACATCAAAATCTTTCGAGACATACAAAACTTCAGAATCTTTCTGATGTTGCCCTTAAAACGACAACGGGGTGATGTTTTCCACCTATTCAAGTTGCGCTAACCACAAAAAGATGCTGTTGATTCAATTTCTTCCACGTATGCCTCCAATTTTCTGCAAAAACAACGGAAATCAGAGAGAGGCAGGGATCTATCCCTGCACGCGCACTCCGATGATTAAGTTAGAAAGTTGTGTTTCTGCATATAGGAGAAAGGAAATTTGTATAAGCAAAATCAAAGAGATTCCAGTTTTTCAGTCCCCCCCTTTTCTAAGTGCTCACCTGGTGTATTTATAGGTTTCTCCCGGGTCGGATCGGGCTTCTCACTCTATCCGGGTTCGAGGGTGTTTTGGGTCTGAGGCCCAGGCGCGTGTCTGGGCTGCGACGGAGTCATTTGGTACTCTGTCGCGGTTTGGAACTGGACGACTTGAGGGTGAGTTCGACATGCGGCAGAGTACCCGTGAACCTCTGTTGCGGCATATGCGACAGAGCTTTGTCGCAGTACATGCGGTAGAGCTCTGTCGCGATCTATGCGATAGAGGTCTATCGCGACATACAGTGTCGCACAGAGACTCTACGTAGAGTATCTATCGCCTACCAAAGCAACTGTGTCGTGTGAATACTCTATCACTTAGAGACTCTATCGCTATAACAGCCACGTAGCTTATATTGTGCCTGACACGTGGCAGTCCCTGGTTGGTCGACCCTCGTACACGTGGACTTTGATGATATGATCACTATCAATTGCTCCCTAATTATTTATAGAAAGATATATTTTCGGAAAGAATTTTACATACCTTTTTGAGGCCTGACTTTCACGACGCGAGCGCGTCTCCAGTTCTTACGGCCTTTATGTTTTCATTGCCTGACTATAGTAACGCAATTACTCTTCAGGCTCTTACATCTCCTCTGATCTTTTACGCCTGGCCACAGTGACGCATTACGCCTCAGGCTCTTACGGCTCGTCTGATTATACGCCTGGCCACAGTAAAGCTATTGCGCCTCAGGCTCTTACAGCTCGTCTGATTTTCACGCCTGGCCACAGTGACGCTATTGCGCCTCAGGCTCTTACGGCTCGTCTGATTTTCACGCCTGGCCACAGTGACGCTATTGCGCCTCAGGCTCTTACGGCTCGTCTGATTATACGCCTGGCCACAGTGACGCTATTGCGCCTCAGGCTCTTACGGCTCGTCTGATTATACGCCTGGCCACAGTGACGCTATTGCGCCTCAGGCTCTTACGGCTCGTCTGATTTTCACGCCTGGCCACAGTGACGCTATTGCGCCTCAGGCTCTTACGGCTCGTCTGATTATACGCCTGGCCACAGTGACGCTATTGCGCCTCAGGCTCCTACGGCTCGTCTGATTTTCACGCCTGGCCACAGTGACGCTATTGCGCCTCAGGCTCTTACGGCTCGTCTGATTATACGCCTGACCACAGTGACGCTATTGCGCCTCAGGCTCTTACGGCTCGTCTGATTTTCACGCCTGGCCACAGTGACGCTATTGCGCCTCAGGCTCTTACGGCTCGTCTGATTTTCACGCCTGGCCACAGTGACGTTATTGCGCCTCAGGCTCTTACGGCTCGTCTGATTATACGCCTGGCCACAGTGATGCTATTGCGCCTCAGGCTCTTACGGCTCGTCTGATTTTCACGCCTGGCCACAGTGACGCTATTGCGCCTCAAGCTCTTACGGCTTGTCTGATTCCTATTTTCTTCCTTTGCAGAATTTCAACAGGAATCAATACACCACCCTTGCCTCTCGGGCTGTACCATCTTTATTACTTCTTCTTGAGCCACATATTTATTGGCTCTAGCAAACAGGTCAGAAAGTGTCACCGGCTGGTCGAGAGAGAGGGATTCTTGCAACTTTTCAGACCTCGTCCCTTGCAACATTGCAGCCATGACCACTCCTACTGGTAGATCTTCCACCTCCAAGGTTGCATCTCGAAAACGATCTACATAGCGCTTCAAGGATTCTTTATTCCCTTGCTTAAGAGTGAGTAGATAAGTAGCGTCCTTCTTCCTCTGGCTATTGATCATGAAGAATCTCAAAAATTCATTTCGCAATTGGTCGAAGGACGAGATGGAACCTTCGTTCAACCCATTAAACCACTTCAGCGCGTGCCCGGACAGTGTAAGTGAAAAGGCCTTGCACATGATTTCATCTTCCCACCCATGTAACAACATGAGGGACTCATATCTTTGTATGTGGTCGTATGGGTCAGCTTTGCCTGTGTAAGTGGCCATAGAAGGCATCTTGAACTTTTTCGACAAGGGTTTGTTCATGATCTCTGGACTGAACGGAATTCTCCTTCTTTGACTATCGTCCGGAGACACCAGTTTCCTCTTTTCCAAAACCCTTTGGACAACTTTCTCCACGTTTTTCGACCCTTGAACCGAGTATGCTCGCCTTCTTTCAGGACCAGAAGAGTCCGAGTGGTAAGCACTCCTTCCGGCACCTCCCATTTCGGGATGCGACCTCGTACCTTCGAAGCAATCTCGGAGGTCAGGACTCTTCTGTCTTTGTCGCTCCCCAGACCTATGTTCTTCCAACTCATACTCCAGCCCCCCTGGAGAAGTACTGCGCTATGCGGGAGAACTCTGCCGCATACGTGCCGTGGGAGAACTCTGTCGCCTATGATCTGCGGGTGAGCTCTGCCGCCTATGAGCTGCGGGTGAGTTCTGCCGCCTGCGATCTGTGGGCGAACTCTGCCACAGGAGAGCTCTGAAGTCTACGGTCCACGAACGAACTCTGCCCGCCCGTTTGCTGCGGGTGAGCTCTGCCGTCTGCGATCCGCGGGTGAGCTCTGCCGCCTCGAGTCTGCGGTAGTATTCACTTCCCGTAACCCTGCCACAGGGTGATTCCTTTGAAATGCGGTAGAATTCGAAATCAGTCCAGTGGCAGTATTTTGCGCTCCTTCCCCTTGCCCAGCATTGACCATGGTGGAGGGTTCACCTCTCTTGTAGGTCTGCCTTAGGGTGTTCTCATCCACCATTTGCTGCACTTCTGGGGGTAAGCTAAACTGCGGGAGAGCGTTCTTGAAGAAGTTCACCATAGCTTTCAACGCTGTCATCGTCCCCTCATTCTGACGCTTCAGAGTTTCAAATTCCTCAATAGAAACCGAGGCCACTCTGCCACCCTTTTCATTCTGTCTTTGTCCTTGCTCTGATCTGACAGGGGGACTCACAGAATTCTCTCCCCCTGCATACTTTGCTGTAGAACGTGTCCTCACCATTTTAATGGAGAATCTGACTTTTTATCCTGATTTCCACAGACGGTGCCAATTGATGTTGCCCTTAAAACGACAACGGGGTGATGTTTTCCACCTATTCAAGTTGCGCTAATGACAAAAAGATGCTGTTGATTCGATTTCTTCCACGTATGCCTCCAGTTTTCTGCAAAAACAACGGAAATCAGAGAGAGGCAGGGATCTGTCCCTGCACGCGTACTCTGATGATTAAGTTAGAAAGCTGTGTTTCTGTATATAGGAGAAAGGAAATTTGTATAAGCAAAATCAGAGAGATTCCAGTTTTTCAGTGCCCCCTTTTCTGAGTGCTCACCTGGTGTATTTATAGGTTTCTCTCGGGTCAGATCGGGCTTCTCACTCTATCCGGGTTCGAGGGTGTTTTGGGTCTGAGGTCCAGGCGCGTGTCTGGGCTGCGACGGAGTCATTTGGTACTCTGTCGCGGTTTGGAACTGGACTGTCATGCCCCGCTTTCGGGAACCCTTCTATCCATACATTCTCTACTACGGTTGGGCTGTGAGAAGATGCAATTACTAAAAATTTATTTATTTACAGCGAAATATTTAAAACTTTAATTCACACTCCCAGGTGTGTGTGTAAATACACAAAATTAATTGTATAAATACCATGTGTTTACATATCATCCCCATAATACTGATTACAATTCCAAGATATAACTGTGCGATACAATATATTAGATACAAAATACTCGTGTATACAAATCTTATACCTTTGCGGATTGTGGGAGCTGTTCAACACAAAAGACTTAGAGACCACCGCTCTCTTACTTCTCAGTACCTGGAGGGGGAAAATAGTGGGATGAGCAAACCACGGCTCAGTAAGGAAATGTACGCTAGCAGGTAGATATCGTACTACCTACATAGCCCATGCATGCATAAACCAAAACCATGTTTTCGTTATAAATGGAAATATCATACGAACAATGCATTTAAACACATATTTCTCAATAGCATTTTCGTGTAAATCAAATATCAAACTTCCATTTAAAACATGCTCATAAATAGTGCCCTCATGGCACGAATGTGAAATCAGAGATTTATTAAAACACGAAATCTCTTTCACTTCTCAAATCATTCTTTCTCGTAAATCTCTTTCTTTTCTGAGATTGTCTCTGTTTCTCGATTCTCTGAGACAGGCATGGAATTTTAGGCAATCAAATATCCACGACTTATGGCCACAGTCAGTGATCCCAGGCCTCACTGATCGGGTGTGCACAGGGTATCACTTCGCCTGAAGGGGGATGGGTCAGTCCTACCCTCCGGCTCATTTCAATCCACCTCATCTCCTCGTATACTCATGGTGAAGATACGTCGTGTGTCATCTACGCGATACTCGTACTCACGTGCACCCAGCACGGTACATAGTATACCAACGGGTGACTACACTGTTCTACGTACGACCGTGGACCCAAGTCCATACTCCAACTCCGATGGACTTTTTATCCTTAAACCATGTCTCATATACCAGGCGAGCAAGCAGCGTGACACACAGTCAACGCAAAGCTCCAGCGCGGTACGATCTATCGTTAAGGCCCAGCCCGTTCAATTGGTCGTCGGTTGGTATCCCCTTGGGTCCCAAACCCCCAGGTTTACCTTAACTCAACAAAACAGGTGCGAGCGAAGTTCCCGCACTTTCTCAAAACCCTCGTGTGAGTTAAAACTCCCGCACGGTACATCAAGGCTTTAAACCGGGTGTGAGCTAACGCTTCAACACCAAATCTCATCTCAAAACTGATAGATGGCTATTTTCTCTTTTTAAAACTCAAAACACGTTTATTCATATAGCATGCCTCTTCATGCTAAAACATGTAAAATTAGCCAATCTATCATCAACATTTCTCAATCATAAATAACAATGAAAAATTGAGAAAATCATTGAAAACATGCATATCATGCTATTTCCTTACCCTATCCCATTTCTCAATACATATATACATCATAGTGCTTTTCATACTTCTACATCATTTCATAGGATTATAATATCGTACTAGTCCTAGCAATATATCTATGAAATTGCTGTAATTACGTACGAACATCTCTATAGCTAACACACAGTCCCTTATCTCGTTTTACTTGTGTGCAACTATCCGCCTTTATGCTTCTCGCGTTCTCATCTCGACTTGCTCCGGCGTATCATCCGAAACTGAAATTCATCCACCAACATTTGAGTTAATGTTTCTAACTCTTATTCAACTAAGCATTTATCCAATGCCTTAATTACACATTTTTACCCTTTGTGGTAAATCTCCCAATTTATCCTAATATCAACATTTCCAAACCATTTCCACAACATACTCATCCACTCCAGATATCTCATTCATCAAAAACACTCCCACACTCCACTTTCTCACACTTGACCATTTTTAAGTTATATTCATTTCATACCATTTTAGGTAGTTCTATTCACAATATGCACACCCAAATATCTTTATAAGCATTAACTAAATCAATGTACTTGGATTTGTGCATTAGAACTTACCTCATTGGATTTCCTCTTGCTCCAATTAGGATTGCCCTCTATTTCTTCAATCCTTCAAATGGGGAAGTGCCTCTAGACTATGTTGTTCTTCTCTTTGATGTGAACAACTTTGTCTCTAATAGCCTCTCCTTAAATCTCACTGAAAATGGCTGGATTTAGGAGTGAGAAACTAGATTTCTTTGAGTTGAAGTGAAATGGAAATGTTTTCCCCGAAATTCTGATGATCCAACTGCTCCCATTTATAGTTTTGACTTGATGAGATCGATCTTCCTTGGGTGGAGATCGATATGTTCCTAAAAAATCCCTCTTTTCTGAGACGTTTTAAAGGTAGGAGATCGATCTGTCGAGACTGGAGATCAATCTGCTGTCAAACAGAAGCTTAAGGAGATCGATCTGGTCTTAGGGGAGATCGATCTGCTTCCAACCCGAGAGCTAAGGAGATCGATCTGCTTCCTTTGGAGATCGATATGTTCCCTTCCATTTCTCACATAAGGGCATTCTGGCTCTCCCAGATCGATCTCTCATCCTATGAGATCGATCTAGCCTTCACAAATTCCAGATTTCCTGCAGTTTTTCTGCAACAACTCTTACCAAACACCCTTAATTTACTACCATGATCATTTCCTCATTCATTCATCTTTGAGACTTGAAAATGGGATCCATCCTCACTATATACACATTATTACTCGAATGGAAATATACACTTATGTAAATCTTTCCTTCCATTTTACTATACTTCTCATATTCCATTTCGATCACATTCTTCTCGTTTTAAGTTCATTTCCTCCTACTCACTCATAATGCAACTTGTACGTATAATCACAATTCTTACTACAAGTGCGTACATAATCTTATGAACTTACATTGCATACACTTCACATTACAATACATCATCTTACTTATGATTTTATTTACATTCCCATGTTCCTATATACATAGCTATACATGTACGGGGTCTCACATTCTCCCCCACTTAAAGAATTTTGTCCTCCAAATTAGAACCAATTCAATCTGTGAATAACTCGGGATACTTTTCCCGCATCAAACTTTCCAGTTCCCATGTGGCCTCTTCCACAGTGTGATGTTGCCACAAAACCTTAACCAATGAAATCGTCTTGTTCCGCAACACCTTCTCTTTCCTGTCCAACACCCTGATCGGTCTCTCGACATACGACATATCTTCCTTGAGCTCCAACGGCTCATAACTGATTACATGTGTCGGATCCGGGTAGTACTTCCGAAGCATAGAAACGTGGAAGACGTTGTGGACTTCTGCTAGCTCAGGTGGTAAGGCTAGCCTATATGCTCCTTCTCCCACTCTATCCAAAATCTCAAAGGGACCAATGTAATGAGGACTTAATTTTCCTTTCTTCCCAAACCTCATTATTCCCTTAGAAGGAGATACTTTCAAAAATACAGATTCGCCAACATCAAACTCAAGTGGTCTCCGTCTCCTGTCAGCATAGCTCTTTTGTCGACTTTGAGCTGTTCGTAGCCTCTCGCATATTATCTGAACATCCTCGGAGGCTTGCTTAACCAAATCGGGGGCGAGCAACTGTCTGTCACCAACTTCTTCCCAACCAATGGGCGATCGGCATCTACGACCGTATAGTGCCTCATAAGGGGCCATACCAATACTTGAGTGATGACTGTTATTGTAGGCGAACTCAATCAATGGCAAGTGATCGTCCCATGAGCCTCTAAAATCCAGCACACACGCTCTCAACATATCCTCCAGGGTCTGTATAGTCCTCTCTGACTTACCATCTGTCTGAGGATGAAAAGCGGTGCTAAAACTCAATAGGGTCCCCATCGCTTCCTGGAAATGTCCCCAAAAGTGGGAAGTGAAGTGGGCATCCCTATCCGAAACAACACTCACTGGGACTCCATGCAATCTCACTATTTCTCGCACATACAGATTCGCCAGTGCACTCAATGTATCTGTAGATCTCATGGCTAAGAAATGTGCCGATTTCGTTAACCGATCTACTATCACCCATATCGCATCATGGTTCTTACGGGTTCTCGATAACCCCATCACAAAATCCATGGTGACATGCTCCCACTTCCATGTTGGTATCGATAGAGGTTGTAATAATCCTCCTGGTTTCTGATGTTCGACTTTTACTTGCTGACAAATGAGACATCTAGCGACATACTCAGCTATGTCTCTCTTCATTCCAGACCACCAATATACTTTTCGGAGGTTTTGATACATCTTACCACTCCCCGGGTGTATCGTGTATCTCGACGAGTGTGCCTCTGATAAGATCAGCTTTCTCAGCTCTAAATCCTTAGGAACACATATTCTATCTCCAAACCTTAGTATTCCATCTGGACTCAATATAAAATTAGCACCCTTCCCTTTCCGGATTTGGCTAATCATGACAATACACCATTGATCGATTTGCTGAGCTTGTCGGATTCTCTCAATCAACTCCGGTTCTAATCTCAAGCTAGCAATAATCCCATAGCTGCCAATCTCAGGTAGGGTCATATCCAGACTAAGGTTTGTGAATTGTTCCAACAACTCGTGCTCTCTAACCATCATGTGAGATACCAACCCGAGACTCTTCCGACTTAATGCATCGGTGACCACATTTGCCTTCCCCGGGTGGTACAAGATCTCACAATCATAGTCCTTGAGGAGTTCCAACCACCTCCTCTGTCTCATGTTTAACTCTTTTTGTGAGAATAGATATTTCAGACTCTTATGATCTGTAAAGATCTAAAATCTCTCACCATATAAGTAGTGGCGCCATATCTTTAACGCAAACACTACGGCCGCTAACTCCAAATCGTGAGTGGGGTAGTTCTTCTCATGATCTTTCAACTGCCTAGATCCATAAGCTACTACCCTTCCATCTTGCATCAAAACACAGCCTAGTCCTTGATGCGAAGCATCTGTATACACTGAGTAATTCCCTGAACTGTTAGGGATGACAAGAACTGGCGCGGTAGTTAATCTGCGCTTAAGTTCATGAAAACTTCTCTCACAAGCTTCATCCCATGAAAACTCCACACTTTTCCTCGTAAGACGTGTCAATGGAGCAGCTAATCTAGAGAAACCCTCTACAAATCTTCTGTAGTAACCAGCCAATCCCAGAAAACTTCTGATCTCTGTGACTGTCCAAGGTTGTTCCCATTGAACAACTGCCTCAATCTTGGATGGATCTACTGACACCCCATCTTTCGATATAACATGGCCTAGAAAAGAAATCTGTTCTAGCCAAAAGTCACATTTGTTAAGCTTGGCATATAACCTTTTCTCTCGGAGGGTTTGCAAAATAATCCTTAAGTGCTGCTCATGCTCTTCTCTGGACCTTGAATACACCAATATGTCATCAATGAAAATAATTACGAATTGGTCCAGGTATGGCTTGAATACTTCATTCATTAGAGCCATAAAAGCTGCCGGCGCATTGGTCAATCCAAAAGGCATCACTAAGAATTCGTAATGGCCATAACGGGTACAAAATGCTGTCTTGGGCACATCCTCCTTCCGAATCTTCAATTGATGATACCCAGACCTCAGATCTATCTTGGAGAAGATCTGTGCTCCCCGAAGCTGATCCAATAAATCGTCAATGCGTGGCAAGGGGTACTTATTCTTGATGGTAGCCTTGTTTAACATCCGATAGTCAATCCACAATCTGAGGCTCCCATCTCTCTTCTTCACAAACAATACCGGGGCTCCCCATGGTGAGACGCTCGGTCTTATGAACCCCTTCTCTAACAACTCTTGCAGCTGTTTCCTTAATTCCTCTAACTCAACTGGGGCCATCCTATATGGTGACTTCGATATTGGTTCGGTTCCCAGCGTCAAGTCTATACCGAATTCCGTTTCTCTATCAGGTGGCAATCCTGGTAGATCGTCTGGAAAGACATCAGGGAATTCTCTGACCACTGAGATGTCCTCCATATCCGGATGTACTTTGTTCAAATCCACCACATAAGCAACAAAACCTTCAAAACAACACTCAAGCCATTTATACCAAAGTACTTTACTTAATACAAAATTTAAGATTTCATTTCTTCTCTTAAAATCTTACAACACATTCTTCAGGTAGAGAAAACTTAATGGACTTAGAACGACAGTCTATGACAGCATGATTGGCGGCTAACCAATCTATTCCCAAAATTACATCAATGTCATACATATTCAACAAAATCAAGTTGGCTGTCATGCACTTATCTCCCACCCTCACTTTACAATCTTTATACACGTGTTCAACTAATTGGCTAACTCTCATTGGAGTACTTATTAGTAAAGTCCTACTCAAGTATGTGGGTTCCACAAAACCTTTTAACTTAGATGCACATGCAGGTGATATGAAGGAATGCGTAGCACCAGAATCAAACAAAGCTATAACCTCCAGATTGAAAATCAAGATTGTACCTTTTATCACTTCAGAAGAGGTATCAGCCGATGCCTGGTCTATCGCATACACCCTGCCTTATCCCACAACTTGTTTTCCTTTCTCTTCAGCTGAGGCTTTCTTCCTTGCAGGAGGTGCAACTGGAGGAACCCTTTCTGGCTCTTTTTCCCTCTGTGGAACTGCCTCAACTATCTCCGGGCACTCTCTGGCATAATGCCCAAATTTACCACATCTGAAACATCGGGTACCCTGAAGATGACATGGCCTACCACCATGGTATCGACCGCATAGCCTACACTGATCTGTAGTCGGTCGGGGTCCACCAATCACTATACCCCTGGCTGGTGTCTGAGTCGGAGGCATAAAAGGTCTAGCAACCTTTTTCTGGAAATCATCTACCTCTCTCCGACGTTTACTCATAAATTTTTGACCAAATTTGGCACTCTTGCCATCTCCCATCTTCCTCGGACCCTTGTCCTTACCCCAACTAAACTCAAAAATCTGCAAGTCATGATCTTGCTCACATAACTGGGCCCGTCGCACAGCCTCTCTATATGTAGCGACATCAAATGGGGCCAACTTCGCTCGGATCGAAGGCCTCAGTCCATCTACAAATCTACGGACTCTGACAGCTTCACTCCTGATCGAGTCCGGATCATATCGACCTAGTGAAGTGAATCGTGACTCGTACTCATCAACTGTTCGATTCCCTTGAGTCAGATTCAGAAATTCCATCTGTAGTCTCCGTCGAGCAGTATCTGGGATGTATTGCTCTCTGAAAACGTCCAAGAACATATCCCAAGTGATAACCATTTCTTGAGCTCTTAACATCGGCCTGACGGACTTCCACCAGTGCTCTGCTTCGCCTCTCAATACAAAGGCCGCAAGCACTACTCTCTCCGTAGCTGAACATCTACAGAAGTCGAATAACTTCTCCATTTGACTGATCCAGTCCTCAGCCACCGTCGGATCCTTTACCCCGCTAAACGAAGGAGGATTAAAGTCCATAAAATGCCTCAATCTTTCCATGTCGCAATCATATCCATACCCCAATTCATCATCATGCTGATGTGGGGCTACCGGAGGAGGTACCGGTCGAATATGAGGTTCGCGTGGCCTAGCCGATTCAGCTTGCATAGGTGCAACATTCTCAGGTTCAGGTGCAGCTGCTGGGGGATTTGGTGCAGCCTGTCCCGCTGTACCAGGTGTACCCTCAAACCTAGCCATGATCTGACCCATCATGGTCATCATCGTGCGCATGTCTTCCTCCAATCGAGTTATCCGAGGATCAGAAGCCTCTATCTGTTCCTGGGGCTCATGACTAGAGGATGATCTACTGCGCCTCTCAGTCCTGTCATTTTGCCCTCGAGCTCTCGAGCTCTCTCCCCTCTTGCGGTGTCTCTCAGGCATAACTCACTAGCCTTATAACTTTCCTGCGTTATAACAAACATTTAATTTACTACCAGCTCCGTATACACATTTGTATCTAAATATCGCACAGTAACTTGGGGATGTATGTTTTCTTAGTCCTAAGCATCAACTCACATCAGACCAACCAAGCTCTGATACCAAGCCTGTCATGCCCCGCTTTCGGGAACCCTTCTATCCATACATTCTCTACTACGGTTGGGCTGTGAGAAGATGCAATTACTAAAAATTTATTTATTTACAGCGGAATATTTAAAGCTTTAATTCACACTCCCAGGTGTGTGTGTAAATACACAAAATTAATTGTATAAATACCATGTGTTTACATATCATCCCCATAATACTGATTACAATTCCAAGATATAACTGTGCGATACAATATATTAGATACAAAATACTCGTGTATACAAATCTTATACCTTTGCGGATTGTGGGAGCTGTTCAACACAAAAGACTTAGAGACCACCGCTCTCTTACTTCTCAGTACCTGGAGGGGGAAAATAGTGGGATGAGCAAACCACGGCTCAGTAAGGAAATGTACGCTAGCAGGTAGATATCGTACTACCTACATAGCCCATGCATGCATAAACCAAAACCATGTTTTCGTTATAAATGGAAATATCATACGAACAATGCATTTAAACACATATTTCTCAATAGCATTTTCGTGTAAATCAAATGTCAAACTTCCATTTAAAACATGCTCATAAATAGTGCCCTCATGGCACGAATGTGAAATCAGAGATTTATTAAAACACGAAATCTCTTTCACTTCTCAAATCATTCTTTCTCGTAAATCTCTTTCTTTTATGAGATTGTCTCTGTTTCTCGATTCTCTGAGACAGGCATGGAATTTTAGGCAATCAAATATCCACGACTTATGGCCACAGTCAGTGATCCCAAGCCTCACTGATCGGGTGTGCACAGGGTATCACTTCGCCTGAAGGGGGATGGGTCAGTCCTACCCTCCGGCTCATTTCAATCCACCTCATCTCCTCGTATACTCACGGTGAAGATACGTCGTGTGTCATCTACGCGATACTCGTACTCACGTGCACCCAGCACGGTACATAGTATACCAATGGGTGACTACACTGTTCTACGTACGACCGTGGACCCAAGTCCATACTCCAACTCCGATGGACTTTTTATCCTTAAACCATGTCTCATATACCAGGCGAGCAAGCAGCGTGACACACAGTCAACGCAAAGCTCCAGCGCGGTACGATCTATCGTTAAGGCCCAGCCCGTTCAATTGGCCGTCGACTGGTATCCCCTTGGGTCCCAGACCCCCAGGTTTACCTTAACTCAACAAAACAGGTGCGAGCGAAGTTCCCGCACTTTCTCAAAACCCTCGTGCGAGTTAAAACTCCCGTACGGTACATCAAGGCTTTAAACCGGGTGTGAGCTAACGCTTCAACACCAAATCTCATCTCAAAACTGATAGATGGCTATTTTCTCTTTTTAAAACTCAAAACACGTTTATTCATATAGCATGCCTCTTCATGCTAAAACATGTAAAATTAGCCAATCTATCATCAACATTTCTCAATCATAAATAACAATGAAAAATTGAGAAAATCATTGAAAACATGCATATCATGCTATTTCCTTACCATATCCCATTTCTCAATACATATATACATCATAGTGCTTTTCATACTTCTACATCATTTCATAGGATTATAATATCGTACTAGTCCTAGCAATATATCTATGAAATTGCTGTAATTACGTACGAACATCTCTACAGCTAACACACAGTCCCTTACCTCGTTTTACTTGTGTGCAACTATCCGCCTTTATGCTTCTCGCGTTCTCATCTCGACTTACTCCGGCGTATCATCCGAAACTGAAATTCATCCACCAACATTTGAGTTAATGTTTTTAACTCTTATTCAACTAAGCATTTATCCAATGCCTTAATTACACATTTTTACCCTTTGTGGTAAATCTCCCAATTTATCCTAATATCAACATTTCCAAACCATTTCCACAACATACTCATCCACTCCAGATATCTCATTCATCAAAAACACTCCCACACTCCACTTTCTCACACTTGACCATTTCTAAGTTATATTCATTTCATACCATTTTAGGTAGTTCTATTCACAATATGCACACCCAAATATCTTTATAAGCATTAACTAAACCAATGTACTTGGATTTGTGCATTAGAACTTACCTCATTGGATTTCCTCTTGCTCCAATTAGGATTGCCCTCTATTTCTTCAATCCTTCAAATGGGGAAGTGCCTCTAGACTATGTTGTTCTTCTCTTTGATGTGAACAACTTTGTCTCTAATAGCCTCTCCTTAAATCTCACTGAAAATGGCTGGATTTAGGAGTGAGAAACTAGATTTCTTTGAGTTGAAGTGAAATGGAAATGTTTTCCCCAAAATTCTGATGATCCAACTGCTCCCATTTATAGTTTTGACTTGATGAGATCGATCTTCCTTGGGTGGAGATCGATCTGTTCCTCAAAAATCCCTCTTTTCTGAGACGTTTTAAAGGTAGGAGATCGATCTGTCGAGACTGGAGATCGATCTGCTGTCAAACAGAAGCTTAAGGAGATCGATCTGGTCTTAGGGGAGATCGATCTGCTTCCAACCCGAGAGCTAAGGAGATCGATCTGCTTCCTTTGAAGATCGATCTGTTCCCTTCCATTTCTCACATAAGGGCATTCTGGCTCTCTCAGATCGATCTCTCATCCTATGAGATCGATCTGGCCTTCACAAATTTCAGATTTCCTGCAGTTTTTCTGCAACAACTCTTACCAAACACCCTTAATTTACTACCATGATCATTTCCTCATTCATTCATCTTTGAGACTTGAAAATGGGATCCATCCTCACTATATACACATTATTACTCGAATGGAAATATACACTTATGTAAATCTTTCCTTCCATTTTACTATACTTCTCATATTCCATTTCGATCACATTCTTCTCGTTTTAAGTTCATTTCCTCCTACTCACTCATAATGCAACTTGTACGTATAATCACAATTCTTACTACAAGTGCGTACATAATCTTATGAACTTACATTGCATACACTTCACATTACAATACATCATCTTACTTATAATTTTATTTACATTCCCATGTTCCTATATACATAGCTATACATGTACGGGGTCTCACATGGACGACTTGCGGGTGAGTTCGACATGAGGCAGAGTGTGAGACCCCGTACATGTATAGCTGTATATAGGAACATGGGAATGTAAATAAAATCATAAGTAAGATGATGTATTGTAATGGGAAGTATATGCAATGTAAGTTCATAAGATTATGTACGCACTTGTAATAAAAATTGTGATTATACGTATAAGTTTCATTATGCATGAGTAGGAGGAAATAAACTTGAACACGAGAAGAATGTGATCGAAATGGAATATGAGTAGTATAGTAAAATGGAAGGAAAGATTTACATAAGTGTATATTTTCATTCGAGTAATATCGTATATATTTGGTTATACAAAGATTCTACACAAGTTTTAATGTGTATGTAGTGAGGATGGATCCCATTTTCAAGTCTCAAAGATGAATGAATGAGGAAATGATCATGGTAGCAAATTAAGGGTGTTTGGTAAGGGTTGTTGAAGAGGAACTGCAAGAAATCTGGAATTTGTGAAGGCCAGATCGATCTCATAGGATGAGAGATCGATCTGGGAGAGCCAAAATGCTCTTATGTGAGAAATGGAAGGGAACAGATCGATCTCCAAAGGAAGCAGATCAATCTCTTTAGCTCTCGGGTTGGAAGCAGATCGATCTCCCATAAGACCAGATCGATCTCCTTAAGCTTCTGTTTGACAGCAGATCGATCTCTAGCCTCGACAGATCGATCTCCTGCCTTTAAAACGTCTTAGAAAAGAGGGATTTTAGAGGACCAGATCGATCTCCATCCAAGGGAGATCGATCTCATCAAGTCAAAACTATAAATGGGAGCAGTTGGATCATCAGATTTCGGGACAAACCATTTCCTTTCCACTTCAACACAAAAACCTAGCTTTCTCACTCCTAAATCCAGCCATTTTCAGTGAGATTTAAGGAGAGTCTATTAGAGACAAAGTTGTTCACAACAAAAAGAAGAACAACATAGTCTAGAGGCATTTTCCCATTTGATGGATTGAAGAAATAAAGGGCAATCCTAATTGGAGCAAGAGGAAATCCAATGAGGTAAGTTCTAATGCACAAATCCAAGTACATTGGTTTAGTTAATGATTATAAAGATATTTGGATGTGCATATTGTGGATAGAACTACCTAGAATGGTATGAAATGAATATAACTTAGAAATAGTAGTGTGAGAAAGTGGAGTGTGGAAGTGTTTATGATGAATGAGATATCTTGAGTGGAGGAACATGTTGTGAGAATGATTTGGACATGTTGATATTGGGATAAAATTGTGAGATTTACCACAAAGGGTAAAATATGTATTTAAGGCATTGGATAAATGATTAGTTGAGCAAGAGTTAGAAACATTAACTTAAATGTTGATGGATGAATTTCAGTTCGGATGATACGTCGGAGCAAGTCGAGATGAAAACGCGAGAAGCATAAAGGTGGATAGTTGCACACAAGTAAAACGAGGTAAGGGACTGTGTGTTAGCTATAGAGATGTTCGTACGTATTTTACAGCAATTTCGTAGATATATTGCTAGAACTAGTACGATATTATAATTCTATGAAATGATATGGAAGTATGAAAAGTACTATGATGTATATATGTATTGAGAAATGGGATAGGGTAAGGAAATAGCATGATATGCATGTTTTCAATGATATTCTCAATTTTATATTGTTATTGATGATTGAGAAATGTTGATGATAGGTTGGCTAATTTTACATGTTTTAGCATGAAGAGGCATGCTGTATGAATAAACGTGTTTTGAGTTTTAAAAGAGAAAATAGCCATCTATCAGCTTCGAGATGAGATTTGGTGTTGAAGCGCTAGCTCACACCTGTTTTTAATGCCTTGATGTACCGTGTTGGAGTTTAACTCGCACGATGGTTTTGAGAAAGTGCGAGAACTACCTGCTAGCATACATTTCCTTACTGAGCTGTGGTTTGCTCATCCCACTATTTTCCCCCTCCAGGTACTGAGAAGTAAGAGAGCGGTGATCTCTAGATCTTTTGTGTTAAACAGCTCCCACAATCCGCAAAGGTATAAGATTTGTATACACGAGTATTTTGTATCTAATATATTGTATCGCACAGTTATATCTTGGAATTGTAAATGGTATTATGGGGATGATATGTAAGCACATGGTAATTATACAATTAATTTTGTGTATCTACACACACACCTGGGAGTGTGAATTAAAGTTTTAAATATTCCGCTGTAAATAAATGAATTTTAGTAATTGCATCTTCTCACAGCCCAACCGTAGTAGAGAATGTATGGATAGAAGGATTCACAAAAGCGGGGTATGACAGGTTTGGTATCAGAGCATGGTTGGTCTGATGTGAGTTGATGTTTAGGACTAAGAAAACATACATCCCCAAGTTACTGTGCGATATTTAGATACAAATGTGTGTGCGGAGCTGGTAGTGAATTAAATGTTTGTTATAACGCAGGAAAGTTATCAGGCTAGTGAGTTATGCCTGAGAGACACCGCAAGAGGGGAGAGAGCTCGAGAGCTCGAGGGTAAAATGACAGGACTGAGAGGCACAGTAGATTATCCTCTAGTCATGAGCCTCAGGAACAGGTAGAGGCTTCTGATCCTCGAATAACTCGATTGGAGGAAGACATGCGCACGATGATGACCATGATGGGTCAGATCATGGCTAGGTTTGAGGGTACACCTGGTACAGAGGGATAGGCTGCATCGAATCCCCCAGCAGTTGTACCTGAACCTGAGAATGTTGCACCTGCGCAAGCTGAACCGGCTAGGCCACGGGAACCTCATATTCGATCGGTACCTCCTCCAGTAGCCCCACAGCAGTATGATGATGAATTGGGGTATGGATATGACTGCGATATGGAGAGATTGAGGCATTTTATGGACTTTAAGCCTCCTTCATTTAGTGGGGTAAAGGATCCGACAGTGGCTGAGGACTGGATCAGTCAAATGGAGAAGTTATTCGACTTCTGTAGATGTTCAGCTACGGAGAGAGTAGCGCTTGCGGCCTTTGTATTGAGAGGCGAAGCAGAGCACTGGTGGAAGTCCACTAGGCCGATGTTAAGAGCTCAAGGAATGGTTATCACTTGGGATATGTTCTTAGGCGTTTTCAGAGAGCAATACATCCCAGATACTGCTCGACAGAGACTACAGATGGAATTTCTGAATCTGACTCAGGGGAATAGAACAGTTGATGAGTACGAGTCACGATTCACTTCACTGGGTAGATACGATCCGGACTCGATCAGGAGCGAGGCTATTAGAGTCCGTAGATTTGTAGATGGACTGAGGCCTTCGATCTGAGCGAAGTTGGCCCCATTTGATGTCGCTACATATAGAGAGGCTGTGCGACGGGCCCAGTTATGTGAGCAAGATTATGACTTGCAGATTTTTGAGTTTAGTTGGGGTAAGGAGAAGGGACCGAGGAAGCTGGGAGATGGCAAGAGTGCCAAATTTGGTCAAAAATTGATGAGTAAACGTCGGAGAGAGGTAGATGAGTTCCAGAAAAAGGTTGTTAGACCTTTTATGCCTCCGACTCAGACACCAGCCAGGGGTATAGTGATTGGTGGACCCGACCGACTACAGATCAGTGTAGGTTATGCGGTCGATACCATGGTGGTAGGCCATGTCATCTTCAGGGTACCCGATGCTTCAGATGTGGTAAATTTGGACATTATGCCAGAGAGTGCCCGGAGATAGTTGAGGCAGTTCCACAAAGGGGTAAAGAGCCAGAGAGGGTTCCTGCAGTTGCACCTCCTGCAAGAAAGAAAGCCTCGGCTGAAGAAAAAGGAAAACAAGTTGTGGGTCAAGGCAGGGTGTATGTGATAGACCAGGCATCGGCTGATACCTCTTCTGAAGTGATAAAAGGTACAATCTTGATTTTCAATTTGGAGGTTATTGCTTTGTTTGATTCTGGTGCTACGCATTCCTTCATATCACCTGCATGTGCATCTAAGTTAAAAGATTTTGTAGAGCCCACATACTTGAGTAGGACCTTACTAATAAGTACTCCAATGAGAGTTAGCCAATTAGTTGAACAAGTGTATAAAGATTGTAAAGTGAGGGTGGGAGATAAGTGCATGACAGCCAACTTGATTTTGTTGAATATGTATGACATTGATATAATTTTGGGAATGGATTGGTTAGCCGCCAATCATGCTGTCATAGACTGTCGTTCTAAGACCATTAAGTTTTCTCTACCTGAAGAGTGTGTTGTAAGATTTTAAGAGAAGAAATGAAATCTTAAATTTTGTATTAAGTAAAGTACTTTGGTATAAATGGCGTGAGTGTTGTTTTGAAGGTTTTGTTGCTTATGTGGTGGATTTGAACAAAGTACATCCGGATATGGAGGACATCTCAATGGTCAGAGAATTCCCTGATGTCTTTCCAGACGATCTACCATGATTGCCACCTGATAGAGAAACGGAATTCGGTATAGACTTTACGCCTGGAACCGAACCAATATCGAAGTCACCATATAGGATGGCTCCAGTTGAGTTAGAGGAATTAAGGAAACAGCTGCAAGAGTTGTTAGAGAAGGGGTTCATAAGACCGAGTGTCTCACCATGGGGAGCCCCGGTATTGTTTGTGAAGAAGAGAGATGGGAGCCTCAGTTTGTGCATTGACTATCGGATGTTAAACAAGGCTACCATCAAGAATAAGTACCCCTTGCCACGCATTGACGATCTATTGGATCAGCTTCGGGGAGCACAGATCTTCTCCAAGATAGATCTGAGGTCTGGGTATCATCAATTGAAGATTCGAAAGGAGGATGTGCCCAAGACAGCATTTCGTACCCGCTATGGCCATTACGAATTCTTAGTGATGCCTTTTGGGTTGACCAATGCGCCGGCAGCTTTTATGGCTCTAATGAACGAAGTATTCAAGCCATACCTGGACCAATTCGTAATTATCTTCATTGATGATATATTGGTGTATTCAAGGTCCAGAGAAGAGTATGAGCAGCACTTAAGGATTATTTTGCTGACCCTCCGAGAGAAAAGGTTATATGCCAAGCTTAACAAATGTGACTTTTGGCTAGAACAGATTTCTTTTCTAGGCCATATTATATCGAAGGATGGGGTGTCAGTAGATCCATCCAAGATTGAGGCAGTTGTTCAGTGGGAACAACCTAGGACAGTCACAGAGATCAGAAGTTTTCTGGGTTTGGCTGGTTACTACAGGAGATTTGTATAAGGTTTCTCTAGATTAGCTGCTCCATTGACACGTCTTACGAGGAAGAGTGTGGAGTTTTCATGGGATGAAGCTTGTGAGAGGAGTTTTCAGGAACTTAAGCGCAGATTAACTACCGCGCCAGTTCTTGTCATCCCTAACAGTTCAGGGAATTACTCGGTGTATACAGATGCTTCGCATCAAGGACTAGGCTATGTTTTGATGCAAGATGGAAGGGTAGTAGCTTATGGATCTAGACAGCTGAAAGATCATGAGAAGAACTACCCCACTCACGATTTGGAGTTAGCGGCCGTAGTGTTTGCGTTGAAGATATGGCGCCACTACTTATATGGTGAGAGATTTCAGATCTTTACGGATCATAAGAGTCTGAAATATCTATTCTCACAAAATGAGTTAAACATGAGACAGAGGAGGTGGTTGGAACTCCTCAAGGACTATGATTGTAAGATCTTATACCACCCGGGGAAGACAAATGTGGTTGCCGATGCATTGAGTCGGAAGAGTCTTGGGTTGGTATCTCATATGATGGTTAGAGAGCACGAGTTGTTGGAACAATTCACGAACCTTAGTCTGGATATGACCCTACCTGAGATTGGCAGCTATGAGATTATTGCTAGCTTGAGATTAGAACCGGAGTTGATTGAGAGAATCCGACAAGCTCAGCAAATTGATCAATGGTGTATTGTCATGAGTAGCCAAATTTGGAAAGGGAAGGGTGCTGATTTTATATTGAGTCCAGATGGAATACTAAGGTTTAGAGATAGAATATGTGTTCCTAAGGATTTAGAGCTGAGAAAGCTGATCTTATCAGAGGCACACTCGTCGAGATACACGATACACCCGGGGAGTAGTAAGATGTATCAAAATCTCTGAAAAGCATATTGGTGGTCTGGAATGAAGAGAGACATAGCTGAGTATGTCGCTAGATGTCTCATTTGTCAGCAAGTAAAAGTCGAACATCAGAAACCAAGAGGATTATTACAACCTCTATCGATACCAACATGGAAGTGGGAGCATGTCACCATGGATTTTGTGATGGGGTTACCGAGAACCCGTAAGGACCATGATGCGATATGGGTGATAGTAGATCGGTTAACGAAATCGGCACATTTCTTAGCCATGAGATCTATAGATACATTGAGTGCACTGGCGAACCTGTATGTGAGAGAAATAGTGAGATTGCATGGAGTCCCAGTGAGTGTTGTTTCTGATCGGGATGCCCGCTTCACTTTCCACTTTTGGGGACATTTCCAGGAAGCGATGGGGACCCAATTGAGTTTTAGCACCGCTTTTCATCCTCAGATAGATGGTCAGTCAGAGAGGACTATACAGACCCTGGAGGATATGTTGAGGGCGTGTGTGCTGGATTTTAGAGGCTCATGGGACGATCACTTGCCATTGATTGAGTTCGCCTACAATAACAGTCATCACTCAAGTATTGGTATGGCCCCTTATGAGGCACTATACAGTCGTAGATGCCGATCGCCCATTGGTTGGGAAGAAGTTGGTGACAGACAATTGCTCGCTCCCGATTTGGTTAAGCAAGCCTCCGAGGATGTTCAGATAATATGCGAGAGGCTGCGAACAGCTCAAAGTCGACAAAAGAGCTATGTTGACAGGAGACGGAGACCACTTGAGTTTGATGTTGGCGAGTCTGTATTTTTGAAAGTATCTCCTTCTAAGGGAATAATGAGGTTTGGGAAGAAAGGAAAATTAAGTCCTCGTTACATTGGTCCCTTCGAGATTTTGGATAGAGTGGGAGAAGGGGCATATAGGCTAGCCTTACCACCTGAGCTAGCAGAAGTCCACAATGTCTTCCAAGTTTCTATGCTTCGGAAGTACTACCCGGATCTGACACATGTAATTAGTTATGAGCCGTTGGAGCTCAAGAAAGATATGTCGTACGTCGAGAGACCGATCAAGGTGTTGGACAGGGAAGAGAAGGTGTTGCGGAACAAGACGATTTCATTGGTTAAGGTTTTGTGGCAACATCACACTAAGGAAGAGGCCACATGGGAACTGGAAAGTTTGATGCGGGAAAAGTATCCCGAGTTATTCACGATTAAATTGGTTCTAATTTGGAGGATCAAATTCTCTAAATGGGGGAGAATGTGAGACCCCGTACATGTATAGCTGTATATAGGAACATGGGAATGTAAATAAAATCATAAGTAAGATGATGTATTGTAATGGGAAGTATATGCAATGTAAGTTCATAAGATTATGTACGCACTTGTAATAAAAATTGTGATTATACGTACAAGTTTCATTATGCATGAGTAGGAGGAAATAAACTTGAACACGAGAAGAATGTGATCGAAATGGAATATGAGTAGTATAGTAAAATGGAAGGAAAGATTTACATAAGTGTATATTTCCATTCGAGTAATATCGTATATATTTGGTCATACAAAGATTCTACACAAGTTTTAATGTGTATGTAATGAGGATGGATCCCATTTTCAAGTCTCAAAGATGAATGAATGAGGAAATGATCATGGTAGCAAATTAAGGGTGTTTGGTAAGGGTTGTTGAAGAGGAACTGCAAGAAATCTGGAATTTGTGAAGGCCAGATCGATCTCATAGGATGAGAGATCGATCTGAGAGAGCCAGAATGCTCTTATGTGAGAAATGGAAGGGAACAGATCGATCTCCAAAGGAAGCAGATCGATCTCTTTAGCTCTCGGGTTGGAAGCAGATCGATCTCCCATAAGACCAGATCGATCTCCTTAAGCTTCTGTTTGACAGCAGATCGATCTCTAGCCTCGACAGATCGATCTCCTGCCTTTAAAACGTCTTAGAAAAGAGGGATTTTAGAGGACCAGATCGATCTCCATCCAAGGGAGATCGATCTCATAAGTCAAAACTATAAATGGGAGCAGTTGGATCATCAGATTTCGGGACAAACCATTTCCTTTCCACTTCAACACAAAAACCTAGCTTTCTCACTCCTAAATCCAGCCATTTTCAGTGAGATTTAAGGAGAGTCTATTAGAGACAAAGTTGTTCACAACAAAAAGAAGAACAACATAGTCTAGAGGCATTTCCCTATTTGATGGATTGAAGAAATAAAGGGCAATCCTAATTGGAGCAAGAGGAAATCCAATGAGGTAAGTTCTAATGCACAAATCCAAGTACATTAGTTTAGTTAATGATTATAAAGATATTTGGGTGTGCATATTGTGGATAGAACTACCTAGAATGGTATGAAATGAATATAACTTAGAAATAGTCAAGTGTGAGAAAGTGGAGTGTGGAAATGTTTATGATGAATGAGATATCTTGAGTGGAGGAACATGTTGTGAGAATGATTTGGACATGTTGATATTGGGATAAAATTGTGAGATTTACCACAAAGGGTAAAATATGTATTTAAGGCATTGGATAAATGATTAGTTGAGCAAGAGTTAGAAACATTAACTCAAATGTTGATGGATGAATTTCAGTTTCGGATGATACGTCGGAGCAAGTCGAGATGAAAACGCGAGAAGCATAAAGGTGGATAGTTGCACACAAGTAAAACGAGGTAAGGGACTGTGTGTTAGCTATAGAGATGTTCGTACGTATTTTACAGCAATTTCGTAGATATATTGCTAGAACTAGTACGATATTATAATTCTATGAAATGATATGGAAGTATGAAAAGTACTATGATGTATATATGTATTGAGAAATGAGATAGGGTAAGGAAATAGCATGATATGCATGTTTTCAAAGATATTCTCAATTTTATATTGTTATTGATGATTGAGAAATGTTGATGATAGGTTGGCTAATTTTACATGTTTTAGCATGAAGAGGCATGCTGTATGAATAAACGTGTTTTGAGTTTTAAAAGAGAAAATAGCCATCTATCAGCTTCGAGATGAGATTTGGTGTTGAAGCGCTAGCTCACACCTATTTTTAATGCCTTGATGTACCGTGTTGGAGTTTAACTCGCACGATGGTTTTGAGAAAGTGCGATAACTTTGCTCGCACCTGTTTTATTGAGTTAAGGTAAACCTGGGGGTCTGGGACCCAAGGGGATACCAGCCGACGGCCATTTGAACGGGCTGGGCCTTAACGATAGATCGTACCGCGCTGGAGCTTTGCGTTGACTGTGTGTCACGCTGCTTGCTCGCCTGGTATATGAGACATGGTTTAGGATGAAAAGTTCATCGGAGTTGGAGTATGGACTTGGGTCCACGGTTGTACGTAGAATAGTGTAGTCATCCGTTGGTATACTATGTACCGTGCTGGGTGCACGTGAGTACGAGTATCGCGTAGATGACACACGACGTATCTTCACCGTGAGTATATGAGGAGATGAGGTGGATTGAGATGAGCCGGAGGGTAGGACTGACCCACCCCCTTCAGGCGAAGTGATACCCTATGCACACTTGATTAGTGAGGCCTGGGATCACTGACTGTGGCCATAAGTCGTGGATATTTGATTGCCGAAAATTCCATGCCTGTCTCAGAGATTCGAGAAACAGAGATAATCTCATAAAAGAAAGAGAATTGCGGAAAGAATGATTTGAGAAATGAAAGAGATTTTGTGTTTTGATAAATCTCTTATTTTACATTCGTGCCGTGAGGGCACTATTTATGAGCATGTTTTAAATGGAAGCTTGATACTCATTTTACACGAAAATGCTATTGAGAAATATATGTTTAAATGCATTTTTCGTATGATATCTCCATTTATAACGAAAACATGGTTTTGGTTTATGCATGCATGGGCTATGTAGGTAGTACGATATCTACCTGCTAGCATACATTTCCTTACTGAGCTGTGGTTTGCTCATCCCACTATTTTCCCCCTCCAGGTACTGAGAAGTAAGAGAGCGGTGATCTCTAGATCTTTTGTGTTAAACAGCTCCCACAATCCGCAAAGGTATAAGATTTGTATACACGAGTATTTTGTATCTAATATATTGTATCGCACAGTTATATCTTGGAATTGTAAACGGTATTATGGGGATGATATGTAAGCACATGGTAATTATACAATTAATTTTGTGTATCTACACACACACCTGGGAGTGTGAATTAAAGTTTTAAATATTCCGCTGTAAATAAATGAATTTTAGTAATTGCATCTTCTCACAGCCCAACCGTAGTAGAGAATGTATGGATAGAAGGGTTCACAAAAGCAGGGTATGACACAGAGTACCCGTGAACCTCTGCTGCGGCATATGCGACAGAGCTTTGTCGCAGTACATGCAGTAGAGCTCTGTCGCGATCTGTGCGGTAGAGGTCTATCGCGACATACAGTGTCGTACAGAGACTCCACGCAGAGTCTCTATCGCCTACCAAAGCAACTGTGTCGCGTGAATACTCTATCGCTTAGAGACTCTGTCGCTATAACAGCCACGTGGCTTATATTGTGCCTGACACGTGGCGGTCCCTGGTTGGTCGACCCTCGTACACGTGAACTTTGATGATATGACCACTATCACTTTCAAAACCCATAGAACTTCAAAAGCATAACTGATGCATAAACATGTATCAAAGGATCAAAATCTTATAACATAGTTCATATCGGATGGAGACTAGTCTAACTTATAGGATTGTCATGTGATGATAACATAGTCATCCTCCGTAGAGGAAAATCATAAACATGACCATGGCAAGGTTGTAGACGTGATCAAGGTCTTACAGCGATTCAATCACACTCGAAGGCGGAATTCATATACGTCACGAAGGCGCGCATGTCAAAAATGCATTAACCGTGTGACACTTTGCATCTGTAGGACCTAAGAGGTAGCCCCTACAGTCACACAGACTGTGTGACACTTTGCTCCCACAGAACCCAAGAGGTGGCTCCCACAATCGCATGTCATTGTAAAAATTGCGTGGTACTTTGCTTCCGTCGGACTCAAGAGGTAGCCCCCACAATTCCACTATACATTGCCTTTTCATCTCAAAACAGAGTTTTCAAAATCTTTCTTGGGTTTTATAGCCCATAAACTCATACCGAATAATAAAATCGAATTTCTTGTGATTTGAAAACTCTTTCATAAAACAGTAAGACTGTGTGGCACTTTGTTCCCGCAGGACTTAAAAGGTAGCTCCCACAATCACCTTTTGAAAACAAATTTCTTTTCTTAAGCATGTGTTCACATACCAAATTTCATTTCTTTCAAAATCATGAAATCAATTCACACGTAAGTTGAAACCATAACATTTATTCAGAAATCATGCTCAAAACTATGCATTTAATTTCATACGACATTTCTTTATTTCTAAAACATGACCAAATAAAACTTAGGCTTAATAGGTGTAGGGTTTTGTTCTACAATCAAGGGTTGCATGAGAAAGCTCGAAAACACATAAATAAATCAGAGTCTAAGGATAGGGATACCATTACCATCTTTTAAATTACACCCTTTATCTCGATTTCTCTGTACAATCTAACTTTTTCAAATGCTGAGATTTTGCTCAGTCCGATTTGCTCCCAATTCGATCCTCTGGAGTTGTAATTAATCACAAATCGCTTATTATTATTTCTTATAAACACGTACGCAATGTAATTTCACTTCAAATAACATTTTGGACTCAATTATTTTTATTGGGCCTTATAATCTCTTTATGTGCCTACATCTATCCTAAGCTCGTTTCAACTCCCTTATTCAATCCTTAGAATCCATTTAACTATTTAGACTCAATTACAATTTATGGGCCGTCCATTAGGTTATTAACGAGTTTAAGCCGATTGTTACACAAGCTGGGCCCATTATAGACGTTTAGTTGACATACATGGCTTACTATCACCATCACGTCATTTTAAACCTTTTTTAATTTCTTTGGATAGTTCGTAATATCGTTTGCGATAGTTAATCTTCCAATTCCAGTTATAACACAATTTATATGAAATTAATTCGAAAATTTTACGATTAATTTTTAACTCGTATATTTACACAAGTGGTAGTAAGTGAGATTCGCTTGCCCAAGATTCCATGATACACGTAAATCGAGGCTGATTTAAACTCTCGTTTGTCTCCAATTATCCAGCTACACATTTATATATTTTTCAGGTCAAATTCGGTCAAATATATATTTAAATAATTATTTCAAAAATTAACTCGGTCCATTTGATCACTTACCGGCTTACCCGTAACTCGACTGCATCGTCGAATTTTTTCCCTTTTTTTTCTTTTTTTTTCTTTTCTGGCTGAACCGGTTCGGACCAGTTCAGACCATCCTTCCACTGAACCAGCTCGAACTGGTTCAGGGACCATCTTGTCATTCGGTGACTTTTTCGGTCGGTTCCTCACCGGCTTTCACTTCCAGCCGCTTCGTCTGGCCATGCGATGCATGGATTTGGTGGTGGTTATGCCTGGGCTCGCCGAAAAGTGGCCAGTTTGGCCCTTTCTTTCCCCGGCGTCGTCCCTCGTTTTTTGTCTCGCCGATCTGCTGCTCCCAGAGTCACCGACGGTTACCGTCTTCTTCCCTGGGTTGGCTGGCGTCGCTCCTCGCCTCCCATCCGACCGCTTCTCCCTTTCTCTTTCCTTTTCTCCTCATTCTCCTTCGGTCTCTCCCTCTCTCTTTTCTCTTCTTTTTCTCTCTTTTTTTTTGCCGCCACCGCTTACCGCCGGATTTTGGCTGGCCGGAGTCGGTGGCTTCTTCTCCCTTCGTCGGGTCTCCTCGTCAGGGCCTCTGCTTCTCCTCCTTGTTGCTGCTTCTTCCAATCGGGGGAAGGGAAATTTCGATTCCCTTCCCTGAATATTTTTAGTGTCGCGCGATATCGCGCGACACTGTTTTTTCATTATATATATATATATATATTATTTTATATATATATATATATATACATTTTAAATTACATTTTCAAAATAACCAAAAATATATATTTATTGTATTTATTTATTTATTTATTTATTTTTATTTTTAAATACATGTTAAATTTAACAAAAATATATACATATCATCTTATAATATATTTTCATTTAATTTTATTGTCTAATTAAGTACAGAAAATTTGCGGTGTTTACATTTCGTTTCAATAAATGTTGTTCTACTGTATTATAGTAAAATTCAACTAACGTGAGGTCATATGAAATAAATGAAATTATAACTTAAAAAAATAATTAATTTTCGAAACATTATATTTGAATAAGTTTGAGAAATTTTTTATGATTATATGACAACAATTACTTAACATTTCATGAAATAAAAAAAATATTATGAAACTTTTATTAATCTAATTTTAGTGACTTCTGTTTAAAATTTAAAAATTTATTATTTTAATCATAATTATCTACTTTAATTTCATAATTATTTATATTATGCTTTATTTTTTTTAAGCTCACAAAGTTTTATTGTATAAATATTTTTTTAGTGTATTATATCAACTATAAAATATCGCTCATATGGTAGTGTATAATTGTATATGATATAATTATATTAAATGTTAAAAATATATAATTTTTTTAATTCAATATTCTAAATTTTTAATGAGACATTTGATTAATTAATGTGAACGATTATATTTAATGCAATAATGTTAATTATGATTTATGTACAAATAAAAAATAAATTAGAAATAAAATAGAGCTAATTAATTGAACATCATATTAAGCATTTTTTTGGTAAATGATAATATTAATTGGTACTTTTCTTCCTATAATATCTATATGTAATATTTTCTTTTGCATTTAATTAATATACTTATATATACTATTTTATAGTAAATATTGTAGGAAATTAAAAAAGAGTAAATGAATTTTGTCAAATAAAAAATATTAAAATATAAAAATTGGTTTTTATATAAATATTTATTAAAATATAAAATCATATAAAAATTAAATTAATTATCACATTCAAATTTTTTTTTAAGAATCATAACTGATAAAATTTCAAAATATTTCAAGCCGGCTCGCTAAACCCGCCCGACTAAAACCGGGATCGAACCCGAAGAAATTCGAACCCGAAGAAACCTGAACCCGAAGAAACCCGAACCCGAAGAAGCCCGAACACAAAAAAGCTTGAACCCAAAAAATCCCGAATCCGAAAAAGTTCGAACCCGAAAAAGTCCAAACTTGAAAAAACCTGAACCTGAAAAAACCTGAACCCGAAAAGAACCCGAACCGAACCCTCCTGTTTGCCACCTCTAGTCTACATCTCGTTACCATGGCCATCGGTACTCTGTTTATTCGTTTGCTTCCCTCTTCGGAGGTTGAGTTCCTATGATCATGACTTATGCTGCTATATGGATCTGTATAGTCTCCATGATATTTTGTATAATTTTGAAAATAATACGATGTATTCTGTGAATTATGATATATGTTTTATGTCTTTCGAATGTGTTTGACCTGATTTCCAAAGATAAGCATGTTCGATATATATATAAATATATATATATATATATATATATATATATATATATGTTTGTTTGCCAAAGTTTGTACAAAAGCATCCAAAATTAATTTAAATTATGAGATATATTTTAAAAGCATTTCGTTTTCGCATGTTTTGATACAAATATTGTTTTAAATTTATTTCTTACTGGGTTTTTCAAAAAGCTCACCCCCTTCTCTACTCTTACAGATTATCTATAGTGATCATTTCAACGTCTGTCGTGTAGTTGAAGTAGGCTAGTGGATACGATACTCTCCCCAGACTACCTCCGGTACACGATAAGGTATATTCCTAGTGTTATTTCCAAACATCTTGTATAGCATAGATATTTTGGTGTAAAGGGTATTTTGGGATGTAATCTAAATTAGTATGGAAGCAAAATTTGTAATTATTCAGCTAATCAATAACAAGGTCCTTCAAAAGTATTAAGGAATTGAAATGAAAAGAAATGTTAGGGAAACCATTATTGATTATTTATATTTATATTTGAATATTTAAATATTCATGGAGGTATAAACTGTAATTTGAATATTTCATGGAGGTATGATCATAAATAAGTCGTTATTTCGGTAAAATTTCGTTAAAATGAAAAGATAAGTAATCGGCATTGAACTGAAATGTAACTTAAATAAAAAAAATTAAATTAGAAGTAACTCATATTTTCACGTTTCTAGGACTTCACATGTGTGCACCAAGTGTAATATAGGATGAAAATCATCTTATTCTATATTTCATCTTATGAGTTAAGAATATATACTATATATTGTTGGAATTGTTGCATTGTTTGGATATTATTTATATTTATATTTGATATTTAAATATTTATTAAATGATTTCTACGCATTTAAATTATGAAAAATTAAAGCTTTAGCATGGATTCTAACTTGTATAGAGGCTAAAAATAACTATAATTAACATCAGGCCAAATTAATTGAAATATTTGGATCGATTAAACTTTAAAAATAAAAATTCAATTTTGTTTACCTCGGTTGTGATTTTAAACAAACAAAGCAATAAAACACCCTTGCAACAGTATACATGAAATGTCTATCATAACCCTTGGCAGAGTAAAGAAAAATCTGTAGGGCTGTGAATCAAAATTCAAATCCGCGAAGGTACACCACAAATCCTTACCCATAGCCCATGGCCAGGGGCATGAGGACACATTATCAGAAACAAACAGGGTAATCAAGAAAAACCAAAACAAGAAGTACACGTGTCATGATTCAATTTAGAGACACAGATTTCGTTGGATGAGATTCAATCAACTGTCAACAGACTATAAAATCCAACAGCTTATCCCACGTCCCCTAAGTCTCTAGTCTCTAGTCTCTACCAAGTTTGAGCGTAGCGAAAAATGGCAGTGGAAATGGCGCTTGTGAAGCCTATCTCCAAATTCAGTACAGGCAGTCCAAAGTTTATGAGCCCACGGTGTGCAAAGTTCACCAGCGTTAACATGTCATCTACTTCCCCTCCAACGGCAAAACCCATCAAGAAAGCGGCCAAAACCGTAATCAAAGAGACCCTTTTGACGCCAAGGTTTTACACCACTGACTTCGATGAGATGGAGGCCCTTTTCAACACTGAGATTAACAAAAACCTCAACCAGTCCGAATTTGAGGCACTGCTGCAGGAGTTCAAGACTGATTACAATCAGACTCACTTTGTGAGGAACAAGGAGTTCAAGGAGGCTGCTGATAAGATTCAAGGTCCTTTGAGACAAATCTTCGTTGAGTTCTTGGAGAGGTCTTGCACTGCAGAGTTCTCCGGCTTTCTCCTCTACAAAGAACTCGGAAGGAGGCTCAAGGTACTTATTTAGTCTTCCCCTCCTCTCTTCTCCCTACATGTATATATTTTTGGGAATTTTTCTGAGCCCTAAGATTAATTATATTACTTATAATTATGGAATTATCCCCCTTAATCTTCAACTGGAAATAGCTTTAGCCATCAGGTTGAGGCCTGTTATTTATTTAATCCTGACATGGCTCCCCTACATTTCCAAAATTGAATATCTAAACCACATGTTGTTTACTGTTTAATCCGGTGACTATTTTCCTTTATCAACTAAAGGTTTCACGAATTTCTACCGCAGAAAACTAATCCAGTTGTCGCAGAGATTTTTTCTCTTATGTCAAGGGATGAAGCCAGGCATGCCGGGTATGGGCATTTAAAAAAAATAAAATCACAGCTGCTTATCGAAATATGCTTACCATTTTATTTGTTGCAGGTTTCTGAACAAGGGTTTGTCTGATTTCAATTTGGCATTAGACCTTGGATTCTTGACAAAAGCAAGGAAGTACACATTTTTCAAGCCCAAATTTATTTTCTATGCTACATATTTATCTGAAAAAATTGGATATTGGAGATACATTACTATCTACAGACATCTCAAAGAAAATCCTGAATACCAATGTTATCCTATTTTCAAGTATTTTGAGAACTGGTGCCAGGATGAGAACCGTCATGGTGACTTCTTCTCTGCATTGCTCAAGGCACAACCCCAATTCCTTAATGATTGGAAGGCAAAGCTGTGGTCCAGATTTTTCTGCCTCTCGGTAATCTTTTGTTTCTGCATGATCTCTAATAATATCCTACACACGGCTTTATTTTTTATGCCATGCTACACTGCATTTGAATTTAATTTTAAGTAAAGCTAGCTTGAACCTCAGAAAATGCATAAAGCTTTACTCAGGCACCTGCAAAATTTTCCTTTATCATAGTATGACAATTTTGCTCTGCAGGTGTATGTTACAATGTACCTCAACGACTGTCAGCGAACGGCTTTCTATGAGGGCATTGGACTTGATACCAAAGAATTCGACATGCATGTCATTATTGAGGTAAGCTTCTGGTCCCAATGTCATTTTGGTTAAAATTAAACAATTTCAGGTGATAATGCTAAAATTTGAGCTCTTATGTTGAAATAGTATTATACAGTATTGTTGACTTTTGGATTTGGGTCCGCCCATGATGGGTGGCCTGATCCAAAGAAATCCACAACTGCCAAAGGCAGTTTTTTACAACTCAAGCAGTTATTACAATTTTTTGAAAGTATGACATATTGCTTCTAACAAGTATGGTTAGTTAATAGCTAATCAAATTCCACTCTATCTTGCATTTGTTCTTGTTTTCAATATTTTTAAGCCATGAAACTAGGGATTCTGTGTCTTCTTGAAATGCCTTAGAAGATGGTACAAGGATTCATATTCCAGAACCATGTAAGACATAAGTTTGGTAGAAGTTAATAGTTAGCAAAAGGATTCCATAAGAACTAGGCAAACAACATGTGCTGAACTCTACAGTTAATTTGGCGGTCATTTTCGTTATAATCTGAAATTTCCTTCTAAACAGACAAACCGCACAACAGCCAGGATTTTCCCTGCCGTGCTAGATGTCGAGAATCCAGAGTTCAAGAGAAGGTTGGATAGAATGGTTGAGATCAACCAAAAGTTGATTGCTACTGGGGAAAGCCAAGATATTCCGTTGGTAAAGAACTTGAAAAGGCTTCCGCTGATTGCAGCATTGGCTTCTGAGCTCCTGGCTACATATCTGATGCCACCAATCGAATCAGGATCTGTTGATTTTGCTGAGTTTGAGCCGCAATTTGTTTACTAGTTTTTTTTTTCTTTTGTTTGTACGAGTTCTATTTATCTGGTGCTTTTTCAACTTTAGTTCTGCTGTCCGATCAAGTTATATGTTTGCAAGATTTAGCAAATGAAACTGAGAAACAGTTTAAGGCTGATTGGCCCTTATTTTTCTTGCGTAAACATAAAATTTTATGTTATTTTGTTAGCATATTTATTTTCATTAGTTAAATGATGCGTGCTAGGCCTCTTCCTCAACCATGAGCTCTCCCTTGTGGAGCTATTTTGATGCTAAGAATGGAAACTGGAGCTATAAAAAAACAAGAACTAAGCAGAAGTTATGCTTAATTCAAAAACAAAGTAGTCTTAAATAAAGCCGCATTACAGCAGCAGAGACCGCTTGGGTGACAAGAACAAGTAGACAAATACGCATTAAGTAGACCTCTCCAAAGATCCGTGTAATAGGAAAGATATGCAAAGAATAAATTCTTCGAATTAAGAGATTTATTGCATATATTATATATAAGTCAAATCTTTGATTTTAGGAGTATATATTTAATTATAATCTTTGATTCTAGTGATTTGTATTTAATTGTATATATAGTTACAATCTTTAGTATAGCTTGTACGTGTATAAATAGGCATCACTCCCATCAATAAAATTTGGTGGCATCAAAGCCTAAGATTCTCTCCTAAGTGTAAACCTCTATACTGTTGGAGAACTGGAGAATATCATAGTAGGAACCACTGCAGTAGCTCACTACTGCGTAAAATCTGTGGAGGAGGAAATAAGGGGGTGAGTTAACACGCTCAGTAAGGAAAATATGAAAGCAGGTATATAACTACACTATCTACATGCTTAAAATATTAACATTTATTTTCCTTATAAAACATATGCATTTCTTTTAAAATATCTTTCATCAATGCAAAATCATTAATTCACTAGATGGGTATATGCATATTCTTTTCAAACCACACAGAATCACACAGCTTAATCTTTAAAATCCACACAGCTTCATTTTTCATTTCACATAGTACACACTTATAAATCTATTTGCACTTAGCAAATTACTTAGTAAATCAATTTACATGAGACATAGTATGGGATATCATATCACCTTGTATCACACAGTAAGAGGGACATATGTCACCTCACACAGTAGCGACAAAATGTCATATCACACAGATAAAAGACTTATGACCATAGTCCGGATTCCAGACATCACTGATCAGGTGTGCGGGAATCCCATGCTTGGGGAGGCGGATTAACCATCTCTTCAGCTCACACAGAATCACTAAGATATCACGACACATCGTACTTCATGGCTAACGCTCTGGGTACAGCATGCTCCTGTGGATCCTTATCACCCATTTTCATTGTCTCAAAATCACGTGCGAGCAGGTCTGTCTAAGATCACTCAGCAATACACGATGGCTCCAGCACGGTTTTACTCATCACACAGTAAACATCATAAAACCACGTGAAAGCAACTCAGCGTAAGATCACACAGCATACTTGAGGCATCTAGCACAGTTTTGCTTATTACACAGTAAAGTCCATAAAACCACGTGCGAGCAACTCAGCGTAAGATCACACAGCATACCTCAGGCTGTGAGACCCCGAACATGTATGGCTGTACATAGGAACATGGGAATGTAAATAAAATCATAAGTAAGATGATGTATTGTAATGTGAAGTATATGCAATGTAAGTTTATAAGATTATGTACGCACTTGTAGTAAGAATTGTGATTATACGTACAAGTTGCATTATGAATGAGTAGGAAGAAATAAACTTGAACACGAGAAGAATGTGATCGAAATGGAATATGAGTAGTATAGTAAAATGGAAGGAAATATTTACATAAGTGTATATTTTCATTCGAGTAATATCGTATATATTTGGTCATACAAAGATTCTACACAAGTTTTAATGTGTATGTAGTGAGGATAGATCCCATTTTCAAGTCTCAAAGATGAATGAATGAGGAAATGATCATGGTAGCAAATTAAGAGTGTTTGGTAAGGGTTGTTGCAGAAAAACTGCAAGAAATCTGGAATTTGTGAAGGCCAGATCGATCTCATAGGATGAGAGATCGATCTGGGAGAGCCAGAATGCTCTTATGTGAGAAATGGAAGGGAACAGATCGATCTCCAAAGGAAGCAGATCGATCTCTTTAGCTCTCGGGTTGGAAGCAGATCGATCTCCCATAAGATCAGATCGATCTCCTTAAGCTTCTGTTTGACAGCAGATCGATCTCTAGCCTCGACAGATCGATCTCCTGCCTTTAAAACGTCTTAGAAAAGAGGGATTTTAGAGGAACAGATCGATCTACACCCAAGGAAGATCGATCTCCTCAAGTTAAAACTATAAATGGGAGCAGTTGGATCATCAGAATTTCGGGATAAACCATTTCCTCTCACTTCAACTCAAAGAAACCTAGTTTCTCACTCCTAAATCCAGCCATTTTCAGTGAGATTTAAGGAGAGTCTATTAGAGACAAAGTTGTTCACAACAAAAAGAAGAACAACATAGTCTAGAGGCATTTCCCCATTTGATAGATTGAAGAAATAAAGGGCAATCCTAATTGGAGCAAGAGGAAATCCAATGAGGTAAGTTTCTAATGCAAATACCCAAGTACATTGGTTTGGATATTGATATGGGAAATGGTTAGTATGCATAGACATTATAGAACTACCTAGAATGGTATGAAATGAATATGACTTAGAAATAGTCAAGTGTGAGAAAGTGGAGTGTGGAAGTGTTTATGATAAATGAGATATCTTGAGTGGATGATTATGTTGTGGGAATGATTTGGACATGTTGATGTTGGGATAAAATGGTGAGATTTACCACAAAGGGTAAAAATGTGTAATTAAGGCATTTGATAAATGCTTAGTTGAATAAGAGTTAGAAACATTAACTCAAATGTTGATGGATGAATTTCAGTTTCGGATGTTAAGTCGGAGCAAGTCGAGATGAGAACGCGAGAAGCATAAAGGCGGATAGTTGCACACAAGTATAACGAGGTAAGGGACTGTGTGTTAGCTATAGAGATGTTCGTACGTAATTACAGCAATTTCGTAGATATATTGCTAGGACTAGTACGATATTATAATTTTATGAAATGATGTGGAAGTATGAAAAGTACTATGATGTATATATATGTATTGATAAATGGGATAGGGTAAGGAAATAGCATGATATGCATGTTTTCAATGATGTTCTCAATTTTATATTATTATTGATGATTGAGAAATGTCGATGATAGGTTGGCTACTTTTACATGTTTTAGCATGAAGAGTCATGCTGTATGAATAAACGTGTTGTGAGTTTTAAAAGAGAAAATAGCCATCTATCAGTTTTGAGATTAGATTTGGTGTTGAAGCGCTAGCTCACACCCGTTTTAATGCCTTGATGTACCGTGCGGGAGTTTTAACTCGCACGAGGGTTTTGAGAAAGTGCGGGAACTTTGCTCGCACCTGTTTTGTTGAGTTAAGGTAAACCTGGGGGTCTAGGACCCAAGGGGATACCAGCCGACGGCCAATTGAACGGGCTGGGCCTTAACGATAGATCGTACCGCGCTGGAGCTTTGCGTTGACTGTGTGTCACGCTGCTTGCTCGCCTGGTATATGAGACATGGTTTAAGGATAAAAAGTCCATCGGAGTTGGAGTATGGACTTGGGTCCACGGTTGTACGTAGAATAGTGTAGTCACCCGTTGGTATACTATGTACCGTGCTGGGTGCACGTGAGTACGAGTATCGCGTAGATGACACACGACGTATCCTTACCGTGAGTATATGAGGAGATGAGGTGGATTGAGATGAGCCGGAGGGTAGGACTGACCCACCCCCCTTCAGGCGAAGTGATACCCTGTGCACACTTGATCAGTGAGGCCTGGGATCACTGACTATGGCCATAAGTCGTGGATATTTGATTGCCGAAAATTCCATGACTGTCTCAGAGATTCGAGAAACAGAGATAATCTCAGAAAAGAAAGAGATTTGCTGAAAAAGAGTGGTTTGAGAAACGAAAGAGATTTCGTGTTTTTGATAAATCTCTGATTTCACATTTGTGCCATGAGGGCACTATTTATGAGTATGTTTTAAATGGAAGTTTGACATTTGATTTACACGAAAATGCTATTGAGAAACATGTTTTTAAATGCATTGTTCGTATGATATTTCCATTTATAACGAAAACATGGTTTTGGTTTATGCATGCATGGGCTATGTAGGTAGTACGATATCTACCTGCTAGCATACATTTCCTTACTGAGCCGTGGTTTGCTCATCCCACTATTTTCCCCCTCCAGGTACTGAGAAGTAAGAGAGCGGTGATCTCTAGATCTTTTGTGTTTAACAGCTCCCACAATCCGCAAAGGTATAAGATTTGTATACACGAGTATTTTGTATCTAATATATTGTATCGCACAGTTATATCTCGGAATTGTAAACAGTATTATGGGGATGATATGTAAGCACCTGGTATTTATACAATTAATTTTGTGTATTTACACACACACCTGGGAGTGTGAATTAAAATTTTAAATATTCCGCTGTAAATGAATGAATTTTTAGTAATTGCATCTTCTCACAGCCCAACCGTAGTAGAGAATGTATGGATAGAAGGGTTCACAAAAGCGGGGTATGACACAGGCCTCTAGCACGATTTTGCTTGTCATCACTTTAAATCGAGCGGGTCACATGCGAGCATAGTTAGAGTAAGATCACTTAGCAGTACTTGGTGGCTTTAGCATGATTCCCAAAATCTAGTGCGAGCTCTCGAGTGGATCACACAGCTTCACTCAGCTCTAGCACCTTTTGCTTTTCTTAAAATCCTTTTAAAATGTTGTGCGAGTAAGGCTGGTAAATCAACCATTGCCACTTTGGCTCTAGCACAAGTTCACACAGAAAAGAAATAGATGGCTCCATTCACTAAGTATGAGTGAGAGGGCAATCTCCCTTCAATCACTCGTTAAATGCTTTTCATGTAAAATAACTAAACCAAGAGCCAGTCTATTATTACTCTTTTCAAAACACTTGCAAAACATCTTTTCACAACAAGAACATTAAAGTCATGAAATTCATGTATATAAGCTTCTTCTCATACTCAGTTTTCACATAGCTATTTCAATATCTAAATACTTTATCATATTTATTTGCACATAGCAGGTAAGAAACATACATATAGCTATCTCTAATAGCTCACATAAATCCCTTACCTTGAATCACGCTTGAATCACTTTCCTTGATTTCCAATGCTCGTGATCCGATCTTGTAATGCTTGTAATTTCACACGTATTGATGAAGATATGATGTATATGTACGTTGTTACAAAAATAGCTTGAGAAGCTATGATGTATGTATATGTATTGTTACATGAGTATAAATGATAGAAGGATGTAAGGATTTTGGAAATTTAATGAAACATCCATGATTTCAAGTAATGTGCACAAGTTTTATTACCTATGAACTATATAGAATGGATGCCAATATACGTTAATTGTGCATTGAATGCAAATTGAGGTATGAACCAAATGAGAGTGAGTATGCAGTTGGAAATCTACAGAAAAATGCAGAAATGAGGGGTGCAGGGGATGAGAGATCGATCTCATATGAAGGAGAGATCGATCTCCCCTCATGAAATGCTAAGAACTTGTTAAATGGAATAGGACAGATCGATCTCATGGGAAGGCAGATCGATCTCCTTAAGTCTCTGCCTGAAAGGAATCGATCTTTCATAGGCACAGATCGATCTCCTTAAGTCTCAGCCAAGAAGAGACCGATCTCCATTAAGCAACAGATCGATCTCCCCTTTACAGAACATATCGATCTCATTATGAAGGCAGATCAATCTGGTAGTAGTTATGTTTGATAAAAAAGACTACCAAACCATGCAGAGATCGATCTCCACAAGGGCCAGATCGATCTTATGTCTCTGCATCTATAAAAAAGGCACTGGATTGGATTGAAAAATTAGATTTCCTCCCACCAAACTCGCACCTATCATTTTCTCTCAAAGAAATGAGCTTTCTCACAAAAGTCACTACATTCCAGCTAGAATCTGAAGAAGCTTAAGAAGGGAAAGTTGTTCCTTGAAGTAAGGAGAACAACATACCCAAAAATCACACATTGGTTTGACCAAGAGAAGGATATTTGGCTACTACAAGTTTGGCTAAGGAAAAAGGCTAAGTTAGGTAAGCTCTTCAATCTCGAGCTTTAAATATGAATATCTAGACATTTTGTGGGTTCAGTGATAGGTGAAACATTGATAGGAATGATGATTGTAGTGATGAATGAGTGATAATGGGAGGGAATTCATGAAGAAAGCATTTATAGAAAATGATGGAAAACTTGAGAGAAGGTATAATGAGATTAGAGGGAAAAGTGGAATATGATAAGAAGCTTGAGAAGTATAAATAACTAAATAAGTGAAATGTATATGTCCAAGAGAATGAAAAGAAAATAACTTAATGATTTACACGTGTAGATTGAAATACGTGGAACACGATTGACTCGGATCGCGAACGGAGCAAACGGTACGAAAGAAATACAAGTGCGATTCGAGGTAAGGGATTGTATGTTAGCGATAGAGATATTCGTACGTATTTTACAACGATTTTAGTATTTATGACGCTAGTGATAGCATGTTTAGCTATTGAGCTATGAAATAATATGAGATCAAGAAATGTATTATGATATATATATATATATGTATATTGTGAAAATGGGATGTGGGAAGGAAAATAGTCTAGCATGCATGTTTTTAATGCTTTTACATTTATACGATGTTTTTGATGTTTTCTCAACTATGTGCTGATTTTGTAATTGAGAAATGATGATGGATAGGTTGGCCAGCTTTACATGTTTAGCATGGGATGACATGCAACGTAAATAAACATGTTTTGAGTTTTTAAAAGAAAAAATAACCACCTATCGAATTTGAGATGTGAATTGGTGTTGGAGCTCTAGCTCACACCCGTTTTAATGATTTTGAATATGCTGGAGTTTCATTGGCATACGTTTACATGTTTTGATAAACCGTGCTGGAGCGTGACTCGCACGTGGTTTTATAATGATAATGTGATGGAGTTTATCTCGCACATGTTTCCATGGTTTTGATATGCCGTGCTGGAGTTTATCTCGCACGATGGATTTGAGAAAGGTGCTGAAGCATTGCTCGCACTAGTTTTGCTGAGTTTGATATGACACAATGCTAGAAGCAGTTGCTCTCACTGAGAGATACCGTGCTGGAGCCTTGCGACGACTGTGTGTCACGCTGATTTGCTCGTCTGGTATATGAGACATGGTTCAGGATGATGAGTCTATCGGAGTTGGGTGGATGGATCGAGTCCACTGTGATACGTTGAACTATGTAGTTGTCCGTTGGAATACTATGTACAGTGCTGGGTGCACGTGAGTACGAGTATCACGTAGATGACACATAGCGTACATTGTACAGTGAGTATATGTGATATGAGGAGGAAGATGATGATGATGATTGAGATAAGCCGGAGGATAGGACTGACCCATCTCCCTTCAAGCAAGTGATGTCCTGTGCACACTTGATCAGTGAGGCCTGGGATCACTGACTATGGCCATATGTCGTGGATATTAGATTGTCGAGAATTCCATGCCTGTCTCAGAGATAAGAGAAATTGAGAAACTCAGAAAAGAAAGAGATTTGATGAAAAGAATTGATTTGAAAAAAGTAAAGAGATATTATGATTTGATAAATCTCTTGATTTGAATGCTTGTGCTGTGATAGCATTGTTTTATGACATGTTTTGAATGGAAGCATTGTACATTTGTTTTATGAAAATGCCTATGAAAGATAAATGTTTAAATGCATTTTCTAGTAATATTTTCATTTATATTGAGACATGGTTTTGTTATTTCATGCATGGGCTATGTAGGTAGTACAATATCTACATGTTAGCATCATTTTCCTTACTGAGCTGTGGTTTGCTCATCCCACTATTTTTCCCCCCAGATACTGAGAAGTAGAGCCGTGCGGTGATCTCTAGATCCCTGTTTGTGTTAGAAAGCTCCTACCAGTTGAAAAGGTATAAAAATTGTATGCACAAAAGTATTTTGTATCTACTATAATGTATTGCACAGTCATGAGTTCAAAATGTAAACAGTTGTATGGGGATGTTATGTAAAGATAATACATTATACAATTGATTTTGTATATCTACACACATGCCTGGGAGTGTGTTAGTTAAAGATTTAAATGATTCCGCTATAAATGTATGAAATTTAGTAATTACATTGACTAACAACCCAACCGTTAGTAGTATATGTATGGATAAAGGGCACCCGAAAGTGAGGTGTGACAGGTCTTATCGGCTCCAATTTTATCTCCAAGAGCTACAAGCATTTGCTACTCACATTAGTATACTTTAATATACTTAATTCTCACTTTCATGAAGTTTAATTCAATGTTTTAGGCCATTTTACACCAATTTGGCCTCCTTACATCTTTTTGGACCTTATACTCTTTTAAGTCCATTTCAATTATTCTATTTATTCTCGAGAGTCTATTAGACTCTTTAGGTCTATTGATTCATACTGAACCAACATTACTCTTACAATGCCTCTAGTTCATCATTTTTCCTTCTCTGTGGCATTTCATCAAATACCTGTTATGCCCATTTTCAATAATCATTTATTCCAACATATGTATTTCACAAAACTACCTTAGAATTATGTACACATGCTTACTAACATCTCTACATGCTTAAATCATCATTAACTCCATGCCATTTCAACTTTCTCTCACTAAGCCCATTCTAGGTCATGGTTGTTTAAGCATGTATATGAACATTTCAATCAACATTATATACACCAATCAACTCATCAAAATGTCTAGATTAACATACTAGAAGATGGGGTATTGAAATCTTACCTAGCTTGATTTTTCCCTTTTTGCCAAATTGGGGGAAAACCACTTTTCTCCTTCAATCCAAAGTTTGAGCTTCCAATCTTTGACTATGTTGTTCTCTTCCTCATTAGGAATAACTTTGCTCAAAGGAGTCTCTCTCAAATATGATTGGAAGGTGATGATTTTTAGAGTGAGAAAGCTAGGTTATTGTTAAAAATGGAGGAAATTTAGGTTGTCTCATGGAAATGAAGATTCAGCTATCGAGTTTTATAGAAATGGCCTAATGAGATCGATATCCAAGGGTGGGAGATCGATCTGCCCTTGTTTAAACTCCTTCAGAATTCGACTTGCAGGCTAGGGGATCGACCTGCCTCATTGGATAAGATGGATCTGCTCAAGAGATGCGATTGATCCTTGCTCATGGGATGGGATCGATCTTGGCCAGGCAGAGTGTGAGATCTGAGAATTTTAGACATATTTTAATTATGTAATATGAACTTGAAGTGTAATTTATTGAGCTGAGTGAAATTTATAAGTAACGAATGAGAAATAATCGAAGTAATGAATTGTGGAAATTACATTTGGAGATTTATATGTTAAAGTGTGAACTATGGGGCCAGATCGATCTTGGAGAAGAGAGGATTGATCTGGTAAGTTAAAAATGACAAGGAAGGAGGAAATTAAGTGAACAGATCGATCTCCAATGGAAGAGGATCGATCTCCTTATGATTCTGTATTAAAGAGATCGATCTCATGAGGAAGGAATCGATCTTAAAATGTTTCTGTTAGGGAGAAGATCGATCTCCTTAAGGAGCAGATTGATCTCATGAAGCATTCTATAAACTAAAGATCGATCTCATAAATGGAGCAGATCGATCTCCTGAAGCCATTAAGAGATCGATCCTACCCCACGACAGATCGATCTCCTAGGCATAAAATTACCCTAAACCGTCCCCAAATTCAAATGCAGATCGATCTCATTAAGAGCCAGATCGATCTCCTACCCCCCGTCTATAAAAGGACCCCTGTGTTTTCCTGCATTTCATCTTTTCTATCTCTTCCAAACCTCCATTTCAACCGAGCCCTAGCTTTCTCTCTCTTCCAAATCGCCCATTTTCGTTCGAATCAAGAGTTGTGGCAAGAAGGAAAGTTGTTACTCACCCAAAGGAGAACAACATACTTGGAAATAGAAAGACGAATTGAATCGAGGTGTGAATTGAGCGCTCCACAAGTTTGGGTAATCTCTAAACTTCAATCCTTGATTTTGAAGCAATCTTTGGTGATTGTGAGCATGAGCATTGTGGTGAAATAGCTGGGAAATGATTAGGAATTGATGAAACTATGATTTTGTTGGAGTAGGGATGTTATTATGCAATTATGGTAATTTTGAAAATTATGGCTATAAATTGGAATTGAGACAATGTGGTGAATTTAGCATGGAATATAGTACAAGAAACGTAGAATTTTGAGATGTAGTGGGTGAGAATGTGAGTTGTGATAAAATTGTGAAAATTTAAGTTAATTGAGGTGTTAATGAGAAAATGAGAAAATGTGTGCTCAATAATGCGATTGAGTTGGGTTATTGATGTTTTTAACATCGTTTGGACAGCTCGGGAGTTTCAGAGTGGAATGCGAGGCTAGTCCGTCATACGGGGGAACAATTGCACTATACGAGGTGCAAAGAGGAAAGGGAAAACTAAACCATTTGTGTATGTGTTTTGATGAGCTGTTTGTAGCATGAACCATGATTTGAGAATACAAACATGTCTAGCCTTGTGTTGTGATATGATTGCACATGGTTTTATAGCCGGTTGGAGCCCATTGTTTTATGAGTTTATAAGCTAAGTGTGAAATTGCTTTATAAACTGTTGAGTTTGCGTGAAAAGTAAATTGGGCTCTACGTCAAGGCAATGTTGAGATTTGAGAAAATGTATGCGTGTTTTGCCGGTTGAAACTTGGTTTTAATATGTTTTGTGTTGAGTACACAAATGTTTTAAATGAGTTTTATGAGAGAAAACCATTATGAGTTCTACGTGAAGGCAAAACGTTTTATAAGATAATGGCTAATGATTGAGACTTAGGCGTATCATGTTGAATACACATCAGGCATTGCTTTGGTAGCATGTAAGACCGATATAGTGGGATGCTTGGGAACCGACCCAGGGACCACGGACATTGCTCTGGTAGCATGTAAGTCCAATATTCCTCCGTTCTGGTAATGAGAGATGCTCCGTTTTGGTAACGTGGGATGACCCCCATTTTGGTAACGCTGGGTGGCTTTGCTTTGGTAGCATGTAAGTCTGGGCCTTGTTCTGGTAACATGTAAGTTCGATTATTCCTCCGTTTTGGTAGCGTTGGGAGGCCTTACTTTGGTAGCATGTAAGACTGATATAGTGGGTCGCGTGGAAACTGACCTAGGGACCACGTGATAGTGTGCATGAGGCGAGGCATTGCTCTGGTAGCATGTAAGGCCGAGCCTTGTTCTGGTAACATATAAGTCCAATATACCATGCATACGACCATATTGTCGACGTTCCCTCTTACGAGGATGCCTGGGATGCGCACCCAGAGGAGATTATATATATTTGACGTGCCATGACGAGTTTTAAATGAGTTTTATTGCCTAGTCTCGTTTTACACATGAGTTGTGTTTTGTGACTTTGTCACGTGCTATTTACTGAGGTGATTTTTATCACATATTTCGAGAAAAGCCATTATCGCATATATTTACACATGCTTGTGAATGCTCTATATTGAGCCTTTTTACCTTCATATTTTCACATGATTTATGAGCTATGAGATGATGATGTTTGAGAACTTTCATGCTACGATTTCAAATGAGTATACTGAGTTTCATATACAAATACATATTTGTGATGTGTGTTATGGTTTATATAACTAAGTTCCCTTACCTCCATTACTGAGCGATTTAGAAGCTCACCCTGTTTTCTTCCCCCTCTAGATTTCTTCAAGTGAAGTGAGTTCCCGCGACGTATGGATTTGAGGCTAGTGGAAGACTTGAGCTCCAGGCCATATTCTCTGTATTGAGGTAGATATCTAATATTCATGTATCCAGACTAGAGTTATATTTACAGACACTTGTTGTACAATGATGTATGAGATGTATTAGGATTAATTAACTCGGAATTGAGTAATGTATATGATATGATATATACTAATTTATGATGAGATCCTAAGGTATGATAAGTATGATGATGTATGACATTGCACAGGAATGCACCTTAATTGTGATTTGATGAGTAAAAAGTTTTAAATTTGCCATATTTTCTTCGTTTTTGGGGCGTCACAGAGTTTTCTTAGTATCAGAGCTTACGGTGTTCAATATGTCAGTGTCGGTTAAGTGAATTAGAATACATCCCAAGTGTCTGTAATAGTCTAGCCATGAATTGAAAATTGAGGATTGAGATTTCAATCAAGTTTAATGTGTACGCGCAGGAACCGAATTGAGATTGAGAATGAGTGGACGACGAGGTCGTTCGAGGAGGCTGGCAGAGTCCCCTTCGCCTCCTGCCCCACAACCAGAGAGTCCTAACTCTCGATTTAATTAGATTGAGACCGATGTGAGGTAAGGTTTTAAGCAGATGGCAGCGCTATTCGCGCAACACTTTGGAGTTAATGCCTCAGGTACTACTCCTACACCACTACAAGGACCTCCCGTACCCTCAGTACAGATGGACCCAGTGCCTCCCGTCACTCAGCCTGATGAGAGAAGTATGGTCCGACTGAAGGACTTTTTGAAAATAAATCACCCGCATTTAGGGGAAAGAAGGATCCTACATAGGCTGAGGAGTGACTGACGGAGTTGAGAGTTATATTTGACTATCTGGGGTGCACAGATGCTGAGAGGGTCAGTATGAGTGCCCATATGTTGAAAGGGAGAGCTCGAGATTGGTGGGGTACTACCCAGGGTATTCTGATGTCCCACCAGGATGTGATTGGTTAGAAAGAGTTCCAGACAGCCTTCAGAGCCCAATACGTACCACGAGCTACCTAGAGAAGGAGGTAAGCAGATTTTTTGAGTTTGGTACAGGGCGAGATGTCTGTGGATGATTACGAGAGCCGATTTACCGCTCTGCAGAGATATGATCCAGAAACCTTCAAGAATGAAGAGCTCCGTATCGAGAGATTTGCGTATGGATTGAAACCCATCATCAGAGATCGATTGATAGGGTTGTGTATTACTGAGTTTGGAGATGCTTTGAGACGAGCACAAGAGATTGCGAGGGGAATTGAAATTGTACAATCCCAGAATGAGTTCGGGGCAATGGCTAGGGATAAGGGCAAGAGGCCAGCGATGTCCCAGGCAGATGTTCGGAGAGGTTCCTTCAGGAGAGGAAGGATTGAGGTACAGAAGGGCAGATTAGAGAGACCTAGAGCTTCTCCTATCATCAAGGAGACCCCTCAATATGGCAGGCCTGAGATAAGGGTTTGTAGAGACTGTGGCCGATCGCATGAGGGAAGTTGTACTGGGTTGATCCGTGGATGTTTTAGATTTGGTGACATGGGTCACAGAGTGAAGGACTGTCCTCAACCTTAGATACCACATGCTCTAGAGCCTACTAGACAACAGCCTCAGAGAGTGAATCCCCAGAGACGGGCCACTGCTACAGAGAAAGGGAAGAAGCCTGTTACACAGGGACGTGTGTTTGCCTTGGATACGGAAACTACAGACACTTCTACAGAAACTATAAGAGGTACACTCTCTATCTGTAATCATAAGGCTCATGTGTTGATTGATCCAGGATCCACGCATTCGTTTATTTCTGAGCATTTTGTATGTAGATTAAATTTGAAGTTTGAACCTCTAGAGTATATACTACATGTAAATACCCCTATGCGTGAATCCCAGAGAACTGAGTTAATCTATAGAAGATGTGAAATAAAGTTGGGAGATAGAATAATGTTAGCAGACCTAATAGTGTTAAATATACATGGGTTTGATGTAATTTTAGGAATGGATTGGCTAGCAACCAATCGAGTGAGTTTAGACTGCTACACTAAGATTGTAACTTTTTCCCTACCTCAACCTTACAGTGTACGGTAGAGATATTGAGGAACTGAATATGTGGAGTTCTAGTAAGTAATTTGAAATCATAATATTATTCTTGAGAGTATTAAATATGATTGCTCATGTGAAGGTTATGAAACACTCATCTCAGATGATGAGCGGGAACATCCGAGGATGGAGGATATACTTGTGGTGTACGAATTTCTAGATGTTTTCCCGGTTAAGTTGCCAGGTTTGCCACCAGAGAGAGAGAGATGGAGTTTACTATTGATTTGGTACCGGATACTCAGCTTATCTCTAGACCTCCATACAGGATGGCCCTAGTGAAACTTGAGGAACTGAAGAAACAACTACATGAGTTATTGGATCAAGGGTTTATTAGACCCAGTGTTTCACCGTGGGGAGCACCAGTCTTATTTGTTAAGAAGAAGGATGGTGGTCTCAGATTATGCGTAGACTACCGATTATTAAATAAAGCCACCATGAAGAATAAATACCCATTACCCAGGATTGATGATCTGCTTGATCAGTTGAGAGGGGCCTCAGTCTTCTCCAAGATTGATTTAAGATCAGGCTACCACCAATTGAGGATTAAAGAAGAAGATATTTCGAAGATGGACTTTAAGACAAGGTATGGCCATTATGAATTTCTAGTGATGTCCTTTGGGTTGACGAACACCCCTTCAACATTTATGAGATTAATGAACGAGGTGTTCAGAGACTATCTAGATAAGTTTGTGATAGTCTTTATTGATGATATCCTGGTGTACTCTCGGTCATATGAGGATCATGCACAGCATTTGTGGTTAGTACTTCAGATACTCCGAGATAAGCAATTATATGGGAAGCTTAGTAAGTGTGAGTTTTGGCTGGATCAGATAGCTTTCCTTGGTCATATAGTCTCAGAGGAAGGAGTATCAGTGCATTCAAGTAAAGTAGAAGCTGTGCTTAACTGGGAAAGACCGAGGACAGTTATAGAAGTACGAAGCTTCCTTGGTTTGGTAGGATATTACATAAGATTTGTGGAAGGATTTTCCAGGATTGTCGCTCCTTTAACTAAGCTCACATGCAAGGAGACTCCGTTCATATGGACTGATCAATGTGAGCTCAGTTTTTAGGAGTTAAAAAGGAGATTAACAGCGGCACCTGTGTTGACTATCCTTGAGGGATCAGGAGGATTTTCGGTGTATAGTGATGCTTCTCATCAAGGATTGGGGTGTGTACTCATGCAGCATGGAAGAGTGGTCGCTTATGGATCGCGACAATTGAAAGACCATGAACGAAATTACCCCACGCATGATTTAGAGTTAGCCGCTGTGGTATTTGCCTTGAAGATCTGGCGACACTACTTATATGGGGAAAGATTCCAGATCTTCACTGATCACAAGAGTTTGAGGTATCTCTTTGATCAGAAGGAGTTAAATATGAGACAAAGGAGATGGATGGAACTCCTTAAGGATTATGACTGTGAGATTTTGTACAATCCGGGTAAGGCGAACGTAGTTGCTGATGCCCTGAGCAGAAAGAGTATGATATCTGCTATGATGATCAGGGAATGGGATTTACTGGAGCACTTTACCGCACTTCGGATCAGAGTTAAAGAGGTAAAGATTGGATTTTTGGCTAGCCTGCGAATAGAGCCCAAGATCATGGATCAGATTAGAACTAGGCAGCGCAATGATCAAAGGTTGATAAATATGGTTAGCCAAGCTGAGCAGATTTCGCAGTCAGATCTCACAATCAGTGAAGATGGATTGTTGAGGTTCAGAGGACGAATTTATGTGCCGGACGATGATGCCCTAAAGAGACAGATACTAAGAGAATCCCACTGCTCGCGATACACCATGCACCCAGGGAGTACTTAGATGTACCGAGACTTGAGAAAGGTGTACTGGTGGAGTGGTATGAAGCGAGACGTGGCAGATTATGTGGCCAGATGTTTAGTATGCCAGCAAGTAAAAGCTGAGCATCGAAAGCTTGGAGGACTACTACAGCCTTTACCTGTACCTACATGGAAATGAGAGCATGTCACCATGGACTTTATTATGGGTTTACCGAGGACCCGGAGAGGTCGTGATGCGATATGGGTCATAGTAGATTGACTGACCAAGAGTGCCCACTTCCTTGCCATCAAGAGCACAGATACTGTGGATGCCTTAGCTGAGTTATATGTCAGCAAGATAGCTAGATTACATGGTGCTTGATAATTCTATATTTTTAGAATTATTTGTGCTTAATTTCCTAATTAATTATTTAAATCCCCAATTTATTTTGTTAATTATCCCCTTTATTTAATTAAAATTCTCATGTTTGCAGATAAATTAAATCCGGATGAATTTTGAATATTTCGATAGAAAATGGACCAAAATTGGGCTAAAATCGAGATTGAGCCACGCGGACAACACGAGCCATGCCACCTAGCACATCCAATTGGACAAGAAGACCGATGACATGAAAATATCTTTTTAAGGAGCCAATGGTGTGAAGACAAGTGGCCAAAAAAATGTCAACTCATCTAGGATGAAAAAATTACAATTTTACCCCTAGTGTGTTTATAAATAGGAAAGGATGGCAATTGAAAGAGGATGTAATTTAGGAGTAGGAGTAGTGTAATGTAATGTAAGTTAGGAGTAGTATAGTGTTAGAATTAATCTTAAGATTTATTTTTCCTTGTTCCTTTTAGTTTAGTTTCCCGTTAGCTTCCATATTTATTTTTACTGTTCATTTCATTTTCATGTTCTTCACTTGGATAATTTTTCATGGCAATCAATACCATTTGATGTTTCTCGGTTCTGTTAAATCCAGCTCTTTTATTTTTCAGTTTTATTACATAGCTTTTATGTCCTAGTTGCTGCTCTCGGATTCCTAGTTCATTTATGTTTTTAGTTGAAGCAATCTTAAATATTTTTTTTAGCTCTCGATTTGAGCTCCCTTGATGCATTTGGGTAACACCTTCTTCCCTTGTTCATGCCTTTTGGTTTTGATGCTTTGATGTGGGTTGATGCTTAGCATTTATTCTCATAAATGGCAATATGGAACCTTGGTTGGAGAAAGGAATGAAGCAATCCGAGCTTCTGGTTTCACGTTACTTTGCTATACAAATTTTGATAATCTTATTCTAATATTCTGTTGTTAATGTTGCTTCTTTATTTTTGATTTTACGCTTATATCATTGCAATGTTTTGTTCCTGTTTCATTGTTTTCTCTACACAAATGCTAATCTTTACTGCATGTTAATACTAGCTTCCGTATTTTCTACTGCATTTTATTCTTCTTGGTTTTATGTGTGCTTATCTTCACATGTTTTTTTTCTTCTTTTCTTTTGCTTGTTGATGAGAGTAAGGTTGCTGTCGTGTGGACATAGAATAGGATGAGTGAAATATTACAATATGTATGGGTTATATATTCGTCCTCTGTTTAGCTCTGTTTCACGTTGAGTGCACTGTTCTTTGTTGTTATTTTGATTGTTAGTCGGTTATAAGCTTGTTTCCTGTTCAAGAGAGCATTGTTGTACTATAATCCTCCACCATCACTAAGCTGCTGAAGTAGATATTAACAGGGTGCTGTTGAAGGGTGCAAAATCTGGGCAAAAAGGATCGGGTCCAGCCCCTGTCTTCTTGTTCTGTCTGCTGTTGCAGATTTTGGACTGCATGGATAGCTATTGATTGTTCCAAGCAGGATATGATGCATGAAGCAGAGTGTGGCCTACTGTGAAATGCAACGTAGAGCAGCAAGTAATGGTGACTAATCCTATTTGGGATAATGCTACTGGAACTGCAGAAAAGGACTAAACCGTGAAGTGAGCCAGGCACGCGAGGAACGAGCAACGACAGTGATGAAGGACAGTATACGGGGTAGCAGAACCTGGACAGAAGTCTTAGTGCAGCATGTCGATTGGAGACAGCAGACCGAGAAGGCCTGTAGCAGCATGACAAAAGTAGAAACGAGCAATGCAGGAGCAGAAGCCGAGGATGTGTAGAGCAGCGATTACAAGACTGGAGTAGCAGGGAGTGGAGGACATCACTAGCAGCAGATGGCAGAATCGAGCAACCCGTGAGCAGCAGAGAACAACTGGCTGAACAGCAGGCAAAAGCCTGGACCAGAGGACAAACCGAGCCATCACCTGAAAATGAAAATGTGAAAGACGTGAACAGTGAATGGAGGGATTTCTTTGTTGATTTAAACTGGTTAAGTTTTGTTTGGCTAGTTCATTTTAGCAATTAATCCATTTTCATGCATTTGTTAGTTGTTAGTTAGTTAGTTTAGTCAATTATAATGGTAGGTTAGTTTTATTATTTTTGCATGTTAATTTGTAGTGTTAATTTTTAGTTAGTAGTTAATTTTATATTAAATGTTTTAGGATTTTATTTTAGTTTAGATGCATTTAGAGTTAATTTAGATTAAATGTGTTTCATGTATTTTTAATTTAGTCTTTATTTTCATTAAGTTTTAGTTTAGTTTAAATTGCATTTTGATTAAGTAGTTTAAACTTGCATTTTAGGTTAGTTTAATTGTAGTTTAATTTTATTGCTTTATTTTCATAATTGCTTTTTATTTTAATTGTGTTAATTAGTTTTAACTGTTTTAATTTCTTTTGTAGGTTTTTTATTTTAATTGCGTGGAACACTGTAAGTAATTTTGCTCGGTTTTAATTTCTTTATTTTATAGCTTTTATTATTTTATTGCTTTCAGTATTTTTAATTCTAGCAATGTAGATCACCCACCTTAATTTTATAATTTGCTAGAATATACTTAGGGTAAGATTAATCGGTAGTTAATTAGGCTAGTCAACTTCTCTGTGGGACGATAACTCGGGATTCAAATCCCATTATTACTTGTACGACCCGTGTACTTGCGGACATTACCTTTAGGGCGTGTAAGGGCTCCGGTGAGTATTACTTCTGACAGAGATTCCCGATTTACTTCTAGATTTTGGACCCAATTTCAGGAGTTTATGGGATCTCGATTGAGCTTTAGTACTGCCTATCATCCTCAGATAGATGGTCAGTCAGAGAGGACTAGTCAGACCTGGAGGATATGTTGAGGGCGTGTACGATGGATTTTAAGGGATCATGGGATGATCACCTGCCCCTAGCAGAGTTTGCATACAATAATAGCTATCATGCGAGTGTTGGAATGACACCTTTTGAAGCTCTATATGGTAGGAGGTGTAGATCCCTTGTAGCTTGGGAAGAAGTCGGTGATAGAAAGATAAATGCTCCCGAGCTTGTTGAGTAAGTTGTACAGAGTGTGAAACTCATATGTGAGAGTTTACAGGCTGCACAAAGTAGAAAGAAAAGCTACGCGGATGTGCGTAGACGGCCACTCGAGTTTGATGTTGGTGATGCAGTATTTCTAAAGATATCACCGAACAAGGGTATCATGCAATTTGGGAAGAAACGAAAATTGAGTCCTCGATACATAGGACCATTTGAGATTCTTGAGAGAGTGGGAGAGGTAGCCTACAGATTGGCATTACCCCCACAGATGTCCGAAATACACAACATCTTTCATGTATCAATGTCGAGGAAGTACCACCTAGACCCTTCTCATGTTATAGAGTATGATGAGATGGACATACAAGGGGACATGAGATACACTGAAGAACCCGTTCGGAGTCTCGATAGAAAGGAGAAGGTACTTAGAACCAAGAGCATCCCATTAGTGAAAGTTTTGTGGAGACATCACTCAATGGAAGAAGCAATGTGGGAATTAGAAAGTCTCATGAAGGAGAAATACCCCCATCTATTTGACGAGTTGAGTTGAATTTGGAGGACCAAATTCCTTTTAAGGTGGGAGGATGTGAGATCTGAGAATTTTAGACATATTTTAATTATGTAATATGAACTTGAAGTGTAATTTATTGAGCTGAGTGAAATGTATAAGTAGCGAATGAGAAATAATTGAAGTAGTGAATTGTGGAAATTACATTTGGAGATTTATATGTTAAAGTGTGAAACTATGGGGCCAGATCGATCTTGGAGAAGAGAGGATCGATCTGGTAAGTTAAAACTGACAAGGAAGGAGGAAATTGAGTGAACAGATCGATCTCCAATGGAAGAGGATCGATCTCTTTATGATTTTGTATTGAAGAGATCGATCTCATGAGGAAGGAATCGATCTCAAAATGTTTCTGTTTGGGAGAAGATCGATCTCCTCAAGGAGCAGATCGATCTCATGAAGCATTCTGTAAACTAGAGATCGATCTCATAAATGGAGCAGATCGATCTCCTGAAGCCATTAAGAGATCGATCCTACCCCATGACAGATCGATCTCCTAGGCATAAAATTACCCCAAATCATCCCCAAATTCAAATGTAGATCGATCTCATCAAGAGCTAGATCGATCTCCTACCCCCCGTCTATAAAAGGACCCCTGTGTTTTCCTGCATTTCATATTTTCTCTCTCTTTCAAACCTCCATTTCAACCGAGCCCTAACTTTCTCTCTCTTCCAAATCTCCCATTTTCGTCCAAATCAAGAGTTGTGGCAAGAAGGAAAGTTGTTGCTCACCCAAAGGAGAACAACATACTTGGAAATCGAAAGACGAATCGAATTGAGGTGTGAATTGAGCGCTCCATAAGTTTGGGTAATCTTTAAACTTCAATCCTTGATTTTGAAGTAATCTTTGGTGATTGTGAGCATGGGCATTGTGGTGAAATAGTTGGGAAATGATTAGGGATTGATGAAACTATGATTTTGTTGGAGTAGGGATGTTATTATGCAATTATGGTAATTTTGGGAATTATGGCTATAAATTGGAATTGAGATAATGTGGTGAATTTAGCATGGAATATAGTACGAGAAACATAGAATTTTGAGATGTAGTTGGTGAGAATGTGAGTTGTGATAAAATTGTGAAGATTTAAGTTAATTGAGGTGTTAATGAGAAAATGAGCAAATGTGTGCTTAATAATGCGATTGAGTTGGGTTATTGATGTTTTTAACATCGTTTGGACAGCTCGGGAGTTCCAAAGTGGAATGCGAGGCTAGTCCGTGATACGGGGGAACGATTGCACTATACGAGGTGCAAAGAGGTAAGGGAAAACTAAACCATTTGTGTATGTGTTTTGATGAGCTGTTTGTAGCATGAACCATGATTTGAGAATACAAGCATGTCTAGCCTTGTGTTGTGATATGATTACACACGGTTTTATAGCCGGTTGGAGCCCATTGTTTTATAAGTTTATAAGCTAAGTGTGAAATTGCATTATAAGCCGTTGAGTTTGCGTGAAAAGTAAATTGGGCTCTACGTCAAGGCAATGTTCAGATTTGAGAAAATGTATGCGTGTTTTTCTGGTTGGAACTTGGTTTTAATATGTTTTGTGTTGAGTACACAAATGTTTTAAATGAGTTTTATGAGAGAAAACCATTATGAGTTCTACGTGAAGGCAAAACGTTTTATAAGATAATGGCTAATGATTGAGACTTAGGCGTGTCATGTTGAATACATATCAGGCATTGCTTTGGTAGCATGTAAGACCGATATAGTGGGATGCCTGGGAACCGACCCAGGGACCACGGGCATTGCTCTGGTAGCATGTAAGTCCGATATTCCTCCGTTCTGGTAACGAGAGATGCCTCCGTTTTGGTAACGTGAGATGACCTCTGTTCTGGTAACGCTGGGTGGCTTTACTTTAGTAGCATGTAAGTCCGGGCCTTGTTCTGGTAACATGTAAGTCAGATTATTTCTCCGCTTTGGTAGCGTTGGGAGGCCTTGCTTTGGTAGCATGTAAGACTGATATAGTGGGCCACCTGGGAACCGACCCAGGGACCACGTGATAGTGTGCATGAGGCAAGACATTGCTCTGGTAGCATGTAAGGCCGAGCCTTGTTCTGGTAACATATAAGTCTAATATACCATGCATACGACCATATTGTCGACGTTCCCTCTTACGAGGATGCCTGGGATGCGCACCCAGAGGAGATTATATATATTTGACGTGCCATGACGAGTTTTAAATGAGTTTTATTGGCTAGTCTCGTTTTACACATGAGTTGTGTTTTGTGACTTTGTCACGTGCTATTTACTGAGATGATTTTTATCACATATTTCAAGAAAAGCCATTATCGCATATATTTACACATGCTTGTGAATGCTCTATATTGAGCCATTTTACCTTCATGTTTTCACATTATTTATGAGCTATGAGATGATGATGTTTGAGAACTTTCATGCTACTGTTTCAAATGAGTATACTGAGTTTCATATACAAATACATATTTATGATGTGTGTTATGGTTTATATAACTGAGTTCCCTTACCTCCCTTTCTGAGCGATTTAGAAGCTCACCCTGTTTTCTTCCCCCTCCAGATTTCTTCAAGTGAAGTGAGTTCCCTGCGACGTACGGATTTGAGTCTAGTGGAGGACTTGAGCTCCAGGCCATATTTTCTGTATTGAGGTAGATATCTAATATTCATGTATCCAGACTAGAGTTATATTTACAGACACTTGTTGTACAATGATGTATGAGATGTATTAGGATTAATTAACTCAGAATTGAGTAATGTATATGATATGATATATACTAATTTATGATGAGATCTTGAGGTATGATAAGTATGATGATGTATGACACTGCACAAGAATGCACCCTTAATTATGATTTGATGGGTAAAAAATTTTAAATTTGCCCTATTTTTCGCGTTTTTGGGGCGTCACACAGAGGACTTTAGAGATCGATCTGGCCTTAAGAAGATATCGATCTTTGCTAACCAGAGATTGATCTACCTTATGGGAAGAGATCGATCTTGTCCAAGCAGAAGCAACTTGAGATCGATCTGCTTTGAATGAGGGATCGATCTCCTTCTTGCAGAATGCCTTGGCATTACATTTCAAGGCAATGAGATCGATCTCCCCTTGCAATAAGATTGATCTGCCCTGCATCTGCAGCATTCCAACTATAATTTTCCCAGATTTTCAAAGTTAAACTCACATTCAATTGCTTCACTACTCATTTTGCATTCCATTCACACTTGTCTATACATTTCGAAATCATAAACATTACATATAAATTTACAGGTCTTACAATAACAACTGCTAGCGGAAGGAAAATATAGGAATCTACCACAGAGCTCTCAAAACGCTAGAACTAATCTGTGGAGAGAGGAGAGAAAGGGATGAGCTAACATGCTCAATAAGGGATAAATGAAAGCAGGTAGATAACCATACTATCTACGAAGCTCATAATGCATGGTTTATACCAAAAACCAATGTTATTCACAAGTTCATCATAATGAAACACTTAGCAAATTAATGCCATAAAATCTAATATCAAAACTCATTCGGAGTAAAATAGTTTGTAGTTCTATGAGAAAACTCCATGTTTAAAATCTCATTCAATCACACATAGTTTCATCACAGAAACCAATAAAACGTATGAGACTAGACTAGGGTATACACATAATCCAAGTGACATTTGGCTAAAGTCAGAGACCCCAAGCAATCACTGATCAGGAGTGCAAGGGTGTCTATAAGCATGAGGAGGGGACCAGTCTACCCATCGACTATTCAGTCTAAATACTATCACAATCAGAGCATGACACTTCATGCTCGAATTCGGAGACTATCACATCACATCACATCACATGGTGGCACGGTACAGTGTACTTCATGTTATCTACACGGTACGATGTACTTCATGAACCTCGGTGCAAGTATCACACTGTTGTAGGTGGCCCATGAGTCAGAGACTCCTCACCCCAACAGAAAATCATTATCACACAGTTGTAGGTGGCCCATGAGTCAGAGACTCCTCACTCCAACCGAAAATCTATCAACCATAGCCTGTCTCAGTTCTAGTGCAAGCAAGTTAGTATGACACACAGTCTACACGAGGGCTCAAGCATAGTTTATCAAAATCTAGTGTGAGCAGGTTTATGTAATCTCACAGTTAACCTTACAGCTCCAGCACTGTTTGTTCATAGGTTATATCAAAATCAAGTGCGAGCGGATCTGGATAGTTCACAGATCTCATCATAGCTCCAGCACGATTTCACAGACATAAAATAGGCAGTTGGCTTGATTTCCCATAAATTGGCACTCAAAACCCAAGTACAATACGCAACACGGTGCAAAACAGAGTGAGAGGGTAGCTTCCCATCAAATCACCCCTCAAATTAAATCAACTTTAGAAAATATGTATTTTAATGCATACAGTCAAACGTGAGTCAGTCTACCATTTTAGCTTTACAAAATCTCTTTTTCACATAGAAAACATTCATTTCATGCACTTTATGCATTTTTTAATTTTCCTAGGTCTATGGGTATTTTCATAATTTTCACCTATTTGAGCGTCATAAATATTTTTCTATATCTGTAATCCCTACAGAATTTAAAGACTTGAAAACGACAAAAAATCTACGCACAGCTATCTCTAAGAGCTTGCAAATATCTCTTACTTGAAATAACGTTGACTGCTTTTGTCACCTTTTCCTGCTTTTCGGATATTCGTCTATCTGGCTCCGAATATATCTTGGGGAGCTGCAAATAATTACTAATCACATCAATTAACTTTATTAACTTTATTAACTTGTATTTCACTTTTTGTACGGTTAATTTAAAGTATTAGGCCCGAATACTCTTCTTAGGCCTTATTGCACCTTAATGGGCTTAACTCTGTCTTAAGCCCATTTTCACTTTACTATTCATTCTATCAAAGCCCATTGGGCTCATTAACACTTATTGAGCTTTATCCAAGACCCCTTAACTCTTATTGGGCCGAACCATCAAGGCTTTGCCCATTGAACCTCTCTGCCATGGCATGGTGGCCGAGAGCCATGCACGCCACCATAGCCAAGAGTCACGCCATTCATCCCACCATCATGCCATTTTGCTAGCCATTCACTTAGTCATTTTATCAAACACTTATGATGCATGCCTTAAGCCTTTAGTTTTTTTTCATTAAGGCATTTCAACAAACACCTTCCATGCCAACATTAATTCACCAAATAATTCATCAAATTGAATGAAACTAAGTATGCCATGATCATGTATACATGTTTACCAACCTATCCATGCCTTAAAATCATATGCTTGTTAATCAAAACACAAATACCCATTTTTTGCCATCACTTGCTCATGGTGATTTTGTGTGTTTTGATCCATAAAACATACACCAATCAACTTAGAATAATTCCTAGATAAACATACTAGAAGTTGGAAGCTTGAAAACTCACCTAGTTTAGTGTTCTTCACTTGGCTGAAACTTGTGGGAATTCTTGGGTGGTTGAAATCAGCTCTTTAGGTGCTGGTTTTAGACTATGTTATTCTCCTCATCATGGGTAACAACTTCCATGAAGATAACTTTTTCCAATTTAGTTTGTAAAAGGGTGAAATCTAGAGAGAGAAAGCTTGACTAGTTTATGTTTCCATAGTGTTTCCTTGTTGCCGAACACTTAAGGGAGAAAAAGACTTTGCTTGGCTTGCTATTGGTTTTGGGCTTGGTAACTTTGGGCTTAAGTTTTGGGCTTGAACATAAAACTAATGGGCTTTGTTTTGGGCTTTCCATTTTGGGCTTCGGTTGTCAGGACCCATTCTCAATCTATGGCTTAACCAAAAACCACTACAAATTTTTCACATTTTTAACTTACCTTTCCTCTCTTCAATGGTTGGGCTGTGATTCGATGTCAGAGTCCTCGCTTACCACATTATCCATTATCATACATACATGTCAATATACTATTACTGACTGTAATTGCTTTTATTACACATGTAAGATTATATAAAATCTAATACAAATACATTCCCCATTATATATATCGTATACATCACTGTGCTGTTTCTATGTTTAGATACATAATTGTACAAAATCTGTATACCTGGCGATCGATAGGAACTAGCAGTGGACTCAGGAATACTATCCCTCGACAGCTCTCGCTCTACTGCTGACGCTCTGTAGAGAGATGTAAAGAAAGGGGGGTGAGCATACAACGCGCTCAGTAAGGAAATCAGGCAAGCAAGTACATATCTACACTATCTACTCAAAATAATGCTATGCCTTGAAAACATTATTTCCTTTACCCACTTTAAAAGCATGTCTTTAAATATATATATGTATACTTGTACAGATTAAATCCCATGTACAGAAATCATGCTTTCTCTCTCAAATGTAGGCATGTAGTGCAAAACAATGCATCTTTATATAAATCATGCCTTTATGTAAATCATGCCATGTATATTTAAATCACAATAAATATGGCATTAAATATTTCACATCACAAAATCGGAGTCCGACCCATCCCTCAGGTCTGTTCGCAATTTAAATCAGTCAATCAATGTGATATATCATGTGAGACTCTGTGGTGAAATGCAAATAGTATCCTGGACTATGATCATATCCGATATGTGAACCCAGGCCACACAGATCTCGGTGCGCGGGGTATCACTGCTACAACGGGAGGATGGTCAGTCCACTACAGCCGTCAGCTATACGTAACACACGGTACAGCGTACTCCTCGTGCCCCCGGGCACGGTACAAAGTACACCCGTGGACCCTATATCACAGTCAGGGTGCCTGCCATAGGTCTTAGCCCTCAAACCATGGAATATCATACCACATCTCTAATACCCTCATGCTGGCCATCCTCTCATGATGTGACACTCAGTCACACAAGAATGCGGCATGGGTTGGTAACATGTAATTAATATCACATACAGTGCGCACCCTCGAGTGTGACACACAGTCGACACTACGCTCGAGCACTGTTTCACATCACAAACTCAACTCTAGTGCGAGTAAACCTCCAACAACTAGGTCAATGCATAGTTCATGTATTAAATCAAGTACGAGCAATAGCTCCAGTACCATGCTATGCATAATATCATTAAATTAAGTACGAGCAATAGCTCCAGTACTATGTCATGTATAAACCGTGAAGAATCGAGTACGAGCAACGCTCCAGTACTCTGTCATGTATCTCATGTAAAACTCGAGTACGAGCTAATCGCTCCAGCACTCTGTCATGCATATATCATATAAAACTGAGTACGAGAAAAACTCCAGTACTCTATCATGCATGTCATGGAAATCTAGTGCGTATCAAAATTCAGCACTAATGTATGTGGAAAACATATGAAATCTAGTGCGACCTATGCTCTAGCACGATTCATTCTCACATAATAGGATAGATGACTCTTTAAAAAGGATTGTTTACAAAATATTAAAATCAGCACTATAAAGTGTGTTTAAGTCACATCAACCTTAAAATCATTAGCCCATCTATTTATTTTCATGCTAAACAGCAGTTAAACACTCATAATAATTGTTTCCATGCTTTTTGCAACTTTTTACAAAAGTTAACTTTTTGACTAACTAGGGGCAAAATCGTAATTTGCCACTATCGGGTCGCAATAATTATTATTCACTTTCTCTGACCCTCAGAGTTTTTAAGTGAATGTAAAAGCAGACTAAAATAAGTGCAGGTATCTCTAACTACTCACAAAAGTCCCTTACCTCGGATCACGTCAAGTGACCTCACTTCCTCGGTGCTGCTAACTCTCGCAGTCCGATCAGCTCTCAATGTAAACTCCGGAGCTGTAAATAACCATTCCTCAGGTTAATTATAATTTTCCTACTGTATTACACATTAATACAGTCTATTTTCCCTTAATGGGCTTTAAAAATCCTTAATGGGCCTATTGGGCTTGTGGGGCCCACCAACTCTTATTGGGATTTTTCTAGGCCCATTACACCATATTGGGCCTAAAATATTTGGGTTTGGCCCATTGGGCTTTATTCCAAGCTCTTTGGATAGCCCGTATATCATTTACGACATTTAATTCAAAATTTCGAATATAATTCACTAAATCCAAAATTTAATCCGAAATGCGTAAATTAAATCTTAAATAAGCATAAATCACATAATTTGATGTAAATGAGCTTTACTTACCTGAGATTATACGATGGTACGCAAATCGAAGTTCAATCGGGCTTTCGTTCGGAATTTATCGTCGAACTGCATAATTTATTATATTTAACTCCGGGTCAATTTTCAATTAAATATAATTTAAATAAATTCATCGAAAATCAAATCGGTCACTTTTGACCTCGTATCGACTTACCCGAAGTCCGGTGAAATCCCAAAAATTTCCCTTTTCCTTTTTCTTTCTTTTTCCTCTTTTTCCCATTTTCTCCTTGGCTGAACCGGTCCAGTCCGGTTCAGCGCAGAACCTTCTCCCCTGAACCGCCGATCTGTTCAGGCATCCTTTGGCCGTGCCGACGTCTTTCGACCAGTTCCCGACGCATCACCACCGCCGTTCGACGCGCCTCAGCCTGGGCAACTCTCGGCTGGGCTCGATCGGGACCAAGCCCCGCCGGTTGCCGTCGAATCTCTTCTTTTCCTCCGCGGCTTCTCCTCTTCGATTCGTCGGCGTCCGGCATCGGTGGAGGTCGTGACCAGTGCCGATGGGTGCGCACGGTCCTCCTCTTCCTTTTACAGCCGCTTGCCTGGCAGTGGGGTGGCCGGTGGTGGCCGTCCGGTGGTCTTCTCCCTCGGGTCGGCTTGCTTCCGTTTCCTTTGTTCTCTCTCCCTGATTTTCAATTCGTTTCTCTCTTTTTTTTTATTTATAATATATTTTTATTATTATTTTATTATAAAATAATAATAAAAATCCTAAAAATATCCCATAAATATCCCAAAAATATCTAAAAATATCTCAAAAAATCATATTAAATTTATTTAATCCGTAAATGAATTTATCAGTCTGATTTTACCTTTTAGGTATATTTTTTCACTATTTTTGGGCTCATTTTTCGAGGTGAAAATTTCGATAAATTCTAATAAATTTATATCTTGATCAATTGGGCTCGAAATTAAATATTTTCCTCGATTTTGATCAAGATTCCTCAATTTCATATTTTTAATGAAATTATCTTATCGAAATTATACCGAATTTTAGTCATTTGACCATTTTACCCCTGCACTCATTCGGGAATCAACTTAACCCTTATCTCGCTGTTATGCAGCTTACATGCATTTTTAATTTCTTAATTAGTCGATTGCATGTTAGTAAATACTCTTCTTATGATTCAATTATGTAATAAAGTGTTCATACACATAGGAATCATAAGGAACAAGCTACATAAAAAATCCGGGTCTGACATCGGTTCAGGCTTTTTTTGGGCTGAAATTATCACCACAATTTGGGCCTTCAATTTGCTTACTATTGTGCCCATCAAATGGCCCAACAATTTGGCCCATTGGGCTTACACAATTCGACCAATGCTTATTTCACCTTAATGGGCTTTAAAATATTCATTAGTTGGCTCATCGATTTCTACCCATTTAATTTAATCTGAATTTCAATTAAATTAATTTTCCATGTTTGAGTAGTTGAAGATCGAGTGTTTTAACCAAAAATAATTCTTTCCCACTTTTTATCCTTAGTTGGGTTAAAATTTAACCATGGTTAGTTCTTTTTGTTAAAGTCAACATTTCTATATAACTTTGACTTTCCTTGACCATTGACCATGTTTGACTTTTGTTCAAAAATCCAAAAGTGCAGTTTCTCATGGTTAACACTCTCATCTCTTTCTATCTGGTGGCAACCCTAGTAGATCATCCAGAAAGACATTAGGAAACTCACTAACCACTGAAATATCTGTAAACTCCAGACGTGTCTTATCCATATCAACCACATTTGCGATGAATATCCCTGACATTACTGTGAATGGTTTATCCATATAGTTAGTACCACAATTCATAATCCTTCAATCACAATAACTATAGTCTTTTATTTCTTCAAATCGAACTTTACAATGCTCTTTTCAGGGGTGGAAAACATTATTGTCTTAGAGTAACAATATAAAATAGCATGGTTTGCAGCCAACCAATTTGGGAATAGATTGGCTTACCTTAAAATCATTCATATTCAACTGAATAAGATTGGCTAACATATCCTTTTCCCGCACTTTTAGTTTATGATCTCTATACATGTAAGCAATTAGCTGATTATTAGTCATAGTGCGCTAATAAGGAACATCTTGCCTAGAAGTGCAAGCTTCACATATTTCGATAACCTATATGCAATTGAAGGCGATATGAATGAATGCGTGGCACCAGGATCAATTTCAACAAATGCTTCAAGACAAAGATCAGAGTGGTACCTTTATCCACATCAGATGAAGCATCAGCAGTGTCCTGGTCCAAAGCATACACTCGCCCTTGACTAACATCTTGTTTCCCCTTTCTTCTCCTCCTCTACAGAGTATTTCTAATAGTGTATCTGCTTTCATTCTCCTGCATCTGCTGGAACAGCTTTCTATTGGTATAAGGTATACACAATTAGTGAATTTTGTATCTGAACATATAATGCAGAGTAATGTATTTTGTAAACATGGGGGATGTAAATTATTGTAAACTTTGATGTATACATTTATGGTTTAAGAAAAGAAAAAGAAAAATTTTTATCTGCCTATTTTATTATGGCATGAAATGAAAGGAAAGAAAGTGATCGAGTGGCTAACATCGAGTCAGTGCCCAACTGTAAAATTGTGTGTTGAAATAGAAAATGTGCTGAATTTACATAGATTTTTAAGTGAAAAAGGGTCCTCACAAAAAATCCCTATAATCAAATATTACAATTAAATAGAAATCCTTATAATAAAAGATTTGACTTGGATATAATATATGAATTTAAATCCCTTAATTCAAAGAATTTAAGGCATGTGATTTTAAGGAATGGATAGGGCACCACTAAAGACCAAAACGAACAATGCACGAAGTGGCGGAAGATAAGGCACTGAGTGGGCATAACACTCACGACGTGGTTAAACATGCACCACAAAGGATCAAACATGCACGATGTGGCATAAGGCATGCACCATGAAGGACCAAACTTCACACGGGCCATGCATAGGAAATATCTGGACTACATGTTGCCTTAGTCTCAAAACAAAACTTACAAATTTTTTTCGGCTTATTAACCCGCATACGATCAAAATCGAGCTTTATATCAAAATTGCGTATTTATGAAAACTTATTCATAAAACCCATTTCCCTATCAAAACTTGCATTTTCCAAAACATTTTACAGATGCCCGAAAAGTACATTCGACGGCTTAGTAAAATTAGTCTTTCTTTCGATTTTTAGTTTATGCATGAATAGTTCTTAAGATAAGAACTTAAGATGTCAAAATATAGGGGGTTCATGAAGGAAAGTCGATTTGATTTAGTCCAGAACAAAACGAAGTAAAGGAAAGGCCAAAAAGGGGCTAAACGAACTCGAAATGGTCCGTTTGAGGTGTTTTTGATACATTCACCTCTCGGAAGCGGCCAAAACATAGAGATGAGAGTGTAAACCATGGAAATTGACACTTTTGAAATTTTGAGAAAAAGTCAAATGTGATCAATGGTTAAGAAAAAGTCAAGGATAGTTAAGAAATGTTGACATTGAACTAACCATGGTTAAAGTTTAACCCAAGTAAGGTTAAAAAGTAGGGAAGAATTATTTTTGGTTAAAACACTCAATCTTCATCTCCTTAAGTATGGAAAATTAATTTAATCAAAATTCGGATTAAATTAAATGGATAAAACTCGATGCGCCAACTATGGAAATTTTAAAGCCCATTAAGGTGCAACAAGTGTGGGCTGAATTTCTTAGGCCCATTAGGTCGAATTGTTGTGCCACTTAGTGGGCCCAAAATAAAGTAGATTGAAGGTGTAAGACCCGTAATTTAACATGTAATCTTTATTAAATTGTGATGTATGGACAAGTCATAATTAATATAAACTATGAGGAATGAATGTTTTGAAGTTGTAAATGTGGATGAAATGTAAAATGGATGGTTAAGTAAATCAAATACCAATGTAACGGTGAATTTGGGATGAAAGTTGCAGCAGAATTGCTTCGTAAGGGGAGCAGATCGATCTCATTGGCAATATAGATCGATCACTTAGGTTGAATATGCAAGATTTCAACATCTGCAAGGGACAAATCGATCCCTTAGCAAGAGCATATCGATCCCTCAATGATGCAGATCAATCTTGAGCAAGATTTGGCTGAAGCAGATCGATTTCCATAAGGCTTGGGTTGTAACAAATCGATCTTATTGCAAGGCCAAATCGATCTCCTTAAGGTTTTGAGTTATGTAGATCGATCTCATGCTTAGGGGCAGATCGATCTCATTTGGCCTGAAAGGTCGATTTCAAGGAGAAAAGTGCAGGGGAGATCGATCTCATGTAGTTAGCAGATCGATCTCTAAGAGCCAATTCTATAAATACTGGACCTCTACAACCTCTGTTTCACGAGAAACACTGTTCATTCAAAACCTAAAGCTAAACCTAACCTTTCAATGCTAGAAAACTTCAGTTTGCAATTAGTTTTGAGTGAGAGTTAGTTAAGCAAAGTTGTTCTTAGTAAAGAGGAGAACAACATACTTGGAAACAAGAAGTTGGAATCAAAGATTGAAAGAGCTAGGAGGATTTTGCCAATTTTGGTGAAAAAGAGGAAAATTTCAGCTAGGTAAGATTCAATACACCACTTTGATATATGTTAATCTAGGTGTATTGGTGAGTTAATTGGTATAGATATAAATTGTTGAAAACAAAAGGATCGTGAAAAATGTATATGACCTAGCTAATGGCATGAAAGTGAGAAAATGATGAGGAAGTTGTGTTGGCATGAATTAAATGATGGAATATGCATGTAAGGAAGATTATAAGGTAGTTTTATGAAAGGCGTAAATTGGAAATAAGGAAAAATGAAGAAAGATATGTGAAAAATATGGAAATATAGTATAACACAAAAATGGGAGAAAGGGATGAGATGAATGCATTGAGTTGAGATTTTCAAATGAAACACGTATATTACGATATACTAACAGAGATAATTATCACAGCTTCGGAAATCATAGTGGAAGCTGATCGGACTGCGAAAGTGAGCAACACCGAGGAAGATAGGTCACGTGACGTGATCCGAGGTAAGAGAATTTCGTGAGTAGCTAGAGATAGCTACACGTATTTCGAATAGAGTTTTGATATTATATGATATATGAATTCCCGTGATTAGACATGTTATTGTGATAAGAACTAATGAGGATAAGTGTGTTTTATCCAAAAATAGGGTGGAAAAGCCTTAGAATCCTGTTGTGACTAAGTTCATGAGTTGCATGATAGAATAACTAATGTTTTCATGTATATACGAAAACAACACACTTGAGTGCCGATTTGATTTACTTGGATGAATTATGATTTGAATAGCCATCTATCGGGTTTTGTGTGAAAACTAGAAGTGCTAGAGAATACTTATACTATATTTTGAAATATGCATCACATAGTACTTGAGTGTATTCTCGTACTAAATTTTAAATGCGATTTATGCATGTTAGAGTACTAGGAGCATTGCTCGTACTCAGATTTATTGATTGATGCATTATAGAGTATTGGGAGCTTTGCTCATACTCAGTTTTACATGATAGAGTACTGGGAGCTTAGCTCGTACTCAGTTTTCATTAACTATACATTATAGAGTATTGAGAGCTTTTCTCATACTCGTGTTTTTACATGACATAGTGCTGGGAGTATTGCTCACACTAGAGTTGTGTCATTGTGATATGGTCATGTTGGGAGTTTACTCGCATGTACCAAATTTGAAAAGAGCATGAAACAGCCGTGTTAGGAGCCTATGCTGACTGTGTGTCGCACCGTTATATATATGCTCACACGTGCATTATTTTGAGATATGGCCGAGGGCTATAAAAAATAGAACCCATGGTATGAGAACTAAGATTTGTGGCGAGCATCTCGACTATGTGGTATATCCAAGGTATAAGGACTAAGACTCATGGCGAGCATCCCGACCTTGAGATAGGGTTCATGGAGTACCTTGTACCGTGTATGTCACATGGAGTACGTTATTCCGTGAGTACTTGAATGTACTTGGACAGGACTGGTTAGCAGTGGGAGCGGGATCTGGTGTGCTTCGAGATCAGGTCCTCAGTTGAGAGCTGACGGTAGAGATTTGACCCACCTCCTGTTACAGCAAATTGTGAGACCCCGCACACCGATTATTGTGTTTCCTGGGATCATGAAAAATGAGTTATGATTATAATCTCGGAACATGTAGTCGCCTATCTCATTTTCTTTTCATGCAATGTAAATTAAGATTTCTTGAATGAACTATCACACGGTTTTATGATATGAACATGTGAATTTGAGAATTGTGAAAAGGGTAACCCGAAGGATGGGTGAGGCCCAGATTTTCATGTTTTGAAACATGATGATATGTCATGTTATTTTGATTTAATTTAATGGTATAATAAATTTGAAATTTATGAAAGTACATGAGAAATGCAGTGTTTTTCATAAACTGTTGAGGTTGTTAAACCAACATATTTCCAGTTTTATAACTAATGATTTGTATCTATAAATATATATTGCATAAAAGCTTTAAACAAGATGCATGCTTTAGATACGAATAGATGAAGAAATGATTTCCAGGCATAAGCATTGTATTTTGTAGATACTGTGGTTATCTACTTACTTGCCTAATTTCCTTACTGAGCTATGAGCTCACCCCATTTTTATTTCCCCTCTTTACAGAGCATCCACAGTAGGTGGACATGGCTGAGAACTAGTAGACTTTGATCCGCTATCTATCCATCTTACGAAAGGTATACACACTTGACATTTTGTACTGAACATTGTAATAGCATGGTTATGTAAACAATCATACGATCAGGGATGTATATGTATAAATAATTTATTGTAAGGAGCTTACATTACCGAAAAGAATATTAAATTTTATTCATGTTATAAATGAATGTGAATGAGTGACTAATATCGAATCACAGCCCAATGTTTGACGTGAGTAATGACAGAAGGAAAGGTAAGTAAAACGTGAAAAAAATTGTGGTGATTTTGGATAAGTCATGTGTGAGGGAAGGGCGTGATAGAAGGCCCAATTGATAGAAAAATTTTCAGCCCAAAAGCCCAAACCAAAAGCCCAAAGTCAAGCCCATTGTTAAATGGTTAAGGCCCAAAACTTAAGCCTAATTGGTATAAGCCCAATTCAATTGCCAAGCCCAATTCAAGGTTGAAAAATAAGACTTAATAGCTAAGTATACTAAGTGAAAAATCAGCCAACACAACCCATCTTCTTCCTTAAGCTCTCGGCAATCAAGAGGAAACCATTAAAACACATAAGTTCAAACTTTATCTCACTAGAAATCTCTAACTTCAAGACATATTTGGAACAAGCAACCTTCATGAAAGTTGTTCCAAATTGAAAGAAGATTATCATACCTGGGAATTGTCTATTAAGGAGCCATATTAAGAGAGAGGAATTTCTTCAAAGTTTTGGCCAAGTGAGGAAAGACAAGCTAGGTATAATTTCAAGCTTCCAACTTCTAGTATGTTAATCTATGAATTATTCTAAGTTGATTGGTGTATGTTTTATGGATCAAAACATACAAAATCACCATGAATCCATGTCGGCCGAAAATGGGTTGTTGTGTTTTAATGAATACCTATGTGATTTTAAGACATGTATAGGTTGGTATGTATGTGTACATGATCATGACATAGTTTTAATCAGTTTAATCAATTGATTGATGAATTGAAGATGACACATAAGGTGTTTGATAAAATGCCTAAATGAACATAAACTAAAGGCTTAAGGTATGCATAGGTAGTGTTTGATGAAATGCCTAAGTGAATGGCTAGTGAATTAGCCAAAGTTGGCATGATGGTGGCATGATCAACGGCATGGGTGGCATGCCATGGCCAAGAGGCCAAATGGGCTAAGCCGAGGTAGTCTCAGCCAAATAAGGGTTCATAGGCCTCGGACCAAGCCCAATAATAGTTTGTGGACCCCATAAGCCCAATAGGCCCAGATGAAATGAATAGTAAAGTGAAATGGGCTTAAGATAGTGTTAGGTACATTAAGGCCCAATAAGAGAAAAAGGGCTCATTAAGTGAAATAGATTGTATTTAAGGTGAAATACAGATGAAAAAGTGTAATTAACCAAATAAATGGTTATATGACACTCCAGAGATTATAATAGGAGCGAATCGGACTGCGAAATCGAGTAGCTCTGAGAAAGTGGAATTACTCGACGCAATTCTAGGTAAGGGAGTTTTGCGAGTAGTTAGAGATATCTGCACGTATTTTCTCTGCTTTTACATTCACTTAAAAAGTCTGAGGGTCAAAGAAAGTGAATAAAATTTATAGAGACCCGATATGAGAAAATAATCGTTTTACCCATATTAAGGGTAAAAAGTCAAAAGTCAAAAGTTAGGAAAAGTTGTAAAAAGCTTGGAAAGCATGTTTTTGAATGTTTCTAATGCTATTTAGCTAATGCATAGATAGATTGGCCGATGTTTTCATGTTATATGCGAAAGCAGCACAATATAGTGTCGATTTGATTTAATTAAGTGAAGTTCTTTTAAATAAGCCATCTATCGAGTGGTGTGAAAACAAATCGTGTTGGAGCACTGCTTGCACTGGATTTTATATGTTTTCTACATAAATTAGTGTTGGAGTGTTACTCGCACTAGATTTTTATGAGATGCATAACATAGTACTGGAGCGTTGCTCGTACTTGATTTTAATGTGATTTATGCATGATAGAGTACTGGAGTGATACTCGTACTCAGTCTTACATGATTGTACATGATATAGTGCTGGAGCATTGCTCGCACAAGATTTTATATGAGTTGTGCATGAGATAGTGCTGGAGTTTACTCGTATGTACCAATTTTGAAAGAGATGACATGAAACAGCCGTGCTGGAGCCTTGTGCAGACTGTGTGTCGCACCAATTTGATATACTCGCACGTGCATTTTGAGATATGGCATAAGACTATCGAAACTGGAATTGGGTCCATAGAGTACTTTGTACCGTGTATGGAACACGGAGTACGCTGTACCGTGAGTGTTTGTGTTGTGGAGTCGTGGAGTTGTTAGCTGGCAGAGAGGATTTGACCCACCTACCTTTACAGCAATGATGCCCTGCATAACGGGATCTGTGTAGCCTAGGATCACCGATATTGGGATATGATCATAGTCTTCAAAATTATAGAAGTAGTCGCCAATCTCACCTGATATTTCTTACTTGATATGTTACATGATTTTATATAAATTAGGTGACCCGAGGGATGGGTTGGGCCTCGACATGTGACTTTGTGTTTTTATATAACTGTAAATGTTTATAAACTAGGGTAAATCTGAGGGATGGGTTGAGCCCCGATTTCCATGTTTTGACATAATGAAATGCCATTTTTTCTTATGATTTAATCGAAATGACACGATATGATATGATTTATAAGCTGTACATGAGAATGCAACATTTTTACATGAATTACTTATGTTTATACACAAGCATGATTTCAGTATACACGGATGAATGTGTACATACTTTGCATAAGTTTTGCAGAGAAAGATATATGCTTTAGATGTGAAATGAAAAGGAATATTTAAAGGCATACCATTATATTCATGTAGATGTGTGGTTATCTACTTGCTTGCCTGATTTTCTTATTGAGCTAGTGAGCTCACCCCTTTCATTTTTCCCTCTCTACAGAGCATCCGAAGTAGATAAAGTATGGCTAAGGACTTGCATTCCTTTTATCCACTGCATTCCCATCGAGCGAAAGGTATACACACACCCGTACAATTTCGTATCTGAACGTACAACCGCACAGTGATGTAAACGAATGTAATATTGGGGATGTATTTGTATATAAATATATGTGAGCTCACTTATGACATAAAAGTACTTACAATCAATAGATAGTTTATATTGACATGTATGCATGATATAGAATGGATGATATGGTAAGTAAAGGAGATGATACTGATACCGAATCACAGCCCAACGAATGTTTCAAATTGTCATAAAAGGAAAGGTAAGAAAAAACAAAAAATTTGTAGTGATTTTAGGTAAATTAGGTCGTGACAAGGAGACTCCTCTCGCCTCGTGCCATGTGGTGTAAGGCGAGTGGGTACCCGCCATCCTCCTGCGTGCGGAGGATTCTCCTGTGCCACCTAGCGTATTGTACTTTTTCTTTTATTTATTTATTTATTATTATTATTATTCATAACAATTGCTCCCCACTCTTTCGCTATGTATAACATTGCGGAAGAGTACATATATTCTCGACGTAGTCTCAGATCAAGTTCTCACTTTAAATTCTGAAGTTAAATTCTCAAGTCAAACTCGGAGGTCAAATTCTCAAGCTAAACTCTATCGTCAAATTCTCAAGCCAAACTATGACGTCAAATTCTCAAGCTCTTGTTTGAATGCATGGCTTACCTCGCACATTTTTTTTGCTTCAAGCCTTTTATTTGGGTGCGTGGCTTACCTTACGTATTTTTCGCTTCGAGCCCTTGTACATTTTCTTTGTGGCTTACCTTGCGCATTTTTCGCTTCAAGCCCTTTATTTGAGTGTGTGGCTTACTTCGCGCATTTTTTTGTTTTAAGCCCTTGCACATTTTCTCTGTGGCTTACCTCGCGCATTTTTCGTTTCAAGCCCTTTGTTTGGGTACGTGGCTTACCTCGCGCATTTTTCACTTCAAGCCCTTAAACATTTTCTTTGTGGCTTACCTCATGCACTTTTCGCTTCAAGCCCTTTATTTAGGTGCGTGGCTTACCTAGCGCATTTTTCGCTTTAAGCCCCTACACATTTTCTTTGTGGCTTAACTCGCGCACTTTTCGTTTCAAGCACTTTATTTGGGTGTGTAACTTACCTAGCACATTTTTCGCTTCAAGCCCTTGCACATTTCTTTGAGGCTTACCTCATACATTTTTCGCTTCAAGCCCTTGCACATTTTCTTTGTGGCTTACCTCGCGCACTTTTTGCTTCAAGCGTTTTTTTGGGTGCGTGGTGTACTTCACTCATTTTTCTCTTCAAGCACTTGCACATTTTCTTTATGGCTTACCTCGTGCATTTTTGCTTCAAGCCTTTTGTTTGGGTGTGTGGCTTACCTCGAGCATTTTTCACTCCAAGCCCTTACATATTTTCTTTATGGCTTACCTCGCACATTTTTCACTTCAAACCCTTTATTTGGGTGAGTGGCTTACCTCGCACATTTTTCGCTTCAAGCCCTTGCACATTTTCTTTGTGGCTTACATCGCGCACTTTTCACTTGAAGCTCTTTATTTGGGTGCGTGACTTACCTCACGCATTTTTCGCTTGAAGCCCTTGTACATTTTCTTTGTGACTTACCTCGTGCATTTTTCGCTTCGAGCCCTTTATTTGGGTGCATAACTTACCTCGCACATTTTTCACTTCAAGCCCTTGCACATTTTCTTTGTGGTTTACCTCGCGCACTTTTCGCTTCAAGCCCTTTATTTGGGTGCATGGCTTACCTCGCGCATTTTTCACTTGAAGCTCTTACACATTTTCTTTGTGGCTTACCTTGCGCACTTTTTGCTTCAAGCCCTTTGTTTGGGTGCGTGGCTTATTGCGCTTATTTTACGCTTCAAGCCCTTGTACATTTTCTTTGTGGCTTACCTCACGCATTTTTCACTTCAAGCCCTTTGTTTGGGTGCGTGGCTTACCTCGCGCATTTTTTTCTTTATGCCCTTGCATATTTTCTTTGTGGCTTACCTTGCGCATTTTTTGCTTTAAGCCCTTTATTTGGGTGCGTGGTTGGCTTACCTCACGCATTTTTCGCTTCAAACTCTTGCACATTTTTTTTGTGGCTTACTTCACGCACCTTTCGCTTCAAACCCTTTATTTGGGTGCATGACTTACCTCGCGCTTTTTTCGCTTTAAGCTCTTGCACATTTTCTTTGTGGATTAGTTCGCGTACTTTTCGCTTCAAGCCCTTATACATGTAGCAGGTATGATTAAAAACCTCAGCGAGCAATATCAATATGGAATAAACTATAGTTCAATAAATAAAATTTCAGACCATAGTTCAATAATAAGAAATAACATTAAATAAATTAAAGTTTCATTGCCAATATTGTTTTAAGTGGTTAGTATTCCAGATCTTTGTTATCTTCTTGCCTTGTGAACTTTCTGTCTTCCTTCAAGGCATTGGTGATGGCTTAGGTGGCCCAACGATGGTAAGGTTTTTTTTCCTTTGAACTTCCTTACATGTAGTTGACGCAATAGTACACGTTCTTACTCGCTTTTGATCTCTTTTAACCTGTCCCACACCTTTGGGAGTAGGGAACTTCATCAACAAATAGCATAGAGAAAGTATGACCCTCATGTAACTTAGCAATGGTCGTCCTAGAATAGCGTTGTATGCCAGAGATGTCGATTGACTACCATAAACAAAACTTGTCTCGTAATACTTTTAGAGTTATCCCCTAGAGTAACAGGTAGCTCAATGGACCCTGCCACCTTCACTTTCTCTCCTGCAAAGCCAAACAGGGGGTAGTCACATGCTTCAATTTGTCTTTACTTAAATTCATTTTTTCAAAACAGTTCCAATAAATAGGTTCATCGAACTTCCATTATCTACTAGGATCCGACTCATTGGATGTTTGGCCACAACCGCCGATATAACCATAGGATCATCATGTAGGGTAATCACTTCACCTCGCTCAGTGGGTGAAAAAGTAATCGTCTCTTCTTTCTTGGTCATTTTCATAATAGAATGGATCTAGTACACTTGCCTAACGTAAGCTTTTCGTGAAGCAGATAAGCTACTAGCTATGTACTTTCCACCGAAAATGATATTAATAGTAGCTCTTGAAGGTTCATTGTCTATCTGTTGATTCCTACGTTCTCCCCTTCTAGCCTCATTTCTTCTTTCTTCATTTCTCCTTATATTTCCTCTGTTATTATTGCGCCTATCACGCGGTCTATTATCTCTTCGACCATGCACCAGATATTAATTCCTTTCATTTCTCCACACATAGCGGTCTAACTTCCCTACTTTGGCTAACTTCTCAAGTTGATTCATTAGATCCCGACATTTTTTAGTTGTATGGCAGAAGGCAGAGTGGAAATTACAATAGGACCCAAGGTCTCGTCCTAAATTTTCCTCACCGTTCTTGGGGAATTGAAGCATCTCAGTTCTTTCTATCGCCACTAAAATTTAAGCACGTGGTTTGATAAACTACGTATAATTAACATGCTTCAATTTTGGGGCTTTATCTGATCTGCCTGTGCTTTTATCATTAGGCTCTCTTTCTTGCTTCCTTCCTTCCTTGAGGTCGCGTGTCGGTATCATTTTCATAACTTCTTCTTGATCGACATACTTATTTGCTCTAGATAATAAGTTTGAAATTGTCGTTGGCTAATCCAAAGATAGTGATTCTTGCAATTTTTCAGACCTTGTCCCTTATAGCTTAGCTTTCACAACTACTTCAGCTTGTAGATCACGCACTTCAAGAGTAGCATTACAAAATTGATCTATATAGCTTTTCAGTGATTCTTTATCCCTTTGTCTTAGGGTAAGCAGATAAGTGGCCTCCTTTTTTTTCTGACTATTTATCACAAAGGCCTTTAAAATCTCACTCCTCAATTGATCGAAAGATGAAACAGACCTTTCTACTAAGCTATTGAACCACTTCAGCGCGTGACTAGTTAAGGTTAGCGAGAATGCCCTACACATAATCTCATCCTCCCATCCATGTAATAGCATTAACAATTCATAATTCTAAATGTAGTCATAAGGGTCTGTCTTCTCAGTAAATTCCATTATCTGTGACATCTTGAATTTTGGTGGCAGTGGTTTCCTCATGATCGTTATACTGAATGTGACTCTTCTTCTCCGGTTCTCTTGAGTCAAAACTAACCTTTTTTCCTCCAAGATCTATTCCACCACTTTTTTCATATCTATAGCTTTTTGCGCCATGGGCGTAAATCTATTTTGCATCTTTTCGGTGTTACATGAATCAGCCTGATCACAATCAATAATCTCTTTTCCCTTACATTGTAGGTTATGAGTTCGATTTTGATGAGTCCGAGGTGGTAAGTTTACCATTTCTATTTCAGGGTTCCAAGTTGGGTCCTTTTTCGAGTTTCTCCTCTAAATATGAGACCCTATCATTCCAACACCTCCTATACCATTCTTTGGCGAGCCATTAGTGTTTTGGAGCCAAATATCTCATGCATTCAAATATCCAGAATCTACCATGCCCTGACTCTTAGGATTTCCAACACCTTAGCGTCTAAGGCTCCCAACAGTCTTCCACGTAGGGTCTGTCACACTTTGACTCCTCAAGCCTGTCGTAGTCTCACGCATGGGTCTCTCGTAACTTGATGCTTTAAGCCTGCCGCAGTCGTATGCATGGTTTCTCCTGCAGCCTGGTGCCCCAAGCCTGGCGCAATCTCATGCACGAGGTCTCTCGCAGCTTGACACCTTAAGCCTAGTGCAGCCTCACGCATAAGGTCTTCCGTAGTCTGATGCCTCAAGATTGACATAGTCTCACGCACGAGGTATCTCGTAGCCTCACACACAAGGTCTCCCGCAGTCTCATGCCATGACTCTCCTGCAGCCTGACGTACAAGGTCTCCCGTAGTGTCACGCCATGACTCTTCCGCAGCTTGACGTACAAGGTCTCCCTCAATCTCATGCCATGAATCTCCTGCAGCCTGAAGTACAAGGTCTCCTGCAGTCTCATGCTATGACTCTCCCGCAGCCTGATGTACAAGGTCTCCCACAGTCTCATGCCATGACTCTCCTACAACTTGACTTATAAGGTTTCCCATAGTCTCATACCATGACTCTTCTGTAGCCTGACGTACAAGGTCTTCTGCAATCTCATGCCATGACTCTCCCATTGCTTAATGTACAAGGTCTCCCGTAGTCTCACGCCATAACTCTCCCACAACTTGACGTACAAGGTCTCCCGCGGTCTAACGCCATGACTCTCCCGTAGCTTGATGCCAAGGCTCCCCAGCACCTTGGCATTCGACAATTGCTACGTCTAAAGTACACCTCCTTTGGCTTCCTTCTCCCACCAAATTTTTTTACAATCAGAGGTAGGATCATTTAAGGGAATACACCCTAAATAAGTAAACCATAACCCGTAATGTTTGGGTTGTCTCTTCTCCCTGCTTCTTCATGGTTTCAAATTCTGCCATAGAGACTGCGTTCACAGGTGCCTCCCTCTCATCTTGAGCTTCATGGCCTAATGATGGAGAACTCAGAGTATCTTTGTTTTCTTCATTTCTCATTGCTACTGATCGTGTTCTCACCATTGTTGTAGAGCATAAAACTTTTTTTGGTTTCCCACAGATGATGCCAATTGTTGTTGCTGAGTTACAACGGTGACGAATTACTGACGTTTTCACTTTGATATTTGTGTCATGTGCTACCAAGACTTTGCAAGAAAAATAATAATCAGAGAGACGCATGGATTTTTTCCTGCGTAAGCACTCCGATGGTTAAGCCAAAAAGAGAATTTGACAGAGTTTCTGTAAACAAAATAGAGATTAGTTTTATAAATCATACTTAAACCCTATTTATAGGGATTAATTTCACATTTAATTACGTATTTATCAATTAATTAAGTATGCCTTACTGTTTTACGGATCCTGTAGAATAAAAATATTTAAGGGTAAAATTGTTCAAATAAATTTTAACACTTGGAACCTAATCGCATGATTTTTTCATGTGCGAGTTCGTACATAGGCAAGTTGGGTTTCCTCTTTTTTTTCTTAGTGGAGGAGGGTATCCTCCCACTACAGTGTGGGAGGGTATCCTCCCGCCTCTTCCTTTTTTTGTGGCGGAAGGTTCCTCCGCCTCGTGCCACGTGGCGCAAGGTGGGAGGGTACTCACCATCTTCCCACGTGCGGAGGATTCTCTCATGCCACATGACACAATTAACATGCCACGTGTTGCATTGTACTTTTTATTTTTTATTTATTATGATTATTATTCATAACATAAGCGATTAAAATACGGAAGCTCTATAAACATATAATATGTGTGTATGAAGGATAGTGGAAGCATTATATTAAGAAAATATCTGTATGATTAAATAGATAATCTTTGCTGTGTCCGTTTATAAAATGTAAGATTAACTTTGAAACCCGATTCCAACACCAATTCAATGAAATGTATAGTAAGAAACTTTTAATCAGCTTAGATCTATAGTAAACAATATGTAAACAAACTTCTACAGTGGATTTTCTTAGTTCTATAATAAGAATATGTTTTGGAGGAAATATATAAGACTCTTGAGGACTGAGAGTGAGTTACTTACTCTCTGACTCGTGAGAGTTGAGAGTTGAGACTGTGAGAGAGGGACGTGAGTGGGGGAGTGGCGAGTGAGGTGAATGGAGAGGCAGAGGCGATTGGTGAGAGAGATCAGAGATGTGAGTCGGTGAGTGAGGGAGAGGTACGCGCAGGTCAGAGGTGACTTGAGAGAGACGTGAGTCGGTGCGTCTCTGAGTAAGGGAGAGATGTGTCAAACCCAAAACAGGGTCTTGCCGCGAGACGTGAGTGTGCTTAAGAGGGGCGCAGGTGGGTTTCAGATTTGAGAATTGTTTGTTTGTTTTTCAGGGCTCTTTAGGGTTGGTTTATTTTAGAATATTAGATTTGAGAGAAGGAAGTAGCGCAGTTAGGTTTTTTGATAATTTTTCTTGTGCATGCTATTAAGAATTAAAAAAAGTGTGCCGCGTGGCGCACGAAGAAAACAAGAATAGGCATAAAAAAATCTGGCATTTAATGAAAATGGCATATGCGTAATTAGTGACAGAGAGAAACTCCTATAAATAGGGGCCAGGTATGATTCATAAACGAGATCTGAGAACTCCCTACAAAAACTCTTCTAAATTCTTTGTCTGACTTAAGCATCGGAGTGCAAACGCAGGGAACAACCCCTGCGTTCCTCTGATCTTATTCTTTTTTGTAGAAGCTCTCGACAACACGTGGCAGGGAACCCAAAGAGAAGACGTCAGCGATTCATCACCATTGTTTCAGGTAACAGAAATTGGTACCGTCTGTGGGAAACGAAAGAAATGCTATGGTAGAGACACGTTCAGGAGGGACGAGAACCGATGGATATAACAAAAAAATCAAAATTCTAGGCTAAAACGATGTTTTTTGGATGAAATTCTAGAAAAATTGCCATCGCGTAGATCTTAAAAAGTTACGTGAATTAAAAAAAATGACCTCAATTGGACCACCGAGCACAAAGTTATGACCCTCTGAAGTTTCGAGCACAGGGAAAGATCCTGTCGCTTGAGACTCTGCCGCAAGACTTTGTCGCGCACCTACAGTACACTCTGCCGCGAGAGACCTTGTCGCACGAGAGACTCTGCCGTGCACTCTGACGCACAATACCCTGTCACACACTCTACTGCGTGAGACCCCTGTCGCGCACTCAGTTGCTCGAGAGATTCTGCACGCACTCTGCCGTGCGAGAGACTCTGTCGGGCGAGACTCTGACGCGCACTCTTCCACACGAGAGACCCTGCCGCGTGAGACCCTATCTCGCACTCTGCCACGCGAGACCCTGCCATGAAAAAGGTAAGACTCTGTCGCACACTCTGTCGCGCGAGACCCTACCGCGCAAGGGCAAGACTTTGTCGCACACTCTGTTGCATGAGACCCTGCCGTGCATGGTGACACTCTGTCGCACACTCTACCGCGCACCTTGTCGTATGAGACACTATCACGCACTTTGTCACGAAGAGACTCTATCGCGCGAGACCCTGCCGCTCAAGGCTCGAGACTCTGTTGCATACTTTGCCTCATGAGAGACCCTGTTGCTCACTCTGCCGCTCGAAACCCTACCGCACAAAGACCCTGTCGCACAAGGCACCAGACACTATCGATCACTCCTTCGCGCACGAGACCCTGTGGCGCACTCTGCCGTGTGAGAGACCGTGTCGCGCACCCTGTCAAGCGAGAGACCCTGTCGCGCGAGACCCTATCGCTCACTCTGCCACGCACCCTGCTGCGTAAGACCCTGCTGCGCAGATTCAGATTGCTGTCGCAGGGCTGAGGGAGCACAACCCTATGAAACATTTTCAGAACCCTGTCATAGGGATCAGTACTCAGGACCTTCTCGCCAAGGTGAGGGAGATAAACCCTACCGCAGAGTTCAGAATGAATTCAAAGTTCATCAGTCTTGGGAACAGGGGAGGTAGAGCCCTCCCTCAGTAAACAGCAGGCTAATGGTCAAAACAATCTGAACTCCTTAGTTTATTTCAAAGATTCAAGGCCAAATCTTGGAATGGGAGGTGTTAGAAGAAACCATCCAGTGCAAAGACCCGAGAGAAGAAGCTTTTATTCAAATAACTCAGACTCTTCTAGTACCGAGGAAAGGGGAGCACATTCGACCCGAGAATCAGAGAAGAACATGGAAAAAGTCATAGAAAGGAGTCTTTGACAAGTTATGTGGATCACTTCCGAGATGCTACTCTCGAAGTGAAAGATTTACAAGTAGGAGTAGTTATGGCAGCAATCCTGTAGGGAACGAAATCTGAGAAGTAACAAGAGTCTTTTTCCATTGACTAGCCTACAACTATCTTAGATTTATTTGCTCGAGCAAATAAGTATGTTGCCTAAAAGGAAGTAATGAAAATGGTGCAGTCTCGAGATGCGAAAGAAGAAAGAAAAAGATAAAGAGACATGACCGGGAGGAGTTCTTCCAGACTCGACAGATCAGACAAGACTCTTAAGCTTAGGTATGAAAACTATACCAAGCTGAACGAGCCTCATGCTACTATTCTTGCTGCTATTAAAGGGACTGGACTATTAGAATTCTTGAAAGAGAAAGTAGGAAACTTAAGACAGAATACGAATGCCTATTGCAGCTTTTATTCCGCTTATGGTTATCCTACTAAAGGATACAGAGATCTGATGGATCAGTTAGAGAGGCTGGCTAGAGACGGGAAAATTAACTACTTCCTGTGGAGAAGTGAAAGGCCCCGTTACCCTCCGCGAGATTGAAGGAATGATCATCCGCAGAATAGAAAAAATAATGATAACGGGAGAAATAGGCCAAAAAATGAAGAAGTAGCTAGGCCTCACCCTCGAGATAACCGGCTGGATAATAAACCCATCAGTCCGACTATAAATGTTATTGCAAGGGGAGAATCGATGGAAGGAAGTTCCTCTGCTTCTCGTAAAAGTTACGCGAGACAAGCATATCAAATTTATGCTGTGATGGAGGAAAAGGTGGGTGAAGAACCCATTGTGTTCACTCCGACAGACAGGGATGATATCGTCATGCCTCATGACGATCCCATGGTGATATCAGCGGTGGTGGCAAAACATCCAGTAAGCAGAATCCTGGTAGACAACGGAAGTTCGGTGAACTTAATTTATTGGAATTGCTTTGAGAAAATGAATGTATCCGAAGATAGATTAAGACCCGTTATGACACCATTGTACAGATTTACGGGCAAGAAAGTGAAGGTCGTCGGGTCTATAGAGTTGCTTATGACTCTAGGGGAAAGCCCGAAGGATGTGACTCGACAGGTATTATTTATGGTTGTGAGATCGACCTCAGCTGCTTACAGCATGATCTTGGGAAGGCCTGTGTTAAATGATATGTGGGCGGTGATATCTTCTAGCTACATGTTAATGAAGTGCCCTACTCCTAACGGAGTCGGGCAAGTACGAGGAGATCAAAAGAGCGCTTGCACATGTTATATTGCCTCTATCGCCGGCAAAGGAGTATAAAGAAAGGAGACATTGTCACAAGATACTATTATAATGTCTTCTGTCTAAACTTTTATATTCTCGCATTATTATCTGTTCATTTTATTGCATTTATATGGTCGTTATGCAAGTTACTTCTCTACTTTTCTATTATATCTTCAACATTTACGGATATGAATCTTGTGACAGAAAATAGATAAGCCGTAAGAGCTTGAGGCGCAATAGTGTCACTGTGGCTAGGCGTAAAAGATAGACGAGCTGTAAAAGCCTGAGGTGCAATAGCGTCACTGTGGTCAGGCGTTGAAGACAGACGTACCGTAAGAGCATGAGGCACAATAGCGTCACTGTGGCCAGGCGTTGAAGATAGACAAGTCGTAAGAGCCTGAGGCGCAATAGCGTTACTGTGGCCAGGCGTCGAAAACAGACGAGCTATAAGATCCTAAGGCGCAATAGTGTCACTGTGGCCAAGCGTGGAAGACAGACAAGTCGTAAGAACCTGAGGCATAATAGCGTCACTGTGGCCAGACGTTGAAGATAGATGAGTCGTAAGAGCTTGAGGCTCAATAGCGTCACTGTGGCCAAGTGTGGAAGACAGACTAGTCGGAAGAGCTTGAGGCTCAATAGCGTCACTGTGGCCAAGCGTGGAAGACAGATGAGCCATAAGAGCTTGAGGTGCAATAGCGTCACTGTGACCAGGCGTTGAAGACAGAGGAGCCGTAAGAGCTTGAGGCGCAATAGAATTACTGTGGTCAGGCATGGAAAACGGATGAGCTGTAAGAGCCTGAGGCGCAATGGTGTCACTGTGGCCAGGCGTTGAAAACAGACAAGTGGTAAGAGCCTGAGGAGCAATAGCGTCATTGTGGCCAAGCGTTGAAGACAGACGAACCGTAAGAGCCTGAGGCGCAATAGCTTCACTATGGCCAGACGTTGAAGACAGACAAGCCGTAAGAGCCTGAGGCACAATAGCGTCACTATGGCCAGGCGTTGAAAATGTACAAGCCATAAAGAGCCTGAGGCGCAATAGAGTCATGGTGGCCAGGGGTTGAAGACAGATAAGCCGTAGGAGCCAGAGACGAGATAGCGTCACGACGACCAAGCATCTGAAAAGACTTGCCGTAAGAGCTAGAGGCGCAAAGGTGTCACAACAACCAGCCATTTGAAAACAAACATGCCATAGTGCCAGAGGCGCGAATGCATCATGGCGGCCCAGCACCAGGAGAAGATTTATATAAAACAGCTTGAAGAGAAAAATGCGTGAGCTAAGCCACGAAGAAAAAGTGCAAAAGCTTGAAGCGAAAAATCCGTGAGGTAAGCTAAGCACTCAAATAAGGGCTTGAAGCAAAAAATGTGCGAGGTAAGCTAAAAGCACTCCGATGAAAATTCGACTTCAGAATCTAACGTAAGGATTTGACATGAGGTTACGATAAGAACATATGTACTCTTCCGCAAAGTTATACCTAGCAAAAGAGTGGGGAGCAATTATTGTGCATGCTATTAAGAATTAAAAAAAGTGCGCCGCGTGGCGCACAAAGAATACGCCAAGTGGCATAGGAATAAAACGGGAATAGGCATGAGAGAATCTAGCATTTAATGAAAAGAGCATATGCGTAATTAGTGACAGAGAGAAACGTATGATTCATAAATGAGATCTGAGAACTCCCTACAAAAAATCTGCCAAATTCTCTGTCGGACTTAAGCATCAGAGTGTAAATGCAAGGAACAACCCCTGCGTTCCTTTGATCTTCTTCTTTTTTGTAGAAGCTCTCGGTAACACGTGGCAGGGAACCCGAAGAGAAGACGTCAGCGATTCGTCACCATCGTTTCAGGTAACAACAATTTTAATAATTTTTATTAATAATTTTAATATTTTATGATTTACTCATTTAGTTGGGTTACAACCATTTTTAATTTTTATTAAATTATATTTTATTAATCTTTTAAATTAATTGTTAAAAAATTATTATACATTTTTAAATATATTATTAATAATCAATAGTTTAAGTAAGTAATATAATCAATAATAAGTATATATATTAATAATTACTACATTCAATAAAGTATGTTTGTTTATTTAAAATAATTTATATCTAATTAAAATAAATCATATATATTAATATCTTCTTCATATCATAATAATTTGTATGTTAATATTATGTTATTTTAATTTTTTATAATGTAATAATTGATATAAAATACACTATAAAATCTCTTACTGTATTGTAATTCTATAAAATGTAAACTTTTATCATTATATCATGTGATACAGGCATACAGCGTCAATGATATAAAATAGTTATCTATACAATCTCTTATTATTACAATACAAGATTTATATTTTATACATCATAACAAAATATCATATATATATATATTTTTAATTTTATATATATATATATATATATATATATATATATATATATAAGAATTGTTAATTGTATCCTAAGTTACAAATACAATAATTTCTTTCTGATTTCAATACTTTATTTTCAAAAATTAAAAATTTTATTATTTTAATCTTAATTAATTATATTTGTAAGGCTCGTGAATTTCTATGTAATCTTATGATTCCCATGATGTACAGACAAGTTACACAATATATGAATCATAAGAATTGGATACTTTTAAGTGTGAAGTGTGAATGAAATGCAAAATGGATATTGAAATGATTGAATATGAGTTTAACTTTGAAAATCTGGAAAATTGCAGCTAAAATGTTGCAGGATGAAAACCAGATCGATCTCATTGTAAGGGGAGATCGATCTCATTACCTTGAAATACAATGCCAAGCATTCTACAAGAGGGAGATCGATCCCTCATCCAAAGAAGATCGATCTCTAATTGCCTCTGGATATGCCAGATCGATCTCCTCTTAAGGCCAGATCGATCTCTGAAGCCTTCTGCATGGCCGAGATCGATCCCATCCCATGAACAAAGATCGATCATATCCCTTTGAGCAGATCGATCTCATGCAAATAGGCAGATCGATCTCATCCAAGAGGCAGATCGATCCCCTAGCCTGCATTGTCAAATTCTGAAGGAATTTAAGCAAGGGGAGATCGATCTCATAACGCGATTTCTATAAAAGAAACTTGACTGTCGAGCCTTCTTCCCTAGAAATCCCAAAATCTTCCATTTTAACAAAAAACAACGTAATTTTATCACTCTAAGATATCCTTACCTTCCAAAAAGATTTGAGGAAAAAGCTATTTGAGCAAAGTTGTTCCTAGTTAGGAAGAGAACAACATAGTCCAAGATTGGAAGCTGAAACTTTGGATTGAAGGAGTAAAAATGTTTTTCCCCAAGTTGGCAAAAAGAGGAAAAAGTCAAGCTAGGTAAGATTTCTATACACCATCTTCTAGTATGTTAATATAGACATTTTGATAAGTTGATTGGTGTATATAATGTTGGCTAAAATGTTCATGTACATGCTTAAACAACCATGACCTAGAATGGGTTTAGTGAGAGAAAGTTGAAATGGCACGGAGTTGATGTTGATTTAAACATGTAGAGATATTAGTAAGCATGTATAGATGATTTTAAGATAACTTTGTGAAATCCATATGTTGGAATGGATGATGATTGGAAATGAGCGTAAGAGGTGTCTGATAAATTGCCATAGTGAAGGAAATGATGAACTAGAGGCATTATGAGCTTAATGTCGATTTAGTGTGAATCAATAGACCTAAAGAGTTCAATAGATTCTTGAGAAATGAATAGAGCAATCAAAATGGACTTAGGAGGGAGTGAGGCCTTATAAGTGTTAATGAAAACAATAGGTCGAATCAAATATAGTAAACACAAGAATTGTATTATATTGGGTTAAATTGATGTGATAAGTAATATTGTGCAGCTTCGAAGATTACATTGGAAGCAAATCAGACTACACGATCGAGCAGCTTTAAGGAAGTGGAATCACTCGATGCGATTCCAGGTAAGGGAATTTTGTGAGTATCTAGAGGTAGCTGCCCGTATTTTGAGGGTATTTATAGGGCTTTGTAATTGGTTGGTTATCTAGAAAAGAGTTAATGATTTATGCGAACGATTTTGAATATAGATGATTTTGGTTTTGGAAATGAATCTTACAAAAAGGGTAGTAAGGCTACTAAATTGCATGAATGTCATGTTTGATATTTTTATGAAACATATTACTTTGACTTAAGCAAATCTACGGATAGGCTGGCCATTGACTTCATAATTTCATCAAATAGCACAAGTCAGGTGCTAAGTTCGATTTTGAATGTATTTTGTTGAAATGGAGCCACCTATCATATTTAATGAGTTTAATCGTACTGGAGCTTCGCTTGCACTGTATTTTGATGTTTTAATATGCATGAAATGTGTTGGAGCCTAGCTCGCACTATGTTTTGAGTTGTGATGTTTTACAAGCCGTACTGGAGCTTTTGGTCATACGTGGGTTTTCATTGATTTTCTTATGTATATAACCGTACTGGAGCTATGCTCGTACGTGATTTTCTCATTATTTATTTTGCATAAAGCCGTACTAGAGCATTGCTCGTACAAGGATATTTACTGATGATGTATGAAATTGTGCTAGAGCTTTGCTCGCACTGGACTTTTCACACTGTGATATGTAATGAGTCGTGTTGGATGCCTCGTGTAAACTGTGTGTCACACGGATGAGATGCTCACATGAGCCGTGCTGGATGCCTCGTGTAGACTACTAGTCACACAGATGAGATGCTCATAATTGCACTTGAGACTGAGTAGGTTATACATGGCATGGGGTAGATAAGACCTACGATAAGCACCTACAACTATGATATGGGTCCACGGAGTACATTGTACTGTGTAAATCACATGGAGTACACTGTACCGTGTGGTTGTGATGTTGATCTAAAAAGTTTGGTTTAGGCTTAACCTACCTCCGTTCTAGCATGATGCCCAGCACACCGAGATCCGTGTGGTCTGGGATGATAGTGACATAGTTGGCCAACACAGTCCTCGATTATATAGTGACCACCTGTCTCACATGATATCACATAGTTTTATAAACTCAACATGATTTGTGTTGTCCAGGGTAGACTCGAGGGAGGGGTCGAACCTTGTGGGATGTTTATAAAGTATGATAAGTTGTTGTGATGAGTGTTACTGAGTTTTGATTTGATATTAAACTATGCGGAATGGTTTTATGATGAGTTTTATTATCTATGAGCATGGGAAGTTTTACATTATGGTTTTTTCCATGTTTACCTACCTATTTTCATGTTTTCAGTACATGATATATGTATATACATGTGGCATAGTCTTAATGTTCCCTCATGCTCTGGATATTAATGATCTTTATGCCATGACATTATAAGCATGTAGATAGTGTAGTTATTTACCATGCTTACATTATTGCCTTACTGAGCGTGTGGTTGCTCATCCCTATCATTTTCCCCCTCTACAGAGTGCACACAGTAGTCTAGTGAAGGACTGAGGAGTTGTATCTGGATATTTGCTGCTCTCCATCGCCAAGAGGTATACATACAGGAAATCTTTTTGTATCTAAACATGAAATAGCACAGTAATCATTTTGAATTGTAATATGGGGGATGTAAGTGTTAGCAAACATGTATAAGCATAGAACTTAAACTTTTAAATGCATGTGCTTGCTTTTGATTAATTGAGAGATGAATGGTAAATGATGATTAATACTGACTCATAGCCCAACTATTATCGGTGAGAGTTGTTCAAGATCAAGAAAGGAAATGAATAAGTGAAAAATTTATGGTGATTTTTGAGTGAAAAGGATGAAAAGGGGTCGTGGCAATATTAATTCATTTTCTTACAATATTTATTAAAGCATTAATTTGTTTTAAGATATAAATTAATTTTCATAACATATTATTTCAATATGGTGGTTCACTTGGTAAATACTTAGTGATAAATGTTTTGGTAAAGGTTCAAATCCTCCCACAAGCATATATAATTACTGTGTCTTAACAAGTAACATGTTTTATTTAAATGTGTTTCTTGTGTTGTATATGTACCGTGTATTCGTTTGACACAATTTTCTTAAACATGTTTATGTGTCTTGCACATGTTTAGCCGTATTTAACACGGCTAAACACAAAACATGTATTTCCTAAACCCATACACAGTTTTATGCAAAAGTATCGATACAAGTTGAATGTGTATCAATATGATACAAATTTGAATATGAGCGGGACTAACACAATATTGATACAATATAATGACTATGAAGTAGAAGCTCATGCTCTATTATAGGTACTGATACAGTTAAAGATAGTATCGATGCAGTTGACTTTCTTTATGTAAGATTGCATTCATGAGTAATAGTATTGATACACTAAAGGATATATCTGAAAGGTTTCGTTGTCTCAGTTTATCATGTCATACACAAAAAGAAGTAGCAGATTAGAAAAACAGCAAAACAAAAATGATTTAGATTATGCAACAAGACTATTTTATGATATATAGAATCTTACCTTTTTCGTAGTGCTCGTGTAGGAGATTTAATCTTTTAAATTTTGGCATCCCACGAATAACCCTCGATTTATTGTTGTAATGACCCATTTTCGTAACTTACACACTTCTACTATTGGGTTGTGAGTCAATATCAGCCACTCGATTCCTTCTTTTTAACATTCACTTTATGCCATAATGAACTAGGCTGATAATTTTGTTTTCTTAACTATAATTATGTACATCAGAGTTTACAATAATTTACATCCCTCATGTTTATAAAATATCTTACTATGCATATACATGTTCAGATACAAATTCACTAGAGTGTATACCTTATATCGACTGGTGACTGTGCCGACAAATGCAGAAGGATGGTAGCGGACACACTACTAAAAATACTCTGTAGATGAGGAGAAGAAAGGGGGTGAGCTAACACGCTCAGTAAGGAAAATATGAAAGCAGGTAGATAACCATACTATCTACATGCTCATAGTGTATACTTTAACACTTATAAAATAGTGCACACACTGAAAATGATGCAATAATTGCAATAACCACGTTTTCATTCACTGTGGAACACTTTCACTTATTTCTTTAAAACATTTCATTCGAACACTTTCAGTTTGATAATCATTCATTAAAACAAGTGTTCACTTTCATTGAACATGTTTCACATTCATTATGCATGCTTTAACTCATTGTAAAACAAATACATTTACTGAAAATAACAGCAATCTATGCAGAGACATTAATTTGCTAGAAAGCTTACTCAATTCACTTAGTTCACATAGCACACATTCATTTCAAATCACATAATACCCAATTAGAAAACACTTTGCACTCAGCAAATCAACATAAATGAGACTGGGCTAGGATGTAATATCAATCACAGAGGATATATGGCCATAGTCACTGGATTCCAGGCAATCATGGATCAGGTGTGCGAGAATCCCATGCTTAGGGAGGCGGATCAACCATCTCGTCAGCTCACTAAGATCACTAAGATATCACGGTACATCATACTCTGTGGTTTACCTCATGGTACAACGTACTTGTGAGTCCTTATATATTGTGACATATAGCTGAGGGGACAGAGTAATCTCGAGGTCTACCATCTCACTATCACTATCATCCATTACTATGTCTCAAAATCGCGTGTAGGCAAGTCAGTACAAGAACACACAACAATACATGACGGCTCCAGCACGGTGTTTCTCATTACATAGCAAAATTCATAAAACCACGTGTGAGCAGGTTAGTGCAAGAACACTTAGCAATACACGACGACTCCAGTACGATGTTATTTAAAAATCATAATAAGTTTGGAAATCACATGCGAGTAGGTCAGTGTAAGGACACTTAGCAATACCTGATGGCTCTAACACAGTTTTACTCACAATTATAGAAAATCCAGTGCGAGCAATTTAGTGTGACACACAATCTACACGAGGCTCCAGCATGGTTTTACTCACATATCACATCAAAATCCAGTGCGAGTAGGTCAGTGCAAGATCACATAGAAATACATGACGATTTCAGCACTGTTTTTACTCAGAATCATATAAAACTCCAGTGCAAGCAAGTCTGTGTAACCTCCAGTTAACACGACAGCTCCAACATTACTTTGCACACTGAAAATTGATAGATGGCTCCATTCAGAAGAAAACGGTACACCTGACTGAATTCATTACTAAAATATCACAAGGCATGAGTGAGAGGGCAATCTCCCATCTAATCACTCGTCAACATTTTACATACTAAAAAATGGGTAATTTAATGCCAGGAGTCAAATCTGATGCCAGTCTATCATGACACTTTCATAAAACCACTTTTTCATGGATAAAACACCAAGTTATGCCATTCCGTGCATTTTTATCTTTTCCCATAACTAGGGGTATTTTCATAAATTTTCCCTTTTCAGTGTTATTATTGTGAGGAAAATAACATATCTAAAAACCAGCACCCAACAAGTTGAATTAGAAGGATTGGACCATCCCTTCATTTTTGGCTAAAGTGAGTTTGATAAACTAAGTGAGTTTTCTTTCCACCAATCTCATATATGTTAATCTAATGAATTTATGGAGTAGATTGGTGTATGAATTAAATGGCAAAACATCACTTAAGGTAGAGAACAATGATTAGTTGAATGGGTATGGTAGTGAAATGATGCATATGTGATGTGTTTAATGGCATGTCTAGGTTGGTTGTGATGTGTAGATGATGATGGCGTAACTAGGTGCCATCAATTTGTAACGATAGATTGATTTATAAGGTATGCATATAAGGTGTTTGATAAAATGTATGAATGAACCATATGAATGCCTAAAGCCAAGTTCACCATGTGCTTGTGAAAATGCCATAATGGACTAGAAACATGAAAGTGGCGTGGTTGGTGATGACAATCGGCATTGGTGGGCATAATTGCGAGACTTGAGAATTTTATGTACCTTAGTCATGAGATTTGCAATGTGAAGATTGTAATTGGCGAATGTAATTATGTTATATCGAAGTGCACACAAGTTTTAAATATAATAAAGTATATGGAAATGAAGTTTTTAAGTCTTAAATGTGTATGGATTGAAATATGGACTATGGAGTAGATTGTGGTAAGTTTGCATTGAGTTTTCTACAAATTTGTGCAACAGTAGTAGAATTTGTGAAGGCCAGATCGATCTACAAGGGAAGAGAGATCGATCTCATAACTCCAAAATGCAGTAAGTGTGTAATTACAGGCAAACAGATCGATCTCATGTTGCCTCTGCCTAGCAATTGTGAGACCCCGTATATGTATAGCTGTATGTAGGAACATAGAAATGTAAATGAAATCATAAGTATGATGATACATTTGTGATGTGATGTATATGCAATGTAAGTCCATAAGATAATGTACGCACTTGTAATAAGAATCGTGATTATACGTACAAGTTGCATTATGAATGAGTAGGAAAAAATGAACTTAAACAAGAGAAGAATGTGAATGAAATGGAATATGAGTAGTATGGTAAAATGGAAGGAAAGATTTACATAAGTTGTATACTTCCATTCGGGCAATATCGTGTATATTTGGTTATACAAAGATTGCCCAAAAGTTTTAATACGTGCTAAGTGTGATTGGATGGCATTTTTAAGTCTCAAGGAGGGATGAATGAGGAAAGGACTATGGAGGTAAATGGAGAAAGTTTTGAATGAAGCTGTTGCAAAAAAACTACAGAAAATCTAAAAATATGAAGGCTAGATCGATCTCATAGGATGAGAGATCGATTTGGAAGAGCCAGAATGCTCTTATGTGAGTAATGGAATGGAGCAGATCGATCTCCAAAGGAATTAGATCGATCTCCTTAGCCCTCGGGTTGGAAGCAGATCGATCTCCCCTAAGACCAGATCGATCTCCTTAAGCTTCTGTTTGACAGCAGATCGATCTCCCCTAAGACCAGATTGATCTCCTTAAGTTTCTGTTTGACAACAGATCGATCTCAAGCCTCGACAGATCGATCTCCTGCCTTTAAAATGTCTTAGAAAAGAGGGATTTTTAGAGGACCAGATCGATCTCCACCCAAGGAAGATCGATCTCATCAAGTTAAATCTATAAATAGGAGCAGTTGGATCTGCAGATTGCGAGATAAACCATTTCTTTTCACTTCAACTCAAAAAAAACCTAGCTTTCTCACTCCTAAATCCAGCCATTTTCAGTAAGATTTGAGGGAAAGCTATTAGAGACAAAGTTGTTCACGTCAAAGAGAAGAACAACAAAATTTAGAGGCATTTCCTTATTTGTCGGATTGAAGGAATAAAGGGCATTTCTAATTGGAGTAAAGAGGAAATCTAAGGAGGTAAGTTCTAGTGCACAAATCCAACTACATTTGTCTAGTTAATGATTATAAAGTTGATTGGGTGTGCACATTGTGGGTAGAACTACCTAGAATGGCATGAAATGAATATGACTTAGAAATGGTCTAGTGTGAGAAAGTGGAATGTAGAAGTGTTAATGATGAATGAGATATCTTGAGAGGATGATTATGTTGTGGGCATGGTTTGGGTACGTTGATATTGGGATAAAATTATGAGATGTACCATAAGGGGTAAAATGTATATTTAAGGCATTGGATAAATGCTTAGTTGAACAAGAGTTAGAAATGTTAACTCAAGTGTTTGATGGATGAATTTTAGTTTCGGATGATACGCCGGAGCAAGTCGAGATGAGAATGCGAGAAGCATAGAGGAGGATAGTTGCACACAAGTAAAGCGGGTAAGGGACTGTGTGTTAGCTATAGAGATGTTCGTGCGTATTTTTCGACAATTTTGTAGATATATTGCTAGAATAAGTACGATACTATAATTCTATGAAATGATACGGAAGCATGAAAAGTACTATGATGTATATATGTATTGAGAAATGGGATAGGGTAAGGAAATAACATGATATGCCTGTTTTCAATATTTTTTCTCAATTTTATATTGATATTGATGATTGAGAAATGTTAATAATAGGTTGGCTAATTTTACATGTTTTAGCATGAAGAGGCATGCTGCATGAATAAACATGTTTTGAGTTTTAAAAAGAGAAAATATCCATCTATCAGATTTGAGATGAGATTTGGTGTTGAAGCTCTAGCTCACACCCATTTTAATGACTTTGACTATGTGCTAGAGTGTTAGCTCATACTTGTTTATATGCTTTTGATGTATCGTGCTGGAGTTTAACTCGCACGATGGTTTTGAGAAAGTGTGGGAGCTTTGCTCACACCTGTTTTATTGAGTTGAGGTAAGCCTGGGGGTCTGGGACCCAAAGGGATACCAGTCGACGGCCATTTGAATGGGCTGGGCCTTAACAATAAATCGTACCATGCTGGAGCCTTGCGATGACTGTGTGTCACGCTGCTTGCTCGCCTGGTATATGAGACATGGTTCAGGATGAAAAGTCCATCGGAGTTGGAGTATGGACTTGGGTCCACGATCGTACGTAGTACAGTGTAGTTGTTCATTGGTATACTATGTACCGTGTTGGGTGCACGTGAGTACAAGTATCGCGTAGATGACACACGACGTATCCTTACCGTGAGTATATGAGGAGATGGGGTTGATTGAGATGAGCCGGAGGGCAGGACTGACCCATCCCCCTTCAAGCGAAGTGATGCCCTGTGCACACCTGATCAGTGAGGCCTGGGATCACTGACTATGGCCATATGTCGTGGATATTTGATTGTCAAAAATTTCATGCTCGTCTCAGAGATTCGAGAAGCAGAGACAATCTCAGAAAAGAAAGAGATTTACGGGAAAGAGTGATTTGGGAAAAGAAAGAGATTTTGTGTTTTTAATAAATCTCTAATTTCACATTTGTGCCGTGAGGGCACTATTTATGAGCATGTTTTAAATGGAAGCTTGATATATTTGATTTACACGAAAATGCTATTGAGAAAAAAATATGTTTAAATGCATTTTTCGTATGATTTTTCCATTTATAATGAAAACATGGTTTTAGTTTATACATGCATGGGCTATGTAGGTAGTACGATATCTACCTGCTAGCATTCATTTCCTTACTGAGCTGTGGTTTGCTCATCCCACTATTTTCCCCCTCCAGGTACTGAGAAGTAAGAGAGTGGTGGTCTCTAGATCTTTTGTGTTGAACAGCTCTCACAATTCTGCAAAGGTATAAGATTTGTATACACGAGTATTTTGTATCTAATTTATTGTACCGCACAGTTATATCTTGGAATTGTAAACAGTATTATGGGGATGATATGTAAGCACATTGTATTTATACAACTGATTTTGTATATCTACACACACACCTGGGAGTGTCAATTAAAATTTTAAATCTTCCGATGTAAATGTATGAATTTTAGTACTTGCATCTTCTCACAGCCCAACCATAGTAGAGTAAGTATGGATAGAAGGGTTCCCAGAAGTGGGGTGTGACAGATTTGGTATCAGAGCCTGGTTGGTCTGATGTGAGTCGATTTTTAGGACTAAGAAAACATACATCCCCACGTTACTGTGCGATATTTAGATATAAATGTGTGTATGGAGCTGGTAGTGAATTAAATATTTGTTATAATGCAGGAAAGTTATCAGGCTAGTGAGTTATGCTTGAGAGACACCGCAAGAGGGGAGAGAGCTCGAGAGCTCTAGGGCAAAGGACAGGACTGAGAGGCACAATAGATCATCCTCTAGTCATTAGCCCTAGGACTAGATAGAGGCTTCTGATCCTCGAATAGCCTGATTGGAGGAAGACATGCGCACGATGATGACCATGATGGGTCGGATCATGGCTAGGTTTGAGGGTACACTTGGTACAGGGGGACAGGCTGCACCGAATCCCCCAGCAGCTGCACATGAACTTGAGAATGTTGCACCTGCACAAGCAAAACCGGTTAGGCCACGGGAACCTCATATTTGACCAGTACCTCCTCCAGTAGCCCCACAGCAGTATGATGATGATTTGGGGTATGGATATGACTGTGATATGGAGAGATTGAGGAATTTTATAGACTTTAAACCTCCTTCGTTTGGCGGGGTAAAGGATTCGACAGTGGCTGAGGACTGGATCAGTCAGATGGATAAGTAATTCGACTTCTGCAGATGTTCAGCTACGGAGAGAGTAGCGCTTGCGGCCTTTGTATTGAGAGGCGAAGTAGAGCACTGGTGGAAGTCCACCAGGCCGATGTTGAGAGCTCAAGGTATGGCTATCACTTGGGATATGTTCTTGGGTGTTTTCAGAGAGCAATACATCCCCGATACTGCTCGACTTAGGCTACAGATGGAATTTTTGAATCTGACTCAAGGGAATCGAACAGTTTATGAGTACGAGTCACGATTCACTTCACTGGGTTGATATGATCCAGACTCGATCAGGAGTGAGGCCATCAGAGTCTGTAGATTTGTAGATGGACTGAGGCTTTTGATCCGAGCGAAGTTGGCCCCATTTGATGTCATTACATATAGAGAGGCTATGCGACGGGCCCAGTTATGTGAGCAAGATTATGACTTGCAGACTTCTGAGTGTAGTTGGGGTAAGGAGAAGGGTCCGAGGAAGCTGGGAGATGGCAAGAGTGCCAAATTTGGTCAAAAATTCATGAGTAAGCGTCAGAGAGAGGCAGATGAGTTCCAGAAAAAGGTTGCTAGACCTTTTATACCTCTGACTCAGACACCAGCCAGGTGTATAGTGATTGGTGGACCTCGACCGACTACAGATCAATGCAGACTATGTGGTCGATACCATGGTGGTAGGCCATGTCATCTTCAGGGTACCCGATGCTTCAGATGTGGTAAATTTGGACATTATGCCAGAGAGTGCTCGGAGATAGTTGAGGTAATTCCACAGAGGGGTAAAGAGCCAGAGAGGGTTCCTATAGTTGTACGTCCTGCAAGAAAGAAAGCCTCGGCTAAAGAAAAGGGAAAACAAGTTGTGGGTCAAGGCAGGGTGTATGCGATAGACTAGGCATCGGCTGATACCTCTTCTGAAGTGATAAAAGGTACAATCTTGATTTTCAATATGGAGGTCATAGCTTTGTTTGATTCTGGTGCTACGCATTCCTTTATATCACCTGCATGTGCATCAAAGTTAAAAAGTTTTGTAGAACCCACATACTTGAGTAGGACTTTACTAATAAGTACTCCAATGAGAGTTACCCAATTAGTTGAGCAAGTGTATAAAGATTGTAAAGTGAGGGTGGGAGATAAGTGCATGACAGCTAACCTGATTTTATTAAATATGTATGACATTGATGTAATCTTAGGAATGGATTGGTTAGCTACCAATCATGCTGTCATAGACTGTCGTTCCAAGTCCATTAAGTTTTCTCTACCTGAAGAATGTGTTGTAAGATTTTAAGAGAAGAAATGAAATCTTAAATTTTGTGTTAAGTAAAGTACTTTGGTATAAATGACTTGAGTGTTGTTTTGAAGGTTTTATTGCTTATGTGGTGGATTTGAACAATGTACATCCGGATATGGAGGACATCCCAATGGTCAGAGAATTCCCTAATGTCTTTCCAGACGATCTACCAGGATTGCCACCCAATAGAGAAACAGAATTCGGTATAGACTTGACGCCTGGAACCGAACCAATATCCAAGTCACCATATAGGATGGCACCAGTTGAGCTAGAGGAATTAAGGAAACAGCTGCAAGAGTTGCTAGAGAAGGGGTTCATAAGACCGAGCATCTCACCATGGGGAGCCCCGGTATTGTTTGTGAAGAAGAGAGATGGGAGCCTCAGGTTGTGCATTGACTATCGGATGTTAAACAAGGCTACCATCAAGAACAAGTACCCCTTGCATGCATTGACGATTTATTGGATCAGCTTAGGGGAGCACAGATCTTCTCCAAGATTGATTTGAGGTCTGGGTATCATCAATTGAAGATTCGAAAGGAGGATGTGGCTAAGACAGCATTTCGTACCCGCTAGGCCATTACGAATTGCTAGTGATACCTTTTGGGTTGACCAATGCGCCGGTATCTTTTATGGGTCTAATGAATGAAGTATTCAAGCCATACTTGGACCAGTTCGTGCTTATTTTCATTGATGATATATTGGTGTATTCAAGGTCCAAAGAAGAGCATGAGCAGCACTTGAGGATTAGTTTGTAGACCCTCCGAGAGAGAAGGTTATATGCCACGCTTAGTAAATGTGACTTTTGGCTAGAACGAATTTCTTTTCTAGGCCATGTTGTATCGAAGGATGGGGTGTCAGTAGATCCATCCAAGATTGAGGCCGTTGTTCAGTGGGAACAACCTAGGACAGTCACAGGGATCAGAAGCTTTCTGGGTTTGGTTGGTTACTACAGGAGATTTGTAGAGGGTTTCTCTAGATTGGCTGCTCCATTGACACGTCTTACAAGAAAGAGTGTGGAGTTTTCATGGGATGAAGCTTGTGAGAGGATTTTCTAGGAACTTAAGCGTAGATTAATCACTGCGCTAGTTCTTATCATCCCTAACTGTTCAGGGAATTACTCGGTGTATACAGATGCTTCGCATCAAGGATTAGGCTGTGCTTTGATGCAAGATAGAAGGGTAGTAGCTTATGGATCTAGACAGCTGAAAGATCATGAGAAGAACCACCCCACTCACGATTTGGAGTTAGCGGCCGTAGTGTTTGCGTTGAAGATATGGCAGCACTGCTTATATGGTGAGAGATTTCAGATCTTTATGGATCACAAGAGTCTAAAATATCTATTCTCACAGAAGGAGTTAAATATGAGACAGAGGAGGTGGTTAGAACTCCTCAAGGACTATGATTGTGAGATCTTGTAGCACCCGGGGAAGGCAAATGTGGTTGCCGATGCATTAAGTTGGAAGAGTCTCGGGTTGGTATCACATATGATGGTTAGAGAGCACGAGTTGTTGGAATAATTCATAAACCTTATTCTGGATATGACCCTATCTGAGATTGACAACTATGGGATTATTGCTAGCTTGAGATTAGAACCGGAGTTGATTGAGAGAATCCGACAAGCTCAGCGAATTGATCAATGGTGTATTGACATGATTAGCCAAATCCGAAAGAGGAAGAGTGCATATTTTATATTGAGTTCAGATAGAATACTAAGGTTTGGAGATAGAATATGTGTTCCTAAGGATTTAGAGCTAAGGAAGCTGATCTTATCAGAGGCTCACTCGTCGAGATATACGATACACCCGGGGAGTAGTAAGATGTATCAAAATCTCCGAAGGGTATATTAGTGGTCTGGAATGAAGAGAGACATAGCTGAGTATGTTGTTAGATGTCTCATTTGTCAGTAAGTAAAAGTCGAACATCAGAAACCAGGAGGATTATTACAACCTCTACTGATACCAACATGGAAGTGGGAGCATGTCACCATGGATTTTGTGATGGGGTTACCGAGAACCCGTAAGAACCATGATGCGATATGGGTGATAGTAGATCGGTTAACGAAATCGGCATACTTCTTAGCCATGAGATCTACAGATACATTGAGTGCACTGACAAACCTGTATGTGCGAGAAATAGTGAGGTTGTATGGAGTCCCAGTGAGTGTTGTTTCTGATCGGGATGCCCGCTTTACTTCCCACTTTTGGAGACATTTTCAGGAAGCGATGGGGACCCAGTTGAGTTTTAGCATCGATTTTCATCCTCAAACAGATGGTCAGTTAGAGAGGACTATACAGACCCTGAAGGATATGTTGAGAGCGTGTGTGTTGGATTTTAGAGGCTCATGGGATGATCACTTACCATTGATTGAGTTCGCATACAATAACAGTTATCACTCAAGTCTTGGTATGGCCCCTTATGAGGCACTATACGGTTGTAGATACCGATCGCCCATTGGTTGGGAAGAAGTTGGTGACAGACAGTTGCTCGCTCTTGATTTGGTTAAACAAGCCTCCAAGGATGTTCAGATAATATGCGAGAGGCTGGGAACCGCTCAAAGTCAATAAAAGAGCTATGCTGATAGGAGACGGAGACCACTTGAGTTTGATGTTGGTGAGTCTGTATTTTTGAAAGTATCTCCTTCTAAGGGAATAACGAGGTTTGGGAAGAAAGGAAAGTTAAGTCCTCGTTACATTGGTCCCTTCGAGATTTTGGATAGAGTGGGAGATGGAGCATATAGGCTAGCCTTGCCACCTGAGCTAGCAGAAGTCCACAATGTCTTCCACGTTTCTATGCTTCGGAAGTACTACCCGGATCCGACACATGTAATTAGTTATGAGCCGTTGGAGCTCAAGAAGAATATGTAGTATGCCAAGAGACCGATCCGGATATTGGACAGAAAAGAGAAAGTGTTGCGGAACAAGAAGATTTCATTGGTTAAGGTTTTGTGGCAACATCACACTGAGAAAGAGGCCACATGGGAACTGGAAAGTTTGATGAGGGAAAAGTATCCCAAGTTATTCACAGATTGAATTAGCTCAAATTTGGAGGACCAAATCCTCTAAGTGGGGGAGAATGTGAGACCCCGTATATGTATAGCTGTATATAGGAACATAGAAATGTAAATGAAATCATAAGTATGATGATACATTTGTGATGTGATGTATATGCAATGTAAGTCCATAAGATAATGTACGCACTTGTAATAAGAATCGTGATTATACGTACAAGTTGCATTATGAATGAGTAGGAAGAAATGAACTTAAACACGAGAAGAATGTGAATGAAATGGAATATGAGTAGTGTGGTAAAATGGAAGGAAAGATTTACATAAGTTGTATACTTCCATTCGGGCAATATCGTGTATATTTGGTTATACAGAGATTGCCTACAAGTTTTCATATGTGCTAAGTGTGATTGGATGGCATTTTTAAGTCTCAAGGAGGGATGAATGAGGAAAGGACTATGGAGGTAAATGGAGGAAGTTTTGAATGAAGCTGTTGTAGAAAAACTACAAAAAATCTGAAAATATTAAGGCCAGATCGATCTCATAGGATGAGAGATCGATCTGGAAGAGCCAGAATGCTCTTATGTGAGTAATGGAATGGAGCAGATCGATCTCCAAAGGAATCAGATAGATCTCCTTAGCCCTCGGGTTGGAAGCAGATCGATCTCCCCTAAGACCAGATCAATCTCCATAAGCTTCTGTTTGACAGCAGATCAATCTCCCCTAAGACCAGATCGATCTCCTTAAGTTTCTGTTTGACAGCAGATCGATCTCAAGCCTCGACAGATCGATCTCCTGCCTTTAAAATGTCTTAGAAAAGAGGGATTTTTAGAGGACCAGATCGATCTCCACCCAAGGAAGATTGATCTCATCAAGTTAAATCTATAAATAGGAGCAGTTGGATCTGCAGATTGCGGGATAAACCATTTCTTTTCACTTCAACTCAAAAAAAACCTAGCTTTCTCACTCCTAAATCCAGCCATTTTCAGTAAGATTTAATGGAAAGCTATTAGAGACAAAGTTGTTCACGTCAAAGAGAAGAACAACAAAGTTTAGAGGCATTTCCCCATTTGTCGGATTGAAGGAATAAAGGGCATTTCTAATTGGAGCAAAGAGGAAATCTAAGGAGGTAAGTTCTAGTGCACAAATCCAAGTACATTAATCTAGTTAATGATTATGAAGTTGATTGGGTGTGCACATTGTGGGTAGAACTACCTAGAATGGCATGAAATGAATATGACTTAGAAATGGTCTAGTGTGAGAAAGTGGAATGTAGAAGTGTTAATGATGAATGAGATATCTTGAGAGGATGATTATGTTGTGGGCATGGTTTGGGTATATTGATATTGGGATAAAATTATGAGATGTACCACAAGGGGTAAAATGTATATTTAAGGCATTGGATAAATGCTTAGTTGAACAAGAGTTAGAAATGTTAACTCAAGTGTTTGATGGATGAATTTCAATTTCGAATGATACGCCGGAGCAAGTTGAGATGAGAACGAGAGAAGCATAGAGGAGGATAGTTGCACACAAGTAAAGCGGGTAAGGGACTGTGTGTTAGCTATAGAGATGTTCGTGCGTATTTTTTGACAATTTCGTAGATATATTGCTAGAATTAGTACGATACTATAATTCTATGAAATGATACGGAAGCATGAAAAGTACTATGATGTATATATGTATTGAGAAATGGGATAGGGTAAGGAAATAGCATGATATGCATGTTTTCAATGTTTTTTCTCAATTTTATATTGATATTGATGATTGAGAAATGTTGATAATAGGTTGGCTAATTTTACATGTTTTAGCATGAAGAGGCATGCTACATGAATAAACATGTTTTGAGTTTTAAAAAGAGAAAATATCCATCTATCAGATTTGAGATGAGATTTGGTATTGAAGCTCTAGCTCACACCCATTTTAATGACTTTGACTATGTGCTGGAGTGTTAGCTCGCACTTGTTTATATGCTTTTGATGTGTCGTGCTGGAGTTTAACTGGCACGATGGTTTTAAGAAAGTGTGGGAGCTTTGCTCGCACCTATTTTATTGAGTTGAGGTAAACCTGGGGGTCTGGGACCCAAGGGGATACCAGCCGACGGCCATTTGAATGGGCTGGGCCTTATCGATAAATCGTATCGCGCTGGAGCCTTGCGATGACTGTGTGTCACGCTGCTTGCTCGCCTGGTATATGAGACATGGTTCAGGATGAAAATTCCATCGGAGTTGGAGTATGGACTTGGGTCCACGGTCGTACGTAGTACAGTGTAGTTGTCCGTTGATATACTATGCACCGTGCTGGGTGCACGTGAGTATGAGTATCGCGTAGATGACACACGACGTATCCTTACCGTGAGTATATGAGGAGATGAGGTTGATTGAGATGAGTCGGAGGGTAGGATTGACCCATCCCACTTCAGGCGAAGTGATGCCCTGTGCACACCTGATCAGTGAGGCCCGGGATCACTGACTATGGCCATATGTCGTGGATATTTGATTTTTGAAAATTCCATACCCGTCTCAGAGATTCGAGAAACAAAGACAATCTCAGAAAAGAAAGAGATTCGCGGGAAAGAGTGATTTGAGAAAAGAAAGAGATTTTGTGTTTTTGATAAATCTCTGATTTCACATTTGTGCCGTGAGGGCACTATTTATGAGCATGTTTTAAATGGAAACTTGATATATTTGATTTACACGAAAATGCTATTGAGAAAAAAAATATGTTTAAATGCATTTTTCGTATGATATTTCCATTTATAATGAAAACATGGTTTTGGTTTATACATGCATGGGCTATGTAGGTAGTACGATATCTACCTGCTAGCATTCATTTCCTTACTGAGCTGTGGTTTGCTCATCCCACTATTTTCCCCCTCCAGGTACTGAGAAGTAAGAGAGTGGTGGTCTCTAGATCTTTTGTGTTGAACAGCTCCCACAATTCCACAAAGGTATAAGATTTGTATACACGAGTATTTTGTATCTAATTTATTGTATCGCACAGTTATATCTTGGAATTATAAATAGTATTATGGGGATTATATGTAAGCACATTGTATTTATACAACTGATTTTGTATATCTACACACACACATGGGAGTATGAATTAAAATTTTAAATCTTCCGCTGTAAATGTATGAATTTTAGTACTTGCATCTTCTCACAGCCCAACCGTAGTAGAGTAAGTATGGATAGAAGGGTTCCCAGAAGTGGGGTGTGACAGTAATAATCGATCCTGTCACAAGGGTAGATCGATCTCCTTAAGTCTCGAGTTGGAAGAGATCGATCTCTACCCTCTAGCAGATCGATCTCCACTTAGAAGAATATATCGATCTCCACCCTCGACCAGATCGATCTCGTAGTTGTTATAGGCCCTGCATATATAAGAATCATAAGATTTTACCTGGAAATCGAGCCTCTCTCATCTACAAACCTCAACATTCACCATTTTTAACCAAACCAAGCTTTCTCTCTCTCAAATTCACCATATTCTGGACAGAATTCAACACAAAGGTAAGAGACAAAGTTGTTCCCTTGGTAAAGGGAACAACATACTAGAAATTGAATGATTGGATTGAAACAAAGGAAAGGGCAAGTATTCTACAAGCTTGGGCAAGAGGAGACAAGCTAGGTGAGCTCACAAGACCCTTGTTTTCTTAAGTGATATCTTCTTATATATTAGTGAACGAACATATATTTGATTGGAAATGTCTAAGTCACGAGGAAACAACCAAGGAGTATAGTTGGAAAATGAAATGTAGATATCTTATGATGGTTACGAGCTAGCTATGGTGATGATAAAGATGTAGGAGAAGTTTTGAGACAATGTATGTGTTTAAGAGTGGTAGCTTGGATATAGTATAGGTATAGGTATAAGTGAGATGAAAAGAGAAATGAGAATGATGAATATTAACAATTTAATGATGTTTGGACAGTTTGAGAATTTGACACGGGAAACGAGGCTAGTCTGAGGATCGGAGGATATTATACCACTCAAAGTGCAAGAGGTAAGGGAAATAAACCGTTTGTGCTTGTCAGTTTTTGAATGATTGAAAACGTTTTGATAACATGAAAAAGGTTTAATGAAATGAGCATGTTTATGAGGAATGACATGATTTGATGCTTTGATGAATGAGTGAGTGTTTTGCCGGTTTGAGCTCAATTTTGATGAGTTTTGTGTAACTGTGAATATAATGTTTTATAACTGAAATGAATTTTACAATAATCGCTATGGGCTCTACGTGAAGGTAAAACAGTTTTAATATGACAATGACATATTTTACTTAGACTATGGCTTGTCATGAGATGCACATTGATACTCCGCTTGATAGCGTTGAGTGGCCTTACTCTGGTAGCATGTAAGACCAGGCCTTGCTCTAGTAGCATGTAAGACTGGGCTTTGCTCTTGTTCTGGTAATGAGAGATGACCCCGCTCTGGTAACAAGAGATGACCCCGCTCTGGTAGCGATGGGTGGCCTTACTTTAATAACTTGTAAGACCGGACCTTGCTTTGAATAGCATGTAAGACCGTAGCTGTACGAATCTAATGAAGTCTACAGTGAATCATGGCCATGTATTGATGTCGACGCTTCCCTCTGTTGAGGATGTCCGCCTAAGGGACGATTTGATTTATGTGATGTGCTTATGACGAGGCTTTTATCTGAGTTTTATTAAATGTCTAGTCTCAATTTTTTTGATGAATGATGTGTTTTGTAACTGTGATTCCTATCATGTAATGAGATTTGATGCTATGTTGATTTGTGATCTTTATCATGTGAATTATGTCGATGCTATTGTTTCCACCGTTATTTCTCTTAGGTTTTACCTGCTCAAATATTTCCATCATATTGTGTTGTGTTAATGATTTTATAAATTTCCCTCATCCTCCTTACTGAGCGTTTTGAGAGCGCACCCTTTTTCCTCCCCCCTTCAGATTTCTTGCAGTGAGCGAGATAGTGCTTGCCACGTACGTGATATGGGCTGGTGGATAAGATCTCCCCAGGCTATCGCTTGTACACGCACAAGGTATAATTCAGTTCATTTTGTATCCAGACAATGATGTAATACAAACATTTGTGTTAAGTATTTTTGGGATGTAATTAGGACGATATGAGGAAAATGAATCATATTTCGTGGGTTAATCACTTCTGGATATTATGTATTTGATTTTGTGAAATAGAAATTGTGTGATCTTAGGGATAATGATTTATTATAAACACAAGTGATTAAATGACACTATACAAGAATGCAACTTGAGTCAGAGGTTTTAATGTAAGAAAATATAAATTAACCCTATTTTCCGTTCTTCCGGGCTATCATAAATTTTCTTGGTATCAGAGCAAGGGTTGCCTAGTACTATCAGTGGCGAGTAACCGAAAATAGATTACATCCCAATAGTCTGTATTGTCTGGTAATGAATTGAATTTTTACGGGTAAAATTATGATCGATGCTTAACGCATACGCGTAGATACGGAAGAGATGAGAGATGAGTGGGAGACGAGGTCGTCTCGGGAGGCAAGCACAGCCACCTCCACCACCTGCCCCACAACCAAAGAGTCCTAACTCTTGAATGAATTGGCTAGAGCATGATGTGCGGCAGGGATTCGAGCAGATGGCAGCGCTATTAGCGCAGCATTTTGGGGCGAATGCCTCAGGTACTACACCTGTTTCGACTCCTCCACCACCAGAAGGACCACCCGCATCCCCATCACAAACTGACCCGGTGCCTCCTACCACACAGCCCGCAGTACATGTCACACCCTACTTTCGGGTGCCCTTTATCCATACTTACGCTACTACGGTTGGGTTGTGAGACGATGCAATTACTAAAATTTCATAAGTTTTACAAAAGAAATATTTAAACTTTAATTCACACTCCCAGGTGTGTGTAAATATACAAAATTAATTGTATAATAATATCATTACATAACATCCCCGTACCACTGTTTACATTCTCAATTTGTAACTATGCGATAGAATATATTAGATACAAAATATCCATGTGTATACAAATCTTTATACCTTTATAACTGGTGGGAGTTGTCTAACACCAAAGGAATCTCGAGTCCATTGCACTGTCCTACTTCTAAGTATCTAAGGGGGAAAAGTAGTGGGATGAGCAAACCACAGCTCAGTAAGGAAAAGGATGCTAACAGGTAGATACTGTACTATCTACATAGCCCATGCATGCATAAACAAAATCATGTTTAAATGTAAATGGAAATATTGCTAGAAAATGCATTCAAACATTCATTTATCGTATAAGCATTTTCATGAAAACATGTATACGATATTCCCATTTGAAAACATGTCAAAACAGTGTTATCATAGCACGAGCATTCAAATGGAGAGATTTATCAAATCACAAAATCTCTTTGCTTTTCTCAAATCATTTCTTTTCACAAACTCTTTCTTTTCTAAGTTTCTCAATTTCTCGTATCTCTGAGACAAGCATGGAATTTTTCACAATCTAATATCCACAACATATGGCCATAGTCAATGATCTCAGGCCTCACTGATCAGGTGTGCACAGGGCATCACTTCGCCTGAAGGGGGATGGGTCAGTCCTACCCTTCGGCTCATCTCAATCAACCTCATCTCCTCATATACTCATGGTAAAAGGTACGCCATGTGTCATCTACGCGATACTCGTACTCACGTGCACCCAGCACGGTACATAGTATACCAACGGACAACGACACAGTTCTACGTACGATCTTGGACCCAAGTCCATCTACCAACTCCAATGGACATTTCATCCTGAACCATGTCTCATATACCAGGTGAGCAGTCAGCGTGACACACAGTCATCGTAAGGATCCGGCGCGGTACGAATTATTGTTAAGGCCCAACCCGTTCCTAGGTCATCTGCTGGCATCCCCTTGGGTCCCAAACCCCCAGGTTTACCTCAACTCAGTAAAAACGAGTGCGAGCAAAGCTCCAGCACTTTTCTCAAAATTGTCGTGCGAGTTAAACTCCAGCACGGTTTATCAAAACATGCAGACGTATGCGAGTGAAACTCCAGCATAGTCCAAATTCATCAAAACGAGTGTGAGCTAAAGCTCCAACATCAAACCTCATCTCAAATTTGGTAGGTGATTATTTTCTTCTTTTAAAAACTCAAAACATGTATGTTTACGTAGTATGTCATCCCATGCTAAACATGTAAAATTAGCCAGCCTACCTATTATCATTTCTCAGTCTCAAAATCAGTATATGGTTGAGAAAACATCAATACATCATACATAGATGTAAAATCATTAAAAACATGCATGTCAGTCTGTTTTTCCTTCCCACATCTCATTTTCACAATATAGATGTATATCTAATACTTTTCATACTTTCATATAGATTTCCATAGCTCAATAGCTAAGCACATTATTTCTAGCATCGTAATTACTCAAATTGCAGTAAAATACGTACAAATACCACATCACTAACACACAGTCCCTTACCTCGAATTACACTCGTATTTCCTCTGTCACGTTTGCTCCGTTCGCGATCCAGGTTAGTCGTGTCTTACGTATTTTGAGCTACATGTATAAATCATCAAGTTATTTTCTTTTCCCTCTACTAAACATACTCATTGTCTTTTATTTATCTATTCATACTTCTCAAACTCTTAATCACATTTCACTCTTCCACAAATATCATTTTACCATCTCTTAAACTTTCCCTCACTTTTCCTTGTATTTCCTCTTATAAATCTCCTTTAATATCACTCACCCATCACTACATTCATCATTCCTATCAACATTTTACATATCATTCAACCCAAAATATCTAGAAACCATATTTAGAAGCTTGAAGGTTGAAAAGCTTACCCCTTTACTTAGTCAAACTTGTGGTAGCCACAACTCCTTCTCTTGGCCACACCAATGTGAGATTTTTGGGTATGTTGTTCTCCTTGATTCAAGGAACAACTTTTCCTTCTTGAGCTTCTTCCAAAACTGGCTAGAATGTATTGATCTTTAGAGTGAGAAAGCTTGGGTCTTGAAAGAAAATGGCAGGTGAGTTTTGGTGGGAGGGAAAATTTGAGTTTTCAGTCCAATCTCGTGCCCCCTTTTTAGAGATCGATCTGGTCCTTGTAGAGATCGATCTTTGCAATGTTTGATAGTCCTTTTTACCAAACGCAACCACTACCAGATCGATCTTCTTCCTTGATGCGATCGATTTGCCCCTTGTAGGAGATCGATCTGCTCTTTACAAAACCCTTAAGGAGATTGATCTGTCGAGTCTTGAGATCGATCTGTCTCAAACAGAGAGTTAAGGAGATCGATCCGTTTACCTTAAAATCGATCCTCTCATTACAGAATGTTTAGTAGATCGATCTAGCTCCATTGGAGATCGATCTGCACTGCTCCATTACTCAAATAAGAGCATTTTAGGCTCTTCCAGATCGATCTCTCATCTTATAAGATCGATCTGTCATTCATATTTTTAGATTTTACTGTAGTTTTCTGCAATAACTTCACTTAAAACATCCTTAATTTGCTACTATAGTCATTTTCTCATTCATCTACCTTTGAGACTTGAAAATGACTTTCATTCATACTGTATACACATTAAAACTTGCGTGTAATTCCTTGTATAACCAAATGTATACAATATATAACTAAATGGAAACATAAAGATTTGCACCACTTATGCAATTCCATTCCATTTTACTCCACTACTCATATTCCATTTCTTCATAGTCATACTTAATGCAACTTGTACGTACATCACAACTCTTATCACAAGTGTATACATTAATCTTATGGGCTTTACATCACATATGCTTCACATTACTAGTACATTACAATACTTCATGAATTTATTTACATATGTATAAGGCTAAACCTATACGGGGTCTCATAGTACAGACCCAGCCTGAGGACAGAAATAAGGGTCGATTGAGGGACTTCCTGAAGATGAACCCATCGATTTTTTGAGGGGTGAAAGATCCCACAGAGGCTGAGGAGTGGCTAACAGAGTTGCAATTTATTTTTAACTTTTTGAGATGCACCGACGCCGAGAGGGTCAGTATGGGTGCTTACATGTTAAAGGGACAAGCTCGAGATTGGTGGAACACTACTCAGAGTATAATGGCGGCTAGCCATAAGGTGATTAGCTGGGAGGCATTTCAATTGGCATTTAAAACTCAGTATGTGCCAAGAGCTGCCCAGAGGAGAATGCCAGCTGAATTTCTAAACTTGACTCAGGGTAATATGACAGTTGATGGGTACGAGAGCCAATTCACCACCCTATTGAAGTATGACCCAGAGACTCTTAAGGATGAAGAGCTCCGTACAGAGTGATTCGTGTATGGACTGAGACCCGTCATTAGAGACCAGTTGATATGGTTTTGTATCACTGAGTTTAAGAATGCTCTGAGATGAGTATAAGAAGTAAAGAGGGGACTCGAATTGGTACAGTCTCAGACTGAGTCCCAGATTTAGACCAAAGATAAGAGTAAGCAACTCGTGACCTTTAACACAGACTTTCATAGAGGTTCTTTTAAGAGGAGACAATTTGAGGGACCAAGAGGAAGGGTTGACAGACCCCTTGAAGTGCCAGGCCAGAGGTTAGAGTTTGTAGAGATTATGGTCGACCACATAAGGGAAGTTATCCCAAAACCATACAAGGATATTTTAGATATGGAGACTTGGACCATAGAGTGAGGTATTGCCTATAGCCATAAAAGCCACACTCTCAAGAGCCTCATAGACAGCAATCTCAAAGGACAATTTCCCAAAGATGGGCTACGACTGCTGTAAGGGTAAGAAGCCGATCACAAAAGGACATGTGTTTGCTTTGGATAAGGAGACCACAGACACTTCACCCGAGACCATACGAGGTACACTTCTTATCTGTAATCGTGAGGCTCATGTGTTATTTGACTCGAAATCTACGCATTCTTTTATTGATGTACATTTTGCATGCAAACTGAGCTTAAAGCATGAATCCCTAGATTTTATTTTATATGTAAATACCCCTATGCATGAGTCCTAGAGAACTGATATGGTATGCAGAAAGTATGAGATCAAGGCGGGAGATAGGGTGATGTTAGCAGATCTAGTGTTGTTAAACATGTGTGGTTTTGATGTGATTTTAGGGATGGATTTGTTAGCGGCCAACCATGTGAGTCTAGACTGCTACACTAAGATTGTAACCTTCTCCTTACCCGAAAAATTTAGTGTATTTTTGAATGTTAAGGAATGAAAATGCGAGAAGTTCATTGTGAAAAGATTTTAGAATATAATGATGTTACCATAAAACACTGATTAAATTATTAATGTGAAGGTTACATCGCATTAATCTCTGATATGGGTCAGGAACATCCGAGGATAGAGGACATACTAGTAGTATGTGAGTTTTCATATGTATTTCCTGATGAATTGGCTTGCTTACCACCGAAAAGAGAGCTGGAGTTCACTATCAATTTAGTGCCAGATACCCAGCCGATCTCTTAACCTCCCTATAGGATGACGTTGGTTGAATTAGGGAGTTAAAGAAATAGTTGCAAGAACTACTTGACCAGGGTTTTATTAGGCTTAGTGTGTCACCATGGGGAGCTCCAGTGTTTTTCATAAAGAAGAAGGATGGTAGCCTTAGATTATGTATAGATTACATATTGTTGAACAAGGCTACGATGAAGAACAAGTATCCCCAGCCAAGAATAGACGATTTATTTGACCAGTTGAGCAGGGCTTCTGTCTTTTCTGAGATTGATTTAAGATCGGGCTATCACCAGTTAAGAATCAAGAAAGAGGATATTCTGAAAACGACCTTCAGAACTAGATATGGCCAATACGAGTTTTTAGTGATGCTCTTTGGTTTGACGAATGCCCCTGCTGCTTCCATGAGTTTAATGAATGAGGTATTTAGGGACTATCTAGATCAGTTTGTGATAGTTTTCATTAATGATATCCTTGTGTATTCTCGATCTCACGAGGAACATGCACAACATTTGAGGATTGTGCTTCAAATACTCAGAGATAGGCAACTTTATGGGAAGATCAGTAAGCGTGAGTTTTGGTTAGATCAAATACCTTTTCTAAGTTATATTGTATCTAAAGACGGGGTGTCAGTTGATCCGTCTAAGATAGATGTAAGACCCGATTTTTATTTAAAAACACGAAATGAAAAATGCAAAAGGATTGAAATGGTATTCCCGAACACGTGAAGGGTAAAACGGTCAAAAAATCAAAATTCGGTATAAATCGGGACAAGAAAATTTAATTAAAAATAAGGGCTTAAGAAATCTTGATTAATAATGAAGAAATAATTAAATTTCGGGTTAAATTGATCAAGATATGAATTTATTGGAATTAATCAAAATTTTTACATTGGGAAATTATCTAAAAAATAATCGAAAAATATACCGAAAAATCGAAATAAGATCGAGAAATTCATTTATTGAATAAATGAATAAAATATAATTTGTTTAGATATTTTGGATTTTAATTGAATATTTTAATCAAATAAAATAATAATAAAATTTAATAATAATAAAAATAAATAATAAATAAAAATAAAATAATTAAAAAAAGAAAAAAGAAAAAAAAGAGAAGAATCGCGATTTGCGATTCTGGGAAAGGAAGCAGAGATTGAAGGAGTCGATCCTCCCTCACTGGACGGAGCGACGGGCGGCGCACCCACCAGGCGAGGTAGCCGACGCCGACCCAAGCAAAGTCTGGCGATGGAAGCACGATCGGCGGTGACAGAAAGCCAGCGAAAGGAAACCGAGAGAGGGAGAAAGGAGAAAATGGTGATCGGCACCGATTCGGGCTCGGTCATCACCACCCGAAGGTAGCCCACGCCAAGGCCGGCCGATCAACGGCTGAATCGACCGGTGGGGCAGCGGCTAGCATCGAAAAACGAGAGAAAGAGAGAAGCCACCGACGGCGAGGATAGAAGAGGTCGGACCGGCCACTTTTCGACGACCTCGGGGAAAACTGAGACCAGATCTGAGCTGCGGACGACCCCACGGAGCTGCTGGTGGAGGAAACCGGTAGAGAACTGGCCGGTAAGGCATTGAACCGGTCGAACCGGACTGAACCAATGGTCTGAACCGGGTTGAAACGAATCGGTTCAGCTAAAAAGAAAAGGAAAAAGGAAGAAAAAAGAGAAAAAGAAAAGAGGAAAAATTGGGAAAAAATTCCAGTGATGCAATCGAGCTACGAGTAAGTCGGTAAGTGGTCGAATTGATCGATTTAAATTTCAGAATATTTAATTTGATTAATATTCGACTGAAAGTTTACCCAAAAAAATATTTAAATTGTGTAGCTCGACAATTGGCATCAATTGAGTGCTCGAGACATCCTCGATTTACGTACTATCATGAAATCACGGATAAGTAACGTTTATTTATGATAATTTTACATCGTTATGCGTGATTGATATTTATCGCATAAATTACGGATTTAAATTTCGCATTTAATGAATTAAATTCTGAAAAATTGGATAAATTGTCGTAAATACTAAATTAAGCTATTCGAGAATTTAGAACGAGGTCCAATATATATGATTGGCCCAGTAAGCCCAATAGGCCTCGATAATGTGAATAGTAAGTGGAAAATGGGCTTAAGGTCGATTAAAGCCCATTATGGTATAATCGGGCCCAATATGGGTAAACAGGCCCAATGATTTAAATTAAGCCCAAAAAATATGAAATACAATTACATATATTTATTTGACCTGATGAATATTTATCCGTAATTTCAGAGATTGGATTGGGAGCAAATCAGACTGCTTGAGAGTCATCAATGGAAAGGTCAGACTGTACAGAAAAAAGAGGTAAGGGATTTGTGTGAGTAGCTAGAGGTAGCTACGCGTACTTTAATAGGTTTTGTATACACTGATTATGTATGTATACATTGTTATTGTATAATGGTCCTAAAAATGGTTTAAAGATTTTAAGGGCTCGAATTAGGTAAAGACTATTTTACCCCTATTGAGGGAAGTTCACTTAAGGATGGTGAAAGCATAACATGCATGAATTGCATGATTTAAGGATTTTCTGAATTAAGGAATTTTATTGGTTTTTAAGCAAATCAAATCGGTAGATTGGCCAGTAATTGTATAAATTTCAAAAGATAACACTACGTAGGTGTTATTTATATTTAAATGAAATTTCTTTGGAAAAACGGCCAACTATCAAGTTTATATGGAAACAGATAGTGTTGGCGCATAGCTTGCACTATATCTGCGTTTGTGAGTGTGCATAAATGTGCTTGAGCGGTTGCTCGCACCGACTTGTGTGACATCGTATGCATGAAATGTGCTAGAGTGGTTGCTCGCACTGATTTTTATTATTGCGAAATGCAAGAGAGGTGCTGGAGCCTAGCTCGCACCCTGTTTTGACTGTTTTGATTGTTTTGACAGTTTTGACTGAATATGCATAAAAAGGTGCTGGAGTGATTGCTCGCACTAGTTTTTATGATTTGAAATGCATGAGAGGTACTGGAGCTTAGCTCGCATCCTGTTTTGATATGAAATCGCATAAAGCTGTGCTGGAGTGTAACTCACACGAGATTTGATTTAATTATTCATAAAGCCGTGCTGGAGTGTAACTCGCACGAGATTTGATTTAATTATTCATAAAGCCATGCTGGAGTGTAACTCGCATGAGATTTGATTTACTTGAGCATTTATTCGTGCTAGAGCGTTGCTCGCATGAAGTTTTATATGGTTTTATAACTCATTTTATAGCCGTTGATAATTCTATATTTTTAGAATTATTTGTGCTTAATTTCCTAATTATTTATTTAAATCCCCAATTTATTTTGTTAATTATCCCCTTTATTTAATAAAAATTCTCATGTTTGCAGATAAATCAAATCCGGATGAATTTTGAATATTTCGGTAGAAAATGGACCGGAATTGGGCTAAAATCGAGATTGAGCCACGTGGACAACACGAGTCATACCACCAAGCACATCCAATTGGACAAGAAGACCGATGACATGGACATATCTTTTCAAGGAGCCAATGGTGTGAAGACAAGTGGCCAAAAAAAATGCCAACTCATCAAGGATGTGAAAATTACCATTTTACCCCTAGTGTGTTTATAAATAGGAAAAGATGACAATTGAAAAGGGGAGAATTTTAGGAGTAGAATTTAATGTAATTTTTAGGAGTAGGAGTAGTGTAATGTAGTTAGGAGTAGTGTAATGCAATTTCTAGGGAAAAATAGTTTTTAGAGTTGTGTTTAATTTCCATGTTCTTCATTTTACAACTTGTTAAATTTATTTTTCAATGAAAGCTCATTCTCATTTTTCATGCTCTCGGTTTTCCCTTAAGTATTGTTATATTTCCTTAGTTTCATTTCCATAACTTATTTTACTAATTCATTCTCGGTTTCATACTTTGTTCTTGTTTGAAGCAATCTTTTTATATTTTTTTTCTAAGCTCTCGGTTTGAACATCTTTGGTGTAATCGGGTTGTATGAGTTATTCATTCAATCTTCTCCCCTTTGATTCTGATGCCTTGATGTGTGAGGTTGCAAAGCATTTACACAAATCATGAGCAAAATGGAGTCTCGGCTGGAGAAGGAAGTGATGCCACCCGAGGATGATGATCAAGAATTCCCTGTTTTCTGCATTTGTTCATGTTTCTGCATATAGTTCATCTATTGCATTTCACTCTTCTCGGTTTGTTTGTATTTGCTTATCTTTGTATGTTTATTTCCTTCTTTTCTTGTGCTTGTTGTTGAGCAGTTGCCATTCGAGGCAGTAGAGCTTCATGAATGCAAGGGCAGGACATCACGTTGCCTCCCTGTTCTTCTCTGTTTCATAATTTATGTACTGTTCATTGCTGGGTCTTATGATTTGTTGTTTGATGCTGCATTTTGTAAGGTAAGGGTTATGTTGAATGGATGCTAGGTAGAAAACTAAGCAGAATCTAGCAGCATGAGGCAATGAGGACAGGCTCCAAGGAGGACGGACTCCAATAGCTCCTCTGTTCATGCTGAGTGCAAGTCCTGCAGGCTGGTTTCAAACCGAAATAGTTGCAGTAGTACAAGGCAGGAGATACGGGCATGAAAGGCAGAGCACTAACAGCAGTAGGCGGACGTCAACCGGGAGTAAAGCTGGAACCGAGACCTGGACAGCAGCTGGAAATGTGGAAGAATGCAGGACCGTGCAGCAGAGCAGACCGAGAGAAGCTGCATCACTCGTAGCACCTGGGCAGCAGGTGGAAACGTGAAGGCTGAACCCAAGAGGCATGGAGCATAAGCACTGAACCCGAGAGGCATGGAAGTGCTGGGGCAGTTAGCCAGAAACCGAGGCAGAGTTGGTAGCCAAGCAGCTAGACACGCCTAAGCTACCAAACCCGAACCGTGACCTGGAAATGCGAAAGGAAAAATGATATATGAATAGTATTTTGGAGGGAATGTTTAAAAATGCTAAGGCCTTGTTTGGCTTTTGCATTTTGGGCATTAACTCATTTTCATGCATTTTAGTTTAGTTTATTTTTTATTTAAGTAGTTAGCTTAGTTTAGAGTTGTTAATTAAATTGCATAATTATTATTCTTGCTTAATAGTGTAGAACTTAGTTTTAATTAGGTTAATAGTTAATTAAATGTTCATTTAGAATTAGATTAGGGGTAAATTTATTTCATTAAATCATAGGTTAGTTTAAATTGCATTTGATTAAGTAGTTTAATTGCATTTTTAGGTTAGTTTAATTATTCTTGTTTTGTCATTTTCATATTTGCATTTTATTTTAATTGCGTTAATTAGTTTTAACTGTCTTAATTTCTTTTGTAGGTTTTCGATTTTAATTGCGTGGAGCACTGTAAGTAATTTTGCTCGTTTTTATTTCCTTTATTTTATAGTTTTATTATTTTATTGCTTTCAGTATTTTTAATTCTAGCTATGTAGATCAACTCCTTTAATTTCATAATTTGCTAGAATATACTTAGGGTAAAAGTAACCGGTACTTAATTAGGCTAGTCAACTTCTCTGTGGGACGATAACTCGGGACTCAAATCCCATTATTACTTGTACGACCCGTGCGCTTGCGGTATTACCCTTAGGGCTCATCAAGTTTTTGGCGCCGTTGCCGGGGAGGTCTTAATTAGCCATTAGTTAATATCGGTGAAATTATGCTTAGGTGTAATTCTAGCTTGTAAATATTTAGAAGTTTAATCTAGACTAGTTAAAAAAAAAAATTAAAATGAAAAAAAAAATTGAAAAATCTAAAAATTAAAAAAAAAAATTTCTAAGGACTTTTAGATGTTTGCATGCGTAGAGCCGGGAGTTAAGATAGCTTTCCTTTAGATCCTGAAATCGAACGAACTCTTAGAAAAATTCGAAAGGATTCTAGGAAATTTATAGCTCCGCTGCAAAGCATCATGACAGAAAATAGGAAAATTAAGACAGTCGGAGATTATGCAATGCCGACTATTGAAGGGTATTATTCTGGCATTAGGCCACCAGCTGTCCATGCAAACAATTTTGAAATTAAGCCCGCAATCATCCAGATGATCCAAACTTCTCTACAGTTCAGTGGGCTTCCTTACGATGACCCACATGCTCACCTTGGGCAATTCTTGGACTTGTGCAACACATTTAAATATAATGGATTATCTGACGATGCTGTTAGGCTTAGATTATTCCCCTTCTCACTTAGGGATAGGGCGAGACACTGGTTGACCTCTCTGCCTCCGGGATCAATTTCCACATGGGATGAGTTAGCCCATCAATTTCTAGCCAAATTCTTTCCTCCCTCTAAACTAGCCCAACTTCGTAGCAATATATCTTCCTTTACCCAGTACGACTTTGAATCTCTTTATGAAGCATGGGAACGATATAAGGAGCTTCTTAGGAAGTGCCCTCACCACGGCCTACCTCTATGGCTTCAAGTCCAAACTTTCTACAATGGACTTACAAGCCAGAATAGGACCATAGTGGACGCTGCTTCGGGTGGAGCCTTGATGTGCAAAACAGAGGAGGAGGCTTACGAGTTGCTAGACAAAATGGCGGCTAACAACTATCAATGGTCCTCGGAGAGGCAAATGCCAAAGAAGCCGACGGGTATTTATGAGCTCTACACGATGTCCACCTTGACTTCTCAGATAGCCAATCTTACAAAGAAGGTGGAGTCGCTCAGTACCCAGTATAATCCTCCCACCAGTCCTAATCCGATTTATTCTGTCCAAAGTCTTTTTCTTTCCTGCGAGCTGTGTAGTGGTACCCACTCTGTAGATAGGTGTCCGTTCAACTTAGAATCGGTTCAGTATGTTGCCCCTTCTCAAACGCAACAAAACAACCATTTTTCAAACACCTACAACTCAGGGTGGAGGCCCCATCATAACTTCTCCTGGAGCCAAAACCAAGGGCAACCTTCTAACTCTAGATCTATAGAACCCTCTAGTTTTCAAACTCCACCGGTTCAGGTACCACCACAGCCGCAAATTCCATATCACTCGCCTCATCAACCATCCCCACTTCAATTTCAATCTCATCCATCACCACCACCACCACCACCACCACTCATGCAGCCCCAATTCTACCATGCACCAGCAGCTGAGAAGAAGCCTACATTAGAGGAGATGTTCACGACTATCCTGCAAGATCAAGCTGCTTCACTTAAGAACTTAGAAGTTCAGGTTGGACAAATAGCTAGTGCTCTTAGCCAACATCCTCAAGGGACCCTTCCTAGTAATACTGAAGTTAATCCTGATGAGCAAGGGGAGGGTAAGGAACAAGTTAGATCTATCACCCTTAGGAGTGGCAGAGAGCTAGAGGAGCCACAAGTTAAGTCCCAACCTGAACAGCACATAGTTGAAGAACACATAGGTTCTAACGAAGCAGCTCAGAATAAGCAGGAACCTAAAGATCGGGCTGCTAAGGAAATAAAGCTAAGCGCTTCTTCATCTATACCTTCTTCTTATTCATTACCTTCCTCGCCCTCTGATGCTACAAAGTTGACGATGAGAGTCCAAGATCAGGAAGTAAAGTTTAATATTTTCAAACCTTTGAAGATCCCTGATGACTCTCGAGAATGTTTTAAGATAGAGATTGAGGAGAACATAAGGCTTGACCATTTAAAATCTGAAAGAAGGAGGGAAATAGATAGGGCTCAGGAGGATTTAACTGTTAACATTCTGTCACCATTTTGGCTAATCCTCTTACTCTTCGCCCTGCTGCTGAGTGTTGTCTTCTTCAGCTGCATTTGAAGTGGCTGTCTTTTCATGTTCACTTTGTATATAGTTCTTTTTCTTTTTGGCTGTTTCTTTCTTTGTTTATTTTGCAGGTTTCTTTTCTCGTTTTATGCTTTCAATTAAAGCTTCGATTGTTCATCAACATCAGAAAGGGGAGTACTCTGTTCTTGAGCTTAAATTCTTATATTATCTTCACACTGAGGACACTGTGCACGTTAAGTTTGGGGGAGGGGATATCACTTGAGCAATTTTTTGAAAAATTGGAAAAATTTTTAAAATTTTTTCGAAAATCTGAGAAGGAATTTTCAAAATTTTTTCGATAAAATGAGCTTAAATTGCTTGATTTTGGATGATTGAGTGCTTAGCATGTAGTTTTCCCATATTCCGGTGATATGACCCCATGATTTAGTATGACTTTGATTGACTTAGAAGCATGATTATAGGAAAAGCATGAAGTTGAATTCTTGAATTTGTCTTGATTCTGATTGCGATTGCCTCATCTTATGCACATGTCATGTCATGAATCAGTATATTTATTTACAGAAAGCTTATGTGTACATAGGATTGCAATTGTTCAGTCGATTTTGTGTATCATATTCTAGAATTTGTTTGATCTAATCTCGAGGTGAAATATTAGATCACACTTAATTAGGGAGATGATTTAGGCCATCTTTGGATCGTTTGAGCCTTTCTAGCCTTCCTTGTACATATTCTACCCTTAGTCACCCATCTGGGCCAAATAAGCTTTTCTCTGTAAATACACCTGCTTATTTTTATTTTCCTTAGCTTAAATACTTTTTCCTATCCCTTACCCCGAAAGCATGAAAAGTCATTGGATATATTGTGAGCTATATGGGTATTAAGTGATAGTGAAGGAGTATGTAAAAAAAAAAAAAAAAAAAGAAGAAAAAAGAGTTTAGCAAAAGAAATAAGTTTGGGGGAAATAATTAGAGCTCTTACACTAAAGATCCTAGAAGGTAATGCATGTTAAGGGGTAACTGAACCTAAATCGACTTTATCATACCTTAACCCCAGCCTGACATTACAAACTTAATGAAGTCCTAATGATCTTTAGTTAAGTGTGACTACATTAGTGGAGAGAGAAGTGAAAAACAAACTTATGGGAATGATCATATGTCATTGACTTTGCATTCACTGTGTTGCATAATCTGATCCGAGTAATATACTGAGAAGTGACTTAGACATTTTTCACACACTCACGAGGAGTCCAATTTAGGTTAGGACTTATGATTGAATAATTCTAAGTGCTGGACTTGTAATTGTGATTCTTTGATTTCATAGTCTATACTTTTTCTTTGAGGATAATATTGGGGAAATTATTGTGTTTTGTACTTATCATTCCTAAAATCATTTTGTTTTGCTTGAGGACAAGCAAAAGCTCAAGTTTGGGGGTGTGATAATTCTATATTTTTAGAATTATTTGTGCTTAATTTCCTAATTATTTATTTAAATCCCCAATTTATTTTGTTAATTATCCCCTTTATTTAATAAAAATTCTCATGTTTGTAGATAAATCAAATCCGGATGAATTTTGAATATTTCGGTAGAAAATGGACCGGAATTGGGCTAAAATCGAGATTGAGCCACGCGGACAACACGAGTCATACCACCAAGCACATCCAATTGGACAAGAAGACCGATGACATGGACATATCTTTTCAAGGAGCCAATGGTGTGAAGACAAGTGGCCAAAAAAAAAATGCCAACTCATCAAAGATGTGAAAATTACCATTTTACCCCTAGTGTGTTTATAAATAGGAAAAGATGACAATTGAAAAGGGGAGAATTTTAGGAGTAGAAGTTAATGTAATTTTTAGGAGTAGGAGTAGTGTAATGTAGTTAGGAGTAGTGTAATGCAATTTCTAGGGAAAAATAGTTTTTAGAGTTGTGTTTAATTTCCATGTTCTTCATTTTACAACTTGTTAAATTTATTTTTCAATGAAAGCTCATTCTCATTTTTCATGCTCTCGGTTTTCCCTTAAGTATTGTTATATTTCCTTAGTTTCATTTCCATAACTTATTTTACTAATTCATTCTCGGTTTCATACTTTGTTCTTGTTTGAAGCAATCTTTTTATATTTTTTTTCTAAGCTCTCGGTTTGAACATCTTTGGTGTAATCGGGTTGTATGAGTTATTCATTCAATCTTCTCCCCTTTGATTCTGATGCCTTGATGTGTGAGGTTGCAAAGCATTTACACACATCATGACCAAAATGGAGTCTCGGCTGGAGAAGGAAGTGATGCCACCCGAGGATGATGATCAAGAATTCCCTGTTTTCTGCATTTGTTCATGTTTCTGCATATAGTTCATCTATTGCATTTCACTCTTCTCGGTTTGTTTGTATTTGCTTATCTTTGTATGTTTATTTCCTTCTTTTCTTGTGCTTGTTGTTGAGCAGTTGCCATTCGAGGCAGTAGAGCTTCATGAATGCAAGGGCAGGACATCACGTTGCCTCCCTGTTCTTCTCTGTTTCATAATTTATGTACTGTTCATTGCTGGGTCTTATGATTTGTTATTTGATGCTGCATTTTGTAAGGTAAGGGTTATGTTGAATGGATGCTAGGTGGAAAACTAAGCAGAATCTAGCAGCATGAGGCAATGAGGACAGGCTCCAAGGAGGACGGACTCCAATAGCTCCTCTGTTCATGCTGAGTGCAAGTCCTGCAGGTTGGTTTCAAACCGAAATAGTTGCAGTAGTACAAGGCAGGAGATACGGGCATGAAAGGCAGAGCACTAACAGCAGTAGGCGGACGTCAACCGGGAGTAAAGCTGGAACCGAGACCTGGACAGCAGCTGGAAATGTGGAAGAATGCAGGACCGTGCAGCAGAGTAGATCGAGAGAAGCTGCGTCACTCGTAGCACCTGGGCAGCAGGTGGAAACGTGAAGGCTGAACCCAAGAGGCATGGAGCATAAGCACTGAACCCGAGAGGCATGGAAGTGCTGGGGCAGTTAGCCAGAAACCGAGGCAGAGTTGGTAGCCAAGCAGCTGGACACGCCTAAGCTACCAAACCCGAACCGTGACCTGGAAATGCAAAAGGAAAAATGATATATGAATAGTATTTTGGAGGGAATGTTTAAAAATGCTAAGGCCTTGTTTGGCTTTTGCATTTTGGGCATTAACTCATTTTCATGCATTTTAGTTTAGTTTATTTTTTATTTAAGTAGTTAGCTTAGTTTAGAGTTGTTAATTAAATTGCATAATTATTATTCTTGCTTAATAGTGTAGAACTTAGTTTTAATTAGGTTAATAGTTAATTAAATGTTCATTTAGAATTAGATTAGGGGTAAATTTATTTCATTAAATCATAGGTTAGTTTAAATTGCATTTGATTAAGTAGTTTAATTGCATTTTTAGGTTAGTTTAATTATTCTTGTTTTGTCATTTTCATATTTGCATTTTATTTTAATTGCGTTAATTAGTTTTAACTGTTTTAATTTCTTTTGTAGGTTTTCGATTTTAATTGCGTGGAGCACTGTAGGTAATTTTGCTCGTTTTTATTTCCTTTATTTTATAGTTTTATTATTTTATTGCTTTCAGTATTTTTAATTCTAGCTATGTAGATCAACCCCTTTAATTTCATAATTTACTAGAATATACTTAGGGTAAAAGTAACCGGTACTTAATTAGGCTAGTCAACTTCTCTGTGGGACGATAACTCGGGACTCAAATCCCATTATTACTTGTACGACCCGTGCGCTTGGGGTATTACCCTTAGGGCTCGTCAGCCGTACTGGAATTTTTCTCGTACGAGGTTTTCACTGAGTTTTTATACATGTCCGTATTAGAGCATTGCTCGTACGTGGATTTTACTTGAATTTATAATTATTTTAAGTCGTACTGGAGCACTGCTCGTATGCAGATTTCATTGATTTCTATGAAACCGTGCTAGAGTTTCGCTCGCACGAGATTTTATGATATCATGAATATGCATGGAGCCGTGCTAGATCTTTGCTCGCACAGGGATTTATATGACATGCATATAGCCGTGTTGGAGCCTCCTATAGACTGTGTGTCACAGTGAGATGTTATGCTCACACGTGTATACTGAGACAAAGATGATATGGGTGGGTAAGACCTATTGCAGGCAGCCCTGACTGAGCTTGGGTTCATGGAGTACGTTGTACCATGCATGTCACGCGGAGTACGCTGTACCGTAGGGATTGTTGGAGTGGAGTGGCATTAGCCACGAGGCAGCAAGCCTTGCCCTCGCAATCCTGGTGTTATGTTATTCTAGCGGGTAGGACGACCCACCTCCCGTTTCAGGTGTGATACCCCACAAACTAGGTACCGTGTTGCCAGGGATCACACGGTTATGGCCATAGTCCTATGTTGTTACTGATATAATCACCTGCTTGTCTCACATGATATAACTATTGGTCGATAGACCAGGGTAGACCCGAGGGAGGGGTCAGGCCCCCGATTTTATGATTTTATGATATGTGACCCTGAAAGAAGGGTGGTTTTATAACCGAAATTTTATAATGAATTTTAATGAATTGTTTTATGAGTTTGTATTTGAATTATGAGATGCTTAAACCCTTTGGGTTATTTTATACTTCGTTTTAAATGAAATGATTTAAATGTAGTAGCATGATGTGTTTTCCATGCTTTAATGATAAATTCATGAAATGATTGCATCTCATTATTTGTTTTATATCGCATGAAATAATGCATGATTTTGATTTAATTCATGCTAAGTATGATTTACTGATGTCACATAAAATGCCATTGATGCATAAATAGTATGATTTATATATGCACGAACGGTTTTATAAACTAAGTCATGATGAAATACATGATTTTGTGCTTGAGATTTTAACGAAAAGAAATGGATTTTAAGGGCATGGCATTATGAGCATGTAGATAGTGGAGTGATCTACTTACTTGCATAATTGCCTTATTGAGCGTGTGATTTGCTCACCCCCCTTATTTTCACATCTTTTCAGAGCACTCGCATTAGTTAGTGAGCGACTGATGACTTGCATGCTTGGTATCCGCTACTTCCCTTCGAGAGACAGGTATACACATTTGTATTGTTTTGTATCTAAATATGTAATGCACAGTACTGTAAATGGATATGATGTCGGGGATGTAAGGTTATGTAAATACCATTGTGTATGTATTTAGTTAAAGTCAAAAGATAGTAAACTCTGATATGTGAATTTGATTATGGAAATGAAATGGTAATTAGGTGAGAGGTGACTGACACCGAATCATAGCCCAACTGTTTGTAGGATAGTCACGATGAAAGAAAGGTAAGCATTAAATAATAATCGAAAAGCAAAAAAATTTGTAGTGATTTTTAGGTAATTTAGGTCGTGACAAGTTTAAATGGTATCAGAGCGGAGTAAGCCTGATATGAGTCGGTGTTAGTGGTTAAGGAAGTTTACATCCCCATGTATTGTGCATTGTTTAGATACACATGTGTATATCGAGATGGAAGTGCAGCTAAGAATTTTATTTTGAATGCAAGAATAGACTCATTAACTGATAGCCGCTATGGTAGAATGGCGAGTACATGAGCTCGAGGCCGTAGAGGTAAGCCTGAGAGTCTACTGAGTCGCCACATGAGACTCAAGATGAGATTGACATGGAGGCTAGTATTGAGCATTCCCCACAAAGTCCGACAGAGAGATCGGACAGAGTCCGACAGAGAGACCGGACAGTATCGAGACACACTTCGCAAGGTTGGAGCGGAGTGTGGATACTATTTTAGGATCTAATTGCTCAGAGTATGTATGAGATTTAAGGACGAGTTGGATCATTGGTGGAAGTCCGCTCGACCCATCTTAAGAGTTAGACATCCAGAATGGACTTGGAGAAATATTTCTATATGAATTCCGGTGTCAGAATATCCCAGACATTGCTTAAATGAAATTACAGATAAAATGTTTTACTCTGACCTAGAGGAACTAGTTGATTAACGAGTATGAAACTCAGTTTGTATACCTGCCCAAATATGACTCCAACACTATGAACAGTGCAAGTTGGAATGTCTAAAAGTTCATGAAGGGCTCAGATTGTCGATTAGAGTTCGATTGGCCCCGTTAGATATCACTACCTATGCCGAGGCAGTGCGGAGACTACAGTTGTGTGAATAAGACCATGAGTTGCACGCCTTTAAGACTGGGAAAGGTAGTAAGGGCCGAAATAGAGATAGAAGAAAATAGTGAATGACAAGGATGTCAGAACGGGAAAAAGGTAGTTTGATAAAAGATTAGAGCTGATGAGTCACGGGGTAAGATGATTGGTAAGGCCCCAATGTATTCAATTTCAATACTTTTGAGGGGTATTGAGATTAGAGGACCCCGACCTTCTTCGTAACAATGTAAGCAGTGTAAACAGTGTAGGATATGTGGTAGTTACCCCGAAAATAAGATATTGGACGAGGGCGAGTGTATGCCTTGGACCAGGACACCATTGATGTTTCATTAGATATGGTGGAAGATATCACACTGGTTGTGAATAATAAAGTAATTATTTTAAGTAATCCTGGTGCCACGCATTTATTCATATCGCCTTCAGTTGCTTATAAGCTAGTGAAAGATGTGAAGCCTGTACCCTTAAGCAAGATGATGATGGTTAGATGATTATCACTAACTGAATATGGGTATAGAGATTGTAAGTTGAAAATAGGGGTGAAAACATCACTGAAAAGTATACTGTAAGTTTAACAAGTAATGAAACAGTTTTTTTTAAGTGATATATGAAAGGAGATAAGCTTTAAGATGTGATAGATCCTGCATACGAGATATATTGGAATAAGAGGCGTAAGCAAGGTAAGAATATCTTTAATATATAAAATAATTTGGATTAAGTGATATGTAGTGAATATGAATTGTGACCAAGGATAAGAGGAGGATATAACATAATCAGTCTATGTGGTCAAGTCTGAGGGTAAATAAAGGTATTTCAAAATATCTCACCACCTGAAAACTTGACAGTGTCTAGAAGCGCACACATAACCTATAAATTGAAAACGACAGTCGTAATATATATACATTTAAAATTTGGGTACCTTTACTGGTAGAATTCGATTAATCATGAAGGTTTAAAAAATTAAAATTTTATAAAAGCTGTTAATATAAGAAAAAGGAAATGATGTGGGTTAGTATCTTGAACGGAAGCGATTTCGAAATGACATTATACGTTTATGCGTATATAGGTCAAGGATATGGGTGATTGAAATATTTGGTGGAACTCAACTACGATGAGGTATTTAAACCTTACCTAGATCGAGTGGTTGTCATCTTTAGCGATGATATTTCAATGTATTCAAAGTCCAGGGAAGAACATGAGTAGCAACAGGAAACTGTCTTACGGACGAGTGGTTGAGAGTTTCTTGAAATGGGCTGCTCAGTTGACAAATCTTATTCGAGAAAATATTATATGCTAGTAGGATGATAAGTATGAAAACGGTTTCGGTGAGTTTTGGTATATTGAAGTAATAAACTGACCACCGTAAGTATTCTCACCATAACCAACAGCTCAAGAGGTTTCAGTATGTATGGATACCTCAAAATAATGATTGGGCTGTGTATTGATGTAAAATGGGAAGATAGTCGTTTATGGATCCAGATAGTTCAAGGACCATGAGAGAAACTATCTGACCCATGATTTAGAGTTGGTAACCGTAGCGTTTACACTAAAAGGTATGGCGCCACCACTTCAATGGTAAGAAATTTTAGATATGCACTGATTATAAGAGCCCCGAGTATTTGTTTTCACAGAAAGAGTCGGATATGATAACAAAGAGGGTTAGAGCTTCTAAGGGATTATGATTGTGAAAATTGTACCACCCAGGAAAGGCTAATGTAATAGCTAACGCCATGAACAAAAAGAGCCTCGAGATGGTATCACATATGATGGTCAGGGAGCGTGAGCTGCTATAGCAATTGTGAGCCTCAGTAGTGATGTTATCCCTTCTGATGATGATCGTGATTGTGTGACAGCTAGCTGAGGTTAGAACCGAATTTGAGTGACTGGATTTGCTAGGCTTATCGTGATGATCAGCATGGTGTCGATAGTGTGGTCAGATTCAGATGGGTATAGTGACAGAGTTCATAGTGAGTGATGTGACTTACAGAGGTTCAGAGACAGTATAAGTGCTCCCCATGATCATAGTTGCTGAGATTGTGTTATTGTCAGAAGCTCACTCTTCGGGATATACAGTGCATCTGGGAAGTAATAAATATATCAGAATCTCTGAAAAGGGTATTGGTGGTCAGATATGAAAAGAGACATTGTAGAGATTATGGAGAAGTGTCTCGTATGTCAGCAGAGTAAGGTAGAGTACTAAAAGTTGCAGGGTTATTGCAGCCTCTACCTATAGTGACACGAAAATCGAAACAAGTTACCATGAATTTCGTGATGGGTTACAGAGGACCCGAATAAATCACAAGGCTATCTGGGTGATAGTCGATAGATTGATTTAGTTTACCCACCTTCTGGCTATGGAAATCCCCAGATACTCTGAGTGCGTAGGCAGTGTTATATGTAAGGAAAAATTGTAAGACATTATGTAGCGGTCCAGTGAGCATGATATCAAATAGGGATTCCCACTTCACTTCTGTCAGGACCCCAGTTTCAATCCTTGACTTTAACCAAAAACCACAATAAATTTTTCGCATTTTTAACTTACCTTTCCTCTCTTCAATGGTTGGGCTGTGATTCGATGTCAGAGTCTTCACTTACCATAATATCCATTCTCATACATACATGTCAATATATTAATTATGACTGTAGTTGCTTTTATTATACATGTAAGATTTTATATAAAATCTTATACAAATACAATCACATTCCCCATAATATATAATGTATACATCACTGTGTTGTTTATATGTTTAGATACACAACTGTACATAATAAGTATACCTGATGAATCGATAGGAACTAGTAGTGGACTCGGGGACACTCTCCCGTGATAACTCTCGCTCTACTGACGCTCTGTAGAGAGATGTAAAGAAAAGGGGGTGAGCATAACGCGCTCAGTAAGGAAATCAGGCAAGCAAGTAGATATCCACACTATCTACTCAAAATAGTGCTATGCCTTGAAAACATTATTTCCTTAACTCACTTTAAAAGCATGTCTTGAAATATAATATATATGTACTTGTACAGAATAAATCCCATGTACAGAAATCATGCTTTATTTCTCAAAAGTAGGCATGTAGTGCAACACAATGCATTTATATATAAATCATGCCTTTATGTAAATCATGCCATGTATATTTAAATCACATATAAATATGGCATCAAATGATTCACAACACAAATCGGAGTCCGACCCATCCCTCAGGTCTGTCCGCAGTTTAAAGAAGTCAATCAATGTGATATAACATGTGAGACTCTGTGGTTTATGCAAATAGTATCCTGGATTATGATCATATCCGAAAAGAAAGTGATCCCAAGCCACATAGATCTAGATGTGCGGGGCCTCACTGCTGTAACGGGAGGATGGTCAGTCCAATGTCAACCGCCAGCTACGTAACACACGGTACATCGTACCTCGTGCCACTCAGACACGATACAAAGTACCCCCGTGGACCCGTTCTCACGGCCAGAGTGCCTACCATAGGACTTAGCTCTCACTCCCGTGGAACTCATCAACATCACAGTCAGGGTGCCTAACATAGGTCTTAGCCCTCGTGCCTATGGAAATATCATACCACGTCTATACCAACCTCATGCGGATATCCTCTCTAGCTATGACACACAGTCACGCAAGGTCTCAAGCATGGGTTTCAACATGTATTACATATCACATACAGTGTGCGTCTTGAGTGTGACTCACAGTCGTTACTCCGCTCAACACTGTTTCACATCATAAAATTCGACTCTAGTGCGAGCACTCTCTAGCAACTAGGTAAATGCATAGTTTATGTATTAAATCAAGTACGAGCAATAGCTCCCAGTACTATGTTATGCACAATATCAAAATCAAGTACGAGCAATAGCTCCCAGTACTATGTCATGTATAAACCATGAAAAATCGAGTACGAGCAACGCTCTAGCACTCTGTCATGCATATATTATTCAAAGCTGAGTACGAGTAAAACTCCAGTACTCTATCATGCATGTCATGAAAATCTAGTGCGTATCAAATCCAGCACTAATATTATGTGGAAAAACACATGAATCCCAATGCGAGCTGTGCTCTAGCACGATTCATTCTCACATAATATGATAGATGGCTATTTAAAAAGGGATTGTTTATTTTCATGCTAATAACAATTTAACACTCACAATAGCATTTTCCATGCTTTTTGCAACTTCTCACAAAAGTTGACTTTTTGACTAACTAGGGGCAAAAACGTAATTTGCCACTATCGGGTCGCAATAATTATTATTCACTTTCTCTGACCCTCAGAGTTTTTAAGTGAATGCAGAAGCAGTTGAAAATACGTGCAGGTATCTCTAACTACTCGCAAAAGTCCCTTACCTCGGATCACGTCACGTGACCTCACTTCCTCGGTGCTGCTCAATCCCGCAGTCCGATCAGCTCTCGATGTAAACTCCGGAGCTGTAAATAACCATTCCTCAGGTTAATTATCATTTTCCTACTGTATTACACATTAATACAGTTTAATTTCCCTTAATGGGCCTTAAAATCCTTAATGGGCCTTAACTAGGCCTTAAGTCCATTTTCATTTTACTATTCACTTTTGTTGGGCCTATTGGGCTTGTGGGGCCCACCAACTCTTATTGGGCTTGTCTTAGGCCCATTACACCCTATTGGGCCTAAAAATATTGGGCTTGGCCCATTGGGCCTCTCGGCCACATGCCTTGGCCGAAAGCTTAGCCATTCTCGGTTTCCACCATGGCATGCCATACATGCCTATTTTCTAGCCATTTCCACTTAGGTATTTTCACATACACTTGGTAGGCAATATTACCAATCATCCTATAGTTCATTTAGGCATTTTATCAAACACCTTGGTTGCCAACAATTTACATGTATTAATTAATCAATTTGATTAATTCTAATTATACCATTAACATTAATACATGTGTACTAATCCATTTATGTCTTAAAATCAAATTGACATATTTCAATATCCCATTGATCACTCTCGGCCTAACCCTCTTAATGGTGATTTAATATGTTTCAATGCTTAAAACATATATCAACATGCTTGAAATCATTCATACATTAACATATATGAAATTGGAAATTAGAAAATATACCAATTGTAGTGTTCTCCTTTTGGCCGAATCTTTGGAGGCTCTCGGTTTGCACTCTATAGCTCCTTGATAGCCAATTCCAACATATGTTAATCTCCTTTCAATTTGGAACAACTTCCATGAAGAATGCAAGTTCCAAATATGACTAATTCCTAGTGATTTCTAGTGAGAGAAAGCTTGAATGGTTATGTTTCAATGGTGTTCTTCTCTAGCCGGAAATGTGTGATGAAGAAGACAATGGTGTGGCTGCATTTATAAGCCACTTACTTAGCCATTAAGCCTTACTTTTCAGCCACTATGCTTGACTTTCCAAATCTGAACCATGAGTCACCTTATGAGTCACCTTATGAGTCATAGTTAACTTTAACTATAGTTAGATATTTATCTCATGGGCTTTTCCAATTGGGCTTCTCGGTTTGGGCTTTCCTAATGGGCTTTCGGGCTGAAATTTTTACTATACCTCGGGCCTTTTGTTGTCTCAAAATTTGGCCGATCAATTGGTCCAACAATTCCGTCTAAAGGACCTAACATTTTCGATATACATTTAGTATACCTTAATGGGCTTTAAAATTTTCACCTTAGGCCCATTACGTTTTTAACCATTAAATTTATTCCGAAATCCTTCCGAATAAATTTTCCTTACTTCCGGGGATGATTATCTTGTATTCTGGCCAAGAATATTTTTCCCCAAATTTTTCTCCACACTTAGGTTAATTTCTAACCTTGATTAGTCAACTATGGTAAAAGTCCACTTTTTTAACTATAGTTGACTTTTTTCCTTAACCATTGACTAAGTTGACTTTTTCTTAAATTTTTGAAAGTTTTTATATCATGTCTTACACTCTCTTCTTTATATTCCAACCGCTCTCGGTGGATAATTTCACCCGAAACTCCTTTTCTCAATGAAAAGGTCCATTTTACCCTTTTTAGCTTTTATTCTCGTTTTGTATGTTCGGGTCTAAATCAAGCTAACTTTCCTTCATGAGCTCTCTACGCTCTCTTATTTTAAGTTCTTATTTTCAGTCAGAATGATTTAGAATGACTCGGTTTAGCCTGTGATACTCATTGCTCACATTAGGCATTTTATGTAGCTTTAGCGTGTTAATTCATTTCAATAACACTTTAAGTCTAATAAATACTCTTCTTATGATTCAACCATAATTACATAGTGTTCATACACATAGAAATCATAAGGAAATAAGCTACAAAAAATTCGGGTCTGACAACTTCCCACTTCTGGGAACGTTTTTTAGGAAGCTATGGGAGCCCGACTGAGTGTTAGCACAGCTTCTGTCCTCTGACAGATAGTCAGTCAAAGAGGACTGTACAGGTTCTGGAGGATGTGATGAGAGCATGTGCCATTGATTTTATAAGCTCCTGGGATGATCTTTTGTTACTAATCGAATTCGCCAATAATGACTGTTTCACTCGAGTATCGGGATGACTTTATATGAGGTATTGTATGGCCGTAGGGAGTTATTCCTCGACTTGGATAAGAAGTGGGTGACAGATAGAGAATTGTTCCTGAATTGGTAAGACAAACCTCTGAGGATGTTCAGTTGATTAGTGAGAGATTAAGAACACCTCAAAGTAGACAGAAAAGTTATGCTGACAAGAGATAGAAACTATTGAAATTCACCGAGGGTGAATCAGTATTGAGTTTCGTTAGATTGAATCCTTTGAGATATTAGACAAGTGGGAGATAAGGCCTGTAGGTTGGCGTTACCACTTGAATTAGCAGGCATCCACAATATGTCCCATCTTTTGATGCTTCGAAAATATTTTTCGGACCCCGTATATGTGATCGGATATGAGCTCCAACAGCTTAGCTCAATGAAAGTATAATGTATGAAATCAATTCGGGTATTAGACGGAAGGAGAAAGTGTTGAGGTTTAAGATGATCTCCCTAGTTAAGTATGTTGGTAGTATTACACTCCAGAAAAAGGCACATGAGAATTAAGGAGTATGATGCGATAGACGTACTCGGAGTTGTTTATGGATCCATTAGACTTTGTTCTAATTTGGAGGACCAAATTTCTTAAGTGGGGGGATTGTAAGACCCGATTTTTATTTAAAAACACGAAATGAAAAATGCAAAAGGATTGAAATGGTATTCTCGAACAAGTGAAGGGTAAAACGGTCAAAAGATCGAAATTCGATATAAATCGGGACAAGAAAATTTAATTAAAAATAAGGGCTTGAGAAATCTTTATCAATAACGAAGAAATAAATAAATTTCGGGTTAAATTGATCAAGTTATGAATTTATTGGAATTAATCAGAATTTTTACATCGAGAAATTATCTCGAAAATAATCGAAAAATATACCGAAAAGCCAAAATAAGATCGAGAAATTCATGTATTGAATAAATGAATAAAATATAATTTTTTAGATATTTTGGATTTTAATTGAATATTTTAATCAAATAAAATAATAATAAAATTTATAATAATAAAAATAAATAATAAATAAAAATAAAATAATTAAAAAAAAGAAAAAGAAAAAAAAGAGAAGAATCGCGATTTGCGATTCTGGGAAAGGAAGCAAATACCGAAGGAGTCGGTCCTCCCTCACCGGACGGAGCTGCCGGCGACGTACCCACCAGGCGAGGTAGCCGACCCAGGCAGAGTCCCGCGATGGAAGCACGATCGGTGGTGATAGAAACGCCGGCGAAAGGAAATCGAGAGGGAGAAAGGAGAACCGGTGACCGGTGTTGATTCGGGCCCGGCCACCACCACCCGAAGGTAGCCCACTCCAAGGTCGGCTGATTAGCGGCTGAATCGACCAGTGGGGCAGCGGCTAGCGCCGAAAAACGGGAGAAAGAGAGAAGCCACCAACAGCGAGGAGAGAAGAGGCCGGACCGGCCACTTTTCGACGACCTCGGGGAAAACTAAGACCAGATCCGAGCTGCGGACGACCCCACGAAGCTGCTGGCGACGAAAACCGGTGGAGAACCGGCTGGCAAGGCACTGAACCAGTCGAACCGGACTGAACCAACAGTCTGAACTGGGTTGAACCGGACCGAACCGGTTCAGCCAAAAAGAAAAGGAAAAAGGATGAAAAAAGAGAAAAAGAAAAGAGAAAAAATTAGAAAAAAATCACAGTGATGCAATCGAGATGGGTAAGTCGATAAGTGGTCGAATTGACTGATTTAAATTTCAGAATATTTAATTTGATTAATATTCGACTGAAAGTTTACCCGAAAAAAATATTTAAATTGTGTAGCTCGACAATTGGCATTAATTGAGAGCTCGAGACATCTTCGATTTGCGTATTATCATGGAATCACGGGTAAGTAACCTTTATTTACGACAATTTTGCATCGTTATGCGTGATTGATATTTATCACATAAATTACATATTTAAATTCCGCATTTAATGAATTAAATTCTAGAAAATTGGATAAATTGTCGTAAATACTAAATTAAGCTATTCAAGAATTTAGAACGAGGTCCAATATATACTGATGGGCCCAGTGAGCCCAATAGGCCTCGATAATGTGAATAGTATGTGGAAAACGGGCTTAAGGCCGATTAAGGTCCATTATGGTATAATCGGGCCCAATATGGGTAAACGGGCCCAATGATTTAAATTAGCCTAAAAAATATGAAATATAATTACATATATTGTATTTGACCTGATGAACATTTATCCGCAGTTTCGGGATTGGATTGGGAGCAAATCGAACTGCGTGACGAGTCATCATTGGAAAGGTCAGACTGTACAGAAAAATGAGGTAAGGGAATTGTGTGAGTAGCTAGAGGTAGCTACGCGTACTTTAATAGCTTTTGTATACACTGATTATGTATGTATACATTGTTATCATATAATGGTCCTAAAAATGGTTTAAAGATTTTAAGGACTCGAATTAGGTAAAGACTATTTTACCCCTATTGAGGGAAATTCACCTAAGGATGGTGAAAGCATGACATGCATGAATTGCATGATTTAAGGATTTTCTGAATTATGGAATTTTATTGGTTTTTAAGCAAATCAAATCGGTAGATTGGCCAGTAATTGTATAAATTTCAAAAGATAACACTACGTAGGTGTTATTTATATTTAAATGAAATTTCTTTGGAAAAACGGCCAACTATCAAGTTTATATGGAAACAGATAGTGTTGGCACATAGCTCGCACTATATCTGCGTTTGTGAGTGTGCATAAATGTGCTTGAGCGGTTGCTCGCACCGACTTGTGTGACATCGTGTCAGGACCCGTTCTCAGTCCATGACTTAACCAAAAACCACTACAAATTTTTCGTATTTTTAACTTACCTTTCCTCTCTTCAATGGTTGGGCTGTGATTCGATGTCAGAATCCTCGCTTACCACATTATCCATTATCATACATACATGTCAATATACTGTTACCGACTGTAACTATCACGACCCAAATTACCTACAAATCAGAGTAAATTTTTCGCTTTTTCATTTATTTATTTAATTCTTACATTTCTCTCATCATGACCATCCTATAGACAGTTGGGCTATGATTCGGTGTTAGTCACCTTACACTATTACCATTCCATTTCCATAATCATATTCACATATCGGAGTTTACTATTCTTTGACTTTAAATAAATACATACCCAATGGTATTTATAACACTACATCCCCGACATCATATCCGTTTACAGTACTGTGCATTACATATTTAGATACAAAACTATACAAATGTGTATACCTGTCTCTCGATGGGAAGCAGCGAATACCAAGCATGCAAGTCCTCAGCCGCTTACTAATTACTGTGAGTGCTCTGAAAAGATGGGAAAATAAGGGGGTGAGCAAACCACACGCTCAGTAAGGCAATTATGCAAGTAAGTAGATAGCTCCACTATCTACATGCTCATAATGCCATGCCCTTAAATCCATTTCTTTTTATTAAAATCATCAAGCACAAAGTCATGCAAACATCAATGACTTAGTTTATCAAAACTGTTCGTGCATATATAAATCATACTACTTATGCATCAAAGCATTTTATGTGACATCATTAAATCATAATAAGCATGAATTAAATCAAGATCATGCAGTCTTTCATGTCATGTAAGACAATTCATGGATTTCAAATGAAATGATGGAAAACATCATCATGCTACTGTATTTAAATCAATTCATTAAAACAGCAGTAAAAACTAACCCTTCCGGGTCTATCTCATAAAACAATTCAGTAAAGTTCATTATAAAACTCTTGTTATAAAACCACCCTTCTTTCAGGGTCACATATCATAAAATCATCTGAAATCTCATATCACAGTATAAAATCATAAAATCGGGGGCTTGACCCCTCCCTCGGGTCTACCCTGGTCTATCGACTAATAGTTATATCATGTGAGACATGTAATTGATTATTTCAGTAACATCGAGGACTATGGCCATATCCTAGTGATCCCTGGCAACACGGTAACTAGTGTGCAGGGTATCACACCTGAAACGGGAGGTAGGTCGTCCTACCCGCCAGAACAGCATAACACCAGGATTGCGACGGCAAGGCTTGCTGCCTCGTGGCTAATGCCACTCCACTCCAACAATCCCAACGGTACAGCGTACTCCACGTGACATACACGGTACAACGTACTTCGTGAACCCAAGCTTAGTCAGGGGTGCCCGTAATAGGTCTTATCCACCCATATCATCTCTGTCTCAGTATGCACGTGTGAGCATATCATCTCACTGTGACACACAGTCTACAGGAGGCTCCAACACGGCTATATGCATGTAATATAAATCCTTGTGCGAGCGAAGCTCTAGCACGGCTCCATGCATATTCATGATATCTGAAAACCTCGTGCGAGCGAAGCTCTAGCACGATTTCATAAAAATCAGTAAAATCTGCGTACGAGCAGCGCTCCAATACGACTTAAATTGATTATAAATTCAAGTAAAATCCACGTATGAGCAATGCTCTAGTACGAGTATGTATATAAAACTCAGTGAAAACCTCGTACGAGAAAAATTCCAGTACAACATTCAAATGAATTATGAAAACCATGTAAAACTTTGTGCGAGCAATGCTCCAGCACAAATGAATGCTCAAGTAAATCAAATCTCATGCGAGTTACACTCCAGCACGACTTTATGCATAATTAAATCAAATCTCGTGCGAGTTACACTCCAGCACGGCTTTATGCAATATCAAATCAAAACAGGATGCAAGCTAAGCTCTAGCACCTCTCATGCATGTCAATCCTAAAAACTAGTGCGAGCAATCGGTCCAGCACCATTTTATGCATACCACGTCAAAACAAGTCAAAACATATCAAAACAAAGTGCGAGCTAGGCTCCAGCACCTCTCATGCATTTCACAATAATAAAAATCAGTGCGAGCAACCGCTCTAGCACATTTTATGCATATGATGTCACACAAATCGGTGCGAGCAACCGCTCAAGCACATTTATGCACACTCACAAACGCAGATATAGTGCGAACTATATGTCAGCACTATTTGCTTCCATAAAAACTTGATAGTTGGCCGTTTTATAAAGAAATTTCATTTAAATATTAATAACACCTACGTAGTGTTATGTTGTAAAATTTATACAATTACTGGCCAATCTATCGATTTACTTTGCTTAAAAACCAATAAAATCCTTAATTTAGAAATTTCCTTAAATCATGCATTTCATGCATGTCATGCTTTCACCATCCTTAGGTGAACTTCCCTCAATAGGGGTAAAATAGTCTTTTCACCTATTTCGATCCTTAAAATCATTCAAACCATTTTTAGGATCATTATACAATATCAATGTATACATACATATTCAGTGTACAGAAAACCTATTAAAATACGCGTAGCTACCTCTAGCTACTCACATAATTCCCTTACCTTATTTTCTGTACAGTCTGACATTTCCCACTGATGTCTCGTCATGCAGTCCAATTTGCTCCAAATCCAATCAAATCTCTGGAACTGCGGATACATATTCATCAGGTCAAATACAATATAATTAATTGTATATCACAATTTTCTGGGCTTAATTTAAATCATTGGGCCCGTTTACTCATATTGGGCCCGATTGCACCTTAATGGGCCTTAATCGGCCTTAAGCCCGTTTACCACACTTTATCGATGCCTATTGGGCTCATTGGGCCCAATAGTATTTATTTAGCCTCGTTCTAAACTCTCGAATATCTCAATTTAGTATTTACAACAATTTATCCAATTTTCCAGAATTAAATTCATTTATACGAAAAATTAAATCTGAAATTCATCAACACGCATAACGATGCAAAATTGTCGTAAATAAGGGTTACTTACCCGTGATCCCATGATCGTACACAAATCGAGGCTGTCTCAAGCTCTCGGTTGATGCCAATCGTTGAGCTACACAATTTAATATTTTTTCGGGTCAATTTTCAGTCGGATAATAATCAAATTAAATATTTCGAAAATTAAATCGGTCAATTCGACGGCTTACCGACTTACTCGAAGCTCGATTGCATCACTGAAATTTTTCCCAATTTTTTCTCTTTTTATTTTTCCCTTTTTCTTCCTTTTTTTTCCTTCTCTTTTTGGCTGAACCGATTCGGTTCGGTTCGGTTCAACCTGGTTCAAACCGCCGGTTCAGTCCGGTTCGACCGGTTCAGTGGCTTGCCGGTCGGTTCTCCACCGGTTTTCGCTGCCAGTGACTCCACTGGGTCGTCCGCATCTCGGATCTGCCCTCAGTTTCGCCCAAGGTAGACGGAAAGTGGCCGGTCCGGCCCTTCTCTCCTCCGCCGACGGTACCGTTTCTTTTCTTCCTCCATTTTCGGCGCTGGCCACCGTCTTGCTCGTCGGTGTTGCCACCAATCGCGTCGCCCATGCCTTGGGGACGCTCGGCTGGTGGTGGCCGGCCCCAGATCGGCGCCGGTCGCCGAGAATCTCTCTTTCTCTTCTCGGTCTCGCTTTCATCCCCATTCGACCGCCGTTCGTGGGTGTGTTAGGCCGGTGGTGGCTCGGCTCTCGTCTGGCTACCCTTCGCCGACCTTACCTGGCCGCCGCCGATCGTCGATCGTGATGTAGAAGTCGGGCTCGGTTTCCTCTTTCGTTTTCTATTTCAGAAATCGCATTTTGCGATTTTTTTGTTTTTCAATTGTTTTATTATTTTATTTTTATTATTATTTTATTTTTAATAATATTTTAATCAATTAAAATATTATTAATATCCAAAATATCTAAAAAAAATATTATTTTATTCATTTAATCCGAAAATGAATTTCTCAGTCCGATTTTGCCTTTTCGGTGTATTTTTAGATTATTTTCGAGATTATTTTTCGATACGAAAATTTCAGTTTAGTCCAATAAATTCATATCTTGATCAATTTAATCCGAAATTTAATTATTTCTTCGTTATTGATCAAGATTTCTCAATCTCATATTTTTAATTAAATTTTCTCATCCCGATTTATACTAAATTTTGGTCTTTTGACCGTTTTACCCTTGCACGTGTTCGGGAATACCATTTCTATCCTTTTGCATTTTTAAATGCACTCGAAAATTCCTATTTATTCCCTTTTTGCCCTTATGATAAAATCGGGTCTTACAGTAACTGCTTTTATAATACATGTGAGATTATATAAAAGCTAATATAAATACATTCCCAATAATATATATCGTATACATCATTGTGCTGTTTCTATGTTTAGATATATAACCGTACAAAATCTGTATACCTGGCGGTCGATAGGAAATAGCGGTGGACTCAGGAATACTATCCATCAATAGCTCTCGCTCTACTGCTGATACTTTGTAGAGAGATGTAAAGAAAGGGGGGGTGAGCATACAACGCGCTCAGTAAGGAAATCAGGCAAGCAAGTAGATATCTACACTATCTACTCAAAATAATGTTATGCATTGAAAACATTATTTCCTTTACTCACTTTAAAAGCATGTCTTTAAATATATATATATATATATATGTATACTTGTACAGATTAAATCCCATGTACAGAAATCATGCTTTCTTTCTCAAATGTAGGCATGTAGTGCAAAACGATGCATCTTTATATAAATCATGCCTTTAGATAACTCATGCCATGTATATTTAAATCACAATAAATATGGCATTTAAATCATTCACATCACAAAATCGGAGTCCGACCCATCCCTCAGGTCTGTCCGCAATTTAAATCAATCAATCAAGTGATATATCATGTGAGACTCTGTGGTGAAAATGTAAATATTATCCTGGACTATGATCATATCCGACATGTGATGCCAAGCTACATGGAATCCTAGTGTGCGGGGTATCACTGCTGCAACGGGATGGGGGTCAGTCCATCACAACCGCCAGCTATATCCTCCTCAACTCCACAACACCATACGGTACAGTGTACCCCATGCCACATGCACGGTACAACGTAGTTCGTGGACCCTACATCACAGTCGGGGTGCCTACCATAGGTCTTCGCCCTCAGACCATGGAATATCATACAACGTCTCTAGTATCCTCATGCGGATATCCTCTCACATAATGTGATACTCAGTCCACACAAGGAATAAAGCATGGGTTTTAACATGTATTATATATCACATACAGTGCGCGCCTTTGAGCGTGATTCACAGTCGACACTCCGCCCAAACACTGTTTCACATCACAAACTCAAATCTAGTGCGAGTAAACCTCCAGCAACTAGGTCAATGCATAGTTCATGTATTAAATCAAGTACAAGAAATAGCTCCAGTACTATGCTATGCACAATATCATCAAATCAAGTACGAGCAATAGCTCCAGTACTATGTCATGTATAAATCATGAAGAATCGAATATGAACAATGCTCCAGCACTCTGTCATGTATCTCATGTAAAACTCGAGTACGAGCTAATCGCTCCAGCACTCTCTCATGCATGTCATATAAAACTGAGTACGAGTAAGAACTCTTGTACTCTATCATGCATGTCATGGAAATCTAGTGCGAATCATAATCCAACACTAATGTATGTGGAAAATATATGAAATCCAGTGCGAGCTATGCTCCAGCACGATTCATTCTCACATAATATGATAGATGGCTCTTTTAAAAAGGGATGATTTATAAAATATCAAAATCAGCACTATAAAGTATGCTTAATTCACATCAACCTCAAAACCATTAGCCCATCTATTTATTCTTCTGCTAAACAGCAGTAAAACACTCAAAATGGTGGTTTCCATACTTTTTACAACTTTTCACAAAAGTTGACTTTTTGAATAACTAGGGGCAAAATCATAATTTTCCACTATCGGGTCACAATAATTATTATTCACTTTCTCTGACCCTCTGAGTTTTTAAGTGAATGTAAAAGCAGATGAAAATACATGCAGGTATCTCTAACTACTCACAAAAGTCCCTTACCTACAATCACTCGAGAAATTTCACTTCCTCTGCGCTGCTCATTTCAGCAGTCTGATTTGCTCCACCAATAATCTCTGGAGCTGTATATAACTATTTATCAGGTTAATTACACTTTTCCTATTGTATTTCACATTAAATACAGTCTATTTCCCTTAATGGGCTTTAATAATCCTTAATGGGCCTAACTATGCCTTAAGCCCATTTTGATTTTACTATTCATTTTCGTTGGGCCTATTGGGCTTGTGGGGGCCATCAACTCTTATTGGTCTTGTCCTAGACCCATTACCTCACATTGGGCCTAAAATATTTGGGCTTAGCCCATTGGGCCTCTCGGACACATGCCATGGCCGAAAGCTATCCATGCCATCGGTTACTCAATGGCATGCCATCCATGCCTATTTGTCTAGCTAATTCACGTAGGCATTTTCACAAACACTTGGTTGGCAACATTCTTAAACATTATATAGTTCATTTAGGCATTTTATCAAACACCTTGATTGCCAACTAATTACATGTTTTAATTAATCAAATTGATTAATTCTAATTACACCATAATCATTAACACATGTACATTAATCCATTTATGCCTAAAATCATATGGACATAAATCAATATCTCACTACTTACTCTTGGCCTAACCAATATCATAGTGATTTCATATGTTTCAATGCTTAAAACATATATCAATATACTTAAAATCACTCATACATTAACAAATATGAAATTGAAATCTTGAAAATATACCAATAGTTGTGTTCACACTTGGCCGAATACTTTAGAGGCTCACTGTTTGCACTCTATGGCTCCTTGATAGACAATTCCAACATATGTCACTCTCCTTTCAATTTGGAACAACTTTCATGGAGAATGCAAGTTTCAAATATGCCTAATTCCTAGTGATTTCTAGTGAGAGAAAGCTTGGATAATTGGATTCAATGGTTTCTTCTTCTAGCCGAATTTGGTGTGATGAAGATGACAATGGTGTGGCTGATTTTATAAGCCACTTACTTAGCCATTAAGCTTGACTTTCTAAGCCTTAGCCATGAGTCACCTAATGAGTCACCTTATGAGTCATGGTTAGCTTTAACTATGGTTAGATATTTATCTCATGGGCTTTCCATTTGGGCTTCTCGGTTGGGGCTTTCTTAATGGGCTTTCGGGCTGAAATTTTCACCATGCCTTGGGCCTTTAATTGTCTCAATATTTGGCTAATCAATTGGTCCAACAATTCGGTCTAAGGGACCTAAGAATTTCGATATACGTTTAGTATACCTTAATGGGCTTTAAAATTTTCACCTTAGGCCCATTACGTTTTTAACCATTAAATTTAATCCGGAATCCTTCTGAATAAATTTTCCTTACTTTCGAGGATGATTATCTTGTATTCTGATCAAGAATATTTTTCTCCAATTTTTTTCTCCATACTTAGGTTAATTTTTAACCATGATTAGTCAACTATGTAAAAGTCCACTTTCTTAACTATAGTTGACTTTTTCTCAAAATTCCAAAAGTTTCATATCTTATGTCTTACACTCTCGTCTTTATGTTTCAACCGTTCCTGGTAGGTAATTACACCCGAAACACCTTAAATACCTTAACTCGCCAAAAAGGTCCATTTTACCCTTTTTAGCTTTTACTCTTGTTTTCTATGTTCGGGACTAAATCAAGCTGACTTTCCTTCATGAGCTCTCTATACTTTCTCATTTTAAGTTCTTATTTTCAGCCAGAATGATTTAGATCTACTTGGTTTAGCCTGTGACTCTTATAGCTCACATTAGGCTTTTTATATAGCTTTTGCGTGTTAAATCATTTTACTAACACTTTAAGTCTAGTAAATACTCTTCTTATGGTTCAACTATAATAATAGAGTGTTCATACACATAGGAATCATAAGGAACAAGCTACATAAAATTTGGGTCTGACAAATCGTATGCATGAAATGTGCTAGAGCGGTTGCTTACACTAATTTTTATTATTGAGAAATGCACGAGAGGTCATTGAGCCTAGCTCGCACCCTGTTTTGACTGTTTTGATTGTTTTGACGGTTTTAACTATTTTAACTGAATATGCATAAAAAGGTGCTGGAGTGATTGCTCGCAGTAGTTTTTATGATTTGAAATGCATGAGAGGTGCTGGAGCTTAGCTCGCATCCTGTTTTGATATGAAATCGCATAAAGCCGTGCTGGAGTGTAACTCGCACGAGATTTGATTTAATTTTTCATAAAGTCATGCTGGAGTGTAACTCGCACGAGATTTGATTTACTTGAGCATTTATTCGTGCTGGAGCGTTGCTCACACGAAGTTTTATATGGTTTTATAACTCATTTTAAAGTCGTACTGGAGTTTTTCTCGTATGAGGTTTTCACTGAGTTTTTATACATGTCTGTATTAGAGCATTGCTTGTATGTGGATTTTACTTGAATTTATAATTATTTTAAGTCGTACTGGAGCGCTACTCGTACGCAGATTTCATTGATTTCTATGAAACCGTGCTAGAGTTTCGCTCGCACGAGATTTTATGATATCATGAATATGCATGGAGCCATGCTAGAGCTTCGCTCGTATAGGGATTTATATGACATGCATATAGCCATGTTGGAGCCTCCTGTAGACTGTGTGTCACAGTGAGATGATATGCTCACACGTGCATACTGAGACAGAGATGATATGGGTGGATAAGACATTTTGCAGGCACCCCTGACTGAGCTTGGGTTCACAGAGTACGTTGTACCATGTATGTCACACGGAGTACACTGTACCATGGGGATTGTTGGAGTGGTGTGGCATTAGCCACGAGGCAGCAAGCCTTACCCTCGTAATCCTGGTGTTATGCTGTTCTGGCGGGTAGGACGACCCACCTCCCGTTTTAGGTGTGATACCCGCACACTAGATACCGTGTTGCTTGGGATCACGAGGTTATGGCCATAGTCTTATGTTGTTACTGATATAATCACCTACTTGTCTCACATGATATAACTCTTGGTCGATAGACCAATAGTAGACCCGAGGGAGGGGTCAGGCCCCCGATTTTATGATTTTATTGTATGTGACCCTGAAAGAAGGGTGGTTTTATAACCGAAGTTTTATAATGAATTTTAATGAATTATTTTATGAGTTTGTATTTGAATTATGAGATGCTTAAACCCTTTGGGTTATTTTATACTGCGTTTTAAATGAAATGATTTAAATGCAGTAGCATGATGTGTTTTCCATGCTTTAATGATAAATTCATGAAATGATTGCATCTCATGATTTGTTTTATATCGCATGAAATAATGCATGATTTTGATTTAATTTATGCTAAGTATGATTTACTGATGTCACATAAAATGCCATTGATGCATAAATAGTATGATTTATATATGCACGAACGGTTTTATAAACTAAGTCATGATGAAATACATGATTTTGTGCTTAAGATTTTAACGAATAGAAATGGATTTTAAGGGCATGGCATTATGAGCATGTAGATAGCGGAGCGATCTACTTACTTGCATAATTACCTTACCGAGCGTGTGGTTTGCTCACCCCCTTATTTTCCCATCTTTTCAGAGCACTCGCAATAGTTAGTGAGCGACTGATGACTTGCATGCTTGGTATCCGCTGCTTCCCATCGAGAGACAAGTATACACATTTGTATAGTTTTGTATCTAAATATGTAATGTACAGTACTGTAAATGGATATGATGTCAGGGATGTAAGGTTATGTAAATATCATTGTGTATGTATTTAGTTAAAGTCAAAAGATTGTAAACTCTGATATGTGAATGTGATTATGGAAATGAAATGGTAATTAGGTGAGAGGTGAATAACACCGAATCATAGCCCAACTATTTGTAGGATGGTCACGATGAAAGAAATGTAAGAATTAAATAATAATCGAAAAGCGAAAAATTTGTAGTGATTTTTAGGTAATTTGGGTCGAGACAATAGAAGCTGTACTTAATTGGGAGAGACCGAGGATAGTTATAGAGATTCGAAGTTTTCTAGGACTTGCAGGATATTATAGAAGGTTTGTTGAATGATTTTCTAGAATTGCCACTCCTTTGACTAAACTCACACGGAAGGAGACTCCTTTTGTACGGTCTGAGTAGTGTTAGCAGAGTTTCCAAGAATTAAAGAGGAGATTAACGATAGCACCTGTGTTGACTATTCCAAATGGACCCGGAGGCTTCGTAGTGTACAGTGTCACGACCCAAACTACCCAAAAATAAGAGTTAATTTTTCGCGTTTTGTTTATTTATTTACTTATTTAAATTCTCACCTGTCCTCGAATCGTGACCAACACTCCACTAATAATTGGGCTGTGCGTCAATGCCAGTCCCACCATACATCTACCCTAGTACTTATTTCTTCTCCAGTCATTTATAATTGTTATATTATTTATACATCCCCTAAAGTTACTTACAAACATGTTACTGTGCTATGCTTATGTAGATACAATAAGTACAAGTGTATATACCTTATGTGGATGGGCAGCAGCGGATATCCGGAATGCAGTACTGAGTCGTCTCAACTTCAACTGGAGATCATCTGTGGGAGAAAATGAAAGGGGTGAGCACATCAAGCTCAGTAAGGCAATCCTACGAACAAGTAGGTAACCATACTACCTACATGAACGTGGTGCCATGCATAAACCACCATTTCTCCACACATTTTAAAACAATGATATGCATTATGATGATATGTAAAGCACATTTGCACGGAAAATCAACATGCAATTATTATAAATCATTTCTTTCTCAATTAAGATTTTCACAATAAAGTCAGGACTCGACCCCTCCTGCGGGTGATCCTGACTCACACAAAATCATGAAAACGTTTACATCACACGTGGGTTTTGAAAAGCATGGAAATACCATCATGCAAATTTAATTTAAAAAAACCATTTTAAATCGTCGAAATCGTCGACATGCGAGACGAGGCAATATCTGTATAATGGTAATAACCAGGACTATGGCCATATCTGTCCTCGGGAGTTCCTCAGCTACACGGATCCTAGTGTGCGGGTTCTCACCATGATCGGGAACCGCCCGAGAGGTGGGTCACTCCATCTCGTCGGTCTTATCCGATTCCATGCATCCGAAGATGCTGATGCATCATATCATGACGGCCAACCCCTGCCCGGCCAACCCCTGCCATCGGCCATGGCCACCCCTCTAGGGCCAACGCACAACGATGGTGGTCTAACAACGGGTGGTCCAACAACGTCAACAAGTCCAACGTATCACGAAGATACCACACGGTACATCGTACTCCATGCTACTTGCACGGTACATCGTACTCCGTGAACCCATATAATATCTCTATACTCATGCCATGTCTCAAAACGCACGTGCGAGCCTATTAAATCGGTGACACACAGTCTATCCGATGCTCCAAGCACGGCTCATCGCATGTTCTCATAAATCAGTGCGAGTGATTTTATTGTGACGGCCAACCCCTGCCCGGCCAATCCTTGCCCGGCCAACCCCTGCCAACGGCCATGGCAACCCTTCTTGGGCCCATTGACAACGTTGGTGGTCAACAACGGGTGGTCCAACAACGGGTGGTGCAACAACGTCAACAAATCCAGTAAAACTAGTGCGAGCTAGGATCAGCACTCTGTATATAAATCGTATGAAAATCTTATAAGATCTGGTGCGAGTTAAACTCCCGCACCCTGTCATGAAAATCATGTAAAATCTGGTGCGAGTTAGACTCTAGCACCGTGTCACGCAAAAGCATGTGAAATCTGGTGCGAGTTATACTCTAGCACCTATGCATGTAAAACTCTAGTGCGAGCTCTCGCTCCAGCACTAATGCATGCATCACACAAATCAAACATCGTGCGAGCTGAGCTCTAGCACGTCACATGTAAATAAAAACATGTAGGCGGCTCGGTTATTTCCAAATAGTTTTCACAGAAATCACATCAATTAAGATATGCAATGCTATGCATTTTTCTTTAAAAGTGAGCCAGCCTACTCATGCATGTGTCGAAATACCTCCAGAACGAGCAGGAACCTCTTGTCCTTGCTCCTCCCAATTTTTCCTAAGTTTTTAAATTTTTTTTTTTTTACCCTTAGCAAGGGTATTTTAGTAATTATGCCCATACGGGGCACTAAAATTGTTCTTCGACCTCTAGACCCTTCAATTAATTTTAAAGGACTGCATATGAATTTAAAATTGCGTACTGTTACCTCTAGCAGTCCGCAGAATTCCCTTACCTGGAATCGCGCGCAGACCACTCTTGTCTCGATGATACCGAACGTCTCGGCCCGAGTGCGCGCCAACCAATGTACGTAACTGCATATAACCACATAATCGGGGTTAATTCAATTATCCCGATCAGTAGATTGCATTTACTGATCAACTTGAAGCTATTGGGCCTTATCTGCCTTATTGGGCCTCGGCCCATTTTAGCCCTTTTATATTTATTAATTCCCTTCTTCGGATATACCGAGCTTATACAGCTTCCTAATAATTATCGGGCTTCATTCCAAATTTATTGGATAGCCCGTATACCACTTACGGCAATTATATTACAATTTCGCATAATATTCCTTCCTACGCGAAATTAATCCATAATTCCATAAAATAATTAAACTTGGTATTTAAATAACTCTAATTGTCGAAATTAAATTGTACTTACCCGATACGATGCGGGGTACGAAAATCAGAGCTCGATCGGCTCTCGTTCGGTCTCCGTCGTAAAACTGCATAATTAGGTAAATCCGGATTATTTTCCATTGAAATAATATTAAATTAAATTTTCAAAATTTACCCCTAGGTCAATATCGACCCTCGGTCAACTTACCCAAACCTCGAGTCGTCCCCCGGTAATTTTCTTTCCTTTTTTCCTTCCTTTTCCTTTCTTTTCCTCTCTTTTCCTTTCTCTTTTCCTTCCCTTTCTTTCCCTTTCCTTCCCTTTCCTTCCAGCCAGCCAAACGACACCGTTTTTTGTCCCTCACTGCCTCTTGCCGTCGCCGACGTTTCCGACGGTCTCACCGGCCAAGATCGGTGCCAAAAGGACCGGCTTCCTCCCCTGAGTGTATCGGTGCCCTCCGTTTCAACCCAGACGCAGTGGTTCGTCGGGAATCGACTGGTTTCTCCGGCGGTCTTCCTCGGCTCCGATCGGCCTGCTCCGGCCACCTGGCGGCTCGGTTCCGGTACCCACGTGCTCGTCGGACTCCCCTCTTCCTCCTGGCAGCTTCGTCGAAGCCCGTCGGTCGCCGGTGCACGAGAATCGGCGGTGAAGGTTGCGGGTCACTGTTCTCGGTTTCGGGTTCCTCGGGTTTTTCTCTCGGTTTCTCTTTTTTTTTTGTTTCAATTACTTTTTTTTTAATTTAAATTTTATTTTTATTTATTTTAATTAATTTACTATTCAATAAAATACTCATAAAATCCCAAAATATCTCCACTTACATTATTTTTATTCCACTTTAATTTATTCCATTTGATTTTAATTTATAAATTTTATTTTTCTCTAAATTTTGATATTATTTCTTCACGTTTTTCGAGATGTAGTCTCGGTAATTTTTTCGGTATTTTTAAATTTTTGAATCTTGATCGATTTAATCCAGAATAATTATATTTCATCTTTTATTGACCAAGATTTCTTAAATCCATATTTTAATTAAATTTTTCTTATCGAAATTATACCGGCCTTTGGTCTTTTGACCATTTTACCCTTGCACATGTTCGGGATTAATTTAACCCGACTTCCCTTCACAAATGCTCCTTTATTTCATATTTTAATTAAATTCGGGTCTTACAACTCTCCCCCACTTAAGGAATTTGGTCCTCCAAATTAGAACCAATTCATAAGAGTCCATATACAACTCCGGGTACATCGATCATATCATACTCTTAAATTCTTACGTGACCTTCTCCGGAGTGTATCACTACCAAAGGACTTTAATTAGGGAGATTATCTTAAACCTCAATACTTTCTCTTTCCTGTTTAATGCCCGAATCAACTTCTCAATATACTTATATTTTCATTAAACTGAACTTTTGAAATTCCTATCCAATCACCTATGCTGGATCTGAATAGTATTGTCGAAGCATCAAAAGTGGGACACATTGTGGGTGCCTGTTAATTCACGTGATAACATCAACCTACAGGTCTTATCTCCCACTTGTCCGATCTCTCAAAATATTCCATCCAGCGCAACTCAATTTACCTTCTTCCAAAAGTTCGCTATGTCCTTATTCTCTTAGGACAAGAATTATTTCAACCATACTAATTCACTAAGGGTAAATTCCAATACTTATCTATCTGCTCTGAGGTGTTCTTAATCTCTCATCCTTAACTAAACATCCTCAGAGACTTATTATCCAAAGTCGTAAATGATTCTACCTGTCACCCACTTTTTCTTATCCAATTTGGGGAACAACCCCTACAGCCATACACTGCCTCATATCGTGTTATCCCGATACTCAATTGCCAATTGTCATTATTGGAGACTTCAATTAGAAATCAACTGATCATTCCAGGAGCTTATAAAATCAATGGCACACGCTTTCATCGGATCCTCCAGAACTTGTACAGTCCTCTCTGACTGACCATCTGTCTGAGGACGAAAAGCTGTGCTAATACTCAGTCGGGTTCCCATAGCTTCCTGAAAATATCCTCCGAGGTAGGAAGTGAAGCGGGAATCCCTATATGATACCAGGCTCACTGGAACGCTACTTAATGTTTCACAATTTCTACCTTACACACAAATCCTCATATACACTTTGAGTATTTAGGGATTTCATAACCAGAAGGTGGGTGTACTTAGTTACTCTATCGACTATGATCCAAATAGTCTCCTGATTTATCCGGGTCCTCTATAACCCATCACGACATTCATGGAGACTTGCTCTCGTTTTCGTGCCGTGTCAATATAGGTAGGTGCTGCAATAACTCTGCAGACTTTTAATACTCTACCTTACTCTACTGACACACTAGGCACTTTTCCACAATCTCTACTATGTCTCTTTTCACATCTGACCACCAATACCCTTTTCGAGATTTCGATATGTTTTTATCATCTTCCGTATGCACTGTATATCCCGAAGAGTGAGCTTTTGTCAATATTACTATCCCATCAATTGTGGTCCTGGGGAGCACTTATACTGTCTCTGAACCTCTCTGTAAATCAAAATCATACTCTGTGAACTCTGTCACTGTACCCTTCTGAATCTGACCCAAACTATCGACATCCGGTCGATCATCACGCTAAGCCTGGCAAATCTGGGCACTCTCATCCGGTTCTAATCATCAGGCTAGCTGTCACATAATCATACTAATCACTGCCATCATCAGAAGGGATCACATCAATACTGAGGTTCACAACTGCTCTAGCAGCTCACGCTCCCTGACCATCATATGTAACCCCATCCCGAGGCTATTTCTGCTCAAGGCATCAGTCATCACATTAGCCTTTCCTGGGTGGTACAATTCTCATAAATCAAAATCTCTCAGAAGCTCTAACCCAATATGTATTTTCTCATGTTCGCCTCTTTCTGTAAAAACAGATACTCGGGCTTTATGATCAGTGCATATCTACAATTTCTCACCATGTACATAATAGTACCATATCCTCGGTACAAATACTGTTGTCAACTTTAAATCATGGGTCAGATAGTTTATTTCGTGATCAAGGAGTTGTCTGACTCCAAAATTGACTATCTTCCCATTATACATCAATACACAGCTCCATCATAATTTTGAGGTATCCATACTCACTGAGAATCTCTTGAGCTGTTGGGTATGGTGAAATTAATCACGGTGGTCAGTTCATACTTCATCACGCCAAATTCACGTCACATCAATCATCTTATTTATCATCTTATTCAATGACCACGTTTTCATAATTAAACGTGTCAACAAAATATATCCTTTTTGAACTCGCAGCAACCCATTGTAAAAGTCATTTCCCAATTGTTGCTTATAATTCGCCCTAGGCTTTAACTACATCCAGCATATCACCGTTACTGCTGATTACAATTCGGTCCAATCCTTGACTTATTTACGCATAAGGGTATAAGATCCTTCTCAACCGCTTACGTTTTCAGGTGCTAACCTGCGTCATTTCCTTTTCCTTACCTTAACGGCACCTATTAAATTTACTATGTTAACCTTTAGGATTTGTCGAATTTTAATATTCTTATCGTCTTAATAAATGTATCCTAATGCTAAAGGTATTTATTACGATAATCGATTTCCCGTTATAGGTTTTATATATATATATATATATATATATATATATATATTTCTAGACGCTGTCAAGTCTTCAGACGGGGAGGTATTTTGAAATACCTTTATTAACCTTCAGACTTAACCACAACTACTGGTTATGGTCATACCCATCTTTGTCCTTGGTTATAATTTGTATTCGCTACTAATTGCTTTAATCCTAATGACCTCGTATCGTAAGGATGCTCTTACCTAGCATACGCCTCTTACTCCAATACATCTTGTATTTATAATCAAGCATATCTTATCTCAAAGATTATCTCCTTCGTGCATCAATCATGATAAAACTCTTTCATTATTGATTTCCGTGAGTACAATCCTTTACTCCTTTAATTTCAACCGTTGCACCCCTTTATATCAACTTAAAATCTCTATATCTACATTCCGTTAATTAATCTTCCTCTATTGGGGTACTCATTTATCAGTATTGTGTCCAATGATGTAGGCATTCATGCCTTTTTACTCACTTATATGTGAATGAAGGCGGTATGAATAAATGTGTGGCACCAGGATCAATAAACATATGTACTTCGTTATTCATAATAAGTGTGGTATCTTAAACCACATCCATGAAACATCAATAGTGTCCTGGTCCAAGACATCCTCTCGCCTTCGTCCAACAACCTACTTTCCTTCTTCTTTTCGGCTATGGCCTCCCTTTTCGTTGCAACTATGCCAACGAAGTTTTTCTGTCTCTTTACTTCCTGTGGGGTAATCTCGCTCAACTCTGAGCAATAAAAATCAATGGTCCGTCTTACCACACTTAACGGCCATTTTCATCAATACAGTGTAAGTATAGACCCTCCTTCTGTGGTATCCACCACACATCTGACACTGCTTACAGTGCTTACACTGCTACACTGCTATACTGCTTATCTTGCTTACCCTGCTACATTGCCACACTACTCCGTAGCAAGTCAGAGTCCTCAAATCACGATACCCCTCAAGAGTGCCAAAATTGGATGCACTGGGGTCTTACCAATTATCTTACTCCACGACTCATCAAATTTAATCTTTTACCAATTTCCATTTTTTTCCATTTTGACATTTCTGTCATTCTCAATTCTCTTTTCTGTCTCTATTTCAGCCCTCATTAACTTTTCCAATCTCAGAGGTGTGCAATTTGTATTCTTATTTACCCAACTATAAATCTGCGCACTGCCTCGGTATAGGTAATATTTCACGGGCCAATCAGACTCTAATTGAAAAGTTGAGCCATTTCATGATCTTTAGACCTCTCGACTGTCACTTGTTCATAGTGTCGAGGTAATATCTGCCCAAATATATAATCGAGTCTCCATACTCGTCAATAAATCGAATCCTCTGGGCCAGAGTATTGACTTTTATCCATAATTTTCTTTAAACAGTGTCCGGGATAATTCTGTCACCGGAATACATCCATAAACATTTCTCACGTCAGCTCTGGATGTTTAATACTTAAGATGGGTCGAGCGGGTTTTCCACCAATGCTCCGCTGCGCCCTCTGATCTTATTCATAATCTGAGCAATTAGCTCCTCAAGTAATCTCCACACTCCGCTCCAATCTCGCGAAGCGTGTCTCAATACTGTCCGATCTCTCTGTCGGACTCTGTGAGGCATGCTCAACATTAGCCTCTATTTCAATCTCATCATGCTTCTCATAGTCAAACTCAGCACGACTTAGCAGACTCGGGTCTAACTCTACGACCTCTGCCTCGTGCACTATCTCATCTAACGCGACTCATATTAAGCATTCCTGCATTCTCAACCATTTCTTGGTCAAGCCCATCTCGATATACACTATTGTATCTAACTAAGCACAGTAACACGGGGATGTAATTTCCTAATTACTGACACTGACACACATCAGACCAATTATGCTCTGATACCACCTTTATATGTCACGACCCAAACTACCCAAAAATCAGAGTTAATTTTTCGCGTTTTGTTTATTTATTTACTTATTTAAATTCTCACCTGTCCTCGAATCGTGACCAACACTCCACTAATAATTGGGCTGTGCGTCAATGCCAGTCCCACCATACATCTGCCCTAGTACTTATTTCTTCTCCAGTCATTTATAATTGTTATATTATTTATACATCCCCTAAAGTTACTTACAAACATGTTACTGTGCTATGCTTATGTAGATACAATAAGTACAAGTGTATATACCTTATGTGGATGGGCAGCAGCGGATATCCGGAATGCAGTACTGAGTCGTCTCAACTTCAACTGGAGATCATCTGTGGGAGAAAATGAAAGGGGTGAGCACATCAAGCTCAGTAAGGCAATCCTACGAACAAGTAGGTAACCATACTACCTACATGAACGTGGTGCCATGCATAAACCACCCTTTCTCCACACATTTTAAAACAATGATATGCATTATGATGATATGTAAAGCACATTTGCACGGAAAATCAACATGCAATTATTATAAATCATTTCTTTCTCAATTAAGATTTTCACAATAAAGTCAGGACTCGACCCCTCCTGCGGGTGATCCTGACTCACACAAAATCATGAAAACGTTTACATCACACGTGGGTTTTGAAAAGCATGGAAATACCATCATGCAAATTTAATTTAAAAAAACCATTTTAAATCGTCGAAATCGTCGACATGCGAGACGAGGCAATATCTGTATAATGGTAATAACCAGGACTATGGCCATATCTGTCCTCGGGAGTTCCTCAGCTACACGGATCCTAGTGTGCGGGTTCTCACCATGATCGGGAACCGCCCGAGAGGTGGGTCACTCCATCTCGTCGGTCTTATCCGATTCCATGCATCCGAAGATGCTGATGCATCATATCGTGACGGCCAACCCCTGCCCGGCCAACCCCTGCCATCGGCCATGGCCACCCCTCTAGGGCCAACGCACAACGATGGTGGTCTAACAACGGGTGGTCCAACAACGTCAACAAGTCCAACGTATCACGAAGATACCACAGGGTACATCGTACTCCATGCTACTTGCACGGTACATCGTACTCCGTGAACCCATATAATATCTCTATACTCATGCCATGTCTCAAAACGCACGTGCGAGCCTATTAAATCGGTGACACACAGTCTATCCGATGCTCCAAGCACGGCTCATCGCATGTTCTCATAAATCAGTGCGAGTGATTTTATTGTGACGGCTAACCCCTGCCCGGCCAACCCTTTCCCGGCCAACCCCTGCCAACGGCCATGGCAACCCTTCTTGGGCCCATTGACAACGTTGGTGGTCAACAACGGGTGGTCCAACAACGGGTGGTGCAACAACGTCAACAAATCCAGTAAAACTAGTGCGAGCTAGGCTCAGCACTCTGTATATAAATCGTATGAAAATCTTATAAGATCTGGTGTGAGTTAAACTCCCGCACCCTGTCATGAAAATCATGTAAAATCTGGTGCGAGTTAGACTCTAGCACCGTGTCACGCAAAAGCATGTGAAATCTGGTGCGAGTTATACTCTAGCACCTATGCATGTAAAACTCTAGTGCGAGCTCTCGCTCCAGCACTAATGCATGCATCACACAAATCAAACATCGTGCGAGCTAAGCTCTAGCACGTCACATGTAAATAAAAACATGTAGGCGGCTCGGTTATTTCCAAATAGTTTTCACAGAAATCACATCAATTAAGATATCCAATGCTATGCATTTTTCTTTAAAAGTGAGCCAGCCTACTCATGCATGTGTCGAAATACCTCCAGGAGCAGGAACCTCTTGTCCTTGCTCCTCCCAATTTTTCCTAAGTTTTTAAATTTTTTTTTTACCCTTAGCAAGGGTATTTTAGTAATTATGCCCATACGGGGCACTAAAATTGTTCTTCGACCTCTAGACCCTTCAATTAATTTTAAAGGACTGCATATGAATTTAAAATTGCGTACTGTTACCTCTAGCAGTCCGCAGAATTCCCTTACCTAGAATCGCGCGCAGACCACTCTTGTCTCGATGATACCGAACGTCTCGGCCTGAGTGCGCGCCAACCAATGTACGTAACTGCATATAACCACATAATCGGGGTTAATTCAATTATCCCGATCAGTAGATTGCATTTACTGATCAACTTGAAGCTATTGGGCCTTATCTGCCTTATTGGGCCTCAGCCCATTTTAGCCCTTTTATATTTATTAATTCCCTTCTTCGGATATACCGAGCTTATACAGCTTCCTAATAATTATCGGGCTTCATTCCAAATTTATTGGATAGCCCGTATACCACTTATGGCAATTATATTACAATTTCGCATAATATTCCTTCCTACGCGAAATTAATCCATAATTCCATAAAATAATTAAACTTGGTATTTAAATAACTCTAATTGTCGAAATTAAATTGTACTTACCCGATACGATGCGGGGTACGAAAATCAAAGCTCGATCGGCTCTCGTTCGGTCTCCGTCGTAAAACTGCATAATTAGGTAAATCCGGATTATTTTCCATTGAAATAATATTAAATTAAATTTTCAAAATTTACCCGTAGGTCAATATCGACCCTCGGTCAACTTACCCAAACCTCGAGTCGTCCCCCGGTAATTTTCTTTCCTTTTTTCCTTCCTTTTCCTTTCTTTTCCTCTCTTTTCCTTTCTCTTTTCCTTCCCTTTCTTTCCCTTTCCTTCCCTTTCCTTCCAGCCAGCCAAACGACACCGTTTTTTGTCCCTCACTGCCTCTTGCCGTCGCCGACGTTTCCGGCGGTCTCATCGGCCAAGACCGGTGCCAAAAGGACCGGCTTCCTCCCCTGAGTGTATCGGTGCCCTCCGTTTCAACCCAGACGCAGTGGTTCGTCGGGAATCGACTGGTTTCTCCGGCGGTCTTCCTCGGCTCCGATCGGCCTGCTCCGGCCACCTGGCGGCTCGGTTCCGGTACCCACGTGCTCGCCGGACTCCCCTCTTCCTCCTGGCAGCTTCGTCGAAGCCCGTCGGTCGCCGGTGCACGAGAATCGACGGTGAAGGTTGCGGGTCACTGTTCTCGGTTTCGGGTTCCTCGGGTTTTTCTCTCGGTTTCTCTTTTTTTTTTGTTTCAATTACTTTTTTTTTAATTTAAATTTTATTTTTATTTATTTTAATTAATTTACTATTCAATAAAATACTCATAAAATCCCAAAATATCTCCACTTACATTATTTTTATTCCACTTTAATTTATTCCATTTGATTTTAATTTATAAATTTTATTTTTCTCTAAATTTTGATATTATTTCTTCACGTTTTTCGAGATGTAGTCTCGGTAATTTTTTCGGTATTTTTAAATTTCTGAATCTTGATCGATTTAATCCAGAATAATTATATTTCATCTTTTATTGACCAAGATTTCTTAAATCCATATTTTAATTAAATTTTTCTTATCGAAATTATACCGGCCTTTGGTCTTTTGACCATTTTACCCTTGCACATGTTCGGGATTAATTTAACCCGACTTCCCTTCACAAATGCTCCTTTATTTCATATTTTAATTAAATTCGGGTCTTACATACAGTGATGCCTCTCAACAAGGATTGGGGTGTGTGCTTATGCAGCAAGGGAGAGTAGTCGCTTATGGTTCACGACAGTTAAAGGATTATGAGCGAAATTACCCCACACATGATTTGGAGTTAGCCGCAGTGGTGTTTGTACCAAAGATCTAGCGGCATTACTTATATGGGGAGAGGTTCCAGACATTTCCTGACCACAAGAGCCTGAGGTATATATTCGACCAAAAGGAGTTAAACATGAGACAAATGAGATGGATGGAACTCCTTAAAGACTATGATTGCGAGATACTCTATCATCTGAGAAAAGCGAACGTAGTTGCTGATGCCCTGAGCAGGAAGAGTAGGGTATCTGCTATGATGATCAGGGAATGGGATTTGTTAAAACAGTTCAGCGGACTTAGGATCAGAGTTAAGGAAGCATAGGTCGGGTTTATAGCTAGCCTACGGATAGAGCCCAGTATTATGGATCAGATTAGAACCGGGTAGCAAAATGATCAGAGGCTATTAGATATGGTTAGCCAAATTGAACAGACCTCGCAGTCAGATTTCATAGTTAGTGATGATGAGTTATTGAGGTTTAAGGATCGAATTTGTCTTCCAAACGATGATACCCTGAAGCAACAAATACTAAGGGAGTCTCACTGCTCGTGATACACCATGCACCCTGGAAGTACTAAGATTTGAGAAGGGTGTATTGGTGGAGTGGTATGAAGTGGGACGTAGCGGAATATGTGGCCTAATGTTTGGTATGCCAACAAGTGAAAGCTGAGCATCAGAAGCCCAAAGGGTTGCTTAAACCTTTGCCTGTGCCTACATGGAAATAGGAGCATATCACCATAGACTTTATCATGGGATTAGCAAGGACCCGAAGAGGTCATGATGCAATATGGGTGATAGTGGACATATTAATGAAGGGTGCCACTTCCTTGCCATCAGGAGTACGGATACATTGAGTGCCTTAGCCGAGTTATATGTTAGTGAGATAGCTAGACTACATAGGGCTCCAATAAGTGTTACATCTGATAGGGATTCTCGATTCACCTCTAGGTTTTTTACTCATTTTCAAGAGGCCATGAGATCTCGGTTGAGTTTTAGTACTGCCTATCATCCTGAGACTGTTGGTCAGTCTGAGCAGACTATACAAACCTTGGAGGACATGTTGAGGGCATGTATGATGGATTTTAAGGGATCATGAGATGATCACCTGCCCCTTACCGAGTTTGCATATAATAATAGCTATCATGCGAGTATTGGTATGGCACTTTACGAGGTTCTATATGGTAGGAAGTGTAGATCTCCTGTAGCTTGGGAAGAAGTGGGCGATGGAAAATAAATGCTCCTAAACTTGTTGAGCAGGCAGTTCAGAGTGTCAAAATCATATGTGAAAGGTTACGGGTTGCTCAAAGTCGATAGAAGAGTTACGCTGATGTGCATAGGCGGCCACTAGAGTTTCAAACTAGAGATTTTGTGTTTCTTAAAGTATCTCTAAGTAAAGGTATCATGCGCTTCGGGAAGAAAGGGAAATTGAGTCCTCGATATATAGGACTGTTTGAGGTTTTGGAGAGAGTGGGAGACGTTACCTACCGATTGGCCTTACCTCTACAGTTCTCTGGGATACACAATGTCTTTCACGTATCCATGTTGAGGAAATATAATTCGGATCCCTCCCATGTCATCGAGTATGAAGCATTGGATATTCAAGGGGATATGATTTATGTGGAAGAACCCCTCCAAATACTCGACAGAAAGGAAAAGGTACTTCGGGCGAAAAGGATTCCATTGGTTAAATTTCTTTGGAAGCACCACTCAATGGAGGAAGCAACTTGGGAACTAGAGAGCCTTATGAAGGAAAAGTACCCCCAACTCTTTAATAGCTCGAGTTAAATTTGGAGGACCAAATTCCCCAAAGGTGGGGAGGATGTGAGACCTTAGAATTTTATGTACCTTAGTCATGAGATTTGCAATGTGAAGATTGTAATTGGCGAATGTAATTATGTTATATTGATGTACACGCAAGTTTTAAATATAATGAAGTATATAGAAATGAAGTTTTTAAGTCTTAAATGTGTATGGATTGAAATATGGACTATGGAGTAGATTATGGTAAGTTTGCATTGCGTTTCCTACAAATTTATGCAACTGTAGTAGAACCTCTAAAGGCCAGATCGATCTACAAGGGAAGAGAGATTGTTCTCATGACTCCAGAATGCAGTAAGTGTGTAATAGCAGGGAAGCAGATAGATCTCATAAGGGAGTAGATCGATCTCATGCTGCCTCTGCCTAACAAGAATCGATCCTATCACAAGGGCAGATCGATCTCCTTAAGTCTCGACCTAGAAGAGATCGATCTCTACCCTTTAGCATATCGATCTCCACCCGCGACCAGATTGATCTCATAGTTGTTAATGGAGTAGTTGGAGCAGTTAAAATCAAGTAGAGATCGATCTCCACCTATTCCAGATCGATCTCATATGCCCTGCCTATATAAGAATCATGGGATTTTGCCTAGAAACCGAGCCTCTCTCACCTACAAACCTCAACATTCACCATTTTCAACCAAGCCAAGTTTTCTCTCTCTCAGATTCAGCATATTCTGGACAGAATTGGACACAAGGGTAAGAGACAAAATTGTTCCTCTTGGTAAAGGGAATAACATACTAGAAAATCAAGGATTGGATTGAAACAAAGGAAAGGCAAGCATTCTACAAGTTTGGGCAAGAGGAGACAAGCTAGGTGAGCTCACAAGACCCTTGTTTTCTTAAGTAGTATCTTCTTATATATTAGTGAATGAACATATATTTGGTTGGAAATGTCTAAGTTAGGAGGAAACAACCAAGGAGTATAGTTGGAAAACAAAATATAGATATCTTATGATGGTTACAAGCTAGCTATGGTGATGATAAAGATGTAGGAGAAGTTTTGAGACAATGTATGTGTTTAAGAGTGGTATCTTGGATATAGTATAGGTATAGGTATAAGTGAGATGAAAAGAGAAATGAGAACGATGAATATTGACAATTTAATGATGTTTGGACAGTTTGAGAATTAACACGAGAAACGAGGCAAGTCCAAAGACCGGAGGATATTTTACCACTCAAGGTGCAAGAGGTAAGGGAAATAAACCATTTGTGCTTGTGAGTTTTCGAATGATTGAAAATGTTTTGATAGCATGAAAAAGGTTTAATGAAATGAACATGTTTATGAGAAATGAGATGATTTGATACTTTGATGAACGAGTGAGTTTTTACCGGTTTGAGCTCGGTTTTGATGAGTTTTATGTAACTGTGAATATAATGTTTTATAATTGAAATGAGTTTTGCAATAACCGCTATGGCTCTACGTGAAGGTAAAACAGTTTTAATACGACAATGGCATATTTTACTGAGACTATGGCTTGTCATGAGATGCACATTGATACTCTGCTTGATAGCGTTTAGTGGCCTTGCTCTGGTAGCATGTAAGACTGGTACCTCTGTTCTGGCAACGAGAGATGACCCCGCTCTGGTAGCGATGGGTGTCATTGCTTTAATAGCATGTAAGACCGAGCCTTGCTTTGAATAGTATGTAAGACCGTAGCTGTACGACTCTGATCAAGTCTATAGCGAATCATGGCCATGTATTGATGTCAACGCTTCCCTCTATTGAGGATGTCTGCCTAGGGGACAATTTGATTGATGTGATGTGCCTATGACAAGAATTTTATCTGAGTTTTATTAAATTCCTAGTCTCGATTTTTTTTATGAATAATGTGTTTTACAATTGTGATTCCTATCATGTAATGAGATTTGATGCTATGTTGATTTGTGATCTTCAACACATGAATTATATCAATGTCATTGTCTCCACCATTACTTCTATAAAGTTTTACATGCTCAAATATTTCCATCATATTGTGTTGTGATGATGATTTTGTAAATTTCCCTCATCCTCCTTACTGAGCGTTTTGAGAACTCACCTTTTTTCCTCCCCCCTCTAGATTTCTTGCAGTGAGCGAGATAGTGTCTGTTGCGTACGTGATATAGGCTGGTGGACAGGATCTCCCCAGGCTATCGCTTATACACGCACAAGGTATAATTCAGTTCATTTTGTATCCAGACAATGATGTAATACTGACATTTGTGTTAAGTATTTTTGGGATGTAATTAGGACGATATGAGAAAAATGAATCATGTTTTGTGGGTTGATCACTTCTGGATATAATGTATTTGATTTTGTGAAATAGAAATTGTGTGATCTTGGGGATAATGATTTATTATAAATACAAGTGATTAAATGACACTGTACAGGAATGCAACCTTAGTCAGAGGTTTTAATGTAAGAAAATTTTAAATTAGCCATATTTTTCGCGCTTTCGGGCTGTCACAGTAATGGCTCATGCACACCAAGTGTTGGACAAAATGTCGAAATGAACCATTTTTGTCATGGTCGGCCACCATGGGCCGAATTCGAACCATGGGTGGCCAATAAGAGTAAATGGGCCTTTGTAGAATGAATAAGAAAGTTAAAATGGGCTTAAGATAGAGTTCAACCCATTAAGGGACAACGAGGCCTAATAAGAGTAATCGAGCCCGAGATTTTAAATAGACCATAGTGAAAGTGAAATACGTGTTTATAAGATTTAATTGATGTGATTGGTAATTATCTGCAGCTCCAGAAGACATAAGTGGAGCCGGATAGATCGATTGACAGAAAGTGAAAAGATAAAAGCGCAATTGACTGAAATCGAGGTAAGGGATTTATATAAGCTATTAGACATAGGTGTACGTATATTTCTAACCTCCTGTATGAAAATAAATACTATAGAGTATATAGACATTGAAGTGTATAGGTAAAAACAAAATAATAGGAAATTCCTATATTGACCCTTTTTACAAATTAAAATCGACTGTAAATTCATCGATACTGCATAATTTTAGAAAGTGCATGTTTTCAGTGTCCTTATCGTGAAATGTTGTTTTATAAGTGTATAATGATAGACTCACTCAAGATTTTACTGTCTGCATTAAATTGCATATTTTCCAAAGTTAAGTGTGCTTGAGTGGGAGTAATTCTATAGATGGGTGACCCAACAGGAAGTTACCGCTCATGCTTCGTTTATGCATCGTTTTACGTGCTAAACTCAGTTTGAAGTATCGTTTTCGTCAGAATTGAGCTATCTGTCGATTTTATGTGTGAAATCGTGTTGAAGTCGTCGTGTTAATTATGAGTAACACTGACCTACTCGTACTGGATTTTGATGTGATTTTATGAGTAAAATCATGCTAGAGCCCTCATGTAAACTGTGTGTCACACTGATTTGCTCACATTAGATTTTGAGACAAGGCGATGGTTGATATTGATGCTGGGTGGTAAAGCCTTGAGATTACTAGGTTCCCTCAGTAATATTACAGTATAGTGGGGTTCACAGAGTATATTGTACCGTGTAATGAAACATGAAGTACGATGTGCTGTGTTTAAGTCTTCGGACTAGTGTAAGTCTTTAGACTAGTGTTGACTGACGAGATTGATTGACCCACCTCCCTAGGCGTGTGGTATCTCGCACACTTGATCCATGTTGCCTAGAATTATTGACTATGTACATATGTCCACCGTTATTGCTATTGAATCCCATCCTAGTCTCCAGTGTTATTGAATTGTGTATTGAATGTATTGAAAGTGAAATGAAAAGCATTGAATGAGATTTCTATCGATTAATGTTTATCGTATAGATTGCTATTGTTTAAAGTGAATGCAATTGTTTTACAAAGTGATAAAGTGAATGTAATTGTTTTACAGAGATGATAAAGCATGCATTATAAGCATTGTAGATAGTATGGTTATCTACTTGCTTACATATGTTCCTTACTGAGCGTGTTAGCTCACATTTTTACTTTCTCCCCTCTATCGAGTATTTACAGTAGAGTGTGACCGCTGTGATAGTCTTACAATCCTTTTGCTCGCAGTTTTCCAACAGCACAGAGGTACACATATGTGACTTTTGTATCTGAATAATTAGTGCATAGTAATGTAGTCATGTATATATGGGGGATGTATATGTAAGTTAATGTAAATGATTGTAAATTAATACGATGACAATTTTATGAATTCCTATCTTTGTTATGGCACAAAATAAATGTAGTATAAGGCTGATATTGACTCATAGCCTAACCAGTGATGTATGTGAAGTGAAGTTGGTCGTGAAAATTTTGTAGTGATTTTTAAGAAAAACGGGTTGCGATAGAAATGGTATTAGAGCGGAGTTAGTCCGATATGAGTTAGTATCAGTAGTTAGAAAAGTGTACATCTCATGTTACTGTGCATTGTTTAGATACAATTGTGTATACCGGGCTATAATTAGAATGAAAATTGACTGTGTATACAGAACATAATTAGGATGTTGATAGACGTCGCAGTAGAGGAGAGAGTTTACGTTCTCGAGGTCGTATAGATGGGCTCAAGAGACATAGTGAATCGTCACATAACCATGCCCCATTAGGTCTAGTAGAGACTACTGAGGCACGCTTTGTGAGGATAAAGCGAAGTGTGGATACTATTAAGGCATTGTTCACTCAAGCTATGGAGAGATTTAAGGGTATGCAAGGTCTAGTTGCTCAAACGACTCCTACTGAGCAGGAAATTGCTCCTGACACACCTACGCCTGCATAACCTGCACCTATGCCACAGACCGCAGAGACCCTTGCACCTTCTCCTGTAGTTTTACAGCCGACTAGTGAGGATTCAAGTATCATTGTGAGTTTGATCGATTGAGGCAGTTTCAGAAGTTGAAGCCTTCATCGTTCAGTGGGGTTAAGAACCCAGTGGTAACAGAGGATTGAATTAACAAAATGGAAAAGCTATATGGGTTTTTCCGATGTTTTACCACAGAGAGAGCGACCTTTGCTACTTTTATGTTAGAGGGAGAGGCAGAACATTGGTGGAAGTTCGTCAGACTTATTTTGAGGGCTAAGTATCAGGTGATTACCTGAGAGATCTTTCTGAGTGTCTTTTGGAGGCAGTATGTCTCAAACACTGCTCAGCGATGGTTACAGATGGAATTTATCAGTCTGATCCAGGGGAACCAATCGATTGACGAGTATGAGTCTCGATTCACATCCCTGGGAAGGTAAGACGCAAACACTATGGGTAGTGAGACAAGGAATGTCCGAAAATTCATGAATGGGCTGAGACCATCTATTAGAGCCCGACTAGCCTAATTAGATATCACGACCTACGAGGAGGCAATGCGTAGAGCTTAGCTATGTGAGCGAGACCATGAGTTGTACGTCTCTGAGTTTGGTAAGAGTATGAAGGGCAGAGACAGAGATTGGAAAAGAACAGTAGAGGACTGAGGTGCCCAAAAGGGAAAAAGACCATTTGTTTGGCTACCGAGGGTCGATGAGTCGCGGGGTAAGATGATTAAGGCCCCAGAGTATCTGGCTTTAGCTCCATCTAGGGGTATCATGATTGGTGGACCCCAACCCACTACTGAGTAGTGTAGAAAATTTCACACAGAAAATATGATAGGTGGCTCAATTTAGTTAAAAACGGTTCCGAAATCAGAGTTTTACACATAAAACAATGTCATATAAAGCGATGGGAAGTGACTTCCTGTAAGGTCACCCATCATAAGATTACTCCCATCTCAGCACGCTTAAATTCGTAAAACGTGTTTTCCTGTACAGACTGTAAAAACACTAGCTAACTTATCCATTTATTACTAGAAACAGATTTCCATGCTTAAAACGCAGGAAGCATGAAATTTATAAAATCATGTTTTCCGACTCATTTTGGTGCAACCTTCTCTATAGTAGGGGCAATATGGTCTTTTGCAAACATTAGGCAATTTCCTAGATTTTTCAGTCTTTATATATTCCATACTATTTATTCTCATACAAGGATTTATAAAAATACGTACAGCTATCTCTAATAGCTTGCATAAATCTCTTACCTGGATTCCAATCGATTGCAATCCTTTCACTTTCTACTTTATATCGCTCGACTGATTCGGCTCTAATTATATCTCTTGAAGCTGAGATTTCGTGATGGCACACAAATCGAGGCTCGATCGAACGTATGTTTGTCGCCTATTGTCGTGCTACACATTTATATATTTAAGCCGGGTTAATTTCGATCAAATATAAATTCAAATAAATTTTCCAAAAATTAAAACGATCAATTTTGACCGCTTACCGACTTGGTTCTTAGCCCGAGGCATCATCACATTTTCCCCCCATTTTTCCCATTTTCTTTTTGTTTCTTTTTTTATTTCCTGGGAGACAGTACCACCCTCGCGGTTCGGAGCTGCATCAGTCGATTCTTCGTCGGGTTCCACTTCCAGCAGATCCACGGGACATCGCAAAGCATGAATCTGGTGGTGGCCAAGCCTGAGCTGGCCAAAAAGTGACCGGTTCAACCCTTTCTCTTTTCGGTTTCACTGTCGTTTTTCTCCTTTCGCCGTTGTTGGTGCTGGCGACTGGTTCTCTGGTCGATTCCACCACCACTCGGCTCGTCTTTGCCTGGGGAACGTTCAGTTGGTGATTTTACTGGCTAGATCAGCGTCGAGCTCACCGATTTCTCTTCTCCTCCTTTTGGCTCTCCTCCCTCCGATCTCATTTTTTCTGGTGATGTGGAGTGTGTGACGGCGATCGAAGGGTCCCTCGGAGCCGGTCTTCCCCTCCCCAGTATCCTCGATCGCGGTCTCTCTCCGTGGCTCGCCGGCGAAGGAAAACAGAGGGATCGACGATCCCTCCCTCTGGGTCACATGACTCTGTCGCTTGATCCTGTTTTCTTTTTTTCTTCATTTTCTAATTTCTTTCTTTTTTTTAATATATATTATATTATATTTTAATATAATATAATATAAAAGACAAATATCTTATAACATAATATTATAATAATATTATTATTACAATGTATTGTAGATACATTTATATCCGCACACACTTATATATATTTAGACACTTATTGTTTTTCTATATATATACTTTATATGTATATATAGCCATGATTATTCATTTTTATTTCTTGGAAATATTTTTTCATATTTCCAAAATAATTCCCGATGTAGAAAATCGGGTTATCCAAATAAATTCATATATTGATCAATTTGATTTAGAATTTAATTATTTCTTCTTTATTGATCAAGATTACACGAATCCATGTTTACCTTGTCAACTTCTTAAGGAAATCACACTGAATTTCGAGTCTTACAATTGTTAACTCGAGACCCCTAGTTGAGAGAAATGCTCTAACAGTATTTGCATAAATAGGATGCAAAATGGGACATTTCCCAAGCATAAGGTGTGGTCGACGGCTAAGGGAGAATGAAGGGAATTGTTTTGTGAGTGCTAGCTTAAAGAGGCAGAATGGCTATGTTGGGTTTTTTTTATAAGAATTTTTTGACTAAATATTACTTATATAATGCCTCTTAACAAAACCCTAAGGCCTTAACCTTAGTCTAACTAGATTGGGTTTTTTGGGCCTTTTAGAAATTACTTAATCCAAATCGAATTGGCTCGTATGACATACTTTAACAATCTTCCACTTACACTATATATTTGAATTAATAATTTGGACCAAACATGAATTACTAAATGAATAATTCATAATTATAATCCCATTATAATTGAAAAAAACTAAAATACCCTTTAGCCATCTCGGGCTAAAATTACCATTAATTAAATCCTGAATTCTAGTTGGAATAGGATTCTAGTTTCACTAAGAATCCTACTTGTACTAGGATTCCCACATGAATCGAACTTCAATTACCTTGTTGTGGTCATACTCTTATAATGTATGACCTTTTAGGTTTCCATTACGTTGGCAATGATTTAAAGTCTTATTCATAAATCACAAGCCAATATTGGCATCTCGCAATGCATCATGGGTATCTAAGTAATGAAAATGTCGACGAGTTGACAAAAACCTTTCCAAGAGCAATTACCGTATAATTCGATCTTTTCATCACCTAATATCTCAGTGGAACATAAAGTATGGAACATGTCATCTCTATTAAAGTTCAACTACATTGTTTTTCAATCTCAAGATAAATGACTTAATAAAATGAATTCAAGATCTCATCTTGAAACTCATTTGTACCACGGCCACATATTTTCAATTATCCATTTTTATTGAGAAGCCTTAAGATATGGACTCTTGTTACTAAGAAGGATGAATCCTAACTTGATCACTCACAACCCTCATATGATTCATGATATACCCAAATACTGTCTTACTGTAACCCTTATTGAGCTATTTTTACCAACACCAAAGTATACCAATCAACATATATGATACTGTGGTGATATCAAGTCTAAGGATCATATATACCATTGTCATTTGAGAACATCTAATGACACTCAATATAACAATCCTCATAGAGTTCTTACGATGCGTCAATCTAGTGTATTCATTAACAATGATCGCCCATATGTTGATCTAGATATCACTATATCCATGACTTATGAGATCAATCACCCAAAGAAATCTAACACATGTTAATCTTACTGTATTACTAATGTCCATTTCTGAGTGATATTATGACTAAGGATATATGTAACAACCCAAATTTCACATAATTCGATTGGACTACGAGTTAATGATAGGTCAGAATCAATAAATCAGTTTGATTAATTTTATTTCTTAGTGGCAATTTAAACAAAAATATGTTCATATTCCCCAGACATATCTCGTATGCATTACAGTACTTATAAAAAATTTTAGATACAAAAGAACAACTTAAACCTAGGTATACCTTTGATGTAGAAATATATTCCGCGGAACCATAGCTGTACGAAATGCCCTACTAAAGGAAGCGGTCCCAGTATTGATGAGACTCTGTAGGGAAAAGTAAGGAGTGAGCTTAACGTGCTTAGTAAGAAACTTATGTAAGCAGTAGACAACCATACTATCTACATGGTCATCATACATGCCATGATCAATTATAAAACATTGTAAAACACTTGCATATAATTCAATTCGTTAATACTGAAAATGATTCAAAATCGATGCACTTTCTTTGAAAAACACTTTCAATCATGCTCCATTTCCAATACAATACTTTACCGTAAGTACAACATATGCATTCAATATGGTCGGTACGATGAAACCATTTACTGTTCAATCAATGCAGTAAAACACTTGAATTCATTTCTTTAAAACGTTTCATTCAATCCATAAACAGTTCAATTCACTTTTTTTTCGATCAATAAACGATTCAGTTCGTTGAGACTAGGCTGAATTTAATCAATAACAATACAGTCGACATATGGCCATATTCAGTGACCCCACACCTTTTGGGCCAGGTGTGCGCTAGTGTCATACGTCTCAGGGGGATGGGTCAGTTCAGCCCGTCGGCCAATCAATACAATTCAATTCAGTTTAATCCAGTAGTTTGAAGAGTCAATACACGATGTAACGTACTCCATGTGCATCCACACGGTACAACATACTCTGAGGACCCCGATACAATATAATATGACTGAAGGTACCGAGTAATCTCAAGGATTTACCCCCTAGTATCAATACCAACCAGTACCTTGTCTCAAAATCTAGTGCAAGCAGGTCAGTGCAAGATCACATAGCAGTACACGACGGCTTCAGCACAGTTTTACTCTATATCATTTTAAAATCTCGTGCGAGTCAAACCATATGACACAGTCTGTACGCGCTCAAGAACGTCTCGTCAGTGCGAGTCAAGTCATGCGACACACAGTCAGCACGCGCTCAAGCACTTCTCGTCAGTGCGAGTCAGTCCGTGCGATATAGTCAGCACGCGCTCCAACACTGTTTCATTCAAAAATCAGATAGGTGGTTCAATTCTTTCAAAAATAATATAAAAATCCATGATCTGTATAAAAACTGTGTTCAATCAATATATGAGTGGAGACTTCCCTAGGGTCACCCATCATGGTATTTCTCTCGCTCAAGCACGTTTAACTTCGCAAAGCGTGCTATTTTATGCAGATAGCAAAAACGATAGCCAACCTATCCATTACCGATGGAAACTGTATTTTAACGATGAAAACACTGAAACATGCAATTTATGCAATTATGAATTTTTCAACACTTTTCAGTTCAATTTAGTCTATACGTATGGGTAATATGGGAATTTCTATCTCTAGGTTTTTACTTAGATTTTTTTTCATTTTTTATATTCTCTACAGTATATGTATCTATCTAACTATCGGGGGTCATAAAATACGTACAGTTATCTCTAAAACTTGCATAAATTTTTTACCTCGGTGTCTGTCTGTAGCCCTCGCTTGCCTCAACGTTGCGAGTCGACGGGTCCAGTCCACTCGGGTTATTTTTCACGACCCCATGACTTAACCAAAAACCACTATAAATTTTTCTCATTTTTAACTTACCCTTTCTCTCTTTAATGGTTGGGCTGTGATTCGATGTTAGCTTCCTCGCATACCATATCATCCATTATCATACATACATGTCAATATATTGTTACTGACTGTAACTTCTTTTTATAATACATGTGAGATCATATAAAAACTAACACAAATACATTCCCCATAACATATATCGTATACAGCACTGTGCTGTTTCTATGTTTAGATACATAACTGTACAAAATATGTATACCTGTTGATCGATAGGAAATAGCAGCGGACAATAGGAATACTATCTCTCAAATGCTCTCACTCTACTGCTGATGCTTTGTAGAGAGATGTAAAAGAAAGGGGGTGAGCATACAACGCGTTCAGTAAGGAAACCAGGCAAGCAAGTAGACATCTACACTATCTACTCAAAATAATGCTATGCCTCGAAAACATCATTTCCTTAACTCACTTTAAAAGCATGTCTTTAAATATATATATATATATATATATATATATATACTTGTACAGATTAAATTCTATGTACAGAAATCATGCTTACTTTCTCAAATGTAGGCATGTAGTGCAAAACAATGCATCTTTATAATATCACAATGCCTTTATATAAATCATGCCATGTATATTTAAATCACAATAAATATGCCATTTAAATCATTCACATCGCAACAACCGGATTCTGACCCATCCCTCAGGTCTATCCGTAAATAAATAAGTCAATCAGGTGATATATCATGTGAGACTCTGTGGTGAAATGCAATAGTATCCTAGACTATGGCCATATCCGATAATGGTGATCCCAGGCAACACAGATCTCGATGTGCGGGGCATCACTACTGCAACAGGAGGGAGTCTGTCCATCATAACCACCAGCTATATCCTCCTCAACTCCACAACACCACACCGTACAGTGTACTCCATGCCACTCGCACGGTACAACGTACTCCATGGACCCTACATCACAGTCAAGGTGCCTGCCATAGGTCTTAGCCCTCAAACCATGGAATATCATACCACGTCTCTAAATCCACATTCGAAACTCTCATAGTGTGACACTCAGTCTACATGAGGAAATCAAGCATGGTTTTCAACATGTATTATATATCACATAAATTACAGTGCGCACCTTTGAGCGCGACTCACAGTCGACACTCCGCTCAAACACTGTTTCACATCACAAACTCAAACTCTAGTGCGAGTAAACCTCCAGCAACTAGGTCATGCATGGTTCATGTTTCAAATCAAGTACGAGCAATAGCTCCAGTACCAAGCTATGCACAAAACTCATCAAATCAAGTACAAGAAATAACTCAAGTACTATGTCATGTATAATTCATGAAGAATCGAGTACGAACAACACTCTAGCACTTTGTCATGTATCTCATGTAAAATTCGAGTACGAGCTAATTGCTCCAGCACTCTCTCATGCATATATCATATAAAACTGAGTACAAGTAATAACTCTAGCACTCTATCATGCATGTCATGGAAATCTAGTGTGAATCACAATCCAACACTAATATATGTGGAAAATATATGAAATCGAGTGCGACCTGTGGTCTAACATGATTTATTCTCACATAATTCGATAGATGGCTCTTTAAAAATGGATGATTTTCAAAACATCAAAATCAGCACTATAAAGTGTGCTTAATTCACATCAACCTTAAAATCATTAGCTCATCTATTTATTCTTCTGCTAAATAGTAGTAAAACACTCAAAATGGTGGTTTCCATGCTTTTTACAACTTTTCACAAAAGTTGACTTTTTTCCTAACTAAGGGTAAAATCGTAATTTACCACTATCGGGTCAAAATAATTATTATTCACTTTCTCTGACCCTCAGAGTTTTTAAGTGAATGTAAAAGCAGACGAAAATACGTGCAGGTATCTCTAACTAGTCACAAAAGTCCCTTACTTGCAATCACTTGAGAATTTTTACTTTCTCAACGCTGCTCGATCCAGTAGTCTGATTTTCTCCTCTAATAATCTCTGGAGCTGCATATAACCATTTATCAGGTTAATTATACTTTTTCTACTGTATTTCACATTAAATACAGCCTATTTCCCTTAATGGGCTTTAATAAACTTTAATGGGTCTAACTATGCCTTAAGCCCATTTCCATTTTACTATTCATTTTTGTTGGGCCTATTGGGCTTGTGGGGCCCACCAACTCTTATTGGGCTTGTCCTAGACCCATTACATCACATTGGACCTAAAATAATTGGGCTTGGCCCATTGGACCTCTTGGCCACATGCCATGGCCAAGAGCACTCCATGCCGTCGGTCAACCATGGCATGCCGTCCATGTCCGTTTCCTTAGCCAATTCACTTAGGCATTTTCACAAACACTTGGTTGGCAATGTTCTTAAGCATCACATAGTTCATTTAGGAATTTTATCAAAAACCTTGATTGCCAACTTAATACATGTATTAATTAATCAAATTGATTAATTCTAACTATACCATAATCATTAACACATGTACATTAACTCATTTATGCCTTAATATCACATGGGCATTCATCAATATTTCGCTACTCACTTTCGGCCTAACCATGATCATAGTGATTTCATACGTTTCAATGCTTAAAACATATACCAATATACTTAAAATCATTCATACATTAACATATATGAATTTGAAAGCTTAAAAATATACCTAGTATTTGTGTTCACACTTGGCCGAAACTTTGGAGCCTCACGGTTTTCACACTATGGCTTCTTGATAGCCAATTCCAATATATGTCACTCTCCTCTCAATTTGGAACAACTTTCATGAAGAATGCAAGTTCCAAATATGCCTAATTCCTAGTGATTTCTAGTGAGAGAAAGCTTAGATAAATGTATTTCAATGGTTTCCTTGTGTAGCCGAGAATGGTATGGTGAGGATGACAATGGTGTGGCTGATTTTATAAGCCATTTACTTAGCCATTAAGCCTTACTTTTCAGTCATTATAATTGACTTCTTAAGGTTTAGTTATGAGTCACCTAATGAGTCATCTAATGAGTCATAGTTAGCTTTAACTATGGTTAGATATTTACCTAATAGGCTTTTAAATTGGGCCTCTCAGTTTTGGCTTTCTTAATGGGCTTTCGAGCTTTTACTATACCTCGGGCCTTTTATTGTCTCAATATTTGGCCTATCAATTGGTCTAACAATTCGGTCTAAGGGACCTAAGAATTTCGATCTACGTTTAGTATACCTTAATGGGCTTTAAAATCTTCACTTTAGGCCCATTACGTTTTTAACCATTAAATTAAATCTGGAATCCTTCCGAATAAATTTTCCTTATTTTTGGGGATGATTATCTTGTATTCTGACTAAGAATATTTTTCTCCAATTTTTTCTCCATACTTAGGTTAATTTTTAACCCTGGTTAGTCAACTATGATAAAAGTCCACTTTTCTTAACTATAGTTGACTTTTTCCTTAATCCTTGACCAAGTTGACTTTTTCTCAAAATTTTGAAAGTGTCATATCTTATGTCTTACACCCTCGTCTTTACGTTTTGGCCGTTTTCGATAGATAAATCCACCCGAAATACCTTAACCCGAAATTCTTTGTGTTCGGAACTAAATCAAACTGACTTTCCTTCATAAGCTCTCTATATTTTCTCATTTTAAGTTCTTATTTTCAGTCAAAATGATTCAGATCCACTCAGTTTAGCCTGTGACTCTTATAGCTCACATTAGGCTTTTATGTAGCTTATGCGTGATAAATCATTTCACATAGTCTTTAAATCTAGTAAATACTCTTCTTATGATTCAACTATAATAATAGATGTTCATACACATAGGAATCATAAGGAATAGGCTACATAAAATACGGGTCTGACATTATTTCCACCGGAGCCCTTTTCCCCAGGTTATCCAAATTCATAGTACACTTGTCTTCTTTCCTCCATTTTCTTTTCTTTTCTGATATATATATATATATATATATATATATATATATATATATATATATATATATATATTACTCTTTTTTTTGAATTTTTTCCTACCATTTCTTCTTTTCTTTTCTTCTTCCTCGCTAAACTCGACACCACTATTAATCATTCTTCTTGGCTCTCGGGGCCAACACCCTCTTCCTCTCATGGCATTTTCATCAGGTGTTGGTGGTTCCTCAGGTCACTCCGTTCTAGCTCGCCTTCTTTCGGCTTCCAGTTCTTGCCCGAGGCTCAACTACCACTGTATGGTGTCTTCTCTGCTTCGTCCTCTGTCTCTAGTCCACTACCGCACCCTCAGCTCTCCATCGTTCCTAGCCTCCATGTACAGGCCTTCACCAACCTCCCCCCTCCTTCCTTCGACCATCATCCCTTTAGTCACTGCCAACCTCTCGTTCAACCTTCCATCGTGACTGCCACTGTCGAAGCGGTGCTTCCTCTGTTCGCCGCTGCTACATTAGTTTTCCCAGTCTCTACAGCTCCCTCGCGGTTCGCCTTTCTCCAGTCAGCCCCTACTCTTCACGTTTGTGCTTCCGCCATGTTGCCCACTCTCCAGCTCACTGCGGCCTCTAGTGCACGTCTCTGTTATCAAGTTTTTTCCTCTTCTATTCAGTATTGAGGAAAACAATGGAAACCAAATTGTTTTACTGTGCTCCCTGCTCTCCCTCTCTTGTCCTCTTTCTTCTATTTTTGAATTGGTTTCCCAGTCTTGCATCTATCCTTCTCCTGTTTTCTTTTCATTTTTATGTTTGCAGATGGCTCTCAACTGCTCGCACCGAGACCATCAGCCTTCGTACGCCTCCCACCTGCTTATTTTTCTACCTCACGTTTTCTTCTATCTTATTTGCTGGACATCACAGCCCACTACCTGCCTCTACGTCCTTGCTTCAAAATTTTCTTTTTCTTTCACGCTACCATTTCCAAGCATCACGTTTTCTTGCTTCTGTCACGTCCTTTGCTCCTCATCGAATCCAGCTTCCTCGTGTTTCCTCTAGAGGCAGCGCTCATCATCATCTCTCTCGTGCTTCCCATTTTCGTGTCCCATTGCCGCCGTTAACTGTAAGACCCGAAAATTCGGTGTCATTTTTAAGAAATTGATATTAAAAAATATGGATTAGTGTAATCTTAATCAAAATTCGAAGAAATAATTTAATTTCGAGTCCAATTGATCAAGATATAAATTATTAGAATATATCAAAATTTTTGTCTCGAAAAATGAGCTCAAAAATAGTGAAAAAAATATACCAAAAAGGTAAAATCGGACTGATAAATTTATTTACGGACTAAATGAATTTAATATTAATTTTTGGGATATTTTAAGATTTTTATTATTATTTTAAGAATAAAATAATAATAAAAATATATTATATAAAAAAAATTTCTGTTAAAAAAAAAAAAGAAACGAAATCTGAAGAGGGAATCGGGGAGAGAGAAACAGAGGCAAACCGAAGGAGAGAAGAAACCACCGGACGGCGAGCCACCGGCGAGGCTGAGGGGCCGGCGAGGGCCGGCGAAGGCAGCCCATCACCGGGCGAACTCGCCAGGGGCCATGACGCGCGGTGGAAAGCCGGCAAACGGCAGATCGGAGGGAGGACAGCCGCGGGAGAGAAGGGAAAATCGGACTGCCGCCGGCGCCGATTTGGCCCGAGCCAAGCCAGCCGAAGCCTCCTCAGCCTGAGCCCAGCCGAACGGCGGCGAAATCGCGCTGGGAACCGGCCGGAATCGCCGACAACGGCGAAATGGCCACTGAACCGTTCAGACCGGTTCAGTGTGAAAAGGGACTGAACCGGTCCGAACCGGTTCAAGAGGAGAGAGAAAGAAGAGAGAGAAAAAAAAATTTTCATCGGACTTCGGGTAAGTCGATACGAGGTCAAAAATGATCGATTTAATTTTCGATAAATTTATTTAAATTATATTTAATCGAAAATTGACCCGGAGTTAAAGATACAAAATTGTGCAGTTCGACGATTAATTCCGAACGGAAGCCCGATCGAACTTGGATTCGCGCACCATCGCATAATATCGGGTAAGTAAAGCTCATTTATGACAATTTATGTGATTAACGCGTATTTAAGATTTATTTTACGTATTTCGAATTAAATTTCGAATTTAGTGAATTATATTCGAAATTTCGAATAAACTGTCGTAAATGATATTCGGGCTATCCAAAGAGCTTGGAACGAAGCCCAATGGGTGTTGATAGACCCAATGAGTCGATAGACCCTGATGAAGGGAAATAATACGTGAAAAAAATGGGTTTGATACGGATTAAAGTCCGATTAAAGTAATTAGGCCCATTTAGAGTAAACGGGCCCAATTAAGTGAAATGAACTGTATTAAATGTGTAATACAGTAGGAAACGTGAAATTAATCCAGTGAATGGTTAAATGCAGCTCCAGAGTCATATTGAGAGTTGACCGGACTACGAGATTTGGACAGCACAGAGGAAGAGAGGTCACATTACGTGATCCGAGGTAAGGGATCTATGGGAGCTATTAGAGATAGCTGTACGTATTTTCATCGTCGTTTACAGTCAATTAAATTTCGTATAGCGTATAGATATGAAATTTCTGGATAATACCTGAATATGGGAAAATTACGAAAATACCCTTAGACTCAAGAATTTTAGAAATGCATAAAGTGCATGCAATCCATGTTTTCTCTGTGAAAAAGAGATTTTTGTGAAGTTAAAATGATAGACTAGCTCACGATTTGACTGTATGCATTAACTTGCACGTTTTTCTAAAATGTGATTGGATTGACGAGTGAATTGATGGGATGTTACCCTCTCACTCTGTTTTGTACCGTTTTGCATATTGCACTCGGTTTTGAGTACCACTGTGGTGGGAAATAGAGCTAGCTGTCTATTTTGTGTGTGTGTGAAATCGTGCTGGAGCTATGATGAGATCTGTGAATTTATCCAGATCCGCTCCCACTTGATTTTGGTATTACATCTGTACAGACCGTGCTGGAGCACTGCTCGCACTGGATTCTGTTGTGATTTGTGATTGAGATCGTGCTGGAGCCTTGTGTTGACTGTGTGTCACACTGACTTGCTCGCACTAGATCTGAGACGACAGGCTATGGTTGATAAATTATTAAGTTGGGGTGGTGAGCTGTTGACTCAGGCACCTACAACTTTGTGGTAATATTACTCTGGTTCACGGAGTACGTCGTACCGTGTAGACAACATGGAGTACACTGTACCGTGCAGCTATGGGTTGTGAGGATTGCGTCTTTGGACTCGGGCATGCTTTGTCATTGCTCTGTTTTGTGATAGTCCTTAGATAGGAGCCGATGGATAGACTAATCCCCTCCTCGGACTCAGAGACACCCTGGCACACCTGATCTGTGATAGCTAGTGGGTCTCGGACTTTGGCCAAATGTTCCCTTGGATTTGTGTTGAAATCCCTGCCTAGTCTCACCTGTTTTTATTGGTTTCGGTGATGAAACTAATTTTGATTTGATTTCTGTGATGAAACCGTTTGAAATGAGATTATGAATTTAAAGTGAGTTTCAATACTGAACACAGAAAGATTTTACTCTGAATAAGTTTTGATATTCGGTTTTGGGCATTAAATTGCTATGTGTTTTATTATAATGGTTTTGTAAATGCCATGAGTTTTTCGGCATAAACCATGCATCATGAGCACCGTGGATAGTTTGATTATCTACTTGCTTTATAAATTAATGAGAGTGTTTTGAAAAGTAAATGCATTTGTTTTACGAGTTGATAAAACATGCATTATGAGCATCGTAGATAGTGTGGTTATCTACCTGCTTTCATATATTTCTTACTGAGCGCGTTATGCTCATCCCATTATTTTTTCCACCTCTACAGAGCATTTCAGTAGAGTGTATAAGCTGCGTCCGTCCTGCGATCTTTTACACACAGCTATCCAGCAGCATTAAGGTATGTACACATGTACTTTTTGTATCTGAATAATAGTGTACAGTGATGTAGTCATGTTATATGGGGGATGTATATGTTAGGCAATGTAAACGAATTTTAAATTCTAAAATGATAATTTTATAAGCTTTCGCAATATTTGTGCCTGGGACGAAAGCATTGCCTGTTATGCATATATATATATATAATATATGAAATTGAGTGAGGGATATTGACTCACAGCCCAACAATTGAAATGTGGTAAGTTCGCAAAAAAAAATTTGTAGTGATTTTTGAAAATTTGGGTCGCGACATTAACAGCAGCATATGGTTGTGTATATCTCTAATGAAGCTTTCAACCATGCATGTATTTTTATAAGCATGCACGCATACGTATATATATATATATACATACATACATATTTCCTCATATGCATTTTTTTATATAGAGTCCTCCTCCATGTGGAAGCATGTATACATTCATTTATATAAATGTATATATACATGGATATATATATATATAATATATATATTATACATAGATTTACATGTGTTTCATGCACATTCCCATAGTTATTTGCTCTTAGCATAACATGGTTTATTTGATTATTTCCTCCCAGTCTTCATATCCAAAATTACAAATCTAATTATCCTCCATAACCACATATTTTAATCTTGATTGTTTAAATTATTATTTATTGCAATAACCCAATACGTGAAAAATTTGCAGTGTTTACAATATATCATAATAATATTCTTTGTATCATAAGGATCTCATCATCAAAGCCATTACTTGGATTCCTTTGATATGAATCTTACTATTCTAGGGACCTCATCAAAGTCACTAAGTTTATCAGCATCAAAGTACACCATTCCACATATATGATACCATGGTGATATCAAGTCTAAGGATCATATATACCATTGCCATTTGAGAACATCTAATGACACTTAATGTAGCAATCCACATAGAGTTCTTAAGATACGTCAATTTAGTGTATTCATTCACAATGATTGCCTATATGTTGATTTGGATATCACTATATCCATGACTTATGAGATCAGTCACCCAAAGGAATCTAACACATGTTAATCTTATTGTATCATTGATGTCCTTTCTCAGTAATACTATCATAACGATATATCATAATAGTATTCTTTGTATCATAAGGATCTCATCATCAAAGTCACTACCTTTGATATGAATCTTACTATTCTAAGGACCTTATCATTTGATTATGACTTAAGCAAATTAAATATAATCAATAATGATAAATAAATGCCATGTATTATTAAATAATATAAACAACCATAATATCATAAGTGTAATACAAGTTTGAATCCAATTGGCTTGTAGCGCATACATTAACATTCTCCCCCTTGCATTGTAGCCAATCGTCCATGTATCTAATACTAAATGACCTAACATGCGTATCATGCTTCTAATATGATAGTGCCTTTATAAGCAGGTCAGTAATATTATCCTCAGCATATCTTCATCTCGCCTCTCTATATGATCTCCTTAATAAGATGGAAGCACCTGAGTATATGTTTGAACTATTGGTGAAATTGAGGTTCCTTAGCTTGTGCCATGTCTCCATTGTTGTCACAAACGAGTGCCACTAGATCAGCATTGCTAGGGATAACTCCAAGTTTTGTGATGAACTTCTTGGTTTAAATAGCTTTTTTAGCCACATCTGAAGTCGCTATACTCAACCTCAATCGTAGAATCAACCACTATCTCTTGTTTTAAACTCTTCCAACTCATAGTGCCACGATTCAGGCAAAACAAATAGCTAGATTGTAACTTAAAGTCATATTTATTTTACTGTAAACTAGCATCGATATAACCACTTAGAACATGATCATTCCCTCCTTCATAGACTGAGAAAGCATCCTTAGTCCTTCTCAAGTACTTAAGGATGTTCTTAACTACTATCCAGTGACGCTCACTTGGGTCAACCTGATACTTGCTCGCCATGTTTAAAGCATACGAGCCATCAAGCCTAATACATAACATGGCGTACATGATAGATCTAATAGCTAAAGCATATGGAATCTTAACCATTTTATGCTAAAAGTTGTTTTCTTTATATTATTAAAGGTGGCCGATTACTTTATGCTTTATATTATGTTTACTTATTTTTATATTATAAGTAACTTAATTCCTTTAATTTGGTTGGCAGGTATTCTTGATTAATCATGGATGTATGTTGTGAGAAGTATGAAATTAGATTAAATCATTGATTAAATACCTAAGATTCTTTGAACATATTATTATGATTGTTAGTTTAATTTGATAGGGTGCACACTATTTGGTTAATTCTGATAATTGCTAGATTAAAAACTTAAGTTTGTAATTACTTAATGCTTTAATCACTAAGAGAGCTATGAGAATCAAAGTTTAAGTTAAATGAACCGAGGTTATGTGCTTGTTATTTAATTCAATTCATATCTTTCTAAATATTAAAGCTGCTACAAGAATATATCAAAAGAGTTTGTTCAAGGTAATTTAAGTAGTTAGAGATTAATTGAAGAGCTTGTTTCAATTAACGAATTAGTAAAGAAAGATGTTGTAATAGAGCTTGTTGTTGCATTTTGATTGAATATTTAATTAATGAAATCTCTTGAATTTAATGATCAATATTAAATCCAAGAAAATCAAGATACATATTAATTGAGCTTTCTTGTATTTGACAAAACCAATTACTTTATATTAGATATAAGTTTACTTAATTTTCTTTACAAATCGATTTATTAATATTAGAACCCCCTTGTCATTTTCTTTATATTCAAATTAAAAGAACTTTAATTTTCTTAAATAATTTGATTTCTTCAATCCCTGTGGGATCGACCTCTACTCCGCTATCTACAAAATAGTTGTTTAGAGTGAATTATTTTTTGTGTACTCGACACACATAGCATGTTTGATGCAAGTTCACGCAAGACAATGAGGTAATTCCCTAGGCCAATCTTTAAAGCAGATCGAACGTTGGACTATTTAAGGCAAGGAGGTAATATTCCTGGTACGAGACTACGCCCACTCTAAGTGACCTAGACGTGTATCCGCAACTGCACGGGTCCTACAAGTAATAATGAGATTTGAGTCTCGGATTATCGTCCCACAGAGAATCTAATTAGCCTAATTAAGTACCGGTTAATTTTACCCTAAGTATATCTTAGCAAATTATGAATTTTCAGTGGGTGCTCTACATGGCTAAAATTAAAAAAGTACTGAAAACAATAAAAATTATAAAATAAAGAAAATAACATAGAGCTAAAATTACTTACAGAGCTCCGAGCAATTAAAAGCAATAACCTACAAAAGATAATTAAAACAGTTAAAATTAATTAATGCAAATAAACTAAATTGCAAATAAGAAATAAAATTACTTGAATAAAATTAGACAATCCTAAATAAAAATAAAATGTGCATGCAATTAATCTAATTATGCAAAAACTAACTTAAATCTAATGAAATAAAATTTAATAAAATTCCTAAATATAACTAAGAAACTAATTACCTATAAAATGATCCTAAATTAATTATAACTCTAACTAATTACTTCTAATAAAACAAAATCTAAATAATGCATGAGAACTATTTTTTTAGATTTTTCAATTTAAAATGCAAACTTAAAAATGCATAACATGATTTTATCCCTAATTTAATTTTAATTGCAACACCTAACACTAAAATAAAAATTAACTAATGACATAATTAAATCTAAGCAAAGGAAATATAACTAACATGCAAATTAATTTAAAACTCTAATTTTTAAGCTAACAAACAATATTGAAAATAAAAAAATATATATAAAATATTAAAAATGCATGAAAAATGGATTATTAACTATCTCAAACTACCAAACATGGCCTTAATCAAATTTATATGCTGCCCTCTACCTGACCGTGCATAGTACAGTGCACGTTCCAGCCTTTTGCTCCAGGCGCTGTCCGCAAGTGCTGTCCTGATTCAGCTTCATTCCCTGCAACACAGCCCATGTCTCTGCCCAGCTAGCGTCTGCTTCAGCTGCACCCAACATTCCTCGTCGATCCTACACACGTCTTCCCTACTGCACAGCTCTGTACTGATTTCTGCAAGCACGACTGTTACAATGGGATTATCGTTCCTGCTAAAACAACATCAAGCAAAAGATAGGTGCGCTAACAGGTGCTGCTGTAAGTTACCATGTACTGCACTGCCTTCTGCTCTTTCATTCTGTGTAGCTCAGCACTGCTCCGTGCACCTCCATCTTTGCTGTAAATATTCATACCAGCAAATGTCAGCTTTGTCACAATAACAACAAGGCTGAACAGATTAATAAAGCATGGTTTTAAAGGATTAACAATGGAACACAAGCAGAAATTGTCAACTTGTAAACTTAAAGTAGAAAATGGAAACAGAAAATGTAAACTGAAATGAAAGCCAAAGTTAACAGAAAATGAAGAAAATGAATAGTAAATGGTTTAGAAAACAGGGGAGAACAGAGGAGAATACAGCCTCTGTCCCCTGCAGGAGTCCCGCCAGTCACGATTGCGAGCGGCAAGTTCTGGCTCTATACCTTGCTTCAGCCCAGCTCTTCACACACACCAATTGTAGCCTGTACTAGCAGCAACAAATCAGCAGCCCCTGGACAGCAAGAACCTGCACCGAAAACCAACAAAAGAAGCAGAAACAACTGAAAGTTCTCGGTTGCTAGAAACGGTAACTATGAACCCAAAAAACTCAGCTGGGTATGCTTCCTGCCTTGGGTCTCCAACATCATCAACATTTTATACTTCAACCCAGTTGATGAAGGCCATCGACAGTGAGCATAAAACACAGCATTGCATTCTCATTTACCCAGCTTTTGCATAAAATTGACTAGAATCCTAAATACCAAATAATAACTATTGATGAAAAATAATTAGAACAGAGGAATTACTAGAAACTAAATTAAAACAAAGAAAATGCCGAGAAGGGGTAGGCATAATGGCTACTGTCACCAGCCACAAATCTGCCCCAGATTCTACCCGAATGAACACTAAAAGCCATAGAAACAAAGTAGTGAAAATGAACTAAAGAAAAAACAAGCTTTTCATTGAATAATTTTAAAGGTTCAAACTTTAGTAAAATAAAACCTTGTAAAAACCCATATCCATGGAGGCTGCCAACGTGAACTACCGAAGACTAGAAAAGAAATGAAATTTCTCTTAAAATAAAAGTAGCAATTGCTATAAACAGTAACTAAATACGAATGGTGGCTAACAACATTAATTGAAATATAGAGCAAACAGGAAAGCTTTTAAAGAAAAATAAGAAAAACTATTCTAACACTACTCCTACCCTAAATTACTCTACCCTAAATTTACTTCTAAAAACTACTCCTAAATTACTTTTACCCTAAAAACTACTTGATTTTTCAATTACTTATCATGTTCTATTTATACACAAACTTAGGGGTACAGTGGTAATTTTTCATCCTAGATGAGTTGGCATTGTTTGGTCACTTGTCTTCATTACATTCGCTGCACAGTAGATATTTTCACGTCACTTGTCTTTTTGTCCACTTGGATGTACGATGTGGCCCGACGTGTGTCTTCCAGAAGGTGGGCACTGTATTCGTCATTCTTATCTTTCCGAAGCGAATAACATACAGACACCCGACATCACATGTGTCTAGACGAATGGTGACTTGGTCAACAAATTGGAAGTGGTCCAGTCTCCTTTTAGCCTGTTTTCAACCCATTTTCGACAGAAACGACTGATTTTCATCGGGATTTAATTTACCTGCACATTAAAGAATTTTAATTAAATACATGTAAACCCCACAAATTTCCTACATTAATTAAATTATATAAAAATGGAATGATGAGAAGTAGGCAAAAAATATATATTTGTGATATTGAATAATGGAAACAAGTGATAATATATATATATGTATTTATGTGAATATATATTTATATATATATATATATATTTGGGTATATACATATAGGTGTGTATAATGAAAGGGTATGTTAGTAGATGTACATATATTTGATAATGAATAAGGAAAGCCAAGGATAAAATAAATATGTGTATATACTTAGGTGTATATACATATAAGAGTATATGAAAAATGTGTATATACTTGGGTGTATATACAAATGAGTGTATAAAATAAATGTGTGTTTTAGTATATGTACATACAAAGAATGGACACATGTGATGAGGAAAAAAAATGAAAACAAATAATAATATATATTTAGGAGTATATATATATATATATATATATATATATATATATATATATATATATATATATATATATATATAGATATATTCATGAGTATATACATGTAGATGTATATGATAATGTGTATGTCAATATTTGTACGTACAAAAATAATACATAGTAAGGAAAATATATAAACGTACGTGAATAGCCTAGGTATATACAATAATACGTACACACGCAGTAGTAACGATTACGATTTTAACGCAATTCGGACAATTCGCATGAATAGGGTGCTAAGTATACAATTTCGGTGTATGTGAATCGTAGAGAGAATTAAAGGAGGTACTAGGAGGCGTCACCACTCGAGCACAGAGATTTTGATAGATCGAGGTAAGGGGATATAATTTAAAATGGTAATAGTTACTTTCTGAACCTTGATAAAGAAAGCTTACAAAGACATGAAGTATGATTTTCATATATGTTTCTAAATTATATTTCTGATCCAGACTGTGCTCTATGTATTTATGTTTTTGAATAATTGTATATAACTGATTTTGATTTTGGAATAAAAGCATGTCTTCTGAAATGATCTTTCGAATAAGATGAATTTATTTCGATGTTTTCGTATATGAAAACTATAGTTGTTTTGAGTATGTTATGAAAACTATGGGCCATTTGTTGTAAGACCCGAATTTAGTTAAAACGCGAAATGAGTATGTTATGAAAGGAAGGATTGAAATGGTCCCAAATTAATCGAACGGGATTTGAACTGGCGATAAAGATTCAAAACACGAAATTAAAAATGCAAAAGGACTGAAATGGAATTTTTGAACACATACAGGGGTAAAACGGTCAAAAGACCGAAATTTGGGATAAATTCGGCAAGAAAAATTCAATTAAAAATAAGGATTTAGGATATGTTGATCAATAATGAGGAAATTATACAATTTCGTGTGCAATTGATCAAAATCTGAAATTTTTAGAAATACCAAAAAGTCACCCGGGATAATATCTCGAAAATACGAAGAAATTATACCGAAAAAATGATTAAAAATATAATAAATAAATTAAATTAAATTATTTGGAATAAAATAATAGAATTGTAGATATTTTTAGATTATTTTAGACTATTTTAATGAATATTTTAATAATAAAATAATTTATAAATAATGATAATAATAATTAAAAAAAGAGAAATCTGAAATCGGGAGAACCTGAAAACAGAAAAAACGAAACCGACTGCGACCCGTGAGAACCGAGGAAGATCCCAGCACATCGACGATCGATGACCTCCGACGAAGCCATGAGGAGGAAGAGGAGAGGCCGAAGATCACGTGGACACCAGAGACGCGCCGTTAGGTGACCGGAGGACGCCGATCGAAGTGAAGGAAACCCGAGGGAGAAACGGGCCGATTCCCAGTGAACCACGGTGACTGGGCTGGAACAGAAGCCACCGACACGTTTAGGTGGAGGAACCGATTCTTTTGAGACTGGTATCGACCGGCAAGATCGTCGGAAACGCTGACGACGGCAAAGTGACAGAAACGGCACCGTTTTGCCAAAAGGAAAGGGGAGGAAAATGAGGGAAAAGGAAGGAAAGAGGAAAGGAAAAGAAAAGAAAAAAAAGGAGAAAAATAGAAAAAGGAAAAAGGGGAAGATTTTCGGGGATACACCGGACTTCGAGTAAGCCGATACGAGGTCAAAATTGACCGATTTAAATTTCGAGAAATTTATTTAAATTATATTTAATCAAAAATTAACCTGAAATTAAATATATAATTGTGCAGTTTTACGACAAAGCCGAACGAGAGCCGATTGAGCTTCGATTTTTGTACCCTGCATCATATTGGGTAAGTATATTTTAATTACGAGAATATGAGTCATTTAATACAGAGTTTCGATTATTTTATGGAATTTACGGATTAATTCTGTATAAAAAGGAATTTAATCGGAATTGCAACGTAATTACCGTAAATAGTATACGGGCTATCCAATGAGTTTGGAACGAAATCCGATGATTATTGGTAAGCTGAATGAGCCAAGTAAACCCGAAAAAGGGATTTAATAAGTAGAAATAGGCTGAAAATGGGTCGTGGCCCATTAAGGTGCAATTGGGCCCAATAAAGTAAAACGGGCTGAGTACGTTAGATTCAATCAGTAAATGTGATATACTGATAAAGATAATTGAATTGACCCCAATTATGTGGTTATATGCAGTTCCATAGACTTGGTTGACGCGCAGTTGGATTGAGAGATCGAGTATTATCGAGACGAGATAAGGTTGTGTGTGATTCCAGGTAAGGGAATTTTATAGGTGCATAGAGATTTCTATACGTATTTTTGAGGGGATATACAGGGCCTAGAATTTCTTTAAGTATCTAGAATTTCTTTAAGTATCTAGAAACAAAATAATATTTTTTACGAAAATCGGGGCATAGGTGAATAAAGAAAAGAGACGATTTTGCCCCTGGAAGTAAAATTTACAAAAAAAGGGTAGTAAGGCAGATAAATTGCATGATTTCATGTTTTTAATGTTTTATATGAATGTATTGCTTTGATTTAAGCAAATATGCACATAGGTTGGCTGTTGATTTCATGAATTATACGAAAGGGTACCGGTTTATATCGGTTACGATTTTAAAAGATGTTTTATTAAGATTGAGCCACCTATCGTATTTACATGAATAAAAAGAGTACTAGACTCTTACTCGCACTCAAGTTTACTGATTTATTACTCATGAAAAGCCGTACTGGAGCATTGCTCATACGAAAAATTTATGTGTGCACAAAATCGTGCTGGAGCTTCGCTCGCACGAGATTTTAGATATCATGATATGCATAGCGTGGTGCTAGAGCTTCGCTCGCACTAGACGTGAGTTGACATGCATATAGTTGTGCGGAAGCCTCCTGTAGACTGTGTGTCGTAGAGAGTTGATATGCTCGCACGTATACTTTGAGACATGTGTTGGTTATCGACATAGTATTGGGGTGGGTAAGTCCTACGGCAGGCACCCCCAGACTATGATATAGGTCCACGGAGTACGTTGTACCGTGTATATCACACGGAGTACGTTGTACCGTGCAGTCATGATGACTCGATGATGTTACTTGATATTCTGGCGGGTAGGATTTAACCCCACCTCCCATTACAGTTGTGATGCCCCACACACCGGGATCCGTGTAGCTTGGGATCACAAGGATAAATTATGGCCATAGTCCTCGATTTTCATATAGTAACCTACATGCCTCACATGATATCATACGGTCTGAGTAGACCAGGATGAACCCGAGGGAGGGGTAATGTCCCGATTTATGTTTTTAAACGAGATGCGATTTAATGAATCAAGGTATTCCTGAGTGATGGGTTTAGCCTTGATGTGATTGTTTTCTGATGAAACAAATAAATTTTAACGTGATGAGTTTGTGATTAAACAAATAAGTTTTAAAGTGATGAGTTTATGATGAAACTAATAAGTTTTAATGTGACGTGCATGAGATGTCATACATGACGATTTTTCCATGTTTGATTTATATGTCGATTTCATGATTTCTCTTATATGATATATACATACATGTGGCATCGTTTTAGTCTTACCTCATGCTCCAAATATAAACGATTTTATATCATGACATTATCAGCACGTAGATAATATAGTTATCTACCTGTTTACATTATTACCTTACTGAGCAAGTTTCGCTCACCCTTTCATTTTCCACCCCACAGGGTACATTCAGTAGAAGAGAACGACATTAGTCTTGCATTTCGGTTATCCGCTGCTTCCTATCAAGACCAGGTATACACATTCGTATAATTTTTGTATCTGAACATATAGAGGCACAGTACTATATACGGATTGTAATATTGGGGATGTATTTAGTTAAAATAAATTAATATGTAAATGTAATATGAAAAATAGATGTTAAGGTAAGTAACATGACAGGAGGGACTAACATCGACTCATAGCCCAACTGTTAGTAGTGAAACTGTTCACGACGGGTAAGGAAATGAAAAAGCGAAAAATTTACTCTGATTTTTAGGTAATTTGGGTCGTGACAAGAAGTGGTATCAGAGCAGAGTTGGTCTGATATGAGTCGATGTTAGTGGTTAAGTAAATTTACATCCCCATGTACTGTGCATTATTTAGATACAATTGTGTATATCTAGATGGAACTGCAGCTAAGAATTTAGTTTTGAATGCAAGAATATACTTTTTATAACTGATAGCCGCTATGGTAGAGGGGCGAGTACACATGCTCGAAACTGTAGAGATCGGCCTGAGAGTCGAATGAGACATCACATGAGACTCAAGATGAAAGTGAAGTGGAGGCTGATTTTGAGCATACTCCACAGGGTCCTATAAAGAGACCAAACAGTATTGAGACACGCTCCAAGAGGATGGAGTGGAGTGTAGAAAATATTTCAGAGTTGTTTACTCAGTCTATGCAGGTAGTTGAGGATAGGCAGGTAAAGCCTAAACTAATGCCTCAGACTATAGAGATTTTCACACCCCTCCGGTATATAACGAAGTAAAGAAACCAATAGTTACTGAGGACTGGGTGAATAAGATAGCGAAGTTGTATGGATTCTTTCGGTGTATGTCGACTGAGAAAGTGACTTTTAAATACGTTTATGTTGGAGGCGAGGCGGAGTATTGGTGGAAGTCCGCTCGACCCATCTGAAGAGTTAAACGTCCAAAGCCGACATGAGAAATATTTCTGGATGTATTCCGGTGACAGAATATTTCAGACACTACTTAAGGGAAATTACAAATAAAATTTCTTACACTGACCTAGAGACACTGGTTGATTGACAAGTATGAATCTTTTTTTATATACCTGGGCAGATATTACTCTGACACAATGGGCAGTGAGAGTCGAAAAGCTCAAAAGTTCTTGGAAGGGCTCAAATTGTCGATTTGAATCCGATTGGCTCACTACTTATGTCGAGGCAGTGCGCAGAATACAGTTGCGTGAATAATATCATGTGTTGCACGCCTCTGAGATTGGGAAAGGTAGTAAGGGCTGAAATAGAGATAGAAAAGAATATAGAATGACAGAGATGTCAGAGCAGGAAAGAGACCAGTTGGTAAGAGATTAGAGTTGACGAGTCATGGGGTAAAATGATTGGTAAGGCCCCAGTGTATCCAATTTCAACACTTATGAGAGGTATTGTGATTTGAGGACCTCGACCTGCTGCGAAGCAGTGTAAGAAGTGGGAGCAGTAGCCGTGTAAGTAGTGTAGCAGTGTAAGCAGTGTAACAGTGTCAGCAGTGTAAGCAGTGTAGGATGTGTGGTAGATACCACAGAAGTAGGGCCTACACATACACCTTATTAACTAAAATAGGCGTTAAGTGTGGTAAAACAGACCATTTATTTAACGATTGCTCAGAGTTGGGTGAGACTGCCCCACAGAAGGGTAAAGAGACAGAGAAAACCCTGTTGATATCTCCGCACCGAAAAAGGGAAGCCATAGCCGAAGAGAAAGTAGGCTGTTGGACGAGGGCGAGTGTATGCCTTGGACCAGGACATTACTGATGTTTCATATGATGTGGTGAAAGATACCACACTAGTTAAGAATAGTGAAGTAATTATTTTAATTAATCCTGGTGCCACGTATTTAGTCATACCGCCTTCATTTGAATATAAGTTAGTAAAAGATATGAATGCTTACACCCTTGGGCACAATACTGATAGTTAGTACCCCAATGAAGGAGGGTTAACTAACGAAATAATTATTAAGAGATTATAAGTTGAAAACAGGGGTAGAAGTATAAGTCAGCCAATTTTATTCAATAGACTATGAATAATTTGAAGTAATATTGAGAATAAATCTAAATTAGTCGACTGCAAATTATGATGTTTAGAGTTCTATTCTAAGATAGTGATATAGTTACACCTGAAAAGTATACTGTAAGTTTTGACAAGTAATAAAAGGGGTGTAGCGATTGAAATTAAAGAAGTAAATTGTAAGACCCGAAATTTAATCGTAAATTTTACGAGGTAGAAAAATATTCACAAATTTAAAGGAATGAGACTCGGACTAAAAATAAGGATCGAAATGGCCACAGGCCAAACGGGAAGGGAAGAAAATAAAATTTATCGAAAATACAAAATTAAATAGGAAAATATGGTGGAAGTATGAAGGAAAGCTAGGTTAATTTAATCCCGAAATAAGTGTAGGGGTAAAACGGTCAAAAGACCGAAATTCGGGATAAATACGATAAGAGAAATTTAATTAAAAATAAGGAATTAGGATATCTTGATCAATAGTGAGGAATTATATAATTTCGAGTCAAATTGATCAAGATCCGGAATTTTTAGAAATACCGAAAAGTCATCCGGGACAATATCCCGAAAATACGGAGAAATTATATCGGAAAAATAATTTAAAAACTAAATAAATTTAATTTAATTTAGTTAAATTAAATTGGTGGAATAAAATAATATTTTTTATAGATATTTTCAGATTTTTTTGACTATTTTAATGATTAGTTTAATAATAAAGTAAATAGTTAAATAATAGTAATGAAAAAAAAAAAACAACTGAAATCGGGAAAACCCGAAAACCAAAGGAAACCGAAACTCGTTCGCACCCGTGAGACCCACTGCCGATCTCGACCACCGGCGACCGTTCGACGTCCGACGAAGCTTCCAGGAGCAAGAGCAGAGTCCGGCGAACGCATAGGCACCGGAACCGAGCCGCGAGGTAGCCGGAGCAGCCCGATCCGAGCTCCGAAAATCCGAGGGAGAGAAGAGGTGATCGCCGGTGAACCACCGTGACTGGGCCGGAAAGGAAGCTACCGACGCGTTCAGGGGAGGAAGCCGGTCATTTTGGTACCGGTCTTGGCCGGTAAGATCGCCGGAGACGTCGACGACGGCAAGAGACAGTGAGGAGGTCAAAACGGTGCCGTTTTGCTGGAAGGAAAGGGAAGGAAAAAGAAGGAAAAGGGGAAGAAAAAGGAAAGAAAAGGAAAGAAAAGAAAGGAAAATAAGGGAAAAAAGAGAAAGAAAATTATCGGGGGACGACTCGAGGTTCGGGTAAGTTGATCGAGGGTCGATATTGACCAAAAGGTGAATTCCGAAAATTCAATTTAATATTATTTTAATGGAAAATAATCCGGATTTACCTAATTATGCAGTTTTACGACGGAGACCGAACGAGAGCCGATCGAGCTCCGATCTTCGTACCCCGCATCGTATCGGGTAAGTACGATTTAAATTCGGCATTAAGATTTCTTTAAATATCGATTTTTAAGTATTTTACGGAATTACGAATTAATTTCACATAGGAAGGAATATTAATTCGTAATTGCAATAAATTGCCGTAAATGGTATACGGGCTATCCAATGAACTTGGATCGAAGCCTGATAATTATTAGTAAACCGCATAAGCCCGGTATACCCGAAGAAGGGAATTAATAAATATAAAAGGGCTGAAATGGGCCGAGACCAAATAGGGTAAATAGGGCCCAATACTTTAAAGTTGGTCAGTAGATGCGATATACTGATCGAGATAAGTGAATTAACCTCGATTACGTGGTTATATGCAGTGACGTATCTTTGTTTGGCGCGCACTTGGACCGAGAGGTTCGGTAGCTTCGAGATAAGCTAAGTCTACGCGCGATTCCAGGTAAGGGAATTTTATGAGCACTTAGAGGTAGCTGTACGTAATTTTGAGGGTATTTACAGTACCTTAAATTCATTAGGCTACCCAAAAACAGAATAATAATTTTTACGATAAAAATATGGAAATAGTGAAAAATGATCATTTTGCCCCCAATTAGGAAAATTTCAAAAAGGGTAGTAAGGCTATGAAATTGCATGAATTTCATGATTTTAATGCTTTATATGAATAGACTGCTGTGATTTAAGCAAATACGAACATAGGTTGGCTATTGCTTTATTGAATTATACGAAAGGGTACCGGTTTGTACCGGTTACTATTTTTAAAAGATGTTTTGCAAAGACTTAGCCACTTATCGTATTTATACAAGTAAAAAGGAGTGTTAGAGTCTTACTCGCACTCAAGTTTACCGAATTATTTTCATGAAAAGCCGTACTAGAGCATTGCTCGTACGAGAAATTTGTGTGTGCATAACACCGTGCTGAAGCTTCGCTCGCACGCGATTTTAGATATCATGATATGCATAGCGTGGTGTTGGAGCTTCGCTCACACTAGACGCGAGTTGACATGCATATAGTCGTGCGGAAGCCTCTTGTAGACTGTGTGTCGTAGAGAGTTGAGATACTCGCACGTAAACTTTGAGACATGGGTTGGTTATCGACATAGTATTGGGCTGGCTAAGACCTACGGCAGGCACCCCCAGACTATGATATGGGTTCACGGAGTACGATGTACCGTGTATGTCACACGGAGTACGCTGTACCGTGCAGTCATGATGACTATTATGTTACTTGATATTCTGGCGGGTAGGACTTGACCCCACCTCCCGTTGCAGTTGTGATACCCCGCACACCGGGATCCGTGTGCCTGGGATCACAGGGACAAAATATGGCCATAGTCCTCGATTTTTCATACAGTAACCTACATGCCTCACATGATATCATATGGTCTAGATAGACCAGGACAAACCCGATGGAGGGGTAGTCCCGATTTATGTTTTTAAAAGAGATTTGATTTGATGAATCAAGGTATTCCCGAGAGATGGGTTCGACCTTGATGAAGTTGTTTTTATGATGAAATGAATGAATTTTAAAATGATGAGTTTTGTGATTAAACGAATGAGTTTTAAGTGATGAAGTTTTAATGTGACGAGCATGAGATGTCTTACATGATGATTTTCCATGTGTGTTTTACATGATGGTTCCATGATTTCTTGTATATGATATATACATTCATGTGGCATTGTTTTAATCTTATCTCATGCTCCGAAGGTAAAAGATTTTTATATCATGACATTATCAGCACGTAGATAGTATAGTTATCTACCTGCTTATATTATTGCCTTACTGAGCTGTTTATGCTCACCCTTTCATTTTCCACCCCACAGGGTATATTCAGCAGAAGAGAGCGACAATAGTTTCGCATCTCGGTTATCCGCTGCTTCTTAGCAAGATCAGGTATACACATTTGTATAATTTCGTATCTGAACATATAGATGCACAGTACTGTATATGGATTTAATATTGGGGATGTATTTTGTTTAAATAAATTGACATGTGAATGTGAATATGAAAATGGAATGGTAAATAGGTGAGAGGTTACTAACACCGAATCATAGCCCAACTGTTTAGTAGTGTAAAGGTTCACGACGAGTAAGGAAATGAAAAGCGAAAAATTTGTAGGGATTTTTAGGTAATTTGGGTCGTGACAAATTTAATGGTATCAGAGCAGAGTTGGCCTGATATGAGTCGGTGTTAGTGGTTAAGTAAATTTACATCCCCATGTACTGTGCATTGTTTAGATACAATTGTGTATATCAAGATGGAAGTGCAGCTAAGATTTTAGTTTCAAATGCAAGAATCTTGTTTTATAATTGATAGCCGCTATAGTAGAGTGGCGAGTACACATGCTCGAGGCCGTAGAGATTGGCCTGAGAATCGAATGAGTCGTGATATGAGACTCAAGATGAGATAGTGCACGAGGCAGAGGTCGTAGAGGTAGACCTGAGTCTGCTAAGTCGTGCTGAGTTGATTTGTGAGAATCAGGATGAAATTGAAATGGAGGCTAATGTTGAGTATGCCCCACAGAGTCCGACAGAGAGATCGGATAGAGTCCGACCGAGAGATCGGGCAGTATTGAGACACGTTCCAAGAGGATGGAGCGGAGTGTAGGAAATATTTCAGAGTTGCTTACTCAGTCTATACAGATAGCTGAGGATAGCCAGGGTAAAACCTAAACAGATGCCTCGGGCTATAGAGATTCTCACACCCTCCGATATATAGCAAAGTAAAGAAACCTATAGATGTTGAGGACTGGGTGTATGAGATAGCGAAGTGCTATGGATTTTTTTCGGTGTATGTCGACTGAGAAGGTGATTTTAAATACGTTTATGTTAGAGGGTGAGGCGGAGCATTGATGGAAGTCCGCTAGACCCATCTGAATGGTTAAACGTCCAGAGTTGACATAAAGAATAATTCTGGATGTATTCCGGTGACAGAATATCCCGGACACTATTTAAGAAAAAATTACAAGTAAAATTTTTTTTACACTGACCCAGAGGTATTGGTTGAGTGATGAATATGAATTTCAGATTATATCACTGGGCAAGTATGATACCCGATATTGTGGACAGTGAGAGTCGAAAAACCCAAAAGTTCATGGAATACTCGAATTATCGATTAGAGTTCGATTGACTCACTAATTATGTCGAGGCAGTGCGCAGAATACAGTTGCGAGAATAATATCATGTATTGCACGCCTCTGAGATTAGGAAAGGTAGTAAGAGCTGAAATAGAGACGGAAGAGAATAGATGATGACAGAGATGTCAGAGCGGGAAATAGATCAGTTGGTAAGAGATTAGAGTTGATGAATTACGGGGTAAGATAATTGGTAAGGCCCCAGTGCATCCAATTTTGGCACTCTTGAGGGGTATTGTGATTGGAGGACCCCGACCTACTACGAAATACTGTAGCAGTGTAAGTACTGTAAGCAGTGTAAGCAGAGTAGCAGCATGATCACTGTAGGATGTGTAGTGGATACCACGGAAGGAGGGTCTATACCTACACGGTATTGATGAAAATGGCCGTTAAGTATGGTAAGACGGACTATTGATTTGACTTGCACAGAGTTGGGCGAGATCCCCCACAGAAAGGTAAAGAGACAGAGAAAAATTTCGTTGGTATAATTGCAACGAAAAGGGAGGCCATAACCGAAAAGAAAAAGGAAAGTAGGTTGTTGGACAAAGGCGAGAGGATGTCTTGGACCAGGACACTATTGATGTTCATGGATGTGGTGTAAGATACCACACTTGTTAAGAATAATGAAGTACATATGTTCAGTGATCCTGGTGCCACATATTTATTCATACCGCCTTCATTTACATATAAGTGAGTAAAAGGGCATGAATGCCTACATCGTTGGGTATAATACTGATAAATGAGTACCCCAATAGAGGAGGATTAGTTAACGGAGTATGGATATAGAGAATTTTAAGTTGAAAACAGGGGTGCAACAGTTGAATTTACAGGAGGAAGGGATTGTACTCACAGAATGAATAAAGACAAGAGTTTTATTATAATTGATACGCAAAGGAGAAAATCTTTAAGATAAGGTAGATTCTAAATACAAGACGTATTGGAGTAAGAGGCGTATGCTAGGTAAGAACATCCTTACGATATGAAGTAATTGGGATTAAGCAATCAGTAAGGAATATAAATTATAACCAAGGATAAAGATGGGTATAACCATAACCAGTAGTTGTGGTTAAGTCTGAAGGTTAATAAAGGTATTTCAAAATACCTCCCCGCCTGAAGACTTGACAGCGTCTAGATATATATATATATATATAACCGATAACGTGAAACCGATCATCATAATGGATACCTTTAGTATTAGGATACCTTTAATAAGACGATAAGAATATTAAAATTCGACAAATTATAAAGGTTAACATAGTAAAATTTAATAGGAGCCGTTAAGATAAGAAAAGGAAATGGCGCAGGTTAGTACCTGAAAACGTAAGCGGTTGAGAAGGATCTTATACGCTTATGCGTAAATAAGTCAAGGATTAGATCGACTTGTAATCATCATTATCGATGATATGTTGGGTGTAGTTAAAGTCTAGGGCGATTTATAAGCAATAATGGGAAGATGATTTTTACAGATGGATTGCTGCGAGTTCTAAGAGGATATACCTTGTTGAAACGTTTAACTAAGAAACGTGGTCTTGAATAAGATGATAAATAAGATGATAGATGTGACATGGATTTTGGTGTAGTGAAGTATGAACTGACCACCTTGATTAATTTCGCCATACCCAACAGCTCAAGAGGTTCCCAGTGAGTATAGATACCTCGAAATTATGATGGAGCTGTGTATTGATGTATAATGGGAAGATAGTCAATTTTGGAGACAAACAACTCTTTGATCATTAAATAAACTATCTGACCCATGATTTTAAGTTGGCAACGGTAGTATTTGTACCAAGGATATGGTACTATTATGTACATAGTGAGAAATTGTGGATATGCACTGATCATAAAGCCCGAGTATCTGTTTTCACAGAAAGGGGCGAATATGAAAATACATATTGGGTTAGAGCTTCTGAGAGATTTTGATTTATGAAAATTGTACCTCCCAGGAAAGGCTAATGTGATGACTGATGCCTTGAGCAGAAAGAGCCTCGGGATGGTACCACATATGATGGTCAGGGAGCGTGAGCTGCGAGATGCAGTTGTGAGCCTCAGTATAGATGTGATCCCTTCTGATGATGACAGTGATCGTGTGACAGTTAGCCTGATGATTAGAACCGGATGAGAGTGCCCGGATTTCCCAGGCTTAGCGTGATGATCGGCATGATGTCGATAGTGTGGGTCAGATTCAGAAGGGTACAGTGATAGAGTTCACAGTGGGTGATGATGAGTTACTGAGGATTCCGAGACAGTATGAGTGCTCCCCAGGACCACAGTTGATAAGATAGTAATATTGCCAGAAGCTCACTCTTTGGGATATACAGTGCATACGGAAAGTAATAAAGATATATTGAAATCTCGAAAAGGGTATTGGTGGTCAGATGTGAAAGGAGATAAGGTAGAGATTGTGGAAAAAGGTGCCTAGTGTGTCAGCAGGATAAGGTAGAGTACTAAAAGTCTGCAGAGTTATTGCAGCACCTACCTATATCGACACGGTATGAAAAATGAGAGCAAGTCTCCATGAATTTTATGATGGGTTACAGAGAACCCAGGTGAATTACGAGGCTATTTGGATGATAGTCGATAGAGTGACTAGGTCTACCCACCTTCTGGTTATGAAATCCCCAGATACTCAGAGTGTGTATGAGGATCAGGTATAAGGAAGATTGTGTAATATTAAGTAGCGTTCCAGTGAGCATGGTATCATATAGGGATTCCCGCTTCACTCTCTACTTCGGAGGATATTTAAGGAAGCTATGGGAACTCGACTGAGTATTAGCACAGCTTTTCGTCCTCAGACAGATGGTCAGTCAGAGAGGACTGTACAGGTTCTGGAGGATCCGATGAAAGTGTGTGCCTTTGATTTTATAAGCTCCTGGAATGATCAGTTGATTTCTAATTGAAGTTGCCAATAACGACAGTTGGCAGTTGAGTATCGGGATAACAAGATATGAGGTAGTGTATGGTTGTAGGGGTTGTTCCCCAAATTGGATAAGAAAAAGTGGGTGACAGATAGAATTATTTTCGACTTTGGATAATAAGTCTCTGAGGATGTTTTAGTTAAGGATGAGAGATTAAGAACACCTCAGAGCAGATAGATAAATATCGAAATTCACCTTTGGTGAATTAGTGTGATTGAAAGTTACTTGTCCTAAGAGAGTAAGGACATAGTGAGCTTTTGGAAAAAGTAAATTGAGATACGTTGGATTAAATCTTTGGGAGATTGGACAAGTGGGAGATAAGACCTGTAGGTTGGTGTTATCATTTGAATTAACAGGCACCCACAATGTCCCAGCTTTGGATGCTTCAGAAATACTATCCAGATCCAGCACAGGTGATAGGATATGAGATCCAACAGTTAAGCTTAATGAAAAGATAAATATATTGAGAAGTTGATTCGGGCATTAAACAGGAAAGAGAAAGTATTGAGATTTAAGATGATCTCCCTAATTAAAGTTCTTTGGTAGTAATACACTCCGGAGAAGGTCACATAAGACTTTAAGAGTATGATATGATTAATGTACCCGGAGTTGTATATGGACTCATCTGACTTGGTTTTAATTTGGAGGACCAAATTTCTTAAGTGGGGGAGATTTGTAAGACCCGAAATTTAATCGTAAATTTTACGAGGTAGAAAAATATTCACAAATTTAAAGGGATGAGACTCGGACTAAAAATAAGGATCGAAATGGCCACAGGCCAAACGGGAAGGGAAGAAAATAAAATTTATCGAAAATACAAAATTAAATAGGAAAATATGGTGGAAGTATGAAGGAAAGCTAGGTTAATTTAATCCCGAAATAAGTGTAAGGGTAAAACGGTCAAAAGACCGAAATTCGGGATAAATACGATAAGAGAAATTTAATTAAAAATAAGGAATTAGGATATCTTGATCAATAGTGAGGAATTATATAATTTCGAGTCAAATTGATCAAGATCCGGAATTTTTAGAAATACCGAAAAGTCACCCGGGACGATATCCCGAAAATACGGAGAAATTATATCGGAAAAATAATTTAAAAACTAAATAAATTTAATTTAATTTAGTTAAATTAAATTGGTGGAATAAAATAATATTTTTTATAGATATTTTCAGATTTTTTTGACTATTTTAATGATTAGTTTAATAATAAAGTAAATAGTTAAATAATAGTAATGAAAAAAAAAAAAAAACAACTGAAATCGGGAAAACCCGAAAACCAAAGGAAACCGAAACCCGTTCGCACCCGTGAGACCCACTGCCGATCTCGACCACCGGCGACCGTTCGACGTCCGACGAAGCTTCCAGGAGCAAGAGCAGAGTCCGGCGAACGCATAGGCACCGGAACCGAGCCGCGAGGTAGCCGGAGCAGCCCGATCCGAGCTCCAAAAATTCGAGGGAGAGAAGAGGTGATCGCCGGCGAACCACCGTGACTGGGCCGGAAAGGAAGCTACCGACGCGTTCAGGGGAGGAAGCCGGTCATTTTGGTACCGGTCTTGGCCGGTAAGATCGCCGGAGACGCCGGCGACGGCAAGAGACAGTGAGGAGGTCAAAACGGTGCCGTTTTGCTGGAAGGAAAGGGAAGGAAAAGGAAGGAAAAGGGGAAGAAAAAGGAAAGAAAAGGAAAGAAAAGAAAGGAAAAGAAGGGAAAAAAGAGAAAGAAAATTATCGGGGGACGACTCGAGGTCCGGGTAAGTTGACCGAGGGTCGATATTGACCAACGGGTGAATTCCGAAAATTCAATTTAATATTATTTTAATGGAAAATAATCCGGATTTACCTAATTATGCAGTTTTACGACGGAGACCGAACGAGAGCCGATCGAGCTCCGATCTTCGTACCCCGCATCGTATCGGGTAAGTACGATTTAAATTCGGCATTAAGATTTCTTTAAATATCGATTTTTAAGTATTTTACGGAATTACGAATTAATTTCACATAGGAAGGAATATTAATTCGTAATTGCAATAAATTGCCGTAAATGGTATACGGGCTATCCAATGAACTTGGATCGAAGCCCGATAATTATTAGTAAACCGCATAAGCCCGGTATACCCGAAGAAGGGAATTAATAAATATAAAAGGGCTGAAATGGGCCGAGACCAAATAGGGTAAATAGGGCCCAATACTTTAAAGTTGGTCAGTAGATGCGATATACTGATCGAGATAAGTGAATTAACCTCGATTACGTGGTTATATGCAGTGACGTATCTTTGTTTGGCACGCACTTGGACCGAGAGGTTCGGTAGCTTCGAGATAAGCTAAGTCTACGCGCGATTCCAGGTAAGGGAATTTTATGAGCACTTAGAGGTAGCTGTACGTAATTTTGAGGGTATTTACAGTACCTTAAATTCATTAGGCTACCCAAAAACAGAATAATAATTTTTACGATAAAAATATGGAAATAGTGAAAAATGACCATTTTGCCCCCAGTTAGGAAAATTTCAAAAAGGGTAGTAAGGCTATGAAATTGCATGAATTTCATGATTTTAATGCTTTATATGAATAGACTGCTGTGATTTAAGCAAATACGAACATAGGTTGGCTATTGCTTTATTGAATTATACGAAAGGGTACCGGTTTGTACCGGTTACTATTTTTAAAAGATGTTTTGCAAAGACTTAGCCACTTATCGTATTTATACAAGTAAAAAGGAGTGTTAGAGTCTTACTCGCACTCAAGTTTACCGAATTATTTTCATGAAAAGCCGTACTGGAGCATTGCTCGTACGAGAAATTTGTGTGTGCATAACACCGTGCTGAAGCTTCGCTCGCACGCGATTTTAGATATCATGATATGCATAGCGTGGTGTTGGAGCTTCGCTCACACTAGACGCGAGTTGACATGCATATAGTCGTGCGGAAGCCTCTTGTAGACTGTGTGTCGCAGAGAGTTGAGATACTCGCACGTAAACTTTGAGACATGGGTTGGTTATCGACATAGTATTGGGCTGGCTAAGACCTACGGCAGGCACCCCCAGACTATGATATGGGTTCACGGAGTACGATGTACCGTGTATGTCACACGGAGTACGCTGTACCGTGCAGTCATGATGACTATTATGTTACTTGATATTCTGGCGGGTAGGACTTGACCCCACCTCCCGTTGCAGTTGTGATACCCCGCACACCGGGATCCGTGTGCCTGGGATCACAGGGACAAAATATGGCCATAGTCCTCGATTTTTCATACAGTAACCTACATGCCTCACATGATATCATATGGTCTAGATAGACCAGGACAAACCCGATGGAGGGGTAGTCCCGATTTATGTTTTTAAAAGAGATTTGATTTGATGAATCAAGGTATTCCCGAGAGATGGGTTCGACCTTGATGAAGTTGTTTTTATGATGAAATGAATGAATTTTAAAATGATGAGTTTTGTGATTAAACGAATGAGTTTTAAGTGATGAAGTTTTAATGTGACGAGCATGAGATGTCTTACATGATGATTTTTCATGTGTGTTTTACATGATGGTTCCATGATTTCTTGTATATGATATATACATTCATGTGGCATTGTTTTAATCTTATCTCATGCTCCGAAGGTAAAAGATTTTTATATCATGACATTATCAGCACGTAGATAGTATAGTTATCTACCTGCTTATATTATTGCCTTACTGAGCTGTTTATGCTCACCCTTTCATTTTCCACCCCACAGGGTATATTCAGCAGAAGAGAGCGACAATAGTTTCGCATCTCGGTTATCCGCTGCTTCTTAGCAAGATCAGGTATACACATTTGTATAATTTCGTATCTGAACATATAGATGCACAGTACTGTATATGGATTTAATATTGGGGATGTATTTTGTTTAAATAAATTGACATGTGAATGTGAATATGAAAATGGAATGGTAAATAGGTGAGAGGTTACTAACACCGAATCATAGCCCAACTGTTTAGTAGTGTAAAGGTTCACGACGAGTAAGGAAATGAAAAGCGAAAAATTTGTAGGGATTTTTAGGTAATTTGGGTCGTGACATAAATGATTGTACTCATGGGATGAGTAATGACAGAGTTTTGTTATAAGTGATATACGAAAAGAGATAAGCTTTGCGATGTGATAGATCCTGAATACAAAATCTATTGGAATAAGAGGCGTATGTAAGGTACGAATATCTATGATACGTGAATTAATTTGGATTAAAACAATTAGTAACGAATATCAATTGTGACCACATGGACTGATATGTAAAGTAATTGTGGTCAAGTCTAAGGGTTAATAAAGGTATTTCAAAATACCTCCCCGCCTGAAGACTTGACAGCGTCTAAAAGTATACACAACCTATAAATTGAAATCGATAGTCGTAATATATACATTTAAAATTAGGGTACCTTTACTTGTACGATAAAGAAATATAGAATTCGATTAATCGTGAAGGTTTAAAAATTAATTAAAAATTGTATAAAAGCCGTTAATATAAAAAAAATGACGCGGGTTAGTAGCTTCAACGGAAGCGATTTCGAAATGACATTATACGTTTATGCGTACATAGGTCAAGGATATGGGTGATTGAAATATTTAGTGGAACACAACTACGAAGAGATATTTAAACTTTACCTGGACCGATTTGTTGTCATCCATATTGATGATATTTTTGGGTGTATTTACAGTCCAGGAAAAATTATAAACAACAATTAAAAATTGTTTTTACAATGATTTGTTGAGAGTTCTCAAAATGGACTACTTTATTGACACGTTTAACTTAGAAAAAGTTATATTTAAATGGGATGATAGACGTGACAGGAGTTTGGTGTACTGAAGTAATGAACTGACCATCGCAGTTATTCTCACCATACCCAATAGATTAAGAGGTTTCTCATGAGTCTATGGATACCTAAAAATAATGAATGGGCTGTGTATTGATGCAAAAATTATGAATCCAGACAACTCAAGGATCATGAAATGACTATTCGGCCCATGATTTAAAGTTGACAGCGATAGTGGTTGTATTGAGTATATGACAATACTATGTACATGGTGAGAAATTTCAAGTATGCACTGATCATAAAAGCCCCAAATATTTGTTTTCACAGAAAGAGTCGGATATGAGAACAAAGAGGGTTAGAGCTTCTGAGGGATTATGATTGTGGAAATTGTACCACCCAGGAAAGGCTAATGTAATGGCTAATGCTTTAAGCAGAAAGAGCCTCGGGATGGTATTACATATGATGGTCAGGGAGCGTGAGCTGCTAGAGCAGTTGTAAGCCTCACTAGTGATGTGATCCCCTCTGATGATGACAGTGATTGTGTGACAGCTAGCCTGGGATTAGAACTGGATTTGACAGGCTTAGCGTGATGATCGGCAGGATGTCGATAGTGTGGGTCAGATTCAGATGGGTACAGTGACAGAGTTCATAGAGAGTGATGATGACTTACTGAGGTTCAGAGACAGTATAAGTGCTCCCCAAGACCACAGTGATGAGATAGTTATCGTCAGAAGCTCACTCTTCGGGATATACAATGCATCCGAGAGGTAACAAATATATCAAAATCTTAGAAAAGAGTATTGGTGGTCAGATAGGATAAGAGACATGGTAGAGATTGTGGAAAAGTGTCTCGTATGTCAGCAGAGTAAGGTAGAGTAAAAGAAGTTGCAGGGTTATTGCAGTTTCTACCTATATTGACACGAAAATGGGAACAAGTTACCATGAATTTCGTGAAGGGTTACAGAGGACCAGGATGAATCATAAGGCTATCTGGGTGATATTCGATAGATTTACTAAGTCTACGCACCTTTTGGTTAGAAAATCCCCAGATACTCTGAGTGTGTAGGCGAATTTATGTGTATGAAAAATTGTGGAACACCAATTATTTTTCCAGTGAGCATGATATCAGATAGGGATTCCCGCTTCACTTCTCATTTCTAGGAATAACGTTTTCAGGAAGCTATGGGAACCCGACTGAGTGTTAGCACAGCTTTCCATCCTCAAATAGATGGTCAGTCAGAGAGGACTGTACAGGTTCTGGAGGATATGATGAGAGCGTGTGCCATTAAATTGATAAGCTCATGGGATGATCAATTGTTACTAATTGAATTCACCAATAATGACAATTGTCACTTGAGTATCGGGATGACTTCAGATGAGGTATTGTATGGTTGTAAGGGTTGTTTCCCCGATTTGGATAAGAAGAAGTGGGTGACAGATAGAAAATCATTTCGAATTAGTAAGATAAACCTTTGAGGATGTTAGGTTAATTGTGAAGGATTAAGAACACCTCAGAGCAGATAGAAAAGTTATGTTGACAAGAGACAGAAACCATTGGAATTCACTGAGGTGAATTAGTATTGTTGGAAGTTACATACTCTTAGGACAAAACATAAGGACGTAACGAGATTCGAAAAGAGATTGGACAAAGTGGGAAACAAAGCCTATAGGTTGGCGTTACCACTTGAATTAGCAGGCATCCACAATGTGTCCTATCTTATGATGCTTCGAAAATACTATCCGGATCCAGCATATGTGATTGGATATGAGCTCCAACTGCTTAGCTCAATGAAAGTATAACGTATGATTGGAAAATCGATTCGGGTATTAAACAGGAAGGAGAAAGTGTTGAGGTTTAAGATGATCTCCCTAATTAAAGTATGTTGGTAGTATTACACTCCGAAAAAAGTCACTTAAGAATGACAGTATATGATACAATAGACATACCCGGAGTTGTTTATGGATCCATTTAACTTGGTTCTAATTTAGAGGATCAAATTTCTTAAGTGGGGGAGATTATGTAAGACTCGAATTTAGTTAAAACACGAAATGAGTATGTTCGTGAAAGGAATGATTGAAATGGTCCCAAATTAAACGAACGGGATTCGAACTGGAGATAAAGATTCAAAACACGAAATTAAAAATGCAAAAGGACTGAAATGAAATTTTTGAACACATGCAGGGGTAAAACGGTCAAAAGATCAAAATTTGGGATAAATTCGATAAGAAAAATTCAATTAAAAATAAGGATTTAGGATATCTTGATCAATAATGAGGAAATTATACAATTTCGAGTCCAATTGATCAAGATCCGAAATTTTTAGAAATACCGAAAAGTCACCCGGGACAATATCTCGAAAATACAGAGAAATTATACCGAAAAAATGATTAAAAATATAATAAATAAATTAAATTAAATTAAATTATTTGGAATAAAATAATAAAATTGTAGATATTTTTAGATTATTTTAGACTATTTTAATAATAAAATAATTTATAAATAATGATAATAATAATTAAAAAAAAGAGAAATCTGAAATCGGGAGAACCCGAAAACAGAAAAAATGAAACCGACTGCGACCCGTGAGAACCGAGGACGATCCTAGCACACCGGCGACCGATGACCTCCGATGAAGCCACGAGGAGGAAAAGGAGAGGCCGACAATCACGTGGACACCGAAGACGCGTCGTCAGGTGACTGGAGGACGCCGATCGAAGCGAAGGAAAACAGAGGGAGAAACGGGCCGATTCCCGGTGAACCACCGTGACTGGGCTGGAACGGAAGCCACCGACGCGTTCAGGGGGAGGAACCAGTTCTTTTGAGACCGGTATCGACCGGCAAGACCATCGAAAATGCCAGCGATGGCAAAGTGACAGAAATGGCACCGTTTGGCTGAAACGAAAGGGAAGGAAAATGAGGGAAAAGGAAGGAAAGAGGAAAGGAAAAGAAAAGAAAAGAAAAGAAAAGAAAAAGGAGAAAAAGGAAAAATGGGAAGATTTTCGGGGATACACCAGACTTCGGGTAAGTCGATACGAGGTCAAAATTGACCGATTTGAATTTCGAGAAATTTATTTAAATTATATTTAATCAAAAATTAACCCGAAATTAAATATATAATTGTGCAGTTTTACGACAAAGCCCGAAAGAGAGCCGATTGAGCTTCGATTTTCGTACCCCGCATTATATTGGGTAAGTATATTTTAATTACGAGAATATGAGTAATTTAATACAGAGTTTCAATTATTTTACGAAATTTACGGATTAATTCTGTATAAAAAAAAATATTAATCGGAATTGCAACGTAATTACCGTAAATAATATACGGTCCATCCAATGAGTTTGGAACGAAACCCGATGATTATTGGTAAGCTGAATGAGCCCAGTAAACCCGAAGAAGGGATTTAATAAGTAGAAACAGGCTGAAAATGGGTCGAGGCCCATTAAGGTGCAATTAGGCCCAATAAAGTAAAACGGGCTCAGTACATTAGATTCGATCAGTAAATGTGATATACTGATAAAGATAATTGAATTGACCCCAATTATGTGGTTATATGCAGTTCCGTAGACTTGGTTGACGCGCAGTTGGATCGAGAGATCGAGTATTATCGAGACGAGATAAGGTTACGCGTGATTCCAGGTAAGGGAATTTTATAGGTGCATAGAGATTTCTATACGTATTTTTGAGGGGTTTACAGGGCATAGAATTTCTTTAAGTATCTAGAAACAAAATAATAATTTTTACGAAAATCGGGGCATAGGTGAATAAAAAAAAGACGATTTTGCCTCTGAAGTAAAATTTACAAAAAAAGGTAGTAAGGCAGATTAATTGCATGATTTCATGTTTTTAATGTTTTATATGAATGTATTGCTTTGATTTAAGCAAATATGCACATAGGTTGGTTGTTGATTTCATGAATTATACGAAAGGGTACCGGTTTATACCGATTACGATTTTAAAAGATGTTTTATCAAGATTGAGCCACCTATCGTATTTACATGAATAAAAAGAGTGCTAGACTCTTACTCGCACTCAAGTTTACGGATTTATTACTCATGAAAAGCCGTACTGGAGCATTGCTCATACGAGAAATTTGTGTGTGCACAAAACCGTGCTGGAGCTTCGCTCGCACGAGATTTTAGATATCATGATATGCATAGCGTGGTGCGGGAGCTTCGCTCGCACTAGACATGAGTTGACATGCATATAGTCGTGCGGAAGCCTCCTGTAGACTGTGTGTCACAGAGAGTTGATATGCTCGCACGTATACTTTGAGACATGGGTTGGTTATCGACATAGTATTGGGGTGGATAAGACCTACGGCAGGCACCCCCAGACTATGATATGGGTCCTCGGAGTACGTTGTACCGTGTATATCACACGGAGTACGCTATACCGTGCAGTCATGATGACTCGATGATGTTACTTGATATTCTGGCGGGTAGGATTTGACCCCACCTCCCGTTACAGTTGTGATGCCCCACACACCGGGATCCATGTAACCTGAGATCACAGGGACAAATTATGGCCATAGTCCTCGATTTTCATACAGTAACCTACATGCCTCACATGATATCATACGGTCTGAGTAGACCTGGACGAACCCGAGGGAGGGGTAATGTCCTGATTTATGTTTTTAAACGAGATGCGATTTAATGAATCAAGGTATTCCCGAGTGATGGGTTTAGCCTTGATGTGATTGTTTTCTGATGAAACAAATAAATTTTAACATGATGAGTTTATGATTAAACAAATAAGTTTTAAAGTGATGAGTTTATGATGAAACTAATAAGTTTTAATGTGACAAGCATGAGATGTCATACATGACGATTTTTCCATATTTGATTTATATGTCGATTTCATGATTTCTCTTATATGATATATACATACATGTGGCATCGTTTTAGTCTTACCTCATGCTCCAAATATAAACGATTTTATATCATGACATTATCAGCACGTAGATAGTATAGTTATCGACCTGTTTGCATTATTGCCCTACTGAGCAAGTTTCGCTCATCCTTTCATTTTTCACCCCACAGGGTACATTCAGTAGAAGAGAACGACAGTAGTCTTGCATTTCAGTTATCTGCTGCTTCCTATCAAGACCAGGTATACACATTCGTATAATTTTTGTATCTGAACATATAGAGGCATAGTACTATATACGGATTGTAATATTGAGGATGTATTTAGTTAAAATAAATTAATATGTAAATGTAATATGAAAAATAGATGTTAAGGTAAGTAACATGACAGGAGGGACTAACATCGACTCATAGCCCAACTGTTAGTGGTGAAACTGTTCACGATGGGTAAGGAAATGAAAAAGTGAAAAATTTACTCTGATTTTTAGGTAATTTGGGTCGTAACATTTATGTTGTATGCTAACGCATGTCAACTTCGCCTGTGTGGTGTCTGAACTTTGCCCTTGTGGTTCTGAAATGCTGTACGACTTTAATCCCGTCTACAGTCTCGTTATGGCCATAGGTTCTGAATTTCGCCTTCAGGTTCTGTCTCGCCGTGGCCATAGGTTCTGAATTTCACCTTCGGGTTCTGTCTCGTCGTGGCCATAGGTTCTGAATTCCCTCTACGGAGGATGACTTGGTTATTTGCCGCATGATAATTAGATGGGCCGATGTAGTCTCGATTTGTAAATTAAACTCTGTTTTCAGAATGTGATTCTATATTATGTGATTTGACATATATTCCTGTTTTTGGAATGCTGATTATATGACCAGTTTACGTAATATCTGTTAAGTTCACGTACTTAAAGAATTATGTTTTGAATCTCGATGTTTCTCATTTTCCTTAATCTTTGAATGCCATTTATATTAGTTTTCAGAAAGTATCATTATACGTACTATTGTGTTTTCTACATATTTGAATTGCTAGGATCGTTTTAGATACATCTTCTTACTGGGCTTTTTCCCGAAAGCTCACCCCTCTACCTCTCAGATTAATTGTAGTGATCCGTAGGCGGTACCTGCCATGTACATGAAGTAGGCTGGTGGGGAGAGCTACCCTAGGCTACTTTTTGTACATGCAGAAAGGTATACATTTACATTCCTGTACCAGACATATTTGTACGCACAGACGTGTATATTGGGAATATTTTTGTTGGGATATAATTTGTAAGGAAATACGATGTAAACGATATTATTTTGGGTTTATATTTTGAAATGGCTAGCATTAAATCGAAATCGATACATTGAGTTGTAAAAGTGGATTGAGAAAGTATGCTTGGTAGTTGTAGATATCTAGGATTGTTGGAAAGTATGCTTGGTAGTTGTGGATATCTAGGATTGTCGAAAAACAACTGAATTGTAGGTGGGTAGGCTCATATATAAGCCGTTATGCTGTCGAAATTCCTATCGGCTATATAAGTTAAAGTATGAAAATTAATTATAATTACAAGTAAAGAATTAGGAAAAGCGTTTTGACACTACACAGGAATACAACCTAAGTGAATAAGGGAATAAGTGGGTAAATTAAATTAAAAAAAAATTCCCTCGATTTTCAAGGGTCAAGGGTCGTTACAATACAGGAGATAATTAATAAAATAATATGGGGATTTAATTAATTAATTAATTAATGAATTAAGCACAAATAATTCTATTTTAATAGAATTATCAATTCCCTTGGCCAATCTTCTTCAGAGCATGTTGAAGTACTAGACTACGGATGGTGAGGGTGGGTATTCTCTCAGCCTATCTAAAACATGCCAAGACTCAACATGACAAAACTCAAACGTAAAGCAAGGCAAGGATGTGACATCGCCTTGACCTAAATTTATCAAATTCCTCAAAGAGAAGATGTGATTATGTTAGGACTTGAGGCACCAAGAATTTATCTACGTCCTTAATGAGCATAAACGGCTATACTAGAGCTTGAGGCACAAGAATCTATCTAAGTTCTCCTAAGAGCTGAGATAAGTACGCCAGAGCTCAAGGAACCAACATCTATAGAATTTAAGTCCACAAGAGTGGAAGCTATCAAGCTATGGCTCTAGGTATCTACAAAAGCTAAGTTCTCAAAATAGCAAAAGCAATTAAGCTAGGGCTCGAGGCACATATGAAACATCAAGTATTCACAAAAGCAAAAGTTGTTAAGCTCAAATTCAAAACATGTGAGAAGCGCAGGCTACGACAATTAGTGAAGCTACAATGAAACTTAGCCATAATTAGCAAACAAAGCTAGAATCTGCAACGAAAGGTTAACAATTAAAAGATAAGAAAGGAAAGGCAATCACATAAAAAGTAGCATCCTAGTTTGCTCAAATGCGTCACAATCTCAATAGTGGAGAAGTTAACTTAGGCAAAATAGTAACATGAAGCAATCCCTATAAGGAAACATGATAAGAGTAGGATGGCCGTGGCAACACAACAAAAGTTACTTCAAGCTATTTCAATAAGACAACTACAATTTATGCTTAATTCTAGCTTAAGGGAGAGACATAGTGTTAAGGATGGACTTAGCCCAAAAGACTACACGCTTAGCCTATCCCAATAGGCCTAGTGTAAATCTTATTTAGTCTCATGGCTAAAAGACAAATGGATCTTACTCAGACTACCAGATTCCATCAGATAAACAAATGGCACAATCCTATTGTCACGACCCAAATTACCTAAAAATCAAAGTAAATTTTTCGATTTTTCGCTTTTTCATTTATTATTTAATCCTTACATTTCTCTCATCGTGACCATCATACAAACAGTTGGGCTATGATTCGGTGTTAGTCACCCCTCACCTATTTACCATTCCATTTCTATATTTACATTCATATATCAGAGTTTATTGTCCTTTGAATTTAACTAAATACATACACAATGATATTTATAACTCTACATCCCCGACATCATATCCATTTATAGTATTGTGCATTACATATTTAGATACAAAACTATACAAATGTGTATACCTATCTCTCGATGGGAAGCAACAGATGCCAAGAATACCAGTCCTCAGCCGCTCACTAACTATTGCGAGTGCTCTAAAAAGATGGGAAAATAAGGGGGTGAGCAAACCACACGCTCAGTAAGGCAATTATGCAAGTAAATAGATAGCTCCACTATCTACATGCTCATAATGCCATGCCCTTAAAATTCATTTCTTTTCATTAAAATCTCAAGCACAAAATCATGTATGTCATCAATGACTTAGTCTATAAAACTGTTCGTGCATATATAAATCATTCTACTTATGCATCACTGGCATTTTATGTGACATCATTAAATCATAATTAGCGTGAATTAAATCAAAATCATACATTATTTCATGTGATATAAAACAAATCATGAGATACAATCATTTCATGAATTTATCATTAAAGCATGGAAAAATCATCATGCTACTGCATTTAAATCATTTCATTAAAACTGCAGTATAAACTAACCCTTTCAGGTCAATCATCTCATGAAACAATTCATTAAAATTCATTATAAAACTTCAGTTATAAAACCACCCTTCTTTCAAGGTCACATATCATAAAATCATAAAATCGGGGGTCTAATCCCTCTCTTGGGTCTACCCTGGTCTATCGACCAATAGTTATATCATGTGAGATATATAGGTGACTATCAGTAACATCGAGGACTATGGCTATAACCTAGTGATTCCTAGCAACACGGTACCTAGTGTGCGGGGTATCACACCTGAAATGGAAGGTGGGTCGGTCCTACCCGCCAGAATAGCATAACATCAGGATTACGAGGGCAAGGCTTGCTGCCTCGTGGCTAATGCCACTCCACTCCAACAATCTCCACGGTACATCGTACTCCGCGTGACATACACGGTACAACGTACTCCGTGAACCCAAGCTCAGTCAGGGGTGCCTGCAATAGGTCTTATCCACCTATATTATCTCTGTCTCAGTATGCATGTGTGAGCATATCATCTCACTGTGACACACAGTCTACAGGAGGCTCCAACACGCCTATATGCATGTAATATAATTCCCTGAGCGAGTGAAGCTCTAACACGACTCCATGCATATTTATGATATCTGAAAACCTCGTGCGAGCAAAGCTCTAGCACGGTTTCATAAAATCAGTAAAATCTGCGTACGAGTAGCACTCCAGTACGACTTTAAATTAAGTTATAAATCCATATAAAATCATGTGCGAGCAATGCTCAAGCACGAATGAATTCTCAAGTAAATCAAATCTTGTGCGAGTTACACTCTAGCACGAATGAATGCTTAAGTAATTCAAAACTTCGTACGAGCAACGCCCTAGTACGAGTTTATGCATAATTAAATCAAATCTCGTGCGAGTTACACTCCAGCACGACTTTTATGCAATTATCATATCAAAACAGGATGCGAGCTAAGCTCCAGCACCTTTCATGCATGTCAAATCATTAAAACTAGTGCGAGCAATCGCTCCAGCACCATTTTATGCATATCAGGTCAAAATAGTCAAAATCGTCAAAACAGTAAAAACAGAGTGCGAGCTAAGCTCCAGCACTTCTCATACATTTCACAATAGAAAAATCAGTGCGAGCAACCGCTCTAGCACATTTCATGCATATGATGTCACACAAGTCGGTGCGAGCAACCGCTCAAGCACATTTATGCACACTCACAAACGCAGATATAGTGCGAGCTATGTGTCGGCACTATCTGTTTTCATATAAACTTGATAGTTGGCCCATTTTCCAAAGAAATTTCATTTAAATCGTAATAACACTTACGTAGTGTTATATTGTGAAATTTATACAATTACTGGCTAATCTACCGATTTGCTTTGCTTAAAAATCAATAAAATTCCTTAAATCAGAAAATCCTTAATCATGCATTTTATGCATGTCATGCTTTCACCATTCTTAGGTGAACTTCCATCAATAGAGGTAAAATAGTCTTTACCTACTTCGAGTCCTTAAATTCTTTAAACCATTTTCTAAGACCTTTATACATAATCAGGGTATACATACATATTCAGTGTACAGAAAAGCTATTAAAATACGCGTAGCTACCTCTAGCTACTCACACAATTCCCTTACCTCATTTTCTGTACAGTCTGACCTTTCACTGATGTCTCATCATGCAGTCCGATTTGCCCTCAATCATATTTTCGGAACTGCGTATAAATATACATCAAGTCAAATATAATATAATTAATTGTATTTCATATTTTCTGGGCTTAATTTAAATCATTGGGCCCGATTACTTATATTGGGCTCGAATGTACCATAATGAGCCTTAATCGACCTCATGCTCGTTTTTCACTTATTATTCACATTATCGAGGCCTATTGGGCTCACTGGGCCCATAAGTATTTATTGGACCTCGTTCTAAACTCTCGAATAGCTTATTTAATTATTTACGACAATTTATCCCAATTTTCAGAATATAATTCATTTTATGCGAAAATTAAATTCGTAATTTATCTAACACGCATAATGATGTAAATTGTCGTAAATAAGGGTTACTTACCTGAGATTCCATGATAGTACGTAAATCGAGGTTGTCTCGAGCTCTCGGTTGATGTCAATCGTTAAGCTACACAATTTAATATTTTTTCGGGTAAATTTCCAGTCGGATATTAATCAAATTAAATATTTTGAAATTTAAATCGGTCAATTCGACCGCTTATCGACTTACCCGTAGCTCGATTGTATCACTGAGATTTTTTCCCAATTTTTCCTCCTTTTCTTTTCCCTTTTTTTCCTGTTCTTTTTGGCTGAATCGGTTCGGTCCGGTTCAACCCGGTTCAGACCGGTTCGATCCAACGGTTCAGTCCGGTTCGACAGGTTCAAGCATCATTTCGTCGTTCTGGCGCCGTTCGGTCGGTTCTCGGGCCTTTTTCGGTGTCGTTCGGCGTGCCATCGCCTGAGCTTCTAAAATCGGGCCTCGGTTGGAGTCAAAACGGCACCGATGGCTGCCAATCGAGGATTCTCTCCCGCGGGACTCTACCCTCGATTCGTCGTTCTCCGACGGTCTCCACGGCGCGACACCGCTGCTGTGATGTCGCCTGGTGTTGGGCTGCCTTCGCCGGCCCCTCAGCCTCGCCGGTGGTGGCTCGTCCGATGATTCCTCCTCGGTTCACGCCTGTGTCCGTTTCGCCTATTTTGTTTCTGTTTCCTCTTTTCGAAAATCGCTAATTTCAGTTTCTTCTTCTTTTTTTTTTCTTACTTTTTATTTATAATATATTTATAATATTATTTTAATTGATTAAAATAATATTAAAATCTCAAAAATATCTAAAAATTTCTTATTTAATTATTAAAAATCCAAAAATATCTTAAAAAATTATATTTTATTCATTTAACCAATTAAATGAATTTATCGGTCTTGTTTCGTATTTTCGGTATATTTTTCGATTATCTTCGTGATAATTTCCCGATGTGAAAATTTCGATTTATTCCAATAAATTCATATCTTGATCAATTTAATTCGAAATTTAATTATTTCTTCACTATTGATCAAGATTTCTCAAATCCATATTTTGAATTAAATTTTCTTGTCCCGATTAATTATCGAATTTTGGTCTTTTGATTGTTTTACCCTTCACATGTTCGGGAATACCATTTTAATCCTTTTGCATTATTAAATGCACTCGAAAATTTCTATTCATTCCATTTGCTCTTACGATAAAAATCGAGTCTTACACCTATGATGCCCACTTACCTATAAATAAGCCCTCATTTCCAAGGGAAAGGGATTCTTTTGGTTCTTATTCTGGCCTAGATTCCATTGTATTTACTTTATGCCTTGTTACCTTTCTTAAATACTTGTACCCTAGTCAAATCTAGATGCCTGACTAGTTTTGTCTAGAACATTATACTCAATGAATAGTCTGGTATACACCAAATACTTATTTGTAAACTCACAACTACGTCGTGGAGGTAGGCATATTTTTTGAATCACGTAAATCTTGGTATTTATCTCTTCATTTACATTACTCAGACTTTGTAACAGTATTAATTTATGTTCATATCATATTCAGTTCGAGTCAATATGAATTCGAATCAATCCAAATTTGGATCAATTTATATTCAAATAAAAAAAAATTAGATTATTTTGAATTTAAATCAATTCGAATTCAGATTTGGATGAATTTGAGTTAATTTTTTTATTCAAATCGAATCGCTTTCGCTTGGGTTTGGATCAACTAAGGCTAATTATTACCACATCTATATCCAGTATTGCAATTTATATTATTTTTTGAACTTGAATTTAAAAATTGTTTTTAAGATAAAGATGCATATGTTTTCGTGCAGTAAGCATTTGCATAAATCAAATTTTGTTTCTGTTGTGACTGATAATAATAATAAACAAAAAGTGGCAAAAAAGAGTAATTGGCATTGGATTCAAACTCAACCTCATCTACATGGTTGTAACATTATCAAGGTAAAAATCAGAATATATATAGATAAAGAAAGAAAGTTTCAATCAAATACAAACTCATATCTTTAAAAGTACAATGGCCATCAACAAGCAGGGGGAGAGGTATGATATGTGAAACTAAGTCTCTATTTTATTTATAGAAACTCTGTCAAATTCTTTGGCTAACTTAAGCATCGGAGTGCTTACGCAGGGAACAACCCCTGCGTCTCTCTGATCATTATTTTTCTTGCAGAGCTTTCGGTAGCACGTGTCACAAAAATCAAGGCGATGACGTAAGCAATTCGTAATTGTTGTAACCGAACAACAACAATTGACGCCGTCCGTGGGAATTTGACTTTTTCTTTTGTTTTGATTTTTATATACTCTACTTTACATGCTCTGTTTTTTCCCTTGGATGGACTAATGTTTTGTACAACAATAACCTCGCGGTGAAGATGAGCACTGCTTTTGAAGTGCTCTTAACGGCCACATGCTTATGATTCCTGCTTATGGTAGTCTCCATTATTTATGCTAACTAAAGATAAGTCTGTTATGCAAGAGGCAGGCAAGATCCTTTTACTTGGTTTTGCAATTTTTACATGATATTATAAAACAACATGAGACTAACAATTGCATATGCAGGGCATAGGTCATTTCTCAGAACAAGTGAGATATGAGCCAGTCATGTAAAAGTATGTGTATAAGTTTATTTAAATGGTAAGAATTCAATTATTTTCCTTGAGACAACGAGAAATTTGAGATTTTGACTACTTTTATTTTGATAAGGAAGACACATTGGATTCCTCCAGTCATATTGTTGATGCAAAATTTGTGTTATCCTATCAGCTAATTTCTGTTATCTTGAGCCACGAGATTTTTTCGATTCATTTGAAATAGAAAGTTTGAGATTCTAAATGCAAGAAAGAAACAAAAAGAGGAATATGAAAGGAGGAATATGCAATAGAGGCAAAATTTTCTAAAGTATATTTTTCTTTGACGTAAGAATATTACATTTGTGTTGCATCTACTGTACAGGATGAATTCACATGATATTTGAGGCTATCTAATGGTTGAGTATGTTGAGAATATTAACTCTAACTTTGATCAAGCGCCTCAAGAGACCCTTAAGTCCTTCTTCGAAGTCTTGAATGCAAGACTGATTTTTGCAGTTCATTTTGAACATTCTCAATTTGCATGATGTCAGATTTTCTTGTTGCAAGGGATAGCAATGCCCAAAAGTGAAGGACAACAAGGAGTCTAGCACACTAACTGTGACTGCTTGCGCCTCCTTAAGAGGCTAATCATGGCTCCAGTCTCATTACAGACAGTGCTTTGTTTATTTTCCTTATGCTCCAAATCTTTTAGGGCCCTCAAGATTGCCTTTTTAGCTACCTTCCTAAAGGGCAGCCTTGGCGGTGGAGCACACATCCAAAAACCTAAGAGATCCATTCAACAACTCATCGACGTATTCTCTCTGCTTCTCTTGGGCTAAGATTTGTTGTGTAGGGAGCAGGTTAAGACTTAGAAATGCTGTTTGGAGGTTCCTAGTATCTTTTGCTGGAAGGTATCTGCCGTATGGTTATTCCCTTGCATCCACACATGTTCAAAGTAAGGATGATTCCCCTAGTTGTGGTCATGAATTATACAAAATATATATCCCTCAAACTGAACCAAATCTCTTTGGTCCTGCATTCATTGAGGTTGAGAATCAGTCTGGATTATCAAATTTTATTTATTGGAGACAAGGAAGTTTGTTCTGAAATGAAGTCAATACAGTGGAGGTTTGATGCATCTCTTTTTCAGGGAGGATAAAAAGTTTCCTGCCTCCTTTCAGATTATTAACTGTTTTTGCAGAGAGAAGATGTTCATTTCTGTATATCATTATTCGACAAAACCATTTTCCCTATATTTTCTGTAAAAAGGACATCAATTGCAACTCCTGGTGAAACGATCACTACATGCAGGGGCAAGAGAAGAAGTGATTTTGCTGAGAGGTTGCTAAAAGTACTATGACTGGGTTATGGGTAATAGTGTCAACTCAAAACCTGCTCGCCAGATTGGCAACTGTTGCTATCTTCTTTGGGAGTTCTACCTTGTCAACACCTAAATCTTTCTCAGAACTTCCTCGTAGAATTCGAAGGATCTTTGCAGAATATAAAGTCCTAGTGTTCTTGATCTTCATAGCAACCAGTTGCAAGGGAAAATCTCATTTCTTCCACAATATGCCACCTATCTGGATTACTCGAACAACGATTTCAGCTTTGTTTTACCAGTTGTCATCGGCGACTACCTCAATTTTGCTTATTTCTTCTCTCTCTCGGGTAATACATTTCAAGGGAGCATCCTCAAGTCGATATGCAACAGTACATATCTTTAAGTACTTAATCTATCTAATAATTCTCTGAGGGGGTCAATTCATCAATGACTAACTCAACAGAGTTTGTCCTTTGAGGTGCTGAATTTAAGGATAAATAATCTGGATGGTGTTATTCCTGATACATTCCCGTAAGAATGTGGGTTACAAACTCTAGATCTCAACCAAAACGAACAAAAAAGGTACAAGGGCTTGAAGCGAAAAATGCGCGATGTAAGCTACAAAGACAATGTGCGAGAGCTTGAAGCGAAAAGTGCGCGATGTAAGCTAAGCACTCAATCAAGGGCTTGAAGCGAAAAATGCTTGAGGTAAGCCACGAAGACAATGTGCAAGAGCTTGAAGCGAAAAGTGTGCGATGTAAGCTAAGCACTCAATCAAGGGCTTGAAGAGAAAAATGTGCGAGGTAAGCCACGAAGACAAATGTGCGAGAGCTTGAAGAGAAAAATACGCGATGTAAATTAAGCACTCAATCAAGGGCTTGAAGCAAAAAATGCGCGAGGTAAGCCACGAAGACAAATGTGCGAGAGCTTGAAGCAAAAAATGTGCATTGTAAGCTAAGCACTCAATCAAGGGCTTAAAGCGAAAAATGCGAGAGGTAAATCACAAAGACAATGTGCGAGAGCTTGAAGCGAAAAATGCGCGATGTAAGCTAAACACTCAATCAAGGGCTTGAAGCGAAAAATGCGCGAGGTAAGTCACGCACCCAAATAAAGGGCTTAAAGCAAAAAATGCGCGAAGTAAGCCACGAAAAAAATGCAAGAGCTTGAAGCGAAAAGTGCGCAAGGTAAGCTATGCACTCAAAGTAAGGGCTTGATGCGCGAGATAAACCACGCACTCAAACAAGGGCTTGAGAATTCGGTGTCAGAGTCTAGCTTGAGAATTCGACTTCAGAGTCTAACGTGAGGACTTGACCTGAGGCTACGATGTGAATAGATGTACTCTTCCGCAAGATTATACCTAGTGAAAGAGTGGGGAGCAATTGTTGTGACTGATAATAATAATAAATAAAAAGTGACAAAAAAGAGTAATTGACGTTGGATTCAAACTCAACCTCATCTACATGGTTGTAACATTATCAAGGTAAAAATCAGAATATATATAGATAAAGAAAGAGAGTTTCAATCAGATACAAACTCAACCATCAACAAGCAGGGGGAAAGGTATGATACGTGAAATTAAGTCTATTTTATTTACAGAAACTCTGTCAAATTCTCTGACTAACTTAAGTATCGGAATGCTTATGCAGGAACAACCACTGCGTCCCTCTTATTATTATTTTTGTTACAGAGTTTTTGATAGCACGTGTCACAAAAATCAAGTCGATGACATAAATAATCCGTAATTGTTGTAATCAAACAACAATAATTTCCAACCGGTTATGTTGCACGCCACGTCAGGAACTACTCGGGAAGCTCACCCTAAGGATTTTCCCAAGAAGCTTGCCCGAAAGTTCGTTGCTAACCCCACGTCTTTAGATATTTGTCAGCTTTCCCTCCTCTAGCTCTAAGGAAGTAGCAGAAAGCTTGGAAGTATGAAAGAGGAATCGATGGAATAAGATGAGCTAAATCTGGAAAGAGAGACAATCAGACTATAATTAATAAAAAGCTGATGCTGAAAAGGATGGGCAGGGCTCGGCTGATTTTATACGATTTTATCATCTCCTTCATGTGGGTATGGTCTGGTAGTTCGGTGAAAATGTTTGTGGTCGAGGGTTTAGGGATGGGTCACCAACCAAAGGCTGAAATCGTGAAGGGTGCTTTATCCGTTATCAACATGTTCTTCTTTGCATTCTTGGCTAAGGTTACCAAAGGTGGCGCGTACAATCCTTTGACTATTTTCTCTTCTGCTGTCTCTGGAGATTTCGGCCAGTTTCTTTTCACTGTTGGGGCCAGAATTCCTGCTCAGGTTACCTCTTTGTTTTTTCCCCTTTTACAGATTTATTTGTTTTTAATGATTTTGTTAAGGTGTCAAAGCTTATGCAATGCCCCAATTGGTTGGGGCGGGAATAAAGTAATCGGAGAAGGGTGCCTGTTTTATTGCTTAATCCACATTTGTCACATAGATTCCTGCTTGGTGTTGAATTTAAACACCTCTAGGGTATGGTAATTGTTAGACGAACGACCCTGTGACAGTAATCCTGTTTGAATCCTCTGCCACTACCATCCATCTCATGCTTGCATCAATTTATTTCTTACTTGTAAAATTGGGACTATAATGTTGTTTGTTCATATCAAACTAACATGGATTTGGATGTATTGGATTACTCCATAATCGAAGTGTCTCTTTCTTTAAATGGTACCTGTCGAACAGAATTGTATGTCGAAACGAGTTGCCTCATAATTTCTTTGGGCTGTTGTGGTGTCTCATCAATTTTTCCTTTGGGATGCCAAGATGGATGGATGGATGGAAGAAATTAGTAGTCCAAAAAATGCTATAAGCATATTTTTGAACCCCAGGGTGGATTAATTTTCTTGGAAAGATAACAGTGTTTTTATGATCATTTTTCAACTGTTTGGAGGTCTCTAGATGACGACTTGAATTATGAACCCTATTAGGAAATATAGTGGCACAGAGAGAAAGAATTGCAATTTCGAAGCTTACCCTTCATCAGCCTTGGAAGGGTTCAAAGCAGGTAATTGACTATTGGAGTCCTTTTAGTTCTATAACATCTCCATGATGTTAGCTTCACGCCCTCCCCCCTCTCTCCCCGCACACACTCTTTTTCCGTGTTCACAATCTTAGTAATTTTTTTAAGTGTTTCTTTGGTTTAAATAGAAGAACATTTTAAGGATTATGGGTTGAGTAATGTAGCAATAGGACAACTCTAAAAAAAGGATTGTTTATTTTTATTTCCTGGTATTTTATTTTGTTTTGGGTTGTGGGTTTATTCTTGTTTCTTATTGATGATAGATCTGCTGATTGGGTATATGATTCATTTCTGGCCGGTTTCTTTTCTTTTTTACTTTATTTTTTATTCCATCATTCTCTGTTTAGACATTTAGTTCTCTTCATGTATTCTTCTTTCCCTTTAGTCAAGATTCTAAACATGATCGCAATTGAAGGTGTACATACAAAATGTGAGTGTGCTACTTAATTCTGAACATTTTTGGTCCACCAAAGGATTTTCCCTTGGCATTTGGCTCTAGTCAGTGCATTGTTCTTTTAGGACTGGTTTTTCTGTAAGGACTGGACTTGTTTCATGGTGTACATGCAGGGTCTTGAGAGAAGATATATAACTTAAGAGGAAAAAGAAATAAAAAGCAAGGGCTGTTAGAAAGCATGAGAACTGAAAGCAAAAATTATTGATAGAAATTGGATTAATTGCTTGTAGCATTTTCTCAATAATTTTTTTCTATTGACAGCTCAAATCTCGTTGTTCTCATGACCTATGATCTAAATATTTTCTATGCTTTGGTTTGATCAAATTATTTTCTAAAGTTATGTGCGATCTCAAATTTGCATCTTCCAAGGGCTAGAAACAATTTGATTGTTTGATAGCATCAAAAAAGCTTTTCTTTCAATGTTTTGGATTGACCAAATAATTTTCCAAAGCTATGTGTGATCTCAAATTGGCATCTTCCAAGGGCAAAAAATAATACTTTTTATTGCATGATTAAAATCAAAACAGCTTTTCTTCCTTGCACTTTCTCTAGGTCGAGATTATTGTTATTTCTATAACACGTATCCATTTTCTTCTTCCTTAACTTTTCCTTCAGGTAACTGGATCTATTACTGGGGTTAGGCTCATTATTCAAACCTTTCCTGGGATTGGACTTGGGCCTCGTTTGAATGTTGACATCCACCGAGGTGCTCTAACTGAAGGATTTTTGACATTTGTAATTGTCATCATCTCACTTGGGCTTGCTAGAAAGATCCCTGGTAGTTTTTTCATGAAGACATGGATTGCAAGTGTCTCCAAGTTAGCTCTTCATATTCTTGGCTCTGATCTCACTGGTGGATGTATGAATCCAGCCTCTGTAAGTGCCCGAAACTATTAACTGCATATCTTGCTCAAAATTCCCTTAGCCCCAGTTTGTTTGATAGCAAACTTAATGGATGAAACCCTTTTGAAACTTTTAGGTGATGGGATGGGCTTATGCCCGTGGAGATCATATCACGAAGGAGCATATACTTGTATACTGGCTTGCTCCAATAGAGGCAACTTTGTTAGCAGTCTGGACTTTTCGATTGGTAGTTAAGCCAATAACAGAGGAGAAAGAAAATGTAAAAGCTAAATCAGAGTGAATTCCACTGCTTTTTCGTTGCAATTCAACTGACTAATCTGTGAGTTCAGTAGAAATCAAATGTATGTAAGATTGAAGGATTGCCTAAATTTCAATCTGATTTTGCATGTATTTCTTTGGTTCAGAAATCTGTATGTATTATAAATGGTTTTACTTATTTGTTTATCGTCAATTTATTTCCTCGTTGATCTTACATGTGCTACATTTCCTTGGTAATTTTGTTGAGTTTGATATAGCGGCTGTGAAAGTAAATGGTGTAGAACAAGTAGATGAATGAGAGAACATATATATATATATATATATATGGCTAGAGGGAAACTCAAATATTGGGAGAAACAGAGAGAAAGGGAAATGAATACCAAGAAAAAAAAAAGTGGTAAAAGCTAGAAAATATTAGAATTTCATCCATTCTAATAAATTGTATGAAGATTAATGAAGATTACAATTAAATGATTAATCCACAGAAAGCTATTTCAATATTGAGTTTATATGACATACTTCCCATGCATTAAACATGAAACATCAAATGTAGAGCACTCTGAAAGCTTTCCCCTTTCCTCTGTTTGTTCTTTCCATACAACCTAACATGATCTTTTTTTTTTCGTGATGTTGATTAATTCTCAAAAAAAACCTGTGATCATATATATATATATATATATATATGAATATATATATATATATATATTCCGGAGACAAACTTATCAAATTCAATATATAAGAATACAGTATTGATTAATATATACTAAGATATATGAAGGCTTTGTAAATTTTCTTAATATTAGAATATGGTTATGAAATCTAATCATTAAATTAACAATTTTTTTTTATCCTATCTCTTTTCATTCTTCTCACCAAGTTAAGTTTAAGAGATATCTATCATATTATTTTGAATTATTCCTTTCTATAGGAGACTGTATTTCAACCCATCAAAGCATCCATGCGTTTTCAAAAAATTAAAACAATTAAAATAAAAACAAAGAAACAAAACTTAGAAATTTACATGAAAGGCTTTTGTATAACAGCAACCAATTGTCATAATGGAAAAACCATCATGAAAAAAGAAAAAAAGAAAAAAAAGATTTAAAGTATCTGAAAGGAAATTATTTCGAAGCCATTTCTACACCTATAAAAAATCAGATTACCTGTATTAATGAATTAAATATTAATTTTAAATAAACGTTAGCAAAACAAATTAATTGAGTGATTTAAGTGCGGTAAACAGATAAGTAAATGACAATTATACTACGAAATTAAACATACTACAATCAATTCTAAAGCATAATTATCAAGTCGATTAAAAGTTTATATTTTTCTTTTGCCTATTTATAATCAAAAGTTTACATGGATACTTAAATATTACATAGTACAATTTACAATGAAGAAGATGAAATTATATTGGTCTATTGCTAAAATAATCACTAGATTTTTTACCCGTGCGTTGCTACTATTTTTTTTTTTTTGGTTATTCTTAGTGAAATTTAGAAAAGTAGATTGCAAAGGAAAGCAGTAAACAAATGATAAAATGTTAGATTCTATTGATAAGTACTTAAATTGATATATTTATATTGTCTAATAATTTTTTTAACTTTATTTTGTGTTTAAAAGTACTATATAAAGTTTTGATGTTTTAAGCAAAACAAAAAAGTTTGTGAGAAAACGAAGCTAATACGACATTTTTTGAATTTTTTATTCAAAATTTGACCACCAGGAGACTTCTTAAGCTTTGCAGAATGTCCAAGATCATCTAAATCAAAGTTTTTTTTTTGGGTCAAAAATCTTTGCAAAGTAAATACTAAAAATTAGAAAAATCAAATTTTTAGTCAAAGTAAAATTGCAACAAGGATAATTGACAAAATTAATTGAAGCCTTTTGGAAAATAATTACAAGAAGAGAGAAAATCTTTGATGAGTTGGCAGGGGAACTCAACACTCCAAGATAAATTGAAGGTTATTATTAAATAAATATTAATAATTGTAAGTAGTGTTTAACTACAATTAGGATTTGTACCATTCCCTCATTGTAAAAAGGGACCTTACGGTGGCTAAAAAAATATCAATTGGCTTAGTTTTTATTTTTGAAAATTTATTTCTTTTTTTTTATTATTTTATAAAACTTTGTTGGCCAATTGTTTCTTTTCTTATATGAATTGCGTTTCACTTTTTCTTTAATATTTAGTGTTCTTGTTGATTTTCTTTAATAATTGCAAATTTGATTTTTCTCTTTACTTTATAATATTAAGTTGCCAAATTCTCTTTAGTATTTAATATATAGTTGTCGAAATTCTTCATTTAAATTAGAGTTATCGGAAATTTTATATTTACTACATAGTTTGTGTTTTCTTTATAATTGCATGGTGTTTGATTCTTTTATTTATTTGTTGATATTTTCTTTAAATATGCTTAGGTAGTCTTTTTATTTGGTTAGTATGTTTTTGGATTAAAATTTGGTTACATGATGTTGCAAGAATCATGATCTAAAAATATATTATTGATTAAGTATTTAAGATTTTTCATAACATCTTTCGATGATTGTTAGTTTAATTTTTTTGTTGCCCTAGACAACAATGAGTGAATGCTGATGTGAAAAATTAGTTTAAGTAGACTCTCAGTAAGCTAGATAGAACTTAGGGTTTCTTGATCATACCTAAAGATATTAATAAGTGTGAGTAGATTGATAATTACAAATAAGTCGATGGGTTAACATCCTTGGCTTAGATTTGAGTTAACTTCTGTCTTGGGTCGTCTAAGTCTTTGTAAGACCCACTTTTTATTTCTTGTTGATGCATTCCTTATGATTCATATGATGTACACTTCCACATATTAATTGAATCATAAGAAGAGATTTGACGGAATGAAATTTGCAAATAGAATAAAAACGAAATATCGGTGAATGTATGAAGTAGTCAAATAAGGGCCAAGATGGCCATAGGCCAAACGAAAGGGATCGAAATTAAGTTGACGGAAAATACGAATTTAAAATAAAAAAAGATAGTGGATGTATGAAGGAAAATCGAGTTAAATTGGTTCTGAAACAAGTGCAGGGGTAAAACGGTCAAAAGATCGAAATTCGGTATAAATTCGATAAGAGAATTTTAATTAAAAATAAGGATTTTGGTCATCTTGATCAATAATGAGGAAATTATAAAATTTCGAGTCCAATTGATCAAGATCTGAAATTTTTAGAAATACCAAATATTCATTCGGGATAATATCCCGCAAATACGTAGAAATTATATCGAAAAAAAGGGTTAAAAATATAATAAATAAAATAAATAAAAACTAAATAAATTAATTTGAAATAAAATAATACATTAGTAGATATTTTTATAATATTTTAGAATATTTTAATGATTATTATAATCATAAAATAATTTATAAATAGTAATAAAAAAAAAGAAGAGGAAATTTGAAATCGGGAAGAACCCGAAACAGAAATCGACTGCAGCCCGAGGAAACCCGAGACCCACGACCCCCGACGAAGAGCCGAGAAGGAAGAGGAGAGGCCGATGAACTTGTTGACACTGGAGACACGCCGTTTGGAGGCCGAAAAAAGCGGATCGGAGGAAGGAAAAAATCAAGGAGAAACGGCCTGATTCCCGACGAACCACGGCAGCTGGGCGTGAACGGAGGCCACCGAAGTGATCGGGAGGAGGAGACGGTCCTTTTGAGACCGGTAGCTGTTGGCGAAACCCCCGGAAACGTCGGCAACGACGAAGGGCAGAAAACGACACCGTTTGGCTAAAAGGAAAAGGAAGGAAAATAAAGGAAAAAAAGAAGGAAAGGAAAAGAAAAGAAAAGAAAGAAAAGGGGAAAAAAGGAAAGAAAAATTACCCGGGACGACTCGAGATTCAGGTAAGTTGACCGAGGGTCGAGATTAACCTACGGGTAAAATTCAAAAATTTAATTAATATTATATTTAATGAAAAAAACCCAGATTTACCTAATTGTGCAGTTTTATGACAGAGCCCGAACGAGAGCCGATTGAGTTTTGATTTTCGTACCCCGCATCATATTAGGTAAGTATATTTTAATTAAGGTAATATGAGTCCTTTAATATAGAGTTTTGATTTTTTTACGAAATTTACGGATTAATTCTGTATAAAAAGGAATATTATTCGAAATTGTAACGTAATTACCGTAAATAGTATACTGGCTATCCAATGAGTTTGGAACGAAACTCGATGATTATTGGTAAGCCGAATGAGCCTAGTAAACCCTAAAAAGGGATTTAATAAGTATAAACGGGCTGAAAATGGGTTGAGGCCCACTAAGGTGCGATCGGGCCCAATAAGAGTAAATTGGCCCAATTAATTAAATCGACTATAACAAGCGCGAGAATTATATTTATTGGGTTAAATTGACATGATAAATAATTATCTGCAGCCCTAGAGACTGGATTAGCAGCAAATCGGATTGGACGAGCTTCCGATAGTGGAATTTAGATACACGCTCGACGTGATTCGAAGTAAATGAATTTTATAGGTGCATAGAGATATCTATACGTATTTTTGAGGGGATTTATAGGGCCTAGAATTTCTTAAAGTATCTAGAAACAAAATAATAATTTTTACGAAAACTGGGGCATGGGTGAATAAAGAAAAAGATGATATTGCGCCTGGGAGTAAAATTTACAAAAAGGGTAGTAAGGCAAATAAATTGCATGATTATCATGTTTTGATGTTTTATATGAATGTATTGCTAAGATTTAAGCAAATATGCACATAGGTTGACTGTTGATTTCATGAATTATACGAAAGGGTACAAGTTTGTACCGGTTACAATTTTAAAGATGTTTTATCAAGATTGAGCCACCTATCATATTTACACGAGTAAAAAGAGTGCTGAGTCTTACTCGCACTAATGTTTACTGATTTATTACTCATAAAAAGTCGTACTGGAGCGTTGCTCGTATGAGAATTTTTGTGTGTACGAAAATCGCGCTGGAGCTTCGCTCGCACGAGATTTCAGATATCATGATATGCATAGCGTCGTGCTGGAGCTTCGTTCGCACTAGACGTGATGTGACATGCATAGAACCGTGCAGAAGCCTCTTTAGACTGTGTGTCACAGAGAGTTGATATGCTTGCACGTATACTTTGAGACATGGGTTGGTTATCGACATAGTGTGGGGTGGATAAGACCTACGACAAGCACCCCCAGACTATGATATGGGTCCACAGAGTACGTTGTACCGTGTATGTCACACGGAGTACGCTGTACCGTGCAGTCATGATGACTCGCTGATGTTACTTGATATTATGACGGGTAGGATTTGACCCCACCTCCCGTTGCAGTTGTGATGCCTCGCACATCGGGATCCTTGTAGCCTGGGGTCACAGGGACATAGTATGGCCATAGTCCTCAATTTTTCATACAGTAACCTACATGCTTCACATGATATCATACGGTTTGAATAGATCAGGGCAGACCCGAAGGAGGGGTAATGTCCCGATTTATGTTTTTAAACGAGATGCGATTTAATGAATTAAGGTATTCCCGAGGGATGGGTTTAGCCTTGATGTGTTGTTTTATGATGAAACAAATAACTTTTAACATGACGAGCATGAGATGTCATACATGATGATTTTTCCATGTTTGTTTTATATGTCGATTTCATGATTTCTCTTATATGATATATATACATGTGGCATCGTTTTAGTCTTAACTCATGCTCCAAACGTAAACGATTTTATATCATGACATTATCAGAACGTAGATAGTATAGTTATCTACCTGCTTACATTATTGCCTCACTGAGCTAGTTATGCTCACCCTTTCATTTTCCACCATCCACAAAGCATCTACAGTAGTTGAGAGCAGGTAGAGATTGCATTCCTGGTTGTCCGCTGCTCCCATCTCGAATCAGGTATACATATCGTACAATTTTGTATCTAAACAAATAATAGCATAGTTTTGTAATGAATATAATTATGGGGGATGTAAATATATGAAAACATATGTATATACAGTTTTATAATATATGTACTTATTATTACACTGTCTAAAATTCTAACATTATTACCATGGTAAGAATGATATGGTTAAATGAGATAAGAGTTGGGATTATTACTGGCTCATAGCCCAACTCGTTCAAAATGAAAATTGTAAAGAGGAGGTGAGAAGTATAGAAAAAGCGAAAAATTTGTAGTATTTTTGGTAGAACGGGTCGTGACAGTCTTTCAGCCTTGTCGCGCGTCTAGGCCATCAGAAGTGAGTCTTGCCTAGTGTCCTGCTACAGATTTTGTCGCAGGGTCTTATGGCAGTGTCTTGCGGTAGAGGTTTACCACAGGGTCCTACCGTAGGGTCTTATTGCATGGATTTGCAACAGATGTTTACCACGAGACCCATAGTAGAGGTCTGTTGCCAGCCCCCCTTAGGAGATTGCAACGTGGTATGTCTGGGGTGCCACATGGCACTGCTAGTCTGACACTTGGCTTCCTCTCGTTGGTGATATTACGTTCGTGGACTCGCGATGTATTTTCCCAATGTGACCTCTAGAAAATTCAATAGGGTGCACACTATTAAGTTAAATTTAATAATCTACTAGTAGATTAAGAACTTAAGTCTATGATTGCTTAATGTTTCAATTAGAGATAGAGGAAAATCTAGGTTTAGACTAAATAACCAAGCTTGTCATGACCCAAATTACCTAAAAATCAGAGTAAATTTTTCGCTTTTTCATTTATTATTTAATTCTTACTTTTCGTTTATCGTGACCATCTTACCAAACAGTTGGGCTATGATTCGATGTTAGTCACCTCACACTATTTACCATTTCATTTTCATAATCACATATCAGAGTTTACTATCTTTTGATTTTAATTAAATACATATCCAATGGTATTTACATAACCTTACATCACCGACATCAAATCCGTTTACAGTACTGTGCATTACTTATTTAGATACAAAACTATACAAATGTGTATACCTGTCTCTCGATAGGAAGCAGGGATACTAAGATGTAAGTCCCCAGCCGCTTACTAATTACTGTGAGTGCTCTGAAAAGATGGGAAAATAAGGGGGGTGAGCAAACCACACGCTCAGTAAGGCAATTATGCAAGTAAGTAGATAGCTCCACTATCTACATGCTCATAAATGCCATACCCTTAAAATCCATTTCTTTTCATTAAAATCTTAAGCACAAAATCATGCATATATCCCTGACATAGTTTATCAAAACTATTTGTGCATATAGATATCATGTAATTCATGCATCAAAGGCATTTTATGTGACATAATTAAATCATAATAAGCATGAAGTAAATCAAGATCATGCATTCTTTCATGTCATGTAAGACAAATCATGAATTTGAAATGAAAGCATGCAAAACATCGTCATGTTGCTGCATTCAAATCATTTCATTAAAACTGCAGTATAAACTAACCCTTCCAGGTCAATCATCTCATAAAATAATTCATTAAAATTCATTATAAAACTTCGGTTATAAAATCACCCTTTTTTCAGGGTAACATATCATAAAATCATAAAATCATAAAATCGGGGGCCTGACCCCTCCCTCGGGTCTACCCTGGTCTATGGACCAATAGTTATATCATGTGAGACATGTAGGTGACTATCAGTAACAACATAGGACTATGGCCATAACCTCGTGATCCCTGGCAACACGATACCTAGTGTGTGGGGTATCACACCTGAAACGGGAGGTGGGTCGTCCTACCCGCCAGAACAGCATAACACCAAGATTGCGAGGGAAAGGCTTGCTGCCTCATGGCTAATGCCACTCCACTCCAACAATCCCCACGGTACAGCGTACTCCGCGTGGTATACACGGTACAACGTACTCCGCGTGATATACACGGTATAACGTACTCCATGAACCTAAGCTCAATCAGGGGTGCCTGCAATAGGTCTTATCCACCCATATCATCTCTGTCTCAGTATGCACGTGTGAGCATATCATCTCACTGTGACACACAGTCTACAGGAGGCTCCAATACGGCTATATGCATGTAATATAAATCCCTATGCGAGCAAAGCTCTAGCACAACTCCATGCATATTCATGATATCAGAAAACCTCGTGTGAGCGAAGCTCTAGCACGGTTTCATAGAAATCAATGAAATCTGCGTACGAGCAGCGCTCCAGTACGACTTAAAATAATTATAAATTCAAGTAAAATCCACGTACGAGCAATGCTCTAGTACAGATACGTATAAAAACTCAGTGAAAACCTCGTACGAGAAAAACTCCAGTACGGTTATAAAATGAGTTATAAAACCATATAAAACTTCGTGCGAGCAACGCTCCAGCACGAGTGAATGCTCAAGTAAATCAAAACTTCGTACGAGTAACGCTCCAGTACGACTTTATGCATAAATTCATCAAATCTCGTGCGAGCGAAGATCAGCAAGGCTTTATGCAATTTCATATCAAAACAGGATGCGAGCTAAGCTCCAGCATCTCCCATGCATGTCAAATCATAAAAACTAGTGCGAGTAATCGCTCTAGCACATTTTTATGCATTTCAGTTAAAACAGTCAAAATTGTCAAAATCGTCAAAACGGTCAAAAACAGAGTGCAAGCTAGGCTCCAGCACCTTTCATGCAATTCACAATAGTAGAAATTAGTGCGAGCAACCACTCTAGCACATGTCATGCATATGATGTCACACAAGTCGGTGCGAGCAACCGCTCAAGCACATTTATGCACACTCACAAACGCAGATATAGTGCGAACTATATGCCAGCACTATTTGTTTCCATATAAACTTGATAGTTGGCCTTTTTCCAAAGAAATTTCATTTAAATATAAATAACACCTACGTAATGTTATCTTGTGAAATTTATGCATTTACTAGCCAATCTATCATTTTTGCTTTGATTAAAACCAATAAAATTCCTTAATTCGAAAAATTCCTTAAATCATGCATTTCATGCATGTCATGCTTTCACCATCCTTAGGTGAACTTCCCTCAATAGGGGTAAAATAGACTTTTACCTATTCCGAGTCCTTAAAATCTTTAAACCATTTTTAGGACCTTTATACGTAATCAGGGTATACATACATATTCAGTGTATAGAAAAGCTATTAAAATACATGTAGCTGCCTCTAGCTACTCACACAATTCCCTTACCTCAATTTCTGTACAGTCTGACCTTTTCCACTGATGTCTCTCACGCAGTTCGATTTGCTCTCAATCCAATCTCCGAATTTGCGGATAAATATTCATCAGGTCAAATACAATACAATTCATTGTATTTCATAATTTTCCGGGCTTGATTTAAATCATTGGGCTCGTTTACCCATATTGGGCTCGATTGTACCATAATGGGCCTTAATCGGCCTTAAGCTGTTTTTCACTTACTATTCACATTATCGAGGCCTATTGGGCTCACAGGGCCCATCAGTATTTATTGGACCTCGTTCTAAATTTTTGAATAGCTTAATTTAGTATTTACGACAATTTATCCAATTTTCCAGAATTTAATTCATTATATGCGAAAATTTAAATCCGTAATTTATGCGATAAATATCAATCATGCATAACGATGCAAAATTGTCGTAAATATGGGTTACTTACTCGTGATTCCATGATGGTACATAAATCGAAGCTGTCTCGAGCTCTCGTTTGATGCCAATTGTCGAGCTACACAATTAAATATTTTTTCGGGTAAATTTTCAGTCGATTAATAAGCAAATTAAATATTTTGAAATTTAAATCGATCAATTCGACCGCTTACCGTCTTACCCGTAGCTCGATTGCATCACTGAAATTTTTTCCAATTTTTTCTCTTTTTCTTTTTCCCTTTCTCTTCCTTTTCTTCCTTTTCTTTTTGGCTGAACTGGTTCGGTCCGGTTCAACCCGATTCAGACCACCGGTTCAGTCCGGTTCGGCTGGTTCAGTGCCTTGCTGGCCAGTTCTCAGCCGATTTCCGTCGCCAGTGGTTCCACTGGGTCGTCCGCAGCTCGGATCTGGTCTCAGTTTTCCCCGAGGTCGCCGAAAAGTGGTTAGTCCGGCCTCTTCTCTCCTCGCCGTCGGTGGCTTTTCTCTTTCTCCCGTTTTTTGGCGCTAGCCGCCGCCCCACCGGTAGATTCAGCCTCTGATCAGCCGGCCTTGCCGTGGGCTACCTTCGGGTGGTGGTGGCTGGCCCTAGATCGACACCGGTGACCGCCAAATTCTTTTCCTCTCTCGGTTCCTCGTTTTCTTGCAGTTCCTCTCACTTTCACCACCGATCACTGCCTCCTTCGGCCTCCACCAACGTCGACGATGGCTCAGCTGGTGATGGCTTCCTCTGGGTTCACCGCCGGTCTCCGATTGTCGTGGGCAGAGGCCTCGTTTTGTTCTGTTTCGTTTTTGTTTTCAATTCGTGTTTTTTCGCGAATTTTTTGTTTTTTATTTATTATTTATTTTTATTATTATTTTAATCATTAAAATAATATTAAAATCCCAAAATATCTAAAAAAATTATTATTTTATTCATTTATTCCGTAAATGAATTTATCAGTCCGATTTTACCTTTTCGATATATTTTTCGATTATTTTCGAGATTATTTTTCGATACAAAAATTTCGGTTTATTCCAATAAATTCATATCTTGATCAATTTAACCTGAAATTTAATTATTTCTTCGTTATTGATCAAGATTTCTCAAATCCATTATTTTTAATTAAATTTTCTTGTCCCGATTAATATCGAATTTTGATCTTTTGACCGTTTTACCCTTCACATGTTTGGGAATACCATTTCAATTCTTTTGCATTTTTCATATTGAGTTTTAATTAAAATCGGGTCTTACAAAGCTTATGTGTTTATTGCTTAATATTAACTCATATCTTTCAAGAATCTTAATGCTGCTAAGAATTTTATCTATAGAGCTTGCTTTAGGTAATTTAATTAGTTAGAAAACTTGTTGTAACTAACTAAAAGGTAAGGGAAGATAGTATAACAGAGCTTGATGTTATGCTACGATTTGTTGCTTAATTTAATAACATCTCTAAAATTTAATGATCAACATCTCAAACCAAGAAAATCAAGAAACATGCTAACCAAAGCTTTTTAATTTGTTAATTTTGATTTCTTTATAAATTGCTTACTGAACTTTTCTATAAATTCTTTTAATTTCGTTAACTTAAAAAAATCCCCACATTGTTTTTATTTTTCTTTTCTTTTTTTTCTTAGAACTATAATTGCTTAATTCAATTACTTCAAACTCAGTGGGATCAACCTCCACTTCCTTAGCTACTAGTTAGTGGATTTAAAGAGTAATTTATTTTTGGTACTTACGACATGCATCAAATTTTGGCGCCGTTTCCGAGATTGAAAGTTCAATTGAATTAATTGCTTAATTTTAATTCTATTTTTTTTTTGGGCTGCCTCTTTCACCATCACCCCTAGCTAAGAAGATAAATGAGAGGATTCCATGGATCAAGCTTATAATATGGAAGGATTTTCAGGGCAACCGCAATATGAGTATGACCCTTATTCCAACACTTATAGTAAAAGATGGTGGGATCATCTCAGTTACAACTACAGGAATTATCAAGAGGCTTACAATGCACTATTCCTAGATAGCCATTTCCCTTAAAACCAAGGTATGACTCTTGAAGATATGATTAAATCTCTTGCTAACAGTAATTTAAAATTTCAACAGGAAACTAGAATGAATATTTAAAAGAAAAAGGATAACATAAGAAAAAAGAAAATCAAATGTGTCAACTAATGACCACGATAAGTAGATAAATAGAACAAAATTAGGAAAATTTATCTTCCAATACCATGGTTAGCCATAGGGAGAATGATAGTGCTATAATCTTGCAAAGTGATAAGAAATCGAAAGTAAAAGAACCTCAAATGGCAACAACTTAAGCCATTTAAGAATAGAAAGAAACCGTTGAAGCACCTCCACCTAAAGTAAGTGAAAAACACATGAGTAATTTTTTGTTTGGTTATCACATTCTTTATATTATATTATTGTTAGTCGACGTTTTAGCTTATATTAGGATAATTTTTGAATTTCGGCTTTAATATTACACTTTTTGTTTGTCAAAATTGAATAAAAAAAAAGTTTTTTTATTAGTCGCACTTTATATTATATAGGAGTAGTTTCTATTTTTAGGTGTTTTGTGTTAGAAAAAGTTAAGTGTTGAGTCTAATGATCATGATATTTTTTTTATGATTAATTTTAAATTTAAACAAAGTTTTATAAAAGAGTTGAAAATATTTTAATTGTTATAATTGTTGAAGTGAGTACTTTCTAAAGAGTTTTATGTGAATGCATGATATAATGTGATTGTTCATGTGATGTTTATATTATGATTTTAGCCATTAACATTAGTCCTAAGTTAGGTTCAAGTAAACATGGATGTCTTTAAGAAAAAAAGTGAAAGAAAAGAAAGAAAGAGAAAAGAATGATATGGAAAGGAAAGGAAAACAAGTTTAAAGTTGAAGTTTATAAATTCTACTCCATTGTTTTGAGTTACACAAGTCTTTATAAGATAAATATATTAAGTAACTTGAAATATGAGTATGCAAAGCACTCTAAATATGAAACTGACTTGCTTTACAAGTGAGTTCTTAGATAAGCCATAATATAACCTCTAATGCTTGAAAATATAAAGAATTCTTATTTTATTGCCGATGCTTGTAGTAATGAAGATGGGTAAGTTGCATGCTTATGTTACATTTTTCAATTAGTGTTAGTTGTGTACTTTACATTGGATTACTTATAAGTATGCATGAAGATGAAAGTAATGTTAAGATATGATTGAATTGATTATTTGATTTTGTTGAGTATTGAAAATTGAAGGAATGAGAAGTATTGATGATCTTGATTATTTTTTTTGAATATTTTGGATTAAGTAATAGATTTTGTGGGTATATCTCTTGAAAGCCCTCACGAGACACAACTCGTTCACTAGAGGTGACTTAGGGTCTTAAAATCTTGTTGCATAAGCTAAATGCAATCATTACTACTACGAAAGTGTGTTAAAAGTTGAAACTTAGGATTTAGGAATCTAATTAGGATTTGTTAGAGAACTAGCAAAGTTTAAGTGTGGGGGAATTTGATAAGTGCTTAAATTGATATATTTATAATGTCTAGTAATATTCTTTTAGCTTTATTTTGTGCTTAAAAGTGCTATGTAACGATTTTTTGATCTTATAGGCAACAAAAATAAGCTTATGGGAGAAAATTGAGCTAAAAGGACACTTTTTGCACTTTTTGCAAAATCTAACCAATAGATGTATTTTCGTAATTTTGTCTCTGTTTGAATTTTTAGTGAAAAAGTGATCTTCATAAAATTGTAAAGGACTTTTCAAGCTTTCCAGAATGTTAAAAATATTTGAATCGAAGTTCGTTTAATGTGTTAAAAGTCTTTGCAAAGTTAATACTAAAAATTAGGAAAGTCAAACTCTTAATCAAAATTGGATTGCATCAAGGATAATTGAAAAAACTAATTACAACATTTATGGAAAATAATTACTAGAAAAGAGAAGATCCTTGATGAGTTGGCAAGGGAAGTTAACACTCTAAGGCAAATTTAAGATTATTATTAGATAAATATTAATAATTGTAAGTAGTGTTTAACTACAACTAGGATTTGTATCATTCCTTCATTATAAAAAATGACCTTGGGGTGGCTAAAAAAAATCATCAATCAGCCTTGTTTTTATTTTTAAAAGTTTCTTGCTTTTTCTTTTATTTTATAAACTTTCTTTGTTCCTAAGGTAGGAGATCGATCTTCCCTTGGTTGAGCTATCGAAATATTTAGTTTGTAAGGGAGAGATCGATATGCTCTTTGGGTAGAGATCGATCTCCACTAGGTAGAAGCAACGGGGGATCGATCTGTTTCATGGGGAGAGATCGATTTGCTCTAAGCAAAGGCTAATGCAAATCGATTTGCTCATGGGGAGATCGATTTGCCTTTGGTAGAATCAAATGGAGATCGATCTATTCCTTACAGAAACATATGAGATAAATTTGGTTGAAAGTAGAGATTGATCTGCCTTGAATAAGAGATCGATCTGGACTTCATCTGGGGCATTCATGTTGCATTTTTCCTAGATTTTTCAAAGAAACTTGTATTTGATTGCTTCACTAGTCATTTTGCAATCCATTCACACTTAGAGCATGGAAAGGTTCATTTCTTATGATTTTCACGTTATGGAACTTGTGTGTATTACTTGAAATCAGAAAGGATACACAGAATTCACAGTCCATGCATTATCATTTCGTGTTTTAAATCCTTATCTTTAGTCCGAATGCTTTAAGTTTTATTCATTTAGTTTTGTGGCCACTTCAGCCCTTATTTAACCTTTACTTGCATTCATGATACTCATTTATCCCATTTGCAATCCATTCGCATTTATATGATCTAAAAATCATCTGTCTTATAGTTTCATTAACATATAATAAAGTCATACATACATAGGGTCTCACATATATATATATATATATTAATTAAGTATCTAATATTTTCCATAACACCTTACTATGATTGTTAGTTTAATTCAATAGCGTGCACACTATTAAGTTAAATTTAATAATTCACTGCTAGATTAAGTACTTAAGTATGTAATTGCTTAATATTTAAAATCAATTAGAAATATAAGAAAATCTAAGTTTAGGCTAAATAAATTGAGCTTATGTGTTTATTGCATAATGCTAACTCATATCTTTCAAGAATCTTAATGCTGTTAAGAATTTTGTCTAGAGAGCTTGTTCTAGGTAATTTAATTAGTTAGAGATTAGTTACAAAGCTTGTTGTGACTAACTAAGAAGTAAAAGAAGATAGTGTAACAAAGCTTGTTGTTATACTACGGTTGTTTGCTTAATAAAATCTTTAGAATTCAATGATCAGCATCTTAAACCAAGAAAATAAAAAAATATGCTAACTAAAGCTTTTTAAATTGTTAATTTTGATTTCATTATAAATTGCTTAGTTATGGTAAGAGAAGATTGATCGCTGGTAAGAGAGGACTGATCCCCTATAAATCAGTAAGCTATTGAAGTGCAAATTATCACAGAGGGACCAATACCTAAGCAGAAAAGATCGATCCCTCGTGTATTTTAGTTTTTGTTTACAAAGTTCCCAGAGGAGAGGACCAATCTTTTTGAAGAAAAGACTGATCTCTTAGTATGCTGGAAGCTCTAATGGCTAATTTTTGAGGGTTTTAATGGGATTATTTGCATTTAATGCTTCACCAACCTGTAGAACATATAAATACTCACATTAAAGATGCTTGGAGCCAAGAAACTAATCTAAATTGTTTGAGCAATGCAAAAACACTTTCATTGTACTCAAAGCTTGAATTTCTCTAATCTTCTTTAGTGATTTCCATTTATTGTAAGCACCTACATTCGAGAGGCATTCATTGTTTATACCAAACTTCCTCACCTTATTAATTTTGAATTCAAAGGTAGTATTACCCTTGTAAGGATCATTTGTGAGTGTTTGGATAGTATCTTCTAAGAGGGATATAAAGGTTTCTTCTTAAGCGTAATCAAAAGGAAGTGTGAGAGGTTCCTTCCTATGCCTTGAAAATAAAGTTTGTTGATTTCAAAATTAGTGGAATTAGCTTCTTAACAAGAAGGTCAAGAAGAAAGGATATGTATAAGAGTTTTGGTTGAACCTCTATACATCTAGTGTTTGCTTCTCTCAACCCTTAACTATTTATCTTACTGGTGCTTAATTTTCATATTTGTGTGTTGTGAGATTGTGAAATTAGTTTAGAAGGACCTTTAAGCTAGAGAATTTAGTCTAAACCGATTCACCCCCTTTTAGTTTAGCCATCAATTGGTATCAGAGCTTGGGCTTTTTGATCGAAAAAGAGAAATTCCTAAGAGTTTAATGATCCTTATGGCTCATAGTGTAGTAACTAGTTTGTAGGAGAGAAGCACTCTACCATAAGGCCTCCATTGTTTAATTATGGAAGACTAGAATGATGTTGTTTATCCAAGCAAATGACTATGAGATGTGGAGGATAATTGTCAAGGGATAATTAATGCCAACCAATAAAGTAGATGAAGTATATGTCCTTAAGAAAAAAAAGATGAATGGGACAACAATGATTTTAGGATGATAGAATTGAATGCCAAGGCCATGTCCACTATATTTTGTGCACTTAGGCCAAATGGATATAATTAGGTGTCCCTATGTGAGAATGCAAAACAAGTATGATACAAATTAGCATTCACTCATAAAAGCACAACTTAAGTCAAAGAAACAAAAGTAAGAATTTATACACATAACTATAAGTTATTTAGGATGAAACTGGATGAATCCATTAGCGATATGTTTATTAGGTTAACCAATATCATAAATGGCCTTAAGTCCTTAGGAAAAACTTAGTTAAATGTTGAAATGGTCAAAAAGATTCTAAATAGTTTCCCAAAGTCTTGGGAGGCTAAGGTGAGCACAATTGAAGAGTCAAAGGACCCTCACACACTCTCTTTAGATGAGCTCATGGGCTCTCTACTTATGAAATGAAAATTACGAGAAACTAAGAGCCTGCTAAAAAGGTAGGTATGGCTATAAAATCCTTCATTCAAAAAGACATAAGAGAGGAAAAAGATGAGAGGCTATAAACCAACCTATGCTTTATGGCCATTGATGATGATAAGGTAAACTCTAACTCTCGTATTAATGATTATACCTTTAATGAGTTACAAGATACCTTGGATGAACTTGCTATGGAATTTGAATGCATGAATGTGAAATATAGAAAGATGCTGGCAAGTGAAAAAGGAGAATGAAATGCTTGTGAATGCAAAACATGATTATGAAAAGAAACTAGAAAATGCAAATTTCGAAATTAATGAGCTATATGAAAAGATAAGAATTTGCATAATTCATTCTTTAGGTTCTACGTGGGTAAAAAAAAAGGAGATCATACGTTAGAGACCTAAAGAGCATTCTTTAATAGAGATGGGCTAGGATATAATGGGAAACACAAAGAAACTCATCTCAAGAATTTCTTAGTTAGTAAACACAATATGTATGATTTATCTCTTACTTGTTTACTATACAATTGTCATGACCCTCAACTTACCCAAAATACGTACAAATTTTTTGCATTTTCATGCGTTGTTTATTAAACATCCTTACCTCGATCGTGATCAGCTACACACTCAGCAGTTGGGCTGTGTGTCAATGTCTACCTCATCCATCCATAACAATTTAATTTCAAAAGTAAACACTTTTATAAATACATCAGAGTTACTGTTTACAAGTGTTTACATTGTTTTACATCCCCAATGTTTACATACAAAATGCTACTGTGCTATGTCTAGTTTAGATACAAAATAATTCAAGTGTGTATACCTTAAGTGATGGGATACAGCGGATATCAAAAGGGATAAGCCTCCAGTCATGCTCAGTCTATACGTAAATCTCTATAGAGAGGGGGGAAATAAGGGGGTGAGCAAACCACACGCTGAGTAAGGCAATCATGTGAATAAGTAGATACTGCACTATCTACGTGATCATGATGCCATGCTCAAAAGCATTTAGTTCATCTCATTTTCTCAAATACGAGTTCATGCTAGTGTTAATGGTATGTAAAGCAATTCATGCTATTAAAATTTAGTGCACAAAGTCCCATTCAAAGCATGACATTAATCATCATGCTTCGATGCACTTTAAAACCATTAACAAATCAACATCTCAAAACCATCCAACACTTGCCAGGTCTCAGCCCCTCCCTTGGACTGTCCTGACCCACAATTCATTTCAAGCATGGATTTATTCTCAAAGCAATAGACATGTGAGATAGGCAATTTAATAAGGGTAATAACCTCTAGGACTATGGCCATAACCTGTGATACTGGCTACACGGATCAGGTGTGCGAGATATCACCACTATCTGCTTCCACATGGGAGGTGGGTCAAATCCTGCCCGTCGGTCCATAGTAGATCTCGTCCGAAGGTGGCATATCACAATCTCAACACGGTACAACGTACTCCATGCTACCTACATGGTACAACGTACTCCATGGACCCACATCAACATATCATATCACGCCACATCTCAAACGCACGTGTGAGCCTATTTAATCGGTACGACCTCTTGTCTACCCGAAGCTCCTAACACGGCTAACAACATGTCAAAATATCACAAATGCACGTGCAAGCCTATTTAATTGGTGCGACACCCAGTCTGCCCGAAGCTCCAAGCACGACAACAAATAAGGTGGGCATCTAGTGTGAGCTAAGCTCCAAGCACCATGCCAAAACCAGTATGAAATCCATGTGAAAACTAGTGCGAGCTAAGCTCTAGCACTCATGTGTATAAAACACGTCAAATCTCGTGCGAGTCATGCTCTAGCATGTTTTCATTCTCACGAAAACAATGTAGGTGGCTCATTTTGTTGCAAAGTGTGGTTAACAAACCAAAACAACTCATTTCTTTTGCAATTCATTTCAAATGCTAGCCAACCTACCAATCACTTGCTAAAAAGCAATAAACATGATTTTTCAAAGCATTATGCTTTTATTTTCATGCACATTTCTCAAACACCAAACTTTTACCCTTTAATCACCCAATATCATTTCCTAATATCTCATGTATTCTAACAAAGCATTTAAGCTCCCAAATTGCGCACAGATATCTCTAAAAGTCCACAGAATTCCCTTACCTCAATTTACTTGAGGGTGACTCTTTTTTCCTTTTTGTTTCTTGCGTTCTTGGCTCGCCTTGTTTCGGTGTATTCTCGGAAGTTGCAATTCAATCATCCAAACCACTTGAGTTAAAATTTTTAACTCACATATGACCTCATTAGTCAATATAACCCTTCTTTGCATTTACCAATGCCTTAATCAACATTTTACCCCTTTTTTGGTAAACCCACAATTTATTCACTAATAACACCTTAAAATCATACCACAACACTATTATTAACTTCAATATATCCCATTCATCATTAACACTTCCACATTTCACTTTCTCACACTAGACCATTTCTAGGTCATGGTGGATTCTTTACTTTCTAGGTTGTTCCTATCATTCGTATGTACATTAAACAACTCTAAAATCAATATCCAAACAATGTACTTGAGTTGTTTCATTAGAAACTCACCTAGCTTAACTTCCTCTTTGCTCCAAATGGAAATGCACCTTTTGTCCTTCAATCCAACAAATGGGGAAATGCCTCCAAGCTATGTTGTTCTTCTCTTTGATGTGAATAACTTTGCCTCTAATAGTCTTCCCTCAAATTTTCTCGGAAATGGTTAGATTTAGAGAGTAAAATCTAGGTTTTGGGGTTTGAAATGGAAGGAAATGGGTTTTTTGTCTCGAAATTGCAGATCCAACTGTTCCTATTTATAGATTCAGCTTGATGAGATCGATCTGCATTGGGTAGAGATCGATCTGATCCTTTTAAAATTCATCTTTTCCATGACATTTTGAAGTAGGAGATCAATCTGTTGAATAGGGAGATCGATATGCTTCAAACAGAAGGTTAAGGAGATCGATTTGGTCTTAGGGGAGATCGATCTGCTTCCAATCCGAGAGCTAAGGAGATTGATCTATTCCATTAAGGATTGATCTGTATTTTACAAAATGTGCTAGGAGATCGATTTGGCTCCCTTGGAGATCGATCTGTCCTGTTCCATAGCTCAAATAAGAGCATTTTGGCTCTTCCAGATCGATCTCTCATCCCATGAGATCGATCTGTCATTCATATTTCTAAATTTTCTGTAGTTTTTCTCCAGCAACACTTGCCAAACTTCATACATTTTGTTACCATGATCATTTTCTCATCCAATCATCTTTGAAGCTTGAAAATGACATCCATTCATACTTTTTACCTATTAAAACTTGTGTGAAATCTTAGTATATCCAAAGGTACTTAATATAAACCAAATGGAAGTGCACAACTTATGCAATTCTCCTTCCATTTTACCACACTACTCATAATCCATTCCATTCACATTCTCCACATGTTTAAGTCCATTTCTTCACATTCATACATAATGTAACTTGTATGTACAATCACAATTCTTATTACATGTGTGTATCTTAAACTTTTGGACTTACATTACATATCCTTCACTTATGAATTCATTTACATTTCTAGGTACATATACTCAATTATACATATACGGGGTCTCACAACAATAGATTAGGAGACTCATCACAAGCATGTGCCATTAGAAAAACTACCTTTAGAGGTAGAGTAGTTAGGAAAGTTTGGGTGCCTAAACATGTTGTTTCTTCAAGTGATGATGATTTGATATCAAAATGGATCCCTGAGGGATCAAATATTGTGTTTACTAACTTCCAAGGACCCAAGAATGTTTAGGTATCTAAAATAAAAACTTGATTTGTTTGATTGTAGGAGGATAAACATTATTCTAAAGCAAAATCAAAGGAACCTCGGTACCTAAGTGGATGCTCAAGGCTATGACCGGTGACAAGAGCCAGTTCATCATATTGAAGCCTAAAAATGGTGGCTCCAAAAGGCAAATTGAAGGGATTGGCTCCATTGGTAACTTCTCATCTAATATTAATGATGTCTTATTAGTTAGAGGTTTAAAGCATAATCGTTTTAGCATTAGTCAATTATGTGACAAAAGGTTTAATGTTGTGTTTCTAAAGGTATTTTTGAATAAGCGTATCATACGCTTCGGGAAGAAAGGAAAGTTGAGTCCTCACTTCATTAGTCTAATTGAGATTTTGGAGAGAGTTGGGGATGTTGCCTACAGACTTGCTTTACCACCATAGCTTTCTGGGGTATACATCGTCTTCTACGTCTCTATGTTGAGGAAGTATAATCCGAACACCTCACATGTCATTGAATATAAGCCAATGGACATTCAGGGGGATATGAGTTATATTTAGCAGCCTATCCAAATTTTGGACTGAAAGGAGAAGGTAATTCAATTGAAGAGTATACAATTGGTTAAAGTTCTCTAGAAGCATCATTCGATCGAGGAAGCTACTTGGGAGTTAGAGAGTCTCATGAAAAAGAAGTACCCTCACCTATTTTGATGGACTAGATCAAATTTAGAGGACCAAATTTCTAAAGGTAGGGAAAATGTAACATCCACTAATTTTCTATAATTGTTATTTAAGAAATTAAATGAAATTACAAACGATTGACTAAGTGTTCATGTAGGACCAATTGTGGCAATGGAGTAAGGGAGTTGGAGCTAAGTATGAAGTGTGAAGACTAAGGTAAGAAATTTTATTTAAAGAGGATTTCAAGTATTCATACCCATACAAGGGTGTTTGCATGTGTGGAAGATACGTTAGTTTTAGTTAAATTGAATTTACTAGGTAATTTTCGAGTTAGTGCAAAACCGAGAAAATCTAAGTAAAATTAATTTAAAAAATTTCATAGGTTAATAAAAGTTAATTTAATACTATAGTAAATTGATATAGGGTATAAGCACATAGAATAAAATAAATTTGGCTTAAAATACCATGGTTAAGGTCATTGAATAAATTTTGGAAGTGAAAACAAAAACTTCGAGAAATTTACTGCTCGTTCGAAGAAAATTGATACGAAAGTAGAAAATTATTTGAAGGCCAAGATGAACTCGGAATGACCCCAAATTTCAAACACATCTACCTTAGGTGTTAATGATTTTTAGGTAATATTGGATGGAAGATAAGGTCAACAAGGCCTTGAGAGAAATTACACACCAAAATTAGTTGGAACCAAAAAATACTAATCGATGAATTAGGTTAAGTGAAATTAGGGGCTGCTTTTGAAGGCTTTGATGGAAGCAAATGTAAGAGGCTTTTGAGACATGATATCTATGTTAAGTATTCAATATGTCAATGCTAAGAAATATGATAAAAAAATTGAAATGATTAAGAGAATTAAGTGAAGAGTTAAATGATGAAATTTGAATTTCTAGAAGTACTTAATTCTACTATATTTAACTTAGCATTAGTTGCATCAACTTATATTATTTTCAGCCAAATGCTTGACTAACCTTAAGACCATATAATATACGTACCATTAAGTTGAAAATGATGCTAAAAACTCGTTATAAGGGCTATAAATTTGGGGAATAAATTTCTTCCCAAGTCAGCAGAAAATTTGTCTCTTGCCAATAGCTACATACCCTAAAACCTTAGGCACTTTGACTAAGTTTCCAACATGATCTAAAGAAACCCCAAGAGTCAATGATTTAGCACTTTTCAAGGGATTTTTAGGCCAAAACTTGGACTAAAACCATCAAAGACGGAACCACTTCTCCCTCTCCCTTCATTCCCATTAGCATCTCTGTACAGGTTTGACTAAAAATTTTATACAAACTTTTAGAAGCTAAATGAGGCTTATTTCAATGAAGAAACTTTGTTTCTCACTCACCCTCTACCACATATAATTGTTCCAAAATTTTTCCAAAATTGTGTGTAACGACCTGAAAACTGCAAATTTTCAGTAATTTCTTGCGGAAGTATAAAATTTCGGGCTAAATTTTTCATTTTTTCTTTCCATACTTGTTTGACATGTGAGTATAGTTTTAAAATATTTCTAGGTATCAAACTACGTAGCTTGGTTTAAGGTTATGAACCTAAGGTCCCAGTCTAACTTCTTATTAACTTGTTGTAATCATTTCTTAATTTAATACACATCCCGGCACATATACTGAAAGGTAACTATCTGAAAAAGTACAATTAAACAGTGAGAATACTATACCGATATGAGCTGCGAGATCTCGAAGCGTTTACTTCGAAGCTAATACTGATATCAATGCCAATGCATCTCTGCTCTGAACCTGTGATGAAAAGTAGAGGGGGTGAGCTTTGGGGAAAGCTCATTAAGTAAACTACACAAACTTAGAGGTAATAACTTACACGATATTGAATTTCTAATGCATGTCTAACACATTTCCATTCGATCATTCTTTCTTATCACTTAGCTGAAACTCGTCACATTCTGAAACATATCTTGTTCCAAAACATACTTTACAATCGAAACTTATCGGAAGTCACACTTCTCTTGTGTTTATAGACTAGGATACGTTCTAGACGCTATCAAGTTTTTCAGGCAGAGAGGAATTTTTAAATACCTTAATTAGCCATCAAACCTGACCACTTGAGTAGGCATATCTCTATTACTGTCATGCGGGTAATCACTACTTTACTTCATCCTCAAAAGAGGGCATTCTCCGAAGAGGGAACATAATACCCTTGGCCATGGGGGACTATAGACTGGGCCTAAGTCGTACAACATCACATAAACGCCACACAGGCGGAAACACATACTGCCACGAAGGCGACATGACAGATACATAGAAGTATGCATGATAGAGTCAATGCCTAACCCATTCAGAGGTCGTCGGCTAGTATTGTAAGGCCTGTAAATTTCTATGTATTGTTTATGATTCCGGGATGTATAGACAAGTTATATAATATATGATTCGTAAGAAATGGATGTTTTTAAGTTTTAAGTATGAATGAAATGCAAAATGAGTATAGAAGCAATTTAATGTAAGTTTACCTTTGAAAATCTGGAAAAATTGTAGCAGGAATCTTGCAGATGAAGGGAGATCGATCTCATTGCCTTGAAATGCAATGCCAAAGTATTCTGCAAGAGGGAGATCGATCCCTCATTCAAAGCAGATCGATCTAAAGTTGCTTCTGCTTGGACAAGATCGATCTTTTCCCATAAGACAGATCAATCTCTAGTTGCCTCTGGTTAGTAAAGATCGATCTCTTCTTAAGGCCAAATCAATCTCTAAAGCCTTCTGCCTGACCAAGATCGATCCTATCTCATAAGCAAGGATCAATCTCATTTCTTGAACAGATCGATCTCATCCAAATAGGCATATCGATCCCCTAGCCTGCATTGTCAAATTCTGAAGATGTTTAAACAAGGGCAGATCGATCTCCCACCCTTGGAGATCGATCTCATTTGTCCATTTCTATAAAACTCGACAGCTGAATCTTTATTTCCACGAGACAGCCTAAGTTTTCTCCATTTTTAACAAGTGACCTAGCTTTCTCACTCTAAAATCAGCACCTTCCAATTAGATTTGAGAGAGATTTCTTTAAGCAAAGTTGTTCCTAGTGAGGAAGAGAACAACATAGTCAAAGATTGGAAGCTGAAACTTTGGATTGAAGGAGAAAAGTGATTTTTCCCTAATTTGGAAAAAATAGGAAAAAGTCAAGCTAGGTAAGATTTCAATACACCATCTTCTAGTATGTTAATCTAGACATTTTGATGAGTTGATTGGTGTATGTATTGTTGGCTGAAATGTTTATGTACATGCTTAAGCAACTATGACCTAGAATGGGCTTAGTGAGAGAAAGTTGAAATGGCATGGAGTTAATGATGATCTAAACATATAGAGATGTTATTAAGAATGTATAGATGATTCTAAGATAACTTTGTGAAATCCATATGTTAGAATGGATGATGATTGAAAATGAGCATAAGAGGTGTTTGATAAATTGCCTTAGTAAAGGAAATGATGAACTAGAGGCATTATGAGCTTAATGCTGATTCAATGTGAATCAATAGACTTGATGAGTCTAGTAGATTCTCGAGAAATAAATAGAACAATCGAAATGGACTTAAGAGAGTATAAGGTCCAAAAAGATGTAACGAGGCCAAATTGGTGTAAAATGGCCCAATACATTGAATTGAACTTTATGCAAGTGAGAATTAAGTATATTAAAATATACTAATGTGAGTAGCAAATGCTTGTAGCTCTTAGAGATAAAATTGGAGCCGATAAGATCGGATCACGAGCATTGGAAATCAAGGAAAATGATTCAAGCGTTATTCGAGGTAAGGGATTTATGCGAGCTATTAGAGATAGCTATACATATATTTCTTACCTGTTGTGTGTACATGAATACTATAGGGTATTTAGTGTCACACCCCACTTTCGGGTGTCCTTTATCCATACTTACGCTACTATGGTTGGGCTGTGAGGCGATGCAATTACTTAAGTTCCATGAATTTACAGCGAAAATATTTAAAATTTAATTCACACTTCCAAATGTGTATAAATATAAAAAAATTAATTGTATAATAATATCTTTACGTAACATCCCCATAAAACTGTTACATTTCTTAGGTATAACTGTGCGATACAAGATAATAGATACAAAATACTCTTGTGTATACAAATCTTATACCTTTACGATTGGTGGGAGCCGTCCAACACAAAAGAGACCTAGAGACCACCGCTCTAATACTTCTCAGTATCTGGAAGGGGAAAATAGTGGGGTGAGCAAACCACAGCTCAGTAAGGAAATGAATGCTAGCAGGTAGATAATGTACTACCAACATAGCCGATGCAAGTATGAACCAGAAACCATGTTTTCGATATGAATGGAAATATTATACGAAAATGCATTTAAACATACATTTCTCATTTGCACTTTTACGTAAATCATATATATCATGCTTTCATTTTAAACATGATTCATAAAACAATGCCCTCACGGCATAAGTGTTTAAATCAAAGATTTATCAAAACACCAGAATCTCTTTACTTTCTCAATCATTTCTTTTCCTTAAATCTCATTCTTTTTTGAGTTATCTCTATTTCTTGAATCTCTGAGACAGGCATGAAATTTTCGACAATTAAATATCCACGACATATTGCTATAGTCAGTGATCCTAAGCCTCACTGATCAGGTGTGCACAGGGCATCACTTCGCCTAAAGGGGGATGGGTCAGTCTTACCCTCCGGCACATCTCAATCAACCTTATCTCCTCATATACTCATGGTATAAGGTACGCCATGTGTTATCTACACGATACTCGTACTCATGTGCACCCAGCACGATACATAGTATACCAACGGATAACTACACAGTACTACATACTACCGTGGACCCAAGTGTATACTCCAACTCCGATGGACTTTTCATCTTGAACCAAGTCACATATACCAGGTGAGCAAGCAGCGTGACACACAGTCATCGCAAGGCTCCAGCGCAGTACGAGCTATCGTTAAGGTCCATCTCATTCAAAGGTCGTCGACTGGTATCCCCTTGGGTCCCGAACCACCAGATTTACCTCAACTCATTAAAAACAGGTGCGAGCAATGCTCCAGCACTTTTCTCAAAACCATCGTGCGAGTTAAACTCCAGCACGACATCAAAAGCATAGAAATATGTGCGATCTAACACCCCAGCACATAGTCAAATCATTAAAACGGGTGTGAGCTAGAGCTCCAACACTAATCTCATCTCAAATTCGATAGATGGCTATTTTCTCTTTTTAAAACACAAAACATGTTTATTCATGTAGCATGCCTCTTCATGCTAAAACATGTAAAATTAGCCAACCTATCATCATCATTTCTCAATCACCAATATCAATACAAAATTGAGAAAAACATTGAAAACATGCATATCATGCTATTTCCTTACCCCATCCCATTTCTCAATACATATATATATATATATATCATAGTACATTTCATGCTTTCATATCATTTCATAGAATTGTAGTATCATACTAATTCTAGCGATATATCTATGAAATTGCCGTAAAATACGTACGAATATCTCTATAGCTAACACAGTCCTTTACCTCGAATCACGCTCGTATCTCCTCTGCCACGTTTGCTCCATTTGCGATCCGGGTTAGCCGTGTTCCACGTTCTTTCAAGCTACATGTACATTCATCAAGTTATTTTCTTTTCCCTCTTCTAAGCCTCTACATTGTCATTTATTTGTTTATTCATACTCCTTGACCCATTAAATCACATTTAATCTTTCTCATAATTTCATTATACTTCTCTTAAGCTTTTCTCCATTTCTCATGGATTTTCTCTCCATAAATCCCTTTCAATATCACTCACTCATCACTGTACTCATCATTTCTAACCATATCTCACATCTCATTCAACTCATAAATGTCTAGAAACCATATTTAGAGGCTTGAAGGTTGAAGAGCTTACCCTTTTACTTAGTCAAGCTTGTGGTAGCCACAACTCCTTCTCTTGATCACACCAATGTGAGATTTTTGGGTATGTTGTTCTCCTTGCTTCAAGGAATAACTTTCCCTTCTTGAGCTTCTTCCAAAACTGGCTGGAATGTAGTGACTTTTAGAGTGAGAAAGCTTGGATCTCAGGAGAAAATGGCAGGTGAGGTTAGGTGGGGGAAGAGTTCTGAGTTTTCAGTCAAATCTCGAGCCCCTTTTTATAGATGCAGAGACATGAGATCGATCTGGACCTTGTGGAGATCGATCTCTGCAAGGTTTTGTAGTCCTTTTTACCAAACACAACCACTACAAGATCAATCTTCTTCTATGATAAGATCGATCTGTCAAAGGCAATTTTCCTCTTGGAGATCGATCTTCCCCTTGTAGGAGATCGATCTGTTCTCAAACAGAGAGTTAAGGAAATTGATCCTCTTGCCTTAAAATCGATCGTCTCTTCACAGAATGTCTAGCAGATTGATCTGGCTCTATTGAAGATCGATCTGTCTTGTCCCATTACTCAAAATAAGGTCATTTTGGCTCTTCCAGATCGATCTATCATCCTATGAGATCGATCTGTCATTCATATTTCCAGATTTTACTGCAGTTTTCTGCAGCAACTTCATTCAAAACCTCCTTAATTTGCTGCCATAGTCATCTCCTCATTCATCCCTCCTTGAGACTTGAAAATGACATCCAATCACACTTAGTACATATTAAAACTTGTGGGAAATCTTTGTATAGCCAAATATATACAATATATAACTAAATGGAAGTGCATAACTTATGCAATTTCATTCCATTTTACTCTAATACTCACATTTCATTCCACTCACATTCATTATATATAAAAGTCAATTTCTTCATGTTCATATTTAATGAAACTTGTACGTACATCACAACTCTTATTACAAGTGTGTACATTAATCTCATTGACTTTATATCACATATACTTCACATTACTAGTACATCATCATACATGAATTCATTTACATATGTTCAAGGTTAAACCTTTACGGGGTCTCACATTCTCCCTCACTTAGAAAATTTGGTCCTCCAAATTTGAACCAATCATTCTGTGCATTAGTCGGGATACTTCTCCCGCATCAAACTCTCAAATTGCCATGTGGCTTCTTCCGATGTATGATGTTGCCAAAGAACCTTCACGAAGGGAATTGTCTTGTTCCGCAATGCCTTCTCTTTTCTGTCCAATATCGGATCGGTTCCTCCACATACGACATGTCCTCTTTGAGCTCTAATGGCTCATAGTTAATTACATGTGTTGGGTTCGGATAGTACTTTCGAAGCATAGAAACATGGAAGACATTGCAGACTTCCGCTAGCTCAGGTGGTAGCCTATATGCTCCATCTCCCACTCTATCCAAGATCTCAAAGTGACCAATATAATGAGGACTTAGTTTCCCTTTCTTTTCGAACCTCGTTATTCCTTTAGAAGGAGATACTTTCAAAAATACGGACTCACCCACATCAAACTCAAGTGGTCTTTGTCTTCTGTCAGCGTAGCTCTTTTGTCCATTTTGAGTTGTTCGTAGCCTTTCACATATTATCCGAACATCCTCGGAGGCTTGTTTAACCAGATCAGCTGCGAGCAACTGTCTGTCACCAACCTCTTCCCATCCAATGGGCGATCGGCATCTATGTCCGTATAGTGCCTCATAAAGGGCCATTCCAATACTTGAGTGATAACTGTTATTGTAGGCGAACTCAATCAATAGCAAGTGCTCGTCCCATGAGCCTCTAAAATCCAACACACACGCTCTCAACATATCCTCCAAGGTTTGTATAGTCCTCTCTGACTGACCATCTGTCTGAGGATGAAAAGCGGTGCTAAAACTCAACTGGGTCCCTATCGCTTCCTAAAAATGTCCCCAAAAGTGGGAAGTGAAGCGGGCATCCCGATCAGAAACAACACTCACTGGGACACCATGCAATCTCACTATTTCCCGCACATACAGGTTCGCCAATGCACTCAATGTATCTGTAGATCTCATGGCCAAAAAGTGTGCCGATTTTGTTAACTAATCTACTATCTCCCATACAACATCTTGGTTCTTACGGGTTCTCGGTAACCCCATCACAAAGTCCATGGTGACGTGCTCCCACTTCTATGTCGGTATCGGTAGAGGTTGTAACAACCCACCTGGTTTCTGATGTTCAACTTTTACTTGCTGACAAATGAGACATCTAGCGACATAGTCAGCTATGTCCCTCTTCATTCCAGACCACCAATACACCTTCCGAAGATTTTGATACATTTTACTACTCCCCGGGTGTACTGTATATCTCGATGAGTGAGCCTCTGATAAGATCATCTTCCTCGTCTCTGAATCGTTAGGAACATACATTCTATTTTCAAACCTTAGTATTCCATCTGAACTCATTTCAAATTTCGTACCTTTACCCTTCTGGATTAGGCTAATCACATCAATACACCATTGATCAATTTACTGAGCTTGTCGGATTCTCTCAATCAACTTTGGTTCTAATCTCAAGCTAGGAATAATCCCATAGCTGCCAATCTTAGGTAGGGTCATATCCAGACTAAGGTTCATGAATTGCTCTAACAACTCGTGTTCTCTAACCATCATATGCGATGCCAACTCGAGACTCTTCCTACTCAATGCATCGACAACCACATTCGCCTTCCCCGGGTGGTACAAGATCTCACAATCATAGTTCTTGAGGAGCTCTAACCACCTTCTCTGTCTGATATTTAACTCCTTCTGTGAGAATAGATACTTCAAACTCTTATGATCCGTAAAGATTTGAAATCTCTCACCATACAAGTAGTGGCACCATATCTTCAATGCGAATACTACGGCTGCTAACTCCAAATCTTGAGTGGGTAGTTCTTTTCATGATCTTTCAGCTGTCTAGATCCATATGCTACTACCCTTCCATCTTGCATCAAAACACAACCTAGTCCTTGATGCAAAGCATCTGTATACACCGAGTAGTTCCTTGAGCTATTAAGGATGATAAGAACTGGCGTAGTGGTTAATCTGTGCTTAAGTTTCTGAAAACTCCTCTCACAAGCTTCATCCCATATAAACTCCATACTCTTTCTCGTAAGACGTGTCAATGGAGCAGCCAATCTAGAGAAACCCTTTACAAATCTCCTGTAGTAACCTGCCAAACCCAAAAAGCTTCTGATCTCTGTGACTGTCTTGGGCTGTTCCCACTGAACAACGACCTTGATCTTGGATGGATCTACTGACACCCCATCCTTCGATACAACACGGCCTAAAAAAGAAATCTGCTCTAGCCAAAAGCCACATTTACTCAGTTTAGCATACATCCTTCTCTCTCGGAGGGTTTGCAAAACAATCCTTAAGTGTTGCTCATGATCATAAATGAAAACGATCATGAACTGGTCCAAGTATGGCTTGGATATCTCATTCATTAGAAACATAAAAGTTGCTGGTGCATTCGTCAACCTAAAAGGCATCACTAGGAATTCGTAATGACCATAGCGGGTGTGGAAAGTTGTCTTGGGCACATCCTCCTTTCGAATCTTCAATTGATGATACCCAGACCACAGATCTATCTTGGAAAAGATCTGCAGTCCCTGGAGCTGATCTAATAGGTCATCAATACGCGGCAAGGGATATTTATTCTTGATGGTAGCCTTGTTCAACATCATGTAGTCAATACACAACCTAAGGCTCCCATCTCTCTTCTTCACAAATAATACCAGAGCTCTCTATAGTGAGACGCTCGGTCTTATAAACCCCTTCTCCAACATATCTTGCAATTGCTTCGTAAACTCCTCTAGCTCAATTGGAGCCATCCTATGTGGTGACTTAGATATTGGCTCGGTTCCAGGCGTCAAGTCGATACCAAACTCCATTTCTCTATCCGGTGGAAATCTCGGTAGGTCGTTTGGAAAGACATCAGGGAATTCTCTAACCACTGGAATGTCCTCCATATCTGGATGTACTTTGTCCAAATCCACCACATAAGCAATAAAACCTTCAAAACAACATTCAAGTCATTTATACCAATGTACTTTACTTGTCACAAAATTCAAGATTTCATTTCTTCTCTTAAAATCTTACAACACATTCTTTGGGTAGAGAAAATGTAATAGACTTAGTGTGGCAATCTAAGACAGCATGGTTGGTAGCTAACAAATCCATTCCCAAGATTACATCAATATCATACATATTTAACAAAATCAGGTTGGCTGTCGCACACCTATCTCCTACCCTCACTTTACAATCTTTATACACTTGCTCAGCTAATTGGCTAACTCTCATAGGAGTACTTATTAATAAAGTCCTACTTAAGTATGTGGGTTCTACAAGAGCTTTTAACTTTGATGCACATGCAGGTGATATGAAAGAATGCGTAGCACCAGAATCAAACAAAGCCATAGCTTCCAAATTAAAAATCAGGATTGTACATTTTATCACCTCAGAGGAGGTGTCAGCTGATGCCTGGTCTATCGCATACATCCTACTTTGACCCACAACTTGTTTCCCTTTTTCTTCAGCTGTGGCTCTCTTCCTTGCAGGAGGTGTAACTGTAGGAACTCTCTCTGGCTCCTTACCCCTCTGTGGAATTACCTCAACTGTCTTTGGACATTCCTTTGCATAATGTCCAAACTTGCCACATCTGAAGCATCGTGTACTCTGAAGGTAACATGGCCTACTACCGTGATATCAACCACATGCTCTACATTGATTCGTAGTCGGTGGGGGTCTACAATCACTATACCCCTGGTTGGTGTCTGAGTCGGAGGCATAAAAGGTCTAGCAGCCTTTTTTCTGGAAATCATCTGCCTCTCTCTGACGCTTACTCATAAACTTTTGACCAAATTTGGCACTCTTACCATCTCTTATTTTCCTCAGACCCTTGTCCTTACCCCAACTAAACTAAAAAATCTACAGGTTATAATCCTGCTCACATAACTGGGTCCGTTGCACAGCCTCGCTGTATGTAGCAATATCAAACGGGGTCAATTTCTCTCGAATTGAAGGCCTCAGTCCATCCACAAATCTGTGGACCCTTATAGCCTCACTCCTGATCGATTTTGGATCATATTTGCCTAGTGAAGTGAATCGCGAATCGTACTCATCAACTGTTCGATTCCCTTGAGTCAGATTCAAAAATTCCATCTGCAACCTATGTCGAGCGGTATCTAGGATGTATTGCTCTCTGAAAGCACCCAAAAACATATCCCACGTGATAGCCATACCCTGAGCTCTCAACATAGGCTTGGTGGACTTCCACTAGTGTTCTGCTTCGCCTCTCAGTATAAAGGCCGCAAGCGCTACTCTCTCTGTAGCCTAACATCTACAGAAGTCGAATAGCTTCTCCATCTGACTGATCCAGTCCTCAGCCACTATCGGATCCTTTACTCCGCTAAAAGAAGGAGGCTTGAAATCCATGAAATATCTCAACCTCTCCATATCACAATCATATCCATACCCCAAATCATCCTCATCATACTATTGTGGGGCTACTGGAGGAGGTACTGGTTGAATATGAGGATCTCTTGGCCTAACCGGTTCAGGTTGTGCAGGTGTAACATTCTCAAGTTCAGGTGCAGTTGCTGGGGGATTCAGTGCAGTCTGTCCCACTGTACCAGGTGTACCCTCAAACCTAGCCATGATCTGACCCATCGTGGTCATCATAGTGCACATGTCTTTCTCTAATCGGGCTATCTGAGGATTGGAAGCCTCTATCTGTTCCTGGGGCTCATGACTAGAGGATGACCTACTGTGCCTCTCAGTCCTGTCATTTTGCCCTTGAGCTTTTGAGTTCTCTCCCCTCTTACGGTGTCTCTCAGGAATATCTCATAAGCCTGATAACTTCCTGCATTTACAATAAACTTTTAATTGACTAACAGCTCCGTATACACATTTGTATCAAATATCACATAGTAACTTGGGGATGTATGTTTCTTAATCCTAAAGATTGACTCACATCAGACCAACCATGCTTTGATACCAAATCTATCACACCCCACTTTCGGGTGTCCTTTATCCATACTTACGCTACTACAGTTGGGCTGTGAGGCGATGCAATTACTTAAGTTCTGTGAATTTACAGCGAAAATATTTAAAATTTAATTCACACTCCCAAATGTGTGTAAATATAAAAAATTAATTGTATAATAATATCTTTACGTAACATCCCCATAAAACTGTTACATTTCTTAGGTATAACTGTGCGATACAAGATAATAGATACAAAATACTCTTGTGTAGACAAATCTTATACCTTTACGATTGGTGGGATCCGTCCAACACAAAAGAGACCCAGAGACCACCGCTCTCCTACTTCTCAGTATCTGGAAGGGGAAAATAGTGGGGTGAGCAAACCACAGCTCAGTAAGGAAATTAATGCTAGCAGGTAGATAATGTACTACCAACATAGCCTAGGCATGTATGAACCAGAAACCATGTTTTCGATATGAATGAAAATATTATACGAAAATGCATTTTAACATACATTTCTCATTTGCACTTTCATGTAAATCATATATGTCATGCTTTGATTTTAAACATGATTCATAAAACAATGCCTTCACGGTACAAGTGTTTAAATCAAAGATTTATCAAAACACCAAAACTCATTACTTTCTCAATCATTTCTTTTCCTCAAATCTCTTTCTTTTTTGAGTTATCTCTAATTCTTGAATCTCTGAGACAGGCATGGAATTTTCGACAATCAAATATCCACGACATATGGCCATAGTCAGTGATCCCAGACTTCACTGATCAGGTGTGCACAGGGCATCACTTCGCCTGAAGGGGGATGGGTCAGTCCTACCCTCCGGCACATCTCAATCAACCTCATCTCCTCATATACTCATGGTATAAGGTATGCCATGTGTCATCTACATGATACTCGTACTCACGTGCACCCAGCATGGTACATAGTATACCAGCGGATAACTACACAGTACTACGTACTACCGTAGACCCAAGTGTATACTCCAACTCTGATGGACTTTTCATCATGAACCAAGTCTCATATACCAGGCGAGCAAGCAGCGTGACACACAGTCATCGCAAGGCTCCAGCGCGAAACGAGCTATCGTTAAGGCATAGCCCATTCAAAGGCCGTCGGTTGGCATCCCCTTGGATCCTGAACCCCCAGGTTTACCTCAACTCATTAAAATCAGGTGCAAGCAATGCTTCAACACTTTTCTCAAAACCATCGTGCAAGTTAAACTCCAGCACGGCACATCAAAAACATAGAAACATGTGCGAGCTAACACCCCATGACATAGTCAAATCATTAAAATGGGTGTGAGCTAGAGCTCCATTACCAATCTCATCTCAAATTTGATAGATGGTTAGTTTCTCTTTTTAAAACTCAAAACATGTTTATTTATGCAGCATGCCTCTTCATGCTAAAACATTTAAAATTAGCCAACCTATCATTATCATTTCTCAATCACCAATATCAATACAAAATTGAGAAAAACATTGAAAACATGCATATCATGCTATTTCCTTACCCCATCCCATTTCTCAATACATATATATATATCATAGTACATTTCATGCTTCCATATCATTTCATAGAATTGTAGTATCGTACTAATTGTAGCGATATATCTACAAAATTGTTGTAAAATACGTACGAATATCTCTATAGCTAACACAGTCCCTTACCTCGAATCGCGCTCGTATATCCTTTGTCACTTTTGTTCTGTTCGCGATCCGGGTTAGCCGTGTTCCACGTTCTTCCGACCTACATGTACATTCATCAAGTTATTTTCTTTTCCCTATTCTAAGCCTCTACATTGTCATTTATTTGTTTATTCATACTCCTCGACCCATTAAATCACATTTCATCTTTCTCACAATTTCATTATACTTCTCTTAAGCTTTTCCCCATTTCTCATGGATTTTCTCTCCATAAATCCCTTTCAATATCACTCACTCATCACTGCACTCATCATTTCTAACCATATCTCACATCTAATTCAACTCATAAATGTCTAGAAACCATATTTAGAAGCTTGAAGGTTGAAGAGCTTACCCTTTTACTTAGTCAAGCTTGTGGTAGCCATAACTCCTTCTCTTAATCATACCAATGTGAGATTTTTGGGTATGTTGTCTCCTTGCTCCAAGAAACAACTTTTCCTTCTTGAGCTTCTTCCAAAACTGGCTAGAATGTAGTGATTTTTAGAATGAGAAAGCTTGGATCTCAGGAGAAAATGGCATGTGAGGTTTGGTGGGGGAAGAATTCTTAGTTTTCAGTCAAATCTCGAGCCCCTTTTTATAGATGCAGAGACATGAGATCGATCTGGCCCTTGTGGAGATTGATCTCTATAAGGTTTGGTAGTCCTTTTTACCAAACACAACCACTACAAGATCGATATTCTTCCATGATGAGATCGATCTATCGAAGGTAATTTTCCTCTTGGAGATCGATCTTCCCCTTGTAGGAGATCGATCTGCTCCTTACAGAACCTTTAAGGAGATTGATCTGTCGAGTCTTGAGATCGATCTGTTCTCAAACAGAGAGTTAAGGAGATCGATCCTCTTACCTTAATATCGACCTTCTCATCACAGAATGTCTAGCAGATCGATCTAGCTCCATTGGAGATCGATCTGTCTTGTCCCATTACTCAAAATAAGGTCATTTTGGCTCTTCCAGTTTGATCTCTCATCCCATGAGATCGATCTGTCATTCATATTTCTAGATTTTACTGTAGTTTTATACAACAGCTTCATTCAAAACCTCCTTAATTTGCTGCAATAGTCATTTCCTCATTCATCCCTCCTTGAGACTTGAAAATGACATCCAATCACACTTAGTACATATTAAAACTTATGGGAAATCTTTGTATAGCCAAATATATACAATATATAACTAAATGGAAGTGCATAACTTATGCAATTTCATTCCATTTTACTCCAATACTCATATTCCATTCCACTCACATTCATTATTTATTAAAGTCCATTTCTTCATGTTCATATTTAATGAAACTTGTACGTACATCATAACTCTTATTACAAGTGTGTACATTAATCTCATTAACTTTATATCACATATGCTTCACATTACTAGTACATCATCATACTTATGAATTCATTTACATATGTTCAAGGTTAAACCTATACGGGGTCTCACATATAGATATTAATATATCTACATGAAAATTAAGTATGAGAAGAATGCTTATATGCATAAACTGCATGCCTTCAATGTCTTGATTGTGAAAAGACGCTTTGTGAATGCTTTGTAAGTGATTGAGAAGAGTAATAATAGATTGGCTTCCGATTTAGTTATTTCACATGAAAAACATTTAACGAGTGATTGAAGGGAGATTGCCCTCTCACTCAATTTAGTGAATGGAGCCATCTATTTCTTTTATGTGTGAACTTGTGCTAGAGCCAAAGTGGCAACGGTAGACTTACCAGCCTTGCTCGCACAACAACATTTTTAAAAAGATTTTGAGAAAAAGAAAAAGGTGCTAGAGCTGAGTGAAGCTGTGTGATCCACTCAAGAGTTCGCACTAGATTTTGGAGAAATCATGCTAGAGCCATCGAATCTACTAAGTGATCTTACTCTGACTATGCTCGCATGTGACTCCCTCGATTTAAAATGATTATAAGCAAAATCGTGATAGAGGTCTCAGGTATGCTGTGTGATCTTACACTGAGCTGTTCGCACGTGGTTTTATAAGCTTTTTGTGTGATGGACAAAACCATGCTAGAGTCCTCAGGTATGCTATGTGATCTTACATTGAGTTGCTCGCACGTGGTTTTATAAGCTTTCTGTGTGATGGGATAAAATTGTGCTAGAGGCCTTAGGTATGGTATGTGATCTTATGCTGAGTTGCTCGTACGTGGTTCTATGATGTTTGTTGTGTGATGAGTAAAACCGTGCTGGAGCCATCGTGTGTTGCTGAGTGATCTTGCACATACTTGATCGCACGTGATTTTGAGACAATGGAAATGGGTGATAAGGATCTACGGGAGCACGTTGTACCGTGAGCGTTAGCTATGGAGTATGATGTACTGTGATATCTTATTGATTATGTGTGAGCTGAAGGGATGGTTGATCCACCTCCCCAAGCATGGGATTCCCGAACACCTAATCAGTGATGCTTGGAATCTAGATTATGGCCATAAGTCCTTTATCTGTGTGCTATGACATTTTGTCGCTACTATGTGAGGTGGCATATGTCCCCCTGCTGTGTGATACAGGGTGATACGATATCCCATACTATGTCTTAAGTTTATCGATTTACTAAGTGATTTACTAAATGTAAAGAAATTTCTAAGTGTGTACTGTGTGAATTGAAAAATAAAGTTGTGTGATTTTAAAGAGTATCCTATGTGATTCTGTGTGATTTAAGAAAGAAATATGCATATACCCATCTAGCGAATTAATGATTTTGCAATTGATGGAAGTTATTTTAAAAGAATGCATATGTTTTTATAAGGAAAATGAATGTATATATATATATATATATTTTAAGCATGTAGATAGTGTAGTTATCTACCTGCTTTCGTATTTTCCTTACTGAGCATGTTCGCTCACCCCCTTATCTCCTCCTCCACAGATTCTACGCAGTAGTGAGTTTACTGTAGTTACCCCTACTACTGTGTTCTCTAGTTCTCCAGTAGTATAGAGGTATACACTTATGAGAGAAAAATTTTGTATCCTGTAAATTAGTGCATAATAAAGCTATCTTTTGTACGAAAGGAATGTATATAATAGAAACTGATGTAAACGCTTTCGCATATTTATAAAAGTACAGTTCCTATTTCCTTAAATGAATTTAAATTATGAATGGATGAGATATGGATGTTGACTCACAGCCCAACTGTTAGTAGTAAGATAAGTCACGGGAAGAGGGTCGTGACAGGTATTCCCTTGGGTCCCTTTAAATCGACCCCCAGGTTTACCCTGGCTCGCATGTTTTAGTGCCCTTAGTCTCAAAACATACTTCTTATCATACTGAAATCATTTTCAAATTTATTCATACAAAACTTACAAAAATTATGTTTCGAAAAATCACACATTACATGCTTGGTCCACAATTAAGTCAAAGTTATAAAATTGTACAAAATCATGCAACGTTTTTAAATCCCACAAAATCATAATATACAATGAGATATAATTTTTTTTTAATTCAAAATAAGGTGCATATAAAAACATATCCTTTTTTATAATCTTACTGCCAACATTTTCACATACTTATATGACTTAGGATCCTTGGACATCATTTATTTCTTGCCTTAGAAACTTGATTTAATCCGTTCAATGCTATTTCACATCAAATCGATTAATTCACATCATGTTCATACGCCCGAAAATGATTCTGAAACCATATAGTTCGATATCTTATTCATGAAGTTCGATAATTGGATTATACAAATATAAACGACGTCCACAATTATATTCCGATGAGGACATTCCCATTGTAGCTATCAGTGAGATAAACTACCTCGGAGATTAGGGTGTTACTTATGTCTACAGATCCAAAAGTCTCCATATACCCTATCGGGTAACAACCTAACTAGGACACTTATAAATGATACACATTCGAAAATCGTATATCCAAAAGTCATATCTTAATCAAGACAAAAAATAGTTTATGCTTAAATATGAAACATTAAGCCAAATAAGCTATATGCTTCAATTAGTCCGAAACTAATTTAAATGAGATTATACAAATAAAATCTATACAAGGTTTTAAATCTCCCACAAAATGCCATGCAATGATTTTAATGTGTAAAAATCATCGCAAGGTTCGAAATGTATCAAAACGAGTCGAAATCACATTTTCGATAGCACAAAGGTCTTAATTCCAAATACCGATAATTTACAAGAATTTTGCAATAAGACCGGGTAACAATTGCTCAATACCCAGCCTACAATGCAGAGAACAATTTATATTCTCCATCCAATTGTTTCCCTATTTTTCCTATTTCAAATCGATCATAAAATTCACATAAATCTTTAAAAAGTTCATATGATCATTTACGATAGCCAATGTTCAATTCCAAAACATAAAAAAATTTATATGGGATTAACCCACAACTTATGCAATTAAATTTTTAACTCGTATAATTATACAGATTGTAGCAAGTGAGGTTCACTTACCCAAGATTTCGCGATGGCATGCAAATCGAGGCTTAATCGAACTAACGTTCTCGCCTCTTGTCGCGCTACACAATTATATATTTAAATCAGGTCAGTTTCGGTCAAATATAAATTCAAATAAATTTTTAAAAATTGAAATGGTCAATCCGATTGCTTACTGGTTCATCCTTAAATCGAGGCATCACAAGATTTTCTCCCTTTTTTTTGGTTGAACAGGTTCGGATCGGTTCAGTCCATATCTCTTTCACTGAATTGGTCCTAACCGGCTCAGTTTCTTTTTCGTCGTTTGAGACTTTGCCGGTCGGTTCTTCACCGGCTTCCACTTCTAGTAGGTCCATCTGGCCATGTGATGCCAGGGGTTGGCGACAGCAAACTTAGGCTGGCGAGGATGAAGCTGGTTCGGCCTCTTCTCTCCACGACATCGTCCCCTCTCTTTTCTCTCGCTGATCTGCGCCTCCCGCCGGACTTCCTCTGGGTTGGCCGGCACCGACTCCCTCGGGTCAGCGTTCTCCACTTCTCTCGACCTCTCTATCTCTCTTCCCTTCTCTTCTTCTTCCTTTCTATTCTTTTTTTTGTTCAGTTTCGCTTCCTCTGTTAACAGAGGAAGCTTGAAAATGTTGGTGGGATTTTTCCACTGTAACGACTGTGTGGTACTTTGCTCCCGTAGGATTCAAGAGGTGGCCCCCACAGTCTTACTCATACGTACTATCCGCTTTGGAAGCCCCATAGGCACCTCACGGCTTTATCGAGGTAAATACCCCAATTCACGTCCTCAAAGGTTCGAACCCAAGACCTTAAAGTCTTTGTTCTTACACAAATGATACTAATTGTTCCAGTGGTGGCCCCCACAATCTCACTCATACGTCCTGTCCGCTTTGGAAGCCCCACAGGCCCCTCACGGCTTTATCGAGGTAAATACCCCAATTCGCGTCCTCAGATGTTCGAACCCAAGACCTTAAAGTCTTTGTTCTTACACAAATGATACCAATTGTTGGAACAATTGGTATCATTTGTGTAAGAACAAAGACTTTAAGGTCTTGGGTTCGAACATCTGAGGACGCGAATTGGGGTATTTACCTCGATAAAGCCGTGAGGGGCCTGTGGGGCTTCCAAAGCGGACAATACGTATGAGTAAGACTGTGGGGGCCACCTCTTGAATCCTGCGGGAGCAAAGTGCCACACAGTCGTTACATCCACCAACTGAATGCATTTGAATTTTTTATTTTTATTAATATATTTAATATATTATATAATAAAATATAGTTTATATATAATAAATTATTATAATATATTATATATAACATATCTACTTATATATATTATTTAATTTATTTCTATATAAATATATTTTTATTTAATACATGTATGTATAGACTTTTTTTAAAAATATATATAGACATTTTTTTTCTAGAAATTCTATCCCGTATTTTCGAAATAATTTCCCAAGGTGGAAAAATTTCGGGTTATCACATTGTGTATGTAACGCCCCAGAAACGTGAAAATTAAGGCTGATTTAAAATTTTTTTTATAACTTAATCTTATACTTAAGGTGTATTCCTTTTTAGTGCCAGTTCCTAACTTATCATTCATTCTCAAACCGTTATATACTGTTACATCATTAATTACCCGCTTTTTTATTCCCATACATATGCAAAAGTAATTACATCCCAAATCTTCCTTTACATACAAATATCTGTACTATACATGATGTTTGGATACAAATGAAATATACATTGAGTGTATACAAGAGATAGCCTGGAGAGGTTTCATCGACCAGCCTATATCGAGTACACAACAGGCAATGAGGTGATTATTATAAATAATTTGGAAAAAAGGAAAAAGGAGGTGCGCTTTATATAGCATAGTAAGGAGTGCATTAAAAAAATAGTAATAATATTCAAAACGTTTAGAAAAGTAATAATACTAGATAACAAAGTGCCGTTTTCGAGTTGAACGGTTAAAAATCATATAAGTTCGCATACTCAAAATCATATACCTTTTCATACCAAAACATAATTCATAAACATGTCTTAAATCCGTTAAAATCTAAAAAATTCCATGTTTACATAGCTAAGCATAGGTAATAGACGAATCGTAACAAAATTGAAATATGGAGACTAGGCATTCACTATTACTATCATGAGGGTAATCACTACTTCATCCTCAAAAGAGGGCATCCTCCGAAGAGGGAAAAAAATACCTATGGCCATGGTAGGGCTGTAGACTGGATCAGGGTTGTACAACGTCACATAAACGCCACACAAGTGAAAACACATACTTCCACGAAGGCGACATGACAGACACATAGAAATATGCACGATATAGGCAAGGCCCAGCCCGTTCATAGGTCGTCGACTAGAATTCCCTTGGGTCTCTTTAAATCGACCCTCAGGTTTACCTTGACTCACACATTTTAGAGCCTATAGTCTAGAAATCAAACTTATCATCATTTTCAAAAAGTATTTTCAAATTTATTTGTACAAAATCTTACAGGAGTCGTATTTTTAGAAATTTACATATACATACACATGCTTGTTACACAAATATTCGTAACTTTCAATTTATACAAAAATCATGCACTCGAACTAAATAAATGCGAGCTGTAGTCATTTTCGGAATTCATGCTTACTTATAAAATAATTTTTCATGCCATAAATACGTATTTGTAGGTAAGGAATATCGTTACTAAAATAGATTGCATCCCTTACCTAAACGAGGCTAGGGCAGCACAAATTTGTCGGGTATCGAATGTACCTTGTTTTGCATGCCAATTCTTCGGGCTGCCCAAAATAATTCCAAAACCATCATCTTAATACACTTAAATATACCTCAACCTACATAAAACTCACTAGATTCGCTGTTTTGTCAATTTTCCCTACTTTCTCGGTTTTACCGATAAAGTGTCGGTTTAAGCAATTTCGTTTGTTTATTTCCTTCAAATTTCTAACTCATTAACATAATGACTTAAACACTTATTCCAAGCTCCAATTAACAATTCACAATCTACCGAATTGTCAAAATTTCACACTTTCACAGTTTTCCACTAAACTAAGCTATAAACCAAGTTTTTCGGTATTAAAGAGTCATTCCACAACACACAACTCAAAAAAATTTCATCTTTTCTTCAACATTTTAATGCTGGCCGAAAACTACACATGCCTTTAGAAATTTTTTCCTCAATTTCTACTTTAGCAAAAATCATTCAAAATCATCAAACAACAACATATTTAGCCATCATCATCTTTCAACAACTTTACCTCAGGTTTGACCGAGTTTCACCTCTCCTTCTTGCTCCAGCAAAGATCCTTAGCTATAAATCAACATGTATACAACTTAGAATCATAAAAAATAAGCTCAAAGACTTACCAAGAACTTCTAAATTTGAGTTTCTCTCTTACCAAGAAACATGGCAGATTCTGCCTCTGTTCTTCTCACTAACGTTTCACCTAGTAAACGAGCTTTTTGGGGCTGCATTTTTTATATGTTGTAGAGGACTTATAAGGGAAGATTTTATCCTTTGGCTGAATTCTAAAAGTGGCCGAAAGGTGGCCAAAAAATTAGCACAAGCTGGGCTAGTGGAAGACGTCAGTGGCAGAATGTGAGGGATGGTTCTCTCGGGTTTTAAGTCAGTTGAAGGCATGCTTGGGCTTTCTAAAAAAAGAATAATGTGTTATTTTATTCTGAAAAAAGATGGAAGTCAAAAGCCTTCTGAAAGGTCATCAAATTTAGCATTCTTGTTGGGTCAGCAGATTTCTGGGCCAAGGCTGCCTGCAACACTGTTTTTGTAAAATCCATAAAAAATATTTCCAGCCAATTCTCTTCCAAATTTCCACCATTCATGTGTTATACTAGGTCCCTAGTATGTTCCATAAAAATTTCGGGCCCACTTGTTTGAGAAACGTTTCCTGTTTGAGCCAATTTTTTCTAATTTAGTCATTATCGATTGAAATTGCTTAAGGTTTTCGGTTTACTTTAAAAATTAATTTGATCATCGAAACCTCAATATTTCCACTCAATTTTAATTCCCCAAGTCAATTATGCCTTATACTAATTTCCTATGGCTTCAAAATAATTTTTTTTAAATTTATGGAATTTATTTCGAATTTATTTCACTTACTAGGCCCAATTGCTCGGTTTAGTGCTAATTCAAGTTTTCACTAACTTTTTCACTTCCAATACCTTAGTTTCACCTTCTAACCACCAAAACATACTTATACATGCAATCTTTGAGAAATTTTTGGATTTAAAACCTTACCTCAATCTTTGTGCCCCTCAAGCTTCGTGCCGCTAACCCGAGTGCTTCGTCATTCCTAGCTTGCATAATATTATTCCATGTATCTTAATTACTTTCTAATTTCCAAATAAATAATAAAATGAAAATTTTTTGGGTTTCACATTTCTCCTATCCTTTTAGGAATTTGGTCTTTCAAATTCAGCTAGGTTTGTCAAGTAAACGAGAGTACTTCTCTCTCATAAGGCTCTCAAGTTCCAAAGTTACTTCTTCTGCTGTATGTGTAAGACCCGAATTTAATTAAAATATGAAATGAATGAGAAATTGTGAAGGGAAGTCGGGTTAAATTAATCCCGAATATGTGCAAGGGCAAAATGGTCAAAAGACCGAAAGCCGGAGTAAATTCGATAAGGAAATTTAATTAAAAATATGGATTTGAGAAATCTTGGTCAATAAAGATGAAATATAATTATTCTGGATTAAATCGATCAAGATTCAGAAATTTAAAAATATCAAAAAAATTACCGAGACTATATCTCGAAAAACGTGAAGAAATAATATCAAAATTTAGAGAAAAATAAAATTTATAAATTAAAATCAAATGGAATAAATTAAAGTGGAATAAAAATAATGTAAGTGGAGATATTTTGGGATTTTATGAGTATTTTATTGAATAGTAAATTAATTAAAATAAATAAAAATAAAATTTAAATTAATAAAAATAAAACAAAAAAAAAAGAGAAACTGAGAGAAAAAAAAACGAGGAACCCGAAACCTAGAACAGTGACCCGCAACCTTCACCGCCGATTCTCGCGCACCGGCGACCGATGGGCTTCGACGAAGCTGCCAGGAGGAAGAGGGGAGTCCGGCGAGCACGTGGGTACCGGAACCGAGCCGCCAGGTGGCCGGAGCAGGCCGATCGGAGCCGAGGAAGACCGCCGAAGAAACCAGTCGATTCCCGACGAACCACTGCGTCTGGGTTGAAACGGAGGGCACCGATACACTCAGGGGAGGAAGCCGGTCCTTTTGGCACCGGTCTTGGCCGGTGAGACCGTCGGAACCGCCGGCGACGGCCAGAGGCAGTGAGGAGACTGAAACGATGCCGTTTGGCTGGAAGGAAAGGGAAGGAAAGGGAAGGAAAAGGAAGGAAAAAGGGGAAGGAAAAGGAAAGAAAAGGAAAGAAAAGAAAGGAAAAGAAGGGAAAAAGGGAAAGAAATTACCGGGGGACGACTCGAGGTTCGGGTAAGTTGACCGAGGGTCGATATTGACCTACGGGTGAATTCCGAAAATTTAATTTAATATTATTTTAATGGAAAATAATCCGGATTTACCTAATTATGCAGTTTTACGACGGAGACCGAACGAGAGCCGATCGAGCTCTGATTTTTGTACCCCGCATCGTATCGGGTAAGTACAATTTAATTTCGGCAATTAGAGTTATTTAAATACCGAGTTTAATTATTTTATGGAATTATGGATTAATTTCGCGTAGGAAGGAATATTATGCGAAATTGTAATATAATTGCCGTAAGTGGTATACGGGCTATCCAATAAATTTGGAATGAAGCCCGATAATTATTAGGAAGCTGTATAAGCTCGGTATACCCGAAGAAGGGAATTAATAAATATAAAAGGGCTAAAATGGGCCGAGGCCCAATAAGGCAGATAAGGCCCAATAGCTTCAAGTTGATCAGTAAATGCAATCTACTGATCGGGATAATTGAATTAACCCCGATTATGTGGTTATATGCAGTTACGTACATTGGTTGGCGCGCACTCGGGCCGAGACGTTCGGTATCATCGAGACAAGAGTGGTCTGTTCGCGATTCCAGGTAAGGGAATTCTACGGACTGCTAGAGGTAACTTTACGCAATTTTAAATTCATATGCAGTCCTTTAAAATTTATCTGAAGGGTCTAGAGGTCGAATAATAATTTTAGTGCCCCGAATGGGCAAATTACTAAAATACCCTTGTTAAGGGTAAAATCTAAAAATTTAGGAAAAATTGGGAGGAGCAAGAACAAAAGGTTTCTGCTCATTCTGGAGGTGTTTTGATGCATGCATGAGTAGGCTGGCTCACCTTGAAAGAAAATGCACAGCATTGCATACTTTCAACGTGAAATTGTTTTGAAAACTGTTTTGAGGAAACAGAGCCGCCTACGTGTTTTTATTTACATGTGACGTGCTAGAGCTTAGCTCGCACGATGTTTGATTTGTGTGATGCATGCATTAGTGCTAGAGTGAGAGCTCGCACTAGAGTTTTACATGCATAGGTGCTGGAGTCCAACTCGCACCAGATTTGTATACATATATATATGATTTTCGTGACAGGGTGCTAGAGTCTAACTCGCACCATATTTTTATATGATTTTGAGACAGGGTGTTAGAGCTTCGCTCGCACCAGATTTTTATACGATTTGCATACAGAGTGCTAGAGCTTAGCTCGCACTAGATTTACGTGATTTGATGAGAGTGCTAAGCATTGCTCGCACTGATTTTATGAGAACATGCGATGAGCCGTGCTTGGAGCATCGGGTAGACTGTGTGTCACCGATTAAATAGGCTCGCACGTGCGTTTTGAGACATGGCATGAGTATTGAGAAACAAAACCTCTGTGGGAAGCAGGCCAATTGGGCTGGAGTACCTAGAGATATTATATGGGTTCACGGAGTACTATGTACCGTGCAAGTAGCATGGAGTACGATGTACCGTGTGGTATCTTCGGATACGGCATCTCCGGATGCAGCATCTTCGGATGCAGCATCTTCGGATGCCGGGGATCGGATAAGACTGACGGGATGGACTGACCCACCTCCCGGGCGGTTCCCGATCATGGTGAGAACTCGCACACTAGGATCCGTGTAGCTGAGGAACTCACGAGGACAAATGTGGCCATAGTCCTAGTTATTTGCCTATATACAGACGTTGCCTAGTCTCGCATGTTGATGATTTTTACGATGATTTAAACTGGGTTTTAAAACTAAATTGCATGATGGTATTTCCATGCTTTTCAAAACCCACGTGTGATGTAAACGTTTTCATGATTTTGTGTGAGTCAGGATCACCCGCAGGAGGGGTCGAGTCCTGACTTTAATGTGAAAATCTTAATTGAGAAAGAAATGATTTATAATAATTGCATGTTGATTTTCCGTGCAAATGTGTTTTACATATCATCATAATGCATAGCATTGTTTTAAAATGTGTGGAGAAAGGGTGGTTTATGCATGGCACTACGTTCATGTAGGTAGTATGGTTACCTACTTGTTCGTAGGATTGCCTTACTGAGCTTGATGTGCTCACCCCTTTCATTTTCTCCCACAGATGATCTCCAGTTGAAGTTGCGACGACTCAGTACTGCATTCTGGATATCCGCTGCTGCCCATCAACATAAGGTATATATACACTTGTACATATTGTATCTACATAAGCATAGCACAGTAACATGTTTGTAAGTAACTTTAGGGGATGTATAAATAATGTAAATAATTATAAATAACTGGAGAAGAAATAAGTTAGATGATAATTGAATGGTGGGACTGGCATTGACGCACAGCCCAATTATTAGTGGAGTGTTGGTCACGATTCGAGGACAGGTAAGAATTTAAGTAAATAATAAAACACGAAAAAATTAACTCTGATTTTTGGGTAGTTTGGGTCGTGACATATTAAGGTGGTATCAGAGCATAATTGGTCTGATGTGTATCAGTGTCAGTAATTAGGAAATTACATCCCCGTGTTACTGTGCTTGGTTAGATACAATAGTGTATATCGAGATGGGTTTTGACTAAGAAAATGGTTGAGAATACAGGAATGCTTAATATGAGTCGCGTTGGATGAGATAGTGCACGAGGCAGAGGTCGTAGAAGTAGACCTGAAATCTGCTAAGTCGTGCTGAGTTTGACTATGAGAGTCAGTATGAGATTGGAATAGAGGCTAATGTTAAGCATGCCCCACTGAATCCGATAGAGAGATCGGACAGTATTGAGACACGCTTCGCGAGATTGGAGCGGAGTGTGGAGATTATTTTGAGGAGCAAATTGCTCAGATTTTGTATGAGATCAGAGGGCGCAGCGGAACATTGGTGGAAAACCGCTCGACCCATCTTAAGAGCTGATATGAGAAATATCTTGGATATATTCCGATGACAGGATATCCCGGACATAATTTAAAGGAAATTTCGGATTAAAGTCCTTACTCTGACCCAGAGGATTTAATTTATTGACGAGTATGGAGACTCGGTTATATTCTGGGCAGATATTACCTCGACACTATGAAAAGTGACAGTCGAGATGTCTAAAAGTTTATGGAAGGGCTCAACTTTTCAATTTGAGTCTAATTGGCCCGCGAGATATTACCTATACCGAGGCAGTGCGCAGATTTACAGTTGGATAAATAAAAATATGAATTGCACGCCTCTGAGATTGGGAAAGGTAATGAGGGCTGAAATAGAGACAGAAAGAGAATCGAGAAATGACAAAGATGTTAAAATGGGAAAAATGGTAATTGGTAAAAAGATCTGATTTGATGAGTTATGGAATAAGATAATTGGTAAGGCCCTAGTGCATCCAATTTTGGCACTGTTGAGGGGCATTGTGATTGGCGGACCCCGACCTGCTACGAAGCAGTGTAGTAGTGTGAGCACTGTAAGCAGTGTGAGATGTGTGGTGGATACCACGGAAGGAAGGTTTATACCTACACGGTATAGATGAAAATGGCCGTTAAGTGTGATAAGACAGACCATTGATTTGATTGCACAGAATTGGGCGAGGTCGTCCCACAGAAAAGTAAAGAGACAGAACAACTTCGTTGGTATAGCCGCAACGAAAAGAGAGGCCCTAGCCGAAAAGAAAAAGGAAAGTAGGTTGTTGGACGAAGGCGAGAGGATGTCTTGGACCAGGACACTATTGATGTTTCATGGATGTGGTGTGAGATACCACACTTTTTATGAATAACGAAGTACGTATGTTCATTGATCCTGGTGCCACATATTTATTTATACCGCCTTCATTCGCATATAAGTGAGTAAAAAGGCATGAATGCCTACATCATTGGGGACAATTCTGATAAATGAGTACCCCAATAGAGGAGGATTAATTAACGGAATATGGCTATAGAGATTTTAAGTTGAAAACAGGGGTGCAACAGTTGAAAATTACAGGAGTAAAGGATTGTACTCACGGAATCAATAATGAAAGAGTTTTGTCGTGATTGATACACCAAGGAGATAATCTTAGAGATAAGATAGATCCTAAATATAAGATGTATTGGAGTAAGAGATATATGCTAGGTATGGAATACCCTTATTATGCGAAGTAATTGAGGTTAAGCGATTAGTAACGAATATAAATTGTGACCGCATAGACTGAGATATTACGTAGTTGTGGTTAAGTCTGAAGGTCAATAAAGGTATTTCAAAATACCTCCCCGCCTGAAGACTTGACAGCGTCTAAGAGTATATATATATATATATCCTATAACGTAAAATCGAGCGACGTAATAAATACCTTTGGCATTAGGATACCTTTACTAAGACGATAAGAATATTTAAATTTGACAAATCATAAAGACTAATATAATAAAATTTAATAAGAGCCGTTAAGATAAGAAAAGGAAATGACGCAGGTTAGTACCTGAAAACGTAAGCGCTTTTGAAGGATTTTATACGCTTATGCGTAAATAAGTCAAGGATTTGATCGAGTTGTAATCATCATTATCGATGATATATTGGGTGTAGTTAAAGTCTAGGGCGATTTATAAGCAACAATGGAGAAATGGTTTTTTACAAATGGGTTGCTGCGAGTTCAAAAGGGATATACCTTGTTAACACGTTTAATTATGAAAACGTGGTCTTGGAATAAGATGGATGTGATATAAATTTCGGTGTAGTAAAGTATGAACTGACCACCGTGAATAATTTCACCATACCCAACAGCTCAAGAGGTTCTCAGTGAGCATGGATACCTCAAAGTTATGAAAGAGCTGTGTATTGATGTATAATGGGAAGATAGTCAATTTTGGAGTCAGACAACTCCTTGATCACGAAATAAACTATCTGACCCATGATTTAAAGTTGGTAACAGCAGTTGTACCGAGGATATGGTACTATTATGTACATGGTGAGAAATTGTGGATACGCACTGATCATAAAGCCCGAGTATCTGTTTTAACAGAAAGAGACGAATATGAGATTACATAGTGGGTTAGAGCTTCTGAGAGATTTTGATTTGTGAAAATTGTACCCCCAGGAAAGGCTGATGCTTTAGGCAGAAAGAGCATCGGGATTGTATTACATATGATGGTCAGGGAGCGTGAGCTGCTAGATGCAGTTGTGAGCCTCAGTATAAATGTGATCCCTTCTGATGATGACAGTGATTGTGTGACAGCTAGCCTGATGATTAGAACCGGATGAGAGTGCCCGAATTTGCCAGGCTTAGCGTGATGATCGACCGGACGTCGATAGTTTGGGTCTGATTCAGAAGGGTACAGTGATAGAGTTCACAGTGGGTGATGATGAGTTACTGAGGATTCAGGGACAGTATGAGTGCTCCCCAGGACCACAGTGGATGAGATAGTAATATTGTCAGAAGCTCACTCTTCGGGATATACAGTGCATACGGAAGTAAATAAATATATCGAAATCTCGAAAAGGGTATGGGTGGTCAGATGTGGAAAGAGATATTGGTGGAGATTGTATAAAAGTGCCTAGTGTGTCAGCAGAGTAAGGTAGAGTATTAAAAGTCTGCAGAGTTATTGCAGCACCTACCTTTATCGACACGGCACGAAAAATGAGAGCAAGTCTCCATGAAGGTCGTGATGGGTTACAGAGAACCCAGGTGAATTACGAGGCTATTTGGATGATAGTCGCTAAGTTGTCTACCCACCTTCTGGTTATGAACTCCTCAGATACTCAGAGTGTGTATGAGGATTTGCGTGTAAGAAAGATTGTGGAACATTAAATAGCGTTCCAGTGAGCATGGTATCATATAGGGATTCCCGCTTCACTTTCTACTTCAGGGAATATTTTTAGGAAGCTATGGGAACCCGACTGAGTAGTAGCACAGCTTTCCATCCTCAGACAGATGGTCAGTCAGAGAGGACTGTACAAGTTCTGGAGGATCCGATGAAAGCGTGTGCCATTGATTTTATAAGCTCCTGGAATGATCAGTTGATTTCTAATTGAAGTTGCCAATAACGACAGTTGGCAGTTGAGTATCGGGATAACAAGATATGAGGCAGTGTATGGCTGTAGGGGTTGTTCCCCAAATTGGATAAGAAAAAGTGGGTGACAGAACAGAATTAATTTCGACTTTGGATGATAAGTCTCTGAGGATGTTTAGTTAAGGTTGAGAGATTAAGAACACCTCAGAGCAGATAGATAAGTATTGGAATTCACCATTGGTGAATTAATATGGTTGAAAGTTACTTGTCCTAAGAGAGTAAGGACATAGCGAGCTTTTGGAAGAAGGTAAATTGAGTTTCGCTGGATTGAATATTTTAAGAGATTGGACAAGTGGGAGATAAGACCTGTAGGTTGGTGTTATCACCTGAATTAACAGGCACCCACAATGTGTCCCAGCTTTTGATGCTTCAGAAATACTATACAGATCCAGCATAGGTGATTGGATATGAATTCCAAAAGTTCAGTTTAATGAAAATACAAATATATTGAAGAAGTTGATTCGGGCATTAAACAGGACAGAGAAAGTATTGGGGTTTAAGATGATCTCCCTAATTAAAGTCCTTTGGTAGTAATACACTCCGGAGAAGGTTACATAAGAATTTAAGAGTATGATACGATCGATGTACCCGGAGTTGTATATGGACTCACATGACTTGGTTCTAATTTGGAGGACCAAATTCCTTAAGTAGGGGAGAGTTGTAAGACCCGAATTTTATTAAAATATGAAATGAATGAGAAATTGTGAAGGGAAGTCGGGTTAAATTAATCCCGAATATGTGCAAGGGCAAAATGGTCAAAAGACCGAAAGCCGGAGTAAATTCGATAAGGAAATTTAATTAAAAATATGGATTTGAGAAATCTTGGTCAATAAAGATGAAATATAATTATTCTGGATTAAATCGATCAAGATTCAGAAATTTAAAAATACCGAAAAAATTACCGAGACTATATCTCGAAAAACGTGAAGAAATAATATCAAAATTTAGAGAAAAATAAAATTTATAAATTAAAATCAAATGGAATAAATTAAAGTGGAATAAAAATAATGTAAGTGGAGATATTTTGGGATTTTATGAGTATTTTATTGAATAGTAAATTAATTAAAATAAATAAAAATAAAATTTAAATTAATAAAAATAAAACAAAAAAAAAAAGAGAAACTGAGAGAAAAAAAAACGAGGAACCCGAAATCGAGAACAGTGACCCGCAACCTTCACCGTCGATTCTCGCGCACCGGCGACCGACGGGCTTCGACGAAGCTGCCAGGAGGAAGAGGGGAGTCCGGCGAGCACGTGGGTACCGGAACCGAGCCGCCAGGTGGCCGGAGCAGGCCGATCGGAGCCGAGGAAGACCGCCGGAGAAACCAGTCTATTCCCGACGAACCACTGCGTCTGGGTTGAAACGGAGGGCACCGATACACTCAGGGGAGGAAGCCGGTCCTTTTGGCACCGGTCTTGGCCGGTGAGACCGCCGGAACCGCCGACGACGGCCAGAGGCAGTTAGGAGACTGAAACGATGCCGTTTGGCTGGAAGGAAAGGGAAGGAAAGGGAAGGAAAAGGAAGGAAAAAGGGGAAGGAAAAGGAAAGAAAAGGAAAGAAAAGAAAGGAAAAGAAGGGAAAAAGGGAAAGAAATTACCGGGGGACGACTCGAGGTTCGGGTAAGTTGACCGAGGGTCGATATTGACCTACGGGTGAATTCCGAAAATTTAATTTAATATTATTTTAATGGAAAATAATCCGGATTTACCTAATTATGCAGTTTTACGACGGAGACCGACGAGAGCCGATCGAGCTCTGATTTTCGTACCCCGCATCGTATCGGGTAAGTACAATTTAAGTTCGGCAATTAGAGTTATTTAAATACCGAGTTTAATTATTTTATGGAATTATGGATTAATTTCGCGTAGGAAGGAATATTATGCGAAATTGTAATATAATTGCCGTAAGTGGTATACGGGCTATCCAATAAATTTGGAATGAAGCCCGATAATTATTAGGAAGCTGTATAAGCTCGGTATACCCGAAGAAGGGAATTAATAAATATAAAAGGGCTAAAATGGGCCGAGGCCTAATAAGGCAGATAAGGCCCAATAGCTTCAAGTTGATCAGTAAATGCAATCTACTGATCGGGATAATTGAATTAACCCCGATTATGTGCTTATATGCAGTTACGTACATTGGTTGGCGCGCACTCGGGCCGAGACGTTCGGTATCATCGAGACAAGAGTGGTCTGCGCGCGATTCCAGGTAAGGGAATTCTGCGGACTGCTAGAGGTAACTTTACGCAATTTTAAATTCATATGCAGTCCTTTAAAATTTATCTGAAGGGTCTAGAGGTCGAATAATAATTTTAGTGCCCCGAATGGGTAAATTACTAAAATACCCTTGTTAAGGGTAAAATCTAAAAATTTAGGAAAAATTGGGAGGAGCAAGAACAAAAGGTTTCTGCTCATTCTGGAGGTGTTTTGATGCATGCATGAGTAGGCTGGCTCACCTTGAAAGAAAATGCACAGCATTGCATACTTTCAACGTGAAATTGTTTTGAAAACTGTTTTGAGGAAACAGAGCCGCCTACGTGTTTTTATTTACATGTGACGTGCTAGAGCTTAGCTCGCACGATGTTTGATTTGTGTGATGCATGCATTAGTGCTAGAGTGAGAGCTCGCACTAGAGTTTTACATGCATAGGTGCTGGAGTCCAACTCGCACCAGATTTGTATACATATATATATGATTTTCGTGACAGGGTGCTAGAGTCTAACTCGCACCATATTTTTATATGATTTTGAGACAGGGTGTTAGAGCTTCGCTCGCACCAGATTTTTATACGATTTGCATACAGAGTGCTAGAGCTTAGCTCGCACTAGATTTACGTGATTTGATGAGAGTGCTGAGCATTGCTCGCACTGATTTTATGAGAACATGCGATGAGCCGTGCTTGGAGCATCGGGTAGACTGTGTGTCACCGATTAAATAGGCTCGCACGTGCGTTTTGAGACATGGCATGAGTATTGAGAAACAAAACCTCTGTGGGAAGCAGGCCAATTGGGCTGGAGTACCTAGAGATATTATATGGGTTCACGGAGTACGATGTACCGTGCAAGTAGCATGGAGTACGATGTACCGTGTGGTATCTTCGGATACGGCATCTCCGGATGCAGCATCTTCGGATGCGGGGGATCGGATAAGACTGACGGGATGGACTGACCTACCTCCCAGGCGGTTCCCGATCATGGTGAGAACCCGCACACTAGGATCCGTGTAGCTGAGGAACTCACGAGGACAAATGTGGCCATAGTCCTAGTTATTTGCCTATATACAGATGTTGCCTAGTCTCGCATGTTGATGATTTTTACGATGATTTAAACTGGGTTTTAAAACTAAATTGCATGATGGTATTTCCATGCTTTTCAAAACCCACGTGTGATGTAAACGTTTTCATGATTTTGTGTGAGTCAGGATCACCCGCAGGAGGGGTCGAGTCCTGACTTTAATGTGAAAATCTTAATTGAGAAAGAAATGATTTATAATAATTGCATGTTGATTTTCCGTGCAAATGTGTTTTACATATCATCATAATGCATAGCATTGTTTTAAAATGTGTGGAGAAAGGGTGGTTTATGCATGGCACTACGTTCATGTAGGTAGTATGGTTACCTACTTATTCGTAGGATTGCCTTACTGAGCTTGATGTGCTCACCCCTTTCATTTTCTCCCACAGATGATCTCCAGTTGAAGTTGCGACGACTCAGTACTGCATTCTGGATATCCGCTGCTGCCCATCAACATAAGGTATATATACACTTGTACATATTGTATCTACATAAGCATAGCACAGTAACATGTTTGTAAGTAACTTTAGGGGATGTATAAATAATGTAAATAATTATAAATGACTGGAGAAGAAATAAGTTAGATGATAATTGAATGGTGGGACTGGCATTGACGCACAGCCCAATTATTAGTGGAGTGTTGGTCACGATTCGAGGACAGGTAAGAATTTAAGTAAATAATAAAACGCGAAAAAATTAACTCTGATTTTTGGGTAGTTTGGGTCGTGACAGTATGGTGCTGCCAGAGAACCTTTACTAATAGAATTCTCTTCGTACGAAGTACCTTCTCTTTCTTCTTAAGGATTGGGACAGGTTCTTCTATATAACTCATATCTCTCTGGATGTCTAAGGCTTCATACTCGCTGACATGAGAGGGATCTAGATTATATTTCCTTAACATGGAGACGTGGAAGACATTATGTATCCCAGAACGATGTGGGGGCAAAGCTAACCAGTAGGCCACATCTCTCACTCTCTTTAATATCTCAAACGGGCCAATAAAACGAGGATTCAACTTTCCTTTCCTCCCGAAACGCATGATACCCTTTGCTTAGAGACACCTTAAGAAATATAAAGTCCCTAACCTGAAATTCAAGTGGCCGTCTGCGCACATCGGCATAACTCTCATGTCAACATTAAGCAACCTGAAATTTGTCACAAATAATTTGAACACCATTTGCTGCCTATTCAACCATATCAGGAGCAAATATTTTCCTGTCACCCACTTTGTCCCAAGCTATAGAGGATCTGTATCTTCTGCCATTCAGAGCCTTGTAAGGTGCCATGCCGATACTAGTATGAGAACTATTATTATAGGCAAACTCTGTAAGGGGTAAATGATCATCCCACGATCCCTTAAAATCCAATGTACACGACCATAACATATCCTGCAAGGTCTAAATGGTCCGCTCGGACTGACCGTCAGTTTGAGGATGATAAGCGGTATTAAAATTCAGCTGAGATCTCATGGCTTCCTAAAAATGAGTCTAAAATCTAGAGGTAAACCTAGAATCTCTAGAAGATGTAATACTCATGGGAGCCCCATGCAAACGAGCCACTTCTCTGACATATAACTCAACCAAGGCACTCAAAAAATCCATACTCTTAATGGCTAGAAAGTGGGTACTCTTCGTTAATCTGTCAACTATCACCTAGATCGCATCATGACTTCTCCGGGTCCTTAGTAAACCCATAATGAAATCCATTGTTATATGCTCCCAGTTCCACATAGGCATGGGTAGTGACTTAGGAAGTCTTGTGGTCTTTTGATGCTAAACTTTCACCTGCTCACACACCAAACATTTGGCCATAAATTCTACCACATACCGCTTCATGCCACTCCACCAATACACCATACGCAGATAATGATATATCTTGGTACTTCCTGGGAGCATGGTGTAATGGGAACAATGAGACTCTTAAAATCTGCTGCTTCAGGGTATCATCGCTCGAAACACAGAAGCGGCCCTTAAACCTTATTAACCCATCATCACTGACCGAAAAATCTGAATGCATGGTCCGTTTCACTTTGGTAACCATGTCCAATAACCTCTGGTCATTCCTCTACCCTGATCTGATCTGATCCAGGATACTAGGTTCTATCTATAGGTTAGCCATAAATCCAACCTCCGCTTCTTGAACATTGTTCTTGAGTCTGGACTGTTCCAATATGTCCCTTTCTTTGACCGTCATAGCAGAAACCATATTTTTCCTACTCAGAGCATCAAAAACTATGTTCGCCTTACTTGGATGATAAAGAATCTCATAGTCATAATCTTTAAGGAGCTCCATCCATCATCTCTGCCTCGTATTAAGCTCCTTCTGATTAAAAAATATACTTCAGACTCTTGTGGTCTGTGAAGATCTGAAAGCTTTCTCCATATAAGTAATATTACCATATCTTCAAAGCAAACACCATAGCGGCTAATTTCAGTCATGGTCCTTAAGCTGGTGCGAACCATAATGGACTACTCTCTCATGCTGCATGAGTACGCAGCCCAAACCTTGATAAGAAGTATCACTATACACTGCGAAGCCTCTGGATCCAATTGGGATGGTCAAAACGAGTGCTATAGTCAATCTCCATTTAAGCTCCTGGAAGGTCTACTCATACTGATCAGACCATACAAACTGAACGTCCTTATGTGTAAGCTTAGTCAAAGGAGATGTAATCCTAGAGAATCCCTCAATAAACGTTCGGTAATATCCTGCCAGTCCTAGAAAACTTTGAATCTTTGTAATTATCCTCGGTCTCTCCTACTTAAGTACATCCTCTACCTTAGACGGATCAACTGACACGTCGTCTTTAGATACAATATGACCAAAGAAAGCTATCTGATCTAGCCAAAATTCACATTTACTAAACTTTTCATACAACTGCTTATCTCGGAGCTTCTGAAGCACAGTCTGTAAATGCTGCGTAAGTTCCTCCCAGGACTCAGAATAAATGAGAATGTCGTCAATGAAAACTATTACAAACCGATCCAAATACTCCAGAAACACCTCGTTTATTAGATTCATAAAAGCAGCAGGGGCACTGGACAAACCAAAGTGTATCACTAAAAATTCATAATGACCATATCGAGTTCTGAAGGCCATTTTTGTAACATCCTCTTTTCTAATCCTTAATTGGTGATAGTATGATCACAAATCAATCTTGGAAAACACTAAAGCCTCTCTCAGTTAATCAAATAAATTATCTATTCTTGGCAAAGAATATTTATTCTTCATTGTAACCTTGTTCAGTAATCTATAATTTATACACAATCTGAGGCTACCATCATTCTTCTTGACAAACAGAACCGGAGCTCCCCATGGTGACACACTGGGTCTAATAAAACCCTTATCAAGCAACTCTTGCAACTGCTTCTTCAGTTCTTCTAATTAAACCAGTGCCATCCTATAGGGAGGTTTAGAGATCGACTGGGTATCTGGCACTAAATCGATAGTGAACTCCAGCTCTCTCTCCGGTGGTAAGCCTGGCAACTCATCTAGAAATACATCCAAAAATTCACACACAACTGGTATTTCTTCTATCCTCGGATGCTCCCGACTAATATCGAAGATGAATGCGATATAACCTTCACATCAGCAAATTCATTAGTAATTTCATGAAACTATAATTATATCATAAGATTTCATATATTGAACCTCACCCGTTTACTTCTTAGTAGATAAACATACACTGAATTTTTTAGGTAGGGAGAAGGTTACAGTTAGTATAGCAGTCTAGGCTTACGCAATTGACAGCTAGCCAATCTATACCTAAAATTACATCAAAACCATACATATTTAACAAAACTAGATCTGTTAACATTACCCTATCTTCCACCTTAATTTCACACTTACTACATACTTTATCAGTCCTTTGAGAATCACACATAGGTGTATTTACATGCAGTTAAGGCTCTAAATGCAGTTTATATACAAATTATGGTGAAATAAAAGAATGTGTGAATCCAGGGTCAAATAATACATGTGCTTCGTAATTACAGATAAGAAGTGTACCTCAGATAGCCTTTGACAAAGTATCTACAGTCTCCTTATCAATAGCGAACACACGCCCCTCTGCGATAGGCTTCTTACCCTTCTCAGCGGCGGTAGTCCGTCTATGGGGAGGCCGTTTCTTAGGGCTGTGGCTTCTGAAGCTGTGGACAATCCTTAAGTTCATGGCCTGTGTCTCCACACTTAAAACATCCATCTGTCACCCGGTAGCAAACACCCTCGTGCGGCTGATCACAGTCTTTAAAAATCTTAATACCCGGTCTAGTGCGTCGAGTGGTTTCTGCAGCGTTGGAAGGAATCTTAGGCCTATCAACCCTCGCCCTAAACTCTTTGATCCTTTGCCTTTAGGCGGATGCCTTCTATAATCTGCTTAGGATGCTTCAGGGTTTTTAGCCTTATCTTTAGCCTTCACTCGGGACCCATACTGGGATTGTGTCAAATCTAGTCCCCTCTCGATTTCCTACATGTGAATAAGGGCATCCTTAAATTTTGTAACGCAATCCCCAATAATCTATCTCGATGGCTGGTCTCAATTCGTATAAGAATCGCTCTGTACGACACTTTTCGTCCCTTATAGTCTTCGGATCGTATCTCATTAAAGAAGTAAACCGATTCTCGTACTCATCGACTGTCATACTGTCTTGGACTAAATTTAAAAAATCTGCTTGCATCTTCTTTTGGGCAAAGAGATGGACGTACTAGATTTTGAAAGCTGACTAGAAAGCATCCCAACTAATTACCAGGTGGTTAGCGATCAGTAGCCTCTGGGTGGCTCTCCACTAGTGTCGGGCCTATCCTTTGATATATATGCACCCATGCTAACCTTTTTTCTACATCAGTGCACTCAAGATATTCAAAAGATGTCTCCATTTCTGTTAGCCACTCCTCTGCCTCGACAGGGTCCTTAACCCCCTTGAATGATGGCGAATTCAACTAAAGAAAATCTCTTAACCGGCCTATGTCCTTATCTTTGGGCCTAGTCTATATCGAAGGCTGAGTGGCTGGAGGCACTGGATTTGGCTTTGGAAGAGGTGGGGGTAGATCCTATGGTGGTGTGGGTGTAGGAGCTGCATAGGTGCTGCATCGGAGGCATTTGCCCTAAAATGCTGAGCGAATAACGCTGCAATCTGGTCAAATCCTTGTCTCATCTCTTGTTCTAACCGATTTATCCGAGAGTTACGACTTTTTGGCTGTGGGGCAGGTGCTGGAGGTGGCTGTGCCTGCCTCCAGGGATGACCTCGTCTCCTGCTCATGGTGTATATTTAATGTACCTGCATGTACACAATAAACATGATCTTAACTTTAGCAGATATTCTTAATTTATAACTAGACAAGTACAGACACTTGAGATGTGATCTATCTCCAACTGACCGACACTGACAGTACTAGACACCTTTGGCTCTGATACCAAGAGAGACTGTAACGCCCTAGAAACGCGAAAATTAGGGTTGATTTAAATTTTTTTATAACTTAATCTTATACTTAAGGTGCATTCCTGTTCATCGCCAGTTCTTAACTTATCATTCTTTCTCAAAGTGTTATATACTTAGCAAAATGAATTACCCGCTTTTTCATTCCCATACATATACAAAAGTAATTACATCCCAAATGTTCCTTTACATACTTGTATCTGTACTATACAAGATATCTAGATACAAATGACATACATTGAGTGTATATAAGAGATAGCCTGGGGAGAGTCTCGTCCACCAACCTATGTCGGGTACATAGTAGGCAAGGAGGTGATTATTGTAAATAATCTAGAAGAAAGGAAAAAGGTGGTTAGCTTCTGTAAAACCCAAAATTTTCATATTAGTAAGTAATTAAAAGTTAATAAATAACTAAGTACTCGAAATAATGTATGCAGGCCCAAAGTGATCAAAGCGCTTGGGATTGTGGAACGGAGCTCGTGGCATAAAAATCGAGGTAATGCTCTAAGCCCAAGAATTTTCATAAGAATTGTATATATGTTCATAAAATGATTTTGGAAAGTGAAAACTAAAGTAATGGAAGTGAAAAAGTTAATAAAACTCGAGTTTACGATAAACTGAGAAAAAAAGGGACTAGTTAAGGAAATAAATTTGGAATAAATTATAGAAATTCAAAAAAATTATTTCGAGACCATGGGAAGTTAGTATAAAGGTAAGATTGACTTGGGAAATTAAAATCAAGTGGAAATATGAAGGTTTCGAGGATAAAATAAATTTTTAAAGTAAACCGAAAGCTTTAAGCCATTTTGCTTGGTATTGACCAAATCGAGTAAAATGAGCTCAATCGGGGAAACGTTATTAAACAAGTGACCCCAAACTTTTTATGAGAGATACTAGGGACCTAGTATAACACTTAAGAAGTGGAATTTTGGAAGAAATTAGATTAGAAATAATTTTTGGAGATTTTAGAAAACAGAACAACAAGCTGTCCTGTTCTAGCCACTTGACCACTCGATAGAAACTCATGCATAACTTGACCATACAAACACATATTGACCCCCCATTCTTTTTTATAGAAAATATACTCTTAACACTTTCTGAGGAAGCTAAGAAAACCAAGTGAGCCTTCGTCACATGCCCTCACCTCCCTCTGCAAGTTGCCAAATATGTTACTGTACACTTCCCCTTTCTTGAATTTTTTAACCCCATTCCATCCATCTTTAGACTTTGGCTAAGAAGTATGAAATATTCCCCTTAAAGGCCTATATAACATATAAAAAATTTAGCACCAAATAAGTTCTTTTACTAGGTGAAATCGGAGAACGAAAATCCTGAGGCAGGATTGTCCTGCTCATGGGTAAGAGAAAGTTGAAAATTTTGATGATTCTAGTTGGTTTTTCTTGTGAGTTTGAGTGAATCTAAGTAAAAAATGTGATGATTTATAGTTGAAGAGTAATTTGGAGAATCAAAGATGTGGTAAACATTAGTCAAAGTTGAGAGAAACTTGATGAATGATGAAGATGATGAGATATGTTTATGTTTAATGGTTTTTAAGGATTTTTAGATAAATAAAATTGGATGAATAAATTGTTAAGAATGAATGTAGGTTTGGCCAGCCAAAATTCCTTATGGTTATAGTGAAATGTGGTTTGTTTTAAGGTTGATAATTGTTAGAATAATACCAAAAGAGTCCGGTTTAAAGCTTAATTTAACGAAAAACTGAAAAGTGTGAGATTTGATAAAATAGGTTAAGGGTAAGCATGAATTGTGAATGTGAATGGGTATTTAGAACATTATGATGTTGAATAAGAAGTTAGAATAATAAATTTGGTAAGAATAGCTTAAAACGGCACTTAAATCGGTAAAATCGAGAAAATGAACAAAGTTGGCGAATAAGTTAAGATTGGTCAACTTTAAGGAAGAAAATGCATATTTGAATATGTTAAAGTAAGATTGACTTATAATTGATGATTTGATGTTAAAAGAAAGACTTTCCGAATCTAAAAAGCTACTTTTCTGTGTAAACTGAAGAAAAGCCCTTTCTCCGAACACTCCGAGCATGCTTTTAGTTTGTTTTCTAATGACTTTAAATATGTTTATGTTTTGATAGATTGATATCTGATATGTATGTAAGTATCTGGAAAAGATATCTATATGTGCTTATATATTTGGAAAAATAATTTATGTTATGTGAAAGTGATTTTTGAATATGATTGTGGGGGCCACCTCTTGAATCCTACTAGAACAAAGTGCCACACAGAAGTCACATTTTATGAATGAGTTTTAAGTCATAAGAATTTTGATTGAAACTCGTTTTTATGAGCTTATGGGTTAGTAAACCCGAAAAAGAATTTCGAAAGTTTTATTTTGAGACTTAGGCAATATGTAAATCTGGAAATTTGTCATGCATAGCCCATGTGGAATTTAGACCATCATAGTACATGCCTTTGGGCACTTGGGTACGATTAGTCCCTTGTGATGCATGCCAAACCACGTTGGGTATTTCGTGCCACTTGGAGCATTTTGAATTGCCACTGTCTGTTTTGGATGTATTTATTTAATGGCGTAGGGCATTGTACAACCCTGATCCAGTCTACAATCCCTCTTTACCATGGCCATAGGTACTCTATGTGTTAAATGATAATGACTTATGGCTAATACTTGTAAATGCCTAGTCTCTACAACTTGTTTGTCTGATTTGAAAGATAAATGATAAGCTATGTATCTGTTTCAATTTGAATCGGTTTTGGAAACTAAGTTCTGTTATATGTTTGTTTTGACTTCAAAGAAAAGTATCTGTTTGTTTAACCTTAAAGAAAGGTTTTCTGTCTGTTAGATTTTGAAAGAATGATCAGCTTCAGACTATGTTTTGATCTGATTTAGTTTTCTGAAAGTAAGAATGCTTTTCTAGAATGTATATGAATATATTGATTATTTTACTAAGTATGGCACAAAGCCTACTATTTTATGATATATATACTTCTCACTGCTTTGATGCATTACTTACTGAGCTTGAAGAGCTCATCCTCCTTTTCTTTTCCCCTTTCAGAGCATTTTCAGTGATCGCATCTACACTTAAGCATAGTGGTCGTGGACGAGCGAACCCAACCCTCTTTTGGATTACTTTTGTATAAGCAAGATATATTGTACTTACTTTTGCAGACATTGTGTAAAGCATAGACAGTTATTGTAAAGGATAATTTTGGGATGTAAGTTAGGTATAAATTTTGATGAACAGAGTTCTAACGACGCAGTTGACAAGTATGTAAGTTGATATTGTTGAGTATGGCTATGATGATGAAATGTGTTGATGTATAAGAAAAGAAATTAAAATCAACTGGATTGTAAATATAGATTGCATTTGTACTTTGCAGGTGGGTAAAGTCCAAAATATGCTGTTATCCTGGCGAAATTTTTGTAAAATAAATTAGTTAAGTATTCGACACTGATAGGAATGTAACATAAGTAAAAACTTAGAAAAGTTTAAATTAGCCCGTTTTTCTGCGCTTTCGGGGCATTACAGTTTACGTGGTATTAGAGCAAGTGTTGTCCAGTACTGTTAGTGTCGCCTAGTGTAGTTAGATTACATCCCAAATTTTCTATGCTTGTCTGTGTAATGTCCATAACTTCATATGTATAGGTGAAGAGATGTATGTATATGTATTGTTACATTAGTATAAATGATAGGAGGATGTGAGGATTTTGTAGAGATTTAATGAAACCACCATGATTCTAAGTTGTGTGCATAAGTTTCATTAACTATGAACTATGTGGAATGGATGCCATTGTGTATTAATTGTGCACAGATTGTAAATTAAGGTGTGCAGCAAATGTGGATGAGTGTATAGGTAAATATCTGCAGAAAATTACAGTTTATAAGGGTGCAGGGGATGAGAGATCGATCTCATATGAAGGAGAGATCGATCACCCCTCATGAAATGCCCAAAAATTGTCGAATGGAACTAGGTAGATCGATCTCATGGGAAGACAGATCGATCTCAAGCCTCGACAGATTGATCTTATTAAGGTTTTGTAAGAAGAAGATCGATCTCCTACAAGAGGCAGATCAATCTCCAAGAAGGAATTTGCTTGCAAATAGATCGATCTCATCAAGGAAGAAGATCGATCTGGTAGTAGTTGCGCTTGGTAAAAAGGACTACCAAACCATGCAGAGATCGATCTCTACAAGGACCAGATCGATCTCATGTCTCTGCATTTATAAAAAGGGCATGAGATTCGGATTGAAAACTCAGATTTCTCCCACCAAACCTGCACCTGCCATTTTCTCTCAAGAAACCAAGCTTTCTTACTCTAAAAATCACTACATTCCAGCCAGTTTTGAAAGAAGCTCAAGAAGGGAAAGTTGTTCCTTGAAGCAGGGAGAGCAACATACCCAAAAATCACACATTGGTGTGACCAAAAGAAGGAGTTTTGGCTACCACAAGTTTGGTTACGTAAAAGGGATTGAAATATGTGGAACACGGTTAACCCGAATCTCGAACGAAGCAAACAAGACGAAGGAACATACAAGTGCGATTCGAGGTAAGGGACTGTATGTTAGTGATAGAGATATTCGTACGTATTTTTACAACGATTTTGGTAGTTATGACGCTAGAATTACTACGTTTAGCCATGGAACTATGCAATGATATGAAATCATGAAATGTATTATGAGATATATGTATTGTGAAAATGGGATGTGGTAAGGAAATAACATGACATGCATATTTTCGATGTTTTCTCATCTATGTATTGATTTTAAAATTTGAGAAATGATGATGGATAGGTTGGCTAGTTTTACAAGTTTAGCATGGAACGACATGCTATGTGAATATACATGTTTTGAGTTTTTAAAAGAGATATAGCCACTTATCGGATTTGAGATGTGAATCGGTGTTGGAGCTCTAGCTCACACTTGTTTTAATGAATTAAACTATGCCAGAGTTTCACTCGCATACGTTTACATGTTTTGATAAACCGTGCTGGAGCGTGACTCGCTCGAGGTTTTATAATGATAATATGCTGGAGTTTCAGCTCGTACATGTTTCTATGTTTTGATATACCGTGCTGGAGTTCATCTCGCACGATGGATTTGAGAAAAGTGCTGGAGCATTGCTCGCACCAGATTTGCTGAGTTTGAGTTCATACAGTGTTAGAAGCTGTTGCTTGCTCTGAGAAATATCGCGCTGGAGCCTTGCGATGACTGTGTGTCATGCTGATTACTCGCCTGGTATATGAGACATGGTTCAGGATGATAAGTCTATTGGAGTTGGTAGATAGACTGGGTCCATGGTCGTACGTTGAACTGTGTAGTTGTCCTTTGGTATACTATGTACCGTGCTGAGTGCACGTGAGTACGAGTATCGCATAGATGACACATGGCGTACATTGTACGGTGAATATATGTGATATAAGGAGATGGTGTTGATTGAGATGAGCCGAAGGGTAGGACTGACCCATCCCCCTTTAGGCGAAGTGATGCCCTGTGCACACCTGATCAGTGAGGCCTGGGATCACTGACTATGACCATATGTCGTGGATATTAGATTGTCAAAAATTTCCATGCCTGTCTTAGAGATAAGAGGAAATTGAGAAACTCAAAAAAGAAAGAGATATTGCGTTGTGATAAATCTCTTGATTTTAATACTTGTGCTATGATAGCATTGTTTGATAAGCATGTTTTAAATGGAAGTATTGTATATTTGTTTTATGAAAATGCTTGAGAGAAGAACTGTTTTAATGCATTTTCTGGTATAAATTCCATTTATATTGAAACATGTTTTTGGTTTATGCATGCATGGGCTATGTAGATAGTATAGTATCTACCTGTTAGCATCCATTTCCTTACTGAGCTGTGGTTTACTCATCCCACTCTTTTTCCCCCTCCAGCTATTGAGAAGTAGGAAGTGCGGTGTTCTCAAGATCCCTTTTGTATTGGACAGCTTCCACCAGTTGCAAAGGTATAAAGATTTGTATACACACGAGTATCGTGTATCTATTGTAATGTATCACACAGTCATGAATAAAAATGTAAACAGTTGTATGGGGATGCTATGTAAAGATATTATATTATATACAATTGATTTTGTATATCTGCACACACCTGGGAGTGTAAATTAAAGCTTTAAAATATTTTCGCTGTAAATTTATGAAATTTAGTAATTGCATCATCTCACAGCCCAACCGTAAGTAGTGTATGTATGGATGAAGGGCACCCGGAAGCGAGGTGTGACAGTCTGGTTATAAAGTAAGTATATGTGTGAGGTTATGACTAAAGTTTTGGTATACGTGTAGATAAATCGATCACTGAAACTATGAGTGGTCGGAGAGGCCGCCCACGGAGACAAGCACAACCTCCTCCACCACCTCCCCCTCAGCTTGAGAGCCCTACTGATAGATTAAGGAGGCTTAAAGAAACTGTACAAGGCATGATGGAAGGATTAGATGCTTTGACTACCATAATTGCCCAGCAGTTTGAGGCAAATACTTCGGGTACTGATGCCACTCCTACACCCGTACCGAATCCTCCTCCCCCACCACAAAACCCTCGATAGCCCCATCACCTCAGCCTACAATCCCACAGCCTAGGGATCAAAGTGACACCCAAAGGCTACAAGACTTTCTGAGAATGAGTTCTCCAGAGTTTACAGGGGTTAAAGACCCAATAAAGGCTGAGGAATGGCTATTGGACCTAGAGTCAATGTTTCAATATCTGGGGTGTTCAGAAGCAGAGAGGGTAACAATGGCCAGCTATATGTTGAGAGGTCAGGCAAAGTATTTGTGGAGGACGACTCAGACAGTTATGGCTGACAACCCATAAGATGTCACATGGGATGCATTCCTCGACGCATTTCGGGCCCAATACATCCCGCCTATAGCACAGAAGAGAATGCAAATAGAATTTTTGAATTAGGTTCAAGGCAATTTGATTGTAGATGAGTACAAGAATAGATTCTCTACCATGATGAGGTATGACCTAGACATAGTACGGAACCCTGCACGTCGGACTAAAAGGTTTATGGCAGGATTAAGATCAGGGATCCGTGATAGATTGTTAGGATTACGGGTCACAGACTTTAAAGATGCCCTGGGGCGAGCTCAAGAAATTGAAAAGGGCCTGGAGGTGACACAATCTGAACATGAGCATAGAGATAGAGTCAAGATAAAAGAAAGAGAGTTTAGACATCCCGATTTGAAGTTAAAAGAGGTCAGCTGAAGAGGCAGAGTGTTGAGGAAGTTCAATCAGGGGTTGGGAAGCCCAAGATCCCTGTAGTTAGTGTTGATATTGCTTGTGGTTCGGGCACCGAGGTACATAAGTGTAAGATTGTGGCAAACCACATCCTGGACCTTACCGTTGGCTTATAAGTGCTTGTTTTGGATGTGGCGAAGTTAGGCATTAGATTAAGGACGACCCGCAGATGACAACTCATGCATCTCAGGAACTACCAAGGCAAACTAGAAGATAAATACAAATCCTTTTGAGACCAACTCCACACAGAAGAGCTACAACTATCAAAAAGGGTAAGAGACCCGTCTCACAGAGACATGTGTGAGCTATAGATCAGGAGACAGCTGACACCTCCTCAGATGCTATTAAAGGTACACTTATGATTTGTAATTGCTACGTACATGTATTGTTTGATTCAGGAGCCACACACTCCTTTATCTCCCCACAGTTTGTAGAAAAAACTACACCTAGAACTTAAACCTTTGGATCATATGTTACATATCAGCACAGTCATGCATGAATTACAGTTGACTAATATGGTGTGTAAAGATTGTAAGATTAAGGTAGGAGGTAGGAAGTTGTTAGCAGATCTAATTTTGTTAAATATGTCGCGTTTTGATGTAATCTTAAGCATGGATTGGTTAGTTACCAACCGTGTAAGTCTATACTGCTACAATAAGATCGTAACCTTCTCCTTACCTAAAAAGTTTAACGTATGTTTTATTAATGAGCAATAAAGTGCATGGTATTAAGGTCTATGTGATTATAAGTGTTAAAAGTGTTTGAAAATTTCTGATTGTATAATTCTTGTGAAGGTTATATTGCTTTGATTTTTGATAATAGTCGGGAATCACTAAGTATCCAAGATGTTCCAATTGTGTGTGAGTTTCCCGATGTATTTTCGGATGAATTGCTGGGGTTACCACCAGAGAGAGAAGTGGAATTTGCAATTGATTTGGTACCTGACACTCCGCCTATCTCCAAGCCACTTTATCGAATGACGTTAGTTGAACTGGAAGAATTGAAGAAGTAGTTGCAAGAACTTCTCGATAAGGGATTTGTTAGGTTGAGTGTATCTCTGTGGGGTGCTTCGATATTATATGTCAGGAAGAAAGATGGCATCTCCGCCTATGTAATGATTATAGGCTGCTGAATAAGGCAACGATAAAGAACAAGTACCCCCTACCAAGGATAGATGATTTGTTTAATCAGCTAAGATAGGCTTCAGTTTTCTCTAAGATAGACTTAAGATTGGGTTACTATCAGTTTTGGATTAAGGAAGCTGACATGCCAAATACAACTTTCCAAACCCAATACGAGAACTATGAGTTTTTGGTAATGCACTTTTGACTGACTAACGCCCCTGCTGCATTTATGAACCTGATGAATGATTTTTTAGGGAATTTTTGGATAAGTTTGTAATTGTGTTCATTGATGATATTTTGATTTATTCTAAGTCTTCAGAGGAGCACGAGCAGCATTTGCGAATAGTACTCCAGACTCTCTGTGAGAATAATCTGTATGGAAAATTCAATAAGTGTGCTTTCTGGTTAGAACAAATTGCCTTCCTCGGACATATTGTATCTAAAGACGGGGTATCTGTGGATCCTAAGGTGGATGGAATGCTAAAAATGGGAAAGACTGGGGATAGTGAAAAAGATTCGAAGTTTCCTGGGTTTGACTGGGTACTATCGGAGGTTTATTGAAGGATTTTCTCAGATTGCAGCTTTACTGACTAAATTGACTTATAAGGATGACCTATTTGAATGGTCTAAATAGTGTGAATAGAGCTGCCAAGAGCTCAAGTGCAAATTGACCATAGTACCAGTCTTGATCATTCCAAGTGGTTCATGAGGATTCACAGTGTACAATGATGCCTCCTACTAAGGTTTGAGCTACGTGATGATGCAGAATGGTTGAGTGGTCGCTTATGGTTCCCGCCAGCTAAAGGACCATGAGCGTAATTATCCTACTCATGACTTGGAGTTGGTCGTAGTGATTTTTTCACTAAAGATATGGCGACACTACTTATATGGTGAAAGATTTTAGATTTACATTGACCATAAGAGTCTTAAGTACATCATTGATTAGAAGGAGCTTAACATGAGACAGAGGAGATGGATAGAGCTCTTGAAGGATTATGACTGTAAAATTTTATACCATCCGGGTAAGGCGAATGTGGTAGCTGATGCCCTTAGTGGAAAGGGTATAGTGTCCTACATGATGATTAAAGAATAGGATTTGTTGGGACAGTTCACCGAGCTCAGAATCAGTGTTAAGGAAATTGACGATGGATTTATGGCTAGCCTACAGATTGAGCCCAGTATTTTGGATTAGATCAGGGTGGGACAGAGGAACGACCAAAGGTTTTTGGTTATGGTTAGCCAGGCTGAGGAAAGATCGCAGTCAGACTTCTCGATCAATGATGATGGATTATTGACGTTTCGAGGCTGTATTTGTGTACCTCATAATGACACTCTGAGATAGAATATTTTAAAAGAGTCCCATTGTACTCGATTCACCTAGTACTAATATGTACCATGATCTCCGTAAGGTGTATTGGTCGACAGGAATGAAGAGAGATGTGGCAGACTTTGTGGCTACATGTTTAGTCTGCCAACAGATTAAGGTTGAGCACCAGAAGCAAGCAGGTTTTCTTAAATCATTGCCAGTACCTACTTGGAAATAGGAGCACATTACTATGGACTTTATTATGGGATTACCAAGGACCCAAATGAGTCATGATGCAGTCTGGGTGATTGTAGACCGACTGACTAAGATTGCCCACTTCCTTGCCATCAAGAGCACTGATTCATTTGATAAGCTAGTAGATTTATATGTCAGAGAAGTAGCACGTTTGCATGGGGCACCCGTGACCTTCACTTCTGATAGATATCCCTGGTTCACTTCGAGGTTTTAGACTTGTTTTCAGGAAGCCATGGGATGTCGATTGAATTTGAGAACTGTCTACCATCCTCAGATCGATGCTCAGTCTGAGCGGACTATTCAGACATTAGAGGACAGTTGAGGGCATGTGCATTGGACTTTAAGGGCTCATGTGATGATCATTTATCTTTTGTGAAATTTTCTTATAATAATAGTTATCATGCTAGCATTGGAGTGGCTCCGTATGAAGCTCTGTATGGCAGGAGATGTAGGTCCCCGATTGCATGGGAAGTAGTGGGTGACAAGAAGATACTTGCTTCTGAATTGGTTGAACAGACAGCGAGAGGTGTTCTGCTAATTTGTGATCGATTGAGGACGACACAAAGTAAAGAAAAGAGTTATGCAGATGTATGGAGATGTCCTATGGAATTTCAAGTTGGGGACTCTGTATTTGTAAGGGTGTCTCCGAAGAAGGGTGTCACGCGCTTCGAAAAGAGAGGAAAGTTAAATCCTCGATTTATTGGTCAATTCAAAATATTAGGAAAAGTGGGAGATGTTACCTACCGACTTGCACTACCCCTACATTTCTCAGGAATACACAATGTCTTCCACGTTTCCATGTTGAGGAAGTATTATCCGGACCCTTCCCATGTTATTGAGTATGAACTATTGGACATTCGGGAAGATATGAGTTATGTTGAGCAACCGATCTGGATCCTCGATCAGAAAGAGAGGATACTTCGGTCTAAGACGATTCCATTGGTAAAAGTTCTCTGGCGACACCACTCGACAGAAGAAGTAATGTGGGAGCTAGAGAGCCATATGAGAGAGCAGTACCCACAGCTATTCGATGGACCAGCCTAAATTCGGAGGATCGAATTCCTTAAAGGTGGAGAGCTTCTGTAAAACCCAAAATTTCCATATTAGTAAGTAATTGAAAGTTAAGAAATAACTAAGTACTCAGAATAATGTATGCAGGCCCAAAATGATCAAAGCGCTCGGGATTGTGGAACGGAGCCCGATGGCATAAAAATTGAGGTAATGCGTTGAGCCCAATAATTTGCATAAGAATTATATATATGTTCATAAAATGATGTTGGGGTGTGAAAATGAAAGTAATGGAAGTGAAAAAGTTAATAAAACTCGAGTTTACGATAAACCGAGAAAAAAAAGGGCCTAGTTAAGGAAATAAATTTGGAATAAATTATAGAAATTCAAGACAATTATTCTGTGGCCATGGGAAGTTAGTATAAGGTAAGATTGACTTGGGAAATTAAAATCAAGTGGAAATATGGAGGTTTCGGGGATAAAATGAATTTTTTAAGTAAACCGAAAGCTTTAAGCAATTTGGTTTTGTATTGACTGAATCGAGTAAAATGAGCTCAATCGAGGAAACTTTATTAAACAAGTGACTCCAAAGTTTTTATGTTAGATACTAGGGACCTATTATAACACCTGAGAATGGAATTTTGGAAGAAATTGGACTAGAAATAATTTTTGGAGATTTTACAAAACAGAACAGCAAGCTGTCCTGTTCTAGCCACCTAACCACCCTATAGAAACTCATGCATAAGTTGACCATCCGAACACATATTGACCCCCCATTTTTTTTCTAGAAAATAGACTCTTAAATCTTTCTGAAGAATCCAATAAAATGTAGAGAAACCTTCCTCACTCGCCCTCACCTCCCTCTGTAATTCGTCGCACACGGTATTGTACACTTCCCATTTCTTGAATTTTTCGACCCCTTTTCGTCCATCTTTAGACTCTGGCCAAGAAGGATGAAATATTCCCCTTAATGTCCTATATAACATATCAAAACTTCATCTCCAAATAAGCCCATTTACTAGGTGAAATATGAGAAAGCAAATTGGGAGGCAAAACTATCCTGTTCATGGGTGAGAGAAAGTTGAAAATTTTGATGATTCTAGTTAGTTTTTCTTGTGATTTTGAGTGAATCTAAGTTATAAACTTGACGATTTATAGTTGAAGAGAAATTTTGATAATCAAATAAGTAGTCAACATTGGTCAAAGGTGAGGCAAACTTGATGAATGATGAAGATGATGAGATCTGTTTATGTTTAATTGTTTTTAAGGATTTTTAGTTAAATGAAATTGGATGAATAAATTGCTATGAATGAATGTAGGTTCGGCCAACCAAATGTCCTTATGATTTTGGTGAAATGAGGTTTGTTTTAAGGTTGATAATTGTTAGAATAATACCGAAAGAGTCCATTTTAAAGCTCAGTTTAATGAAAAATCGAAAAGTGTGAGATTTGACAAAATGGGTTGATGGTAAGCATGAGTTGTGAATCTGAATGGGTATTTAGACCATTATGATGTTGAATATGAAGTTAGAATAATAAAATTGGTAAGGATAGCTTAAACCAGTACTTAAATTGGTAAAACCGAGAAAATGAACAAAGTTGGTGAAAAAGTCAAGATTGGTCAACTTTAAGGAAGCAAATGTATATTTCAATACGTTAAAGTAAGATTGACCAATAATTGATGATTTGATGTTATTTTGGGTAGCTCGGGTATTTGACACGCTAATCGAGATGATTTCGAAATCGGATAATATTGCGCTGTACCATGGCGAAAGAGGTAAGGGATGTGTTTTGAGTAGTGTTAGCTTTCAAAAACCCTACTTGAATTATGAAATTAGTTAGCATGCCCAAAATGTTAAAAGAAAGACTTTCCGAATCTGAAAAGCTACTTTTCTGTATAAACTGAAGAAAAGCCCTTTCTCTGAACACTCCGAGCATGTTTTTAGTATGTTTTCTGATGATTTTTAATATGTTTATGTTTTGAAAGATTGATATATGATATATATGTAAGTATCTGGACAAGATATCTATATGTGCTTTGATATTTGGAAAAATGATTTATGTTATGTGAAAGTGATTTTTGAATATAATTGTGGGGGCCACCTCTTGAATCCTACGGAAACAAAGTGCCATACAGAGGTCACATTTTATGAATGAGTATTAAGTAATAAGAATTTTGATTTAAACTCGATTTTATGAGCTTATGGGTTAGTAAACCCAAAAAAGAATTTTGAAAGTTTTGTTTTGAGACTTAGGCAATATGTAAATCTGGACATTTGTCATGCGTAGCCCGTATGGAGTTTGGACCATTGTGGTGCATGCCTTTGGGCACTTAGGTATGATTAGTCTCTTGTGATACATGCCAAACCCCGTTGGGTATTTCGTGCCACTCGGAGAATTTTGAATTGCCGCTCTCTGTTTTGGATATATTTATTTAGTGGCGTAGGGCATTGTACGACCCTGATCTAGTCTATAATCCCTCTTTACCATGGCCATAGGTACCCTATATGTTAAATGATCATGACTTATCATTAATACTTGTAAATGCCTAGTCTCTATGACCTGTTTGTCTGATTTGAAAGATAAATGATAAGCTCTATATCTATTTCGATTTGAATCAGTTTTGGAAACTAAGTTCTGTTATATATATAAATATTTTTTTTTTACTTTAAAGAAAAGAATCTGTTTGTTTGACCTTAAAGAAAGGTTTTCTCTCTGTTATACTTTGAAAGAATGATCAGCTTCAGACTATGTTTTGATCTGATTTCATTTTCTGAAAGTAAGAATGCTTTTCGAAAATGTATATGAATATATTGATTATTTTACTAAGTATGGCACAAAGCCTACTATTTTATGATATATACTTCTCACTGCTTTGATGCATTACTTACTGAGCTTGAAGAGCTCATCCCCCTTTACGTTCCCCCTTTCAGAGCATTTTTAATGATCGCATCTACACTTGAGCATAGCAGTCGTGGACGAGTGAACCCGACCCTCTTTTGGATTGCTTTTGTATAAGCAAGGTATATTATACTTACTTTCCAGACATTATGTAAAGCATTAACAGTTATTGTAAAGGATAATTTTGGGATGTAAGTTAGGTATAAATGTTGATGAACAGAGTTGTAACTACGTAGTTTAATGACATGTATGTAACTTGATATTGTTGAGTATGGCTATGATGATGAAATGTGTTGACGACTAAGAAAAGAAATTGAAATCAACTGGATTGCGAATAGTAAGGAGTGCGTTAAAAAAATAGTAATAATGTTCAAAATGTTTAGAAAAATAATAATACTAGATTGTCACAACCCCCTTTCATCCAAAAATCACTACAAATTTTTTGCTTTATACATTATCTTTCCCCGTCGTGACAATTTTACCACCAATTAGTTGAGCTATGACCCAGAGTTAGTTACCTCTTACCATATACCATATCATTTGTCATTTATATAAAGTAATTGTAAACGCTTAAACTATTTACACTGTAACTTTATTATTTCGTACGTGTCTACAAACATTAACATCCCCCATATTTACATTCCAAAAGTATTACTGTGTTGTACTTGTTTAGATACAAAACAATGTTAATGTGTATACCTCTCAGCGATGGGCAGCAGTGGATACTGGGAGTGCAAGTCTCTGCTCGCTCTCAACCACTGTGGATGCTCTGTAGAGATAGAAAGTGAAAGGGTGAGCACAACTTGCTCAGTAAGGAAATAATGTAAGTAGGTAGACAATACACTCTCTACATGCTTATAATGTCATGATATAAAAATCATTTACATCCGGAGCATGAGGTAAAATAAAACCATGTCACATGAATATGTATAGAATATATGAAAACTCATAAAATCAAGCATGTTAACACATGGAATATCATCATGTAAAAACATCTCATGCTTATCCCAACAAAACTCATCAGTTTCATCTCAAATCATAAATTTCAACATAAGTCATTAAAATCAAAGCTAATCCAGCTCTTCGGGAATGTCTAATGCGAAAACCACATTTCTTTTAAAACATAATCACGGGTGTTGCCCCTCCTTTGGGTCTACCCGAGGTCTATCAACATAACATGATATCACGTGAGGAATGTAGGTTACATTACAGAGACAAATTGGGAACAATGGCCATATATAAATCCCTATGATCCCAGGCTACGCGGATCCCGACGTGCAGAGCATCGCAACTGTAACGAGAGGTGAGGTCAACCCTACTCGTGCAATAACTCAACCAAATAGTCATCAAGACTACACGGTATAATGTACTCCATGTGACATACACGGTACAACATACTTGTGGACCCACATGGTCCGGGGTGCCTGCCATAGGTCTTAGCCCACATCATTGTCTAGGGTGCCTGCCATAGGACTTAACCCACATAACTGTTTGGGGTGCCTGCCATAGGACTTAGCCCACATCATGGTTTGGGGGTGCCTGCCATAGATCTTAGCCGCCCTATACCATGCCGGTAACCATCTCATATCTCAAAATACATGTGCGATATATCATCTCATTGTGACACACAGTCTACAGGAGGCTTCAGCACGGTTTATGCATGTCATGATATCCAACATCTTGTACGAGTAAAGCATTAGCACAGCTTTTTGTAAAGCATATAAAATCCTCGTACGAGCAACGCTCCAGTACGGCTTTTATGCATAGTAAATTAATATCAAATCACGTACGAGCAAGGCTTCAGTATGACTTTCATGCATGTTATTAGCAAAACTTAGTGCGAGCAGGGCTCCAGAACTATCACATTGAGTCAAAACATCGAAATCTAGTGCGAGCTAGGCTCTAACATTATTTGTACTCACACAAATATGATAGGTGGCTCCAGTTTAAATAAGGTATTTTCAAAAATACAACTTAGCACATAATCCGTGCTATTTCATGTAACCACAGAAAGCAATAGCCAATCTATCCTCATTTCATTCAAATCAAAGCATTTTATCATGATAAAAACATCAAAATCATGAAAATCCATGCATTTTAGGATCCTTACTATCCTTTTCATAAAATCCCTCTACCAAGGGTAAAATCATCACCTTTCCTTATTTTCAGAATTTTTCTATAAAAAATTCTTATTCTATTATTAGATAGCTTAGAGAAATTCACGCCCTATAAATCCCCTCAAAATACGTATAGCTACTTCTAGGCACTTACAAAATCCCCTTACCTCGAATCACGTCGAGCATAGTATAAGTTCCTCCACTGGAAGCTCGTCCAGTCCTATTTGTCCTTAATCCAGTCTCTGGAGCTCCAAATATTCATCAATCAGTTCAGTCAACACTGATAACTTGTTTTACAACTTCATCATATTCGATATATCTTATTAGACCTTATTGCATCAAGTTTGGCCCATGATTACATTCGGCCATGGCATGGTGGCCGAACACCTATCATGCCATTCCTAACCAATGTGGCTTGCAATTAACTTAGTTATTTGTCAAGCACTTGGCATGCATGTTTAAACCTTAGTTTTCCATTCATTCATGCATTTTCACAACACCTTATATGCACATTTCATAATTTCACCAAATCCTATTAATTGATTTCACAAAACCATCTTCAACTCATGCATATAACATCACTATCACCATAGTATAATCACTTCATCAAAAATTCAACTATAGCTCATTTTCTCACACTAAACCCATTTTTTAGGTCATGGTTGATTCATCATGCTCTAGGTAGTTTCAGCCAACAATACACACACCAAATAACCCATAACAATGTCTAGATAAACATACTTGAAGTTGGTGTATTGAAAACTTACCTAGCTTATACTTCCTCACTTGGCCAAATCTTAAGGGGAGACTTTGCTTCTTCAATTCAACAACTTGAATATTGATTCCAAAATATGTTGTTCTCCTCATCATAATGAACAACTTTTCTCAAACAACTTTCTTTAAATCTGGTAGGGAGGTGATGATATTCTAGAGTGAGAAAGCTAGGTTACTTTGTGAAAATGGCGAGGTGTTTGATATTTCAGGGAAGAAGACTCGACTGTCAGGCCTTTTTATAGAATTGGCATTGTAAGATCGATCTCCTAGGGTGAGAGATCGATATTTCTTGGGTTGAACTACATGATTTTTCTAATAAGTAAGTAGTGAGATCGATCTGTTCTAGCGAGGGGATCGATCTGCTCTTTGGGAAAGAATCGATCCTTTCTAGCCAGAAACAATTGGAGATCGATTTGTGCTTGGGAAGAGATTGATCCTTTCTAAGCAGGAGAAAATTGAGATCGATCTGCACTAGGCAAGGGATCAATCAGTTCTTAGCAGAATCATATAGGGATCGATCTGCTTGAATAAGAGATCAATCTACTTTGTATAAGAGATCGATCTAGCCTTCCTCTGCAGGTTCCCAACTGAAGTTATTCCCAAAATTTCAAAGAACAACTTGCATTCAGTTGCTTCATTATCCATTTTGCATTCTATTCACACTTAGAGTATGAAAAGATCCATTCTTATAATTCACATATTATGTAACTTATGTGTACATGATGGAATCATAAAAGGTATATAGAATTCACGTGCCTTTCACATCTTTGCGTTTCAATCATTTTCGGAGGTGAAATTGCTAAAACAACTGAAACATTCTATGTTGAGCTCGTTCGTTCCCTTTTTGGCATTTTCACTACTTCACTATGTTCGGGATCAAACGGAACAAACTTATTTTCATGAACCCTTTCTTATTTCGCATTTTAAGTCCTTATTTAGCAATTACATGGATTCATAAGTATTCATTCATTCTCTTTGCAATTTCATTTAAGCAAAAGCTTTTCTTATGATTCAACTAACGTAAAATAATGTCATACACAAGTGAACCATAAGGAATATCATGCATGCCTGAGGTCTCACAAATCTCCCATCTAAAGAAATTTGGTCCTCCAAATTATAACCAAATTAGTCTAAGAATAACTCCGGGTACTTCTCTTACATCATACTCTCCAATTCCCTGGTAGCTTCCTTCGGAGTGTGATATTACCAAAGAACTTTCACTAAGGGAATGGTCTTCGACCTCAACACCTTCTCTTTCCTATCCAATATCAGAATCGGCTTCTCAACATACGACATGCTCTCATTGATCTTCAATGGCTCGTATGTAATCACATGCGTCGGATCCGGGTGGTACTTCCAAAGCATAGAGACAGGAAGACGTTATGAACACCTGCTAACTCTGGCGGTAATGTCAACCTATAAGCCTTATCTCCCACTCGCTCCAGAATCTCAAAGGGCCCCATATACCGAGGGCTTAACTTACCCTTCTTACCAAACCTCATAATCCCTTTCAAGGGAGAAACTCGTAAAAATACAGACTCAACCATAGTAAACTCCAACGGTCTCCGTCTCCTGTCAGTATAACTCTTTTGTCTACTTTGAGCTATCTGTAACCTTTCACAAATCAACTGGATGTCCTCAGAGGCATGTCTCACTAAGTCAGGAGCAAAAATCTGCCAGTCACCAACCTCTTCCCATCCAATAGGGGAACAACATCTATGGCCATATAATGCCTCATATGGTGTCATCCTGACACTCGCATGATAACTGTTATTATAAGCGAACTCGGTTAGTGGTAGATGATCATCTCAGAAGCCTCTAAAACCCAGCACACATAATCTCAACATATTTCCAGGGTCTGTATAATTCTCTCTAATTGACCATTTGTCTGAGGATGGAAAATGGTGCTAAAACTTAATTGGGTCCCTATCACTTATTGAAAATGTTCCCAGAAATGGGAAGTGAAACATGCATCCCGATCAGGAACAATGCTTAATGGAACACCATGTAACCAAACTATCTCTCGAACATACAAGTTCGCCAACTGACTCAGAGTATCGATAGCTCTCATAGCTAAGAAGTGGGCTGACTTTGTCAACCGATCCATAATCACCCAGATGGCATCATGACCTCTGCGGGTCAATGGTGAACCCATCACAAAATCCATGGTAACGTGCTCCCACTTCCATGTTGGTATCGGTAGAGGCTGTAATAACCCTGCAGGCTTCTGATGCTCTACCTTTACCTGCTGACAAACAAGACATCTAGCAACATACTCAACAATGTCTCTCTTCATCCCAGACCACTAATAAACCTTTCGAAGATTCTGATACATCTTGGTACTCCTCGGATGTATCGTACACTTCGATGAGTGAGCCTCTATCAAGATCAACCTCCAGATCTCTAATCATCGGGAACACATATCCTACCCCTGAACCTCAACAATCTATCTGAACTCAAATCAAAATCTGTCTCTATACCCTTTTATATCTGCCTGATAACATCATTGCACTGCTGATTAATCTGCTAAACCTGTCAGATACGATCTGCCACTTTTGGTTCCAACTGCAGGCTATATACTATACAACCACTATCAGTATCGGGCAGGGTCACTTCTAAACTGAGGCTTATGAACTGTTCCAATAGCTCGTGTTCCCTAATCATCATGTACGATACCAACCCAAGACACTTCCTACTCAGTGTATCAGCTACTACATTTACCTTACCCTGGTGGTACAAGATTTCACAATCGTAATCCTTTAAGAGCTCGAGCCATCTTCTTTATCTCTTATTCAGCTCCTTCTATGAGAACAGATACTTAAGGCTCTTATGATCCTTAAATACTTATAACTTCTCACCATAGAGATAGTGGCGCCATATCTTCAATGCAAACACTACGGCCACTCCCATCCTACATAAGTACGCAGCCCAGTCCCTGGTATGATGCATCCATATACATAGAGAAACCTCATGAGCTAGTAGGAATGGTAAGAATCGGGGCAGTGGTAAACTGACGCTTAAGCTCCTGAAAACTCCTCTCACATGCTTCGTCCCACACAAACTCAACATCCTTCCACGTGAGACGTGTCAACGGAGCAGCTAGTTTGGAGAAACCCTCTACAAATCTTCGATAATAACCTACCAACCCTAGAAAACTTCTGATCTCAGTGAATGTCTTGGGCTGTTCCTATTAAACAGCTGCCTCAATCTTAGATGGATCTACTGATACCCTATCCCTCGATACAACATGGCCCAGAAATGAGATATGCTCCAACCAAAAGTTACACTTACTGCGTTTGACATATAACTTCTTCCCTCAGAGGGTCTGTAGAACTATCTTCAAGTACTGCTCATAATCTTTCTTAGACTTGGAATAAACCAATATATCATTGATAAACATAATCACAAACTGGTCCATGTATGGCTTAAACACATCATTCATCAAAGCCATAAATGTTGCAGGGGCATTCGTCAATCTGAATGGCATAATTAAGAACTCGTAGTGGCCATAGTGGGTACAAAATGTTGTCTCAGGTGCATCTCCACTCTGTATCCTCAACTGATGGTACCCAGATCACAGATCTATCTTAAAAAAGACCTGTGCTCCTCAGAGCTGATCCAACAGATCATTAATGCCTTGAAGGGGATACTTGTTCTTAATGGAAGCCTTATTCAATAATCGGTAATCTATGCACAGTCGAAGGCTTCCATCCTTCTTCTTCACAAACAAAATCGGAGCTCCCCAGAGTGAGACGCTCGGTCTAATAAACCCCTTCTCTAGCAACTCCTGCAACTGGTTCTTTAGCTCCTCCAACTCAATCAGAGCCATCCTATACGGTGGTCAAGATATCGATTTCGTACTAGGTACCAACTCTATACAAAACTCCATCTCTCAGTCCGATGGTAATCCTAGTAGATCATCTAAAAAGACATTAGGAAACTTCGCAACCACTGGAATGTCTCTCAATTTCGGACGAACCTTATCTGTGTCAACCACTATGCAATGAACCCTTCACATTATTAATCATTTAGTTAGCATAGAAATTCATCCATTCTACTTACAACAACTATTGCTTTCATTACTTTTCAAGGGAACTTTATAATACATTTTTTGGGGAAAACTTATGGTAACACTATCTACCCTTGAAAACGTTACTGTCTTAGAAAAAAAATCTAAAATAGCACGATTTGCAGCCAACCAATCCATTCCTAAAATTATATCAAAATCACTCATATTTAATAGAATAAGATCAGCTGCCCTATCTTTCCCTCCTATCATCAGCCTACAATCCCTATATACATATTCAGTCAACTAACTGTCATTCATGGGCATTAAAATCAATAACATTTTGTTTAATGATGTAGGCTCAACATATTTCGACAATTTACATGCAAATGAAGGCGATATGATGGAATGCGTGGCACTAGGATCAAATAACACAAATGCTTCTAAATCAAAAATTAGGATGGTACCTTTAATCACATCCGCTGATGTGTCTGCGGTGTCCTGGTCCAGTACATGTACTTGCCCTCTGCCAACAACCTGCTTCACCTTCTCCGCGGCTGTCGCTTTCCTCTTCAGAGCAGACATCTCGACAGGAGCTCTCTCTGACTCCTTGCCCTTCTGTGGGGTAGTCTCAGTCATCTCAGGGTAATCCCGTACGATATGCCTTGGCTTCCCACAACGAAAAACACACTACTGTAGACATCGGACAAGGCCTGTTACCATGATATCTGCCACATCTCCTACACTGCTCGGTAGTCGATCGTGTCCCTTCAATAACTATACCCTTCGGTGGTGCTAAAGTTGGATACACTAGAGGCTTAACCATCCTCTCCCGTACCTCTTCAATCTGAGGTCTTTTATCAAACAATCTCTGACCTCTCTCCTGACCACTCTATCAACTCCGAATCTCTTTCGGTCTATGTCTCTACCTCTACTGATCTTCCCAAACTCAGAGGCATTTCGCTCAATGTCCTACTCACATAAATGCGCCCTGTGCATAGCCTCCTCATATGTCAAGATATCAAATGGAACCAATCTAGATCTGATGACTAGTCTCAATCTATCAATGAACTTCCTAACCTTCCTCGTCTCACTGCTCATCGTATCCGGATCGTACCTCCACAGGGATATAATCCTTGTCTCATATTCATCTATAGATCGGTTCCCTTGTGTCACGACCATCAATCCTCTGAAAATCCACTACAAATTGTTCATTTTTTGTTCCATTATTTATTGTTTATTCGTTACTCTTACCTTACTTGATCGTGAACAGCTACACCACCAACAGTTGGGTTGTGTATCGGTGTCAATCTCATCCAACCAAAACCATTTTAAAGTACAATTCATTTAAATGTAAACACTTACATTTCTTAATCAAAGTTGCTATTTACACATGTTTACAATTCTTTACATCCCAAAAAGTTACATTCAAAATATTACTGTGCTTTGGTATGTCTAGGTATAAAAACTATACAAATGTGTATCCCTTGTGTGATGGGAAGCAGCGGACTCCAAAACCCAATCCGTAGTCGCTCTCTATCTACTGTAAGTGCTCTGTAGAGGGGGAAAATAAGGGGGTGAGCAAACCATGTGCTCAGTAAGGCAATCATGCGAGTAGGTACATAACTGCACTATCTACATGATCGTGATGCCATGCATAAAACTAAGCATTTACTTGTCATACACTAAAACATTAGTTCATGCACGTGTTCATGATATATAAAACAGTTCATGCAATTCAAATCAGTGCACAAGTCTTAATTAAAGCATGAAAAATCATCATGCAAGGTGCACTTAAAAACAATTCATACTCAACACAAATCAATATAAATCAGCATTTGTCAGGACTTAGCCTCTCCAATGGATTGTCCTGACCCACAAAACAATTTAAAACATGGATTTATCATAAAACATATGACATGTGAGATAGACAAATAATAATAAGGGAAATAACTAGGACTATGGCCATATCCTCTGTGATCTCAGGCTACACGGATCCTAGTGTGCAGGGTATCACCTCTATCTGCTTTCGCACGGGAGGTGGGTCACGTCCAACCCGTCGATCCATAACAGATGTAACCTTTATCTGAAGATGGTATATATATATCATATCCATACATGGTACAATGTACTCCATGCTATATGCACGGTACAACGTACTCCATGGACCTATATCATCACATCATATCGTGCCACATCTTAATACGCACGTATGAACCTATTTAATCGGCGTGGCACACAACCTACCCGAAGTTCCTAGCATGGCTCCTAACATGTCATAAAAATCACGTGCAAGTAATCTCTAGCACGGCTGTAATGTAGAGTAGACATCTAATGCGAGCAACGCTCCAGCACCATGCCATAAAATCCATGTGAAAACTAGTGGGAACTAGGCTCCAGCACTCATGCATGTAAAAACTCTAGTACGAGTATCGCTTCAACACTAATGCATGTATAAACATGTCAAATCTTGTGTGAGCAGTGCTCTAGCACACTTTGTTTCCATAAAATTCGTGTAGGTTGCTCATTTGTATGCAAAGAATGGTTATCATATCAAATCAATGTTATTTTTCTGCAAACCATTTAAATACTATCTAGCCTACTAATTTACATGCTAGAAAGCAGTAAAAGACTCCAAAACATCATATTCTTACTTTTCATGAACTTTTGCAAAAATCCCAATTTCTTTATCCTTAAAACATCTATTTCTTTTCCAATGACCCACAAATATTCTAGAAAACCATAATGCACCTGAAAAAGCGTACAAATACCTCTAGGGGCCAACACAATTCCCTTACCTCAATTCTCTATGAGGCAACTCCGTCTTCCTTTCCTGTTTTTCCTGATTGGGCTCAATTTGCTCCAGATATATCCTCGAGAGCTGTAAACATTCATTTATCACATGAGTTAATTGCAAATAACTCATATTCTGACTTGATCCTAGTCAATATATCTTACTGAGCCTAATTTCGATTTTAAGTCGATCTCAATCACACCGATCATTTCACCTAGACCCATTGAGCTCCTTCGACTCATTATCACTCGTTGGAACGAATTTTAGGTCCATTTTCCTTATCAAGTCAATTTCATTCAGCTTGGCGTATAATCACATTTCGGCCATGGCATGAGGGTTGAACACCCATCACGCCATTCCTAGCCAATTTGGTTTAGCAAACTCTCTTAGTTTTCTTATCAAGCCTTTGACTTCCATGCTTTAAGCTTAGCTCTTCCATTCATTCATGCATTTTTACAAACACCAAATATGCACATTTGATCACTTTGACCAATCCCATAAATTTATTTCACATAACCATTTCAAAATCATGCATATAACACTATCAACTCCTTGGTATAATCCATTTATCATTAAATCCACCATATCTCATTTTCTCACACTAAACATATTTTAGGTCATGCTTGATTCATCATATTCTAGGTAGTTTCAACCAACAATACATACATTAATCAACTCTTGACAACATCTAGATAAACATACTTAAAGTTGGTGTATTGGAAACTCACCTAGCTTAACTTTTCTCTTATCCTAAATAAGAAGACCTTTTTGATCCTTCAATCAAACAAGTTGAATGTTGGCTCTAAGGTATGTTATTTTCCTCCTCACAATGAATAACTTTACTGAAATAGCTTTTTCTCAAATCTTTTTGGAAGGGGTAGTATTCTAGATTGAGAAAGCTTGCTCTTTTTGGGTAAAAATTGGGGAATGTTTTGATTTGCTGAAGAAGAAGGTTTGCCCGTCGAGTTTTTATAGAACTGGGGTGGTGAGATCGATCTCCTAGGGTAAGAGATCGATCTTGCCTTGGTTTGAGCTATCGAAATATTCAGGTTTGTGAAGGAGAGATCGATATGCTCTTTGGGGAGATATCGATCTTCTCTTAGTTTGAACCATTGAAATATTCAGGCTTGCAAGGGAGAGATCGATATTCTCTTTGGGGAGAGATCGATCTTTGCTAGGCAGAAACAACTGGAGATCAATCTGCTCATAGGGAGAGATCGATCTGCCCTTGATAAGATTAAATGGAGATCAATTTGCACTTAGGTAGGGATCGATCTCTGCTAGGCAGAAGTAAATGGAGATCGATCTGTTCATAGGGTGAGATCGATCTTTGCTAGATAGAACCAACCTAAGATTGATATGCTTGAATAAGAGATCGATCCCCTTTGAATAGGGGATCGATCTGGCCTTCATATGGGGCATTCCTGCTGCGTTTTTTCTAAATTTTCAAAGGTAAAGTCATATTTCAATACTTCAATACTCATTTTGCATTCTAATCCCACTTAAAGCATGGAAAGGTTCATTTCTCATGATTCACATACAGTGTGACTTGTGTGTACTGCTTGGAATCGTAAAAGATACTTAGAATTCGTAGTCCTTGCATTATCATTTCGTGTTTTTTTTAAGTCTTTATATTCAGTCTAATTGTTTGAGTTCCATTTGTTTAGTCTATGGCCACTTCAGCCCTTATTTAACCTTTACATGGATTCATGGATGTTCATTCATTCTCTTTGTAACTTCATTCAAGCTAAAATCTCTTCTTATGATTCAATTTAACATATGAAAATGTGTTACATCACATGAATCCCAAGGAATGCATCACCAAAAGTGGGTCTTACATAATCTCCCCCACTAAGGAAATTTGGTCCTCAAAATTGAAAATAAATCAGTTGGTGAATAACTCTGGGTACTTCTTCTGCATCAAACTCTCCAATTCCCATGTAGCTTCCTCCGCATTGTGGTGTTGCTAAAGAACTTTTACTAAGGGAATCATCTTCGACTCAATACCTTTTCCTTCCTATATAATATCCGAAGTGACTTCTCAACATTCGACATGCTCTCATTGAGCTCAAATGCTTCATATCTTATCTCATGTGCCAGGTATGGGTGGTACTTACGTAACATAGAGATGTGGAAGACGTTGTGAATGCCCATTAGCTCAGATGGCAATGCTAGCCTATAGGACTTATCTCTCACTCTATCAAGTATTTCAAAGGATCCAATGTAACAAGGACTTAACTTCCCTTTCTTTTCAAACCTCGTTATACCCTTGGAAGGAGAAACTCATAAAAATATCGATTCACCCACTGTAAACTCCAATGGTTTCTATCTCCTGTTAGCATAATTCTTTTGTTTACCCTGAGCTGTCTGTAAGCTCTCATAAATCAGCTAGACGTCCTCAGAGGCTTGTCTCATTAAATCGGGAGAAAATATCTGTCGGTCACCCATCTCTTCCCATCCAATAGGGGAACGTCATCTACAACCTAAAAAGCCTCATACGATGCCATCCCGATACTCTAATGATAAAGGTTATTATAAGCGAACTCTACGAGTGGTAAATGGTCATCCCAAGAGCCTCCAAAATCCAATGCACATGCTCTCAACATGTCCTCCAAGGTCTGTATAGTCATCTTTGACTGACCATTTGTCTGAGGATGGAAAGCTGTGCTGAAACTCAATTGGATCCCCATCGCTTCCTGAAAGTGTTCCCAAAAGTTGGAAGTGAAGCAGAAATCCCTATTTGACACTATGATCATTGGAATACCATGCAACCTCACTATCTCGTGTAGATACAATTCTGCCAACGTACTCAGAGTATCAGTGGCTCTCATAGCTAGGAAATGTATCGACTTAGTCAATCTGTCCACTATCACCCAAATTGCATTGTGATTCTTGCGGGTCCTAGCTAAACCCATCATGAAGTACATAGTGACATGCTCCCATTTCCAAGTCGGTATAGGTAGAGGTTGTAATAGGCCTGCAAGCTTTTGATGCTCTACCTTCACCTGCTGATAGTTGAGACACTTTGCCACATATTCTGTCATATCTCTCTTCATCCCTGACCACCAATACACTCTCCAGAGGTTCTGACACATCTGTTACTTCCCGAATGCAGTGTATACTTCAATAAGTGAGCCTATGATAAAATCAACCTCCTGATCTTTGGATCATAGGGAACACATATTCTATCCTTGAACCTCATCAATCCATCTGAACTCAACTTAAAATCAGTCTCTATACCCCTCTGTATCTGCCAGATAATATCACTGCACTGCTGATCAATCTGCTGAGCCTACCAGATATAATCCACCACATCTAGTTCTAATCGTAGGCTAGCTACCATAAAGCCACTATCAGAATCAGGCGAGGTCACATCCAAACTGAGACTCGTGAACTGTTCCAATAGTTTGTGTTCCCTGATCATCATATATGATACCAACCTGAGATGCTTCCTACTCAGTGTATCAGCTACTACATTCACCTTACCCAGGTGGTACAAAATCTCACAATCATAGTCCTTCAGAAGCTCAAGCCACCTTCTCTGTCTCATGTTCAACTCCTTCTGCGAGAGCAAATACTTAAGGCTATTGTGATCTGTAAATACCTGAAAGTTCTCACCGTATAGATAATGGTGCCATATTTTCAAGGCAATTACCATGGCCGCCAACTCTAGATCGTGGGTCGGGTAGTTCCTCTCATGATCCTTTAGTTATCTAGATCCATAGGCGACTACCTTCCTATCCTGCATAAGTACATAGCCCAGTCCTTGGTACGAAGCATCTGTATATACAGAAAAACTCCTGAGCTGGTTGGAATGGTGAGAATCGGGGCTGTGGTTAATCTTCTTTTCAACTCCTAAAAACTCTTCTCACATCTAACGTCCTATACAAATTCAACATTCTTTCTCGTGAGATGTGTTAGTGGAGCAGCTAATCTCAAGAATCCCTCCACAAACTGTCGATAATACCTAGCTAAACTCAGGAAACTTCTGATCTCCGTGACTGTCTGAGGTCTCTGCCATTGAACCACTACCTCAATCTTGGATGGGTCCACTGACACTCCATACCTCGATACAATATGACCTAGAAAAGAGATCTGGTCTAATTAAAAGTCACACTTACTGAGTTTAGCGTATAACTTCTTCTCTTGGAGGTTCTGTAACACTATCCTCAGGTGTTGCTCATGCTCCTCTTTCGATCTCGAATACACCAGAATGTCATCGATGAACATGATAATAAATCTATCTAAATACTGGTGAAACACCTCATTCATCAACGACATAAAAGATGTGGGAGCATTCGTCAACCCGAATGGCATAACCATAAACTCAAAATGACCATATCGGGTGCAAAAAGCTATCTTGGGTACATCTCCATCCCGAATTCTCAACTGATCGTACCCAGATCGCATATCTATCTTAGAAAAGACTTACGCTCCCCAAAGCTGATCTAACAAGTCATCGATGCGTGGAAGGGGGTACTTATTCTTGAAGGTCACCTTATTCAACAACCTGTAGTCAATACACAATCGGAGACTAACATCCTTCTTCTTTTAAACATTATCGGTTGATGGCTCTACCGAGAGGGGGGGTGAATCAGTTTTCTAACTCTTAATGGCAATTTAAACTCTTTTGAACTTAATTAACAAATAATGAATAAACAATATAATGTAATGAAACAAATTAATACAAGATAAGGAAGAGAATATCAAACACAGTGGTTTATAGAGGTTCGGCCAATCTCTTGCCTATGTCCTCTCTCCTTGACCTTCTTGTCAAGAGCTTTCTTTCTCACTTTCAACGAAAGTTACACACTCCTTTTTTCAGGTTAAGGAATAACCTCTCTACCCTTCTTAAACAGAGATGTATTCACCCTTTTACAAAGTTTATCTCACTGAGGAACAATCCTCTTCTCTCTCAAAGATAGAATGAATACAAAATCAAGCTTTTAATGTGGGTAGGACAAATACAGCTTTTGCACACAAGCTTATACAACAAACTCAATAAATGAGAATTGAAGACAAAATGGAATGAAAGAATTAAACTCTTGAGAATATACAGAATGTGCAGCAATGGTGTCTCTGTCCTCAGTGTCTTCAATGCTTGATTTTATACTGAAGGATTGGTAGTTGGAGCATTTAATGCTATTTTTCCCATTGAGAGTTTTACAGAAATAGCCGTTGGGTACCTCCAGTAGAATGCTAGATCGATCTGCCATCTTGACAAGATCGAACTCTTAGTTATAATTCCTGCAAGATTAAGGCAAAATGAAGCAAGGAGATCTATCTCATATATGAGCAGATCGATCTCATAATTTGAAAATGTTAGAGCAGATCGATCTGTCGAATGGGCAGATCGATCTTCCAATCTCACTGTTTGAGGCATGATCGATCTATAGATCGATCTGCCAAGTATTCTTATAGTAATGAGATTGATCTCTTATCAACCCAGATCGATCTCCTTAGCTCTCTGACTTTGAGGAGATCGATCTCTTCCTATACCAGATCGATCTCATGAGCTCTCTGTTTGAATATAGATCGATCTCATAGATCGATCTACTGCCTTTACCTTTGTTTTAGGGGAGATCGATCTCTTCCTAGACCAGATCGATCTCCTCAACATCTTGCATTAGGCAGATCGATCTCATAACCCTTATAGATCGATCTTAGCTTCCTCAATACCTTTGTACAGGTTCAAACCTTAGCAGATCGATCTCATATCCTCATGAGATCGATCTCTCATCCTAGAAAACCCAGAAGATCGATCTCTCATATCACCAGATCGATCTTTCATCTCCAGAAACTTAATTTCTAGTACTGATAGCTTCTAAACATGTTTTTATATCATCTTTATATTATTGAATTTACTTGTTTTGTCATTTCAAAATATATTAACTCAACAATCTCCCCCTTTTTGATATGACAAAACCTATTCAATAAACATGTTTAGTTACCTATTTGCATTGTGCACAAACTCCCCCTTTTTGTAAGCTCCCATTTCTTTCAGCTTTTGACCTCGTAACTTTCTTAACTCCCCCCTCATTTTAATCATTCTTTTAAACCTTCCACATGTTCTCTTTTCTTCTCCCCCTTTTTGTCATATCAAGGGCACTAAAGGTTAAAAAGAACAATTTAACTTTCAACACATTGTTCATTTCAAAATAGTAATTCATTATAGCACATAACTAACATATCATTCCATTCAAGCAAATGTGGTTCTAAAACAACAACTAGTAATTTCAAAATAATAGCAAAAATAGTCCTATCAACTAAGTCCTAAGGTGGAGGAGGGAATCGATCCATAAGATCCTCAACGTGAGTGCAAGTGACTTGAAGCTCATCATACATCGCCTACTGAGTAGCATGAAGATTTGCAAAACCTTCATCTAGCTTTCGGTTCAGCTCCATGGTCATCGTCTGCTGGGTGGCATGAAGGTTTGCAAAACCTTCATCTATCTCTTGGTTCAGCTCCATGAGCATCGTCACAATCGATTCCATGCCAGTGGGTGATGGGTCAGGTGCAGAGGGCTGAGCAGTCAAAGACGATGGACCCTCAGTCGGTGCAGCAGGTGGAGCAATGGGCTCATCTGAGGGATCTTTCTCCATGGCTGCTGCAGGTTACTATTCCTGCTTCTTCTTCCAATCCCCTCGGAAGTCCTTGTAGTACCCCATGTGGTGAAGTGTTCCGATGTTTAAGATGCTCTTTGGGGAGGGCACTTTACCCGTTTCACAACTGCAGTCCACTCCAAGTCGTTGTAGAAGATACGCCAACGGTTGCGAAAAAACTATCGTGGTGGCTTGGCCGCGTACGATCTTCAACCAATCTTCATAGAGAAAGTGGAAAAGGTTGGGTTTTTGACTTGTAGAGTGGATGTGGTGGATCCAAAAATGATCTAACCTCCTAACGGTGGAATGACGGGTACCGAAAGGACGGAGATTCCACGAGATAATGAGGTGGAGTAACCTTGGGTGCACCGGTAGGTCACTCGCCTTATCCATGGGAAGGTCAAACTCTAAGGGGACTTCCTCATCTTCATTGGTCAAGCCTTCATTGCTCATGTGGAAAACTTGGGCTAAGACATCAGTGTCTATAGGAATTGACTTACCCATGACATACATTTTAAACCCAAGAATTTTGAAGCATCATCAGGATTATAGATGAGTTCGGCATTAGAAAAGAATGCCCTGATGATGTTTGGGGGTACGGGAGTATTGATTTTGAGAAACGAAATCCAACCAAATTCTTCAAATTTTGGTAGATAAGGAAAATCAATACGGTTTAAGAAAGAAAAATCGATGGTTCGCCAATGTTTAATTGGCATGGTGGAAAAATACTCTTCATATCTCTTCCTTTTTGCAGGTGTTTTAAAACACCTGTTAAAAGTAGTGACTGAAGAGGGAGGGTTTGATTGAGAAGAGGACCCTTGATCTACACTTGGTCTAGGAGATTTCTGGCCTACGCTCTTAAGTCATGGCATGTTTTCTAGACACGGGTAGCAATCTTAAAGCTAGTTCGCTAAAAACCTACCTAATGGAACAGTGTAAAAATTGCCCTAATTGAGATTACAGTAAAAATAGATAAATTTTTGAAGAGAAATTAAGCAATGTAGGTTACTAGACCAAGAATGATGAAAAGATTGGGCAAATATCTTACCGAAGATCGATCTGGAAGGATGAATCGAGGGTTGAGGTGCGACAGGGGGTTAGGGATTTGAGAATTTAGGTTTTTCGAATTTTGGGGATTTTGAACAGTTTTTATAGTTCAGGGCACAGGAGATCGATCTGTCGAGGCGACAGATCGATCTGTCATTTCCAGAAGCTTTGAAGAGATCGATCTGTCATACCACAAGATCGATCCTCAGAATACAGAAGCTTAATGAGATCGATCTGTCGTAGGCCCAGATCGATCTGCTGTTTGACCGAGGCTTAAGGAGATCGATCTGCCAAATGCATAGATCGATCTGCTGTTTAACAGAGGCTTAAGGAGATCGATCTTATGGGTGAGAAGATCGATCTGCCTAGCTTAACCTTTATGCTTTAGGCTCATTTGAAGTATGGAGATCGATCTATATTGATAGAAGATCGATCTCTCATACTTTTTGCCCAGAAAAATCATTGAAAAATTCTTTTAAAAACAACTTGAAATCAAGGTTATGAAGCATATACATCTTAGGGAACATTCATAAGTCCTAATTCACCTCTAAGGACATAAAACCTATCTCTATCAAGAGGTTTGGTGAATATATCAGCTATTTGATGTAAAGTGTCAATATACTCTAGAATTATATCTCCTTTTTGAACATAGTCTCTAAGGAAATGGTGCCTAATCTCAATGTGCTTAGTTCTAGAGTGTTGAATAGGATTTTTAGATAGATTGATGGCACTGGTATTATCACATTTAATAGAGACTTGTTTCATGTCAATACCATAGTCTTTCATTTGTTGTTTAATCCACAACACTTGAGCACTACAACTACCTGCTGCTATGTATTCTGCTTCAGTTGTGGACTGAGCCACACTATTTTGTTTCTTAGAGAACCAGGAGATTAATCTATTCCCTAAGAATTGACAAGTACCTGAAGTACTTTTCCTATCTATTTTGCATCCCCCAGAGTCTGCATCTGAAAATGCATGAAATGTAAAAGTGGAGTCCTTGGGGTACCAAAGTCCTAGAAAGGGAGTGTCCTAAAGGTATCTAAAGATCCTTTTGGTTGCTAATAAGTGTGATTCCCTAGGAGAGGATTGAAATCTAGCACAAAGGCATACACTAAATAAAATATCTGGTCTACTTGCAATTAAATAGAGCAATGAACCAATCATAGACCTATAGAGTTTAGTGTCTACACACTTACCACTTTCATCTTTATCACGCTTGATGTTGGTGCCCAATGGAGTTGCTTGAGGTTTGCAATTGTCCATTCCAAATCGCTTGAGCAAATCATTAGTATACTTTGCTTGATTGATGAAGGTTCCTTCCTTTGTTTGCTTCACTTGAAGTCCAAAGAAGAAAGTGAGCTCTCCCATCATGCTCATTTCAAATTCACCTTGCATGATCTTAGCAAACTCTTGGTATAAAGATTCATTAGTTGATCCAAAAATAATATCATCTACATACACTCGAACAACTAGTAAATCTTTATTTTTATTTTTGATAAATAAGGTGGTATCTACTTTTCCTCTTGAAAATCCTTTTTCTAGTAAGAATTTTGACAACCTTTCATACCATGCTCTAGGAGCTTGTTTCAAACCATAGAGTGCCTTAGATAGTTTGAAAACATGTTCAGGAAATTCATGGTTTTCAAAGCCGGGAGGTTGTTCAACATACACTTCTTCATTAATGAAACCATTCAAAAATGCACTTTTTACATCCATTTGATATAACTTGAAGTTTTTATAACATGCAATGGCAAGTAGCATTCTAATTGCTTCTAATCTAGCTACCGGTGCATAAGTTTCATCATAGTCTATTCCTTCCTCTTGTCTATAACATTGTGCAACTAATCTAGCCTTGTTTCTTATGATCACACTATTTTCATCCATCTTATTCTTGAATATCCATTTAGTTGCAATTATAGAGTGATCACTAGGCCTAGGGACTAGTTTCCACACTTTGCTTCATTCAAATTGATTTAATTCTTCTTGCATTGCTAAGAACCGATTATTGTCATCTAAGGCTTCATTGACATTTCTAGGTTCAATTTGAGACACAAAGGCTATATATTGACACATATTCCTTAGAGATGATCTAGTTCTAACTCCAAGAGTTAGATCTCCTACTATTTCACAATCTTTTACATATCCTAATTCTCTTGGTTCTCTAGACTCTCTCTCTAACATCTCTATTTCTTCTTCATCTTCTTTATTTATGTCAAGTTTTTCTAATAGATCTTCTTCTAAGTTTGGAATTTCCTCTAAGTTTTCATCAAATATTCCAACATCCTCATCATTGGTTGAATCTTTAGATAAATCATTTGACTCATCAAATATTACATGAATTGATTCTTCAACCATCAATGTTCTTTTGTTATATACCCTATAAGCCTTTGAATTTAAGGAATATCCTAGAAAGATTCCCTCATCACTCTTGGCATCAAATTTTCCTAAATTATCTTTCCCATTATTTAAGACAAAACATTTGCAGCCAAAAGGATGGAAGTAGCTAATGTTAGGCTTCTTACCTTTGTAAAGCTCATAAAGAGTTTTCTTTAGCATGGGTCTAATCATAGCTCTATTAATGATATAGCAAGATGTGTTTATAGCTTCAGCCCAAAAATATTTTGGTAAATTATTCTCACACAACATGGTTCTAGCCATTTCTTCCAATGTTCTATTTCTTCTCTCAACTACTCCATTTTGTTGTGGTGTCCTAGGGGCAGAAAAATTATGGCTAATTCCTTGATCATTGCAATACTCATCAAATCCTATATTTTCAAACTCCTTGCCATGATCACTTCTAATACTAGTTATTGTATATCCTTTTTCATTTTGAGTCACTTTTGTATAAGCTATGAACTTTTCTAAAGCTTCATTTTTCGCTCTCAAAAAGAACACCCAAGTGAACCTAGTGTAATCATCAACTATTACAAATCCATAGTGTTTCCCACCAAGGCTTGTTGTTCTAGTTGGTCCAAATAAATCAGGTGGAGTAATTGAAGAGGCCTAGTGGTGGATACACTATTCTTAGGCTTAAATGTTGTCCTTTTATGTTTTCCTTTAACATAAGCTTCACATATTTTTTCATAGTCAAAGGACAACTTGGGTAATCCTATAACTAGATCCTTTCTAGCTAACTTAGATAACACATGCATGCTAGCATGACCTAGTCTTCTATGCCATAACCAAGATTCTTTTTCATTGTCTACCATTAGGCATATGTTCTCATTTTTGAGTTCATTAAGATAGACAATGTATATATTACCTTGCCTATGACCTAGAAAAAGAACTTTATTTGACTTAGGCTCTATAACATGACATTTCATGCAATCAAAAATTACTTTGTAACCTTTGTCACAAAGTTGACTTATGCTTAGTAAGTTATGCTTTAGACCCCTAACAAGCAATACTTTTTCTAATGAAAAAGTCATTACCTATTGAGCCACTTCCTTCAACTTGGCCTTTGGAGTTGTCCCCAAACGTGACTTCTCCACCAACTTTTGATTTAAATGAGTTGAAGTGGCTCTTCTCACCCGTCATGTGCCTTGAGCAACCACTGTCTAAGTACCAAGCTTCCTTTGTTTTATCTTTGTGGCAATGCTCAATCACCTACAATTAAAAATCAAACTCATATCTTAGGTACCCAAATTCTCTTGGGTCCTTTGAGGTTAGTGAATGCAATTCTTGATCCCTTTGGGATCCATTTTACTAATGCATTAAAATCTTTTGAGTTAATTACTTCTTTTGGAACCCACATTCTTTTTACTATTTTTTCTTTAAGAGTGGTCATCTTCATATTGCAATTATGTGATGCATGTCCCTTTCTATTACAATATGAATAAATAGTTGAAGGTTTATTCATGCTCTTTCTAGCAATGAAGCTTTTGAGATGAGTCTCTCTACCTTTTGCATTATATCCTAACCCATTTTTATTAAAGAATGCCCTTTGAGTTTCTAACATGTTATCTAACTTTTGTTGACCCATATAAAATCTATTAAAGGAATTATGTAGATTACTATTTTTTTCTTTCAGGTCACAAATTTCAAGATTCGTAATTTCTAGTTTCTTTTCACATTCTAATTTGTCCTCTAGAATTAACTCATTTTCTTTCTTTAATTTAGATATTATCTTCTTATATTTCATACTCATGCATTCATATTCAAATGCAAGATCATCAAAGGCATCTTGCAATTCATCAAAAGAGTATTCATTGAGGTTTGAAGTTACCTTTTCATCCTCAATAGCCATGAAGCACAAGTTGGCAATGTCCTCATTTGAGTCATCATCGGAGCAATCACTGTCGCTCCATGTAGCCACCATTGCCTTCTTTTTGTGGAACCTATCATTGGACCTTTTAAGAAGAGGGCAGTTAAACTTAATGTGTCCTGTTTTTTTACATTCATAACACATAATTGTATCTTTTCTTCCTACCTCGTCTTGATCTCTCTTGTGGTTTCTCCTATTACTACCACTAGCTCTCATTCTCATGAACTTGTTAAATCTTTTGGCAAACATTGCCATCTCAAGATCTTCTTCACTACCACTCTCATTTTTATTTTCCTCTTGAGTTGTAGAATTTAGAGCAACTCCCACTTTCTTGGGTGGCTCTTCATTTCTTCTTAATTTCATCTCATAAGTGAGTAGTGAACCTATTAATTCATCTAGTAACAATGTGTGAGGGTCCTTGGATTTCTCAATTGCAGTCACTTTAGCTTCCCATGATTTAGGTAGACTATTTAATATTTTCTTGACCATTTCTATATTAGAGTATGTTTTTCCTAATGATTTTAATCCATTAATTACATCAGTGAATCTAGTGAACATATCACTGATTGACTCTCCATCTTTCATCCTGAATAGCTCATAGTCATGTGTGAGCATTCCTACCTTAGTCTCCTTTACTTGGGTTGTACCTTCATGAGTTATTGCCAATTTGTCCCAAATTTGTTTGGCATTGTCACAACCGGAGACTCTATTGTATTCATTTGGCCCTAAAGCACAAAACAAGTTGTGCATGGCCTTAGCATTTAGCTGAGCACATTTAACATCATTTGAGTCCCATTCATCTTCTTCTTTAGGGATATCTCTTGCCTCTATTCTTTTTGTAGGGATTTGGGGTCCTTTAGTGATAATCCTCCATACTTCATAATCATTTGCTTGAATGAATAACATCATCCTAGTCTTCCAATAAGCATAATGTTCCCCATTGAACATAGGAGGCCTAACCATAGAGTGCCCCTCTCCTACTAAGCTAGTTGCTATATTGTTGTGAGCCATTAGATCGTTTCTAACTCTTAGGAAGTTATTCCTATGTAATCAAAGAATCCTAGCTCTGATACCAATTGATGGCTCTACCGAGAGGGGGGTGAATCGGTTTTCTAACTCTTAATGGCAATTTAAACTCTTTTGAACTTAATTAACAAATAATGAATAAACAATATAATGTAATGAAACAAATTAAAACAAGATAAGGAAGAGAATATCAAACACAGTGGTTTATAGAGGTTCGGCCAATCTCTTGCCTACGTCCTCCCTCCTTGATCTTCTTGTCAAGAGCTTTCTTTCTCACTTTCAACGAAAGTTACACACTCCCTTTTTCAGGTTAAGGAATAACCTCTCTACCCTTCTTAAACAGAGATGTATTCACCCTTTTACAAAGTTTATCTCACTGAGGAACAATCCTCTTCTCTCTCAAAGATAGAATGAATACATTATCAAGCTTTTAATGTGGGTAGGACAAATAAAGCTTTTGCACACAAGCTTATACAACAAACTCAATAAATGAGAATTGAAGACAAAATGGAATGAAAGAATTAAACTCTTAAGAATATACAGAATGTGCAGCAATGGTGTCTCTGTCCTCAGTGTCTTCAATGCTTGATTTTATACTGAAGGATTGGTAGTTGGAGCATTTAATGTTGTTTTTCCCATTGAGATTTTTGTAGAAATAGCCGTTGGGTACCTCTAGTAGAATGCCAGATCGATCTGCCATCTTGACAAGATTGATCTCTTAGTTATAAGTCCTGCAAGATTAAGGTAAAATGTAGCAAGGAGATCGATCTCATATATGAGCAGATCGATCTCATAATTTAAAAATGTTAGAGCAGATCGATCTGTCGAATGGGCAGATCGATCTTCCAATCTCACTGTTTGAGACATGATCGATCTATAGATCGATCTGCCAAGTATTCTCGTAGTAATGAGATCGATTTCTTATCAACCCAGATCAATCTCCTTAGCTCTCTGACTTTGAGGAGATCGATCTCTTCCTATACCAGATCGATCTCATAAGCTCTCTGTTTGAATATAGATCGATCTCATAGATCAATCTACTGCCTTTACCTTTGTTTAAGGGGAGATCGATCTCTTCCTAGACCAGATCGATCTCCTCAACATCCTGCATTAGGCAGATCGATCTCATAACCCTTATAGATCGATCTTAGCTTCCTTAATACCTTTGTACAGGTTCAAACCTTAGCAAATCGATCTCATATCCTCATGAGATCGATCTCTCATCCTAGAAAACCTAGGAGATCAATCTCTCATATCACCAGATCGATCTCTCATCTCCAGGAACTTAATTTCTGGTACTGATAGCTTCTAAACATGTTTTTATATCATCTTTATATTATTGAATTTACTTGTTTTGTCATTTCAAAATATATTAACTCAACATCGGTGTTCCCCAAGGCGATACACTCGGTCTAATGAACCCCTTATCCAACAATTCTTGTAATTGCCTCTTCAGTTCCTCTAACTCAATCGAAGCCATTCTATACAGTGGCTTGGATATCAGCTCTGTACTAGGTGTCAAATCTATACAAAACTCAATCTCTCTATCTTGTGATAACCCTGGTAACTGATCCGGAAAGACGTTTGGAAATTCCCTAACCATTAGGATGTCTCTCAATTCCGGACGTGCCTTATCCGCCTTAACCCCATATGCAATATAACCTTTCAAAACATTAACCATTTAGTCAGTATAGAAATTGCATCTATTTCACTTATAACAATTACTGCTTTCATTACTTTTCAAGGAAACTTTACATCACATTTTTTGAGGAAACTTACGGTAACGCTATCTACCCCTGAAAATGTTACCGTCTTGGAAAAACAATCTACCATAGCACGGTTTGCAGCTAACCAATCCATTGCTAGGATTACATCAAAGTCTTTCATATACATCAAAATGACGTCGGATGACATTTCCTTTTCCCCTACTTTCAACTTATAATCCCTAAACACATATTCCACTAGCTGACTATTGTTCATGGGAGTGCTTATCAGCATCCTCCTACTTAACGGGGTAAGCTTTAGATATTTAAACAATTTATATGCAAATCCAAGTGATACAAATGAATGTGCGGCACCAGGATCTATCAAAACATAAGCTTCAAGATCAAAGATCAAAATGGTACCTTTCACCACATCTGACGACTGATCCCCAGTACCTTGGTCTAGTACGTGTACTTACCCTCTGCCAACTACTTACTTCCCCTTCTCTTCAGCTGTTGCCTTTCTTCTCAGAGTAGGAGTATCACCTAAAACTCTCTTCGACTCCTTGCCCTTCTATGGGGCACTCTCACTCATCTTTGGGCAATTTCGGATCACATGCCTTGGCTTTCCACATCGGAAACAAACAGCAGAAGGTCCATAACAAGGTCGAGTTCCATGGTACCTACCACACTTACTACACTGTTTTGTTGTAGGTCTGGCCCTCTAATCACTATACCCTTTGTTGGAGTTATGGCCGGATACATGGGAGGCTTAACTGTCCTCCCCGGATCTCTTCAATCTTCGACCTCTTCCCATAAAATCTCCTGCTTCCTCTATGACTGAAGCCTCTATCCACTATCGATCTCTTCCTATCTCTGTCCTTCACTCTACCAACCTTACCAAACTCTGAGGTAACTCGCTCACTATCCTATTCACACAATTGTGCTCTATGCACTGCTTCCTCATAGGTTGGTTTATCAAAAGGAACCCACTAGGATCTGATGGCTGGTCTCAGTCCATCCACAAACTTTTAGACCTTCTTGACCTCACTGTCCATCGTGTCAGGATCATACTTACCTAGGGAGATAAATTTCGTCTTGTTCTCATCCATCGATCTACTCCATTAGGCCAATCCAAAAAATTCCATTTGCAGCTTTCGCTGCGCAGTATCCGAAACATATTACCTCCGGAAGGCCTCCAAAAATATATCTCGTGTGATCTCTATATGTTGGACTCTCAGAACGGGTCTGGTTGACTTCCACCAATGCTCTTCTGATCCCTTCAACTTGAAAATGATAAAAGCAACCATCTCTGTAGTAGTGCACTCGAAGAACCCATATAATTTCTCAATCTCATTCACTTAATCCTCTGCAGCTACTAGGTCCTTAATCCCACTGAAAGACGATGGTTTAAATTTCTAGAATTGTCGTAATCCATCCAGGTCACATCCATAACCCCAATCTCTACTACCCTATGGTAGAGCAACAGTAGAAGGTGTACCTGTACTGGTGGGGGTGTAGGAATATCTGTAGTCAGAGGTCTTTGGGTTGGCCATGCAAGCATCTCAGGAGCAGCTGCTTGTTCCGCATCACCTTGTGTAGCTGGCCCCTGCCAGCCCTTAGCTCCAAGCAATGACTCCAAAATCGTCTCTAAGCTTCGCTCTATCCTCGTAAAGCATGCTTCAATGCTCTTCGATCTCTCTGTCGGACCCTGTGGGGCATGCTCAACATCAGCCTCCACCTCTACCTCATTTTGAGTCTCATGTGGTAACGACTCAGCACGACTGTCAAGCCTACCCCTACGGCCTCTAACTCATGCTCTCGCCCCTCTACCGTGGCTGGTGTTAGGCATAATGCCAAGATTCCTACATTCACAGCCATTTCTTAGTCAAACCCATCTCGATATACACAGTTGTATCAAGACAAGCACAATAACATAGGGATGTAATTTTCCTAAATCTTTTGACACCGACACACATCAGACCAACTCAGCTCTGATACCACCTCTGTCACGACCCTCAATCCACCTAAAATCCACTACAAAATTTTCATTTTTCGTTCCATTATTTATTGTTTGTTCTTTACTCTTACCTTACTTGATCGTGAACAGCTACACCACCAACAGTTGAGCTGTGTATCAGTGTCAATCTCATCCAACCAAAACCATTTCAAAGTACAATTCATTTAAACAAAAACGCTTGGATTTCTTAATCAAAGTTACTATTTACATGTGTTTACAATTCCTTACATCCCTAAAAGTTACATTCAAAATATTACTGTGCTTAGGTATGTCTAGGTACAAAAACTATACAAATGTGTATACCTTGAGTGATGGGAAGCAGCGGACACTAAAATCCAATCCTTAGTCGTTCTCTATCTACTGTAAGTGCTCTGTATAGGGGGAAAATAAAGAGGGTGAGTAAACCACGCGTTCAGTAAGGCAATCACGTGAGCAGGTAGATAATTACACTATCTACATGATCGTGATGCCATGCATAAAACCAAGCATTTACTTGTCATACTCCAAAACATCAGTTCATGCACGTGTTCATGATATATAAAGCAGTTCATGCTATTCAAATCAGTGCACAACTCTTAATTAAAGCATGGAAAATTATCATACGAGAGTCAAAAAATAAGGCATAGAAAATCATCATGCGAGGTGCACTTAAAAACAATTTATACACAACACAAATCAATAGAAATCAACATTCGTTAGGAATCAACCTCTTTTTTGGACTGTCTTGACCCTCAAAATAATTTAAAACATGGATTTATCATAAAACATGTGACATGTGAGATAGGAAAATAATAATAAGGGAAATAACTAGGACTATGGCCATATCCTCTGTGATCCCAGGCTACATAGATCCTAATGTGCGGGGTATCACCTCTATCTGCTTCCGCACGAGAGGTGGGTCACGTCCTAACCTGCCAGTCTATAGCAGATCTAACCTTCGTTCGAAGACGGTATATATATCATATCCAAACACGGTACAACGTACTCCATACTATATGCATGGTACAACGTACTCCGTAGACCCATATCATCACATCATATCGTGCCACTTCTCAATACGCACGTGCGAGCCTATTTAATTGACGTGGCACACAACCTACCTGAAGCTCTTAGTACGGCTCCAAACATGTCATAAAAAACACGTGCGAGTAATCTCTAGCACAGCTGCAATGTAGAGTAGACATCTACTGCGAGCAACGCTCCAGCACCATGCCATAAAATCCATGTGAAAACTAGTACGAGCTAGGCTTCAGCTCTCATGCATATAAAAACTCTAGTGCTAGCTTTGCTCCAGCACTAATGTATGTATAAACATGTCAAATCTCGTGCGAGTAACGCTCTAGCAAACTTTGTTTCTACAAAATTCGTGTTGGTGGCTTATTTGTTTGCAAAGAATGGTTATCAAATTGAATTAATGCTATTTTCTTACAAACCATTTAAATACTAGCCAGCCTACCAATTTACAAGCTAAAAAGCAGTAAAAGACTCAAGAACATCATGTTCTTGCTTTTAATGAACTTTTACAAAAATCCCAATTTCTTTGTCCTTCAAACATCTATTTCTTTTCCTATGATCCACAAACATTCTAGAAAACCATAATGCTCTTGAAAATGGGTATAGATACCTCTAGGGGCCAACACAATTCCCTTCAATTCTTTATGAAGCAACTCCTTCCTTTCCCGCTTTTCCTGATTAGCCTCAATTTGCTCCAGATATATCCTTGGGAGCTGCAAACATTCATTTATCACATGAGTTAATTGCAAATAACTGATATTTTGACTTGATCATAATCAATATATCTTATTGAGCCTAATTCCCTTCTTAAGTCGGTTTCAATCACACCGATCATTTCACCTAGACCCTTTGAGCTCCTTAGGATCATTATCACTTGTTGGACCGAATTCTAGGTCCATTTTCCTTATCGAGTCGATTTCATTCAGCTTGGCCTATAATCACATTTCAGCCATGGCATGGGGGTTGAACACTCATCATGCCATTCCTAGCCAATTTGGTTTAGCAAACTCTCTTAGTTGTCTTATCAAGCACTTGGCTTGAATGCTCTAACCTTAGTTCTTCCATTCATTCATGCATTTTTACAAACACCAAATATGCGCATTTCATCACTTTGACCAATCCATAAATTGATTTCACATAACCATTTCAAAATCATGCATATAACATTATCAACTCCTTAGTATAATCCATTTATCATTAAATCCACCATATCTTATTTTCTCACACTAAAACTATTTGAGGTCATGCTTGATTCATCATATTCTAGGTAGTTTCAACCAACAATACATACACCAATCAACTCTTGACAACATCTAGATAAACATACTTAAGTTGGTGTATTGGAAACTCACCTAGCTTGACTTTTCTCTTATCCGAAATAAGAAGACCTTTTTGCTCCTTCAATCCAGCAAGTTGAATGTTGGCTCCAAGCTATGTTGTTCTCCTCCTCACAATGAACAACTTTCCTCAAATAGTTTTTTCTCAAATCTTTTTGGAAGGGGTGGTATTCTAGAGTGAGAAAGCTTGCTCTTTTTGGGTAAAAATTAGGGAATGTTTTGATTTGCTGAAGAAGAAAGGTTTGGCCGTTAGGTTTTTAAAGAACAAGGGTGGTGAGATCAATCTCCTAGGGTAAGAGATCGATCTTCCTTTGGTTTGAGCTATCAAAATATTTAGGTTTGTAAGGGAGAGATCGATCTTCTTTTGGTTTAAACCATCAAAATATTCATGCTTGTAAGGGAGAGATCGATCTGCTCTTTGGGGAGAGATCGATCTTTGCTGGGCAGAAAAAATTGGAGATCGATATGCTCATAGGGAGAGATTGATCTGTCCTTGATAATAGCAAATGGAGATCAATCTACACTTAGGTAGGGATCGATCTCTGCTAGGTAGAAGCAAATGGAGATCGATCTGTTCATAGGGTGAGATCAATCTTTGCTAGATAAAGCTAACTTGAGATTGATATGTTTGAACAAGAGATTGATCTCCTTTGAATAGGGGATCGATCTGACCTTCATTTGGGGCATTCTTACTTCATTTTTACCATATTTTCAAAGGTAAAGTCATATTTCAATACTTCAATACTCATTTTGCATTCTAATCCCACTTAAAGCATGGAAAGGTTCATTTCTCATGATTCACATACAATATGACTTATGTGTACTGCTTAGAATTGTAAAAGATAATTAGAATTCGCAGTCCTTGCATTATCATTTCGTGTTATTTTTAAGTCTTTATATTCGGTTTGATTGTTTGAGTTCCATTCATTTAGTCTGTGGCCACTTCAGCCCTTATTTAACCTTTACATTGATTCATGAATGTTCATTCATTCTCTTTGCAACTTCATTCAAGCCAAAATCTCTTCTTATGATTCAATGTAACATATGAAAATGTGTTACATCATATAAATCATAAGGAATACATCACGAAAAGTGGGTCTTACACCCTGAGCCAACCCTATAAACTCCATCTGTAATTTCCTCTGAGCAGTGTCCCAAACATACTTCCTCCAAAAATACCTCTCAGCTGATCTCAGTGTGTCGAGCTCTTAAAATCGGTATGGTGGACTTCATCCAATGCTTTGTCGCTCCTTTCAGTATGAACGCGACAAAAGTGACCATCTTTATAGTTGTACACTCGAAAAACTCGTACAACTTCTCGACCTCACTCACCCAATCCTCAGCAACTACTGGGTCCTTCACCCCACTGAGTGACAATGGTTTAAACTTTTGAAACTGTCGTAGTTTATCCAAATCACAACCATAGCCCTAAACTCTGCTACCCTACTGTGGAGCAACAGGTGACTCTGTATCCTGAACTAGTGGAGGTGTAGGTGTCTATGCCATCTGAGGCATCTGTGCTCGCTACGTAAGTGTATCAGAAGCAACTCCCTATCCAGCATCAGCAGCCTGGGTAGCTGGGTCCTGTCTCTCCCCAGCTCCATGCATAGACTGAGTGACTAGCTCCATAATAGTCTCCATACTCCGCTCCAACCTAGCGAAGTGCACCTCAACATCCCCTGGCCTCTTAGTAGGCTCCTGCGAGATCTGACTAGTCTTTGGCTTTGCACGGCTCTCGGGCCTCCCTCTACGGCCCCTAGTGCTTGCACTCGCCCCTCTACCACTGTGTGTGGCAGGCATAATGCATAAATTCCTACATCCATAATTATTCATTAGTTTAACCCATCTGATATACACATTTATATCTAAACAACGTACAACAATATGGGGATGTAATTTCTCTTATTACTAACTCTGACTCATATCAGGTCAACTCGGCTCTAATATCACCTCTTAATACGACCCCTTTCATCCAAAAATCATTACAAATTTTTCGCTTTATACATTATCTTTCCCCGTCGTGATAATTTCAACACCAGTTAGTTGAGCTATGACCTGGAGTTAGTTACCTTTTACCATATACCATATCATTTATCATTTATATAAAGTAATTGTAAACATTTAAACTATTTATACTGCAACTTTATTATTTCACATGTGTCTACAAATATTAACATCCCCCAGATTTACATTCCAAAAGTATTACTGTGCTATACTTGTTTAGATATAAAACGATGTTAATATGTATACCTCTCAGTGATGGGCAGCGGTGGACACTGGGAGTGTAACTCTCTGCTCGCTCTCAACCACTATGGATGCTCTGTAGAGATAGAAAGTGAAAGGGTGAGCACAACTTGCTCAGTAAGGAAATAATGTAAGCAGGTAGGCAGCTACACTATCTATATGCTTATAATGTCATGAAATAAAAATCATTTACATCCAAAGCATGAGGTAAAATAAAACCATGCCACATGAATATGTATAGAATATATGAAAACTCATAAAATCAGGGATGTTAACACATAGAAAATCATCATGTAAAAACATCTCATGCTCATCCCAACAAAACTTATCCTTTTCATCTTAAATCATAGATTTCATCATAAGTCATTAGAATTAAAGCTAATCTCACTCTTCGAGAATATCTAGTACAAAAACCACATTTCTTTTAAAACATAATCACGGGTGTCACCCCTCTTTTGGGACTACTCGGGGTCTATCAACATAACATGATATCACGTTAGGCATGTAGGTTAAATTATGAAGACAAATTAGGAACAATGGCTATATATAAATCCCTGTTATCCCAGCCTATAGGATCCCGACGTGTGGGGCATTACAACTGCAACGAGAGGTGAGGTCAACCCTACTCGTGCAATAACTCAACCAACTAGTCATCAAGACTACACGATACAGCGTACTCTGTGTGACATACATGGTACAACGTACTCCATGGACCCACATGGTCTAGGGTGCATGCCATAGGTCTTAGCCCACATCATTTTCTGGGGTGCCTGCCATAGGACTTAGCCCATATAGCTATTTCAGGTGCTTGCCATAGGACTTTGCCCATATCATGGTTCAGTGGTGAGTGCCATAGGTCTTAGCCGCCTTATACCATGCTGGTAACCATCTCATGTCTCAAAATACACGTGCAATATATGATCTCACTGTGACACATAGTCTACAGGAGGCTTTAGCACAGTTATGCATGTCATGATATCCAACATCTCGTGTGAGTAAAGCATTAGCACGATTTTTTGTAAAGCATATAAAATCCTTGTACGAGTAATGCTCCAGTACGTCTTTCGTGCATAGTAAATAATTATCAAATCACGTATGAGTAAGGCTCCAGTATGGCTTTCATGCATGTTATCAGTAAAAACTAGTGAAAGAAGGCTCCAACACTATCAACATGAGTCAAAACATCAAAATCTAGTGCGAGCTAGGCTCCAGCACTATTTGTACTCACACAAATATGATAGGTGGCTCCAGTTTAAATAAGGTATTTTCAAAAATACAACTTAGCACAGAATTCGTGCTATTTCATGCAACCACAAAAAGCAATAGCCAACCTATCCTCATTTCATTCATATCAAAGCATTTTATCATGATAAAAACATCAAAATCATGAAAATCCATGCATTTTAGGATCTTTACTACCATTTTCATAAAATCCCTCTACCAGGGGTAATATCATCACCTTTCCTTATTTTCAAAATTTTTCTCAAAAATTCTTATTCTATTATTAGATAGCTTAGAGAAATTCACGCCCTATAAATCCCCTCAAAATACGTATAGCTACCTCTAGGCACTTACAAAATCCCCTTACCTCGAAACACGTCGAGCATAGTATAAGTTCATCTACTGGAAGCTCGTTCAGTCCTATTTGCACTTAATCCAGTCTCTGGAGCTGTAAACATTCATCAATCACTTTAGTTAACACTGATAACGCATTTTACGACTTCATCATAATCGATATATCTTATTGGACCTTATTGCATCAAGCTTAGCCCATGATTACATTCGGCCATGGCATGGTGGCCGAACACCCATCATGCCACTCCTAGCCAATTTGGCTAGCAATTAACTTAGTTATTTGTCAAGCACTTGATATGCATGTTTAAACCTTAGTTTTCCATTTATTCATGTATTTTCACAACACCTTATATGCACATTTCATAATTTCACCAAATCCTATTAATTAATTTCACAAAACCATCTTAAAATCATGTATATAACATCACTATCACCATAGTATAATCACTTCATCAATAATTCAACTATAGCTCGCTTTCCATTTTTTAGGTCATGATTGGTTCACCATGCTCTAGGTAGTTTCAGCCAATAATACACACACCAAATAACCCATAACAATGTCTAGATAAACATACTTTAAGTTTGTGCATTGAAAACTTACCTAGCTTATACTTCCTCAATTGGCCAAATCTTTAGGGGAGACTTTGCTTCTTCAATTCAGCAACTTGAATATTGATTCCAAACTATATTTTTCACCTCATCATAATGAACAACTTTGTTCAAATAACTTTTCTCCAAATCTGGTAAGAAGGTGATTATATTCTAGACTGAGAAAGCTAGGTTACTTTGTAAAAATGGAGAGGTGTTTGATGTTTCAGGGAAGAAGACTCGACTGTCGAGCATTTTTATAGAAGTGGCATTGTGAGATCGATCTCCTAAGGTGAGAGATCGATCTTTTTTGGGTTAAACTACATAATTTTTCCAGTAAGTAAGTAGTGAGATCGATCTGTTCTAGTGAGGGGATCAATATGCACTTTAGGAAATGATCGATCCTTTCAAGCCAAAAATCATTGGAGTTCGATCTGTGTTTGGGAAGAGATCGATCTGCACTAAGGCCTACTAGGCCCTTAAGAACCTAAATTTCAATTTAGATGCAGTGGGGGAGAAGAGGCTGCTACAGCTTAATCAATTAGATGAGTTTAGGTTACAGGCATATGAGAATGCCAAGCACTACAAGGAAAAGACTAAGTGATGACATGATAAGAAAATAAAGGAGAGATACTTCAAGCTAGGCCAGCAAGTACTACTTTTCAATTCTCGCTTGAAGTTATTTCCAGGAAAGCTTAAGTATAGGTAGACAGGCCCCTTCACCATTACACAAGTATTCCCTTATGGAGCCATTGAGATCATGGATAAGACCCCGAAGTAACCCTTTAAAGTTAATGGGTGTAGACTTAAGCACTATTTTGGGGAAAGATTTGACCGTCAGCATTCTGTTACCACTTTGGTTGATCCTTCTGCTTCTGATCTTGCTACTTATTTTAACTTCATTTGATGTTACTTTATTTTTCTTTTCACTTTTTGTACAGTTCTTTTTCCCTTTTCTATTGCTTCGCTCTTTGTTTCTTGTATAGATAGCCTTTGCAGCAACATGTTCTCATCAAGCTTCACATGTGCTTTATCATCAGATAAGGGAGTATTCTATTCTTGAGCTTCAAATTCTTATATTATCTACACACTGAGGACACTGTGCACTTTAAGTTTGGGGGAGGGGATTCACTTGAGCATTTTTGAAACTTTTTGGGCAGAATTGCAAAATTTTACGAAAATATGAGCTTACATTGTTTGATTTAGTACTTAACATGTGGTTTTTCCCATATTTCGATGATATAACCCCATGATTTAGTCTGACTTTGATTGAATAAGAAGCATGACTGTAGGAAAAGATTGAAGTTGAGTTCTTGAATTTATCTTGATTCTGATTGTGATTTCCTTATATTATGTACATGTCATGTCATGGATATGTTTACTTATTTAGAGAAAGCTTATGTGGACATAGGATTGCATTTGTTCAGTTGATTTTGTGCATCATATTCTAGAATTTGTTCGATCTTATCTCGAGGTGAAATATTAGATCACACTTAATTAGGGAAATGATTTAGGCCATCTTTGGATCGTTTGAGCCTTTCCAGCCATCATTGTACATATTTTACCCCTAGTCACCCATCTGGGCCAAATAAGCTTTTCTCTGTATATACACCTGCACATTTTTCTTCGCTTTGTTGGCTCTACCGAGAGGGGGGTGAATCGGTTTTCTAACGTTAATAGCAAATTTTAATTTAATCCTATTTTAATTTGCAAATGAAAATAAGCAATATAATAAAATTAAATAATTTAATGCAAGATAGGGAAGAGAGAAACAAACACAATCGTTTATAGAGGTTCGGCCAAACTTTTGCCTACGTCCTCTCTCCTTGACCTTCTTGTCAAGTGCTTTCTTACTCTCCTTCAACAGAAGTTTACAATGTTCCTTTTACAGGTTAAGGAATAACCTCTCTACCCTTTGCAATATGAAAATGTATTCACCCTCTTACAATTTATCTCACTGAGGAACAATCCTCTTTCTCTCTCAAGATAAGGATGAATACAAAAATGAAGCTTTAATGTAGGTAGAACAAATACAGCTTTTGCACTTAAGCTTATACAATAAATCTCAATAAATGAGGAATGAAGACACAAGGAATGGAAGTGTTGAAAGCTTGAGAATGTAGAAAATGTGCAGCAATAATGTCTCTATTCTCTTTGTCTTCAATGCTTGGTTAAATACTGAAGGATTGGTAGTTGGAGTATTAAATGCTGTTTTTCCCGTTGAGATTTTGCAGAAACTAGCCGTTGGGTACCTCCAGTAGTGTGCCAGCTCGATCTGCCTTCTTGGCCAGATCGATCTCTTAGTTATAAATCCTGCAAGATCAAAGCACAATAACACAAGGAGATCGATCTCATAGGTTAGCAGATCGATCTATTAATTTGAAAATGATAGGGGAGATCGATCTGTCGAATAGGCAGATCGATCTCATGATCTCTCTGTTTGAGGCAAGATCGATCTTCAGATCGATCTGCCATGCAATCTCGTAGTGGGGAGATCGATCTCTCAATACCTCAGATCGATCCCTTAGCTCTCTGACTTTGAGGAGATCGATCTCTTCCTTACCAGATCGATCTCATAAGTTCTCTGTTTGAGTGTGGATCGATCTTTCAGATCGATCTATAGTCTATGCTTTTAAGGGAGATCGATCTCTTCCTAGATCAGATCGATCCCTCAATTCTAGTTTTAGGCAGATCGATCTCTTAACCCTTGCAGATCGATCTCACTCTTCCTTAATACCTTTGTATAGGTTCAAAGCTTGGCAGATCGATCTCATTTCTTCATGAGATCGATCTCTCATCAAGTACAGACCCAGGAGATCGATCTCTCATAAGCCAGATCGATCTCTCATCAACAGAACTCTAAGTTCTGGTACTGATAACTTCTAAACATGTTTTTATATCATCTTAATATTATTGAATTTACTTGTTTTGGCATTTCAAACTATATTAACTCAACAATCTCCCCCTTTTTGATATGACAAAACTTATTCAATCAACATGTTTAGTTAATTTGCAAAAACTCCCCCTTTTTGTGAGCTCCCCCTTTCTTTTAGCTTTTGACTTTGTTACTATCTTAACTCCCCCTCATTTTAACCATTCTTTTAAACGTTTAGAGATGTTTCTTAAAAACCTTCTTAAAACGTTTTATGCCTCTTGACCACAACCACATGTTTTCTTCTCCCCCTTTTTGTCATATCAATAGAAAGAAAACGAAATAGTACTCATGGCATTTCAAGATTAACATTGTCATTAAAACACAGTCAAATGGCAGTTCATTAAAGCAAATTCATGTTAAAATAAGAACAAGTAGCAAAAACAAAACATATAACTAAACTAAATCGAGCAACTAGATCCTATGGTGGAGGAGGAACGCGATCCATGAGATCCTCAACGTGAGTGCGAGTGTCTTAAATCTCATCAAACATCGCCTCCTGAGCCTCATGAACTTCATCCACTCTTCGGTTCAAGTCGTCGAACATCCGCTGTTGAGTTGCATGAACTGCATCCACTCTTTGGTTCAAGTCGTCGAGCCTCCGCTGCTGAGTTGTATGAAGGTTTGCAAAGCCTTCATCGATCTTTCGGTTGAGCTCACTCATCATCGTCATAATGAGCTCCATGCCAGCAGGTGAGGGTGCAGGTACAGTGGTCTGAGGAGTCGAGGACGATGGACCCGTAGCCGGTGCAGCAGGTGGGTCCATAGGCTCATCGGAGGGGTCTTCCTCCATAGCTTCAGCAGGCTGCTGTTCCCTCTTCTTCTACCAGTCGCCCCAGAAATCTTTGTAGTATCCCATGTGATGGAGGGTCCCGATGTTGAGGACGCTCTTGGGAGAGGGCAGTTCACCGGTTTCGCAGCTGCTATCTATATTGAGCCGTTGAAGAAAGTACGCTACTGGTTGAGGAAACACGATCATCGTGGCTTGGCCTCGTACAATTTTTAACCAGTCTTGAAAGATAAAGTGGACGAGGTTGGGTTTTTGACTGGTGGAATGAATATGGTGAATCCAAAACCTATCTAACCTCCTAACAGTCGAATGTCGGGTACCAAACGGACGAAGGTTCCACGAGATGATGAGGTGGAGTAGCCGGGGGTGCATTGGGAGTTCACTCGCCTTATCCCCGGGAATGTCAAACTCCAAAGGAACTTCCTCATCTTCGTTCGTCAAACCTTCATCGCGTATGTCAAAGGCTTGGGCTAAAATTTCAGTGGTTACGACAATGGACCTTCCCATGACATACGTTGTGAAACCAAGAATTTGACAGGAGTCGATAGGATCATAATTGAGTTCGGCATTGGAAAAGAATGCACGAACGATATTTGGAGGTACGGGAGTATTTATTTTCAGAAAGGGCATCCAACCAAACTCCTCAAATTTAGACAAATATGGAAAATCAATTCGGTTGAGGAAAGAGAAATCGATTGTACGCCAATGTTTAATTGGCATGGTTGAAAAGTATTCTTCGTATCGCTTTCTCTTCGCAGGTGTTTTAAAACACCGGTTGAAGGTAGCGGTGGAAGAGGGAGGAATGGGTTGGGAAGATGACCCGGTTTCTACATTGGTTCGGGGAGGTTTTTGTCCTACTTTCTTAAGCCTAGGCATGGTTCTAGACACGAGAATTATGCTAATACAGATTCACGAGCGAAAAAATCAATGGAACAGTAACTAGATTTGCCCTAGAATGAAATTGAACACAAATCGTAGAAAATTTTTGAGAAAACAATGAGGAATGTTGGTTACTATACCAGGAAATGACACGGAGATGCAATGAAGGCCGTACCGAGATCGATCTGAGGAGGAATCGAGAGAGGTGGTGTGAGGGAAGTTAGGGATTTTGAAGTTTAAGATTGTGAAATTTGGGGATTTCTGGCCAGTTTTTATAGTCCAGGGCACAGGAGATCGATCTGTCGAGACGACAGATCGATCTGTCATTTCCAGAAGCTAAGGGAGATCGATCTGTTCGCATGAACAGATCGATCTGTTAGCAAACAGAGGCTTAAGGAGATCGATCTGTCACATGCACAGATCGATCTTCAGTTTAACAGAGGCTTAGAGAGATCGATCTGCCAAATGTATAGATCGATCTTCAGAAATACAGAAGCTTGAGATCGATCTGTCGAATGGACAGATCGATCTGCTTTTTAACAGAGACGTAAGAAGATCGATCTTATGGTTAGAAGATCGATCTGCTTAGCTTAACCTTAATGATTTAGGCTTGTTGGAAGTATGGAGATCGATCTATATTACAAGGAGATCGATCTCTCATCCTTGTTGCCAGAAAATCTTTGCGAAAACTCTTTTAAAATCAACTTGAAACCAAGATTTTTTGAAACACAAGCAAGTTAGGGAGCATTCATAAGTCCTAATTCACCTCTAAGAATGCAAAACCTATCTCTATCAAGGGGTTTGGTGAATATATCAGCTATTTGATATAGAGTGTCAATATACTCTAGAATTATATCCCCCTTTTGCACATGATCTCTAAGGAAATGATGCCCAATTTCAATGTGCTTGGTTCTAGAGTGTTGAATAGGATTTTTAGATAGATTAATGGCACTGGTATTATCACATTTGATAGAAACTTGTTTCATGTCAATACCATAATCTTTCATTTGTTGTTTAATCCACAACACTTGAGCACTACAACTACCAGCTGCTATGTATTCAGCTTCAGTTGTAGACTGAGCCACACTGTTTTGTTTCTTGGAGAACCAAGAGATTAGCCTATTTCCTAAGAATTGGCAAGTACCTGAAGTACTTTTCCTATCTATTTTGCATCCCCCAAAATCTGCATCTAAAAATGCATGAAGTGCAAAGGTAGAGTCCTTGGGGTACCAAAGTCCTAGATAGGGAGTGTCCTTAAGGTATCTAAAGATCCTTTTAGTGGCTAATAAATGTGATTCCTTAGGAGAGGATTGAAATCTAGCACAAAGGCATACACTAAACAAAATATCTGGTCTACTTGCAGTTAAATAAAGCAATGAGCCAATCATAGACCTATAGAGTTTAGTATCTACACACTTACCTCTCTCATCTTTATCAAGCTTGATGTTGGTGCCCATTGGAGTGGCTTGAGGTTTGCAATTGTCCATTCTAAATCGCTTGAGCAAATCCTTAGTATACTTTGCTTGATTGATGAAGGTTCCATCTTTTGTTTGCTTTACTTGAAGTCCCAAGAAGAATGTGAGTTCTCCCATCATGCTCATTTTAAACTCACCTTGCATGATCTTAGCAAACTCTTGACATAAAGACTCATTAGTTGATCCAAAAATAATATCATCTACATACACTTGTACAACTAATAAATCCTTATTTTTATTTTTGATGAACAAAGTGGTATCCACTTTTTCTCTTAAAAATCCCTTTTCTATTAAAAATTTTGACAACCTTTCATACCAAGCTCTAGGAGCTTGTTTCAATCCATAGAGTGCCTTAGACAATTTAAAAACATGTTCAGAAAATTCATGATTTTCAAAGCCGGGAGGTTGCTCAACATAGACTTCTTCATTAATGAAACCATTTAAGAATGCACTCTTTACATCCATTTGATACAATTTGAAGTTTTTATAACATGCAAAGGCAAGTAACATTCTTATTGCCTCTAGTCTAGCAACCGGTGCATAGGTTTCATCATAATCTATTCCTTCTTCTTGTCTATAGCCTTGTGCAACTAACCTAGCCTTATTCCTTATGATCACACTATTTTCATCCATCTTATTCTTGAATATCCATTTAGTTCCAATTATAGAGTGATCTCTAGGCCTAGAAACTAGTTTCCATACTTTGCTTCTCTCAAATTGATTTAATTCTTCTTGCATTGCTAGGAACCAATTATTGTCATCTAAAGCTTCATTGACATTCCTAGGTTCTATTTGAGATACAAAGGCTATATATTGACACATATTCCTTAGAGATGATCTAGTTCTAACTCCAAGAGTTGGATCTCCCACTATTTCACAATCTTTTACATATCCTAACTCTCTTGGTGCTCTAGATTCTCTCTCCAATATCTCTATTTCATCTTTATCTTCTTTATTCAAGTCAAGTTTTTCTAAGAAATCATCTTCTAATTTTGAGTTTTCCTCCAAGTTTTCATCAAATATTCCAACGTCCTCATTATTTTTTGAATCTTTAGATAAATTATTTGACTCATCAAATATCGCATGAATTGATTCTTTAACCATGAATGTTCTTTTGTTGTATACTCTATAAGCCTTTGAATTCAAAGCATATCCTAGAAAGATTCCCTCATCACTTTTGGCATCAAATTTTCCTAAATTATCTTTCCCATTATTTAAGACAAAACATTTGCAGCCAAAGGGATGGAAGTAGCTAATGTTAGGCTTTTTACCCTTGTAGAGCTCATAAGGAGTTTTCTTAAGCATTGGTCTAATCATAGCTCTATTAATTATATAGCAAGATGTGTTTATAGCTTCAGCCCAAAAATACTTTGGCAAATTATTCTCACACAACATGGTTCTAGCCATTTCTTCCAAAGTTCTATTTCTTCTTTCTACTACTCTATTTTGTTGTGGTGTCCTAGGGGCTGAGGAGTTATGACTAATTCCTTGATCATTACAATACTCATTAAATCCTATGTTTTCAAATTCCTTACCATGATCACTTCTAATGCTAGTTATTGTATACCTTTTTTCATTTTGAGTAATTTTTGAATAGGCTATGAACTTTTCTAAGGCTTCATTTTTTACTCTTAAAAAGAACACCCATGTGAACCTAGTGTAATCATCAACTATTATAAAACCATAGTGTTTCCCACCTAGGCTAGTTGTTCTAGTTGGTCCAAATAAATCTAAGTGAAGTAATTGAAGAGGCCTAGTGGTGGATACAATATTCTTAGGCTTAAATGTTGTCCTTTTATGTTTTCCTTTAACACAAGCTTCACATATTTCTTCATGATCAAAGGATAGCTTGGGTAAACCTATAACAAGATCCTTTCTAGCTAACTTAGATAGCACATGCATGCTAGCATGACCTAGTCTTCTATGCCATAACCAAGATTCCTTTTTATTGTCTACCATTAGGCATATATTTTCATTTTTGAGTTCATTAAGATATACAATATATATATTGCCTTGCCTATGACCTAGAAAAAGAACTTTGTTAGACTTAGGATCTACCACATTACATTTCATGCAATCAAAAATTACTTTGTAACCTTTGTCACAAAGTTGACTTATGCTTAGTAAGTTGTGCTTTAGACCCCAACAAGCAATACTTTTTCTAAAGAGAAGTAATCATTATGTCAGACCCGGATTTTTTGTAGCTTGTACCTTATGATTCCTATGTGTATGAACACTATGTAATTATAGTTGAATCATAAGAAGAGTAATTACTAACATGCAATCGACAATTTGATAAATTAAAAATGCATGTAAGCTACATAACAGCGAGATAAGGGTTAAGTTAATTCCCGAACGAGTGCAGGGGTAAAACGGTCAAATGACTGAAATTCAGTATAATTTCGATAAGACAATTTCATTAAAAATATGAAATTGAGGAATCTTGATCAAAATCAAGGAAAATATTTAATTTCGAGCCCAATTGATCAAGATATAAATTTATTAGAATTTATCGGAATTTTTACCTCGAAAAATGAGCCCAAAAATAGTGAAAAAATATATCGAAAAGGTAAAAGCGGACTGATAAATTCATTTACGGATTAAATGAATTTAATATGATTTTTGGAGATATTTTTGGGATATTTATGGGATATTTAAGGGATTTTTATTATTATTTTATAGTAAAATAATAATAAAAATATATTATATAAAAAAAGAGGGAAATCTGAATTTGGGACGCGGGGAGAGAGAAAAAATGGAGAGAAACGGAAGCAAGCCGACCCGAGGGAGAAGACCATCGGACGGCGAGCACCGGCCACCCCACGGGCAGGCAAGCGACCGAAAAAGGAAGAGGAGGACCGTGCGCACCCATCGGCACCGATCACGACCTCCACCGACGTCGGACGCCGGCGAATCGAAGAGGTGAAGCCGCGGAGGAAAAGAAGGAATCTGACGGCCACCGACGGTGGTTGGTCCCGATCAAGCCCAGCCGAGTGTTGCCCAGGCTTAGGCGCGCCGAACTGAGGTGGTAATGCGTCAGGAACCGGCTGGAATAGGCCGGCACGGCCAAAGGATGCCTGAACCGGTCGACGGTTCAGTGGAGAAGGTTCTGTGCTGAACCGGACCGGACCGGTTCAGCCAAGGAGAAAAGGGGAAAAAGAGGAAAAAGAAAGAAAAAGGAAAAGGAAAATTTTCAGGATTTCACCGGACTTCGGGTAAGTCGATACGAGGTCAAAAGTGACCGATTTGATTTTCGATGAATTTATTTAAATTATATTTAATCGAAAATTGACCCAGAGTTAAATATAATAAATTGTGCAGTTCGACGATAAATTCCGAACGGAAGCCCAATCGAACTTCGATTTGCATACCATCCCATATTCTCGGGTAAGTAAAGTTCATTTATGACAATTTATGTGATTATTGCGTATTTAAGATTTATTTTACGCATTTCGGATTAAATTCCGTATTAGTGAATTATATTCAGAATTTTGAATTAAATGTCGTAAATGATATACGGGCTATCCAAAGAGCTTGGAATAAAGCCCAATGGGTATTGATAGGCCCAATGAGTCGATAGACCCTGATGAAGAGAAATAATAAGTGGAAAACGGGCTTAATACGGTTAAGGCCCATTAAGGATTTTAAGGCCCATTAAGGGAAATTAAACTGTATTAATGTGTAATACAGTAGGAAAATGATAATTAACCTGAGGAATGGTTATTTACAGCTCCGGAGTTTACATTGAGAGCTGATCGGACTGCGGGAATTAGCAGCACCGAGGAAGTGAGGTCACGAGACGTGATCCGAGGTAAGGGACTTTTGCAAGTAGTTAGAGATACCTGCACGTATTTTCGACTGCTTCTGCATTCACTTAAAAACTCTGAGGGTTAGAGAAAGTAAATAATAATTATTGCGACCCGATAGTGGCAATTTATGATTTTACCCCTAGTTAGTCAAAAAGTCAACTTTTGTGAGAAGTTGCAAAAACCATGAAAAATACTATTGTGAGTGTTTAATTGCTATTAGCATGAAAATAAATAGATGGGCTAATGATTTTAAGGTTGATATGACTTAAGCACACTTTTAAGTGCTGATTTTACTATTTTGTAAACAATCCCTTTTAAATAGCCATCTATCATATTATGTGAGAATGAATCGTGCTAGAGCACAGCTCGCACTGGGATTCATATGTTTTTCACATAACATTAGTGCTGGATTTTGATACGCACTAGATTTTCATGACATGCATGATAGAGTACTGGAGTTTTACTCGTACTCAGCTTTGAATGATATATGCATGACAGAGTGCTGGAGCGATTGGCTCGTACTCGATTCTTCATGGTTTATACATGACATAGTACTGGGAGCGATTGCTCGTACTTGATTTTGATATTGTACATAGCATAGTACTGGGAGCTATTGCTCGTACTTGATTTAATTCATAAACTATGCATTGACCTAGTTGCTGGAGGTTTACTCGCACTAGAGTTGAGTTTTGTGATGAGAAACAGTGTTTAAGCGGAGTAACGACTGTGAGTCGCACTCAAGACGCACACTGTATGTGATATGTAATACATGTTGAAACCCATGCCTGAGTCCTTGTGTGACTGTGTGTCATAGCTAGAGAGGATATCCGCATGAGGTTGATATAGACATGGTATACTTAATTCCATGGTTTCGAGGGCTAAAGACCCTGGCTGTGAGGATTTCCATGGTTTCGAGGGCTAAAGACCCTGGCTGTGATGGTCCACGGGTGTACTTTGTACCGTGTCTGAGTGGCACGAGGTGTACGCTGTACCGTGTGTTACGTAGCTGGCGGTTGACATTGGATTGACCATCCTCCCGTTACAGCAGTGATGCCCCGCACACCGAGATCTGTGTTGCTTGGGATCACTTTTCGGATATGATCATAATCCAGGATACTATTTGCATTTACCACAGAGTCTCACATGATATATCACATTAATTGACTGATTTAAACTGCGGACAGACTGAGGGATGGGTCGGACTCCGATTTGTGTTGTGAATCATTTGATGCCATATTTATTGTGATTTAAATATACATGGCATGATTTACATAAAGGCATGATTTATATGCAATGCATTGTTTTGCACTACATGCCTATATTTGAGAAATAAAGCATGATTTCTGTACATGGGATTTATTTTTTACAAGTATATATATTATATTTCAAGACATGCTTTTAAAGTGAGTTAAGGAAAAAATGTTTTCAAGGCATAGCACTATTTTGAGTAGATAGTGTGGATATCTACTTGCTTGCCTGATTTCCTTACTGAGCGCGTTATGCTCACCCCTTTTCTTTACATCTCTCTACAGAGCGTCAGTAGAGCGAGAGTTATCGTGGGAGAGTGTCCCAGAGTCCACTACTAGTTCCTATCGATTCGTCAGGTATACTTATTATGTACAGTTGTGTATCTAAACATAGAAACAGCACAGTGATGTATACGTTATATATTATGGGGAATGTAATCGTATTAGATTTTATAAAATCTTACATGTATAATAAAAGCAACTACAGTCAGAATTAATATATTGACATGTATGTATGAGAATGGATATTATGGTAAGTGAAGACTCTGACATCGAATCACAGCCCAACCAGTGAAGAGAGGAAAGGTAAGTTAAAAATGTGAAAAATTTATTGTGGTTTTTGGTTAAAGTCAAGGATTGAAACTGGGGTCCTGACACATTACCTATTGAGCCACTTCCTTCTACTTGGCCTTTGGAGTTGTCCCCAAAAGTGACCTCTCCACCAACCTTTGATTTAAAAGAGTTGAAGTGGCTTCTATCTCCCGTCATGTGCCTTGAGCATCCACTATCCAAGTACCATGCTTCCTTTGTTTTAGCTGTGTGGCCATGCTCAATCACCTACAAGAAGATTTAAACTCAAGTTTTAGGTACCCAAATTTTCTTGGGTCCTTTGAGGTTAGTGAATGCAATTCTTGATCCCTTTGGGATCCATTTTGCTAATGCATTACAATCCTTGGAGAGAATTACTTCTTTTGGAATCCATATCCTTTTTACTATTTTTCCTTTTAGAGTTCTCATCTTTATATTGCAATTATGTGATGCATGTCCCTTTCTATTGCAATATGAACAAGTAATTGCAGTTTTATTTATGCTTTTCCTAGCAATAAAACTTTTAAGATGAGTATCTCTACTCTTTGCATTATATCCTAAGCCATTTTTGTCAAAGAATGCCCTTTGGGTCTCTAGCATGCTATCTAACTTTTGTTGACCCATGTGAAACCTATTAAAGGAATTATGTAGATTGCTATTTTTCTCTTTAAGGTCACAAATTTCTAGATTTGAAATTTCTAGTTTCTTTTCACATTCTAATTTATCCATTTGCATTATCTCATTTTCTTTTCTCAATTTGGATATTATCTTTTTATATTTCATACTCATAGATTCATACTCTAATGCAAGTTCATAAAAGGTATCTTGCAGTTCATCAAAAGAATATTCATTGAGGCTTGAAGTTACCTTTTCATCCTCAATAGCCATGAAGCACAAGTTTGCAATGTCCTCATTTGATTCATCATCGGAGCAGTCACTGTCGCTCCATGTTGCCACCATTACCTTCTTTTTATGGAACCTATCATTGGACCTTTTAAGAAGAGGGCAGTTAAATTTTATGTGTCCTGGTTTTTTACACTCATAACACACAATTGAGTCTTTTCTACCTACTTCTTCTTGATCTCTCTTATTGTTTCTCCTATTACTACTACTAGCTCTCATCCTCATGAACTTGTTAAATCTTTTGGCAAACATTGCCATCTCAAAGTCTTCTTCACTACCACTCTCATTCTTAATCTCCTCTTGAGCAGTGGATTTTAGAGCAACTCCCACTTTCTTGGGCGGCTCTTCATTTCTTTTTAATTTCATCTCATAAGTGAGTAGAGATCCTATTAATTCATCTAAAGACAATGTGTGAGGATCCTTAGATTCCTCAATTGCAGTCACTTTAGCTTCCCATGATTTAGGTAAGCTATTTAATATTTTCTTGACCATTTCAATATTAGAATATATTTTTCCTAAGGACTTTAGTCCATTAATTACATTTGTGAATCTAGTGAACATATCACTAATTGATTCTCCTTCCTTCATCCGAAAGAGCTCATAATCATGTGTGAGCATCCCTACTTTAGTCTCCTTCACTTGGGTTGTACCCTCATGAGTTATTACCAATTTGTCCCAAATTTGTTTGGCATTATCACACCCGGAGACTCTATTATATTTATTTGGACCTAAGGCACAAAATAATGTGTGCATAGCTTTAGCATTTAGCTGAGCACATTTAATATCATTTGAATCCCATTCATCTTCTTCTTTAGGGATATCTCTTCCCTCTATTCTCTTTGTAGGGATTTGAGGTCCTTTAATTATAATTCTCCACACTTCATAATCATTTGCTTGAATGAACAACATCATCCTAGTCTTCCAATATGCATAATGTTCTCCATTGAACATAGGAGGTCTAACCGTAGAGTGCCCCTCTCCTACCAAACTAGTTGCTACATTGTTATGAGGCATTTGAGCGTTTCTAACTCTTAGGAAGTTGTTCCTATGTGATTAAAGAGTCCTAGCTCTGATACCAATTGTTGGCTCTATCGAGAGGGGGGTGAATCGATTTTCTAACGTTAATAGCAAATTTTAATTTAATCCTATTTTAATTTGCAAATGAAAATAAGCAATATAATAAAATTAAACAATTTAATGCAAGATAGGGAAGAGAGAAACAAACACAGTCGTTTATAGAGGTTTGGCCAAACTTTTGCCTACGTCCTCTCTCCTTGACCTTCTTGTCAAGTGCTTTCTTACTCTCCTTCAACAGAAGTTTACAATGTTCCTTTTACAGGTTAAGGAATAACCTCTCTACCCTTTGCAATATGAAAATGTATTCACCCTCTTACAATTTATCTCACTGAGGAACAATCCTCTTTCTCTCTCAAGATAAGGATGAATACAAAAATGAAGCTTTAATGTACGTAGAACAAATACAGCTTTTGCACTTAAGCTTATACAATAAATCTCAATAAATGAGGAATGAAGACACAAGGAATGAAAGTGTTGAAAGCTTGAGAATGTAGAAAATGTGCAGCAATAATGTCTCTATTCTCTTTGTCTTCAATGCTTGGTTAAATACTGAAGGATTGGTAGTTGGAGCATTAAATGCTGTTTTTCTCGTTGAGATTTTGCAGAAACTAGCCGTTGGGTACCTCCAGTAGTGTGCCAGATCGATCTGCCTTCTTGGCCAGATCGATCTCTTAGTTATAAATCCTGCAAGATCAAAGCACAATAACACAAGGAGATCGATCTCATAGGTTAGCAGATCGATCTGTTAATTTGAAAATGATAGGGGAGATCGATCTGTCGAATAGGCAGATCGATCTCATGATCTCTCTGTTTGAGGTAAGATCGATCTTCAGATCGATCTGCCATGCAATCTCGTAGTGGGGAGATCGATCTCTCAATACCTCAGATAGATCTCCTTAGCTCTCTAACTTTGAGGAGATCGATCTCTTCCTTACCAGATCGATCTCGTAAGTTCTCTGTTTGAGTGTGGATCGATCTTTCAGATCGATCTACAGTCTATGCTTTTAAGGGAGATCGATCTCTTCCTAGATCAGATCGATCCCTCAATTCTAGTTTTAGGCAGATCGATCTCTTAACCCTTGCAGATCGATCTTACTCTTCCTTAATACCTTTGTATAGGTTCAAAGCTTGGCAGATCGATCTCATTTCTTCATGAGATCGATCTCTCATCAAGTACAGACCCAAGAGATTGATCTCTCATAAGCTAGATCGATCTCTCATCAACAGAACTCTAAGTTCTGGTACTGATAACCTCTAAACATGTTTTTATATCATCTTAATATTATTGAATTTACTTGTTTTGTCATTTCAAAATATATTAACTCAACAAGCTTAAACACTTTTTTCCTATCCCTTACCCCGAAATTGTGCAATTTCACTAAGATATATCTTGAGCTATGTACATATGGGTTATAGGTGATAGCGAAATTGAAAAAAAAAAGAGAAAAAAAAGAGAAAAATACAAAAATAGAATAAAAATGTTTAGTAAAATAAATAAGTTTGGGGGAGTAAGTATAAGCTCTTACATCAAAGATCTTAAAAGTAATGCATGTTGAGGGGTAATTAAACCTAAATAGACTTTGTCATACCTTAGCCCTGGCCTTATATTATAAGCTGAATGAAGTCCTATTGATCTTTGGTTAAATGTGACTACATTAGTGGAAAGAGAAGTGAAAAGAAAACTTATGGGAATGATCACTTATCATTGACTATGCATTTACTGTGTTTGTATAATTTGATCTGGGTAATGTACTGTGAAGTGGCTTTGATATTTTCACACACACACAAGGAGTATAATTTGGGTTAAGACTTATGATTGAATGATTCTGAGTGTTAGACTTATAATTGTGAATCTTTGATATCAGAGTTTGTACTTTTTCTTTGAGGATAATGTTGAGAAAATCAATATGTTTGGTACTTGTCAGTTCCTACATATGTTTTATTTTTCTTGAGGACAAACAAAAGCTCAAGTTTGGGGGTGCGATAATTATATGAAAATATAGTTATTTATACTTAATTTCTTAATTAATTATTTTAATCCCCATATTATTTTATTATTTATCCCCTCATTTTAATTAAAATTCTCATGTTTGTAGATAAATTAAATCCAGATGAATTTCAATCATTTTAGGAGAAAATGGACTGAAAATGAACTAAAAAGGAGATTGGACTACTACCATTTCGCCTTGTAGCATGAGTCACCATTCTTCTTGACACATGTGATGCCAAGTGTCCATATTTTATTCACCTTTGAAGGATAAGATGAAAGGACACCTTGGTCACCTCATGGAAGACACAAGCCATGCCATCTTGCACATCTAAGTGGACAAGAAGACAAATGACATGGAAATATCTTCTCTAGATGCCAATAGTGTGAAGACAAGTGGTCAAACAATGCTAACTCATCTAGGATTAAAATTTCCCTTTGTACCCCATTTTAATGTGTATAAATAGAACAAGATGAGACATTTTTTTAAGGAGAAGAGAAAGTAGTTTTTTAGAGTTTTTAGGTTAAATTTTGTTTTATGTTAGCTGCAAGGTTTTTTAGGTAGTTTTATATTTTAAGGGTTTTAAAAATAGGTTTGACATTGGTGGAGGCAGCCACCATGGTTGTTCTCGAATTGTAAGCTTTCCTTTCTTATATTTGACACATTTAAGTTCTTTAATGCATAGTTTTACTTTTCTTTTCTTTAGTTTTCGTTATTTAAGTTCATTCTCCAGCCCTTTCATCACTCCTTTCTATATTCTTTTCTTAATCTATTGGTGGTGATTTAACTCTAAAAGAATAGCAATTTGAAAGGTTCATGTTTGTGTCTCCTTTTCATGCATTTGTTATTTCCTGCATTTGATTCTTTTTTGCTTTTTTGGTATTGTTGGTTGTGTTCTTCCTTTGCCACGAGAAAGGTGGCTGGAGGTAGCTTGTGGTTCTTCTTGGCATTGGCTTATCCTACTGTTTTTTAAGTATTGCTTGTTGATTGATTTCTGCTATGCTCGGTTTCTAACAAAAAGAGCTTGGCTACAACAGCTCTCTCTCTATCCTTCAACCGTTTTTCTATGCTGATGTTTGGTTCTTGGCTGGATGATGTGTCAAAGGCTGGGGACAACAATTGTCTTTATCACTGTTTTAGTTTTCCTATTCCAAATTTCATGTTTTCCTTCCATGCTCTGCTTTTGTTTCTTTACTGTTTTTAAATCATTTTCATTGTTGTTTGTATTATTTTCTTCTCATTTTTGCTTCACTTCATTTATTTTGTTTTTTTAAATCTGACACTATTTTTTTATTATTACTAACACTACTGCAGCATCTTTCGTTTTTGTTGTTGGCATACTATTCTGTCGCTGGAGTTGAGTGGATATGTTGTGCTGGCCACTATTCCTGGACATGTTTGGTATCACTGCGAGAGGAGGCTTGCTGAGGTGACAAACGATGAGCTTTAGGCATGGAGCGGTGCTACTGTGCTACGTTCAGAGCTGCTGTGTTGCTAGTGCACTAAGTTGGACTGCTGTTACTCCCATTTACTGGATATTCCCTGGTATGCTCTGTTCTGCTCAGCGTGGCAACAGTTGGCAGGATTTGATGGCGTGGCCGTAGAAGAAACACAAAGGACCAGGTGCTAGTAGTACAAGGTGGAACGGTGCTGAGTAGGTGCTACGCGACGGTGTTGGGCATTTGCTGGAGGGGTGCTGGATATTTCATTGTTGTTGTTGTGTACGTGAGCTGCGGAAACGTTGGTCGATGTTAGCTGGTGTAGGTTTGTTGCAAAGAATATTGCCAGCAGCTGAATCAAAAGCAAGAGGTGTCGAGAGCAGGGACAAAAATTGGTGCGTGAAGAAGCAGGATTACAATACAAAATACGTGGTGTACGGCAGAGAAGTGCATGGTTGAGTTTTTAATATTTTTATTTTTATTTTATTCTTACAATTTGCTTTATTGTGTTTTAATTTTAGTTGTTAGATGTTAGTTTTTCTTTTATTACTATTTGTTAGTTTAGGTAATAGTATTAGTGGTTAATTAAGATTCTTGAATTAATTTACGTGTTAGCTTAATTTTCTTTTCTTTTTAGTTTAAGACTTAATTTTAATTATAATAATATTTAATTTCTTAATGCAATAGGATTTAAGATTTAATTTTAAGTGTAGTGCTTATTTCGTGATTATCAGACTGCTCTAATCATCATTTTCTCTCCTCTCATGCACTCTCATGTCTCTCTTTCCCGTTTCACTTCAACTACAGTGTCTCATTTCTTTATTTTCCCATACCTCCTGCCTAGTTCAGATCACCTTCCTACATCTTCTTTCTTGTCTTTCCTTTGTCATAGTTTCTGTTCATGGCAGCATTTTCAGTCTTCACGTGCTTCTACTGCCGTCTTTCACGTTTCCCACTTAATTTCCTTTTCCTTTCTACCCATTGAGGCCATCACCATCATCTACTCTCACCATTTCTTGCTCATGTTACCTCCTTCCATTCACATCACTTTGACTTCCCTTTAATATATCTAGCCAATATGCATATATATATATATATATATATATGTTGTCGACCTGCCCTAATTTCCTTTAGCCATTGTTGCTCTAGGTTTTGGCTTTTTAAATTAATCTGATTTCCATTGCTCATGTATATATATATATATATATATATATATATTTATTTATTTATCCATACATTCAATCTTGAGGAATAAATAAACATTACCTTTATATATATATATTCATGTACTTATTGAATTTTCCTTGTAGTATAAAAAGAATTTAGTGTAATGTTTCTAGTTAAATTAATTCACCCAGAATCACATATTTGATCTTAATTGCCTTATTTATTATTTATAGCCAACACCAAGTACGTTTGCAAATTTACGGTATTTACATTATCCCCACCTTGGGAAATTTGATCCCTAAATTTGAATTACATTAGTTATCGAAGAAGTGTGGGTACTTCTCTCGCATTAAACTTTCCAATTCTCACATGGCTACCTCCGTACTGTGATACTGCCACAAGACTTTGACCAAAAGAATCGTCTTAGATCGCAATGCTCCTTTTCTTTCCTATTCAAGATCCGAACTGATTTCTCCACATGTGTCATATCCTCTTTCAATTCCAATAGTTCATACTTAATCACATTTTGTCGGATCTGGGTGATACTTGCGTTGCATTGATATGTGGAAGATTTCGTGAATACTTGATAATTTGGCAGTAAGGCCAATATGTGTACCTAGTCTTCCACTCGATTCTAAGATCTCAAAATTTCTGGTATAATGGGAACTTAACTTTTCTTTCTTCCCAACCAATCAATGGACAACACCTTCGAGTATACAATGCTTCGTACGGTGTCATTTCGATACTTGAGTGGTAGCTGTTATTATATACGAATTTTGTTAAGGACAAATGGTCCTTCCAGGAGCCTTTAAAATCTTGGGCACGTACTTTGAATTCGATATTAGCGTGAATAAATGTTGTAATAATCTCTTAGGCTTTTGATACTTTACCTTAACTTGCTAATATATGAGACATTTAGTCACACATTCAGTTATACCTTTTATCGTACTTGATTGTCAATATACCTTCAGGAGATTTGATAAATGTTTATTTGTAAGACTCGTATTTTGGATGTAAACTTTATGAAATCATGAGTATGGTGATGTAATTGCAATGTAAGCATAAGTGATGTAAGTCCATGGATTCAATGTACATACTTGTAATATGAGTTTGTAATGTACACACAAGTTTCATTATGTATGAATATAAAGAAATGGACTTTTATAAGTGATGAATGTGATTGGAACTCAAAATGAGTAGTGTGATAAAATGGAATGAAGTTGCACTTCTATTTGGTTTTGTATGGTATACATTGGGTTATGCAAAGAATGCACACAAGTTTTAATGTGTATAAAGTATGAATAGATGCCATTTTCAAGTATTAAAGATAGTTGGATGAGAAAATGACTATGGCAGCAAATTGAGGATGTTTTGTGTGAAGTTACTGCATAAAACTACCGCAAAATCAGGAAAATATGAATGCCAGATCGATCTCATAGGATGAGAGATTGATCTGGAAGAGCAAAAAACACTCTTGTTTGAGCAATGGAACAAGACAGATCGATCTCCAATGGAGGCAGATCGATCTGCTAAACATTTTTGTAATGAGAAGATCGATTTTGGTGCAAACGGATCGATTTCCTTAGCTCTCGGGTTAGAGCAGATCGATCTCTCTTAAATACAGATTGATCTCCTTAAGCTACTGCCTGGGATAGAGTGATCTCAAGCACTCGACATATCGATCTCATGCATTCAAATTGGCATGAAAATGAGTGATTTGAGAGGATTAGATCGATCTCATGCTTCGACAGATCGATCTCATTGAGCAATTTCTATAAAAAGAGCAGTGAAATCTACATTTTTTCAAGATAGAACCATTCTTTCCATTTCAACCTTCAAAACCTAGTGTTATCTCTCTAAATCAGCCCATTTCCAGTGAGAATTGAGGGGAAGCTATTAGATATAAAGTTGTTCATCTTAAAGAAGAGAACAACATAGTTTGAAATCAAAGCTTCATTTGGGGTATTGATGGAGCAAGGGTGTATTTTCACTTGGAGCAAGAGGAGAAACTAGATTTGGTAAGTTTTAATACTTTAACTGTAGTACATTGGTCTATTTGTTGATTTTGGAGTTGAGTTGGATGTGTATTGATGGATAAGACTACTTGGGATGAGGTGAAACTAGTATAACCTAGAAAATGGAATGAATCTAGTGTGAGAAAATGTGATTTGAATGGATTGGGGGTTTGGGGGTATGCTAGAGTGCTTATGAGATAATGTGGATTGTAAGACTCAATTTTTATCATATTTCTTTATGATTCACACATTGTATGGATATTGTTATATGTTAATGGAATCATAAGATGGATGATTTTGATCATATAAATATGAATAAAGTAGTCGAACGTATGTAAAATTCGAAAACGAACTGTTAAGAAATTTCAAATTAAATTTATGAGATTTGAATTGTCCGGACAAAGATACAAATTTTAAATGAGAAATTATAGTGAGTCCAAGAAGGAAAGTGGACCTAAATTGGTCCCAAACGTGTAGAAGGGTAAAACGGTCAAAAGATCAAAATCTGGTATAAATTCGATAAGAAAACTTCATTAAAAAAATATGGATTTAGGAAATCTTGATCAATGAAGGAGAAATTAATGAATTTCAAGTCCAATTGATCAAGATATGAATTTATTGGAATTAATTGAAATTTTCACTTCGAAAAATTATACCGAAAATATTGAAAAAATATATCAGAAAGACAAAATAAGACAAATAAATTCATTTATTGATTAAATGAATAAAATAAGATTTTTTGTTGATATTTTGGGATTTTTATAATATTTCAATGATTAAAATAATAATAAAATAAATTATAAAAATAAAATAATAAAAAAAAGAATCGCCAATTGCGATTCTGAGAAACATAAAAGGAAAGAAACGAAAAATGAAGAGAGGCAAGCCGAGGGAGAAGTTGACGAACCACGGGCGACCGATGAGGCCAGGCGAAGGTCGGTGAAGAGAGAGGACACCTGTGTGACCCACTAGCAGTCGCGACGCGCACCGACGGCACCGAAAAAGGCAGATCGGCGAAGGAATTTTTGAAAAGAGGAGAAGGTAAATCCGGTAGTTATCGGCGTGATTTGAGCTGATCCAAGGCCAATAGAGTGTTTCCTGGCCAGAGATGAGCCGAACGGTGGCAGCGGTGCATCGAGAGCTGGCCGAACGACGTCGGAACGACACAAGCTGACTGAACCGGACAGTCGGTTCAGGGGAAGGAAATTGCGTTGAACCGGACTAGACCGGTTCAGCCAAGAAAGAGAGGAAAAAGGGAGAAAAAGAAAGAAAAAGAGAAAAAGGAGAAGATTTTCGAGGATACACCGGAGTTCGGGTAAGTCCGTAAGAGGTCAAAAGTGACCGATTTGATTTTTGAAAAATTTATTTAAAATTATACTTGATCGAAAATTAACCCGGAATTAAATATAAAAATTGTACAGTTCGACGATAAATCACGTACGTGAGCCTGATCAAACTTCGATTTGCACACCATCGCATAATTTCAGGTAAGTAAAGCTCATTTACGACAATTGTATGATTATTGCGCAATTGAAATTTATTTTGCGGATTACGAATTGATTTCCGCAATAAAATAAATTATATTCAAATTTTTGAATTAATTGTCATAAATGATATACGGGCTATCCAAAGAGTTTGGAACAAAGCTCAATGGGTATTGGTAAGACAAATGAGCCCAATAGACCCGAAAAAGGGATTTAATAAGTGGAAACGAGCTAGAAGTGGGTCAAGGCCCAATAAGGTGCAATCGGGCCCAATAAAGTAAAACGGGCCCAGTGTTTTAGATTCGATCAGTAAGAGTGAAATACTAATAAGTATATTAGAACTGACCCAAATACGTGGTTATATGCAGCTCCGTAGATTTAGTTTGGAGCGAATTGGACTGAGAGACCTGGTATGGTCGAGACAGGATACGCTCGCACGTGATTCCAGGTAAGGGAATTTCATGAACTGCTAGAGGTAACTTTATACAATTTCGACCTCATGTACATTCCCTAAAATTGTCTGAAGGGTTTAGATTTAAAATAAGAATTTTGGTGCCCGGATGGGCAAATGACCAAAATACCCCTGTGGAGGGTAAAATTTCCAAAATTAGGAAAAGTTGGGAGGATCAAGAACAAGAGGTTCCTGCTTGTTTTTGAGGTGTTTTGACACATGCATGGGTAGGCTGGCTAACTTTTAAATAAAAATGCACAGCATTGCATATTTTCAACAATGTGATTTCTTTTAGAAATTGTTTTGAGATAAAAGAGCTGTCTAAGTGATTTTTTGAAAATGTGACTTGCTAGAGCTTAGCTCACACGAGTTTTGATTTGTGTGATGCATGCATTAGTGCTGGAGCAAAGGCTCACATTAGAGTTTTACATGCATAGGTGCTGGAGTTTAACTCGCACCAGATTTTCATATGATTTTCGTGACAGGGTGCTGGAGTCTAACTCGCACCAGGTTTTCACTTTTTTTTATGACAAATGCTGGAGCCTAGCTCGTACTAGTTTTACATGATTTTGACAGAGTGCTGGAGCTTAGCTCGCACTAGATCTTATGAGATTTTATGAAACGTGTGCTGGAGCTTTGCTCGTACGAGATTTTCCTTGATTTTATGAGAGCGCTGGAGCATCGCTCGCATTGATTTTATGAGACATGTGATGAGCCATGCTTGGAGCATCGGGTAGACTGTGTGTCACACCGATTATATATGCTCGCACATGCATTTTGAGACAGGGCACGAGTATGGATATGAGATATGGGTCCATGGAGTACGTTGTACCGTGCAAGTAGCATGGAGTATGTTGTACCGTACTGGGATTGATTATGTGGCATCTTCAGATGCGAGTGGCATCTTCGAATATGAGTGATCAGGTAAGACCGACGGGATGGACTGACCCACCTTCCGGGGCAGTTTTCGATAGTGGTGAGACCTCGCACACAGGATAGCAGTGGGATCACGAGGATATGGCCATAGTCCTGGTTATTTGCCTGAGATACATATTACCTAGTCTCACATGTTATAAATTGATGTTTTGAGAAACATGTTTTATAGACTTTTGTGTGAGTCTAGATCAGCCGAGGGAGGGGTTGGATCCTGACTGAGATGTGATTTTGATGAGAATGAAACTGGGATTTAAATTGAAATTTGCATGACGTTATTTCCATGCTATTTAAACTCAGGCGTGATGTAAACTGGTTTTACATGACATTCATTATGTTGCATGTTACTATTGCTTTGAAAAGCATTTGATTTCATGGTTTTGTGTGAGTCAGGAACACCCGAGGGAGGGGTTTGAGTCCTAGCTGTGTTGTGAAATTTTAACGAGAATGAAATGATTTAAATGGATTTACATGTTGAGTTTTTAATGCTCTTTGAAATACATATGTAAACTTGTTTTACATGACATCATGAATTGTAGCATCTGTTTTGAAATGTGTGGAGAAAGGGTGGTTTATGCACGGCACCACGTTCATGTAGGTAATATGGTTACCTACTTGTTCATAGGATTGCCTTACTGAGCTTGATGTGCTCACCCTTTTCATTTTCCTACACAGATTTCTTTCAATAGACTTGAGGCGATTGAGTACTGCATTCCTGATATCTGCTGCTGCCCATCACTTGAGGTATATACACTTGTACATTGTATCTAAATAAGAATAGCACAGTAACATGTTTTTAAGTAACTTTCGAGGATGTATAGACACTGTAAACACTTGTAAATGAATGGGAAAGAATTAGTGAAAAACTCATGTGTTTACCTTTCCTTTAATAAGGAATTAAGTTATATGGTGAATGAATGGTGGGACTGGCATTGACGCATAACTCAATTATTAGTGGACTGTGGTCACGATCAGATGACATGTAAGTATGAAAGAAAAATGAAACATTTACTCTGATTTTTGGGTCGTGACAGTGGATGATTTGAGATAGTTACATTATGGTTTTAGAGAATGTATGAAAATGAGTATAAAAGATGTTGATAAAATGCCATAGTGATGAAATTGATGAAATATAAACACTATAAGCTTAATGTCGATTAATAACGATTTGGTATAAATCTAAAGGCCTAAAGGAAATCAATAGACTCGAAATATGATAAAACAATAAACCGAGGCCTTATGATCGTTAATGGAGACTATCGGTTAAATCGACTATAACATACATAAGAGTTGTGTTATATGACTAAATTAGTGCGATATACGATTGTGTATAGTTCCAGAGAGATCGTTGGAAAAGAATCGAAGCGCACGAATACGCAGTTTTAAGGAAGTGGAATCCCGCGACGCCATTTCCAGGTAATGGAATTTTGTAAGTATATAGAGGTAGCTACTCGTATTTTATGGGTATATAGGCTGTTCTGAAAAGGCATGCATATTTAGAACTGTGTTTGACGATGTATGGAAACAACTTTGAGTATTTGTATCAGAATTGGTGGTTTGAAATGGTGTTATAAAGAAATGGGATAGTAAGGCTAATAATTGCATAAATCACATGTTTTGATTGTTTTCACAAAACTTCATACTTTGTTTTAGGTAAATAAAAGGATAGGTGGGCTAGTGATTTCTTGATGTGGTGGAATAGCACATGTGAGGTGCTAAACATGTTTTGAGATTTGTTTTGGATGTATATGAGCCTTCTATCGAGCTTTGTGAATTAAATCATGTTGGAGCTTAGCTCGCACCTTAATTTGAAACTATGATGATGTTTTATAAACCGTACTGGAGCTTCTGCTCGTATGTGGATTTCATCATGTTTTTATGTATAAATGTCGTACTAGAGTACTATTCATACGAGGTGATTTAATGATAATACATGAATCATGCTAGAGCTTAGCTCGCACAGGTTTTCACACTGTGGTATGTATGAGTATGATGTCGTGGTGAAGGCAATACGGATTAGTGTTCAGGGAACCCAACAGGCCTAACAGTCCTCTTGAGTGGGGTAAGGGTGAGGGGCGAGGACCTGGCACTACTCCATTCAGGGAACCCAAAAGGGGCGAGCAAGGCCATGAGGGGCTAGGACCTGACATCGAAAGACAATACTCCCACGTGCACTTTAGACTATAGAGGTTACACTCAGGATGGGGTAGATAAGACCTATTGCTGGCATCCCAACCATGTTATGGGTCCGCGAAGTACGTTGCACCGTGTATATCACATGGAGTATGTTGTACTGCGTGGTTGAGATATTGATGAGAAAGTCTAGCGGAGAAGTAACCCACCTTCGTTCCAGCATGATACCCCGCACACCGGGATCTGTGTGGTTTGGGATGATTTTTGACATAGTTGGCCAACATAGTCTTTGAGATATAGTGACATGTCTCACTCGATTTACATAGTACCACATGGTTTTTATATATAAGTGTGATTGTGATGGTCCAGGGTAGACTCGAGGGAGGGGTCGAACCTTGTGGAATCTTTGATGGTGAAATGATTTTGATGGGATTTCGATGTATTGAGAAAGAGAGAAATTGATAATCATATTTTTAATAGAATTATTTGTGCTTAATTTCCTAATTGATTATTTAAAACTCAAATTTATTTTAGTAATTATCCCCTTTATTTAATTAAAATTCTTTAATGTGCAGGTAAATTAAATACGGATGAAACTCAGTCGTTTCAATAAAAAATGGGCTGAAAATGGGCTAAAGGAGACTGGACCACTTCCAATTTGCAGAACGAGTCACCATTTTGTCTGGACATGTGGGATACCGGATGTTCGTATTTTATTCACTTTGAAAAGATAAGATTGACGGATATCGTGCCAACCCTCTGGAAGACACACGTCGGGCCACATCGCACAGCCAAGTGGACTAGAAGATGAAGTGACGTGGAAATATCTACTCTGCAGTAAATTAAATGAAGACAAGTGGCCAAACAATGCCAACTAATCTAGGATGAAAAATTACCATTGTACCCCTATGTTTGTATATAAATAGAATATAATGAGCAATTGAAAATGGTTGTAGAATTTAGGGTAGTTTTTAGGGTAGAGTAATTTAGGAGTAGTTTTAGTTTTTAAAGTTTTTATTTTTCCTTTCAAGCTTTCCGATTAGTTTTTAGCTACCATTTTCTATTCTACTGTTCATTTCAACTTTAAATTTTTTAGATTTTATGAAAAGTTTTATCATTTCTCTTTTGTTTATAGTTCATGTTTATGGCAGCCATTTTTATTTCTTCTTCTTAGTTTGGCAAGTTTAGCTCTTGGTTTTGTTGAATCGGTACTAGAGTTTCAAATTTTTTTTAGCTATCGGTGTGCTTTCGTGTTTGGTTTTGTTACTTTATTTCTCCAGTGGTTATTCGGGTATATTCAGGGGAGCTTGAGCTGGTGACTAGCAGCTCTATTGCTTAACCCATACCCTTGATCCATTTTCATTTCCAGCATTTTTATATATTTTTTTATTTCATTTACCTTTCAATTTTCCAGAGTGTTCTTCATCATTTGTTTCTGTTTAGTTTCTCGTTATAATTGAGATGCAGATTGTTTTTTTATTTTCAGTGCTTTATAACTTGTTCTCACGTTTTAGTCTTTGCTTTATTGTGTGATGTTCTTCACTAACCAGATTTTGTTTCTACCGTTATGATTCTGCATTTTCATTCTATGCTTTTTTTGTTTATTTATTTATTTTTTTACACCTTTTTGTTACTTATCGAGTTTCCATTCCAGGTGGTGCCGAGAGGTGGCTTTTGTTGGTAATTGTTGAAGTAGAGAAAGAAGAAGTAACTGATGAAGCTAGCGTGTTAGTTGACATTCGGTGCCAAGCATTAACAATAGTGTAATGTTCCAATAGACATAGATGACTTATAGTCTCTGTTGTTCTTTGTTTTAAGTTTCATCTACTGTTCATCTTTGTTTTTCTCCTTAACTTTTGGTTTCAGTCCATTTTACACTGTCTGTGTTTATATTCACTGCATTAAACTTATGAGTTAGCAATTTCTGCTTTTGTCTAATCTAATTTTCTGTTCTTTATGGCTGAATGTGCATAAGGATGATGTTCAATTTTCCTGACTGGGTAACTGACTGCAGTTGTAAACCCTACAAATTTCCTACGTTAATTTAATCATATAAAAATGGAAATAATATATATTAACAGAAGTGCGAATATTCGTTGTAGGGCTCGAGGACTGTAGGAACCGAGAAGCCCGTGAATGACCGGGAACTCGAAGATACATGAAGTGATAAAGCGAATGTGAGTATGGAGGGATTAGAGAATTTTAATTTGTTAAATGGAAAATTGTTGATGTAAACACTTGTATCGAGAATTTATGAAGAATGATGGAGACCCGATACTATTTCATTTTCGGAATAAGGAAAATTTCATGGAAGGCATGATATTATGTTTTTGGATAAATTATATAAGAAAATCTATATATGTAGATATATACATAGGTGAATATGTGTATATATATATACATATATACTAGACATTTAAATAAAAGAATAATAATATATAAAGCATATATATTATTTAGTGTATAGTATTTAATATAAAGTATTAACAAATAAATAAATAAAACATGAAACAAATAAAAATAATAATGATGAAGTGAAATAAAAGGAAATGAGATGAATACAAAACAATAATACAAACATTAAACAAAAAGACAAACAAACAAAAAAAAATAATATGTGAGATCTGAGAATTTTAGACATATTTTAATTATGTAATATGGACTTGAAGTGTAATTTATAGAGTTAAGTGAAATGTATAAGTAACAGATAAAAAATAATCCAAGTAGTAAACTGTGGAAATTATATTTGGAGATTTACATGTTAAGTGTTTAACCTAAGTGTGAAACTATGAGGTCAGATCGATCTTGGAGAAGGAGAGATCGATCTGGTGAGTTAAAAATGACAAGGTAGGAGGAAAGTAAGAGAGCAGATCGATCTCCAATGGAAGAGGATCGATCTCCTTATGATTCTGTTTGAGAGAAGATCGATCTCATGAGGAAGGGATCGATCTCCAAATGTTTCTGTTTGGGAGAAGATCGATCTCCTCAAGGAGCAGATCGATCTCATGAAGCCATTAAGAGATCGATCTCACCCCTCGACAGATCGATCTCCTAGGCATAAAATTGCCTGAAATCATCCCCAAGTTCAAATGTAGATCGATCTCATCAAGCGCCAGATTGATCTTCGACCCTCCGTCTATATAAGGAACCCCTGCTTTCTCCTGCAATTTTATTTTCTCTCTCTTCAAAACCCTATTTTCACCTGAGCCCTAACTTTCTCACTCATCCAAAGCACCCATTTCCGTCCAAATCAGAGGCTGTGGCAAGAAGGAAAGTTGTTCCCCATCAAAGGGAGAACAACATACTTGGAAATCGAAAGACGGATTGAATCGAGGCAAGAGATAAGCTCTCCATAAGTTTTGGGTAATTTCTAAACCTCGATCTTGATATTTGAGATAATTTTGGTGATAATGGTTGTTGGCATTGTGTTGAAATAGTTGGAAAATGATTAGGGATTGATGAAATTACAATGTAGCTGGGGTGAAGATGATATTTAGCAATATTGGTAATTTTGGGAATTTTGAGTTATAAATGGAAATTTAGACGATGTGGTGAATTAGCATATAGATATTATGGCATGGGAAGTGTAAGATGTTGAGATGTTGTGAATGAGATTGTGGATTGTGATAGAGTTATTAGAATTGAGAGATTTGAGGTGTTATGAGCATTTATGCTCGATTTTGAGAATTGAGGTTACTGTGATGATGAGTATTGATGTTTAACATCGTTTGGACAGCTTGGGAGTTCCAGAGTGGGATACGAGACTAGTCCGTGACAAGGGGGAAACGATTGTACTATACGAGGTGCAAAGAGGTAAGGGAAACTAAACCATTTGTGTATGTGATTTGTGAACTATTATAGCATGATTTGCGATTTATAAAACAAGCATGTTTGATGTGTTGTGTTTTGATGAGAATGCACACGATTTTTACAGCCGGTTGGAGCCCAATGTTTTTATGAGTTTATAAGCTACGTGTAAAACCGCTTTATAAACTATTGAGTTTGTGTGAGAAATGAATTGGGCTCTACGTTAAGGCAATATTGAGATTTGAAATGTGTGCATGTTTTACCGATTGAAACTCGGTTTTAATATGTTTTGTGTTGAGTACAAAACGGTTTTAAATGAGTTTTATGAGAGAAAAACCACTATGAGTTCTACGTGAAGGCAAACCAGTTTTATATGATAACGGCTATTGATAAAGACTTAGGTGTGTAATTTTGAGTACACACCGGGAATTACTCTAGTAGCATGTAAGTCCGATTCTTCTCCATTCTGGTAACGTGAGATCCCCTATTCTATGGCTGTGCCACGTATATTTGGTGGCTGTGCCACGAGCGAACCCTATTCTGTGGCTATACCACGTATATTTGGTGGCTGTGCCACGAGTGAACCCTATTATGTGGCTGTGCCACGTATATTTGGTGGCTGTGCCACAAGCGAACCCTATTATGTGGCTATGCCACGTATATTTGGTGGCTGTGCCATGTGAGATCCCCTATTCTGTGGCTGTGCCACGTGTGAATCTAAATCTGTGGCTGTGCCACGTACAAATCAAAATCAGTGGCTGTGCCACGTGTGTTTGGTGGCTGTGCCACGTGCATTATTATTACAGTGATTTTATCACGTTTATCGAGAAAGCCATTATCGCATTATTTTCACATGCTTGTTACTGCTCTATACTGAGCCTTTTATTTCATGTTTCCACATGATTTTGAGATATGAGAATGTTGTTTTAAGAACTTTCATGCTATGATTTCAAATGAGTATACTAAGTTTCACATACAAATAAATATTTTGTGATGTGCATTATGATTTATACAATGAGTCCCTTACCCCCTTACTGAGCGATTTAGAAGCTCACCATGTTTTCTTTCCCCCCAGATTTCTTCAAGTGAAAAGGGTTTCCTTGCGACGTACGGAGTAGTGGCTAGTGGAGGACTTAAGCTCAAGGCCATATATTGTGTTTTGAGGTATCATTTATCTTTTCATGTACCTAGACAATTATTGTAATTACAGACACTTGATGTATAACCCTGTATGGGATGTATTAGGATTAATTAACTTAATATTGAGTAATGTATATGATATGATATAGACTATCTAATGGTGAGATCTTGAGGTATGATATGCATGATGATGTATGACACTGCACAGGAATACACCCTTAATTGTGATTTGATGAGTAAAAAGTTTTAAATTTGCCCTATTTTCGACGTTTTTGGGGCGTCACAGAGTTTTCTTGGTATCAGAGCTTAGGGTGTCTAGTACTATCAGTGTCGGTTAAGTGAAATAGAATACATCCCAAGTGTCTGTAATAGTCTGGTCATGAACTGAATTTGAGGATTGAGATTTCAATCAAGTTTGGTATGTACGCGCAGGAGACGAGTTAAGATAGAGAATGAGTGGACGACGAGGTCGTTCGAGGAGGCAGGCAGAGTACCTTTCGCCACCTGCCCCACAACCAGAGAGTCCTAACTCTCGATTTAATCGGATTGAGACCGATGTGAGGCAAGGTTTTGAGCAGATGGCAGCACTATTCGCACAACACTTTGGAGTTAATACTTCGGGAACTACTCCTACACCACCACAAGGACCTCCCGTACCCCCAGTACAGATGGACCCAGTGCCTCCCGTCACTCAGCCTGATGATTGAAGTGTGGTCCGACTAAAGGATTTTTTAAAGATGAATCCACCCGTATTTAGGGGAAAGAATGATCCTACAGAGGCTGAGGAGTGTGTGAGATCTAAGAATTTCAGACATATTTTAATTATGTAATGTGATCATGAAGTATAATTTATTGAGCTAAGTGAATTGGGGAATGATAATTGGAGATTTATATGTCAAGTGTTTAAAATAAGTATGAAGTTATGAGGATAGATCGATCTGGGAGAAGGAGAGATCGATCTGGTGAGTTAAAAATGACAAGGAAGGAGGAATTTGAGGAGCAGATCGATCTCCAATGGAAGAGGATCGATCTCCTCATGATTCTGTTTGAGAGAAGATCGATCTCATGAGGAAGAGATCGATCTCCAAATGATTCTGTTTGGGAGAAGATCGATCTCCTCAAGGAGCAGATCGATCTCATAAAGCCATAAGAGATCGATCTCACCCCTCGACAGATCGATCTCCTAGGCATAAATTGCCCCAAATCGTCCCCAAAATTCAAATGCAGATCGATTGCATCAAGGGCCAGATCGATCTCCTACCCTCAGCCTATATAAGGAACTCCTGTTTTTCTCCTGCAATCTCACTTTCTCTCTCTTCTAACCCCCATTTTCACTGAAACCTAGCTTTCTCACTCATCCAAAGCACCCATTTCCTTCCAAATCAGAAGTTGTGGCAAGAAGGAAAGTTGTTCCTCATCAAAAGGAAAAACAACATACTTGGAAATCGAAAGACGGATCGAATCGAGGCAAGAGATAAGCTCTCCACAAGTTTTGGGTAATTTCTAAACTTCGATCCTTATATCTGAGATGATTTTGATGATAATGATTGTTGGCATTGTGTTGAAATAGTTGAAAAATGATTGGGGATTGATGAAATTACAATGTGGTTGGAGTGATAATGATATTTAGCAATTTGGGAATTTTGAGCTATAAATGGAGATTTAGACAATGTGGTGTATTAGCATAGATATTGTGGCATAGAAAATATAGAATGTTGAGGTGTTATGAATGAGAGTGTAGTTTGGGGTGGAGGTAAGGATCAAGAGATTTGAGGTGTTATGAGCAATTATGCTCGATTTTTTAGAATTGAGGTTGATGAGATAATTGAGTATTGATGTTTTAACATCGTTTGGACAGCTCGGGAGTTCCAGAGTGGAATGCGAGGCTAGTCCGTGATACGGGGGAAACGATTGCACTATACGAGGTGAAAAGAGGTAAGGGAAACTAAACCATTTGTGTATGTGATTTGCGAACTATTATAGCATGATTTGTGATTTATAAAACAAGCATGTTGAGTGTTGTGCTGTGATACAATTGCACATGATTTTTATAGCCGGTTGGAGCCCAACGTTTTTATGAGTTTATAACTGGGCTCTACGTTAAGGCAATATTGAGATTTGAGAAATGTGTGCGTGTTTTGCCGGTTGGGACTCGGTTTCAATATGTTTTGTGTTGAGTACAAAACGATTTTCAAATGAGTTTTATGTGAGAAAAACCACTATGAGTTCTACGTGAAGGCAAACTAGTCTTATGTGATTAAGACTTAGGTGTGTAATTCTGAGTACACACTGGGCATTGCTCTGGTAGCATGTAAGCCCGATTCTTCTCCGTTCTGGTAACGTGAGAATAACCCATGCTGTGGCTATGCCACGTATACTTGGTGGCTGTTGCCACGTGAGAAACCCCATTTGGTGGCCGTTGCCACGTGAGAAACCCTATTTGGTGGCCGTTGCCACGTGAAAAACCCCATTTGGTGGTCGTTGCCACGTGAGAAACCCTATTTGGTGGCCGTTACCACGTGAGAAACCCTATTTGGTGGCCGTTGCCACGTGAGAAACCCTATTTGGTGGCCGTTGCCACGTGAGAAACCCCATTTGGTGGCCGTTGCCACGTGAAAACCCTATTTGGTGGCCGTTGCCACGTGAGAAACCCTAATTGGTGGCCGTTGCCACGTGAAACCCTATCCTGTGGCTGTGCCACGTGTGAATTTAACTAAGTGGCTATGCCACGTGTGCTTAGTGGCTGTGCCACGTGTGAATTTAAATCAGTGGCTATGCCACGTGTGTTTAGTGGTTGCGCCACGTACATTATTATTACAGTGATTTTATCACGTTTATTGAGAACACGATTATCGCATTATTTTCACATGCTTTGTTACTGCTCTATACTGAGCATTTTACCTCATGTTTTCACATGATTTGAGATATGAGAATGTCGTTTTGAGTACTTTCATGCTATGGTTTTCAAATGAGATTAATGAGTTTCACATACAAATAAATATTTTGTGATGTGCATTTTGGTTTATGAAATGAGTCCCTTACCCCCTCTACTGAGCGATTTAGAAGCTCACCCTGTTTTCTTTCCCCCTCAAATTTCTTCAAGTGAAAAGGGTTTTCCTGCGACGTACGGAGTAGTGGCTAGTGGAGGACTTGAGCTCCAGGCCATATATTGTATTTTGAGGTATCTTTTATCTTTTCATGTACCCAGACAATTACTGTAATTGCAGACACTTGATGTATAACATTGTATGGGATGTATTAGGATTAATTAACTTGAGATCAAGTAATGTATATGATATAATATATACTATTTAATGACGAGATCATGAGGTATAATATAGGTGATGATGTATGACACTGCACAGGAATGCACCCTTAATTGTGATTTGATGAGTAAAAGTTTTAAATTTGCCCTATTTTCGGCGTTTTTGGGGCATCACAGAGTTTTCTTGGTATCAGAGCTTAGGGTGTCTAGTACTATCAGTGTCGGTTAAGTGAAATAGAATACATCCTAATTGTCTGTAATAGTCTGGTCATGAACTGAATTTGAGGATTGAGATTTCAATCAAGTTTGGTATGTACACGCAGGAGACGAGTTGAGATAGAGAATGAATGGACGACGAGGTCGTTCGAGGAGGCAGGCAGAGTACCTTTCGCCACCTGCCCCACAACCAGAGAGTCCTAACTCTCGATTTAATCTGATTGAGACCGATGTGAGGCAAGGTTTTGAGCAGATGGCAGCACTATTCGCACAACACTTTGGAGTTAATACTTCGGGTACTACTCCTACACCACCACAAGGACCTCCCATACCCCCAGTACAGATGGACCCAGTGCCTCCCGTCACTCAGCCTGATGATTGAAGTGTGGTCTGACTAAAGGATTTTTTGAAGATGAATCCACCCGCATTTAGGGGAAAGAAGGATCCTACAGAGGCTGAGGAGTGTGTGAGATCTAAGAATTTCAGACATATTTTAATTATGTAATGTGAACATGAAGTATAATTTATTGAGCTAAGTGAATTGGGGAATGATAATTGGAGGTTTATATGTCAAGTGTTTAAAATAAGTATGAAGTTATGAGGACAGATCGATCTAGGAGAAGGAGAGATCGATCTGGTGAGTTAAAAATGACAAGGAAGGATGAATTTGAGGAGCAGATCGATCTCCAATGGAAGAGGATCGATCTCCTAATGATTTTGTTTGAGAGAAGATCGATCTCATGAGGAAGAGATCGATCTCCAAATGATTCTGTTTGGGAGAAGATCGATCTCCTCAAAGAGCAGATCGATCTCATAAAGCCATAAAGAGATCGATCTCACCCCTCGACAAATCGATCTCCTAGGCATAAATTGCCCCAAATCGTCCCCAAAATTCAAATGCAGATCGATCTCATCAAGGGCCAGATAGATCTCCTACCCTCAGCCTATATAAGGAACTCCTGTTTTTCTCCTGCAATCTCACTTTCTCTCTCTTCCAACCCCCATTTTCACCGAAACCTAGCTTTCTCACTCATCTAAAGCACCCATTTTCGTCCAAATCAGAAGTTGTGGCAGGAAGAAAAGTTGTTCCTCATCAAAGGGAGAACAACATAATTGGAAATCGAAAGACGGATCCAATCGAGGCAAGAGATAAGCTCTCCACAAGTTTTGGGTAATTTCTAAACTTCGATCCTTATATCTGAGATGATTTTAATGATAATGATTGTTGGCATTGTGTTGAAATAGCTGAAAAATGATTGGGTATTGATGAAATTATAATGTGGTTGGAGTGATAATGATATTTAGCAATTTGGGAATTTTGAGCTATAAATGGAGATTTAGACAATGTGGTGTATTAGCATAGATATTGTGGCATAGAAATATAGAATGTTGAGGTGTTGTGAATGAGAGTGTAGTTTGGGGTAGAGTTACGAGGATCAAGAGATTTGAGGTGTTATGAGCAATTATGCTCGATTTTTGAGAATTGAGGTTGATGAGATAATTGAGTATTGATGTTTTAACATCGTTTGGACAGCTCGAGAGTTCCAGAGTTGAATACGAGGCTAGTCCGTGATACGGGGGAAACGATTGCACTATACGAGGTGCAAAGAGGTAAGGGAAACTAAACCATTTGTGTATGTGATTTGTGAACTATTATAGCATGATTTGTGATTTATAAAACAAGCATGTTGAGTGTTGTGCTGTGATACAATTGCACATGATTTTTATAGCTGGTTGGAGCCCAACGTTTTTATGAGTTTATAACTGGGCTCTATGTTAAGGCAATATTGAGATTTGAGAAATGTGTGCGTGTTTTGCCTGTTGGGACTCGGTTTCAATATGTTTTGTGTTGATTACAAAACGGTTTTCAAATGTGTTTTATGTGAGAAAAACCACTATGAGTTCTACGTGAAGGCAAACTAGTCTTATGTGATTACGACTTAGGTGTGTAATTCTGAGTACACACCGGGCATTACTCTGGTAGCATGTAAGCCCGATTCTTCTCCGTTCTGGTAACGTGAGAATAACCCATTCTGTGGCTATGCCACGTATACTTGGTGGCTGTTGCCACGTGAGAAACCCCATTTGGTGGCCGTTGCCACGTGAGAAACCCTATTTGGTGGCCGTTGCCACGTGAGAAACCCCATTTGGTGGCCGTTGCCACATGAGAAACCCCATTTGGTGGCCGTTGCCACGTGAGAAACCCCATTTGGTGGCCGTTGCCACGTGAGAAACCCCATTTGGTGGCCGTTGCCACGTGAGAAACCCCATTTGGTGGTCGTTGCCACGTGAAACCCTATCCTGTGACTGTGCCACGTGTGAATTTAACTCAGTGGCTATGCCACGTGTGCTTAGTGGCTGTGCCACGTGTGTTTAGTGACTGTGCCACGTCCATTATTATTACAGTGATTTTATCACGTTTATTGAGAACGCGATTATCGCATTATTTTCACATGCTTTGTTACTGCTCTATACTGAGCATTTTACCTCATGTTTTCACATGATTTGAGATATGAGAATGTCGTTTTGAGTACTTTCACGCTATGGTTTTCAAATGAGATTAATGAGTTTCACATACAAATAAATATTTTGTGATGTGCATTTTGGTTTATGAAATGAGTCACTTACCCCCTTTACTGAGCGATTTAGAAGCTCATCCTGTTTTCTTTCCCCCCCAGATTTCAAGTGAAAAGGGTTTTTCTGCGACGTACGGAGTAGTGGCTAGTGGAGGACTTGAGCTCTAGGCCATATATTGTATTTTGAGGTATCTTTTATCTTTTCATGTACCCAGACAATTACTGTAATTGCAGACACTTGATGTATAACATTGTATGGGATGTATTAGGATTAATTAACTTGATACCAAGTAATGTATATGATATAATATATACTATTCAATGACGAGATCCTGAGGTATAATATAGGTGATGTTGTATGACACTGCACTGGAAAGCACCCTTAATTGTGATTTGATGAGTAAAAAGTTTTAAATTAGCCCCATTTTCCGTGCTTCCGGGGCGAGACAGAGTTTTCTTGGTATCGGAGCTTAGGGTGTCAAGTACTGTCAGTGTCGGTTAAGTGAAATAGAATACATCCCAAGTGTCTGCAATAGTCTGGTCATGAACTAAAATTGAGGATTGAGATTTCAATTGATTCTGATATGTACGTGCAGGAGACGAGTTGAGATAGAGAATGAGTGGACGACGAGGTCGTTTGAGGTGGCAGGCAGAGTCCCCTCTGCCACCTGTCCCACAACCAAAGAGTCCTAACTCTCGATTTAATCGGATTGAGACCGATGTGAGGCAAGGTTTTGAGCAGATGGCAGCGTTATTCACGCAACACTTTGGAGTTAATGCCTCGGGTACTACTCCTACACCACCACAAGGACCTCCCGTACCCCCAATACCTCCCATCACTCAGCCTGATGATAGAAGTATGGTTCGACTGAAGGATTTTTTGAAGATGAATCCACCCGCGTTTAGGGGAAAGAAGGATCCTACAGAGGCTGAGGAGTGACTGACAGAGTTAAGAATTATATTTGATTATCTGGGGTGCACCGATGCTGAGAGGGTCTGTATGAGTATCTATATGTTGAAAGGCAGAGCTCGAGATTGGTACGGTACTACCCAGGGTATTCTGATGTCCCGCCAGGATGTGATTGGTTGGGAAGAGTTTCAGACAGCCTTTAGGACCCAATATGTACCACGAGCCGCTCAGAGAAAGAAACAAGCTGAGTTTTTGAGTTTGGTACAAGGTGACATGTCTGTGGATGACTATGAGAGCCAATTCACAGCGCTATTGAGATATGACCCAGAGACCTTTAAGAATGAAGAGCTCCGCACAGAGAAATTTGTGTATGGATTGAAGCCCATCATCAGAGATAGATTGATAGGGCTATGTATTACTGAGTTTGGAGATGCTCTGAGACGAGCACAAGAGATTGAAAGAGGAATTGAAATGGTACAATCCTAGAATGAGCTCAGAGCGGTGAATAGAGATAAGGGCAAGAGGCCAACGATTTTCCAAACAGAGGATCGGAGAGGTTCCTTCAGAAGAGGAAGGATTGAGGTACAGAAGGGCAGATTAGAGAGTCCCAGAGGTTACCCTAACATTAGAGAGACCCCTCGAGATGTCAGGCCTGAGACAAGGTTTTACAAAAATTGTGGTCGAATGCATGAGGGAAGTTGTACTGGGTCGATCCATGGATGTTTTAAATGTGGAGACATGGGTCACATGGTGAAGGATTGCCCTCAACCTCAGAAACCACATGTCTTGGAGCCCACTAGACAACAACCTCGGAGAGTGAATCCCCAGGGACGGGCCACTGCTGCAGAGAAAGGAAAGAGACCTGTTACCCAGGGACGTGTGTTTGCCATAGATAAGGAGACTGCTGACACTTCTGCAGAAACTATAAGAGGTACACTCTCTGTCTGTAATCATAAGGCTCATGTGTTGATTGATTCAGGATCCACGCATTCGTTTATTTCTGAGCATTTTGCATGTAGATTAAACTTCAAGTTTGAACCTCTAGAATATATACTACATGTAAATACCCCTATGCGTGAATCCCAGAGAACTGAGTTAATCTGTAGAGGATGTGAGATAAAGGTGGGAGATAGAGGGATGTTAGCAGATCTAATCATGTTGAATATACATGGATTTGATGTAATTTTGGGAATGGATTGGTTGGCAGCCAATCGAGTGAGCTTAGATTGCTACACTAAGATTGTAACTTTCTCCCTACCTGAACCTTACAGTGTACGATTGAGATATTGAGGAAATGAATATGTGGAATTCTAGTAAGTAATTTGAGAATTTTGATATTATTTTGGAGAATATTAAATCTGATTGTTCACGTGAAGGTTGTGAGACACTCATCTCAGACGATGAGCGGGAACATCCGAGGATTGAGGATATACCTGTGGTGTGCGAATTTTTGGATGTTTTCCCAAATGAATTGCCATGTTTACTACCAGAGAGAGAGCTAGAGTTTACCATTGATTTGGTACCAGATACTCAGCCGATCTCTAAACCTCCTTACAGGATGGCATTAGTGGAACTTGAGGAATTGAAGAAACAACTACAGGAGTTATTGGATCAAGGGTTCATTTGGCCCAGTGTTTCACCGTGGGGAGCATCGGTTTTATTTGTCAAGAAGAAGGATGGTAGTCTCAGATTATGCGTAGACTATCGGTTGTTGAATAAAGCCACGGTGAAGAATAAATACCCATTGCCCAGGATTGATGATCTACTTGATCAGCTGAGAGGGGTAACAGTCTTTTCTAAGATTGATTTGAGATCGGGCTATCACCAATTAAGGATCAAGGAAGAAGATATTCCAAAGACGGCCTTCAGGATAAGGTATGGCCATTACGAATTTCTGGTGATGTCCTTTGGATTGACGAACGCCCCTGCAGCATTTATGAGATTGATGAACGAGGTGTTTAAAGACTATCTGGATAAATTTGTGATAGTCTTTATTGATGATATCCTGGTGTACTCTCGGTCGTATGAGGAGCATGCACAGCATTTGTGGTTAGTACTACAGATACTCCGAGATAAGCAATTATATGGAAAGCTTAGTAAGTGTGAGTTTTGGCTGGACCGGATAGTTTTCATTGGTCATATAGTCTCAAAGGAAGGAGTATCAGTGGACCCAAGCAAGGTGGAGGCTGTGCTTAATTAGGAGAGACCAAGGACACTTACTGAGGTACGAAGCTTCCTTGGTTTGGCAGGGTATTACAGAAGATTTGTGGAAGGATTTTCCCAGATTACCGCCCCTTTGACTAAGCTCACGCGCAAAGAGACTCCAGTTATATGGACTGATCAATGTGAGCTCAGTTTTCAGGAATTAAAGAGGAGGTTGACAGTGGCACCTGTGTTAACTATTCCTGAGGGATCATGAGGATTCTCGGTGTATAGTGACGCATCTCATCAAGGATTGGGGTGTGTGCTTATGCAGTACTGAAGAGTGGTCGCATATGGATCGCGACAGCTGAAAGACCATGAGCGGAATTACCCCACGCATGATTTGGAGTTAGCCACTGTGGTATTTGCTTTGAAGATCTGGCGACACTACTTATATGGGGAAAGATTCCAGATCTTCACTGATCACAAAAGTTTGAGATATCTCTTTGATCAGAAAGAGTTAAACATGAGACAAAGGAGATGGATGGAACTCCTTAAGGATTATGACTGCGAGATTCTATATCATCCCGGCAAGGCGAATGTGGTTGCTGATGCCCTGAGTAGGAAGAGTATGATATCTGCTATGATGATCAGGGAATGGGATTTACTGGAGCAGTTTACCGAACTTCAGATCAGAGTTAAAGAGATAGAGACTAGATTTGTGGCTAGCTTGCGAATAGAGCCCAGGATCATGGATTAGATTAGAAATGGGCAGCGCAGTGATTAGAGATTGATAGATATGATTAGCCAAGCTGAACAGAGTTCGCAGTCGGATCTCATAGTCAGTGAGGATGGATTGTTGAGATTCAAAAGACGGATTTGTGTACTGGACGATGATACCTTGAAGAGACAGATACTGAGAGAATCCCATTGCTCGCGATACACCATGCACCCAGGGAGTACTAAGATGTACCGAGACTTGAGAAAGGTGTATTGGTGGAGTGGTATGAAGCGAGACGTGGCAGAGTATGTGGCCAGGTGTTTAGTATGCCAGCAAGTGAAAGCTGAGCATCGGAAGCCCGGAGGTCTACTACAGCCCTTACCTGTACCTACATGGAAATGGGAGCATGTCACTTGGACTTTATTATGGGTTTACCGAGGACCCGAAGAGGTCGTGACGCTATATGGGTTATAGTGGATAGACTGACCAAGAGTGCCCACTTCCTTGCCATCAAGAGCACAGATACTGTGGATGCCTTAGCTGAGCTGTATGTCAGCGAGATAGCTAGATTACATGGGGCTCCAGTGAGTATTACTTCTGATAGAGATTCCCGATTACTTCTAGATTTTGGACCCAGTTTCAAGAGTCCATGGGATCTCGATTGAGTTTCAGTACCGCCTATCATCCTCAGACAGATGGTCAGTTAGAGAGGACTATTCAGACCCTGGAGGATATGTTGAGGGCGTGTACGATGGATTTTAAGGGATCATGGGATGATCACCTGCCCCTAGCAGAGTTTGCATACAATAACAGCTATCATGCGAGTATTGGAATGACACCTTTTGAGGCTCTATATGGTAGGAGGTGTAGATCCCCTGTAGCTTGGGAAGAAGTCGGTGACAGAAAGATAAATGCTCCCGAGCTTGTTGAGCAAACCGTACAGAGTGTGAAACTCATAGGTGAGAGGTTACGGGCTGCACAAAGTAGACAGAAAAGCTACGCGGATGTGCGTAGACGGCCACTCGAGTTTGAGGTTGGTGATGCAGTATTTCTGAAAATATCACCGAGTAAGGGTATCATGCGATTCGGGAAGAAAGGGAAATTGAGTCCTCGATACGTAGGACCATTCGAGATTCTTGAGAGAGTGGGAGAGGTAGCTTACAGATTAGCATTACCCCCACAGTTGTCCGGAATACACAATGTTTTTCATATGTCTATGTTGAGCAAGTACCACTCAGACCCTTCTCATGTCATAGAGTATGACGAGATGGACATTCAAGAGGATATGAGCTACACTGAGGAACCCGTCCAGATTCTCGATAGAAGAGAGACGGTACTGAGAACTAAGAGCATCCCATTAGTGAAAGTTTTGTGGAAACATCACTCAATGGAAGAGGCAACGTGGGAACTAGAGAATCTCATGAAGGAGAAATACCCCCATCTATTTGACTAGTTGAGTTGAATTTGGAGGACCAAATTCTTTTTAAGGTGGGGAGGATGTGAGATCTAAGAATTTTAAACATATTTTAATTATGTAATGTGAACATGAAGTATAATTTATTGAGCTAAGTGAATTGGGGAATGATAATTAGAGATTTATATGTCAAGTGTTTAAAATAAGTATGAAGTTATGAGGACAGATCGATCTGGGAGAAGGAGAGATCGATCTGGTGAGTTAAAAATGACAAGGAAGGAGGAATTTGAGGAGCAGATCGATCTCCAATGGAAGAGGATCGATCTCCTTATGATTCTGTTTGAGAGAAGATCGATCTCATAAGGAAGAGATCGATCTCCAAATGATTCTGTTTGGGAGAAGATCGATCTCCTCAAGGAGCAGATCGATCTCATAAAGCCATAAAGAGATCGATCTCACCCCTCGACAGATCGATCTCTTAGGCATAAATTGCCCCAAATCGTCCCCAAAATTCAAATGCAGATCGATCTCATCAAGGGCCAGATCGATCTCCTACCCTCAGCCTATATAAGGAACTCCTGTTTTTCTCCTGCAATCTCACTTTCTCTCTCTTCCAACCCCCATTTTCACCGAAACCTAGCTTTCTCACTCATCCAAAGCACCCATTTTCGTCCAAATCAGAAGTTGTGGCAAGAAGGAAAGTTGTTCCTCATCAAAGGGAGAACAACATACTTGGAAATTGAAAGACGGATCGAATCAAGGCAAGAGATAAGCTCTCCACAAGTTTTGGGTAATTTCTAAACTTCGATCCTTATATCTGAGATGATTTTGATGATAATGGTTGCTGGCATTGTGTTGAAATAGCTGAAAAATGATTGGGGATTGATGAAATTACAATGTGGTTGGAGTGATAATGATATTTAGCAATTTGGGAATTTTGAGCTATAAATGGAGATTTAGACAATGTGGTGTATTAGCAGAGATATTGTGGCATAGGAAATATAGAATGTTGAGGTGTTGTGAATGAGAGTGTAGTTTGGGGTAGAGTTACTAGGATCAAGAGATTTGAGGTGTTATGAGTAATTATGCTCGATTTTTGAGAATTGAGGTTGATGAGATAATTGAGTATTGATGTTTTAACATCGTTTGGATAGCTCGGGAGTTCCAGAGTGTAATGCGAGGCTAGTCCGTGATACGGGGGAAACGATTGCACTATACGAGGTGCAAAGAGGTAAGGGAAACTAAACCATTTGTGTTTGTGATTTGCGAACTATTATAGCATGATTTGTGATTTATAAAACAAACATGTTGAGTGTTGTGCTATGATACAATTGCACATGATTTTTATAGCCGGTTGGAGCCTAACGTTTTTATGAGTTTATAACTGGGCTCTACGTTAAGGCAATATTGAGATTTGAGAAATGTGTGCGTGTTTTGTCGGTTGGGACTCGGTTTCAATATGTTTTGTGTTGAGTACAAAACGGTTTTCAAATGAGATTAATGAGTTTCACATACAAATAAATATTTTGTGATGTGCATTTTGGTTTATGAAATGAGTCCCTTACCCCCTTTACTGAGCGATTTAGAAGCTCACCCTGTTTTCTTTCCCCCCCAGATTTCTTCAAGTGAAAAGGGTTTTCCTGCGACGTACGGAGTAGTGGCTAGTGGAGGACTTGAGCTCCAGGCCATATATTGTATTTTGAGGTATCTTTTATCTTTTCATGTACCCAGACAATTACTGTAATTGCAGACACTTGATGTATAACATTGTATGGGATGTATTAGGATTAATTAACTTGAGATCAAGTAATGTATATGATATAATATATACCATTCAATGACGAGATCTTGAGGTATAATATAGGTGATGATGTATGACACTGCACAGGAATGCACCCTTAATTGTGAATTAATGAGTAAAAAATTTTAAATTAGCCCCATTTTCCGCGCTTCTGGGGCGTGACAGAGTGGCTAACGGAGTTGAGAATTATATTTGATTATCTGGGGTGCACCAATGCTGAGAGGGTCAGTATGAGTATCTATATGTTGAAGGGGAGAGCTCCAGATTGGTGGGGTACCACCCAGGGTATTCTGATGTCCCGCCAGGATGTGATTGGTTAAGAAGAGTTTCAGACAGCCTTTAGGACCCAATATGTACCACGAACCGCCCAGAGAAAGAAACATGCCGAGTTTTTGAGTTTGGTACGGGGTGATATGTTTGTAGATGACTATGAGAGCCAATTCACCGTGCTATTGAGATATGATCCAGAGACCTTTAAGAATGAAGAGCTTCGCACAGAGAAGTTTGTGTATGGATTGAAGCCCATCATCAGAGATAGATTGATAGGGCTATGTATTACTGAGTTTGGAGATGCTCTAAGACGAGCACAAGAGATTGAGAGAGGATTGAAATGGTACAATCTCAGAACGAGCTCAAAGCAGTGAATAGAGATAAGGGCAAGAGGCCAGTGATTTTCCAAACGGACGCTCGGAGAGGTTCCTTCAGGAGAGGAAGGATTGAGGTGCAGAAGGGCAGATTAGAGAGACCAAGAGGTTGCCCTAACATTAAGGAGACCCCTCGAGATGTCAGGCCTGAGCTAAGGGTTTGCAGAAATTATGGCCGAACGCATGAGGGAAGTTGTACTGGATTGATCCATGGTTGTTTTAAATGTGGAGACATGGGTCACATGGTGAAAGACTGCCCTCAACCTCAAAAACCACATGTTTCGAAGCCCACTAGACAACAGCCTTAGAGAGTGAACCCCCAGAGACGGGCCACTGCTGCATAGAATGGGAAGAAGCCTATTACACAGGGACGTTTGTTTGCCCTAGATAAGGAGACCGCAGACACTTTTGCAGAAACTATAAGAGGTACACTCCCTGTCTGTGATTATAAGGCTCATGTGTTAATTGATCCAAGATCCACGCATTCGTTCATTTCTGAGCATTTTGCATGTAGATTAAACTTGAAGTTTGAACCTCTAGAATATATACTACATGTAAATACCCCTATGCGTGAATCCTAAAGGACTGAGTTAATCTGTAGAGGATGTGAAATAAAGGTGGGAGATAGAGTGATGTTATCAGATCTAATCATATTGAATATACATAAGTTTGATGTAATTCTGGGGATGGATTGGTTGGTAACCAATCGAGTGAGTTTAGACTGCTACACTAAGATTGTAACTTTTTCCCTACCTGAACCTTACAGTGTACGTTTGAAATATTGAGTAAATAGATGTATGAAATTTTGTAAACAATTTGAGAATTTTAATATTATTTTGGAGAGTATTAAATATGATTGTTCGTGTGAAGGTTATGAAACACTTATCTCAGATGATGATCGGGAACATCCGAGGATTGAGGATATACCTGTGGTGTGTGAATTTTTGGATGTTTTCCCAGATGAGTTACCAGGTTTACCACCAGAGAGAGAGCTGGAGTTTACCATTGATTTGATACCAGATACTCAGCCGATCTCTAAACCTCCCTACAGGATGGCATTAGTGGAACTTGAGGAATTGAAGAAACAACTACAGGAGTTATTGGATCAAGGGTTCATTAGACCCAGTATCTCACCGTGGGGAGCGCCAGTTTTGTTTGTTAAGAAGAAGGATGGTAGTCTCAGATTATGCGTAGACTACCGGTTGTTGAATAAAGCCACGGTGAAGAATAAATACCCATTGCCCTAGATTGATGATCTACTAGATCAGCTGAGAGGGGCCTCAGTCTTTTCTAAAATCGATTTAAGATCGGGCTATCACCAATTGAGGATCAAGGAAGAAGATATTCCGAAGATGACCTTTAGGACGAGGTATGGCCATTATGAATTTCTAGTGATGTCCTTTGGATTGACGAACGCCCCTGCAGCATTTATGAGATTAATGAACGAGGTGTTCAAAGACTATCTAGATAAGTTTGTGATAGTCTTTATTGATGATATCCTGGTGTACTCTGGGTCGTATGAGGAGCATGTACAACATTTGTGGTTAGTACTTCAGATACTCCGAAATAAGCAATTATATGGAAAGCTTAGTAAGTGTGAGTTTTTGTAAGACCCGATTTTAGTTAAAACACGAAAATTAAAAATACAAAAGGACTGAAATGGAATCTTCGAACACGTGCAAGGGCAAAACGGTCAAAAGATCGAAAGTCGAAATAAATTCGATGAGAAAAATTAATTAAAAATAATGGATTTGAGAATCTTGATCAATAACGAAGAAATAATTAAATTTCGGGTTAAATTGATAAAGATATCAATTTATTGAAATTAATCGGGATTAATCAAAATTTTTTCTAATTCGAAAAATAATCCCGAAAATAATCAAAAAATATACCGAAAAGGGTTAAAATAAATTAAATAAAATAAAATTAATTAAATTAGAATAAAATAATAGATTTGTAGATATTTGTTGAATAATTTAGAATATTTTAATAAATAGTGATAATAAAATAAATTATAAATAATAATTATAAAAATTAATTAATAAGTTCAAAAAAAAAAAAGAGAATCAGAAAACGAAAATCGCGAAAGGAGAAAAACGGAAACGAAGCCGAAAGCGAGGAGAAGGCCGGACGACCACAGGCAACCCAATCGGCCAGGTGAAGGCCAAAAAAGGAAGAGGAGAGGCCGACGATCCTTCAGCCACCGGAGACGCGCCGTATAGTGGCCGGAGGACGCATCGGAGGAAGGAAAAATCGAGGGAGAGAAGGGCTTGGTCCCGGCGATCCACGGCGGTTGGGCATCAACGGAGGCCGCCAACGAGTTCAGGAGGAGGAGCCGTTCATTTTGAGACCGGTAGCAGTCGATGAAATGGCCGAAATCGCTGGCGACGACCAAGACCCGAAATGGGTTTCGACGACCGATAGAGAGAAGGCCGGACCGGTAACTTTTCGGCAGACTTGGGTGAAATCGACCCCAGATTCGAGCTGCGGGCGACCCAACGGAGCCACTGGCGGTGGAAGCCGACGGAGAACCAGAGTGAACCGACGGTCCGAACCGGGTCTGAACCGGACGGAACCGGTTCAGCCAAGAAAGAGAGGAAAAAAAGAGAAAAAGGGAAAAAAGAAAAAGAGAAAAAATTGAGAAAAAAATCCCGACGATGCAATCGAGCTTCGTGTAAGTCGGTAAGCGATCGAATTGACTGATTCAAATTTCAAAAATATTTAATTTGATAAATAATCGACTGAAAGTTTACCCGAAAATATATTTAATTGTGTAGCTCGAAAATTGGCATCCAACGAGAGCTCGAGACAGTCTCGATTTGCGTACTAGCATGGAATCTCGGGTAAGTAACCCTTATTTACGATAATCTACATCGTTATGCGTGATATGAATTTAAATTCCGCATAAATTGAATTAAATTTTGAAAATTTAGATAAATTCTCGTAAATAATAAATTGAGCTATTCGAGAGTTAAAACGAGGCCCAATAAATTGTTGGTGGGCCCAATGAGCCCAATAGGCCTCGATAATGTGAAAATTAAATGGACAACGGGCTTAAGGCCGATTAAGGCCCATTAAGGTGCAATTGGGCCCAATAGGTGTAAATGGGCCCAATGATTTAAATTAAGCCCAGAAAATAGGAAATATAATTAAATTGTATGATATCTGACCTGAGGAATAATTATACGTAGTTCTGGACATTGGATTGGGAGCAGATCGGACTGCGCGACGTGACATCAGAGGAAAGGTTAGACTCGACAGGAATATAAGGTAAGGGAATTCTGCGGACTGTTAGAGGTAACTTTACTAAATTTTAAGTTCATTTGCAGTCCTTTAAAAATTATCTGAAGGGTCTAGAGGTCAAATAATAATTTTAGTGCCCCGAATGGGTAAATTACCAAAATACCCTTGTTAAGGGTAAAAAAATTTACAAATTTAGGAAAAATTGGGAGGAGCAAGAACAAGAGGTTTCTGCTCGTTCTGGAGACATTTTAATGCATGCATGAGTAGGCTGGCTAACCTTCAAAGAAAATGCACAGCATTGCATACTTTCAACGATATAATTGTTTTGAAAACTGTTTTGAGGGAACAGAGCCGCCTACGTGTTTTTATTTACATGTGACGTGCTGTAGCTCGCTCGCACGATGTTTTGAATTGGGTGATGCATGCATTAGTGCTGGAGTATAACTCGCACTAGAGTTTTACATGCATAGGTGCTAGAGTATAACTCGCACCAGATTTCACATGCTTTTTCGAGACAGGGTGCTGGAGTTTAACTCGCACCAGATTTTATAAGATTTTCATGTGATTCATATATAGAGTGCTAGAGCCTAGCTCGCACTAGTTTTACTGGATTTGTTGAGAGTAGCGCTGTCTGCCCTTGGAGTCAGCCAAAAGGCCCAACAGGCTCAAAAGACCTCTTAAGTGGGGTGAGAGTGAGGGATGAGGTTGGCGGCCTTGTGGGGATGTAAAGCGGGCTCTGACAGTTTTACTTGATTTGATGAGAGTGCTGAGCATCACTCGCACTGATTTTATGAGAACATGCGATGAGCCGTGCTTGGAGCATCGGGTAGACTGTGTGTCACCGATTAAATAGGCTCGTACGTGCATTTTGAGACATAGCATGAGTATTGAGATATGATATATGGGTCCATGGAGTACGATGTGCCGTGCAAGTAGCATGGAGTACGATGTACCGTGTGGTATCTTCGGATACGGGGTATCTTCGGATACGGCATCTTCGGATGCGTGGGATCGGATAAGACTGACGGGTTGGATTGACCCACCTCCCGGGCGGTTCCTGATCAGGGTGAGACCCCGCACACTAGGATCCGTGTAGCAGAGAGGCTCACGAGGACACACGGCCATAGTCCTGATTATTACCGATATACAGATGTTGCGTGGTCTCGTATGTTGACGACTTTGATGAGATTAAAATTGGGTTTTTTTAAAATCAAACGTGCATGATGATTATTTTCATGCTTTTCAAACCCATGTGTGAATGTAAATCGATTTTTATGGTTTTATGTGAGTCAGGATCACCCGAGGGATGGGTTGAGTCCTGGCTTTGTTGTGAAATTTTAAACGAGAAAGAAATGATTTGAAATAATTGTATGTTGAATTTTGCCATGCGAATGGATTCACATAACATCATAACTCATATCATCTGTTTTAAAATGTGTGGAGAAAGGGTGGTTTATGCATGGTACTACGTTCCTGTAGGTAGTATGGTTACCTACTTGTTCGTAGGATTGCCTTACTGAGCTTGATGTGCTCACCCCTTTCATTTTCTCACACAGATAATCTCCAGTAGAAGTTGAGGTGACTCAGTACTGCATTCCGGATATCCGCTGCTGCCCATCATTTAAGGTATATACACTTGTACAAATTGTATCTAAATAAGCATAGCACAGTAACATGTTTGTAAGTAACTTTAGGGGATGTATAAATATTATAAATACTTATAAATGATTGAGAAAGAATTAAGTTATATGGTAAATGAATGGTGGGACTGGCATTGACGCACAGCCCAATTAGTTAGTGGAGTGTGGTCACGATCAGAGGACAGGTAAGCATGAAAGAAAATAACAAAACTTGAAAAATTTACTCTGATTTTTGGGTATTTTCGGGTTATGATAGTTTTAGCTGGATCAAATAGCTTTCCTTGGTCATATAGTCTCAGATGAAGGGGTATCAGTGGATCCAAGTAAAGTAGAGGCTGTGCTTAACTAGGAAAGACCGAGGACAGTTACAGAGGTAAGAAGCTTCCTTGGTTTGGCAGGGTATTACAGAAGATTTGAGGAGGGATTTTCCAGGATTGCCGCTCCTTTGACTAAGCTCAGGCGCAAGGAGATTCCGTTCGTATGGACTGATCTGTGTGAGCTCAGTTTTCAAGAGTTAAAGAGGAGATTGATAGCGGCACCTATGTTAACTATTCCTGAGGGATCAGGAGGATTTTCATTTTATAGTGATGCATCTCATCAAGGATTAGGGTACGTGCTTATGCAGCACGGAAGGGTGGCGCATATGGATCGTGACAATTGAAAAACCATAAGTGAAATTACCCCACGCATGATTTGGAGTTAGCCGCTGTGGTATTTACCTTAAAGATCTGGCGACACTACTTATATGGGGAAAGATTCCAGATCTTCACCGATCACAAGAGTTTGAGATATCTCTTTGATCAGAAAGAGTTAAACATGAGACAAAGGAGATGGATGGAACTCCTTAAGGATTATGACTGCGAGATTTTATATCATTCGGGCAAGGAGAACGTAGTTGCAGATACCCTGAGCAAGAAGAGTATGATATATGCTATGATGATCAGGGAATGGAATTTATTGGAGCAGTTCGTCGAACTCCGAATCAAAGTTAAAGAGGTAGAGAATAGATTTTTGGCTAGCTTGCGGATAGAGCCAAGGATCATGGATCAGATTAGAACTGGGCAGCGCAGTGATCAAAGGTTTATAGATATGGTTAGCCAAGCTGAACAAACTTCGCAGTCGGATCTCGCACTCAGTGAGGATGGATTATTGAGGTTCAGAGGACGAATTTGTGTACCGGATGATGATACCCTGAAGAGACAGATACTGAGAGAATCCCATTACTCGCGATACACCATGCACCCAAGGAGTACTAAGATGTACCGAGATTTGAGAAAGGTGTACTGGTGGACTGGTATGAAGCGAGACGTGGCGGAATATGTGGCCAGATGTTTAGTATGCCAGCAAATGAAAGCTGAGCATCAGAAGCCCGGAGGACTACTACAGCCCTTACCTGTACCTACATGGAAATGGGAGCATGTCACTATGGACTTTATTATGGGTTTGCCAAGGACCCGAAGAGGTCATGACGCTATATGGGTTATAGTGGATAGATTGACCAAGAGTGCCCACTTCCTTGCCATCAAGAGCACAGATACTGTGGATGCCTGAGCTGAGCTGTATGTTAGCGAGATAGCTATAGGGCTCCAGTGAGTATTACTTTTGATAGAGAATCCCAGTTTACTTCCAGATTTTAGACCCAATTTCAGGAGTCCATGGGATCTCGATTGAGTTTTAGTACCGCCTATCATCCACAGATAGATGGTCAGTCAGAGAGGACTATTCAGACCCTAAAGGATATGTTGAGGGAATGTACGATGGATTTTAAGGGATCATGGGATGATCACCTGCCCCTAGCAGAGTTTGCATATAATAACAGCTATCATGCGAGTGTTGGAATGGCACCTTTTGAGGCTCTATATGGTAGGAGGTGTAGATCCCCTGTAGCTTGGGAAAAGGTCGATGACAGAAAGATAAATGCTCCTGAACTCGTTGAACAAGCTGTGCAGAGTGTGAAACTCATATGTGAGAGATTACGGGCTGTACAGAGTAGACAGAATAGCTACACGGATATACGTAGACGGCCACTCGAGTTTGATGTTGGTGATGCAATATTTCTGAAGATATCACCGAGTAAGGGTATCATGCGATTTGGGAAGAAAGGGAAATTAAGTCCTCGATACGTAGGACCATTCGAGATTCTTGAGAGAGTGGGAGAGATAGCCTACAGATTGGCATTACCCCCACAGATGTCCGGAATACACAACGTCTTTCATGTGTCTATGTTGAGGAAGTACCACCCGGACCCTTCTCATGTCATAGAGTAGGATGAGATGGACATACAAGAGGACATGACCTACACTGAGGAACCCGTCCGGATTCTCGATAGAAAAGAGAAGGTACTTAGAACCAAGAGCATCCCATTAGTGAAAGTTTTGTGGAAACATCACTCAATGGAAGAAGCAACGTGGGAATTGAAAAGTCTCGTGAAGGAGAAATACCCCCATCTAATTGACGAGTTGAGTTGAATTTGGAGGACCAAATTCTTTTAAGGTGTGGAGGATGTGAGATCTGAGAATTTTAGACATATTTTAATTATGTAATATGGACTTGAAGTGTAATTTATTGAGTTAAGTGAAATGTATAAGTAACAGATGAGAAATAATCCAAGTAGTAAACTATGGAAATTATATTTGGAGATTTACATGTTAAGTGTTTAACCTAAGTATGAAACTATGAGGTCAGATCGATCTTGGATCAGGAGAGATCGATCTGGCGAGTCAAAAATGACAAGGAAGGAGGAAAGTAAGTGAGTACATCGATCTCCAATGGAAGAGGATCGATCTCCTTATGATTCTGTTTGAGAGAAGATCGATCTCATGAGCAAGGGATCGATCTTCAAATGTTTCTGTTTAGGAGAAGATCGATCTCCTCAAGGAGCAGATCTATCTCATGAAGCCATTAAGAGATCGATCTCACCCCTCGACAGATCGATCTCCTAGGCATAAAATTACCCGAAATTGTCCCCAAATTCAAATGCAGATCGATCTCATCAAGCGCCAAATCGATCTCTTACCCTCCGTCTATATAAGGAACCCCTGCTTTCTCCTGTAATTTCATTTTCTCTCTCTTCAAAACCCCATTTTCACATGAGCCCTAGCTTTTTCACTCATCCAAAGCACCCATTTCCGTCCAAATCAGAGGCTGTGGCAAGAAGGAAAGTTGTTCCCCATCAAAGGGAGAATAACATACTTGAAAATCGAAAGATGGATTGAATCGAGGCAAGAGATAAGCTCTCCGTAAGTTTTGGGTAATTTTTAAACCTCGATCTTGATATTTGAGATAATTTTGGTAATAATGGCTGTTGCCATTGTGTTGAAATAGCTAGAAAATGATCAGGGATTGATGAAATTACAATGTAGTTGGGGTGAAGATGATATTTAGCAATTTTGGTAATTTTGGGAATTTTGAGTTATAAATGGAAATTTAGACAATGTGGTGAATTAGCATAGATATTGTGGCATGGGAAGTGTAGGATGTTGAGATGTTGTGAATGAGATTGTGGATTGTGATAGACTTATGAGAATTGAGAGATTTGAGGTGTTATGAGCATTTATGCTCGATTTTGAGAATTGAGGTTACTGTGATGATGAGTATTGATGTCTTAATATCGTTTGGACAGCTCGAGAGTTCCAGAGTGGGATACGAGACTAGTCCGTGACAAGGGGGAAATGATTGCACTATACGAGGTGCAAAGAGGTAAGGGAAACTAAACCATTTGTGTATGTGATTTGTGAAATATTATAGCATGATTTGCGATTTATAAAACAAACATGTTTGATGTGTTGTGTTTTGATGAGAATGCACACGATTTTTATAGTCGGTTGGAGCCCAATGTTTTTATGAGTTTATAAGCTACGTGTAAAACCGCTTTATAAACCGTTAAGTTTGTGTGAGAAATGAATTGGGCTCTTCGTTAAGGTAATATTAAGATTTGAAATGTGTGCGTGTTTTACCGGTTGGAACTCGATTTTAATATGTTTTGTGTTGAGTACAAAACGATTTTAAATGAGTTTTACGAGAGAAAAACCACTATGAGTTCTACGTGAAGGCAAACCAGTTTTATATGATAACGGTTATTGATAAAGACTTAGGTGTGTAATTTTGAGTACACACCGGGCATTGCTCTAATAGCATGTATGTCTGATTCTTCTCCGTTTTGGTAACATGAGATCCCCTATTCTGTGGCTGTGCCACGTGAGATCCCCTATTCTATGGCTGTGCCACATATATTTGGTGGTTGTGCCACGAGCGAAACGTATATTTGGTGGCTGTGCCACATGAGATCCCCTATTCTATGGCTGTGCCACATGTATTTGGTGGTTGTGCCACGTGTGAATCTAAATCTGTGGTTGTGCCACATACAAATCAAAATCAGTGGTTGTGCCACGTGTGTTTGGTGGCTGCGCCACGTGCATTATTATTACAGTGATTTTATCACGTTTATCGAGAAAGCCATTATCGCATTATTTTGACATGCTTGTTACTGCTCTATACTGAGCCTTTTATTTCATGTTTCCACATGATTTGGAGAAATGAGAATGTTGTTTTGAGAACTTTCATGCTATGATTTCAAATGAGTATATTGAGTTTCACATACAAAAAAAATATTTTGTGATGTGCATTATGGTTTATACAATGAGTCCCTTACCCCCCTTACTGAGCGATTTAGAAGCTCACTCTGTTTTCTTTTTCCCCAGATTTCTTCAAGCGAAAAGGGTTTCCCTGTGACGTATGGAGTAGTGGCTAGTGGAGGACTTAAGCTCCAGGCCATATATTGTGTTTTGGGGTATCATTTATCTTTTCATGTACCCAGACAATTAATGTAATTACAGACACTTGATGTATAACCCTGTATGGGATGTATTAGGATTAATTAACTTAACATTGAGTAATGTATATGATATGATATAGACTATCTAATGATGAAATCCTGAGGTATGATATGCATGATGATGTATGACACTGCACAGGAATGCACCCTTAATTGTGATTTGATGAGTAAAAAGTTTTAAATTTGCCCTATTTTCAGCGTTTTCGGGGCGTCACATAATAACACAAAATAAATAAAACAAATAATATATAATATACATATACTAATATAATATATATATATATATATTAATATATTATATATAATTAATATATATGCATAACATAGCATGTACGAAATTGGCTTAGAAAAGCCAATTCCATCTGCTATGTTTTCGAATTGAGAAATAAAACAGAGGAGGCTTGGGCAGGAAACAGGAGAGGAGAAGAGTAGGAAGAGCTCGGTCAGCTAGAGAAGGAGGAGGAAGCGAAAGGAAGACAAAGAAGAGAAGGGAAAGGAGAGGAGAAAGGGGGTCGATCCTGCCGAGAGAGAAAGGAAAGAAAGAAAAGGGGAGCTGTCCAGCCGAGAGAGGAAGAAAGAAAGGAAGAAAAGAAAATAGAGGGGCTGCTGGCCGAGGAAGAGAGGAGAAGAAAAAGGAAGTGAAGGGAGGAGAAGAAGAAGGGGAGAGGGCTAGAAATGGAGCAGGAACCGAGAAAGGCTAAAACTGGAGCAGACCGAGGCTGAGGGCTGATCGGGGGAAGCTGGAACCAAGAGTGTGCAGGGGAGCTGCTGCTGGAGGTGAGACAGAGAGAAGGGGAAGGACAACAGAGGAAGAAGGAGAATCAAGGAAGAAGAAGACTGCTATTAGAGATGGAAACCGAGACCAAAAAAATGAAGCTGGGAACCAAGAATTGAGGGGGATCGAAGGCAGCATCGAGAGAGGGGAAATTGAAACCAAAACAGAGGCTTAAAAGGTAGCAGAACAGTGGGAGTTAGGTGCTCGAAACGGTAGAAGAAGGAGGTGAGGCTGAGAGGAGACGAAACAGAGGGTGAAGCATTGGAACCGAGAGGCATAAAGAGGAAGAGCAGCTGGAACCGAGAAAGGAGAAAAGAAAAGGAGAAAAGAGTAACAAAAAAGAAGAAAAAGAAAATAGAAAAGGTAAAAGGGTATATTTATGTTTATGTGTATATTTAATATACATGTACATTTAGATTAAAATACAAGCAATTTAGTGTAGATTGCAAGAGACAAAAAAAGGAAAAAAGGTAAATTTAATGTACAAATATACATGTATGAATATATATGTATACATGCTAGAGATATAGGCTTGGTGTGTATTAAGGTGTGAAATGAAAATGATGGGAAAAGAGGTAAAAATCTATATGTATTTATGTATATTTAATTTTACATGTATGTATATGTGATGGTATATAAGTATGATAAGGTAAATTGAATTAGATGTGAAATAAAAATAAAAATGGGAGAGATGAATAATAGACAAAAAAATGTATACATATATATATATTTATGTGATGGTGAATAATGGAGACATGTAATGATATATATATGTATTCATGTGAATATATATATATTTATTTATTTATTTATTTGGGTATGCTAGTATTTGTACAAAAATATATGTATGCAAATGTGATAAGGAAAAATGGAAAACGATGATATATATATATATGTATATATTTATGCGTGCATACATGTGGATGTATATAATAAAGGTATATGTTAATACTTGTAGGAGAAAAATATTTAAATAGTGAAGAAATATATAAACGTGCGTGTCGACCTAAGGATATACAATAATACGAACACACGCAGTAGCAACGATAAATTACGATTTTAACGCAATTCGCATGAATAGGGTGCTAAGTCTACAATTTCGGTGCAGGTGATTGTAGAAGGGATTAAAGGAGGTACTAGGAGACGTCACCGTTCGAATTCAGGATATCCGATAAATCGAGGTAAGGGGCATTACTTATCTTAGTTCTGATATTGCATTCTTGTTTCACTGATAAATGATTTTATGAAAGCGCATATGATTTGAAATGATTTATCAATGCTTCCATACTTGCGAAACTGTTTACAAAACATGATTTCGTTTTACAAAATGTTCGCTAGAACATCTATGTTTATGAAATAAACTTTCGAATTATGAAAATGCATGGAAGTTTTATGATGGCTTGAAAACCCATATTTATGCCTTGAAATGGAACTTTTGACGTTTTCAAAAGTATTTACGAAAAGAGAAAAGATGTTTTGAGACTATAGGCTTCATGCCTAGTTACTTCTTGTGGTGTTCCGACTCCACCACTTGGGTGCCGGTACGGAGGCTCCTTTAGCACTTGACTCAACCTGTGTGGAAGATGTTGTGCTACCGGTGGTTTATGATGATATTTCGGTAGTATCTCGTGCCCGCGCAACACGTAATTATGTTTCCTACATGGAGAGTGCCACTGGTGCCCGTGTCCTAGCTAAGTGCTAGTGAATGTAAGTAAGATAGATACTACCCATACTTTACGAAAGGGCTGTACGACCCTGATCCAGTCTACAGCCTACTTACCATGGCCATAGGTATGATGACTCTCTACGGAGAATGACACGTATCGCATGACTTAGTTAGCCTAGTCTCCTCGATTTTAATTATAAAATCGACTATGATGAGAGTTTATGAAATGATTATGAAATATGCATGGGATGTTTATGAAATGATTATGAAATATGCATGAGATGTTTCTGAAATGATTATGAAGTATTCATGATATGTTTACGAAATGATTTATGAAATGTTCATGAAAATGGTTAAGCATGTTAATGGTATTATTGACACGCATGCTTTATGACGTTTATGCATGAAATGAAAATTTCTGTATTACACTAAGTTTCGTTCCATGAACAATTTCAAATACTTTTCTATGTCAGAACTGTTTTAATTGTACTATCTTACTGGGCTTTTCCCTAAAAACTCACCCCTCTACCTTCAGATCATTTGCAGTGAATCCATAGACGCTACCTGCCGCGTACACGACGTAGGTTGGTGGGAAGAACTACCTTAGGCTACATTTTGTACATGCAAAAGGTATACATTTACATTCCTATACCAGACATAATTGTATGCACAGATATATATCGAAAATATCAGTTGGGATGTAATTTTATAAGGAACGATGTAAACATTACTACTTTGGGATAATGTTTTGAGATAATATTTTGAGATGACTAGTATTAAATTGAAATGGATGTATTGAGTGGTAAAGATGAAATTAGAAAGTATGCTTGGTAGTGGTGGATATCTAGGATTGTTGGAAAGCATGCTTGGTAGTTGTGGATATCTAGGATTGCCAAAAACAACTGAATTGCAGGTGGGTAGGCTCATATATAAGTCGTCGTGCTGCCGAAATTTCTATCGGCCATATAAGTTAAAATATAGAAATTAATTATAATTACGAGTAAAGTATTAGGAAAAGTGTTTTGACACTGCACAGGAATACAACCTAAGTGAATAAGGGAATAAGTGGGTAAATTAAATTCAAAAAAAAAAATTTCTCCGATTTTCAAGGGTCAAGGGTCGTTACAGCTTAGGTGGTATCAGAGCAAAGGTTGTCTAGTACTGTCAGTGTCGAAAATAAGGATTAAATTACATCTCAATGTCTGTGCTTGTCTGGTTGTAGGTAATGTATACCTAACGAGTTTAAGGTTTGATTTTTGGAATTACGCACAGGTATTAGATCACTGCACGATGAGCGGGAGACGCGGACGTACTCGGAGGCAAGCTCAGCCACCTCCACCTCCTCCAGCCGAGCCAGAGAGTCCGGGTACTCCCATGGCTCAGTTTGAGCAGCGATTGGAGCAGCGCCTCGAGTGAGGTTTAGAGTCGATAGTTGCTATGGTTGCCCAACATCTAGGGGCAAATGTTTTCGATTCTGCTGCCACGGCACCAGTTCCTACTCCGATGCCAACTCCTCTACAAGCACCACCTCTTCCTCCACAAGTTCCTCCAATACCTATGGCGCCTCAACCCCTTGTACAGGCCTGATGGAGGAGAGGGATATCGACAAGATGAGAGATTTTCTGAAGATGAGGCCTCAAGCATTTAAGGGGATTAAGAACCCAGTAGAGGCTGAAGAGTGGTTGGTGAGCCTCGAGAAGATCTTCGATTTTTTCGGGTGTTCGGATGTTGAGAAGGTTTCCATGGCCACCTACATGCTACAGGGCCAAGCAGAGTATTGGTGGGGATCCACCAAGGTCCTTCTGACTGCTCAGCATCTGGTGATTAGTTGGGATGCATTCTCCACAGCTTTCAGGAAGTAGTATGTTCCACTAGCTGCCCAGCAGAAGTTGAGGATGGACTTTCTGAGTTTGGTACAGGGCGGTATGACTGTGGATGAGTATGAAAGTAAGTTCACCATGTTGATGAGATATGATCCGGAGGCGTTCCAGAATGAAGAACGTTGGACTGAGAGGTTCTTAGCAGGATTAAAGCCAGCTATCAGAGACCGTCTTCTGGGGTTATGGATTACAGAATTTCAGGATACCCTAGGTAGAGCACAGATGGTCGAGAGGGGCCTAAATGTCACACAGGCGAAGTATGGCCTTAAGGGAAAGAGCAAGGATAAGGGTAAGTGGACAGAGTTCGTGAGACAAGATTTCAGGAGGGGTTAGCCCAAGAGGCAGAGGACAGATGAGTTTCGACCTAGACTTGATAGACCCATCATTCCAGTACCTGGTCCTCATTTGCTAGAGGTCTGCAACAGTATAGGCCTGTGTGCAAACAGTGTGGGAAACTTTATGGAGGTGTGAGCCTTTTGACCACTGGGAGCTGTTTTGTGTGAGGGCAAAAGGGACATATAATGAGAGATTATCCATAGAACTAGGTTCCACAACGCCCAGAGCCACCACGGCAACCTGAGAGGTAAGCTCCCCAGAGACAAAACCCACAGAGACGGGCTACCGCAGTAGAGAAGGGTAAGAAGCCTGTCACGCATGGGAGAGTCTTTGCCTTGGACAAAGAGACTACTGATACCTCCACTGAGACCATGAAGGGTAAGCTTTTAATTTGCAATCATGAGGCACAAGTATTGTTTGATTCAGGTTCCACCCACTCTTTCATATCACCACATTTTGCACGTCAATTGCATGTTAAGCCTGAATCTCTAGACTTTATGTTGCAAGTTAGCACACCCATGTATAAATCACAAAAGACTGATATGGTGTGTAGGAATTGTGAAATCAAGGTAGGAGATAGGATCATATTAACAGATCTAATCTTGTTGAGCATGTATGGCTTTGATGTAATTTTTGGTATGGATTGGCTAGCCACCAACCGTGTAAGTTTAGATTGCTACTCTAAGACTGTAACCTTCTCTTTACCTAGTAAGTTTAGTGTATGCTTTGTAATGAAGGAATAAATTTTATGATATTATCTTTGATGAAAATTTTGATGTATGTGTTAATGTGAAGGTTATGTTGCATTCCTCCTCGATACTAGTCGGGAATGTCCAAGTTTTCAGGACATACCAGTGGTATGCGAGTTCCCGGATGTATTTCCTGATGAACTACCTGGATTACCACTGGAGAGAGAGTTAGAATTCACGATAGATTTGGCACAAGAGACTCAGCCAATCTTGAAGTCTCCTTACGGAATGGCCCTTGTTGAACTTGAGGAATTAAAGAAGCAGTTACAAGACTTGCTAGACAAAGGGTTCATTAGGCCAAGTGTATCCCCGTGGGGAGCTCTGGTATTATTTGTGTGAAAGAAGGATGGTAGTCTCAGGTTATGTATAGACTACAGGCTGCTGAACAAAGCTACGATTAAGCACAACTATCCCTTGCCTAGAATAAATTATCTATTTGACCAGCTAAGAGGGGCTACGATGTTCTCGAAGATTGACTTGAGATCGGGCTATGTCCAATTGAGGATTAGGAAGGAGGATGTTCCGAAGACTGCCTTCAGAACGAGATATGGCCACTATGAGTTCCGTGTGATGCCCTTTGGTCTAACTAATGCCCCAATCGCATTCATGAGCTTGATGAATGAGGTGTTTCGGGAGTATCTAGATCGGTTTTCATCATTGTTTTCATCGACGACATTCTGATCTACTCAAAGTCCCAAGAGGAGCATGAGAAGCATTTGAGAGTAGTGCTCCGAACTCTTAGAGAGAAGCAGTTATATGGGAAGTTAGATAAGTATGAGTTTTGGTTGGAGCATATAGCATTTCTGGGTCATGTGATTTCCAAGGACGGGGTGTCGGTGGATCCGTTTAAGGTCGAGGCGGTACTTAATTGGGAGAGGCCGAAAACAGTTACGAAAATCCAGAGTTTTTTAGGACTAGCTGGATACTACAGGAGTTTTGTAGAAGGTTTCTCCAAGATTGCCGCTCCACTGACTAAGCTGATACGCAAGGATGTTCCATTCGAATGGACTGATCAGTGTGAGCAGAGTTTTGAAGAACTCAAGAAGAGGTTGACTACCGCCCCAGTCTTAACCATTCCTAGTGGGTCTGGAGGCAATGCAGTATACAGTGATGCATTATACCAAGGCTTGGGGTGTGTACTTATGCAGCATGGGAGAGTGGTTATATATGGTTCTTGACAGCTTAAGAACCATGAAAGGAATTACCCCACCCATGATTTGGAGATGGCCGCGGTTGTTTTTGCTTTAAAGATATCACGGCATTATCTGTATGGGGAAAAGTTTCAGATTTTTACTGACCAGAAGAGCTTGAAGTATATATTTGATCAGAATGAGCTAAATATGAGACAGAGACGGTGGATTGAGCTCTCAAGGATTATGATTGCGAGATTCTGTATCACCCAGGCAAGGCAAACGTAGTGGCAGATGCTTTAAGCAGGAAGGGGATGATTTCTTTTATGATGGTTATAGAATGGGAGTTGCTAGAGCAGTTTGCCAAGCTCAGTGTTAGTGTGGAGACAACAGATGTTGGGTTCATAGCTAGTTTGTAGATTGAACCTAGTATACTTGATCAAATCAAAACTGGACAGAGAGGTGATCAGAGGTTATTGGATATGGTCAGTCAGGCAGGACCGGATGCACAGTCAGACTTTGTGGTCGGTGAGGATGGATTGATGAGATTTAGGGGTCATATATGTGTCCCAAACGATGATGCCCTACGGCAAAGGATCTTAAAAGAGTCTCATTGTTTGTGGTACACCATACACCCTGGAAGTACTAAGATGTATCAGGATTTACGAAAAATGTATTGGTGGGTCGGTATGAAAAGAGATGTAGCTGAGTTTATGGCCAAGTGTTTGATTTGCCAACAGATTAAGATCGAACACCAAAGACCAGCAGGATTACTTAAGTCTCTTCTAGTGCCTACTTAGAAATGGGAGCACATTACTATGGATTTCATTATGGGTTTACCAATGACTCGGAAGGGGCATGACGGAATCTGGGTAATCGTAGATAGGTTGACAAAGAGTGCTCACTTCCTAGCCATAAAAAATACAAACTTCTTGAGTGCTTTAGCAGAGTTATATGTGAGAGAGATAGTTCGACTGCATGGGGCACCTGTGAGGATTACGTCAGATAGAGATTTTCAATTCACTTCTAGATTTTGGGCTCATTTTCAAGAAGCCATGGGATCTCAGCTTAACTTGAGCACAGCTTATCATCCTCAGACTGATGGTCAGTCCGAGAGGACCATTCAGACCTTAGAGGATATGCTGAGGGCGTGCATTTTGGAGTTTAAGGGCTCATGGGATGATCATCTACCTCTCACAGAGTTTGCTTACAACAACAGCTATCATGCTAGCGGATGGCACCTTATGAGGCCTTGTATGGTAGGAGATGTAGGTCTTCAGTGGCTTGAGAAGAAGTGGGTGACAGAAGGATCTTGGCTCCCGAGTTGGTAGAACAAGCAGCAGAAGGTGTTCGGATAATCTGTGATAGACTTAAGACTGCACAAAGCAGGCAAAAGAGTTATGCTGATAAGCATGGATGACCACTTGAGTTTCAGATTGGGGACTCCACATATCTTAAGGTATCTCCGAGCAAGGGTATCATGCGGTTCGGGAAAAAGGGGAAGTTGAGTCCTCGCTTCATTGGTCCTTTCGAGATCCTAGAGAAAGTGGGAGACGTAGCCTATAGACTTGCCTTACCACCACAGCTTTCTGGGGTACACAATGTCTTCCATGTCTCGATGTTAAGGAAGTATAATCCGAATCCCTCACACATCATTGAATATGAGCCTTTGAGCATTCAAGAAGACATGAGCTACATTGAGCGACCTATCCGAATATTGGACAAAAAGGAAAAGGTACTTCGATCGAAGACGATACCTCTGGTAAAGGTTCTCTGGCAACACCATTTGATAGAAGAAGCTACATGGGAGCTGGAGAGCCTTATGAAGGAAAAGTACCCACACCTATTCTGATGGACTTGGATAAATTTGGGGACCAAATTCTTTTAAGGTGCGGAGAATGTAAACCCCATAAATTTTCTACGTTAATTTAATCATATAAAAATGGAAATAATATATATTAACGGAAGTCCGAATATTCATTGTAGGGCTCGAGGACTGTAAGAACCGAGAAACCCGTGAATGACCGGGAACCCGAAGATACAAGAAGTGATAAGACGAATGTGAGTATGGAGGGATTAGAGAATTTTAATTTGTTAAATGGAAAATTGTTGATGTAAACACTTGTATCGAGAATTTATGAAGAATGATGGAGTCCCGATACTATTTTATTTTCGGAATAAGGAAAATTTCATGGAAGGCAAGATATTATGTTTTTGGATAAATTATATAAGAAAATGTATATATGTAGATATATACATAGGTGAATATGTATATATGTATATATACATATATACTAGACATTTAAATAAAAGAATAATAATATATAAAGCATATATATATTATTTAGTGTATAGTACTTAATATATAGTATTAACAAATAAATAAATAAAACATGAGACAAATAAAAATAAAAATGATGAAGTGAAATAAAAGGAAATGAGATGAATACAAAACAATAATACAAACATTAAACAAAAAGAGAAACAAAAAAATAATAATAACACAAAATAAATAAAACAAATAATATATAATATACATATACATATACTAATATAATATAATATAATATATATATATATTAATATATTATATATAATTAATATATATGTATAACATAGCATGTACGAAATTGGCTTAGAAAAGCCAATTCCGTCTGCTATGTTTTTGAATTGAGAAACAAAACAGAGGAGGCTTGGGTGGGAAACAGGAGAGGAGAAGAGCAGGAAGAGCTCGGTCAGCTGGAGAAGGAGGAGGAACAGAAAGGAAGAGAAAGAAGAGAAGGGAAAGGAGAAGAGAAGGGGCTGATCCTGCTGAGAGAGAAAGGAATGAAAGAAAAGGGGAGTTGTCCAGCCGAGGGAGGAAGAAAGAAAGGAAGAAAAGAAAATAGAGGGGCTGCTGGCCGAGAAAGTGAGGAGAAGAAAAAGGAAAGGAAGGGAGGAGAAGAAGAAGGGGAGAGGGCTGGAAATGGAGCTGGAATCGAGAGAGGCTAAAACTGGAGCAGATCGAGGCTGAAGGCTGATCGGGGGAAGCTGGAACCGAGAGTGTGCAGGGGAGCTGCTGCTGGAGGTGAGACCGGGAGAAGGGGAAGGACAATTGAGGAAGAAGGAGAACCGAGGAAGAAGAAGACTGCTATTAGAGATGGAAATCGAGACCAAAAAAATGAAGCTGGGAATCGAGAATTGAGGGGGATCGAAAGCAGCACCGAGAGAGGGGAAATTGAAACCAAAACAGAGGTTGAAGAGGTAGCAGAACAGTGGGAGTTAGGTGCTAGAAATGGTAGAAGAAGGAGGTGAGGCTGAGAGGAGACGAAACAGAGGGTGAAGCATTGGAACCGAGAGGCATAAAGAGGAAGAGCAACTGGAACCGAGAAAGGAGAAAAGAAAAGGAGAAAAGAGAAAAAAAAAAAAAGAGAAAGAAGAAAAAGAAAATAGAAAAGGTAAAAGGGTATATTTATGTTTATTTGTATATTTAGATTAAAATACAAGCATGTTAGTGTAGATTGCAAGAGATAAAAAAAAAGGAAAAAAGGTAAATTTAATGTAGAAATATATATGTATGAATATATATGTATACATGCTAGAGATATAGGCTTGGTGTGTATTAAGGTGTATGAAATGAAAATGAAGGGAAAAGGGGTAAAAATCTATATGGATATATGTATATTTAATTTTACATGTATATATATGTGATGGTATATAAGTATGATAAGGTAAATTGAATTTGATGTGAAATAAAAATAAAAATGGGAGAGATGAATAATAGACAAAAAAATGTATACATATATATTTATGTGATGGTGAATAATGGAGACAAGTAATGATATATATATGTATTCATGTGAATATATATATATATATATATATATATATATTTGGGTATGCTAGTATTTGTACAAAAACATATGTATGCAAATGTGATAAGGAAAAATGGAAAACGATGATATATATATATATATATATATATTTATGCGTGCATACATGTGGATGCATATAATAAAGTATATGTTAATACTTGTAGGAGAAAAATATATAAATAGTGAAGAAATATATAAACGTGCGTGTCGACCTAAGGATATACAATAATACGAACACACGCAGTAGCAACGATAAATTACGATTTTAACGCAATTCGCATGAATAGGGTGCTAAGTCTACAATTTCGGTGTAGGTGACTGTAGAAAGGATTAAAGGAGGTACTAGGAGACGTCACCGTTCGAATTCAGGATATCCGATAAATCGAGGTAAGGGGTATTACTTAACTTAGTTCTGATATTGCATTCTTGTTTCACTGATAAATGATTTTATGAAAGAGCATATGATTTGAAATGATTTATCAATGCTTCCGTACTTACGAAACTGTTTACAAAACATGATTTCGTTTTACAAAATGTTCGCTAGAACTTCTATGTTTATGAAATAAACTTTCGAATTATGAAAATGCATAGAAGTTTTATGATGGCTTAAAAACCCATATTTATGCCTTGAAATGGAACTTTTGACGTTTTCAAAAGTATTTACAAAAAGAGAAAAGATGTTTTGAGACTACAGGCTTCATGCATGGTTACTTCTTGTGGTGTTCTGGCTCCACCACTTGGGTGCCGATACGTAGGCCCCTTTAGCACTTAAGTCGACCTGTGTGGATGATGTCGTGCTACTGGTGGTTTATGATGATATTTCGATAGTATCTCGTGCCCGCGCAGCACGTAATTATGTTTCCTACACGGAGAGTGCCACTGGTGCTCTTGTCCTAGCTAAATGTTAGTGAATGTAAGTAAGATAGATACTACCCATACTTTACGAAGGGCTGTACGACCCTGATCCAGTCTACAACCCACTTACCATGGCCACAGGTATGATGACTCTCTACGAAGAATGACACGTAATGCATGACTTAGTTATAGCCTAGTCTCCTCGATTTTAATTATAAAATCGACTATGATGAGAGTTTATGAAATGATTATGAAAAATACATGAGATGTTTATGAAATGATAATGAAATATGCATGAGATGTTTATGAAATATTCATGATATGTTTACGAAATTATTTATGAAATGTTCATGAAAATGGTTAAGCATGTTAATTGTTTTATTGACACGCATGCTTTATGACGTTTATGCATGAAATGAAAATTTTTGTATTACATTAAGTTTCATTCCATGAACAATTTCAAATACTTTTATATGTTAGAACTGTTTTAATAGTACTATCTTACTGGGCTTTTCACCAAAAGCTCATCCCTCTACCTTCAGATCATTCGCAATGAATCCATAGACTCTACTTGCCGCGTACACGACGTAGGCTAGTGGGAAGAGCTACCCTAGGCTACATTTTGTACACGCAAAAGGTATACATTTACATTCCTGTACCAAACATAATTGTATGCACAGACATATATTGGAAATATCAGTTAGGATGTAATTTTGTAAGGAACGATGTAAACATTACTACTTTGGGATAATGTTTTGAGATAATATTTTGAGATGACTAGTATTAAATTGAAATGGATCTATTGAGTGGTAAAGATGAAATTGGAAAGTATGCTTGGTAGTGGTGGATATCTAGGATTGTTGGAAAGCATGCTTGGTAGTTATGGATATCTAGGATTGTCCAAAACAATTGAATTGCAGGTCGGTAGGTACATATATAAGTCGTTGTGCTGTCGAAATTTCTATCGGCCATATAAGTTAAAATATAGAAATTAATTATAATTACGAGTAAAGTATTAGGAAAAGTGTTTTGACACTGCACATGAATACAACCTAAGTGAATAAGGGAATAAGTGGGTAAATTAAATAAAAAAAATTTCCCAATTTTCAAGGGTTAAGGGTCGTTAAAGCAGCAGCTGGTACTGTACATTCTTGGTGACTATTGCACACTACTGCTGTTTGCTTTTAATGGTAGATAACTGGTGCTGAGGGAAGGCCAGGGAATGTCCGGCATGTACAGCAGCTGTGGAGATGCAGACCAGGAGAAACGGTGCTGCTACGCAGAGCAGGACTTGGTGCAGCCGTCTGGAATGCATCAGCAGGAGCAGGACAGAAACCAGGAGCAGGAGCGGGAGTCGGACATTGCAAGGAGCAGTGGGCATGCTGGTCAGGCTGAGGACGTGTAACAAATGGCAGAATCAGATAGTACCTGGATGCAGAACCAAAACAAAGCAAACGTGCACGGTACCATTGTAGAATCAGGGCAGTTGGCAGATTACACATTTCGGTTAATGCCAAGTTTGGCCATTTCATCCTACTATTGCAATTAGTTTAAGCATGTTTGGGACTTTTTATATGTCATTTACATTATTTGTTAAGTTAGGAAAAATAGATTTTCATTGTTGGTTAAATTAGTGATTAGTTTTAATTAGGATAATAGTTAATTTTTTATTACATTAGGATGGTAATTTTATTTTATTTTATTTTTTTAGAAACTCATGTGTTGCATTTAGAATTAAGTTAGAGATAGAATTAGTTCATAATTTAGTTTTTAATTGAAAAATTTAAAATGAAAAAAATATTTTAGTTCTCATGCATTATTTATATTTTGTTTTATTAGTTAGAGTTAGATTTCATTTTAGGATCATTTGATAGGTAGTTAATTTCTTAGTTGGATTTAAGAATTTTTTTAGGTTAATAGAAGTTTTATTTTATTAGACTTTAGGTTAGCTTAATTTGTACTTTTTATTAAGTAGTTTAATTACATGCCTATTTTATTTTTATTTTAAGCTTGTTTAATTTTAATCTAGTTAATTTTGTTTCTTATTTTCATAGTTGCATTTTTAATTACGTTGATTAATTTTAACTGTTTTAATTATCTTTTATAGGTAATTGCTTTTAATTGCTTGGAGCTCTGTAAGTAATTTTTAGCTCGGTTTTATTTTCTTTAGTTTATAGTTTTTATTATTTTCAGTATTGTTAGCCTTGTAGATCACCCACTTGAACTTCATAATTTGCTAGGATATACTTAGGATAAGATTAACCGGTAGTTAATTAGGCTAAGCAACTTCTCTGTGGGGCGATAATCCGGGACTTAAATCCCATTATTACTTGTACGACCTGTGCACTTGCGGATAACACGTCTAGGTCACTTAGAGTGGGCGTAGTCGGCTCTCAAGTTTTGGTGCCATTGCCGGGGACGGTAAAACCTTGATAGCCGACTATGCCCACTCTAAGTGACCTAGATGTGTTATCCTCAAGTGCATGAGTCATACAAGTAATAATGGGATTTGAGTGCCCGATTATCGTCCTACAGAGAAGTTGCTTAGCCTAATAACTACCGGTTAATCTTACCCTAAGTATATCCTAGCAAATTATGAAGTTCAAGTGAGTGATCTAGAAGGCTGACAATACTGAAAATAATAAAAACTGTAAACTAAAGAAAATAAAACCGAGCTAAAAATTACTTACAGAGCTCCAAGCAATTAAAAGCAAATACCTACAAAAGATAATTAAAACAATTAAAATTAATAAATGCAATTAAAAATGCAACTGTGAAAATAAGAAACAAAATTAACTAAATTAAAATTAAACAAGCTTAAAATAAAAATAAAATATGCATGTAATTAAACTACTTAATAAAAATGCAAATTAAGCTAACCTAAAGTCTAATGAAATAAAACTTCTATTAACCTAAAGAAATTCTTAAATCCAACTAAGAAATTAACTACCTATCAAATGATCCTAAATTAAATCTAACTCTAACTAATAACACAAAATATAAATAATGCATGAGAACTAAAATATTTTTTTTGATTTTAAATTTTTCAATTAAAAACTAAATTATGAACTAATTCTATCTCTAACTTAATTCTAAATGCAACACATGAGTTTCTAAAAAAAAAAATTACCATCCTAATATAATAAAAAATTAACTATTATCCTAATTAAAACTAATCACTAATTTAACCAACAATGAAAATCTATTTTTCCTAACTTAACAAATAATGTAAATGGCATAAAAAAAATCCCAAACATGCTTAAACTAATTGCAACAGTAGGATGAAATGGCCAAACTTGGCATTAACCAAAATGTGTAATCTACCAACTGCCTCGACTGTGCAATGGTACCGTGCACGTTTGCTTTGTTTTGGTTCTGCATCTAGGTACTGTCCGATTTTACCATCTGCTGCACGTCCTTGGCCTGACCAGCATGCCCTCTGCTCCTTACAATGTCTGGCTCCCGCTCTTGCTCCTGGTTGCTGTCTTGCTCCTGCTGATGCATTCCAGACGGCTGTACCAAGTCATGCTCTGCGTAGCAGCACCATTTCTCCTGGTCTGCATCTCCACCAACTGTTGTAGATGCCGCACATTCCCCATCCTTCCCTTAGCACCAGTTATCTACCATTGAAAGCAAACAGTAGTAGTGTGCAACAGTCACCGAGAATGCACGGTACTAGCTGCTGCAGTCAGTTACCCAGTCAAGAAAACCAAACATCATCCTTTTGCACATTCAACCATGAAGAACAGAAAATTAGATTAGACATAAGCAGAAATTGCTAACTCATAAGTTTAATGCAGTGAATATAAACACAGACAGTTTAAAATAGACTGAAACCAAAAGTTAAGGAGAGAAACAAAGATGAACAGTAGATGAAACTTAAAACAGAGAAGAACAGAGACTATAAGTCATCTATGTCTATTGCAACATTACACTACTATTAATGCTTGTGGAATGGAAACTCGATAAGTAAAAAAAGGTGTAAAAAATAAATAAATAAATAAAAAAAGCATAGAATGAAAATGCAAAATCATAACAGTAGAAATAAAATCTGGTTAGTGAAGAACATCACACAATAAAGCAAAGACTAAAACGTGACAACAAGTTATAAAGCACTGAAAATAGAAAAGAATCTACATTTCAATTGCAACGAGAGACTGAACAGAAACAAATGATGAAGAACACTCTGGAAAATTGAAAGGTAAATGAAAAAAAAATAAAAATGCTGGAAATGAAAATGGAATAATGGTACGGGTAGAGCAATAGGGCTGCTAGTCACCAGCTCAAGCTCCACTGAATATACCAGAATAACACTGGAGAAATAAAGTAGCAAAACCAAACACGAAAGCAAACCGATAGCTAAAAAAAATTTTTGAAAACTCTAGTGCCAATTCAATAAAACCAAGAGCTAAACTTGCCAAATCGAGAAGAAGAAATAAAAATGGTTGCCATAAACGTGAACTACAAACGACAGAGAAATGATAAAACTTTTCATAAAATCTAACAAATTTAAAGTTGAAACGAACAGTAGAATAGAAAATGGTAGCTAAGAACTAATCGGAAAGCTTGAAAGGAAAAATTAAAACTTTAAAAACTAAAACTACGCTAAATTCTACACCCCTTTTCAATTGCTCATCAAGTTCTATTTATATAAAAACATAGGGGTACAATGGTAATTTTTCATCCTAGATGAGTTGGCATTGTTTGGCCACTTGTCTTTGATAATTCTATTTTTTTTATAGAATTATTTGTGCTTAAATTCCTAATTATTTATTTAATCCCCATAATATTTTATTAATAATCCCCTTTATTTAATTAAAATTCTTTAATGTGCAGAAAAATTAAATCCGGATGAAACTCAGTCGTTTCAAACGAAATTAGGCTGAAAACGAGCTAAAGGAGACTGGACCACTTCCAATTTATAGACCGAGTCATCAGTCGTCTGGAGACGCGTGATGCCAGATGTCCGTATTTTATTTGCTCCGAAACGATAAGGATACCGTGCCAACCCTCTGGAAGATACACGCCGGGCCACATCGCACAGCTAATTGGACAAAAAGACTAATGACGTGGAAATATCTACTCTGCAGCAAATCAAATGAATACAAGTGGCCAAACAATGCCAACTCATCTAGGATGAAAATTTACCATTTTACCCCTATGTTTGTGTATAAATAGAACATGATGGCAATTGAAAATGTATGTAGGTTAGGGTAGAATAACTTTTAGATTAATTTTAAAAGTTTTCCTTAGAATTTTCGCATAGTTTTACAAGTTATTTACTATTTATTCACTATTCACTTTATGAAATTATTTGTTTCATTCTCTAATTTCATGGTATTTCATTAGCAATCTTGTTTACCTTTTTCTTTTTGTTCGGTTTACAAAAATCCATTACTGGATGTTTCTTATTCAATGACTTTTTAAATAGAAATTTAAAGCTTTCAGTATCAAGTTCTCGGTTTCCAAATTCATTTCTATATTTGTTTGACAAACCATTAGTTTGATTTTAGCTTTCGGTTTGTCCCTACTTGAGCAATCGGGTTTCAGGATATCTTCATTCAATCTTCTCCCCTTTGATTCTGTTGCCTTGATGTGGGATGATGCAAAGCATTTATCCACATCAAGAGCTATGTGGAGTCACGGCTGGAGAAGAAAATGAAGCTACCCGAGGAGGTTGAGTTCTCTGTTTACGTTGTTGAAGCTCTCGGACGATGTGGCAATGGTGTTGTTAAATCCTTTCGAGTTTAAAATCATATGCTGCTTTGCATCATTGTTTTATTCTTTCCTTATTCCATTTTGTGTTTGCATGTTTTTCCTTCTTCGGTGCTTGCTTGTAGTTAGAGTATGACTTCCATGTTTACTGCATTTATTTACATTCCCCGTATATTATTTCATTTACTGCATTCTACTTCATTTTCATTACAGTTTGTTACTTGCTGGATTGTGAAAAGGTTGGGATGAGTTTTTCGGTGTAAAGTATCAAGAAGTAATCCATAGGAGCATAAGTTCAGACCCGAGCATTTTTACTCTCTGTTATGCCCTGTTTCGGTTATTGCTTACTGTTTCTATAAGTTTTGTGCTAACTGGTTTTGTTTCTTGTTGTTATTATTGCTGAGCATAAAGTTGGGCACCGAGGAGGCTGAAGATGATGTTAGACTAGGATGCAGCTGCTGCTGTTGAAGTAATCCCTTGGCACCCAGCAGTTGTACACGAGCTGAGTGATGCAGAAATAAGAAGCAACATGTTGCAGTAGACATTAGCTGGGCAGAGGAAGTGTGAAGCAGAATAGCATGTCAGATGTGCCTGCTAGCTAGGTAGGACAACAGCTGGGAGCAGCCGCACGGCAGGAGCAAAGTGCAGGACAAAGCAGACTGGCCGCATGTCCGTAGCACCTGGAGGCAGAGCAACATAACAGAGAAAACAGTGCAACAGTGCACTTGCAAAGCAAAAATCAGGACCACTGTGTTATTAATTGATAAGGCCACGTTTGGCTAGCCCCTTGTAGTTGTTTAATTCATTTTGCATGCATTTTAGTTAGATTAATTTGAATTTTATTAGTTAGCTTAGTTAGTTGATTTCTTATGTGCATGATTAGTCATAGTTCAATTGATTGATTAGTCTAGAATTTAGATTTAATTATGCCATTAGTTAATTTTATTTTAGTAATAGGTTTTCCAATTAGAACTAATTTAGATTAAACTCATTTTATGGATTTTTAATTTAGTCTTCATTTTGATTAAATCTTAGGTTAGTTTAAATTGCAATTTTCTATTAATTAGATAATTTGCATGCACATTTCATTTTAAGTTTGTTTAATTTTTAGTTTAATTAACTCTTGAGGAAATGTTCACAATAATCTTGTAAAATCAAGCAGCTTCAATTAAAAACCTAGAGGTTTAAGTAGGATAAATAGTAAACGCTCTTAGTCAACGTCCTCAAGGGACCCTTCCTAGTAACACTGAAGCCAATCCTGTTAGGCAAAGGGAAGGGAAGGAACATGTGAAAGCTATCACCCTTAGTAGTGGTAGAGAGCTAGCACCTGCAGCTGATACGAAACCCTCTCTTGAGGAAATGTTCACAACAATCTTGCAAAATCAAGCAGCTTTAATTAAGAACCTAGAGGTTCAAGTAGGACAAATAGCAAAAGCTCTTAGTCAACGTCCTCAGGGGACCCTTCCTAGTAACACTGAAGCCAATCCTGTTAGGCAAAAGGAAGGGAAGGAACATGTGAAAGCTATCACCCTTAGTAGTGGTAGAGAGCTAGTAACTCCCCCTGTTAAGTCCAAACCTGACCAGCCCATAATTGAAAAACCCATAGGTTCTAGTGAAGCAGCTCAGAAGGAGCAAGAATCAAAAGATCAAGCTGCAAAGGAAACAAAGCCAGGCATTTCTTCACCTGTTTCTTTGTCACAACCTTCTTTAACCTCTGATGCTACAAAAGTTCCCACTACATTTCCTCCTCTTAGACCTCCAGTCCCTTTTCCTCAAAGATTTCACAATAAAAAATTGGACCAACAATTTGTAAAATTTCTTGAGGTTTTTAAGAAACTTCACATCAACATTCCATTCGCAGATGCCTTAGAGAAAATGCCAAGCTATGTAAAGTTTATGAAGTACATCCTCTCTAGGAAAAGAAGATTAGAAGATTACGAAACAGTGGCCTTAACTGAGGAGTGTAGTGCCATTATCCAGAGAAGGTTACCCCCCAAGCTCAAGGATCCCAAGAGCTTTACCATACCATGCACTATTGGAAATTTATTCTTTGGTAGAGCCCTATGGGATTTAGGAGCGAGTATAAATTTGATGCCATTGTCTATCTATCATAAGTTAGGAATAGGGGATGCCAAGCCCACCACAGTGACCCTCCAGTTGGCCGATCGATCAATTAAATATCCGAAGAGGGTCATTAAGGATGCCTTAGTAAAAGTGCACAAGTTTATTTTCCCTACAGATTTTATCGTGTTGGACATGGAGGAAGACAGGGAAGTCCCAATCATACTAGGCAGACCATTCCTAGTAACTGGTAGAACTTTAATAGATATACAGAAGGGGGAGTTAACAATGAGAGTTCAAGATCAGGAAGTCAAGTTTAATGTGTTCAAATCTCTAAGGTTCCTTGACAACTCTCATGATTGTTTTAGGATGGATTTAGTGGATAAGGGTATCACTGAGGAGTTTTCCAAGACACATCCTTTAAACCCGTTAAAAGCCTCCTTAGTGAAATCTGTTGATCTTAGAGAATATAGTGAAGATGATGATGAGGTTTAAGAGACTTTACAGTTATTAGAGGTCACTCCTTTTGAGGAAATTACCCAATTTGAGACACTAGACTCTTCATCTATTTCAGCTTCAAATATCTTTCCATCCACCAGTGATCCTCCAGTATTAGAACTCACACCTTTACCCTCACACCTTAGGTATGCTTACTTAGGTGAATCCTCTACACGATCAGTAATAGTATCTGCTGCTCTCTCCAGTGATCAGGAAGCAAAATTACTATAAGTGCGAAGAGAGCATCAGAAGGCTATAGGCTGGTCTATCTCTGACCTTAAGGGTATTAGTCCCTCTATCTGTATGCATAAGATACTATTGAAGGAAGAGTATAAGTCATCCATAGAGCACCAGCGTCGATTGAACCCTGTAATGAAAGAAGTTGTCAAGAAGGGGATCATTAAGTGGTTAGATGCAGGGATTATCTATCCCATTTTTGACAGTGCCTGGGTGAGCCCAGTACAATGTGTCCCTAAAAAGGTAGGGATGATAGTGATCGAGAATGAAAATAATGAGCTAATCTATCAGAGCTTGAGTTGGCCTGATATGAGTCGGTGTTAGTAGTTAAGAAAGTTTACATCCCCATGTACTGTGCATTATTTAGATACAATTGTGTATATCGAGATGGAAGTGCAGCTAAGAATTTGATTTTTAAATGCAAGAATAGACTCATTAACTAATAGCTGCTATGGTTGAGAGGCGAGCACACGTGCTCGAGGCTATAGAGGTAGGCCCGAGAGTCTTACTGAGTCATCACATGAGACTCGAGTTAAGATAGAAGTGGAGGCTAGTATTGAGTATGCCCCACAGAGTCCGACAGAGAGATCAGACAGAGTTTGACAGAGAGATCGGATAGAGTCTGACAGAGAGGTCAAACAGTATTGAGATACGCTTCGTGAGGTTGGAGCGGAGTGTGGAGAATATTTTACGAGCTAATTGCTCAGAGTATGCATGAGATTTGAGGGCGAGTTGGAGTATTGATTGAAATTCGTTCGACCCATCCTAAGAGTTAGACATCCAGAATAGACTTGGAATATAATTCTAGATATATTCCGGTGACAGAATATCCTGGACACTGTTTAAAGGAAAATTACAAATTAAATTCTTTACTCTAACCCAGAGGAACTGATAAATTGACGAGTAAGAAACTCAGTTTATATTCTTGGACAGATACGACTCTGACATTATAGACAGTGTGAGTCGAGATGTCTGAAAGTTCATGAAGGGCTCAGATTGTCAATTAGAGTCCGATTAGCCTATTAGATATCACTACCTATGCCAAGGTAGTGTGCAGACTACTGTTGTGTGAATAAGATTATGAGTTGCACTCCTCTGAGATTGGGAAAGGTAGTAAGGACTGAAATCGAGACAGAAAGAGAATAGAGGATGACAGAGATGTCAGAACCAAAAAAAAGGTAGTCTGATAAAAGCTTAGAGCTGATGAGTCACAGGGTAAGATGATTGGAAGCCCTAATGTATCCAAATACAGTATTTTGAGGGGTATTGTGATTGGAGGACCCCGTCCTGCTACGTAACAGTGTAAATAGTGTAAACAGTGTAGGATGTGTGGTAGTTACCACGAAAATAAGATGTTGGACGAAGGCGAGTGTATGCCTTGGACCAGGACACTATTGATGTTTCATATGATGTGGTGGAAGATACCACACTGGTTGTGAATAATGAAGTAATTATTTTAATTGATCCTGGTGCCACACATTTATTCATACCGCCTTCAGTTACTTATAAGCTAGTGAAAGATGTGAAGCCTATACCCTTAGGCAAGATGATGATAGTTAGCTAATTTTCACTAACTGAATATGGGTATAGAGATTGTAAGTGGAAAATAGGGGTGAAAACATCACTGGAAAGTGTATTGTAAGTTTAACAAGTAATAAAAGAGTTGTTATAAGTGATATATGAAAGGATATAAGCTTTGAGATGTGATAGATCCTGCGTACGAGATATATTGGAATAAGAGGCGTATGCAAGCTAAGGATATCCTTGATATGCAAAGTAAGGATTAAGTGATATGTAGTGATTATGAATTGTGACCACATAGACTGATATGTAAAGTAATTATGGTCAAGTATGAGGGTTAATAAAGGTATTTTAAAATACTTCCCTGCTTGAAGATTTGATAGTGTCGATAAGCGCACACATAACCTATAAAATGAAATCGACAGTCGTAGTCGCTATATATACAATTAAAATTTGGGTACCTTTTCTGGTACGATAAAGAAATATAGAAGTCGATTAATCATGATGGTTTAATAAAAATTAAATTTTTATAAAAGTCATTGATATAAGAAAAATGGAAATGACGTGGGTTAGTATCTTGAATGGAAGCGATTTCAAAATGACATTATACGTTTATGTGTACATAAGTCAAGGATATGGGTGATTGAAATAGTGGAACTCAACTATGATGAGGTATTTAAAACTTACCTGGACCGATTGGTTATCATCTTTAGCGATGATATTTTGATGTATTCGAAGTCTAGGGAAGAGAATGAGTAGCAACTGGAACTGTCTTACAGACGAGGTGTAAGAGTTTCTCTAAATTGGTTGCTTAGTTGAAACATCTCATTCAAGAAAAGATTGTATACGAGTGGGATGATAAGTATGAAAGTAGCTTCGGTGAGTTTTGGTATATTGAAGTAATGAACTGACCACCGTAGGTATTCTCACCATGACTAACAGCTCAAGAGGTTTCAGTGTGTATGGATACCTCAAAATAAGGATTGAGCTGTGTATTGACGTAAAATAGGAAGATAGTCGTTTATGGATCCAGATAGTTCAAGGACCATGAGATAAACTATCCGACCCATGATTTAAGAGTTGGCAGCCGTAGCGTTTACACTAAAAGTATGGCGCCACCACTTAAATGGTAAGAAATTTTGGGTATGCACTGATCATAAAAGCCCCGAGTATCTGTTTTCACAGAAATAGTTGAATATGAGGTAACCAAGAGGATTAGAGCTTCTAAGGATTATGATTGTGAACATTGTGCCACCCAAGAAAGGCTAATGTGATGGCTGATGCCTTGAACAAAAAGAGCCTCAGGATGGTATCACATATGATGGTCAGGGAGCGTGAGCTGCTAGAGCAGTTGTGAACCTCAATAGTGATGTGATCCCTTCTGATGATGACGGTGATTATGTGATAGCTAGCCTGAGGTTAGAACCAGATTTGAGTGACCGAATTTGCCAGGCTTAGCGTGATGATCGACATGGTGTCGATAGTGTGGGTCAGATTCAGAAGGGCATAGTGACAGAGTTCACAGTGAGTGATGATGACTTGCAGAGGTTCAGAGATAGTATAAGTGCTCTTCAGGACCACAGTTGCTGAGATAGTGTTATTGTCAAAAGCTCACTCTTCACGATATACAATGCACCCAGGAAATAATAAATATATCAGAATCTCTGAAAAAGGTATTAGTGGTCAGGTATGAAATGTGATATTGTAGAGATTGTGGAGAAGTGTCTCGTATGTCAGCAAAGTAAGGTAGAGTAATAGAAGTTGCAAGATTATTGCAGCCTCTACCTATATTGACACGAAAAAGGGACCAAGTTACCATGAATTTTGTGATGGGTTACAGAGGACTCGGATGAATCACAAGGCTATCTGGGTGATAGTCGATAGATTGATTTAGTTTACCCACCTTCTGACTATGGAAATCCCCAGATATTCTGAGTGTGTAGGCGGATTAATATGTAAGAAAGATTGTTGAACATTATGTAGCGTTCCAGTGAGCATGGTATCAGATAGGGATTCCCGCTTCACTTCCCACTTCTGGGAACGTTTTGAGGAAGCTATGGGAACCCGACTGTGTGTTATCACATCTTTTCATCCTCAGACAAATGTCAGTCAGAGAGGACTGTACAGGTTCTGGAGGATATGATGAGAACGTGTGCCATTGATTTTATAAGCTCCTGGGATGATCAGTTGTTACTAATTAAATTCGCCAATAATTACAGTTGTCACTTAAGTATCGGGATAACATTTTATATGAGGTATTGTATGGCCGTAGCGAGTTGTTCCCTGACTTGGGTAAGAAGAAGTGGGTGACAGATAGAGAATTATTTTCGAATTGGTAAGATAAACCTCTGAAGATGTTCAGTTGAATTGTGAGAGATTAAGAACGCCTCAGAATAGACAGAAAAGCTATGCTGACAAGAGACAGAAACAATTGGAATTCACTGAGGGTGAATCAGTATTGAGTTTCGTTAGATTGAGTCCTTTGAGATTGGAAAAAAGTGGAAGGTAAGACCTATAGATTAGCGTTACCACTTGAATAAATAGGCATCCACAATGTGTCCCATCTTATGATGCTTCGAAAATAATATCCGGACCCAGCATATGTGATTGGATATGAGCTCCAACAGCTTAGCTCAATGAAAGTATAACGTATGATTGGAGAATTGATTCAGGTATTAAACAGGAAGGAGAAAGTGTTGAGGTTTAAGATGATCTCCCTAATTAAGTATGAGGGTAGTATTACACTCCGGAGAAAGTCACTTGAGGATGACATTATATGATACGATAGATGTACCCGGAGTTATTTATGAACTCATTTACCTAGTTCTAATTTGGAGGACCAAATTTCTTAAGTGGGGGAGATTGTAAGACTCGACTTTTTTCGTAAGAGCAAATGGAATGAATAGAAATTTTCGAGTGCATTTAAAAATGCAAAAAGGATTTAAATGGCATTCTCAGAAATGTGCATAGGTAAAACGATCAAAAGATTGAAATTCGGTATTAATCGGGACAAGAAAATTTAATTAAAAATAGGGATTTGAGAAATCTTGATCAATAACGAAGAAATAATTAAATTTCGGGTTAAATTGATCAAGATATGAATTTATTGGAATAAATCGAAATTTTCGCATCGAAAAAATAATCTTGAAAATAATCGAAAAATATACCAAAAATGTAAAATCGAACTGATAAATTCATTTACGGACTAAATGAATTTAATATGATATTTTTAGATATTTTGGGAAATTTTAATATTATTTTAATGATTAAAATAGTATTAAAATAAATTATAAATAAATAAATAAAGCAAAAAAAACGAATTCTGAAATGAAAATCGCGGAAATAGAGGAAAATGGAAAGGAAAAATGAAAGTCAAACCCAAGGAAAGAGGAGCCACTAGACGAGCCACCATCGGCGACCCCACGGCTAGGCCAGCTGCTGGAAAAGGAAGAGGAAGGCCCCGCGATCCTTTCGCCATTGACAACGCGCTCCACCGGCTACGGTAAGAGGAGATCGACGGAGGTGAAGGCCGAAAAGGGAGAAAGGAGTTCGGCGGCCACCAGCGTGATTTGGCCCTAATCGAGGCTAGCCGAAGGTTGCTCGGCCCGAGACGAACCGAATGGTAGCAACGACGCACCGGGAACTGGCCGGATGGCGCCAGAACGAGTAAATGAGGCCTGAACCGGTGCGGCCAGTTTAGCGCAGTGAGGTATGCTGAACTGGACCGGACCTGTTCAGCTAAAAAGAGAAGGAAAAAAAGAAGAAAAAGGAAAAAAGAAAAAGAGGGAAAATTGGGAAAAATTTCAGTGATGCAATCGAGCTACGGGTAAGTCGCTAAGCGGTCGAATTGACTAATTTAAATTTTAAAATATTTAATTTGATTAATATCCGACTGGAAATTTACCTGAAAAAATATTTAAATGTGTAGCTCGACAATTGGCATCAATCGAGAGCTCGAGACAGCCTCGATTTGCGTACTATCATGGAATCTCGAGTAAGTAACCCTTATTTACGATAATTTTGCATCATTATGCATGTTAGAATTTACCGTATAAATTACGGATTTAATTTCCTCATTAAATGAATTAAATTTTGAAAATTTGAATAAATTGTCGTAAATACTAAATAAAGCTATTCGAGAATTTAGAACGGGCTAAATAAATACTGATGGGCCCAATGAGCCCAATAGGCCTCAATAAAGTGGGAAAACGAGCTTAAGGCCGATTAAGGCCCATTATGGTACAATCAGGCTCAATATGGGTAAACAGGCCCAATGATTTAAATTAAGCCCAGAAAAAATGAAATACAATTTAACTTGTATTGTATTTGACCTGATGAATGTGTATCTGCAGTTCCGAAGATTGGATTGAAAGCAAATCGGACTGCGTGACGAGTCATCAGTGGAAAGGTCAGACTGTACAGAAAAATGAGGTAAGGGATTGTGTGAGTAGCTAGAGGTAGCTACGCGTATTTTAATAGCTTTTTTGTACACTGATTATGTATGTATACATGGTTATTGTATAAAAGTCCTAAAAGTGGTTTAAATGATTTTAAGGATCAAAATATGTAAAAAGACTATTTTACCCCTATTGAGGGAAGTTCACCTAAGGATGGTGAAAGCATGACATTGACATGCATGAAATGCATGATTTAAGAAAATTTATGGTTTAAGGATTTTATTGGTTTTAATCAAAGCAAATCGATAGATTGGCCAGTAATTGCATGAATTTCACGTGATAACACTACGTAAGTGTTATTGGTCTTTAAATGGAAATTTCTTTGGAAAATAGGCTAACTATCAAATTTATATGGAAACAGATAATGCCGACACGTAGTTCACATTATATCTGCGTTTGTGATTGTGCATAAATGTGCTTGAGCAATTGCTCGCACCGACTTGTGTGACATCATATGCATGAAATGTGCCAGAGCATGGTGCTCGCACTGATTTTTATTATTATGAAATGAGAGCTGCTGGAGCCCAGCTCGCACTCTGTTTTGACATGTTTTGACATGTTTTGATTTGTTTTGACGTGGTATGCATAAAATGGTGCTGAAGCAATTGCTCGCACTAGTTTTAATGATTTGACATGCATGAGAGATGCTGGAGCTTAGCTCGCATCCTATTTTGATTTGATATTGCATAAAGCCGTGCTGGAGTGTAACTTGCACGAGATTTGATTTAATTATGCATAAAGCCGTGCTGGAGTGTAACTCGCATGAGATTTGATTTACTTGAGCATTTATTTGTGCTGGAGCGTTGCTCGCACAAAGTTTTATATGGTTTTATAATTCATTTGAATGTCCTACTGGAGTTTTTTTTGTACGAGATTTTCACTGAGTTTTTATACATATCCGTACTAGAGCATTGCTCGTACGTGGATTTTACTTAAATTTATAATCAGTTTAAGTCGTACTGGAGCACTGCTCGTACACAGATTTCATTGATTTCTATGACACCGTGCTAGAGCTTCGCTCGCACGAGGTTTTTTGATATCATGAATATGCATGGAGCCGTGCTTGAGCTTCACTTGCACAGGGATTTATATTACATGTATATAGCCGTGTTGGAGCCTCCTGTAGATTGTGTGTCACAGTGAGATGATATGCTCACACATGCATACTGAGACAGAGATGATATGGGTGGATAAGACCTATTGCAGGCACCCCTAATTGAGCTTGGGTTCACGGAGTACGTTGTACCATGTATATCACGCGGAGTACGCTATACCGTGGGGATTGTTATTGGAGTGGCATTAGCCACGAGGCAGCAAGCCTTGCCCTCGCAATTCTGGTGTTATGCTGTTCTAGAGGGTAGGACGACCCACCTCCCATTTCAGGTGTGATACCCCGCACACTAGGTACCGTGTTTCTAGGGATCACTAGGATATGGCCATAGTCCTCGATGTTACTGATATAATCACATGTGTGTCTCACATGATATAACTATTGGTCGATAGACCAGGCTAGACCCGAGGGAGGGTTCAGCCCCTCGATTTTATGATTTTACAACATGTGACCCTGAAAGAAGGGTGATTTTATAACCGAAGTTTTATAATGAATTATTTTATGAGACGATTGACCCTGAAGGGTTAGTTTATACTGCAGTTGTAAATGAAATGATTTAAATGCAGTAGTAAGATGTGTTTTTCCATACTTTAATGATAAATTCATGTTTTGTCTTACATGACATGAAAGAATGCATGATTTTGATTAAATTCATGCTAAGTATGATTTACTGATGTCACATAAAATGCCTTTGATGCATGAATTATATGATTTCTATATGCACAAATAGTTTTGATAAAATATGGCATTGAATTATGCATGATTTTGTGCGTGAAATTTTAAATGAAAAGAAATGGATTTAAAGGCATGGCATTATGAGCATGTAGATAGTGGAGCTATCTACTTACTCGCATAATTGCCTTACTGAGCGTGTGATTTGCTCACCCCCTTATTTTCCCATCTTTTCAGAGTAATCGTAATAGTTATTGAGCGGCTGAGGATTTGTATTCTGGGTATCTGCTGCTTCCCATCAAGAGACAGGTATACACATTTGTATAGATTTGTATCTAAATATGTAATGCACAGTATATAGACGAATATGATGTCAGGGATGTAGAGTTATAAATACCATTGTGTATGTATTTAGTTAAAGTCAAAAGATAGTAAACTCTGATATATGAATGTGATTATGGAAATAAAATGGTAAATAGGTGAGAGGTGACTAACATCGAATCATAGCCCAACTGTGTTGTAGGATGGTCACGATGAGAGAAAGGTAAGAATTAAATAATAAATGAAAAAGCGAAAAAAATTTACTCTGATTTTTAGGTAATTTGGGTCGTGACATAATCCCCACTAGGACTGTCACTAGTTGGCGAGTATGTATGGATTATAGGAAACTCAACAAGGCCACCAGGAAAGACCACTTCCCTTTACCCTTCTTTGACCAAATGTTAGATCGATTAGCTGGTCACGAATTCTACTGTTTGCTGGATGGATACTCTGGGTACAATCAGATAGATATAGCCCCGAAAAACCAAGAAAAGACTACCTTCACTAGTCCCTATGGGACCTTTGCTTTTAGAAGAATGCCTTTTGGCCTATGCAATGCACCTGCTACATTCCAGCGTTGCATGATGGCCATATTCCATGATATGGTGAAGGATTTTCTTGAGGTTTTCATGGACGATTTCTCAGTATTTGGGGATAGCTTTGATTTATGTTTGTAGAATTTAGCACTAGTGCTGAGGAGGTGTGAAGAAACAAACTTAGTGCTTAATTGGGAGAAATGCCACTTTACGGTGAAAGAAGGTATAGTGCTAGGGCACAAAATCTCTGCTAGGGGGATAGAAGTAAATAAGGCTAAGGTGGAAATTATTGAGAAGTTACCTCCCCTTACCACTGTGAAAGGAATTTGAAGTTTCCTGGGCCATGCAGGATTTTACAGAAGGTTCATTAAGGATTTTTCTCAGATATCTAAGCCCTTATGTAATCTCTTTGAGAAGGACACTGTGTTTTGCTTTGATGAGAGATGCTTAGAAGCATTTAAGACTTTGAAGGAAAACTTAGTTACAGCCCCTGTAATCATAGCTCCGGATTGGAGTTTACCTCTTGAGCTTATGTGTGATGCAAGTGATTATGCTGTCGGGGCTGTACTAGGACAAAGAAAAGGAAGAGTCTTTTATGCTATCTACTACGCATGCAAAACACTTAATGAGGCCCAGATGAACTATGCTACTACCGAGAAGGAGCTGTTAGCTGTAGTATTTACCTTTGATTAGTTTTGCTCCTATCTCATTGGTACTAAGGTAGTAGTATATACTGATCATGCTGCCATTAAGTACTTAGTCTCTAAGAAAGATGCAAAGCCGAGGCTGATTCGATGGGTTCTCCTAATACAGGAGTTTGACTTGGAGATTAAGGACAGGAAAGGTACGGAGAATCAGGTTACTGACCATCTATCTAGATTAGAGAGTGGACTTAAAGAAGATGGTACAGCTATTAATGAGTCCTTTCCTGATGAGCAGCTATTTACTTTCGGGCACTCCAGATTGCCTTGGTATGATGATTTTGTAAATTATCTGGTGAGTAATGTGATGCCACCTGATTTAACTGCCCAGCAAAAGAAAAATTTTTTGAGTGATGTCAAGTATTATGTTTGGGATGAACCCTTCCTATATAAGCAATGTAAAGATCAAATTTTGAGAAGGTGTGTTCACATGGAAGAAGTAGAGGATATACTTAGACATTGCCATTCTTCTGATTATGGAGGGCATTTTGGAGGAGAGAGGACAGCAGCCAAGGTTTTACAATCTGGATATTATTGGCCCACGTTATTTAAGGATGCCCACTACTTTGTGCTGAAATGTGATAGATGTCAGAGGATAGGTAATATTTCCAAAAGAAATAAGATGCCTCTTACTAATATTTTAAATTAGAACTCTTTGATGTCTGGGGCCTTGATTTCATGGGACCATTTGTTCCTTCATATGGCAACCTCTATATTCTTGTGGCTGTGGACTATGTGTCAAAATGGGTTGAAGCAATGGCCTTACCAACTAATGATGCCAAGGTAGTGATAAGGTTTTTAAAGAAGAATATTTTTACACGATTTGGCACACCTAGGGCTATCATTAGTGATGGAGGATCCCACTTTTGCAATCGAAGTTTTGATGGGCTATTAAAGAAATATAGGGTCAAACATAAGGTAGCCACTGCTTATCACCCACAGACGAGTGGCCAAGTAGAGTTGTCCAATAGGGAAATTAAGGGGATATTAGAGAAAACAGTGAACCCAAGTAGGAAGGACTGGTCCATTAGGTTAGAGGATGCACTTTGGGCCTCTAGGACAGCCTTTAAAACACCTTTAGGAATGTCCCCTTATTAACTTGTTTATGGTAAAGCCTGTCATCTACCAGTAGAGATTGAGCACAAGGCCTATTGGGCCCTTAAGAACCTGAATTTCAATTTAGAAGCAACAGGAGAGAAGAGGTTGCTACAGCTTAATCAGTTAGATGAGTTCAGGTTGAAGGCATTTGAGAATGCCAAGCTCTACAAGGAAAAGACTAAGCGATGGCATGATAAGAAAATTAAGGAGAGACACTTCGAGTCAGGCCAACAGGTTCTGTTGTTTAATTCACGCTTGAAGTTGTTTCTAGGAAAGCTTAAGTCTAGGTGGTCAGGTCCCTTTACCATTACACAAGTATTCCCTTATGGAGCCATTGAAATTATGGATGAGACCCTAAATCAACCTTTAAGGTTAATGGGGGCAAACTGAAACACTATTTTGACGGAGGATTTGATCGTCAGCATTCTATGACCACTTTAGCAGACCCTCCTCCTTCTGATCCTGCTACTTAGCTTTATTTTTCTTTTTCACTTTTTGTACAGTTCTTTTCTTTTCTGTTGTTTCTTTCTTTGTTTATTTTGCAGATGTCTCTCCTAGAATTACATTTTTAATCAAGCTTCAATTGTTCGTCATCATCAGAAAGGGGAGTACTTTGTTCCTGAACTTCAATTCTTACATTATCTGCACACTGAGGACACTGTGCACTTCAAGTTTAGGGGAGGGGATATTACTTGAGCAGTTTTTGAAAAATTGGGCCAAAAATTGAAAATTTCTTCAAAATTTTTTAAAAATCCAAGCTTAAACTGTTTGATTTTGGGATGATTTAGTACTTAGCATGTAGTTTTCCCATATTCCGATGATATGACCCCATGATTAAGTATGATTTTGACTGACTTAGAAGCATGATTATAGGAAAAGCATGAAGTTGAATTCTTGAATTTTCTTGATTCTGATTGTGATTTCCTCATCTTACGCACATGTCATGTCATGAATTTGAATATTTATTTAGAGAAAGCTTATGTGGACATAGGGGTGCATTTGTTCAGTAGATTTTGTGTATCATATTCTAGAATTTGTTTGATCTTGTCTCGAGGCGAAATATTATATCACACTTAATTAGGGAGATGATTTAGGCCATCTTTGGATCGGTTGAGCCTTTAGAGCCATCCTTGTACATACTTTATCCCTAGTCACCCATCTGGACCAAATAAGCTTTTCTCTGTAAATACACCTGCATTATTTTCCTTAGCCTAAAGTATTCTTTTCCTATCCCTTACCTCGAAAGCATGGAAAGTCATTGGATATATTTTGAGCTTTGTACATATGGGTACTTGGTGATAGTAAAAATTCGAAAAAAAATGTGAAGAAAAAGAGAAAAAAAGAAAAAGAAGAAGAAAGAAGAAGAAGAAAAATAAAAAAAATAGAATAAAATATCTAGTAAAAGAAATAAGTTTGGGGGAAATAAATATGAGCTCTTACATTAAAGATCCTAGAAAGTAATGCATGTTAAGGGGTAATTAAACCTAAATCGACTTTATCATACCTTAACCCCAGCCTGACATTACAAGCTTAATGAAGTCCTACTGATCTTTGGTTAAGTGTGACTACATTAGTGGAGAGATTAGTGAAAAGCAAACTTATGGGAATGATCACATGTCATTGACTTTGCATTCATTGTGTTTGCATAATTTGATCTGGGTAATATACTGTGAAGTGACCTTGACATTTTCACACACACACGAGGAGTCCAATTTGGGTTAGGACTTGTGATGGAATAATTCTAAGTGTTGGACTTGTAATTGTGAGTCTTTGATTTCATAGTCTGTACTTTTTCTTTGAGGATAATGTTGGGGAAATTATTATGCTTTGTACTTATCATTCCTATAATTATTTTGTTTTGCTTGAGGAGAAGCAAAAGCTAAAGTTTGGGGTGTGATAATTCTATTTTTTTATAGAATTATTTGTGCTTAAATTACTAATTATTTATTTAATGCCCATATTTTTTTATTAATAATCCCTTTTATTTAATTAAAATTTTTTAATGTGCAGAAAAAGTAAATCCGGATGAAACTCAGTCGTTTCAGATGAAATTAGGCTGAAAACGAGCTAAAGGAGAATGGACCACTTCCAATTTGCAGACCGAGTCATCAGTCGTCTGGACATGCGTGATGCTAGGTGTCCGTATTTTATTTGCTCCGAAATGATAAGAAAGACACCGTGCCAACCCTTTGGAAGACACATGGCGGGCCACATCGCACAGCTAATTGGACAAAAAGACTGATGATGTGGAAATATCTACTCTGCAGCAAATCAAATGAAGACAAGTGGCCAAACAATGCCAACTCATCTAGGATGAAAATTTAGCATTGTATCCTTATGTTTGTGTATAAATAGAACATGATGGCAATTGAAAATGTATGTAGGTTAGGGTAGAATAGCTTTTAGATTAATTTTAAAAGTTTTCCTTAGAATTTCTGCATAGTTTTACAAGTTGTTTACTGTTCATTCACTATTCACTTTATGAAATTATTTGTTTCATTCTCTAATTTCATGGTATTTCATTAGCAATCTTGTTCACCTTTTTCTTCTTGTTTGGTTTGCAAAAATCTATTGCTGGATGTTTCTTATTCAGTGATGTTTTAAATAGAAATTTAAAGCTATCAGTATCAAGTTTTCGGTTTCCAAATTCATTTCTATATTTGTTTGATAAACCGTGAGTTTGATTTTAGCTTTCGGTTTGTCCTTGTTTGAGCAATCGGGCTTCAGGATATCTTCATTCAATCTTCTCCCCTTTGATTCTGTTACCTTGATGTGGGATGATGCAAAGCATTTGTCCACATCAGGAGCTATGTGGAGTCACGGCTGGAGAAGAAACTGAAGCTACCCGAGGAGGTTGAGTTCTCTGTTTACGTAGTTGAAGCTCTCGGACGATGTGGCAATGGTTGTTAAATCCTTTCGGGTTTAAAATCATATGCTACTTTGCATCATTGTTTTATTCTTTCCTTATTCCATTTTGTATTTGCATGTTTTTCCTTATTCAGTGCTTGCTTGTAGTTAGAGTATGACTTCCATGTTTACTGGATTTATTTACATTCCCCGCATAATATTTCATTTACTGCATTGTACTTCATTTTCCTTATAGTTTGTTACTTGCTGGATTGTGAAAAGGTTGGGATGAGTTTTTCGGTGTAGAGTTTCAAGAAGTAATCCATAGGAGCATAAGTTCAGACTCGAGCATTTTTACTCTCTATTATGCCCTGTTTTGGTTATTGCTTACTGTTTCTATAAGTTTTGTGCTAACTGGTTTTGTTGCTTGTTGTTATTGTTACTGAGCATAAAGTTAGGAGGCTGAAGATGATGTTAGACCAGGATGCAGCTGCTGCTGTTGAAGTAATCCCTTGGCACCCAGCAGTTGAACATGAGCTGAGTGATGCAGAAATCAGAAGCAACATGTTGCAGTAGACATTAACTGGGCAGAGGGAGTGTGAAGCAGAACAGCATGTTGGACGTGCCTGCTAGCTGGGCAGGACAGCAGCTGGGAGCAGCCGCACGGCAGGAGCAGAGTGTAGGATAAAGCAGATTGGCCGCATGTCCGTAGCACCTGCAGGCAGAGCAACATAACGGGGAAGACAGTGCAACAGTGCACTTGCAAAGCAAAAATCGGGACCACTGTGTTATTAATTGATAAGGCCACGTTTGGCTAGCCCCTTGTAGTTGTTTAATTCATTTTGCATGCATTTTAGTTAGATTAATTTGAATTTTATTAGTTAGCTTAGTTAGTTGATTTCTTATGTGCATGATTAGTCATAGTTCAATTGATTGATTAGTCTAGAATTTAGATTTAATTATGCCATTAGTTAATTTTATTTTAGTAATAGGTTTTCCAATTAGAATTAATTTAGATTAAACTCATTTTATGCATTTTTAATTTAGTCTTCATTTTGATTAAATCTTAGGTTAGTTTAAATTGCAATTTTCTATTAATTAGATTAATTTGCATGCACATTTCATTTTAAGTTTGTTTAATTTTTAGTTTAATTAACTCTATTTCTTTATTTTTATATTCGCACTTTAATTGCATTAATTCATTTTAACTGTTTTAATTTTCTTTTGTAGGTTATTTCCTTTTAATTACTCGGAGTACTGTAAGTAAATTTTGCTCGGTTTCATTTCCTTTAGTTCTTATTATTTTATTGCTTCCCAGTATATTTTTAATTAGCCTTAGTAGATCACCCACTTTAAATTCATAATTTGCTAGGATATAGTTAGGGTAAGATGAACCGGTACTTAATTGGGTAGTCAACTTCTCTTTAGGATGATAACTCGGGACTCAAATCCCATTATTACTTGTACGACCCGTGCACTTGCGGACATATACCCTTTGGGCATGCCAGTCTTCATTTAATTTACTGCAGAGTAGATATTTTCACATCACTTCGTCTTCTAGTCCACTTGGCTGTGTGATGTGGGTCGGCGTGTGTCTTCCAAAGGGTTGGCAAGGTATCCGCCGATCTTTTCGTTTTGAAGAGAATAAAATACTAACACTCGACATCCCACGTGTCTAGATGAATGGTGACTCGGTCTGCAAATTGGAAGTGGTCCATTCTCTTTTAGCCCGTTTTTAGCCCATTTTTTACTAAAACGACTGAGTTTCATCCGGATTTAATTTACCTACACATTAAAGAATTTTAGTTAAATAAAGGGGATAATTACTAAAATAAATTTGAGATTTAAATAATTAATTAGGATATTAAGCACAAATAATTCTATTAAAAATAGGATTATCATAAATCAAAAAGGATGTTTCAAATTGAATTTCCCTTTTATTATGAGATTTGAAAATGATGAGTATGAGATGATTTGTACATGATAATCTTACCATGTTTTAAATGCCAATTACCATGATTTAAATACATGATATATGTATATGCATATGGCATAGTTTTTGTTTTCCTTATGCTCCAATTATAAATGATTTATGCATAACATTATCAGCATGTAGATAGGGTAGCTATCTACCATGCTTGCATTATTACCTTACTAAGCATGTAGTTACTCATCCCTCCATATTTTCCCCCTCTAAAAAGGGTACCTAGCAGCCCAGTGAGGACTGAGGCGTTTTATTTTGGACATCCACTGCTTCCATCGCTAAGAGGTATACACATGAAGATTCTTTTTGTATCTAAACAATTGTAAAAGCATAGTAGTCATTCTGAGTTGTAATTATGGGGGATGTAGGTGTAAGTGAACATATCTTGTATAAAGGAACATTTAACCCTCAAGTGTATCACATCATTTTCTTATTAACTGAGAATGAATGATAAGTGGTCATTATTATTGACTCACAGCCCAACTGTGCAATGGTAAGGTTGTTTATGACCGGGTAATGGAAATGTAAAAATTACGAAAAATTTATAATTATTTTCGGATAAAAAGGATAAAATGGGTTGTGACATTACTATTCTCCAGATGTGGAGTATATCTCTATAAATCAGCCTCTGACGACATCAATTCCTTTAACTATAGGTCATTTGTGAGACCTGAGAATCTTATGTACCTTAGTCATGAGATTCGCATTATGAAGATTGTAATTGGTGAATGTAATTATGTTATATCGATTCACACGCAAGTTTTAAACATAATGAAGTATATGGAGAAGAAGTTTTTAAGTCTTAAATGTGTATGGATTGAAATATGGACTATGGAGTAGATTGTAGTAAGTTTACATTGAGTTTCCTGTAAATTTGTGCAGCAGTAGTAGGATCTGTGAAGGCCAGATTGATCTCTAAGGGAGGAGAGATCGATCCCGAGGCTCCAAGATGCAAAAGAAGGTAAGCAGATTGATCTCATGCTGCCTTTGCCTAGCAAGAATCGATCTTGTCACTAGGGCAGATCGATCTCCTTAAGTCTCGGCCTGGAAGAGATCGATCCCTACCCTTTGCCAGATTGATCTCCACTTACAAGAATAGACCGATCTCAACCCTCGACCAGATCGATTTTGTAGTTGTTAATGGAGCAGTTGAAATCAAGCAGAGATCGATTTCAATCAATGCTAGATCGATCTCATACACCTTGCCTATATAAGAATCACGAGATTTTACTTGGAAACTGAGCCTCTCTCACCTACATATGATAATTCTATATTTTTAGAATTAATTTTGCTTAATTCCCTAATTAATTATTTAAATCCCCAATTTATTTTGTTAATTATCCCCTTTATTTAATTAAAATCCTCATGTTTGCAGATAAATTAAATCCAGATGAATTTTAACTATTTTAGTAGACAATAGACCAGAATTGAGCTAAAATCGAGATTGGACCATGCAGACAACACGATCCTAGCACATCTAATTAGACAAAAAAGACAGATGACATGGAAATATTATTTTTCAAGGAGCCAATGGTGTGAAGACAAGTGGCCAAACAATGCCAACTCATCTAGGATAAAAAAGAAAATTACAATTGTACCTCTAAGTGTGTGTATAAATAGAATATGATGGCAATTGAAAAAAGGGGTAGCCTAGGTTAGAATAGAGGTAAAATTAGGGTAGAATAGTTTTAATGTTTATTTTAGGATTTATTATTTTTAAGCTTTTTCTTTTTCCGATAGACACTATTGTTAGATTACTATTCATGTTAACTTTTATTTTCATGCAAAGTTTTTGCTCATTTCTAGTTCTTTGTTTTATTAATGAATAGTTTCATTTCCATTTTCTCTAGTGTTCGATTTCGTTTCAATCCCAGATCTTTATTTTAGTGCTAACATGAAAATCATTGTTTTTTCTAGCTGTTAGCTCTTGGTTTTCCAACTTGCTTATGTTTTTGTTTGTTAAACTATTGTTCTTGCAAATCTCGGTTAGATTTTTTTGGTGCATTCGGGTGGCACATTATTTCATTCATTCTTCCACCTTATGGTTCTGTTGCGTTAATGTGGATTGATGCTGATTATTTATCCACATCAAGAGCATAGTTGTGACGCCCCGAAAGTGCGAAAAATAGGGCTAATTTAAAACTTTTTACTCATTAATTCACAATTAAGGGTGCATTCCTGTGCAGTGTCATACATCATCATAATTATCATGCCTCAGGATCTCATCATAATATAGTATATATTGTATTATATACATTACTCAATTCCAAGTTAATTAATCCTAATACATCCCGTACATCACTGTACAATAAGTGTCTGTAAATATAACTCTAGTCTGGGTACATGAATAGTAAATATCTACCTCAGTACACAAAATACGGCCTGGAGCTCAAGTCCTCCACTAGCCTCTAACCCGTACGTCGCAGGGAACTCACTTCACTTGAAGCGATCTGGGGGGAAGAGAAAACAGGGTGAGCTTCCAAATCGCTCACTAAGGGGGTAAGGGAACTCAGTTATATAAATCATATCACACATCACAAATATGTATTTGTTTATGAAGCTCATTTGAAATCGTAGCATGAAAGATTCTCAAAACATCATCATCTCATAACTCATAAATCATGTGAAAACATGAAGGTAAAAAGGCTCAATATTGAGCAGTCACAAGCATGTGTAAATATATGCGATAATGGCTATTCTCAAAATACGTGATAAAAATCACCTCAGTAAACAGCACGTGACAAGGTCACAAAACACAACTCATGTGTAAAACGAGACTAGGCAATAAAACTCAATTAAAACTCGTCATGGCACATCAAATGTGTAATCTCCTCTGGGCGCGCATCCTAAGCATCCTCGCATAGAGGGAACATCGACAATATGGTCGTATGCATGGTACATTAGACTTATATGTTACCAGAACAAGGCCCGGCCTTACATGCTACCAGAGCAATGCCTCGCCTCATGCACACTATCACGTGGTCCCTGGGTCGGTTCCCAGGCGGCCCACACTCTCGGTCTTACATGCTACCAAAGCAAGGCAACCCAGCGTTACCAGAACGGGGGTCATCTCACGTCACTAAAACGGAGGCATCTCTCGTTACCAAAACGGAGGCATCTCTCGTTACCAAAACGGAGGAATACCAGACTTACATGCTACCAGAGCAAGGCCTCCCAACGCTACCAAAGCGGAGGAATAATCGGACTTACATGTTACCAGAACAAGGCCTGTGGTCCCTAGGTCAGTACCTAGGCGTCCCACTATATCGATCTTACATGCTACCAGAGCAAGGCCTGATGTGTATTCAACATGACACGCCTAAGTCTCAATCATTAGCCATTATCTTATAAAACGTTATGCCTTCACGTAGAACTCATAATGGTTTTCTCTCGTAAAACTCATTTAAAACATTTGTGTACTCAACACAAAACATATTAAAACCGAGTTCACATTTTCTCAAATCTCAATATCGCCTTAACATAGAGCCCAATTTACTTTTCACGCAAACTCAAAGGTTTATAAAGCAATTTCACACTCAGCTTATAAACTCATAAAATAATGGGCTCCAACCGGCTATAAAAACCGTGTGCAATTATATCACAAAACAACACCAAACATGCTTGTATTCTCTAAATCATGGTTCATGCTACAACGATTCATCAAAACACATACACAAATGGTTTAGTTTTCCCTTACCTCTTTGCACCTCGTATAGTGCAATCGTTTCCCCCGTATCACGGACTAGCCTCGCATTCCACTCTGGAACTCCCGAGCTGTCCAAACAATGTTAAAACATCAATACTCATTATCACATCAACCTCAATTCTCAAAATCGAGCATAATTGCTCATAACTCCTCAAATTTCTCAATTCTCATAACTCTATCACAAAGCATAATCTCGCTCCCAACACCTCAACATTCTATATTTCCTATGCCACAATATCTATGCTAATTCACCACATTGTCTAAATCTCCATTTATAGCTCAAGATTCCTAAATTTACCAAAGTTGCTAAATATCATCATCACTCCAACTACATTGTAATTTCATCAATCCCTAATCATTTTTCAGCTATTTCAACACAATGCCAACAACTATCATCACCAAAATCATCTCAAATATAAGGACCGAAGTTTAGAAATTACCCAAAACTTGTGGAGAGCTTATCTCTTGCCTCGATTCGATCCATCTTTCGATTTCCAAGTATGTTGTTCTCCCTTGGGTGAGGAACAACTTTCCTTCTTGCCACAACTTCTGATTTGGACGGAAATGGGTGCTTTGGATGAGTGAGAAAGCTAGGGCTTGGTGAAAATGGGGGTTGGAAGAGAGAGAAAGTGAAATTGCAGGAGAAAGCAAGGATTCCTTATATAGACTGAGGGTAGGAGATCGATCTGGCTCTTGATGAGATCGATCTGCATTTGAATTTGGGGACGATTTGGGGTAATTTATGCCTAGGAGATCGATCTGTCGAGGGGTGAGATCGATCTCTTTATGGCTTTATGAGATCGATCTGCGCCTTGGGGAGATCGATATTCTCTCAAACAAAAACATTTGGAGATCGATCTCTTCCTCATGAGATCGATCTTCTCTCAAACAGAATCATAAGGAGATCGATCCTCTTCCATTGGAGATCGATCTGCTCCTTAAATTCCTCCTTCCTTGTCATTTTTAACTCACCAGATTGATCTCTCCTTCTCCCAGATCGATCTGTCCTCATAGCTTCATACTTATTTTAAATACTTAACATATAAATCTCCAATTATCATTCCCCAATTCACTTAGCTCAATAAATTATACTTCAAGTTCATATTACATAATTAAAATATGTCTGGAATCCTCAGATCTCAAATCCTCCCCACCTTAAAAGAATTTGGACCTCCAAATTGAACTCAACTAGTCAAAGAGATGGGGGTATTTCTCCTTCATGAGGTTCTCTAGTTCCCACGTTGCCTCTTCCCTTGACTGATGTTTCCACAAAACTTTCACTAATGGGATGCTCTTGGTTCTCATTACCTTCTCCTTTCTATCGAGAATCTGGACGGGTTCCTCAGTGTATCTCATGTCCTCCTGTATGTCCATCTCGTCATACTCTATAACATGAGAAGGGTCCGGGTGGTACTTCCTCAACATAGACACATGAAGGACGTTGTGTATTCCGAACATCTGTGGGGGTAATGCTAATCTGTAAGCTACTTCTCCCACTCTCTCAAGAATCTTGAATGGTCCTATGTATCGAGGACTCAATTTTCCTTTCTTCCCAAATCGCATGATACCCTTACTCGGTGATATTTTCAGAAATATTGCGTCACCAACATCAAACTCGAGTGGCCGTCTACGCACATCCGCGTAGCTTTTTTGTCTACCTTGTGCAGCCTGTAGCCTCTCACATATGAGTTTTACACTCTGTACAGCTTGCTCAACAAGCTCGAGAGCATTTATCTTTCTGTCACCGACTTCTTCCCAAGCTACAGGGAATCTACACCTCCTACCATATAGAGCCTCAAAGGGTGCCATTCCAATACTTGCATGATAGCTGTTATTGTACGCAAACTCTGCTAGGGGCAGGTGATCATCCCATGATCCCTTAAAATCCATCGTACACGCCCTCAACATATCCTCCAGGGTTTGAATAGTCCTCTCTGACTGACCATCTGTCTGAGGATGATAGGCGGTACTAAAACTCAATCGAGATCCCATGGACTCCTAAAACTGGGTCCAAAATCTGAAAGTAAACCGAGAATCTCTATTAGAAGTAATACTCACTGGAGCCCCATGTAATCTAGCTATCTCGCTGACATACAGCTCAGCTAAGGCATCCACAGTATCTGTGCTCTTGATGGCAAGGAAGTGGGCACTCTTAGTCAATCTATCCACAATTACCCATATTGCATCACAACCTCTTCGGGTCCTCGGTAAACCCATATTAAAATCCATGGTGACATGCTCCCATTTCCATAATAAAATCCATGGTGACAACCTCTTTAACTCTGATCCGAAGTTCGACGAACTGCTCTAATAAATCCCATTCCCAGATCATCATAGCAGATATTATACTCTTCCTGCTCAGGGCATCAGCAACTACATTCGCCTTACCCGGATGATATAGAATCTCGCAGTCATAATCCTTAAGGAGTTCCATCCATCTCCTTTGTCTCATGTTTAACTTTTTCTGATCAAAGAGATATCTTAAACTCTTGTGATCAGTGAAGATTTGGAATCTTTCCCCATATAAGTAGTGTCGCCAGATCTTCAAAGCAAATACCACAGCGGCTAACTCCAAATCATGCGTGGGGTAATTTCGCTCTTGGTCTTTCAACTATCGCGATCCATATGCGACCACTCTTCCGTGCTGCATAAGCACACACCCCAATCCTTGATGAGATGCATCACTATACACCGAAAATCCTCCTGATCCCTCAGGAATAGTTAACACAGGTGCCGCTGTCAATCTCCCTTTTAACTCCTAAAAATTGAGCTCACATTGATCAGTCCATATGAACGGAGTCTCCTTACGCGTGAGTTTAGTCAAAGGAGCGGCAATCCTTGAAAATCCTTTCACAAATCTTCTGTAATATCCTGCCAAACCAAGGAAGCTTCGCACCTCAGTAACTGTCCTCGGTCTCTCCCAACTAAGCACAGCTGCTACTTTACTTGGATCCACTGATACTCCTTCCTCTGAGACTATATGACCAAGGAAAGCTATCCGGTTCAGCCAAAACTCACACTTACTAAGCTTTTCATATAATTGCTTATCTTGGAGTATCTGAAGTACTAACCACAAATGCTGTGCATGCTCCTCATACGACTGAGAGTATACCAGGATATCATCAATAAAGACTATCACAAATTTATCTAGATAGTCTCTGAACACCTCGTTCATTAACCTCATAAATGCAGCAGGGGCTTTCGTCAATCCAAAGGACATCACTAGAAATTCCTAATGGCCATACCTTGTCCTGAAGGCCGTCTTGGGAATATCTTCTTCTTTGATCCTCAATTGGTGATAGCTCGATCTCAAATCAATCTTAGAAAAGACTGAGGCCCCTCTTAGTTGATCAAGTAGATCATCAATCCTGGGCAGTGGGTATTTATTCTTCATCGTGGCTTTATTCAACAGCCGGTAGTCTACGCATAATCTGAGACTACCATCCTTCTTCTTGAAAAATAAAACCGGTGCTCCCCACGGTGAAACACTAGGCCTGATGAACCCTTGATCCAATAACTCCTGTAGTTGTTTCTTCAATTCCTCAAGTTCCACTAATGCCATTCTGTAGGGAGGTTTAGAGATCGGCTGAGTATCTGGTACTAAATCAATGGTAAACTCCAGCTCTCTCTCTGGTGGCAAACCTGGCAGCTCATCTGGGAAAACATCTGGGAATTCACACACCACAGTTATATCCTCAATCTTCGGATGTTCCCGCTCATCATTTGAGATGAGTGTTTCGTAACCTTCACATGAACCATCATATTTAATACTCTCAAAAATAATATTAAAATTCTCAAATTACTTACTAGAATTCCACATATTCATTTCCTTAATATCTCAGCCGTACACTGTAAGGTTCAAGTAGGGAGAAAGTTACAATCTTAGTGTAGCAGTCTAAACTCACTCGATTGGTTGCCAACCAATCCATCCCCAGAATTACATCAAACCCATGTATATTCAACATGATTAGATCTGCTAACATCACTCTATCTCCCACCTTTATTTCACCTCCTCTACAGATTAACTCAGTTCTCTGGGATTCACGCATAGGGGTATTTACATGTAGTACATACTCTAGAGGTTCAAACTTCAAATTTAGACTACATGCAAAATGTTTTGAAATAAACGAATGCGTGGATCGTGGATCCTGGATCTATCAACACATGAGCCTTATGATTACAGACAGAAAGTGTACCTTTTATAGTTTCTGCTGAAGTGTCCGTAGTTTCCTTATCCAGGGCAAACACACGTCCCTATGTCACAGGTTTCTTCCCTTTCTCTGCAGCAGTGGCCCGTCTCTGGGGATTCACTCTCTGAGGTTGCTGTCTAGTAGGCTCCGGAGCATGTGGTATCTGAGGTTGAGGACAGTCCTTCACTCTTGACCCATGTCACCACATCTAAAACATCCACGGATCGACCCAGTACAACTTCCCTCATGCGATCGACCACGGTCTCTACAAACCCTTATCTCTGGCCTGCCATATCGAGGGGTCTCCTTGATAATAGGATAAGCTCTGGGTCTCTCCAATCTGCCCGTCTGTACCTCAATCCTTCTTCTCCTGAAGGAACCTCTCCGAACATCTGCTTGAGATATCGCTGGCCTCTTGCCTTTGTCCCTAATCACTGCTCCAAACTCATTCTGGGACTGTACAATTTCAATTCCCCTCTCAATCTCTTGTGCTCGTCTCAGAGCATCTCCAAACTCAGTAATACACAACCCAATCAATCGATCTCTGATGATAGGCTTCAATCCATACACAAATCTCTCTGTGCGGAGCTCTTCATTCTTGAAAGTCTCTGGATCATTTCTCAGCAGAGTGGTAAATCGGCTCTCGTAATCATCTACAGACATGTCACCCTGTACCAAACTCAAAAACTCTACTTGCCTCTTTCTCTGGGCAGCTCGTGGTACATATAGGGCTCTAAAGGCTGTCTGGAACTCTTCCCAACCAATCACATCTTGGTGGGACATCAAAATACCCTGGGTAGTACCCCACCAATCTCGAGCTCTCCCTTTCAACATATAGGCGCTCATACTAACCCTTTCAGCATCGGTGCACCCCAAATAGTCGAATATAACTCTCAACTCCGTCAACCACTCCTCAGCCTCTGTAGGATCCTTCTTTCCCCTAAATGCAGGTGGATTCATTTTCAAAAAGTCCTTCAGACGGACCATACTTCTATCATCAAGCTGAGTGACGGGAGGCATTGGGGGTAAGGGAGGTCCTTGTGGTGGTGTAGGAGTAGTACCCGAGGTATTAACTCCAAAGTGTTGCGCGAATAACGCTGACATCTGCTCAAAACCTTGCCTCACATCGGTCTCAATTCGATTAAATCGAGAATTAGGACTCTCTGGTTGTGGGACAGGTGGCGGAGGGGACTCTGCCTGCCTCCTCGAACGACCTCGTCGTTTACTCATTCTCTATCTCAACTCGTCTCCTACGCGTACATATCAAAATCGATTGAAATCTCAATCCTCAGATTCAGTGCATGACCAGACTATTACAGACACTTGGGATGTATTCTATTTCACCTAACCGACACTGACAGTACTAAACACCCTAAGCTCTGATACCAAGAAAACTCTGTGACACCCCGGAAGCACAGAAAATAGGGCTAATTTAAAACTTTTTACTCATTAATTCACAATTAAGGGTGCATTCCTATGCAGTGTCATACATCATCATAATTATCATGCCTCAGGATCTCATCATAATATAGTATATATTGTATTATATACATTACTCAATTCCAAGTTAATTAATCCTAATACATCTCGTACATCACTGTACAATAAGTGTCTATAAATATAACTCTAGTCTGGGTACATGAATAGTAAATATCTACCTCAGTACACAAAATACGACCTGGAGCTCAAGTCCTCCACTAGCCTCTAACCCATACATCGCAGGGAACTCACTCACTTGAAGCGATCTGGGGGGAAGAGAAAACAGGGTGAGCTTCCAAACCGCTCAGTAAGGGGGTAAGGGAACTCAGTTATATAAACCATATCACACATCACAAATATGTATTTGTTTATGAAGCTCATTTGAAATCGTAGCATGAAAGATTCTCAAAACATCATCATCTCATAACTCATAAATCATGTGAAAACATGAAGGTAAAAAGGCTTAATATCGAGCACTCACAAGCATGTGTAAATATATGCGATAATGGTCATTCTCAAAATACGTGATAAAAATCACCTCAGTAAATAGCACGTGACAAGGTCACAAAACACAACTCATGTGTAAAACGAGACTAGGCAATAAAACTCAATTAAAACTCGTCATGGCACATCAAATGTGTAATCTCCTCTGGGTGCGCATCCCAGGCATCCTCGCATAGAGGGAACGTCGACAATATGGTCGTATGCATGGTATATTGGACTTATATGTTACCAGAACAAGGCCCGGCCTTACATGCTACCAGAGTAATGCCTCGCCTCATGCACACTATCACGTGGTCCTAGGGTCGGTTCCCAGGCAGCCCACTCTCTCGGTCTTACATTCTACCAAAGCAAGGCCACCCAGCGTTACCAGAACGGGGGTCATCTCACATCACCAAAATGGAGGCATCTCTCGTTACCAAAACGGAGGAATATCGGACTTACATGCTACTAGAGCAAGGCATCCCAACGCTACCAAAGCGGAGGAATAATCGGACTTACATGTTACCAGAACAAGGCCTGTGGCCCTTGGGTCGGTTCCCAGGCGTCCCACTATATCGGTCTTACATGCTACCAGAGCAAGGCCCGATGTGTATTCAACATGACTCGCCTAAGTCTCAATCATTAGCCATTATCTTATAAAACGTTATGCCTTCACGTAGAACTCATAATGGTTTTCTCTCGTAAAACTCATTTAAAACATTTGTGTACTCAACACAAAACATATTAAAACCGAGTTCCCACCGACAAAACACGTACATATTTTCTCAAATCTCAATATCGCCTTAACGTAGAGCCCAATTTACTTTTCACGTAAACTCAAAGGTGTATAAAGCAATTTCACACTCAGCTTATAAACTCATAAAATAATGGGCTCCAACCGGCTATAATAACCATGTCCAATTATATCACAACACAACACCAAACATGCTTGTATTCTCAAATCATGGTTCATTCTACAATGATTCATTAAAACACATACACAAATGGTTTAGTTTTCCCTTACCTCTTTGCACCTCGTATAGTGCAATCGTTTCCCCCGTATCACGGACTAGCCTCGCATTCCACTCTGGAACTCCCGAGCTATCCAAACGATGTTAAAACATCAATACTCATTATCACATCAACCTCAATTCTCAAAATCGAGCATAATTGCTCATAACTCCTCAAATTTCTCAATTCTCATAACTCCATCACAAACCACAATCTCGCTACCAACACCTCAACATTCTATATTTCCTATGCCACAATATCTATGCTAATTCACCACATTGTCTAAATCTCTATTTATAGCTCAAAATTCCTAAATTTACCAAAGTTGCTAAATATCATCATCACTCCAACTACATTTAATTTCATCAATCCCTAATCATTTTTCAGCTATTTTAACACAATGCCAACAACTATCATCACCAAAATCATCTCAAATATAAGGATCGAAGTTTAGAAATTACCCAAAACTTATGGAGAGCTTATCTCTTGCCTCGATTCGATCGTCTTTCGATTTCCAAGTATGTTGTTCTCCCTTGGGTGAGGAACAACTTTCCTTCTTGCCACAACTTCTGATTTGGACGGAAATGGGTGCTTTGGATGAGTGAGAAAGCTAGGGCTCGGTGAAAATGGGGGTTGTAAGAGAGAGAAAGTCAAATTGCAGGAGAAAGCATGGATTCCTTATATAGACTGAGGGTAGGAGATCGATCTGGCTCTTGATGAGATCGATCTGCATTTGAATTTGGGGACGATTTGGGGTAATTTATGCCTAGGAGATCGATCTGTCGAGGGGTGAGATCGATCTCTTTATGGCTTTATGAGATCGATCTGCGCCTTGGGGAGATCGATCTTCTCTCAAACAGAAACATTTGGAGATCGATCTCTTCCTCATGAGATCGATCTTCTCTCAAACAGAATCATAAGGAGATCGATCTTCTTCCATTGGAGATCGATCTGCTCCTTAAATTCCTCCTTCCTTGTCATTTTAACTCACCAGATTGATCTGTCCTCATAGCTTCATACTTATTTTAAACACTTAACATATAAATCTCCAATTATCATTCCCCAATTCACTTAGCTCAATAAATTATACTTCAAGTTCATATTAGATAATTAAAATATGTCTGAAATCCTCAGATCTCACAATAGTGGAACTCGGTAGGAGAAGACAGTGAAGGAAACCATAGCTCGGGAGTTTCCTGTTTTCATATCTTAGATTTTTCTGCATTATTGATTTAGCGTTTAGTTTTAGTTTTTTGTATTGTCATCTTAGTTCCTGCTTTTATGGAGATGCTCAAGTTTAGTACCGAGAGATAGTGTTCGACAGGTAGCTGGATGGATCATTGAAACAAACTAGTAAGCCGATCGATTCTCTGTTCTCCCCTGTTTTCCCATCGATTTGTTGTTCATATTTTATTTTGTTTTAAGTTTTAGTTTCAGTCCCTTTAAGTTGTTGTTCTTCATTGACTAAAATGCATATTACATATTCTCTTGCTAATGTTCTCTTTCATTCCATGTTCTGTTGTGCTGTTCATATTCTGATAAGAGTTGATGTGCTGTTCGGTAAGAAATGGTGACAGCAGCTGCTTAGTAACCAATGCCCAGCTGATGCCGAGATACACCTTCTAATAATGTTGGTTACGGAGAGGGTGTACTGGTGATTAGTTTAGACTGAAGCAGATGCTAGCTGGGCAGACGAGGAATGTCCTCGATCTGTTGTAGCTTCCTGTGTAGCAGAGGAGGACATACACTAGCTGGACAGGTTAAGGATACTCACTAGGAGCAGTACATCAGATGCAGCACTTGAGACATGCATTGGACTGTGTACAGCTGGGAATAGCAGCACCTGGAGCAGAAGTCGCGGACGATTCCTGGACACCCAAGAACAGTAGGACAAAACCGAGGACAGGACAATTTCTGCTAGAGAAGAATGTATACAGTGTACACATGCACAATCGGGACCACTTGGATTTGCAAATGTCTAAGGCCACGTTTGGCTAAATCATTGTAGATGTTTAATTTATTTTGCATGCATTTTTAGATAGATTAATTTCAAGTTTATTAGTTAGCTTAGTTAGTTGATTTCTCAATTGCATGTTAGTTATATTTTCTTTGTTTCATTAGTGTAACTTAGATTTAGTTAAATCAGTAATTAATTTTTATTCTAGTATTAGGGGTTGTGCTTAAAATTAATTTAGATAAATTCATTTTATGCATTTTAAGTTTTAATTAAAATTCCAAAAATTATTTTTCATGCATTAGTTAATTTTTATTGTTAAGTTAGTAATTAGTGATAATTAGGATTAATTTAGATTTAATATTTTAATCTTTTAGATTTGTAGTTAGTTTCTTAATTAAATTGCATTTTTATTAATTAGTCTAATTACGTGCATATCTTATTCTAGGATAGTTTAATTTTAGTTTAATCAATTTTATTGCTTTATTTTCTTATCTGCATTTTAATGCGTGAATTATTTTTAACTGTCTTAATTTTCTTTTGTAGGTTGATTGCTTGGAGCATTGTAAGTATTTTTAGTTCAGTTTTATTTTATTTAGTTGCTTTCCAGTAATTTTAATTTTTAGCCTTAATTGATCACCCACTTTTAATCTCATAATTTGCTAGGATATACCATAGGGTAAGATTAACCGGTAATTAATTAGGCTAACTAACTTTTCTGAGGGATGATAATTTCGGGACTCAAATCCCATTATTACTTGAATGACTCGTGCACTTGCGGACAGTACCCTTAGGGCGTGTCAAGTTTTTGGCGCCGTTGTCGGGGAAGTTTTAATTAGTTGTTAATTAATATCGGTGAAATTATGCTTAGGTGTAATTCTAGCTTGTAAATATTTAGGTTGTTAATATTTAGAAGTTTAATCTAAATTAGTTAATTAAAAAAATTAAATAAAAAATTAAAAAATTTAAAATTTCGAAAAAAATTTCTAAGGACTTTATGATGTTTGCATGCGTAGAGTCAAGAGTTTTGATTGCTTTCCTCTAGATCCTAAAATTGAATGTACTCTTAGAAAAATTCGAAAGGACTCTAGGAAATTTATAGCTCCGCTGCAAAACACAATGACAGAAATAGGGAAATTAGAACCGTTGGAGATTATGCAATGCCGACGATTAGAGGATATTATTTCGACATTAGGCCACCAGCTGTCCCTACAAATAACTTTGAAATTAAGCCCGTAGTCCTCCAGATGATTCAGACTTCTTTACAGTTCAGTGGGCTTCCACACGATGACCCACATGCTCACCTTGGGCAATTCCTAGACTTATGCAAGACGTTCAAACATAATGGATTATCTGATGATGTGCTTAGGCTTAGGTTATTCCCTTTCTCACTTAGGGATAGGGCGAGACACTGGTTGACCTCCCTGCCTCCAGGATCCATTTCTACATGGGATGAGTTAGCCCATCAATTTCCATCTAAGTTTTTCCCTCCCTCTAAAATGGCCCAACTCCGTAGTAATATATCTTCCTTTGCCTAGTACGACTCTGAATCTCTTTATGAAGCATGGGAACGATATAATGAGCTTCTGAGGAAGTGCCCTCACCATGGCCTACCTCTGTAGTTGCAAGTCCAGACCTTCTACAACGGACTTACAAGCCCAAATAGGACCATTGTTGACGCTGCTGTGGGTGGAGCGCTAATGTGTAAAACAGAGGAGGAAGCTTACGAGTTGTTAGAAAAGATGGCGGCTAACAACTATCTATGGTCCTCGGAGAAGCAAATGCAAAAGAAGCTGGCTGGTATTTATAAGCTCGACACACTGTTTACCTTGACCTCTCAAATTGCTAATCTTACGAAGAAGGTATAGTCGCTCAGTACCCAGCATAATCCTTCCAGTCATAATCTTGTCTATTCTGTACAAAGTCCTTTTCTTTCCTGCGAGCTGTGTAGCGGTACCCACTCTGTAGATAGGTGTCCGCTCAACTTAGAATCGGTTCAGTATGTTGCCCCCTCTCAAACGCAATAGAACAACCCTTTTTCAAACACCTACAACCGAGGGTGGAGGAACCATCCTAACTTCTCCTGGAGCCAAATCCAGGGGCAAACTTCTAGCTCTAGACCTGTAGGACTCCCTGGTTTTCAAGATCCACTGGTTCAGGTACCACCACAGCCACAATTTCCATTTCATCCGCCTTCTCATCACCCATACCCACTTCATCCATCGCCACCACCACCACCACCACTTATGCAGCCCCAACTCTACCATGCACCAGCAGCTGAGAAGAAGCCTACATTAGAGGAAATGTTCACGACTATCCTGGAAAGTCAAGCTGCTTCAATTAAGAACTTAGAAGTTCAGGTTGGACAAATAGCTAGTGCTCTTAGCTAACGTCCTCAAGGGACCCTTCCTAGTAACACTGAAGTTAATCTTGTTAAGCAAAGGCAGGGTAAGGAACATGTTAGATCCATCACCCTTAGGAGTGGCAGAGAGCTAGATGAGCCACAAGTTAAGTCTGGACCTGAACAGCCCATAGTTGATAAACACATAGGTTCTAATGAAGCAGCTCAAAAAGAGTAGGAACACCAAGATCAGGTTGAAATGGAAACAAAGCTAGGTGCTTCTTCATCTATACCTTCTTCTTCTTCACAGCCTTCCTCATCCTCTAATGCTACACATGTTTCCACTACATCCCCTCCAGTTAGACCACCAATACATTTTCCTCAAAGGTTTTAAAACCAAAAGCTTGATCAACAATTCGCTAAATTTCTTGAGGTTTTTAAGAAGCTTCACATCAATATTCCTTTCGCAGATGCTTTAAAGAAAATGCCAAATTATGTGAAGTTTTTGAAGGATATCCTCTCTACGAAAAGGAGATTGAAAGATTATGAGACGGTGGCCTTAACTGAGAAATTTAGTGCCATTATCCAGAGGAGATTACCCCCAAGCTCAAGGATCTCGGGAGTTTTACCATACCTTGCACTATTGAAAATCTATTCTTTGGTAGAGCCCTGTGTGATTTAGGAGCTAGTATCAATCTAATGCCTTTGTCTATCTATCAGAAGTTAGGAATAAGGGATGTCAAGCCCACTACAGTGACCCTTCAGCTAGCAGATCGATCTATTACATATCCAAAGGGGGTCATTGAGGATGTCTTAGTAAAGGTGGACAAGTTTATTTTCCCTGCAGATTTTATTGTACTAGATATGGAGAAAGACAGGGAAGTCCCCATTATTTTAGGCAGACCTTTCCTAGCTACTGGTAGGACGATAATTGATGTGAAAAAGGGGGAGTTGACTATGAGAGTGCAAGATTAGGAAGTGAAGTTTAATGTTTTCAAACCTTTGAAGCTCCCTGATGACTCTCAAGAGTGTTTTAAGATGGAGATTAATGAGGATATAAGGCTTAAGCACATGAAATCTGAAAGAAGGAGGGAAGTACATAGAGCTCAGGAGGATTTAACTGTTAACATTTTGTCACCACTATGGCTGATCCTCCTACTCTTCGCCCTGCTGCTGAGTGTTGTGTTCTTCAGCTGCATTTGAAGTGGTTGTGTTTTCTGTTCACCTTGTATATAGTTCTTTTTCTTTTTCTTTTCTTTTGTTTCTTTCTTTGTTTATTTTGCAGGTTTATTTTCTAGTTTTATGCTTTCAATAAAAGCTTCAGTTGTTCATCAACATCAGATAGGGGAGTACTATGTTCTTGAGCTTAAATTCTTATATTATCTGCACACTGAGGACATTGTGCACTTTAAGTTTGGGGGAGGGGATATCACTTGAGCATTTTTTGAAAATTTGGGCAAAATTGAAAATTTTTTAAAATGTTTTTCAAAAATATGAGCTTAAATTGTTTGATTTTGGGATGATTTAGTACTTAGCATGTAGTTTTCCCATATTCCGATGATATGAACCCATGATTAAGTCTGATTTTGATTGACTAAGAAGCATGATTATAGGAAAAGCATGAAGTTGAGTTCTTGAATTTGTCTTAATTATGATTATGATTTCCTCATCTTATGCACATGTCATGTCATGAATCGGTATATTTATTTAGAGAAAGCTTATGTGGACCTAGGATTGCATGTGTTTAGTTGATTTTGTGTATCATATTCTAGAATTTGTTTGATCTAATCTCGAGGCGATATTAGATCACAATCTTTGGATCGTTTGAGCCTTTCGAGCCATCCTTGTACATACTTTACCCCTAGTCACCCATCTAGGCCAGACAAGCCTTTCTCTGTAAATACACCTGCTTATAATTTTCCTTAGCTTAAATACTTTGTTCCTATCCCCTACCCTGAAAGAATGAAAGTCATTGGGATATATTTTAAGCTTTGTACATATGGGTATCTGGTGATAGTGAATGTTCAAAAAAAAAATGAAAAGAAAATGAAAGAAAAAAAAGAAAAAGAAAAAGAAGAAAGAAGAAAAATACAAAAATAGAAAAAAATGTTTAGTGAAATAAATAAGTTTGGGGGAATAAATTTGAGCTCTTACATTAAGATCCTGAAAGTAATGCATGTTAAGGGGTAATTAACCCCAGCCTTACATTACAAGCTTAATGAAGTCCTATTGAGCTTTAGTTAAGTGTGGCTACATTAGTGGACAGAGAAGTGAAAAGTAAACTTATGGGAATGATCACATGTCTTTGACTTTGCATTCACTATGTTTGCATAATCTGATCCGGGTAATGTACTGTGAAGTGACTTTGACATTTTCACACACTCACGAGGAGTCCAATTTGGGTTAGGACTTATGATTGAATAATTTTGAATGTTGGACTTGTAATTGTGAATCTTTAAGATCATAGTCTGTACTTTTTCTTTGAGGATAATATTGGGGAAATTATTGTGTTTAGTACTTGTCATTTCTACAATTATTTTGTTTTACTTGAGGATAAGCAAAAGCTCAAGTTTGGGGGTGTGTACGCCTTGCCTATATAAGAATCACAGGATTTTACTTGGAAACTGAGCCTTTCTCACCTACATACCCCAACACTCACCATTTTCACCCAAACCAAGCTTTCTATCTCTAAGATTCACCATATTCTAGACAGGATTAGACAAAGAGGTAAGAGACAAAGTTGTTCCTATTGGTGAAGAGAACAACATACTAGTAAATCAAGGATTGGATTAGAACAAAGGAAAGGACAAGCATTCTACAAGTTTGGGTAAGAGGAGACAAGCTAAGTGAGCTCACAAGATCCTTGTTTCCTTCAGCATTATCATTTTATATATATTGGTGAATGAACATATGTATATATATATGTATATTTGGTTGGAAATGTCTAAGTCATGAGGGAAACAACCAATGAGTATAGTTAGGAAATGAAATGTGGATATCTTGTGATGATTATGAGCTAGCTAAAGTGATGATAAAGATGTAGGAAAAGTTTTAAGACAATGTCGGTATTTAGCAGTGGTAATTTGGATATGGTATAAGTATGGGTATAAATGAGGTGAAGAGACAAATGAGGGTGATGAATATTGACAATTTAATAATGTTTAGACAGCTCAAGAATCCAACACGGGAAATAAGGCTAGTCCGAGAGCTAGAGGATATTGTACCACTCAAGGTACAAGAGGTAAGGAAAATAAACCGTTTGTGCTTAAGAGTATTTAAATGGTTGGAAACGTTTTGATAGCATGAAATGGTTTAAATGAAATGAGTATGTTTATGAGAAATGAGATGAATTGATGCTTTGATGAACGAGTGAGTGTTTTATCGGTTTGAGCTCGGTTTTGATGAGTTTTGTGTAACTGTGAGTATAGTGTTTTATAACCGATATGAGTTTTGTAATAACCGCTATGAGCTCTACGTGAAGGTAAAACGGTTTTAATACAACAATGGTATATTTTACTGAGACTAAGGCTTGTCATGAGAAGCACATCGATAATTCGCTTGACAGCGTTGAGTGACCTTGCTTTGGTAGCATGTAAGACTGGGCCTTACTCTAGTAGCACGTAAGACCGATACCTCCATTCTGGTAACGAGAGATGACCCCGCCCCGGTAGCGATGGGTGGCCTTGCTTTAAATAACATGTAAGATCGCAGCTGTATGACTCTGATCAAGTCTACGACGAATCATGGCCATGTATTGATGTTAATGTTTCCCTCTATTGAGGATGTCCGCCTAGGGGATGATGATTTTATCTGAGTTTTATTAAATGCCTAGTCTCGATTTCTTTGATGAATGATGTGTTTTACAACTGTGATTTCTATCACATAATGAGATTTGATGTTATGATGATTTGTGATCCTTACCACGTGAATTATGCCGATGCCATTGTTTCCACCGTTATTTCTATAACATTTTACATGCTGAAATATTTCTATCATATTGTGTTGTGATGATGATTTTATAACTTTCCCTTATCCTCCTTCCCCCTCCAGATTTCTTACAGTGAATGTGATAGTGCCTACCGCGTACGCGATATAGGCTGATGGACAAGTTCTCCCCAAGCTATCATTTGTGCATGCATAAGGTATAATTCAGTTCATTTTGTATCCAGACAATGATGTAATATAGACATTTGTATTAAGTGTTTTAGGATGTATTTAGGATGATATGAGGAAAATGAATTGTATTTTGTGGATTGATTTCCTTGGGATATTTTGTAATTAGGTTTATGAAATATAAATCGTATGATCTTGGGGTTATGATTTATTATAAATACAAGTGATTAAATGACATTGTACATGAATGCAACCCGAGTCACAGGTTTTACTGTAAGAAAGTTTTAAATTAGCCCTATTTTTCATGCTTCTGAGCTGTCATAGAATTTCCTGGTATCAGAGAAAAGGTTGTCTAGTACTGTCAGTGTCGATCAATTTAGAATAGATTACATCCCAAGTGTCTGTATTGTCTGGTAATGAATTAAATTTAACAGGTAGAATTATAATCGATATTTAATAAATACGCGCAGAAACGTAAGAGATAGGATATGAGGGGGAGAAAAGGACATTCTGGGAGACAGGCACAGCCACCTCTACCACAAGCCCCATAGCTGGAGAGTCCTAACTCTCGAATGAATCAGTTGGAGCATGATGTACGACAGGGATTTAAGCAGATGGCAGCGCTATTCACGTAGCATTTTGGGGCTAATGCCTCGGTACTACACCTGTTTTGACTACTTCACCACCACAAGGACCACCGGTACCCCTATTACAGACTGACCCGGTACCTCCTACCACACAGCCTCCGGTACAGGTTCAGCTTGATGACAGAAATAAGGGTTGATTGAGGGACTTTCTGAAGATGAACCCACCAAATTTTAGAGGGGTAAAAGATCCCACAGAGGTTGAGGAGTGGCTGACAAAGTTACAAGTTATTTTTGACTTTTTGGGATGCACCGATGTCGAGAGGGTCAGTATGGGTGCTTACATGTTAAAGGGACAAGCTAGAGACTGGTGGAGCACTACTCAGAGTATAATGGTGACTAGCCATGAGGTGATTAGCTAGGAGGCATTTCAGTTGGCATTTAGAACTCAGTATGTGCCAACAGCTGCCTAGAGGAGAATACAAGCTGAATTATTAAACTTGGCTCAGGGCAATATGACAGTTGATGATTATGAGAGTCGATTTACCACCCTATTGAAGTATGATGTGGAGGCCCTTAAGGATGAGGAGCTCTGTACTGAGCGATTTGTGTATGGACTAAGGCTTGTCATTAGAGATCGATTGATAAGGCTCTGTATCATTGAGTTTAAGGATGCTTTGAGATGAGCACAAGAAGTAGAGAGGGGACTAGAGTTGGTATAATACTAGATTGAGTCTCAGATTTTAACCAGAGATAAGAGTAAACGACTCGTGACCTCCCACACAGACTTTCAGAGAGGTTCTTTGAAGAAGAGACAGTTTGAGGGACGGAGAGAAAGAGTTGACAGACCCAAGATTCCTCCCCTTGTTATGGAGACCTCTCAAAGTGCCAAGCCAGAGGTTAGAGTTTGCAGAGATTGTGGCCGACTACATGAAGGAAGTTGTTCCAAAACCATCCAAGGATGTTTTAGATACGGGGACATGGGCCATAGAGTGAGGAATTACCCACAGCCACAAAAGTCACACTCTTAGGAGCCTCCTAGACAACAGCCTCAAAGGACGATTCCCTAGAGATGGGCTAGTGCTGCTGATAAGGGTAAGAAGCCGATCACAGAAGGACGTGTGTTTGCTTTGGATAAGAAGACCGCAGACACTTCGTCCGAGACCATACGAGATACACTTCTTGTCTGTAATCATGAGGCTCATGTGTTATTTGACTCGAGATCCACATATTCTTTTATTGATGTACATTTTGCATGTAAACTAAGTTTAAATCATGAATCCTTAGATTTTATTTTACATGTAAATACCCCTATGCGTGAGTCCTAAAGGACTGATATGGTGTGTAGAAGGTGTGAAATCAAGGTGGGAGAGAAGGTGATGTTAGCAGATCTGGTGTTGTTAAACATGTGTAGTTTCGATGTGATTTTAGGGATGGATTGGTTAGCGACCAATCGTGTGAGTCTAGACTACTACAATAAGATTGTGACCTTCTCCCTACCTGAAGGGTTTAGTGTATGCTTGACTATCAAGGAATAAAGATGTATAAAGCTTAGTTTGAGAAGTTTTCAAATATGGTTATGTCACTATAAAACACTGATTTAATTATTGATGTGAAGGTTACATCGTACTCATCTCCAATATGAGTCGAGAACATTCGAGGATAGAGGGCATACTGGTAGTATGTGAGTATTCGAATGTATTCCATGAGGAATTGACTAGTTTTCCACCCGAGACAGGGCTAGAGTTCACTATCAATTTAGTGCCAGATACTCAGCCGATCTCTAAACCTCCCTATAAGATGGCGTTAATCGAATTGTAAGAGTTAAAGAAACAGTTGTAAGAACTGCTTGACCAAGGTTTTATTAGGCCCAATGTGTCACAATGGGGAGCTCCAGTGTTGTTCGTAAAGAAGGATGGTAGCCTGAGATTATGCATAGATTATCGATTGCTGAACAAGGCTACGGTGAAGAACAAATATCCCCTGCCAAGAATAGACGATTTGTTTAACTAGCTGAGGCGGGCTTCTGTCTTTTTAAGATTGACTTGAGATCGAGCTATCACCAGTTAAGAATCAGGAAGGAGGATGTTCTGAAGACGACCTTCAGAGCTAGGTATGGCCACTATGAGTTCTTAGTGATGCCCTTTGGTTTGACGAATGCCCCTGCTGCTTTTATGAGTTTGATGAATAAGGTATTTAGAGACTATCTAGATCAGTTTGTGATAGTATTCATTTATGACATCCTTGTGTGTTCTCGATCTCGCGAAGAACATGCACAGCATTTGAAGATTGTGCTGCAGATACTCAGAGATAAGCAACTTTATGGAAAGATCAGTAAAAATGAGTTTTGGCTAGATCAAATGGCTTTTCTTGGGCATATTGTATCTAAGGACGGGGTGTCAGTTGATCCGTCTAAGATAGAAGCTATACTTAATTGGGAGGGGGACAGTTACAGAGATTCACAGTTTTCTAGGACTTGTAGGGTATTATAAAAGGTTTGTTGAAGTAATTTCTAGGATTGCCACTCTTTTGACCAAGCTCACGCGTAAGGAGCTTCCTTTTGTATGGTCTGCATAGTGTGAGTAAAGCTTCCAAGAATTAAAAAGGAGATTGACGATGACACCTGTGTTGACTATTCCAAATAGACCCGGAGGCTTTGTAGTGTACAGTAATGCCTCTCAACAAGGATTGGGGTGTGTGCTCATGCAGTATGGGAGAGTGGTCGTCGATGGTTCGCAACAGTTGAAGGATCATGAGCGAAACTACCCCACACATGATTTGGAGTTAGCTGCAATGGTGTTTACATTAAAGATCTGGCAGCATTACTTATATGGGGAAAGGTTCCAGATATTTACTGACCACAAGAGCCTAAGATATATATATTCGACCAAAAGGAGTTAAACATGATACAGAAGAGATGGATGAAACTTCTTAAGGACGATGATTGTGAGGTACTCTATCATCCCGGGAAGGCGAACGTGGTCGTTGATACCTTAATTAGGAAGAGTGTGATATTTGCTATGATGATCAACGAATACGATTTGTTAGAACAGTTCACCGGACTCGGGATCAAAGTTGGGGAAGCAGAAGGCGGGTTTATGGCTAGCTACAGTTAGAGCCCAGTATTATGAATTATATTAGAACCGAATAGCGAAATGATCAAAGGCTATTGGATATGGTTAACCAAGCTGAACAGACCTCGTAGTCAGATTTCATGGTTAGCGACAATGGAATATTGAGGTTTAAGGCTCGAATTTGTGTTTCGAACGATGATACCCTGAAGGAATAAATACTGAGAGTCTCACTACTCATGATACACCACGAACTCGAGAAGCACCAAGATGTATCAAGATTTGAGAAGGGTGTATTGCTGGAGTAGTATGAAACAGGACATGGCAGAATATGTGGCCAGATGTTTGGTATGCCAACAAATGAAAGCTGAGCCCCAAAAGCCCGGAGGATTGCTTAAGCCTTTGCCTGTGCCTACATGGAAATGGGAGCATGTCACCTTGGACTTTATCATGGGATTACCACAGACCTGAAGAGGTCATAATGCAATATGGGTGATAGTAGATAGATTAACGAAGAACGCCCACTTCCTTGCCATCAAAAGCACAGATACATTGAGTACCTTAGTCGAGTTATATGTTGAGAGATAGCTAGACTATATGGGGCTCCAGTAAGTGTTACAACTGATAGAGATTTTCGGTTCACCTCCAGGTTTTGGACTTATTTTCAGGAGGCTATGGGATTCCGATTGAATTTCAATACTACCTATCATTCTTAGACTGATGGTCAATCTGAGCAGACTATACAGAACTTGGAGGACATGTTGAGGGAGTGTATGATGGATTTTAAGGGATCATGGGATGATCACCTGCCCCTTGCGAGTTTGCATATAATAACAGCTATCATGCGAGTATCGGTATGACACCTTATAAGGCTCTATATGGTAGGAGGTGTAGATCCCCCATAGCTTTGGAAGAAGTGGGCGATAGGAAAGTAATTGCTCCCGAACTAGTTAAGTAGGTAGTTCAGAGTGTGAAGATCATTTGTGATAGATTACGAGCTGCTCAGAGTCGATAGAAAAGTTACGCAGATGTGCGTAGACAGCCACTCGAGTTTCACATTTGAGATGTTGTATTCCTTAAGATATCTCCGAGTAAGGGTATCATGTGTTTCAAGAAGAAGGGGAAATTGAGTCATTAGTATATAGGACCATTTGAGATTTTGGAGAGAGTGGAGGACGTTACCTCTATAGTTTTTCAGAATTCACAATGTCTTTCACGTCTCCATGTTGAGGAGATATAATCTGGATCCCTCTCATATCATCGAGTAAGAAGAATTGGATATTCAAGGGGATATGAGTTATGTGGAAGAACCTATCCGAATACTTGACAAAAAGGAAAAGGTACTTCAGACGAAAAGGATTCCACTGGTTAAAGTTCTCTGGAAGCACCACTCAATGGAGGAAGCAACTTGGGAACTAGAGAGCCTTATGAAGGAGAAGTACCCCCAACTATTTAATAGCTCGAGTTAAATTTGGAGGACCAAATTCCCCAAAGGTGGGGAGGATGTGAGACCTGAGAATTTTATGTACCTTAGTCATGAGATTTGTATTGTGAAGATTGTAATTTGTGAATGTAATTATGTTATAAAGATGTACATGCAAGTTTTAAATATAATGAAGTATACGGAGAAGAAGGTTTTAAGTCTTAAATGTGTATGGATTGAAATATGGACTATGAAGTAGATTGTAGTAAGTTTAAATTGAGTTTCCTGTAAATTTTGCAGCAATAGTATGATCTGTGAAGGCCAGATTGATCTCCAAGGGAGGAGAGATCGATCCCGAGGCTCCAAAATGCAGAAAATGTGCAAAAGCAGGCAAGCATATCAATCTCATAAGGGAGAAGATCGATCTCATGTTGCCTCTTCCTAGCAAGAATCGATCCTGGTACAAGGGCAGATCGATCTCCTTAAGTCTCGACCTGGAAGAGATCGATCCCTACCCTCTGCCAGATCAATCTCCACTTACAAGAACAGACCGATCTCAACCCTCGACCAGGTCGATCTTGCAGTTGTTAACGGAGCAGTTGGAGTAGTTGAAATCAAGTAGAGATTGATCTCCATCAATGCCAGATTGATCTCATACACCCTGCCTATATAAGAATTACAGGATTTTACCTGGAAACCAAGCCTCTCTCACCTACAGACCCCAACACTCAGCATTTTCACCCAAACCAAGCTTTCTCTCTCTAAGATTCACTATATTCTAGACGAATTAGACAATGGGGTAAGAGACAAAGTTGTTCCTCTTGGTGAAGAGAACAACATACTAGAAAACCATGGATTAGATTGGAATAAAGGAAAGGACAAGCATTCTACATGTTTTGTCAAGAGGAGACAAGCTAGGTGAGCTCACAAGATCCTTGTTTCCTTAAGCATTATCATTTTATATATATTGGTGAATGAACATATGTATATTTATGTATATTTAGCTGGAAATGTCTAAGTCATGAGGGAAAGAACCGATGAGTATAGTTGGGAAATGAAATGTGGATATCTTGTGATGATTATGAGCTAGCTAAAGTGATGATAAAGATATAGGAGAGGTTTTAAGACAATGTGGGTATTTAGGAGTGGTAATTTGGATATGGTATAGGTATGGGTATAAATGAGGTGAAGAGACAAATGAGGGTGGTGAATATTGACAATTTAATTATGTTTGGACAGCTGGAGAATCCAACATGGGAAACAAGGCTGGTCCGAGAGCTTCAGGATATTGTACCACTGAAGGTGCAAGAGGTAAGGGAAATAAACCCTTTGTGCTTGAGAGTTTTCGAATGATTCAAAACGTTTTGATATCATGAAAAATTTTTAAATGAAATGAGCATGTTTATGAGAAATGAGATGAATTGACGCTTTGATGAACGAGTGAATGTTTTGCCGGTTTGAGCTCGGTTTTAATGAGTTTTGTGTAACTATGAATATAGTGTTTTATAACCAAAATGAGTTTTGTAATAACCGCTATGAGCTCTACGTGAAGGCAAAACAGTTTTAATACAACAATGACATATTTTACTGAGACTACGGCTTGTCATGAGATGCACATCGATACTCCGCTTGACAGCGTTGAGTGGCCTTGCTCTGGTAGAATGTAAGATCGGGCCTTTCTCTAGTAGCATGTAAGATCGATACCTCCATTCTAGTAATGAGAGATGACACCGCTCTGGTAGTGATGGGTGGCCTTGCTTTAATAGCTTGTAAGATCGGGCCTTGCTTTGAGTAGCATGTAAGACCGCAGCTGTACGAATCTGATCAAGTCTACAACGAATCATGGCCATGTATTGATGTCGACATTTCCTTCTATTGAGGTTGTCCGACTAGGGGACGATTTTATTTGATGTGATTTGCCTATGGCGATGATTTTATCTAAGTTTTATTAAATGCCTAGTCTCGATTTCTTTGATGAATGATGTGTTTTACAACTGTGATTTCTATCACGTAATGAGATTTGATGTTATGATGATTTGTGATCCTTATCACGTGAATTATGTCGATGCCATTGTTTCCACCATTATTTCTATAACGTTTTACATGCTGGAATATTTCTATCATATTGTGTTGTGATGATGATTTTATAACTTTCCCTTATCCTCCTTACTGAGTGTTTTGAGAGCTCACCCTTTTTCCTTCCCCTCCAGATTTCTTGCAGTGAACATGATAGTGTCTACCGCATATGTGATATAGGCTAGTGAACAAGTTCTCCCCAGGCTACCGCTTGTACACGCACAAAGTATAATTCAGTTTATTTTGTATCCAGACAACGATGTAATATAGACATTTGTATTAAGTGTTTTGGGATGTATTTAGGATGATATGAGGAAAATGAATCATGTTTTGTGGATTGATTTCCTTGGGATATTTTGTAATTAGGTTTATGAAATATAAATCATATGATCTTGGGGTTATGATTTATTATAAACACAAGTGATTACATGACACTATATAGGAATGCAACCTGAGTCAAAGGTTTTAATGTAAGAAAATTTTAAATTAGCCCTATTGTTCGCGCTTCCGGGCTGTTACATCATTGGGTACACAGCTCTGCTTTTAAATTTCAATAAATCATCAGTACCAATACCAAAACTTGGTGTAGCACCCATCTGGGTTTAATTAGCTACATCAATAAAGTGTTTATCATTTCGAGGAGCCTGTTTGATTCGATCAATCAAGTCTAGTGTTCAAATCTTAGGTTAGCGATCATACAATATCATCACTATCAGAAGAACCACATCCAATTTGAGGTTCACATAACGTTCCAACAGGTCGCGTTCCCTAACCATTTATACAACACGATTCTGAGATCCTTTTTACTCAAGGTGCCAGCTCTAGCCATTTCTTTTCTTATGTTAAACTGCTTTTGTGAAATTTAATATTTAAACTTTCATGATTAGGAAAATTCTATAATCCTTCACTGTACAAGTAATGGTATCCTGACTTCTAATGCAAATATTACGGCTATAAGTTTCAATTTGTGGGTTATGGATTAAGAGATATCTAGACGTTGTCAAGTTTTTCAGGTAGAGATGCATTTTGAAATACTTTTATTTGTCATCAAACTAGACCACACAAACTAATCATGGGTGTAGGGGTTCGAGATTTAGTCCTAATTGAAGGTAGTATACCAAAGTTTATCGTAATTCTCATTTATCCTTTGGACACGTTTTATTCTCAATTCATGCCACTTGATCTGAATCATTTAATATACCAGAAGTATTCGTACATCGTATGCATCTCTTATCCAAAATATAATATGTATTTAAAATTTATCACACTTCAAAATTTGTCTCATTTCGTACTTCAATTGTAATAAAACCCTTTCCTTATTGAAATTAAGTCTTGCATTCGAAACATAAGCACATTTAAATTACAATCCTTAGGTTCGAAACATATTTCATATTCTAAAGTCTCTTTATACCCTAAAAACTTTGAATCTTCTTAACAGTTTTAGGTCTTTTCCACTGTTCTATAACCTATGTTTTGGGAGAATCCAATTGACACTCATTCTTGATACAACGTGACGCAAAAGACTTTGGATCTCCTTAACAAGTAATGCCAATACACTCTATAGTGGATCACTCAGTCTGATAATTCCCTTATCATAAAATCCCTGTAATTGCTTTTAGCTCTTCTAATTCAATCGAAGCCATTTAGTATAGTGGTTTGAATATTAGTTTAGTACCAAGTACTAGATCAATTCAAAACTTCATCTTTCTATCTAGTAGTAGCTCTAGTAGATCGTCCAGATATATGTCGAAAAACTCCCTGTCTACAGGAATGTCTCTTTATTTCGGATAGGTCTTACCATTATCAATCGCGTGAGCAGAGAGATCTTTAAGTTTCCTTTATACAATTCGTTCTATAATTCATTCTTTCAATTACAAAGACTTTACTTTTTCACTATCACTCTTTCTTCAGCAAATATTTTTCTGTCACATTTTTTACCTTTCCCATTTCTTAATAATTTTAGAGACTTAAATTTCATAATCACATAGTTGCGTCTTATCCACACAGTTGTTCCTTGCGCATTGCTTCCTCAGAATAACATTAAATGGAGCTAACCTAGCTTGATTGAGAATCCCAATGTCTCTTATGAGCTTTCAAACTTCCTTTCGTTTCACCTCTCCACGTATCTGGATTATATTTCTTTCAAAACTAGAAATTTAGTTTCATATTCATCCATAGACTTGTTACCTTATGTCCAATTCCACCATCTCATTCTATAATTACCGTTGTGTTGTGTCGTCTAAAGTCATCCAGAATTATGTCTCATATAACTCTCTAATTGTTGAGTCCTTAGAATAAATCAAGGGAACTTCCACCAAGGCTTAGCTTCCCATTTTATTATCATTGATGCAAGAGCTATCTTTCTTATAGTAATGCTCCTTAAAAATCTGGATAATTTCTCTAATTCTTTAGTGCAAAATTGCAAAAGTAACTTTCTTGGTACTTCCAAAATCATAGAGCTCTTCCATCTCATTTATCTAATCTTCTGAAACCACTAAATTCTTAACCCATTGAAAAATGAGGCTCAAACTTCTGAAATTGCCTCAGTATTTTAAGTTCGCTGTCATACCTTAAGAATCCATATAGGTTTTCCAATTCATTTATCCAGTTTTCCATCACAAAGGAATTCTTGACTCTAGTATTTAACAGTGTACTATCTTCCAAAATTGTCTCAGTCTTTCTTTAAGTCACAGTCATATTTTAACCATCATCATTATTATTGTCATGCTATGACCTGACCAAACAATGTCATCATTGTTTCCATGTCCCACTCAAATCTTACGTAGCGAACTTTAGAATTTTTGGTTAAACTATGAGGTGCACATTGAGATGAGGCTTTGCTCTATCTCTCGGGCCCATTTCTACAACATCAGGAAGCAATTTCTCTCTCGTCTACTAGAATGGCTATGATGCCTACTAGCCATATCTATCAGTTTTGTCACAACCAAATTCCCTTCTCTTTAACCGAAAATCACTAAAAAATTTCACAAATTTGTTTCCTTACCCGATCGTGAACTAACTTACCACCACATTGTTGGGCTGTGAGTCAATAATAAACATCACATCTCATTCATTCTCAGTTATATAAAGCGATGTCATACATTTGAAAGTTACTCATTAACTTATACAAAACATGTGTGTAACATTCAGTGATTGAGTGAAAGAAAGCTCTTGACAAGGAGGTCAAGAAGAGAGGACGTAGCCAAGAGATTGGCCGAACCTCTATAAACTACTGAGTTTGCTTTTTCTTACCCTTATCTTCTTCAAATTTATTCTATTACATTATATTGATTATTCATTGTTTGCAATTGGACTTCATATAGTTTTAATTTGTCATAAGCCTTAGAAAACCGATTCACCCCCCTCTCGGTAGAGCCAACAATTAGTATCCGAGCTAGGACTCTTTGATCATAGAGGACTAACTTCCTAAGAGTTAGAAAAGATCAAATGGCTCACAACAATGTAGCAACCAATCTAGTAGGAGAGGGGCATTCTATAGTTAGGCCTCCTATGTTCAATGGTGAACATTATGCCTATCGGAAAAATAGGATGATGCTCTTCATTCAAGCAAATGATTATGAGGTATGGAGGCTTATAACTAAAGGACCTCAAATCCCTACTAAAAGAATAGAGGGAAGAGATATCCCTAAGGAAGAAGATGAGTGGGATTCAAATGATGTTAAATGTGCTCAGCTAAATGCTAAGGCCATGCACACCCTATTTTGTGCTTTAGGGCCAAATGAATACAATAGAGTCTCTGGTTGTGACAATGCCAAACAAATTTGGGACAAATTGGCAATAACTCATGAAGGTACAACCCAAGTAAAGGAGACTAAGGTAGGAATGCTCACACATGACTATGAGCTATTTAGGATGAAAGAAGGAGAATCAATTAGTGACATGTTCACTAGATTCACTGATGTAATTAATGGGTTAAAATCCTTAGGAAAAATCTACTCTAATATAGAAATGGTCAAGAAAATATTAAATAGCCTACCAAAATCATGGGAAGCTAAAGTGACTGCAATTGAGGAATCTAAGGACCCTCACACATTGTCACTAAATGAATTACTAGGATCACTACTCACATATGAGATGAAGTTAAGAAGAAATGAAGAGCTACCCAAGAAAGTGGGAGTAGTTCTAAAATCCACCACTCAAGAGGAGAGTAAAAATGAGAGTGGTAGTGAATAAGATATTGAGATGGCAATGTTTGCCAAAAGATTTAACAAATTCATGAGAATGAGAGCAAGTAGTAGTGGTAGGGGAAACCACAAGAAAGATCAAGAAGAGTTAGGTAGAAAGGATACTATTGTGTGCTATGAATGTAAAAAACCTGGACATATTAAATTTAACTGCCCTCTTCTTAAAAGATCCAATGATAGGTTCCACAAAAAGAAGGCAATGATGGCAAGATGGAGCGACAGTGATAGCTCCGATGATGATTCAAATGAGGACAATGCCAACCTATGCTTCATGGCTATTGAGGATGAAAAGGTAACTTCAAACCTCATTGAATATTCTTTTGATGAATTGCAAGATGCCTTTGATGATCTTGCATTGGAATATGAATGCATAAGTATGAAATACAAAAAGTTAATATCTAAATTGAAGAAAGAAAATGAGTTAATGCTAAAGGATAAGTTAGAATGTGAAAAGAAACTAGAAATTACAAATCTTGAAATCGGTGACCTAAAAGAAAAAAAATAGTAACTTACATAATTCTTTTAATAGATTTTATACGGGTCAACAAAAGTTAGACAACATGCTTGAAACTCAAAGAGCATTCTTTGATAAAAATGGATTAGGATATGATGGAAAAAGTAGAGAGACCCATCTTAAAAGTTTCATAGCTAGAAAGAACATGCATAAACCCTTAACTATTTGTTCACATTGTAATAAAGAGGGGCATGCATCATATAATTGCAATATAAAGATGACCACTCTTAGAGGAAAAATAGTAAAAAGAATTTGGGTTCCAAAAGAAATAATTAACTCAAAAGATATTAATGCTTTAGTAAAATGGATTCCTAAGGGATCAAGAATTGTATTCACTAATCCCAAAGGACCCAAGAGAATTTGGGTACCTAAGACATGAGTTTGATTTTTGATTATAGGTGATTGAGCATTGCCACAAAGCTAAAACGAAGGAAGCTTGGTACTGGGACAGTGGATGCTCAAGACACATGACCGGTGATAGAAGCCACTTCAACTCATTCAAATCGAAAGTTGGTGGAGAAGTCACATTTGGGGACAACTCTAAAGGCCAAGTTGAAGGAAGTGGTTCAATAGGTAATGACTACTTTTCATTAGAAAAAGTATTGCTTGTTAGGGGTCTAAAACATAACTTACTAAGCATTAGTCAACTTTGTGACAAAGGTTACAACGTAATTTTTTATTGCTTGAAATGTCATGTTATAGATCCTAAATCTAATAAAGTTCTTTTCCTAGGTTAGAGGCAAGGTAATATATATATTGTCTATCTAAATGAACTTAAAAATGAAAGCATATGCCTAATGGTAGACAAGGAAAAAGAACCTTGGTTGTGGCATAAAAGACTAGGTCATGCTAGCATGCATGTGTTATCTAAGTTAGCTAGAAAAGACCTAGTTATAGGATTACCTAAGTTTTCCTTTGACTATGACAAAATATGTGAAGCTTGCGTTAAAGGAAAACATAAAAGGACAACATTTAAGCCTAAACATAGTGTATCTACCACTAAGCCTCTTCAATTATTTCACTTAGATCTATTTAGGCCAACTAGAACAACAAGCCTAGGTGGGAAACATTATGGGTTTGTAATTGTTGATGATTACACTAGGTTCACTTGGGTGTTCTTTTTTAGAATGAAAAATGAAGCTTTAGAAAAATTCATTGCTTATACAAAAGTGACTCAAAATGAAAAAGGATACACTATAACTAGTATTAAAAGTGGTCATGGCAAGGAGTTTGAAAATATTGGATTTGATGAATATTGCAATGATCAAGGAATTAGTCATAATTTTTCAGCCCCTAGGACACCACAACAAAATGGAGTAGTTGAGAGAAGAAATAGAACATTGGAAGAAATGGCTAGAACCATGTTGTGTGAGAATAACTTACCTAAATATTTTTGGGCTGAAGCTATAAATACATCTTGCTATATCATTAATAGAGCTATGATTAGACCAATTTTAAAGAAAACTCCATATGAGCTTTACAAGTGTAAGAAGCCTAACATTAGCTATTTTCACCCCTTTGGTTGTAAATGCTTTGTCTTAAATAATGGAAAAGACAATTTAGGAAAATTTGATACCAAGAGTGATGAGGGAATCTTTCTAGGATATTCTTTTAATTCAAAGGCATATAGAGTATATAACAAAAGAACATTGGTGGTTGAAGAATCAATTCATGTAATATTTGATGAGTCAAATGATTTATCTAAAAATTCAACCAATGATGAGGATATTGGAATATTTGATGAAAACTTGAAAGAAATCCCAAACTTAGAAAATGATCTATTAGAAAAACTTGACATAAATAAAGAAGATGAAGAAGAAATAGAAATATTAGAAAGAGAGTCTAGAGCACCAAGAGAATTAGGATATGTAAAAGATTGTGAAATAGTAGGAGATCCAACTCTTGGAGTTAGAACTAGATCACCTCTAAGGAATGTGTGTCAATATATAGCCTTTGTATCTCAAATAGAACCTAGAAATGTCAAAAAGCCTTAGATGACAATAATTGGTTCTTAGCAATGCAAGAAGAACTAAATCAATTTGAGAGAAGCAAAGTAAAGAAACTAGTTCCTAGACCTAGTGATCACTCTATAATTGGAACTAAATGGATCTTCAAGAACAAAATGGATGAAAATAGTGTGATCATAAGAAACAAGGCTAGGTTAGTTGCTCAAGGCTATAGACAAGAAGAAGGAATAGACTATGATGAAACTTATGCACTGGTAGCTAGATTAGAAGCAATAAGAATGCTATTTGCCTTTGCATGTTATAAAAACTTCAAGTTATATCAAATGGATGCAAAGAGTGCAATTTTAAATGGTTTCATTAATGAAGAAGTTTATGTTGAGCAACCTCCCGATTCTGAAGTCATGAATTTCCTGAACATGTCTTCAAACTATCCAAGGCACTCTATGGTTTGAAACAAGCTCCTAGATCATGGTATGAAAGATTGTCAAAGTTCTTAATAGAAAAAGGATTTTCAAGAGGAAAAGTAGATACTACTTTGTTTATCAAAAATAAAAATAAGGATTTACTAGTTGTTCAAGTGTATGTAGATGATATTATTTTTGGATCAACTAATGAATCTTTATGCTAAGAGTTTGCTAAGATCATGCAAGGTGAATTTGAAATGAGAATGATGAGAGAGCTCACTTTCTTCTTGGGACTTCAAGTGAAGCAAACAAAGGATGGAACCTTCATCAATCAAGCAAAATATACTAAGGAATTGCTCAAACAATTTGGAATGGATAATTGTAAACCTCAAGCAAATTGCTCAAACGATTTGGAATGGATAATTGTAAACCTCAAGCAACTCCAATGGGCACCAGCATCAAGCTTGATAAAGATGAAAGTGGTAAGTGTGTAGACACTAAACTCTATAGGTCTATGATTGGTTCATTGCTTTACCTTACTGCAAGTAGACCAGATATTCTGTTTAGTGTATGCCTTTGTGCTAGATTTCAATCCTCTCCTAGGGAGTCACATTTATTAGCCACTTAAAGGATTTTTAGATATCTTAAAGACACTCCCTCTCCAGGACTTTGGTACCCTAAGGACTCCACTTTTGCTCTTCATGCATTTTCTGATGCAGATTTTGGGGGGTGTAAAATAGATAGGAAGAGCACTTCAGGTACATGTCAATTCTTAGGGAATAGATTAATCTCATAGTTCTCTAAGAAACAAAATAGTGTAGCTCAGTCCACAACTGAAGCTGAATATATAGCAGCAGGTAGTTATAGTGCTCAAGTGCTATGGATTAAACAACAAATGAAAGACTATGGTATTGACATGAGGTAAGTCTCAATCAAATGTGATAATACCAGTGCCATCAATCTATCTAAAAACCCTATTCAACACTCTAGAACTAAGCATATTAAGATTAGGCACCATTTTCTTAGAGACCATGTTCAAAAGGGAGATGTAATTCTAGAGTACATTGACACTTTACATCAAATAGCTGATATATTCACCAAACCTTTGGATAGAGATAGGTTTTGTGTTCTTAGAGGTGAATTAGGACTCATGAATGTTCCTTAAGATTTATCTGGTTCAAAACATTGATTTCAAGATGATTTTAAATGATTTTTCCAACGATTTTTCTGGAGAAAAAGTATGAGAGATCGATCTTCAATCACTATAGATCGATCTCCATACTTCAAATAGGCCTAAAGCAGAAAGGTTAAGCTAGGCACATCGATCTTCTCCACTATATGATCGATCTCCTTAAGCCTCTGTAAAACAGCAGATCGATCTATGCATTTAGCAGATCGATCTCCTTGCACTTCTGTGTTTTAAAGATCGATCCCTCGATTCAGCAGATCGATCTCTTCAAGAATCTAGAGATAACAGATCGATCTGTCGCAACGACAGATCGATCTCCTGTGCCCTAGACTATAAAAACTACTAAAAAACCCCAAAACTCAAAAATCCCAAATCTTCAAATCCCTAACCCTTGTCACACCTCCTCTGTCAATCCTCTCTCCCAGATCGATCTCGGTAAGGCTTTTGTCAAAATTCTAGTAACCTACATTACTGATTTTTTCTCAAAATTTTCTTAGTTTTATTCTGAATTCTTCACTAGGGCAATTCTAGTACTATTCCGTTGGTCAGGTTTTAGAGAACTAGTGCTTAGGTGTGTCTAGAGCGATTCTTGTGTCTATAGAAATGCCTCGACTTAAGAGAGTTAGCCAAAAACCCCTAGACCAAATGTTGATAGAGGGTTATCTTCCCAAACAGCTCCTCCCTCTTCTGTCACCACCTTTAACAGGTGTTTTCAAACACCTGCAAAAAGGAAACGATATGAAGAGTATTTCTCAACCATGCCAATTAAACATTGGCTAACAATTGATTTCTCGTTTCTAAATCGCATTGACTTTCCATATTTAATAAAAATGGAAGAATTTGGTTGGCTTCCATTTCTTAAAATCAATACCCCTGTGCCTCCAAACATCGTTAGGGCCTTCTTTTCTAACGCAGAACTCATCTATGACCCTGATGATGAATGCAAAATTCTAGGTTTTAAGACTTATGTCATGTCTAAATCTATCCCTATAGACACGTCTATCTTGGCCTAAGTGTTCAAAATAAAAGATGAGGGGTTGACCAATGAAGAGGAAGAAGAGCCTCTAGAATTTGACCTTCTCGGGGATAAGGCGAGTGACCTACCTATGCACCCGAGGTTACTACACCTTATCATCTCGTGGAATCTCAGGCCATTTGGTACCTGTCACTCCACTGTTAGGAGGTTAGATCGATTCTGGCTCCACCACCTTCACTCCACAAATAAAAAACCCAATCTAGTCCACTTCATTTATGAAGATTGGCTGAAGATCGTACGCGGCCAAGCCTCCACAATAGTCTTTCCATAACCGCTGGCGTACCTACTACAACGACTCGGGATTGATTGTAGCTGTGAAACTGGTGAAGTGCCCTCCTCAAAGAGTGTCTTAAACATTGGCACACTTCATCACATGGGATATTATAAGGATTTTCGAGGGGATTGGAAGAAGAAGCGAGACCAGCAGTCTTAGGCAGCCATGGAAGAAGATCCATCAGCTAAGCCCACTGATCCACCTGCTGCACCTACTGAGGGTCCATCTTCCTCGACTGCTCAACCCATTGCACATGCACCATCACCCGATGGAATGGCATCGATTGTGACGATGATCATGCATCTTAACAGGAAGATGGATGAAGGTTTTGCAAACCTTCATGCCACACAGCAGGCCATGTTCGATGAACTGCAGGTTACTCGCACTCGCGTCGAGGAACTCATGGAGCGCTTCCCTCCTCAGCCTTAGGACACACTTGTTAGGACTATTTTAGCCATGTTTTATGTTGTTTGAAAACATCATTTGCTTGAAAGCTCCATTTGTGAAATGACATGAAAATTCCTTCTTTTAAAATGCGTTATGTTTTGAAGGTTAAATTATCCTTTTACCTTTATTGCCATTGATATGACAAAAAGGGGGAGAAGAATAAGAAAACATGTTTTAAATGATTTAAAAGGTATGAGTAAATTGATGGGGAGTAAAGGGGTCAAAATTAAGGGGGAGCTTACAAAAAGGGGGAGTTTTGTGAAAGCAAAACAAAGTTTATGCATTATGCAAAAAGATAACTAAACATGTTGATTGAATAAGTTTTCTCATATCAAAAATGGGGAGATTGTTGAGTTAACATATTTTGAAATGACAAAACAAAGTAAAATCAATAATATAGAAATGATTTAAAACATGTTTAAAGGTTATCAGTACCAGAAACTAAGTCTTTAAGGATGAGAGATCGATCTGGTGAGATGAGAGATCGATCTCCTGGGTTTTCTAGTATGAGAGATCGATCTCATGAGGATATGAGATCGATCTGCTAAAGGATTGAATTCTCAAAGGATCTGTACAAGGTATTGAGGAAGCAGAGATTGATCTATAAGGGTTATAAGATCGATCTATCTAATACAAGATGTTTATGAGATCGATCTGGTCTAGAAAGAGATCGATCTCCTCTAAAATAAAGGGTAAAGGGAATAGATCGATCTGTAGATCGATCTATACTCAAATAGAGAGTTCATAAGATCGATCTGGTATAGGAAGAGATTGAACTCCTTAAAGTCAGAGAGCTAAGGAGATCGATCTGGGTTGATTAGAGATCGATCTCCTCACTACGAGAATACTTGGTAGATCGATTTGTAGATCGATCTTGCCTCAAATAGAGAGATTGAAAGATCGATCTGCTTGTTCGACAGATCGATCTGCTCTAACATTTTCAAATTGTAAGATTGATCTCTACATGTATGATATCGATCTCCTTGCTTCAATTTGCTTTGGCATTACAGGAATTTAAACTAAGAGATCAATCTGGTCAAGATTGGAGATCGATCTGGCATTCTACTGGAGGTTCCCAACGGCTCTTTCTGCAAAAATCTCAACAAGAAAAACAACACTAAATGCTCCAACTACCAATCCTTCAGTATAAAATAAAGCATTGAAGACACTGGGAATAGAGACACCATTACTGTACATTCTGTACATTCTCAAGAATTTATTTCCACATTCTATTTGTCTTCAATCCTCATTTATTGATATTATTGTATAAGCCTTTGTACAAAAGCTATATTTTATCCTACCCACATAAAAAGCTTGATCTGGTATTCATCCTTCTTTCAAGAGAGAAGATGAGTGTTCCTCAGTGAGATAAACTTTGTAAAAAGGTCAATATTTATTTGTGTAAAAAGGGTAGAGAGGTTATTCCTTAACCTGAAAAAGGAAGTGTGTAACATTCAATGATTGAGTGAAAGAAAGCTCTTGACTGGGAGGTCAAGAAGAGAGGACGTAAGCAAGAGATTGGCCGAACCTCTATAAACTACTGAGTTTGCTTTTTCTTACCCTTATCTTCTTCAAATTTATTCTATTACATTATATTGATTATTCATTGTTTGCAATTTGACTTAATATAGTTTAAATTTGTCATAAACCTTAGAAAATCGATTCACTCCCCTCTCGGTAGAGCCAATACAGGTATACCCATTTGTATCTAAACAATGTATAGTAATGTTGAGGATGTGAACTTTTCGAATTTTCTCTTACTCCTAATATCGACTTGTATCAGGCTAACCTTGCTCTGATACTAACTTCTGTAACGACCCAATTTACACACATTTTGGTTAGGCTATGAGTCGATAATAGAATCAAAACAGTAAATTTCGTTCATTTAAGCACATTTCTTTGTGACAAATTTAAGCATAAAACTATTCCATTACAATGTGATCGTGTTTACATCCCCAGACACATTTCCATATACATTACTATACTTACAAAAAAAAATTATATACAAAAGAATTGCTTAAACCTGAGTATACCTTTGATGCAGAAAGATATTCTGCGAAACCATAGTTGTGCGAATTGCCCTACTAACGAAAACGATCCAAGTTACTTGTGGGGCTTTGTGGAGGAAAGTAAGGGGGATGAGCTTAAAATGCTCAGTAAGAAAAACCCTATAGCAGGTAGATAAATACACTACCTATATAAGCATTTACAATATAAAGGCTCTCATGAAAACATATAGAAAATTGGCAGTTCAGAAGTACCATGGTCTTCAAATCGAAAATAGAACTAATATCGATAGTATATACAATTTACCGCATTAGATACAAAATATCAAAAACTTTAAGCAGTAATTTTAAACAATTTCAAATTAACACAGAGCCATTGCCAGTTTCGTAAAATCAGAGTTGGAAATCCATAGCAATTTCAGTATAAACATGGATCTATAATCAAAATCGGTTCTAAAACTTTTCTTTTAAAGTGACGACTGTGTGGCACTTTGGTCCCGCATGATTCAAGAGGTGGCCCCCATAATGTTTATACAGTAGTAAAGTACAGTTCCATATAGTCAAATCTGTTCACACGGTCACATCGAAAAATCCAAATAGACGAGACAAGGCATACATTCTATATCAATTATCAAAATGACAATTGGTCAATCTCACTGACTTCGGGCAATCACGGGCCAAGTGTGTCGGGATGACAATTGCTGTGGGAGTGGTCAACTATCTGAACGGATCAAAAATCAGAATGTTCAAAGATCAGAATGCAGGATACATCGTACTCACATGCGTATTGCATAGTACATCGTACTCCGAGGACCGCAGAAATAAAAACAGATCATCCTTGATGTAATGGACAAGCCGAGCTGGCCATGGCCACCCCTGTAGGCCCACAAACAATTATTGTTATGACATGATTATACGATAACATTAACAGTGTAGCATAATCTCACCAATGCCTTTATCTCAAAATCAGTGCCAGTCAAACAGTGTGACACACTATCAGCATGCGCTCAAGCACATCACATCAGTATTTCTTTATAATCAGATCATTTTCCTCAAATCACATATAAATTCAGTTTGTTTCACAGAACAGTTCAAAAGGAGGCTGGCTAGCCTTTTTCCTATTAAAAATTCTAGTACTCAGTACAGAGAAGTCAAATCTAAAGGTTTTCGATCTAAAATCAATAATTATAATTACTGGAATTTTTGTCTAAATTAATCAAGTAAATCTATATCGGTAGCTGGGCCGATCTACGGAGTTTAAATTTTTCCTTAAATCCCGAAGCGATAAAATTGGCCTAAGGTTTTCTTTAATTCTGGTAACTAGGAAATTTACCCTAAAATTTATATCTACAAACACAGAGAAATTACGTATATTTATCTCAAACAGCACACGAGAATTTTCCTTATCTCGATGTCAGTCTGTAGTCCTCGCTGCATTAGTGATTGGAGTCAGCGGGTCCGATCCACTCAGTTAATTTCCCAGGAGCTCTTTCCTTTGCTTTTCCCAGATTCTCTACGCACTCTAATCTAACTTAAATTTTATTATATATATATATATATATATATATATATCCTTTTTTTAATTTAGCCTTTCGCGCCAAATTTTTTTCCCTTCTTTCTTTTCTTCTTCTTCTTCTTCATCTTCACATCTCTTACTCCCCTTCACTGTTTACCATTTGCCATCATTCTCCTCGTTGCTATTCCTCCTTCTCCCTTCTCGGCTATCGTCTTCATTACCACATCCTGCCACCACCATCGTCGTCCTCAACATTTCCTTTTCTGCCATCTTCGATTTTCCAACTACCTCGCCTACCTCTCCTGTTCATGCCTCGGTTCCTGCTAGACGCCTACCCCTCATCGAATTCACTTCATCGCTGATTTGGTGCTGTTTCCCCTTTCTCCTTCTTCAGCTACTGGCCGAGAAGTTCAACCTTTCTCTCATCCGTCCACTGATCAGCACCACCCTACACTATTTTCCTTTTCCAATGAAATTCACTCTCTTCTTCTTCTTCTTCTTCTTCTTCTTCTTCTTCTTCTTCTTCTTCTTCTTCTTCTTCTTCTTCTTCTTCTTCTTCTTCTTCTTCTTCTTCTTCTTCTTCTTCTTCTTCTTCCTCCTAAGCTCTTGGTTTACTTTGTTTTCACCTTCAGTTTTCGTTTCTCTGTTTTGACTTCAACTCATTTTCTCGATTTTCTTTACCTATCATCAAGTCTTCTCTTCTGCTTCGTTTCTTCAACAAACCAGTCTCTCTCTCAGGTTTCCTACTCTGGTTCTCAGTCTTCCTTCTCTGCTATTGGGTTACTCTTCCTCATCTCTCTTTGCTCACTTTCTGCTCTAGCTCCTCTCTATAGCCTTCTTTTGGTTTTAGTTTCTCTCATTCTTTCTTTCGGTTCATGGCTCTCTATTCGTCTGCTACTTCAACCAGTTTTCCCAACCTCCATAGCTCCATTGTGACTCACTCTCATTCAGTCTCGATTCATGGTTACGTTTCCTCTCAGCACCAGTAGTTCCCTTCGACACCACTACATCAGTTGGCTTCTCCTTCAACAAGTGTTGTGTGCCACCTGGTCCTATTTCCAGCAATGATACATAGGCAAATCCTATCTCGATTTAAGTTTCCTTCATTCCTTTAACTATGGTACTTATGTTCTTTTATTCAACCATACACCCACATTTTTTCCTTCGTGATTAGGAAACTATCAGACTGCCCCAATCATCATTTTTCTCCTTTCATGCACTCCCTTGTCTCTCTTTCCCGTTTCACTTCAACTGCAATGTCTCTTTTTTTTTATTTTCCCATACCTCCTGCCTAGTTCAGATCACCTTTCCACATCTTCTCTCTTGTCTTTCCTTTGTCATAGTTCCTATTCATGGTAGCATTTTCAGTCTTCACGTTCTTTTGCTGCTATCCTTCATTTTTCCCACTTAATTTCCTTTTCCTTTCTACCCACCAAGGCCATCACCATCATCTGCTCTCACCATTTCCTGCTCATGTTACCTCCTTCTATTCACATCACTCTGACATCACTTTAATATATCTAGCAAATATACATACATATATATATATGTAGCCGACCTACCCTCATTTCCTTTAACCATTGCTGTTGTGGGTTTCAACTTTTTAAATTGAGCTGATTTCCATTGCTCATGTATATATATATACATTTATCCATACATTTAATCTTGAGGAATAAATAAACATTACCTGTATATATATATATCCATGTATTGTTGAATTTTCCTTGTAGTATAAAAAGAATTTAATCTAATGTTTATACTTAAATTAATTCACCCATAATCACATATTTGATCTTAATTGCCTAATTTACTATTTATAGCCAACACTGAGTACGTTTGCAAATTTACGGTATTTACAGAAAGAGTGGTCAAAGTTGGTTAACAAGGTGAGAAAGTTGATAGAAGATGATGATTGTGATATATGTTGTTGTTTAATGGTTTTAGAAGATTTTTACTAAAGTAGAATTGAAGAAATAATTTCTAGGGTATGTTTAGAATTCGGCCAACCCTTGGTTGTTATGGAGAAGATGAAATTTGATTGTGTTATGTGTTGTGGAATGTTAGTTTAATACCGAATAGTTCGGTTTAAAGCTTGGTTTAGTGGAAAATTGTAAAAGTGTGGAAATTGGCAATTTGCTAAGTTGTAATGTGTTGACTAGAGACTTGAATGAGTGTTTAAGCCATTAAGTTGATAAGTTTGACATTAAAAGAAAAGAAACTGTCGAAATAACTTAAATCGACACGTTTATCGATAAAATAGAATAATAACAAAGTCGACAAAAAATGGCCAAGTTTAATGAAATTTATATAAGTTGGTGTGTGTTCAAGTATACTAAGATGAACTTAAACATTTTTTTATAGTTTTGAAATTATCTTGGGTAGCGTAAGGTGTTGGCATGCAAATCGAGGTAAGCCTGATACTAGACGATTCAGTGCTGCCCTGAGATTTGATAGGTAAGAGATGTAATTTAAACCGTAATGGTATCTCATTACCTTGCTTTTAAAAATATAAAAATGCTTGAAGAATTATTGTGATTATGAAAAGTGTTCAATCTCCGAAAAATACTATTTACATATAAAACAAAACCAAGAGAAAAACCAATGTTACCAAAACCTTCGTAACGCCCCGGAAGTGCAGAAATTAAGGCTAACTTTTTCTTTTAGTACTTAATTTCTTACTTAGGTTATGTTCCTGTACAGTGTTGATTACTTAGTTTCCCCTTTGCTTAATCTTGTAATCCTTTAAAGTTTGCTCTAATTTCAGCAGCATAACCTCTTCTACTTTAACCTACCTTCCTGCAATAGACACGATCACAATTTATAAACTCAAGCAGTTATTTTTATTTTCTTATACTTATTATTTTTCGAATTACCATACTTCTTAACTAACCAAGTTGTTTCCATACTCAATATTATCAAAAATTTCATTTGCTTCCAAAACCATTTATATAGAAATCCATAATAATAGATTACATCCCAAAAGTATTTACAAACCGGTATCTCTACAAAATACAAAGTCTGAAAATAAACATCGGATGATATGCCTGAACGTAAACTAAAGGTAGCCTAAGGAGACTCAAAATCCACCAATCTAACTCGAGTACTCTGCGAGTAGCTGAAACAATCTTATTGTAGGTAATCTAGAAAGGAGAAAGAGGGGCATGAGCTTCTGAAAAAGCCTAGTAAGGAAAGCATTTAAAATAATTCTAACAACCCCAAAACGTATTGAAAATCATGCATTCAAATGTTTTCCTATGTACTTTATCGAAATCTTATATGCTTACTTTGGTAAAACCAATACTTACTTACTTTGAAGTAAAACATACAGACTTACTTACTTTAATAAAGTATACATACTTATTTACTTTAACAAAGTTTACTTACTTACTTATTTTTCATAATTCAAAATATTCATATATGGAAAACATGGAGACTAGGCTGGGTCCGTATAGCTATCATTCAAAATGGAAATATCATCCTTCATAGAGGGAATAAAATACCGATGTCTATGGTAGAGGCTGTAGACAGGATCAAGGTCGTACAACAAAATAGGTATAGTATCTGAATAAACTAGCACATAGCTAAGGCATGAGCACCAGTGGCACTCACCGTATGGGTAACATAACATACATGCGTGCTGCGTGGGCACGAGATACTACGAAACAAGCTCCACGTGTAGTGAAGACAGTCACCACAAAGGTGGAGATGAGAACTACACAAGCGAAACAAAAACAGGCACTATAAGTATCAGAGTCGGGCACCATAAGTAGCAGGCATGACATGCACATAGCATACACTATCGGGATAGGTTCTAGTCAAAAAAAATTACTTTCTTACTTGTTTTCATACTTACTTAAAAAAAATCATATGGAAAACTTTAGTCATTCAATCATACAATTCAATTATAAAACATGACTTATTCATCATAGTAAAAATATTTGGCTTCGAGGTTAAATCAATGTGTCATTTTTTTTAGAAACTTATGTTGAAAGGTTCGGGATTTCCATGTAAATTCGTAATGCATACATCAAATCATATTAGGAAATATAAATAGGTAAAAGAAGCCATTACTACTTTAAATTGCATCACTTACCTATCGAATCCCAAGGCAGCACAAGATTGTCTGATATCGGGCTTGCCTTGATTTACGTGCTCACACCACTAGCAGCCACAAACAGTCCAATTATGCCAAATTAATATCCAATTCATCTTTATTTATGTTCATATACAAGTTACAACTTAATGTTACTAACTGGACTCTTTTTCGCTAACTTTTCTTACTTTCTCGATTTATCGATAAACGTGTCAGTTTTAGCTATTTCGATAAATTCTTTTCTTTTAACTTCAAACTTGTTTTGGAAACATTTCCCGTTTGGGCCCATTTTACTCGATTTAGTCATTACCGATAACAATTCTTTAAAGTTTTCGATTTACTTTAAAAATTAATTTAACCATTGAAACCTCAATATTTCCACTCAATTCTAATTGTCCATGTCAAATATACCTTATATTACTTTCCTATGGCCTCGAAATAATTTTTACGGATTTATGGAATTTATTTCATAATTATTTCAATTACTAGGCCTAATTTCTCGGTTTAGTGCAACCTGAGATTTGCCAACTTATTTCACTCCTATCACTTTAGTTTCACCTTCCATCCATAAAATCATGTTTATATGAATGTAAATTCTTAAAGAACTCTTACTTGACACCTTACCTCGATTTTCATGCCCCGAGCACAACTCTCCATCATTCGAGATCTTGGTTCTTTCGAGCCCTACATGGACACTTAGGTAAGTTTTGAACTTCTCATCTTAGCTTTTAAATAAATAATAGCATGGAAAAGTTGGGTTTCACATTACTCCCCATCTTTTAAGAACTTGGTCCTCCAAATTCAGCTGGGTCCATCAAACAAATGAGGGTACTTCTCTCTCATCAGCCTCTCCAGCTCCCAGGTTGCTTCCTTAACTGAATGGTGATGCTAGAGAACCTTTACTAATGGAATTTTCTTTGTGCAAAATACCTTTTCTTTCTTGTCAAGGATCTGGACAAGTTCTTCCACATAACTCATATCTCCTTGAATGTATAAGGATTCAGACTCGATGACATGGGAAGGATTCAGTTTATATTTCCTCAACATGGAGACGTGGAAGACATTATGTATTCTAGAAAGCAGTAGGGATAAAGCTAACTGGTAGTTAACATCTTCCACTCTCTCTAATATCTCAAATGGACCAATGAAACGAGGACTAAACTTTCCTTTCTTCCCAAAGCACATGATACCCTTTCTCGAAGATACCTTAAGAAACACGGATTCCCCAACCTGAAGTTCAAGTGGCCGTCTAGGTACATCGGCATAACTCTTCTATCGACTCTGAGCATCCCTAAGTTTGTCACAAATGATCTGAACACCCTTAGATGCTTGTTCTACAAGATTAGGAGCTAAAATCTTCCGGTCACCCACTTCTTCCAAAGCAATTAGAGATCTATATCTTCTGCCATATAAAGCCTCAAAAGGTGCCATACCGATGCTAGCATGATAACTGTTTTTGTAAGAAAACTCTGCAAGCGACAAATGATCATCCCATAAACCCTTAAAATCCAATATACACACCCTTAACATATCCTCCAATGTTTGAATGGTTCGTTTGGATTGACCGTCAATCTAAGAATGATAGGCGATGCTCAAATTCAGCTGAGATCTCATGACTTCCAGAAAATGAGTCCAAAATTTAGAGGTGAACCTGGAATCCATATCAGATGTAATACTCATGGGAGCCCCATGCAATCGAGCTACCTCTCTAACATATAGCTCTGCCAAGACACTCAAAGATTCTGTATTCTTAATGGCATGGAAGTAGGCACTTTTAGTCAATCTGTCTACTATTACTTATATTGCATCATAACCTCTTCGGGTTCCCAGTAATCCCATAATAAAGTCCGTCGTTATATACTCACATTTCCACTTAGGAACGAGCAAATACTTAAGTAGTCCTGCAACCTATTGGTGCTCAACTTTAACCTGCAGACACACTAAACATCTGGTCACAAATTATGTCACATCATGTTTTATACCAATCCACCAATACACCTTATGCAGATCACGGTACATCTTGGTACTACCAGGGTGCATGGTGTAACGGGAACAGTGAGACTCTCTCAAAATCTATTGCTTCAGGGTATTATTGTTTGGAATACAGATGCGGCCTCTGAACCTCAACAAACCATTATCACTGACTAAAAAGTTTGACTGCAAGGTTTGCTCTGCCTAGCTAACCATGTCCAATAATCTCTAATCATTTTTCTACCCTGCTGTGATCTGATCCAAAATATTGGGCTCTATCCGTAGGCTAGCCATAAATCCAATATCTGCTTTCTCAACACAAATCCTGAGTGTGGTGAACTATTCTAATAGATCATATTCTCTATCACCATATAAGATGTCATACCCTTTCTACTCATGATATCAGCAACTATGTTCGCTTTACCCGTATGATATAGGATCTCATAGTCGTAATCCTTAAAGAGCTCCATCCATCATCTCTACCTCATATTAAGCTCCTTCTGATAGAATCTTTCTCCATACATATAGTGTCGTCAAATCTTTAAAGAAAAAACCACTGCGGCTAACTCCAGATCAAGGGTAGGATAATTTCGCTCATGGTCTTTAAGCTGTCAGGAACCATAAGCTATCATCGGACCATTCTGCATAAGTACACATCCCAGACCCTGATGAGAGGTATCACAGTACACCGCAAATCCCTTCGATCCACTCGAAATATTTAGGATGGGTGTTGTAATCAATCTCTGCTTGAGCTCCTGAAAATTTTGCTCACATGATTCTGACCATATAAACAGAACCCCTTTATGTGTAAGCTTAGTAAATGGAGTTGCAATTTTGGGGAAACCCTCTACAAATCTCTGATAGTGCCCTGCAAATCCCAAGAAACTCTGAATCTCTATCATAGTCCTCAGCTTCTCCCACCTGAGTACTGCCTCAACCTTAGACGAATCAACTGACACCCCGTCCTTAGATATAATATGACCGAGGAAGGCTATCTATTCCATCCAAAATTCACACTTACTGAATTTCCCATATAATTGTTTCTTTCAAAGAATTTGGAGTACGATCCTCAAATGCTGCTCTGCTCCTCTTGAGTCTTAGAGTAAACCAGGATATCATCAATAAAAACTATCATAAACCGATCTAGATAATCCCAGAACACTTCATTCGTCAGACTCATAAAAGCAGCAAGGGCATTGGTCAGGCCAAATGGCATCATCAAAAACTTAAAATGACCATATTTAGTCCTAAATGCTGTCTTAGGAACATATTCCTTTCAATCCTCAACTGATGATAGCCATATCTCAAATCAATCTTAAAAAATACCATAGCCCCTTTCAGTTGATCAAAAACATCATCAATTCTTGGTAGAGGACTTTTATTTTTCACCATAGCCTTATTAAGCAGTCGATAATTAATGCATAACATGAGACTTCCATCCTTCTTTCTTACAAATAGTACTAGAACTCCCCACGGAGACACACTCGATCAGATAAAACCTTTATCTAGTAAATCTTGCTGCTTTTTCAGTTCTTCTAGTTCAATCGGTGCCACCTCTTAGAGAGGTTTAGAGATCGGTTGGGTATGTAGCACTAAATCGATAGTAAACTCCAGCTCTCTCTCTGGTGGTAGGCTTAGAAACTCATTTGGGAACACATCCAAAAACTCACATACTACTGGTATATCCGCTATACTCAGATGCTCCCTACCAGTATAAAAAATGAGTGCGATATAACCTTCATATCAATGAATCCATCAGTAATTTCAAAAAATTATAAATATCACATAATACTTTGTACACTGAACATCACATGTTTTCATTTCTTGATAGCTAAACATACACTAAATTTATCAGGTAGGGAGAAGGTTATAGTCTTGGTATAACAATCTAAACTTACGTGACTAGTGGCTAGCTAATCCATACCTAAAATTACATCAAAGTCTTACATGTTTAATAAGATTAGATCTGCTATCATTACCCTATCTCCTACCTTAATCTCACAGTTTCTACACACTATATTAGTCATTTGTGACTCATGCATGGGAGTACTAATATTCAACATATGATATAGGGGCTCAAATTCTACATGCAAACGCTTTGCAAAGTGCAGTGAAATAAATGAGTGTGTGGACCCAGGGTCAAATAAAACATGACCTTTATGATTACAAACAAGAAGATTACCTCTGATGGTCTCTAAAAAGGCATCGATAATCTCCCTGTCTAAGGCAAAGATACACCTTTGAGTGTCAAGCCTTTTACCTTTTGCTGCTGTTGTAGCCCGTCTTTGAGGGGTCTGTCTTTGAGGAGCCTATGTCTATCTCTCATTTTGTGGTTGTGGCTGATCCTGAGACTCTGGAGTCTTAAGTTGTGGATAATCTTTAATCAAATGTCCTCTGTCTCAACACCTAAAATAGGCACTCATTCACCAATGACAGGATCCACTGTGCAATTTTCCACACTCCTTGCAACTTCTCATAGTCTACTAACGGCTCTTGGTGGTTACAGTAGTAGTAGCAAGAGTCGTGGGCCTATCAACCCTTGTCGGAGACTCACCAGTTGTCAGTCTCTTTGGTTGACTCCTCATAAGCTCCGATCTAGATGTATCCACTCTTTTACCCTTATTTTTTTAATTTCTCTCAGGAACAATACTGAGCCTGGGTAATATCAATACCCCTTTCTGTGTCTTGTGAGCGCCTGAGAGCATCCTTAAACTCTTAATGCGAAAACCCAATAATCTATCTTGAATAGTTGGTCTTAATCCGGATAAAAATCTCTCGACGCGACGCTTCTTATCTTTGATAGTCTCAGGGTCATATCGCATCAGAGTGGAAAACATGTTCTCATACTCAACTGCTACCATGCTGCCCTATACTAAATCCAGAAATTCAGCCTGCATTTTCTTTTGAGCAGTTAGTGGGACATATTGAGTTCTAAAAGCGGATACGAAACCTCCTAACTGATCTCTGGATGTCAGGGCAATCAAATATGTTTTGGTGGCTCTCCACCATACCCCTGCCTATCCTGTGAGCAAATAAGTAGCCATGATGACTTGTTTCGAATTAGTAACCTCAAATATACAAAAATCCTCTCCAAATCAGTTAACCACTCCTCAGCCTTTACCGGATCCTTCACCCCCTTAAATTCTGGAGGATGCATCTTGAGAAAATCCTTCATTCTACCTGTATTTCTATCATCTGTCCCAATCTATACTGGAGGCTGAGTGATAGGAGGTGCCACAGGAGCTTGTGTAGGAAGTGGAGGTAGAGCCGGTGTAGCTGTTGTACCTGATGCATTTGCCCTAAAATGTTGGGCTAATAACGTTGTTATATTCTCGAATCCCTCCTTCATAGTTTGCTCGATACGATTCATACAGGAGTTTGGACTCTCTAGTTGTGAAGGAGGTTGTAGAGGTGGCTGAGTTTGCCTCCATGGATAGCTTTGTCTCCTACTAATAGTAATTATGAATTTACTTGCACGAACACCAAGAGTTTTAGTTGCAGCTTTAACAGGTATACACAATTTATAACCAGACAAGTATAAATACCTGAATGTAATTAGACTTTAACTACCCGACACTGATAGTATTAGACAACCTTCGCTCTAATACCACATAAATGGTAACGCCCCGAAAGTGCAAAAATTACGGCTAAATTTTTCTTTTAATACTTAATTTCTTACTTAGGTTGTGTTCCTCTACAGTGTTAGTTACCTGGTTTCTTCCTTTGCTTAATCTTGTAATCGTTTAAAGTTCGCTCTAAGTTCGACAGCATAACCTCTTATACTTTGACTTACATTCCTACAATCGACACGATCACAATTTGTAACCTCAAGCAGTTGTTTTTATTTTCTTATACTTATTATTTTTTTGATTTACCATACTTCTCAACTAACCAAGTTGCTTTTATACTTAATATTATCAAATATTTCATTTGCTTCCAAAACCATTTATATACAAATCCATAACAACAGATTACATCCCAAAAGTATTTACAAACCAGTATCTATACAGTACAAAGTCTGGAAATAAACATCGGATGATATACCTGAACGTGTACTAAAGGTAGCCTGGGGAGGCTCAAAATCCACCAGTCTAACTTGAGTACTCTGAAAGTAGCTGAAACGATCTTACTGCAGGTAATCTGGAAAAGAGAAAGAGAGGGATAGCCTTCTGAAAAACCCCAATAAGGAAAACATTTAAAATAATTCTGGCAACCCTAAAACATATTGAAAATCATGCATTCAAACGTTTTCGTACTTACTTTATCGAAATCTTATATGCTTACTTTAGCAAAATCAATATTTACTTACTTTGAAGTAAAACATACATACTTACTTTCTTCAATAAAGTATACATACTTACTTACTTACTTTAACAAAGTTTACTTACTTACTTACTGATTTTTAATAATTCAAAACATTCATACATGAAAAACATGGAGACTAGGTTGGGTTTGTATAGCTATCAAGTAAAACAGATATATCATCCTCTGTAGAGGGATTAAAATACCGATGGCCATAGTAGGGGTTGTAGACTGGATCAGGGTCGTACAACAAATCAGGTATAGTATCTGAATAAACTAGTACATAGCTAGGGCACGGCACCAGTGGCACTCACCGTGTGGATAACATAACATACAAGTGTGCTGCGCGAGCACGAGATACTACGAAACAGGCACCACGTGTAGCGAAGACATGCATCACAAAGGCAGAGACAAGCACTACACAGGCCAAACGAAAATATGCAATACAAGTGGCGGAGCCAGGCACCACAAGTGGCGGAGCCGGGCACCACAAGTAGCAGGCATGACATGCTCACAGTATACACTATCGGGATAGCCTCTAGTCTAAAAAAATTTACTTTCTTACTTGTTTTCATACTTACTTTAAAAAATCATATGGAAAACTTTAATCATTAAATCATACATTTCAATTATAAAACATTAATATATCAAAGACTTAGACATCATAGTAAAAATATTTGGCTTCAGGGTTAAATCGAGGTGTCATTTCTTTTGGAAATTTATATTGAAAGGTTTGGGTTTTCCATGTAAATTCTTAATGCATACATCAAATCATTTTAAAGAATATAAATAGGTAAAGGAAACAATTACTACTTAAAATTGCATCCCTTACCTATCGAATCTCAGAGCAGCACAAGATTGTTGGATATTGAGCTTACCTCGATTTATGTGCCCACACCACTGGCTACCACAAAAAGTCCAATTATGTACAATTAGTATCTAATTCATCTTTATTTCTGTTCACATACATTTTACAACTTAACGTTGCAAACTAGACTCTTTTTTGATAACTTTTTCTATTTTCTCAGTTTTATCGATAAACGTACCGAGTTTAGCTATTTCGACAAATTCTTCTCTTTTAACTTCAAACATATTAACATAAAAGTTTAAAAACTCATTCAAGTTTAGAGGAAACTCATTACAACTTATCAAATTGCCGAATTTCCACACTTTTACAGTTTTCCATTAAACCGAGCTATAAAATGAACTTTTCGGTATTGAACTTACATTCTATAACACACAACTTAATCAAATTTTATCTTCTCCATATCAAATAAGGGCTGGCCGCAATTCAAGCATGCTATAGACAATATTTGTTCAACTTCTACTTTAGTAAAAAAATCATCTAAAACTGTGATGCCCCGGAAGAGCGAAAAACAGGGCAAATTTCAAACTTTTATTTCACATCTATTCACAATTAAGGGTGCATTCCTGTGCAGTGACATATATCATCATACACATCATATTTCAGGATCTCATCATCTTATAGTTATATTTCATACAATATACATTACTCCATTCAAGGTTAATTAATCCTAATACATCCCGTACATCATTGTGCATCAAGTGTCTATAAATACAATATTAGTCTGGGTACATGAAATGATAAATTATACCTCAAAGTACAATATATGGCCTGGAGATCAAGACCTCCACTAGCCACTACTCCGTACGTCGCAGGAAAACTCTCTTCACTTGAAGAAATCTGGGGGGCGGAGATAAAACACGGTGAGCTTCTAAATCGCTCAGTAAGGGGGTAAGGGACTCATTACAATTAATGATTTGCACAACACAATCATTTGTTTTGTAGTTGAAAACTCAAGAAAAATGTAGCATGACTCAATAAAACATCATTCTCGTCTGATTCTCTAAAATCATGTAAAACATGAGAGTACATAACTCAGTACAAAGTATAATTACAAGCATGCGAAAATCAATATGCGATAATTGCTTCTCTCATAAAACGTGATAAAAATCACCTCAATAGTAATGCACGTGGCGCAACCACAAAACACAAACTCATGTGTAAAATGAGACTAGACAAATAAAACTCATATAAATATTCGTCATGGCACATCATAATAAATCACCTCTGGGTGCGCATCCTAGGCATCCTCAAAAAAGGGAATGTCGATAATATGTTCGTGTACATGGTATATTGGACTTATGCGTTACCAAAACAAGGCCTGGACTTACATGCTACCAAAGCAATGCCTCTCCTTATGTATACTATCAATCTTACATGCGACTAAAGCAAGGCCTGGACTTACATGCTACCAAAGCAAGGCCTCCCAACTCTACCAAAGCGAGGAAAGTATCGGTCTTACATGCTACCACAGGAATGCCTCCCCGTGCTACCAAAGCAGGGAATAATATCAGCCTTACATGCTACCAAAGAAATGCCTCCTAGCGTTACCAAAGCAGGGAATAATATCAGCCTTACATGCTACCAAAGGAATGCCTGATGTGTATTCGACATGACACGCCTAAGTCTCAATCATTAGCCATTATCATATAAAACGTTTTGCCTTCATGTAGAACTCATAATGGTTTTCTCTCATAAATCTCATTTAAAACAATTGTGTACTCAACACAAAACATGTTAAAACCGAGTTCCAATCGGTAAAACCACGCACACATTTCTCAATCTCAGTACGTCTTAACATAGAGCCCAAATCTCTTTTCACGTTTTAAACATAAAACAGTTGTAAAACATTTTTACGCTTAGTTTACAACTCATAAAAGTTAGGCCCCAACCGGTTATAAAATCGTGTGCGATACTCATTCACAACTCATAAAACAAACTTGTTTTCTCAAATCACAATTCATGCTACAATATTATCACAAAATACACACACAAATGAGTTTAAGTTTTCCCTTACCTCGTTGCACCTCGTATAGTGCAATCGTTCCCCCGTATCACGGACTAACCTCACATTCCTCTTAGGAACTCCCGAGCTGTCCAAATGATGTTAAAACATCAATAATTCATCTTAATTTCATCATCGAGCACACATTTTCTCATATTCTTATTATCTCGTACTTCTGTCACAATCCACATTCTCTTCCACTACAACTCAAATCCTACATTTCCCTTGCCAAAATCATCTGATTACCTCAATTACAATTTATAGCCCAAAATTCCAAAATTACAACAATTACATAATGTTATCTTTACTCCATCAAAAATCATAGTTTCATCAATCCCTAACCATTTCCTAGCTATTTCATCATAATGTTTACAACCGTAATCACCAAAGATCACTCTATAATCCAAGATCAAAGTGTAGAAATTTTACCCAACTTGTGGAGTGCTCAACTCTTGCCTCGACTCAATCCATCTTTCGATTTCCAAGTATGTTGTTCTCCTTTGGATGAGGAACAACATTCCCTCTTGCCACTACCTTCGATTTGGAAGGAAATAGGGCTTTTGAAGAGAGAGAAAGCTAGGGCTCGGCTAAAATGGAGGTTTGAAAGAGATAGAAAAAATGAAATGCAGGAAAACACAGAGGGTCCTTTTATAGACGGAGTGTAGGAGATCGATCTGGTCATTAATAAGATCGATCTACATTTGAATTTAGGCGCGTTTTAGGGTAATTTTATGCCTAAGAGATCGATCTGTCATGGGGTGAGATCGATCTCTTAATGGTTTAATGAAATCGATATGCTCCTTAAGGAGATCGATCTTCTGTTTATAGAATGCTTCAGGAGATCAATCTGCTCTTGTAGGAGATCGATCTTCTCCTTACAAAAAGCTTCATGAGATCGATTTCTTCCTCATGAGATCGATTTGGCCTCATTGTTTCACACTTGGTTAAACACTTAACATAAGATCTCATTCATGACTCATTCATCACTTAGAAATTCATTCCATACCACCTCAATGTATGAGTACATTACATTCAGCTCAATAAATTACACTTCATGTTCACATTACATAATTAGATATGTGTAAAATTCTCAAATCTCACATCCACCCCGCCTTAAACAGAATTTAGTCCTCCAAATTTCAACGCAACTCGTCAAACTGATAGGGGTACTTCTCATTCATAAGACTCTCCAATTCTGAAGTCGCCTCCTCTATTGAGTGATGTTTCCACAAAACTTTCACTAATGGGATGCTCTTAGTCTGAAGTACCTTCTCTTTTCTATCGAGAACCCGAACTAGTTCTTCAGTGTACCTCATGTCCTCTTGTATGTCCATCTCTTCATACTCTATGACATGAGAAGGGTCCGGGTGGTACTTCCTTAACATAGATACATGAAAGACGTTGTCTATTCCCGATATCTGTGGGGTTAATCCCAACCTGTAGGCTACCTCTCCCACTCTCTCAAGAATCTCGAATGGTCCAATGTATCAAGGACTTAATTTCCCTTTCTTTCTAAATCTCATGATACCCTTACTCGGTGATATCTTCAGAAATATTGTATCACCCACATTAAATTTGAGTGGCCTTCTACGCACATCGGTGTAGCTTTTCTGCCTACTTTGTATAGCCCGTAATCTCTCACATAAGAGTTTCACACTCTATACAGCCTGTTCAACAAGTTCGAGAGCATTTATCTTTCTGTCACCCACTTCTTCCCATGCTACAGGGGATCTACACCACCTACCATATAGAGCCTCGAAAGGTGCCATTCCAATACTCGCATGATTGCTGTTATTATTAGCAAACTCTACTAGGGGCAGGTGATCATCCCATGATCCCTTAAAATCCATCATACATGCCTTCAAAATATCCTTTAGGGTATAAATAGTCCTCTCTGGCTGACCATCTGTCTGAGGATGATAGGCGGTACTAAAACTCAATCAAGATCCCATGGACTCCTGAAACTGGGTCCAAAATCTGGAAGTAAATCGAGAATCACTGTTAGAAGTAATACTCACTGGAGCCCCATGTATCCTAGCTATCTCGTTGAAATACAACTTAGCTAAGACATCCACAGTATCTGTGCTCTTGACGGCAAGGAAGTGGACACTCTTTGTCAATCTATCCACTACGACCCATATCGCATCACGACCCATTTGGTTCCTCGGTAAACCCATAATGAAGTCCATGGTGACATGCTCCTATTTCCATGTAGGCACAGGTAAAGGCTGCAATAATCCTCTAGGCTTCTGATGCTCAGCTTTCACTTGCTGGCACACTAAACATCTGGCCACATAATCTACCACGTCTCGCTTCATACCGCTCCACCAGTACACCTTTTTCAAATCTCGGTACATCTTAGTACTTCCTAGGTGCATGGTGTATCGCGAGCAGTAGGATTCTCTCAATATCTGTCTCTTCAGGTATCATCGTCCGGTACACAAATTTGTCCTCTAAATCTTAACAATCCATCCTTACTGATTGTGAGATCTGACTACGTAGTCTGCTCAGCTTGGCTAATCGTATTGATCAACCTCTTATCATGGCGCTTCCCAGTTCTAATCTGATCCATGATCTTGGGCTATATCTGCTAGCTAGCCAAAAATCCAATCTCTACCTCTTTAACTTTGATTCGGAGTTCGACGAACTGCTCCAAGAAATCCCATTCCTTGATCAACATAGCAGATAACATACTCTTCCTGCTCAAGGCATCAACAACCACATTCGCCTTACCCGGATGGTATAGAATCTCGCAGTCGTAATCCTTAAGGAGTTCCATCTATCTCCTTTCTCTCAGGTTTAACTCTTTCTGATCAAGCAAATACCTCAAAATCTTGTGGTCAGTGAAGATCTGGAATTTTCCCCATATAAGTAGTGTCGCCAGATCTTCAAGGCAAACACCACAGCAGCTAACTCTAAATCATGTGAGGGGTAATTCCGTTCAAGATCCTTCAACTGTCGCGATCCATAAGCGACCACTCTTCCATGCTGTATGAGTGTGATAATTCTATTTTTAATAGAATTATTTGTGCTTAAATTCCTAACTATTTATTTAACCCCCATATTATTTTATTAATAATCCCCTTTATTTAATTAAAATTCTTTAATGTGAAGATAAATTAAATCCGGATGAAACTCAGTCGTTTCAGTTAAAATTGGACTGAAATCGGGCTAAAGGAGACTGGACCACTTCTAATTTGTAGACCGAGTCATCAGTCGTCTGGACACGCGTGATGCCAAGTGTCCGATTTTTATTTGCTAAGATCGAAGGACATTGTGCCAACCTCCTGGAGGACACACGCTGGGCCACATCGCACAGCTAATTGGACAAAAAGATTGATGACGTGGAAATATCTACTCTGCAGCAAATCAAATAAAGACAAGTGGCCAAACAATGCCAACTCATCTAGGATGAAAATTTACCATTGTACCCCTATGTTTGTGTATAAATAGAACATGATGGCAATTGAAAAATCAAGTAGAATTAGGAGTAGAATTTAGGGTAGTTTTAAGGTAGGAGTAGTGTAGAGTAATTTAGGAGTAGTGTTAATTTAGGGTAGAGTAACTTTTAGGTTAATTTAAGCTTTCCTTGTTTTAATTTTCGGATAGTTCTCTTTTAAATTAAAAATTTCCTTCTTTTGTTTTGTTAATGAATAGTGATTTTTCCATGTTCTTGTCGTTTTGCAATTTTTTTTGCTTTATTATTAATTCAATGTACTTAAGGTTGAATGGAGAGGAGGTTCGGTTGACAGGAGTATTGCTCCGCATTTTTATTTCAACTTCTTCCCGCTTTTATTATTTTTTTTAGCTTAAGTTGATGAACAGTAAATAGGGGAAGAAGATGCCGGTGACAGTGGCCAGAGGATCACTATATACTGAAAATCATCCTGATCCATTAGGGATAGTCAACACAGGTGCCGTTATTAATCTCCTCTTTAATTCCAAAAAATTAAGCTCACATTGATCAGTCCATATGAACGGAGTCTCCTTGCGCGTGAGCTTGGTCAAAGAAGCGGCAATCTTGGAAAATCCTTTTACAAATCTCCTGTAATACCCTGCCAAACCAAGAAAACTTCGTACCTCGATAACTGTCTTCGATCTTTCCCAATTAAGCACAGCTTCTACTTTACTTGGATCCACTGATACTCCTTCCTCTGAAATTATATGACCAAGGAAAGCTATCTGATCCAGCCAAACTCACACTTACTAAGCTTTCCATATAGTTGTTTATCTCGGAGCATATGAAGTACTAACCACAAGTGCTGTACATGCTCCTCATAAGACCGAGAGTACACTAATATATCATCAATAAAGACTATCACAAACTTATCTAGATAGTCTCTAAACACTTCATTCATTAACCTCATAAAGGTTGCAGGGGCATTCGTCAATCCAAAAGGCATCACTAAAAATTCATAATGGCCATACCTTGTCCTGAAGGCCGTCTTCGAAATATCTTCCTCCTTAATCCTCAATTAGTGATAGCCCGATCTTAAATCAATCTTAAAGAAGACTGAAGCCCCTCTCAGCTGATCAAGTAAATCATCAATCCTAGGCAATGGGTATTTATTCTTCACTGTGGCTTTATTCAACAGTCGGTAGTCTATACATAATCTGAGACTACCATCCTTCTTCCTCACTAATAACACTGGTGCTCCCCACGGTAAAACACTGGGTCTAATAAATCCTTGATCCAGCAATTCTTGTAGTTGTTTCTTCAATTCCTCAAGTTCCACTAAGGCCATCCTATATGGAGGTCTAGAGATAGGCTGAGTATCTGGCACCAAATCAATGGTAAACACCAGCTCTCTCTCTGGTGGTAAACTTGGCAACTCATATGGGAAGACATCTAAAAATTCACACACCACAGGTATATCCTCAATCTTCGAATGTTCCCGATCATCATCTGAGATGAATGTTTCATAACCTTCACATGAATACTCAAATTTAGTACTCTCAAAAGTAACATCAAAATTTTAATTTGCCTACAAAAATTTCACACATTTACTTACTCAATATTTTAAATGTACACTGTAAGGCTCAGGTAGGGAGAAGGTTACAATCTTAGTGTAGCAGTCTAAACTCACTCGATTAGTTGCCAGCCAATCCATTCCCAAAATTACATCAAATCCATGCATATTTCATACTATTATATCTGCTAACATTACTCTATCTCCTACCTTTATTTCACATCCTCTACAAATCAACTCGGTTATCTGGGATTCACGCATGGGGGTATTTACATGTAGTATATACTCTATAGGTTCAAACTTCAAATTTAATCTACATACAAAATACTCAGAAATAAATGAATGTGTGGACCCTGAATCAATCAACACATGAGCCTTATGATTACAGACATAGAGTATACCTCTTATAGTTTCTACAGAAGTGTCTCTGTTTCCTTATCCAGAGCAAACACACGTCCCACTGTAACAGGCTTCTTTCCTTTCTCTATAACAGTGGCTCATCTCGGGGGATTTACTTTCTGAGGCTGTTGTCTGATAGGCTCTGGAGCATGTGGTTTCTGAGGTTGAGGGTAATCTCTTAGCCTATGACCCATGTCTCCATATCTAAAACATCTATGGATAAACCCAGTACAACTTCCCTCATGCGATCGGCCACAGTCTCTACAAACCCTTATCTCAGGCCTGACATCTCGATGGGTCTCTCAAATCTGCCCTTCTATACCTCAATCCTTCCACTTTTGAAGGAACCTCTCTGAACATCTAGCTGGGAAATCGCTGGCCTCTTTCCCTTATCCCTAGTCATAGCACTGAACTCATTCTGGGATTGCGCAATTTCAATTTCCCTCTCAATCTCTTGTGGTCGTCTCAGAGTATCTCTAAACTCAGTAATACATAGCCCTATCAATCGATCTCTGATGATGGGCTTTAATCCATACACAAATCGGAGCTCTCCATTTTTGAAGGTCTCTTGATCATACCTCAATAGAGCGTTAAACCAGCTCTCATAATTATCCATAGACATATCGCCTTGTACCAGATTCAAAACCTCTACTTGCTTCCTTCTCTGAGCAGTTCGTGGTACAAATTGGGCTCCAAAGGCCGCCTGAAATTCTTCCCAACTAATCACATCCTGGCTGGACATCAGAATACCCTGGGTAGTACCCCACCAATCTCGAGCTCTCCCTTTCAACATATAGGCACCCAAACTGACCCTCTCAGCATTAGTGTATCCTAAATAGTCAAATATGACTCTAAACTCAGTCAACCACTCCTCAGCCTCTGTAGGATCCTTTTTTCCCTTTGAATACGGGCAGATTCATTTTCAAAATATCCTTCAGTCGGACCATACTTCTATCATCAGGCTGAGTAACGGGAGGCACCGGGTCCATCTGTACTGGGGGTACGGGAGGTCCTTGTGGTGGTGCAGGAGTAGTACCTGAGGCATTAACGCTAAAATGTTGTACGAATAGCGCTGCCATTTGTTCAAACCTTACCGCACATCTTGCTCAATCCGATTAAATCGAGAGTTAGGACTCTCTGGTTGTGGGGCAGGTGGCGAAGGTGGCTCTGTCTGCCTCCTTGAACGACCTCGTCATCCACTCATTCTCAATCTCAATACGTTTCCCATGCGTACACATTCAACTTGATTGAAATCTCAATCCTCAATTTTAGTTCATGACCAGATTTATACAGACACTTGGAATGTATTCTATTTCACTTGACCGACACTGACAGTACTAAACACTCTATGCTCTGATACCAAGAAAACACTGTGACACCACGGAAGCGGGAAAAACAGGGCAAATTTAAACTTTTATTTCACATCTATTCACAATTAAAGGTGCATTCCTGTGCAGTGTCATATATCATTATACACATCATACTTCAGGATCTCATCATCTCATAGTTATATTTCATACAATATACATTACTCCATTCAAGGTTAATTAATCCTAATACATCTCGTACATCATTGTACATCAAGTGTCTGTAAATAAAATATTAGTCTGGGTACATGAAATGATAAATTATACCTCAAAGTTTAATTATGGCCTGGAGCTCAAGTCCTCCACTAGCCACTACTCCGTACGTCGCAGGAAAACTCTCTTCACTTGAAGAAATCTGAGGGGGGGATAAAATAGGGTGAGCTTTTAAATCGCTCAGTAAGGGGGTAAGGGACTCATTACAATTAATGATTTGCACAACACAATCATTTGTTTTGTAGTTAAAAACTCGATAAAAATGTAGCACGACTCAATAAAACATCATTCTCATCTCATTCTCTAAAATCATGTAAAACATGAGAGTACATAACTCAGTACAAAGTATAATTACAAGCATGTGAAAATCAATATGCGATAATGGCTTCTCTCATAAAACGTGATAAAAATCACCTCAATAGTAATGCACGTGGCTCAGCCACAAAACACAAACTCATGTGTAAAATGAGACTAGGCAAATAAAACTCATATAAATATTCGTCATGGCAATTCATAATAAATCACCTCTCGGTGCACATCCCAAGCATCCTCAAAAGAAGGAATTTTGACAATATGGTCATGTACATGGTATATTGGACTTACGCGTTACCAAAACAAGGCCTAGCCTTACATGCTACCAAGCAATGCCTCTCCTCATGTACACTATCGATCTTACATGCTACCAAAGCAAGGCCTCCCAAATCTACCAAAGTGGGCAAAGTATTGGTCTTACATGCTACCATAGCAATGACTCCCAATGCTACCAAAGTGGGGAATAATATCGACCTTACATGCTACCAAAGCACTGCCTCCCAACGCTACCAAAGCGGGGAATAATATCAGCCTTACATGGTACCAAAGCAAAGCCTCCCAGCGCTACCAAAGTGGGGAATAATATCAGCCTTACGTTCTTCCAAAGCAATGTCTGATGTGTATTCGACATGACACACCTATGTCTCAATCATTAGCCATTATCATATAAAATGTTTTGCCTTCACATAGAACCCCTAATGGTTTTCTCTTATAAATCTCATTTAAAACAATTGTGTACTCAACACAAAACATGTTAAAATCGAGTTCCTACCGGTAAAACCATGCACACATTTCTCTAGCTCAGTATGCCTTAACGTAGAGCCCATATCTGTCAGGACCCATTCTCAATCCATGACTTAACCAAAAACCACTACAAACTTTTCACATTTTTAACTTACCTTTCCTCTCTTCAATGGTTGGGCTGTGATTCGATGTCAAAGTACTTGCTTACCACATCATCCAATATCATACATACATGTCAATTTACTATTACTGACTGTAACTGCTTTTATTACACATGTAAGATTATATAAAATCTAATACAAATACATTCCCCATAGTATAAATCGTATACATCACTGTGCTGTTTCTATGTTTAGATACATAATCGTACAAAATCTGTATACCTGGCGGTCGATAGGAACTAGCAGTGGACTCAGGAATACTATCCCTCGATAGCTCTCGCTCTACTGATGCTCTGTAGAGAGATGTAAAGAAAGGGGGGGTGAGCATACAACGCGCTCAGTAAGAAAATCAGGCAAGCAAGTAGATATCTACACTATCTACTCAAAATAATGCTATGCCTTGAAAACATTATTTCCTTTACTCACTTTAAAAGCATGTCTTGAAATATAATATATATACTTGTACAGATTAAATTCCATGTACAGAAATCATGCTTTCTTTCTCAAATGTAGGCATGTAGTGCAAAACAATGCATCGTATATAAATCATGCCTTTATGTAAAGCATGCCATGTATATTTAAATCACAATAAATATTGCATTAAATAATTCACATCACAAAATCGGAGTCCGACCCATCCCTCAGGTCTGTCCGCATTTTAAATCAGTCAATCAATGTGATATATCATGTGAGACTCTGTGGTGAAATGCAAATAGTATCCTGGACTATGATCATATCTGATATGTGAACCCAGGCCACACAGATCTCGGTACACGGGGTATCACTGCTGCAACGGGAGGATGGTCAGTCCACTACAGCCGTCAGCTATACGTAACACACGGTACAGCGTACTCCTCATGCCCCCGGGCACGGTACAAAGTACACCCGTGGACACTACATCACAGTCAGGGTGCCTGCCATAGGTTTTAGCCCTCAAACCATGGAATATCATACCACATCTCTAATACCCTCATGCTGGCCATCCTCTCATGATGTGACACTCAGTCACATAAGAATGCGGCATGGGTTGGTAACATGTAAATAATATCACATACAGTACGCGCCCTCAAGTGTGACACACAGTCGACACTACGTTCGAACACTGTTTCACATCACAAACTCAACTCTAGTGCGAGTAAACCTCCAGCAACTAGGTCAATGCATAGTTCATGTATTAAATCAAGTACGAGCAATAGCTCCAGTACCATGCTATGCATAATATCATTAAATCAAGTACGAGCAATAGCTCCAGTACTATGTCATGTATAAACCATGAAGAATCGAGTACGAGCAACGCTCCATACTCTGTCATGTATCTCATGTAAAACTCGAGTACGAGCTAATCACTCCAACACTCTGTCATGCATATATCATATAAAACTGAGTACGAGTAAAACTCCAGTACTCTATCATGCATGTCATGGAAATCTAGTCGTATCAAAATCCAGCACTAATGTATGTGGAAAACATATGAAATCTAGTGCGAGCTATGCTCTAGCACGATTCATTCTCACATAATATGATAGATGGCTCTTTAAAAAGGGATGTTTTACAAAATATTAAAATCAGCACTATAAAGAGTGCTTAAGTCACATCAACCTTAAAATCATTAGCCCATCTATTTATTTTCATGCTAAACAGCAGTTAAACACTCACAATAATAGTTTCCATGCTTTTTGCAACTTTTCACAAAAGTTGACTTTTTGACTAACTAGGGGAAAAATCATAATTTGCCACTATCGGGTCGCAATAATTATTATTCACTTTGTCTGACCCTCAGAGCTTTTAAGTGAATGTAAAAGCAGACTAAAATACGTGCAGGTATCTCTAACTACTCGCAAAAGTCCCTTACCTCGGATCACGTCAAGTGACCTCACTTCCTCGGTGCTGTTAACTCTCGCAGTCCGATCAGCTCTCAATGTAAACTCCGGAGCTGTAAATAACCATTCCTCAGGTTAATTATAATTTTCCTACTGTATTACACATTAATACAGTCTATTTTCCCTTAATGGGCTTTAAAAATCCTTAATGGGACTAACTACGCCTTAAGCCCATTTTCATTTTACTATTCATTTTTGTTGGGCCTATTGGGCTTGTAGGGCTCACCAACTCTTATTGGGCTTGTTCTAGGCCCATTACACCATATTGGGCCTAAAATATTTGGGCTTGGCCCATTAGGCTTTACTCCAAGCTCTTTGGATAGCACGTTTATCATTTACGACATTTAATTCAAAATTTCGAATATAATTCACTAAATCTGAAATTTAATCCGAAATGCGTAAATTAAATCTTAAATACGCATAAATCACATAATTTGACGTAAATGAGCTTTACTTACCCGAGATTTTACGATGGTATGCAAATCGAAGTTCAATCGGGCTTCCGTTCGAAATTTATCGTCGAACTGCACAATTTATTATATTTAACTCCAGGTCAATTTCCAATTAAATATAATTTAAATAAATTCATCGAAAATCAAATCGATCACTTTTGACCTCGTATCGACTTACCCGAAGTCCGGTAAAATCCCAAAAATTTCCCTTTTCCTTTTTCTTTCTTTTTTCCTCTTTTTCCCCTTTTCTCCTTGGCTGAACCGGTCCGGTCCGATTCAGCGCAAAACCTTCTCCCCTTAACCGCCGACCAGTTCAGGCATCCTTTGGCCGTGCCGGCGTCTTCTGGCCGGTTCTCGACGCATCACCACCGCCTTTTGGCGAGCCTCAGCCTGGGCAACTCTCTGCTGGGCTCGATCAGGACCAAGCACCGTCGGTTGCCGTCGAATCTCTTCTTTTCCTCCCCGGCTTCTCCTCTTCGATTCGCCGGGGTCCGGCGTCGGTGAAGGGCCTGACCGGTGCCGATGGGTGCGCACAGTCCTCCTCTTCCTTTTTCGACCGCTTGCCTGGCCATGGGGTGGCCGGTGGTGGCTGTCCGGTGGTCTTCTCCCTCGGGTCGGCTTGCTTCTGTTTCCTCTGTTCTCTCTCCTCGATTTTCAATCCGTTTCTCTTTTTTTTCTTTTATTTATAATATATTTTTATTATTATTTTATTATAAAATAATAATAAAAATCCCAAAAATATCCCATAAATATCCAAAAAATATCTAAAAATATCTCAAAAAATCATATTAAATTCATTTAATCCGTAAATGAATTTATCAGTCCGATTTTACCTTTTCGATATATTTTTCCACTATTTTTGGGCTCATTTTTCGAGGTAAGAATTTCGATAAATTCTAATAAATTTATATCTTGATCAATTGGGCTCGAAATTAAATATTTTCCTCGATTTTGATCAAGATTCCTCAATTTCATATTTTTAATGAAATTATCTTATCAAACTTATACCGAATTTTAGTCATTTGACCGTTTTACCCCTGCACTCGTTCGGGAATCAACTTAACCCTTATCTCGCTGTTATGTAGCTTACATGCATTTTTAATTTCTTAATTAGTCGATTGCATGTTAGTAAATACTCTTCTTATGATTCAACTATGAAATAAAGTGTTCCTACACATAGGAATCATAAGGAATAAGCTACATAAAAAATCCGGGTCTGACAATATCTCTTTTCACGTTTTAAACACAAAACGGTTGTAAAATATTTTTACGCTTAGTTTACAACCCATAAAAGTTGGGCCCCAACTGGCTATAAAATTGTGTACAATACCCATTCACAACTCATAAAACATGCTTGTTTTCTCAAATCACAATTCATGCTACAATATTGTCACAAAATACACACACAAACGAGTTTAAGTTTTCTCTTACCTCATTGCACATCGTATAGTGCAATCGTTCCCACGTATCACAGACTAGCCTCGCATTCCTCTCAAGAACTCCAGAGCTGTCCAAATGATGTTAAAACATCAATAATTCATCTTAATTTCATCATCGAGCACACATTTGCTCATATTCTTGTTATCTCATACTTCTGTCACAATCCACATTCTCTTCCACTACAACTTAAATCCTACATTTCCCTTGCCAAAATCATCCCACTGCCTCAATTCGAATTTATAGCCCAAAATTCCAAAATTACTACAATTGCATAATGTTTTCTTTACTCCATCAAAAAATCATAGTTTCATCAATCCCTAACCATTTCCTAGCTATTTCATCACAATATTTACTACCGTAATCACCAAAGATCACTTTAAAATCTAAGATCGAAGTTTAGAAATTTTACCCAACTTGTGGAGTGCTCAACTCTTTCCTCAACTCAATCCATCTTTCGATTTCCAAGTATGTTGTTCTCCTTAGGATGAGGAATAACTTTCCCTCTTGCCACAACCTTTGATTTCAATAGAAATGGGGGCTTTAAAAGAGAGAGAAAGCTAGGGCTCGACTAAAATGGAGGTTTGAAAGAGAGAGAAAAGATGAAATACAGGAAAACACAAGGGTCCTTTTATAGACGGAGGGTAGGAGATGATCTGGTCCTTAATGAGATCAATCTACATTTGAATTTGGGAGCATTTTAGGGTAATTGTATGTAGGAGATCGATCTGTCGTGGGGTAAGACTAATCTCTTAATGGCTTAATGAGATCGATCTACTCCTTCAGGAGATCGATCTTCTGTTTACAAAATACTTCACGAGATCGATCTGCTCTTGTATGAGATCGATCTTCTCCTTACAGAATGCTTCATGAGATCGATTTCTTCCTCATGAGATCGATCTCGTCATTATAGAATTATAAGGAGATCGATCATCTTCCATTAGAGATCGATATGTTCACTTAATTTCCTCTTTCCTAGTCATTTTGGCCTACCAGATCGATCCTCTCTTCTCCAAGATCGATCTGGCCTCATAGTTTCACACTTGGTTAAACACTTAACATAAAATCTCATTCATGACTCATTCATCATATAGAAATTCATTCCATACCACCTCAATGTATGAGTACATTACATTCAGCTCAATAAATTACACTTCATGTTCACATTACATAATTAGATATGTATAAAATTCTCAGATCACACAAAAACAATTAAACCTCAACATATATCATAATCATCATCTTCCATCAACTTTCTCAACTTGTTGACAAACTTTGACTTCACTCACTGTCACGACCTAAATTACCTAAAATCACTACAAATTTTTTGCTTTTCGATTATTATTTAATTCTTACCTTTCTCTCATCATGACCATCTTACAAACAGTTGGGCTATGATTCGCTGTTAGTCACCTCTCACCTATTTACCATTCCATTTTCATAATCACACTCACATATCAGAGTTTACTATTTTTTTACTTTAACTAAATACAAACACAATGGTATTTACTTAACCTTACATCCCCGACAACATATCCATTTACAGTACTGTGCATTACATATTTAGATACAAAACTATACAAATGTGTATACCTATCTCTCGATGGGAAGCAGCGAATACCAAGAATACAAGTCCTCAGCCGCTTACTAATTTCTGTGAGTGCTCTGAAAAGATGGAAAAACAAGGGGGTGAGCAAACCACACGCTCAGTAAGGCAATTATGCAAGTAAGTAGATAGCTCCACTATCTACATGCTCATAATGCCATGCCCTTAAAATCCATTTCTTTTCATTAAAATCTCCACACAAAATCATGCATATATCCATGACATAGTTTAAAAAACTATTCGTGTATAAAGAAATCATATATCAATAGTATTTTATGTGAGATCATTGAATCATACTTAGCATGAATTAAATCAAAATCATGCATTATTTCATACGATCTATAATGAATCATTAGATACAATCCTTTCATGAATTTATCATTAAAGCATGGAAAACACATCATGCTACTGCATGTAAATCATTTCATTTAAAACGCAGTATAAAATAACCCAAAGGGGTTACGCATCTCATAAATCAATTCGTAATAAAATTCTCTGAAAACTCTAGCATGATAGTAGTAAAGCATAATTCAATGAAAATCATAAAATCGGGGGCCTGACCCCTCCCTCGGGTCTACCCTGGTCTATCGAGACCACAAGTTATATCATGTGACATGTTGGTGACTATCAGTAACAACAAGGACTATGGCCATAACCTCGTGATCCCTGGCAACATGGTACCTAGTGTGTGGGGTATCACACCTGAAATGGGAGGTGGGTCGGTCCTACCCGCCAGAACAGCATAACATCAGGATTACGATGGCAAAGCTTGCTGTCTCATGGCTAATTTAACTCCACTCTAACAATCCCCACGGTACAGCGTACTCCGCGTGACATACATGGTACAACATACTCCGTGAACTCAAGCTCAGTCAGGGGTGCCTGTAATAGGTCTTATCTACACATATCATCTCTGTCTTAGTATGCACGTGTGAGCATATCATCTCACTGTGACACACAGTCTACAGGAGGCACCAACACGGCTATATGCATGTCATATAAATCCATGTACGAGCAAAGCTCTAGCAGGGCTCCATGCATATTCATGATACCAAAAAATCTCGTGCGAGCGATGCTTTAGAACAGTTTCATAGAAATCAATGAAATCTGCGTACAAGTAGCGCTCCAGTACGACTTAAAATAATTATAAATTCAAGTGAAATCCACGTACGAGAAATGCTCTAGTACGGATATGTATATAAAAAAAACTCAGTGAAAACCTCGTACGAGAAAACTCCAGTACGACTTTATGCATAAATACATCAAATCTCATGCGAGTTACATTCCAGCACAGCTTTATGCAATTTCATATCAAAATAGGATGCGAGCTAAGTTCGAGCATCTCTCATGCATGACAAATCATATAAACTAGTGCGAGCAATCGCTCCAGCACCTTTTTATGCATTTCAGTCAAAATAGTCAAAATCGTTAAAACTGTCAAAACGGTAAAAAACAGAGTGGGAGCTAGGCTCCAGCACCTCTCATGCAATTCACAATAGTAAAAATCAGTGCGAGCAACTGCTCTAGCTCATGTCATGCAAATGATGTCACACAAGTCGATGCGAGCAACTGCTCAAGGACATTTATGCACACTCACAAACGTAGATATAGTACGAGCTATGTACCGACACTATCTGTTTTCCATTTAAACTTGATAGTTGACCCATTTTCCAAAGAAATTTCATTTAAATATAAATAACACCTGCGTAGTGTTATCTTGTGAAATTTAAGCAATTACTGGCCAATCTATCGATTTACTTTGATTAAAACAAATAAAATTCCTTAATTCAGAAAATTCCTTAAATCATGCATTTCATGCATGTCATGTTTCACCATCCTTAGGTGAACTTCCCTCAATATGGGTAAAATAGTTTTACCTATTTCGAGTCCTTAAAATCTTTAAACCATTTTTAGGACCTTGTACAATATCAATGTATACATACATATTCAATGTATACAAAAGCTATTTATAGTACGCGTAGCTACCTCTAGCTACTTACACAATTCCCTTACCTCATTTTTCTGTACAGTCTGACCTTTCCATTGATGTCTCGTCACGCAGTCCGATTTGCTTCGAATCTAATCTCTGAAACTGCGGATAAATGTTAATCAGGTCAAATATAATACAATTAATTGTATTTCATATTTTCTGGGCTTAATTTCAATCATTGGGCTCGTTTACCCATATTGGGCCCGATTGTACCGTAACGGGCCTTAATCGGGCTTAAGCCCGTTTTCCACTTACTATTCACATTATCGAGGCCAATTGGGCTCACTGGGCCCATCAGTATTTATTGAGCCTCGTTCTAAACTCTCGGATATCTCAATTAATTATTTACGACAATTTATTTCAATTTCCAGAATATAATTCATTTTATGCAAAAATTAAATCCGTAATTTATGCAATAAATTTTAACACGCATAACGATGCAAAATTATAGTAAATAAGGGTTACTTACCCAAGATTTCATGATAATATGCAAATCGATGCTGACTCGAGTCTTCGTTTGACATCAATTGTCGAGCTACACAATTTAATATTTTTTTGGGTAAATTTTCAGTCGAATATTAAGCAAATTAAATATTTCAAAATTTAAATCGGTCAATTTCGACCGCTTACTGACTTACCCGTAGCTTGATTGCATCACTGAAATTTTTTCAATTTTTTCCTCTTTTCTTTTTCCCTTTTTTCTCTTTTTTTTCTTTTCTTTTCGTATGAACTGGTTCGGTCCTATTTAGCCCAGTTAAGACCGTCGGTTCAGTTTGTTCAGCAGGTTCAATGCCTTGTCGGTCGGTTCTCCGTCGGTTTCCACCATTAGCAGCTCCGCGGGGTCATCCGCAGCTCGAATCTAGGGTCGATTTCGTCCAAAGTCGTCGAAACGTGGCCAGTCTGGCCTGTTCTCCCTTCTGGCATCGGTGGCTTTCCTTCCTTCCTGCGTTGCCGACGTTGGCTGCCGTTCTACCGGCCAAGGCTGCCACCAATCTCACCGCCTGCACTTGGGGAATGCTCGGCTGGTGGTGGCCGGGCTCGAATCGGTGCCGATCGTCGGGAAATCCCTTTCTCCCTTTCGGTTCTCTCTTTCTCCTCTCTCACCGCCGATCGTCGCCGTTCGCTGATCCTTTAGGCCGGTGGTGGCTCGGCTCTCATCGAGCTTTCCTTCACCGACCTCGCCTAACCGTCGCCGATCGCTCCATCCGTGAGCAGAGGCTCGGCCTTCGTCGTTTCACAAAAACTCGTGTTTCGCGATTTTCATCTTTTTTTTAATTATTATTTTTTATTCTTTATTTTTTTATTATTTTAATCAATATTATATTATTATTTTTCCAAAATATGTATAAAAATTTATTATTTTATTCATTTATTCAATAAATGAATTTATCGGTATTATTTCGTCTTTCGGGAAAATTTTCAAATACTTTCGAGATTATTTTTCGAAGTGAAATTTTCGATTAATTCCAATAAATTCATATCTTGATCAATTTAACTCGAAATTTAATTATTTCTTCGTTATTGATCAAGATTTCTCAATCCCATATTTTTAATTAAATTTTCTTGTCACGATAAATATCGAATTTTGATCTTTTGACCGTTTTACCCTTCACGTGTTCTAAAATTCCATTTCGATCCTTTTGCATTTTTCATTTCGTGTTTTAATTAAAATTGGGTCTTAAAATCTCTCCTAGTTAAGAAATTTGGTCCTCCAACTTAGAACTAAGTCAAATGGGTCCATATACTACTCCGGGTACGTCTATCGTATCATACTCTTTAATTCTCATATGACTTTTTTCGTAGTGTAATCCTAGTAAAGGACTTTGACTAGGGAGATCGTCTTAAACCTCAATACCTTCTCCCTCTGTCTAATACCCAAATCGATTTTTTTCTTTAGCATACATTATACTTTCATTGAGCTAAGCTGTTGGAGCTCATATCCGATCACATATGCTGGATCCGTATAGTATTTTCGAAGCATCATAAGAGGGGACACATTATGGATGCCTGTTAATTCAAGTTGTAATGCCAACTTACAGGCCTTATCTCCCACTTTGTCCACTCTCTCAAAGGATTCAATCTAATGAACTCAATACTGATTCACCCTCGGTGAATTCCAATGGTTTTCTGTCTCTGGTCAGCATAGCTTTCCAGTCTGCTCTGAGGTGTTCTTAATCTCTCACAAATCAACTAAACATCCTCAGAGGTTTATCTTACCAATTCGGGAGCAATTCTCTATCTATCACCCACTTCTTCTTATCCAAGTCGGGGAACAACTCCCTACGGCCATACAATACCTCATATAAAGTCATCCCGATACTCGAGTGGTAACAATCATTATTGGCGAATTCGATTAGTAACAACTGATCATCCCAGGAGCTTATAAAATCAATGGCACACGCTCTCATCATATCCTCCAAAACCTATACAGTCCTCTCTGACTAACCATTTATCTGAGGATGAAAAGCTGTGCTAACACTCAATCGGGTTCCCGTAGCTTCTTGAAAAACGTTCCCAGAAGTGAGAAGTGAAGCGAGAATCCCTATCTGATATCATGCCCACTGGAACACTACATAATGTTTCACAATCTTCCTTAAATATAACTTCGTCTACACACTCAGAGTATCTAGGGATTTCATAGCCAGAAGGTGGGTAGACTTAATCAATCTATCGACTATCACCTAGATATTCTCGTGATTTATCCAATTCCTCTATAACCCATGACAATATTCATGGTAACTTGTTCTCTTTTCCGTGTCAATATAAGTAGAGGCTGCAATAACTCTGCAGACTTCTAGTACTGTACTTTAATATGCTGACATAGGAGACACTTCTCCACAGTCTCTACAATGTCTCTTTTTCATATCTGACCACCAATACCCTTTTTCAGAGATTTCGATATATTTATTATTTCTCGGATGCACTATATATCCCGAAGAGTGAGCTTCTGACAATAACATTATCTCATCAACTGTGGTCATGGGGAGCACTTATATTGTCTCTAAACCTCTGTAATTCATCATCACTCATTGTGAACTCTGTCATTATACCCTTCTGAATTTGACCCATACTATCGACATCATGTCGATCATCACGCTAAACCTAGCAAATCCAGTTCTAACCTTAGGCTAGATGCCAGAAAATCACCGTCATCATCAGAAGGGATCACATCACTACTGAGGCTCACAACTGCTCTAGCAGCTCACACTCCCTGACCATCATATGTGATACCATCTCGAGGCTCTTTCAGTTCAAGGCATCAGCCATTACAATAGCCTTTCCTGGGTGGTACAATGTTCATAATCATAATCTTTAGAAGCTCTAACCCTCTTGGTTATCTCATATTCTACTCTTTCTGTGATCAGTGTATACCCAAAATTTCTTACCATTTAAGTGGCGGCGCCATACTTTTAGTGTAAACGGTACTGCTGCCAACTCTAAATCATGGGTCAGATAGTTTCTCTCATGGTCCTTGAACTATCTGGATCCATAATCGACTATCTTCCCATTTTACATCAATACACAGCCCAATCCTTATTTTGGGGTATCCTTACACTCTGAAACCTCTTGAGCTGTTAGTCATGGTGAGAATAATTACGGTGGTTAGTTTATTACTTCAATATACAAAAACTTACCGAAGCCATTTTCATACTTATCATACTACTCGTATGCAATTGTTTTCGAAACGATACATGTCAACTAAGCAGCCAATGTCGAGAAACTCTCAACACCTCGTCTGTACGACAGTTTCCTGTTGCTACTTATGCTCTTCTCTAGACTTTGAATACATCGAAATATCATCGCTAAAGATGACAACGAATTGGTCCAGGTAAGGTTTAAATACCTCATCGTAGTTGAGTTCCACTAAATATTTCAATCACCCATATCCTTAACCTATGTACGCATAAACGTATAATGTCATTTCGAAATCGCTTCCATTCGAGATACTAGCTCGCATCATTTTCTTTTTCTTATATTAACGTCTTTATAAAATTTTAATTTTTAAACCTTCATGATTAATCAATTTCTATATTTCTTTATCGTACCAGTAAAGGTACCCAAATTTTAAATGTATATTTATTACGACTGTCGATTTCAATTTATAGGTTATGTGTGCGCTTATCAACGCTGTCATGTCTTCAGGCGGGGAAATATTTTGAAATACCTTTATTAACCCTCAGACTTGACAACATAGACTGGTTGTGGATATATCCTCCTCTTATCTTTGGTCGCAATTCATATTCACTACATATCGCTTAATCCAATTTACTTTACATATCAAAGATATTCTTACCTTGCATACGCCTCTTATTCCAATATATCTCGTATGCAGGATCTATCACATCTCAAGGCTTATCTGCTTTCATATATCACTTATAACAACTCTTTTATTACTTGTAAAACTTACAATACACTTTTCAGTGATGTTTTCACCCCTATTTTCAACTTACAGTCTCTACACCCATTTTCAGTTAGTGAAAATCAACTAACTATCACCATCTTGCCTAAGGGTACAAGCTTCACATCTTTCACTAGCTTATAAGCAATTGAAGGTGGTATGAATAAATGCGTGGCACCAGGATCAATTAAAATAATTACTTCATTATTCACAACCAGGGTGGTATCTTCCACCACATCGGATGAAACATCATTAGTGTCCTGGTCCAATGCATACACTTGCCCTCATCCAACATCTTATTTTCATGGTATCTACCACATGTCCTATGCTGTTCACACTTGCTACGGAACAGGTCGGGGTCCTCCAATCACAATACCCCTCAAAAGTACTGTATTGCATACATTGGGGCCTTACCAATCATCTTACCCCGTGACTCATCAGCTCTAAGCTTTTACCAAACTACCTTTTTCCTGTTCTAACATCTCTGTCATTCTCTATTCTATTTTTGTCTCTATTTCGGCTCTTACTACCTTTCCCAATCTCAGAGGCGTGCAACTTATAAACTTATTCACACAACTGTAGTCTGTACACTGCCTCGACATAGGTAGTGATATCTAATGGACAATCGGACTCTAATTGACAATCTGAGCCCTTCCATGAACTTTTAAACTTTTCGAATCTCACTGTTCATAGTGTCGGAGTCATACCCATACCTTCCCAGGGATATAAACTGTGTTTCATACTCGTTAATCAACTAGTTCCTCTAGGTCATAGTAAATAATTTCATTTGTAATTTCCTTTAAGTGTCTGGGATATTCTGTCACCGGAATACATTTAAAATTATTTTCCACGTCCATTCTGGATGTCTAAATCCTAAGATGGATCGAGCAGACTTCCACCAATGCTCTGACTCTCCCTTAAATTCCATACAAACACCGAGCAATTAGCTCCCAAAATTCTTCACACTCCGCTCTAACCTCGCAAAGAGTGTCTCAATACTATTCGGTCTCCCTTTCAGACTCTGTCCGATCTCTCTGTCGGACTCTGTGGGGCATGCTCAACATCAGCCTCCACTTCAATCTCATCTTGAGTCTCATGTGGCGACTCAGTACGACTCTTGGGCCTACCTCTACGGCCTCGAGCTCGTGTACTTACCTCTCTACCATAGAGGCTATAAGTTAATGAGTATATTCTTGCATTCAAATCAAATTCTTAGCTGCACTTCCATCTCGATATACACAATTGTATCTATACAATGCATAATATATGGAGATGTAAACTTTCTTAACCACTAACACCTACTCATATCAGGCCAACTCAGCTCTGATACCATTAAATGTGTCACTACCCAAATTACCTAAAATCACTACAAATTTTTTGCTTTTTGATTATTATTTAATTCTTACCTTTCTCCCATCGTGACCATCTTACAAACAGTTGGGCTATGATTCGGTGTTAGTCACCTCTCACCTATTTACCATTTTATTTTCATAATCACATTCACATATCAGAGTTTACTATCTTTTGACTTTAACTAAATACATACATAATGGTATTTACTTAACCTTACATCCTCGACATCATATCCATTTACAGTACTGTGCATTACATATTTAGATACAAAACTATACAAATGTGTATACCTATCTCTCGATAGGAAGCAGTGGATACCAAGAATACAAGTCCTCAGCTGCCTACTAATTTCTGTGAGTGCTCTGAAAAGATGGGAAAATAAGGGGGTAAACAAACCACACGCTCAGTAAGGCAATTATGCAAGTAAGTAGATAGCTCCACTATCTATATGCTCATACTGCCATGCCCTTAAAATCCATTTCTTTTCATTAAAATCTCCACACAAAATCATGCATATATCTATGACATAGTTTATAAAACTATTCGTGCATATTCAAATCATATATCAACAGTATTTTATATGACATCATTCAATCCTACTTAGCATGAATTAAATCAAAATCATGCATTATTTCATGCGATATAAAATGAATCATTAGATACAATCCTTTCTTGAATTTATCATTAAAGCATGGAAAACACATCATGCTACTGTATTTAAATCATTTCATTTAAAACACAGTATAAAATAACCTAAAGGGGTTACGCATCACATAAATCAATTCGCTATAAAATTCTCTGAAAACTCTAGCATGATAGTAGTAAAGTAAAATTTAGTGAAAATCACAAAATCGAGGGCCTGACCCCTCCCTTGGGTCTACCCTGGTCTATCGAGACCACAAGTTATACCATGTGAGACATGTAGGTGACTATCAGTAACAACAAGGACTATGGCCATAACCTCGTGATCCCTGGCAACATGGTACCTAGTGTGTGGGGTATCACACCTGAAATGGGAAGTGGGTTGGTCCTACCCGCCAGAACAGCATAACATCAGGATTACGAGGGCAAGACTTGCTGCCTCATGGCTAATTCCACTCCACTCTAACAATCCCCACGGTACAGCTTACTCTGCATGACATACACGGTACAATGTACTCCGTGTACCCAACCTCAGTCAGAGGCGCCTGTAATAGGTCTTATCCACCCATATCATCTCTGTCTTAGTATAAACGTGTGAGCATATCATCTCACTGTGACACATAGTCTACAGGAGGCACCAACACAGTTATATGCATGTCATATAAATCCCTGTACGAGCAAAACTCTAGCACGGCTCCATGCATATTCATGATATCAGAAAATCTCGTGCGAGCGATGCTCTAGCACGGTTTCATAGAAATCAATGAAATCTGCGTACGAGCAGCGCTCCAGTATGACTTAAAATAATTATAAATTCAAGTGAAATCCACGTACGAGAAATGCTCTAGTACAGATATGTATATTAAAAAAACTCAGTGAAAACCTCGTACGAGAAAACTCCAGTACGACTTTATGCATAAATACATCAAATCTCGTGCGAGTTACACTTCAGCACGGCTTTATGCAATTTCATATCAAAACAGGATGCGAGCTAAGTTCCAGCATCTCTCATGCATGACAAATCATAAAAACTAGTGCGACGAATCTCTCCAGCACCTTTGTATGCATTTCACTCAAAATAGTCAAAATCGTTAAAACCGTCAAAACGGTAAAAAACAGAGTCGCAGCTAGGCTCCAGCACCTCTCATGCAATTCACGATAGTAAAAATCAGTGCGAGCAACCGCTCTAGCTCATGTCATGCAAATGATGTCACACAAGTCGGTGCGAGCAACCGCTCAAGCACATTTATGCACACTCACAAACGTAGATATAGTACGAGCTATGTGCCGACACTATCTGTTTTCCATTTAAACTTGATAGTTGGCCCGTTTTCCAAAGAAATTTCATTTAAATATAAATAACACCTACGTAGTGTTATCTTGTGAAATTTAAGCAATTACTGGCCAATCTATTGATATGCTTTGATTAAAACAAATAAAATTCCTTAATTCAGAAAATTCCTTAAATCATGCATTTCATGCATGTCATGTTTCACCATCCTTAGGTGAACTTCCCTCAATAGGGGTAAAATAGTTTTACCTATTTCGAGTCCTTAAAATCTTTAAACCATTTTTAGGACCTTATACAATATCAAAGTATACATACATATTCAGTGTATACGAAAGCTATTTAAAGTACGCGTAGCTACCTCTAGCTACTCACACAATTCCCTTACCTCATTTTTCTATACAGTCTGACCTTTCCACTGATGTCTCATCACGCAGTCTGATTTGCTCCGAATCCAATCTCCGAAACTATGGATAAATGTTCATCAGGACAAATATAATACAATTAATTGTATTTCATATTTTCTGGGCTTAATTTCAATCATTGGGCCCGTTTACCCATATTGGGCCCAATTATAACGTAACGGGCCTTAATCGGGCTTAAGCCCGTTTTTCACTTACTATTCACATTATCGAGGCCTATTGGGCTCACTGGGCCCATCAGTATTTATTGAGCCTCGTTCTAAACTCTCGGATATCTCAATTAATTATTTACGACAATTTATCTCAATTTTCAGAATATAATTCATTTTATGTAAAAATTAAATCCGTAATTTATGCAGTAAATTTTAACACGCATAATGATGCAAAATTATCGTAAATAAGGGTTACTTACCCAAGATTCCATGATAATACGCAAATCGAGGCTGACTCGAGTCCTCGTTTGACGTCAATTATCGAGCTACACAATTTAATATTTTTTCGGGTAAATTTCCAGTCGAATATTAAGCAAATTAAATATTCTGAAATTTAAATCGATCAATTTTGACCGCTTATCGACTTTCCCGTAGCTCAATTGCATCACTGAAATTTTTCCAATTTTTCCTCTTTTCTTTTTCCCCTTTTCTTTTTCCCCTTTTTCTCTTTTTTCTCTTTTCTTTTTGGCTGAACCGGTTCGGTCCGGTGCAACCCGATTCAGACTGCCAGTTTAATCCGGTTCGATCAGTTCAATGCCTTGCCAGTCGGTTCTCCACCAGTTTTTGTCGCCAGCAACTCCGCGGGGTCGTCCGCAGCTCAAATCTAGGGTCGATTTCGTCCAAGGTCACCGGAAAGTGGTCGGTCGGCCTGTTCTCCGTTTCGGCGTCAGTGGCTTTCCTTTCTTCCTCTGTTGTCGACGCTGGCCGCCGTTCTACCAGCCAAGGCTGCCACCAATCGCGCCGCCTGCGCCTAGGGAACGCTCGGTTGGTTGTCGCAGGGCTCGAATCGGCGCCGGTCATCGGGAAATCCCTTTCGATTCTCTATTTCTCCTCTCTCACTGCCGATCGTCGCCGTTCGCCAGTCCTTTAGGTCGGTGGTGGCTAGGCTCTCGTGGGGCTTTCCTTCGTCGACCTCGCCTGGTCGCCTCGGTCGCTCTGTCGGTGAGCAGAGGCTCGGCCTTCGTCGTTTCCCAGAAAATCGTGTTTCATGATTTTTATCTTTTTTTTAATTATTATAATTTTATTTATTTTTATTATTATTTTAATGAATATTATATTATTATTTTGTGAAATATCTAAAAAAATTTATTATTTTATTCATTTATTCAATAAATGAATTTATCGGTATTATTTCGTCTTTCGGGAAAACTTTTCGAATACTTTCGGGATTATTTTTCGAAGTGAAATTTTTGCTTAATTCCAATAAATTCATATCTTGATCAATTTAACCCTAAATTTAATTATTTCTTTGTTATTGATCAAGATTTCTCAATCCCATATTTTTAATTGAATTTTCTTGTCACGATAAATACCGAATTGTGATCTTTTGACCATTTTACCCTTCACGTGTTCAGGAATTCCATTTCAATCCTTTTGCATTTTTCATTTCGTGTTTTAATTAAAATCTGGTCTTACACTCACTTCCTCCAAAAATGTTTCTCAACTTTAGATATACATGTATACAACTTAGAATCATTTTAAACAAGCTCAAAAACTAACCAAGAAATAAAAAATCCAAAGTTTCTCTTACCTCTGAAATAGGGTAGATTTTGCCACTGTTCTCCTCTCTAAGTTTTCACCCTCAAAATCAACTTATTTGAAGCTGAATACTTATATGTGTTATACTACTTTAGAAGGAATATTTCATTCTTTTGGCTGAATTCTAAAAATGGCTGGAAGGTTGCTAAAAAAAATCCACACTCTGAAACTATCTACGACACATGCGACAACTTACAAGGGTTGGTTATCTTTTGTTTTAGGTCGATTCTCAATGAATCCTAGCTTTCTAAAAAAGGGCTTTAAGGACATATCAACGTGGAAAGAAAATCAAAAACAAAGTCTTTCTAGAACCCCTTCAAATTGGGCTTTTTTGTTGGACCTGCAGTGGGCTGTCAGCATCCATGTTTTCAGAAAATCTTTAAAAATTATTTCCAGCCCATTTTCTTCAAAATTTCCACCACTCATGTGTTATAGTAAGTCCCTAATGTCTTCCACAAAAATTTTGGGCCCACCTGTTGAGAAAGTATTTCCCCTTTGGGCCTGTTTTACCCGATTTAGTCATTACCAATAAAAATTCTTTAAAGTTTTTTATTTACTTTAAAATTTAATTTAACCACCGAAATCTCAATATTTCCATTCAATTCTAATTCTGAAAGTCAAATATACCTTATATTACCTTCCTATGGCCTCAAAATAATTTTTATGAATTTATGGAATTTATTTTGTAATTATTTAAATTACTAGGCCTAATTTCTCGGTTTAGTGCCAACCTGAGATTTACCAACTTATTTATCTCCTACTCCTTTAGTTTCACCTTCCATCCATAAAATCATGTTTATATGAATGTCAATTCTTAAAGAACTCTTACTTGACACCTTACCCTGATTTTTGTGCCTCGAGCTTAACTCTCCATCATCAAAGCTCTTTGTTACTTCGAGCCATACATGAACATTAGGTAAGTTTTGAACTTCTCATCTTAGCTTTTAAATAAATAATAGCATGAAAAACTTGGGTTTCAGACTCCGAGTGTACTTTCCTTGCATCTGTCAAATGTTTTGGAAAAGTAAGTTTTGATTTGAAAATGTATTTTATGAACATGCTTCAGAAATATGGAAATTTGACATAAACTCGATTTTATTAGTATGTGGGTTAATATGCCTAAAAAAGAATTTGTAAGCTTCGATTTGAATAGTCTATGATATTTGTCATGCATGGCCCGTGTAGAGCTTAGTCTTTCATGGTGCATGGCTTACACTATATCGTGCATGTCTAGTTCTTTGTAGTACATATTTAACCACGTCATGCATATTATGCTCACTCGGTGCCTGATTTCTGTCAATTCGTGCATTGTTTGCTTTGGTCCTTAGTGGCGCAAGGCATTGTACGACCCTGATCTAGTCTACATGTGAAACCAAAATTTTTCCTACTTTATTTCTTATTTGGAAAACTAAGAAGTAATTGAGAACTCAAAATAATGTTATGCATGCCCAAAACCATCGAAGCACTCGGGTTAGTGGCATGGGGCCCGGTGCTACGCAAGTCGAGGTAAGACTATAAGCCCTAGAATTACATGTATAAGTATGAAATGATGTGTAGAAATGAAAACTAAGGTATTGTAAGTGAAAATTTTAGTAAAACTCGGGTTTACGATAAACCAAGAAAAATGGCCTAGTAAAGGAAATAAATTTTGAATAAATTCTAGAAATTCTCAAACATTATTCTGACACCAGAGGAAAATAATATAAGGCATATTTAACGTGGAGAATAAAAATCAAGTGGAAATATGGAGGTTTCAGGGATTGAATTAATTTTTAAAGTGAACCAAGAACCTTAAGCCATTTTGCTCGGTAATGACCAAATTGCATAAAATGATCTCAATCGGGAAATTTTCTTAAAAACGTGACCCCAAAAGTTTTATGAGACATACTAGGGACATATTATAACACTTGGGAAGTGAGAATTTGGAGGAAATTGGACTAGAAATATATATTTTTAAAATTTTCCAAAACAGAACATGAATTTTCTCTACTTCAGAAAATAGACCAACCAGTAGAATTTGCAAGATTTGAAGACCTTATAGAAACCTTTTGACTCCCAACTTTCCTAGATATAAATTCAACTTAATAATCTTTCTTAAGAAGAAAAATCAACCCCAATCAACCTGGAACCTGAAAACCCTAGTCACCCAAAGTTGTCATACGTGTCACCCCTACTTTTTAAATTGTGTGATTTTTTCAGTAGCCTTCTGGCCACTTTTAGGTAATGGTCTAGAAGGATAAAATCGTCCCCTTCAAGTCCTATACAACATATAAAAGATACAGCTACAAAGGACTCCATTTTCTAGGTGAAAAACTAGAAAGAAAAATAGGGGCAGAATCTGTCTGTTTCGAGGTCAGAGAAAGTTCCATTTTTGAAAGTTTTTTGTTGGATTTTTGAGTAGTTTTTTATGATTATAAGCTATATATATGTTGAATTACAGTTGAGGATCAATTTGGAAGATAAAAAACATGGTTAACCTTGGTCAACGTTGAGGTAAACTTGATGAATGATGATGAACATGAGATATGTTCTTATTTGATGTTTTTGAACGATTTTTAGTTAAGTGGAACTGAAAGAATTAATTTCCATGGGAGGGTACAGGTTTAGCCAACCTAGGTTTAGTGTGTTTGTGATGAAATTTGGATGAATTCAAGGTTGTTAACGATTAAAATTACACCGAAAAAGTTTGGTTTATAGCTTAGTGTAGTGAAAAATTGAAAAAGTGTAAGAATTAGCAATTTGACATATTGACAAGTATGGTTTATGAACTTGAATGAGTATTGAGGTAAATAAAGTAATAATTTGAAGTTAAGAGAACCAAATTGCCCAATTTAGCTTAAACCGGCAATTAATTCGCTAAAATCGAGAAAATAGGAAAAGTTGACAAAAAGGTCAAAATTGGTCAACATTTATGAAACTAAACATGTGTTTGAATATGTTGAGATGCCATTAAGCATTATGTGATGATTTGGTATTGTTTTGGGCAGCTCGAGAAATTGGCACTTATATCGAGGTAATCTTGAGACCCGATGATTATGTGCTGCCCCAAGGTCTACGAGGTAAGGGATGTGTTTTAAAGTAGTACTGGTACTTCAAATGCCCTGTTTGATATATGAAATCATTAAGTATGCTCGGATTTATAGAAAATGTATTCTAGAACCTGAAAAGTTATTATTCACATTAAACCAGGAAAACCAAAGAACAAGCCCTATTTTCTGAGCTCGTCAACTGTAGTTTTAGTACTTATGACATGTTTTGAAATACGGTTTGTTACGCGAAAATGAAATTTTGTAAATGATGCACATGTTTATGAAATGAAACAAAAATATAGTTTCTATGAGTTTACGGGTTAATAGACCCGAAATATGCTTTAAAAGTACTATCTTGAAACCAAGGCCACATGTAGTCTACGCAATTTGTCATGTGTGTCTCGTGTGGACTCTAGCCTTCGTGGTGCGTGTCGTATGCCACTTGGTGTACATTCAGTCCCTTATGGCATATGCATAACTGCGTTGGGTATTTGTGCCACTCGGTGCCTTATTTTTGCCATTTGTTAAGTGGCGTAGGGCGCTATACGACCCTAATCCAGTCTATAGTTCCCTTACCATGGCCATAGGTATACTGTCTACGTGAACTATCTATGCGAAATTCCTATGTGAACTATCTACGCGAACATGACTTTTATTACTATTTGTCTCTGCCTAGTCTCCATGAAATTATTCAGCTTTATTTTAAAAAGTGAGTATTAAGCTACGTGTTTCATATGTTACATGTTTTGACTTGATTTTGGAAATAAACTACGCGATATATGCTACGCGAAATGTAAACCTACGTGATATTTGCTACATGATTTATAAGCTATACGTGATTTCTATACTACGCTATTTATATGCTACGTGAATAACATGCTATGTGGTTTATAAGATATTTGAAAACAAATGAGCTACATGGTTTCTGTACTACGTGATTTACATGTTACGTGTTATATGCTATGCGGTTTATAAGTTATATGATATTTGAAATTGAACTGAGCTACGTGATTTTAAAAGTTACATGTTACAATGTTTTACTCTTACATGTTTTATTGCTAAGACTGCTTTAAACGCATATCTTATTGGGCTTGAAGAGCTCACCCCTTCCTTTCTCTCTTTCAGATTCTCTTAAGTGATTCATCAGCTCTACCTACCGTATAGTGGTCGTGGGGGAGTGGACCCGACCCCCTTTTTTGAGCTACTCTTGTACAAGCGAGGTATACTTTTACTTTACTGCTAAACATTTTGTAAAACATAAACAAACTTTATACATAACATTTGGGTTGTAAGTTAAGTAAGAATGAATGTAACTAAAGCTGTAAATATGCAGTTCACATAATATTATATATTCCATAATGTTAAAGTATGGAAATAAGAATAGATGTACTGTTGAGTAAGAAAAGGAAATTAAAATCAACTAGTTACGATTATAAACACCGTTTTGTACCTTCCAAGAGGGTTATGTTAAAAATACGTCGTTTTGCTGACAAAATTTTTACGAAATAAAAGGGTTAAGAAATCGGCACTGATAGGAATACAAATTAAGTAAAGGATTTAGAATGTTAAAAAAAATTAGCTCATATTTCCACGTTTCTGGGGCATTACAGTTTACTTGGTATTAGAGCAAAAGTTATCTAGTACCGCCAGTGTCGACTAGAAAAGTTAGATTACATCACATATTGTCTATGCTTGTCTGGTTATAAAGCAAGAATATATGTTAAGTTATAACTAAAATCTTGGTATACATGCAGGTAAACGATCACTGAACTATGAGTGGTAGACTAGGCCGTCCTCAAAGACAGGAACAACCTCCTCCACCTCAGCCTGAGAGCCCTACTGTCAGAACAAGGAGGCTCAAAGAAGGTATGCAGAGTATGAGTGAAGGATTAAGTACCCTTACTGCCATGTTTGCGCAGAAAATTGGGGCAAATACATCTGGTACTGATGCTATTACCACACTTGCACCTACTCCTCCACCTCCACCACAGGACCTTTTGGTAGCCTCAGTTCCTTAGCCTACAATCTCACAACCTAGAGATGATAGAGATACGCAGAGGCTGCGAGACTTTTTGAGAATGGATCCCCCAAAGTTTACAAGGGTGAAAGATCTAATCACGATCGAGGAATGGTTTATTGATCTCGATACAGTATTTCAGTATCTGGAGTGTACAAATGTAGAGAAAGTGACCATGGCCAGTTACATGATGAGAGGTCAGACCAAGTTTTGGTGGAGTGCCACACAGATAGCCTTAGCTAAGAATGCATCAGATATTACATGGGATGCCCTCCTTGATGCATTCAGGGCCGAGTACATTTTGCCCATAACGCAGAAAAAGATGCAGGTAGAGTTTTTGAGTTTGGTTCAAGGGAGTTTGACCATGGATAAGTATGAGAATTGTTTTACTACCCTATCGAGATATGACACAGAAACCGTTAGGGATCCCGCACGTCGAAATGAGAGATTCCCAGCAGGGCAGAGATCAGGGATCCAGGATAAATTACTAGGATTTTGATTCACAAATTTCAAGGATGCCCTAAGACAGGTTTAAGAAGTTGCAAGAGGCCTGGATGTGACATAAGCTGAGCATGGGTAGAAAAGTAAAGGCAAAAATAAGGGAAAGAGAATATAGGCATCCTGGTTTGAACTGAGATAGGGCCATCCTAAAAGGCAGAGCACATAGGAGCCTTAGACATGGGCTGGGAAGCCCAAGACCCCCATGGTTGGTACTAACACTGCTCGAAGCCCTGGCACCGAGTTACGCTAATGTAAGAACTGTGGCAAGCTACATTATGGACCATTCCACTCGACTATGAGTGCCTGTTACAGATGTGGCTATGTAAGACACCTGATTAGGGATTGTCTGTAGATAAGACCTTAGGAGCCTCGAGAATAACTAAGACAGACTGAGAGGTAGGAACAAATTCCCTGGAGACAGGGCCCACAGAAGAGGGCCACAGTTGTAGATAAGGGTAAGAAACCTATCTCACAGGGACACGTATATGCCATTGATAAGGAGACTACTAATACTTCCTCTGATGCTATTAGAGGTACACTCCTTGTCTGTAATTATGAAGCACATGTTTCATTTGACCTAGGTTCCACCCACTCTTTTATCTCCCCACAATTTACATGTAAATTGTATCTAGAACCTGAGTCTTTAGATTACATGTTGCATATAAGTACACCTATACACGAATCACAAAAGACTAATTTTATATGTAAAAATTGTGAAATCACAGTAGGAGGTAGGAAATTGTTAATAGATCTAGTTTTATTGAATATGTATGGGTTTGATTTAATTTTGGGCATGGATTGGCTAGCTGCCAACTGTGTAAGTCTAGACTGCTACATTAAGACCCTAACTTCCTTCTTACTTGAAAAGTTTGATGTATGTTTTATTAATAAGAAATAAAGTGCATGGTGTTTAATTTTATGAAGTTATTGTATATTGACTTAATTAGAAATTGCTTACAGTATAATTTTTTTGAAGGTTATATTGCCTTTATTTCTGACAATAGTCGGGAATCGCCAAGTATTCAGGATGTTCAAGTCATATGTGAGTTTTTTGATGTCTTCCCGGATCATTTGTCAGGGCTACCACCAGAGAGGAAAGTTGAGTTTGTAATTGACCTGGTGTCCAAAACTAAGCCTATCTCCAAGCCACTTTATCGAATGACATTGGTTGAATTGGAGGAGCTGAAAATGTAGTTACAAGAATTGGTCGATAAGGGATTTATTAGGCCGAGTGTGTCTCTATGGGGTGCTCCGGTGCTATTTGTCAGAAAGAAATATGGTAGTTTTCGTCTGTGCATTGACTATATACTGTTAAATAAGTCCACGGTACCCCCTGCCAAGAATAGATGATTTGTTTGATCAGTTAAAAGGGGCTTCAGTGTTCTCTAAAATAGACTTGAGATTGGGTTATCATCAGTTGAGAGTTAAAGATGCTGATGTACCGAAGACAGCTTTTCGGACCCGATACAGGCACTATGAACTTTTTGGTGATGCCTTTTTGACTAACTAATGCACCTGCTGCATTTATGAATTTGATGAATGATATTTTCGGTAGTTTTTAGATAGGTTGGTGATTGTGTTCATTGATGATATATCGATCTATTTTAAGTCTCGGGAGGAGCACGAGCAGTATTTGAGGATTGTGCTCTAAACCCTCTGTGAGAAGAAACTATATGGAAAATTCAGTAAATGTGCATTTTGGTTGGAACAGATTACCTTCCTTGGACACACTGTATCTAAGGACGGGGTGTCTGTTGATCCGTCTAAGGTGGATGTAATGCTGAAATGGGAGAGACCGAGGACAGTGACAGAGGTTCGAAGTTTTCTGGGATTGGCAGGGTACTACCAGAGATTTGTGGAAGGATTTTCTCGGATTATAGCTCCACTGACTAGACTGACCAGTAAAGATGTCCCAAGTTTCCACTTCAGCCTCCGCACTCATGCCATTTTCAGCTCGTCAAGTTTCTGGCCACTTATCGGCTGTTCCCTTTGTGCATTTAAGTCTGCTTGTTGCCAGTAAGCATACGTCTCCCAGCTTCTGTTTTCTTTCTAATATCCCTCTGCTGCTAGATTTTTATCTAAATATTTCCTTCTTTTATTCAAGCCACACTCTCACATTTCCCTTCCATGTTTTGAGCAGCTATTGAATTGCTCTAAATTTTCAGTAGACCCTTCTGATTCCTTTCCCGTTTCCTTTCTCCCCTGCAACAGATCACGAGATAGCTAGCTATATTGTCTATCTCCAGTCTGACTTTCTTACCACTGCTTTAGCAATATGTATATATTTTTACCTACCTATGTTTCAAGTTGACAACCTAACCACACGTCTTCTCTTCTCTGCTTTCCCATTTTTATTCTCAAGTACAGTATAATAGGACAACCTCAAGTTCATTGGTCTCATGACTTGTCTCTCGGTTTCTACCCCATCTTCAGCACACATTTCCATTTTCCTTGCCATAGTTGACATCCCTAACTCACCTATATAGGTATGTTTATATTTCTTTAATATTTCTCTACTGCCGAGGCTAGCTTTTCTCCAATTCTAGCTTCAGCTTTCATTTCTTTCCTCTTCTTTGTAGCTTTGTATCCCACTAGTTTTTCTTTGGCATGCTATCATCTGTCATCATCCATCTTTTCAGTCCAGTCCTACCATACCATTCCTTATAATTTTTTGATCTCTCCTCATTCCACCCATAAGCCATCACCATCATCAGTTCTTCTCGTTTTTCTGCTTCTTTCCCCTGTCGTGGCCAACACTCTTATTATATATATCCACATCTTCTTCATCACATTTTCTACCCTTAAAATTTACGCGTAGCAATGGCCTGCTGACCAGCCAACTCACCCGCTCCAATCTGCTGTAGTTGCTGACAATGGTCACGAGTTTATTGTTGCTGATCAACAGCTGTGTTTTTCTATAGCTGTTGTAGTTCTCCTTCAATCTTCAGCTTCATTTCCCTCTCTTCCTTCATTATATTTTCTGCATGAATTTCACTGCAGCAGATTGGTTCTCAATTTGGCTTCTAATGAAGCCAAACTAGGACATTGCGTGCAGTTCTTTTGCTTCCATCCCATTTTCCTTTTGTCTACTACCATGTTCCCTTTCCTAAACTGCTGCAACAAGAGCATCTTGGAAGCTTTCCCCCTCACGTTTCCTTCACTGTAGTAGTCCACTACCACCCCTTCTACTCACTCTGCCTCTCGGTCTCTAGCTAACAGTTTCATGCCCCTATGTTTCTTGCTTCATTTGTCATTTCCTTCTACACTTCGGCAAGTTTATTTCCCTTTCGTGTATCCGACCTATATAAAATTTTATCTTTTCTTTTTATGGATTGCAAAGCTAACCTCGGGTGGCCACCATTTCCCTTAAGGCACTCTCATGAAAATATAAGATATATAAATACATCCTCTTATATATATATATATATGTGTTACTCAATGGCTCTCGGCCATGTAACTGCATGTGGATTCATATATATATATATATATATATATTCATTGATACACATATATATATACACACATATGTATACATATGTTTATACGTGCAATATACCCCTATTTATTTATTCTTAAGGCCATTGTATTTTATTTAATTAACTCTTCCAATTTCCACAATGAAACAATAAAATTTTAAATTTAAATCTTCAACTTAAGGAATCGCACCTTTAATTCCAATGGCTACAATGTTACTCATGGTTAAGACCAAGTACATAAAATTTATGGTGCTTACAGTTTTAGCTTGAGTGGATAGTAAAATAGTAAAAACTTACTTGTCATTTAAATAGAATATTCATGCAAATGTCCATATCAGCACAACTTATCAGATATATTTATAACCCATAATTTAATAAATATATATATATGATGATTATCCAATGCATTGTCATAAGACCTGACAATTCACGTTTATAATTTGTGTTTGTGTCATATAAAATTATGTTTGTGTTATGTACAATATGAAAATTTCATGTCAAAATTTATGCCGACATATCAAACATACCATTTAGTTAACCAGTGCTTGTTTGAATAGCCTCAGTTAATCATGTCTTTCTTTAATAAGAATCAATACAATCTTTATAAGCCTCTTCTTCAGACTGAAACTCAATGGGATCCAGAGAGATCATGTCTTCATCCATATGACCCCAACTACTTGGATCAATCAAAAGTTTGATTCTATCTGAACTAGTCATTTTCAAATGATATCCACATAGTTCACAAATATTCATTTTTTACTTAAACAATTTCTTATAATTTAATCCATAACAACTTTTGCATTGAACCCACAAATACTTGTATAGATCGAGATCATTCGAACTTTCTTTTAGAGTTAAATCATTACGATTTGTGCAAGTTCTTATATTGAAATTCTTGCCTTCACTGCTATTTCCACATTCACCACTAGTGTAATTATAAATATAATTATCATTGTAATTGTCACTACCATTTAAAATGTAACTATCAATATAGATTTAAGAAAGAAGATAAGAGTCAATACAACTATTAATGTGATTATTCCAACTATAGTTAGTATCATACAAGTTAAAATCATAGTGGGGATCGTTATTTTTTGATCCATTATTCATATAACTAGAATTACAATTCTATAAATAAATAAAAAACTTTCTAGTTCACTAAAAAAGAATGATCATTGTCAATCTGAATATTTTTATTTTCACTATCAAAATATATGGAATAACTATCCTGATTACTATCCCTAATTGAAATGGTGTCATCAGAAATGTAATTCCGAATGTCTTTCACACCAACTAAATGATCAACCTTACTGTAATAACTAGAGTTGTCACTACAACCATGAATGTTTTTATCCGTATCATTCTAGCCGGGTCTTTGTTTACACTAGTATTTTCAATAGGACCAAGGCTATCCATTGATTTACTTAGTCCACATTTGTATTCTAATTGGCCCTTAAATAAGATCAAATCGAACCCTGATTTTTCCATAGAGCTTTCTTGCCTTTATTTATATGAAAGTACAATAGATGAATAGTCATTCGATGAAAAATCAATTGAATATTTTATTTCCTATCAAAATATGCATACTAGATATAATCGTTAGGGTTATTAACAAATAATGAGTGAATATTGAAGGAAACAATTCTCTTTTGTGAGAACTTGAAGTATCAGTTCATTATATATGATAAAGCTATTCTTTCTTTTCAATTAGAAATATCAATTTTCAATTAAAAATAGTGATTTCCCCTGTAACGACCCGATTTACGTACCTTTTGGTTGGGCTACGAGTCGATAATTGATGAGTGTCATATTTCTATTATTTATGTCCTTCTACATTTTAATATTTTGCTATGTTCCTCATATTAATTAGAGTACTTATGATAATTTGTGATTTTGGCAGATAAATTGGGTTTCAAAGCTTAACCGAAGAAATTGGACAGTTTTAGTGCTATTTGGGATTTTGGCTCTAAACAGAGTTCTAGATGTCGGATAGGGTGATTTTTAGCTCGTTGGAAAGAAGATTAAAAGTTATACGATTTCTATGAAGCGAACTAAGCCCATTGTGGACGTTTTATAGATAAAAAAAATTCCACAAAGTTGCAGTAAATCAGTTTTATATATTTTAAGGCAGTTTTGGTGTTTAGCTTATATATGGAGTTATAGACCTCCAAATTATGCAAGGTCAGGCCCAGTGGAACACTAATTTACTGATTTACAACTTTGAAGAAGACCCTAAGATCCAATTCGGCCTGTTTACACTCTAAAACAAGCTGTGAAGAAAAAGCCTGAATCTATCAGCCTTTTCCCACTTGTAATAGGATTGTTGAATTTAGTTTTTTTTTTACTATATATATAGCTTCATTTTCTTTAGGGAATATCAGAGAAAAAGGGAGAGAGAGGCGATAGCAGTCAGAAGAAAAAAATAATTCACTCTCTATATTTTTATTTTTGTTTTTCAATAATAATGTGCTGCTGAATCTTTTATTCGATTCAAGGGAATCGAATCAAGTGAATTTCAACAATTAAGAAACATGTTTTGTTGATCTAAACTATCTTTTGATTCAATTATCTATTTTTTTTGGAATTATTAGATTCTATTGCATGAGAAAATTATATGATTTGGCTAATTAGATAATCTTCGCATGTGATTTTATGCTCTCTGAAGTTTTCACAATCCGTAATTGTTGCGATAGAAATCAGAACCAGTAGCAGTTAGGGTTCGTCAACTCTAAGTGAAACAATAGAACGGATTAAACATTCAACCCGTGGTTGAAGTGTTATTCGGTTTAGTAGTCTTCTTAGAATGTCAATGCTATTCCTAGTCTAAATAGGGTTTTAGGAAGAAGAATTTAATTCGGGTGCAGGGCTTGAGTTAATGATAACAGGGAAGAAGAGATATTATTCTGCTGGTAGATAATACCTCAGCTAAGTAATTGAAAACAAGATGGTAAATTAGGTGTTAAGGATCAATTATTAATGATTGGGCAATTCCCTTGAATCGAAATTGTTAATCATGGTTTACCCTTTTTATAATTAGTTGAATATAAATTCTGGTTTAGGATTTTAATTCTGTCAAATTAAACCCTCCCCCCCCCCCCAATTATTTCAGTTATTGCATGATAATTAATCCACCAGTCTCTAGGGTTCGACCTGGATTTGTCGCCACTACAAAATTTCGGTAAGACCAGTAATTTAAATTTGGTTGAATTCAACACTCACCAACAATAGATCAAACACACTGAATCTGTCTATTCAATTCAGTCCCTTGGTATCTAATTTAAAACAAATTAATATAAAAAGCCTTCCAATTAAATAAGTGTAATCGTTCTTATAATCATGTTCACATTCCTCAGACACATCTCATATACATTACTGTACTTACAAAAATTTAGATACAAAATAAATGCTTATACTTGGTATACCTTTAGCACAGATGAATACTTGCAGACGTGTGGCTGTGCAAAATATTTCAACTCCAAGAGTCAATCCCGCTACTGATATGAATCTGTGGAGGAGAGTAAGGGGTGAGCTTAACATGCTCAGTAAGAAAAACTGAATAGCAGGTAGACAAATACACTACCTAAAATATATATATATATATATATATTTGCCAAAACCAGAAAATTTTCACAAACTATACATATAGTTTGGCAAATTCACATATACCAGAGTAAAAAATCTGAAACAAAATTAGTATTGATAGAGTAATCAGTCTGCTGTGGTAATTACAGAAATCCCAAAACTCTCAGTAGCAGAATAAATATTTTTCGGATAACACAGTCTATGCATATATTTTAGAGAAATCAAATAGATGAGACAAGGCAGTACATGATATATCATATATCAGAATGACTATTGGCCAATTTCGGTGACTCTGGGCAATCACTGATCAGGTGTGCCGGGATGTCAGGTGTTGTGGGAGTGGTTAACTACCCAAACGGCTCACACAGTACACTATTTTCCAGTAACACTGTACGACATACTGATATGCACACAGCACGATACATCATACCCCATGGACCATAGTAACATTCACAGTTAGTATAATTCACCATCGCCTTTTTGGCTCAAAATCACGTACGAGAAGGTCAGTACAAGATCACATAACATTACACGACTGACTAGCATGGTATTAACATTAAACACTTTAAATTTCGTGCGAACAGGTCAATGCAAGATCACACAGTAATACGCGATTGACTAGCACGGTTCTAATATCAAAACACTTTAAATTTTGTGCGAGTAGGTCAATGCATGATCGCACAGCAATACATGATGACTAGCACAGTTTCGTTCAAAGCCAATTCATAAACAACCCATTTTATCCAAACAGTGTCTAAACCTCGATTCAGTAAATCAAATAAACTGGAAGGGCTGGTCTTGCCCTCTTTCAACTAAAACCCACAAGACATAGTCCCTGGGTAAAAATCTGAAATTTTAGATTTTATAAAATAATTAACAACTACTCTAATATTTATTTAAATAGGCTAAATAATACTAAACCGAAAATCAAGCCGTTTTATGGAGTTTTAAAACTCTTCCTAAATTTCAGAGCGGTAAATTTGACCTAAGGTTTTCTATGTTTCTGGTGACTAAGAATTTTATCCTAAAGTTCATAATCACAAACACCTAGAAAATATACACAATTATTTTTAGCAACTTATGAAGATTTTTCTACAATAAAAATATTGCATAAATTTCATATCTACAAATTGATAGAAAATTCGTGCAATTTTCTCTAGCAGCACACAAGATTTTCCTTACTCTAGTGGCATACAACAATTCCTTTATGCCCCAGTACCGTCAGTCGGTCAATCTGTTCTAGTCTATTCGCTTGGTTCGAAGTTGCGGTAAATTATCAATCATTTCTAATTAGTCATTTCACTATGAAATAAGCTAGACGTCACTTTAAATTCTTCATTACATATTTCCTATATTTTTATGAGCTGGTCTTCACCTCTTTGGAGCCTTTAATTAAACCGCACTCTGGCTCCCTTTTGATTTTTAAAATTGTCTCTTTTCATTATTGTTTCTTGACTGAAAACTTTCTAAGCTTCAAGTTTTCGAGCTAGTTGTTTTTAACTCCTTAATTTATCATCTTCCTTACTATTGCTTAATGTTTAAAATAGTAAGGATAGCCTTTTGTTTTCTTTCTCAAAACAGCACCATGACATCCTTTATTTCAAATAAATTTCCACCTTTAAAATTTCCCAAGTTAGCCTTGATCCACCCTGAACAGCCTTTGAAAGTGTCTTGTTCCAGTCTCGCCCGACAGCCCTTGTGATCGGCCACAAACAAGGCCCCCTATCCTAGTCTTCTTCTTCTCTTGGCTTCACCACGTAGCAGCAAACAGCAACCCAAGATCGGTCTTGGTTCTTAAGGATGTTCCAGCAGTATTGAAATTCACAATTTTGAAGCTCTAGCAGCAGTTTTATTCCATGAAGCATGGTTCTACTGTGACCGCTTTTTCACACGTTTCATTCTTACAACAACTCACATTATCAAGTTTCGCTTCTCAGCTTCTCGGTTCAGTTCTAGTTTTGGTTCAGATCCTTAAGTTAGCAACAGCTCTCGGTTTAAAGTTCTACCAATAACACAGCAACCTCACGGTTCATCTGCTGTACTAACTTTCGGCTTATTTTCCAACAACTCACTACTTGTCACATTTTCCTCCTGTTTCCTTGCACATTCCAGCTTTCGGTTCATGTCCTTCCTGACACCAGCCGTATCCTTCAAAAGCCTCTGCCTCAGCTTGTTTCTCCCTCAGCAAGGGTTGTGTGAGAACTGTAAATTTTAAGAGTCCAGCTAAGTGAGAATTGTAAATTGGTGAATGTAATTATGATTTGTTGATGTACACGCAAGTTTTAAATTTAATGAAGTATAAAGAGATGAAGTTTTCAAGTCTTAAAAGTGTATGAATTGAAATATGGCCTATGAAGTAGATTATGGTGAGTTTTGCATTGAGTTTCCTGTAATTGATGTAGCAGCAGCAGAATCTGTGAAGGCCAGATCGATCTCCAAGGATGAGAGATCGATCCCATAACTTCAAAATTGAGAAAATGTGCAAATGCAGATAGGCAGATTGATCTCATAGGGAAGAAGAGCGATCTCCTAATACCTCTGTCTAGCAAGGATCGATCCTTTCACAAGGATAGATAGATCACCTTAACTCTCGGCCTGAAAGAGATCGATCCCTAATTCAAAGCTAGATCGATCTCCACTTAGTTTTCTTATGAAGAGCAGATCGATCTCCACCCTCAACCAAATCGATCTTGTAGTTGTTAATGGAGTAATTTGGAGCAGTTGAATCGAGCAGAGATCGATCTTCTTCAATACTAGATCGATCTCATGAGCCCTCTCTATATAAGGAACACCAGATTTTTACTTGAAAATCGAGCCTTTCTCTCTCTGCAACCCAAATCTTCACCATTTTCACCTAAACTTTCTCTCTCTAAGATTCACCCTATTCTATACTAAATCAGACAAAGGGGCAAGAGACAAAGTTGTTCCTCTTGGCAAGGAGAACAACATACTAGAAAATCAAAGGTGGGCTTGTGTAAAAGGAAGAGACAAGTATTCTACAACTTGGTCAAGAGAGGATAAGCTAGGTAAGCTCATAAGATCCTTGGTTTAAGCATTATCATTAGGTATATTTGTGAATAAATGCACATATATGTTTATACATTTGGTTAGAGATGTTTAAGGCATGGAAAAACCAACAAATGAGTTTAGTTAGAAAACTTAATGTGGATGTTTTGTGACAGTTATGAGTTAACCAAAGTGTTGATTAAGATGTAGAAAGAATTGTGAGACAATGTTGAGTTGGAATGAGTAAGAGAAAGAGATGGAAAATGAAAATGATGTATATTGATGGGTTAATGAAGTGTGTGGATAGCTCAAGAATCCGGTACGGGAAATGAGGCTACTACGAGAACCGAGGATAGTGTACCACTCAAAGTGTAAGAGGTAAGGGAAATAAACCTTTTGTACTTGTGAGTTTTCTAGTGAAGAAAAATGTTTTAAGAGCATGAAAAGAGTTTGATGAATAAGCATGTTTTATGAGATGATTTGATGTGTTTATAAATGTGCGAGTGTTTTACCGATTTGAGCTCAATTTCTGATATGATTTGTGTAATTGCGAACACGTATGGTTTATAACCAAAATGAGTTTTTTATGATAACCACCATGAGTTCTACGTGAAGGTAAAACGATTTATATACAACAATGACATGTTTTTACAGTGAGAATGTTTTACCGGTTTGATCTCAATTTGATGAATTTTATGTAAATGTGAACACAATGTGTTAAAACTGAAATAGGCTTTGTGATAACCATTAAGAGCTCTACGTGAAAGTAAAACGATTTTTACTGAGACTATGGCTTGTCATGAGATACACATCGGGCTTTGCTCTTGTAGCATGTAAGGTCGAGCCGTGCTCTAGTAGCATGTAAGAACGACGCCTTTGTTCTTGTAACGTGAGATGATCCCACTCCGCGGTAGCGATGGGTGGCTTTGCTTTGATAGCATGTAAGACCGGGTTGTGCTATGATAGCATGTAAGAGTGATGATTGTACGACTCTGATCAAGTCTACAGCGAACTATGGCCACGTGTATATTATTATCGATGAAATCCCTCAATTGGGGATGTCCGCCTAGGGGACGAATTCAACCGTTGTGATATATTGTGACGTTGATTTCATATGAGTTTTATAAATTCCTAGTCTCAATTTAATTGATGATGATGTGAATTTTACTACTGTGGTTTATATCATGCTATGAGTTTTGATATAATGTGATTGGTGATTTTTATCACGTGCTTTATGCTATTGCCATTGTTTTACATAGTTATTTCTATTACGACTTGCATGCTCATTATTGCCATCATATTGTGTTTGTGATGATGATTTCTATAACTTCTCTTATCCTCCTTACTGAGCTTTTCGAGAGCTCACCCTTTTTCCTTCCCCCTCCAGATTATTTGAAGTAAGCGAGATAGCGCCTACCGCGTACGTGATATAGGCTGGTGAACAAGATCCACCCAAGCTATCGCTTGTACACGTATAAGGTATAATTCAATTCATTTTGTATCCAGACAATGATGTAATACAAACACTTGTAATGAGTATTTTGGGATGTAATTAGGTTGATATGAGAGATTATTTGAGACTTATGAGTTAATTCTTTTTGGGACATTATGTAATTGACTTCATTAAGTATGGGTTATATGATCTTGGGTATAATGACTAGTGTTAAAACGTAAGTGAGCACATGACACTGTACAGGAATACACCTAGAGTTGTTATTTTTGTTTTAAGAAAAATTTTAAATTAGCCCTATTTTTCGCGCTTTCGGGCTATCACAGATTTTCTTAGTATTAGAGAAAAAGGTTGTCTAGTACTGTCAATGTCGGTAACTTGGAAGTATATTACATCCCATGTGTCTGTATTGTCTGGAAATGAATTGAATTTAACGAGTAAAATTATTATCAATGTTTAATGAATACGCGCAGACACGTAAGTGATAGAAAATGAGGGGGAGAAGAGGATGTTCTGAGAGGCAGGCGCAGCCACCTCCACCACCAGAACCACAGTCGGAGAGTCCTAACTCAAGAATGAATAGCCTAGAGCCCGATGTGCATCAAGGATTCGAGCAGGTGGCAGCGCTATTCATGCAACATTTTGGGGCTAATGCCCTGGGTACCACGCCGGTATGGACTCCTTCACCACCAAAGGGACCACTTGCACCCCCACCACAGACTGATCCAGTGCCTCCTACCACACAGCCTCCAGTGCAGACCCAACTTGCTGATAGAGATAAGGGTCGAATGAAAGAATTTCTAAAGATGAACCCACTGACTTTTAGAGGGTGAAAGATCCCGCAGAGACTGAGGAGTCGCTGACAGAGTTACGAGTCATTTTTGACTATTTGAGATGCACCGATGCCGAGAGGGTCACTATGGGTGCCTTTATCCTAAAGGGATAAGCCTGAGATTGGTGGAGCACTACTCAGAGTATATTAGCGACTAGTCATGAGGTGATTAGTTAGGAGAAGTTTCAATCGGCATTTAGAACCCAGTATGTGCCAAGAGCTTCCCAGAGGAGGAAGCAAGCTGAATTCCTAAATTTAACTCAGGGTAATATGTCGGTCGATGATTATGAGAGCCGATTCACCACCCTACTGAAGTATGACTCAAAGACTCTTAAGGTTGAGGAGCTCCGCACAGAGTGATTTGGATATGGGCTGAGACTTATCATTAGAGACCGGTTGATAAGGCTCTGTATCACTAAGTTCAAGGATGCTCTGAGACGAGCACAAGAGGTGGAAAGGGGACTAGAGTTGGTACAGTCCCGGACTGAGTCTAGAATTGTAACTGAAGATAAGAGTAAGCGAACCGTGACTTCTCACACAGACCTTCGGAGGGGTTCTTTTAAGAGAATACAATTTGAGGGACCGCGGGGAGGAGTTGAAAAACCTAGGATTCCTTCCATTATTAAGGAGACCCCTCGAGGTGTTAGACTAGAGGTTAGAGTCTACAGAGATTTTGGCAGAACACATGAGGGAAGCTGTCCCAAAACCATACAAGGATGCTATAGATTCAGGGACATAGGTCACCGAGTGAGGCATTGCCAGCAAGCACGAAAGCCACATTATCCAGAGCCTCTTGACAGCAGCCACAAAGGATGATTCCCCAGAGACGGGCTATGGTTGTTGATAAAGGTAAGAAGCCGATCATAGAGGGATGAGTGTTCGCCATGGTTAAGGAGACTGTAGACACTTCGTCTGAGACCATACGAGGTACACTTCATGTTTGTAATCATGAGGCTCATGTGTTATTTGATTCGGGATCCACACATTCTTTTATTGATGTACAATTTGCATGTAAACTGTGTTTGAAGTATGAATCCCTAGATTATATTTTACATGTAAATACCCCCTTGCGTGAGTCCCAAAGTACTGATATGGTGTGTAAGAGTTGTGAGATTAAGGTGGGAGGTAAGGTGATGTTAGCAGATCTAGTGATGTTAAACATCTGTGGTTTCGATGTGATTTTAGGGATGGATTGGCTAGCGGCCAATTGTGTGAGTCTAGACTGCTAAACTAAGACTGTAACTTCCCCCTTACCTGAAACGTTTAGTGTATGTTTGAATGATTAAAGAAATAAAGACATGTGAAGTTTATTATGAACTGTTAAGAGATGATTATATCACTATAAATACTGATTGAATTATTGATGTGAAGGTTACATGCACTCATCTCTGATATGAGTCGAGAACATCCGAGGATAGAGGACATACTGGTAGTTTGTGAGTTTTCGGATGTATTCCCAGATGATTTGCTTGGTTTTCCATCGAAAAGAGAGCTGGAGTTCACTATCAATTTAGTGTCAGACACTCAACCGATCTCTAAACCTCCCTATAGAATGGCGTTGGTCGAATTGGAAGAGTTAAAGAAATAGTTGCAAGAACTGCTTGACCAGGGTTTTATTAGATCTAGTGTGTCGCCATGGGGAGCTTCGGTGTTGTTTGTAAAGAAGAAGGATGGTAGTCTGAGACTATGTATAGACTAGAGATTGCTGAATAAGGCTACGGTGAAGAACAAGTACCCCCTGCCAAGGATAGATGATTTGTTTAATCAATTAAGAGGGGCCTCTATCTTTTCTAAGATTGATTTCAGATCGGGTTATCACCAGTTAAGAATCAGGATAGAGGATGTTTTGAAAATGGCCTTCAAAACTAGATATGGCCACTACGAGTTCTTAGTGATGCCCTTTGGTTTGATGAATGCCCTAGTTGCTTTCATGAGTTTGATGAATGAGGTCTTTAGAGACTACCTGGATCAGTTGGTGACAGTCTTGATTGATGATATCCTTATGTATTCTCGGTATCATAAAGAACATGCACAACATTTGAGGATTGTGCTGCAGATACTTAGAGATAGGCAGTTTTATGGGAAGATCAGTAAGAGCGAGTTTTGGATAGACTAAATACCTTTTATTAGTCATATTATATCTAAAGACGAGGTGTTGGTTGATCCATCTAAGATAGCCGTTGTACTTAATTGGGAGAGATCGAGGACAGTTACAAAGATTCAGAGTCTTCTAGGGTTGGCAGTTTATTATAGAAGGTTTCTTGAAGAATTTTCCAGGATTGTCTGTAAGACCCCGTATATGTATAAGGGTAATGTGTGTAATTGGATCAAATAATACGATTGGACTTGTAATGTAAAGTATGATTGATGTAAGTCCATGGATTCAATGTATGTATGTGTAATATGAATTGTAACGTACATACAAGTTTCATTGAGTATGAATATGAAGAAATGAATTCTGGCAAGTGATGGATGTGGTTGAGACTCAAGATGAGTAAGGTGGTAAAATGGAATGGAGTTATGCTTCCATTTGGTTTTATGTAGCATACCTTTGAACATACAATGAATGCACACAAGTTTCAATGTGCATAAGGTATGAATGGATGCCATTTTCAAGTTATAAAGGTGGATGGATGAGAAAATGGCCATGGCAATAGATTAAGGATGTGTTGGTATGAGTTGCAGCAAAGAAACTGCAGGAAATCTAGAAAACATGAGGTCTAGATCTATCTCATAGGATGAGAGATCGATCTGGAAGAGCCAGAATGCTCTTATTTGGGCAAAAGAATAGAGCAGATCGATCTCCAATGGAGCCGATCGATCTGCCAAGCATTCTGTAAGTGAAAAGATCGATCCTCAAGCACCCAGATCGATCTCCTTAGCTCTCTGTTTGGGACCAGATCGATCTCATGCTTCGACAGATCGATCTCATGCCTCAACAGATCGATCTCATTGCTTCGACAAATCGATCTCAGGCTTAAAAATGCCGTGAAAAAGAGGGATTTTAAGGGACCAGATCGATCTCCTCTTGGACCAGATCGTTCTCCTCAAGTCATTTCTATAAAAGGAGAGCTGAAAATCTGGAAATCTCGGAAAACACTTAACCTTACAATTTCGACCCCAAAAACCTAATTTTCCCTCTCTAAAATCAGCCATTTTCAGTGAGATGGGAGAGAGATCATTAGAAGCAAAGTTGTTCCTATCAAGGAGAAGAACAACATAGTGAGAGGGCATTTTTCCCATTCTTGGAATTGAAGGAGTTAAGGGCATTACCAATTGGAGCAAGAAGAGAAATCATATTGGTAAGATTCTAACACTCCAATCCAAATGCATTAGCTATTTAATTGATTTTGGAGTTGATTGATATGAGTATTGATGCATAAACTACCTAGGAATGTAGTGGAATTGATGTGACCTAGAAATCTAAAATGGGTATAATGTGAGGATATGTGGGATTGAATGAGCTTATGGTTTATGGCATGCTAAAGTTGTTATTGGGGTAATGTTATGGTTTTAGAGGGTTAGATGGAATTACTTGGTGAGTAGGAGGAATTGTGAAAATGGGTATGTATATGATTGATAAATGCCATAGTGAGGGGATTCATGGAATATGAACGCTATGAGCTTTATGTCGATTTGATATCGACTTTAAATAAGATAATAGGCCTAAGAAAATCCATAGACTCGAGTTATGGATAAAGTAATGAAACGAGGCCAAATAAGCTCTGATAGAGGCTATAGATTAAATTGACTATAGTAAGCACAAGGGTTGCAATATATGGATCGAATATAATGCGGGATACGATTTTGTGCAGTCCCGAAGAGTTCGTTGAAGGCGAACCGAACCGTACGAGTAAGCAGCTTCAGGAAGTGGAATCACGCATCGCGATTCCAGGTAAGGGAATTTTGTGAGTATATAGAGGTAGCTGCTCGTACTTTGAACTTGTGGATGAATATTGGGTGTTGTATGAAATGCATGAATTGCTCAAATAAATGATGGATGGTATTCGTGAATGATGATGAGTATATGCGTGGTTTTGGATTTGAAGTGGATTTTATGAAATGGGATAGTAAGGCTAATAATTGCATAAATCTAATGTTTTGATGTTTTTCCAAAATGAATTGCTTGGCTTTAAGCAAGCTTGTAGATAGGTCGGCTAGTATTGTATTGTTGTTGTGGAAAAGCATTTGTGAGTGCTAAACCCGAATTACCAGGATTGATAAATTGTATATGAGCCGCCTATCACACTTGTATGACATAAATCGCGCTAGAGCCTCGCTCGCGCTGGATTTCTATGTTTTCATTTGTATGAAACGTGCTGGAGCCTAGCTCGCACCTTGATTTGGAATCCATAATGATATTTATAAACCGTACTGGAGCTTCTACTCGTACGAGGATTTTGAGTGGTTGTCTTATGAGTATAACCGTACTAGAGCTATGCTCGTACGCACCTCTTTATGAGAAGATGCATGATGCATGAGTCGTGCTAGAGCTTTGCTCGCACAAGCTTGTACAATGGGATTCGTATAGGGTTGTGAAAGTGGGTAAGATCCTTAAGCCTTACATCCTTAAGCTAACATCCTTAAGCCCGAGGAGGCAGGGAGGCTCTGTTAGGCGGGGAGGCTCTGTTTGGCAGGGAGGCTCTCTTACGGTGGGACCCTTAAGCCCAAAGAGGCGGGGAGGCTCTGTTAGGCAGGGAGGCTCTCCTACATGGGTACGGTAAGATCCTTAAGCCCTACATCCTTAAGCTAACATCCTTAAGCCCAAGGAGGCAGGGAGGCTCTGTTAGGCGGGGAGGCTCTGTTCGGTGGGGAGGCTCTCTTACGGAAAGGATCCTTAAGCCCTACATCCTTAAGCTAACATCCTTAAGCCCGAGGAGGCAGGGAGGCTCTGTTAGGCGGGGAGGCTCTGTTCGGCAGGGAGGCTCTCCTTCACGGAATATGGAAAACTCTTGGTATGGGGTAGATAAGACCTAGGAATGGCACCCCCGATCACGATATGAGTTGTGGAGTACGCTGTACCGTGTATATCACATGGAGTACGATGTACCGCATGATGGTTGTGTGATGAGAAAGTCTGGCGAGGGATAATCCATCTTCGTGCCAGCATGATACCCCGCACACCTGGATGCGTGTGGTCTGGGATGATTTATGATGTAATGATTCACATAGGCACTTTTGATATAGTGACCTAGATTTATACACATGCGTGAATTGTGGAATGTAAATGTGGTTGTGGTTTGTGAGTTGATTTGGTGGTGTTATGGTGTTGGTTTAAAAAGGAAGTTTCTTAAAGAATTGCCCTTTAATGAATTTAAATGAGATTGAGCATGAGATGATTTATAAATGATGTCTCTACCATGTTTTATATGCCAATGCACATGATTTTGATACAGGATATATATGTATATTCACATGGCATAGTTTTATTCCTCATGCTCCTACTATAAACGATTTATGCATAACACTATCAGCATGTAGATAGAGTAGTTATCTACCATGCTTGCATTATTGCCTTACTGAGCGTGTGGTTGCTCATCCCACTCTATTTTCCCCCCTACAGAGCATGCATAGTAGCCCAGTGAGGACTGAGGCGTATTATTTTGGACTCCGCTGCATCTCCACCGCTAAGAGGTATATACACAGTGATTCTTTTTGTATCTAAACAATGTAAAAGCACAGTATTCTTTTGAGTTGTACTTATGGGGGATGTAGATGTCAGTAAAACATGTATTCGTATAAGTACACGATTAAATGCACATGTATGACATCGTTTTAATTAATTGAGAATGAATGAGAAGTGGTGTTTATTATTGGCTCACAGCCCAACAGTGTGTGGTGAGTTTAGTTCACGACCGGGTAAGGTAACAGTAAAACGCGAAAAATTTTCAGTGATTTTCGGTTAAAGAGAATGGAATTGGGTCGTGACAGAGATTGGTATCAGAGCTGTGTTGGCCTGATGTGAGTCATTAATAAAACGTAGGAAAGTACATCCCCATAGTACTGTGCTTTTGTTTGGATATAACTGTGTATACTGTGATGGATTGAGCTTAATGAATTATTATAATACAGGGAGTTAGGCACTATGCCAGTTACACGCCAAGGTAGAGGGGTGAGAGTACGTGCTAGAGGCCGTAGAGGTAGGCCTGAGAGCCGTGCGGAGCCACAGACTGAGCAGGCTCCACAGAACCCTGCTGAGAGAGCAGGTGATACTGAGGCTCGCTTCGCTAGATTAGAGCGGAGTATTGAGAGTTTGGTGGAGATAGTCACGCAGGCCTTGGGCGCCGGTGACAGACGAGGTCCCACGACACAGCCTACTACTGGACAGGCAGCTGCAGAGGCGGAGAGACCTCAGACTGCTGAGACAGCTACCGTTACACCACCTCCGGCTCAGGATATAGCTTCTCCTATCGCTCCACAGCAGAGCGGTAGTGATTTAGGTTATGACTGCGACTTGAGCAGGCTGCGAGAGTTTCAAGCGCTAAAACCCCCAGTGTTTAGAGGGGTGAAGGACCCAGTGATTACGGAGGATTGGGTGTATGAGATGGAGAAACTGTATAGGTTTTTTCGATGCACTTCAAGTGAGAAGGTTGCCTTTGCCGTGTTTATGCTGAAAGGTGAGGCCTAGCATTGGTGGAGGTCCACCGAGGTTATTTTGAGGGCCAGACACTCTGAGATCTCGTGGGAGATATTTCTAGAGGCCTTCAGGAGACAGTATATTCCAGCTACCGCACAGAGGAAATTGCGGATGGAATTTATGAACTTGGTTCAGGAGAACCGAACTGTGGATGAGTATGAGTCCAAGTTTATGTCATTGGGGAGATATGACCCTGACACGATGGGTAGTGAGACCCGAAAGATTCAAAAATTCATGGATGGATTGAGATTGGCCATCCGGACTAAGCTAGCTCCCTTCGATATTGTGACTTATGAGGAGGCGGTACATAAGGCTCAGTTATGTGAACAAGACTTTGAGCAAAATGCCTCTGAGCTTGGGAGAGTCAGTGTTAGAAAGGACAAGGATCGGAAGAGATCCGGGTATGGAAGAGTGGCCAAGAGAGATGGCTCAAGATTTTTCGAGAAGAGGCCAAAGATTGAGGAGGTGCGGGAGAGAGCTGCTAGACCTCCCGTATACCCAGTCTTGACTGCGCCAAGTGGCATGATGATTGGAGGACCACGGCCTACTATTGATCAGTGTAGGAGATGTGGGAGATTCCATGGGAATAGGCCCTGTCCGATGACCCCTATGGTGTGTTTTAGATGCGAGAGACCAGGACATATGGCTAAGCATTGTCCCAAGAAGATGGAGATTGCCCCACAGAAGGACAAGGAGCCTGAGGGAACTCCAGTTGAGACAGCAGCCCCGAGGAGGAGGGCTACAGCTGAGGAAAAAGGGAAACAAGCTGCGGGTGTGAGCAGAGGAAGAGTACATGCACTGGATCAGGACACCGTAGATGCTTCGACGGATGTGATAAAAGGTACCATCCGAATCTTTGATTTAGAAGCATTGGTATTATTTGATCTTGGTGCCACGCATTCTTTCATATCACCTTCCTTTGCACATAAATTGTTGAAATATGTGAAACCAACATTGTTGGATAAAATGTTGATGATTTCCACACCCATGAATGATAGTCAATTGACTGAGCATGTATGTAGGGATTGTAAGTTAAAGATAGAGGGGAAGGAAATGATAGCCAATCTGATTTTATTGAGTATGAATGATTTTGATGTAATTTTGGGAATGGATTGGTTGGCTACCAATCGTGTTGTGATGGATTGTCATGCCAAAACATTGATGTTTTCAGGATTAGACAATCTTATTGTAAATTTTGATGAAAAGAAATGATATGAAACTAGCATGTTTGTTGTAAATGAAGAGGCATGATTTTAAATGCATATTACTTGAGAGACAAATTATTTGTTCATGATAAATATTGAATGTGGAGTGATGGTTTATGTTACTAACGATGGAGAGGATATTGTGAAGGGTTCATTGCCTATGTGGTCGATATAGATGAGGCACACCCGGAATTGAAGGACATACCCATAATTACGGATTACCCTGATGTCTTTCCGGATGAATTACCAAGACTACCACCTGAAAGGGAAATGGAATTTTGCATTGAATTAGTGCCTGGTACAGAGCCGATATCGAAACCACCCTATAGAATGGCTCCGATAGAATTGGAAGAGCTGAAGAAACAGCTGCAAGAGTTTTTGGAGAAGGGGTTTATTAGACCGAGTGTCTCACCTTGGGGAGCACCGGTTCTATTTGTAAGGAAGAATGATGGAAGCCTCCGATTGTGTATAGATTACCGGTTGTTGAATAAGGCCACTATTAAGAACAAGTACCCCCTTCCAAGAATCGATGATTTGTTGGATCAGCTCCAGGGAGCCGAAGTATTTTCTAAGATAGATCTGCGGTCAGGGTACCATCAGTTGAGGATCAGGAGTGGAGATGTACCCAAGACAGCATTTCGTACCCGTTATGGCCACTACGAGTTTTTGGTGATGCCATTCGGATTGACGAATGCTCCCGCAGCATTTATGGCATTGATGAATGAGGCATTCAAGCCATACCTCGACAAGTTTGTGATTGTTTTCATAGATGACATTTTGGTGTATTCCAAGTCCAGGGAAGATCATGAGGAGCACTTGAGGATAGTTCTGTAGACCCTCCGAGAGAGAGAATTGTATGCCAAACTCAGCAAGTGTAACTTTTGGTTGGAACAGATCTCATTTCTGGGGCATGTTGTGTCAAAGGATGGGGTATCAGTGGATCCATCCAAGGTAGAGGCAGTTATGCAGTGGGAACAGCCCAAGACAGTAACTGAGATCAGGAGTTTTCTAGGATTGGCAGGATATTATCGGAGATTTGTAGAGGGTTTCTCCAGACTAGCTGCTCCATTGACACGCCTCACGCGAAAAGATGTTAAGTTTGTGTGGGATGAGGCATGTGAGAGGAGTTTTGAGGAGCTTAAGCGTCGATTGACGACTGCTCCAGTTCTCACCATTCCTACCAGCTCAGGTGGATTCTCGGTGTATACGGATGCATCACACCAGGGACTAGGCTGTGTACTTATGCAGGATGGAAAGGTAGTTGCCTATGGATCTAGACAGTTGAAAGATCATGAGAGGAACTACCCGACACATGATTTGGAGTTGGCGGCTGTAGTATTTGCTTTGAAAATATGGCGCCACTACCTCTATGGTGAGAAATTTCAGGTGTTCACAGATCATAAGAGCCTTAAGTACCTGTTCTCGCAGAAAGAGCTGAATATGAGACAGAGGAGATGGCTCGAACTCCTGAAAGACTATGATTGTGAAATCATGTACCACCCAGGTAAGGCAAATGTAGTTGCCGATGCTTTGAGTAGAAAGAACCTTGGGTTGGTGTCTTATATGATGGTACGGGAACATGAATTGTTAGAACACTTTGCGAACCTCAGTTTGGATGTAACCCCACCTAGATCTGAGAGACTTGAGATCATGGCTAGTTTGAGACTAGAGCCAGAGTTGATTGGCCGTATTCGGCAAGCCCAACAGAGCGATTGACGGTGTATCGATTGGCTGAGGCAGATACAGATAGGTGTGGGTATTGATTTTGAGCAGAGTGCTGATGGCTTATTGAGGTTCAGAGGCAGAGTATACGTTCCCAGGGATCCTGAAATCAGGAGAACGATTTTATCAGAGGCTCACTCATCGAAGTATACGATACATCCGGGAAGTACCAAGATGTATCAAAACCTTCGGAAGGTTTATTGGTGGTCTGGAATGAAAAGAGACATTACGGAATATGTCGCTAAGTGTCTCGTTTGTCAGCAAGTGAAGGTAGAGCATCAGAAGCCTGCAGGATTATTGCAGCCTCTACCGATACCGACCTGGAAGTGGGAGCATGTCACCATGGATTTTGTGATGGGGTTGCCGAGGACCCGCAGAGGTCATGATGCCATATGGGTTATTGTGGACCAGTTGACTAAGTCCGCCCATTTCTTGGCTATGAGAGCTACCGATACACTGAGTCAGTTGGTGAACCTATATATTCGAGAGATAGTACGGCTACATGGTGTACCAGTGAGAGTTGTTTCTGATAGGGATGCCCACTTCACTTCCCATTTCTGGGAACATTTTCAGGAAGCGCTGGGGACCCGATTGAGTTTTAGCATCGCTTTTCATCCTCAGACAGATGGGCAGTCAGAGAGGACTATACAGACCCTCGAGGATATGTTGATAGCGTGTGTGCTGGATTATAGAGGCTCCTGGGATGACCACCTGCAGTTAGCCGAGTTCGTTTATAATAATAGCTATCATGCTAGTAACGGGATGGCACCCTATGAGGCATTATACGGGCGTAGATGCCGTTCCCCTATTGGATGGGAAGAGGTTGGTGACAGACAGATTTTTGCTCCAGACTTAGTGCAGCAGGCATCTGAGGACGTCCAGTTGATATGTGAGAGATTACGGACAGCTCAGAGCCGGCAAAAGAGTTATGCTGACAAGAGACGAAGACCACTGGAGTTTGATGAGGGTGAGTCGGTATTCCTGAGAATTTCACCATCGAAGGGTATTATGAGATTCGGTAAGAAGGGCAAACTGAGTCCTAGATATATCGGACCCTTCAAGATTTTGGAGAGAGTGGGAGATAAGGCGTATAGGTTGGCATTGCCACCGGACTTGGCGAATGTCCACAACGTCTTCCACATCTCGATGCTTCGAAAGTATCACCCGGACCCGGCACACGTGATAAAATATGAGCCGTTGGAGCTCCATGAGAGTATGACGTATGTTGAGAAGCCGGTTCGGATATTGGACAGAAAAGAGAAAGTGTTGCGGAATAAGACAATTCCCTTGGTGAAAGTTCTTTGGCAACACCACACGGCGGAAGAGGCCACGTGGGAATTGGAGAACTTGATACGGGAGAAGTACCCCCAACTTTTTGAAAAGTGACTTGGTTCTAATTTGGAGGACCAAATTCCTTGAAGGAGGGGAGAATGTAAGACCCCGTATATGTATAAGGGTAATGTGTGTAATTGGATCAAATAATACGATTGGACTTGTAATATAAAGTATGATTGATGTAAGTCATGGATTCAATGTATGTATGTGTAATATGAATTGTAACGTACATACAAGTTTCATTGAGTATGAATATGAAGAAATGAATTCTGGCAAGTGATGGATGTGGTTGAGACTCAAGATGAGTAAGGTGGTAAAATGGAATGGAGTTATGCTTCCATTTGGTTTTATGTAGCATACCTTTGAACATACAATGAATGCACACAAGTTTCAATGTGCATAAGGTATGAATGGATGCAATTTTCAAGTTATAAAGGTTGATGGATGAGAAAATGGCCATGGCAATAGATTAAGGATGTGTTGGTATGAGTTACAGCAAAGAAACTGCAGGAAATTTGGAAAACATGAGGTCCAGATCGATCTCATAGGATGAGAGATCGATCTGGAAGAGCCAGAATGCTCTTATTTGGGTAAAAGAATAGAGCAGATCGATCTCCAATGGAGCCGATCGATCTGCCAAGCATTCTGTAAGTGAAAAGATCGATCCTCAAGCAGCCAGATCGATCTCCTTAGCTCTCTGTTTGGGACCAGATCGATCTCATGCTTCGACAGATCGATCTCATGCCTCAACAGATCGATCTCATTGCTTCGACAAATCGATCTCAGGCTTAAAAATGCCATGAAAAAGAGGGATTTTAAGGGACCAGATCGATCTCCTCTTAGACCAGATCGATCTCCTCAAGTCATTTCTATAAAAGGAGAGCTGAAAATCTGGAAATCTCGGAAAACACTTAACCTTACAATTTAAACCCCAAAAACCTAATTTTCCCTCTCTAAAATCAGCCATTTTCAGTGAGATTTGGAGAGAGATCATTAGAAGCAAAGTTGTTCCTATCAAGGAGAAGAACAACATAGTGAGAGGGCATTTTTCCCATTCTTGGAATTGAAGGAGTTAAGGGCATTACCAATTGTAGCAAGAAGAGAAATCATATTGGTAAGATTCTAACACTCCAATCCAAATGCATTAGCTATTTAATTGATTTTGGAGTTGATTGATATGAGTATTGATGCATAAACTACCTAGAAATGTAGTGGAATTGATGTGACTTAGAAATCTAAAATGGGTATAATGTGAGGATATGTGGGATTGAATGAGCTTATGGTTTATGGCATGCTAAAGTTGTTATTGGGGTAATGTTATGATTTTAGAGGGTTAGATGGAATTACTTGGTGAGTAGGAGGAATTGTGAAAATGGGTATGTATATGATTGATAAATGCCATAGTGAGGGGATTCATGGAATATGAACGCTATGAGCTTTATGTCGATTTGATATCGACTTTAAATAAGATAATAGGCCTAAGAAAATCCATAGACTCGAGTTATGGATAAAGTAATGAAACGAGGCCAAATAAGCTCTGATAGAGGATATAGATTAAATTGACTATAGCAAGCACAAGGGTTGCAATATATGGATCGAATATAATGCGGGATACGATTTTGTGCAGTCCCGAAGAGTTCGTTGAAGGCGAACCGAACCGTACGAGTAAGCAGCTTAAGGAAGTGGAATCACGCATCGCGATTCCAGGTAAGGGAATTTTGTGAGTATATAGAGGTAGCTGCTCGTACTTTGAACTTGTGGGTGAATATTAGGTGTTGTATGAAATGCATGAATTGCTCAAATAAATGATGGATGGTATTCGTGAATGATGACGAGTATATGCGTGGTTTTGGATTTGAAGTGGATTTTATGAAATGGGATAGTAAGGCTAATAATTGCATAAATCTAATGTTTTGATGTTTTTCCAAAACGAATTGCTTGGCTTTAAGTAAGCTTGTAGATAGGTCGGCTAGTATTGTATTGTTGTTGTGGAAAAGCATTTGTGAGTGCTAAACCCGAATTGTCGGGATTGATAAATTGTATATGAGCCGCCTATCACACTTGTATGACATAAATCGCGCTAGAGCCTCGCTCGCGCTGGATTTCTATGTTTTCATTTGTATGAAACGTGCTGGAGCCTAGCTCGCACCTTGATTTGGAATCCATAATGATATTTATAAACCGTACTGGAGCTTCTGCTCGTACGAGGATTTTGAGTGGTTGTCTTATAAGTATAACCGTACTAGAGCTATGCTCGTACGCGCCTCTTTATGAGAAGATGCATGATGCATGAGTCGTGCTAGAGCTTTGCTCGCACAAGCTTGTACAATGGGATTCGTATAGGGTTGTGAAAGTGGGTAAGATCCTTAAGCCTTACATCCTTAAGCTAACATCCTTAAGCATGAGGAGGCAGGGAGGCTCTGTTAGGCGGGGAGGCTCTGTTTGGCAGGGAGGCTCTCTTACGGTGGGACCCTTAAGCCCAAAGAGGCGGGGAGGCTCTGTTAGGCGGGGAGGCTCTCCTACATGGGTACGGTAAGATCCTTAAGCCCTACATCCTTAAGCTAACATCCTTAAGCCCGAGGAGGCAGGGAGGCTCTGTTAGGCGGGGAGGCTCTGTTCGGTGGGGAGGCTCTCTTACGGAAAGGATCCTTAAGCCCTACATCCTTAAGCTAACATCCTTAAGCCCGAGGAGGCAAGGAGGCTCTGTTAGGTGGGGAGGCTCTGTTCGGCAGGGAGGCTCTCCTTCACGGAATATGGAAAACTCTTGGTATGGGGTAGATAAGACCTAGGAATGGCACCCCCGATCACGATATGAGTTGTGGAGTACGCTGTACCGTGTATATCACATGGAGTACGATGTACCGCATGATGGTTGTGTGATGAGAAAGTCTGGCGAGGGATAATCCATCTTCGTGCCAGCATGATACTCCGCACACCTGGATGCGTGTGGTTTGGGATGATTTATGATGTAATGATTCACATAGGCACTTTTGATATAGTGACCTAGATTTATACACATGCGTGAATTGTGGAATGTAAATGTGGTTGTGGTTTGTGAGTTGATTTGGTGGTGTTATGGTGTTGGTTTAAAAAGGAAGTTTCTTAAAGAATTGCCCTTTAATGAATTTAAATGAGATTGAGCATGAGATGATTTATACATGATGTCTCTACCATGTTTTCTATGCCAATGCACATGATTTTGATACAGGATATATATGTATATTCACATGGCATAGTTTTATTCCTCATGCTCCTACTATAAACGATTTATGCATAACACTATCAGCATGTAGATAGAGTAGTTATCTATCATGCTTGCATTATTGCCTTACTGAGCGTGTGGTTGCTCATCCCACTCTATTTTCCCCCTACAGAGCGTGCATAGTAGCCCAGTGAGGACTGAGGCGTATTATTTTGGACTCCGCTGCATCTCCACCGCTAAGAGGTATATACACAGTGATTCTTTTTGTATCTAAACAATGTAAAAGCACAGTATTCTTTTGAGTTGTACTTATGGGGGATGTAGATGTCAGTAAAACATGTATTCGTATAAGTACACGATTAAATGCACATGTATGACATCGTTTTAATTAATTGAGAATGAATGAGATGTGGTGTTTATTATTGGCTCACAGCCCAACAGTGTGTGGTGAGTTTAGTTCACGACCGGGTAAGGTAACAGTAAAACAAGAGAAATTTTCAGTGATTTTCGGTTAAAGAGAATGGAATTGGGTCGTGACATTGTCACTCCTTTAACTAAACTCACACATAAGGAGATTCCTTTTGTATGGTCTGAGAAGTGTGAGCAGAGTTTTCAAGAATTAAAGAGAAGATTAATGACGACACCTGTGTTAACTATTCCAAGTGGACCCGGAGGCTTTGTAGTGTATAGTGATACCTCTCAACAAGGATTGGGATGTGTGCTCATGCAGCATGGAAGAGTAGTCGCTTATGGTTCGCGACAGCTGAAAGATCATGAGTGGAACTACCTCACCCATGATTTGGAATTAGACGCAGTGGTGTTTGCAATGAACATTTGGCGGCATTACTTATATGGGGAAAGGTTCCAAATATTTACTGATCACAAGAGCTTGAGATATATATTTGACCAGAAGGAGTTAAATATGAGACAAAGGAGATGGATGAAACTCCTTAAAGATTATGATTACGAGATACTCTACCATCCGGGGAAGACGAACGTAGTGGCTGATGCCTTGAGCAGAAAGAGCATGATGTCTGCTATGATGATCAAAGAATGGGATTTGTTGGAATAGTTCACTGGACTCAGGATCAGAGTTTAAGACGTAGAGGTCGAATTTATGACTAGCCTACGAATAGAGCCCGCTATTATGGATCAGTTTAGAGCTGGACAGCAAAATGATCAGAGGCTATTGGATATGGTTAGCCAAGTTGAACAGACCTCACAGTCGGATGTCATGGTCAGTGATGATGGGTTATTGTGGTTTAAAGGTCGGATTTATGTTCCGAATGATGATACCCTAAAGTAACAAATACTAAGAGAGTCTCACTGCTCGTGATACACCATGCACCCGGGAAGTACTAAGATGTACCAAGATTTAAGAAGGGTGTATTGGTGGAGTGGTATGAAGCGAGATGTGTCAGGATATGTGGCCAGATGTTTACTATGATAACAAGTGAAAACTGAGTACCAGAAGCTCGGAGGGTTACTTAAGCCTTTGCCTGTGCCTACATGGAAATGTGAGTATATCACTATAGACTTTATCATGGGATTATCGAGGACTCGTCGAGGTCATGATGCAATATGGGTGATAGTGGATAGATTCAAGAAGAGTACCCACTTCCTTGCCATCAAGAGCACAGATACATTAAATACATTAGCCGAGCTATATGTTAGAGAGATAGCTAGACTACATGGGGCTCCTGTGAGTGTTAGCTCTGAAAGAATTCTCGGCTCACCTCTAGGTTTTGGACTCATTTTTAGGAGGCCATGGGATCTCGGTTGAATTTCAGTATCGCCTATCATCCTCTGACTGATGGTCAGTCCGAACCGACTATACAGACCTTGGAGGACATGTTGAGGGCATGTACGATGGATTTTAAGGGATCATGGGATAATCACCTGCCCCTTGCTGAGTTTGCGTACAACAATAGCTATCATGCGAGTATTGGTATGGCACCTTATGAGGCTCTTTATGGTAGGAGGTGTAGATCCCCCATAGCATGGGAAGAAGTGGGTGACAGGAAAGTAATTGCTCTCAAACAAGTTGAACATACGGGTCAGAATGTGAGGATCATTTGTGATAGATTGCTGGCAGCTCAGTATCGACAGATGAGTTACACAGATGTGCATAGACGACCACTTGAGTTTCAAGTTGGAGATTCTATGTTCCTTAAGATATCTCCCAGTAAGGCTATCATGCACTTCGGGAAGAAAGGAAAATTAAGTCCTTGATATATAGGACTGTTTGAGATTTTGGAGAGAGTGGGAGACGTCGCCCGTAATTCTTTAGAATACACAACGTCTTTCATGTATCTATGTTGAGGAAATATAATCTGGATCCCACCCATGTCATTGAATATGAGACATTAGATATTCAAGGGGGTGTGAGTTATGTGAAAGAACTCATCCGAATACTTGACAGGAAGGAGAAAGTACTTCGGACGAAAAGGATTCCATTGGTTAATGTTTTCTGGAAGCACCACTCTGTGGATGAAGCAACTTGGGAACTAGAGAGCCTAATAAAGGAGAAGTACCCTCAGCTATTTAATGGGTCGAGTTGAATTTAGAGGACTAAATTCTCTTAAGGTGGTGAAGATGTGAGAACCGTAAATTTTATGAGTTCTGCTAAGTGAGAATTATATATTGGTGAATGTAATTATGATATGTTGATGTACACACAAGTTTTAAATTTAATGAAGTATAAGGAGATGAAGTTTTCAAGTCTTAAATGTGTATAGATTGAAATATGACCTATGGAGTAGATTATGGTGAGTTTTGCATTGAGTTTCCTGCAATTGATGCAGCAGCAGCCGAATCTGTGAATGCCAGATCGATCTCCAAGGATGAGATATCGATCCCATAACTCCAAAATACAGAAAACGTGCAAATGCAGATAGGCAGATCGATCTCATAGGGAAGAAGATCGATCTCCTAATGCCTCTGTCTAGCAAGGATTGATCCTGTCACAAGGGCAGATCGATCACCTTACCTCTTGGCCTGGAAGAGATCGATCCCTAATTCAAAGCCAGATCGATCTCCACTTAGTTTTCTTATGAAGAGCAGATCGATCTCCACCATCAACCAGATTGATCTTGTAGTTGTCAAGGGAGCAATTTAGAGCACTTGAATCGAGCAAAGATCGATCTCCTTCAATACCAGATCAATCTCATGAGCCCTGTTTATATAAGGAACACGAGATTTTTGCCTGAAAACTGAGCCTTTCTCTCTCTGCAGCCCAAATCTTCACCATTTTCACCCAAACCAAGCTTTCTCTCTCTAAGATTCACCATATTCTATACGAAATAAGACAAAAGGGTAAGAGACAAAGCTGTTCCTCTTGGCAAGGAGAACAACATACTAGAAAATCAACAATGGGCTTGAGCAAAGGGAAGAGACAAGTATTCTACAACTTGGTCAACAGAGGATAAGCTAGGTAAGCTCACAAGATCCTTGGTTTAAGCATTATCATTGGGTATATTTGTGAATAAATGCAGATATATGTTTATACATTTGGTTTGAGATGTTTAAGGCATGAAAAAACCAACAAATGAGTTTAGTTAGAAAACTTAATGTGGATGTTTTGTGATGGTTATGAGTTAACCAAAGTGTTAATTAAGATGTAGAAAGAATTGTGAGACAATGTTGAGTTAGAATGAGTAAGAGAAGGAGATGCAAAATGAAAATGATGTATATTGATGGGTTAATGATGTGTATAGACAGCTCAAGAATCCGGTACGGGAAATGAGGCTACTGCGAGAACCAAGGATAGTGTACCACTCAAGGTGCAAGAGGTAAGGGAAATAAACCTTTTGTGCTTGTGAGTTTTCTAGTGAAGATAAACGTTTTAAAAGCATGAAAAGAGTTTGATGAATGAGCATGTTTTATGAGATGATTTGATGTGATGATAAATGTGTGAGTGTTTTACCGATTTGAGCTCAATTTCTGATGTGATTTGTGTAATTGAGTACACGTATGGTTTATATCGAAAATGAGTTTTTTGTGATAACCACCATGAGTTCTACGTGAAGGTAAAACGATTTATATACAACAATGACATGTTTTTACAATGAGAATGTTTTGCCGTTTGATCTCAATTTGATGAGTTTTATGTAAATGTGAACACAATGTGTTATAACTGAAATAGGTTTTGTGATAACCACTAAGAGCTCTACGTGAATGTAAAATGATTTTTACTGAGACTATGGCTTGTCATGAGATACACATTAGGCTTTGCTCTTGTAGCATGTAAGGTCGAGCCGTGCTCTAGTAGCATGTAAGAACGACGCCTTTGTTCTTGTAACGTGAGATGATCCCACTCCGCGGTAGCGATGGGTGGCTTTGCTTTGATAGCATGTAAGACCACGCTATGCTGTGATAGCATGTAAGAGCGACGGTTGTACGACTCTGATCAAGTCTACAACGAACTATGGCCATGTGTGTATTATTATCGACGAAAACCCTCAATTGGGGATGTCCGCCTAGGGGACGAATTCAATCGTTGTGATATATTGTGACGTTGATTTCATATGAGTTTTATAAATGCCTAGTCTCGATTTAATTGATGATGATGTGAATTTTACTACTGTAGTTTATATCAAGCTATGAGATTTGATATAATGTGATTGGTGATTTTTATCACGGGCTTTATGCTATTGCCATTGTTTTACACAGTTATTTCTATAACGACTTGCATGCTCATTACTGGCATCATATTGCGTTTGTGCAGATGATTTCTATAACTTCCCCTATCCTCCTTACTGAGCGCTCTGAGTGCTTACCCTTTTTCCTGCCCCCTCCAGATTATTTAAAGTAAGCGAGATAGCGCCTACTGCGTACGTGATATAGGCTGGTGAACAAGATCCACCCAAGCTATCGCTTGTACACGCATAAGGTATAATTCAGTTTATTTTGTATCCAGACAATGATGTAATACAGACACTTGTAATGAGTATTTTAGGATGTAATTAGGTTGATATGAGAGAGATTATTTGAGACTTATGAATTAATTCTTTTTGGGACATTATGTATTTGACTTCATTAAGTATGGGTTGTATGATCTTGGGTATAATGACTAGTGTTAAAATGTAAGTGAGCACATGGCACTGCACAGGAATATACCCAGAGTTGTTATTTTTTATTTAAGAAAAATTTTAAATTAGCCATATTTTTCGCGCTTCCGGGCTGTCACAGATTTTCTTAATATCAGAGCAAAAGGTTGTCTAGTACTGTCAATGTCGGTAACTTGGAAGTAGATTACATACCATGTGTCTGTATTGTCTGAAAATGAATTGAATTTAACGAGTAAAATTATTATTAATGTTTAATGAATACGCGCAGGCACGTAAGTAATAGAAAATGAGGGGGAGAAGAGGATGTTCTAGGTGGCAGGCGCAGCCACCTCCACCACCAGAACCACAGTCGGAGAGTCCTAACCCTCGAATGAATAGCCTAGAGCCCGATGTGCATTAGGGATTCGAGCAGATGGCAACGCTATTCACGCAGCATTTTGGGGCTAATGCCTCGAGTACCATGCCGGTATGGACTCCTTTACCACCAAAGGGACCACTTACACCTCCACCACAGACTGATCTAGTGCCTCCTGCCACACAGCCTCCAGTGCAGACCCAACTTGCTGATAGAGATAAGGGTCGAATGAAAGAATTTCTGAAGATGAACCCACCGACTTTTAGAGGGGTGAAAGATCCCGCAGAGTCAGAGGAGTGGCTGACAGAGTTGCGAGTCATTTTTGATTATTTGAGATACACCAATGCCGAGAGGGTCACTATGGGTGCTTTTATGCTAAAGGGATAAGCCTGAGATTGGGGGAGCACTACTCAGAGTATATTAGCGACTAGTCATAAGGTGATTAGTTAGGAGATGTTTCAATCGGCATTTAGAACCCAGTATGTGCCAAGAGCTTCCCAGAGGAGGAAGCAAGCTGAATTCCTAAATTTAATTCAGGGTAATATGTCGGTCGAGGATTATGAGAGCCGATTCACCACCCTACTGAAGTATGACTTGGAGACTCTTAAGGATGAGGAGCTCCGCACAGAGTGATTTGTATATGGGCTAAGACTTATCATTAGAGACCGGTTGATAAGGCTCTATATCACTGAGTTCAAGGATGCTTTGAGATGAGCACAAGAGGTGGAAAGGGGACTAGAGTTGGTACAATCCCGGACTGAGTCCAAAATTGTAACTGAAGATAAGAGTAAGCGAACCGTGACTTCTCACACAGACCTTCAGAGGGGTTCTTTTAAGAGAATACAATTTGAGGGATCGAGGGGAGGAGTTGACAAACCCAAGATTCCTTCCATTATTAAGGAGACCCCTCGAGGTGTTAGACTAGAGGTTAGAGTCTGCAGAGATTGTGGCAGATCACATGAGGGAAGCTGTCCCAAAACCATACAAGGCTGCTATAGATTCAGGGACATGGGTCACCGAGTGAGGCATTGCCCGCAACCACGAAAGCCACATTATCCAGAGCCTCTTAGATAGCAGCCACAGAGGATGATTCCCTAGAGACGGGCTATTGTTGTTGATAAAGGCAAGAAATCGATCATAGAGTGATGAATGTTCGCCTTGGATAAGGAGACTATAGACACTTCGTTTGAGACCATACGAGGTACACTTCTTGTTTGTAATCATGAGGCTCATGTGTTATTTGATTCGGGATCCACACATTCTTTTATTGATGTACAATTTGCATGTAAACTGAGTTTGAAGTATGAATCCTTAGATTATATTTTACATGTAAATACCCCCATGCGTGAGTCCCAGAGTACTGATATGGTGTGTAAGAGTTGTGAGATTAAGGTGGGAGGTAAGGTGATGTTAGCAGATCTAGTGATGTTAAACATCTGTGGTTTCGATGTGATTTTAGGGATGGATTGGCTAGCGGCCAATCGTGTGAGTCTAGACTGCTAAACAAAGATTGTAACTTTCTCCCTACCTGAAACGTTTAGTGTATGTTTGAATGATTAAATAAATAAAGACATGTGAAGTTTATTATGAAATGTTAAGAGATGATTATATCACTATAAATACTGATTGAATTATTGATGTGAAGGTTACATCGCACTCATCTCTGATATGAGTCGAGAACATCCGAGGATAGAGGACATACTGGTAGTATGTGAGTTTCCAGATGTATTCCCAGATGATTTGCCTGGTTTACCATCGGAAAGAGAGCTGGAGTTCACTATCAATTTAGTGTCAGACACTCAGCCGATAACTAAACCCCCCTATAGAATGGCGTTTGTCGAATTGGAAGAGTTAAAGAAATAGTTGCAAGAACAGCTTGACTAGGGTTTTATTAGACCTAGTGTGTTGCCATGGGGAGCTTCGGTGTTGTTTGTAAAGAAGAAGGATGGTAGTCTGAGGCTATGTATAGACTAGAAATTGCTGAATAAGGCTGCGGTGAAGAACAAGTACCCCCTGCCAAGGATAGATGATTTGTTTGATCAGTTAAGAGGGGCCTCTATCTTTTCTAAGATTGATTTAAGATCAGGCTATCACCAGTTAAGAATCAAGAAAGAGGATGTTTCGAAAATGGCCTTCAAAACTAGATATGGCCACTACGAGTTCTTAGTGATAACCTTTGCTTTGATGAATGCCCTAGCTGCTTTCATGAGTTTGATGAATGAGGTCTTTAGAGACTATCTGGATCAGTTTGTGACAGTCTTGATTGATGATATCCTTGTGTATTCTCGGTATAATAAGGAACATGCACAGCATTTGAGGATTGTGCTACAGATACTTAAAGATAGGCAGTTTTATGGGAAGATCAGTAAGAGCGAGTTTTGGCTAGACTAAATACCTTTTATTAGTCATATTGTATCTAAAGACGGGGTGTTGGTTGATCCGTCCAAGATAGCCGCTGTATTTAATTAGGAAAGATCGAGGACAGTTACAGAGATTCAGAGTCTCCTAGGGTTGGCTGGTTATTACAGAAGGTTTGTTGAAGAATTTTCCAGGATTGTCGCTCCTTTAACTAAACTCGCACATAAGGAGATTCCTTTTGTATGGTCTGAGAAGTGTGAGCAGAGTTTCCAAGAATTAAAGAGGAGATAAATGACGACACCTGTGTTAACTATTTCGAGTGGACTCGGAGGCTTTGTAGTGTACAGTGATGCCTCTCAACATGGATTAGGATGTGTACTCATGCAGTATGGAAGAGTAGTCGCTTATGGTTCGTGACAGCTGAAAGATCATGAGCGGAACTACCCCACCCATGATTTGGAATTAGACTCAGTGGTGTTTGCAATGAAGATTTGGCGGCATTACTTATATGGGGAAAGGTTCCAAATATTTACTGATCACAAAAGCTTGAGATATATATTTGACCAGAAGGAGTTAAATATGAGACAAAGGAGATGGATGAAACTCCTTAAAGATTATGATTACGAGATACTCTACCATCCAGGGAAGGCGAACGTAGTGGCTGATGCCTTGAGCAGAAAGAGTATGATGTCTGCTATGATGATCAAAGAATGGGATTTATTGGAATAGTTCACTGGACTCAGGATCAGAGTTTAAGACGTAGAGGTTGGATTTATGGCTAGCCTACGGATAGAGCTCGATATTATGGATCAGTTTAGAGCTGGAGAGCGAAATGATCAGAGGCTATTGGATATGGTTAGCCAAGTTGAAATGACCTCGTAGTCGGATGTCATGGTCAGTGACGATGGGTTATTGAGGTTTAAAGGTTAGATTTATGTTCCGAATGACGATACCCTGAAGTAACAAATACTAAAAGAGTCTCACTGCTCGTGATACACCATGCACCCCGAAGTACTAAGATGTACCATGATTTAAGAAGGGTGTATTGCTGGAGTGGTATGAAACGAGATGTGGCAGGATATGTGGCCAGATGTTTGGTATGCTAACAAGTGAAAGCTAAGCACCAGAAGCCCGGAGGGTTACTTAAGCCTTTGCCTATGCCTACATGGAAATGTGAGCATATCACTATAGACTTTATCATGGGATTACTGAGGACCCGTCGAGGTCATGATGCAATATGGGTGATAGTGGATAGATTAAAAAAGAGTGCCCACTTCCTTGCCATCAAGAGCACAGATACGTTAAATACATTAGCCGAGCTATATGCTAGAGAGATAACTAGACTACATGGGGCTCTAGTGAGTGTTACCTCTGAAAGAATTCCCAGCTCACCTCCAGGTTTTGGACTCATTTTCAGGAGGCCATGGGATATAGGGTGATTTTCAGTACCGCCTATCATCCTCTAACTGATGGTCAGTTCGAGCCGACTATACAGACCATGGAGGACATGTTGAGGGCGTGTACGATGGATTTTAAGGGATCATGGGATGATCACCTGCCCCTTGCTGAGTTTGAGTACAACAATAGCTATCGTGCGAGTATTGGTATGACACCTTATGAGGCTCTTTATGGTAAGAGGTGTAGATCCCCCATAGCATGGGAAGAAATGGGTGATAGGAAAGTAATTGCTCTCAAACTAGTTGAACATGCGGGTCAGAATGTGAGGATCATTTGTGATAGATTACGGGCCACTCAGTATCGACAGATGAGTTACACAGATGTGCATAGACGACGACTTGAGTTTCAAGTTAGAGATTCTATGTTCCTTAAGATATCTCCCAGAAAGGCTATCATGCACTTCGGGAAGAAAGGGAAATTGAGTCTTTGATATATAGGACTGTTTGAGATTTTGGAGAGAGTGGGAGACGTCGCCCGCAATTCTTTGGAATGCATAACGTCTTTCACGTTTCTATGTTGAGGAAATATAATCTGGATCCCACCCATGTCATTGAATATGAGACATTGGATATTCAAGGGGATGTGAGTTATGTGAAAGAACTCATCCGAATACTTGACAGGAAGGAGAAAGTACTTCGAGCGAAAAGGATTCCATTGGTTAAAGTTCTCTGGAAGCACCACTCTGTGGATGAAGGAACTTGGGAACTAGAGAGCCTAATAAAGGAGAAGTTCCCTCAGCTATCTAATGGGTCGAGTTGAATTTGGAGGACCAAATTCTCTTAAGGTGGGGAAGATGTGAGAACCGTAAATTTTATGAGTTCTGCTAAGTGAGAATTGTATATTGGTAAATGTAATTATGATATGTTGATGTACACGCTAGTTTTAAATTTAATGAAGTATAAGGAGATGAAGTTTTCAAGTCTTAAATGTTTATAGATTGAAATATGACCTATGGAGTAGATTATGGTGAGTTTTGCATTGAGTTTCCTGTAATTGATGCAGCAGCAGCAGAATCTGTGAATGCCATATCGATCTCCAAGGATGAGAAATCGATCCCATAACTCCAGAATGCAGAAAACGTGCAAATGCAGATAAGCAGATCGTTCTCATAGGGAAGAAGATCGATCTCCTAATGCCTCTGTCTAGTAAGGATCGATCACCTTAACTCTTAGCCTGGAAGAGATCGATCCCCAATACAAAGCCAAATCGATCTCCACTTAGTTTTCTTATGAAGAGCAGATCGATCACCACCATTAACCAGATCGATCTTGTAGTTATCGAGGGACCAGTTTGGAGCACTTAAATCGAGCAGAGATCGATCTCCTTCAATATCAGATCAATCTCATGAGCCCTGTTTATATAAGGAACACCAGATTTTTGCCTGGAAACTAAGCCTTTCTCTCTCTGCAACCCAAACCAAGCTTTCTCTCTTTAAGATTCACCATATTCTAGACGAAATAAGATAAAGCGGTAAGAGACAAAGTTGTTCCCCTTGGCAAGGAGAACAACATACTAGAAAATCAACAATGGGCTTGAGCAAATGGAAGAGACAGGTATTCTACAACTTGGTCAAGAGAGGATAAGCTAGGTAAGCTTACAAGATCCTTGGTTTAAGCATTATCATTGGGTATATTTATGAATAAATGCACATATATGTTTATACATTTGGTTAGAGATGTTTAAGGCATGAAAAAACCAACAAATGAGTTTAGTTAGAAAACTTAATGTGGATGTTTTGTAACGGTTATGAGTTAACCAAAGTGTTGATTAAGATGTAGAAAGAATTGTGAGACAATGTTGAGTTAGAATTAGTAAGAGAATGAGATGGAAAATGAAAATGATGTATATTGATCGGTTAATGATGTGTGTGGACAGCTTAAGAATTCGGTATGGGAAATGAGGCTACTGCGAGAACCGAGGATAGTGTACCACTCAAGGTACAAGAGGTAAGGGAAATAAACCTTTTGCGCTTGTGAGTTTTCTTGTGAAGAAAAATGTTTTAAAAGCATGAAAAGAGTTTGATGAATGAGCATGTTTTATGAGATGATTTGATTTGTTGATAAATGTGCGAGTGTTTTACCAATTTGAGCTCAATTTCTGATGTGATCTGCGTAATTGCGAACACGTATGGTTTATAACCAATATGAGTTTTTTTGTGATAACCACCATGAGTTCTACGTGAAGGTAAAACAATTTATATACAACAATGACATGTTTTTAGAGTGAGAATGTTTTACCGGTTTGATCTCAATTTGATGAGTTTTATGTAAATGTGAACACAATGTGTTATGACTGAAATAGGTTTTGTGATAACCACTAAGAGCTCTACGTGAAAGTAAAACGAGTTTTACTGAGACTATGGCTTGTCATGAGATACACGTCGGGCTTTGCTCTTGTAGCATGTAAGGTCGAGCCGTGCTCTAGTAGCATGTAAGAACGACGCCTTTGTTCTTGTGATGTGAGATGATCCCACTTCGCGGTAGCGATGGGTGGCTTTGCTTGCATAGCATGTAAGACCGGGCTGTGCTGTGATAGCATGCAAGAGCGACGATTGTACGACTCTGATCAAGTCTACACCGAACTATGGCCACGTGTGTATTATTATCGACAAAATCCCTCAATTGGGGATGTCCGCCTAGGGGACGAATTCAATCGTTGTGATATACTGTGACATTGATTTCATATGAGTTTTATAAATGCCTAGTCTCGATTTAATTGATGATGATGTGAATTTTACTACTGTGGTTTATAGCATGCTATGAGATTTGATATAAAGTGATTGGTGATTTTTATCACGTGCTTTATGCTATTGCCATTGTTTTACACAATTATTTCTATAACGACTTGCATGCTCATTATTGCTATCATATTGTGTTTGTGATGATGATTTCTATAACTTCCCTTATCCTCCTTACTGAGCGTTTCGAGAGCTCACCATTTTTCCTCCCCCCTCCAGATTATTTGAAGTAAGTGAGATAGCGCCTACCGCGTACGTGATATAGGCTGGTGAACAAGATCCACCCAAGCTATCGCTTGTACATGCATAAGGTATAATTCAGTTCATTTTATATCCAGACAATGATATAATACAGACACTTGTAATGAGTATTTGGGGATGTAATTAGGTTGATATGAGAGAGATTATTTGAGACTTATGAGTTAATTCTTTTTGGGACATTATGTAATTGACTTCATTAAGTATGGGTTGTATGATCTTGGGTATAATGACTAGTGTTCAAACGTAAGTGAGCACATGACACTGCATAGGAATACACCCAGAGTTGTTATTTTTGTTTTAAGAAAAATTTTAAATTAGCCCTATTTTTCGCGCTTCCAAGCTGTCACAGATTTTCTTATTATCAAAGAAAAAGGTTGTCTAGTACTGTCAATGTCGGTAACTTGGAAGTAGAATACATCCCATGTGTCAGTATTGTCTGGAAATGAATTGAATTTAACGAGTAAAATTATTATCGATGTTTAATGAATACGCGCAGGCACGTAAGTGATAGAAAATGAGGGGGAGAAGAGGATGTTCTGGGAGGCAGGCGCAGCCACCTCCACCACCAGAACCACAGTCAGAGAGTCCTAACTCTCGAATGAATAGCCTAGAGCCCGATGTGCATTAGGGATTCGAGCAGATGGCAGCGCTGTTCACGTAACATTTTGGGGCTAATGCCTCAGGTACCACGTCGGTATGGACTCATTCACCAGCAAAGGGACCACTTGCACCCCCACCACAGACTGATCCAGTGCCTTCTGCCACACAGCCTCCAGTGCAGACCCAACTTGCTGATAGAGATACGGGTCGAATGAAAGAATTTCTAAAGATGAACCCATCGACTTTTAGAGGGGTGAAAGATCCCGCAGAGACTAAGGAGTGGCTGACAGAGTTATGAGTCATTATTGACTATTTGAGATGCACCGATGCCGAGAGGGTCACTATGGGTGCTTTTATGCTAAAGGGATAAGCTTGAGATTGGTGGAGCACTACTCAGAGTATATTAGCGACTAGTCATGAGGTGATTAGTTGGGAGATGTTTCAATCGGCATTTAGAACCAGTATGTGCCAAGAGCTTCCCAGAGGAGGAAGCAAGCTGAATTCCTAAATTTAACTCAGGGTAATATGTCGGTCGATGATTATGAGAGCCGATTCACCACCCTACTGAAGTATGACCCGGAGACTCTTAAGGATGAGGAGCTCCGCACAGAGTGATTTGTATATGGGCTGAGACTTATCATTAGAGACCGATTGATAAGGCTTTGTATCACTGAGTTCTAAGATGCTCTGAGATGAGCACAAGAGGTGGAAAGGGGACTAGAGTTGGTACAGTCTCGGACTGTGTCCAGAATTGTAACTGAAGATAAGAGTAAACGAACCGTGACTTCTCACACAGACCTTCAAAGGGGTTCTTTTAAGAGAATACAATTTGAGGGACCAAGGGGAGGAGTTGACAAACCCAGGATTCCTTCCATTATTAAGGAGACCCCTCAAGGTGTTATACTAGAGGTTAGAGTCTGCAGAGATTGTGGCAGATCACATGAGGGAAGCTATCCCAAAACCATACAAGGATGCTATAGATTCAAGGACATGGGTCACCGAGTGAGGCATTGCCCGCAACTATGAAAGCCACATTATCCAGAGCCTCTTAGACAGCAGCCACAGAGGATGATTCCCTAGAGACGGGCTATGGTGGTTGATAAAGGGAAGAAGCCGATCATAGAGGGATGAGTGTTTGCCTTGGATAAGGAGACTGTAGACAATTCGTCTGAGACCATACGAGGTACACTTCTTGTTTGTAATCATGAGGTTCATGTGTTATTTGATTCAGGATCCACACATTCTTTTATTGATGTACAATTTGCATGTAAACTGTGTTTGAAGTATGAATCCTTAGATTATATTTTACATGTAAAAACCCACATGCGTAAGTCCTAGAGTACTGATATGGTGTGTAAGAGTTGTGAGATTAAGGTGGGAGGTAAGGTGATGTTAGCAGATCTAGTGATGTTAAACATCTGTGGTTTCGATGTGTTTTTAGGGATGGATTGGCTAGCGACCAATCGTGTGAGTCTAGACTGCTAAACTAAGACTGTAACTTTCTCCCTACCTGAAACGTTTAGTGTATGTTTGAATGATTAAAGAAATAAAGACATGTGAAGTTTATTATGGAATGTTAAGAGATGATTATATCACTATAAATACTGATTGAATTATTGATGTGACGGTTACATCACACTCATCTCTGATATGAGTCGAGAACATCCGAGGATAGAGGACATACTGGTAGTATGTGAGTTTTTGGATGTATTCCCAGATGATTTGCCTGGATTACCATCGGAAAGAGAGCTGGAGTTCACTATCAATTTAGTGTCAGGCACTCAGCCGATCTCTAAACCTCCCTATAGAATGGCGTTGGTCGAATTGGAAGAGTTAAAGAAATAGTTGCAAGAACTGCTTGACCAGGGTTTTATTAGACCTAGTGTGTCGCCATGAGGAGCTTCGATGTTTTTTGTAAAGAAGAAGGATGGTAGTCTGAGGCTATGTATAGACTAGAGATTGCTGAATAAGGCTTTGGTGAAGAACAAGTACCCCCTCCGAAGGATAGATGATTTGTTTGATCAGTTAAGAGGGGCCTCTATCTTTTCTAAGATTGATTTAAGATCGGACTATCACCAGTTAAGAATCAGGAAAGAGGATGTGTAAGACCCCGTATAGGTATAATGGTAATGTGTGTAATTGGATCAAATAATATGATTGGACTTGTAATGTAAAATATGATTGATGTAAGTCCATGGATTCAATTTATGTATGTGTAATATAAATTGTAACGTACATACAAGTTTCATTGAGTATGAATACGGAGAAATGTGTTCTACCAAGTGATGGATGTGATTGAGACTCAAGATGAGTAGTGTGGTAAAATGGAATGGAGTTATGCTTCCATTTGGTTTTTATGTTGCATACCTTTGAATATACAATGAATGCACACAAGTTTCAATGTGCATAAGGTATGAATGGATGCCATTTTCAAGTTATAAAGGTGGATGGATGAGGAAATGGCCATGGCAATAGATTGAGGGTGTGTTGGTATGAGTTGCAGCAATGAAACTGCAGGAAATCTGGAAAACATGAGGTCCAGATCGATCTCCTAGGATGAGAGATCGATCTGGGAGAGCCAGAATGCTCTTATTTGGGCGAAAGAATTGAGCAGATCGATCTCCAATGGAGCCAGATCGATCTCTCAAGCATTCTGTAGTGGAAAGATCGATCCCCAAGCACCCAGATCGATCTCCTTAGCTCTCTGTTTGGGACCAGATCGATCTGATTGCTTCGACAGATCGATCTCATGCTTTAACAAATCGATCTCATTACTCGACAGATCGATCTCAGGCTTAAAAATGCCGTGAAAAAAAGGGATTTTAAGGGACCAGATCGATCTCCTCTTGGACCAGATCGATCTCCTCAAGTCATTTCTATATAAGGAGAGCTGAAAATCTGGAAATCTCGGAAAAACACCAAACCTTACCATTTCAACCCAAAAACCTAACTTTCCCTCTCTAAAATCAGCCATTTTCAGCGAGATTTGGAGAGAGATCATTAGAGGCAAAGTTGTTCCTATCAAAGAGAAGAACAACATAGTGAGAGGGCATCTTCCCATTCTTGGAGTTGAAGGAGTTAAGGGCATTACCAATTGGAGCAAGGAGCGAAATCACATTGGTAAGATTCTAACCCTCCAATCCAAATGTATTAGCTATTTAAATTGATTTTGGAGTTGATTGATAGGAGTATTGATGGATAAACTACTTAGGAATGTTATGAAGTTGGTGTGACCTAGAAATCTAAAATGGGTATAATGTGAGGATATGTGGGATTGAATGAGTTTATGATTTGTGGCACGCTAAAGTTGTTATTGGGGTATTGTTTATGATTTAAGATGGTTAAATGAGATTACATTGTGAGTTTGGAGGAATTGTGGAAATGGGTATGAATATGCTTGATAAATGCCATAGTGAGGGGATTCATGAAATATGAACGCTATGAGCTTTATGTCGATTTGATATCGACTTTGAATAAGTTAATAGGCCTAAGAAAATCCATAGACTCGAGTTATGGATAAAGTAATGAAACAAGGCCAAATAAGCTTTAATAGAGGCTATAGATTAAAGTGACTATAGCAAGCGCAAGGGTTGCAATATATGGGTCGAATATAATGCGGGATACGATTTTGTGCAGTCCCGAAGAGTTCGTTGAAGGCGAACCGAATCGTACGAGTAAGCAGCTTAAGGAAGTGGAATCACGCATCACAATTCCAGGTAAGGGAATTTTGTGAGTATATAGAGATAGCTGCTCGTATTTTGAACTGGGTGAATATTGGGTGTTGTATGAAATGCATGAATTGCTCAAATAAATGTTGATGGTATTTGTGAAAGATGATGGGTATATGCGTGGTTTTGGTTTTGAAGTGGATGTTATGAAAAAGGGATAGTAAGGCTAATAATTGCATAAATCATGTGTTTTGAATGCTTTTACAAAACACAATGCTTTGATTTGAGCAAATAAAAGGATAGGCTGGCTGGTACTTGAATGATGTTGTGAAATAGCCTATATGAGGCACTAAGCATATTATGTGATGTTTTGAATGCACATAAGCCGCCTATCGCGTGTATGTGATATAATTCGCGTTAGAGCCTCGCTCACGCGAGATTTCTATGTTTTCACTTGTGTGAAACGTGCTTGAGCTTAGCTCGCACTTTGAAATTGAATTGTGATGATGTTTATAAACCGTACTGGAGCTTCTGCTCGTACGTGGATTGTGAATGGTTATCTTATGAGTATAGCCGTACTAGAGCTATGCTCGTACGCGCCTCTTTATGAGAAGATGCATGATGCATGAGTCGTGCTAGAGTTTTACTCGCACAAGCTTGTACAATGGGATTCGTATAGGGTTGTGAAAGTGGGTAAGATCCTTAAGCCTTACATCCTTAAGCTAACATCCTTAAGCCCGAAGAGGCAGGGAGGCTATGTTAGGCGGGGAGGCTCTGCTTGGTGGGGAGGCTCTCTTACGGTGGGATCCTTAAGCCAACATCCTTAAGCCCAAAGAGGCGGGGAGGCTCTGTTAGGCAGGGAGGCTCTCCTACATGGGTATGGTGAAGGTAAGAACCTTAAGCCCTACATCCTTAAGCTAACATCCTTAAGCCGAAGAGGCAGGGAGGCTCTGTTAGGCGGGGAGGCTCTGTTCGGTGGGGAGGCTCTCTTACGGAAAGGACCCTTAAGCCTTACATCCTTAAGCTAACATCCTTAAGCCCAAGGAGGCAGGGAGGCTCTGTTAGGCGGGGAGGCTCTGTTCGGCAGGAAGGCTCTCCTTCACGGAATATGGAAAACTCTTGGTATGGGGTAGATAAGACCTAGGAATGGCACCCTCAATCATGATATGAGTTGCGGAGTACGATGTACCGTGTATATCACATGGAGTACGATGTACCGCATGATGGTTATGTGATGAGAAAGTCTGGCGAGGGATAATTCATCTTCGTGCCAGCATGATACCCCGCACACCTAGATGCGTGTGGTCTGGGATGGTTTATGATGTAATGATTCACCTAGGCACTTCTGATATAGTGACCTAGATTTATACACATGCGTGAATTGTGGAATGTAAATGTGGTTATGGTTTGTGAGTTGATTTGGTGGTGTTATGTTGTTGGTTCAAAAAGGAAGTTTCTAAATGAATTGCCCTTTTATGAATTTAAATGAGATTGAGCATGAGATGTTTTATACATGATGTCTCTACCATGTTTTATATGCCAATGCACATGATTTGATACATGATATATATGTATATTCACATGGCATAGTTTTATTCCTCATGCTCGTACTATAAACGATTTATGCATAACACTATCAGCATGTAGATAGAGTAGTTATTTACCATGCTTGCATTATTGCCTTACTGAGCGTGTGGTTGCTCATCCCACTCTATTTTCCCCCCTACAGAGCGTGCATAGTAGCCCAGTGAGGACTGAGGCGTATTATTTTGGACTCCGCTACATCTCCATCGCTAAGAGGTATATACACAGTGATTCTTTTTGTATCTAAACAATGTAAAAGCACAGTATTCTTTTGAGTTGTACTTATGGGGGATGTAGATGTCAGTAAATCATGTATTCGTATAAGTACACAATTAAATGCACATGTATGACATCGTTTTAATTAATTGAGAATGAATGAGATGTGGTGTTATTATTGACTCACAGCCCAACAGTGTGTGGTGAGTTTAGTTCACGATCGGGTAAGGTAACAGTAAAACGCGAAAAATTTTCAGTGATTTCGGTTAAAGAGAATGGAATTGGGTCGTGACAGAGATTGGTATCAGAGCTGTGTTGGCCTGATGTGAGTCATTAATAAAACGTAGGAAAGTACATCCCCATAGTACTGTGCTTTGTTTAGATATAACTGTGTATACTGTGATGGATTGAGCTTAATGAATTATTATAATACAGGGAGTTAGGCACTATGCCAGTTACACGCAAAGGTAGAGGGGCGAGAGCACGTGCTAGAAGCCGTAGAGGTAGGCCTAAGAGCCGTGCGGAGCCACAGACTGAGCAGGCTCCACAGAACCCTGCTGAGAGAGCGGGTGATACTGAGGCTCGCTTCGCTAGATTAGAGCGGAGTATTGAGAGTCTGGTGGAGATAGTCACGCAGGCCTTGGGCGCCGGTGACAGACGAGGTCCCGCGGCACAGCCTACTACTGAACAGGCAGCTGCAGAGGCGGAGAGACCTCAGACTGCTGAGACAGTTACAGTTACACCACCTCCAGCCCAGGATACAGATTCTCCTATCGCTCCACAGCAGAGCGGTAGTGATGTGGGTTATGACTGCGACTTGAGCAGGTTGCGAGAGTTTCAAGCGCTGAAACCCCCAGTGTTCAGAGGGGTGAAGGACCCAGTGATTACGGAGGATTGGGTGTATGAGATGGAGAAACTGTATAGGTTTTTCCGATGCACTTCAAGTGAGAAGGTTGCCTTTACCGTGTTTATGCTGAAAGGCGAGGCCGAGCATTGGTGGAGGTCCACAAAGGTTATTTTGAGGGCCAGACACTCTGAGATCTCATGGGAGATATTTCTAGAGGCCTTCAGGAGACAATATGTCCCAGCTACCGCACAGAGGAGACTGCGGATGGAATTTATGAATTTGGTTCAGGGGAACCGTACTGTGGACGAGTATGAGTCCAAGTTTATGTCCTTGGGGAGATATGACCCGGACACGATGGGTAGTGAGACCCGAAAGATTCAGAAGTTCATGGATGGATTGAGATTGGCCATCCGGACTAAGCTAGCTCCCTTCGATATTGTGACTTATGAGGAGGCGGTACACAAGGCTCAGTTATGTGAACAAGACTTCGAGCGAAATGCCTCCGAGCTTGGGAGAGTCGGTGTTAAAAAGGACAAGGATCGGAAGAGATCCGGGTTTGGAAGAGTGGCCAAGAGAGATGGCCAAAGATTTTTCGAGAAGAGGCCAAAGATTGAGGAGGTGCGGGAGAGAGCTGCTAGACCTCCCGTATACCCAGCCTTGACTGCGCCGAGGGGCATGACTATTGGGGGACCACGACCTACTACTGATCAGTGTAGGAGATGTGGGAGATTCCATGGGAATAGGCCCTGTCCGATGACCCCTATGGTGTGTTTTAGATGCGAGAGACCAGGACATATGGCTAAGTATTGTCCCGAGAAGATGGAGATTACCCCACAGAAGGGCAAGGAGCCTGAGGGAGCTCCAGTTGAGACAGCAGCCCCGAGGAGGAGGGCTACAGCTGAGGAAAAGGGGAAACAGATTGCGGGTGTGAGTAGAGGAAGAGTTCATGCACTGGATCAGGACACCGCAGATGCTTCGACGGATGTGATAAAAGGTACCATCCGAATCTTTGATTTAGAAGCATTGGTATTATTTGATCCTGGTGCCACACATTCTTTCATATCACCTTCCTTTGCACATAAATTGTTGAAATATGTGAAACCAACATTGTTGGATAAAATGTTGATGATTTCCACACCCATGAATGATAGCCAATTGACTGAGCATGTATGTAGGGATTGTAAATTAAAGATAGAGGGGAAGGAAATGATAGCCAATCTGATTTTATTAAATATGAATGATTTTGATGTAATTTTGGGAATGGATTGGTTGGCTACCAATCGTGTTGTGATGGATTGTCATGCCAAAACATTAATGTTTTCAGGACTAGACAATCTTATTGTAAATTTTGATGAAAAGAAATGATATGAAAACTTGTATACTTATGGTAAATAAAGGAGTATGATTTTAAATGCATAATGCTTGAGAAATAAATCATTTATTTTGATAAATATTGAATGTGGAGTGGTGGTTTATTTTACTAATGATGGAGAGGACATTGTGAAGGGTTCATTGCCTATGTGGTCGATATAGATGAGGCATACCTGGAATTGAAGGACATACCCGTAATTACGGACTACCCTGATGTCTTTCCGGATGAATTACCAGGACTACCACTTGAAAGGGAAATGGAATTTTGCATTGAGTTAGTGCCTGGTACAGAGCCGATATCGAAGCCACCCTATAGAATGGCTCCGATAGAGTTGGAAGAGCTGAAGAAACAGCTGCAAGAGTTGTTGGAGAAGGGGTTTATTAGACCGAGTGTCTCACCTTGGGGAGCACCGGTTCTATTTGTAAGGAAGAAGGATGGAAGCCTCCGACTGTGTATAGATTACCGGTTGTTGAATAAGGCCACCATTAAGAACAAGTACCCCCTTCCAAGAATCGATGATTTATTGGATCAGCTCCAGGGAGCCGAAGTATTTTCTAAGATAGATCTGCGGTCAGGGTACCATCAGTTGAGGATCAGGAGTGGAGATGTACCCAAGACAGCATTTCGTACCCGTTATGGCCACTACGAGTTTTTGGTGATGTCATTCGGATTGACGAATGCTCCCGCAGCATTTATGGCATTGATGAATGATATATTCAAGCCATACCTCGACAAGTTTGTGATTGTTTTCATAGATGACATTTTGGTGTATTCCAAGTCCAGGGAAGATCATGAGGAGCACTTGAGGATAGTTCTGCAGACCCTCCGAGAGAGAGAATTGTATGCCAAACTCAGCAAGTGTAACTTTTGGTTGGAACAGATCTCATTTCTGGGGCATGTTGTGTCTAAGGATGGGGTATCAGTGGATCCATCCAAGATAGAGGCAGTTGTGCAGTGGGAACAGCCCAAGACAGTAACTGAGATCAGAAGTTTCCTGGGATTGGCAGGATATTATCGGAGATTTGTAGAGGGTTTCTCCAGACTAGCTGCTCCGTTGACACGCCTCACGCGTAAAGATGTTAAGTTTACATGGGATGAGGCATGTGAGAGGAGTTTTGAGGAGCTTAAGCGTCGATTGACGACTGCTCCAGTTCTCACCATTCCTACTAGCTCAGGAGGATTCTCGGTGTATACGGATGCATCACACCAGGGACTGGGCTGTGTGCTTATGCAGGATGGGAAGGTAGTTGCCTATGGATCTAGACAGTTGAAAGATCATGAGAGGAACTACCCGACACATGATTTAGAGTTGGCGGCCGTAGTATTTGCTTTGAAAATATGGCGCCACTATCTCTATGGTGAGAAATTTCAGGTGTTCACAGATCATAAGAGCCTTAAGTACCTGTTCTCGCAGAAAGAGCTGAATATGAGACAGAGAAGATGGCTCGAACTCCTGAAAGACTATGATTGTGAAATCATGTACCACCCGGGTAAGGCAAATGTAGTTGCCGATGCTTTGAGTAGAAAGAACCTTGGGTTGGTGTCTTATATGATGGTACGGGAACATGAGTTGTTAGAACACTTTGCGAACCTCAGTTTGGATGTGACCCCACCTGGATCTGAGAGACTTGAGATCATGGCTAGTTTGAGACTAGAGCCAGAGTTGATTAGCCGTATTCGGCAAGCCCAGCAGAGCGATCGACGGTGTATCGATTGGCTGAGGCAGATACAGACAGGTGTGGGTAGTGATTTTGAGCAGAGTGCTGATGGCTTATTGAGGTTCAGAGGCAGAGTATGCGTTCCCAGGGATCCTGAGATCAGGAGAACGATTTTATCAGAGGCTCACTCATCGAAGTATACGATACATCCGGGAAGTACCAAGATGTATCAAAACCTTCGGAAGGTTTATTGGTGGTCTGGAATGAAAAGAGACATTGCGGAATATGTCGCTAAGTGTCTCGTTTGTCAGCAAGTGAAGGTAGAGCATCAGAAGCCTGCAGGATTATTGCAGCCTCTACCGATACCGACATGGAAGTGGGAGCATGTCACCATGGATTTTGTGATGGGGTTGTCGAGGACCCGTAGAGGTCATGATGCCATATGGGTTATTGTGGACCGGTTGACTAAGTCCGCCCATTTCTTGGCTATGAGAGCTACCGATACACTGAGTCAGTTGGCGAACCTGTATATTCGAGAGATAGTACGGCTACATGGTGTACCAGTGAGCGTTGTTTCTGATAGGGATGCCCGCTTCACTTCCCATTTCTGGGAACACTTTCAGGAAGCACTAGGGACCCGACTGAGTTTTAGCACCGCTTTTCATCCTCAGACAGATGGGCAGTCAGAGAGGACTATACAGACCCTAGAGGATATGTTGAGAGCGTGTGTGCTGGATTATAGAGGCTCCTGGGATGACCACCTGCAGTTAGCCGAGTTCGCGTATAATAATAGCTATCATGCTAGTATCGGGATGGCACCCTATGAGGCATTATACGGGCGTAGATGTCGTTCCCCTATTGGATGGGAAGAGGTTGGTGACAGACAAATTTTTGCTCCGGACTTAGTGCAGCAGGCATCTGAGGACGTCCAGTTGATATGTGAGAGATTACGGACAGCTCAGAGCCGGCAAAAGAGTTATGCTGACAAGAGACGAAGACCACTGGAGTTTGATGAGGGTGAGTCGGTATTTTTGAGGGTATCACCATCGAAGGGTATTATGAGATTCGGTAAGAAGGGCAAGCTGAGCCCTAGATATATAGGACCCTTCGAGATTTTGGAGAGAGTGGGAGATAAGGCGTATAGGTTGGCATTGCCATCGGACTTGGCGAATGTCCACAACGTCTTCCACGTCTCGATGCTTCGGAAGTATCACCCGGACCCGGCACACGTGATAAAATATGAGCCATTGGAGCTCCATGAGAGTATGACGTATGTTGAGAAGCCGGTACGGATATTGGACAGGAAAGAGAAAGTGTTGCGGAATAAGACAATTCCCTTGGTGAAAGTGCTTTGGCAACACCACACGGTGGAAGAGGCCACGTGGGAATTGGAGAACTTGATACGGGAGAAGTACCCCCAACTTTTTGAAGAGTAACTTGGTTCTAATTTGGAGGACCAAATTCCTTGAAGGAGGGGAGAATGTAAGACCCCGTATAGGTATAAGGGTAATGTGTGTAATTGGATCAAATAATATGATTGGACTTGTAATGTAAAATATGATTGATGTAAGTCCATGGATTCAATGTATGTATGTGTAATATAAATTGTAACGTACATACAAGTTTCATTGAGTATGAATACGGAGAAATGTGTTCTACCAAGTGATGGATGTGATTGAGACTCAAGATGAGTAGTGTGGTAAAATGGAATGGAGTTATGCTTACATTTGGTTTTTATGTTGCATACCTTTGAATATACAATGAATGCACACAAGTTTCAATGTGCATAAGGTATGAATGGATGCCATTTTCAAGTTATAAAGGTGGATGGATGAGGAAATGGCCATGGCAATAGATTGAGGGTGTGTTGGTATGAGTTGCAGCAATGAAACTGCAGGAAATCTGGAAAACATGAGGTCCAGATCGATCTCCTAGGATGAGAGATCGATCTGGGAGAGCCAGAATGCTCTTATTTGGGCGAAAGAATTGAGCAGATCGATCTCCAATAGAGCCAGATCGATCTCTCAAGCATTCTGTAGTGGAAAGATCGATCCCCAAGCACCCAGATCGATCTCCTTAGCTCTCTGTTTGGGACCAGATCGATCTGATTGCTTCGACAGATCGATCTCATGCTTTAACAGATCGATCTCATTGCTCGACAGATCGATCTCAGGCTTAAAAATGCCGTGAAAAAGAGGGATTTTAAGGGACCAGATCGATCTCCTCTTGGACCAGATCGATCTCCTCAAGTCATTTCTATATAAGGAGAGCTGAAAATCTGGAAATCTCGAAAAAACACCAAACCTTACCATTTCAACCCAAAAACCTAACTTTCCCTCTCTAAAATCAGCCATTTTCAGCGAGATTTGGAGAGAGATCATTAGAGGCAAAGTTGTTCCTATCAAAGAGAAGAATAACATAGTGAGAGGGCATCTTCCCATTCTTGGAGTTGAAGGAGTTAAGGGCATTACCAATTGGAGCAAGGAGCGAAATCACATTGGTAAGATTCTAACCCTCCAATCCAAATGTATTAGCTATTTAAATTGATTTTGGAGTTGATTGATAGGAGTATTGATGGATAAACTACTTAGGAATGTTATGAAGTTGGTGTGACCTAGAAATCTAAAATGGGTATAATGTGAGGATATGTGGGATTGAATGAGTTTATGATTTGTGGCACGCTAAAGTTGTTATTGGGGTATTGTTTATGATTTAAGATGGTTAAATGAGATTACATTGTGAGTTTGGAGGAATTGTGGAAATGGGTATGAATATGCTTGATAAATGCCATAGGGGATTCATGAAATATGAACGCTATGAGCTTTATGTCGATTTGATATCGACTTTGAATAAGTTAATAGGCCTAAGAAAATCAATAGACTCGAGTTATGGATAAAGTAATGAAACAAGGCCAAATAAGCTTTAATAGAGGCTATAGATTAAAGTGACTATAGCAAGCGCAAGGGTTGCAATATATGGGTCGAATATAATGCGGGATACGATTTTGTGCAGTCCCGAAGAGTTTGTTGAAGGCGAACCGAATCGTACGAGTAAGCAGCTTAAGGAAGTGGAATCACGCATCGCAATTCCAGGTAAGGGAATTTTGTGAGTATATAGAGATAGCTGCTCGTATTTTGAACTGGGTGAATATTGGGTGTTGTATGAAATGCATGAATTGCTCAAATAAATGTTGATGGTATTTGTGAAAGATGATGGGTATATGCGTGGTTTTGGTTTTGAAGTGGATGTTATGAAAAAGGGATAGTAAGGCTAATAATTGCATAAATCATGTGTTTTGAATGCTTTTACAAAACACAATGCTTTGATTTGAGCAAATAAAAGGATAGGCTGGCTGGTACTTGAATGATGTTGTGAAATAGCCTATATGAGGCACTAAGCGTATTATGTGATGTTTTGAATGCACATAAGCCGCCTATCGCGTGTATGTGATATAATTCGCGTTAGAGCCTCGCTCACGCGAGATTTCTATGTTTTCACTTGTGTGAAACGTGCTTGAGCTTAGCTCGCACTTTGAAATTGAATTGTGATGATGTTTATAAACCGTACTGGAGCTTCTGCTCGTACGTGGATTGTGAATGGTTATCTTATGAGTATAGCCGTACTAGAGCTATGCTCGTACGCGCCTCTTTATGAGAAGATGCATGATGCATGAGTCGTGCTAGAGTTTTACTCGCACAAGCTTGTACAATGGGATTCGTATAGGGTTGTGAAAGTGGGTAAGATCCTTAAGCCTTACATCCTTAAGCTAACATCCTTAAGCCCGAAGCGGCAGGGAGGCTCTGTTAGGCGGGGAGGCTCTGCTTGGTGGGGAGGCTCTCTTACGGTGGGATCCTTAAGCCAACATCCTTAAGCCCAAAGAGGCGGGGAGGCTCTGTTAGGCAGGGAGGCTCTCCTACATGGGTATGGTGAAGGTAAGAACCTTAAGCCCTACATCCTTAAGCTAACATCCTTAAGCCGAAGAGGCAGGGAGGCTCTGTTAGGCGGGGAGGCTCTGTTCGGTGGGGAGGCTCTCTTACGGAAAGGACCCTTAAGCCTTACATCCTTAAGCTAACATCCTTAAGCCCAAGGAGGCAGGGAGGCTCTGTTAGGCGGGGAGGCTCTGTTCGGCAGGAAGGCTCTCCTTCACGGAATATGGAAAACTCTTGGTATGGGGTAGATAAGACCTAGGAATGGCACCCTCAATCATGATATGAGTTGCGGAGTACGATGTACCGTGTATATCACATGGAGTACGATGTACCGCATGATGGTTATGTGATGAGAAAGTCTGGCGAGGGATAATTCATCTTCGTGCCAGCATGATACCCCGCACACCTGGATGCGTGTGGTCTGGGATGGTTTATGATGTAATGATTCACCTAGGCACTTCTGATATAGTGACCTAGATTTATACACATGCGTGAATTGTGGAATGTAAATGTGGTTATGGTTTGTGAGTTGATTTGGTGGTGTTATGTTGTTGGTTCAAAAAGGAAGTTTCTAAATGAATTACCCTTTTATGAATTTAAATGAGATTGAGCATGAGATGTTTTATACATGATGTCTCTACCATGTTTTATATGCCAATGCACATGATTTGATACATGATATATATGTATATTCACATGGCATAGTTTTATTCCTCATGCTCGTACTATAAACGATTTATGCATAACACTATCAGCATGTAGATAGAGTAGTTATCCACCATGCTTGCATTATTGCCTTACTGAGCGTGTGGTTGCTCATCCCACTCTATTTTCCCCCCTACAGAGCGTGCATAGTAGCCCAGTGAGGACTGAGGCGTATTATTTTGGACTCCGCTACATCTCCATCGCTAAGAGGTATATACACAGTGATTCTTTTTGTATCTAAACAATGTAAAAGCACAGTATTCTTTTGAGTTGTACTTATGGGGGATGTAGATGTCAGTAAATCATGTATTCGTATAAGTACACAATTAAATGCACATGTATGACATCGTTTTAATTAATTGAGAATGAATGAGATGTGGTGTTATTATTGACTCACAGCCCAACAGTGTGTGGTGAGTTTAGTTCACGACCGGGTAAGGTAACAGTAAAACGCGAAAAATTTTCAGTGATTTCGGTTAAAGAGAATGGAATTGGGTCGTGACAGGATGTTTTGAAAATGGCCTTCAAAACTAGATATAGCCACTACGAGTTCTTAGTGATGCCCTTTGGTTTGATGAATGCCCTAGATGCTTTCATGAGTTTGATGAATGAGGTCTTTAGAGACTATCTGGATCAGTTTGTGACAGTCTTGATTGATGATATCCTTGTGTATTCTCGGTATCATAAGGAACATGCACAACATTTGAGGATTGTGCTGTAGATACTTAGAGGTAGGCAGTTTTATGGGAAGATCAGTAAGAGCGAGTTTTGGCTAGACTAAATACCTTTTATTGGTCATATTGTATCTAAAGACGGGGTGTTGGTTGATCCATCTAAGATAGCCGTTGTACTTAATTGGGAGAGATCGAGGACAGTTACAGAGATTCCGAGTCTCCTAGGGTTGGCAGGTTATTACAGAAGGTTTGTTGAAGAATTTTCCAGGATTGTCGCTCTTTTAACTAAACTCACACATAAGGAGATTTCTTTTGTTTGGTCTGAGAAGTGTGAGGAGAGTTTCCAAGAATTAAAGAGAAGATTAACGACGACACCTGTGTTAACTATTCCAAGTGGACCTGGAGGCTTTGTAGTGTACAGTGATGCCTCTTAACAAGGATTGGGATATGTGCTCATGCAGCATGGAAGAGTAGTCGCTTATGGTTCGCGACAGCTGAAAGATCATGAGCGGAACTACCCCACCCATGATTTAGAATTAGACGCGGTGGTGTTTGCAATGAAGATTTGGCAGCATTACTTATGTGGGGAAAGGTTCCAAATATTTACTGATCATAAGAGCTTGAGATATATATTTGACCAGAAGGAGTTAAATATGAGACAAATGAGATGGATGAAACTCCTTAAAGATTCTGATTACGAGATACTCTACCATCCGGGGAAGGCGAACGTAGTGGCTGATGCCTTGAGCAGAAAGAGTATGATGTCTGCTATGATGATCAAAGAATGGGATTTGTTGGAACAGTTCACTGGACTCAGGATCAGAGTTTAAGACGTAGAGGTCGAATTTATGGCTAGCCTACGGATAGAGCCCGATATTATGGATCAGTTTAGAGCTGGACAGCGAAATGATCAGAGGCTATTGGATATGGTTTGCCAAGTTGAACAGACCTCGCAGTCGGATGTCATGGTCAGTAACGATGGGTTATTGAGGTTTAAAGGTCAGATTTATGTTCCGAATGATGATGCCCTGAAGTAACAAATACTGAGAGAGTCTCACTGCTCGCGATACACCATGCACCCAGGAAGTACTAAGATGTACCAAGATTTAAGAAGGGTGTATTGGTGGAGTGGTATGAAGCGAGATGTGGCAGGATATGTGGCCAGATGTTTGGTATGCTAACAAGTGAAAGCTGAGCACCAAAAGCCCGAAGGGTTACTTAAGCCTTTGCTTGTGCCTACATGGAAATGTCAGCATATCACTATAGACTTTATCATGGGATTACCGAGGACCCGTCGAGGTCATGATGCAATATGGGTGATAGTGGATAGATTAAAGAAGAGTGTCCACTTCCTTGCCATCAAGAGCACAGATACATTAAATACATAAGCCGAGCTATATGTTAGAGAGATAGCTAGACTACATGGTGCTCCAGTGAGTGTTACCTCCGAAAGAATTCTCGGCTCACCTCTAGGTTTTGGACTCATTTTCAGTAGGCCATGGGATCTCGGTTGAATTTCAGTACCGCCTATCATCTTATGACTGATGGTCAGTCCGAGCCGACTATACAGACCTTGGAGGACATGTTGAGGGCGTATACGATGGATTTTAAGGGATCATGGGATGATCACCTGCCCCTTGCTGAGTTTGCGTACAACAATAGTTATCATGCGAGTATTGTTATGGCACCTTATGAGGCTCTTTATGGTAGGAGGTGTAGATCCCCCATAGCGTGGGAAGAAGTGGGTGACAGGAAAGTAATTGCTCTCAAACTAGTTGAACATGCGGGTTAGAATGTAAGGATCATTTGTGATAGATTACGAGCCGCTCAGTATCGACAGATGAGTTACACAGATGTGCATAGACGACCACTTGAGTTTCAAGTTGGAGATTCTGTGTTCCTTAAGATATCTCCCAGAAAGGCTATCATGCACTTCGGGAAGAGTGGGAAATTGAGTCCTTGATATATAGGACAGTTTGAGATTTTGGAGAGAGTAGGAGACGTCGCCCGCAATTCTTTGGAATGCACAACGTCTTTCACGTATCTATGTTAGGGAAATATAATCTGGATCCCACCCAAGTCATTGAATATGAGACATTGGATATTCAAGGGGATGTGAGTTATGTGAAAGAACTCATTCGAATACTTGACAGGAAGGAGAAAGTACTTTGGACAAAAAGGATTCCATTGGTTAAAGTTCTCTGGAAGCACCACTTTGTGGATGAAGCAACTTGGGAACCAGAGAGCCTAATAAAGGCGAAGTACCCTCAGCTATTTAATGGGTCGAGTTGAATTTGGAGGACTAAATTCTCTTAAGGTGGGGAAGATGTGAGAACCATAAATTTTATGAGTTCTGCTAAGTGAGAATTGTATATTGGTGAATGTAATTATGATATGTTGATGTACACGCAAGTTTTAAATTTAATGAAGTATAAGGAGATGAAGTTTTCAAGTCTTAAATGTGTATAGATTGAAATATGACATAAGGAGTAGATTATGGTGAGTTTTGCATTGAGTTTCCTGCAATTGATGCAGCAGTAGCAGAATCTGTGAAGGCTAGATCGATCTCCAAGGATGAGAAATCGATCCAATAACTTCAGAATGCAGAAAATGTGCAAATACAATTAGGCAGATCGATCTCATAGGGAAGAAGATCGATCTCCTAATGCCTCTGTCGAGCAAAGATCGATCTTGTCGCAAGGGCAGATCGATCACCTTAACTCTTGGCCTGGAAGAGATCGATCCCCAATTCAAAGCCAGATCGATCTCCACTTAGTTTTCTTATGAAGAGCAGATCGATCTCCACCCTCAACCAGATCGATCTTGTAGTTATCAAGGGAGCAGTTTAGAGCACTTGAATCGAGCAGAGATCGATCTCCTTCAATACCAGATCGATCTCATAAGCCCTGTTTATATAAGGAACACGAGATTTTTGCCTGGAAACTGAGCCTTTCTCTCACTGCAACCCAAATCTTCACCATTTTCACCCAAATCAAGCTTTCTCTCTCTAAGATTCACCATATTCTAGATGAAATAAGACAAAGGGGTAAGAGACAAAGTTGTTCCTCTTGGCAAGGAGAACAACATACTAGAAAATCAACAATGGGCTTGAGCAAAGGGAAGAGACAAGTATTCTACAACTTGGTCAAGAGAGGATAAGCTAGGTAAGCTCACAAGATCCTTGGTTTAAGCATTATCATTTGGTATATTTGTGAATAAATGCACATATATTTTATACATTTGGTTAGAGATGTTTACGACATGAAGAAACCAACAAATGAGTTTAGTTAGAAAATTTAATGTGGATGTTTTGTGATGGTTATGACTTAACCAAAGTGTTGATTAAGATGTAGAAAGAATTGTGGACAATGTTGTGCTAGAATAAGTAAGAGAAAGAGATAGAAAATGAAAATGATGTATATTGATGGGTTAATGATGTGTGTGGACAGCTCGAGAATCCAATATGGGAAACGAGGCTAGTCCGAGAATTAAGGATAATGTACCACTCAAGGTGCAAGACGTAAGGGAAATAAACTAATTGTGCATGTGAGTTTTCTAGCGAATGAAAATGTTTTAAAAGCATGAAAAGAGTTTAATGAATGAGCATGTTTTATGAGATGATTTAATGTGTTGATAAATGTGTGAGTGTTTTACCGGTTTAGCTCTATTTCTGATGTGATTTGTGTAATTGTGAACACGTATGGAAAAGGGTTTTTTGTGATAACTACCATGAGCTCTACGTGAAGGTAAAACGATTTATATACAACAATGGCATGTTTTTACTGTGTGAATGTTTTGTCGGTTTGAGCTCAATTTGATGAGTTTTGTGTAAATGTGAATCCAATGTGTTATAACCGAAATAGGTTTTGTGATAACCACTAAGAGCTCTACGTGAAAGCAAAACGATTTTTACTGAGACTATGGCTTGTCATAAGATGCACATTGGGCTTTGCTCTTGTAGCATGTAAGGCCAGGTCGTGCTCTAGTAGCATGTAAGACCGACGCCTCCATTCTAGTAACGTGAGATAATCCCGCTCCGCGGTAGCGATGGGTGGCTTTTCTTTGATAGCATGTAAGACCGGGCTGTGCTGTGATAGCATGTAAGAGCGACGACTGTACGACTCTGATCAAGTCTACAGCGAACCATGCCAGTGTGTATTATTATCGACGAAATCCCTCGATTGGGGATGTCCGCCTAGGGGATGAATTCAATTGTTGTGATGTGTCGTGTCGTTGATTTCATATGAGTTTTATAAATGCCTAGTCTCAATTTAATTGATGATGATGTGAATTTTACTACTGTGATTTATATCATGCTATGAGATTTAATATAATGTGATTGGTGATTTTTATCACGTTCTTTATGCTATTGCCATTGTTTTACACAATTATTTCTATAATGACTTACATGCTCATTATTTCCATCATATTGTGTTTGTGATGATGATTTCTATAACTTCCCTTATCCTCCTTACTGAGCGTTTTGAGAGCTCACCCTTTTTCCTCCCCCTCCAGATTATTTGAAGTAAGCGAGATAGCGCCTGCCACGTACGTGATATACGCTAGTGGACAAGATCTCCCCAAGCTATCGCTTGTACACACATAAGGTATAATTCAGTTCATTTTGTATCCAGACAATGATGTAATACAGATACTTGTAATGAGTATTTTAGGATGTAATTAGGTTGTATGAGAGAGATGATTTGAGACTTATGGGTTAATTCTTTTTGGGACATTATGTAATTGACTTCATTAAGTATGAGTTGTATGATTTTGGGTATAATGACTTGTGTTAAAATGTAAGTGAGCACATGACATTGCATAGGAATACACCTGAGTTGTTAGTTTTGTTTTAAGAAAAATTTTTAATTAGCCCTATTTTACGCGCATTCGAGCTGTCACAGGTTATGTACTGCCCGGTCTCATTTTCTAGCAAATGAAACAGAGGTGCACTACCCCAGTCCTAAAGTTCCTTGTCCCGTTTTCTTTCTTTAAGTTTTCGTTTCTTGTCTCTCTTTCTCACTCTCGGCTTGGTTTCTTTCTTAATCTTCGGCCTTATACTCATTTCTTTTCTATCTTTTTTCGTTTCCTTCTCACATTTTCTGTCTCTATCATCAGGCTTCCCCACTCCACATTCCTTTTCATTTCAGTTTTCCAAGCTTCTGCACTCCTCTCGTTCTCTTTCATTTGTTTTCAGATGCATCATTTCATTATCTTTATTTTAATTCCTTTATACATCATTTAATTCCTTAGCAGTTGACTTTATGTCCTTTACTACCCCTATCACTTCGTTTTTTTTTCAGCCCACATCCTCTCGGTTTTCTTTTTCTAGTTTTTCTTTCACTTCATCATTCAACACATATGTTCCTTCCTACAGAAAGCTATCATTTCTAGTACATATTTATATTTATATATTTCTTTTGTGTCTTCTCTTACCAAGCACTACCTCCACCAACTCTACTTTTCCATTAAACAAATGTATGTGCTGACGATGGGGCAACACTTTTCTATCATTCCCCATTTCCTAGGCTATTGCAATAGTGTTTGCAGATTTTTTTTCTTCCCTTCTTTCACACCAAGAGCCATCATCATCATTTCTTTATATTTCCTATTTCATTTCCTCTTTTAACAGTACACCTTTCCATTTTTTCTGTTGCAGTTTTTTTTTTACTGCAGTAGACGTGATTCTCGGGTTTGGCTTCATTGGAAGCCAAATCATGACGCGTGCAACCTCTCTTGCTATCATTTCTTTTTCCTTCAGCTGCTGCAAACAACAACAAACCCATACCCCTCGGAATTGGCTTCATTTGGAAGCCAATTCACGGCATTCTTCAGCTTACATATAGTTCATCTTTCACTTCTCCTGTGCTGGCCAAGCCATCATCACTATTCTTTGTTATATTGTCTACCGAAAACATCATCCTAACGCCAATTTGTTTGGGATAAATTGAGTTGCCTTCTTTGGAAGCCAATCCTTGTTCTTTAATTTAATATAAGACTTGAAATATTATTACTATATAGTATCATAACATTTCACTTCACTCGGTATCATGTTATTTTTTTGTACTCATTTATACTCCAAGATTTAATATTTTATTAAATTAAATTCATCTAAGTCTTTCATGCCAAAATATAATTTCAATTAATTTTCCACCAAAGTGCTCATACTCAATTCCATTTATTTACTTGCTATACATAATTGGATCCAAGTACTAAATTCGTGGAGTTTATATTCTTCCCACCTTAAGAAATTTGGTGCCCAAATTTTAATCTATGTCAGTCTTCAAACAGATGTGGATATTTTTCACACATTAAGCTTTCCAATTCCCACATAGCCTCCTCCGAGGTGTGGTACTGCCACAGAACCTTGACCCTCGGGATAGTCTTAGATCGCAACACTTTCTCTTTCATATCCAAGATTCGAATCAGTTTCTCCACATGTGTTATATCATCTTTTAATTTCATTAGCTCATACTTAATTACATGTGTCGGATCTAGGTGATACTTGTGTTGCATTGATATGTGGAAGATACTGTGAGTACTTGATAATTCTGGCGGTAAGGCCAATCTGTGTTCCTTGTCTTCCACTCAGTTTTAAGATCTCAAAAGGTCTGGTATAATGAGAACTTAAATTTTCGTTCTTCCCAACCAATCTGTGGATAACACCTTCGAGTATGCAACACTTCGTACGATATCATTTCGATACTTGAGTGGTAGCTGTTATTATATACGATTTCTGTTAAAGATAAATGGTCCTTCCATGAGCCTTTGAAATCCTGGGCACGTGCTTTCAATTCCATATTGGCATGGGTAGATATTGTAATTATCTCTTAGGCTTCTGATATTCTACCTTAACTTACTGACATATGAGACATTTAGTCACACATTCAATTATACCTCTTATCGTACTTGATTGCCAATATACTTTCAAAAGATTTGATAAATCTTTACTAGTCTCCGGATGCGGAGTATATCTCTATAAATTAACCTCTAACGACATCAATTCCTTTAACTATAAATCATTGGGTACAAAATTCTGCTTTTAAATTTCAATAAATCATCATTACCAATACCAAAACTTGTTGTAGCACCCATCTGGGTCTGATTAGCTACATTAACACAGTGTTTATCATTACGCTGAGTCTGTTCGATTCGATCAATCCAGCCTAGTTTTCAAATCTTAGGTTAGCGATCATACAATATCGTCAGTATCAGAAGAACCCCATCCAATTTGAGGTTCAAAGAACGTTCCAACAGTTCGCATTCCCTAACCATTTATACAACACCATCCTGAGATTCTTTGTACTCAAGGTGCCAGCTTTAGCCAGTTCTTTTCCTCATGTTTAATTCTTTCTATGAAAATAAATATCCAAGACTTTCATGATTAATAAAATATGTAATCCCCCACCACACAAGTAGTGGTGCCTTAACTCCAATGCTAATATTACGGTAGTTAATTTCAATTTATGGTTTATGGATTATGACATTTCTAGACGCTGTTAAGTTTTTCAGGCAAAGAGGTATTTTGAAATACCTTTATTAGCCATCAAACCTGACCACACAAACCAATTTTAGCCATAGGGTTTCATGATTCAATCCTAATTGAAAGTTGTCACACCTCGTGACCTAACCTCAAATGTAGCGTGCAATGTTAAGCGGAATCGTGTTATAAGATAACATAAATGTTTCTATGGATCATTTTACTTGTTGTTTTGTGTCCAACGTAGGAACCATGCCACAGTTTCTAAAATTTTTGTAAATGATCTATATCTAATTGTGACTTATGATATATGTGAGAACAGGTTTCTTTCGCAAATCCGGCAGCATAACGGCATAATCGAACTAGTCCTTCCTACATTTTACAGCATATTCATCACATGTACTCAACTAAAGAAATATTTAATCTGTATTAACCAAATTCATCAGAGCATCACATAACCACAAACCCAACTAGTTGGTTAAACTCCATACAACATATTAACCATTCATTTACTTTAAACCGAAAAGAAGAAACCTAAGAGTATTCATAGTGATAATACTTTAAACAACTTTCAACAAAATACATCCCACAAAATACAACTGTGCGTACATGATCTGAAATAAAACATGCATATATATATATGTCGTCCGTCGCATATACCTCGGTATGCCAAAAAGCAGCTCACTAGGCTGATTGAGTCAGCAAGAACATGAAGCTCGCCACGCGAATCTAATCTGAAAAGTGTTGGAAAAGAGGGGGTGAGCAACCACACGCTCAGTAAGAAATTTACATAACCGAAGCTAGTAAAATACCATGCAAACACACCATACAGTGGTAAATTATGATAATTATGTAACGACGCCATGCACATTTCATTAAAAGAAAATATTGCTTATGCTTTAACGAGACATGCTTACGTAACAAAAATTTATGCATCGTTGACAAATTTAAGGTCCAAAAGAAAAACTTAGAGATTCACAAAAATCCGACCCACTTATCAAAATGTGCAATTCTATCAAAATACATGCATGGGCAAAGCTTGAGTAATTCAATACAACTGAATGAGAATTTTCGCAACCCGTCATGGAACTAAGTACTTAAACAATATCACCAATATCAATGAAAAACACCTATGGCCATAGTGACTACCGCCCTATCCTAACTGATCAAGTTCTAAACTAGGGTACTAAAGACGGGACCAGGGTCTAACAGTAGTAGGTAGCAATAACATCTTAATGCCACAAAGGCATCCCTATAAAGCACTTGGCACCATAGGGTAATCACATAGAACCTCCTACCGGGTGCTAGAGATGGCTCTCACAGGACATGATTGCCACACAGGTATAAACAGGGTCGCCAACAATCTCAAAAATCTCCACGATGGGTTCACAATATAATTTATCAAATCAACCCAAATTCACAATTTCAAAGTTTTTGGGAAAACAACCCTCGATATAAAAACAACTCGTACTGTCATATCCACAATTTGGAAAATCAATTCAAGCTTTCTAAAAAACGTGGTTAAACTAACCCATGCAAACTAGCTTCGAATGTTAAACATGCTGAATGGAGTTAGAAAATCATGATGTCATGCTCACACGTACATGATATTAAATTTTCAAAAACTAGCATGTATACAATTCTTACAACTTTATGCTCTCTCCAAAACACAGTCAAGAGCCCATGCAATAAGTTTACATTCGTCAACAAAATTGAATGAGGTGATAAAATTGACAGTAAAATGCTTGCACGCATATGATTTATAACACCTCAAAATATATTTTACAAAGCATTCAACTTTCATGGTATAATAAGGATTAAGTCCATAGTGATTCAACTGAACAATAATTGCAAAAAATCGGTAAAATGAGGTAAGGAAGATTTTAAATCTAAATACGGCCTAGCTAACTAACTAAACTAACAACTTATGTTTTCGTGTAAAAATCTTAGCTAATCCTAAGGCATTCTGTCACGACCTAAACTACCCAAAAATCAGAGTTAATTTTTCGCGTTTTGTTTATTTACTTAAATTCTTACCTGTCCTCGAATCGTGACCACACTCCACTAATAATTGGGCTGTGCGTCAATGCCAGTCCCACCATTCAATTACCATCTAACTTATTTCTTCTCCAGTCATTTATAATTGTTTTCATTATTTATACATCCCCTAAAGTTACTTACAAACATGTTACTGTGCTATGCTTATGTAGATACAATATGTACAAGTGTATATACCTTATGTTGATGGGTAGCAGCGGATATCCGGAATGCAGTACTGAGTCGTCTCAACGTCTACTGGAGATTATCTGTGGGAGAAAATGAAAGGGGTGAGCACATCAAGCTCAGTAAGGCAATCCTACGAACAAGTAGGTAACCATACTACCTACATGAACGTGGTGCCATGCATAAACCACCCTTTCTCCACACATTTTAAAACAGATGATATGAGTTATGATGTTATGTAAATCAAGTTTGCACGAAAAATTCAACATGCAATTTTTTTCAAAACATTTCTTTCTCATTTAAAAATTTCACAATAAAGTCAGGACTCGACCCCTCCTTCGGGTGATCCTGACTCACACAAAATCATGAAAATCGGTTTACATCACACATGGGTTTAAAAAGCATGGAAATAGCATCATGCAAATTTAGTTTAAAACCCAGTTTCAATCATTGTCAAGATCATCAACATGCGAGACTAGGCAACGTCTGTATATCGGCAATAACTAGGACTATGGCCATATGTGTCCTCGGGACTTCCTCTGCTACACGGATCCTAGTGTGCGGGTTCTCACCATGATCGAAAACCGTCCGGGAGGTGGGTCACGCCATCTCGTCGGTCTTATCCGATCCCATGCATCCGAAGATGCTGCATCTAAAGATGCTGCATCCGAAGATGCCGTATCTGAAGATACCACACGGTACATCGTACTCCATGCTACTTACACGGTACATCGTACTCCATGGACCCCCAGCCTTATCCCTCTTTCAGGCTCATCAGCTGGACCTCCAACCCTTATCCCTCTTCCGGGCTCATCAGGTTGTTTTAACATTAAACCGTATTGCCATGTCTCAAAACGCACGTGCGAGCCTATTTAATCGGTGACACACAGTCTACCCGATGCTCCAAGCACGGCTCATCGCATGTTCTCATAAAATCAGTGCGAGCAATGCTCAGCACTCTCATCAAATAAGTAAAACTAGTGCGAGCTAGGCTCTAAGACTCTGTCTCAAAAATCATATAAAAATATGGTGCGAGTTAGACTCTAGCACCCTGTCACGAAAATCATATATATATATATATAATCTGGTGCGAGTTGGACTCCAGCACCTATGCATGTAAAACTCTAGTGCGAGCTCTCGCTCCAGCACTAATGCATGCATCACACAAATCAAAATATCGTGCGAGCTGAGCTCTAGCACGTCACATGTCAATAAAAACACGTAGGCGGCTCTGTTTCCTCAAAACAGTTTTTCAAAACAATTATATCGTTGAAAGTATGCAATGCTGTGCATTTTCTTTCAAGGTTAGCCAGCCTATTCATGCATGCATTAAAATGTCTCCAGAACGAGCAGAAACCTCTTGTTCTTGCTCCTCCCAAATTTTTCCTAAATTTGTAAATTTTTACCCTTAACAAGGGTATTTTGGTAATTTGCCCATTTGGGGCACTAAAATTATTATTTAACCTCTAGACCCTTCAGATAATTTTTAAAGACTGCAAAGGAACTTAAAATTTTGTACAAGTTACCTCTAGCAGTCCGCAGAATTCCATTACCTTATTTTTCTGTAGAGTCTGACTTTCCTTTTTCACTGTTGTCTCGTCGCGCAGTCCGATATGCTCCCAATCAAACCTCCGGAACTGCGTATAATTATTCCTCAGGTCAGATAACATACAATTTAATTGTATTCCCTATTTTCTGGGCTTAATTTAAATCATTGGGCCCATTTACTCCTATTGGGCCCGATTTCACCTTAATGGGCCTTAATCGGCCTTAAGCTCGTTTTTCACTTAATTTTCACATTTATCGAGGCCTATTGGGCTCATTGGAACCACCAACAATTTATTGGGCCTCGTTCTAACTCTCGAGTAGCTAAATTTATTATTTACGACAATTTATCTAAATTTTCATAATTTAATTCAATTTATGCGAAATTTAAATTCATATCACGCATAACGATGTAAATTATCGTAAATAAGGGTCACTTACCCGAGATTCCATGCTAGTCCGTAAATCGAAGCTGTCTCGAGCTCTCTTTGGATGCCAATTGTCGAGCTACACAATTTCATAAATTTTCGGGTAAATTTCCAGTCGAAAATTAATTAAATAAAATATTTCAAAATTTAAATCGGTCAATTTGACCGCTTATCGACTTACCCGAAGCTCGATTGCATCACTGAAATTTTCCCCAATTTTTTCTCTTTTTCTTTTTCCCTTTCTCTTCCTTTTTTCCTCTCTTTTTGGTTGAACCGGTTCAGTCCGGTTCAGACCGGTTTGGACCGCCGGTTCACCCCGGTTCACTCCGGTTCACCGCCTTGCCGACCGATTCTCTGTCGACTTCCACCGCCAGTGGCTCCGCATGGTTGTCCGCAGCACGAATCTACCCTTTGTTTGGGTCGAGGTCGCCAGAACGCCGCCGGTCCGGCTCTTCTCCCTCGACCGTCGGAACCCATTTCTTTCTCTTCGTCGTCGCCGACGATTCCCGCCGTTTCATCGGCTGCTATTGGTGCAGAAAGAACCGTCGTCGCTTGGGCTTTCAGAATCGGGCTTTAGTTCCACCCGGATCGCCGTCGTTCGCCGCCGGTGACCATTTCTTTCCCGCGGCCTTCTCCTCCGTTTTTCGGCGTTCTCCGGCGTTCCCACGGCGTGTCGTCGCCGCTGATAGGTCGCCTGAGGTCGGGCCGCCTTCGTCGGCCCTCGCCTGGGGTCCCTGGCCGTCGGTGGCTCGTCAGACTTCCTCGGTTGCCGTTTTCGTTTTCTGCTTCTCGCGATTTCGTTTCAGTTTTCTTTCTCCCCGATTTGTTTCAATCTGATTTCCCTTTTTTTTCAATTTCCTAATTTATTTTTATTTATTTTTATTTATTATTTTAATCATTAAAATACATTAAAAATACCCAAATATCCCTTAAAATATCCTTAAAATTATTATTAAATTCTAAATTCATTTATTTAATTTTATTTAATTTATTTTAACCCTTTTTCGGGTATAATTTCTTCGTATTTTCGGGATATTGTCCCGAATGACTTTTCGGTATATTTTTCGATTATTTTCAGGATTATTCTTCGATTTAAAAATTTCAATTAATCCCGATTAATTCCCATAACTTCATATCTTGATCAATTTAACTCGAAATAAATTTATTTCATCTTTATTGACCAAGATTTCTCAATCCATTATTTTTAATTAAATTTTTCTTCTCAAATTTATACCGACTTTCGATCTTCTGACCATTTTGCCCTTACACATATTCGGGATTAATTTAACCCGACTTCACTTCACGAATACTCATTCATTTCGTATTTTAATTAAATTCGGGTCTTACAACTCTCCCCCACTTAAGGAATTTGGTCCTCCAAATTAGAACCAAGTCATATGAGTCCATAGACTACTCCGGGTACATCAATCGTATCATACTTTTTAATTCTCATGTGACCTTTTTTCGGAGTGTAATACTACCAAAGGACTTTAATTAGAGAGATCGTCTTAAACCTCAATACTTTCTCTTTCCTGTTTAATGCCCGAATCAACTTCTTCAATATACTTATACTTGCATTAAGCTGGATTGTTGGATCTCATATCTTATCACCTATGCTGGATCTGGATAGTATTTCCGAAATATCAAAAGATGAGACACATTGTGGGTGCCTGCTTATTCAAGTGAAAATGCCACCTACAGGTCTTATCTTCCACTTGTCCAATCTCTCAAAAGATTCAATCCAGCGAAACTCAATTTACCTTCTTCCAAAAGTTCGCTATGTCCTTATTCTCTTAGGACAAGAAACATTTCAATCGTACTAATTCACCCTCTGTGAATTCCAATACTTTTCTATCTGCTCTGAGGTGTTTCTTAATCTCTCATCCTTAACTAAACATCCTCAGAGACCTATTATCCAAAGTCGAAAATAATTCTATCTGTCACCCACTTTTCTTATCCAATTTGGGGAACAACCCCTATAGCCATACACTGTCTCATATCTTGTTATCCCGATACTCAAGTGGCAACTGTCACTATTAGCGAATTCGATTTGTAACAACTGATCGTTCCAGGAGCTTATAAAATCAATGCACGCACTCTCATCATATCCTCCAGAACTTGTACAGTCCTCTCTGACTGATCATCTGTCTGAGGATGGAAAGCTGTGCTAATACTCAGCCGGGTTCCCATAGCTTCCTGAAAAATATTCTCAGAGGTAGGAAGTGAAGCGGGAATCCCTATATGATACCATGCTCACTGGAACGCTACTTAATGTTCCACAATCTTCGTTACACATAAATCCTCATATACACTTTGAGTATTTGGGGATTTCATAACCAGAAGGTGGGTAGACTTAGTCACTCTATCGAATATCATCCAAATAGCCTCGTGATTCATCTGAGTCCTCTATAACCCATCATGAAATTTATGGAGACTTGCTCCCATTTCCATGCCGTGTCGATATAGGTAGAGGCTGCAATAACTCTACAGACTTTTAATATTCTACCTTAATCTGCTGACACACTAGGCACTTTTCCACAATCTCTACCATATTTCTTTTCACATCTGACTACCAATACCCTTTTTGAGATTTTTGATACATTCTTTACCTTTCGTATGCACCGTATATCCCGAAGAGTGAGCTTCTGAAAATTTTACTATCTCATCAACTGTGGTCCGAGGAGCACTCATACTGTCCGGAACCTCTGTAAATCATCAACACACTCTGTGAATTCTATCACTGTACCCTTCTGAATCTGACCCAAACTATCGACATCATACCGATCATCACGCTAAGCCTGTCAAATCCGAGCACTCTCATTCGATTCTAGTCTCAGGCTAGCTGTCACACAATCACTGTCATCATCAGAAGAGATCACATCAATACTGAGGCTCACAACTGCTTTAGCAGCTCACGCTCCCTGACCATCATATGTTGTACCATCCCGAGGCTCTTTCTACTCAAGGCATCAGCCATCACATTAGCCTTTCCTGGGTGGTACAATTTTCACAATCAAAATCTCTCAGAAGCTCTAACCCACTATGTATTCTCATATTAACCTCTTTCTGTGAAAACAAATACTTAGGACTTTTATGATCAGTGCATATCCACAATTCCTCATCGTGTACATAATAGTACCATATCCTCGGTACAAACACTACCGTTGTCAATTTTAAATCATGGGTCAGATAGTTTATTTCGTGATCAAGGAGTTGTCTGACTCCAAAATTGACTATCTTCCCATTATACATCAATACACAGCTCCTTCATTATTTTGGGGTATCCATACTCACTGAGAACCTTTTGAGCTGTTAGGTATGGTGAAATTAATCACAGTGGTCAGTTCGTACTTCACTACACCGAAATTCATGTCACATCTATCATCTTATTTATCATCTCATTCAAAGATCACGTTTTCTTAGTCAAACGTGTCAACAAGTAGACCATATTGAGAACTCGCAACAACCCATTTGTAAGAGCAATTTCCAATTATTACTTACAATTTGCCCTGGACTTTAACTATACCCAACATATCATCAATAATGATGATTACGAATCGGTCCAGGTCAAGTTTAAATAACTCATCGTAATTGAGCTCCACTGCATAATTCAATCGCCTATATCCTTGACTTTTTTACGCATAAGCGTATAAGATCCTTTAAAATCGCTTACGTTTTCAGGTACTAACCTACGTCATTTCCTTTTCTTATATTAACAGCTCTTATTAAATTTTGCTATGTTAACCTTTATGATTTGTCAAATTTTAATATTCTTATCGTCTTAGTAAAGGTATCCTAATGCTAAAGGTATTTATTACGACGATCGATTTCATGTTATAGGTTATATATATATACTTTTAGATGCTGTCAAGTCTTCAGGCGGGGAGGTATTTTGAAATACCTTTATTAACCTTCAGACTTAACCACATAGACTGGTTATGGTTATATCCATCTTTATCCTTGGTTATAATTTATATTCCCTACTTATCACTTAATCCCAATGACTTCATATATTAAGGGTATTCCTTACCTAGAATATGTATCTTACTCCAATACATCTTGTATTTAGGATCAAATGTTTCTCAAAGATTATCTCCTTAGTGTATCCCTCAAGATAAAACTCTTTCATTATTCATTCCGTGAGTACAAACCTTTACTCCTTTAATTTCAGCTGTTGCACCCCTTTTTATCACTTGTCAACACTTCCAGTATACTTTTCAGTGATGTTTTCACCCTTGTTTTCAACTTAAAATCTCTATATCCATATTCCGTTAATTAATCTTCCTCTATTGGGGTACTCATTTATCAGTATTGTGCCCAATGATGTAGGCATTCATGTCTTTTACTCACTTACATGCGAATGAAGGCGGTATAAATAAATGTGTGGCACCAGGATCAATGAACATATGTACTTCATTATTCATAACAAGTATGGTATCTTACACCACATCCATGAAACATCAATAGTGTCCTGGTCCAAGACATCCTCTCGCCTTCGTCCAATAGCCTACTTTCCTTTTTCTTTTCGGCTATGGCCTCCCTTTTCGTTGTAGCTATGCCAACGAAGTTTTTCTCTATCTCTTTACTTTTCTGTGGGGCGATCTCGCCCAACTCTGTGCGATCAAAATCAATGGTCCGTCTTACCACACTTAACAGCCATTTTCATCAATACAGTGTAGGTATAGACCCTCATTCCGTGGTATCTACCACACATCCCACACTGCTTACAATGCTTACACTGTTACACTGCTTCGTAGCAGGTCGGGGTCCTCCAATCACAATACCCCTCAAGAGTGCCAAAATTGGATGCACTGGGCCTTACCAATTATCTTACTCCATGATTAGTCAAATTAAATCTTTTACCAATTACCATTTTCCCATTTTAACATCTTTGTCATCTCTCGATTCTCTTTTCTATCTCTATTTCAGTCCTCACTACCTTTCCTAATCTCAGAGGTGTGCAATTCATGTTCTTATTTACCCAACTGTAAATCTGCGCACTGCCTCGGTATAAGTAATATCTCATGTGCCAATCGGACTCTAATTGAAAAGTTGAGCCATTTCATGAACTTTTAGACATCTCGACTGTCACTTGTTCATAGTGTCGAGGTAATATCTACCCAAGAATATAACTGAGTTTCCACACTCGTCAATAAATCAATTCCTTTTAAACGGTGTCCGGGATATTCTACCACCGGAATACATCCAAAATATTTCTCATCTTAGCTCTGGATGTTTAACACTTAAGATGGGTCGAGCGGGTTTTCACCAATGCTCCGCTGCGCCCTCGAATCTCATTCATAATCTGAGCAATTAGCTCCTCAAAATAATCTCCACACTCCGCTCCAACCTCGTGAAGCATGTCTCAATACAGTCCGATCACTCTGTCGGACTCTGTGAGCCATGCTCAACATTAACCTCTATTTCAATCTCATCCCGATTCTCATAGGTCAACTCAGCACGACTTAGCAGACTCAAGTCTACCTCTACAACCTCTGCCTCGTGCACTATCTCATCTAACGCGACTCATATTAGGCATTCCTGCATTCTCAACCATTTCTTAGTCAAAACCCATCTCGATATACACTATTGTATCTAACCAAGCATAGTAACACGGGGATGTAATTTCCTAATTACTGACACTGACACACATCAGACCAATTGCTGCTCTGATACCACCTTTATATGTCACGACCAAACTACCCAAAAATCAGAGTTAATTTTTTGCCTTTTGTTTATTTACTTAAATTCTTACCTGTCCTCGAATCGTGACCACACTCCACTAATAATTGGGCTGTGCGGCAATGCCAGTCCCACCATTCAATTGCCATCTAACTTATTTCTTCTCCAGTCATTTATAATTGTTTACATTATTTATACATCCCCTAAAGTTACTTACAAACATGTTACTGCGCTATGCTTATGTAGATACAATATGTACAAGTGTATATACCTTATGTTGATGGGTAGCAGCGGATATCCGAAATGCAGTACTGAGTCGTCTTAACGTCTACTGGAGATTATCTGTGGGAGAAAATGAAAGGGGTGAGCACATCAAGCTCAGTAAGGCAATCCTACGAACAAGTAGGTAACCATACTACCTACATGAACGTGGTGCCATGCATAAACCACCCTTTCTCTACACATTTTAAAACAGATGATATGAGTTATGATGTTATGTAAATCAAGTTTGCATGAAAAATTCAACATGCAATTTTTTTCAAATCATTTCTTTCTCATTTAAAATTTCACAATAAAGTCAGGACTCGACCCCTCCTTCGGGTGATCCTGACTCACACAAAATCATGAAAATTGGTTTACATCACACATGGGTTTAAAAAGCATGAAAATAGCATCATGCAAATTTAGTTTAAAACCCAGTTTCAATCATTGTCAAGATCATCAACATGTGAGACTAGGCAACGTCTGTATATCGACAATAACCAGGACTATGGCCATGTGTGTCCTCGGGAGTTCCCCTGCTACACGGATCCTAGTGTGCGGGTTCTCACCATGATCGGGAATCGTCCGGGAGATGGGTCATGCCATCTCGTCGGTCTTATCCGATCCCATACATCCGAAGATACCGTATCCGAAGATACCACACGGTACATCTTACTCCATGCTACTTGCACGGTACATCGTACTCTGTGGACCCCCAGCCTTATCCCTCTTTCGGGCTCATCAGCTGGACCTCCAACCCTTATCCCTCTTTCGGGCTCATCAGGTTGTTTTAACATTAAACCGTATTGCCATGTCTCAAAATGCACGTGCGAGCCTATTTAATCGGTGACACACAGTCTACCCGATGCTCCAAGCACGGCTCATCGCATGTTCTCATAAAATCAGTGCGAGCAATGCTCAGCACTCTCATCAAATCAAGTAAAACTAGTGCGAGCTAGGCTCTAGCACTCTGTCTCAAAAATCATATAAAAATATGGTGCGAGTTAGACTCTAGCACCCTGTCACGAAAATCATATATATATATAAAATCTGGTGCGAGTTGGACTCCAGCACCTATGCATGTAAAACTCTAGTGCGAGCTCTCGCTCCAGCACTAATGCATGCATCACACAAATCAAAATATCGTGCGAACTGAGCTCTAGCACGTCACATGTCAATAAAAACACGTAGGCGGCTCTGTTTCCTCAAAACAGTTTTTCAGAACAATTATATCGTTGAAAGTATGCAATGCTGTGCATTTTCTTTCAAGGTTAGCCAGCCTATTCATGCATGCATTAAAATGTCTCCAAAACGAGCAGAAACCTCTTGTTCTTGTTCCTCCCAAATTTTTCCTAAATTTGTAAATTTTTACCCTTAACAAGGGTAGTTTGGTAATTTACCCATTCGGGACACTAAAATTACTATTTGACCTCTAGACCCTTCAGATAATTTTTAAAGACTGTAAATGAACTTAAAATTTTGTACAAGTTACCTCTAGCAGTCCGCAGAATTCTCTTACCTTATTTTTTTGTAGAGTCTGACCTTTCCTTTTCCACTGTTGTCTCGTCACGCAGTCCGATATGCTCCCAATCAAACCTCCGGAACTACGTATAATTAATCCTCAGGTCAGATAACATACAATTTAATTGTATTTCTTATTTTCTGGGCTTAATTTAAATCATTGGGCCCATTTACTCCTATTGGGCCCGATTGCACCTTAATGGGCCTTAATCGGCCTTAAGCCCGTTTTCCACTTAATTTCAACATTTATCAAGGCCTATTGGGCTCATTGGGCCCACCAATAATTTATTGGGCCTCGTTCTAACTCTCGAGTAGCTAAATTTATTATTTACGGCAATTTATCTAAATTTCCATAATTTAATTCAATTTATGCGAAATTTAAATTCATATCACGCATAACGATGTAAATTGTCGTAAATAAGGGTCACTTACCCGAGATTTCATACTAGTCCGCAATCGAAGCTGTCTCGAGCTCTCTTTGGATGCCAATTGTTGAGCTACACAATTTCATAAATTTTCGGATAAATTTTCAGTCGAAAATTAATTAAATAAAATATTTCAAAATTTAAATCGGTCAATTTGACCGCTTATCGACTTACCCGAAGCTCGATTGCATCACTGAAATTTTCTCCAATTTTTTCTCTTTTTCTTTTTCCCTTTTTCTTCCTTTTTCCTCTCTTTGTGGCTGAACCGGTTCAGTCCGGTTCAGACCGGTTCGGACCGCCGGTTCACCTCCTTGCCGGCTGGTTCTCCGTCGGCTTCCACCGCCAGTGGCTCCGCATGGTTGTCCACAGCACGAATCTACCCTTGGTTTGGGTCGAGGTCGCCAGAATGTCGTGGGCTGGCTCTTCTCCCTCGACCGTCAGAACCCATTTCTTTCTCTTCGTCGTTGCCGGCAATTCCCGCCGTTTCATCGGCTGCTACTGGTGCAGAAAGAACTGTCGTCGCTTGGGCTTTCAGAATCGGGCTTTAGGTCCGCCCGAATCGCCGCCGTTCGCCGCCGGTGACCATTTCTTTCCCGCGGCCTTCTCCTCCGTTTTCCAGCGTTCTCTGGCGTTCCCACGGCGCGTCGTCGCCGCTGATAGGTCACCTGAGGTCGGGCCCCCTTCGCCGGCCCTCGCCTGGGGTCCCTGGCAGCCGGTGGCTCGTCGGACTTCCTCGGTTGCCGTTTTCGTTTTCTGCTTCTCGCGATTTCGTTTCAGTTTTCTCTCTCCCCGATTTGTTTCAATCTGATTCCCCTTTTTTTTTTCAATTTACTAATTTATTTTTATTTATTTTTATTTATTATTTTAATCATTAACATACATTAAAAATACCCAAATATCCCTTAAAATATCCTTAAAATTATTATTAAATTCTAAATTCATTTATTTAATTTTATTTAATTTATTTAATTTATTTAATTTATTTTAACCCTTTTTTGGGTATAATTTCTCCGTATTTTTGGGATATTGTCCCGAATGACTTTTCGGTATATTTTTTGATTATTTTCGGGATTATTCTTCGATTTAAAAATTCCAATTAATCCCGATTAATTCTCATAATTTCATATCTTGATCAATTTAACTCGAAATAAATTTATTTCATCTTTATTGACCAAGATTTCTCAATCCATTATTTTTAATTAAATTTTTCTTCTCGAATTTATACCGACTTTCGATCTTTTGACCATTTTGCCCTTACACATATTCGGGATTAATTTAACCCGACTTCTCTTCACAAATACTCATTCATTTCGTATTTTAATTAAATTCGGGTCTTACACATTCTACTAACCGCAGCCACGTAAATCCCTTACCACACAACAGCGACGCGCACAACTATACCCTTTTCACCTTTGACACGCATATATGCACCTAAGCTTCCTTGGCACCGAATGAAGTAGTCGCTGCAAATTAACATTTAAGGGCAATGTGTCATTTAACATTCATACATGATCAAATATAATTTCAGCACATTCAACACTTACAAGACCAATTTTCAATATTATATCTTATCCTTCTCACTTCTGCCCATAGTTGCCTAAATCAGTTTTCACCTCTCCAATTATCATTTTCATTCTTTGCAACATATCACGTAACATATTTTAAATTTTGTTTCTGAAATTTTGAATTAAACTAAGGGGTTCAGTTTATGCCTTCTACTTATCTATCTCAGTTTATTATAAGGTCGTCAAGCCAATTTACTTTGTTTCACTACAAATTCAGCCATGAAAAATTTAAAAGCTAAGCTAACACTATTGTGATTTACTATTTTCAAGCTTAACAACTACTCAACTGAAAATCCCCAATCATTTTGTCATGGCTGAGACTTACCTCTAGTATTTCTACTTACTTGGCATAAGCTTATTTCTTGCAATTCCATGGAATAACCTCATTCACACCACGCGTTTCTGGTCTACCATTTAAAATTCCAACTAGCTATCCATTCCTATGAATTTTCAAGGTAGCCGAATGCCTTAAGTCATATTCCCAACTTTACATTTAAGCCATGCAACCCTATAATCAAATATTTTTCCCATCTGAGCTTTATTTTAAATTCTGAAATTTTCCAGCAATGAATATTCCAACTTTTTTTTAATCGCCGAAATTTCCCATAAATCATCCCTATTCATTTGCTTAAATTCTTATTTTACAATTATGGAACTTTGTTATTTATACTTAAATTTGCTAACTTAATCCTTAAATTTCACCAAACGAATTGTTTCTGCACATCTCAAGTTGTCTGAATTAACTCTTCTATATTCATTTAACATTCCAACAATTGATTGGCATTGCTATACCAACTAGTAAGTTCTTATAATTTCAGCCAAAGGTGAATTTAAATTCTGACTTTTATCCTTATTCACCACATGCAACCCAATATATGTACTGATTTCATGATAGTTTTCTAATCTAACTCTCTCAAAACCGAATGTAACATGAAATCCTCTAATTTCCCTCCCTTGGCCGAGCACTCAATTTCCACCATTCATCTACAATTTCCAACACTCATTATAATTACTCATTGAAATAGTCAATTCCTCCCTAACATTATAATTTACCTAAGTTATCAAATCTTGCCCTCAATTAGATTTCCCCAAATTACGTGAATCCTAAATCTTTCAACATCTAAATTCTGCATTTTTAATTAAACTATCACATTATGTATTTCCATAATTTTATGTTGCATATAAATTTACATGTATATAAAAATCAGTTTATCCTTTTTTCTTGTTGTAGCCGAGACTATGCCCCATCATTCTTACCTTCATGCTAAATTTTAAATCATGCAACCTACATTTGTTTTTAACATATTACAGATTTAATGGTTAAATTTTACATTCACAATACAATAATCTCCTTAACATTCTCTAAATGGTCAGATGCCCTATTCCCCATGCTTATTATAATTTTCCCCAATTGTTAGAATTTATCAATTCACACATTAAATTTCCACATGCAGGTTCATAATTTAGTTAGTCATATAAGTCTTAAATCCCCAATTTCAGAATTCCCAATTCAACTTAACTAAGAACCTTAATTTCTTCTTTCATGCATCCAATTCTACAATTTAATTAAAATTTCACTTATACTATACTAATATAACAGTAAATCAAACATAAAATTTTAGAAATTAGGCTTCACTTACCTCAATTTCCAACAGCCGACTACCCTAGCTAAACATCCCCAATTTTTCTTCTTGAATTTCTAGAAGGGATTTTTAGGTGTGATAGTGATAATTTCTACTCTAAGACACTCTAAAACTATAAAATCCTAGCATGCATGCTGGTTGTACAGGTTTTGTTTGCTGTTCAAAAATTTAGATTGTGAAGGGAGGGGGAAAAACATGATTTGTAGGTGTTAAACTAATAATCTAACTCTAAGACTAACTTTGTGAGACCCCATATATGTATAACTTTGTGTATGTGTAAATGGTGATGTATTTGTAATGTGAAGCATAAATGATGTAGAGTCCATAAGTCTAACGTACACACTTGTAATGAGAGTAGTGATGTACGAACAAGTCTCATTATGTATGAATATGAAGAAATGAACTTTGGTATATGATGAATGTGGGTAGAATGAAATATGAGTGGTGTGGTAAAATGGAATGAAGATTGCATGAGTTATGCACTTTCATTTGGTTTGTATTGTATACCTTTGGGTATATAGTAAATGCACATAAGTTTTAATGTGTATAAAGTATGAATGGATGCCATTTTCAAGTCTTAAAGGTAACTGAATGGGGAAATGGCCATGGCAGCAAATTAAGGATGTTTAGGTGTGAGTTGTTACAGAAAAACTGCAGAAAATCTAGATAATATGAAGGTCATATTGATCTCATAGGATGAGAGATCGATCTGGAAGAGCCAAAATGCTCTTATTCGAGCAATAAGAACTATGCAGATCAATCTCCAATGGAGCCAGATCGATCTCTTAAACATTATGTAAAATGAGGATTGATTTTTAAGGCAAGCAGATCGATTTCCTTAGCTCTCGAGTTGGAGTAGATCGATCTCCTCCCTAGCCAGATTGATCTCCTTAAGTTACTGTCTGAGACAGATCGATCTAAAGGTTTCAACAGATCGATCTCATGCCTTTAAATTATCATGAAAAGAGGGATTTTAAGGGGACCAGATCGATCTCATGTCTCGACAGATCAATCTCATCAAGCTAAATTTATAAATAGGAGCAATTGGATCTGCAGATTTCGGGAAAACACTCTCACTCTACCATTTTTAATCCAAAACCTAGTTTCTCTCTCTAAATCTGGCCATTTTCAAGAAAATTTGAGGGAAGGCTATTAGACATAACGTTGTTCACATCAAGGAGAAGAACAACATAGTTTGGAGGCATTGCTCCATTTTTTGGATTGAAGGAAACAAAGGAGCATTGTCATTTGGAGTGAGAAGAAAATCTAAAGAGTTGAGTTTCTAAAGCACCAACTCAAGTACATTTATTAAGTTATTGAGTTTAGAGTTGATTGGTGTGCTTGTTAATGGTAGAAACTATCTAGAATACAATGGAATGACTATAACCTAGAAATGGGCTAGTGTGAGAAAGTGGAATGTAGTGGAATAAATTATGAATAAGATATCTTTAGGTGATAGTGATGTTGTGGGTATGGATTCAAAATGGGGTTATGGAATGAATTGCGAGACTTACCCAAAAAGGGGTAAAATGAGTATTTAAGGCATTGGGTAAAATGCATAGTGAATGAGAGTTAACAACACTAACTCGAGCATTTGATGAATGAATTACAGCTCTTGGGGATACACCGGAGTAAGTAGAGCCAAGAGCGCGAGAATCGTAAAGGAAGAGAGTCACACCATGAGTAAATCGAGGTAAGAGAATTGTGTGGACTCTTAGAGATATTTGTGCGCAATTTGGGTGCTTAAATGTTTTTTATAGAGTGCATGTGGTACTAGGAAATGATATTGGGTGATTGAAGGACAAAGAGTGGGATTTTGAGAAATGAGCATGAAAATAAAAGCATGATGCTTTGAAAACCTTGTTTTGTTACTTTTTACCAAGTGATGAGTAGGTTGGCCAACATTGGAAATGATTTGCAAAAGAAATGACTTGATTTGGTTTATAACCATGTTTTACAAAGATTGAGCCACCTACATGGATTTCGTGAGAATGAAAGCGTGCTAGAGTATGACTCGCATGAGATTTGATGTGTTTTATACACATGAGTGCTAGAACGTAGCTCGCACTAGTTTTCATATGGATTTTTATGATGTTGTGCTAGAGTTGAGCTCGCACAGACTTTATACTGGCTTTGGCATAGTGCTGGAGCATAGCTCGTATTAGATGCCCACCATACTTGTTACCGTGTAGGAGCTTCGGGTAGACTGGGTGTCGCATCGATTAAATAGGCTCGCACGTGTATTTTTGAGAATTGAAATTTTGTTACTCGTGCTAGGAGCTTCAGGTAGACAAGAAGTCATACCGATTAAATAGGCTTGCATATGCATTTTTGAGATGTGGCGTAATATGATGTGTTGATATGGGTCCATGGAGTACGTTGTACCATGCAAGTACCATGGAGTATGTTGTACCGTGTTGAGATTATGATATACCATCTTCGGACGAGATCTGCTATGGACCAGTGGGCTAGACGTGACCCACCTCTCGTGTGAAAGTAGATAGTGGTGATACCCCACACACATGATCAGTGTAGCTTGGGATCACAGGATATGGCCATAGTCCTAGAGGAGATTTCCCTTATTATATTGCCTATCTCACATGTATATTGCTTTATGAATGAAATCCATGTTTTGAAATGATTTGTGGGTCAGGACAGTCCGAGGGAAGGGCTGACGTCCTGATAAGCATTGATTTGTTTGAAATGAGAAAGTATGTTAATGGTTTTAAAGTGCACAAATGCATGATGATTAATGCCATGCTTTACTTATGAAATATGCATGATGATTAATGCAGCAATGCTTGAATTTGATTTGTGCATTAATAAATAGCATGAATTGCTTTACATGCCATTAACACAAGCATGAACTCATGTTTTGAGATGAAATGATAAAATGAATGGATTTGAGCATGGCATCACTATCACGTAGATAGTGCAGTAACTACTTGTTCGCAAGATTGCCTTACTGAGCGTGTGGTTTGCTCACCTCCTTATTTTTCTCTCTCTACAAAGATTTGAGTATAGACTGAAGGTGACTGAAGGTGACTGAAGGCTTTCCTTTTTGGTATCCATTGCATCCCATCTCTTAAGGTATACACACTGATGTAAATTTTGTATCTAAACTTTCCATAACACAGTAGCATCTTGTATGTAACTATTGGGGATGTAATCAATGTAAACACATGTAAATAACAACTCTGATTTATGTATACAAGTGTTTACTTATAAATAACATTGCAAATTAAATTATTATGGTTGGATGAGGTAGACATTGACCACAGCCTAACTGTGGAGGGTTAGCTGATACGATCGAGGTAAAGTAAGAACGAATAATAAATGATGTATGAAAAATGAAAAATGTGCACTGATTTTTGATAAGTTGAGGGTCGTGATAGAAGTTGGTATCAGAGCTAAGTTGGTCTGACGTGTGTGCGTGTCTAAAATTCTTAATAAGTTGGAAAATTACATCTCCATGTTACTGTGCTTGTTTAGCTACAATTGTGTGTGTGTCGATGGGTTGACTAAGAAATTGATGTGTATGTAGGGAAGTGAAACATTATGCCTAACACCAATCGCGGTAGAGGGATGAGAGCGTAAGTTCAAGGCTGTAGAGGTATGCCCGTGGGTAGTGTTGAGCTAGAAACACACGAGGCTCAGGAAAAGATTGAGGTGGAGGCTGAGGTTAAGCATGCTCCACAGGAGAGACCCGAGAGTACTAAGGCACGCTTCGTAAGGATTGAGTGGAGCATAGCGATGATCTTAGAGTTGGTCACTCAATAATTGCCTGGAGTTGGGGGTAGATAGAGTCCCGATACAGAGGGTGATGCCGAGCAGGCAGCAGCTCTGGAGGCACGGGCACGGCCAGCCCAGAGACCTCAGACGATAGATACACCTACACCCCCACCCGCACAAGATATGCCTACACCTGTTGCTATACCACAAGGCAGTAGAGGTTAGGGTTACGGTTGTGATTTGGATAGACTGTGATAGTTCTAAAAGTTTTGACTGCCATCTTTCAGTGCAGTTAAGGACCAGTAGCTATTGAGGATTGGATAAATGAGATCGAGAATTTATATGGGTTCTTCGAATGCACTACTACCGAGATGGTAGCGTTTGTTGCGTTCATGCTCAAGGGATCGACAGAACATTGGTGGAAATCCACCAGGCCTATTTTAAGAGCCCAACATACAGAGATTGGGTGGGAGGTATTTTTGGAGGCCTTCTGGAGACAGTATGTTCTAGATACCGCACAACGGAGGATGAAGATGGTCTTTTTAGGATTGACCAAAGGGAGTAGGACTGTGGATGAGTATGAGACGACTTTTATCTCCTTGGGCAGATATGATCCCAACACAATGGAAAATGAGGTCGAGAAGATCTAAAAGTTTGGGGATGGACTAAGACCAACCATCAAGTCCAGATTGGTTCCTCTGGATATACCAACCTATGAGGAGGCAGTACGCAGGGCGCAATTATGTGAGCAAGACATTGATAGAATTGCCTCAGAGTTTGGAAAGGTTGGTAAAGTGAGGGATAAAGATAAGAAGAGACCATTTATGGATAGAGGCTTCAATTATAAGGGAAGCAAGAGGTTTGCTAGGAAGTGACCGAGGATTGATGAGATCCGAAAGAACACAATTAATCCTCCCATGTACGTAGCCATAGCTCTAACTGAGGGGATTATGATTAGAGGGCCACGACCTACTACAGAGCAGTGCAGCAAGTGTGGCACGTACCATAGTACTCGACCCTACTATGGACCTCCTGTAGTATGCTTTAAATGTGGGAACCAGGGCACATAATCAGGGATTGCCCAGAGATGACAGAGAGAGTCCCACATAAGGGTAGGGAGCCAGAGAGAGCTCCAGTTGGGACAGTTGCTCTGAGGAGGAGGGCTACAGCTGAGGAAAAAGGGAAGTAGGCAGTGGGTGTGAGCAGAGGACAAGTGAACACACTGGACCAGGACACTACGAATCAGTCATCGGATGTGGTTAAAGGTACCATCCAAATCTTTGATTTAGAAGCATTTGTATTGTTTGATCCTAGTGCCACACGCTCCTTTATATCGCCATCCTTTGCATATACATTATTGAAACATGTAAAACCCACACTGCTAGATAAGATGTTGATGATATCTACCCCTATGAATGATAATCAATTGACTGAGCATGTATATAGAAATTGTAAGATAAGGATAGGAGGTAAAGAAATGGCAGCCGATTTAATTTTATTAAATATGAGTGATTTTAATGTAATCCTAGGGATGGATTAGCTGGTTGAGAACCATGTGGTTATGGATTGTTATGTTAGAACATTGATGTTTTCAGAATTAGATAATCTTATTGTAAATTTTGATGAAAAAAATGAAATGACATGATTTTTATAAATGAGAAGATTGTGATTTAAATTCATAATACTTGAGAGATGAATCAGGTTTATCAATTGTGTATGTGGTGTGATGGTTTATGTCACTAACGGTGGAAAGAATAATGTGAAGGGTTCTTTGCTTATGTGATTGAGACGGATAAGGCACGTCCAGAGTTGATAGACATCCTAGTGGTCAGGGAATTTCCAGATGTCTTTCCGGATGAGTTACAAGGATTACCTCCAGATAGAGAGATGAAATTTGGTATAGACTTGGCACCTGGTACACAGTCAAAATCCAAGCCACCGTACAGAATGGCTCAAGTTGAGTTGGAAGAATTAAGGAAGTAGTTATAGGAGTTGCTGGAGAAGGGGTTCATCAGACCGAGTGTCTTACCTTGGGGAGCACCGGTTATGTTTGTAAGGAAGAAGGATGGAAGCCTCCGACTGTGTATAGATTACCGGTTATTGAATAAGGCCACCATCAAGAATAAGTATCCCCTTCCACGGATCGATGACTTATTAGATCAGCTTAGCGGAGCACAGGTCTTCTCCAAGATAGATATGAGATCTGGGTACCATCAGTTAAAGATACGGAGTGGAGATGTACCAAAGACAGCTTTTCGCACCCTTATGGACATTATGAATTTATGGTTATGTCATTCGGGTTGACAAATGCTCCCACAACTTTTATGTCGTTGATGAATGAGGTGTTTCACCAGTACTTAGATCAATTTGTCATTGTGTTTATTAATGATATTGTGAGAACTGAGAATTTTGTATACCCCAGTTATGAGAATTGTAATTTGGTGTATATAATTATGATATGTTAATGTACACATAGGTTTTAAATATGATGAAGTACAAGAAGATGAGGTTTTTAAGTCTTGAATGTGTATGGATTGAAATATGGACTATGAGGTAGATTTTGGGAAGTTTTACATTGAGTTTTCTACAAATTGATGCAGCAGCAGTACAATCTGTGAAGGCCAGATCGATCTCTAAGGATGAGAGATCGATCTCATGGCTCCAGAATGCAAAAAATGTGCAAGAACTAATAGACAGATCGATCTCATATGCAAGCAGATCGATATCCAAATGTTTCTGTAAAGAGAAGATCGATCTCCTCAAGGAGCAGATCGATCTCATTAAGTATTCTGTAAACAGAAGATCGATCTCCTCAAAGAACATATCAATCTCATGAAGCAATTATGAGATCGATCTCCTCAAAGAACAGATCGATCTCATGAAGCAATTATGAGATCGATCTCACCCCATGACAGATCTATCTCCTAGGTATAAAATTACCCCAAAACGTTCCTAAATTCAAAGAGATATCGATCTCATCAAGGATCAGATCAATCTCCTACCTTCAGCTTATATAAGTACCCCTTTGTTTTCCTGGAAATCGATATCTCTCTCTCCCCAAATCGCCATTTTTGTAACTCTAGCTTTCTCTTTCCTCCAAAACCCCCATTTTCGTCCAAATCTCAGGCAGAGGCAAGAAGGAAAGTTGTTCCTCATCCAAAGGAGAACAAAATACTTGGAAATCGAAGGAAAAATTGAATCGAGGTGTGAATAGAGCTCTCCATAAGTTTTAGGTAAATTTATAAGCTTTAATCTTTGATATTGAGGTGATTTTGGTGATTGTGACTATGGGAGTTGTGATAAAAAAGCTAGGAAATTATTAGAGTTGATAAAATTGTGATTTTATTGGAGTGATGATGATGATATTATACAATTTGTGGTACTTTTGGGATTTTGGCTATAAATTGAAATCGAGGCAATGAGGTGATTTTGGCCTGGATTTTATGTATGAAAAATATAGGATTTGAAATGTAGTGGATGAGAATATGGATTATGATAGGAATATGAGAAAAATGAGGTTTGTAGTATATAACGAGAATACGAGCAAATATATGCTCGATGATGTGATTGAGATGAATTATTAATATTTTAGCATGGTTTAGACAGCCGGGAGTTCCAGAGAGGAATACGAGGCTAGTCCGTCATTTGAGGGAACGATTGCACTATACGAGGTACAACGAGGTAAGAGAAACTTAAACTCATTTATGTATGCGATTTTGTGATGATATTGTACCATGAAATGTAATATGATAAAACAAGCATGTTTTTATGAGTTGTGAATGAGTTATTGCACATGGTTTTATAGCCGGTTGGAGCCCAATTTTTATGAGTTGTAAACTAAATGTGAAATTGTTTTACAACCGTTTTGAGTTTAAAAAGTAAAAAGTGATTGGGTTCTACGTTAAGGCGTACTGAGATTTGAGAAATGTGGGCGTGGTTTTGTCGGTTTGAGCTCGGTTTTGACATGTTTTGTGTTGAGTACAAAACGGTTTTAAGATGAGTTTTATGAGAAAAACCATTATGAGCGCTATGTGAAGGCAAAACGATTTTATATGATATTGGCTATTACTGAGACTTAGGCGTGTCATGTTGAATACACATCAGGCCTTGCTTTGGTAGCATGTAAGTCCGGATATTGCTCTGGTAGCATGTAAGTCTGATATTCCTCTATTTTGGTAACGAGAGATACCTCCATTCTAGTAACGTGAGATAACCCCCGCTCTGGTAGCTTTGGGTGGCCTTGCTCTGGTAGCATGTAAGTCCGGGCATTACTCGGGTAGCATGTAAGTTTGATATTTTCCCCCGCTCTGGTAGCGGTGGGTGGCCTTGCTTTCGTAGCATGTAATTCCGGGCCTTGCTTTGGTAGCATGTAAGACCGATAGTGTGCATGAGGAGAGGCTTTGCTCTGGTAGCATGTAAGGTCGGGCCTTATTCTGGTAACGCGTAAGTCCAATATACCATGTACACGACCATATTTTCGACGTTCCCTCTTTTGAGGATGCCTGGGATGCGCACCTAAAGGAGAATTATATTGATGTGCCATGACAAATATTTTATCTGAGTTTTATTTGCCTAGTCTCGTTTTACACATGAGATTCTGTTTGGTGGTTACGCCACGTGCATTACTATTGAGGTGATTTTTATCACATTTTTACGAGAAAAGCCATTATCGCATCCTGATTTTCACATGCTTGTGATTGTGATTTGTACATGAGTCATGCACTCTCATGTTTTTACACGATTTTAGAGAAATAAGATGATAATGATGTTTTACTGTTTTCATGCTACACTTTTATTGAGTTTCAACTACGACATAAAATGATTGTGTTGTGCAAATCATTATTTTGTTAATGAATCTCTTACCCCCTTACTGAGTGATTTAGAAGCTCACCCTGTTTTATCTTCCCCCAGATTTCTTCAAGTGAAGATAGTTTTCCTGTGACGTACAGAGTAGTGGCTAGTGGAGCACTTGAGCTCCAGGCCACATATTGTGCTTAAGGTATATTTTAATATTTCATGTACCCAGACTAAAGTTGTATTTATAAACACTTGATGAACAATGACGTATGGGATGTATTAGGAGTATTTAACTTTAAATTGGGGAAATGTAATTAGTATGATATATGAATATGAGGTGATGAGATCCTGAGGTGTAACTTTATAATTTATATATGATGATGCATGACACTGTACAGGAATGCACCTAGATATGTGTATCGAGCTAGAAAAAATGTTTTAAATTTGCCCTGTCTTCCGCCCTTCTGGGCATCACAGAGTTTTCTTGGTATTAGAGCTTAGGGTGTTTAGTACTATCAATGTCGGTTAAGTGAAATAGAATACATCCCAAGTGTCTGTATAAGTCTGGTCATGAACTGAAATATAGGATTGAGATTTTAATCAAGTTTGATGTGTACGCGCAAGAAACGTATTGAGATTAAAATGAGTGGATGACGAGGTCATTCGAGGAGGCAGGCAAAGTCACCTCCGCCACCTGCCCCATAACCGGAGAGTCCTAACTCTCGATTTAACCGGATTAAGCATGATGTGCGGCAAGGTTTTAAGCAAATAGCAGCGCTATTCGCGTAACATTTTTGAGTTAATGCCTCAGGTACTACTCCTACACCACCACAAGGACCTACCATGCCCCCAGTACAGATAGACCAGGTGCCTCCCGTCACTCAGCCTGATGGCAGAAGTATGATTCGACTGAATGACTTTTTGAAAATGAATCCACCCGCATTCAAAGGGAAAAAGGATCCCGTAGAGGCTGAGGAGTGGCTGACTGAGTTGAGAGTCATAATTGACTATTTGGGATCCACTGATGCTGAGAGGGTCAGTATGGGTGCTTATATGTTAAAAGGGAGAGCTCGAGATTGGTGGGGTACTACCCATGGTATTCTGATGTCCAACTAGGATGTGATTAGCTGGAAAGAGTTTTAGGCGACTTTTAGAGCCCAATATGTACCACGAGCTACTCAGAAAAGGAAGCAGGCAGAGTTTTTAAATCTAGTACAGGGCGATATGTCGGTGGATGATTATGAGAGTCGATTTACCGCTCTATTGAGATATGATCCAGAAACCTTAAAAAAGGAAGAACTCCACACAGAGAAATTTGAGTATGGATTGAAGCCCATCATCAGAGATCGATTGATAAGGCTGTGTATTATTGAGTTTGGAGATGCTCTGAGATGAGTACAAAAGATTGAGAGGGGAATCAAAATTGTACAATCCCAGAATGAGTTTAGTGCAATGACTAGGGATAAGGGCAAGTGGAAAGCGATTTCCTAGGCAGATGTTTAGAGAGGTTCCTTCAGAAGAGGAATGATTGAGGTACAGAACGGCAGATTGGAGAGACCCAGAGCTTATCCTATCATCAGGGAGACCCCTGGAAATGTCAGGCCTGAGATAAGAGTTTGCAAAAATTGTGGCCGATTGCATGAGGGAAGTTATACTGGGTTGATCCATGGATGTTTCAGATGTGGAGACATGGGTCATAAAGTAAAAGGCTGCCCTCAACCTCAGAGATGACATGCTCCGGAGCCTATTAGACAGCAGCCTGAGAGAGTGAATCCCCCAAGACGGGCCACTGCTGCAGAGAAATGAAATAAGCCCATTACAGTGGGACGTGTGTTTGCTTTGGATAAGGAAATAGCAGACACTTCAGCAGAAACTATAAGAGGTACATTCTCTGTCTGTAATCATAAAGCTCATGTGTTGATTGATCTAGGGTCCACGCATTCTTTTATTTTTGAGCATTTTGCATGTAGATTAAATTTGAAGTTTGAACCTCTAGAGTATGTACTACATGTAAATACCCCTATGCATGAGTCCCGGAGAACTGATTTAATCTGTAAAGGGTGTGAAATAAAGGTGGGAGATAGAGTGATGTCAGCAGATCTAATGATGTTAAATATACATGGATTTGATGTAATTTTGGGAATGGATTGGCTGACAACAAATCGAGTGAGTTTAGACTGCTACACTAAGATTGTAACTTTCTCCCTACCTGAACCTTACAGTGTACATTTGAAATATTGAGGAAATAAATGTGTGGAATTTTTGTAAGGAAATTGAAATTTTGATGTTGCTTTTGAGGGTACTAAATATAAATATTCATACGAAGGTTATGAAACACTCATCTCAGATGATAAGCAGGAACATCCGAGGATTGATGATATGCCTGTGGTGTGTGAATTTTTGGATGTCTTCCCAAATGAGTTGCCAGGTTTACCACCAGAGAGAGCTAGAGTTTACCATTGATTTGGAACCAGATACTCAGCCTATCTTTAGACCTCCATTTAGATGGCATTAGTGGAACTTGAGGAATTGAAGAAACAACTACAGGAGTTATTGGATCAAGGATTTATTAGACCCAGTGTCTCACCGTGGGAAGCAACAATGTTATTCGTGAGGAAGAAGGATGGTAGACTCAGATTATGCATAGACTATCGACTGTTAAATAAAGCCACGGTGAAGAATAAATACCCATTACCCAGGATTGATGACCTACTTGATCAGCTGAGAGGGGCTTCAGTCTTCTCTAAGATTGATTTGAGATCGGGCTATCAGCAATTGAGGATTAAGGAGGAAGATATTCTGAAGACGGCCTTCAGGACAAGGTATGGCCATTATGAATTTCTAGTGATGCCCTTTGAATTGATAAACGCTCCTGCAGCCTTTATGGGGTTAATGAACAAGGTGTTCAGAGACTATCTAGATAAGTTTGTGATAGTCTTTATTGATGATATCTTGGTGTACTCTCGGTCTTATGAGGAGCACGCACAACACCTGTGGTTAATACTTAGATACTTTGAGATAAACAATTATATGGAAAACTTAATAAGTGTGAGTTTTGGCTGGATCAGATAGCTTTCCTTGATCACATAATTTCAGAGGAAGGAGTATCAGTTGATCCAACTAAAATGGAGGCTATGCTTAATTGGGAAAGACTGAGGACAATTATCGAGGTAAAAAGTTTCTTTGGTTTGGCAAGGTATTACAGAAGATTTGTTAAGGAATTTTCCAAGATTACTGCTCCTTTAACCAAGCTCATGAGCAACGAGGCTCCATTTATATGGACTGATCAATGTGAGCTTAATTTTTAGGAATTAAAGAGGAGATTAACATCGGCACCTGTATTGACTATCCCTATGGGATTAGGAGGATTTTCAGTGTATAGTGATGCTTCTCATTAAGGATTGGGATGTGTGCTTATGCAGCACGAAAGAGTGGTCGCTTATGGGTCACGACAATTGAAATATCATAAGCGGAATTACCTCACGCATGATTTTGAGTTAGCTGCTGTGGTGTTTGCCTTGAAGATCTGACGGCACAACTTATATGGGGAAAGATTTCAGATCTTCACTAACCACAAGAGTTTGAGGTATCTGTTTGATCAGAAAGAGTTAAACATGAAACAAAGGAGATGGATGGAACTTCTTAAGGATTATGACTACGAGATTTTGTACCATCCGGAAAAGGCGAACGTAGTTGCTGATGCCCTGAGCAGGAAGAGTATGATATCTGCTATGATGGTCAGGGAATGGGATTTATTAGAGTAGTTCGCCAAACTCCGTATCAGAGTTAAAGAGGTAGAGACTGGATATTTGGCTACCCTATGAATAGAGCCTAGGATCATGGATCGGATTAGAACTAGGCAGCGTAATGATCAGAGGTTGATCGATATGGTGAGCCAAGCTGAGCAAACTTCGCAGTCGGATCTCATAGTCAGTGAGGATGGATTGTTGAGATTCAGAGGATGAATTTGTGTACCAGACGATGATACCCTGAAGAGACAGATATTGAGAGAATCACACTGCTCGCGATACACCATGCATCCAGGGAGTACTAAAATGTACTAAGATTTGAGAAAGGTATATTGGTGGAGTGGTATGAAGCGTGATGTGGCAGATTTTGTGGCCAGATGTTTAGTGTGCCAGCAAGTGAAAGCTGAGCATCGAAAGCCCAGAGGATTATGGCAGCCTTTACCTGTGCCTATATGGAAATGGGTGCATGTCACCATGGACTTTATTATGGGTTTACCGAGGACCCGAAAGGGTCATGATACGATATGAGTCATAGTGGATAGACTGACGAAAAGTGCCCACTTCCTTGCCATCAAGAGCACCAATACTGTGGATGCCTTAACTGAGTTATATGTTAGTGAGATAGCTAGATTACATGAGGCTCCAGTGAGTATTACTTCTGACAGAGATTCTTGATCTACTTTCAGATTTTGGATCCAGTTTCAGGAGTCCATGGGAGCTCGATTGAGCTTTAGTACCGCCTATCATCCTCAGACAGATGGTTACTCAGAGAGGACTATTCAGACCTTATAGGATATGTTGAGGGCGTGTACAATGGATTTTAAGGGATCATGGAATGATCACCTACCCCTAACAGAGTTTGCGTACAATAATAGCTATCATGCGAGTATTGGAATGGTACCTTTTGAGGCTCTATATGGTAGGAGGTGTAGATCCCCTGTAGCATGGGAAAAAGTGGGTGACAGAAAGATAAATGCTTTCGAACTTGTTGAATAGGCTGTACAGAGTGTGAAACTCATATGTGAGAGATTACAGGCTGCACAGAGTAGACAGAAAAGCTACACGGATGTTCGTAGATGGCCACTCGAGTTTGATGTTGGTGATGCAATATGTCTGAAGATATCACCGAGTAAGGGTATCATGAGATTTGAAAAGAAAGGGAAGATGAGTCCTCGATACATTAGACCATTCGAGATTCTTGAGAGAGTGGGAGAGGTAGCCTACAGGTTGTCATTACCCTCACAGATGTTCGGAATACACAACGTCTTTCATGTATCTATGTTGAGGAAGTACCACCCAGACCCTTCTCATGTCATAGAGTATGAAGAGATAGACATACAAGAGGACATGAGCTAGACTGAGGAACCCGTCCGGATTCTTAGTAGAAAAGAGAAGGTACTTAGAACTAAAAGCATCGCATTAGTGAAAGTTTTGTGGAAACATCACTCAATGGAAGAGGCAACTTAGGAATTGGAAAGTCTCATGAAGGAGAAGTACCCCCATCTGTTTGATGAGTTGAGTTGAATTTAGAGGACCAAATTCTTTAAAGGTGGGGAGGATGTGAGAACTAAGAATTCTGTATACCCCAGTTATGAGAATTGTAATTTGATGTATGTAATTATGATATGTTAATGTACACACAAGTTTTAAATATGATGAAGTATAAGAAGATGAGGTTTTTAAGTCTTGAATGTGTATGGAGTGAAATATGGACTATGGGGTAGATTTCGAGAAGTTTTACATTAAGTTTTTTGCAAATTGATGTAGCAGGAGTACAATCTGTGAAGGCCAAATAGATCTCTAAGGATGAGAGATCGATCTCATGGCTCCAGAATGCAGAAAATGTGCAAGAACTGATAGGTAGATCAATCTTATATGCGAGCAGATTGATCTCAAAATGTTTCTATAGAGAGAAGATCGATCTCCTCAAGGAGCAGATCGATCTCATGAAGTATTCTGTAAACAGAAGATCGATCTCATGAAGCAATTATGAGATCGATCTCACCCCATGATAGATCGATCTCCTATGCATAAAATTACCCCAAAACATTCCCAATTTCAAAGAGAGATCGATTTTATCAAGGACCAGATCGATCTCCTTGCTTCAGCTTATATAAGGACCTTTTTGTTTTCCTGGAAATTGATCTCACTCTCCTCAAATCACCATTTTCGCAACCCTAGCTTTCTCTCTCCTCCAAAACCCCCATTTCTGTCTAAATCTCAGGCAGAGGCAAGAAGGAAAGTTGTTCCTCATCCAAAGGAGAACAACATACTTGGAAATCGAAGGATGAATTGAATCGAGGTGTGAATAGAACCCATTGGATGGGAAGAGGTTGGTGACAGACAGTTGCTCGCTCCCGATCTGGTTAAACAAGCCTCCGAGGATTATCGGATAATATGTGAAAGGCTGCAAATAGCTCAAAGTTGACAAAAGAGCTACGCTGACAGGAGATGGAGACCACTTGAGTTTGATGTGGGTGAGCCCGTATTTTTGAAAGTGTCTCCTTCTAAAGGAATAATGAGGTTCGGGAAGAAAGGAAAAATAAGTCCTCGTAATTTGGTCCCTTCGAGATTTTAGATAGAGTGGGAGATGAAGCATATAGGCTAGCCTTGCCACATGAGCTAGCGAAAGTCCACAATGTCTTCCATGCTTCTATGCTTCGGAAGTACTATCTAGACCCAACACATGTAATTAACTATGAGCCATTAGAGTTTAAAAAGGACATGTCATATATGGTGGAACTGATCCAGATATTGGACAGAAAAGAGAAGGTGTTGTGGAACAAGATGATTTTATTTATTAAGGTTTTGTGGCAACATCATACATCGGAAGAAGCCACATGGGAATTAGAAAGTTCGATGCGGGAGAAGTATCTTGAGTTATTCACAGAATGATTGGTTCCAATTTGGAGGACCAAATTTTCTAAGTGGGGGAGAATGTGACACCCCGTATAGGTTTAACCTTGAACATATGTAAATGAATTCATAAGTATGATGATGTAATAGTAATGTGAAGCATATGTGATATAAAGTCCATAAGATTAATGGACACACTTGTAATAAGAGTTGTGATGTACGTACAAGTGTCATTAAATATGAACATGAAGAAATGGACTTTGATATATAATGAATGTGAGTGGAATGGAATATGAGTATTGGAGTAAAATGGAATGAAATTGCATAAGTTATGCACTTCCATTTAGTTATATTGTATATATTTGGTTATACAAAGATTTCCCACAAGTTTTAATATGTACTAAGTGTGACTGGATGCCATTTTCAAGTCTCAAGGAGGGACGAATGAGGAAATGACTATGGCAGCAAATTAAGGAGGTTTTCAATGAAGTTGTTGCAGAAAACTGTAGTAAAATTTAAAAATATGAATGACAGATCAATCTCATGGGATGAGAGATCGATCTGGAATAGCCAAAAAATAACCTTATTTTGAGCTATGGGGCGAGACAGATCGATCTCCAATGGAGCCAGATTAATCTGCTAGACATTTTGTAATGAGAAGATCGATTTTAAGGTAATAAGATCGATCTCCTTAACTCTCTGTTTGAGAACAGATCGATCTCAAGACTCGACAGATCGATCTCCTTAAGGGTTCTATAAAGAACAGATCGATCTCCTACAAGGGGCAGATCGATCTCCAAGAGGAAAATTACCTTCAACAGGTCGATCTCATCATGGATGAAGATCGACCTTGTAGTGGTTGTGTTTGGTAAAAAGGACTACCAAACCTTGCAGAGATCGATCTCCACAAGGTTCAAATCGATCTCATGTCTCTGCATCTATAAAAAGAGTATGGGATTGAGATAAAAACTCAGAACTCTTCTCCCACCAAACCTCACCTGCCATTTTCTCACAAAAACCTAAGCTTTCTCACTCTAAAAATCACTACCTTGCAGTAGAATCTGAAGGAGCTCAAGAAGGGAAAGTTATTCCTTGGAGCAAGGAGAACAACATACCCAAAGATCTCACATTGGTGTGACCAAGAGAAAGAGTTGTGACTACCACAAGTTTGGCTAAGAAAAAGGGGTAAGCTCTTCAACCTTCAAGCTCTAAATATGGATTCTAGACATTGTATGAGTTGAATTAGATGTGAAATTGTCATGCCCCGCTTTCGGGAACCCTTCTATCCATACATTCTCTACTACGGTTGGGCTGTGAGAAGATGCAATTACTAAAAATTTATTTATTTACAGCGGAATATTTAAAACTTTAGTTCACACTCCCAGGTGTGTGTGTAAATACACAAAATTAATTGTATAAACACCAAGTGTTTACATATCATCCCCATAATACTGATTACAATTCCAAGATATAACTGTGCGATACAATATATTAGATACAAAATACTCGTGTATACAAATCTTATACCTTTGCGGATTGTGGGAGCTGTTCAACACAAAAGACTTAGAGATCACCGCTCTCTTACTTCTCAGTACCTGGAGGGGGAAAATAGTGGGATGAGCAAACCACGGCTCAGTAAGGAAATGTATGCTAGCAGGTAGATATCGTACTACCTACATAGCCCATGCATGCATAAACCAAAACCATGTTTTCGTTATAAATGGAAATATCATACGAACAATGCATTTAAATTCATATTTCTCAAGAGCATTTTCGTGTAAATCAAATGTCAAACTTCCATTTAAAACATGCTCATAAATAGTGCCCTCATGGCACGAATGTGAAATCGGAGATTTATTAAAACACAAAATCTCTTTCACTTCTCAAATCATTCTCTTTCACAAATCTCTTTCTTTTTCTGAGATTGTCTCTGTTTCTCGATTCTCTGAGACAGGCATGGAATTTTAGGCAATCAAATATCCACGACTTATGGCCACAGTCAGTGATTCCAGGCCTCACTGATCGGGTGTGCACAGGGTATCACTTCGCCTGAAGGGGGATGGGTCAGTCCTACCCTCCGGCTCATCTCAATCCACCTCATCTCCTCGAATACTCACGGTGAAGATACGTCGTGTGTCATCTACGCGATACTCGTACTCACGTGCACCCAGCACGGTACATAGTATACCAACGGGTGACTACACTATTCTACGTACAACCGTGGACCAAAGTCCATACTCCAACTCCGATGGACTTTTTATCCTTAAACCATGTCTCATATACCAGGCGAGCAAGCAGCGTGACACACAGTCAACGCAAAGCTCCAGCGTGATATGATCTATCATTAAGGCCCAGTCCGTTCAATTGGCCGTCGGCTGGTATCCCCTTGGGTCCCAGACCCCCAGGTTTACCTTAACTCAACAAAACAGGTACGAGCATAGTTCTCGCACTTTCTCAAAACCCCCGTGCGAGTTAAAACTCCAACACTGTACATCAAGGCATTAAAACAGGTGTAAGCTAGCGCTTCAACACCAAATCACATCTCAAAACTGATAGAAGGCTATTTTCTCTTTTTAAAAATTCAAAACATGTTTATTCATACAGCATGCTTCTTCATGCTAAAACATGTAAAATTAGCCAACCTATCATCAACATTTCTCAATCATCAATCACAATATAAAATTGAGAATTTCATTGAAAACATGCATATCATGCTATTTCCTTACCCTATCCCATTTCTCAATATATATATATACATCATAGTACTTTTCATATTTCCACATCATTTCATAAACTTATAATATCGTACTAGTCCTAGCAATATATCTACGAAATTGCTGTAATTACGTACGAACATCTCTATAGCTAACACACAGTCCCTTACCTCGTTCTACTTGTGTGCAACTATCCGCCTTTATGCTTCTTGCGTTCTCATCTCGACTTGCTCCGACGTATCATCCGAAACTGAAATTCATCCATCAACATTAGAGTTAATGTTTCTAACTCTTATTCAACTAAGCATTTATCCAATGCCTTAATTATACATTTTTACCCTTTGTGGTAAATCTCCCAATTTGTCCTAATATCAACATTTCCAAACCATTTCCACAACATACTCATCCACTCAAGATATCCTATTCATCAAAATACTCCCACATTCCACTTTCTCACACTTGACTATTTCTAAGCTATATGCATTTCATACCATCCTAGGTAGTTCTATCCACAATATGCACACCCAAATATCTTTATAATCATTCACTAAACCAATGTACTTGGATTTGTGCATTAGAACTTACCTCATTGGATTTTCTCTTGCTCCAATTAGGATTGCCCTCTATTTCTTCAATCCTTCAAATGGGAAAATGCCTCTAGACTATGTTGTTCTTCTCTTTGATGTGAACAACTTTGTCTCTAATAGCCTCTCCTTAAATCTCACTGAAAATGGCTGGATTTAGGAGTGAGAAACTAGATTTCTTTGAGTTGAAGTGAAATGGAAATGTTTTCCCCGAAATTCTGATGATCCAACTGCTCCCATTTATAGTTTTGACTTGATGAGATCGATCTTCCTTGGGTGGAGATCGATCTGTTCCTTAAAAATCCCTCTTTTCTGAGACGTTTTAAAGGTAGGAGATCGATCTGTCGAGACTGGAGATCGATCTGCTGTCAAACAGAAGCTTAAGGAGATCGATCTGGTCTTATGGGAGATCGATCTGCTTCCAACCCGAGAGCTAAGGAGATCGATCTGCTTCCTTTGGAGATCGATCTGTTCCCTTCCATTTCTCACATAAGAGCATTCTGGCTCTCCCAGATCGATCTCTCATCCTATGAGATCGATCTGGCCTTCACAAATTCCAAATTTTCCTGCAGTTTTTCTGCAATAACCCTTACCAAACACCTTTAATTTACTACCATGATCATTTCCTCATTCATTCATCTTTGAGACTTGAAAATGGGATCCATCCTCACTACATACACATTAAAACTTGTGTAGAATCTTTGTATGACCAAATATATACGATATTACTCGAATGGAAGTATACACTTATGTAAATCTTTCCTTCCATTTTACTATACTTCTCATATTCCATTTCGATCACATTCTTCCCGTTTTAAGTTCATTTCCTCCTACTCACTCATAATGCAACTTGTACGTATAATCACAATTCTTACTACAAGTGCGTACATAATCTTATGAACTTACATTGTATACACTTCACATTACAATACATCATCTTACTTATGATTTTATTTACATTCCCATGTTCCTATATACATAGCTATACATGTACGGGGTCTCACATTCTCCCCCATTTAAAGAATTTGGTCCTCCAAATTAGAACCAATTCAATCTGTGAATAACTCGGGATACTTTTCCCGCATCAAACTTTCCAGTTCCCATGTGGCCTCTTCCACAGTGTGATGTTGCCACAAAATCTTAACCAATGAAATCGTCTTGTTCCGCAACACCTTCTCTTTCCTGTCCAACACCCTGATCGGTCTCTCGACATACGACATATCTTTCCTAAGCTCCAACGGCTCATAATTAATTACATGTGTCGAATCCGGGTAATACTTCCGAAGCATAGAAACGTGGAAGACATTGTGGACTTCTGTTAGCTCAGGTGGTAAGGCTAGCCTATATGCTCCTTCTCCCACTCTATCCAAAATCTCAAAAGGACCAATGTAACGAGGACTTAATTTTCCTTTCTTCCCAAACCTCATTATTCCCTTAGAAGGAGATACTTTCAAAAATACGGACTCGCCAACATCAAACTCAAGTGGTCTCCGTCTCTTGTCAGCATAGCTCTTTTGTCGACTTTGAGCTGTTCGCAGCCTCTCGCATATTATCTGAACATCCTCGGAGGCTTGCTTAACCAAATCGAGGGCGAGCAATTGTCTGTCACCAACTTCTTCCCAACCAATGGGCGATCGGCATCTACGACCGTATAGTGCCTCATAAGGGGCCATACCAATACTTGAGTGATGACTGTTATTGTAGGCGAACTCAATCAATGGCAAGTGATCGTCCCATGAGCCTCTAAAATCCAGTACACACGCTCTTAACATATCCTCCAAGGTCTGTATAGTCCTCTCTGACTGACCATCTGTCTGAGGATGAAAAGCGATGCTAAAACTCAACTGGGTCCCCATCGCTTCCTGGAAATGTCCCTAAAAGTGGGAAGTGAAGCGGGCATCCCTATCCGAAACAACACTCACTGGGACTCCATGCAATCTCACTATTTCTCGCACATACAGATTCGCCAGTGCACTCAATGTATCTATAGATCTCATGGCTAAGAAATGTGCCGATTTCGTTAACCGATCTACTATCACCCATATCGCATCATGGTTCTTACGGGTTCTCGGTAACCCCATCACAAAATCCATGGTGACATGCTCCCACTTCCATGTTGGTATCGATAGAGGCTGTAATAATCCTCCTGGTTTCTGATGTTCGACTTTTACTTGCTGACAAATGAGACATCTAGCGACATACTCAGCTATGTCTCTCTTCATTCCAGACCACCAATATACTTTTCGGAGGTTTTGATACATCTTACCACTCCCCGGGTGTATCGTGTATCTCGACGAGTGTGCCTCTGATAAGATCAGCTTTCTCAGCTCTAAATCCTTAGGAACACATATTCTATCTCTAAACCTTAGTATTCCATCTGGACTCAATATAAAATCAGCACCCTTCCCTTTCCGGATTTGGCTAATCATGACAATACACCATTGATCGATTTGCTGAGCTTGTCGGATTCTCTCAATCAACTCCGGTTCTAATCTCAAGCTAGCAATGATCCCATAGCTGCCAATCTCAGGTAGGGTCATATCCAGACTAAGGTTCGTGAATTGTTCCAACAACTCGTGCTCTCTAACCATCATATGAGATACCAACCCGAGACTCTTCCGACTCAATGCATCGGCACATTTGCCTTCCCCGGGTGGTATAAGATCTCACAATCATAGTCCTTGAGGAGTTCCAACCACCTCCTCTGTCTCATGTTTAACTCCTTTTGTGAGAATAGATATTTCAGACTCTTATGATCCGTAAAGATCTGAAATCTCTCACCATATAAGTAGTGGCGCCATATTTTCAACGCAAACACTACGGTCGCTAACTCCAAATCGTGAGTGGGGTAGTTCTTCTCGTGATCTTTCAAATGTCTAGATCCATAAGCTACTACCCTTCCATCTTGCATCAAAACACAGCCTAGTCCTTGATGCGAAGCATCAGTATACACCGAGTAATTCCCTGAACTGTTAGGGATGACAAGAACTGGCGCGGTAGTTAATCTACGCTTAAGTTCCTGAAAACTTCTCTCACAAGCTTCATCCCATGAAAACTCCACACTTTTCCTCGTAAGACGTGTCAATGGAGCAGCTAATCTAGAGAAACCCTCTACAAATCTTTTGTAGTAACCAGCCAAACCCAGAAAACTCCTGATCTCCGTGACTGTCCTAGGTTGTTCCCATTGAACGACTGCCTCAATCTTGGATGGATCTACTGACACCCCATCCTTCGATATAACATGGCCTAGAAAAGAAATCTGTTCTAGCCAAAAGTCACATTTGTTAAGCTTGGCATATAACCTTTTCTCTCGAAGGGTTTGCAAAATAATCCTTAAGTGCTGCTCATGCTCTTCTCTGGACCTTGAATACACCAATATGTCATCAATGAAAATAATTACGAATTGGTCCAGGTATGGCTTGAATACTTCATTCATTAGAGCCATAAAAGCTGCCGGCGCATTGGTCAACCCAAAAGGCATCACTAAGAATTCGTAATGGCCATAGCGGGTACAAAATGCTGTCTTGGGCACATCCTCCTTCCGAATCTTCAATTGATGATACCCAGACCTCAGATCTATCTTGGAGAAGATCTGTGCTCCCCGAAGTTGATCCAATAAATCGTCAATGCGTGGCAAGGGGTACTTATTCTTGATGGTAGCCTTGTTTAACATCCGATAGTCAATACACAATCTGAGGCTCCCATCTCTCTTCTTCACAAACAATACCGGGGCTCCCCATGGTGAGACGCTCGGTCTTATGAACCCCTTCTCTAACAACTCTTGCAGCTGTTTCCTTAATTCCTCTAACTCAACTGGGGCCATCCTATATGGTGACTTAGATATTGGTTCGGTTCCAGGCGTCAAGTCTATACCGAATTCCGTTTCTCTATCAGGTGGCAATCCTGGTAGATCGTCTGGAAAGACATCAGGGAATTCTCTGACCACTGAGATGTCCTCCATATCCGGATGTACTTTGTTCAAATCCACCACATAAGCAACAAAACCTTCAAAACAACACTCAAGCCATTTATACCAAAGTACTTTACTTAATACAAAATTTAAGATTTCATTTCTTCTCTTAAAATCTTACAACACATTCTTCAGGTAGAGAAAACTTAATGGTCTTAGAACGACAGTCTATGATAGCATGATTGGCGGCTAACCAATCCATTCCTAAGATTACATCAATGTCATACATATTCAACAAAATCAAGTTGGCTGTCATGCACTTATCTCCCACCCTCACTTTACAATCTTCATACACTTGTTCAACTAATTGGCTAACTCTCATGGGAGTACTTATTAGTAAAGTCCTACTCAAGTATGTGGATTCTACAAAACCTTTTAACTTAGATGCACATGCAGGTGATATGAAGGAATGCGTAGCACCAGAATCAAACAAAGCTATAACCTCTAAATTGAAAATCAAGATTGTACCTTTTATCACTTCAGAAGAGGTATCAGCCGATGCCTGGTCTATCGCATACACCCTGCCTTGTCCCACAACTTGTTTTCCTTTTTCTTCAGCAGAGGCTTTCTTTCTTGCAGGAGGTGTAACTGTAGGAACCCTCTCTGGCTCTTTACCCCTCTGTGGAATTGCCTCAACTATCTCCGGGCACTCTCTGGCATAATGTCCAAATTTACCACATCTGAAATATCGGGTACCTTGAAGATGACATGGCCTACCACCATGGTATCGACTGCATAGCCTACACTGATCTGTAGTCGATCGGGGTCCACCTATCACTATACCCCTGGCTGGTGTCTGAGTCGGAGGCATAAAAGGTCTAGCAACCTTTTTCTGGAAATCATCTACCTCTCTCCGACGTTTACTCATGAATTTTCGACTAAATTTGGCACTCTTGCCATCTCCCATCTTCCTCGGACCCTTGTCCTTACCCCAACTAAACTCAAAAATCTGCAAGTCATGATCTTGCTCACATAACTGGGCCCGTCGCACGGCCTCTCTATATGTAGCGACATCAAATGGGGCCAACTTCGCTCGGATCGAAGGCCTCAGTCCATCTACAAATCTACGGACTCTGACAGCTTCACTCCTGATCGAGTCCGGATCATATCGACCCAGTGAAGTGAATTGTGACTCGTACTCATCAACTGTTCGATTCCCTTGAGTCAGATTCAGAAATTCCATCTGTAGTCTCCGTCGAGCAGTATCTGGGATGTATTGCTCTCTGAAAACGTCCAAGAACATATCCCAAGTGATAACCATTTCTTGAGCTCTTAACATCGGCCTGATGGACTTCCACCAGTGCTCTGCTTCGCCTCTCAATACAAAGGCAGCAAGTGCTACTCTCTCCGTAGCTGAACATCTACAGAAGTCGAATAACTTCTCCATTTGACTGATCCAGTCCTCAGCCACCGTCGGATCCTTTACTCCGCTAAACGAAGGAGGCTTAAAGTCCATAAAGTGCCTCAATCTTTCCATATCACAATCATATCCATACCCCAAATCATCATCATGCTGATGTGGGGCTACCGGAGGAGGTACCGGTCGAATATGAGGTTCCCGTGGCCTAGCCGGTTCAGCTTGCGCAGGTGCAACATTCTCAAGCTCAGGTGCAGCTGCTGGGGGATTCGGTGCAGCCTGTCCCGCTGTACCAGGTGTACCCTCAAACCTAGCCATGATCTGACCCATCATGGTCATCATCGTGCGCATGTCTTCCTCCAATCGAGTGATTCGAGGATCAGAAGCCTCTATTTGTTCCTGGGGCTCATGACTAGAGGATGATCTACTGTGCCTCTCAGTCCTGTCATTTTGCCCTCGAGCCCTCGAGCTCTCTCCCCTCTTACGGTGTCTCTCAGGCATAACTCACTAGCCTGATAACTTTCCTGCGTTATAACAAACATTTAATTTACTACCAGCTCCGTATACACATTTGTATCTAAATATCGCACAGTAACTTGGGGATGTATGTTTTCTTAGTCCTAAGCATCAACTCACATCAGACCAACCATGCTCTGATACCAAGCCTGTCATGCCCCGCTTTCGGGAACCCTTCTATCCATACATTCTCTACTACGGTTGGGCTGTGAGAAGATGCAATTACTAAAAATTTATTTATTTACAGCGGAATATTTAAAACTTTAGTTCACACTCCCAGGTGTGTGTGTAAATACACAAAATTAATTGTATAAATACCAAGTGTTTACATATCATCCCCATAATACTGATTACAATTCCAAGATATAACTGTGCGATACAATATATTAGATACAAAATACTCGTGTATACAAATCTTATACCTTTGCGGATTGTGGGAGCTGTTCAACACAAAAGACTTAGAGATCATCGCTCTCTTACTTCTCAGTACCTGGAGGGGAAAAATAGTGGGATGAGCAAACCACGGCTCAGTAAGGAAATGTATGCTAGCAGGTAGATATCGTACTACCTACATAGCCCATGCATGCATAAACCAAAACCATGTTTTTGTTATAAATGAAAATATCATACGAACAATGCATTTAAATTCATATTTCTCAAGAGCATTTTCGTGTAAATCAAATGTCAAACTTCCATTTAAAACATGCTCATAAATAGTGCCCTCATGGCACGAATGTGAAATCGGAGATTTATTAAAACACAAAATCTCTTTCACTTCTCAAATCATTCTCTTTCACAAATCTCTTTCTTTTTCTGAGATTGTCTCTGTTTCTCGATTCTCTGAGACAGGCATGGAATTTTAGGCAATCAAATATCCACGACTTATGGCCACAGTCAGTGATCCCAGGCCTCACTGATCGGGTGTGCACAGGGTATCACTTCGCCTGAAAGGGGATGGGTCAGTCCTACCCTCTGGCTCATCTCAATCCACCTCATCTCCTCGTATACTCAAGGTGAAGATACGTCGTGTGTCATCTACGCGATACTCGTACTCACGTGCACCCAGCACGGTACATAGTATACCAACGGGTGACTACACTGTTCTACGTACAACCGTGGACCCAAGTCCATACTCCAACTCCGATGGACTTTTTATCCTTAAACCATGTCTCATATACCAGGCGAGCAAGCAGCGTGACACACAGTCAACGCAAAGCTCCAGCGCGGTACGATCTATCGTTAAGGCCCAGTCCGTTCAATTGGCCGTCGGCTGGTATCTCCTTGGGTCCCAGACCCCCAGGTTTACCTTAACTCAACAAAACAGGTACGAGCATAGTTCTCGCACTTTCTCAAAACCCCCGTGCAAGTTAAAACTCCAACACAGTACATCAAGGCATTAAAACAAGTGTAAGCTAGCGCTTCAACACCAAATCACATCTCAAAACTGATAGAAGGCTATTTTCTCTTTTTAAAAATTCAAAACATGTTTATTCATACAGCATGCTTCTTCATGCTAAAACATGTAAAATTAGCCAACCTATCATCAACATTTCTCAATCATCAATCACAATATAAAATTGAGAATTTCATTGAAAACATGCATATCATGCTATTTCCTTACCCTATCCCATTTCTCAATACATATATATACATCATAATACTTTTCATATTTCCACATCATTTCATAAACTTATAATATCGTACTAGTCCTAGCAATATATCTACGAAATTGCTGTAATTACGTACGAACATCTCTATAGCTAACACACAGTCCCTTACCTCGTTCTACTTGTGTGCAACTATCCGCCTTTATGCTTCTTGCGTTCTCATCTCGACTTGCTCCGGCGTATCATCCGAAACTGAAATTCATCCATCAACATTAGAGTTAATGTTTCTAACTCTTATTCAACTAAGCATTTATCCAATGCCTTAATTATACATTTTTACCCTTTGTGGTAAATCTCCCAATTTGTCCTAATATCAACATTTCCAAACCATTTCCACAACATACTCATCCACTCAAGATATCTCATTCATCAAAATACTCCCACATTCCACTTTCTCACACTTGACTATTTCTAAGCTATATGCATTTCATACCATCCTAGGTAGTTCTATCCACAATATGCACACCCAAATATCTTTATAATCATTAACTAAACCAATGTACTTGGATTTGTGCATTAGAACTTACCTCATTGGATTTCCTCTTACTCCAATTAGGATTGCCCTCTATTTCTTCAATCCTTCAAATGGGAAAATGCCTCTAGACTATGTTGTTCTTCTCTTTGATGTGAACAACTTTGTCTCTAATAGCCTCTCCTTAAATCTCACTGAAAATGGCTGGATTTAGGAGTGAGAAACTAGATTTCTTTGAGTTGAAGTGAAATGGAAATGTTTTCCCCGAAATTCTGATGATCCAACTGCTCCCATTTATAGTTTTGACTTGATGAGATCGATCTTCCTTGGGTGGAGATCGATCTGTTTCTCAAAAATCCCTCTTTTCTGAGACGTTTTAAAGGTAGGAGATCGATCTGTCGAGACTGGAGATCGATCTGCTGTCAAACAGAAGCTTAAGGAGATCGATCTGGTCTTATGGGAGATCGATCTGCTTCCAACCCGAGAGCTAAGGAGATCGATCTGCTTCCTTTGGAGATCGATCTGTTCCCTTCCATTTCTCACATAAGAGCATTCTGGCTCTCCCAGATCGATCTCTCATCCTATGAGATCGATCTGGCCTTCACAAATTCCAAATTTTCCTGCAGTTTTTCTGCAATAACCCTTACCAAACACCCTTAATTTACTACCATGATCATTTCCTCATTCATTCATCTTTGAGACTTGAAAATGGGATCCATCCTCACTACATACACATTAAAACTTGTGTAGAATCTTTGTATGACCAAATATATACGATATTACTCGAATGGAAGTATACACTTATGTAAATCTTTCCTTCCATTTTACTATATTTCTCATATTCCATTTCGATCACATTCTTCCCGTTTTAAGTTCATTTCCTCCTACTCACTCATAATGCAACTTGTACGTATAATCACAATTCTTACTACAAGTGCGTACATAATCTTATGAACTTACATTGTATACACTTCACATTACAATACATCATCTTACTTATGATTTTATTTACATTCCCATGTTCCTATATACATAGCTATACATGTACGGGGTCTCACAGAAATATGGTTAGAAATGATGAGTGTAGTGATGAGTGAGTGATATTGAAAGGGATTTATGGAGAGAAAATCCATAAGAAATAGGGAAAGCTTAAGAGAAGTATAATGAGATTGTGAGAAAGATGAAGAGGCTTAGAAGAGGGAAAAGAAAATAACTTGATGATTGTACGTGTTGCTCGGAAGAACGTGGAACACAGCTAACCCGGATCACGAACGGAGCATACGTGACAAAGGAAATACAAGTGCGATTCGAGGTAAGGGTCTGTGTGTTAGCTATAGAGATGTTTGTATGTATTTTATGGTAATTTCGTAGATATATCGGTAGAATTAGTACGATACTACAATTCTATGAAATGATATGGAAGCATGAAATGTACTATGATATATATATGTGTTGAGAAATGGGAAGGGGTAAGGAAATGGCATGATATGCATGTTTTTAATGTTTTTTTCTCAATTTTGTATTGATATTGGTGATTGAGAAATGATGATGATAGGTTGGCTAATTTTACATGTTTTAGCATAAAGAGGCATGCTGCATAAATAAACATGTTTTGAGTTTTAAAAAGAGAAAATAGCCATCTATCGGATTTAAAATGAGATTGGCGTTGGAGCTCTAGCTCACACCCATTTTAATGACTTGACTATGTGTTGGGGTGTGAGCTCGCACATGTTTCTATGCTTTTGATGTTCCGTGCTGGAGTTTAACTCGCACGATGATTTTGAGAAAAGTGCTGAAGCATTGCTCGCACTTGTTTTTTTTTATGAGTTGAGGTAAACCTGGGGGTTTGGGACCCAAGGGGATGCCAGCTGATAGCCTTTGAACGGGTTAGGCCTTAATGATAGCTCGTACCGCGCTGGAGCCTTGTGATGACTGTATGTCACGCTGCTTGCTCGCGCGATATATGAGACATGGTTCAAGATGAAAAGTCCATCAGAGTTGGACTATGGACTTGGGTCCACGGTAGTACGTAGTACTATGTAGTTGTCCGTTGGTATATTATGTACCATGCTGGGTGCACATGAGTACGAGTATCACGTAGATGACACATGGCGTACCTTATACCGTGAGTATTTAAGGAGATGAGGTTTATTGAGATGAGCCGGAGGGTAGCACTGACCCATCCCCCTTCAGGTGAAGTGATGCCTTGTGCACACCTGATCAGTGAGGCCTGGGATCACTGACTATGGCCATATGTCGTGCATATTAGATTGCCAAAAATTTCATGCCTGTCTCAGAGATTCAAGAAACTGAGATAACTAAGAAAATAAAGAGATTTGAGGAAAAGAAATTATTGAGAAAGTAAATAGATTTTGTTGTTTTGATAAATCTCTGATTTAAACACTTGTGCTGTGAGGGCATTGTTTTATGAATCATGTTTTAAAATGGAAGCATGACATATGTGATTTACATAATAGTGCAAATAAGAAATGTATGTTTAAATGCATTTTCGTATAATATTTTCATTCATATCGAAAACATGGTTTCTGGTTTATACATGCATGGGCTATGTACGTAGTACGATATCTACCTGCTAAGCATTCATTTCCTTACTGAGTTGTAGTTTGCTCACCCCCACTATTTTCCCCCTCCAGTTACTGAGAGGTAGGAGACTGGTGGTCTCTGGGTCTCTTTTTGTGTTGGACAGCTCCCACCAATCGTAAAGGTATAAGATTTGTATACACAAGAGTATTTTGTATCTATTATCTTGTATCGCACAGTTATACCTAAGAAATGTAACAGTTTTATGGGGATTTTATGTAAAGATATTATTATACAATTAATTTTGTATATTTACACACACCTGGGAGTGTGAATTAAATTTTAAATATTTTTGCTGTAAATTCAAGGAACTTAAATAATTGCATCGCCTCACAGCCCAATCGTAGTAGCGTAAGTATGGATAAACGTCACCCGAAAGTGGGGTGTGACAAATTTGGTATCAGAGCACTGGTTGGTTTGATGTCAGTCGATGTTTAAGACTAAGAAACATACATCCCCAAGTTACTGTACGATATTTAGATACAAATGTGTATACGGAGCTGGTAGTCAATTAAAAGTTTATTGTAAATGCAGGAAGTTATCAGACTTGTGAGATATGCCTGAGAGACACCGCAAGAGGGAAGAGAACTATAGAGCTCAAGGGTGGAATGACAAGACTGAGAGGCACAGTAGATCGTTCTCTATTCATGAGCCCCAGGAACAGATAGAGGCTTTCGATCCTCGGATAGCTCGATTAGAGGAAGACATGCGCACTATGATGACCATGATGGGTTAGATCATGGCTAGATTTGAGGGTACACCTGGTACAGCGGGACAAGCTGCACCGAATCCCCCAACAGCTACACCTGAACTTGAGAATGTTGCACCTGCACAACCTGAACCGGTTAGGCCACGATAACCTTATATTCGACACTCCTACAGCAACCCCACAATAGTATGATGAGGATGATTTGGGGTACGTAATGACTGTGATATGGAGAGGTTGCGGCATTTCATGGATTTTAAGCCTCCTTCTTTTAGCACGGTAAAGGATCCGGCAGTGGTTGAGGATTGGATCAGTCAGATAGAGAAGTTGTTTGACTTTTGTAGATGTTCGACAACGGAGAGAGTAGCGCTTGCGGCCTTTATACTGAGAGGCGAACCAAAACACTGATGGAAGTCCACCAGGCATATGTTGAGAGTTCAGGGTCTGGCTATCACGTGGGATATGTTTTTGGGCGCTTTCAGAGAGCAATACATCCCAGATACCGCATGACGTAGGCTGCAAATGGAATTTCTAAATCTGACTCATAGGAATCGAACAGTTGATAAGTACGAGTCACGATTCACTTCATTAGGCAGATATGATCCAGACTCGATCTGGAGTGAGGCTATAAGGGTCCGTAGATTTGTAGATGGTCCGTAGATTTCTTCAAAGATCTGGAGTGAGTGCCAAATTTGGTTGGAAATTCTTGAGTAAGCGTCAGAAAGAGGCAGATGAGTTCCAGAAAAAGGCTGCTAGACCTTTGATGCCTCCGACTCAAACACCAGCTAGGGTCATAGTGATTGGTGGACCTCGATCTACTACGGATCAGTGTAGAGCATGTAGCCGATATCATGGTGGTAGGCCCTGTTACCTTCAGAGTACACTATGCTTCAGATGTAGCAAGTTTGGACATTATGCAAAGGAATGTCCAGAGACTGTTGAGGTAATTCCACAGAGGGGTAAGGAGCCAGATAGAGTTCCTACGGTTACACCTCCTGCAAGGAAGAGAGCCACAATTGAAGAAAAAGGGAAACAAGTTGTGGGTCAAGGCAGGGTGTATGCGATAGTCCAGGCATCAGCTGATACCTCCTCTGAGGTGATAAAAGGTACAATCCTGATTTTTAATTTGGAAGCTATGGCTTTGTTTGACTCTGGTGCTACACATTCCTTTATATCACCTGCATGTGCATCAAAGTTAAGAGGTCTTGTAGAACCCACATACTTAAATAGGACTTTATTAATAAGTACTCCTATGAGAGTTAGCCAATTAGCTGAGCAAGTGTATAAAGATTGTAAAGTGAGGGTAGGAGATAAGTGCATGACAGCCAACCTGATTTTGTTGAATATGTATGATATTGATGTAATCTTGGGAATAGATTGGTTAGCAACCAATCATGCTGTCTTAGATTGCCACACTAAGTCTATTACATTTTCTCTACCCGAAGAATGTGTTGAAAGATTTTAAGAGAAGATATGAAATCTTGAATGTTGTGACAAGTAAAGTACATTGGTATAAATAACTTGAATGTTGTTTTGAAGGTTTTATTGCTTATGTGGTGGATTTGGACAAAGTACATCCAGATATAGAGGACATTCCAGTGGTTAGAGAATTCCCTTATGTCTTTCCAGACGACCTACTGGGATTACCACCAGATAGAGAAATGGAGTTTGGTATCAACTTAATGCCTGGAATCGAGCCAATAACCAAGTCACCATATAGGATGGCTCCAGTTGAGCTAGAGGAGTTAAGGAAGCAGTTACAAGATATGTTAGACAAGGGGTTTATAAGACTGAGCATCTCACCATAGGGAGCTCCGGTGTTTTTTGTGAAGAAGAGAGATGGGAGCCCTAGGATGTGTATTGACTATCGGATGTTGAACAAGGCTACCATTAAGAATAAGTACCCCTTGCCACACATTGACGATTTATTGGATCAGCTTCGGGGAGCACAAATCTTTTCCAGGATAGATCTAAGGTCTGGGTATCATCAATTGAAGATTCGGAAGGAAGATGTGCCCAAGATAGCTTTTCGCACTCGTTATGGTCATTACGAATTCCTAGTGATTCCTTTCGGGTTGACGAATGTACCAGCAGCTTTTATGGCTCTAATGAATGAAGTATTCAAGCCATACCTGGACCAGTTCGTGATTGTTTTCATTAATGATATGTTGTTGTATTCAAGGTCCAGAGAGAGCACAAGCATCACTTAAGGATTGTTTTGCAAACCCTCCGAGAGAGAAGGATGTATGCCAAACTGAGTAAATGTGACTTTTGGCTAGAGCAAATTTCCTTTTTAGGCCATGTTGTATCGAAGAATGGGGTGTCAGTAGATCCATCCAAGATCGAGGTCGTTGTTCAGTGGGAACAGCCCAGGACCGTCACAGAGATCAGAAGCTTTTTGGGTTTGGCAAGTTACTTCAAGAGATTTGTAGAGGGTTTCTCTAGATTGGCTACTCCATTGACACGTCTTACGAGTCTTCGTCTAACCATGAGACTCCAAGTCGCACTGAGGTACCAGAGAGTACTGAGGCATGTTTTACGAGATTAAAGCGTAGCTTAGAGACTATAGTGCAGTTACTGGCACAGACTATGCCAGGTAGACAGGGACAGGATGCAGGGACTGCGACTGGAAAGGTAGTCTCACCTAATACGCCTGCACAGCCAGTTCAGATGCCACTGCCTATAGATACTCCTATTGCTCCAGTGTAGGGCAGTAGTGGATTGGGGTATAGTTGTGAGCTTGATAGATTACGGCAGTTCCAGAAGTTTGGACCTCCATTTTTTATTGGGGTCAAGGACCCAGTTACTGCTGAGGAGTGGATTGGAGAGATGGAGAAGTTGTACGGATTCTTTGAGTGTATGACTTCAAAGATGGTCGTATTTACTGCGTTCCTACTGAAGGGAATGACAGAGCATTGGTGGAAGTCCACTAGACCGATATTGAGAGCCCAACACATTGAGATTAGTTGGGAGATATTTTTGGATGCCTTCAGAAGGCAATTTGTTCTAAATACAGCGCAGCAGAAGCTGTAGATGGATTTCATGGGGTTGAGCCAAGGGACTCAGTCAGTGGACGAGTAAGAGAGACGATTTATATCTCTGGGAAGGTATGACACCGACACTATGTATAAAGAGACCAAGAAGGTCCATAGATTTATTAATGGACTAAAACTGGTGCTACGGTCTAGATTGGTACCACTTGATACCTCTACATATGATGAGGCAGTGCATAGGGCACAACTCTGTGAACAAGACTATGAGAGGAATGCCTCTGAGACGGTTACCCAGAGTAGAGAGAGAGATAGGAAGAGACCGATTAGAGAAAGAGGTTTCAATTATTAAGGAGGGAGGAGACTCTTCAGTAACTGACCACAGATTGAGGAGGTACAAGAGAGACCTATTAGACCTCTTGCATTTTCGGCCATAGCTCAAGCCAGGGGCATTGTTACTGGAGGACAAAGGCATACTACCGAGCAATGTGGCAGATGTGGTGGATACCAAGATGGTAGACCTTGTCCAATAACTATCAGATTGTGTTTTCGATGTGGGAAACCAGGGCAATTACTAGGGCTTAGCCAGAGATGATTAAGACTGCCCCACAAAAGGCCAATGAGCTAAAGAGAGCTCTAGTTGATACTTCTGCTTTGAGAAGGAGAGCAAGAGCTAAAAAGTAGGGGAAAAGGATATGACAGCTAATCTAATTTTGCTAAGTATGAGATATTTTGATGTAATCCTAGGAATAGATTAGTTAGCAGCATAGCATGTTGTTTTAGATTGTTATGCTAAGAGGGCTATGTTTCCTACCCCTGTGAAATTGTAAAGTTTACTGAAAATAAATGAAAGAAGCAGTTGCAGTATTTAGTAAAATAATTTACTATACTGACTAAGAATCAAAATGTTAAAGGTTTCATTGCATACGTGGTTGATACAGATAAGGCGCATCCGAAGTTGGAAGATATCCCTGTGGTTAGGGAGTTCCCAGATGTTTTTTCGGATGAATTGCTAGGGTTACCACCAGACAGAGAGATGAAGATTTTATATAGATTTGGTGCCTAGTACCGAGCCTATTTCGAAAACCACTGTACACATGGCCTTAATTGAGTTGGAGGAACTTAAGAGACAGTTCCCCGAACTGTTGGATAAGGGGTTTATCAAACCGAGTGTTTCGCCTTGGGAAGTACCAATTTTGTTTGTAAAGAAGAAGAATGGAAGCCTCCGATTGTGTATTGACTACAGATTTTTGAATAAGGCTACCATCAAGAATAGGTATCCCCTTCCGCGAATTGATTATTTATTAGATCAGCTTCAGGGATCATAGATCTTTTCTAAGATTGATCTGTAGTTTGGGTACTATTAGCTGAGAATTCGGAGTGGAGATGTACCCAAGACAATATTTAGGACCTGATATGACCATTATGAGTTCTTGGTTATGCCATTCGGACTGAGGAAAGCTCCCGCAGTTTTATGGCTTTGATGAATGATGTGTTTAAGCCATACTTAGATCGATTTGTTATCGCCTTTATCAATGACATCGTGGTGTATTCAAAATCTCAAAAGGAGCATGAGTAGCATCTGAGGATTGTATTACAGACTCTCCGAAAGGAGTTTTATGCTAAACTCAGTAAGTGTGACTTCTGGTTGACTAAGATCTCATTTTTGGGACACTTTGTGTCGAAGGATGGTGTGTCAGTGAACCCATCCAAGTGTCGAAGTTAGCTGCTCCATTGACACGTCTCACTCAGAAGAGTGTTACATTTGTGTGGGACGATGATTGTGAGATACTTTCTCATCTGGTAAGGCTAATGTTACAATGGATGCATTTACTAGGAAGAGCCTTGAGATGGTATCATATATGATGGTCAGGGAACACGAGTTGCTAGAGCAGTTTGCTAGCCTCAGTTTGGGAGTTGTGCCTTCTGACATTGAAACGGACTGTATGATTATTAGTTTACGCTTGGAGCCAGATCTTTTGGATAGAATCAGACAAGCTCAACAGACTGATCCGTATTGCAATGATGTGATTAGTTAGATACATAGTGGTACAATGACTAATTTTGAGTTGAGTTATGATAGATTACTGAGGTTCAGAGGTAGATTGTGTGTTCTCAAGTACCCAAAGCTAATGAGACTTATTTTGTCGAAAGCTCATTTTTTGAGGTACACATTACATACGGGGAGTAACAAGATGTATAAGAATCTTCGAAAGGTGTACTGGTGGTCGGGTATGAATAAGGATGTTGTAGAGGTTGTAGTGAGATGTCTCATTTGTCAGCAGGTAAAGGCAGAGCATTAGAAGCCTGCAGGGTTATTACAGCCTCTACCTATACCGACATGGAAATGGGAGCATATTACCATGGATTTTGTGATGGGTTTACCGAGGACCCACATGAATCACGATGCATATGGGTGATCATGGATAGACGGACGAAGTCAGCCCACTTCTTAGCTATCAGAGCTACCGATACTCTGAGCACATTGGCGGAGTTGTATGTACTCGAGGTAGTGAGGTTACATGGTGTTCCAGTGAGCATTGTTTCGGAAAGGGATTCCCACTTCACTTCCCACTTTTGGGAATATTTTTAGGAAGCCATGGGAACCCAGTTGAGTTTGAGCACCACTTTCCATCCTCAGACAGATGGTCAGTCAGAGAGGATTGTATAGACTTTAGAGGATGTGTTGAGAGCATGTGTGTTAGATTTTAGAGGCTCCTGGGATGATCATTTGCCACTAGCCGAATTCGCCTACAAAAACAATTATCATTTGAGTATCGGGATGGCATCGTACGAGGGCTTTGTATGGTCGTAGATGTCGTTCCCCTATTGGTTGGGAAGAAGTGGATGACCGAAAGATTTTTGCTCTTGATTTAGTCACGAAAGCCTCTAAGTATGTTTGGTCGATATGCGATAGATTACAAACCACTCAGAGCAGACAGAAAAGTTTTGCTGACAAGAGACGGAGGCCACTAGAGTTACAGTTGGCGAGTTAGTGTTTTTAAAGGTTTCTTCTTCCAAAGGTATAGCGATAGGTAAAGTGATTCCTCGCTACATTGGACCTTTTGAGATACTTGATCGAGTGGGAGATAAGGCCTATAGGTTGGCGTTGCCACCGGACTTATCAGGTGTCCATAACGTCTTCCACATTTTGATGCTTCGAAAGTATCACCCGGATCCGGTACATGTGATTAGTTATGAGCCGTTGGAGATCAAAGAGGACATGTCATATATTGAGAAGTCGATTCGGATATTGGATAGAAAGGAGAAGGTATTGCGGTCGAAGACCACCGTTTTGGTTAAGGTTCTCTAGTAGCACCACACATTGGAAAAGGCTATTTGGGAGTTAGAGAACCTGATGCATGAGAAGTATCTCCAGTTATTTGAGGATTGACTTGTTGTAATTTATGGAACCAAATTTCTTAAGTTGGGGAGGATTGTAAGACCCGGATTTTTTATGTAACTTATCCCTTATGATTCATATATGCACGAACATTTATTATATTGGTTGAATCATAAGAAGAGTATTTACTACAAGGAAATTGTAAGTAAAGTGGTAAAACACATATAAGCTACGTAAAGGCCGAATAAGGGCTATCACAGCCACAGGCTAAACCGAGAGGATCTGAATGTGAAATTATAGAGAACTCAAGAAGGAAAATCGGTTTGATTTGGTCCCAAACACATTGAAGTATAGGAAATGCCAAAAAGGGGCTAAAGGAGTCCGAAATGGTCCATTTGAGGGGTATTTGATATATTCGCCTCCCAAAAACGGCCAAAACATAAAGATAAGAGTGTGAGCCATGGAAAGTGACACTTTCGAATTTTTAAGAAAAAGTCAAACGTGGTCAATGGTTAAAAAAATAGACTTTGACCAAAATTGACTAACCATGGTTAGAAATTAACCTAAGTATGGAGAAAAAATTGGAGAAAAATATTTTTAGTTAGAATACAAGATATTCATCCCCTGAAATAAGTAAAATTTATTTGGATGAATTCCTGATTAAATTTAACGGGTAAAAATGCAACGAGCCAAAGTTGGAATTTTAAAGCCCATTAAGGTATAAACAAGTGTGGGCCAAATTTGGAAAGCCCAATGGGCTGAATTGTTAGGCCATTTGGTGGGCCCAATATGAAGACAATTGAAGGCCCAATTGGTAGAAATATTTTCAACCTAAAAGAAAAGCCCAAACTGAAAGCCCATTAGTATAAGTTAAAAACCATTAATAAAAGGTAGCAAAATTCAATTTGATAACCTTAACCTTAACCCATTAAAAGTCAATTAAGGTGGCTGTAATTGTTGACTTAATGGCTAAGTCTTTGGCTTATAAATACCGTCCGAAACATAATCATCTTCATCCTTTCATTTTCAGCAAAGTGAAGAAACCATAACCAAATAGATTTCAAGTTTTCTCTCACTAGAAATCACTAGGTTAGAGACATAATTGGAACAAGTGATCTTCATGAAAGTTATTCCATATTGAGAGAGGAATAACATATGTTGGAATCAGCTATCAAGGAGCCATATTGAGAGAGACAAAAATCAAGGAAGTTTGTATAAGCTAGGTGAGTTTTCAAGCTTCCAAATTCATATATGTTAATCTATGGATTATATGGAGTTGATTTGTATATGTTTTATGGATTGAAACACATGAAGTCACTATGAACATGTGATGGCCGAAAGTTGGTATATGAGTTTTGATAAATGCTCATGTGATTTTAAGACATGTATAGGTTGATATGCATATATACATGATTATGGCATGGTTAGTTATAATCAAATTGTTCATATGGATAGTTGTATGATGTTGGCATATAAAGAGTTTGATAAAATGCCAACATGAACTATAGGAAAGGCTTAAAGACATGCCAACTAAGTGTTTGATAAAATGTCTAAGTGAATTGGCTAGTAAATGGCCATAAGTGGCGTGGTGTTGTATGACCGACAGCATGATGGCTCTTGGCCACATGTCATGGCCGAGAAGGCCAATGGGCCAAGTCAATTTTGTTTCACCCAAATGAGGTGTTATAGGCCTCAGACAAGCCCAATAAGAGTTGGTGGGCCCCACAAGCCCAATAGGCCTAACGTAAATGTATAATAAAGTGAAATGGGCTTAAGATGGTGTTAGGCCCATTAAGAGTTGTTAAAGCCCAACAAGAGTAAACGGGCCCATTAAGTGAAATGGACTGTATTAAATGTGTAATACGGTAGGAAAAGTATAATTAACCAAATAAATGGTTATATGTAGCTTCAGAGATTATAATAGGAGCGAATCGGACTGCGAGATTGAGCAGCACCGAGGAACTGAGGTCACGTGACGTGATCCAAGGTAAGGGACTTTTACGAGTAGCTAGAGATACCTGCGCGTATTTTCATCTGCTTTTGCATTCACTTAAAAACTCTGAGGGTCAGAGAAAGTGAATAATAATTATATCCACCCGATAGTGATAAATTACGATTTTACCCCTAGTTAGGAAAAATGTCTACTTTTAGGAAAAGTTGTAAAAAGCATGGAACCACAATTATGAGTGTTTTTTCTGCTGTTTAGTAGAAGAGTGGGTAGATAGGCTAATGTTTTCATGGTTGATGAGAAATAGCACAATTTACAGTGCTAATTTTGATATTTTGAAAGTCATCCCTTTTTAAAGAGCCATCTATCGAATTATGTGAGAATAAATCATGCGAGAGCATAACTCGCACTTGATTTCATATATTTTCCACATATATTAGTGTTGAAGTATGATTCGCACTAGATTTCCATGACATGCATGATAGAGTACTAGAGCATTGCTCGTACACAGTTTTATATGATATTCATTACAGAGTGCTGGAGTGAATTGGCCGTACTCGAATTTTACATGAGATGTATGATAGAGTGCTAGAGCCTGCTCGTACTCGATTCTTTATGATTTATACATGACATAGTACTTGAGCGATTGCTCGTACTTGATTTGATGATTTTTATGCATATCATGGTACTGGAGTGATTGCTCGTACTTGTTTTGAAATGAGAACTATGCATGACCTAGTGCTAGAGGTTTACTCACACTAGTGTTTGATATTTAAGATGCATAAACAGTGTTTGAGCAGAGTGTCAACTGTGAGTCGCACTCAAAGGCGCACACTGTAGTTTTACTGTGATATATAAGACATGTTAGAAAAATCATGACGATTTTCTCGAGTAGACTGAGTGTCACACTGTTGAGATGTTCGCACGTGGATTTAGAGACGTGGCATTAATTTTCCATGGTGTGAGGTGTGAGACCTGAGAATTTTATGTACCTTAGTCATTAGATTTGCATTGTGAAGATTGTAATTGGTGAATGTAATTATGTTTTACCGATGTACACACAAGTTTTAAATATAATGAAGTATATAGAGATGAAGTTTTAAGTCTTAAATGTGTATGGATTGAAATATAGACTATGGAGTAGATTGTAGTAAGTTTACATTGAGTTTCCTGCAAATTTGTGCAGCAGTAGTAGGATCTGTGAAGGCCAGATCGATCTCCAAGGGAGGAGAGATCGATCTCAAGGCTCCAGAATGCAGAAAATGTATAAAAGCAGGCAAGCAAGATCGATCTCATAAGGGAGCAGATCGATCTCAGGCTACCTCTTCCTAGCAAAAATTGATCCTGTCACAAGGGCAGATCAATCTCCTTAAGTCTTGGCCTGGAAGAGTTCGATCCCTACCCAATGCCAGATTGATCTCCACTTAGAAGAACATATTGATCTCCACCCTCGACCAAATCAATCTTGTAGTTGTTAATGGAGCAGTTAGAGTAGTTGAATCAAGTAGAGATCGATCTTCATCAATGCCAGATCAATCTCATATGCCCTGCCTATATAAGAATCACGGGATTTTGTCTAGAAACCGAGCCTCTCTCACCTACAGACCCCAACACTCACCATTTTCACCCAAACCAAGCTTTCCCTCTCTAAGATTCACCATATTCTAGACAGAATTAAACAAAGGGGTAAGAGATAAAGTTTCTCCTCTTGGTAAAGGGAACAACATACTAGAAAATCAAGGATTGGATTGGAAAGGGGGTGAGCATACAACGTGCTCAGTAAGGAAATCAGGCAAGCAAGTAGATATCTACACTATCTACTCAAAATAATGCTATGCCTCAAAAATATCATTTCCTTAACTCATTTTCAAAGCATGTCTTTAAATACATATATATATATATATATATATACTTGTACAGATTTAAATCTCATGTACATAAATCATGCTTTCTTTCTCAAATGTAGGCATGTAGTGCAAAACAATGCATCTTTATAATATCACAATGCCTTTAGATAAATCATGCCATTTATATTTAAATCACAGTAAATATGGCATTTAAATCATTCACAACACAAAATCGAAGTTCGACCCATCTCTCAGGTCTATCCGCAATTTAATCAGTCAATCAGGTGATATATCATGTGAGACTTTGTGGTGAAAAATGTAAATAGTATCCTGGACTATGATCATATCCGATAATGTGATCCCATGCAACACAGATCTCGGTGTACGAGGCATCATTGTTGCAACGGGAGGGGGGTCAGTCCATCACAACCACCAGCTATATCCTCCTCAACTCCACAACACCACACGGTATAGTGTACTTCATGTCACATGCACGATACATGTACTCTGTGGACCCTACATCACAGTCGGGGTGCCTGCCAAGGTCTTAGCCCTCAAAACCATGGAATATCATGCCACATCTCTAAATCCTCATGTGAATCCTCTCACAGTGTGACACTCAATCTACACGAGGAAATCAAGCACGATTTTCAACATGTGTCATATATCACATAAAATACAGTGCACACCTTTGAGCGCGACTCACAGTCGACACTCCGCTCAAACACTGTTTCACATCACAAACTCAACTCTAGTGCGAGTAAACCTCCGGCAACTAGGTCAATGCATAGTTCATGTTTCAAATCAAGTACGAGAAATAGGTCCAGTACCATGCTATGCACAATATCATCAAATCAAGTACGAGCAATAGCTCCAGTACTATGTCATGTATAAATATGAAGAATAGAGTACGAGCAACGCTCTAGCACTCTGTCATGCATCTCATGAAAAGTCGAGTACGAGCTAAACGCTCCAGCACTCTCTCAGGCATAAATCACATAAAACTGAGTACGAGTAATAACTCCAGTACTCTATCATGCTTGTCATGGAAATCTAGTGCGAATCATAATCCCGCACTAATATATGTGGAAAGTATATGAAATCCAGTGCGAGCTATGCTCCAGCACGATTTATTCTCACATAATATGATAGATGGCTCTTTAAAAAGGGATAATTTTCAAAACATCAAAATCAATACTATAAAGTGTGCTTAATTCACATCAACCTTAAAATCATTAGCCCATCAATTTATTCTTCTGCTAAACAGTAGTAAAACACTCAAAATGGTGGTTTCCATGCTTTTTACAACCTTTAAGAAAAGTTGACGTTTTGACTAACTAGGGGTAAAATCATAATTTGCCACTATCGGGTCACAATAATTATTATTCACTTTCTCTGACCCTCAGAGTTTTTAAGTGAATGTAAAAGAAGACGAAAATACGTGCAGGTATCTCTAACTACTCACAAAAGTCCCTTACCTCGGATCACATAGTGTGATCTCTCTTCCTCTGTGCTGCCCAAATCTCGCAGTCCAGTCAACTCTCAATATGACTCTGGAGCTGGATTTAACCATTCACTGGATTAATTTCACGTTTCCTACTATATTACACATTTAATACAGCTCATTTCACTCAATTGTGCCCGTTTACTCTAAATGGGTCTAAATACTTTAATTGGGCCTTAATCCATATTAAGCCCATTTTTCACGTATTATTTCCCTTCATCAGGGTCTATCAACTCATTGGGCCCATCAATACCCATTGGGCTTTATTCCAAGCTCTTTGGATAGCCCATATATCATTTACGACAGTTAATTCGAAATTCTGAATATAATTTATTAAATGCGGAATTTAAATCCGAAATGCGTAAAATAAATCTTAAATATGTAATAATCACATAAATTGTCGTAAATGAGCTTTACTTACCCGAGATTATGCGATGGTACACAAATCGAAGTTCGATCGGGCTTTCGTTCGAAATTTATCGTCGAACTCACAATTTTGTATATTTAACTCCGGGTCAATTTCCAATTAAATATAATTTAAATAAATTTATCGAAAATCAAATCAGTCACTTTTGACCTCGTATCGACTTACCTGAAGTCCGGTGAAATCTCAAAAAATTTTTCTTTTTCTTTTTCTTTCTTTTTTCTTCTTTTTCCCCTTTTCTCCTTGGCTGAACCGGTCCGGTACGGTTCAGTGTAGAAGGTTCTTCCCTGAACCGCCGATTGGTTCAGGATTCCTTTGGCCGTGCCGGCGTTGTCTGGCTGGTTCCTGGCGTCTCACCACTGCGGTTCGGTGGGCCATAGCCTGGGGACCTCTCGGCTGGCCTCTATCGAGACCAAGCACCGCCGATGGCCGCCAGATTCCTCTTTTCCTCTACGACATTCTCCTCTTCGATTCGCCGGCAACGGTGGAGCGCATTGCCAGTGCCGATGGGTGTGCACGGACATCCTCTTCCTTTTTCGGCCTCTGTCCTGGCCGTGGGGTCGCCGGTGGTGGTCATCCGATGAATCTTCTCCTCGTCGCTTGCTTGCGGCTTACTCGCGGCTTACCCCTCTTTTCTCTCTCCCCGATTCCCAATTTCTAGTTTTTGATTTCGTTTTTTTTATTGTTTTTCTTTTATTTATAATATATTTTTATTATTATTTTATTATTAAAATAATAATAAAAATCCTAAAATATCCCAAAAATTAATATCAAATTCATTTAGTCCGTAAATGAATTTATCAGTCCGATCTTACATTTTTGGTATATTTTTCTCCTATTTTCAGGCTCATTTTTCGAGGTAAAAATTTCGATAAATTCTAATAAATTTATAGCTTGATCAATTGGACTCGAAATTAAATATTTTCCTTGATTTTGATCAAGATTCTTCAATTTCATATTTTTAATGAAATTATCTTATCGAAATTATACCGAATTTCAATAATTTGATCGTTTTACCCTTGTACTTGTTCGGGAATCACTTTAACGCTTATCTCGATATTATGTAGCTTACATGCATTTTTAATTTCTGAAATAGTCGATTGCATGATACTAAATACTCTTCATATGATTCAACTATAATAATAGTGTTCATACACATAGGAATCATAAGGAACAGCTACATAAAATATAGGTCTGACAATCCTCCCCTACTCAAAAAATTTGGTCCTCCAAATTAGAACTAAGTCAGTCATCGAATAGATGAGGGTGCTTCTCTTGCATCAGACTCTCTACCTCTCAAGTAGCCTCCTCTGAAGTATGATGCTGCCAGAGAATCTTCACTAACCCAATGGTCTTCGATCTCAACACCTTCTCCTTCCTATCCAATATCTGAATCGGTCGCTCAACATATGACATGTCCTCTCAGAGCTCCAAAGGCTCATAACGAATCACATGTGCCAGATCCGGGTGATACTTCTGAAGCATCGATATGTGAAAGACGTTATGGACACCTGATAAATCTGGTGGCAATGCCAACCTATAAGCCTTATCTCTCACTCGATCAAGTATCTCAAAGGGTCCAATATAGCGAGGGTTCAGCTTTCCTCTCTTCCCAAACCTCGCTATGCCCTTGGAAGGAGAAATTTTCAAAAACACGGATTCACCAACTGCAAACTCTAGTGGCCTACATCTCCTGTCAGCGTAACTCTTCTGTCTACTCTGAGCTGTCCTCAGTCTCTCTACTATCAAATGGACGTCCTCAGATGCTTGTGTAACCATGTCAAGAGCGAAAATCTTACGGTCACCCACTTCTTCCCATCCAATAGGGGAACGACATCTATGGCCATACAAAGCCTCATACGGTGCCATCCCGATACTCGAATGATAACTGTTGTTGTAGGCGAACTTGGCTAGTGGCAAATGGTCATCCCAGGAGCCTCTAAAATCTAGCACACATGCTCTCAGCATATCCTCCAGGGTCTGTATAGTCCTCTATGACTGACTATCTGTCTGAGGATGGAAAGCGGTGCTCAAAATCAATTGGGTTCCCATGGCTTCCTGAAAATGTCCCTAAAATGGGAAGTGAAGGGGGAATCCCTATCAGAGACTATGCTCACTGGTAAACTGTGTAACCTCACTACCTCGCGTACATACAGTTCTGCTAATGAACTCAGAGTATCGGTCGCTCTCATAGCTAGGAAGCGGGCTGACTTCGTCAGCCTGTCAACGATCACCCATATAGCATCGTGATTCCTACGGGTTCTCGGCAAACCCATCACGAAATTCATGGTGATATGCTCCTATTTCCATGTCGATATAGGTAGAGGTTGCAATAACCCTACAGGTTTCTGATGCTCTACCTTCACCTGCTGACATACGAGACACTTTGCCATAAAGTCTGCTACATCTCTCTTCATACTCGACCACCAGTATACCTTCCGGAGGTTCTGATACATATTGTTACTCCCCAGATGTAATGTATACCTCGACGAAGGAGCTTCTGCCAATATCAATCTCCTGAATCCTAGATCCTTGGGAACACATACTCTGCCTCTGAACCTCAGTAGTCCATCAGAACTCAACTCAAAGTCAGTCACTGTGCCCTTCTGCATCTGACCACTCACGTCCATACAAAATGGATCAGTCTGCTGAGCCACTCTGTTCCTGTCCAATAGATCCGGCTCAAAGCATAGACTAGCTATCACATAGCCTGTATCCATGTCAGAAGGCATGACTCCCAAACTAAGGCTAGCAAACTGCTCTAGCAAATCATGCTCCCTAACCATCATATACGATACCATCCCTAGGTTCTTCCTACTCAAGGCATCAGCTACAATGTTAGCCTTACCCGGATGATAAAGTATCTCATAATCATAGTCCTTCAGAAGCTCTAGCCATCTTCTCTGTCTCATGTTCAGCTCTTTCCGTGAGAACAGATACTTGAGGCTCTTGTGGTCTGTAAATTCTAGAACTTCTCACCATACAAGTAGTGACGCCATACCTTCAACGCAAACACTACTGCAGCTAGCTCCAAATCATGGGTCGGATAGTTCTTCTCATGATCCTTCAACTGTCTGGATCCATAAGCAACTACCCTCCCATCCTGCATTAATACATAGCCCAGTCCTTGATGCGAAGCATCGGTATACACTGTAAATCCTCCTGAGCTGGTAGGGATAGTGAGAATTGGAGCGGTGGTCAATCAACGCTTCAACTCCTGAAAACTCTTCTCACAATCCTCGTTCCATACGAACGGTATACTCTTTCGAGTAAGATGTGTCAATGGAGCAGCTAACTTTGAAAATCCCTCAATGAATCTTCGATAGTATCCAGCTAAACCCAGAAAACTCCTGATCTCGGTGACTGTCCTTGGTTGTTCCCACTGAACTACAGCATCTATCTTAGATGGATCCACTGATACACCATCTCTTGATACAACATGTCCCAAAAACGAGATCTGTGACAACTAGAAGTCACACTTACTGAGCTTAGCATATAACTTCTGCTCTCGTAGAGTCTGCAATACCATCCAGAGGTGCTCCTCATGCTCCTTCTCAGACTTCGAGTACACCAATATGTCATCGATGAATACGATAACAAACTGGTCCAAATATGGCTTGAACACATTGTTCATCAAGGCCATGAAAGCAGCTGGAGCATTCTTCAATCCGAATGGCATGACTAAGAACTCATAATGGTCATATCGAGTACGAAATGATGTCTTGGGTACATCTCCACTCCAAACTTTCAGCTGATGATACCCAGACCTCAGGTCAATCTTGGAAAAGACCTGTGCTCCCTGAATCTGATCTAACAAGTCGTCAATGCATGGAAGGGGATACCTATTCTTGATGGTGGCCTTATTCAACAATCAGTAATCTATACACAATCGGAGGCTCCCATCCTTCTTCCTTATGAATAAAATAGGTGCACCCCAAAGTGAAACTCTCGGTCGAACAAAACCCCTATCCAACAGCTCCTGCAACTGCTTTTTGAGCTCCTCCAGCTCAACTAAGGCCATGCGATATGGTGGTCTCGAAATAGGCTCCGTACCAGGCACCAAATCTATACAGAACTCCATTTCTCTGTCTGGTGGTAACCCTGGGAACTTATCCAGAAAAACATCTGGGTACTCACTGACCACAATAATATCTAACAACTCCGGATGTGCCTTATCCATATCTACCACGTACGCAATGAAACCTTGATATGTTGAAGGTTTTCTAAGTCAGTAGATAATAATCATAACTACTCCTTTTATTTATTCTTTATTAAACTTTACAACATATCTAGTAGGGTTAGGAAACATAACTGTCTTAGCATAACAATCTAAAACAGCATGGTTTGCAGATAACCAATCCATTCCTAAGATTATATCAAAGTCACTCATACTTAGTCATATTAGATTGCCTGTCATCTCCTTGTCCCCTACTCTCAACTTGCAGTCATTATATACATGTTTTACAACTTGACTACTATTCATAGGCGTACTGATCAACATCATCATACATAACGGTGTATGCTCTACATGTCTTGCTAATTTACATGCAAATGAAGGCGATACAAAAGAATGCGTGGCACCAGGATCAATTAAAACATATGCTTCAATATCATAAATCAGGATGTTACCTCGTATCACATCCGATGAAGCATCAGCTGTCCCCTGGTCCAAAGTATGTACGCGCCCTCGACCCATCACTTGTTTTCCCTTTTCTTCTACCGTCGCTCTACCTCTCTGAGCAGACGTACCAACTGGAGCTCTATCAAGCTCCCTGCCCTTCAGCGGCGCAGTATCAACCATCTTTGGGCAAGCTCTAGCAATATGCCCCTGTTTCTCGCATCGAAAACACACTATAGGAGTCAGTAGACACGGTCTACCTCCATGTTGTTTACCGCATCTTCTACACTGATCGGTAGTAGATCTCTGTCCTTCTATGACAATACCCTTTACTGGAGCTATTGTTGAATAAGCAAGAGGTCTAGCAAGTCTCTCCTGTGCCTCCTTAACCTGTGATCTCTTACCGAAGAGTTTCCTCCCTCTTCGATAACTAAAATCCCTTGCCGGCCTCTTCTTCTGTATATCTTGGCTCCGACTAAACTTCCCAAACTCGAAAGCATTCCTCTCGTAATCTTGCTTATACAGTTGCGCCCTATGCACTGCTTCATCATAGGTAGTTATATCTGATGGAACCAATCTGGACTACAGAACCAGTCTCAATCCATCGATAAACCTGTGGACCATCCTAGCCTCACTATACATGATATCTGGGTCATATCTCCCCAAGGATAGGAATCGAGTCTCGTACTCATCCACAGATAAACTCCCCTAGTTCAGTCCCAAAAACTCAGCCTGTAGTTTCCACTGTGCGGTATCAGGCACAAACTGCCTCTTAAAGGCATCCCGAAATATCTCCCAACTGATATCTGTGTGTCGGGCTCTCAGTATGGGTCTGTTGGACTTCCACTAATGCTCTGCAACTCCCTTTAGTGGGAACGCAGCAAATGTGACCATCTCCGATGTTGTAGATTCGAAGAATCCATAAAGCTTCTCCATCTCAACAACCCATTCCTCAGCAGCTACAAGGTCCTTGACCCCACTAAAAGATGGAGGTCTAAACTTCTGGAACTCTCGCAAGCTATGTAGATCACATCCGTACCCTAATCCACTACCACCCGAAACTGGTGGGGGTGTAGGAGTATCTACAGTCCTCGGTGCAACTGCCTCTCCTATCGCAGCTCCTGCCTCCTGTCCCTGCCTACATGGCATCGTCTCTGCCAATATCTCTACAATCGTCTCTAGACTACGCTCTAATATCGTAAAACGTATCTCAGCACACTCTGGTGCCTCAGTAGCACCTGGAGTCTCATGGGTAGGTAATGGTTTGGTAGCAGCTCGTCTCTCAGGCCTATCTCCACGACCTCGAGCCCTACCTCTCGTACCTCTAACACTACGAGTATTTGCCATATAGGCAAAGTTCCTGCATTCACAATCATGAATTCGTCCGTTTCCCATATGGTATACACAGTTATATTTAAACACAGCACAGTACTATGGGGATGTATACTTTCCTATTTTCTAACACCGATTCATATCAGACCAACCTCGCTCTGATACCATTCTGTCAAGACCCATCCTGACTTAATCAAAACCACTACAAATTTTTTGCATTTTTAACTTACCTTTCCTCTCATCAATGGTTGGGCTGTGATTATTTGTTAGCTTCCTCGTATACTATATCATCCATTAACATACATACATGTCAATATACTATTACTGACTGTAATTTCTTTCATAATACATATGAGATCATATAAAATCTAATATAAATACATTCCCCATAATATATGTCGTATACATCACTGTGCTGTTTCTATGTTTAGATACATAACCGTACAAAAGAAGTATACCTGTCGATCGATAGGAAATAGCAGCGGACGTAGGAATACTATTCCTCAAAAGCTCTCACTCTACTGCTGATGCTCTGTAGAGAGATGTAAAGAAAGGGGGTGAGCATACAACACGCTCAGTAAGGAAATCAGGCAAGCAAGTAGATATCTACACTATCTACTCAAAATAATGCTATGCCTCAAAAATATCATTTCCTTAACTCATTTTCAAAGCATGTCTTTAAATATATATACTTATACAGATTTCAATCCCATGTACAGAAATCATGCTTTCTTTCTCAAATGTAGGCATGTAGTGCAAAACAAAGCATCTTTATAATATCACAATACCTTTAGATAAATCATGCCATTTATATTTAAATCACAGTAAATATGGCATTTAAATCATTCACAACACAAAATAGGAGTCTGACCCATCCCTCATGTCTATCCGCAATTTAATCAGTCAATCAGGTGATATATCATGTGAGACTCTGTGGTGAAAAATGTAAATAGTATCCTGGACTATGATCATACTCGACAATGTGATCCCATGCAACACAGATCTCGGTGTGCGGGGCATCACTGCTGCAACGGTAGGGGGTCAGTCCATCACAACCGCCAGCTATATCCTCCTCAACTCCACAACAACACAGGGTGCAGTGTACTCCATACCACATGCACGGTACAACATACTCCGTGGACCCTACTTCATAGTCGGGGTGCCTGCCATAGGTCTTAGCCCTCAAAACCATGGAATATCATACCACGTCTCTAAATCCTCATGTGAATCCTCTCATAGTGTGACACTCAGTCTACACGAGGAAATTAAGCACGGTTTTCAACATGTATCATATATCACATAAAATACAGTGCGCGACTCACAGTCGACACTCCGCTCAAACACCGTTTTACATCACAAACTCAACTCTAGTGCGAGTAAACCTCCGGCAACTAGGTCAATGCATAGTTCATGTTTTAAATCAAGTACGAGCAATAGCTCCAGTACCATGCTATGCACAATATCATCAAATCAAGTACGAGCAATAGCTCCAGTACTATATCACATATAAATCATGAAGAATCGAGTACGAGCAACGCTCTAGCACTCTGTCATGCATCTCATGAAAAGTCGAGTACGAGCTAAACGCTCCAGCTCTCTCTCATGCATAAATCACATAAAACTGAGTACGAGTAATAACTCCAGCAGTCTATCATGCCTGTCATGGAAATCTAGTGTGAATCATAATATCGCACTAATATATGTGGAAAGTATATGAAATCCAGTGCGAGCTGTGCTCCAGCATGATTTATTCTCACATAATATGATAGATGGCTCTTTAAAAAAGGGATGATTTTCAAAACATCAAAATCAGCACTATAAAGTGTGCTTAATTCACATCAACCTTAAAATCATTAGCCCATCAATTTATTCTTCTGCTAAACAGCAGTAAAACACTCAAAATGGTGGTTTCCATATTTTTTACAACTTTTCACAAAAGTTGACTTTTTGACTAAATAGGGGTAAAATCGTAATTTGCCACTATCGGGTCACAATAATTATTATTCACTTTCTCTGACCCTCAGAGTTTTTAAGTCAATGTAAAAGTAGACGAAAATACGTGCAGGTATCTCTAACTACTCACAAAAGTCCCTTGCCTCGGATCACATAGTGTGATCTCTCTTCCTTTGTGTTGCCCAAATCTCGCAGTCCGGTCAACTCTCAATATGACTTTGGAGCTGTATTTAACCATTCACTGGATTAATTTCACGTTTCCTACTATATTACACATTTAATACAGCTCATTTCACTCAATTGTGCTCGTTTACTCTAAATGGGCCTAAATACTTTAATTGGGCCTTAATCCGTATTAAGCCTGTTCTCCACGTATTATTTCCCTTCATCAGGGTCTATCAACTCATTGGGTCTATCAATACCCATTGGGCTTTATTCCAAGCTCTTTGGATAGCCCATATATCATTTACGACAGTTAATTCAAAATTTCGAATATAATTTACTAAATGCGAAATTTAAATCCGAAATGCGTAAAATAAATCTTAAATACGCAATAATCACATAAATTATCGTAAATGAGCTTTACTTACCCGAGATTATGCGATGGAATTGACACGCCCAGAAGGTATAGTCCGCAAGTGCACGGGTCGTACAAGTAATAATGGGATTTTTGAGTCCCGAGTTATCGTCCCACAGAGAAGTTGATTAACCTAATTAACTACCGGTTAATCTTACCCTAAGTATATTCTAGCAAATTATGAAGTTCTGAGGGGTGGTCTACATGGCTAAAATTAAAGTACTGAAAATAATAACAACTATAAAATAAAACTTAACTAAGATTTATTTACCGAACTCCGAACAATTAAAGAAAATACCTACAAAAGAAAATTAAAATAATTAATTAACGCAATTAAAATAAAATGCAAATATGAAAATAAAGAAATAGAATTAATTTAAAATTTAAACAAACTTAAAATAAAAATGCATGTAATTAAACTAATAAAAATTGCAATTTAAACTAACCTAAAATCTATTAAAAATGAAGACTAAATTAAAAATACATGAATCAAATTCTAAATGCAACTAAACTAAAATAAAGTCCTAAAACATTTAATACAAAATTAACTACTAACTAACAAATTAAAACTAAAAATTAAATTGATATGCAAAAATATTAAACTAACCTAGCGTTAATTGATTGAAGTAACTAAACTAACAACTAACAAAAATCAATAATTAAACCCGTTAAGGTGAAACCATAAAATAACAAATGAAAAGTGCATCAATGGCCAAACAAGGCCTTAACAACAGATTCCAGCAGTGTGGTCCCGATACTGTCACTGTGCATGTCTTCTTCATTTTGCTGCTCACAGTTTGCTGTCCTGGCACTGCACTGTCGGTTTTGTGCCTCTGCGTTTCTGCCCAGTTAGCCAGGATCCTGCGCACCGTACTGTGCACGTTGTAACATTTCCAGGTGCTCCAAATGCTGTCTAACAATCTGTCATTCTGAAGCACACGTCCAAGCCTGCTGTCTGCTGCATCCAGTCTGTCCCCTGGTGCTTGGTTCTGCTGCACCACATCCATTCCTTGTCCTGCTCTGCTTCAGGCTATATGCGCTAGTTCCTGCTCTCTGCCCTACAATCAGCACTCATCCTTCGCATCGTGCCTTCAACAATTGATATATACAGGTAACTGCAGCAGAACATGCACGCAGCGGTATCAATCGATGTCCTAACCTTCCTGCACAGGCCACAAACGAACACTGCAGCAACTTCCAGCAAATGCTTCACAATCCAATACCAGTCACGCTTTAACCTCTACACCAATTCATCCTTCAATAGCTTCGAAGTGGCTAGCACTTTCCCAGGAAGCATGTAAGACGAAAACTCAGCAGGTAGAACACTAATACTCAAAAGGCAGACTTGTGAAGCAAATGAAGTAATAAAGCATAATTTGGAAAATTGTGCAAGGCAGAACAACAAAGAACAGAAAACAGAATGTAGAATTTAAATGCATGAAACTAAAAACGTGAATGTAGAAGAGGAAGGAGCAATGCAGTAGAGAATTTTAAAACAAAAACAGTATCACTAAAGAAGAACGAGAAGAAAATAAAGCAGAAAGAAATGAAAAGAATTTCAAAACAGTAAAGACATAAAAACAGAGGATAACAAAGGAGGAGATGGTCCTGTCCACTGTCACGATGCAATCCGGCTTCTGTTCTGCGCAGCTCAGCACCGGCCAGCAACTTCTTCAACTTGAAAATTGCAGCAGTACAAACCGGACTAATCACCAATAACAGTAAACTATACCGTAGCTTGGAAACAAATATACATAAATGGCCGTACACAATAATAGCTCATCTGGACAGTGGCAATGGTGGCCTTTTTGGTTCATGCCCAATCTTCCTGCACCTTTGTCACGCCAACCCAGTAGCTAACAATATCATGTCCAACCAAGAACGAGGGTGGCTGCTGGCACCAGCCAGCCTACATTCTCCTCTGGTTGAACGATCAGCACACCAACACAAGGAAAATGGAAAGGGAACAATGCCAAACCGAGACCAAAGACAGAGAAAATTTTTTTTTTTTTCATTAACATAAAAGTGCTATAAACCAAGAAAAAATGGAAGTTTGTAATGAAACCGAGAAGAAAAAAAATATGGTAGCTGCTTACAACATGTAAAAAGCTTGAAGAAAACTAGGAAAAATAAAACTTAATAAAAACTTTAATCCAAACTATTCTAAAGACTATCATAAATTACTTCTATTCTACCCTACTTACTTTAGCTTCTACTCTAGCTTACCCTACTCCTACTTCCTACTTCTACTCCTACTTGATTTTTCAATTGCCATCATATTCTATTTATACACAAACACAGGGGTACAATGGTAAATTTTCATCCAGATGAGTTGGCATTGTTTGGCCCCTTGTCTTCATTTGATTTGCTGCAGAGTAGATATTTCCACGTCATCAGTCTTTTTGTCCAATTAGTTGTGCGATGTGGCCCGACGTGTGTCTTCCAGAGGGTTGGCACGGTGTCTTTCGATCTTATCGTTTCGGAGCAAATAAAATACGGACACCTGGCATCATGCGTATCCAGACGACTGATGACTCGGTCTGCAAATTGGAAGTGGTCCAGTCTCCTTTAGCTCGTTTTCAGCCCAATTTCGTCTGAAACGACTGAGTTTCATCCGAATTTAATTTATCTGCACATTAAAGAATTTTAATTAAATAAATGAGATTATTAATAAAAGGCTTAATACCCAAATCTGTCCTCAACGTTTAGCAAAAAATGGAATTAAGCTCTTAACGTTTAATTGCATGGAAATAAGTTCTTTAAGTTTTATTTTGAGCAATTTAAACCTTAACGTTTCAAAAAAACATAATTAAACCATTTTTCCGTTAAATCTCAAAAATAGCTGTTAGTTATGTATACGAGGCATGCTGACGTGGAATATTTGTGCCACGTGGATTGTTGAAGTGGAAAATTTTTTTCCACGTGTACAAAAATTGCTGACGTGGAATATTGGGCCTAAAAAAGTTTTTTTTTTGCTTAATATCCAAATATGCCCTCAACGTTTACCAGAAAATGGAATTAAGCCCTCAACGTTTAATTGCATGGAAATAAGTTTTTTAAGTTTTATTTTGAGCAATTTAAACATTAACGTTTCAAAAAAACATAATTAAATCATTTTTTGTTAAATCCCAGAAACAGTCGTTAGTCAGATATATGTGACATACTGATGTGAAATATTTGTGCCACGTGGAAAATTTTTTTCCACGTATACAAATATCGCTGTCGTGAAATATTGGGCCCCAAAATGTTTTTTTTTCAAATTTCCTTTTTCCCATAATTACATTTTTTTAATTTTAATTTTTTATTTTTTGCACAAATTATTTTTTTCATACTATTATTTTTATTTTATAAAATTACATTTTTTCCTCAAAATATATATTTTTTTCAAAAATTACATTTTCTCTCAAAATGTATTTTTTAAATTTCATTTTTCAAAAATTACAATTTGTTTAGACATCGCATTTTGTTCAAAGTTACATTTTTTTCAAAATTACAAGTTTTCTACTAAAAACACCCAAAAATTAATACAAAAATAAAATTGAGAGAAGAAAAATACATAACTATACAAAATAATTCATCCCGAATACAACAATTGAAGTAAAAGACAACTAACATATTCATTGCAACAAAATTAAGCTATAATAGCAACCTATTCAGAGCAGAATCAAGTCTAAAACTATAGTTAATAACAATTACAAATCTAGATAATAAATTCAACATAAAAACAAGCTAATTGTGACTGGCAAGTTGAAGTCGATACTGCCACAATTAGCTTGTTTTTATATTGAATTTATTATCCAGATTTGTAATTGTTATTAACTGTAGTTTTAAGCTTAATTCTGCTATGAATATGTTGCTATTATAGCTTAATTTTTTTGCAATGAATATGTTAGTTGTCTTTTACTTCTATTGTTGTATTCGGGATGGATTATTTTGTACAGTTATATATTTTTCTTGTCTCAAATTTATTTTTGTATTAATTTTTTGGTGTTTTCAGTAGAAAACTTATAATTTTGGAAAAATGTAACTTTGAACAAAATGAGATGTCTAAACAAATTGTAATTTTGAAAAAATGAATTTTAAAAAATACATTTTAAGAGAAAATGTAATTTTTGAAAAAATCTATATATTTTAAGGAAAAATGTAATTTTATAAAATAAAAAAAAAACAGTATGAAAAAAGTAATTTGTGCAAAAAACATAAAAATTAAAAAAATGTAATTATGTGAAAAGGAAACTCGAAAAAAAACATTTTGGGGTCCAATATTTCACGTCAGCGATATTTGTATACGTGAAAAAAAATTTTCCACGTGGCACAAACATTTCACGTCAGTATGTCACATATATCTGACTAACGGCTGTTTCAGGGATTTAACAAAAATTGATTTAATTATGTTTTTTTGAAACGTTAATGTTTAAATTGCTCAAAATAAAACTTAAAGAACTTATTTCTATGCAATTAAACGTTGAGGGCTTAATTCAATTTTTTGGTAAACGTTGAGGGCATATTTGGATATTAAGCAAAAAAAAAAACCTTTTTTGGGCCCAATATTCCATGTCAGCAAATTTTGTACACGTGAAAAAAATGTTTCCACGTCAACAATCCACGTGGCACAAATATTCCACGTCAACATGCCACGTATACATGACTAACGGCTGTTTTTGAGATTTAACGGAAAAGGGTTTAATTATGTTTTTTTGAACCGTTAAGGTTTAAATTGCTCAAAATAAAACTTAAAGGACTTATTTCCATGCAATTAAACGTTAAGAGCTTAATTCCATTTTTTGGTAAACGTTGAGGACATATTTGGGTATTAAGCCTTAATAAAATAATATAGGGATTAAATAAATAATTAGGAATTTAAGCACGAATAATTCTATAAAAAAAATAGAATTATCATACCCCCAAACTTGAGATTTTGCTTGTCCTCAAGCAAAACAAAATAATTGTAGGAATGATAAGTATAAAATATAATAATTTCCCCAACATTATCCTCAAAGAAAAAGTACAGACTATGAAATCAAAGAATCACAATTACAAGTCCAGCACTTAGAATTATTCAATCATAAGTCCTAACCCAAATTGGATCCCTCGTGTGTGTGTGAAAATGTCAAAGCCACTACTCTGTACATTACCCGGATCAGATTATGCAAACACAGTGAATGCAAAGTCAATGACATGTGATCATTCTCATAAGTTTGCTTTTCACTTCTCTCTCCACTAATGTAGTCACACTTAATCAAAGATCAATAGGACTTCATTAAGCTTGTAATGTCAGGCTGGGGTTAAGGTATGATAAAGTCGATTTAGTTTTAATTATCCCTTGACATGCATTACTTTCTAGGATATTTAATGTAAGAGCTCATATTTATTTCCCCCAAACTTATTTCTTTCACTAGACATTTTATTCTATTTTTATGTTTTTCTTCTTCTTCTTTTTCTTTCTCTCTTTTTTTTTTTTTGGAACTTTCACTATCACCAAATACCCATATGTACAAAGCTCAAAATATATCCAATGACTTTCCATGCTTTTGGGGTAAGGGATAGGGAAAAAGTTTAAGCTAAGGAAATTATGCAGGTGTATTTACAGAGAAAAACTTATTTGGCTCAGATAGGTGACTAGGGTAAAGTATGCATAAGGATGGCTAGAAAGGCTCAAACGATCCAAAGATGGCCTAAATCATCTCCCTAATTAAGTGTGATCTAATATTTCGCCTCGAGATCAGATCAAACAAATTCTAGAATATGATGCACAAAATCAACTGAACAAATGCAATCCTAGGTCCACATAAGCTTTCTCTAAATAAATATACAGATTCATGACATGACATGTGCCTAAGATAAGGAAATCACAGAATTAAGATAAATTAAAGAACTCAACTTCATGCTTTTCCTATAATCATGCTTCTCAGTCAATAAAAATCATACTTAATCATGGGGTCATATCATCAGAATATGGGAAAACTACATGCTAAGCAGTAAATCATCCCAAAATCAAATAGTTTAAGCTCAGATTTTCGAAAAAAAAATTGAAATTTTTTTTTCAATTTTCCTCAAGTTTTCAAAAAATAATCAAGTGATATCCCCTCCCCCAAACTTGAAGTGCACAGTGTCCTCAGTGTGCAGATAATATAAGAATTGAAGTTCAGGAACAAAGTACTCCCTTTTCTGATGATGATGATGAACAACCGAAGCTTGATTGAAGACATAAAACTAGAAAAGAAATCTGCAAAATAAACAAAGAAAGAAACAACAGAAAAGAAAAAGAACTATATACAAAGTGAAAAGGAAAGCACAACCGCTTCAAATGCAGCTGAAGAAAACAACACTCAGTAGCAAGGCGAAGAGTAGGAGGGTCATCCAAAGTGGTGACAAGGTGCTGACAGTTAACTCCTCCTGAGCCCTATCTACTTCCTTCTTTCTCTCAGACATTATATGCTTAAGCCTTATATCCTCATTAATCTCCATTTTAAAACACTTTTAAGAGTCATCAGGGAGCTTCAAAGCTTTGAAAACATGAAATGTCACTTCCTGATCTAGGACTCTCATAGTCAACTCCCCTTTTTGCACATCAATTATCGTCCTACCAGTAGCTAGGAAAGGTCTGCCTAAAATAATGGGGACTTCCTTGTCTTCCACCATATCTAGTTCAATAAAATCAGTAGGGAAAATAAACTTGTCCACCCTTACGAAGACATCCTCAATGACCCCCTTCGGATATTTAATGGATCGATCTGCTAGCTGAAGGGTCACTGTAGTGGGCTTGACATTCCCTATTCCTAACTTCTTATAGATAGATAAAGGCATTAGATTGATACTAGCTCCTAAATCACACAGGGCTCTACCAAAGAATAGATTTCTAATAGTGCAGGGTATGGTAAAACTCCCGGGATCCTTGAGCTTGGGGAGTAATTTCCTCTAGATAATTGCACTATATTCCCCAGTTAAGGCCACCGTCTCATAATCATCCAATCTCCTTTTCCTTGAGAGGATATCCTTTAGAAACTTCACATAACTTGGCATTTACTCTAAAGCATCTGCAAAAGGAATGTTGATGTGAAGTTTCTTAAAAACCTCAAGAAATTTAGCAAATTGTTGTTCTAGTTTTTGATCTTGGAACCTCTGAAGAAAAGTTACTGGTGGTCTAACTAGAGGCAATATAGTGAGAACCTGTGTAGAATCAGAGGGCGAGGAAGGCAATGAATAAGAAGAAGGTATAGATGAAGAAGTGCCTAGCTTAGATTCTTTTATAGCCTGATCTTGATGTTCCTACTCTTTCTGAGCTGCTTCTTTAGAACATACGGATTCTTCAACTATGTACTGTTCCGGTTGGGACTTAACTTGTGGCTCATCCAGCTCTTTGCGCTCCTAAGGGTGATGGATCTTACATGTTCTTTACCCTCCCTTTGCCTATCAGGATTAGCTTCAGTGTTACTAGGAAGGGTCCCTTGAGGACGTTGGCTAAGAGTACTAGCTATTTGTCCAACCTGAACTTCTAAGTTCTTAATTGAGGCAGCTTGATTTTGCAGGATAGTCGTGAACGTTTCCTCAAGCGAGGGCTTCTTCTCAGCTGCTGGTGCTGGTGCAAGTATATGTTGTAGAAGTGGTGGTGGTAGTGGTTGAAGGAAGTGAGGCACATGCTGTTGAAATTGAGGTGGGGATGGATAATGAGGCGGATGATATGGAATTTGCGGCTGTGGTGGTACTTGAACCGATGGAGCTTGAAAACTAGGGGGTCCTACAAATATGGAATTAGAAGTTTGCCCTTGGTTTTGGCTTCAGGAGAAGTTAGGATGGTTCTTCCACCCTGAATTATAGGTGTTTGAAAAAGGGTTGTTCTGTTGCTTAGAGGGAGCACCATACTGAACCGATTCTAAGTTGAGCGGACACCTATCTACAGAGTGGGTACCACTACACAGCTCGCAGGAAAGAAAAGGACTTTGGACATAATATATAGGGTTAGTACTAGAGGGAGGATTATGTTGGGTACTGAGCGACTCTACCTTCTTCATATGATTACTGATTTGAGAGGTCAAGGTAGACAATGTGTCGAGCTCAAAAATACCCACCGGCTTCTTTGGCATTTGCCTCTCCGAGGACCATAAATAGTTGTTAGCCGCCATCTTGTCTAAAAGCTCGTAAGCTTCCTCCTCTGTTTTGCACATCAGGGCGCCACCCGCAGCAGCGTCAGCAATGGTCCTATTTGGGCTTGTAAGTCCGTTGTAGAAGGTTTGGACTTGGAACCACAAAGGTAGGCCATGGTGAGGGCACTTCCTAAGGAGCTCCTTATATCGTTCCCATGCTTCGTAAAGAGTTTTAGAGTCGTACTGAGCAAAGGAAGACATATTACTACGGAGTTGGGCCATTTTAGAGTGAGGGAAAAACTTAGATAGAAATTGATGGGCTAACTCGTCCCATGTAGAAATGGATCCTGGAGGCAGGGAGGTTAACCAGTGTCTCGCCCTATCCCTAAGTGAGAAGGGGAATAATCTAAACCTAAGCGCATCATCGGATAATCCATTATGTTTGAAGGTGTTGCACAAGTCCAGGAATTACCCAAAGTGAACATGTGAGTCATTGTACGGAAGCCCACTGAACTGCAATGAAGTTTGGATCATCTGGAGGATGGAAGGCTTAATTTCAAAATTGTTTGCATGGACAGCTGGTGGCCTAATTTCGGAATAATAACCTCCAATCGTCGGCATTGCATAATCTCCAACGGTCCTACTTTCCCTATAGGGGATATCACTTGAGTATTTTTCGAAAATTTGAGCAAAATTGAAAAACAAAATTTAAAATTTTTTCAAAAATCTGAGCTTAAATTATTTGATTTTGGGATGATTTAGTGCTTAGCATGTAGTTTTCCCATATTTCGATGATATGACCCCATGATTAAATATGCTTTTGATTGACTGAGAAGCATGATTTTAGGAAAAGCATGAAGTTGAGTTCTTGAATTTGTCTTGATTCTGATTGTGATTTCCTCATCATACGCACATGTCATGTCATGAATCTGTATATTTATTTAGAGAAAGCTTATGTGGACCTAGGATTGCATTTGTTCAGTTGATTTTGTGCATCATATTCTAGAATTTGTTTTATCTGATCTCGAGGTAAAATATTAGATCACACTTAATTTGGGAGATGATTTAGGCCATCTTTGGATCGTTTGAGCCTTTCTAGCCATCCCTATGCATACTTTACCTTAGTCACCTATCTGAGCCAGATAAGTTTTTCTCTGTAAATACACCTGCATAATTTCCTTAGCTTAAACGCTTTTGCTATCCCTTACCCCGAAAGCATGGAAAGTCATTGGATATATTTTGAGCTTTGTACATATGGGTATCTGGTGATAGTGAAAGCTTAAAAAAAAAAAAGAGAAAAAGAAGAAGAAAGAAGAAGAAGAAAAATACAAAAATAGAATAAAATGTCTAGTGAAAGAAATAAGTTTGGGGGAAAAAAATATGAGCTCTTACATTAAAGATCCTAGAAAGTAATGTATGTCAAGGGGTAATTAAAACTAAATCGACTTTATCATACCTTAACCCCAGCCTGACATTACAAGCTTAATGAAGTCCTATTGATCTTTGATTAAGTGTGACTACATTAGTGGAGAGAGAAGTAAAAAGCAAACTTATGGGAATGATCACATGTCATTGACTTCGCATTCTCTGTGTTTGCATAATCTGATCCGTGTAATGTACTGAGTAGTGGCTTTGACATTTTCACACACACACAAGGGATCCAATTTGGGTTAGGACTTATGATTGAATAATTCTAAGTGCTGGACTTGTAATTGTGATTCTTTGATTTCATAGTCTATACTTTTTCTTTAAGTATAATGTAGGAGAAATTATTATGTTTTGTACTTAACATTCCTACAATTATTTTGTTTTGCTTGAGGACAAGCAAAAACTCAAGTTTTGGGGTGTGATAATTCTATTTTTTTATAGAATTATTCGTGCTTAAATTCCTAATTATTTATTTAATCCCCATATTATTTTATTATTAATCCCCTTTATTTAATTGAAATTCTTTAATGTGCAGATAAATTAAATCCGGATGAAACTCAGTCGTTTCAGACGAAATTGGGCTGAAAACGAGCTAAAGGAGACTGGACCCTTCCAATTTGCAGACCGAGTCATCAGTTGTTTGGACACGCGTGATGCCAGGTGTCTGTATTTTATTTGCTCCAAAACGATAAGATCGAAGGACATCGTGCCAACCCTCTGGAAGACACACGTCGGGCCACATCGCACAGCTAATTGGACAAAAAGACTGATGACGTGAAAATATCTACTCTGCAGCAAATCAAATGAAGACAAGTGGTCAAACAATGCCAACTCATCTAGGATGAAAATTTACCACTGTACCCCTATGTTTGTTTATACATAGAACATGATGGCAATTGAAAAATCAAGTAGGATTAGAAGTAGGGAGTAGGAGTAGGGTAAGCTAGAGTAAAAGCTAAAGTAGGTAGGGTAGAATAGAAGTAATTTAGGATAGAATAGAAGTAATTTAGGATAGTCTGTAGAATAGTTTGGATTAAAGTTTTTATTAAGTTTTATTTTTCCCAGTTTTCTTCAAGCTTTTTACCCCATATTATTTCTTTCACTAGACATTTTATTCTATTTTTGTATTTTTCTTCTTCTTTCTTCTTCTTTTTCTTTTTCTCTTTTTTTTTTGAACTTTCACTATCACCAGATACCCATATGTACAAAGCTCAAAATATATCCAATGACTTTCCATGCTTTCGGGGTAAGGGATAGCAAAAGAGTTTAAGCTAAGAAAATTATGCAGGTGTATTTACAGAGAAAAACTTATTTGGCTCAGAAAGGTGACTAGGGTAAAGTATGCATAGGGATGGCTAGAAAGACTCAAACGATCCAAAGATGGCCTAAATCATCTCCCTAATTAAGTGTGATCTAATATTTCACCTCGAGATCAGATCAAACAAATTCTAGAATATGATGCACAAAATCAACTAAACAAAAGCAATCCTAGGTCCACATAAGCTTTCTCTAAATAAATATACATATTCATGACATGACATGTGCGTAAGATGAGGAAATCACAATCAGAATCAAGACAAATTCAAGAACTCAACTTCATACTTTTCCTATAATCTTGCTTCTTAGTCAATCAAAATCATACATAATCATGGGGTCATATCATTGAAATATGGGAAAAGTACATGCTAAGCACTAAATCATCTTAAAATCTAACAGTTTAAGCTCAGATTTTCGAAAACATTTTGAAAATTTTTTTAAAATTTTGCTCAAATTTTCAAAAAATACTCAAGTGATATACCTTCCCCCAAACTTGAAGTGCACAATGTCCTCAGTGTGCAGATAATATAAGAATTGAAGTTCAAGAACAAAGTACTCCTTTTTTCTGATGATGATGATGAACAACTAAAGCTTGATTGAAGACATAAAACTAGAAAAGAAACCTGCAAAATAAACAAAGAAAGAAACAGCAGAAAAGAAAAAAAAAAACTATATACAAAGTGAAAAGGAAAACAGAACCGCTTCAAATGCAGCTGAAGAAAACAACACTCAGCAGCAGGGCGAAGAGTAGGAGGGTTATCCAAAGTGGTGACAAGATGCTGACAGTTAACTCCTCCTGAGCCCTATCTAATTCCTTCTTTCTCTCAGATATTATATGCTTAAGCCTTATATCCTCATTAATCTCCATTTTAAAACACTTTTGAGAGTCATCAGGGAGCTTCAAAGGTTTGAAAACATGAAATGTCACTTCCTGATCTAGGACTCTCATAGTCAACTCCCCCTTTTGCACATCAATTATCATCCTACCAGTAGCTAGGAAAGGTCTGCCTAAAATAATGGGGACTTCCCTGTCTTCCTCCATATCTAGTACAATAAAATCTACAGGGAAAATAAACTTATCCTCATTTATGAAGACATCCTCAATGACCCCCTTTGGATATTTAATGGATCGATTTGCTAGCTGAAGGGTCACTGTAGTGGGCTTAACGTCCCCTATTCCTAACTTCTGATAGATAGATAAAGGCATTAGATTGATACTAGCTCCTAAATCACACAGGGCTCTACCAAAGAATAGATTTCCAATAGTGCAGGGTATGGTAAAACTCCCGGGATCCTTGAGCTTGGGGGGTAATTTCCTCTGGATAATTGCACTACATTCCCCAATTAAGGCCACCGTCTCATAATCATCCAATCTCCTTTTTCTCGAGAGGATATCCTTTAGAAACTTCACATAACTTGGCATTTGCTCTAAGGCATCTGCGAAAGGAATGTTAATGTGAAGTTTCTTAAAAACCTCAAGAAATTTAGTGAATTGTTGTTCTAGTTTTTGATCTTAGAACCTCTGAGGAAAAGGTACTGGTGGTCTAACTAGAGGCAATGTAGTGAGAACCTGTGTAGAATCAGAGGGCGAGGAAGGCAATGAATAAGAAGAAGGTATAGATGAAGAAGTGCCTAGCTTGGATTCTTTTACAACCTGATCTTGATGTTCCTGCTCTTTCTGAGCTGCTTCTTTAGAACTTACAGATTCTTCAACTATGTGCTGTTCAGGTTGGGACTTAATTTGTGGCTCATCTAGCTCTTTGCTGCTCCTAAGGGTGATGGATCTTACATGTTCTTTACCCTCCCTTTGCCTATCAGGATTAGCTTCAGTGTTACCAGTAAGGGTCCCTTGAGGACGTTGGCTAAGAGAACTAGCTATTTGTCCAACCTGAACTTCTAAGTTCTTAATTGAGGCAGCTTGATTTTGCAGGATAGTCATGAACGTTTCCTCAAGCGAGGGCTTCTTCTCAGCTGCTGGTGTTGGTTCAACTATATACTGTAGAAGTGGTGGTGGTAGTGGTTGATGGAAGTGAGGCAGATGTTGTTGCAATTGAGGTGGGGATGGATGATGAGGCGGATGATATGGAATTTGTGGCTGAGGTGGTACCTGAACCAGTGGAGCTTGAAAACTAGGGGGTCCTACGGATATGGAATTAGAAGTTTACCCTTGGTTTTGGCTCCAGTAGAAGTTAGGATGGTTCCTCCACCCTGAATTATAGGTGTTTGAAAAAGGGTTGTTCTATTGCTTAGGGGGAGCAACATACTGAACCAATTCTAAGTTGAGCGGACACCTATCTACAGAGTAGGTACCACTACACAGCTCGCAGGAAAGAAAAGGACTTTGGACAGAATATATAGGGTTAGGACTAGTGGGAGGATTATGTTAGGTACTGAGCGACTCTACCTTCTTCGTAAGATTAGCGATTTAAGAGGTCAAGGTAGACAGTGTGTCGAGCTTATAAATACCCGTCGGCTTCTTTGGCATTTGCCTCTCTGAGGACCATATATAGTTGTTAGCCGCCATCTTGTCTAAAAGCTCGTAAGCTTCCTCCTCTGTTTTGCACATCAGGGCTCCACCCGCAGCAGCGTCAGCAATGGTCCTATTTGGGCTTGTAAGTCCGTTGTAGAAGGTTTGGACTTGGAACCACAAAGGTAGGCCATGGTAAGGGCACTTCCGAAGAAGCTCCTTATATCGTTCCCATGCTTCGTAAAGAGTTTCAGAGTCGTACTGAGCAAAGGAAGATATATTACTACGGAGTTGGGCTATTTTAGAGGGAGGGAAAAACTTAGATAGAAATGGATGGGCTAACTCGTCCCATGTAGAAATGGATCCTGGAGGCAGGGAGGTTAACCAGTGTTTTGCCCTATCCCTAAGTGAGAAGGGGAATAATCTAAGCCTAAGCGCATCATCAGATAATCCATTATGTTTGAAGGTGTTGCACAAGTCCAGGAATTGCCCAAGGTGAGCATGTGGGTCATCGTGCGGAAGCCTACTGAACTGCAATGAAGTCTGGATCATCTGGAGGATGGAAGGCTTAATTTCAAAATTGTTTGCATGGACAGCTGGTGGCCTAATGCCGGAATAATATCCTTCAATCGTCGGCATTGCATAATCTTCAACGGTCCTACTTTCCCTATTTTCTGCCATCATGTTTTGCTGCGGAGCTATAAATTTCCTAGAATCCTTTCGAATTTTTCTAAGAGTGTGTTCGATTTTAGGATCTAGAGGAAAGCAATCAAAACTTCTGGCTCTACGCATGCAACCATTGAAAAGTCCTTAGAAATGTTTTTTTAAGTTTTTTCAATTTTTCATTTTTTTTATTTTAATTTTTCAATTAACTAATCTAGATTAAATATTTACAAGCTAAATATTTACAAGCTACAATTACACCTAAGCATAATTTCACCGATATTAATTAACGACTAATTAAGACTTCCCTCGCAAGGGTGCCAAAAACTTGACACACCCTGAAGGTATAGTCCGCAAGCGCATGGGTCATGCAAGTAATAATGGAATTTTTGAGTCCCGAGTTATCGTCCCACAGAGAAGTTGATTAACCTAATTAACTACAGGTTAATCTTACCCTAAGTATATTCTAGCAAATTATGAAGTTCTGATGGGTGGTCTACATGGTTAAAATTAAAGTACTGAAAATAATAACTATAAAATAAAACTGAACTAAGATTTGCTTACCGAACTCCGAACAATTAAAGAAAATACCTATAAAAGAAAATTAAAACAATTAATTAACGCAATTAAAATAAAATGCAAATATGAAAATAAAGAAATAGAATTAATTTAAAATTTAAACAAACTTAAAATAAAAATGCTTGTAATTAAACTCATAAAAATTGTAATTTAAACTAACCTAAAATCTATTAAAAATGAAGACTAAATTAAAAATGCTTGAATCAAATTCTAAATGCAACTAAACTAAAATAAAGTTCTAAAACATTTAATATAAAATTAACTACTAACTAACAAATTAAAACTAAAAATTAAATTGAGATGCAAAAATATTAAACTAACCTACCATTAGTTGATTGAAGTACCTAACTAACAACTAACAAAAATCAACAATTAAACTCATTAAGGTAAAACCATAAAATAACAAATGAAAAGTGCATCAATAGCCAAACAAGGCCTTAACAACAGATTCTAGCAGTGTGGTCCGATACTGTCACTGTGCATGTATTCTTCATTTTGCTGCTCATGGTTTGCTGTCGTGGCACTGCACTGTTGGTTTTGTGCCTCTGCGTTTCTGCCCAGTTAGCCAGGATCCTTCGCACCGTACTGTGCACGTTGTAACATTTCAAGGTGCTCCAAATGTTGTCTAACAATCTGTCCTGCTGAAGCACAAGTCCAGGCCTGCTGTCTGCTGCATCCAGTCTGTCGCCTGGTGCACGGTTCTGTTGCACCAAATCCATTCCTTGTCCTGCTCTGCTTCAGGCTATATGCGCTGGTTCCTGCTCTCTGCCCTACAATCAATACTCATCCTTCGCACCGTGCCTTCAACAACTGATATATACAGGTAACTGCAGCAGAACATGCATGCAGCGGTATCAATCAATGTCCTATCCCTCATGCACAGGCCACAAACAAACACTGCAGCAACTTCCAGCAAATGCTTCACAATCCAGTACCAGTCACGCTTTAGCCTCTACACCAATTCATCCTTCAATAGCTTCGAAGTGGCTAGTACTTTCCCAGGAAGCATGTAAGACGAAAACTCAGTAGGTAGAACACTAATACTCAAAAGGCAAACTTGTGAAGCGAATAAAGTAATAAAGCATAATTTGGAAAATTGTGCAAGGCAGAACAACAAAGAACGGAAAACAGAATGTAGAATTTAAATGCACGAAACTAAAAACGTGAATGTGGAAGAGGAAGGAGCAATGCTGTAGAGAATTTTAAAACAAAAACAGTATCACTAAAGAAGAACGAGAAGAAAATAATGCATAAAGAAATGAAAAGAATTTCAAAACAGTAAAGACATAAAAACAGAGGATAACAATGGAGGAGATGGTCCTGTCCACTGTCACGATGCAATCCGGCTTCTGTTCCGCGTAGCTCAGCATCAGCCAGCAACTTCTACAACTTGAAAATTGTAGCAGTACAAACCGGACCAATCACCAATAACAGTAAACTATACCGTAGCTTGGAAACAAATATACATAAATGGCCATACACAACAGTAGCTCATCTGGACAGTGGCAATGGTGGCCTTTTTGCTTCATGCCCGATCTTCCTGCACCTTTGTCACACGAACCCAGTAGCTAACAATATCATGTCCAACTAAGAACAAGGGTGGCTGCTGGCACCAGCCAGCCTACGTTCTCCTTTGGTCGAACGATCAGCACACCAGCACAAGGAAAATGGAAAGGGAAAGATGCCAAACTGAGACTAAAGACAGATAAATTTTTTTTTCATTAACTTAAAAGTGCTATAAACCAAGAAAAAATATGGAAGTTTGTAATAAAACCGAGAAGAAAAAAAATATGGTGGCTGCTTACAACATGTAAAAAGCTTGAGGAAAACTGGGAAAAATAAAACTTAATAAAAACTTTTATCCAAACTATTCTAAAGACTATCCTAAATTACTTCTATTCTACCCTAAATTACTTCTATTCTACCCTACCTACTTTAGCTTCTACTCTAGCTTACCCTACTCCTACTTCCTACTTCTACTCCTACTGGATTTTTCAATTGCCATTATGTTCTATTTATACACAAACATAGGGGTACAATGGTAAATTTTTATCCTATATGAGTTGGCATTGTTTGGCCACTTGTCTTCATTTGATTTGCTGCAGAGTAGATATTTTCACGTCATCAGTCTTTTTGCCCAATTAGCTGTGCGATGTGGCCCGGCGTGTGTCTTCTAGAGGGTTGGCACGGTGTCCTTTGATATTATCGTTTCGGAGCAAATAAAATACGGATACCTGGCATCACGCGTGTCCAGATGACTGATAACTCGGTCTGCAAATTGGAAGTGGTCCAGTCTCCTTTAGCTCGTTTTCAACCCAATTTCGTCTGAAAAGACTGAATTTCATCCGGATTTAATTTATCTGCACATTAAAGAATTTCAATTAAGTAAAGGGGATTATTAATAAAATAATATGGGGATTAAATAAATAATTAGGAATTTAAGCACGAATAATTCTATAAAAAAATAGAATTATCAGGTACGCAAATCGAAGTTCGATCGGGCTTCCGTTCGAAATTTATCGTCGAACTGCACAATTTTGTATATTTAACTCCGGGTCAATTTTCGATTAAATATAATTTTAATAAATTTATTGGAAATCAAATCGGTCACTTTTGACCTCGTATCGACTTACCCGAAGTCCGGTGAAATTTCAAAAATTTTTCCTTTTTTTCTTTCCTTTTTCTTCTTTTTCCCCTTTTCTCATTGGCTGAACCGGTCCGATCCGGTTCAGTGTAGAAGGTTCTTCCCTGAACCACCGACCGGTTCAGGCTTCCTTTGGCCGTACCGACGTCGTCCAACCGGTTCCCGGTGTCTCACCACCGCCGTTTGGCACGCCACAGCCCGGGGACCTCTCGGTTGGCCTCTATCGGGACCAAGCACCGTCGATGGCCGCCAGATTCCTCTTTTCCTCTGTGGCCTTCTCGTCTTCGATTCGTCGACGTCGATGGAGCGCGTTGCCAGTGCCGATGGGTGTGCACGGACATCCTCTTCCTTTTTCGGCCTCTGTCCGGGTCGTAGGGTCGCCGGTGGTGGCCGTTCGATGAATCTTCTCCTCATCGGCTTGCTCGCGGCTTACCCCTCTTTTCTCTCTCCCCGATTCCCAATTTCCAGTTTTTGATTTCGTTTTTTTTCTAACTTTTTATTTATAATATATTTTTATTATTATTTTATTATTAAAATAATAATAAAAATCCTAAAATATCCCAAAAATTAATATTAAATTCATTTAGTCCGTAAATGAATTTATCAGTCCGATTTTACCTTTTCGGTATATTTTTCTCCTATTTTTTGGGCTCGTTTTTCGAGGTAAAAATTTCGATAAATACTAATAAATTTATATGTTGATCAATTGGACTCGAAATTAAAAATTTTCCTTGATTTTGATTAAGATTCCTCAATTTCATATTTTTAATGAAATTATCTTATCGAAATTATACCGGATTTTAGTCATTTGATCGTTTTACCCCTGTACTTGTTCGGGAATCACTTTAACCCTTATCTCGCTATTATGTAGCTTACATGCATTTTTAATTTCTTAAATAGTCGATTGCATGATAGTAAATACTCTTCTTATGATTCAACTATAATAATAGTGTTCATACACATAGGAATCATAAGGAACAGCTACATAAAATACGGGTCTGATAGAAACAGACAACTAAAATGAACCGTGCAATAGTTAAAGAACAGAGCAGAACAGAGGAGAGTGTGTAATCCATGTCCACTGCATTAGTTCACTCATCTTATGCTCTGCACCACATGGCAACAAAACTGCCCTCATCTGTACCAACCAACAAAAAGGAAAAGAAGAAAAACAAGACAATTCTGAGATGAGTAAATGCAAAACAAATATAAACTAAATACGAAAATAGTAACCGAAAGGTTAATGATCTAAAATAAAGAGCAGTGAGGTGATAATCTAATACATTAAATGGAATTAGATAATGATGCAGAGACTCAGGGCAGTAATAATCATTCAACTCGAAGTGAAAAGGCATGAGTAGAGTTAGTAGTTGAATGTTAAACAAAAGCAAGAAAATCTGTAAGATAAATTAGTTCCCAGCAAAATCGAGAATACATGGAAGAACATCATACAATACTCGGGCAATAGATGACAAGTATGAATCAAACAGAAAAAAAAAAAAACAACTTAATGTAAAAACCTATTCTGTTGGTAAAAACTGAATCTATACTTAAGCTAAAGCAAACAATGGAAATACGAGATAAATAAAATGACATGATAAAGAAATGAAGCTATTGTCCCAAACATCAATACATTGCCTTCCACCAAGAGCTACGGTGGATAAAATACCATCCAGCTTAATGCTTTCCTTTAGTCCAACTATCAGCAACTAGGAAAAGGAAACAGAAAAAAAAAATTTCAAACCGAGAACAATAATGGAAAATTATAAGCTTTTCATTAAAACTCAAAAATAAGAAACATAAAGGAATGACACTTAATCAAAATCGAGAAGAAGAGAAATAGACATGGCTACTATTCATTAATGAAAAAAAATATTAGAGATCTGGAAATGAACAAAAGCTTTTCATGAAAATCTGGAAATTGCTATGAATAATAACATAAAGAAATGGTGGCTAGCAACTTAACGGAAAAGCTTCTAAAAACAAGGAAAAAATCTAAAACTACTCTACCTATGCTACCTTAACTAGTTCTACACTAAAACTACTTCTAAAAACTACACTACTTGATTTTTTTTTTCAATTGCCATCATATTCTATTTATACACACACTGTGAGATCTGAGAATTTCAGACATTTTAATGATGTAATAAGAATTTGAAGTGTAATTTATTGAGCTAAGTGAATTGTGGGAATTATAATTGGAGATTTATATGTTAAGTGTGTAAAATAAGCATGAACCATGAGGACAGATCGATCTGGGAGAAGGAGAGATCGATCTGGTGAGTTAAAAATGACGAGGAAGGAGGAATTTGAGGAGCAGATCGATCTCCAATGGAAGAGATCGATCTCCTAATGATTCTATTTGAGAAAGGATAGATCTCATGAGGAAGAGATCGATCTCCAAATGATTCTGTTTGGGGAGAAGATCGATCTCCTTAGGAGCAGATCGATCTCATAAAGCCATAAAGAGATCGATCTCACCCCTCGACAGATCGATCTCCTAGGCATAAAATTGCCCAGATCGTCCCTAAATTTCAAACGCAGATCGATCTCATCAAGAGACAGATCGATCTCCTACCTCTAGTCTATATAAGGAACCCGTGTTTTCTCCTGCAAACTCACTTTCTCTCTCTTCTAAATCCATTTTCACCGAAAACCTAGCTTTCTCACTCATCCAAATCACCCATTTCCAGTCGAATCAGCTGTTGTGGTAAGAAGGAAAGTTGTTCCTCATCAAAGGGAGAACAACATACTTGGAAATCGAAGGACGAATCGGATCGAGGCGTGAGTTGTGCATCTCACAAGCTTTGGGTAATTTTTAAACCTCGATCTTGATATTTGAGCTGATTTTGATGATATTGGTGGTTGTCATTATGTTGAAATAGCTGAGAAATGATTAGGGATTGATGAAATTTCAATGTGGTTAGAGTGATAATGATATTTAGCGATTTTGATAATTTTAGGAATTTTGAGCTATAAATGGAAATATAGACAATGTGGAGAATTAGCCTAGATAATTGGCATGAGGAATGTAGGACGTTGAGATATTGGGAATGAGGTTGTAGTTTAGGGTTGAGTTACGAGAATCAAGAGATTTGAGGTGTTATGAGCAATTATGCTCGATTTTGAGAATTTAGGTTGATGCGATAATTGAGTATTGATGTTTTAACATCGTTTGAACAGCTCGGGAGTTCCAGAGTGAAATGCGAGGCTAGTCCGTGATACGGGGGAAACGATTGCACTATACGAGGTGCAAAGAGGTAAGGGAAAATCTAAACCATTTGTGTATGTGAATTGTAAACTATTTTAGCATGAATTGTGGTTTATAAAACAAGCATGTTGAGTTTTGTGTTGAGATTTAATTGCACACGATTTTATAGCCGGTTGGGGCTCAATGTTTTTATGAGTTTATAACTGGGCTCTACGTTAAGGCAATATTGAGATTGGAGAAATGTGTGCGTGTGCTTTGCCGGTTGAAACTCGGTTTTATTACGTTTTGTGTTGAGTACAAAACGATTTTCAAATGAGTTTTATGAGAGAAAAACCATCATGAGTTCTACGTGAAGGCAAACCAGTCTTACGTGATAAGACTTAGGTGTGTAGTTGTGAGTACACACCGGGCATTGCTCTGGTAGCATGTAAGCCCGATTTCTTCTCCGTTCTGGTAACGTGAGAATAACCTATTCTGTGGCTATGCCACGTATACTTGGTGGCTGTGCCACGTTGAGAAACCCCATTGGTGGCTGTGCCACGTTATACCCCATTGGTGGCTGTGCCACGTTATACCCCATGGGTGGCTGTGCCACGTTGAGAAACCCCATTGGTGGCTGTGCCACGTTGAGAAACCCTATTCTGTGGCTATGCCACGCGAGAAATTAAATCAGTGGCTTTGCCACGTGTGTTTTGTGGCTATGCCACGTGAGAATTTAAATCAGTGGCTATGCCACGCGTGTTTAGTAGCTATGCCACGTGCATTATTTTTACTGTGATTTTATCACGTATTTGAGAAAGCGTTTAACGCGTTATTTTCACATGCTTTGTTATTGCTCTAGAGTGAGCCTTTTACTTCATGTTTTCCCATGACTTGACACATGAGAGTGTCGTTTTGAGTACTTTCATGCTATGGTTTTCAAATGAGTTTCACATACAAATAAACCTTTTGTGATGTGCATTTTGGTTTATGAAATGAGTTCCTTACCCCCTTTACTGAGCGATTTAGAAGCTCACCCTGTTTTTCTTTCCCCCCAGAGTTCTTCAAGTGAATAAGGACTTCCCTGCGACGTACGGAGTAGTGACTAGTGGAGGATTCGAGCTCCAGGCTATATATTTTGTACTTTGAGGTATATTTATCTTTTCATGTACCCAGACTATTATTGTAATTGCAGACACTCGATGTATAACATTATATGGGATGTATTAGGATTAATTAACTTGAGATGGATTAATGTATTTGATATGATATATAAATCCTAGTGATGAGATCCTGAGGCATAATAATTATGATGATGTATGACACTGCACAGGAATGCACTCTTAATTGTGAATTAATGAGTAAAAATTTTTAAATTAGCCCTATTTTTCGCATTTTCGGGGCGTGACACACACTTAGGGGTACAATGGTAATTTTTCATCCTAGATGAGTTGGCATTGTTTGGCCATTTGTCTTTATTTTATTCGCTGCAGAATAGATATTTCCACGTCACCCGTCTTCTAGTACACTTGGCTGTGCGATGTGGCCCGACGTTTGTCTTCTAGAAGGTTAGCACGGTGTCCGTCGATCTCATCGTTTCGAAGCGAATAAAATACTAACACCCGACATCCCACGTGTCCAGACAACTAGTGACTCAGTCTACAAATTGGAAGTGGTCCAGTTTCCTTTAGCCCATTTTCAGCCCATTTTTTACTGAAACGACTGAGTTTCATCCGGATTTAATTTACCTGCACATTAAAGAATTTTAATTAAATAAAGGGGATAATTAACAAAATAAATTGGGGATTTAAATAATTAATTAGGAAATTAAGCATAAATAATTCTATTTTCATAGAATTATCACACCCCCAAACTTGAGCTTTTGCTTATCCTCAAGCAATACAAAATTCATGCAGGAATGACAAGTACCAACATAATAATTTCCCTAATATTATCCTCAAAGAAAAAAATACAGACTATGATCTCAAAGATTCACAATTACAAGTCCAACATTCAGAATCATTCAATCATAAGTCCTAACCCAAATTAGACTCCTCGTGTGTCTGTGAAAATGTCAAAGCCACTACTCAGTACATTACCCGGATCAGATTATGCAAACACAGTGAATGCAAAGTCAATGACAAGTGATCATTCCTATAAGTTTGCTTTTTACTTCTCTCTCCACTAATGTCATCACACTTAATCAAAGATCAATAGGACTTCATTAATCTTGTAATGTAAGGCTAGGGCTAAGGTATGATAAAGTCGATTTAGGTTTAATTACCCCTCAACATGCATTACTTCTAGGATCTCCAATGTAAGAGCTCAAATTTATTTCCCCCAAACTTATTTATTTCACTAAACATCTTATTCTATTTTTGTATTTTACTTCTTTCTTCTTTTCTTCTTCTTTTACTTTCTTTTTCATTTTTTTCATTTTTTTATATATACTCCTTCACTATCACTTAATACCCATATGTACATAGCTCACAATATCCCAATGACTTTTCATGCTTTCGGGGTAAGGGATAGGAATAGAGTATTTAAGCTAAGGAAAAAATAAGCAGGTGTATTTACAGAGAAAATCTTATTTGGCCCAGATGGGTGATTAGGGATAAAATATGTACAAGGATGTCTAGAAAGGCTAAAACGATCCAAAGATGGCCTAAATCATCTCTCTAATTAAGTGTGATCTAATATTTCACCTCGAGATCATATCAAACAAATTCTAGAATATGATGCACAAAATCAACTGAACAAATGCAATCCTATGTCCACATAAGCTTTCTCTAAATAAATATACCGATTCATGACATGACATGTGCATAAGATGAGGCAATCATAATCAAAATTAAGACAAATTCAAGAATTCAACTTCATGCTTTTCCTATAATCATGCTTCTTATTCAATCAAAGTTAGACTAAATCATGGGGTCATATCATCAGAATATGGGAAAACTATATGCTAAGCACTAAATCATCCCAAAATCAAACAATATAAGCTCATATTTTCAAAAAAAAAATTTGAAAATTCTTCCTCAGATTTTTTAAAAAAATTTGAAAATTTTTCCAATTTTTTCCAAAATTGCTCAAGTGATATCCCCTCCCCCAAACTTAAAGTGCATAGTATCCTCAATGTACAGATAATATAAGAATTAAAGCTGAACAGAGTACTTCCCGTTCTGATGATGATGAACAATCGAAGGTTGATTGAAAATGTAATGTTGGAAAAGAAATCTGCAAAATAAACAAAGAAAGAAACAACGGAAAAGAAAAAGAACTATATACAAAGTGAAAAGAAAAATTAAGCCACTTCAAATGCAGCTGAAGAAAACAACACTCAGCAGCAGGACGAATAGTAGGAGGGTCAGCCAAAATGGTGACAAAATGTTGACAGTTAGCTCCTTCTTAGCTCTATCTACTTCCCTCCTTATCTCAGATTTCTTATGCTCAAGCCTTATATCCTCCTCAACATCCATCTTAAAACACTCTTGAGAGTCATCAGGGAGCTTCAAAGGTTTGAAAACATGAAATGTCACCTCCTGATTTAGGACTCTCATAGTTAATTCCCCATTTTGCACGTCAATCAAAGTCCAACCAGTAGCTAGGAAAGGTCTGCCTAGTATAATGGGGACTTCCCTATCTTCCTCTATGTCTAATACAATAAAATCCATAGGGAAAATAAATTTGTCCACCTTTACCAGCACGTCCTCAATGACCCCCTTCGGATATTTAATAGATCGATTAGCTAGCTGAGGGGTCATTGTGGTGGGCATGACATCCCCTATTCCTAACTTTTGGTAAATATACTAGGGCATAAGATTGATACTGGCTCCTAGACAGGGCTTTACCAAAGAATAGATTTCCAATTGTGCATGGTATGGTAAAACTCTAGGGATCTTTAAGCTTGGGGGGTAATTTACTCTGATTAATTGCACTACATTCCTCAGTTAAGGCCACTGTCTCATACTCTTCCAATCTTCTTTTCCTAGAGAGGATGTCCTTCAAAAACTTCACATAACTTGGCATTTACTCTAAAGCATCTGCGAAAGGAATGTTGATGTGAAGTTTCTTAAAAACCTCAAGAAATTTGGCGAATTGTTGGTCAAGCTTTTGTTTTTGAAACCTCTAAGGAAAAGGTACTGGTGGTATAACTGAAAGGGATCTAGTGGTAACATGTATAGCATTAGAGGACGAGGAAGGCTGTGAAGTAAAAGAAGGTATAGATGAAGAAGCACCTTACTTGGATTCCTTTGTACCCTGATCCTGATGTTCCTGCTCCTTCTGAGCTGCATCTTTAGAACCTAAAGATTCTTTAACTATGGGTTGTTCAGGTCTGGACTTAACTTGTGGTTTATTTAGCTCTCTGTCACTCCTAAGGGTGATGGCTTTCACATGTTTTTTACCCTCCCTCTGCCTAACAGGATTGGTTTCGGTGTTACTTGGAAGGGTCCCTTGAGGATGCTGGCTAAGAGCATTCGCTATTTGTCTAACCTGAACTTCTAAGTTCTTAATTGAGGGAACTTGATTTTGTAGGATCATTGAGAATATCTCCTCTAGTGTAGGCTTCTTCTCAGCTGCTGATGCATGGTAATGTTGGGGCTGCATAAGTGGTGGTGGTGGTGGTGGATGGTGAAATTGAGGTGGATGGGGATGGTTAGGTGGATGGTATGGAACTTGCTGATGTGGTGGTACATGAACTGGTGAAGCTTGAAAACTATGGGGTCCTACAGGTCTAGAATTAGAAGATTGACCTTAGTTTTGGCTCTAGGAAAAATTAGGATGGTTCCTCCACCCTAGATTGTAGGTGTTTGAAAAGGGGTTCTTCTGTTGCGTCTGAGAAGGGGTAACATACTGAACCGATTCTAAATTAAGTGGACACCTATCTACAGAGTGTGTACCACCACATAGATCACAAGAAAGAAAAGGACTTTGGACAGAATACACAGGTTTAGGACTGGTGGAATGATTATGCTGGGTACTGAGCGACTTTACCTTCTTTGTAAGGTTAGCAATCTGAGAGGTTAAGGTAGACAGCGTGTCGAGCTCATAGATACCTGTCGACTTCTTGGACAATTGCCTCTCCGAGGACCATAGATAATTGTTAGCTGTCATCTTGTCTAACAACTCGTAAGCTTCCTCCTCTGTTTTGTACATTAGAGCTCAACCCGCAGCAGCATCAACGATGGTCTTATTTTGGCTTGTAAGTCCATTGTAGAAGGTCTGGACTCACAGCCACAAAGGTAGGCCATGATGAGGGCACTTCCTAAGAAGCTCTTTATATCTTTCCCAAGCTTCGTAAAGAGATTCAGAATTGAACTGGGCAAAGGAAGATATGTCACTACGGAGTCTGGCCATTTTAGAGGAAGGGAAAAACTTATCTAGAAATTGATGGGCTAACTCGTCCCATGTAGAAATCGATCCTGGAGGTAAGGAGGTTAACCAGTGTCATGCCCTATCCCTAAGTGAGAAGGGGAATAATCTAAGCCTAAGCACATCATCAGATAATCCATTATGCTTGAATGTGTTGCACAGGTCCAAGAATTGCCAGAGGTGAGCATGTGGGTAGTCATGCGGAAGCCCACTGAACTGTAAAGACGTCTGGATCATCTGAAGGATTGAAGGCTTAATTTCAAAATTGTTTGCAGGGAAAGCTGGTGGCCTAATGCCGGTATAATATCCTCGAATTGTCGGTATTGTGTAATCTCTAATGGTCCTAATTCTCTATTTTCTGCCATGAATTTTTGCAACGGAGCTATTAATATCCGAGAATCCTTTCGATTTTTCCTAAGAGTTCGTTCAATTTCAGGATCTAAAGGAAAGCAATCATAACTCTTGGCTCTACGCATGCAAACATCAACCAGTCCTCAAGAAATTTTTTTTTAATGAAAAAAATTAATTAATCTAGATTAAACTTCTAAATATTTACAACCTAAATATTTACAAGCTAGAATTACACCTAAGCATAATTTCACCGATATTAATTACTGGCTAATTGTCTTCCTCAGCAACGCGCCAAAAACTTGATACGAAACTAGTGCCACTCGAAGTGACCTAGACGTTATATCCTCAAGTGTATGGGTCGTACAAGTAATAATGAGATTTGAGTCCCGGATTATCGTCCCACAGAGAAGTGATTAGCCCTATTAACTACCGGTTAATCTTACCCTAAGTATATTCTAGCAAATTATGAATTTTCAATGGGTGATCTACTAAGGCTAATTAAAATTACTGGAAAACAATAAAACAATAAAAACTAAAAATAAATAAAACGGAGCATGAAATTACTTTTAGAGCTCCAAGGAATTAAAAACAACAATCTACAAAAGAAAATTAAAACAGTTAAAATTAATTAACTAAAATGCAATTAAACTAGAATGCAAATAAGAAAATAAAGAAACAAATTAATTAAACTAAAATTAAACAAACTTAAAACAAAATATGCATGTAATTAAACTACTTAATAAAAAAACAAACTAACCTAAAGTCTAATAAAATAAAATTTTTATTAATCCTAAAGAAATTCTTAAATCAAACTAAGAAATTAACTACCTATAAAATAATCCTAATTAAATCTAACTCTAACTAATTACTAACACTAAAACAAAATCTAATTAATGCATGAGAAATAATATTTTTGGATTTTTCAATTTAAAATGAAAACTTAAAAATACATAAAATAATAGTCCTCTAATTTAATCCTAAGTGCAACATCTAATTCCTAAATTCTAATATAGTCACAAATTAGCTACTAATAAAATTAAACTAAACTTTAAACTAATAAACTAAGTAAATTAAACTATTAATGTATACCTAAACTAAGCACTATTTAACAAAACAATATAAAACATAAAATAATAATTTGTCTCAAATCTAAGGGCCAAACGTGGCCTTGATCGAATTTCCCAGCTGCCTCGATCCCGACTGTGCACTGTGCACTGTACAGAGCTCCATTTTCATTTCCAGATTATGCTCCAGACGTGCTCTTGGCACTAGCCCTCTGCTCCATGCAATGATCACTGCTCCTTGCTCTCTGATTTGTACCAACTGCACAATATCATCATTATGCACTACCTGCTCCTGCCATGCTCCATTCCTTGAAATAACAGCTCCCCATATTGCCACCAGCTTGTTCTGCACATCTCACTGCAACTAAGCACGTCTGTACCCAGCTGCTTCCTATCCAGACCTTCTCCAACTTATTCTACACAGCCTAGCACACACGCCACCTACTGCTCCTGTATCATCCCCATTTCTAGATTTGCTCGGTGTTGTCCGTGCTGTATCCAGGTGCTGCCCAGCTCTCTACTCCATTCCATCAGTAAATCGTCTCTGCCCAGCTAACAGTAATGTGCTTCAGTACTGCTCAGGTGCTGCCCAGGTGATGGTCGCTTCTACTGTGTCAAGCGTCGTCCTGTTCTCCTACTCTCGGTTTTGTCCGTGAAGCTGTTTGCAACCTCTGCCTCCTGGTGCCATGTCCGGCTCTCCTGCTCCTAATATCCACGCAAGGCTTCAACTGCAATTAGCCAACTGCCACCTCCTGCCGTAGCATCGACTAGCAAAAATAATACAAACAAACAAAAAACCATAAAAAACATAACAGAAACCAAGCAACTTATAGAGTAATGCCAATTAAACAAACAACTAAAATGAACAGTGCAATAGTTAAAGAATACAACAGAACAGAGGAGAGTGTGGAATCTATGTCCACAGCATTAGTTCACTCATCCTATGCTCTGCACCGCATGGCAACAAAACTACCCTCATCAGTACCAACCAGCAAAAAGGAAAAGAAGAAAAACAAGACAATTCTGAGATGAGTAAATGCAAAACAAATATAAACTAAATGTGAAAATAGTAACCAAAAGCTTAATGACCTAAAATGCAGAGCAGTGAGGTGATAATCTAATAAATTAAATTGAATTAGACAATGATGCAGAGATTCAGGGCAGTAATAATCATTCAACTCGAAGTAGAAAAAGGCATGAGTAGAGTTAGTAGTTGAATGTTAAACCGAAGCAAGAAAATCTGTAAGATAAATTAGTTCCCGACAAAACTGAGAATACATGGAAGAAAAACATACAGTACTCGGGCAATAGATGACAAGTATGAATCAAACAGAAAAAAAAACAACTTAATGTAAAAACCTATTTTATTGGCAAAAACTTAATCTATATTTAAGCTAAAGCAAATAATAGAAATAAGGGATAAATAAAATGACATGATAAAGAAATGAAGCTACTGTCCCAAACTTCAATACACTGCCTTCCACCAAGAGTTACGGTGGATAAAATACCATCCAGCTTAATGCTTTCCTTTAGTCCAACTATTAGCAACTAGGAAAAGGAAATAGAAAAAGAAACTTGCAAACCGAGAACAACAATGGAAAATTATAAGCTTTTCATTAAAACTCAACAATAAGAAACATAAAGGAATGACACTGAATCAAAACCAAGAAAAAGAGAAATAGACATGGCTTCATTAATGAAAAAAATATCAGAGATCTGGAAATGAACAAAAGCTTTTCATGAAAATCTGGAAATTTCTATGAATAATAACATAAAGAAATGGTGGCTAGCAACTTAACGGAAAAGCTTCTAAAACAAGGAAAAAATCTAAAACAATTCTACCTATGCTACCTTAACTAGTTCTACACTAAAACTACTTCTAAAAACTACACTACTTGATTTTTTTTCAATTGTCATCATGTTCTATTTATACACACACTTAGGGGTACAATGGAAATTTTTCATCCTAGATGAGTTGGCATTGTTTGGCCACTTGTCTTCATTTTATTTGCTGCAGAGTAGATATTTCCATGTCACCCGTCTTCTAGTACACTTGGCTGTGTGATGTGGCCTGGCGTTTGTTTTCCAGAAGGTTAGCATGGTGTCCATTGATCTCATCATTTCGGAGCGAATAAAATCTAACACCCGACATCCCACGTGTCTAGATGACTGGTGACTCGGTCTGTAAATTGGAAGTGGTCCAGTTTCCTTTAGCCCGTTTTCAGCTCATTTTTGATTGAAACGACTGAGTTTCATCCGAATTTAATTTACCTGCACATTAAAGAATTTTGATTAAATAAAGTGGATAATTAACAAAATAAATTAGGGATTTAAATAATTAATTAGGAAATTAACAACAAATAATTCTATTTTCATAGAGTTATCATGGAGCACTAGTGAGAGTATAATGGCGACTAGCCATGAGGTGATTACCTGGGAGGTGTTTCAGTCGGCATTTAGAACTTAGTATGTGCCAAGAGCTGCCCAAAGGAGAATGTAAGCTGAATTTCTAAACTTGCCTCAGGGCAATATGACAGTTGATGATTACGAGAGCCGATTTACCACCTTACTTAAGTATGATCCGGAGACCCTTAAGGATGAGGAGCTCCGTACAGAGCGATTGGTGTATGGACTGAGGCCCGTCATTAGAGACCGGTTGATAGGGCTCTATATCAATGAGTTTAAGGATGCTCTAAGACAAGCACAAGAAGTAGAGAGGGGACTAGAGTTGGTACAGTCCCAAACTGAACCTCAAATTTTGACCAGGGATAAGAGTAAGCAACTCGTGACCTCCCACATAGACTTTCGAAGAGGTTCTTTTAAAAAGAGACAGTTTGAGGGGCCAAAAGGAAGAGTTGACAGACTCAGGGTTCCCCCCATTGTTATGGAGACCCTTCGAAGTACCAGGCCAGAGGTTAGAGTTTGTAGAGATTGTGGCCGACCACGTGAGGGAAGTTGTTTCAAAACCATACAAGGATGTTTTAGATGCGAGGACATAGGCCATAGAGTGAGGAACTGCCCGCAGCCACAAAAGCCACACTCTCAAGAGCCTCCTAGACAGCAACCTCAGAGGACGATGCCCTAGAGACGGGCTACAACTGCTGTGTGAGACCCCATATATATATATAACTTGGTATATATGTAAATGGTGATGTACTTGTAATGTGAAGTATAAGTGATGTAAAGTCCATAAATTGAATGTACACACTTGTAGTAAGAGTTTATGATGTACATACAAGTTTCATTTTGTATGAATATGGAGAAATGGACTTTTGTATGTGATGAATGTGAGTGGAATGGAATATTAGTAGTGTGGTAAATGGAATGAAGATTTGCATGAGTATGCGCTTCCATTTAGTTTATATTATATACCTTTGGTTATACAAAGATTCTACAGAAGTTTTAAAGTGTATAAAGTATTAATGGATGCCATTTTCAAGTCTTAAAGGTAACTGGAAGAGAAAATGACCATGGCAGCAAATTAAGGATGTTTGGGTGTAAGTTGCTGCAAAAAAACTACAGAAAATCTGGAAAATATGAAGGTCAGATCGATCTCATAAGATGAGAGATCGATCTGAAAGAGCCAAAATGCTCTTATTCGAGCAATAGGAATAGTGCAGATCGATCTCCAATGGAGCCAGATCCATCTCCTAAATAGCCTGTAAAATGAGGATCGATTCTTAAGGCAACCAAATCGATTTTCTTAGCTCTCAGGTTAGAGTAGATTGATCTCCTCCCTAGCCAGATCGATCTTCTCAACTCTCTGTTTGAGACAGATCGATCTCAAGGTTTCGACAGATCGATCTCATGCCTTCAAATTGTCATGGAAAAGAGAGATTTTAAGATGACCAGATCGATCTCCACCTAAGGCAGATCAATCTCATCGAGCTAAATCTATAAATAGGAGCAGTTGGATCTGCAGATTTCGAGAAGACACTCTCACTTTACCATTTTCAACCCAAAACCTAGTTTCCTCTCTCTAAATCTGGCCATTTTCAAGAAGATTTGAGGGAAGGCTATTAGACGCAAAGTTGTTCACATCAAGGAGAAGAACAACATAGTTTGGAGGCATTTTCCCCATTTGTTGGATTTAAGGAACAAGGAGCATTTCTACTTGGAGTAAAGAGGAAATCCAAAGAGGTGAGTTTCTAATGCACAAAACTAAGTACATTTATTTAGTTATGGATATTGAAGTTGATTTGGTGTGCATATTATTGGTAGAAACAATCTAGAATACAATGGAATGATTATAACCTAGAAATGGGTTAGTGTGATAAAATGAAATGTAGTGGAATAAATTATGAATAGGATATCTTTAGGTGATAATGGTGTTGTGGGTATGGATTTAAGATGGTGTTATAGAATGGATTGTGAGACTTACCCAAAAAGGGGTAAAATGAGTATTTAAGGCATTGAGTAAAATGCATAGTGAATGAGAGTTAGTAACACTAACTCGAGTGTTTAATGAACGAATTGTAGCTCTCTAGAATACACCGGAGCAAGTTGAGCCTAAAGCATGAGAAGCGTAAAGGAAGAGAGTCGCACCCCGAGTAAATCGAGGTAAGGGAATTGTGTGCACTCTTAGAGATATCTATGCGTAAATTTGGGCACTTAAATGTTTTGCTAGAGTGCATGTTACACTAAGAAATGTTATTGGGAGATTGAAGGGCAAAAAGTTGGATTTTGAGAAATGTTTATGAAAACAAAAGCATGATGCTTTGAAAACCTTCTTTTTGTTGCTTGTTAGCAAGTGATTGGTGGGTTGGCTAACACTCGAAATGATTTACAAAAGAAATGATTTGATTTGGTTGATAACCATGTTTTGAAAAGAATTGAGCCACCTACATGGATTTCGTGAGAATGAAAGCGTGCTAGAGTATGACTCGCATAAGATTTGATGTGTTTTCATACGCATGAGTGCTAGAGCATAGCTCACACTAGTTTTCACATGGACTTTTATGATGTTGTTCTAGACTTGAGCTCGTACAGACTTTAAACTGGTTTTGGCATGGTGCTGGAGCATAGCTCGCATTAGATGCCCACTATACTTGTTGTCGTGCTAGGAGCTTCAGGTAGACTGGGTGCCGCACCGATTAAATAGGCTCGCACGTGCATTTTTGAGAATTGACATGTTGGTAGTCATGCTAGAAGCTTCGAGTAGACAAGAAGTCATACCGATTAAATAGGCTCACACGTGCATTTTGAGATGTAGCGTGATATGATGTGTTAATATGGGTCCACGGAGTACGTTATACCATGCAGGTAACATGGAGTACGTTGTATCATGTTGAGATTGTGATATGCCTTCTTCAGACGAGATCTGCTATGGATCTACGGGCTGAACGTGACCCACCTCTTGTGTGGAAGCAGATAGTGGTGATACCCGTACACCTGATCAGTGTAGCCTGAGATCACAGGATATGGTCATAGTCCTAGAGGAGATTTCCCTTATTATATTACCTATCTCACATGTCTATTGCTTTATGAATGAAATCCATGTTTTGAAATGATTTGTGGGTCAGGACGGTCCGAGGGAAGGGCTGACATCTTGATAATCGTTCATTTTTTTGAAATGAGAAAGTATGTTAATGGTTTTAAAGTGCACAAATGCATGATGATTAATGCTATGCTTTACTTATGAATTATGCATGATGATTAATGCCATGCTTTACTTATGAAATATGCATGATGATTAATGCCATGCTTGAATTTGATTTGTGCATTAACAAATAGTATGCATTGCTTTACATGCCATTAATACAAGCATGAACTCATGTTTTGAGATGAAATGATTAAATGAATGGATTTGAGCATGGCATCACAATCACGTAGATAGTGCAGTATCTACCTGTTCGCATGATTGCCTTACTAAGCGTGTGGTTTGCTCACCCCCTTTATTTTCCACTCTCTACAGAGATTTGAGTTTAGACGAGAGTGACTGGAGGCTTTCCCTTTTGGTATCTGTTGCATCTCATCGCTTAAGGTATACACACTGATGAAATTTTGTATCTGAACTTTCAATAGCACAATAGCATTTTGTATGTAACTATTGGGGATGTAAAGCAATGTAAACACATGTAAACAACACTCTGATTTATTTATACATGTGTTTACTTATAAACTATATTGCAAATTAAATTATTATGGTTAGATGAGGTAGACATTGACACACAGCCCAATTGTTGAGAGGGTAGCTGATCACGATCGAGGTAAGGTAAGGACGAAAATTAAATAATGCATGAAAAGCAAAAAAATTGTGACCATTTTTGGTAAGTTGAGGGTCGTGACATGCTGATAAGGGTAAGAAGTCGGTCATAAAAGGACGTGTGTTTGCTATGGATAAGGAGACCGCAGACACTTCATCCGAGACCATACGAGGTACACTTCTTGTCTGTAATCGTGAGGCTCATATGTTATTTGACTCAGGATCCACGCATTCTTTTATTGATGTACATTTTGCATGTAAACTGAGTTTAAAGCATGAATCCTTAGATTTTATTTTACATGTAAATACTCCTATGCGTGAGTCCTAGAGGACTGATATGGTGTGTAGAAGGTGTGAAATCAAGGTGCGAGATAGAGTGATGTTAGCAGATCTAATGTTGTTAAACATGTGTGGTTTTGATATGATTTTATGGATGGATTGGTTAGCAGCCAACCGTGTGAGTCTAGACTGCTACACTAAGATTGTAACTTTCTCCCTACCTGAAAAGTTAAGTGTATGTTTGAATGTTAAGGAATGAAAATGTATAAATTTAAAGATATGGTTATATCACTGTAAAACATTGATTAAATTATTAATGTGAAGGTTACATCGCACTCGTCTCTGATACAAGTTAGGAACATCCGAGGATAAAAGACATACCAATAGTATGTGAGTTTCCGGATGTATTTTCTGATGAATTACCTCGCTTACCACTGGAGAAAGAACTGGAGTTCACTATCGATTTAGTGCCAAATATCCAGCTGATCTCTAAACCTCTCTATAGGATGGCGTTGGTCGAATTGGAAGAGTTAAAGAAACAGTTGCAAGAACTGCTTGACCAGGGTTTTATTAGTCCTAGTGTGTCACCATGGGGAGCTCCGGTGTTGTTCGTAAAGAAGAAGGATGGCAACCTAAGACTATGCATAGATTATACATTGCTGAACAAGGCTACGGTGAAGAACAAATATCCTCTGCCAAGGATAAACGATTTGTTTGACCATCTGAGTGGGACTTCTATCTTTTCTAAGATTGACCTGAGATTGGGCTATCACCAGTTAAGAATCAGGAAATAGGATATTTCGAAAATGGCCTTCAGAACTAGGTATGGCCACTACGAGTTCTTAATGATGCCCGACGAATGCCCCTACTGCTTTTATGCATTTGATGAATGAGGTATTTAGAGACTATCTAGATCAGTTTGTGATACTCTTTATTGATGACATCCTTGTGTATTCTTGGTCTTGCAAAGAACATGCACAACATTTGAGGATTGTGCTGCAAATACTTAGAGATAGGCAGCTTTATGGAAAGATCAGTAAGAGCAAGTTTTGGCTAGATCAAATAGCTTTTCTTGGGCATATTGTATCTAAGAACGGAGTGTCAGTTGACCCGTCTAAGATAGAAGCTATACTTAATTGGGAGAGACCGAGGACAGTTATAGAGATTCGAAGTTTTTTAGGACTTACAAGATATTATAGAAGGTTTGTTGAAGGATTTTCCAGGATTGCCGCTCCACACGTAAGGAGGTTCCTTTTGTATGGTCTGAGTAGTGTGAGCAAAGCTTCCAAGAATTAAAAAGGAGATTGACGACGACACCTGTTTTGACTATCCTAAATGGACCTGGAGGCTTCGCAGTGTACAGTGATACCTCTCAACAAGGATTGGGGTGTGTGGTCATGCAGCATGGGAGAGTGGTCGCCTATGGTTCGCGACAGCTGAAGGATCATGAGCGGAACTACGCCACACATGATTTGGAGTTAGTCGCAGTGGTGTTTGCATTAAAGATCTTGCGACATTACTTATATGGGGAAAGGTTCTAGATATTTACTAACCACAAGAGCGTAAGATATATATTCGACCAAAAGGAGTTAAACATGAGACAGAGGAGATTGATAGAACTTCTTAAGGACTATGATTGTAAGATACTCTATCATCCCGAAAAGGCGAACGTGGTCGCTGATGCCTTAAGCAGGAGGAGTGTGATATCTACTATGATGATCAAGGAATGGGATTTATTAGAATAGGTCGTCGGACTCAAGATCAGAGCTGAGGAAGCAGAAGGCGGGTTTATGGCTAGCCTACGGATAAAGCCCAGTGTTATGGATCATATTAGAACCGGGCAGCGATATGATCAAAAGCTATTTGATATGGTTAACCAAGCTGAACAGACCTCGCAGTCGGATTTCATGGTTAACGACGATTGGTTATTGAGGTTTAAGGGTCGAATTTGTGTTTCAAACGATGATACCCTGAAGCAACAAATACTGAGAGAGTCTCACTGCTCACGATACACCATACACCCGAGAAGTACAAAGATGTATCAAGATTTGAGTAAGGTGTATTGGTGGAGTGGTATGAAGCAGGACGTGGCAGAACGTGTGGCTAGATGCTTGGTATGTGAACAAGTGAAAGTTGAGCACAAAAGCCCAGAGGATTGCTTAAGCCTTTGCCTGTGCCTATATGGAAATGGGAGCATATCACCATGGACTTTATCATAGGATTGCCAAGGACCCGAAGAGGTCATGATGCAATATGGGTGATAGTAGATAGGTTAACGAAGAGTGCCCACTTCCTTGCCATCAGGAGTACGGATACATTGAGTGCCTTAGTCGAGTTATATGTTAGGGAGATAACTAGGCTACATGGGGCTCCAGTGAGTATTACATCTGATAGAGATTCTCGGTTTACCTCTAGGTTTTGGACTCATTTTCAGGAGGTCATGGGATCTCGATTGAGTTTTAGTACAGCCTATCATCCTCAGACTGATGGTCAGTCCAAACGGACTATACAGACCTTGGAGGACATGTTAAGCGCATGTACGATGGATTTTAAGGGATCACGGGATGATCACCTGCCCCTTGTCGAGTTTGCATATAATAACAGCTATCATGTGAGTATTGGTACGGCACCTTATGAGGCTCTATATGGTAGGAGGTGTAGATCCCCCATAGCTTGGGAAGAAGTGGGCGATAGGAAAATAAATGCTCCCGAACTTGTTAAGCAGGCAGTTCAAAGTGTCAAAATCATATGTGAAAGGTTATGCGCTGCTCAGAGTTGACAGAAGAGTTATGCTGATATGCGTAGGCAACCACTGGAGTTTCAAACTGGAGATTTTGTGTTTCTTAAAGTATCTCTAAGTAAGGGTATCATGCGCTTTAGAAAGAAAGGAAAATTGAGTCCTCGGTATATAGGACAGTTTGAGATTTTGGAGAGAGTGGGGGACGTTGCCTATCGGTTGGCTTTACCTCCACAATTTTTTGAAATTCACAATGTCTTTCACGTCTCCATTTTGATGAAATATAATCTGGACCCCTTCCATGTCATTCAGCATGAAGCATTGGATATTTAAGGGGATATGAGTTATGTGGAAGAACCCATCTGGATACTTGACAGAAAGGAAAAAGGTACTTCGGATGAAATGGATTCCATTGGTTAAAGTTCTCTGGAAGCACCACTCAATGGAGGAAGCAACATGGGAACTAGAGAGCCTTAGGAAGGAGAAGTAGCCCCAACTATTTAATGGCTCGAGTTAAATTTAGAGGACCAAATTCCCCAAAGGTGGGGAAGATATGAGACCTGAGAATTTTATGTACCTTAGTCATGAGATTTGTATTATGAAGATTGTAATTGGTGAATGTAATTATGTTATACCGATGTACACGCAAGTTTTAAATATAATTAAGTATATGGAGATGAAGTTTTAAGTCTTAAATGTGTATGGATTGAAATATGGACTATGGAGTAGATTGGAGTAAGTTTACATTGAGTTTCTTACAAATTTGTGTAGCAGTAGTAGGATTTGTGAAGGGCAGATCGATCTCCAAGGGAGGAGAGATCGATCTCAAGGCTCCAGAATGCAAAAAATGTACAAAAGCAAGCAAGCAAGATCGATATCATAAGGGAGCAGATCGATCTCAAGTTGCCTCTGCTTATCAAGAATCGATCCTGTCACAAGGGCAGATCTATCTCCTTAAGTCTCGGCTTAGAAGAGATCTATCCCTATGCAATGCCAGACGATCTCCACTTAGAAGAACAGATCGATCTCCACCCTCGACCAAATCGATCTTGTAGTTTTTAATGGAGCAGTTGAATCAAGCAGAGATCTATCTCCATCAATGCAGATCGATCTCATATGCCTTGCCTATATAAGAATCACAGGATTTTGTTTGGAAACCGAGCCTCTCTCACCTACAAACCCCAACACTCACCATTTTCACCCAAACCAAGCTTTCCCCTCTAAGATTTACCATATTTTGGACAGAATTAAACAAAGGGGTAAGAGATAAAATTGTTCCTCTTGGTAAAGGGAATAACATACTAGAAAATCAAGGATTGGATTGGAATAAAGGAAAGGATAAGAATCCTACAAGTTTAGGCAAGAGGAGACAAGCTAGGTGAGCTCACAAAACCCTTGTTTTTCTTAAGCATTATCATTTTATATATTGGTGAATGAACATATGTATATTTATGTATATTTGGTTGGAAATGTCTAAGCCATGAGGGAAACAACCAATGAGTATAGTTGGAAAATGAAATGTGGATATCTTGTACTGATTATGAGCTAGCTAAGATGAGGATTAAGATGTAGGAGAAGTTTTGAGACAATGTATGTGTTAAGAATGGTAACTTGGATATAGTATAGATATTGGAATAAATGAGGTGAAAAGAGAAATGAGAATGATGAATAATGACAATTTAATAATGTTTGGACAACTCAAGAATCTAACATGGGAAACGAGGCTAGTCCGAGGACCGGAGGATATTGTACCTGATACGAGCTAAACGTATTTTTCGCAAGTGCGCGGGTCGTACAAGTAATAAAGGGATTTGAGTCCCGAGTTATCGTCCTACAGAGAAGTTGAATTGCCTAATTAAGTACCAGTTAATCTTACCCTAAGTATATTCTATCAAATTATGAAATGTCAAGGGTTGATCTACAAGGCTGAAAATAAAACTACTGAAAACAATAACAATTATAAACTAAATAAAATAAAATCGAGCTAATATTACTTACAGTGCTCCACGTAATTAAAGCAATAACCTACAAAAATAATCAAAACAATTAAAAAAATCATTAATGAAATTAAAATACAATGCCAATATGAAAATAAAGAAACAAGATTAATTAAACTAAAATCAAACAACCCTAAAATAAGATATGCATGTAATTAAACTACTTAATAAAAATGCAAATTAAACTAACTTAAAATTTAAAGAAATAAAATCCTAGAAAAATTAAGAAAATAACTACAAGCCTAAATGTCTAAAATATTAATTCTAAATTACTCCTAATTATATCTAATTACTAATTTAACAATAAAATTTAACTACTGCATGATAAATATCTCTTGCATGATAAATTCTAAATTAATCCTAATGCATGATAACTTAACTAATGCATGATAAAATAGAAATGAACTAAGGACATAATTAAATCTAATTCATGAACTAATCAAGCTATTGACTATAACTAATCATGCAAATAAGTTTAGAATTTTACTCCTTAAGCTAACAAATTAAATTGAAATTAGGTTATTCTCAAATGAATAAAAACATGGATTATTGCAAATGTTAAATGCCAAACATGGCCTTGGTCTGTTTGCAATATAGCCAACTGTACAGTTCACATTTCCAGGTCTCGTGTATATTTTGCATTTCCAGGTTTGGTTGCAATCTTCTGCAACTTCTATCGACTCTGCCTCGGTTTAGGGTACAGCATCCTTCTGCAACTTAACACAGCATGTTACCAACTGCTTCAAGCTTCATTTTCTGGCCAGACATGCTCCCCGCACACGTCCTGCTTCTACTTCATCTCCATTTCCAGGTTTGGGTGCTGTCTGTGGCAATGTCCAGCTCTTACTCTGTACTGCCAACTCCTGCCTTACTTCACCTTTGTCTTCCTGCTCCAGTACTACTCTCGGCCAGTAGCTAATTAACTCATCTTACTCCTCATCTGCAGTATATCCTTTCTGCATTTCTACCTTGCAATCAGCTGCAGACCCGAGCAACATCATGCACTAGTGCCGTCTCATCTCTTGTTCCAGCTATGTGAGAAATGACCATGCTAAACCTAAACAAAAGTATACAGTTAATGACAAGTAAAAATGATTAAAATCATAATAGAAAACTTAACCGATAGCTGCACTATTCTGAACCAAAGAGGAATTAAAAAGAATTTGTAAAATCAGTAATGAAAGAAAACTGCAGTAAGCTAGCGTGAGCAGAGGAGCTATTGGAATCGATCCTCATTTCCTCATGCAGTTGGATCCTGCTTAGTTTTCCAACTAGCATCCATTCTACACAACCCTTACCTTACAAAATGCAGCAACAAACAATCAAATCATAAGACATAGCAGTGAACAGTAAATAAGTTATGAAACAGAGGAGAATAGAGAGGCAATGTGATGTTCTGCCCTTGCACCCATGAAGTTCTGATGCCTCGAATGTCAACTGCTCATCAGCATTAATCACTGCCAGCAAAACAAAAGAAACCAATACAGCTTGAAAATGCCAAAAAGAAAGAATACAAAGCTAGGGAACAAACACAACTTGAATGTAGAAAATAAAGATGAATCCTCGGTTATCTTCAAGTTTCGCTCCTCTTGCCGTAATCCACATTGCATTTGATGTGGAATAATGCTCGACATCACACCACATCAAAGCATCAGTACCAAAAGGGAGGAATGGAAGAAGAGTAATCACCCAACTTATCAAATGACTTAAAGCAATGAAACCATTGAAACCGAGAGCTTCAAAACATAAAAACTTAAGCTTTTCATAGCAAAACCGAGCATGAATATACTGAAAATAAACCTTAACAAAATCGAGCATAAGAAACTTTTCATCACATATAACAAAAGAAAATTTACATGACAAATAGCTATGGAGAAAAATAAAACGGTGAAACAAAGAAAAAATCTAATCGGGAAAGCTTGAAAGAAATCTCCGAAAAAAAATAAAAATTAACAAAGAAAACTAAAATAAAACTATTCTAAAAACTAGCATAAAATTACTCTACTCTACTCTACCTTAGACTACTTAGTTTCTTTTCAATTGCTATCATGTCTTATTTATACACACACTTAGGGGTACAATTGTAATTTTTCCATCCTAGATGAGTTGGCATTGTTTGGCCACTTCTCTTCACACCATTGGCTCCTTGAAAAGATATTTCCATGTCATCTATCTTCTTGTCCAATTGGATGTGCTAGGTGGCATGGCTCGTGTTATCTGCGTGGTCCAATCTCAATTTTAGCCCAATTCCAGTCCATTTTCTACTGAAATTTTTCAAATTCATCCGGATTTAATTTATCTGCAAACATGAGAATTTTAGTCAAAATGAGGGGATAATTAACAAAATAATTTGAGGATTAAAATAATTAATTAAGAAATTAAACATAAATAATTCTATTTTTATAGAATTATCAGTACCATTCAAGGTGCAAGAGGTAAGGGTAATAAAATGTTTGTGTATGTGAGTTTCTAAAATGATGAAAATACATTTTTAATGTGAAAAGGCTTTGATGAATGAGCATGTTTATGAGAAATGAGATGAATTGATGTTTTGATGAACAAGTGAGTGTTTTGCCGGTTTGAGCTCGGTTTTGATGAGTTTTGTAATAACCGATATCGACTCTACATGAAGGCAAAACGATTTTAATACAACAATAGCATATTTTACTGAGACTAAGGCTTGTCATGAGATGCACATCGATGCTCCGCTTTACAGCGTTGAGTGGCCTTGCTCTGGTAGCATGTAAGACCTGACCTTGCTCTAGTAGCATGTAAGACTGATATCTCCAATTTGGTAACCAGAGATGACCCCGCTTTGGTAGCGATGGGTGGCCTTGCTTTAATAGCATGTAAGATCGGGCCTTGCTTTGAATAGATGTAAGACCCCAGCTGTACGACTCTGATTAAGTCTACAGTGAATCATGGCCATGTATCGATGTTGACACTTCCTTCTTTTGAGGATGTCCACCTATGGGACGATGTGATTTGATTTGATGTGATGTGCCTATGACAATGATTTTATTTGAGTTTTATTAAAAGCCTAGTCTCGATTTCTTTGATGAATGATTTGTTTAGTAATTGTGATTTCTATCACGTAATGAGATTTGATGTTCTGATGATTTGTGATCTTTATCACGTGAATTATGCCGATGTCATTGTTTCCACCGTTATTTCTATAACGTTTTACATGCTCGTATATTTTCATCATATTGTGCTCTGATGATGATTTTATAAATTTTCCCTTATCCTCCTTACTGATCGTTTTAAGAGCTCACCCTTTCTTTTTCCTCTCCTCTCTAGATTACTTGAAGTAGCGAGTTAGAGCCTGTTGTGTACGTGATATAGGCTGGTGGACAAGATCTCCCCAGGCTATCGCTTGTACACGCATAAGGTATAGTTCAGTTCATTTTATATCCAGACAATGATGTAATACAGAAATTTGTGTTAAGTATTTTTGGGATGTAACAAGGATAACATGATGGAAATGAATCGTGTTTTGTGGATTGACCCCTTTGGGATATTATGTATTTGATTTTATGAGTTAAAAATTGTGTGATCTTGGGGTTAATGATTTCTTATAAATACAAGTGATTAAATGATACTGTACAGGAATGCAAACCGAGTAAGAGGTTAATATAAGAAAATTTTAAAAATTAGCCCTATGTTTCGCGTTTTTGGGCTGTCACATGAGGACTAAGACCTATGGTAGGCACCCCAACCATGAGATAGGGTCCACAGGTGTACGTTGTACTATGCATGTGGCACGAAGTACGTTGTACCGTGTGTTGTTGTGAAGTTGTGGAGTTGAGGAGTTGATAGCTGGCGGTTGTGATGGACTGACCCCCCTCCCGTTGAAGCAGTGATTGCCCCGCACAACAAGATCTATGTAGCCTGGGATCACCATTATAGGATATGACCATAGTCTAGGATATTATTGCATATAGCAACCGAGTCTCGCATGATATATCACTTGATTTTATGTAACGGGTAGACCTGAGGGATGGGTCGGTGTCACGACCCGAATTACCTAAAAATCAGAGTAAATTTTTCGCTTCTTCATTTATTATTTAATTCTTACCTTTCTCTCGTCGTGACCATCCTACAAACAGTTGGGCTATGATTCGGTGTTAGTAACCTCTCACCTATTTACCATTCTGTTTCCATAACACATTCATATATCAGAGTTTACTATTCTTTTACTTTAACTGAAAAAATACACAATAGTATTTATAACTCTACATCCCCAACATTATAATCGTTTACAGTACTGTGCATTATATATTTAGATACAAAACCATACAAATATGTATACCTATCTCTCGATGGGAAGCAGCGGATACCAAGCATGTAAGTCCTCAGCCGCTTAATAACTATTGCAAGTGCTCAGAAAAGATGAGAAAATAAGGGGGGTGAGCAAACCACACGCTCAGTAAGGCAATTATGTAAGTAAGTAGATAGCTCCACTATCTACATGCTCATAATGCCATGCCCTTAAATCCATTTCTTTTCATTAAAATCATCAAGCACAAATTCATGCAAACATCAATGACTTAGTTTATAAAACCGTTTGTGCATATATAAATCATACTACTTATGCATCAAAGCATTTTATGTGACATCATTAAATCATAATAAGCATGAATTTAATCAAGATCATGAAGTCTTTCATGTCATGTAAGACAAATCATGGATTTCAAATGAAAGCATGGAAAACATCATCATGCTACTGCATTTAAATCAATTCATTAAAACTGCAGTAAAACTAACCCTTTCGGGTCAATCATTTCATAAAACAATTCATTTAAAATTCATAATAAAACTTCGGTTATAAAACCACCCTTCTTTCAGGGTCACAAATCATAAAATCATAAAATCGTCAAATCGGGGGCCTGACCCCTCCTTCGGGTCTACCCTGGTCTAACAGACCACAAGTTATATCATGTGAGACAAACAGCTGATTATATTAGTAACATCGAGGACTATGGCTATATCCTAGTGATCCCTGGCAACACGGTGCCTAGTGTACGGGGTATCACACCTGAAATGGGAGGTGGGTCGTCCTACCCGCCAGAACAGCATAACACCAGGATTGCGAGGGCAAGGCTTGCTGCCTCGTGGCTAATGCCACTCCACTCCAACAACCCCCATGGTACAGCGTACTCCGCGTGACATACACGGTACAACGTACTCCGTGAATCCAAGGTCAATCAGGGGTGCCTGCAATAGGTCTTATCCACCCAAATCATCTCTGTCTCAGAATGCACGTGTGAGCATATCATCTCACTGTGACACACAGTCTACAGGAGGCTCCAACACGGCTATATGCATGTAATATAAATCCCTGTGCGAGCGAAGCTCTAGCACGGCTCCATGCATATTCATGATATCAGAAAACCTCGTGCGAGCGAAATCTGTGTACGAGCAGCGCTCCAGTACGACTTAAACTGATTTTAAATTCAAGTAAAATCCACGTACGAGTAATGCACTAGTACGAATATGTATAAAACTCATTGAAAACCTTGTACGAGAAAAACTCCAGTACGACATTCAAATGAATTAAAAAATCATATAAAACTTTGTGCGAGCAACGCTCCAGCACAAATAAATGCTCAAGTAAATCAAATCTCGTGCGAGTTACACTCCAGCACGGCTTTATACATAATTAAATCAAATCTCATGCGAGTTACACTCCAGCATGGCTTTTATGCAATAACATATCAAAACAGGATGCGAGCTAAGCTCCAGCATCTCTCATGCATGTCAAATCATTAAAACTAGTGTGAGCAATCGCTCCAGCACCATTTTATGCATACCACGTCAAAACAAGTCAAAACATGTCAAAACATGTCAAAATAGAGTGCGAGCTAGGCTCCAGCAGCTCTCATGCATATCAAATCATAAAATCAGTGCGAACAACCACTCTAGCACATTTTATGCATATGATGTCACACAAATCGGTGCGAGCAACCGCTCAAGCACATTTTATGCACACTCACAAACGCAGATATAGTGCGAGCTACGTGCCGACACTATCTGATTCCATATAAACTTGATAGTTGGCCTCTTTTCCAAAGAAATTTCTATTTAAATCTTAATAACACTTACGTAGTGTTATTTTGGGAAACTTATGCATTTATTGGCCAATCTACCGATTTACTTTACTTAAAACCAATAAAATTCCTTACACCAGAAATTTCTTAAATCATGCATTTTATGCATGTCATGCTTTCACCATCCTTAGGTGAACTTCCCTCAATAGGGGTAAAATAGTCTTTTCACCTATTTCGATCCTTTAAAATCATTTAAACCACTTTTAGGATCATTATACAATAACCGTGTATACATACATAATCAGTGTATACAAAAACTATTAAAATACGCGTAGCTACCTCTAACTACTCACACAATTTCGTTACCTTATTTTTTTGTACAGTTTGACCTTTCCACTGATGACTCGTCGCGCAGTCCGATTTGCTCCGAATCCAATCTCTGAAACTGCGGATACACATTCATCAGGTCAAATACAATACAATTAATTGTATTTCACAATTTTTTGGGCTTAATTTAAATCATTGGGCCCGTTTACTCATATTGGGCCTGACTGCACCATAATGGGCCTTTATCGGCCTTAAGCCCGTTTACCACACTTTATCGAGGGCTATTGGGCTCATTGGGCCCAGCAGTATTTATTTAGTCTCGTTCTAAATTCTCGGATATCTCAATTTAATATTTACGACAATTTATCCAATTTTCAAAATTTAATTCATTTCATGCGAAAATTAAATCCGTAATTTATGCGGTAAATTTTAACACGCATAACGATGCAAATTGTCATAAATAAGGGTTACTTACCCGTGATTCCATGATAGTACGCAAATCGAGGCTGTCTCGAGCTCTCGGTTGATGCCAATTGTCGAACTATACAATTTAATATTTTTTCGGGTAAATTTTCAGTCGAATATTAATCAAATTAAATATTCCAAAAAATTAAATTGGTCAATTCGACCGCTTACCGACTTACCCGTAGCTTGATTGCATCACTGGAATTTTTTCCAATTTTTCCACTTTTTCTTTTCCCCTTTTTCTTCCTTTTTTTCCTTTTCTTTTTGGCTGAACCGGTCCGGTCCGGTTCAACCCGGTTCAGACCGCCGGTTTAGTCCGGTTCGGTTCGGCTGGTTCAGTCCGGTTCGACCGGTTCAGTCACCATTTAGTCGTTTCGACGTCGTCCGGTCGGTTCTCGGGCCGTTTCCGGTGCTGTTCGGTGCGTCATCTCCTGGGCTTCCAAAATCGGGCTTCGACTGGAGTTAAAACGGCGTCGATGGCGGCCAATCGGGGCTTCTTCTCCGCGGCCTCTCCTTCATTTTTCGGCGACATCGGGGCTCGTCCTGGCCGCTGGTGGTTCACCCGAGGTCGAGCTACCTTCGCCGACCCTCGCCGGCCTCTCAGCCCCGCCGGTGTTGGCTCGTCCGACGATTCCTCCTCGGTCTCGGCTTGTTTCTGCTTCTCTCCGTTTCATTTATGTTTCCTCTTCAGAAAATCGCAAAACGCGATTTTCTTTTTTTTTTTTACATTTACTTTTATTTATTTATAATTAAATTTTATTATTATTTTATTATTAAAAATCCAAAATATCTAAAAAATTATTATTTTATTCCTTAAAATTATAATAAAAATCTCAAAAATTCATATTAAATTCATTTAATCCGTAAATGAATTTATCAGTCTGATTTTACCTTTTCGGTATATTTTTTGATTACTTTCGAGATTATTTTTTCGATACGAAAATTTTGGTTTATTCCAATAAATTCATATCTTGATCAATTTAATCTGAAATTTAATTATTTCTTCGTTATTGATTAAAATTTCTCAAATCCCTATTTTTAATTAAATTTTCTTGTACCGATTAATATCGAATTTTGATCTTTTGACCGTTTTACCCTTGCACATGTTCGAGAATATCATTTAAATCCTTTTTGCATTTTTTTAAATACACTCGAAAATATCGGGTCTTACAGGTCGGAACCTGGATTGATGTGTTGTGAATGATTGAAATGTCATATTTACTGTAATTTGAATATAAATGGCATGATTTATCTAAAGACATTATGAAATTATAAAGATGCATTGTTTTGTATGAATGCCTATGTTTTGAGAACTCAACATGATTTTGTACATGGGATTTAATCTGTACAATTATATATATTTTAAAATTCATGCTTTTGAAGTGAGTTAAGGAAATAATACTTTCAAGGCAGAGCATTATGTTTAATAGATAGTGTGGATGTCTACTTACTTGCCTGATTTCTTCACTGAGCTGTGAGCTCACCCCTTTTTATTTCCCCCTCTCTACAGAGCGTCCGTAGTAGTTAAGCACGACTGAGGTCTTGTATTCCTTGTGTCTGCTGCACTCCCATCGAGCGAAAGGTATACATACACACGTACGATCTTATCTTTGAACATGTAACAGTACAGTGATGTAAACAATGTAAATTATGGGGGATGTGTTTGTAATTGTATTTATTATATGTGAGCTCACTATGGGACAAAAGTATTTACAGTCAATAGATAATTTATATTGACATGTATAAATGATATGCTAAATAAAAGAGATGATACTGATATCGAATCACAGCCCAAACATTGGTAAGGAGAAAGGTAAGTAAAAACCAAAATTTGCAGTGGTTTTTGGTAAGTCACGGGCGATCGTGACAAGCAGTGAGACCTTTAAGTTTCCTTTATTCGTTTCGTATTTCATTCTTTCAGTTATAGTCACTTTACTCTTTCACTACCACTCTTTCTTCAAAAGATATCTTTCTATCACTCTTTACTTTTCCCATTTCTTAGTAATTTCAGAGACATACATCTCATAATCACATAGTTGCGTCTTATCCACAAAGTTGTGCCTTGTGCACTGCTTCCTCAAAATAACATCAAATGGAGCTAACCTAGCTCGATTGAGTATCCTAGTATATCTTATGAGTTTCTGGACTTCCTTCGTTTCACATCTCCACTTATCTGGATTATACTTCTTCCAAAACTATAAATTTAATTTCATATTCATCCACAAACTTGTTACCTTATGTCCAATTTAACCATTTCATTTTGTAATTACCGTTGTGCGTGTCGTCTAAAGTCATCCAGAAATATATCTCACGCAACCCTCTAATGTTGGGTCCTCGAAATAAATCAGGGGAATTTCCACTAAGGTTTGGCTTCCCATTTTATTATCAATGATGCAAAATCTATCTTCTTTATAGCAATACTCCTTAAAATCCGTATAACTTCTCTAATTCTTTAGCACAAGAGTTACAAAAGCAACTTTCTCGGTAGAGTTACTTCGAAAATCCATAGAGCTTCTCTACCTCATTTATCCAGTTCCCCATTACAATAAGATTCTTAACTAATAATTCTATATTTTTAGAATTATTTGTGCTTAATTTCCTAATTAATTATTTAAATATCTAATTTATTTTGTTAATTATCCCCTTTATTTAATTAAAATTTTTATTTTTGCAGATAAATTAAATCCGGATGAATTTTGAATATTTCGATAGAAAATGGACCAGAATTGAGCTAAAATCGAGATTGGACTACGCAGACAACACGAGCCTAGCACATCCAATTGGACAAAAAGACAGATGACATGAAAATATTATTTTTCAAGGAGCCAATGGTGTGAAGACAAGTGGCCAAACAATGCCAACTCATCTAAGATAAAAAAAATTACAATTATACCTCTAAGTTTGTATATAAATAGAAAAAGATGGCAACTGAAAAAAGGGGGTAGCTTTAGTTTTTTTTTTAGGTTAAACATTTATTGTTAGGTTTTATTTTTCTTAGGCTTTCTTTTAATTTTTTTTCGACTGGTGACAGCAGCCACGATTCATCATATTTCTTTTAGGATTTGTTCAGTTTCCATTCCATTATTATTTTACTGTTTGAATTTTAATTAAAAGTTATTATTTTTATATTGTTGCTCTCAGTTTGTTTCCTATTTCGATTTTTCTTTCTTTGATTTTCTACTGCTTATTCATATCTCGCTACAGTCACTCTTTATGCTTCAATTGTTATTGCTATTATCCTGTTCTGGTGTTTTGATACGGGTTGGGAGCTGGGTATTATTCTATCACCGTTGGTATAGTGGATTGACATTGGTAGACTTGAGGAAGAAGCATTACTCGGCTAAAGCTTCTCCCACGTTTTACTGCGTTGCTATTTTTTGTTTTTGTTTCATCAGTTGCCCGATTATTGTATACTGTTTTTCCATGTTCTTCTCGGTTTTGCTTTCTTTATGCTACTCGGTTCTGTTAAATCCAGTCTTTTATTTTTCAAGTCTTAATACATAGAATTTATTTCCTAGTGTAGCTCTCGATTTTTGCTTCCTATTCATAGTTATTTTTGTTTTGTTTTTGTTCAATCTCGGTTTGCTTCCTGTTTGTAGTTTATTTTTGGTTTGCTATTGTTTAATCAAGCTCTCGATTTTGTGGTGCAGCCGAGTAGGGTGAGAGGTTATGTAAGCTGGTGAAAGTGGCTAAACATCCTCTCTTGCTCGTTGCATCCATTAGCTGACTGTTCACTCCATTGTTGGTTCACACATGTTGATGTTCTGATTACTGCTTGTGTATTTTATATGTGCATTTGATCTTCTTTTATTTCATTAAGTGGAAACAATTGCTGCATTTCATGTTAGAAAGTCTTCATTTATCCCACTAGATTTGTCAGCTAATTCATGTTTGATAAAATTTGATTTTAATAGGTGCATTTAGAGGCATTATTGTTGTTGCTCTGTTCGGGTCTGTTAAGTTGGTAGTGTACTGTTTAGTTGGTATTTTACTGGAATGCTTATGCAGTGATAGTGGGATTCTGAGAAGAGCAAAACAGGTGCAAGAGGAGTAGTTGGAATAACCTCAGCAGCTGTAAACCTTGAGGAATATCCTACTTGGGTATAGGTTGCTGCCGCTGTCGAAGCAATCCTTGGGTGCCCGGCTGTTGTACACGATTTGAGCTGGTGCAAAATCGGAGCAAAACGTAGCAAGGAGCCAACCCGTGTACATGGCATCATGTTGCTGTTCAGGGAATGTGGCCTATGCAACAGAGCATCATTAGTGGACAGCCGAGAGCAGCAGCACGACAGAAGCAAAGACGGACAATGCAGGAGTGGGAGCTGAAAATTGCAGGAGTTGAGGGAGCAGGACAACCGAGAGTAGTCTGGATCACTTGGGGCAGCAGGACATAGCAGACCGAGAGTGCCTGGAGCAGCAGAAATGGACCTTGCCTGGAACAGCAGCACAGTCAGATCGAGATGCAGAGTGCAGCAGGGATAGTAGCCAAAAACGTGAAAGTCTGGAAATAAGCATTTGGAAAGACACGTGAACAGTGTTTGGAGGGACATTTGGATGGTTTAAATTTGCTTAAGGCTTGTTTGGCATTTACCTTATGCACAATAATCCATTTTTCTTGATTAGTTCATGAAGTAGATTTAATTATGTCCTTAGCTCATTTTTATTTTTATCATGCATTAGTTAAGTTAGATTAAATTTGTTACATGCATTAGTTAAATTTTATTGTTAAATTAGTAATTAGATATTGTTAGGATTAGTTTAGAGTTAATATTTTAGACATGTAGTTTTATAGTTATTTTCTTAATTTCCTAGGATGTTATTTTCATTAAGTTTTAGTTTAGTTTAAATTGCATTTTGATTAAGTAGTTTAAGTGCATTTTAGGTTAGTTTAATTTTAGTTTAATTAATATTGCTTTGTTATTTTCATAATTTCATTTTATTTTAATTGCGTTAATCAATCTTAATTGTTTTAATTATTTTCGTGGGTATTGAGTTTTAATTGAGTTAAGTTCGGTAAGTAAATTTCAGCTCGGTTTTATTTTCTTTATTTTATAGTTTTATTATTTTCAGTATTTTTAATTTCAAACTTAGTAGATCACCGATAATCAAAAATTCATAATTTGCTAGGATATACCATAGGGTAAGATTAAGCGGTAGTTAATTAGGCTAACCAACTTCTCTGAGGGACGATAACATGGGACTCAAATCCCATTATTACTTGTACGACTCGTGCACTTGCGGTAATACGTTTAGGGCGTGTCATTAACCCGAATATGTAATAGCGTACTATATTCTAAAATTAGCTCAGTCTTTCTCTAAGTAACTGTTATACTTTCTAATCATCATTACTATTATTGCGCCACTATCACTTAACCACAATATCACTATTGTCTCCATGCTCCACTCAAATCTTACGAAGAGGACTCCAAAATTTTCGATTAAACTGAGGGGTGCACATTCAGATGAGGATTCACTATATCTCTCGGGCATATCACTACGGCCTCGAGAAACAGTTCTTTTTTGTCTATTAGTATGGCTGTAATACCTGCCAGCCTTATTTATTAGTTTTCTTTCATTCAATGACACAATTCTCATTAAAACACAACCATGTATACCCGTTTATATCTAAACAATGTACCATAATGTTGGGGATGTGAACATTCTAAATTTTCTCTAACTCCTAATATCGACACGTATCAGACCAACCTTGCTCTGATACCAACTTCTGTAACGACCCGATTTATGCACCTTTTGGTTGGGCTACAAGTCGATAATAGATCAAACACACTGAATCCGTCTATTCAATTCAATCCCTTGGTATCTAATTTAAAACAAATTAATATCAAAGCCTTCCAATTAAATCAGCGAAATTGTTCTTATAGAAAATAATCATTTTCACATTCTCCAAACACATTTCATATATATTACTGTGCTTACAAAAATTTAGATGCAAAATAAATGCTTATACTGGGTATACCTTTAGCGCCGATGAATACTTGCGGACATGTGGCTGTGTAAAATATTTCGACTTCAAGAGTCGATCCTGCTACTGTTGTGAATCTGTGGAGGAGAGTAAAGGGTGAGCTTAACGTGCTCAGTAAGAAAAACCTCATATGAGGTAGATAAATACATTACCTAAAATATATATTTTCCAAAACCATAAAATTTTCACAAAGTAGACAGATAATTTGGCAAATTCACAGATATCAGAGTCAGAAATCAAAAACATATTTAGTATCTGTAGTGTAATCAGTTTGCTGTGGTAATTACAGAAATCCCAAAACTCTTAGTAGTAGAATAAACATTTTTCGGATAACACAATCCATGCAGATTTTTCAGAAAAATCAAATAGACGAGACAAGGCAGTACATGCTATATCAGATATCAAAATTACTATTGGCTAAAGTCGGTGACTCCGGGCAATCACTGATCAGGTGTGTCGAGATGTCAGGTGTCGTGGCAGTGGTCAACTACCTAAACGGCTCACACAGTACACTATTTTTCAGTAACACGGTACAGCGTATTCACATGCACACAGCATGGTACATCGTACTCCATGGACCACAGTAACATTCACAGTTTAGTATAATTCACCGTCGCCTTTTGCCTCAAAATCACATGTGAGCAGGTCAGTGCAAGATCACATAGCATTACACGATATACTAGCGCGGTTTTAACATTAAACACTTTAAATCTCGTGCACGTAGGTCGGTGTAAGATCACACAGCAATACACGACTGACTAGCACAGTTTTAATATAAAAACACTTTAAATCTCGTGCGAGCAGGTCAGTGCATGATCACACAACAATACACGACGACTAGCACGATTTCGTTCAAAGCCAATTCATAAATAGTCCATTTATCCAAACAATTTCTAAACCTCGATTCAGTAAATCAAACAAACTGGAAGGGTTGGTCTTACCCTCTTTCAGCTAAAAACCACAAGACACGGTCCCTGGGTAAAAATCCAAAATTTTAGATTTTATACAATAATTAAAAACTACTCTAATATTTATTTAAATAGGCTAAATAATACTAAACTGGAAATCAGGCCGTTTTATGGAGTTTTAAAACTCTTCCTAAATTCTAGAGCAGTAAATTCGACCTTCTATGTTTCTGGTGACTATGAATTTTTTCCTAAAGTTCATAATCACAAACAATTAGAAAATATACGCAATTATTTTTGGCAGCTTACAAAGATTTTTCTACAATAAAAATATTGCCCAAATTTCATATCTACAAATTGATAGAAAATACATGCAATTTATCTCTAGCAGCACACAAAATTTTCCTTACTCCGATAGAAAGATTTTCTTTACTCCGGTGGCAAACAGTAATTCTTTTATACCCTAGTACCGTGAATCGATCAATCCATTCTAGTCCATTCGCTTGCTTCGAAACTGTAGTAAATTATCAATCATTTCTAATTAATCATTTCACTACGAAATAAGCTAAACATCAATCTAAATTCATCATTACATATTTCCTATATGAGCTGGTCTTCACCTCTTTGGAGCCTTTAATTAAACCGCATTGTGGCTCCCTCTTGATTTTCGGTATTATCTCCTTTGGTTATTGTTTCTTGACTGAAAACTTTCTAGGCTTCAAGTTTTCGAGCTAGCTGTTTTTAGCTCCTTAATTTATCCTCTTCCTCACTATTGCTTCATGTTCAAAATAGCAAGGATAGCCTCTTGTTTTCTGTCTCAAAACAGCACCGTGACATCGTTTATTTCAAACAAATTTCCACCCTCAAAATTTCCTAAGTCGGCCTTGATCAACCCTGGACAGCCCTTGAAAGTGTCCTGTTCAGTCTCGCCCAATAGCCCTTTTGATCGGCCACAAACAAGGCTCCTCTGTCCTAGTTTTCTTCTTCTCTTAGCTTCACCATGTAACAGCAAACAGCAGCCCAAGACCGATCTTGGTTCTTAAGGATGTTCCAGCAGCACTGAAATTCACGATTTTGAAGCTCCAGCACTGGTTTTGTTTCATGTAGCATGGTTCTAGTGCGACTGCTTCTTCACACGTTTCATTCTTACAACAACTCACATTGTCAAGTTTCGCTTCTCAACTTCTCGGTTCAGTTCTAGTTTTTGTTTATATCTGATGGTGGTCGTGTCACCAGAATCTACGTGTACAACTATCCGCCAACCAGAGAGTGCCACGTGTCAGAACAAGAATAAGCCACGTGGCTGATGTGGCGACAGTGTGGTCACGCGACAATGATACTTTGTTGAGCGACAGATGTTCGAGGCGACAGGGATTCCGTCGCCTGGTATGTGTGCTGCATAGTTGGCGCGACAGACCTCCATCGCCCCTATTGCGACATAGGTCTCCCGCATTGCCCCCGCGGTAGAGGTCTCCCGCATTGCCCCCACTGTAGAGGTCTCCCGCACAGCCTGCGGTAGAGGTCTCCCGCACAGCTTGCGGCAGAGGTCTTTCGCATAGTCTGCGGCAGAGGTCCATGGGTACTCTGCTGCCTGCCGATTCCCCCGCAAGCTACTTAACCCGAAGCGCGACAGAGTGCTCCATGACTCTGTCGCGGCCCAGACACGCGCCTGGGCCTCAGCTCGAACCGATTTAGAAGAAACCTATAAATATGCCGATGAGCTCTCAGAAAGAAAAAGGAAAACAAATGAACAAAAAAGCAGGGAGAAATACTTCAACTCTTTGAATTAAGAAACACATTCTCTTCTTCTTACATACACAACTCCCGATTACTTACTTAATCATCGGAGTGCGCGTGCAGGGACAGATCCCTGCGCCCTCTGATTTCTGTTGTTTTTGCAGAACATACGAAAAACACGTGGAACAAATCGCACCGACGTCACTTCTTTGTCGTTAGTGCAATCAGACTACGTGGAAAGTAAATTCCTATTGCTGTTCGTTCTGGCAACATCAATATCCTTAAGTTAGCAACAGCTATCGGTTTAAAGTTCTACCAACAACACAGCAACTCGCGGTTCATCTGCTGCACTAACTTTCAGCTTGTTTTCCAGCAACTCACTTCTTGTCACGTTTTCCTCCTGTTTCCTTGCTCATTCCAGCTTTCGGTTCATGTCCTTCCTGACACCAGCCGCATCCTTCGAACGCTTCTTCCTCAACTTGCTACTCCCTCGACAAGGGCTATGTACTGCCCAGTCTCATTTTCTAGCAAATGAAACAGAGGTGCACTACCTCGGTCCTAAAGTTCCTTGTCCCGTTTTCTTTCTTTAAGTTTTCGTTTCCTGCCTCTCCTTCTCACTCTCGGCTTGGTTTCTTTCTTAATCTTCAGCCTTTTACTCATTTCTTTTTTGTCTTTTTTTTTTTTGTTTCCTTCTCACGTTTTCTGTCTCGGTCAGACTTCCCCACTCCACATTCCTTTTCATTTCAGTTTTCCAAGCTTCTGTACTCTTCTCGTTCTCTTTCGTTTGTTTTCAGATGCATCATTTCATTATCTTTATTTTATTTCATTTGCACATCATTTAATTCCTTGATAGTTGACTTCATGTCCTTTACTACCCCCATCACTTCATTTTTTTTCAGCCCACATCCTCTCGGTTTTCTTTTCTTTTTCTGGTTTTTCTTTCACTTCACCGTTCAACCCATATCTTCTTTCCTGCCGAAAGCTATCATTTCTAGTACATATTTATATTTATATATTTCTTTTGTGTCTTCTCTTACCAAGTACTACCTCCACCAACTGTACTTTTCCCTTACACAAATGTATGTGCTGACGATGGGAAAACACTTTTCTGTCATTCCCCATTTCCTAGGCTGCTGTAATAGTGTTTGCAGATTTTTTTTTTCCTTCTTTCACACCGAGAGCCATCATCATCATCATTTCTTTATTTTCCTATTTCATTTCCTCTTCTAACAGTACACCTTTCCATTTCTTCTGCTGCAATAGTTTTTTTTACTGCAGTGGATGTGGTTCTCGGGTTTGGCTTCATTGGAAGCCAAACCTTGACGCGTTGAAGCCAAACCTTGACGCGTGCAAACTCTCTTGCTATCATTTCTTTTTCCTTCAGCTGCTGCAAACAACAGCAAGCCCATACCCCTCGGAATTGTCTTCATTTAGACATTCTTCAACTTACATATTGTTCTTCTTTCAGTTATCCTATGCTGGCCAAGCCATCGTCACCATTCTTTGCTATCTTGTCTACTGAAAACATCATCCCATCGTCAATTTGCTTGGCGCAAATCGAGTTGGCTTCTTTGAAGCCAATCTTTGTTCTTTAATTTAATATAACTTAAAAATTATTATTATATAGTATAATAACATTTCACTTCGCTGGTATGCATTATTTTTTTTACTCATTTATACTACAATATTTAATATTTTATTAAATTAAATTCATCTAAGTCTTTCATATTAAAATATAATTTTAATTAATTTTTCATCAAAGTGCTCATCCTCAATTTTATTTATTTACTTGTTGTACATAATTGGATCCAAGTACTAAATTCGTGAAGTTTACATCCTCATGTTGTGTAAAATTCGTATTGAAAATTTTGAAAAAATATATTTTTCTCCTATCAAGAACTTTTTTTTGTAAAATCTCGTCTACTAATATAATAAGTTTCGATTCCAACACGGAACGAAAAGGATAACATATAGGATGGGTAAGAAAAGTTGTGATGCTTGGCTCGATCCATGATCTGAAACCGTGGGATATAGGATAGAAAATAATACACCAATCTTAAGGATCGATAGATAGAATTAATTATGGACCCAGGAGAAAATTTGAGTTGTGTTTAGTCTTTTATTTTTATATTTAAGATATTGTAGATCTAGATAAAAATATATCAATTCAAAAAATAGACAACAGGATCGGCATAATCCTTTTAGTAAAAGATTGGGTTGAGTTTAATTGCAATTCAACAAACAAATAATAATTATTGGATTACAAAGTATCAAGTGCTTCGAATTTAAATTTTATTTATCTAAAGTATCCATTACTTCGAATTCAAATTTGATCTCCTTCCATACTTCACAAGCAGCAGCTAGTTTAGGACTCAATTTGCTAGCCTCGTGTATATTTTCATTACCCTCGCAGGTAAGGTCACATCCCTCATTATGAGCTTGTACACGTGCTTATAAAACTACTCGATTAGCTACAGCACCTGGTGCATTTCCCCAAGGGTGTCCTAAAGTTCCTTCACCGAATTGTAGTATGGAATCATCTCCAAAGATCTCGGTCAAAGCAGGCATATGCCAAACGTGAATACCCCCCGAAGTTACAAGCAGAACACCTGGTAGAGAAACCAATCTTGAGTGAAATAAATACCACAACTTTGATCTTTTTCAATAAAATCATCACGTAATAAATCAATAAAGCCCAAAGTTATGTCCATTTCTCCTTCAAGTTTACCTACTACTATACCAGCGTAAATATGATCTCCACCAGACATACGTAAAGCTTTAGCTAGTACACGAAAGTGCATACCATGATTCTTCTGTCTATTAATAACTATGTGCATTGTGCAACGGATGTGAATAAGTAGACCATTATCTTGGCAATAATGAGCCAAGCTAGTATTTGCAGTGAACCCACCTATTAAGTAGTCATGCATTATGATAGAGACTCCCAATTCTCTTGCACATATGGCCCTTTTCATCATTTCTTCACATGTACTCGTAGTAGCATTCAAGTAATGCCCTTTGATTTTGCCTGTTTCAGCATGTGCTTTATAAATTGTTTCGGCTTCATTCTCCAAAATAAAATAACCATTTAGAATAACAAAACAAATTAGATTTGTCGAGAAGTGCAAAATCGTACGGATACGATCCTCATTGTGCATCTTGATCAATTGGATCGTTTCTTTATGGATTCCTATACGAAGTTTTTGTAGATGTGTTTTCGGGTATTCTTGTATCATTTCATCCAGCAGGATGAGTTCCTCCACTTCTATGAATTGTTCTAGAATACTCTTTTCTTGAATATCATTCCAAAAGGTTTCAGATTGCCTAGTATTCGACCAAAGTACTGCTTGTGGAACCTCAATATCAACGAGTTTATTAGCTAAATGGCAATTAGAACATATAATACTCCCAGTTGGTTCTCGTGGATTTTCATACCCTTGTTGCATAAAAATGGGATATGCATTTGAAATGGATACCCCGATTATTATATAGATCATGAGCGATACGAAAATGGATCGAGCACTCTTCTCCTTTATATATATATAAAAAAAGTATTTCTAGTTTGCATAGTCCAATCATTGATCCCAAAAAATTCTACAATAAAATTAGGTAGGTCACTAGTATAGTTCCCTATCCACGATTCTGCTATTTACTTTTACTTAAAATTTTTTTACTGAAATAGAGGAGGAATTGTATTCCCATGATGGGTAGAAAGAGTAAAGTAAGCACGACTTTGTTTGCATGCTTCGCTTCTATACAAAGTAAGAAAGATTATAATTGAATCCGTGAATCATTTTTCAGTCATTCATTTAATGATAAATAACTACAAGTGAAGCTTATCCCCTATCATCTCATTGGCCAACCTCGACCCCTGTTATTTTGAGGTCATATCTAGTATTCAGAGTTTGCCTCGATTTGGTACCGCTCTTGCTGCCCACAGCGAAACATGCTTTACCCCTAGATGTCCAGTCAATTGCTGTGCCTCAACGCATTTCGAGGAGAACCAGCTAGCTCTGGGTTCGAGTGGCATTTCACCCCTAACCACAACTCATTTGCTGATTCTTCAACATTAGAAATCTATTTTTAGTTTTTTTCATATTCATATATAAATAATACCACATTTTAGCCAGTGTCATCTCGTGTCATTTATTCATATCGTTTTCATGTCGTATCACTGTGTGGTGTCTAATTGTCAATTGGGTATTTAAACTCCATAAAAAAAGGCTAAGATTGTGACCCAAATCTTTTAAGGAATATTAACAGATTATTATCCAATACATTACCAATGAAGGTTTTTGACTTTACAAAGCGAGTTTAAGATAATGACACATATCTTTTAAGAAATATTAAATAAATAAATAAGAAAGTGAGGTATATGGCACCATCATAACTACGCTTGTGAAGTCTTGCAATATTTAGACAATAATTCATATATATGAATAGGGGTCCACTTACACTAATGTAAAACAAATTGTTTTACACACTTTTTATAACTTCATGTAGGATTAATATTTTTGCAAACCAAATGTTAGATAACAACCCATTCGTATTTATCATACACGTAAATTTTTGAGTCAATATGATATTTCTAGCATCAAAGTTATCAACCAATATATTACTTGATTTTATGTCTCTATGAACAACTTTTGGTTCAATAGCCTCATGCAAATAAGCCAACTTGCAACATTAATTTTAGGTAACAAATGAGATTAAAACCAAGGGAAGCATCGACAACCAAGATTTAGTTAAAGGCAGACATACACCTTGGCATTGCCAAAAAGAATCTTTATGCAAGCCTCGCAAGTAAGATAACCCTTGTGACACACATCGCCATTGAGCCATTACTCCAAATTCCCATTATTGACATATTCATAAACCAAAATCTAAGATTTTATAGTAGAGAATTTACAAAACATTAGTAAAGATCACTTTCCTTTTTACGCAACCTGGATTATAAGAACACTGACACAAAAAAAGTACCTTAACTCTCATATAAGGAAACAAAGTCAAAAGGAGCCACCACAACTTTGCAAATCATAGGGCAGCAAACATAAAACAACAAGGTACCTATTCGTGCCCTCTGTGTAGTGCCTAAAAAGTAAAACTAAGTTTTTATGTCGCACATGACCAATGGCTTCAACTGTAAGACCCGAATTTTTTATGTAGCTTATCCCTTATGATTCTTATATGCACAAACATTTTATATGTTGATTGAATCATAAGAAGAGTATTTACTACAAAGAAAATTGTAAGTAAAGTGGTTAAACACACATAAGCTACAAAAAGGCCAAATAAGGGCTATAAGAGCCACAGGCTAAACCAAATGGATCTAAATTACTCTGACTGAAGAGAAGAACTTATGATGTGAAAATATAGAGAACTCAAGAAGGAAAGTCGGTTTGATTTGGTCCCGAACACATTGAAGTAGAGGAAATGCCAAAAAGGGCTAAACGAGTCTGAAATTGTCTGTTTGAGAGGTATTTGATATATTCGCCTCCCGAAAATGGCCCAAACATAAAGATGAGAGTGTGAACCATGGAAAGTGACACTTTTGGATTTTTGAAAAAAGTCAAACGTGGTCAATGGCTAAAAAAAGTGGACTTTGACCAAAGTTGACTAACCATGGTTAGAAATTAATCTTAGTATGAAGAAAAAATTGGAAAAAATAATTTTAGCTAGAATACAAGATATTGATCCCCTAAAGTAAAGAAAATTTATTTGGATGAATTCTGGATTTAATTTAATGGTTAAAAATGCAATGGGCCAAAGTTGGAATTTTAAAGCCGATTAAGGTATAAACAAGTTGTGGCAGAATTTGGAAAGCCCAATGGGTCGAATTTTTGAGCCATTTGGTGGGCCCAATATGAAGACAATTAAAGGCCCAATTGGTAGAAATATTTTTAGCCCAAAAGCCCAAAAGAAAAGCCCAAACCGAAAGCCCATTAGTATAAATTAAAAACCATTAATAAAAGGTAGCAAAATTCAATTTGGTAACTATCACTTAAACAAAGGTAGCAAAATCCAAAATGATAACCATTACCTAAACCTTTTGAAAGTCAATTAAGGTGGTTGGATTTTAGACTTAATGGCTAAGTCTTTGGCTTATAAATACCAGTCAACACATAATCATCTTCATCCTTTCATTTTCGACAAAGTGAAGAAATCATAACCAAATAGTTTCCAAGCTTTCTCTCACTAAAAATAACTAGGATAAAGGCATATTTGGAACTTGTAATCTTCATGAAAGTTATTCCAAATTGAGAGAGGAGTAACATAGGTTGGAATTGGCTATCAAGGAGCCATATTGAGAGAGACAAAAATCAAGGAACTTCTGACCAAAGTGGGAAGTATGAGCTAGGTGAGTTTTCAAGCTTCCAACTTCATATATGTTAATCTATGGATTATATGGAGTTGATTTGCATATGTTTTATAGATTGAAACACATGAAATCACTATGAACATGTGATGGTCGAAAGTTGGTATATGAGTTTTGATAAATGCTCATGTGATTTTAAGACATGTATAGGTTGATATGCATATATACATTATTATGGCATGGTAGCTATAATCAAATTGTTCATATGGATAGTTGTATGATGTTGGCATATAAGGTGTTTGATAAAATGCCAACATGAACTATAGGAAAGGCTTAAGACATACCAACTAAGTGTTTGATAAAATGCCTTTGTGAATTGGCTAGTAAATGGCCATGAGTGGTGTGGTGTTGCATGACCGACGGCATGATGGCTCTCAGCCACATGCCATGGCCGAGAAGGCTAATGGGCCAAGCCGACGTGGTCTAGACCCAATGATGTGTTATGGGCCTCGAACAAGCCCAATAAGAGTTGGTGGGCTCCACAAGCCCAATAGGCCTAACGTAAATAAATAGTGAAGTGAAATGGGCTTAAGACAGAGTTAGGCCCATTAAGAGTTGTTAAAGCCCAACAAGAGTAAACGTGCCTATTAAGTGAAATGGAATGTATTAAATGTGTAATACAGTAGGAAAAGTGTAACTAACCTGATGAATGGTTATATGCAGCTAATCAGACTGCGAGATTGAGCAGCACCGAGGAAGTGAGGTCACGTGATGTGATCCGAGGTAAGGGACTTTTGCGAGTAGTTAGAGATGTTTGCACGTATTTTCATCTGCTTTTACATTCACTTAAAAAGTCTGAGGGTCAGAGAAAGTGAATAATATTTATAGCGACCCGATAGTGGCAAATTATGATTTTGCCCTTAGTCAAAAAGTCAACTTTTAAGAAAAGTTGTAAAAAGCATGGAAAACCTGTTTTTGAGTGTTTTTACTACTGTTTAGCAAAAGAGTAGATAGATGGGCTAATGTTTTCATGGTTGATGTGAAATAGCATAATTTATAGTGCTGATTTTAATGTTTTGAAAAATCATCCCTTTCAAAGAGCCATCTATCGAATTATGTGAAAAAAAATTGTGCTGGAGCACAACTCGCACTTGATTTCAGATGTTTTTCACATACATTAGTGCTAGAGTATAACTCGCACTAGATTTTCATGACATGCATGATAGAGTACTGAAGCATTGCTCGTACCCAGTTTTATATGATATGTTTGACAGAGTGCTGGAGTGAATTGGTCGTACTCGAATTTTACCTGAGATGCACGACAGAGTGCTAGAGCGTTGCTCGTACTCGAATTTTCACATGATTTATACATGACATAGTACTGAAGCGATAGCTCGTACTTGATTTGATGAGTTTTATGCATAACATAGTACTTAAGCGATAGCTCATATTTGTTTTGAAATGAGAACTATGCATGACCTAGTGCTAGAGATTACTCTCACTAGTGTTTGATATTTGAGATGCATAAACAGTGTTTGAACGGGGTGTCGACTGTGAGTCGCACTCAAAGGTGCGCACTGTAGTTTTTACGTGATATATAAGACATATTAGAGAAATCGTGACGATTTTCTCGTGTAGACTGAGTGTCGCACTGTGAGATGTTTGCACGTGGATTTAGAGACGTGACATTTATTTTTCATAGTATGAAGGCTAAGACTTATGGTAAGCACCCGACTATCAGGTATATCCATAACATGAGGGCAAAGACTTATGGCAAGCACCCCGATCGTAAGAAGAGGGTCCACGAGTGTACGTTGTACCGTGCAAGTGGCCTGGAGTACACTGTACCGTATGTTGTTGTGGAGTTGTGGAGTTGAGGAGAGAATAGTTGGCGGTTGTGATGGGCTGACCACCCTCTCATTACAGTAGTGATTGCCCCGCACACTGAGTACTATGTTGCCTGGGATCAACATTGTAGGATATGGCCATAGTCCAGGAGAGTATTGCGTTTAGCCATCGAGTCTCGCATTATATATCACTTGATTTCATGATACAGTTAGACCTGAGGGATGGGTTGGAACTCGGTTAATGTGTTGTGAATGATTGAAATGCCATATTTACTGTGATTTGAATATAATTGGCATGACTTATCTAAAGGCATTATGAAATTGTAAAGATGCATTGTTTTGCACGAAATGCCAATGTTTTGAGAACTCAGCATGATTTTGTACATGGGATTTAAATCTGTAAAATTATATATATATTTTAAATTCATGCTTTTGTAGTGAGTTAAGGAAATAATGTTTTCGAGGCAGAGTATTATTTTCAGTAGATAGTGTGGATATCTACTTGCTTGCCTGATTTCTTTACTAAGCTGTGAGCTCACCCCTTTTTATTTCCCCGTTTCTACAGAGCGTCCGTAGTAGTTGAGCATAGCTGAGGTCTGGTATTCCTTGTGTCCGCTGCATTTCCATCGAGCGAAAGGTATACATACACACGTATGATTTTGGATCTGAACATATAAACACCACAGTGATGTCAACGTATGTAATATGGGGGATGTATTTGTATTTAATATATGTGAGCTCACTATGAGACAAAAGAAATTACAGTCAATAGATAGTTATATTGACATGTATGAATGATAAAATAATGTGGAAGATGTGTCTAATACCGAATCACAGCCCAAACATTAGTGAAGAGAAAGGTAAGTAAAACACGAAAAATTTGTAGTGGTTTTTGGGTAGAAGTCACGGACGGTCATGACATCAACTTCCAACTCAAACTCTTCATTAGCTTGTCCTCAAAAAATAAACACGGAATCATTATCAGCTAACCTTACATGCTTTGTACAACATAACAAAAGCAAAAACATCAATCTTTAATAGAAATAAGCTTCTCCACAACATATGGATCGTTAAGGAGCTTTTTATAGCTACAAGGGTCCCATTAATCAGATTGCCTCTATGAACAACTCCTTTTCCACCATCAACAATAATATTATCCTTTGAAAATTGATTCGTTGCAAAATATAGTGAACCAATGACCCAACCCAGATATGAAAATTCAAGCAAGCCAGACAAAGGTAAAGGAGCAGTTAAAGGATGTATCATCTTTGCAATGGTAAAAATTGTCTCTCTAGCATACTTTGCTAATTCTCACTTAATTGATCTAAAATAGAAAAACATGAAATTTTAAATAAAGATTTTAATTTTTACAAACTAACAACAATAATAATAATAATAATAATAATAATAATAATAATAATAATAATAATACTGAAGTGACTACACATAACATCCAACTCCAACCATGTACACCAAATGTGCCATGAAAAATCCAAGTTATCTAAAAGCAAATACAAAAGAATACAATCAGAAGATAGTAGCTTCAATATCTTTTCCTTCCTAAACAAGAACACTAACTAATTTACCATTACAATATTTCTTATGAATGTATAGCAAGGAAAAGATTGCAAGTGGTAGAAAATATATGTTTTAGATGCCAAAAATGCCATAGTTAAAATGATGGGAGAATTTTATGTTTACTAAAGCTGTAAGGCTTTTTGATCATCATGTTTCAAGCCCTTTCCCTATTCATATAAATAACGTAAGCTTCATCCCTAACTGCCTATCAAAGCAATAGGTAAGATGGATTTGGAAACTTGAAAAGATAACATGTAGAATTGATAAAGACAGGCTTCAACCAATAAAAAAAATGGTATATTAAGATTATAATTCTTAAAGGATTATTCCAGTTGTATGATCAATAACTTACTATTAAAACCAAATTGGCTTCTTTTTGTCAAATACAGCGTCAAGATGCATAAAGAGAAGGCCTCTCCTATTTGGAACTTTTCAAGAAGCAATGCAACCTTCAAATACATAATCTCAGCTCCAGTACAACACCAAAAAGAAAAATTTTCATAGTACAAAAGTGAAAACCCATTACCTTGATTAGTTAAAGCAATACAAACAAAACGTAATCTCATAAAATTTGTAAATTTTATTCCTAATTTCCTTTTCCTTGCATCCTTAAAACTCCCAATTTGGAACTTTAAAATCAACCATAAACAAAAAAAAGCCATATGCAAGACTCGGTTAGTTGACCCAATTTGGAAAACTCAGATTCAAAAAGAAATACCTAATAGAAAATACACGAAATTTATAATATAAATAATCATATATAATACTCAATCAATGTGCAGACAAATTTTGGCCATCATGTAGTTAAAGTGGTAATCTTTTATATTAATAATAAAGTGATTATGGAACATCAATTCGATTCATTGCAAAAGCAAATAATTCATTAACATTAACTCACCTTAGCTAAAGATAATACTTAAACATCAACAATGCACCACATATATCCATCATAAATTAATCTTATCATCTATTATTTATTAACAATATTGTAACGCCCCAATTTACAATACTATATGGTTGGGCTATGAGTCGATGCTGGATCAATACAGTGAATTCGACTATATTCATATGTCTTCATGGTGATCAATTTACGTAAAAAGACATGGAGCTGCTTTCTAATTAATCAGTATAATAGTTCTTTTACAAAAAATATTATTGTTCACATTCCCCACACACATCTTCATATACATTACTGTACTAACAAAATTTATATACAAAATAAATGCATGTACTGGGTATACCTTTAACGTGTGAGAATGGTTCGCTGACGTATGGCTGTGCAAAAGAATTCAACTTATATAAACGGTCCCAGCTACTAACGAGGCTCTGTGGAGGAAAGTAAGGGGTGTGCTCAACTTTCTCAGTATAAAAAACTACCTGGCAGGTAGATAACTACACTATCTACATATGCCCGCAAAATAAACTATTCATAAAAATATAATGAGTTGTTGGCCGTTGAGTAAAATTCAAAATCAAAAATCAATTGCGGTATCAATATCGATAGATAAACATTTTACTGTAATTAAATAAAGGATTTTTAAAACTGTATACAATGTCTTATTGTGACGACTGTGTGGCACTTTGTTCCCGCAGGATTAAAGAGGTCGCCCTCATAGTCTCTTTATATAGTAAAATAATACAGTTCTATATGATAAAACAATTAATAGGGTCACTTCAACAAATCAAATAGACGAGACATGGCATAACATACTACAAATAGAAATCAGTATGACAATTGGCCAATGTCGGTGACTCCGGGTATTACTAAGTAGTCAGTTACCCAACGGCTCACAGTACAGTATGTCCGAAGACCAATAACATGGTACAATGTACTCCACGTGCATCCACACAGTATAGCGTACTCCGTGGACCACAGTAAGAGTGACAGTTCAGTAATAGTAACAGTGCAGCATGACTAATCATCGCCTTTGTCTCAAAATCAGTGCGAGTCAGATCATCTGACACAATCAGCACCCGTTTAAGCACATTTATCAGTACTAATTTATAAGCAAATTATTTTCATCAAAACAGTTCTAAAACTCAGTACAATGCATAAAGCGATTTAAAAGGAGCAGACTTGCCCTTTTTCAGTCAAAATCCCAATAAACAGTCTATAGTAATTAGATTCAGGATTTTCGATTCAAAACCATAATTCACGTTTTATCAGTGTCTCTACAAACAAATTAGATTTGTAAGGGTAAAGTTAGACTATTTAACTTAGGCAAGAAAAAAATTCATAATTTTCAGAGTTATAAAATCGGCCTACTATTTTTATGTAATTTTGGTAACTATGAAATTCAGCCTAGAATTTTATATCTACAATTCCACAGAAATTACGCATAATTATCTCTATCAGAGCATAAGAATTTTCCTTAAAGTAAAACTTTTCCTAAAATTCATATCTCTGAATCAATAGAAAATACCTGTAATTATCACAAACAACACACGATAATTTTTCTTACATCGGTGTCTGTCAGTAATCCTTAATGCCTCAACATTACGAGTTAGTGGGTCCACTCTGTTCAGGTTATTTCTCTAGAGCTCTTTTCCTCGGTTTTCCTAATTTTCTCTATGCCTTTATTCTAACTTCAATACTTCTACTTATATCTTTATGTATATATAATCTTTTATACATATACACATAAATATATTTTCTTCCATTTTTTTGAATTTCCTTCACGCCTTTTTTTCCTTCTTCTTCTTTTCTTTCTCTTCACTGTTTCCCCCTCTCGGCACCGTTCCTTAGCATCTCATCACCTTTCTCGGTGCTGTAACCTCCTTCATCACCATCCTCTCATTCTCGGCCATCATCATCCTATCACCGCCAACTCCAACATTCTCCTGCTATCACCATTTCCAACTCTTTCATCTGCCTCTGCTCCTACCCGACGCCCAGCTACCATTGCCCCTATTTTCAGTTTACCACAGCTTTTGGGTCCTTCCAACAACCAACCTATAATGCCTGTAGTTTTAAATCTACTTCTTATGAAGCTATGATGTAAATGTACATTGTTACATGTGTATAAATGACAAAAGGATGTAAGGGTGATGAATCTAATGTATAATCCATAGTTTCAAGTGTGTGCACAAGTTTCATTTCCTATGAACTATACGGAATGGATACTATTATGCTTTGGTTGTCTACGGAATGTAAAATAAGGCTTTAGGCAAATAAGAATGAATTACAAAGTGAAAATCTGCAGAAAATTATAGAAATTGGGATGCAAAGGAAGAGCAGATCGATCTCCCATGAAGGAGAGATCGATCCCCTCTCACAAAATGTCTAATAACCACAGCTTTTGGGTCCTTCCAACAACCAACCTATAATGCCTGTAGTTTTAAATCTATTTCTTATGAAGCTATGATGTAAATGTACATTGTTACATGTGTATAAATGACAAAAGGATGTAAGGGTGATGAATCTAATGTATAATCCATAGTTTCAAGTGTGTGCACAAGTTTCATTTCCTATGAACTATACGGAATGGATACTATTGTGCTTTGGTTGTCTACGGAATGTAAAATAAGGCTTTAGGCAAATAAGAATGAATTACAAAGTGAAAATCTACAGAAAATTGCAGAAATTAGGATGCAAAGGAAGAGCAGATCGATCTCCCATGAAGGAGAGATCGATCCCCTCTCACAAAATGTCTAATATCAGTCCAATTGAACAAGGCAGATCGATCTCATAGGAAGACAGATCGATCTCCTTAAGTATCATCCTAGAAGAAATCGATCTCTCAAAAGGCACAGATCGATCTCCAAATGTCTCGTCCAAGAAGAGATCGATCTCCCTTAAGCAACAGATCGATCTCCCCTTTTACAAACAGATGGATCTCGTTAAGAATTGTGAGGAGAAGATCGATCTCTTATAATAGGCAGATCGATCTCCAAGAAGAATTTTGTTTGCAACAGATCGATCTCATCATGAAGAGTAAATCAATCTGGTAGTAGTTACGTTAGGTGAAAGGACTATCAAACCATGCAGAGATCGATCTCTACAAGGGACTAGATCGATCTCATGTCTCTGCATTTATAAAAAGAGCTCGGGATTGGATTGAAAAATTAGATTTCCTTCCTACCAAACCCGCACCTATCCATTTCCCTCAAAGAATCAAGCTTTCTCACTCTAAATATCACTACATTCCAGCTAGATTTGGAAGAAGCTCAAGAAAGGAAAGTTGTTCCTTGAAGTAAGGAGAACAACATACCCAAAAATCACACATTGGTTTGATTAAGAGGAAAAGAATAGACTACTATGAGTTTGGCTAAGGAAAAAGCTAAGCTAGGTAAGTTCTTCAACCCTCAAGCTTTAAATTTGAGTTTTTAGACACTTAATGGGTTGAATGGTATGTGAAATACAGATAGAAATGATGATTATAGTGATGAGTGACTAATATAAAGAGGGAAGTCATGAGGAAATACTTATGGAGAAGTGATGGAAAACCTAAGAGAAGGTATAGTGATACTAGTGGAAAAGGTAAAATAATATAAAAAGCTTGAGAAGTATGAATAGATAAATAAATGAAATGTGGATGTTTGGGAGAAGGAAAAGAAAATAGCTTAATGATTTACACGTGTAGATTGGAATACGTCGGAACACGATTAATCCAGGTTGCGAACGGAGCAAAAGAGACGAAGCAGAATACAAGCGCGATTCGAGGTAAGGGATTGTATGTTGACGATAGAGATATTTGTACGTATTTTACAAAAATTTTAATAGTTATGATGCTAGTAGTATATGCTTAGATATTGATCCATAAGCGATATGAAATGTACTATGGTATAAATTGTGAAAATGGGATGCGGTAAGGAAATAGCATGACATGCATGGTTTCGATGTTTTTCACAACTATGTATTGATTTTGTGACTAAGAAATGATAATGGATAGGTTGGCTAGTTTTTACATGTTTAGCATGGAACGACTTGCTACGTTAATAAACATGATTTAAGTTGTAAATTAGAAAAATAACCACCTATCATATTTGAGATGGGAACTGGTGTTGGAGCATTAGCTCACACATGTTTTAATGATTTTGGTTATGATGGCGGTTTTTACCCGATATGTTTACATATTTTTTATAAACCGTGCTGGAGCGTAGCTCGCACGTGGTTTTATGATGATGATGATGTGCTAGAGCCTCGCTCGCACAACGATTTTTGAGATGATACAGTGCTAGAAGCAGTTGCTCACACTGAAAGATACCGTGCTGGAACCTTGCGATGACAGTGTGTCACGCTGATTCTGCTAACTTGGTAAATGAAACATGATTAAGGATGATAAGTCCATAGGTGTAAGGTAGATGGACTGGGTCCACGGGTATACGTTGAACCGTGTAGTTGTCCTTAGAATACTATGTACTGTGCTGGGTGCACGTGGGTACGAGTATCGCGTAGATGACACATGGCGTACATTGTACCGTGAGTATATGTGATGTGATGAGGAAGATGATGATGATTAAGATGAGCCGAAGGGTAGGACTGACCCATCCCCCTTTAGGCGAGTGATGTCCTGTGCACACCTGATCAGTGAGGCCTGAGATCACTGACTATGGCCATATGTCGTGGATATTTGTTTGCCTAAATTCCCTACCTGTCTTAGAGATAAGAGAGATGTGATGAAATGAAATGTGTTGTGAAAAAAAAAAGAGATATTATGATTTGATAAATATCTAGATTTGAATGTTTGTACTATGATAGCACTGTTTTATGATAAGTTGCTTAAACAGAAACATTAAGCATTGGTTTTATGAAATTGTTTATGAGGGAAAAAAGGTTAAAATGCATTTTCTATTGATAATTTCATCTATAATGAATGATGAATTTTGTTAATCATGCATGAGCTACGTAGATAGTACAGTATCTACCTGTTAGCATTCTTTTTCTCACTGAGCTATGGTTTGCTTATACCACTATCTTCCCCCATATACTGAGAAGTAGGACAGTGCGGTGATCTCCAGATCTTTTGTGTTGATCAGCTCCTACCAGTTGCTAAGGTATAAGAAATGTATATACATAAGCATTTTGTATCTATTTTTTTGTATCGCACAATCATACATTGACAATGAGAAATTTGTATGGGGGTGTTATGGAATGATATTTTACTTAGCCCATTGATTTTGTATATTTGCACACATGCTTGAGAGTGTGCTTTTTAAATTTTTAAATATATCCACTATAAATGTATGGAATTAGTAGTTACATTGGCTCACACCCAACCGTATGTAGTATACGTATGGATGAAGAGCACCCGGAGTCGGGGTGTGATAGAATTTGGTATCAGAGCCAAGTTAGTCTAATGTGAGTCGATGTTTAGGACTAAGAAAATATACATCCTAAGTTACTGTGTGATATTCAGATACAAATGTGTATACAGAGTTGGTAGTGATCTAAGAGTTTGTTATGAATGCAGAAAAATCAACAAGCCTGTGAGCTATGCCTAAGAGTCACTGCAAGAGGGGGGAGAGCTCAGGGGTGAAATGACAGAACTGAGAGACATAATAGATCATCCTCTAGTCATAAACCCCATTATCAGGTAGAAGCTTCCAATCCTCAGGTTGCCAGATTAGAGGAAGACATGCATACGATGATGACCATGATTGGTCAGCTCATGTCTATATTAGAGGGTATACCCGGTACAGCAGGAAAGGTTGCATCGAATCCCCCAACAGCTATACCTGAACCTAAGAATGCTGCACCTGCACAACCTAAACCAGATAGACCACAAGGTCCTTCTATTCGGCTAGTTCCTCCTCCAGTGGCCCCACAGCAGTATGAGGATGATGATTTTAGGCATGGATATGACTGTGATATGGAGAGGTTGAGGCATTTTATGGACTTTAAGCCTCCTTCTTTTAGTGGGATAAAGTATCCGGTAGTGGCAGAGGATTGGATCAGTCATATGGAGAAGTTGTTTGACTTTTATAGATGTTTGGCTACGGAGAGAGTAGCGCTTACGGCCTTTGTATTGAGGGGTGAAGCAGAGCACTGGTGGAAGTCCACCAGACCTATGTTGAGAACTCAGGGTACAACAATCATATGGGATATGTTTTTGGCTGCTTTTAGTGAGCAATATATCCCAGATACTGCTCGGCGTAGGCTACAAATGGAATTTTTGGATCTGACTCAAGGAAACCGAACAGTGGATGAGTACGAGTCACGATTCACCTCATTGGACCGATGTGATCCAGACTCTATCAGGAGTGAAGCTATCAGGGTCCGTAGATTTGTTGATAGACTCAGGGTATAACAATCATGTGGGATATGTTTTTGGGTGCTTTTAGAGAGCAATATATCCCAGATACTGCTCGACGTAAGCTACAAATGAAATTTTTGAATCTGACTCAAGGAAACCGAACAGTGGATGGGTACGAGTCACGATTCACCTCATTGGACCGATATGATCCAAACTCTATCAGGAGTGAAGCTATCAGGTTCGTAGATTTATTGATAGACTAAGGGTACAACAATCATATGTGATATGTTTTTGGGTGCTCTTAGAGAGCAATATATCCCAGATACTGCTCGACGTAGGCTACAAATGGAATTTTTGAATCTGACTCAAAGAAACCGAACAGTGGATGAGTACGAGTCACGATTCACCTCATTGGACTGATATGATCCAGACTCTATCATGAGTGAAGCTATTAGGGTCCACAGATTCGTTGATGGACTCAGGCCTTCGATTAGAACTAAACTGGCTTCATTTAATGTTGCTACATACAAGGAAGCTGCACGACAGGCCCAGTTGTGTGAGCAGGACTATGACCTGCATATTTTAGAGTTCAGTTGGGGTTTGGACAAGGGTCCGAGGAAACTGGGAGATGGTAAGGGTGCCAGATTTGGTCGAAGATATCTCAGTAAGCGATAAATTGAGGCAGATGAGTCACAGAAAAAGGATGCTAGACCTTTGACGCATCCGACTCTAACACCAGCCAGGGGTATAGTGATTGGTGGACCCCGATCGACTACTGATCAGTGCAGAGTATGTGGCTGATATCATGGTAGTAGGCCCTATCATCTTCAGGGTACACAATGTTTCAGATGTGGTAGGCTTAGCCACTATGCAAGAGATTGCCCAGAAGCAGTTGAAGTAGTCACACGAAGGGTAAGGAGCCGGAGAAAGTTCCTACAGTTAAACCTCCTGCAAGGAAGAGAGCCATGACTGAAGAAAAAGGGAAGCAAGTTGTGGGTCAAGGTAGGGTATATGCAATAGACCAGGCATTAGTAGATACGTCTTCTGAGGTGATAAAAGGTACAATTCTGATTTTTAATTTGGAAGCTATAGCTTTATTTGATTCTGGTGCTACGCATTCCTTTATATTACCTGAATGTGCATTAAATTTAACAGGATGTGTAAAACCCACGTATTTAAATGGGATTTTATTAATAAGTACTCCAATGGGAGTTAGTCAATTAGTTGAACAAATATACAAAGATGCTAAAGTGAGAGTAGGAGATAAGTGCACGACAGCTAATCTGGTTTTGCTGAATATGTACGACCTTGATGTAATCTTGGGAATGGATTGGTTAGCTATCCATCATGATGTCTTAGACTGTTACTCTAAGTCTATTACATTTTCTTTACCAGAGAAACTCATGTGGTGGACTTGAACAAAACACATCCGTATATAGATAACATTCTCGTGGTTAGAAAATTCCCTGATATCTTTCCAGACGACCTATCGGGATTGCCACCAGATAGAGAAATGGCATTTGGTATAGATCTGACACCTAGAACAGAGACAATATCCAAACCACCATATAGGATGGCTCCAGTTGAACTAGAGGAATTAAGGAAGCAATTGCAAGATATGCTAGATAAAGGGCTTATAAGCCTGAACGTCTCAGCATGGGGAGCTCCGGTATTTTTTGTGAAGAAAAGAGATGGGAGCCTTAGGTTGTGTATTGATTATCAGATGTTGAACAAGGCTACCATCAAGAATAAGTACCCCTTACCATGCATTGACAATTTATTGGATTAGCTTCAGGGAGCATGTATCTTCTCCAAGATAGATCTGAGGTCTGGGTATCATTAATTGAAGATTCGGAAAGAAGATGTGCCCAAGACAGCTTTTCGCTCTCGCTATGGTATTACAAATTCCTAGTGATGCCTTTTTAGGTTAACAAATACGCCATCAGCTTTTATGGCTCTAAGTGTTCAAGCCATACCTAGATCAAATTGTGATAGTATTCATCGATGATATATCAGTGTATTCCAGATCCAAGGAAGATCACGAGCAGCACTTGAGGATTGTTTTACAAACTCTCTGAGAGAGAAAGTTGTATACCAAGCTTAATAAATGTGACTTTTGGCTAGAGCATATATCTTTTCTGGGCCATGTTATATTGAAGGATGGGGCGTTAATGGATCCATCGAAGATTGAGTCTATTATTAAGTGGGAATAGCCCAAAACAGTCACAGAGATCAGAAGCTTTCTGGGTTTGGCAGGTTACTACAGGAGATTTGTAGAGGGTTTCTCTTGATTGGCTGCTCTGTTAACCCGTCTTACGAGAAAGAATGTGGAGTTTATGTGGGATGCAGGATGTGAGAGGAGTTTCCAGGAACTTAAACACAGATTAACCATCCGCCAGTTCTCACCATTCCTAATAGCTCGAGAAACTATTCTGTTTACACAGATGCTTCATACTAAGGACTGGGCTGTGTTTTGATGCAAAATGGAAGGATAGTTGCTTATGGATCCAGACAGCTGAAAGATCATGAGTAGAACTACCCCACTCAAGATTTAGAGTTGGCTATCGTAGTATTTGCATTGAAGATATGGCACCACTACTTGTATGGTGAGAGATTTCAGATATTTACGGATCACAAGAGTCTTAAGTATTTGTTCTCACAGAAAGAGTTAAATATAAGATAGAGAAGGTAGTTAGAACTCCTCAAAGACTATGATTGTGAGATTTTATACCACCCGGGGAAGGCGACTGTGGTTGTCGATGCATTGAGTAGAAAGAGTCTCGGGTTGATATCATATATGATGGTTAGGGAGCACGAGTTGTTGGAAAAATTCACGAACCTTAGATTAGATGTGACCCCATTTGAGATTGGGAGTTATGGGATTATAGCCAGCTTGAGATTAGAACCGGAATTGATTGAGAGGATCCGGCAAGCTCAACAGAATGATCAATGGTGTATTGATGTAATTAGCCAAATTCAAAAAGGTGAGGGCACTGATTTTGTATTGAGATCAGAGGGACTACTAAGTTTTGGAAATAGAATGTGTGTCCCCAATGATCCAGAGTTTAGGAAATTGATTCTATCAGAGGCTCACTCATCGAGATCACAATACACCCAGGGAGTAGTAAAATGTATCAAAATCTCCAGAAGGTATATTGGTGGTCTCGAATGGAAAGATATGTAGCTGAGTATGTTGCTAGATGTCTCATCTGTCAGCAAGTTAAGGTATAGCATTAGAAACCTGGAGGATTTTTGCGACCTCTACCGATACAGACATGAAAGTGGGAGCACGTCACCATGGATTTTGTTTTGGGATTACCGAGAACCCGTAAGAACCATGAAGCTATTTGGGTTATAGTAGATCAGTTAATGAAATCGACACACTTTTTCGCTATGAGATCTACAGATACCTTGAGTGCATTGGCGAACTTGTATGTACAAGAAATAGTGAGATTGCATCGAGTCCCAGTGAGTGTTGTTTCTGATAGGGATGCCCGCTTCACTTCCCATTTTTAGGGACATTTTCAGGAAGCAATGGGGACCCAATTGAACTTTAGCATTGCCTTCCATCCTCAGACAAATGGTCAATCACAGAGGACTATACAGACCCTGGAGGATATGTTGAGAGCGTGTGTGCTGGATTTTAGAGGCTCATGGGACAATCACTTGCCACTGATTGAGTTCGCCTACAATAATAGTTATCACTCAAGCATTGGTATGGCCCCTTATGAGGCATTATATGGTCAAAGATGTTGATCACCCATTGGTTGGGAAGAAGTTGGTGACAGACAGTTGTTTGCTCCTAATTTAGTTAGACAAGCCTTAGAGGATGTTCGGATAACATGTGAGAGATTGTGAACAGCTCTAAGTCGACAAAAGAGCTATGCTGACATGAGACGGAGGTCACTCGAGTTCGCTGTGGGTGGGTCTGTATTTTTGAAAGTATCTCCTTCTAAGGGAATAACGAGGTTCGGGAAGAAAGGAAAACTAAGTACCACCTGAGCTAGCAGAGGTCCACAATGTCTTCCATGTTTCCATGCTCAGGAAGTACTATCCGGATCCATCACATGTAATTAGCTATGAGCCATTGGAGGTCAAGAAGAATATGTCATATATAGAGAAACCGATCCTGATATTGGATAGAAAAGAGAAGGTGTTGTAGAACAAGTGGATTTCATTGGTTAAGGTCCTGTGGCAACGTCATAAATCAAAGGAAGCCACCTTGGAGTTAGAGGACTTGATGAAGGAGAAGTATCCCCAACTTTTTGAGGAATGAACTTGATACAATTTGGAGGACCAAATTTTCTAAAGAGGGGAGAAACGTAATGCCTGTTGACACGCCCTGAAGGTAATGTCCGCAAGTGCACAGGTCGTACAAGTAATAATGGGATATGAGTCCCGAGTTATCGTCCCTCAGAGAAGTTGGTTAGCCTAATTAACTACCGGTTAATCTTAACCTAAGTATATTCTAGCAAATTATGAAATTAAGGGAGTGATCTACATGGCTAAAATTAAAATTACTGGAAAGCAATAAAATAATAAGAACTAAAGAAAATAAAACTGAGCAAAATTTACTTACAGTGCTCTAAGCAATTAAAAGAAAATACCTACAAAATTAATTAAAACTGTTAACATTGATTAACGCAATTAAAATAAACTGCAATTATAAAAATAACAAAGCAAGATTAATTATACTAAAATTAACAAACCTAAAATGCAATTAAACTACTTAATCAAAATGCAAGTTAAACTAACTTAAGATTTAATGAAATAAATTTACCCCTAATCTAATTCTAAATGAACACTTAATTAACTATCAACCTAATTAAAACTAAGTTTTATACCACTAAGCAATAATACTAACATGCAATTTAATTAAAGACTCTAAACTAAGCTAACAAATTAAATTGAAATTAAACTATACTAAAAATGCATGAAAAAGAATAAATTAGCTACAATGCACTAGCCAAACAAGGCCTTAGCAAATTGCAAAACATCAAAGTGTCCCCATAACACCACTGTTAATTGTCTTTCTTCAGTTTGTCCTCCATTTCTAGGTGATGGCCTCGGTTTGTCCAATCTTTTGCTCCTGCCGTGCTACTGCCAACACTCCTCGATCTCTGCCCAGCTACTGCGTACAGGTTGCATGTCTCTACCTGCTTCATTGCCTAGGTGTGTCCAGCTCCCACTCTCGGTTCTGTCCTGCACGCAATACAGCCCCTGCACGTCTCCAACTGCTTTGGTTTCATTCATTAGCTTCATTTTCTGCCCATGCTGCTACCTGCTAAGGCATGCTCTACACGTCCTCGGTCCCGATTCCCTGTAACCATCGCTAGCAGTAACGTGCTCCATCTTCTTCAGTTTGACAGCAGCCCGCACACATCCTGCTTCTGTATTGTTTCTACTCCATCATGCATCAACTACCAAACAACACATCCATTCTTTTCCTGCTATGCTCAACAAAGCAGACCAGTAAACATTGTTGGAATACAGGTTACAGCAGTAAATGAAGAACAAAATAAAGCTTAAAACAACTGAAACTATAAACTAAACTAAATAAAGAAGATGAACAGTAATTAAATCACAAAACAAAGGAGAACAGAGGAAAGAAATTATCCCAAGCTGCTTCCTAACAATCGTCCAGGCTTAGTTCTGCAACCATGGCAGTTGTCCCACTATCTTGTGCAAAACTGCAATTATCCAATAATGCTACGTCAACTACACTACAGCTGCATGTAGTGCTCAGTAGTGAGCAAACTTTAACACCGAATCAAATCAACAGAAAATGGGAAGATCATTCCCAGTCTAAGAATGCAGCAGACATGGGAAACTTTCGGTCATAATCTCAAACTGTGTTCTTAAAATAGAACACAATAATGGTATAAATGCAGTGCTCTAATGAATCACAAGTGGAACAAAGAAATCATAAAGAGCATTTTGCAAACCGAGATGTATTGAACAAAAACAAAACAACAAACATGGAACCTTAGATAAAAGCAAACCGAGAGCAATGAAAAAAAAATAAAACTTAAAAATTAAGGGAAACCGAGAGCTACCTAGGAGATATGAGCTATGTAAATTAAAACTTGAAAAATAAAGGAACTAGATTTAACATAACCGAGAAGATGAAATGATAAATTGTTTGCTATGAAATAGAAAATATCTAAGTCTAGATGATAAAGAGCATAACAATGGAATGAACAGTAAATGTGAAGTTGGAAGCTAACAGAAAACTAAAGAAAACAGGAAAGTAAATCTAAAAAAGTAATCTAAACTATTCTACTCTAAACTACATTACATTACACTACTTAGTCCTACTCCTACTTACATAGTTTTTCAATTGCCATCCTTTCCTATTTATACACACACTTAGGGGTAAAATTGTAATTTTTTCATCCTAGATGAGTTGGCATTGTTTGGCCACTTGTCTTCACACCATTGGCTCCTTGAAAAAAAATATTTCCATGTCATCTGTCTTTTTGTCTAATTGGATGTGCTAGGTGGCATGGCTCGTGTTGTCTGCGTGGTTCAATTTTGATTTTAGGCAAATTCCAGTCTATTTTCTACTGAAATATTCAAAATTCATCCGGATTTAATTTATCTGCAAACATAAGAATTTTAATTAATTAAAGGGGATAATTAACAAAATAAATTGAGGATTTAAATAATTAATTAGGAAATTAAGCACAAATAATTCTAAAAAATATAGAATTATCAGACCCCCAAACTTGAGTTTTTGCTTGTCCTCAAGCAAAACAAAATAATTATAGGAATGACAAGTACTAAACATAATAATTTTCCCAATATCATCATCAAAGAAAAAGTACAGACTATGATCTTAAAGACTCACAATTATAAGTCCAACATTCAGAATCATTCAATCATAAGTCCTAACCCAAATTGGACTCCTCGTGGGTGTGTGAAAGATGTCAAAGTCACTTCATAGTACATTATCCGGATCAGATTATGCAAGCACAGTGAATGCCAAGTCAATGACATGTGTTCATTCCCATAAGTTTGCTTTTCACTTCTCTCTCCACTAATGTAGTCACACTTAACCAAAGATCAATAGGACTTCATTAAGCTTGTAATGTAAGGCTGCGGCTAAGGTATGAAAGTCGATTTAGGTTTAATTACCCCTTAACATGCATTACTTCTAGGATCTTAATGTAAGAGCTCAAATCATTTCCTCCAAACTTATTTATTTCACTAAACTTTTTATTCTATTTTTGTATTTTTCTTCTTTCTTCTTTTTTTTTCTTCTTTTTCTTTTTCTTTCATTTCTTCATTCATTTTTTTAAACAGTACATACTCCTTCACTATCACTTAATACCCATATAGCTCACAATATATCTCAATGACTTTTCATGCTTTTAGGGTAAGGGATAGGAAAAAAAGTATTTAAGCTAAGGAAAATTTTGCAGGTGTATTTACAGAGGAAAGCTTATTTGGCCCAGATGGGTGACTAGGGGTTAAATATGTACAAGGATAGCTAGAAAGGCTCAAACGATCCAAAGATGGCCTAAATCACTTCTCTAATTAAGTGTGATCTAATATTTCGCCTCGAGATCAGATTAAACAAATTCTAGAATATGACGCACAAAATCAATTGAAAAAATGCAATCCTATGTCCATATAAGCTTTCTCTAAATAATTATACAAATTCATGACATGACATGTGTATAAGATGAGGCAATCACAATCAGAATTAAGATAAATTCAAGAATTCAACTTTGTGCTTTTCCTATAATCATGCTTCTCAGTCAATCAAAGTCAGACTAAATCATAGGGTCATATCATCGGAATATGGGAAAACTACATGCTAAGCACTAAATCATCCCAAAATCAAACAATTTAAGCTCATACTATCGAAAGAATTTTAAAAATCTTTCTCAGATTTTTAAAAATTTTTGAAAGTTTTTCTAATTTTTCACAAACTAGCTTAAATGATATCCCTTCCCCCAAACTTAAAGTGCACAGTGTCCTCAGCGTGAAGATAATATAAGAATTTAAGCTCAAGAACAGAGTACTCCCCTTTCTATGATGATGAACAACTGAAGTTTGATTGAAAACGTAATGCTGGAAAAGAAATCTGCAACATAAACAAAGAAAGAAACAACCGAAAAGAAAAAGAAGAAGAAAAAGAACTATATACAAAGTGAAAAGAAAACACAGCCACTTCAAATGCAGCTGAAAAACACAACACTCAACAGCAGGGCGAAGAGTATGAGGGTTAGCCAAAATGGTGATAGAATGATAACAGTTAACTCCTCCTTAGCCCTATCTACTTCCCTATTTTTTTTTCAGATTTCTTATACTTAAGCCTTATATGCTCCTCAATATCCATCTTAAAACACTCTTGAGAGTCATCAGGGAGCTTCAAAGGTTTCAAAACATAGAATATCACCTCCTGATCTAGGACTCTCATAGTTAACTCCCCCTTCTGTACATCAATTAAGGTTCTACCAGTCGCTAGGAAAGGTTTGCCTAGTATAATGGGGACTTCCCTGTCTTCCTCCATATCTAAAACAATAAAATCTGCAAGGAAAATAAACTTGTCCACCTTTACTAAGACATCCTCAATGACCCCCTTTGGATATTTAACGCAACGATCAGCTAGCTTAAGGGTTACTGTGGTGGGCTTGGCATCCCCTATTCCTAACTTCTGATAGATAGACAAAGCAACAAATTTATACTAGCTCCTAAATCACACAGGGCTCTACCAAAGAATAAATGTCCAACAATGCATGGTATGGTAAAACTCCTGGGATCCTTAAGCTTGGGGTAATTTTCTCTGGATAATGGCACTACATTCCTCAGTTAAAGCCACCGTCTCATAATCTTCCAGTCTTCTCTTCCTTGAGAGGATATCCTTTAGAAACTTCACATAACTTGGCATTTGCTCTAAAGCGTCTGCGAAAGGAATGTTGATGTGAAGTTTCTTAAAAACCTCAAGAAATTTGGTGAATTGTTGGTCAAGCTTTTGGTTTTGAAACCTCTGAGGAAAAGGTACTGGTGGTCTAACTGGAAGGGATGTAGTGGTAACATGTATAGCATCAGAGGACTTTGAAGGTTGTGAAGTAGAATAAGGTATAGATGAAGAAGTGCCTAGCTTGAATTCCTTTGTAGCCTGATCCTGATGTTCCTGCTCTTTCTGAGCTGCTTCGTTAGAACCTATGATTTTTTCAACTATAGGCTGTTCAGGTCCAGACTTAACTTGTGGATCATCTAGCTCTCTGCCACTTCGAAGGGTGATGGCTTTGACATGTTCCTTACCCTCCTTTTGCTTAACAGGATTAGCTTCAGTGTTACTAGGAAGGGTCCCTTGAGGACGTTGGCTAAGAGCATTTACTATTTATCCCACCTAAACTTCTAAGTTCTTAATTGAAGTAGCTTGATTTTGCAGGATCATTGAAAACATCTCCTCTAATGTAGGCTTCTTCTCAGCTATTGGTGCGTGGTAGGGTTGTGGTGGTGGTGGTGGTGGTGGTGGATGATGCTGAAATTGTGGTAGGGATGGTTGATAAGGCGGATGATATAGAATTTGCGGCTGTGGTGGTACATGAACTGGTGGAGCTTGAAAAACAGGGGGTTCTACAGGTCTAGAACTAAAAGATTGCCCTTAGTTTTGGCTCCAAGAAAAGTTAGGATGGTTTTTCCACCTTGGGTTGTAGGTGTTTGACAAGGGGTTGTTCTGTTGCTTAGGAGGGGCAACGTACTGAACCGATTCTAAGTTAAGTGGACACCTATCTATAGAGTAGGTATCACTACACAGCTCGCAGGAAAGGAAAGGACTTTGGACAGAATAAACAAGATTAGGACTGGTTGAAGGATTATGTTGGGTGCTGAGCGACTCTACCTTCTTCGTAAGATTAGTGATTTGAGAGGTCAAGGTAGACAAGTCGAGCTCATAAATACCCGTCGACTTCTTTGGAAATTGCCTCTCCAAGGACCATAGATAGTTGTTAGCAGCCATCTTGTCTAAGAGCTTGTAAGCTTCCTCCTCTGTTTTACACATTAGCGCTCCATCCGCAGCAACGTCAACAATGGTCCTATTCTAGCTTGTAAGTCCGTTGTAGAAGGTCTGGGCTTGCAACCACAAAGGTAAGCCATGGTGAGGGCACTTCCTAAGAAGCTCCTTATATCATTCCCATGCTTCGTAAAGAGTTTCCGAATCAAGCTGTGCAAAGGAAGATATATCACTACGGAGTCTGGCCATTTTAGAGGGAGGGAAAAACTTAGCTAGAAATTGATGGGCTAACTCGTCCCATGTAGAAATGGATCCATGAGGTAAGGAGGTTAACTAGTGTCGCGCCCTATCCCTAAGTGAGAATGGGAATAATCTAAGCCTAAGCGCATCATCAGATAATCCATTGTGTTTGAACGTGTTGCACAAGTCCAGGAATTGCCCAATGTGAGCATGTGGGTCATCGTGTGGAAGCCCACTGAACTGTAAAGAAGTCTGGATCATCTGAAGGATTGCAGGCTTAATTTCGAAATTGTTCACAAGGACAGTTGGTGGCCTAATGCGGGTATAATATCCTCCAATCGTCGGCATCGCATAATCTCCAACAGTTCTAATTTCCCTATTTTCTGCCATGATGTTTTGCAGCGGAGCTATTAATTTCCTAGAATCATTTCGAATTTTCCTAAGGGTTCTTTCAATTTCAGGATTTAGAGGAAAGCTATCATAACTCCTGGCTCTACGCGTGCAAACATCTAAAAGTCCTTAGAATTTTTTTTTAATTTTAAATTTTTTAATTTTAATTTTTCAATTAACTAATCAAGATTAAACTTCTAAGTATTTACAACCTAAATATTTACAAGCTAGAATTACACCTAAGCATAATTTCACTGATATTAATTAACGACTAATTAAAACTTCCCCAGCAACGGCGCCAAAAACTTGACATGCCCTGATGGTAATATCCGCAAGTGCACGGGTCGTACAAGTAATAATGGGATTTGAGTCCCAAGTTATCGTCCCTCAGAGAAGTTGGTTAGCCTAATTAACTACCGGTTAATCTTAACCTAAGTAAATTCTAGCAAATTATGAAATTAATGAGAGTGATCTACATGGCTAGAATTAAAATTACTGGAAAGCAATAAAATAATAAGAACTAAAGAAAATAAAACCGAGCAAAATTTACTTATAGTGCTCCAAGTAATTAAAAGAAAATACATACAAAAATAATTAAAACAGTTAACATTGATTAACGCAATTAAAATAAAATGCAATTATGAAAATAACAAAGCAAGATTAATTAAACTAAAATTAACAAACCTAAAATGCAATTAAACTACTTAATCAAAATGCAAGTTAAACTAACTTAAGATTTAATGAAATAAATTTACCCCTAATCTAATTCTAAATGAACACTTAATTAACTATCAACCTAATTAAAACTAAGTTTTATACCACTAAGCAAGAATACTAACATGCAATTTAATTAAAGACTCTAAACTAAGCTAACAAATTAAATTGAAATTAAACTATACTAAAAATGCATGAAAATGAATAAATTAGCTACAATGAACTAGCCAAACAAGGCCTTAGCAAATTGCAAAACATCAAAGTGTCCCGATAACACCACTATTCATTATCTTTCTTCAGTTTGTCCTCCATTTCCAGGTGATGGCCTTGATTTGTCCAGTCTTCAGCTCCTGCCGTATTACTGCCAACACTCCTCGATCTCTGCCCAGCTACTGCATACAGGTTGCACGTCTCTACCTGCTTCGCTGCCCAGGCGTGTCAAGCTCCCACTCTCGGTTATGTCCTGCACGCAATACAGCCCCTGCACGTCTCTAACTACTTCAGTTTCATTCATCAACTTTATTTTCTGCCCATGTCGCTACCTGCCCAGACATGCTCTACCCGTCCTCGGTCCCGATTCCCTACAACCATCGCTAGCAGTAACGTGCTCCATCTTCTTCAGTTTGACAGTAGCCCGCACACATCCTGCTTCTGTATTGCTGCTGCTCCATCATGCATCAACTGCTGAACAGCACATCCATTCTTTTCCTGCTATGCTCAACAAAGCAAACCAACAAACATTGTTGGAATACAGGTTACAGCAGTAAATGAAGAACAAAAGAAATCTTCAAACAACTGAAACTATAAACTAAACTAAATAAAGAAGATAAGTAATTAAATCACAAAACATAGGAGAACAAAGGAAAGAAATTATCCCGAGCTGCTTCCTAACAATCGTCTAGGCTTGGTTCTGCAACCATGGCAGTTGTCCCACTGTCTTGTGCAAAACTGTAGTTGTCCAATAATGCTATGTCAACTACACTACAGCTGCTATGTAGTGCTCGACAGTGAGCAAACTTTAACACCGAATCAAATCAACAGAAAATGGCAAGATCATTCCCAGTCTAAGAATGCAGCAGACATGGGAAACTTTCGGTCATAATCTCAAACCATGTTCTTAAAATAGAACACAACAATGGTATAAATGCAGTTCTCTACTGAATCACAAGCGAAACAAAGAAATCATAAAGAGCATTTTACAAACCGAGATGTATTGAACAAAAACAAAACAATAAACATGGAACCTTAGATAAAAGCAAACCGAGAGCAATGAAAAAAAAACTTAAAAATTAAGGGAAATCGAGAGCTACCTAGGAGATATGAGCTATGTAAATTAAAACTCGAAAAATAAAGGAACTAGATTTAACATAACCTAGAAGATGAAATGATAAATTGTTTGCTATGAAATAGAAAATATCCAAGTCTAGAAGATGAAGAGCATAACAATGGAATGAACAGTAAATGTGAAGTTGGAAGCTAACAGAAAACTAAAGAAAACAGGAAAGTAAATCTAAAAATGTAATCTAAACTATTCTACTCTAAACTACATTACATTACACTACTTAGTCCTACTCATACTGACTTAGTTTTTCAATTGCCATCCTTTCATATTTATACACACACTTAGGGAAAAAATTGTAATTTTTCCATCCTAGATGAGTTGGCATTGTTTGGCCACTTGTCTTCACACCATTGTGTCACGACCCAAATTACCTAAAAATCAGAGTAAATTTTTCGCTTTTTCATTTATTATTTAATTCTTACCTTTCTCTCATCGTGACCATCCTACAAACAGTTGGGCTATGATTCGGTGTTAGTCACTTCACACTATTACCAATCCATTTCCATAATTACATTCACATATCAGAGTTTACTATCTTTTGACCTTAATTAAATACCTATATAATGGTATTTATAACTCTACATCCCCGGTATCATATCCATTTACAGTACTGTGCAATACATATTTAGATATAAAACTATAGAAATGTGTATATCTGTCTCTTGATGGGAAGCAGCGGATACCAAGCATGCAAGTCCTTAGCCGCTTACTAATTACTGTGAGTGCTCTGAAAATATGGGAAATTAAGGGGGGGTGAGCAAACCACACGCTCAGTAAGGCAATTATGCAAGTAAGTAGATAACTCCACTATCTACATGCTCATAATGCCATGCCCTTACAATCCATTTCTTTTCATTAAAATCTCAAACACAAAATCATGCATATATCATGACATAGTTTATCCAAAACTATTTGTGCATATAGAAAAGCATGTAATTCATGCATCAATAGCATTTTATGTGACATCATTAAATCAATATTCAGCATGAATTAAATCAAAATCATGCATTACTTCATGCAATATAAAACAAATCGTGGGATATAATCATTTCATGAATTTATCATTAAAGCATTAAAAACTCATCATGCTACTGCATTTAAATCATTTCATTTAAAAACGCAGTATAAAATAACCCTTTCGGGTCAATAATCTCATAAAACAATTCGTTATAAAATTCTCAGAAAAATCTATCATCATAGTACAAAATCATAAAATCGTAAAATCGGCGGCCTGACCCCTCCCTCGGGTCTACCCTGGTCTATCAGACCACAAGTTATATCATGTGAGACAAGCAGGTGATTATATCAGTAACATCGAGGACTATGGCCATATCCTAGTGATCCCTGCCAACACGGTACCTAGTATACGGGGTATCACACCTGAAACGGGAGGTGGGTCGTCCTACCCGCCAGAACAGCTAACACCAGGATTGTAAGGCCAAGGCTTGCTGCCTCGTGGCTAATGCCACTCCACTCCAACAATCCCCACAGTACAGCGTACTCCGCATGATATACACGGTACAACGTACTCCGTGAACCCAAGCTCAGTCAGGGGTGCCTGCAATAGGTCTTATCCACCTATATCATCTCTGTCTCAGTATGCACGTGTGAGCATATCATCTCACTGTGACACACAGTCTAGAGGAGGCTCCAACACGGCTATATGCATGTAATATAAATCCCTGTGCGAGCGAAGCTCTAGCACGGCTCCATGCATATTCATGATATCAGAAAACCTCGTACGAGCGAAGCTCTAGCACGGTTTCATAAAAATCAGTAAAATCTGCGTACGAGCAGCGCTCCAATACGACTTAAATTGATTATAAATTCAAGTAAAATCCACGTACGAGCAATGCTCAGGTACGGATATGTATAAAAACTCAGTGAAAACCTCGTACGAGAAAAAACTCCAGTACGACTTTAAAATGAGCTATAAAACCATATAAAAGTTCGTGCGAGTAACGCTCCAGCACGAATAAATGCTCAAGTAAATCAAATCTCGTGCGAGTTACACTCCAGCACGGCTTTATGCATAAATAAATCAAATCTCGTGCGAGTTACAGTCCAGCACGGCTTTATGCAAATTTCATATCAAAATAGGATACGAGCTAAGCTCCAGCACCTTTTTATGCATATCAAGTCAAAACAGTTCAAAACCGTCAAAACAGACAAAATAGAGTGCGAGCTAGGCTCCAGCAGCTCTCATGCATATCAAATCATAAAATCAGTGCGAGCAACCGCTCTAGCACATTTTATGCATATGATGTCACACAAATCGGTGCGAGCAACCGCTCAAGCACATTTATGCACATTCACAAACGCAGATATAGTGCGAGCTATATGCCAGCACTATCTGTTTCCATATAAAATTGATAGTTGGCCGTTTTCCAAAGAAATTTCATTTAAATATGAATAACACTTACGTAGTGTTATCTTGTTAAATTTATACAATTACTGGCCAATCTACCGATTTGCTTTGATTAAAACCAATAAAATTCCTTAATTCAAAAAATTTCTTAAATCATGCATTTCATGCATGTCATGCTTTCACCATCCTTAGGTGAACTTCCCTCAATAGGGGTAAAATAATCTTTTCACCTATTTCGATCCTTAAAATCATTCAACCCACTTTTAGGATCATTATACAATATCACTGTATACATACAAATTCAGTGTACAGAAATGCTATTAAAATACGCGTAGCTACCTCTAGCTACTCACACAATTCCCTTACCTCATTTTTCTGTACAGTCTGACCTTTCCCACTGATGTCTTGTCACGCAATCCGATTTGCTACCAATCCAAATTAAATCTCCGACACTGTGGATAAATATTCATCAGGTTAAATACAATATATGTAATTGTATTTCATATGTCCTGGGCTTAATTTTAATCATTGGGCCCGTTTACCCATATTGGGCCCGATTGCACTATACTGGGTCTTAATCGGCCTTAAGCCCGTTTTCCACTTACTATTCACATTATCGAGACCTATTGGGCTCATTGGGTCCATCAGTATTTATTTAGCCTCATTCTAAATTCTCAGATATCTCAATTTAGTATTTACGACAATTTATTCAATTTTCCAGAATTTAATTCATTAAATACGAAATTTAAATTCGTAGTTTATGCGATAAATATCAATCACGCATAACGATGCAAAATTGTCGTAAATAAGGGTTACTTACCCGTTATTCCATGATCGTACACAATTAAATATTTTTTTCGAGTAAACTTTCAGTCGGATATTAATAAAATGAAATATTCCAAAATTTAAATCGGTCAATTCAACCGCTTACCGACTTACCCGTAGCTCGATTGCATCACTGAAATTTTCTCTAATTTTTTCTCTTTTTTTCCCTTTTTTTCCTTTTCTTTTTGGCTGAACCGGTCTGGTCTGGTTTATCATACCTCACTGCACTGAACCGGTCGTACCGGTTCAGGCCTCATTTGTCCTTCCAGCGCCATCCGACCGGTTCCCGGTGCCTCACCACCGTCGTTCGACGCGTCTCTGGCTGAGGGACGTTCGGCTGGCCTCGATCGGAGCCAAGCACCACCGGTGGCCGCCAGATTTTCCCTTTTTCTCCGTGGTAATTCTCCCTTGATTCATCGAATCTCAGAGCCGGTGGGGCACGTCCAGGTGGCTGGGAGGTCGCACGGTGTCGGGCTTCGTTTCCCGGTGGGTGTCGGGCCTCCTCGATCGCCGGTGGTGGCTCGTCCGGCGAGTTCTCTTCCTCGGGTTCGGCTTCCGTTTCTTTCCTCTTCATTCTCTCTCCCCGATATTTCTCCAGTTTTCAATCCAGATTTCAAATTTCGTTGTTTTTATTTATTTATTATTTATTATTTATTATTTATTTTATAATTATTTTAATCATTAAAATAATATTAAAATTTCAAAAATATCTAAAAAAATACTATTTTATTCATTTAATCCGTAAATGAATTTCTCAGTCTTATTTCGGCTTTTCGATATATTTTTTGATTATTTTGGGATTATTTTTTGAAGTGAAAATTTTAATTTATTCCAATAATTTCATATCTTGATCAATTTAATCTGAAATTTAATTATTTCTTCGTTATTGATCAAGATTTCTCAATCCCATTTTTTATTAAATTTTCTTGTCCCGATTAATACCGAATTTTGGTTTTTTGACTGTTTTACCCTTGCACGTGTTCGGGAATACCATTTCAATCCTTTTGCATTTTTAAATGCACTCAAAAATTTCTATTCATTCCCTTATGCTCTTACTATAAAAAATCGGGTCTTACAATCTCCCTCACTTAAGAAATTTGGTCCTCCAAATTAGAACCAAGTCAAATGGGTCCATAAATAACTCCGGGTACATCTATCGTATCATATACTATCATCCTCAAGTGACTTTTTTTCCGAAGTGTAATACTACCAACATACTTAACTAGGGAGATCATGTTAAACCTCAACACTTTCTCTTTCATGTTTAATACCTGCATCAATTTTTTTAATCATACGTTATACTTTCATTGAGCTAAGCTGTTGGAGCTCATATCCGATCACATATGCTGGGTCCGGATAGTATTTTCGAAGCATCGAAAGATAGGACACATTGTGGATGCCTGTTAATTCAAGTGGTAACGCCAACCTACTGGTCTTATCTCCCACTTGTCCAATATCTCTATCTGAATCTCGTTACGTCCTTAAGACAAGTAACTGCCAACAATAATGATTCACCCTCGATGAATTTTCAATGGTTTCTGTCTCTTATCAGCATAGCTTTTCTGTCTGCTCTGAGGTGTTCTTAATCTCTCACAATCCACTGAACATCCCTAGAGGTTTGTCTTACCAATTCGGGAACAATTCTCTATCTGTCACCCATTTCTTCTTATCTAAGTCGGGAAACAACTCCTTACAGCCATATAATGCCTCATAAAACATGTTATCCTGATACTCAAGTGACAACTGTCACTATTAGCGAATTCGATTAGTAACAACTGATTATCCCAGGAGCTTATCAAATCATGGCATACACTCTCATCACATCCTCCAGAACCTGTACAATCCTCTTTGATTGACCATCTGTCCGAGGATGGAAAGTTATGCTAACACTTGATCGAGTTCCCATAGATTCCTGAAAACGTTCCCAGAAGTGGGAATTGAAGCGGGAATCCCTATCTGATATCATGCTCACTGGAACACTACATACTATTTCACAATCTTCCATACAAATAAATCCGCCTACACACTCAGAGTATCTGAGGATTTCATAACCAGAAGGTGGGTAGACATAGTCAATCTATCGACTATCACATAGATAGCCTCGTGATTCATCCGAGCCCTTTGTAACCCATCATGTAATTCATAGTAACTTGTTCTCTTTTTCGTGTCAATATAAGTAGAGGCTGCAATAATCCTGCAGACTTCTCGTACTCTACCTTACTCTGCTGACATACGAGACACTTCTCCACAATCTCTACGATGTCTCTTCATATCTGACCACCAATACCCTTTTCTGAGATTCTGATATATTTATTATTTCCTGGATGCACTGTATATCCCGAAGAGTGAGCTTCTGACAATAACACTATCTTATCAAATGTGGTCTTGGGGAGCACTTATACTGTCTCTGAACCTCTGTAAGTCATCATCACTCACTGTGAACTCTGTCACTGTACCCATCTGAATCTGACCCAAACAATTGACACCATGCCGATCATCACGCTAAGCCTGGTAAATCCGGTCACTCAAATTCGGTTCTAACCTAAGGCTAGCTGTCACAAACTCACCGTCATCATCATTAGGGATCACATCACTACTGAGGCTCACAACTGCTCTAGCAGCTCACGCTCCCTGACCATCATATGTAATACCATCCCGAGGCTCTTTCTGTTCAAGGCATCAGCCATTACATTAGCCTTTCCTGGGTGGTACAATTTTCACAATCATAATCCTTAGAAGCTCTAACCCTCTTAGTTATCTCATATTCCGACTCTTTTTGTGAAATTAGATACTCGGGGCTTTTACAATCAGTGCATAACCAAAATTTCTTACCATATAAGTGGTGGTGCCATACTTTCAGTGTAAACGCTACGGCTGCCAACTCTAAATCATGGGTCGGATAGTTTCTCTTATGGTCCTTGAACTAGCTGAATCCATAAACGACTATCTTCCCATTTTACATCAATATACAGCCTAATCCTTATTTTGAGGTATCCATACACACTAAAACCTCTTGAGCTGTTGGTTATAGTGAGAATACTTATGGTGGTCAGTTCATTACTTCAATATACCAAAACTCACCGAAGCTAGTTCATACTTATTATACCACTCGTATGAATTCTTTTTCCAAATGAGATGTATCAACTGAGCAGCCCATTGAGAAACTCGCAACACCTTGTCTGTAAAACAGTTTTCATTTGCTACTCATGCTTTTCCCTGGACTTCGAACACATTAATAATATCATCGCTAAAGATGACAACCAATCGGTCCAGGTAAGTTTTAAATACCTTATCATAGTTGAGTTCCACTAACTATTTCCATCACTCATATCCTTGACCTATGTACGCATAAACATATTATGTCATTTCCTTTTTCTTATATTAACGGTTTTTATAAAATTTTAATTCTTAAACTTTCATGATTAATCGAATTCTGCATTTCTTTATTGTACTAGTAAAGGTACTCAAATTTTAAATGTATAAATTACGACTGTCGATTTCAATTTATAGGTTATGCGTGTGCTTCTAGACGCTGTCAAATCTTCAGGCAGGGAAGTATTTTGAAATACCTTTATTAACCCTCAGACTTGACCACTTGAACTGGGTATGGATATATCCTCCCTTATACTTGGTCGCAATCCATAGTCACTATTCCAATATATCTCGTATTCAGGATCTATCACATCTCCAAGCTTATCTCCTTTCATATATCACTTATAACAAACTCTTTTAGTACTTATTAAAACCTACAATCTCTATACCCATATTCAGTTAGTGATAATCATCTAACCATCATCATCTTGTTTAAGGGTACAAGCTTCACATCTTTCACTAGCTTATAAGCAACTGAAGGCGGTATGAATAAATGCTTGGCACCAGGATCAATTAAAAATAATTACTTCATTATTCACAACCAGTGTGGTATCTTCCACCACATCATATGAAACATTAGTAGTGTCCTGGTCCAAGGCATACACTCGCCCTCGTCCAACAGTCTACTTTTCGTGGTAACTACGACACATCTTACACTGTTCACACTGCTACACTGCTCACACTGTTACACTGCTCTCACTGCTACATTGCTCTCGCTGCTACGGAGCAGGTCAGGGTCCTCCAATCACAATACCCCTCAAAGTGCTAAAATTATATACACTAGGGCCTTACCAATCATCTTACCTCGTGACTCTTCAACACTAATCTTTTATCAAACTACCTTTTTCCCATTCTGACATCTCTATCATTCTCTATTCTCTTTTTGTCTCAATTTCGGCCCTTACTACCTTTCTCAATCTCAGAGGTTTGCAACTCATGATCTTACTTACATAACGGTAGTCTGCGCACTGCCTCGACATAGTTAGTGATATCAAACAAGCTAATCGAACTCTAATTGACAATCTGAGCCATTCCATGAACTTTCAGACATCTCGACTCTCACTGTTCATAGTGTCGGAGTCATAACTGCCCAGGAATATAAGCTGAGTTTCATACTCATTAATCAACCAGTTCCTCTGGGTCAGAGTAAAGAATTTTATCTGTAATTTTTTTTAAACAATATCCGGGATATTCTGTCACCAGAATACATCTGGAATTATTTTTCATATCCATTCTGGATGTCTAACGCTTAACATGAGTCGAGCAGACTTCCACTAATGCTCCGACTTGCCCTCAAATCTCTTACATACTCGGAGCTATTAGTTCACAAAATGTTCTCCACACTCCGCTCCAACCTCGCGAAGCGTGTCTCAATACTGTCCGATTTCTCTGTCGAACTTCGTTCGATCTCTCTGTCGAACTCTGTGGGGCATGCTCTATACATCAGTCTCCACGTCAATCTCATCTTAAGTCTCATGTGGCGACTTAGTACGACTCTCAGGCCGACCTCAACGACCTTGAGCTCATGTACTCGCCTCTTTACTATGGCGGCTATTAGTTAATGAGTCTATTCTTGCATTCAAAACCAAATTCTTAGCTGCACTTCCATCTCGGTATACATAATTGTATCTAAACAATGCACAGTACATATGGATTTAAACTTCCTTAACTACTAATACCGACTCATATCAGGCCAACTTAAGCTCTTATACCAAAATTGTCACGACCCAAATTACCTAAAAATCAGAGTAAATTTTTCGTTTTTTCATTTACTATTTAATTCTTACCTTTCTCTCATCGTGACCATCCAACAAACAGTTGGGCTATGATTCGGTGTTAGTCACTTCACACTATTACCAATCCATTTCCATAATTACATTCACATATTAGAGTTTACTATCTTTTGTCCTTAATTAAATACCTATATAATGGTATTTATAACTCTACATCCCCGACATCATATCCATTTACAGTACTGTGTATTACATATTTAGATACAAAACTATACAAATGTGTATACCTATCTCTCGATGGGAAGCAGTGGATACCAAGCATGCAAGTCCTCAGCCGCTTACTAATTACTGTGAGTGCTATGAAAAGATGGGAAATTAAGGGGGGATGAGCAAACCACACGCTCAGTAAGGCAATTATGCAAGTAAGTAGATAGCTCCACTACCTACATGCTCATAATGCCATGCCCTTAAAATCCATTTCTTTTCATTAAAATCTTAAGACAAAATCATGCAAATATCATGACATAGTTTATCCAAAACTATTTGTGCATATAGAAAAGCATGTAATTCATGCATCAATAGCATTTTATGTGACATCATTAAATCAATATTCAGCATGAATTAAATCAAAATCATGCATTACTTCATGCGATATAAAACAAATCATGGGATATAATCATTTCATGAATTTATCATTAAAGCATGAAAAACTCATCATGCTACTGCATTTAAATCATTTCATTTAAAAAAACAGTATAAAATAACCCTTCCGGGTCAATAATCTCATAAAACAATTCGTTATAAAATTCTCAGAAAAATCTATCATCATAATACAAAATCATAAAATCGTAAAATCGGTGGCCTGACCCCTCCCTCGGGTCTACCCTGGTCTATCAGACCACAAGTTATATCATGTGAGACAAGCAGGTGATTATATCAGTAACATCGAGGACTATGGCCATATCCTAGTGATCCCTGGCAACATGGTACCTAGTGTGCAGGGTGACACACCTGAAACGAGAGGTGGGTCGTCCTACCTGCCAGAATAGCATAACACCAGGATTGTGAGGGCAAGGCTTGCTGCCTCGTGGCTAATGCCACTCCACTCTAACAATCCCCATGGTACAACGTACTCCTCGTGATATACACGGTACAACGTACTTCGTGAACCCAAGCTCAATTAGGGGTGCCTGCAATAGGTCTTATCCACCCATATCATCTCTGTCTCAGTATACACGTGTGAGCATATCATCTCACTATGACACACAGTCTACGGGAGGCTTCAACACGGCTATATGCATGTAATATAAATCCCTATACGAGCAAAGCTCTAGCATGGCTCCATGCATATTCATGATATCAGAAAACCTCGTGCGAGCAAAGCTCTAGCACGGTTTCATAAAAATCAGTAAAATTTGTGTACGAGCAGCGCTCCAATATTCAAGTAAAATCCACGTACGAGCAATGCTCAGGTACAGATATGTATAAAAACTCAGTGAAAACCTCATACGAGAAAAAACTCCAGTACGACTTTAAAATAAGTCATAAAACCATATAAAATTTCATGCGAGTAACGCTCCATCATGAATAAATGCTCAAGTAAATCAAATTTCGTGCGAGTTACACTCCAGCCACAGCTTTATGCATAAATAAATCAAATCTCGTGCGAGTTACAGTCCAGCACGGCTTTATGCAAATTTCATATCAAAACAGGATGCGAGCTAAGCTCCAGCACCTTTTTATGCATATCAAGTCAAAACAGTTCAAAACTGTCAAAACAGTCAAAATAGAGTGCGAGTTAGGCTCCAGCAGCTCTCATGCATATCAAATCATAAAATCAGTCCGAGCAACCGCTCTAGCACATTTTATGCATATGATGTCACACAAATCGGTGCGAGCAACCACTCAAGCACATTTATGCACATTCACAAACGCAGATATAGTGCGAGCTATATGCCAGCACTATCTATTTCCATATAAACTTGATAGTTGGCCGTTTTCCAAAGAAATTTCATTTAAATATGAATAACACCTACATAGTGTTATCTTGTGAAATTTATACAATTACTGGCCAATCTATCGATTTGCTTTGATTAAAACCAATAAAATTCCTTAATTCAGAAAATTCCTTAAATCATGCATTTCATGCATGTCATGCTTTCACCATCCTTAGGTGAACTTCCCTCAATAGGGGTAAAATAGTCTTTTCACCTATTTCGATCCTTAAAATCATTCAACCCACTTTTAGGATCATTATACAATGTCACTGTATACATACATATTCAGTGTACAGAAAAGTAATTAAAATACGCGTAGCTACCTCTAGCTACTCACACAATTCTCTTACCTCATTTTTCTTACAGTCTGACCTTTCCAACTGATGTCTCGTCACGCAGTCCAATTTGCTCCCAATCCAAATTAAATCTCTGGCACTGCGGATAAATATTTATCAGGTCAAATACAATATATGTAATTGCATTTCATATGTTCTTGGCTTAATTTTAATCATTGGGCCCATTTACCCATATTGGGCCCGATTGCACTATAATGGGCCTTAATCGGCCTTAAGCCCTTTTTCCACTTACTATTCACATTATCGAGGCCTATTGGGCTCATTGGGTCCATCAGTATTTATTTAGCCTCATTCTAAATTCTCGGATATCTCAATTTAGTATTTACGATAATTTATTCAATTTTCTAGAATTTAATTCATTAAATGCGGAATTTAAATCCGTAGTTTATGCGATAAATATCAATCACGCATAACGATGCAAAATTATCGTAATAAGGGTTACTTACCCGTTATTCCATGATCGTATGCAATCGAAACTGTCTCGAGCTCTCGTGTAATGTCAATCGTCGAGCTACACAATTAAATATTTTTTTTCGGGTAAACTTAGAGTCGGATATTAATCAAATTAAATATTTCAAAATTTAAATCGGTCAATTCGACCGCTTACCGACTTACCCGTAGCTCGATTGCATCATTAGAATTTTCTCCAATTTTCCTCCCTTTTTTTTCTTTTTCCCTTTTTTTTTCCTTTTCTTTTTGGCTGAACCGTTTTGGTCCAGTTCAGCATACCTCACTGCACTGAAACGGCCGTACCGGTTCAGGCCTCATTTTGTCCTTCCGGCGCCATCCGACCGATTCTCGGTGCCTCACCACCGTCGTTCGACTCGTCTCTGGCCGAGGGACATTCGGCTGGCCTCGATCGAAGCCAAGCACTGCCGGTGGCCGCCAGATTTTCCCTTTTTCTCTGTGGTAATTTTCCCTTGATTCGTCGGATCTCGACGCCAGTGGGGCGCGTCCCGGTGGCTGGGAGGTCTCACGTTGCCAGGCTTTCTTTCCCGGTGGGCGTCGAGCCACCTCGGTCGCCGGTGGTGGCTCATCCGACGAGTTCTCTTCCTCGGGTTCGGCTTCCGTTTCTTTCCTCTTCATTCTTTCTCCCCGATATTTCTCCAGTTTTCAATCCAGATTTCAAATTTCGTTGTTTATTTATTTATTTATTATTATTTTATTTATAATTTATTTTAATATTATTTTAATCATTAAAATAATATTAAAATTTCAAAAATATCTAAAAAAATACTATTTTATTTATTTAATCCGTAAATGAATTTCTCAGTCTTATTGCGGCTTTTCGGTATATTTTTTTATTATTTAAGGATTATTTTTCGAAGTGAAAATTTCAGTTTATTCCAATAATTTCATATCTTGATCAATTTAATCCGAAATTTAATTATTTCTTCGTTATTGATCAAGATTTCTCAATCCCATTTTTTTAATTAAATTTTCTTGTACCGATTAATATCAAATTTTGGTCTTTTGACCATTTTACCCTTGCACGTGTTCGGGAATACCATTTCAATCCTTTTGCATTTTTTAAATCCACTCGAAAATTTCTATTCATTCCCTTATGCTCTTACTATAAAAAATCTGGTCTTACACATTGGCTCCTTGAAAAAAAATATTTCCATGTTATATGTCTTTTTGTCCAATTGGATGTGCTAGGTGGCATGGCTTGTGTTGTCTGGGTGGTCCAATCTCGATTTTAGCCAAATTCCAGTCCATTTTCTACTGAAATATTCAAAATTCATCCGGATTTAATTTATCTGCAAACATGAGAATTTTAACTAATTAAAGGGGATAATTAACAAAATAAATTGGGGATTTAAATAATTAATTAGGAAATTAAGCACAAATAATTCTAAAAAATATAGAATTATCACCTGTTGTTTTACATGTACTTCTTATGAAGCTATGATGTAAATGTACATTGTTACATGTGTATAAATGACAAAAAGATGTAAGGATGATGAATATAATGTATAATCCATGGTTTCATGTGTGTGCACAAGTTTTATTTCCTATGAACTATACAGAATGGATACTATTGTACGTTGGTTGTGTACGGAATATAAAATGAGGTATTAGGCAAATAAGAATGAATTACAACGTGAAAATTTACAGAAAACTGAAGAAATTGGGATGCAAGGAAAGAGTAGATCGATCTCCCTTGAAGGAGAGATCGATCCCCTCTCACAAAATGTCTAATACCAGTCCAATTGAAAAAGGCAGATTGATCTCATAAGAAGATAGATCGATCTTCTTAAGTCTCGGCCTGGAAGAAATTGATCTCTCATAAGGCACAAATCGATCTCCAAATGTCTCGGCCAAGAAGAGATCGATCTGTGCAAATGTCTCAGGAGCAAATATCTTTCTCTCACTCATTTCTTCTCATCCAATTGACAAACGACACCTTCGACCATACAACACTTCGTACGGTGCCATTTCAATACTTGAGTAGTAGTTATTATTATATGCAAACTCTCCTAGCGGTAAGTGGTCATCCCAGGAGCCCTTTAAACTCAGTTGGGTTTAGTAACTGTTATTATATGCAAAACCTTAAGCACAAGCTCTCAACATGTCCTCCAATTTCTGAATAGTTCTCTCGGATTGGCCATTTGTTTGAGGATGAAAAGCTGTGCTAAAACTCAGTTGGGTTCCTATGGCTTCTTGGAAATGTTCCCAGAAATGCAAAGTGAACCGAGAATCCCTGTCAGATATAATGATCACTGGTACGTTATGTAATCTTACAACCTCCCGCACGTGCAGAGCCGCTAGAGTACTCAAAGTATCAATAGACTTCATAGCTAAGAAGTGGGTAGATTTCGTCAGTCTGTCAACTATTACCCAAATCGCATCATGATTCCTACGGGTCCTTGACAATCTTGTAATGAAATCCATAGTGATATCCTCTCATTTCCATGTTGGTATCGATAGAGGCTGTAATAACCCTGCAAGTTTCTGATGCTCTACTTTAATTTGTTGACACACCAGACATCAGGCCACAAATTCAGCCACGTCCTTTTTCATTTACTGACAACCAATACACCTTCCGTAAATTCTGATCAATTTTATTACTTCTTGGATGTAATGTATACCTCGAGGAATGAGCATATATCAATATCAGTTTCTTCAACTGTGTATCATCGGGAACACAAACTCTACATTTGAACCTTAGTAAGCCATCAGAACTAACTTTAAAATCGGTCACAATTCCCAATTGGGTATGACTAGCCATATCTATACAATATCGGTCAGTACGCTGATCCTATCGAATTATGTCAATCAAATCTGGTTCTATTCTCAGGCTAGCTATCATACTGCAGCTACCAGTGTCAGATGGTTCGATGTCCAATTTGAGGCTTGCAAACTGTTCTAGTAGCTCATATTCTCGAATCATCATGTAAGATACCATCCTAATATTTTTTTAGCTCAAAGCATCTACCGCTACATTTGCCTTTCCCGGGTGGTAAAGGATCTCACCGTCATAGTCTTTCAAAAGCTCTATCCATCTCTTCTGTATCATACTCAACTCTTTCTGCGAGAATAAATACTTGAGGCTTTTATGGTCTGTGAAGATCTAGAACTTCTCTCCATATAGGTAATAGTGCCATAGTTTCAGTGCGAACACTACGGTTGTCAATTTCAAATCGTGGGTTGGATAGTTCCTCTCATGGTCTTTTAGTTGACGGAAACCATAAGTAACTACCTTCTCATTCTGCATCAACACATATCCCAAACCTCGACTAGACGCATTTGTATACACCAAGAAGCCTCCCGAACTAGCGGGTATGGTCAAAATGGGTACGGTGGTTAGTTTGTGCTTTAACTCCTAAAAACTTCTCTCGCACAAGTCATTCCACTCAAACTTAAAATTCTTCTTCGTAAGTCATGTCAGAGGAGCAGCTAACTTTTAGAAAACCTCAACAAACCTTCTGTAATATCCGGCCAAACCTAGGAAACTTCGAATCTCAGTAATAGTCTTGGGTCTTTTCCACTGCACTACAGCCTCAACCTTAGACGGATCTACAGACACCTCATCCTTTGACACAATGTGACCTAGAAAAGTTATATGATCTAGCCAAAAATCACACTTGTTGAGCTTGGCATACAACTTATTTTCCTTGAGGGTTTACAGAACCATTCTCAAATACTACTCATGTTCTTTTCTGTACTTGGAATATACCATAATATCATCAATAAAAACTATGACAAATCTGTCCATATATGGCTTAAGTACTTCGTTCATCAGTTCCATGAAAGCTGCAGGAGAATTCTTCAACCTGAAAGGCATAATCAAAAACTCATAATGTCTCTACCAGGTTCTAAAACTTGTCTTGGGTACGTCCTCACTCTTGATCTTCAACTGATGGTAACCTGACCTCAAATCGATCTTGAAAAAGATCTGTGCTCCTCGCAGTGGGTCTAGCAAATCATCGATACGGGGAAGGGGATATTTGTTCTTGATGGTCTCCTTATTGAGTATTCTATAATCAAAGTACGACTTGAGACTTCTATCTTTCTTTTTAACAAATAAAACTGGTGCACCCCATGTCATGACCCTATTTATCCAAGTCCTCTAAAATCACTACAAATGTTTCGCTTTTTTCATTTCCCTTACCCAATCGTGAATAACCCTCACCAATAACAGTTGAGATGTGGGTCAATAATAACCATCATTTCTCATTCATTTCCCATTAATAAAAACAATGCCATACATTGAAGTTAAGTCATAAGCTTATACATAGCAATGTTTTCTGACATTTACATCCCCCATATCACAATTCAAAATGACTATTGTGCCTTTACATGTTTAGATACAAAAAGAATCCCTGTGTGTATACCTCTTTGCGATGGAGTGCAACGGATATCCAAAATGTAATACCTCAGTCCTTCACAAGGCTACTGTGTACGCTCTGTAGAGGGGGAAAGTAGAGGGATGAGCAACCACACGCTCAGTAAGGTAATAATGCAAGCATGGTAGATAACTATCTACATGCTGATAATGTCATGGCATAAATCATTTATAGACGGAGCATAAGGAAATAAAACTATGTTGCATGTATTTATACATATATCATGTACTGAAAACATGGAAAACAAGCATGTAAAACATGGAATAATCAACATGTAAAACCTCTCATGCTTATCTTTATCAAACTCATCATGAAAAGGGAGATTCATTAAGAAACATCCTTTAAGATTTCTCATTTTCTCAAACAAATCAAATCTCATCAGAATAGCATATCATTTCTTAAACCCAAATCCCACAAGGCTCGACCCCTCCCTCAGGTCTACCCTGGAACAACATAATCACACTCAGTGTATAAAATGCATGTGGTACTATGTAATATTATGTGGGACAGGCAGTCACTATATCTCAAAGACTATGTTAGCCAACTGTGTCATAATCATCCTAGACCACACAGACCCAGTGTGCGGGGCATCATGCTGGAACGAAGGTGGGTTAGTTCTTCGCCAGACTTTTCAAATCATCATCACAACCATGCGGTACAGCATACTCCATGTGATATACACGATACAACGTACTCTGCGGACCTATATCATGGTTGGGGGTGCCAATCGTAGGTCTTATCTACCCCATGCCATGTGTAACCTGTATAGTCTCAAGTGCATGTGGACCTTTTTGTATCCATGTAAGAGAGCCTCCCCATCTCATCGGGCTTAAGGATGTTGGCATAAGGATCCTACCGTAAGAGAGCCTTGCCACCGAACAAAGCCTCCCCACCCGATCGGGCTTAAGGATGTAGGGCTTGAGGATTTTACTATCTCCATGGCATCATACATACCATAGTGTGAAAACCTGTGCAAGCTAAGCTCTAGCACGATTCATGCATCATCAATAAATCTCCTCGTACAAACAATGCTCAAGTAAGACTTTATGCATAAAATCATGAAGAAACCACATACGAGCATAGCTCCAGTACGGTTATATGCATAAGAAAGTCAATCAAAATCCACGTACGAGCATAAGATCCAATACGATTTTATAAAAATCATCACAATTCAAACCACAGTATGAGTTAAGCTCCAGCACGTTTCATACATGTCAAAACATCAAAATCAAGTGCGAGCGTAGCTCCAGCACGATTTAACTCACATAAATACGATAGGCGGCTCTATTTCAACACACATGTTTCAAATCATAGTCAGCACATGCTTTAGCTATTTCATGAATTCACAGAAATCAAATAGCCAGCCTATCCCTCAATTGCTTAAACCAAAGCAAGGTATTTTCGTAAAAGCATCAAAACATGTGATTTATGCAATTATTAGCCTTACTATCCCTTTTTCATAAGAATCATTCAAAATCAAACCACATACACGTACACTTGTGGTTATTTCCATTTACCATCAAACATGTTTATAGATACTCATGCATTTATTCCAAAGCCTTATATTTACCCACAAAATACGAGCAGCTATCACTATATACTCACAGAATTCCTTTACTTGGAATCGCATCGTATGATTCCACTTCCTTAAAGTTGTTTGATTGCACGGTTCATTTCACCTCCAACGAACTCTTCGAAACTGTATGAGATTACGTTTCACGTCAATTTTTAGCCCTATGTAACATAACGTTTTGTGTTTACAATAGTTAATTCAACCTATAGTCTCTATTAACACATATAAGGTCTCATTTGATTGCTCGACTCTTATCTCAAGAGTCTATTGGATTCTTTTAGATCCATTAATTCCTACTAAATCGGTATTTAAGCCCATAGTGTTTATATTTCATCATTTACTTCACTATGGCATTTTGTCAAACACCTCATATACTCATTCACTTAACTAAGCCAATCCAACAATGTGGCTTCATTCAACCTTCTAAAAATCATACATAATACCTCATAGACACTTTAGCATACTCCATTTATCATCAACTCAACTACATCACATTTTCTCACTCTAGATTCAATTTAGGTTTCACTTGCTTCATTGCTTTCTAGGTAGTTTCTATCATTAATATGCACACTAATCAACTCTAAAATCAATAACTAAACAAATATACATGGATTGGTGCATTAGAAACTCACCTAGCTTGATTTTCTCCTTGCTCCAATGGGGAATGTACCTTTGCTCCTTTAATCCAACCAATGGGGTATTAATTTCCAACTTTGTTGTTCTCTTTTTTATGATGAATAACTTTGCTCTAACAGTTTTTCCTCAAATATTAATGGAAATGGGGTGATTTTAGAGTAAGAAAGTTAGGTTTTGGATTGGAAATGGAAGAAGATGGTTTAGTCCCGTGAAATACAGATCCAACTGCTCCATATTTATAGAATTGGCTCGATCAGATCGATTTGCATAGGGTGGAGATCGATCTTGTCCTCTAAAATCCCTCATTTTCATGACATTTTGAAGGTATGAGATCGATCTGTTGAAGGCTTGAGATCGATCTGGTTCAATGAATGAGATCAATTTGCTTCAATGGAATAAGATCGATTTATCTCAAGCAGAGAGCTAAGGAGATCGATCTGGCCTTAGGGGAGATCGATCTTCTCCAGCCCGAGAGTTAAGGAGATCCTCTTCCATCATGTTTGATTTTGCATTCTTTAGGCCATGAGATCGATCTCTCCTTGTATAGGATCGATCTAGCCTTCATCCTATACCCTTTTTGCTGCAATTTCCTCATTCAAACTCCTACTTAATCACTTCCACATTCATTCATCATTCTAATCACACCTAGAACTTCAAAAATATATATTTCTTATGATTCATACATAATTCAACTTCTTTGTACATCATATAATTATATACATTACACCAAAAATTAAAGGTCTTATAATCCTCCCCTCCTTCAAGGAATTTGGTCCTCCATATTAAAACCAAGTTACTCTGAAAATAACTCTGGGTACTTCTCTTGCATCAGACTTTCTAATTCCTATGTAGCTTCCTTCGGGGTGTGATATTGCCACAGGACTTTCACTAATGGAATTGTCTTCATCCTTAACACTTTCTCCTTCCTATCTAATATCCAAAACGGCTTCTCAACATATGTCATTCTCTCACTGAGCTACAATGGCTCATATCTTATCGCATGTGTCAGGTCTGGGTGATATTTTCGAAGCATAGAGACGTGGAAGACGTTATGAACATTTGCCAAGTTTGGTGGCAACGCTAACCTATAAGCCTTATCTCCCACTCTCTCCAGAATCTCGAAGGGTCCGATATATCGAGGACTTAACTTTCCCTTCTTACCAAATCTCGTAATCCTTTTCGAGGGAGAAACTCTAAAAAATACAGACTCACCCACATCAAACTCTAGTGGTCTTCGTCTTTTGTCAGCATAACTCTTTTACCAGCTCTGAGTTGTCCATAATATGTCACATATCAGTTGGCCGTCCTCAGAAGCCTGCTGCACTAAATTCGGAGAAAAAATCTTTATGTCACCAACCTCTTCCCATCCAATATGGGATCAACATCTGTGTCCATACAATGCCTCATATGATGTCATTCCGATACTCGCATGATAGCTGTTATTATAGGAGAACTCGGCTAACAGTAGGTGATCATCCCAAGAGCCTTCAAAATCCAGCACACACGCTCTCAACATATCCTCTAGGGTCTGCATAGTCCTGTCTGACTGACTATCTGTCTGAGGATGAAAAGTGGTGCTAAAGCTCAAATGGGTCCCCATCGCTTCTTGAAAACGTTCCCAGAAATGGGAAGTGAAGCGGGCGTCCCGATCAGAAACAACGCTTACTGGTACACCATGTGACCGAACTATCTCTTGAACATATAAGTTCACCAACTGATTCAAAGTATCTATAGCCCTCATGGCCAAGAAATGGGTTGACTTCATCAACCGATGCACAATAACCCAAATGGCATCATGACCTCTACGGGTCCTCGGTAATCCCATCACAAAATCCATGGTGATGGGCTCCCACTTCCATGTCGGTATAGGTAGAGGCTGCAATAACTTGTAGGCTTCTAATGCTCTACCTTCACTTACTGATAGACGAGACATCTAGTGACATATTCAATAATGTCTCTTTTCATTCCAGACCACTAATAAACCTTAAATTGGTTTTGATACATCTTAGTACTTCCTGGATGCATCGTGTACTTCGATGAGTGAGCCTTTGATAAAATTAGCCTCCTGATCTCTATATCCTCGGGAACACATGCTCTGTCATTGAACCTCAATAACCCATCTGTACTCAGCTTAAAATCAGTACCCACGTCTGTATCTGACTCAAACAATCGATACACTGTCGATCACTCTGTTGAGCCTATCGAATACGACAAATCAACTCTAGCTCCAATCTCAAACTAGCCATAGTCTTAAATCTCTCTGAACTAGGTGGGGTCACATCTAAACTGAGGTTCACAAATTGCTCTAACAACTTGTGCTCTTGAACCATCGGCAAAGCATCGGTAACTACATTCACCTTACTCAGGTGGTACATTATCTCACAATCATAATCTTTCAAGAGTTTGAGCCATCTCCTCTGTCTCTTGTTCAACTCTTTCTGCGAGAACAGGTACTTAAGGCTCTTATGATCTATATAAATCTGAAATTTCTCACCATAGAGATAGTGGCGCCATATCTTCAATGCAAACACTATGGCTGCCAACTCTAAATCATGTGTTGGGTAGTTTCTCTCATGATCCTTCAACTGTCTGGATTTATAGGCAACTACCTTTGCATCTTGCATAAGTACACAGCCTAGTCCCTAGTGTGATGCATCCATATACATAGAGAAACCTCCTGAACTCGTAGGAATGGTGGAAATCGAAGTAGTGGTCAACTGACGCTTAAGCTCCTGAAAACTCCTATCACATGCCTCATCCTATAGAAACTTAACATCTTTCCATGTGAGGCATGTCAACGGAGCAGCTAGTCTGGAGAAACCCTCAACAAATCTCTGATAATATCTTGTCAATCCTAGAAAGCTTCTGATCTCAGTTACTATCTTATGCTATTCCTACTGTACAACTACCTCAATCTTGGATGGATCCACTGATACCCCATCCTTTGACACAACATGGCTAAGAAATGAGATCTGCTCTAACTAAAAGCTACAATTACTGAGTTTAACATATAATTCTTTCTCTCGGAGGGTCTGCAGAACTAACCTCAAATGCTGCTCATGCTCTTCCTTGGACCTGGAATATACCAAAATGTCATCAATAAACACAACCACAAACTTGTCTAGGTATGACTTAAATACATCATTCATCAGTGCCATAAATGCTGCGAGGGAATTTGTCAATATGAATGGAATTACCAAAAACTCGTAGTGGCCATAATGGGTACGAAATGCTATCTTGGGTACACCTTCACTCCTTATCTTCAACTGATGGTATCTAGATCACAGATCTATCTTAGAGAAGACCTGTGCTCTCCGGAGCTGATCTAATAAATCATCAATACGTGGAAAGGGGTACTTGTTCTTAATAGTGGCCTTATTCAATAACTGGTAATCTATACACAGTCAGAGGCTTCCATCATTCTTCCTAACAAACAGAACTGGAGCTCCCCAAGGTGAGACGCTCGGTCTAATAAACCACTTCTCTAGCAACTCTTGCAACTGCTTCTTTAGCTCTTCTAACTCAACCAGAGCCATTCTATATGGTGGTTTCGATATCGACTCTATAACAGGCACTAATTCTATGCAAAATTCCATTTCCCTATCAAGTGGTAGCCCTAGTAATTCGTCTAGAAAGACATCAGGAAAATCCATAACTACGGGAATGTCTCTCAATTTTGGGTGTGCCTTATCAATGTCAACCACATAGGCAATGAACCCTTCACATTATCCTTTCCACCGTTAGAAACACAAGCCACAGTAACATTCAAAAATAATAAACAAATTCATCTCTCAAATATGATAATTAAAATTGCACTCTTTCATCTTACAGTAAACATGTTCTTCATTTCATTTCACAAAACTTACAACCAGATTTTCTATCTCAGAAAACATCAATGTTTTAGCATGACAATCCATAACAACATGATTTGCAGCCAGCCAATCCATTCGTAGGATTACATCAAAATCACTCATCTTTAATAAAATTAAATCGGCTGCCATCTCTCTTCCTATTATCCTCAACTTACAATTCCTATATACATGCTCAGTCAGCTGACTATCATTCATAGGGGTAGATATCATTAACATCTTATCTAACAGTGTGGATTTTACATGCTTCAACAATTTATGTGCAAAGGAAGGCAATATGAAGGAATACGTGGCACCAGGATCAAACAATACAAATGCTTCTAAATCAAAGATTAGGATGGTACCTTTAACCACATCCATCGATGCGTCTACTGTGTCCTGGTCCAGTGCGTGCACTCACCCTCTGTTAACACCCACTACCTATTTCTCCTTTTCCTCAGCTGTAGCCCACCTCCTCGGAGCAGCTGTCTCAACTGGAGCTTTCTCTGGCTCTTTGCCTTTCTGTGGGGCAGTCTCAATCATTTCAGAACAATATCTCACAATATGCCATGGCTTCCAACATCTATAACATGAAACATGGGGCGTCTGATAAGGTTTAGTCCCATGAAACTTGCCACATCTCCTACATTGATTAGTAGTAGGCCATGATCCTCCAATAACCATGCCCCTCGATGCAATCAAAACTGGGTGCACAGGAGGTCTAGCAGCTCTCTCCTGCACCTCCTCAATCTTGGGTCTCTTCTCGAAAAATCTTTGGCCTCCTCTCTTGGCCACTCTATCCATCCTGGATCTTTTCTAGTCTCTGTCTTTCCTGACACTAATCTTTCCAAGCTCGGAGGCATTTCGCTCAAAGTCCTGCTCATATAACTGAGCCCTATGTACAGCCTCTTCATAAGTATGAATGTCAAATGGGGCTAGCTTAGTCCGGATAGCCAATCTTAACCTATCCATGAACTTTTGGACCTTTCGAGTCTTACTACTCATCGTGTTTGGCTGTATCTTCCCAAAGACATAAATCTCGACTCATATTAATCCACAGAACGGTTCCCTTAAACCAGCTTGATGAACTTCATCCATAATTTCCTCTGTACAATGGCCGAAATATATTACCTCCTAAAGGCCTCCAAGAATATCTCCCATGTGATCTTGGAGTGTCGGGCTCTCAAAATAGACTCGGTGGATCTCCATCAGTGCCCTGCCTCGCCTTTCAACATAAACACTACGAAGGCCACTTTCTCAACTGTTGTACATCTGAAGAACATGTACAATTTCTCCATCTCGTATACCCAATCCTCAGTAATCACAGGGTCCTTTACCCCTCTAAACACTGGAGGTTTCAACTCCTAAAACTGCCTTAACCTGCTCAGCTTGCAGTCATAACCCAAATCACTCTCTCTATGCTGCGGAGTGATAAGCGAAGTCGTATCTTGTACTGGAGGTGTGACGGTCTCTGTAGCTTGAGGTCTCTTTACCTCTGCAGCTGCCTATCTAACAGTAGTAGGCTATGCTGCAGGACCTCGTCTATCACCAGCACCCAATGCCTTTGTGACTATCTCCACTAGGCTCTCAATACTCTGCTCTATCCTAGCAAAGCGTGCCTCTGTATCCTCTGAATTCTCAACAGGGTCCTGTGTAGCCTGGTCAGTCTGTGGCTCCACACGGCTCTCAGGCCCACCTCCACGGCCTCTAGCACGTGCACCCGCCCCTCTACCTTGGCATGTAATAGGCGTAATGCCTAACTTCCTGTATCCATAACCATTTATTAGTCTCATTCCATCTCGGTATACACAGTTGTATCTAAACAAAAGCACAATAATATGGGGATGTAATTTTCCTACATGTTATTACTGACTCACATCAGGCCAAGTTGGCTCTAATACCAATCTTTGTCATGACCATATTTATCCAATTCGTCTAAAATCACTACAAATTTTTCACATTTTTCATTTCCCTTACCCGGTCGTGAACAACGCTCACTAATAACAGTTGGGTTGTGAGTCAATAATAACCATCATTTCTCATTCATTTCCCATTAATCAAAACAATGTCATACATTGATGTTAAGCATAAACTTATACATAGCAATGTTTTCTGACATTTACATCCCCCATATAACAATTCAAAATGACTACTCCATCTTTACATGTTTAGATACAAAAAGAATCCATGTGTGTATACCTCTTTGCGATGGAGTGTAGCGGATATCCAAAATGTAATGCCTCAGTCCTTCACAAGGCTACTGTGTACACTCTGTAGAGGGGGAAAGTAGAGGGATGAGCAACCACACGCTTAGTAAGGCAATAATGTAAGCATGGTTGATAACTACTCTATTTACATGCTGATAATCTCATGGCATAAATCATTTATAGACGGAGCATGAGGAAATAAAACTATGCTGTATGTATATATACATATATAATGTCCTGAAAACATGGAAAACAGGCATGTAAAACATGAAATAATCAACATGTAAAACCTCTCATGCTTATCTTTATCAAACTCATCATGAAAAGGGAAATTCATTAAGAAACATCTTTTAAGATTTCTCATTTTCTCAAACACATCAAATCTCATCATAATAACATATCATTTCTTAAAACCAAATCCCACAAGGGTCGACCCCTCCCTCGAGTCTACGCTGGAATAACACAATCACACTCAGTGTATAAAAACCATGTGGTACTATGTAATATTATGTGAGACAGGCGACCACTATATCTCAAAGATTATGTTGGCTAACTGTGTCATAATCATCCCAGACCACACGAATCCCGGTGTGCGGGTGTGAGACCTGAGAATTTTATACACATCTAATTATGTAATGTGAACATGAGTGTAATTGATTGAGCTAAATATGAGGTACTCATGAATTGAGGTGGTAAGGAACGAAATTTCAAAAACGATGAATGAGTATTAAATGAGAAATAATCAATGTAGCAAACTATGGCAATTATATATGGAGATTTTATGCTAAGTGTACAACCATAGTGTGAAACTATGAGGCCAGATCGATCTTAGAGAAGAGGGGATCCATCTGGTAGGCCAAAGTGACAAGGAATGAAAAATTTAAACAAGCAAATCGATCTCCAATGAAGGCAGATCGATCTCCTTGTGATTCTGCCTTAAAGGGATCGATCTCCTATAGGAGCAAATCGATCTCTAAATATTTCTGTAAAATGCATATCGATCTCCTCACAAGGAGCAGATCGGTCTCCTCAAGATTATGAGATCGATCTTCTCCCCACGATAGATCGATCTGGTAAGCATAAAAAGTACCCAAAACGTTCTCAAATTCAAAGGCAGATCGATCTCCTACAGGAGCAGATCGATCTCCCGCCTTCTGCCTATATAAGGACCCTTGTGTTTTCGCTGGAATTCATCTTTTTTCTCTTCAGAAACTAAAATCCATAGCATTCTTTCTCCTCTAAAACACCCATTTCCATTCAAATTAGAGGTTGTGGCAATAGGGAAAGTTGTTCCTCATCAAAAGGAGAACAACATACTTGGAAATCGAAGGACGATTTGAGTTGAGGCATGAATTGAGCACTCCACAAGTTTTTGGTAAATTTCTAAGCTTTAATCCTTGATTTTGAAGTAGATTTCTACGATTGTGTCTGTAGATGTTGTGATGAGTAGGTTGAAAATGGTTAGGGTTGTTAAAATCATTGAGGTATTGAGAAATTACGAGAATGTGAGCAATTACACTCGATGTTGAGATTTGAGACAATGTGATGACAAGTTGATGATGTTTTTACATCGTTGTGACAGGCCGAGAGTTCCAAAGAGGAATACAAGGCTAGTTCGTCATTCGAGGGAAACGATTGCACTATACGAGGTGCAACGAGGTAAGGGAAAACTTAAACTCGTTTATGTATGTGATTTGTGATGATATTTGTAGCATGAAACATTTTTAGAAACAAACATGTTTTAATGAGTTATGATTGGTTTATTGCACACGATTTTATAGCCGAATGGGGTCTAATTCTTATGAGTTGTAAGCAAAGTGTGAAATTATTTTACAAACTGGTTGAGTTTAAAAGTGAAAAGGGATTTGGGCTCTACGTTAAGGCTTACTGAGATTTGAGAAATGTGCGGGTGGTTTTGTCGGTTTGAGCTCAGTTTTGACATGTTTTGTAATAAGTATAAAAAGGTTTTTAGATGAGTTTTACGAGAGAAACCATTATGAGCTCTACGTGAAGGCAAAACGATTTTATATGATAATGGTTGATATTGAGACTTAGGCGTGTCATGTGATAACACATCAGGCCTTACTTTGGTAGCATATAAGTCTGGGCCTTACTCTTGTAGTATGTAAGTCTGATATTCCTCTGCTTTGGTAGCGAGAGATGCCTTCATTCTGGTAACGTGAGATGACCCCCGCTTTGGTAGCGCTGGGTGGCCTTGCTTTGGTAGCATGTAAGTCTGAGCCTTGCTTTGGTAGTATGTAAGACCGATAGTATGCATAAGGAGAGGCCTTGCTCTGGTAGTATGTAAGTTCGGGCCTTATTCTAGTAACATGTAAGACCAATACACCATGTACATGATCATATTGTCGATGTTCCCTCTTTTGAGGATTCCTGGGATACACACCCAGAGGAGATTATCTTGATGTGCCATGACAGATGTTTTATCTGATTTTTATTACCTAGTCTCCATTTTATACATGAGATTGTGGCCTTGCCACGTGCATTACTACTGAGGTGATTTTTATCACGTTTTTACAAGAAAAGCCATTATCACATCCTAATTTCCATATGCTTGTAACTATGGTTTTTATACTGAGCCATTTACTCTCATGTTTCTGCATGATCTTCAAGAAATTAGATGATAATGATGTTTTAATGATTTCATGCTATGTTTTCTATTAATCTTATTGAGTTTCACCTACAAAACAAAATGGTTATGCTGCGTACTTGCTGATTTTGCTAACGAGTCCTTTACCTCCTTACAAAGCAATTTATAAGCTCATCCTATTTTTAATATCCCCCAGGTTTCTTCAAGTGAAGAGAGTTTCCTGCGATGTATGGAGCTGTGGCTAGTGGAGGACTTGAGCTCCCAGTCGTATATTGTATTTTGAGGTATACTTTAACATTTCATGTACCCAAACTAAAGTAGTATTTACAGAGACTTGATGAACAATGATGTATGGCATGTATTAGGATTAATTAACTCTGTATTGAGGAATGTATATTGGTATGATAAATAAATATTAGATGATGAGATCCTAAAATGAAAGTTTTATAATGCATGTATGATGATGCATGACACTGTATAGCAATGCACCTAGAATTGTGTATTGATGTAAATAAGTTTTGAATTTACCCTGTTTTTCGCACTTTCGGGGTGTCACAGAGTTTATTACTGGATCAATTGGTATCATGTGTGTAAGAACTAAGACTTTAAGGTCTTCGGTTCAAACCATGTGTGACGCGAATTGGGGTATTTACCTCGATAAAATCATGAGGGGCCTGTGAGGCTTTCAATGCGGACAATACGGATGAGTAACGATGTCAATAGTAGTCGAGTAGTCGATGTTGTGGGCCCAAGAGGGGTGACCATGGCCGGCTGGGCTAGTCCGACTGGCCTGGGCCGTTACTGCGGGGCATCATGCTGGAACGAAGGTGGGTTAGTTCTTCACCAGACTTTTCAAATCATCATCACAACCATGTGGTACAACGTACTCCATGTGATATACATGGTACAACATACTCCGTGGACCCATATCATGGTTGGGGGTGCCAGTTGTAGGTCTTATCTACCCCATGCCATGTGTAACCTATATAGTCTAAAGTGCACGTGGAGCTTTTCGTATCCATGAAAGAGAGCCTCCCCACCAACAGAGCCTCCCCACCCCATTGGGCTTAAGGATGTTGGCTTAAGGATCCTACCGTAAGAGAGCCACCCCATCGAACATAGCCTCCCCACCCCGTCGGGCTTAAGGATGTAGGGCTTGAGGATCTTACCATCTCCACGACATCATACATACCACAGTGTGAAAACCTGTGCGAGCTAAGCTCTAGCACGATTCATGCATCATCAATAAATCTCCCCGTACGAGCATAGCTCCAATTCAGTTATATGCATAAGAAAGTCAATCGAAATTCACGTACGAGCATAAGCTCTAGTACAGTTTTATAAAACATCATCACAATTCAAACCATGGTGCGAGCTAAGCTCCAGCACATTTCATACATGTCAAAACATCAAAATCAAGTGCGAGCGTAGCTCCAGCACGAATTAACTCACATAAATATGATAGGCAACTCTATTTCAACACACATGTTTCAAATCATAGACAGCACATGCCTCATGCTATTTCATGAATTCACAGAAATCAAATAGCCAGCCTATCCCTCATTTGCTTAAACCAAAGCAAGGTATTTTTGTAAAAGCATCAAAACATGTGATTTATGCAATTATTATCCTTACTGTCCCCTTTTCATAAGAATCATTCAAAATCAAGCCACATACACGTCCACTTGTGGTTATTTCCATATACCATCAAACACCTTTCTAGATACTCATGCATTTATTCCAAAGCCCTATATTTACCCACAAAATACGAGCAACTATCTCTATATAATCATAGAATTCCCTGACCTGGAATCGCGTCGCGTGATTCCACTTCCTTAAAGCTGCTTGATTGCACAGTTCGTTTCGCCTCCAATGAACTCTCCGAAACTACAAGAGATTATGTTTCACGTCAATTTAGTCCCATGTAACACAACGTCTTGTGTTTACTATAGTCAATTCAACCTATAGTCTCTATTAACACTTATAAGGTCTCATTCGATTACTCGACTCTTATCTCGAGAGTCTATAAGATTCTTTTAGATCCATTAATTCCTATTAAATCTGTACTTAAGCCCATAGTGTTTATATTTCATCATTTACTGCACTATGTCATTTTGTCGAACACCTCATATACTCATTCACTTAACTAAGCCAATCTAACAATGTGGCTTTATTCAACCTTCTAAAAATCATACATAATACCTCATAGACACTTTAGCATACTCCATTTATCATCAACTCAACTATATCACATTTTCTCACTCTAGATTCAATCTAGGTTTCACTTACTCCATTGTTTTCTAGGTAGTTTCTATCATTAATATACATGCCAATTAACTCCAAAATCAATGACTAAACAAATATACTTGGATTGGTGCATTAGAAACTCACCTAGCTTGATTTTCTCCTTGCTCCAAATGGGAATGCACCTTTGCTCCTTTAATCCAACCAATGGGGTATTAATTTCCAACTATATTGTTCTCCTATTTAGGATGAACAACTTTGCTCTAATGGTTTTTCCTCAAATCTTAATGGAAATAGGGTGATTTTAGAGTGAGAAAGTTAGGTTTTGGATTGGAAATGGAAGAAAATGGTTTAGTGCCGTGAAATGCAGATCCAACTACTCTATATTTATAGAATTGGTTTGATGAGATTGATCTGCATAGGGTGGAGATCGATCTTTTCCTCTTAAATCCCTCATTTTCACGACATTTTGATAGCATGAGATCGATCTGTTGAGGGCTTGAGATCGATCTGTTTCAGTGAATGAGATCGATTTGCTTCAATGGAACAAGATCGATTTGTCTTATGCAGAGAGCTAAGGAGATCGATCTGGCCTTAAGGGGAGATCGATCTGCTCTAGCCTGAGAGTTAAGGAGATCGATTTGCTTGAGTGAGGGATCGATCTTCCTCTTCCATCATGTTTGATTTTTCATTCTTCAGGCCATGAGATCGATCTCTCCTTACATGGGATCGATCTAGCCTTCATCTTACACTCTTTTTGCTGCAATTTCCTCATTCAAACTCTTACTTAATCACTTCCACATTCATTCATCATTCCAATCACACCTAGAACTTCAAAAATATATATTTCTTATGATTCATACATAATTCACTTGTTTATACATCATATAATTATATACAATACACCGAAAATTAGGGGTCTTACAACCCCATGGTGAAACACTCGGTCTGATGAACCCCTTATTTAGCAATTCTTACAATTACTTTCGTAACTCTTCCAGCCCGACTAGGGCCTTTTTGTAAGCTGGCTTGGATATCGGCTCAGTACCAGACATCAAATCGATTCAAAACTCCATCTCCCTATCTAGAGGTGACCCTGGTAAATCATCCAGGAAAACATCTAAAAACTCCTTGAACATAGGAATATCACTTAACTCCAGATTTGCCTTATCCGTATCGATTACATAGGTAATGTAACCTTCAAAATATTATCCATGTAGTTAGTAATATTTTACCATTAAACTACAAATTCTCTTTCCATTAATTTTCAGAAAAAACTTACAATGTAATTTTAGGGTAAAAATGTCACTATCCTATTATGACAATCAAAAATAGCTTGAGTTGCTGTTAACCAGTCCATACACAATATCACATCAAAATCATACATATCTAATAAGATCAGGTTTGCGAACATATTCTTGTCTCCTATTTTAAGCTTACAATCTTTATATTGTTGCTCTGTCATTTGACTATCTTTCATTGGTGTCCTAAACGTTAGCATCCTTTTTAATGGTTTAGGTTGCACATAGGAAGACAATTTATATGCAAACATAGGTGATATAAATTAATGAGTTACACCAGAGTCAAATAAAACTATTTCTTTAATATTAAAAATCAGAATGGTACCTTTAAACGCTTCAGATTGTGCATCAATCTCAGTTGCCTCATACTCAAGGGCGTATATTCGCCCCTGTCCTATAACCTACTTCCCCTTTTTCTTCCGTTATGGCCTTCCTACTCAGTGTAGAGGTAGTAGTAGGTGCTCTTATCTGTTCTATGCTCCTCTGCGGGGCTGTGTCAGCACTCTGGATAATCTTTGACTAAGTGCCCCGTCTTACCACATCTAAAGTAAGCCCTAATCATCAAATAGCAGGGCCTATTACCATTAGTTCTCCCACAATGCCTGCATACCTTAATATCAGGCTAGGGTCCTCTGATCACAATTCCCTTAGTAGGAGCTGAAGTTGGGTAAATAAGAGGCTTAGTAATCTTGCCCCGCGACTAATTATAACCCCTTTCTTACTTAATAAATGGCATACTACTCTCTTTAAAACCTCTATCCTCAGCTGATCCCTTTTGATCCCGGTCCTTCCCTTTGCCCACTCTACTGAACTCAAAAGCATACATCTCATAATCTTATTCACACAATTAGGCTCAGTGAACCACCTCCTCACAGGTACTAAGGTTCAACGGGGCTAATCGGGCTCGAATCGAGGGCGTCAATCCATCCATAAGCTTTCGAACCTTCTTCACTTCATTATCCATAGTGTTTGAATCATATCTTTCTAGTGAGGTGAACTTAGATAATACTCGTCCACAGACTTATTCTTCTAAATCAAGTTTGAAAATCCTATTTGTAGTCTCCTCTGGGCAGTATTTGGAAGGTATTTCCTCCGAAAGGCATCAAGAAACAAGTTCCAAGCAATTACCCCATGCTTGGCTTTTAGGATCGGTCAAGTGGACTTCCACCACTGTTCAGCTTCTCATTTCAGTATAAAAGCTGTAAAAGTAACTTTCTCTATAAAGTTACATCAGAAAAATCCATAGAGCTTCTCCATCTCATTTATCCAGTCTTCTGCATCTACTAGATCCCTAATCCCACTAAAGGACAGAGGCTTAAACTCTTGAAAGTGCCTTAATCTATCCAGTTCACAGTCATACCCCATTTCGTTACTACGCTCTTGTGGGGCCACTGGTGCCGGTGAATGTGGTACAGGTGGGGTCTGTGGCAATGTAGTAGGTGGAGAAGTAGATGGTTCTTCCGCTGAAGGTACTAGCGCTGTTTGGGCTGACGTAGGCGTATCAAGCACAACTGCTGGAGCAGTCGGTGTAACCTAAGGAGTAGTGTCTGGTGTATTATCCAATCTGGCCATTACTTGCCCAATCAAACTCAGTATCGACTCCATGCCCCTTTCTAAGCTAGTAATTCGGGCCTCGGAGTTCTCGATAGGGTTGTGAGTAGGCTGCTCAGTTGTGGGGTCACCCTGTCTTTCAGGCCTATCTCATGGCTTCGAGATGATCTGCCCCCTCATCCTCTAGGTTGACCACTTGGTCTACCAGCCATATCTAAACGTTTTCCTGCATTCAGTAGCAATTTCTTAGCGAAACACAACCAGGTATACCCGTTTGTATCTAAACGATGTACAATAATGTTAGGGATGTGAACTTTCCTACTTTTATATTACTCCTATCATCGACTTATATCAAACAAACTAGGCTTTGATACCAACTCCTGTAACGAGCCAATTTACGTATTATATGGTTGGGCTATGGTCGATGCTAGATCAATAGAGTGAATTCTACTATATTCATATTTCCTCATGGTGATCAAATTAAATAAAAAGACATAAAGCTGATTTCTAATTAATCAGCACAATAGTTCTTTTACAAAAATATTCTTTTTCACATTCTCCATACACATCTTCATATACATTACTATACTTACAAAATTTAGATACAAAATAAATGCTTGTATTGGGTATACCTTTAGTGTGGGAGAATGCTTCGCTGATATATGGCTGTGCAAAAGAATTCAAATTATATAAACGGTCCAAGCTAGTGACGAGGCTCTGTGGAGGAAAGTAAGGGGTGACCTCAACGTGCTCAGTAAGAAAAACTACATGGTAGGTAGATAACTACACTATCTACATATGTCTGTAAGATACTATTCATAAAAATATAAAGAGCTGTTGGCAATTCAGTAAAATTCAGAATCAAAAATCAATTACGATTTCAATATCGATAGATAAAACATTTTACAGTAATTAAATATAGGATTTTTAAGACTTTATACAGTGTCTTATTATGAAGACAATGTGGTACTTTGTTCCCATAGGATTCAAGAGGTGGCCCCCACAGTTTCTTTATACAGTAAAATAATACAGTTTCATACGATAAAACAGTTCATAGGTCACTTCAGTAAATCAAATGGACAAGACAAGGCAGAACATGCTATAAATAGAAATCAGTATGACAATTGGCCAATGTCGGTGACTCCGGGCATCACTGATCAACTGTGTCAGGATGTCAATAGTCGTGGGAGTAGTCAGCTACCCAACAGCTCACAGTACAGTATGTCTGAAGACCAGTAAAATGATACAACGTACTCCACTTACGTCCACATGGTACAACGTACTACGTGGACCACTGTAACAATAACAGTGATAGTTTAGTAATAGTAACAGTGCAACATGACTAATCATCACCTTTGTCTCAAAATCAATGCAAGTCGGACCGTGTGACACACAGTCAGCACGCACTCAAACACATTTATCATTACTAGTTTATAAGCAAATTATTTTCATCAAAATAGTTTTAAAACTCAGTACAGTGCATAAAGCAATTTAAAATGAGTAGACTTACCCTTTTTCGGTCAAAATCCCAGTAAACAGTCTATAGCAATTAAATTCGAGATTTTTTACTCAAAACCAGTAAACAGTCTATAGTCAGATTCTAAGCTATACTGATCGGGTGTGCGAGAACCTTACGGTTGGGGAGGCGGATTAACCATCCCTTCAGCTCACACAAATATCACACAGATAGTCACGACACATCCTACCCCATGGCTAACGCTCACGATACATGCTGCTCCCGTGGATCCTTATCACCCATTTTTATTGTCTCAAATCACGTGCGAGCTCTCAAGTGGAACACACAATACCATCGAGGCATCAAGCACTCTCTTATTTTCTTGAAATTCCTTTGAAAATAATGTACGAGTGAGGCTGGTCAGTTTACCGTTGCCTCTCATGCTCTAATCATGATTTCACACAGAAAATAAATATAATTGCTCCTTTCACCTAGTATGAGTGAAAGGGTAAACTCCCTTCAATCACTCTTTATACACATTTCATACAATTGGCTAAAATCGGAGCCTGTCTATTATCATTCTTTCTCAAAATGTTTGAAAAACCTCTTTTCACAACAATCATAGAAGTCATACAACTCATACCATTGACTTATTTTCATACGTAGCTTTCTTCTAGATATATCGATATCTATATACTAGCACATACATTTACACACAGCAGATAAGAAAACATATGTATAGCTATCTCTATAGCTTACATAAGTCCCTTACTTGATCTTGCAGTGTATCTCTTAGTCTCACACTGCTTCACATGTCACCATTTATGTCTACAGCTCCGTCTATCTCTCCGAAAGCTGTAGATACACATCAAACATATCATTCATCATTTCTATTATCTCAAATCATCAAAACACCATTTTATTCTCTTATTTCCTCTTTGACCTAACATAGGTCCTTAGTGACTTTTCATGTTATAGTCACTTCTAGCTATCTTCCCATATATCGATAGGTTCATAGTAGTAGCTAGATTAACATACTAGAATTTGGTAGCCTGAAAGCTTACCTAGTTTGCTTTTCTTGCCACTTGGTCCAAAATCTCTTTATATGGATCAACACCTTCGATCCATTGTATTGAGGTCTCGTTTTCAACTATGTTGCTCTCCTCTGGCTAACGAATAACTTCGTAGAAGGAAACGTCTCTTACTTCTAGCTAGAAAGGGTGGTTTATCTAGGAAAAGGGTTTGAACACTTAAGCAAAATTGAGAGGTTTTAGGTTACTATGCTTTTCAGCCTAAAATCTCATTTCTTATATAGAAATTTCACTAGGAGATCGATCTGCATAGTAAGACGATTGATCTCTCCTTCTTTGCCGCCTTACTTTTATATGCGTTGGATTTCATGAGATCGATCTGCTCTAAGTGATGAGATCGATCTTCTTTAGGCAGAGAGCTAAATAGATTGATCTGGCATAGGGATGGGATCGATCTGCTCTTAGTCGAGAGCTAAGAAAATCGATCTGGCTTGCATTGAGGATCAATCTCCTCATTCTAGAATGTTTAGAAGATCGATCTGGCCCCATTGGAGATCGATCTACCCTGTACAATTTCTCGAATAAGAGCATTTTTTATTCTTCTAGATCGATCTTTCCTTCAATGAGATCGATCTGGCATTCATATTTTTCAGATTTTATTGCAGTTTTCTGTAGTAACTCACACAAAACATCTTTAATTTTGCTACCATAGTCATTTTCTCATCCAACCACCTTTAAGACTTGAAAATGACCTCCATTTATACTTTACACACATTCAAACTTGTGTGCAGTCATTGTAAAACCAAAGGTATACAATACAAAGCAAAATAGAAATATAGAACTCATGCAACTTCATTCCCTTTTTACCACACTACCCATTTTTGCATTCCATTCACATTCATCACTTAGAAAAGTCTATTTCTTCATATTCCTACATAATGAAACTTGTACGTACATCACAACTCATATTACAAGTGTGTACATTAAATTTGTAGACTTTACTTCACTTATGTTTCACATAGCATGTACATGTATATTACTTATGAATTCATAAGATTACAACTGAAAATACGGGTCTTACAATTCTGTCTTCAATACTTCTATTTATATATATATAATCCTTTATACATATATATAAAAATATATTTTCTTCCTTTTTTTTCCTTCATCGTCCTTTCTTTCTCTTTACAATTTCCCCCTCTCAACCTCATTCCTTAGCATCTCATCACCTTTCTGGGCACTGCAACCTCCTTCATCACCATCCTCTCGTTCTCGGCTATCATCCTCCCATCACCGCCAACTCCAACGTTCTCTTCCTATTACCATCTCCAGGTCCTTCTTCCACCTCCGCTCCTAACCAACGCCCAGCTATCACTGTCCCTGTTTTTGGTTTACCATACCTCTAGGGTCCTTTTAACAGCCAACCTCTCCCTCGTCTCTTCTACTTCAGTAACAGAGGAGAGGGCTCCCCTATCTCCAGTCTTCTTCCTTACGGACCTCCCTGCTCCAGCATCTTCACTTTCGTCCCTGTTCCAGGTGACCTCACATTCCTTGCTTGGCACAACGGTTAAACACTATAGATGAAGAGGACCCGAGCGACAAGGACGCCCAAAGATAATGAGGAATCGACGATGTACGGAACAGACAACAGGGGAATATTTTTAATGCTGGGGGCACTCAGTAACAAAAACTAGTAGGGCACGACAATGGCAGTGTATCAATGGAGCAGTGAAGAAGCCGTCCATGAATTATACAGGGGAGAGATTTTTGCTGAAAGTAGAAGCTTTTTGGCCTCTCTCACGTCTCTCTCTCTTAGCAGCTTAAAGAAGAAAGGTGTTACAGAGGAGCTTCTGTAAGACCCATATTTCATGTGTAACTTTATGGATTCATAAGTATGGTAATGTACTTGTAATGTGAAGTCTAATTGATGTAAAGTCCATAAATTTAATGTACACACTTGTAGTAAGAGTTTGTGATATACATACAAGTTTCATTGTGTATGAATATGAAGAAATGAACTTTTATAAGTGATGAATGTGATTAGAGCTCAAAATGAGTAGTGTAACAAATGGAATGAAGTTGCATGAATTACATAAGTAATTGTACTTCCATTTGGCTATGAATTATATACCTTAGATTATACAAAGAATGCACACAAGTTTTAATATGTATAAGGTATGAATGGATGCCAATTATAAGTCTCAAAAGTGGATGGATGAGAAAATGACTATGGCAGCAAAATGTATGAAGTTGGGTATGAGCTGCTGTAGAAAACTATAAAAAAATCTGTAAATATGAAGACCAGATCAATCTTATAGGATGAGAGATCGATCTGGAAAGGGAAAAATGTTCTTATTTCAGTAATGGAATAAGACAGATCGATCTCCAACGGAGCCAGATCAATATGCTAAACGTTCTGTAATGAGAAGATCGATTTTGATGTAAACAGATCAATTTTCTTAGCTCTCGGGTTGGAGCAAATCGATCTCCCCTGGAAGCATATCGATCTCCTTAAGCTACTGCCTGGGACAGATCGATCTTAAGCTATCGACAAATTGATCTCATACATTTAATTTGGTGTGAAAATGAGGGATTTAAGAGGACCAGATTGATCTCATGCTTCGATAGATTGATCTCATTGAGCAATTTCTATAAATAAGAGCAGTGAAATATGCAAATCACGGAAACAAAACCCCATTTCTTCCATTTTAACCTAAAATCTAGATTTATCTCTCTAAGAATTGAAGGGAAGCTATTAGATATAAAGTTGTTCAAATCTAAAAGGAGAACAACATAGTTTGAAATCAAAACCTCATTGGTTGGATTGAAGGAGTAAGGGGTATTTCATTAGAGCAAGAAAAGAAACTAGATTGGTAAGTTCTTAATACTTCATGCCCATGTACATTTGTCTATTTATTGATTTTGGAGTAGATTAGTGTGAATATTTATGATAAAAACCATCTAGAAAACAATGGAACACTTATAACCTAGATTATGTCTAGTGTGAGAAAATGTGGTTTGGAGGAGTTGATGAATTATGAGTTATACTAAGTTGTTGATGAAGTAATGTGAATGATTTAAGATGATTAAATGAAGCCACATTGTAAGTTTAGAGAAATTATGAAAATGGGCATGTAAGATGTTTGATACGAGGCCATAGTAAAGAAATTGACGAAATAAGAACACTACGAGCTTCATATCGATTTGATATCGATCGAGTATGAATCAATAGGCCTAAAAGAGTCATTGGACTTGAGATATGAATAGAACAATAAATTGAGGCCTTATGAACGTTAATGGAGACTATAGGTCGAATCAACTAAGTAAACGCAAGAGTACTATTATGTGAATTAAATTGATGCGATATACGACTTTATGCAGTTTCGGAGAGTTCACTGGAGCCAAAGCAGACTGCAAGAGTGAGCAGCTCTAAAGAAGTGGAATCACGCGACATGATTCTAGGTAATGGAATTTTACAAGTATATAGAGATAGATGCTCGTACTTTGAACTCGTGGGTGAATATAGGGTGTTTGAAATATATGGTTGTTTGAGAAAATGATTGATGATGTATGTGTGAATAGCTATGAGAATGTATATGATTTGGTTTCTGAAAACGATTCTTGAAAAGGGGATAGTAAGGCTAATAAATGCATAAACTACATGTTTTGGTGTATTGAGAAACACATTGCTTTGTTTTGAGCAAAATTAATGAATAGGCTAGCAATTGTTTGAATGATTTTGTGAAATAGCGCATATGAAGTGCTAAAAATGATTTGAGATTATTTTGATTGTGTATAAGTTGCCTATTGTATTTATGTGGTTTGAATCGTGCTGGAGCCTAGCTCACACCAAATTTTGATGCTTTCTCTTGTATGAATAGTGCTGGAGCTCAGCTCGTACATTGATTTGATTGTGATGATGTTTTATAAACCGTACTGGAGCTCGTACATGGATTTCGAGTGATTTTCTTATGCATATAACCGTACTGGAGCTATGCTCGTACGTGGTTTTTCTCATGTTTTATGCATAAATGTCGTACTAGAGTGTTGCTCGTACGAGGTGGTTTAGTTATGATGCATGAACCGTGCTAGAGCTTTGCTTGCACAAGTTTTCACACTATGGTACGTAGGATGCTGTGGAAAATGGTAAGATCCTCACGCCTTACATCCTCAAGCCAGATAGGGCAGGGAGGCTCTGTTCGGTGGGGAGGCTCTCTTACGGTAAGATCCTTAAGCCCTACATCCTCAAGCGAGAGAGGGCGGGGAGGCTCTATTCGGTGGGGAGGCTCTCTTAGGGTAAGACCCTCAAGAACAACATCCTCAAGCCAGAGGAGGCGAGGAGGCTCTGTTCTGCAGGGAGGCTCTCTTACATGGGTACGAAAAGCTCTTGGTATGAGGTAGATAAGGCCTACGGTTGGCACCCCCAACCATGGAATGGGTCCGCGGAGTACGTTGTACCGTGTATATCACATGTAGTATGATGTACCACGTGGTGATTTTATGATGAGAAAGTCTGACGAATAACAAACCCCCTTCGTACCAGCATGATACCCCACACAGATGGATGCGTGTGGTCTGGGATGACTTATGACATAGTTGGCCAACATAGTCTGTTGAGATATAGTGACTTGTCTCATTTGATATTACATAGTACCATATGATTTTGATACATGAGTGTAAAGGTGATTGTCCAGGGTAGACCTGAGGGAGGGGTCGAGCCTTGTGGGATTTGTGATTTAAATAAATTTGAAATAAGATGTGATGTGATTTGAAAAGGATGTTTCTTAAATGAATTTCCCTTTTTGTGATGAGATTTAATGAGTTGAGCATGAGATGATTTTACATGTTAATATTTCCATGTTTTATGCCTATTTACATGATTTTCAATACATGATATATGTATATACATGTGGCATCATTTTATTTGCTCATGCTCCGATTATAAACGACTTATGCATAACATTATCAATATGTAGATAGAGTAGTTATCTACCATGCTTGCATTATTGCCTTACTGAGCCTGTGGTTGCTCATCCCTCTCTATTTCCCCTCTATAGAGCGTGCATAGTGGCCCAATGAGGACTGAGGCATTTTGTTGAGATATCCGCTGCATCTCCATCACCCAGAGGTATATACACAGAGATTCTTTTTATATCTAAACAATGTAAAAGCGCAGTGATCATTGAAATTGCAATATGGGGGATGTAAATGTTAGAAAGTGTGTCGTGTATGAACATGTGTCTTAACTCTTAAATGTATGACATTTCTTTTGATTAATTAGAAAATGGATGGTTAAGAATGATTCTTTCTGCCTCACAGCCCAACTGTGTACTGGTGAGGATGTTCACGATCGGGTAAGGAAAAAGGAAAACGTAAAAAATTGGCAGTGATTTTTAGACGAATTGGATAAACAGGGTCGTGACAGAGATTTGGTATCAGAGCTGTGTTGGCCTGATGTGACTCCGTAATAAAACGTAGGAAATGTACATCCCCATATTACTGTGCTTTTGTTTAGATATAATTGTGTATACCGTGATGGATTGAGTCTAATAATGATTTTAATACAGGAAGTTAGGCATCATGCCAGTTAAACGCCAAGGTAATAGGGCGAGAGTATATGCTAGAGGCCGTAGAGGTAGGCTTGAGAGCCGTGCGGAACCACAGACTGACCAGGCTCCACAGAACCCTGCTGAGAGATCAGGGGAAACAGAGGCTTGCTTCGCTAGGATAGAGCGGAGTATAGAGAGCCTAGTTGAGATAGTCACGCAGGCTTTGGGTGCCGATGATAGACGAGGCCCCGCAGCGCAGCCTAATACTACTGGACAGGCAGCTGCAGAGGCGGAGAGACCTCCAATTGCAGAGACTGCTACTGTTACACCACCTCTAGTCCAGGATACAGCCTCTCCTATCGCTCCACAGCAGAGCAGTAGTGATTTGGGTTATAACTTCGAGTTGAGTAGATTGCGAGAGTTTCAAGGGTTGAAACCTCCAGTGTTCAGAGGGGTGAAGGATCCGGTTATTATGGAGGATTGGGTGTACGAGATGGAGAAGTTATACAGATTTTTCAGATGTACATCAGTTGAGAAGGTAGCCTTTGTCGTGTTTATACTGAAAGGCGAGGCAGAGCACTGGTGGAGATCCACCGAAGCTATTTTGAGGGCTAGACACTTCGAGATCACCTGGGAGATATTCTTGGAGGCCTTTAGTAGGCAGTACATCCCAGCCACCCCACAGAGGAAATTACAAATGGAATTTATGAATTTGGTTCAGGGGAACCGCACTGTAGATGAATATGAGTCGAGATTCATTTTTTTAGGGAGATATGATCTGGATACGATGGGTAGTGAGACCTGAAAGATTCAGAAGTTCGTTGATGGATTGAGATTGGCCATCCGGACTAAGCTAGCCCTATTTGACATACTTACCTATGAGGAGGTTGTACACAAGGCTCAGTTATGTGAGCAGGACTTTTAGAAGAACGCCTCCGAGCTAGGGAAGATTAGTGTCAGAAGAGACAGAGACTGAAAGAGATTCGAGATGGATAGAGTGGCCAGGAGAGCGAGCCAGAGATATTTTGAGAAGAGACCTAAGATTAATGAGGTGCAGGAGAGAGCTGCTAGATCTCCTGCATATCCAGCTTTGACTGCACCGAGGGGTATGGCTATTAGAGGACCACGACCTACTACTGAGAGGTGCAGGAGATGTGATAGATTTCATAGGACTAGGCCTTGTCCGATGACCCTTGCAGTGTGTTATCGATACGAGAAATCAGGACATATAGCGAAGTATTATCCCGAGAGGATGGAGACTACCCCATAAAAGGGCAAGGAGTCAGAGAGAGCTCCAGTTGAGACAGTTGCCCCGAGGAGGAGGGCCACGGTTGAAGAAAAAGGGAAATATGTAGTAGGTGTGAAAAGAGGAAGAGTGTACGCACTAGACCAGGACACTGCGGACGCATCGACAAATGTGATTAAAGGTACCATCCGAATCTTTGATTTAGAAGCATAGGTATTATTTGATCCTGGTGCCACGCATTCATTCATATCGCCTTCCTTTTCACATAAATTGTTGAAGCATGTGAAACCTACATTGTTGGATAAAATGTTGATGATTTCCACACCCATGAATGATAGTCAATTGACTGAGCATATATGTAGATATTGTAAGTTAAAGATAGAAGGAAAGGAAATGACAGCCAATTTAATTTTATTAAATATGAATGATTTTGATGTAATATTGGGAATGGATTGGTTGGCTACCAATCATGTTGTTATGGACTGTCATGCTAAGACTTTGATGTTCCCAAAGATAGAAAATCATGTTCTAAGATTTGTGAAATGAATTGAAAGAACATAATTATGATAAATGAAGAGAGTATGATTTTATTTAGTCTACTTGAGAGATGAATTTATATGCTTATGTTGAATATTGATGTGATGACTTGCAACACTAACGGTGGAAAGAATGATGTGAAGGGTTCATTGCCTATGTGGTCGATATAGAATGGCACCGATTGAGTTAGAAGAGCTAAAGAAACAATTGTAAGAGTTACTAGAGAAGGGGTTTATTAGGCCGAGTGTCTCACCTTGGGGAGCACCGATTCTATTCGTAAGGAAGAAGGATGGAAGCCTCCAACTGTGTATAGATTACTGGTTGTTAAACAAAGCCACCATTAAGAACAAGTACCCCATTCCAAGAATCGATGATTTGTTGGATCAACTCCGAGGAGCCCAAGTATTTTTAAAGATAGATATGCGGTTAGGGTACCATCAGTTGAGGATCAGGAGTGGAGATGTACCTAAGACAGCATTTCATACTCGTTATGGCTACTACGAGTTTTTGGTGATGCCATTCGGATTGACGAATGCCCCTGCAGCATTTATGGCACTGATGAATGATGTATTCAAGCCATACCTAGACAAGTTTGTGATTGTGTTTATTGATGACATTTTGGTTTATTCCAAGTCCAGGGAGGATCATGCGGAGCACTTGAGGATAGTTTTACAGACACTCCGAGAGAAGGAACTATATGCCAAACTTAGTAAATGTAACTTTTGGCTAGAGAAGATCTTATTTCTGGGCCATGTTGTATCGAGAGATGGGGTATCAGTGGATCCATCCAAGATAGAGGCAATTGTACAGTGGGAACAGCCCAAGACAGTTAATGAGATCAGAAGTTTTTTGGGATTGGCAGGGTATTATCGGAGATTTGTTGAGGGTTTCTCCAGACTAGCTGCTCCGTTGACACGTATCACGCCTAGGGATGCTAAGTTTGCATGGGATAAGGCATGTGAGAGGAGTTTTGAAAAGCTTAAGCGTCGATTGACCACTGCTCCGATTCTCACCATTCCTACCAGCTCAGAAGGATTTTTGATGTACACGGATGCATCACACCAGGGGTTGGGCTCTGTGATTATGCAGGAGAAGGTAGTTGTCTATGGATCTAGACAGTTGAAAGATCATGAGAGGAACTACCCGATACATGATTTAGAGTTAGCTGTCGTGGTGTTTGCTTTGAAAATATGGCGCCACTACCTCTATGGAGAGAAATTTTGAGTTTTTACCGATCATAAGAGCCTAAAGTACCTATTCTAGCAGAAAGAGTTAAAATATGAGACAGAGGAGATGGCTTAAACTCCTTAAGGATTATGATTGTGAAATCATGCACCACCCGGGTAAGGCAACTATAGTTGTCGATGCTCTAAGCAGGAAGAGCCTAGGGTTGGTGTCTTATATGATGGTATGGGAACATGAGTTGTTGGAACAAATTGTGAACCTCAGTTTGGATGTGTCCCCACCTAGATCAGAGAAAGTTGAGATCATGGCTAGTTTGAGACTAGAGCCAGAGTTGATTGGCTGTATTCGGCAGGCTCAGTAGAGCGATCGACGGTGTATCGATTGGTTAAGTCAGATACAGGCAGGTGTGGGTATTAATTTTGAGCTGAGTACAGATGACTTATTGAGGTTCAGAGGCAGAGTATGTGTTCCCGAGGATCCTAAGATCAAGAGACTAATTTTGTCAGAGGCTCTCTCATCAAAGTACACGGTACATCTGGGGAGTACCAAGATGCATCAAAACCTTTGGAAGGTTTATTGGTGGTCCAGAATGAAGAGAAACATTGTTGAATATGTCGCTAAGTGTCTCGTTTGTCAATAGGTGAAGGTAGAGCATCAGAAGCTTGCAGGATTATTGCAGCCTCTATCGATACCGACTTAGAAGTGGGAGCATGTCACCATGGATTTTGTGATGGGATTGTCGAGGACCCGTAGAGGTCATGATGCCATATGGGTTATTGTGGATCAGTTGACTAAGTCAGCCCATTTCTTATCTATGAGAGCTACTGATACTCTGAGTCAATTGGCAAACCTGTATGTTCAAGAGATAGTACGGCTACATGGTGTACCAGTGAGCGTTATTTCTGATGGGGATGCCTGCTTCACTTCCCATTTCTGGGAACACTTTCAGGAAGCGATGGGGACCCATTAAGTTTTAGCACCACTTTTCATCCTCAGACAGATGGGCAGTCAGAGAGGACTATACAAACACTGGAGGATATGTTGAGAGCGTGTGTGCTGGCTCCTAGGACAATCACCAACAGTTAGCCGAGTTCGTCTATAATAATAGCTATCATGCGAGTGTCGGGATGGCACCCTATGAAGCACTGTATAGACGCAGATGTTTATCCCCCATTGGATGGGAGGAGGTTGGTGACAGACAGATTTTTACTTCGAACTTAGTGCAGCAGGCATCTGAGGACGTCAAATTGATAAGTGAGAGATTACGAATAGCTCAGAGCCAGCAAAAGAGTTATGATGACAAGAGACGGAGACCACTAGAGTTTGATGTGGGTGAGTCGGTATTTCTAAGAGTTTCACCTTCGAAGGGTATTATGAGATTTGGTAAGAAGCGCAAGCTGAGCCCTAGGTACATTGGACCCTTCGAGATTTTGGGGAGAGTGTGAGATAAGGCTTATAGGTTGGCATTGCCACTAGACTTGAAAAATGTTCATAATGTCTTCCATGTCTCTATGCTTCGGAAGTATCACTCGAACCCGGCACATGTGATAAGATACAAGCTGTTGGAGCTCAATGAGAGTATGACGTATGTTGAGAAGCCGGTTCGATATTGAACAGAAAAGAGAAAGTGATAATTCTATTTTTAATAGAATTATTTGTGCTTAATTTCTTAATTAATTATTTAAATCCCCATATTATTTTATTAATTATCCCCTTTATTTAATTAAAATTCTTTAATGTGCAAATAAAATCAATCCGGATGAAACTCAGTCATTTCAGTCAAAATTGGGCTGAAATCAGGCTAAAGGATACTGGACCACTTCCAATTTGCAGATCGAGTCACCAGTCGTCTAGACACGCATGATGCCAGGTGTCCGTATTTTATTCGCTCCGAAACGATAAGATCGATGGACATCGTGCCAACCTTCTGGAAGACACACGCCGGGCCACATCGCACAACCAATTGGACAAAAAGACGGGTGATGTGGAAATATCTACTCTGGAGCAAATCAAATGAAGACAAGTATCCAAACAATGCCAACTCATCTAGGATGAAAAAATTACCATTGTACCCCTAAGTGTGTGTATAAATTGAACATGATGGCAATTGAAAAAAGTATAAGTAGAAGTAGGAGTAGGGTAAGTAGTGTAGTTAGGGTAGAATAGGAGTATTGTAGGTAGAGGTAGTCTAGAGTAGTCTAGGGCAAGTAGTTTTTATTAAAAAATTTATTTTCTCTAGTTTTCTTAAGTTTTTCGTTTCCACCATTTTCTTTTGGCTACTGTTCACAGCAATTACAAGTACTTATTAAAAGCTTTTCAAGTTTCAGCCACCTTTGCTCATTGTTCTTCTTGGTTTTATAAGTGCATTTGTTTATTGTTGATCCGATACACTTAAATTTGAATTGAAAATTTAATCATTTCAAATCTTTGATATTTCATTAACTTTTAGCAATCATTTTTGGTCTTCTCGATTTAATAGTATTTTTTTAGATGTTGTTTATTTACTTTTTCTTTAATGTAATGTTTTTTTTTTTTTTTTTTAGGAACTAGCTTATATCTCTTATTTCCTTTTTACCCTCGGGTTGCAAATTTTTATCTATTATTTCTGTGTTCCGCTTGATATTTCTTAGAGTCTCACTACTGAGCAGTACAAAACAGCAGCAGTATAGGAGACACTACACAAGAGCTGCAGCTGTGCTTGACTCGTTTTAGTGAGGAGTAGTTAGCTGGGCAGAGAAATATTCATTTTTGAGCATGTATTCGAGAAAGACGGTAGCAGATGGAAATCAGATTGCCCAGTCCTAAAGCAGAGGCTGGTGTCCATGAGTGCAGTGGAGATCATCCATAATCATCCTCTGTTATGCTCTGTTTCGGTTTATGTTTACTGTTCATATGAGTTTTGTGCTAACTTGTTTTTGTTGCTTTGTTGTTAAGGTTGCTAAGAAGAAGCTGGGCAGATGAGTAGGCTGAAGACGATGCTATACTCGGATGCAATACTCGCGTGTATTGGTTCTAACGTGCAGAGGTAATGCAGACAATGACCATCTGCTTGATGAGAGGACGGTACCAGGGGGTAGATGCAGATAACAATTGTTATGGAGGCAGCAGTAAAAAGATAGCAGTAGCTAGCACCTGGAGCAGGCTCTGAATATTGGCTGCAGCACGACATGTATCAGCTGAAGGCAGGAAGGGGAGCTTGCTCGTGTATGGCAGAAAAGAGCAGGCAGCAGATACGGGTACTGGACATCGCCTGATGCAAAAAAATAAGAATGAAGCAGGAATAGTACCAGTGCATGGAGGGACCACTCAGCTGGCTTGTTCGGTTAAGGCCTTGTTTGGCCACTTTTCCTTTGTTTAATTTAATGTTTATTGCATTTTTATTATTTTGATTGTGTTCATTAGTTGTTAATTTAGGATATTTGTTAATTGATAATTGTAGGTTAAAATTAGTACTTTAATTTGTTAAGTTAATTTTTAGTTTTACTTTTTAGTTAATTTTATATAATATAGGATTTAATTTTAGTTTTGTCTTTATGAGTTACATTTAGAATACACTAGTTAGATTTTATTGTTAAGTTAGTAATTAGATATAATTAGGATTAATTTAGAAGTAATATTTTATACATGTAGTTTTATAGTTATTTTCTTAATTTCCTAGGATTTTATTTTCATTAAATTTTAGTTTAGTTTAATTTGCATTTTTATTAATTAGTTTAATTACATGCATAGTTTATTTTAGGTTTGGTTAATTTTAGGTTAATTAATCTTGTTTTGTTATTTTCATATTTACACTTTATTTTAGTTGCGTTAATGAATTTTTAACTGTTTTAATTATTTTTGTAGGTACTTGCCTTTAATTGCGTGGAGCTCTGTAAGTAACTTTAACTCGATTTTATTTTCTTTAGTTCATAATTGTTATTGTTTTCAGTATTTTTAATTTCAGACTTAGTAGATCACCATCATCACTTCATAATTTGCTAGGATATACTTAGGGTAAGATTAACCGATAGTTAATTAGGCTGATCAACTTCTCTGTGGGACGATATTTCGGGACTCAAATCTCATTAGTACTTGTACGACCCGTGCACTTGCAGACAATACGTTTAGATCGTACCAAGTTTTTGGGGGTGTGATAATTCTATTTTTAATAGAATTATTTATGCTTAATTTCCTAATTATTTATTTAATCCCCATATTATTTTATTAATTATCCCATATATTTAATTAAAATTCTTTAATGTGTAGATAAAATAAATCTGGATGAAACTTAGTCATTTCAGTCAAAATTGGGTTGAAAACGGGCTAAAGGAGACTGGACCACTTCCAATTTGCAGATCGAGTCACCAGTCGTCTGGACACGCGTGATGTCAAGTGTTCGTATTTTATTCGCTCCGAAACAATAAGATTGACGGACACCGTGCCAACATTCTGGAAGACACACGTCGAGCCACATCGCACAACCAATTGGATAAAAAGACTGATGACATGAAAATATCTACTCTGCAGCAAATAAAATGAAGACAAGTGGCCAAACAATGCCAACTCATCTAGGATGAAAAAATTACCATTGTAACCCTAAGTGTGTGTATAAATAGAACATGATGGCAATTGAAAAATCAAGTAGGAGTGGTAACGACCCTTGACCCTTGAAAATTGGGGAATTTTTTTTTGATCTTAATTTACCGACTTATTCTCTTATTCACTTAAGTTGTATTCATGTTCAGTGTCAAATCACTTTTCCTAATTCTTTATCCATAATTATATTTAAATTTCATATTTTGACATATATGGCCGATAGAAATTTCGGTAACATAACGACTTATATATAAGCCTACCCACCTGTAAATCAATTGTTTTAACAATCCTAGATATCCACAACTACCAAACATACTTTCCAAATCCACATTTACAACCCAATACATCCATTTCGATTCAATACCAATCATTTTAAAACATAATCCCAAAAGTAATATTCTTTACATTGTTTTCCTTACAAATTACATCCCAAAAAAATATTTTCAATATATGTATGTGCATATAAAGATGTCTGGTACAGGAATGTAATTGTATACCTTTTCTGTGTGTACAAAAAATAGCCTAGGGTAGCTCTTTCCCACCAGCCTACGTCGTGTACGCGGCAGGTAACACCTATAGATCACTGCAAATAGTCTGAAAGGTAGAGGGGTGAGCTTTTTGGGAAAAGCCCAGTAAGATAATACATTTAAAATAGTTCTGATATGTAAAAACATGTAAAATCATTCATAAAACCAATCTTTAGTCATGATATGTAAATTATCATTTCATGCATAGTCATCACAAAAATCATAAAGCATGAGTGTCCTTAAAACAAATAACATGCTTAACCAATTTACAAACTTTTCATTGTTCATGGATGAGTTATTAAAATCATCTCTATTCGTAAACATTTCATAATCAATTATCATGAATATCATAAAAGCACATAATCATTCATAATCAAATCGAGGAGACTAGGCTATAACTAAGTCATGCGATACGTGTCATTCTCCGTAGAGAGCTATCATACCTATGATCATGGTAAGGGGGCTGTAGACTGGATCAGGGTCGTACAACCCTTTCATAAAATATGGGTAGTATCTATCTTACTTACTTTCACTAGCACCTAGCTAAGACACAGGCACCAAAGGTACTCTCCGTGTGGGAAACATAATTGTGTACTGCGCGGGCACGAGATACTATCGAAACATCGTCATCATAAACCACCAGTAGCAAAACATCTTCCACACAGGTTGAGTCAAGTGCTAAAGGGGCCCTACGTACCGATATCCAAGTGGTGGAGTCGGAACACCACAAGAAGTAACCATGCATGAAGCCTATAGTCTCAAAAACTTCTTATCCCATGTTCCCTTTTTTTCTATGCTTTTGAAATTGTCAAAAGTTTCTTTAAAAATATGGATATAAAAATCATAAATCGATGTAAAGCTTCCATACGTTCCATACCTTAGAAAAAATTCATTTCATAACATGGAGGCACTCGGGTAATATTTCTTAAAACTAAACCATGCTTCGTAAATAGTTCCACAAGAATGAAAGCAGTGATAAATCATTTCAAAATATAATGCTGCTTCATAAAATCTTTTATCAGTGAAACAAGAATACATTATCATAACTAAGTTAATGGTACCCCTTACCTCGATTTATCGGATATTCCGCATTCGAGTAATAAATGCGTCAAAATTTTAACCTATTTGTTACTACTTCGTGTGTACGTATAATTGTACATACCTAGGCTATCACGTGTGCTTATATATTTTTATTACTATATATTTTTTGTATGTACATATACTAACATACACATTTATCATATTCACCTATATGTATTTACACATAAATATATACACACATATATATATTATTATTTGTTTTCATTATTCATTATCACATATATTTATTTATTTGTCTACTTCTCATCTTTCCCATTTTTATTCCATATCTAATTTAATCTACACTAACATGCTTATATCCCAACATATATATATATATATATATACATGTACATTAAATATACATATATATAAATTTACCTTTTTCTTTTCCTCTTTTTTTTTTCCAATTTCCAGCCGTTTTCCTTCTTCTTCTTTTTTTTCCTTTCTTTTTTCCTTCTCTTATTTCTTTTCTCTTTTTCCTTTCTTCTTCCTCGCCTAGTGCTCACTGTTATGATCTTTCTTCAGCTATTGTGACTGCCTCGGTTCCAGCCTTCCATCATCATCATCCTCCTTCGATCACCCCTTTTTGCTTCCCCAATTTCCTTTTTCAGCTTCAGCTCACGGTTTGCTCTCCCCCTCACTCTCGGTTTGCTTCCCTTTAGCCCCTCTTCCTCAGTTCTGTTTTCAGTCGGCTCTGCTTCAGTTCTCGGGTTCTGCTTCTCTTCACCCTCGTTCTGCTCTCCCTCTAGCTTCAGTTTGCTTCGATTTCCTCCTCCTTTAGCTCTCGGTTTGCTCTAGCTTTCCTTTTTTTTTTTCTGGTTTTCCTTCAGCCTTCGGTCTGGCTTCAATTTCCAGCCCTGGTTTTGCTTCAGCCTCAGTTTGCCTGGTCTTCTTCCTCTTCTCCTTCCTTCCTCTTTCTTTCTTTCTTTTCTTTTCTTTCTTTCTTCTCTTTCCTTCTCCCTCGGCCAAACCAGCTTTCCTTTTCTCCCTTTCTTTCTTTCTTTCTTTCTTTCTTTCTTTCTTTCTTTCTTTCTTTCTTTCTTCTCCTTCTTCCTTTCCTTTCCTTCTTTCTTCCCCCGGTCATCTCTCCTCTCGGTTTACTTTCCTCCCTTTCTTCTTCTTTCCTTTATTTTCTTTTTTTCTTTCTTTCTCCCTCGCCTGATCAGCTTTCTTCCTCTTTTCTTCTTTTGCTTTCCCGCCCAGCAGAGTTACTCTGCTTTTCGAATGGCAGTAAGCGGAATTGGCTTTCTTTGAAAGCCAATTCCGTACATCCCTTTTATATATTATATTAATATATATATATATATTAAATATTAATATATATATTATTTTTTATTTGTTGTTTAGTATTTTTTTTGTTGTTTTTGTTTGTTTTGTTTGTTTTTGTTTATTTCCATTTCATTCTTTTTTTCATTTCATTTCATTGTTAATACTTATATATTGCATACTATATATTACCTAACATATATATATTTGTTATATATTTACATTATTATCTATCTATTTAAATTTGTCTAGTATATATACATATATATATATATTATATACATATGTATATATATATATACATTTTTTTTTATAAAATTATCCAATGACACAATATTCATGTCTTCCATGAAATTTTCATTATTTCGAAAATAAAATATTCTTGGGATTTCATCATTCCTCTTAAATCCCCAATATAAGTTTTTTACATCAAAATTATTTTCGATCCCTCAGTGCTTGCATTTGCTTCATCACTTCTTGTATTTCGGGCTCTCTGTCATTCACGGGCATCTCGGCTACCACACTTCTCGAGCCCTACAATGAATATTCGCACTTCCATTAAAACATATTATTCTCATTTTTATATAGTCTAATTAAATGTAGGAAATTTGTGATGTTTACATTCTCCCCACCTTAAAAGAATTTGGTCCTCCAAATTCATTCGGGTCTATTAAAATAGATGTGGGTACTTCTCATTCATGAGGCTCTCTAGCTCCCATGTAGATTTTTCAATCGAATGTTGTTGCCAGAGAACCTTTACCAGAGGTATCGTCTTCGATCGAAGTACCTTTTCCTTTCTGTCCAAAATCTGGATAGGTCGCTCAACGTAGCTCATATCCTCTTGAATGCTCAAGGGCTCATACTCAATGATGTGTAAGGGATCCGAATTATACTTCCTTAACATCGAGACATGGAAGACACTATGTACCCCAGAAAGCTGTGGTGGTAAGGCAAGTTTGTAGGCTATGTCTCCCACTCTCTCTAGGATCTCGAAAGGACCAATGAAGCGAGGACTCAATTTCCCCTTCTTCCCAAACCGCATGATACACTTACTCGGAGATGCCTTCAGAAACACGGAGTGTCACGACCCAAATTACCTAAAAATCAGAGTAAATTTTTCACTTTTTCATTTCCTTACCCGTCGTGAACAGTTACACTACAAACAGTTGGGCTATGATTCGGTGTTAGTCACCTCTCACCTATTTACCATTCCATTTTCATATTTCATTTACATATCAATTTATTTAAACTAAATACATCCCCAATATTACATCCATATATAGTACTGTTCCTCTATATGTTCAGATACAAAAATTATACAAATGTGTATACCTGGTCTTGATAAGAAGCAGCGGATAACCGAAATGCATGACTACTGTCTGTCTCTTCTATTGAATATACTCTGTGGGGTGGAAAATGAAAGGGTGAGCAAAACTTGCTCAGTAAGGTAATAATGTAAGCAGGTAGATAACTATACTATCTACGTGCTGATAATGTCATGATATAAAATCGTTTATATTTGGAGCATGAGGTATGACTAAACCAATGCCACATGTATGTATATATCATATAAGAGAAATCATGAAATCGACATATAAATCAAACATGGAAAAATCATCATGTATAACATCTCATGCTCGTCACATTAAAACTTATTTGTTTTATCATAAACTCAATACTTAAAAACTTATTTGTTTAATCATAAACTCATCACGTTAAAAACTTTATTTGTTTCATCATAAAACAACCACATCAAGGCTAAACCCATCTCTCGGGAATACCATGATTCATTAAATCACATCTCGTTTAAAAACATAAATCGAGACATTACCCCTCTTTCGGGTTTATCCTGGTCTATTCAGACCGTATGATATCATGTGAGGCATGTAGGTTACTGTATGAAAGTCGAGGACTATGGCCATAATTTGTCCCTGTGATCCCAGGCTACATGGATCCTAGTGTGCGGGGTATCACAACTGCAACGGGAGGTGGGGTCAAATCCTACCCGTCAGAATATCAAGTAACATCATTGAGTCATCATGACTGCATGGTACAGCGTACTCCGTGTGACATACACGGTACAACACACTCCGTGGACCCATATCATAGTCTGGGGGTGCCTGCCGTAGGTCTTATCCACCCCAATACTATGTCGATAACCAACCCATGTCTCAAAGTATACGTGCTAGCATCTCAACTCTCTATGACACAAAGTCTACAGGAGGCTTCTGCATGACTATATGCATGTCAACTCACGTCTAGTGCGAGCGAAGCTCCAGCACCACGCTATGCATATCATGATATCTAAAATCTCGTGCGAGCGAAGCTCCAGCATGGTTTTGTGCACACACAAATTTCTCGTACGAGCAATGCTCCAGTACGGCTCTTCATGAGTAATAAATCAGTAAACTTGAGTGCGAGTAAGACTCTAGCACTCTTTTTATTCATGTAAATACGATAGGTGGCTCAATCTTGATAAAACATCTTTTAAAATCGTAACCGGTACAAACCGGTACCCTTTCGTATAATTCATAAAATCAACAGCCAACCTATGTCCATATTTGCTTAAATTAAAGCAATACATTCATATAAAACATTAAAACATGATAATCATGCAATTTATTTGCCTTACTACCCTTTTTGTAAATTTTACTCCCAAGGGCAAAATCATCTTTTTCTTTATTCACCTAAGCCCCGATTTTCGTAAAAATTATTATTTCGTTTCTAGATACTTTAAGAAATTCTAGGCCCTGTAAATCCCCTCAAAAATACGTATAGAAATCTCTATGCACCTACAAAATTCCCTTACCTCGATTCACGCGTAAACTTATCTCGTCTCGATAATATCCGATCTCTCAGTCCAACTGCGCGTCAACCAAGTCTACAAAACTGCATATAACCACATATTTTGGGTTAATTCACTTATTTTTATCAGTATATCACATTTGCTGATCGAATCTAACGTACTGTGCCCGTTTTACTTTATTGGGCCCGATTGCACTTTAATGGGCCTCGAGCCCGTTTTCAGCCCGTTTATACTTATTAAATCCCTTCTTTGGGTTTACTTGGCTCGTTCAGCTTATCAATAATTATCGGGCATCGTTCCAAACTCATTGGATAGCCCGTATACTATTTACGGTAATCACATTACAATTCCGATTAATATCCCTTTTTATACAGAATTAGTCATTAAATTTCATAAAATAATTGAAACTATGTATTGATGGACTCATATTATTGGAATTAAAATGTACTTACCCAATATAATGCGGGGTATGAAAATCGGAGCTCAATCGGCTCTTGTTCGGGCTTTGTCGTACAACTGTACAATTATTATATTTAATTTCGGGTTAATTTTCGATTAAATATAATTTAAATAAATTTCTCAAAAATCAAATCGATCACTTTTGATCTCGAATCGACTTACCCGAAGTCCGGTGTATCCCCAAAAATTCTTTCCCTTTTTCCTTTTTCTCTTTTTCTCCTTTTTTCCCTTCTTTCTTGGCTAAACCGTTTCAGTTCGGTTCAACCCGGTTCAGACCGGTCTAGTTCACTCCGGTTTGGGGCCTCACCGGCCGGTTCTTCGTCGACTTTCACCGCCAACAGCTACTATGGGTCGTCCGATTCTCAAATCTGGCCTCGGTTTCGCCCAAGGCCATCGAAAAGTGGCCGGTCTAGCTGTTTTCCCTCGACCGTCGGTACCCATTTTCTTCCCTTCGCCATTTGCGGCTTTTTCGGTGGCTGGGGCGTGGGTTTTGGTGGCTGGTGGGTCTCCTGAGGTCAGGCTTCCTTTGGCTGGCGGTGGTCGGGCCTAGATCGGCATCGATCACCAGATTCCTCATTTTCTTCTCTCGGTTTGGTTTTCTCTCTTTCTCGTCGTTCGTCGATTCTCTGTCTGCCTACCAGCGTCGACGAGGCTCGGCTCGCATCTAGCTTCCTTCGCCGACCTCGTTTGGCCGCCGATGGCTGTCCATCGGTGGAGGCAGAGGCTCGGCTTCTGTTTAGTTTTCTGTTGTTTCATCAGAATCGCGTTTCGCGATTCTGAGTTTCATTTTTTTAATTTATTATTTATTTTATTAATATTTTAATCAAAAAAATATATTAAAGAATAAAAAATATTTACCAAAATTATTATTTTATTCAAATTAATTTATTTAATTTTATTTAATTTATTTTAACCCTTTTCGGTATATTTTCTCCGTATTTTTGGGATATTGTCCCGAGCGAAAATTTCGATTAGTTCCAGTAAATTCATATCTTGATCAATTTAACCCGAAATTTTATTATTTCTCCTTCATTGATCACGATTTCTCAAATCCATAATTTTAATGAAATTTTCTTGTCGAATTTATATCGAATTTTGATCTTTTGACCATTTTGCCCTTGCACGTGTTCGAGAATTCCATTTCAATCCTTTTGCATTTTTAATTTCCTGTTTTAACTAAAATCGGGTCTTACATAATCTCCCCCACTTAAGGAATTTGGTCCTCCAAATTAGAACCAAGTCATATGAGTCTATAGACTACTCCGGGTACATCAATCGTATCATACTTTTTAATTCTTATGTGACCTTTTTTCGGAGTGTAATACTACCAAAGGACTTTAATTAGGAAGATCGTCTTAAACCTTAATACTTTCTCTTTCATATTTAATGCCCGAATCAACTTTTTCAAAATACTTATATTTGCACTGAGCTGAACTGTTGGAGTTCATATCTGATCACCTATGCTGGATCTGGATAGTATTGCCGAAGTATCAAAAGATGGGACACATTGTGGATGCCTGTTTATTCAGGTGATAACGCCAACCTACAGGTCTTATCTCCCACTTGTCCAATCTCTCAAAAATTCCATTCAGTAAAACTCAATTTGCCTTTTTCCCGAGTCTTGTTATGTCCTTATTCCCTTAGGACAAATAACTTCAACAATACTGATTCACCATCGGTGAATTCCAATGCTTTTTGTCTGCTCTGAGGTGTTCTTAATCTCTCACTCAACTGAACATCCTTAGAGACTTATTATACTAATTTGGAAGAAATTTCTATCTGTCACCCACTTTTCTTGTCTGAGTCGGGGAACAACACCTACAGCCATACACTGCCTCATAATTGTTATCCCGATACTCAAGTGCCAACTGTCATTATTAGCGACTTCAATTTGAACAACTGATCATTCCAGGAGCTTATAAAATTAACGGCACACACTCTGAGTATCTGGGGATTTCATAACCAGAAGGTGGGTAAACTTAGTCAATTTAGCGACTATCATCTAAATAGCCTCGTGATTCATCTGAGTCCTCTATAACCCATCACAAAATTCATGGAGACTTGCTCCCATTTCCGTGTCGTGTCGATATAGGTAGAGGCTGCAATAACTCTGCAGACTTTTAATACTATATCTTATTCTGCTGACATACTAGGCACTTTTCCACAATCTCTACCATATCTCTTTTCACATTTGACCACCAATACCCTTTTTAGAGATTTCATATATATATATATATTTGTTACTTTCCGTACGCACTGTATATCTCGAAGAGTAAGCTTCTGACAATATTATTATCTCATCAACTGTGGTCCTGGGGAGCACTTATATTGTCTCTGAACCTCTCTGTAAATCATCGACACTCTCTGTGAACTCTGTCACTGTACCCTTCTGAATCTGACCCAAATTATTGACATCATGCCGATCATCACGCTAAGCCTGTCAAATCCGGGTACTCTCATCCGGTTCTAGTCTCAGGCTAGCTGTCACACAATCACTTTCATCATCAGAAGGGATCACATCACTACTGAGGCTCACAACTGCTTTAGCAGCTCACGCTCCCTGACCATCATATGTAATACCATCCCGAGGCTCTTTCTGCTCAAGGCATCAGCCATCACGTTAGCCTTTCCTGGGTGGTACAATTTTCCACAATCAAAATCTCTCAGAAGCTCTAAGCCACTATGTATTCTCATATTCGCCTATTTTTGTGAAAACAGATACTCGGGGCTTTATGATTAGTGCATACCCAAAATTTCTCACCATGTACATAATAGTACCATATCCTCAGTACAAGTACTACCGCTGCCAACTTTAAATCATGGGTCAGATAGTTTATTTCATGATCCTTGAGTTGTCTGGATCCACAATCGACTATCTTCCCTTTTTGCATCAATACCTAGCTCATTCATGATTTTGAGGTATCCATACACACTGAGAAACCTCTTGAGCTGTTGGGTATGGTGAAAATAATCACGGTGGTCAGTTCATACTTCACTACACCGAAATTCATGTCACATCTATCATCTCACTTATCATCTCATTCAAATACCATGTTTTCATAGTTAAACGTGTCAATAAAGTAGTCCATTTCGAGAACTCTCAACAAATCATCTGTAAAAAAAATTTTCAATTGTTACTTATAATTTTTCCTAGACTGTAAATACACCCAAAATATCATCAATATGGATGATAACAAAACGGTCCAGGTAAAGTTTAAATACTTCATCGTAGTTGTGTTCCACTAAATGTTTCAATCACCCTTATCCTTGACCTATGTCATTTTGAAATTGCTTCCGTTCAATGATACTAACTCGCGTCATTTCGTTTTTTCTTATATTAACGTCTTTTATAAAATTTTAACTTTTAAACCTTCTTGATTAATCGAATTCTATATTTCTTTATTGTACAAGTAAAAGTACCCTAATTCTAAATGTATATATTACGACTGTCGATTTCAATTTATAGGTTGTGTATACTTTTAGACGCTGTCAAGTCTTCAGGTGGGGAGGTATTTTGAAATACCTTTATTAACCCTCAGACTTGACCACAATTACTTTACATATCAGTCCATGTGGTCATAATTCATATTCGTTACTAATTGCTTTAATCCAAATTATTTCACATATTAGAGATATTCGTACCTTGCATACGCCTCTTATTCCAATAGATTTTGTATTCAGATCTATCACATCTAAAAGCTTATCTCCTTCCATATATTACTTATAACAAAACTCTGTCATTACTCATTTCGTGAGTACAATCATTTACTCATTTAATTTCAATCGCTACACTCCTTTTATTACTTGTCAAAACTTACAGTATACTTTTCAGGTGTAACTATATCACTATCTTAGAATAAAACTCTGAACATCATAATTTGTAGCCGACCAATTGAGATTTATTCTCAATATTACTTCAAATTATTCATAGTCAATTGAATAAAATCGGCTGACTTATACTTCTTCCCCCTTTTTCAACTTATAATCTCTTAATAATCATTTCGTTAGTTAACCCTCCTCTATTGGGGTACTAATTATCAGCATTGTGCCCACGGATGTAGGCATTCACGTCTTTTACTAACTTATATACAAATGAAGGCGATATGACTAAATACGTGGCACCAAGATTAATTAAAATAATCACTTCACTATTCTTAACTAGTGTGGTACCTTTCACCACATCATATGCAACATCAGTAATATCCTGGTCTAAGGCATACACTTGCTCTCGTCCAACAGCCTACTTTCCCCTTTCTCTTCGGCTGTGGCCTCCCTTTTCAGTACAGAGATATCAACAGGGTTTTCTCTGTCTCTTTGCACTTCTGTGGGGCAGTCTCACCCAACTCTGAGCAATCGTTAAATAAATGGTCTGTTTTACCACACTTAACGCCTATTTTAGTCAATAAAGTTTAGGTGTAGGCCCTACTTCCGTGGTATCTACCATACATCCTACACTACTTACACTGCTACACTGCTTACACTGTTACACTGCTACACTGTTTCGTAGCAGGTCAGGGTCCTCAAATCACAATACCCCTCAAAAGTGCTGAAATTGGATACACTGGGGCCTTACCAATCATCTTACCCCATGACTCATCAACTCTAATCTCTTACCAACTGGTCTTTTTCTCGCCCTGACATCTCTGTCATTCTCTATTCTCTTTTGTCTCTATTTCAACCCTTACTACCTTTCCCAATCTCAGAGGCGTGCAACACTCAATCTTATTCACACAACTGTATTCTGCACACTGCCTCGGTATAGGTAGTGATATCTAACGGGGTCAATCAGACTCTAATTGACAATTTAAGCCCTTCCATGAACTTTTGGGCTTTTCGACTCTCACTGTGCATAGTGTCGAGGTAATATCTGGGCAGGTATATAAACTGAGATTCATACTCGTCAATCAACCAGTGTCTCTGGGTCAGTGTAAGAAATTTTAATTGTAATTTCCCTTTAAGCAGTGTCCGGGATATTCTGTCACCGGAATACATCCAGAAATATTTCTCATGTCGACTCTGGACATCTAACTCTTCAGATGGGTCGAGCGGACTTCCACCAATGCTTCGCCTCGCCCTCTAACATAAACGTATTTAAAGTCACCTTCTCAATCGACATACACCGAAAGAATTCATACAACTTCGCTATCTCATTCACCCAGTCCTCAACAAGTATTGGTTTCTTTACTTCGCTATATACCGGAGGGGTGTGAAAATCTCTATAGTCTGAGGCATCAGTTTACGCTTTACCTGCCTATCCTCAACTACCTGCATATACTGAATAAACAACTCCGAAATATTTTCTACACTGCACTCCATCCTCTTGGAGCGTGTCTCAATACTGTTTGGTCTCTTTATATTACCCTGTGGAGTATGCTCAACATCAGCCTCCACCTCACTCTCATCTTGAGTCTCATTTGATGACTCATTCGACTCTCAGACCGATCTCTACGGCCTCGATCATGTGTAGTCGTCTATCTACCATAGCGGCTATCAGTTATAAACACTATATTCTTGCATTCAAAACTAAATTCTTAGTTGCAGTCCCATCTTGATATACACAATTGTATCTAAACAATGCACAGTACATGGGGATGTAAGTTTACTTAACCACTAACACCGACTCATATCAGGCCAACTCTGCTCTGATACCACCTTTTTTTGTCACGGCCCAAATTACCTAAAAATCAGAGTAATTTTTTCACTTTTGCATTTCCTTACCCGTCGTGAACAGTTACACTACTAAACAGTTGGGCTATGATTCGGTGTTAGTCACCTCTCACCTATTTACCATTCCATTTTCATATTTCATTTACGTATCAATTTATTTAAACTAAATACATCCCCAATATTACATCCATATATAGTACTGTGCCTCTATATGTTCAGATACAAAAATTATACAAATGTGTATACCTGGCCTTGATAAGAAGCAGCGGATAACCGAAATGCATGACTACTGTCTGTCTCTTCTATTGAATATACCCTGTGGGGTGGAAAATGAAAGGGTGAGCGAAACTTGCTCAGTAAGGCAATAATGTAAGCAGGTAGATAACTATACTATCTACGTGCTGATAATGTCATGATATAAAATCGTTTATATTTGGAGCATGAGGTATGACTAAAACGATGCCACATGTATGTATATATCATATAAGAGAAATCATGAAATCGACATATAAATCAAACATGGAAAAATCATCATGTATGACATCTCATGCTCGTCACATTAAAACTTTTTTGTTTCATCATAAACTCAACACTTAAAAACTTATTTGTTTAATCATAAACTCATCACATTAAAAACTTTATTAGTTTCATCATAAAACAACCACATCAAGGCTAAACTCATCTCTCGGGAATACCTTGATTCATTAAATCGCATCTCGTTTAAAAACATAAATCGGGACATTACCCCACCTTTGGGTTTGTCCTGGTCTATTTAGATCGTATGATATCATGTGAGGCATATAGATTACTGTATGAAAATCGAGGACTATGGCCATAATTTGTCCCTGTGATCCCAGGCTACACGGATCCCGGTGTGCGGGGCATCACAACTGCAATGGGAGGTGGGGTCAAATCCTACCCGCCAGAATATCAAGTAACATCATCGAGTCATCATGACTGCATGGTACAGCGTACTCCGTGTAACATACATGGTACAACGTACTTCGTGGACCCATATCATAGTCTGGGGGTGCCTGCCGTAGGTCTTATCCACCCAAATACTATGTCGATAACCAACCCATGTCTCAAAGTATACGCGTGAGCATCTCAACTCTCTATGACACACAGTCTATAGGAGGCTTCCGCATGACTATATGCATGTCAACTCACGTCTAGTGCGATCGAAGCTCCAGCACCACGCTATGCATATCATGATATTTAAAATATCGTGCGAGCGAAGCTCCAGCACAATTTTATGCACACACAAATTTTTCGTACGAGCAATGCTCCAGTACGGCTCTTCATGAGTAATAAATTAGTAAACTTGAGTGTGAGTAAGACTCTAGGACTCTTTTTATTCATGTAAATACGATAGGTGGCTCAATCTTGATAAAACATCTTTTAAAATCGTAACCGGTACAAACCGGTACCCTTTCGTATAATTCATAAAATCAACAGCCAACCTATGTGCATATTTGCTTAAATTAAAGTAATACATTCATATAAAACATTAAAATATGATAATCATGCAATTTATTTGCCTTACTACCCTTTTTGTAAATTTTACTCCCAAGGGCAAAATCATCTTATCTTTATTCACCTAAGCCCCGATTTTTGTAAAAATTATTACTTCGTTTCTAGATACTTTAAGAAATTCTAGGCCTTGTAAATCCCCTCAAAAATACGTATAGAAATCTCTATGCACCTACAAAATTCCCTTACCTCGATTCACACGTAAACTTATCTCGTCTCGATAATATCCGATCTCTCAGTCCAATTGTGCATCAACCAAGTCTACGAAACTGCATATAACCACATATTTTGGGTTAATTCACTTATTTTTATCAGTATATCACATTTGCTGATCGAATCTAACGTACTAGGCCCGTTTTACTTTATTGGGCCCGATTGCACTTTAATGGGCCTCGAGCCCGTTTTCAGCCTATTTATACTTATTAAATCCCTTCTTCGGGTTTACTGGGCTCATTCAGCTTATCAATAATCATCGGGCTTCGTTCCAAACTCATTGGATAGCCCGTATACTATTTACGATAATTATGTTGCAATTCCGATTAATATCCCTTTTTATACAGAATTAGTCCGTAAATTTCGTAAAATAATCGAAACTATGTATTGAGGGACTCATATTATTGGAATAAAAATGTACTTACCCAATATGATGCAGGGTATGAAAATCGAAGCTCAATCGGCTCTTGTTTGGGCTTTGTTGTACAACTGCACAATTATTATATTTAATTTCGGGTTAATTTCTGATTAAATATAATTTAAATAAATTTCTCGAAAATCAAATCGATCACTTTTGACCTCGTATCGACTTACCTGAAGTTCAGTGTAGCCCCAAAAATTCTTTCCCTTTTTTCTTTTTCTCTTTTTCTCCTTTTTTCCCTTCTTTCTTGGCTGAACCGGTTCAACCCGGTTCAGACCGATCCGGTTCACTCCGGTTCGACCGGTTCGGGGCCTCGCTGGTTGGTTCTTCATTGGCTTCTATCACCAGCAGCTCCTCTTGGTCGTTCGATTCTCAAATCTGGCCTCGATTTCGCCCAAAGCCACCGGAAAGTGGCCGGTCTGGTTGTTCTCCCTCGACCGTCGGTACCTATTTTCTTCCCTTCCCTGTTTGCGGCTTTTCTAGTGGCTGGGGGCGTGGGTTTCGGTGGCTGGTGGGTCTCCTGAGGTCAAGCTTCCTTCGGCTGGCGGTGGTCGGGCCTAGATCTGTGCCGATCACCGGATTCCTCATTTTCTTCTCTCGGTTTGGTTTTCTCTCTTTCTCGTCGATCCCTCGCCGTTCGTCGATTCTCTCTCCGCCTACCAGTGCCGGCTCGGCTCGGCTCGCATCTGGCTTCCTTCGTCGACCTCGTCTGGCCGCCGGTGGCTGTCCATCGGTGGAGGCAGAGGCTCGGCTTCTGCTTCGTTTTCTGTTGTTTCTTCAGAATCGCGTTTCGCGATTCTGAGTTTCATTTTTTAAAATTTATTATTTATTTTATTAATATTTTAATCAATAAAATATATTAAAGAATCAAAAATATCTACTAAGATTATTATTTTATTCAAATTAATTTATTTAATTTTATTTATTTAATTTATTTTAACCTTTTTTGGTATATTTTCTCCGTATTTTCGGGATATTGTTCCGAGCGAAAATTTTGATTAATTCCAGTAAATTCATATCTTGATTAATTTAACCCGAAATTTAATTATTTCTCCTTTATTGATCAAGATTTCTCAAATCCATAATTTTAATGAAATTTTCTTTTATATCGAATTTCGATCTTTTGACCATTTTGCCCTTGCACGTATTCGATTATTCCATTTCAATCCTTTTGCATTTTTTATTTCGTGTTTAACTAAAATAGGGTCTTACACGGAGTCCCAATCTGAAACTTAAGTGGCCACCTATGCTTATTCGCATAACTCTTCTGCCTACTTTGTGCGATCTTAAGTCTATCACAGATTATCCGAACAACATCTGCTGCTTGTTCCACCAACTCGGGAGCCAAGATCCTTCTATCACCCACTTCTTCCCAAGCCACTAGAGACCTACATCTTCTACCATACAAGGCCTTATAAGGTGCCATCCCGATGCTAGCATGATAGCTGCTGTTATAAGCAAACTCTGCGAGAGGCAGATGATCATCCCATGAGCCCTTAAACTCCAAAACGCACGCCCTCAACATATCCTCTAAGGTCTGAATGGTCCTCTCAGACTGACCATTGATCTGAGGATGATAGGTTATGCTCAAATTAAGCTGAGATCCCATGGCTTCTTGAAAATGAGCCTAAAATCTAGAAGTGAATCGAGAATCTCTATCTGATGTAATGCTCACGGGCGCCCCATGCAACCGAGCTATCTCTCTCACATACAACTCTGCTAAAGCACTCAAGGAGTCTGTACTTTTGATGGCTAGGAAATGGGCACTCATAGTCAATCTGTCTAAAATCACCTAGATTGCATCATACCCCTTTCAAGTCCTTGGCAAACCCATATCAAATCCATAGTAATGTGCTCCTATTTCCAAGTAGGCACTGGAAGAGACTTAAGTAATCCCGCTGGCCTTTAGTGTTCGATCTTAATCTGTTGACAAATCAGACACTTGGCCACAAACTTAGCTACATCTCTTTTCATACCGACCCATCAATAACCATTTGTAAATCATAGTACATCTTACTGCTTCTCGGGTGCATGGTGTACTGAGAACAATAGGACTCCTTTAAGATCCTTTGCCGTAGAGCATCATCGTTTGTGACACATATACGGCCCCTAAATCTCATCAACCTGTCCTCACCGACCATAAAGTCTGACTGTATGTCCTGTTTTGCCTGACTGACCATGTCCAATAACTTCTGATCACCCCTCTGTCCAGTCCTGATCTGATCAGTATACTAAGTTCAATCTGTAAAGTAGCTATGAACCCAACATCTGTTATTTCCACACTAACACTGAATTTGGCAAACTGCTCTAACAACTGCCATTCTCTGACCATCATAAAAGAAATCATCCCCTTCTTGGTTAAAGCATCTGCCACTACGTTTGCCTTGCCTGGGTGAGACAGAATCTCGTAATCATAATCCTTGAGGAGCTCTATCCACCGTCTCTGTCTCATATTTAGCTCCTGCTCATCAAATATATAATTCAAGCTCTTGTGGTCAGTAAAAATCTGAAACCTTTCTCCATACAGATAATGTCGCCATATCTTTAAAGCAAAAATAACTGCGGCTAACTCCAAGCCATGGGTGGGGTAATTCCCTTAAGCTGGCGAGAACCATATGCCACCACTCTACCATGCTGCATAAGTACACACCCCAAGCCCTAGTATGATGCATCACTGTATACAGCATAGCCTCCAGACCCACTAGGAATGGTTAAGACTGGGGCGATAGTCAACCTCTTCTTAAGTTCTTCAATACTCTGCTCACACTGATCAGTCCACTTGAATGGAACATCCTTGCGTATCAGCGTAGTCAGTGGAGCGACAATCTTGGAGAAACCTTCTACAAACCTCCTGTAGTATCCAGTTAGTCCTAGAAAACTCTAGATTTCTATAATAGTTTTCGACCTCTCCCAGTTAAGTACTGCCTTAACCTTAGACAAATTCCCTGACACCCCGTCCTTAGAAATAACATGGCCCAAAAATGCTATTTGCTCTAACCAAAACTGACACTTATCCAACTTCCCATATAACTGCTTCTCTCAGAGAGTTTGGAGCACTACTCTCAAATACTGCTCATGCGCCTCGCGGGACTTTGAATAGATCAAAATATCATCGATGAAAACTATGACGAACCGATCTAGATACTCTTGGAACACCTCATTCATCAGGCTCATGAATGCAGCTGGGGTATTAGTCAGACCAAAGGGCATCGCGAGGAATTCATAGTGGCCATATCTCGTTCTGAAGGCCGTCTTTGGAACATCCTCCTTCCTAATCCTGAATTGGTGATAGCCCGATCTCAAGTCAATTTTTGAGAACACTGTAGCCCCTCTTAGCTGGTCAAATAGATCATCTATTCTGGGCAAGGGATACTTGTTCTTAATTGTGGCCTTGTTTAGCATCCTGTAGTTTATACATAACCTGAGGCTACCATTCTTCTTCCGCACAAATAATACCGGAGCTCCCCACGGGGATACACTTGACCTAATGAACCCTTTGTCTAGCAGGTCTTGAAACTGCTTTTTCAGTTCTTCAAGTTCAACAAGGGCCATTCGGTAAGGAGACTTCAAGATTGGCTGAGTCTCTGGTGCCAAATCTATAGTGAATTCTAACTCTCTATCTGGTGGTAGTCCCAGTAGTTCATCAGGAAACACATCCGGGAACTCGTATATCACTGATATGTCCTGAATACTTGGATATTCCCGACTAGTATCGAGGATGAATGCAACATAACCTTCACATTAGCATGTTCATCAAAAGTTTTCATCAATAGTTAAAATCATAAAATTTATTCCTTAACTGCAAAGCATACATCAAACTTACTAGGTAAGGAGAAGGTTATAGTCTTAGAGTAACAGTCTAAACTTACACGGTTGGTGGCTAGCCAATCCATACCCAAAATTACATCAAAGCCATACATGTTCAACAAGATTAGATCTGCTAACATGATCTTATCTCCTACCTTGATTTTCACAATTTCTACACACCATATCAGTCTTTTATGATTTATACATGGGTGTACTAACGTGTAACGTAAATCTAGAGATTCAGGCTTAACATGCAATTTACGTGCGAAATGGGGTGATATGAAAGAGTGGGTGAAACCTGAATCAAACAATACATGTGCCTCATGATTGCAAATTAAAAGCTTACCTCAAATGGTCTCAGTGGAGGCATCAACAGTCTCTCTGTTCAAAGCAAAGACTCTCCCATGAGTGACAGACTTCTTGCCCTTCTCTGCTGCAGTAGTCCGTCTCTGTGGGTTTTGTCTCTGGGGAGCTTACCTCTCAGGTTGTCGTGGTTGCTCTCGGGGTTGTGGAACTTGGTTCTGTGGGCAATCCCTCATTATGTGTCCCTTCTGTCCACACGTAAAGCAGTTTACTATGGCCAAATGACACACAGCTCCATAGAGTTTCCCACACTCTTTGCACAACGGCCTATACTGTTGCAGACCTCTAGTAATCTGAGGGACAGGTACTGGAACTATAGGGCTATCAACTCTAGGCCGAAACTCATCTGTCCTCTGCCTCTTGGGCTGGCCCCTCCGAAAATCCTATCTCACAAACTCCGTCCGCTTACTCTTATCCTTGCTCTTTCCCTTAAGGCCATACTCCGTCTGTGTGACATTTAGACCCCTCTCAATCATCTGTGCTCTACCCAGGGCATCCTGGAATTCAGTAATCCTTAACCCCAAAAGTCGGTCTCGGATAGCTGGCCTTAACCCTGCTAGAAACCTCTCAGTCTGACGCTCTTCATTCTAGAATGTCTTATGGTCATACCTCATCAGCATAGTAAACTTACTCTCGTACTCATCCACGGTCATACTGCCCTGTACCAAATTCAAAAAGTTCATCCTTAACTTCTGCTGGGTAGCTCATGGAACATACTGATTTCTAAAGGCTGTAGAGAATGCATCCCAACTAATCATCGAATGTTGAGCAGTTAGCAGGACCTTGGTGGATCCCCACTAATACTCTTCTTAGCCCTTCAGCATGTACGTTGCCATAGAAACCTTCTCAACATCAGAACACCCCAAAAAATTGAAGATCTTCCCAAGGTCTACCAGCTACTCTTCAGCCTCTACTAGATTCTTAATTCCCTTAAATGTCGGAGGCTTCATCTTCAAGAAATCCCTCATTTTATCGATATCCCTCTCCTCCCTCAAGGTCTGTACAGGAGGATGAGGTGCCATAGGTACCGGAGGAACTTGTGGAGGAGGAGGTGGAGGTGGTGCTTGTGGAGGAGTCGGCACTGGAGTAGGAATTGGTGTCGTGCCAGCTAAAGCAGAAACGTTTACCCCTAGGTGTTGGGAAACCATATCAGCTATCGATTTCAAGCCTCGCTCGAGGTGCTGCTCAAAACGCTGCTTGAACTGAGCCATACCAGTATTGGGACTCTCTGGCTGCAGTGGAGGAGGTGGAGGTGGCTGAGCCTGCCTCTAAGGACGTCCTCGTCTTCCACTCATCATGCGAGTGATCTAATACCTACGCGTAATTCCAAAGATCAAATCTTAAACTCATTAGGTATACATTACCTACAACCAGACAAGCATAGACATTGAGATGTAATTTTATCCTTATTTTCGACACTGACAGTACTAGACAACCTTCGCTTTGATACCACCTTTAACTGTAACGACCCTTGACCCTTGAAAATTGGGGGATTTGTTTTTCGAACTGAATTTACCCACTTGTTCCCTTATTCACTTAGGTTGTATTCCTATTCAGTGTCAAATCAGTTTTCCTAATTCTTTATCCGTAATTATATTTAAATTTCATATTTTGACATATATGGCCGATAGAAATTTCGACAGCATAACAGCTTATATATGACTCTACCCTTCTGCAAATCAATTGTTTTAACAATCCTAGATATCCACAACTACCAAACATACTTTCCAAATCCACATTTACAATCCAATACATCCATTTCGATTCAATACCAACCATCTTAAAACATAATCCAAAAAGTAATATTCTTTACATTGTTTTCCTTACAAATTACATCCCAACAAAATATTTCCAATATATGTCTGTGCATACAAATATGTCTGGTACAAGAATGTAATTGTATACCTTTTTTGCGTGTACAAAAAGTAGCCTAGGGTAGCTCTTTCCCACCAGCCTACGTCGTGTTCGCGGCTGGTAACACCTATAGATCACTACAAATAGTCTGAAAGGTAGAGGGGTGAGCTTTTAGGGAAAAGCCCAGTAAGATAATACGTTTAAAACAGTTCTGATATGTAAAAATATGTAAAATCGTTCATAAAACTAATCTTTAGTCATGATATGTAAATTGTCATTTCATGCATAGTCATCATAAAAATCATAAAGCATGAGTGTCCTTAAAACAAATAACATGCTTAACCAATTTACAAACTTTTCATTGTTCATGGATGAGTTCTTAAAATCATCTCTATTCGTAAACATTTCATAATCAATTATCATGAATATCATAAAAGCACATAATCATTCATAATCAAATCAAGGAGACTAGGCTATAACTAAGTCATGCGATAAGTGTCATTATCCGTAGAGAGTTATCATACCTATGGCTATGGTAAGGGGGCTGTAGACTGGATCAAGGTCGTACAACCCTTTCATAAAATATGGGTAATATCTATCTTACTTACTTTCACTAGCACCTAGCTAGGACACGGACACCAAAGGCACTCTCCGTGTGGGAAACATAATTGCGTGCTGTGCGGGCACGAGATACTACCAAAACATCATCATCATAAACCACCAGTAGCAAGACATCTTCCACACAGGTTGAGTCAAGTGCTAAAGGGGCGCTATGTACCGGCACCCAAGTGGTGGAGCCGGAACACCACAAGAAGCAACCATGTATGAAGCCTATAGTCTCAAAAACTTATTTTCCCCTATTCCCTTTTTTTTTCTATGCTTTTGAAATTGTCAAAAGTTTCTTTAAAAATATGGATATAAAAATCATAAATCGATGTAAAGCTTTCATACGTTCCATACCTTAGGAAAAATTCATTTCATAACATGGAGGTACTTGGGGTATATTTCTTAAAACTAAACATGCTTCGTAAATAGTTCCTCAAGTATGAAAGCAAGCAGTGATAAATCATTTCAAAATATAATGCTGCTACATAAAATCTTTTATCGGTGAAACAAGAATGCATTATCATAACTAAGTTAAATGGTACCCCTTACCTCGATTTATCGGATATTCCGCGTTCGAGTACTGATGCCTCCAAGTGTCTCCCTTAATTCCTCCTATGATTCTCCTACATCGAAGTTTGTATATTTAGCATCTTATTCATACGATGTCAAGACCCGTTCTCAATCCATGACTTAACCAAAAACCACTACAAATTTTTTGCATTTTTAACTTACCTTTCCTCTCTTTAATGGTTGGGCTGTGATTCTATGTCAGAATCCTCACTTACCAGATCATCCATTAACATACATACATGTCAATATACTGTTACGGACTGTAACTGCTTTTATAATACATGTAAGATTATATAAAAGCAAATACAAATACATTCCCCATAATATATATCGTATACATCACTGTGCTGTTTCTATGTTTAGATACATAACCGTACAAACTATGTATACCTGTCGATCGATAGGAAATAGCAGTGGACTCAAGAATACTTTCCCTCAATAGTTCTCGCTCTACTGCTGATGCTCTATAGAGAGATGTAAAGAAAGGGGGTGAGCATACAACGCGCTCAGTAAGGAAATCAGGCAAGCAAGTAGATATCTACACTATCTACTCAAAATAATGCTAGGCCTTGAAAACATTATTTCCTTAACTCGCTTTAAAAGTATGTCTTTAAATATAAATATATATACTTGTACAGATTAAATCCCATGTATAGAAATCATGCTTTCTTTCTCAAATGTAAGCATGTAGTGCAAAACAATACATCTTTATAATATCACAATGCCTTTAGATAAATCATGCCATGTATGTTTAAATCATAGTAAATATGGCATTTAAATCATTCACAACAAAAAATCGAAGTCCGACCCATCCCTTAGGTCTGTCCGCAATTAAATCAGTCAATCAGGTGATATATCATGTGAGACTCTATGGTGAAAATGTAAATAGTATCCTGGACTATGATCATATTCGACATGTGATCCCAAGCTACACGGAATCCTACTGTACGGGGCATCACTGCTGCAACGGGAGGGGGGTCAGTCCATCACAATCGCCAACTATATCCTTCTCAACTCTACAACACCACACGGTACAGTGTACCCCATGCCACTTGCACGGTACAACGTACTTCGTGGACCCTACATCACAGTCGGGGTGCCTGCCATAGGTCTTAGCCCTCAAACCATGGAATATCATACCACGTCTCTAGTATCCTCATGTGGATATCATATCATAGTGTGACACTCAGTCTACATAAGGAATCAAGCATGGCTTTCAACATGTATTATATATCACATACAGTGTGCGCCTTTGAGCACGACTCACAGTTGACACTCCTCTCAAACACTGTTTCACATCACAAACTCAGACTCTAGTGCGAGTAAACCTTCAGCAACTAGGTCGATGCATAGTTCATGTATTAAATCAAGTATGAGCAATAGCTCCAGTACCATGCTATGCACAATATCATCAAATCAAGTACGAGCAATAGCTCCAGTACTATGTCACGTATAAATCATGAAGAATCGAGTACGAGCAACACTTTAACACTCTGTCATGCATCTCATGTAAAACTTGAGTACGAGCTAATCGCTCCAGCACTCTCTCATGCATATATCATATAAAACTGAGTACGAGTAAGAACTCCAGTACTCTATCATGGATGTCATGGAAATTTAGTGTGAATCATAATCCAGCACTAATGTATGTGGAAAATATATGAAATCCAGTGCGAGTTGTGCTCCAGCACGATTCATTCTCACATAACATGATAGATGGCTCTTAAGAAATGGATGATTTACAAAATATCAAAATCAGCACTATAAAGTGTGCTTAATTCACATCAACCTTAAAATCATTAGCCCATCTATTTATTCTTCTGCTAAACAGCAGTAAAACACTTAAAATTGTGGTTTCAATGCTTTTTACAACTTTTACAAAAGTTGACTTTTTGACTAACTAGGGGTAAAATCGTAATTTACCACTATTGGGTCACAATAATTATTATTCACTTTCTCTGACCCTCAGAGTTTTTAAGTGAATGTAAAAGCAGACGAAATATGTACAGGTATCTCTAACTACTCACAAAAGTCCCTTACCTGCAATCACTCGAGAAATTTCACTTTCTCAACACTACTCGATCCAGCAGTCTGATTTGCTTCTCCAATACTCTCTGGAGTTGCATATAACCATTTATCAGGTTAATTAAACTTTTCCTACTATATTTCACATTAAATACAGTCTATTTCCCTTATTGGGCTTTAATAATCCTTAATGGGCCTAACTATGCCTTAAGCCCATTTCCATTTTACTATTCATTTTCGTTGGGCCTATTGGGCTTGTGGGGCCCACCAACTCTTATTGGGCTTGTCCTAGAACCATTACATCATATTGGACCTAAAATATTTGGGCTTGGCCGATTGGGCCTCTCGGCCACATGCCATGGCCGAGAGCTATCCATGCCGTCGGTCATGCCATGGCATGCCATCCATGCCTATTTCCTTAGCTAATTCACTTAGGCATTTTCACAAACACTTGGTTGGCACATTTCTAACCATCACATGGTTCATTTAGGCATTTTATCAAACACCTTGATTGCCAACTAATTACATGTATTAATTAATCAAATTGATTAATTCTAATTACACCATAATCCTTAACACATGTACATTAATCCATTTATGCCTTAAAACCATATGGACATTAATCAATATCTCACGACTCACTCTCGGCCTACCAACATCATAGTGATTTCATATGTTTCAATGTTTAAAACATATGCCAATATACTTAAAATCATTCGTACATTAACATATATGAAATTGAAAACTTGAAAATATACCAATTATTGTGTTCACACTTGGCCGAATACTTTGGAGGCTCACGGTTTGCACTCTATGGCTCCTTGATAGCCAATTCCAACATATTTCACTCTCCTTTCAATTTGGAACAACTTCTATGAAGGATGCAAGTTCCAAATATGCCTAATTCCTAGTGATTTCTAGTGAGAGAAAGCTTTGATAATTGTATTTCAATGGTTTCCTTGTGTAGCCGAGAATGGTGTGATGAAGATGACAATAGTGCGGCTGATTTTATAAGCCACTTACTTAGGCATTAAGCCTTACTTTCCAGCCATTATACTTGACTTCCTAAGCCTTAGTCATGAGTCACCTTATGAGTCGTGTTTAGCTTTAACTATGGTTAGATATTTATCTCATGGGCTTTCCATTTGGGCTTCTCGGTTTGGGCTTTCTTAATGGGATTTTGGGCTGAAATTTTCACCATACCTCGGGCCTTTAATTGTCTCAATATTTGGCCAATCAATTGGTTCAACAATTTGGTCTAAGGACCTAAGAATTTCGATATACGTTTAGTATACCTTAATGGGCTTTAAAATTTTCACCTTAGGCCCATTACGTTTTTAACCATTAAATTTAATCTGGAATCCTTCTGAATAAATTTTTCTTACTTCTGGGGATGATTATCTTGTATTCTGACAAAGAATATTTTTTCCTAATTTTTTTCTCCACACTTAGGTTAATTTTTAACCATGATTAGTCAACTATGGTAAAAGTCCACTTTCTTAACTATAGTTGACTTTTTCCTTAACCATTGACCAAGTTGACTTTTTCTCAAAATTTTGAAAGTGTCATATCTTATGTCTTACACTCTCGTCTTTATGTGTCAGCCTTTCCCGGTGGATAATTACACCCGAAACACCTTAAATACCTTAACTCGCCAAAAAGGTCCATTTTACCCTTTTTAGATTTTTCTTCCGTTTTCTGTGTTCGGAACTAAATCAAGCTGACTTTCCTTCATGAGCTCTCTGTACTTTCTCATTTTAAGTTCTTATTTTCAGTTAGAATGATTCATATCCACTCGGTTTAGCCTGTGACTCTTATAGCTCACATTAGGCTTTTTATGTAGCTTTTGTGTGTTAAATCATTTTACTAACACTTTAAATCTGGTAAATGCTCTTCTTATGATTCAACTATAATAATAGAGTGTTCATACACATAGGAATCATGAGGAACAAGCTACAAAAATCCGGGTCTGACATAAAAATTGTCCGAAATGCGTCAAAATCGTAACCTATTCGTTACTACTTCGTGTGTACGAATAATTGTACATACCTAGGCTATCACGTGTGCTTATATATTTTTATTACTATATATTTTTTGTATGTACATATACTAACATACACATTTATCATATTCACCTATATGTATTTACACATAAATATATACACACATATATATATTATTATTTGTTTTCATTATTCATTATCACATATATTTATTTATTTGTCTACTTCTCATCTTTCCCATTTTTATTCCATATCTAATTTAATCTACACTAACATGCTTATATCCCAATATATATATATATATATATATATATATATACATGTACATTAAATATACATAAATATAAATTTACCTTTTTCTTTTCCTCTTTTTTTTTTCCAATTTCCAGCCATTTTCCTTCTTCTTCTTTTTTTTCCTTTCTTTTCCCTTTTCTTCTTTCTTTTCTCTTTTTCCTTTCTTCTTCCTCGCCTAGTGCTCACTGTTATGATCTTTCTTTAGCTACTATGACTGCCTCGGTTCCAGCCTTCATTCATCATCATCCTCATTTGATCACCCTTTTGCTTCCCCAATTTTCGTTTTCAGCTTCAGCTCACGGTCTGCTCTCCCCCTCACTCTTAGTTTGCTTCCCTTCAGCCCCTCTTCCTCGGTTCTATTTTCAGTTGGCTCTACTTCAGTTCTCGGGTTCTGCTTCTCTTCACCCTCGGTCTGCCCTCCCTCCAGCTTCAGTTTGCTTCGATTTCCTCCTCCTTCAGCTCTTGGTTTGCTCTAGCTTTCCTCTTTTTTTTTTTTTTGGTTTTCCTTCAGCCTTCGGTCTTGCTTCAATTTCCAGCCCCGGTTCTACTTCAGCCTCGGTTTGCCTGGTCTTCTTCCTCTTCTCCTTCCTTCCTCTTTCTTTCTATCTTTTCTTTCTTTCTTTTCTTTCCTTCTCCCTCGGCCGAACCAGCTCTCCTTTTCTCCCTTTCTTTCTTTCTTTCTTTCTTTCTTTCTTTCTTCTCCTTCTTCCTTTCCTTTCCTTCTTTCTTCCCCCGATCAGCTCTCCTCTTAGTTTGTTTTCCTCCCTTTCTTCTTCTTTCCTTTCTCTTATTTCTTTCTTTCTTTCTCCCTCGGCTGACCAACTTTCTTCCTCTTTTCTTCTTTTGCTTTCCCGCCCAGCAGAGTTACTCTGCTTTTCGAATGGCAGCAAGCGAAATTGGCTTTCTTTGAAAGCCAATTCTGTACATCCCTTTTATATATTATATTAATATATATATATATATATTATTTGTTATGTGTTGTTTAATATTATTATTTTTGTTTGTTTGTTGTTTTTATTTGTTTTGTTTGTTTTTGTTTATTTCCATTTCATTTTTTTTTTCATTTCATTTTTAATCCTTATATATTACATTCTATATATTACCTAACATATATATTTGTTATATATTTACATTATTATCTATGTATTTAAATTTGTCTAGTATATATATATATATATTATATACATATGTATATATATATATACATTTTCGTTTTCTTTTTTTATAAAATAATCCAATGACACAATATTCATGTCTTCCATGAAATTTTCATTATTTTGAAAATGAAATATTCTTGGGATTTTATCATTCCTCATAAATCCCAAATATAAGTTTTTTTACATCAAAATTATTTTTGATCCCTCCATGCTTGCATTTGCTTCATCACTTCTTGTATTTCGGGCTCTCTGTTGTTCACGGGCATCTCGGCTCCCACACTCCTCGAGCCCTACAATTAATATTCGCACTTCCATTAAATCATATTATTCTCATTTTTATATAGTCTAATTAAATGTAGGAAATTTGTGGTGTTTACAGGAGTAGGGTAAGTAGTTAGGGTAGGAGTAGTGTAGAGTAATTTTATGAGTAGTTTTAATTTAGGGTTAAGTAATTTTTTAGAATAGTCTTTTTTTCCCGTTAGTTTTCTTTCAGCCACCATTGTTATAAGTTTTTACAAGTTCTCATTTGCAACTTTTGTTTACACTTAAGCTCCTTTTATGAATATTCTTGTTTCGGTTAATGGTATTCATCTTTGGCTTGATTTTTCATTTGTCTTCACTGTTGAGAAATGTTGAATTGAGGGGAGGCTTGGGTGACAAAGCAACACTCCATAATATTTTATTTTTTTAGTTTGAGTTGATGAACAGTAAAGAGGGGAAGAAGACGCCGGTGACAGTGGTTATCTTCTTCAACTATTTCACTGTATTAATTCATTAAAATTTCAGTTTTGCATTAGTTGTGTTTTGAGTTTCTTTTGTTTTCCCTTAGAACTCTTCTTTTATGTTATAAAGTAACTTAAAGATTTAGTTTAGATTAGTTTAGAAATTCATAGCATTTAGTTGTGATGAAATATTACTCTAATTAAATTTTTAAGATTACAATTTTGTTTCCATATGTTTGTGGCTTGAACGTGTTAGCCTTTATTTTCTCTAATATTATGTAACTATTCTATGGTTGCTAGTTCATCTTTAACTTAAGTTTCTATGGTTGCTAGTTCCACTGCCCAGCTACAGGAATTGGGGTTGAGCAAAACTCTGACGGGAGTGACTGCGTGAAGGTGGTAAGACACGAGTTGGACAAGTGAAGCTGCTGGGCTTTGCTGAATAGAAGCTGGAATACACCATAGCAGTGAACTGGGATCAACAGTCTTCCTCTGTTCTGCTCTGCTTTTAAATCCTTCTACTGTTCATCATTAAGTTGCTGTGATTTTGCACTACTCTTTTGTTTGTTGTTACTGGTGAGGGAGATCAAAGCAAAAGCCATCTACGCGAGTAGAGAGGGCTAGTTATAGCAGTTTCCTTGCATCATTCCAGTCCAGTGGTGCGGACCTTCATTGTTGGGCAGTAGCTGATGTATGTGTTGGGAAATTGGAGGAACATGGTGGTATGTACAGCAACAGGTCGAGGAATGGTATCCTAGAGCAGCACCTGGATGAAGCTCATACCAGTAAAGGACAGGACCTGCTATGTGTGTAGACCGTTGCACTGTCGAGACTGCCTAGCTGGCAACGTGTGTGGGTATTAGAAGCAGGATGTGGTGCTGGTGCATGCGACAGAACCTGAGACAGCAGACTGGAGTAAAACATGGAGCATGAACAGTAGTACAGTCGGGATCAGCCAGCTAGAAATTGTTATTAAGGCCTTGTTTGGCCGATTATGCACTTTGCACTTGTTATTTCATTAATGAGTTTAATTGTTTTATTCTTGTTAGTTGTTAGTTAGTTAACTCAATCAATTAGAATGGTAGGTTAGTTTTAATATCTTTGCTTGCTATTTTAATTTGTAGTTTTAATTTAGATTAATGGCTAATTTTGTTAAGTTAGTAATTAGATATAATTAGGATTAATTTAGAATTAATATTTTAGACATTTAGACTTGTAGTTATTTTCTTAATTTTTCTAGGATTTTATTTCATTAAGAATTAAGTTAGTTTAAATTGCATTTTCATAATTAGATTAATTTACACGCACATTTTATTTCAGGTTTGTTTAATTTTAGTTGAATTTTGTTAATTTATTTTTGCATTTTAGTTTAATTGCTTTAATTAATTGTTTTAATTTTCTTTTGTAGATAGTTGCTTGCATGGAGCATTGTAAGTAATTTTCACTCGGTTTTATTTTCTTTAGTTTATAGTTTTTATTATTTTCAGTACTTTTAATTTCAGACTTAGTAGATCACCCATCATCAATTCATAATTTGCTAGAATATACTTAGGGTAAGACTAACCGGTAGTTAATTAGGCTGATCAACTTCTCTGTGGGACGATAATTCGGGACTCAAATCCCTTTATTACTTGTACGACCCGTGCACTTGCGGATAATACGTCTAGTTCGTATCAGAATTGTTACTGAATAAGACAATTCCCTTAGTGAAAGTTCTTTGGCAACATCACACGGTGGAAGAGGCCATATGGGAATTGGAGAATTTGATACGGGAGAAGTACCCCCAACTTTTTGAAGAGTAACTTGGTTCTAATTTGAAGGACCAAATTCCTTGAAGGAGGGGAGGATTGTAAGACCCGTATTTCATGTGTAACTTTATGGATTCATAAGTATGGTAATGTACTTGTAATGTGAAGTATAATTGATGTAAAGTCCATAAATTCAATGTACACGCTTGTAGTAAGAGTTTGTGATGTACATACAAGTTTCATTGTGTATGAATATGAAGAAATGAGTTTTTATAAGTGATAAATGTGATTAGAGCTCAAAATGAGTAGTGCAGCAAATGGAATGAAGTTGCATGAATTTCAGAAGTAATTGTACTTCCATTTGGCTATGAATTGTATACCTTGGATTATACAAAGAATGTACACAAGTTTTAATATGTATAAGGTATGAATGGATGCCAATTGCAAGTCTTAAAGCTGAATGGATGAGAAAATGACTATGGCAGCAAAATGTATGAAGTTGGGTATGAGCTGCTGTAGAAAACTGCAGAAAAATCTAGAAATATGAAGATCAGATCGATCTCATAGGATGAGAGATCGATCTGGAAGGGCAAAAATGCTCTTGTTTGAGCAATGGAACAAGACAGATCGATCTACAATGGAGCCAGATCGATCTGCTAAACATTCTGTGATGAGAAGATCGATTTTGATGCAAACAAATCTATTTCCTTAGCTCTCGGGTTGGAGCAGATCGATCTCCTTCAGCTACTGCCTGGGACAGATCGATCTCAAGCCCTCGACAGATCGATCTCATACATTCAAATTCGCGTGAAAATGAGGGATTTAAGAGGACCAGATTGCACTCATGCTTCGATAGATCGATCTCATTGAGCAATTTCTATAAATAGAAGCAGTGAAATCTGTAAATCATGGAAACAAACCCCCATTTCTTCCATTTCAACCCAAAACCTAGATTTATCTCTCTAAAATCAGCCCATTTTCAGTAAGGATTGAAGGGAAGATATTAGATATAAAGTTGTTCAAATCCAAGAGAAGAACAACATAGTTTGAAATTAAAACCTCATTAGTTGGACTGAAGAAGTAAGGGGCATTTCATTGGAGCAAGAAGAGAAAATAGATTGGTAAGTTCTTAATACTTCATGCCCAAGTATATTTGTCTATTTATTAATTTTGGAGTAGATTGGTGTGAATATTTATGATAGAAACTGTTGGCTCTACCGAGAGGGGGGTGAATTGGTTTTCTAATGTTAATGGCAAATTTGAACTAAGTTAAGTCTAATTTGCAAATAATGAATAATCAAAATAATGTAATGGAATAAATTAAAGGAAGATAAGTGAGAGAAATATCAAACACAGGCCAATCTCTTGCCTACGTCCTCTCTTCTTGACCTCCTTGCCAAGATCTTTCTTTCACTCTAACACTGAATGTTACACTCTCCCTTTTTCAGGTTACGGAATAACTTCTCTACCCTTTTTACACAAAGATGGATTTACCCTTTTACAAAGTTTATCTCACCGAGGAACAATCCTCTTCTCTCTTAAACTAAGGGTGAATACAAGATCAAGCTTTTTATGTGGGCAGGATCAATATAGCTTTTGCACACAGGCTTATACAACAAACTCAATAAATGAGGATTGAAGACAAATAGAATGTGGGAATTAAATTCTTGAGAATGTACAGAATGTGCAGCAATGGTGTCTAACTCCTCACTGTCTTCAATGCTTGATACTGAAGGATTGGTAGTTGGAGCATTTAATGCTGTTTTTCCCGTTGAGATTTTTACAGAAAGAGCCGTTGGGAACCTCCAGTAGAATGCCAGATCGATCTCCAATCTTGACCAGATCGATCTCTTAGTTTAAATTCCTGCAATGTCAAAGCAAATTGAAGCAAGGAGATCGATCTCATATATATAGAGATCGATCTTACAATATGAAAATGTTAGAGCAGATCGATCTGTCGAACAAGAAGATCGATATTCCAATCTCTCTGTTTGAGGCAAGATCGATCTACAGATCGATCTACCAAGTATTCTCGTAGTGAGGAGATCGATCTCTAATCAACCCAGATCGATCTCCTTAACTCTCTGACTTTGAGGAGATCGATCTCTTCCTATACCAGATCGATCTCATATATCTACAGATCGATCTATTACCTTTATCCTTTGTTTTAGAGGAGATCGATCTCTTTCTAGACCAGATCGATCCTATAACCCTTATAGATCGATCTCTGCTTCCTCAATACTCTGTACAATCTCAATCCTTTAGCAGATCGATCTCATATCCTTATGAGATCGATCTCTCATCCTAGAAAACCCAGGAGATTGATCTCTCATATCACCAGATCGATCTCTCATCCTTAAGGACTTAGTTTCTGGTACTGATAACCTCTAAACATGTTTTTAAATCATTTCTATATTATTGAATTAACTTGTTTTGTCATTTCAAAATATATTAACTCAACAGAAACCATCTAGAAAACAATGGAATACTTATAACCTAGATTATGTCTAGTGTGAGAAAATGTGGTTTGGAGGAGTTGATGAATTATGAATTATACTAAGTTGTTGATGAAGTAATGTGAACTATTTAAGATGATTAAATGAAGCCACATTGTAAGTTTAGAGAAATTATGAAAATGGGCATGTAAGATGTTAGATAAGATGCCATAGTGAAGAAATTGATGAAATAAGAACACTACGAGCTTAATATCGATTTGATATCGATCGAGTATGAATCAATAGGCCTAAAAGAGTCATTGGACTTGAGATATGAATAGAACAAAAAACAGAGGCCTTATGAGCGTTAATGGAGACTATAGGTCGAATCAACTATAATAAACGCAAGAGTGCTGTTATGTGAATTAAATTGATGCGATATACGGCTTTATGCAGTTTCAGAGAGTTCACTGGATCCGAAGCGGACTGCACGAGTGAGTAGCTCTAAGGAAGTGGAATCACGCGACACGATTCCAGGTAAGGAAATTTCGTAAGTATATAGAGATAGTTGCTCGTACTTTAAACTCGTGGGTGAATATAGGGTGTTTGTGAAATATATGGCTGTGTTGAGAAAATGATTGATGATGTATGTGTGAATAGCTATGAGAATGTATATGATTTGGTTTCTGGAAACGATTCTTGAAAAGGGGATAGTAAGGCTAATAAATGCATAAACTACATGTTTTGGTGTTTTGAGAAACACATTGCTTTATTTTCAGCAAAATTAACGAATAGGCTAGCAATTGTTTGAATGATTTTATGAAATAACGCATGTGAAGTGTAAGACCCTGTATATGTATAAGGGTAATGTGTGTAATTGGATCAAATAATATGAATGGACTTGTAATGTAAAGTATGATTGATGTAAGTCCATGGATTCAATGTATGTATGTGTAATATAAATTGTAACATACATACAAGTTTCATTGAGTATGAATATGAAGAAATGAGTTCTGACAAGAGATGGTTGTGATTTAAACTCAAGATGAGTAGTGTGGTAAAAATGGAATGGAGTTATGCTTCCATTTGGTTTCATGTAGCATACCTTTGGACATACAATGAATGCACACAAGTTTCAATGTGCATAAGGTATGAATAGATGCCATTTTCAAGTTATAAAGGTGGATGGATGAGAAAATGGCCATGGCAATAGATTAATGATGTGTTGGTATGAGTTGCAGCAAGGAAACTGCAGGAAATCTGGAAAACGTGAGGCCCAGATCGATCTCATAGGATGAGAGATCGATCTGGAAGAGCTAGAATGCTCTTATTTGGGCGAAAGAATAGAGCAGATCGATCTCCAATGGAGCCAGATCGATCTCCCAAGCATTCTGTAGTGGAAAGATCGATCCCCAAGCACCCATATCGATCTCCTTAGCTCTCTGTTTGGGACCAGATCGATCTTATGCTTCGACAGATCGATCTCATGCTTCAACAGATCGATCTCATTGCTTCGACAGATCGATCTCAGGCTTAAAAATGCCGTAAAAAAGAGAGATTTTAAGGGACCAGATCGATCTCCTCTTGGACCAGATCGATCTCCCCAAGCTATTTCTATATAAGGAGAGCTGAAAATCTGGAAATCTTGGAAAAACATATTAACCTCCCATTTTCAACCCAAAAACCTAACTTTCCCTCTCTAAAATCAGCCATTTTCAGTGAGATTTGGAGAGAGATCATTAGAGGCAAAGTTGTTCCTATCAAAGAGAAGAACAACATAGTGAGAGGGCATCTTCCCATTTATGGAATTGAAGGAGTTAAGGGCATTACCATTTGGAGCAAGAAGAGAAATCATATTGGTAAGATTCTAACACTCAAATCCAAATGCATTAGCTATTAAATTGATTTTGGAGTTGATTGGTATGAGTATTGATGGATAAACTACCTAGGAATGTAGTGGAATTGGTGTGACCTAGAAATCAAAAATGGGTATAATGTGAGAATATGTGGGATTGAATAAGTTTATGATTTATGGCATTACTAAAGTTGTTATTGAGGTAAGGTTTATGATTTTAGATGGTTACATGAGATTACATTGTGAGTTTGGAGGAATTGTGAAAATGGGTATGAATATGCTTGATAAATGCCATAGTGAGGGAATTCATGAAGTATGAACACTATGAGCTTAATATCGATTTGATATCGATTTTGAATAAGTTAATAGGCCTAAGAAGATCCATAGACTCGAGCTATGGGTAAAGTAATGAAACGAGGCCAAGTAAGCTTTAATAGAGGCTATAGATTAAATTGACTATAGCAAGCACAAGGGTTGCATAATATGGATCGAATATAATGCGGGATACGATTTTGTGCAGTCCCGAAGAGTTCGTTGAAGACGAATAAGCAGCTTAAGGAAGTGGAATCACGCATCGCGATTCCAGGTAAGGGAATTTTGTGAGTATATAGAGGTAGCTGCTCGTACTTTGAACTTGTGGGTGCATATTGGGTGTTTTATGAAATGCATGGTTGCTCAAATAAGTGAATGATGATGAGTATATGCGTGGTCTTAGATTTGAAGTGGGTTTTATGAAATGGGATAGTAAGGCTAATAATTGCATAAATCTAATGTTTTGATGTTTTTCAAAACGAAATTGCTTGGTTTTAAAGCAAGCTTGTAGATGGGTCGACTAATATTGTATTGTGGTGGTGGAAAAGCATTTGTGAGTGCTAAACCCGATTTTCGGGATTGTTTTATTGTGTATGAGCTGCCTATCGTATTTGTATGACATAAATTGCGCTAGAGCCTCGCTTGCGCTGGATTTCTATGTTTTCATTTGTATGAAACGTGCTGGAGCTTAGCTCGCACCTTGATTGGAAATTATGTTGATGTTTATAAACCGTACTAGGAGCTATGCTCGTACGCGTCTCTTTTTGAGAGGATGCATGAGTCGTGCTAGAGATTTACTCGCACAAGTTTGCACATCGTGATAAGCATAAGGTTGTGAAAGTTGGTAAGATCCTTAAGCCTTACATCCTTAAGCCTTACATCCTTAAGCTAACATCCTTAAGCCCAAAGAGGCGGGGAGGCTCTGTTAGGCGGGGAGGCTCTGTTAGGCGGGGAGGCTCTGTTCGGCGGGGAGGCTCTCTTACGGTGGGATCCTTAAGCCAACATCCTTAAGCCCGGGAGGGGCGGGGAGGCTCTGTTAGGCAGGGAGGCTCTCCTACATGGGTACGATAAAGGTAAGATCCTTAAGCCCTACATCCTTAAGCCAACATCCTTAAGCCCAAAGAGGCGGGGAGGCTCTGTTAGGCGGGGAGGCTCTGTTCGGTGGGGAGGCTCTCTTACGGAAAGGATCCTTAAGCCCTACATCCTTAAGCTAACATCCTTAAGCCAGCATCCTTAAGCCCAAAGAGGCGGGGAGGCTCTGTTAGGCGGGGAGGCTCTGTTAAGCGGGGAGGCTCTGTTCGGCAGGGAGGCTCTCCTTCACGGAATATGGAAAACTCTTGGTATGGGGTAGATAAGACCTAGGAATGGCACCCCCAATCACGATATGAGTTGCGGAGTACTCTGTACCGTGTATATCACATGGAGTACGATGTACCGCATGATGGTTATGTGATGAGAAAGTCTGGCGAGGGATAATCCATCTTCGTGCCAGCATGATACCCCGCACACCTGGATGCGTATGGTCTGGGATGATTTATGATGTAATGGTTCACATAGGCACTTTTGATATAGTGACCTAGATTTATACACATGCGTGAATTGTGGAATGAAAATGTGGTTGTGATTGTGAGTTGATTTGGTGGTGTTTATGATGTTGGTTTAAAAAGGAGGTTTCTAAATGAATTACCCTTTTTACGAATTTAAATGAGATTGAGCATGAGATGATTTATACATGATGTTTCTACCATGTTTTATATGCCAATGCACATGATTTTGATACATGATATATATGTATATTTACATGGCATAGTTTTATTCCTCATGCTCCTACTATAAATGATTTATGCATCACTATCAGCATGTAGATAGAGTAGTTATCTACCATGCTTGCATTATTGCCTTACTGAGCGTGTGGTTGCTCATCCCACTCTATTTTCCCCCTACAGAGCGTGCATAGTAGCCTAGTGAGGACTGAGGCGTATTATTTTGGACTCCGCTGCATCTCCATCGCTAAGAGGTATATACATAGCGATTCTCTTTGTATCTAAACAATGTAAAAGCACAGTATTCTTTTGAGTTGTACTTATGGGGGATGTAGATGTCAGTAAAACATGTATTCGTATAAGTACACGATTAAATGCACATGTATGACATCGTTTTAATTAATTGAGAATGAATGAGATGTGGTGTTTATTATTGGCTCACAGCCCAACAGTGTGTGGTGAGTTTAGTTCACGATCGGGTAAGGTGACAGTAAAACGCGAAAAATTTTCAGTGATTTTCGGTTAAAGAGAACGGAATTGGGTCGTGACATGAAGTGCTAAACATGATTTGAGATTATTTTGATTGTCTATGAGTCATGAATCGTATTTATGTGGTTTGAATCGTACTGGAGCTTAGCTCGTATGAGATTTTGATGCTTTCTCTTGTATGAATAGTGTTGGAGCTCAGCTCGCACATTGATTTGATTGTGATGATGTTTTATAAACCATACTGGAGCTTTTGCTCGTACGTGGATTTCGAGTGGTTTTCTTATGCATATAACTGTATTGGAGCTATGCTCGTACGTGGTTTTTTTCATGTTTTATGCATAAATGTCGTACTAGAGCGTTGCTCGTACGAGGTGGTTTAGTTATGATACATGAACCATGCTAGAGCTTTGCTCGCACAAGTTTTCACACTGTGGTACATAGGATGCCGTGGAAGTTGGTAAGATCCTCAAGCCTTACATCCTCAAGCCAGAGAGGGCGGGGAGGCTCTGTTCGGTGGGGAAGCTCTCTTACGGTAAGATCCATAAGCCTTACATCCTCAAGCCAGAGAGGGCTAGGAGGTTCTGTTCGGTGGGGAGGCTCTCTTAGGGTAAGACTCTCAAGCACAACATCCTCAAGCTAGAGGAGGCGAGGAGGCTCTGTTCTGATGGGAGGCTCTCTTACATGGGTACAGAAAGCTCTTGGTATGGGGTAGATAAGGCCTATGACTGGTACCCCCAACCAGGGTATTGGTCTGCGGAGTACACTGTACCGTGTATATCACATGGAGTACGATGTACCGCGTGGTGATTTTGTGATGAGAAGTCTGGCGAATGACAAACCCCCCTTCGTACCAGCACGATACCCTGCACACCTTGATGCGTGTGGTCTGGGATGACTTATGACATAGTTGGCCAACATAGTCTGTTGAGATATAGTGATCTGTCTCATTTGATATTACATAGTACCACATGATTTTGATACATGAGTGTAAAGGTGATTGTCCAGGGTAGACCCGGGGGAGGGGTCGAGCCTTGTGGGATTTATGATTTAAAGAAATTTGAAATAAGATGTGATGTGATTTGAAAAAGATGTTTCTTAAATGAATTTCCCTTTTGTGATGAGATTTAATGAGTTGAGCATGAGATGATTTTACATGTTGATATTTCCATGTTTTATACCTATTTACATGATTTTCAATACATGATATATGTATATACTTGTGGCATCGTTTTATTTCCTCATGCTCCGATTATAAACGACTTATGCATAGCATTATCAACATATAGATAGATTAGTTATCTACCATGCTTGCATTATTGCCTTGCTGAGCATGTGGTTGCTCATCCCTCTCTATTTCCCCCTCTACAGAGCGTGCATAGTGGCCCAGTGAGGACAAAGGCATTTTGTTGATACATCTGTTGCGTCTCCATCACCCAGAGGTATATACAAAGAGATTCTTTTTGTATCTAAACAATGTAAAAGCATAGTGATCATTGAAATTGCAACATGGGGGATGTAAATGTTAGAAAGTGTGTCGTGTATGAACATGTGTCTTAACTCTTAAATGTATGACATTTCGTTTTATTAATTGGAAAATGAATGGTTAAGAATGATTCTTACTGCCTCACAGCCCAATTGTGTATTAGTGTGGATGTTCACGACTGGGTAAAGAAAAAGGAAAACGTAAAAAAATTGGCAGTGATTTTTTTGACGAATTGGATAAATTAGGTCGTGACAGCTTCAGTCTCCTCTTCCACTGATTTCTCTCTCCTTTCACTCCCTTGTTCTACTCTTTCCTTCGCTCTTGCTTTAATCTCTTCTGTGGTTCTCTCTTCTCACTTTAGAGATCTGCGCCAGGGAATAGGGAAATGACCAATGGGGTCGAAAGTGATGAGCATTATTGGAGGGAGTGCTCTGCCTTTGACAAAGCAGTTGGAGAAAAATCGAGGTGGTTAGAAATTCCCATCGATTTTTCCCATGCCACCATCCCTACTCTGACTTTCTAGCCCATCTGTCATTTCATTCTTTCTTTTAGCTGCTGTTTACAGCAGTAATGTGTTAGGAATTTGGGATTTCACTTTCATCCTTTTTTCTTTTGGTATTTCATGTATATATATATATATGTTTAGGTATTGTCACACCACTGAAGCTCGAAAATAGGGGCTAACTTTTTCATTTTTATCTCATTTACTACTTTGGTTGCATTCCTGTTCAGTGTAGGGTCTCTGTTTCTTTCCTTTAATTATTTTTTTTGTCATTTAAATTTTGCCAAAAATTTCAGCAGCATAACAACTTATTTTATACCTTATCCTCCTGCAAATAAGCACACTTTATATCCACAAAGCAGTTTAATTTATTTCTTATCTTTATTACCTTACAAATTCATGCATATCAACTACCACATCCATAAGAAGATTGATTTCTTAAGTTAATTCACTTCCCAAGACTCAAAGATCCCAAAAATAATCACATACTACTCATAAGTCTTTGATTACATACCAAAATAAAATTATACATCCAGTATCTGCACAAATAGAAGTCTGGTAATAAACATATCGAGTGATATACCTGAGCTCGTACCAAAAGTAGGCTGGGATGCACTAAGTTCACCAACTACTGGAATACTCTGTGATAGCTAGGGAATCCTATTGCAGGTACTCTGAAATGGAGAAAAAGAGGTGAGCTTCTGGGAAAAAGCTCAGTAAGGAATGTATTTATAATAATTCTGACTATATAAAGCATGTGGAAAATCATGCAAACATACTTTTATTCATTTACTTATGAAAACTAACTCATAAGTTCACTTTGAAACATGATATTTAAAAGTAAGCATAAACTTTGTTTAGTACGTAAAATATCCATAGGGAAAGATCATATATGTGTAAAATTTCTTGTTTAACACCATGCATGTCTTTGCATCTAAAAATATAAAACGTGCTTTCTTTCACTAAATCATCATGCATGTCTTTCTTTGAAAACATAAATCATGCTTTCTTTTCATGAAATCATCATCATGCATAGTTTTCTTTCATGAAACATCATCATTCATAATTCATTTCATTAAATCATCATCATTCATAATTCATCATCATTAAAACGTGGAAACTAGGCTATATCTGAATCATGAAATACACATCATCCTCCGTAGAAGGTCATAATCATACCAATGGCCATGGTGAGGGCTGTAGACTGGATCAGGGTCATGCAGCATATCATAACATGGGTAGTATTTACTTATTCTTAACATACACTAGCACATAGCTAGGGCATGGGCACCAATGGGACTCGCCGTGCAGGAGACATTCATGTGTGCTGTGTAGGCATGAGATACTACCAGAAATCATAATCATATACCACAAGTAGCAAAACAACCATCACACAAGTGAAATCAAGCGCTACAAGGGTCCTACGTATCGGGCACTTCAAGTGGCGGAACCGGAGCACCACAAGCAGTAACCATGCATTTAAATAGCCTTCTAGTCTCAAAATCTCTTTTTCTTTACTTGCATACTTTCAAAATCATCAAAAATTCCTTTGAAACATGAACATAAAATCATAATTTACCTCATAAATTGTTTCATGAGCATGGATATGTTTCGTAAATCATTCTATAAACATAAACATGCTGGTAAATCATTTCATGAATTTAATATGCTTCATGAATCATTTCATAAACATAAATGTACTTCATAAACCATTTCATGAACATAATGTGCTTTGTAAGTCATTTCAAGAACATAAACATGCTTTGTAAATCATTTCATAACACAAATAAGTGTAATTAGTTAGAACTATGCTAAACTATACCCCTTAACTCTACTGGGCTTAAATGGCGTTGTTTCACTAGGATTCTGTCACGACCCATTTCATTTTTTTTAACCGAAAATCACTATAAATTTCTCGCATTTATTCTTTTCCCCACTCGGTCGTGAACAAACTTACCACTACATTGTTGGGCTGTGAGTCAATAATAATCCACTCACAATATCCATTCTCAGTTAATAAAAGTGATGTCAGACATTTGAACGTCAATCATTCATTTATACAAAATATGATTACTGACATCTACATCCTTCATAATTACAACTTAAAAGACTACTGTGCTTTTACAATTGTTTAGATACAAAAAGAATCTTCATGTGTATACCTCTTAGCGATGGATGGCAGCAGATATCAAAAATACACGCCTCAGTCCTCAATGGGCTACTATGCACACTCTGTAGGAGGGGGAAAATAGAGAGGGATGAGCAACCACACGCTCAGTAAGGCAATAATGCAAGCATGGTAGATAACTACTCTACCTACATGTTGATAATGTTATTCATAAATCATTTATAACAGGAGCATGAGGAATTAAAACTATGTCATATGAATATACATATATCATGTATCAAATCATGTAAAATTGGCATATAAAACATGGAAACATCAACATGTAAAATCGGCTCATGCTCATTCTCGTTTAATCTCATAAAAGGACAATTCATTTAAGAAACCTCTTTTTTAAATCACATCAAAGCTCTTTCCCAAACACACTGAAATCTCATAAAAATGGTTTCTCAGTCACAACATCATTATCATTTCTCAATTTAAAATCACTCGACCCCTCCCTCGGGTCCACCCTAGACAGTTTACAATCACACTTATATGTTAAAACATGTGGTAGTAAATAAATCAAATGAGACAAGTCACTATATCACAAGACTATGTTGGCCAACTATGTCGTAAATCATCCCAGACCAAACGGATCCCGGTGTGTGGGGTATCATGCTGGAACGAAGGTGGGTTAGTTCTCCGCCAGACTTTCTCAAATTAAGTAACCACCACGCGGTACATCGTAATCCATGTGATATACATGGTACATCGTACTTCGCGGACCCATATCATGGTTGGGGGTGCCTGCAGTAGGTCTTATCTACCCCATACCGAGTGAAACCTCTAGTCTCGAGTGCACCTGGGAGTACTCTTAATACCAGGTCCTAGCCCCTCATGGCCTTGCTCGCCCCTGTTGGGTTCCCTGATTCAGGTCCTAGCCCCTCACACTCACGCCACTCAAGAGGTCTGTTAGGCCTGTTGGGTTCCCTGAATGTATTAGTGTCAGGTCCTAGCCCCTCACCCTTACCCCACTCAAGAGGTCTGTTAGGCCTGTTGGGTTCCTTGAATACCAATTCGTATTACCCTCACAACGGCATCATACATATCACAGTGTGAAAACCTGCGCGAGCTACGCTCTAGCATGAATTCATGCATCATAAACAAATCACTTCGTACGAGCAACGCTCTAGTATGACATTTATGCATAAAACATGAAGAAAACCACGTACGAGCATAGCTCCAATATGGTTATATGCATAAGAAATTCACTCGAAATCCACGTACGAGCAAAAGCTCCAGTACGATTTATAACACATCACCACAATTCAAATTAAAATACGAGCTAAGCTCCAGCACGTTTCAAACATGTAAAAACATCAATATCCAGTGCGAGCTAGGCTCCAGCATGGTTTAATTCTCATAAACATGATAGGCGGCTCATAAACATTCAAAAACCAATCTCAAAACACATTTAGCACCTCACATGTGCTATTACACAACATCATTCAAACATTTGCCAGCCTATCGGTCAATCTACTAAAAACAAGGCAAGGTGTTTTGTGAAAACATTCAAAACACGTGATTTATGCAATTATTAGCCTTACTATCCCATTTCTTTATAATACCATTTCGACAACCAAATCTCATACAAATACTCATAGTTACTTCCATACAACGTCAAACACATTTCTATAAACTCATGCATATTTTCAAAGCCCTATATACCCACAAAATATGAGCAGCTACCTCTATATACTTACAGAATTCCCTTATATGGAATCACGATGCGTAATTCCACTTCCTTAAAGCTGTGTACTCGTGCAGTTTGATTCGTCTCCACCGGACTCTTCGAAACTGCGCATAATCATATTTCACATCATTTTAGTCCATTATAACGCAACGTTTGTGCTTGCTTTAGTCAATTCAATCTATAGCCTCTATTAACACTTGTAAGGCCTCGTCTCATTTCTCTATTCATATCTCGAATCTATGGATTCCTTTTGGCTTATTTATTCATACCCAAGCGATAACAAATCGATATTAAGCTCACAGTGTTCCTATTTCATCAATTCTCCTCACTATGGCATTTATCAAACATATTAGATACTCATTTCCATAAATTCACTCAATCCATAATGTAGCTTCATTTACCCACTTCAAATCATCCACATTACTCAAATAACAAATTATCATATCCACCATTTCATTAATTCATTCAAATTACACTTTCTCACACTAGAATTCATTCCATTTTCTAGGTCACATTAGATCCAATACTACCTAGATGGTTTCAACTAACAATACTCATGAAAATCAACTCCAAGATCAATAAACAAACCAATGTGCTTGAGTTGGAGCATTAGAAACTTACCAATCTAGTTTCTCTTCTTGCTTCAAAAGGGAAATGCTCATTGCTCCTTCAATGCCAACAATGAGGTTTTGGGTTTCAACTATGTTGTTCTCTTCCTCAAGATGAACAACTTTGTGTCTAGTGGCTTCCCTTCAAATCTTACTGGAATGGGTGGATTTTAGAGAGAAAAATCTAGGTTTTGGGTTGGAAATGGAAAGGTGTTGCTATTTCTCAAAAATTACAGATTTCAGCGCCATTTTTATAGAAATCACTTGATGAGATAGATCTGCACTAAGAGGAGATCGATCTGGTCCCCTTAAATTCCTCTTTTTCACGGCATTTTAAGCATGAGATCGATTTGTCGAACCTTGAGATCGATCTGCTCCAAACAAAGAGCTAAGGAGATCGATCTGTATGCTTGAGGATCGATCTTTTCATTACAGAATGTTTAAGAGATCGATCTGGCCCCATTAGAGATTGATTTGCTCTATTCCATTGCTCAAATAAGAGTATTCTGGTTCTTCCAGATCGATCTCTCATCCTATGAGATCGATCTGCCTTCATATTTTCTAGATTTTCTATAGTTTTTCTGTAGTAACTCACACCCAAACATTCTTAATTTGCTGTCACGGTCATTTTCGCATCCAACCACCTTTAAGACTTGAAAATGGTATCCATTCATACCTTATACACATTAGAACTTGTGTGTATTCATTGTATAACCAAAGGTATACAATATAAGACCAAATGGAAGTATTTAGATTCATGCAACTTCCTTCCATTTACCACACTACTCACTTCTCATTCCACTCACATTCATCACTTATAAAAGTCCATTTCTTCATATACATATAAAATGGAACTTGTATGTACATTACAAAATCATATTACAAGTATGTACATTGAATCCATGGACTTACACCACTTATGCTTACATTGCAATTACATCACCATACTCATGATTTCATAACGTTTACATCCAAAAATACAGGTCTTACAGATTCGGTATAGCCTTGTTAAACGTACCTGTTTCTCGGGCTATCCAAAATAATATCAAGTCATCATATATAGTTCAATCTTACTTTAACATACTCAAATATGTATTTATTTCCTTAAAGTTGACAAATTTTAACTATTTCGCCAACTTTGCTCATTTTTTCGATTTTACCAATAAAATCTCGGTTTAAGCTATTTCATTAGTTTTCTTTCCAACAAATTAAAGGCTTGTCAACTTAATAGCTTAAACATTTATCCTATACTTTATTTAACCACTCAAAATACCCAAATTACTCAATTTTCACTCTTTTTTGGTTTTTCGCTTATCAGAACTACAAACTGAGTTTCTTTGGTATCATTCAAACATCTATTAACCTTAAATCAAACCACATTTCATCTTAAGCATTAAAACCATAGGCTCACCAAATTCATCGAGCATTCTACAAATTATTCCAATAAATTCTATTTAAGTAAAAAAGCCTTAAAAATCATCAAATATCAACATATCTCATCATCTTCATCATTCATCAACTTTCTCTTACCTTTGACCAAAGTTGACGAAGATTTTGATTCTCCAAATTGTTCCTTAATTGTAAATCATCAGATTTACATCTTCAAATCATCCAAAACATCAACAAAATCTAACCAAAAACATTTAAAATCAAGCTTTCTCTCGCTTCATGAACAAGATAGTTTCTGTCTCTGATTTTCTCTCTAGGATTTCACCTAGAAAATGACCTTTAATGGATCTAAAATTTTTATATATTGTAGAGGGTTCAAGTAGGAAGATTCGTTATTTCTTGGTCAAGATCATAAAACTACCGGAAGAGTCTCAAAAAATCGTACAAGCAGAGTTGCACAGTAACACCTACGGGAAGCAAATAGGATTGGTTCTCTCTAAGATTTCTACTAGTAGATGAACTCTTTTTTTACTAGATTTTTTATATGTTACAACGAAATCACATGGGAAGATTTTTCCCTTCTTGGACGTTCCCTCAATCTTGCTGTAAGGCCCTCGAAAAAGTCACTCAATGAAGACTACACAATCACGTTTCGGTAGGAAGAAGAAGAGAAAGAAATGGTTGGATCTCTCGGGATAGGAAAGAAAATGGGGTGATTCTAAGGGCTACTGTTAGGTTATTAAGTGGGGTAATAATCTGGAGGATATGGGATTTTTTAGACCGTTGGATGATCTTCAAATCCAAGGGTGTACATGAGCTGGTCAGTTGACTATGCTGGGCAGATTTCCTGCCCTATTTTGTAAAATCCCAAAACAATACTTTTAGTCCAATTTCTTCCAATTTCTCACTTCTCCAATATTCTATTATGTCTCTAGTATCTCTCATAAAAATTTGGGGGTCACTTATTTAAGAAAATTTCCCCGATTGGACTCATTTTACTCGATTGGGTCAATACTGAGCAAAATGGCTTTAAGCTTTCGGTTCACTTTAAAAATTCATTTAAACATCCAAACCTCCATATTTCCACTTGATTTTAATTTTCCAAGTAAAATTTACCTTATACTAACTTTCCATAGCCTTGGAATAATTTTCTTGAATTTTCTATAATTTATTCCAAATTTATTTCTTAACTATGCTCACTTTTCTCAGTTTATCCTAAATTCGAGTTTTATTAACTTTTTCACATCTATTACTTTAGTATTCACTTCCTTAAATTATTTCATGAACTTACATACATTCTTAGGTGAATTCTACGGTTCAGAGTCTTACCTCGATTTTTGTGCCACCAAGCCCCGTTCCACAATCCCAAGCACTTTGATCACTTTAGGCCTGCATAACATTCTCATAAGTCTTAGTCTTCTCTTCTTAAAATTAAGTCTTAGTAATGAAAATCTGGGTCTCACAGGTATACATTTACGTACATATCCATATACCTTATTTAGAAAATACTTATAGCAACACATGTAATTATGTATATACATATGCGCACATCTATGTACTTAAATAAATTTTATTAATTTATTTATTTAGTTGTTTATTTATTTATTAACTGAATTTAGGTAATTATTTTGTCCTAGTCTCTTGTATCAAAATATAATTTAATTTTACTATCCACAAGTAACCATAAATTTAATCCCAATTGATATTACTTAAGCCAAGTGCCGAAAAATTTCGAGGCTTACAAATATAATCTCCTATCACCTACATAATAACATATACTGTAAGACCCGATTTTAGTTAAAACATGAAAGTTAAAAATGTAAAAGGACTGAAATGGAATTTTTGAACATGTTGAAGGGAAAAATGGTCAAAAGACCGAAGGTCGGTATAAATTCGATGAGAAAAATTTATTAAAAATAATGGATTGAGAAATCTTGGTCAATAAAGGTGAAATAAATTTATTTCAGGTTAAATTGATCAAGATATGAATTTACTGGAAATTAATAGAAATTTTCGCTCGGGACAATATCCTGAAAATACAGAGAAAATATACCAAAAATGGTTAAAATAAACTAAATAAATTAAATAAAATTAAATAAATGAATTTAGAATTAAATAATAATTTTTAGGATATTTTAAGAGATATTTGAGTATTTTAATGTATTTTATTAATTAGAATAATAATAAAAATAATTGATAAAAAAAAAGAGAGAATTGAAAGTTTCGGGGAGAGAGAATAAGGAAAAACGGAGCCGAACCCGAGGAGAAGGCCGGACGACCACCGGCGGCCCAATCGGCCAGTGGAGGGCCGAAAAAGGAAGAGGGCGTCGGCGCAACCTCCCTGGTACAGACGACGCGCCACACCGACGCCGGAGGAGGCCAAAAATGACAGGAGAAGCAGCGGGAAGAAAGAGCTCTGATCGGGGGCGAACGGCGCCGATCTGGCCAACCCCACCCCCAGCCGAACACCCCCGAGGCCAAGATGAGCAGATTGGTGGTGGTGGCAGTCGCCGAAACCGACGAACGGCGCCGAAAACGGCAGAAATGGAAATGGGTTCCGACGGCCGAGGGAGAACAGCAGGACCTGCGACTTTCCGGCGGCCTTGGATGAAACCGAGGGCAGATCTGAGATGCGGACGACCCAGCGGAACCACTGGCGGCGGAAGCCGACGGAGAACCGGACGGCAAGGCCCTGAACTGGCCTAACCGGAGTGAACCGGGGTGAACCGGCGGGTTCGAACCGGGTCTGAATCGGACCGAATCGGTTCAGAGAAGAAAGAAGGAAAAAAAAGAGAAAAAGGGAAAAAGAAAAAGAGAAAAAAATTGGAAAAAAATCTCGGCGATGTAATCGAGCTACGGGTAATCGGTAAGCGGTCAAAAATGACCGATTTAAATTTTGGAATATTTTATTTAATTAATTTTCGACTGAAAATTTACCCGAAAAATTATGAAATTGTGTAGCTCGACAATTGGCATCAAACGAGAGCTCGAGACAGCCTCGATTTACGTACTCGCATGGAATCTCAGGTAAGTAACCCTTATTTATGACAATTTACGTCGTTATGCATGCTTTGAATTTAATTATCGCATAAAATAAATTAAATTATGGAAATTTAGTGAAATTGTCGTAAATAATAAATTTAGCTATTCGAGAATTAGAACGAGATCCAAGAAATTTTTGGTGGGCCCAATGAGCCCAATAGGCCTCGATAATGTGAAAATTAAGTGAAAAATGGGCTTAAGGCCGATTAAGGCCCATTAAGGTGCAATCGGGCCCGATAGGGGTAAATGGGCCCAATGATTTAAATTAAGCCCAGAAAATAGGAAATACAATTAAATTGTATAATATCTGACCTGAGGAATAATTATACGCAGTTTTGGACATTGGATTGGGAGCAGATCGGACTGTGTGACGAGACAGCAATGGAAAAAGGAAAGGTCAGACTCTGCAGAAAATAAGGTAAGGGAATTCTACGGACTGCTAGAGGTAACTTTACGAAATTTCAAAGTTCATATGCAGTCTTTTAAATTATCTGAAGGGTCTAGAAGTAAATAAATAATTTTAGTGCCCCGAATGGGCAAATTTACCAAAATACCCTTGTTAAGGGTAAAATTTACAATTTTAGAAAAATTGGGAGGAGCAAGAACAAGAGGTTCCTGCTCGTTCTGGAGGTGTTTTGATGCATGCATGAGTAGGCTGGCTAACCTTGAAAGAAAAATGCATAGCATTGCATATTTTCAATGATTAAATTATTGTGAAAACAGTTTTAAGGAAACAGAGCCGCCTACGTGTTTTTATTGACATGTGACGTGCTAGAGCTCAGCTCGCACGATATTTTGAGTTGTGTGATGCATGCATTGGTGCTGGAGTGAGAGCTCGCACTAGAGTTTTACATGCATTGGTGCTGGAGTCCAACTCGCACCAAATTTTATATATATATATATATATGATTTTCGTGACACGGTGCTAGAGTCTAACTCGCACCAGATTTTACGTGATTTTCGTGACAGGGTGCTAGAGTCTAACTCGCACCAGATTTTCCACATGATTTGATGAGAGTGCTGAGCATCGCTCGCACTGATTTTATGAGAACATGCGATGAGCAGTGATTGGAGCATCGGGTAGACTGTGTGTCACCGATTAAATAGGCTCGTACGTGCGTTCTGAGACAAGGTATGATATATGGGTCCACGGAGTACGATGTACCGTGCAAGTAGCATGGAGTACGTTGTACCGTTTGGCATCTTCGGATGCGTGGTATCTTCGGATACGTGTGGCATCTTCGGATGCGTGGTATCTTCGGATACGTGTGGCATCTTCGGATGCGTGGTATCTTCGGATACGTGTGGCATCTACGGATGCGTAGGGTCGGATAAGACCGACGGGATGGAGTGACCCACCTCCTGGGTGGTTCTTGATTAGGGTGAGACCCCGCACACTAGGATCTGTGTAGCAGAGGGGCTCACGAGGACACACGGCCATAGTCCTGGTTATTACCGATATACAGATGTTGCCTAGTCTCGCATGTTGATGATTTTGACGATGATTGAGATTGGGTTTTAAACTAAATTTGCATGATGTTATTTTCATGCTTTTTAAATCCATGTGTGATGTAAACTGATTTACATGATTTTGTGTGAGTCAGGACCACCCGAGGGATGGGTTGAGTCCTGGATTTGTTGTGAAATTTTAAATGAGAAAGAAATGATTTGAAATAGTTGCATGTTGAATTTTCCATGCAAACTTGTTTTACATGACATCATGAATCATAGCATCAGTTTTGAAATGTGTGGAGAAAGGGTGGTTTATGCATGGCACCACGTTCATGTAGGTAGTATGGTTACCTACTTGTTCGTAGGATTGCCTTACTGAGCTTGATGTGCTCACCCCTTTCATTTTCTCACACAGATAATCTCCAGTAGATGTTGAGGCAACTGAGTACTGCATTCCGGATATCCGCTGCTACCCATCACTTAAGGTATATACACTTGTATATATTGTATCTACATAAGCATAGCACAGTGACATGTTTGTAAGTAACTTTAGGGGATGTATAAACATTGTAAACACTTATAAATGACTGAGAAAGAATTAAGTTATATGGTAAATGAATGGTGGGACTGGCATTGACGCACAACCCAATTGTTAGTGGAGTGTGGTCACGATCAGAGGACAGGTAAGCATGAAAGAAAATAACAAAACGCAAAAAATTTACTCTGATTTTTGGGTAGTGACATATACAATCTGTAAACACTTGAAACAAATTCAATTAATTATTCTTCCATCATATAAAAATAGCATTTTGCATAATGTCTATTAATAGTAAATGGAACCCTATTACAAACTTCATTTCTAGTTATTAAAAAATTGAAAAACTGTATATAGTAAACTAGTTATATTTCATCAAACTTGAAAGCTAAAAGAAACATATTTCGTTCCATAATTCCAAATTACATTATTAATAAAAAAATTAATTATGTAAAGTAAAAAGCAAGTTTCATTCACAAAGACATCTCACCAAATGGTGTGATCCATAAATGGTTTCTTGCTTGGATTGTTGAACTAACTTAACTAATAACATGAACCTTCGCTTACCACTTTTCTCCTTAAAGCACCCAACATAATCAATATTAAATCCCTAATAATTTTTTAAATCAAAATAAAAAAGAAAAAGAAAATTAGATAATTTAAATGCAAAATGAAATGAAAATCAATAAATCATAACGTCTATCAAATATATAAAATTTTAAAAAGATATATCACAGTAATGAGACACCTTTCGAACTTCACTTACCACTTGGCTCTTTAAAACGTTCAATATCACCAATATTCAATTCCTAACAATTTTTTCAAAATTAGAAAGAAAAATAAAAATAATTAATTAAATGCAAAATCACATGAAAATCAATAAATTACAATGCAAAACAAATATGTAAAAGATTAAAAATACCACAACATAAGAATACACCATATAAAAGAAGTTAGGCTTAATAAAAAGATTGAAACAACCATAAATCAAGCCAATATTACTAATTCTCTTCCTTTGGCACTTATCTATCACTCCAAGTATCTACGCTTGTACCATCCCAAATCTACCATGATAACTTTACCTTTAAAAAATCTCTACCAATCGACAATTTAATCAATTCCTAATAAGCTCTAGCACATTTCTTAGCAGCCATAACATAACGAACAGGATACAAAGGCCCTTTAAAACCTATACCCACAATGCATCTACACTATTTAGTTAACAATGCTATGTTAAATTGCTCTAGGTCCTTAAACCTTAATCTTTGATCCTTTTTTTAGCATGGCTTGAAAAAACGAGGGAAAATGTAGTGTTTCACTGTATGAACACCTCAAAAAGGAGATTATTAATTTGCAGCTAGTAGTAATAGATGTATTTCATGGTTTGAGAGCAAAAATAAATAAAACATACACACAATAAATAGGCTTGACACCCAAATAAGGATGTTAAAGCAACATTAAAGATGGGCATCATGAATAGCATGATAAATTATATAGAATCACTGAATATAGTAAAAGAAATTACTAAAAATAGAATAAAGAAATACCTCCAATAAAGAGAATGTTGTTTGCAAATAAGGAATGCCAAACTTTGGTTTTACAGTCCACCATATATAGAGGACTGTATCATAAAATATGTATGTATTGAAAACAAGCAAACCTCGAGGAGAATATGATAGTTGCCTATACATTTGCAATATTAAAGAATCAAATGAACAATATTATGATACCAAAATAAAGTTCATAGAAAGCAAAGAAACCTATATATAGTTCTCGAAAATAAAGTATATGACTTCAATATAAAAAAGCTTATCAAGAGCATGAACTATAAAAATCTGAAAGGCCACTCATGATATAAACAAAATCTCTTTGAAGTCATAAAAGAACTTACTTGCATAATTTAGTAAACACTCATAAAAAAGAAGGATTAAAACTTAATAGTAGAATTAGCAACAATTAGAGTCATTAAAATCTAACATTAAACTGAATAGTTTGGATTGCTAGAACAAAGTATGATTTTCACTTGATAAGGACAAAAATCTGGTATTGTACCAAGAAAAAAAATATATATATACTGCAGAAATAATTCAAGAATGCAACTACATAAACCGACAATTATAACAATTAAAAACAATTGTAACTGACTCTTACTTCATACTTTGAAAAATATTATCTGCAACAAATGAGTAATGCAAAAGGTGTACCCCTATTTAAAAGGAAGGAAAAAAAGCCAAAGATCAATCACCTCGCAATACAGAATCCTTAATAGAATTGACAAAAATCTTCCAATGTTAGCTACAACCAACCACTTTTCCCACCCTGAAGTGCGGCATACCCTTACCAACTCAATGCTCCAAATCCTACAAAATTTTTAGACTAAAAATTCAATATTTCATTATGTATCTAGATTTAATTATTACATCTTTGAGGATATAATTCTCAAAAAAAAAAAAAATGAACCTTCCAGAACTTAATTATAAAACTCTATTCATTCTTTGTACTAACCATAAATAAGGTAATTACAATCGCTTAACACCAAAAATTCCCATCAAAAACCTATTTTTATTTTATAAAGTAAGAGAAAAAGGTTTATCACGAAGAAAAAGGTTTATCACGAAGAAAAAGAGAAAGAGAAAAGGGTTTTATACATACATCAAATTCGCTCTTTAAAGAGTGAACAGGACAAGAACATTGATGACAATGTAAAGAATAGCAGTTTAGCAGGTTATAAGGCTAAAGCTAAGGGTGTAAAATGGATGGTCGGGCCGGCTCGGGTTCGATTAAGATGGACTTAAGCTAAAAAAATACAAGTTCGATTCGATTCTAATGTAGCCCGAGCCTACTCGCAAGTTAGGTCATTTTTTTTAAAAATAAAATAAAATTTCAAAAAGTATCATTAAAATCCACATATAAATACAATCCAAATACAATTATAATCTACTCACAATCTTTTAAAAATAAATAGTTACAAACTTGAAAAAAAAACATGAATATCCATTGAACATTTAAACTTTCCCAACTTCTCTTTTTTCAATATTAAATATATATATATATATATATATATATACATATATATATATATATATATATATATATATATATATATATATATAAAGTCATGGCTTGAATTCAGAGTAAAACTATATGAACTCATATTTTTCTTGTTACAATACTATTAAGTCATTTCAAGTCTTATTTTGATAAGAAATAATAATACATTAACAAAAAGAAACATAAAGATGAACCAATTTTTTAGTTTTCTCTTGTCTGTGAGAGCTTCATCATTTTTCGTCGGACTAGGGCTTGTTTCCATCGGAATAGGGATCGTTCCAAAGACTGCTTTCCTTATTATCCATTTTCCTTCTTCAATGTTTTTCATTTGCTTGTATAATCAATTACCTAACTCACACCTACAATCTAGGAAAAGTTTCTAGCATGCAGGGGTTTTCCCTTTATCAATGAACTGTTTCGCATTCCTCTTTATAACCCATTTCAAATCCCTCTTTCTCTAATTAATAATCATTTTCTGTTCTAAAACCAACAGTATTCACTGAGCTTACCCTTTGAGCCTTGATCCTTAACTGCCAGAGCCGATTCTTTCAACCAATCGAAAAGATTAGTCTGATACAAAAATCATGTCAAAGGTAGTACTACAAAAAATGAATAGTCAATTCCTCCCTTATATGAGATGAAATATGGAAAATTGGGAGAAACCACGAAGAGCCATTCCATCAAAAATCCAAACATAACACTTTACAACCCTTTCTCCTCTTGTTTGAAAATGAACCTCCAAAGTGATTGTAGTTGGATCGAAAGAAGCAAAAGTGACTATTCAAATGAGACATCAAATGTAGACATTGTTCAAATAGAGATTTATTCCCTTACCTCAAGTAAGAACAAGGGCCAAAAGAGGACCTATATTCCTCTTCTCAACAAAAAATCTTGAAAACAATAGGTCATTTTGGCAAAATTGTTTAGTAGGCTTCCTACATGATGTCCGATGCTTCTTTACAGGACATTTCTAGTGCATCATTAATAAAGCTTGGCGTTTGAGGGGGAGAGTCACCGTTGTAGGAAGGGATGGTAGCTTTTACATCATCCACTTTGAGAATCATCTGGATCAACAATTTGTTTGGTAAGAAAGCCCATGGTCATTGGATAGAGCATTGTTAATTATAGACATATGGTAACCAAACATGGTGCTGAGTACCCTGAATATAGTTTAGATTCCTACCTGGATGCAAATTTGAGGGTTGCTATTGGAGTATTAACGCCCTTTTGTGGCTAACAAGTTGGGGTAGGTCGTAGGAGTGGTATCATCAATCGACTGGGATAACGTAGCTCCAAGGAATATTTGTTTCACGCAAGTGAGAGAGTGGATTAGCTTGTGACAGCCTTTTGCAGAAGATCGCATGTGACACCGCGTGACCTAACCTCTAACATAACGCGCAATGTTAAACGAAATAGTATTTTAATATAACATAAATATATCTACACGGATCGTTTTACTTGTTGTTTGTGTCCAATGTAAATACCATTCTACTCCTTATAATTTTATTTTATGAATGATTAATTTCTAATCTTAACTTATATTATCAAAGATTTCGGTTTATTTTTCTATTTAAGTAGCATGACTACAATTTATAATTTAGTCCTTTCTATTCAATTACGGCATAATTATCACAAGTTCTCAACATCAAATAAATTAAATCCGGGTTATCCATCATACATCACATAATCCACAAATTCGACCTCAAAGTCACTACCATCTAACATGTCCTTCATCTATTCTATACCAAAAAGAAGAAACCTAAGGTAAATCATGTAACCAAATCTACCATATCAACACATACCATAATCATAGCCACTCGGTTTAACATCTTTCAACATGTTGCCAATTCTATAGTATTAAACCAAAAAGAAGGAACCTAAGTACGATACTTAGCAACCATGCTTACACATCATCCAGCTAAATACATCTCACAAAATACAACCGTGCGTACATATTTGAAAATAAAAATGCATATATATACATATATCGTCCATCGCATAATACCTCGAAATACCAAAAAGTAGCTAAATAGACCAAATGGAGTCAGCAAAGCGTAGAGCTCTCCCCGGAATACTAATCTGAAAAATGTTGGAAAGAGAGGGGTGAGCAACCACACGCTCAGTAAGAAGTATACATAATTGAAGCTAGCAAAACACCATGCAACACGCCATGTAATGGTAAACCATGAAAATTATGTAAAACGTCATGCACAATTCAATAAAACAAATGTTATTCATGCTTTTGTTTAGACAAGTTTGCAATGTAAAATCATACATCGTTAAGCAATTTGCACTTTAAGAACTACTTAGCAAATCTCAAAATCGACACCATTATCAAGGAACAATTCATTCGAAATACATTTATGGGCATACTTAAAGCATTCGATACAACAACATGAGAATGTGGCAATAATCCAAACCAGTCATAGATATAATATTCAGATAACCTCACCAATATCAATGCAAATATCAATAAACCTATGGCCATAATGACTACCACAGCAGGTTCCAGACTAGGGTATTGTAGACGGGCTCAGGGTCTCACAATATTAGGTAGCAATAACAACTCGATGCCACGAAGGCATCCCCGTGAAGCACTTGGCACCATAGGGCAATCACACAAAACCTCCTACCAGGTGCTAGAGATGGCTCTCACGGGACATGACTGCCACACAGGCATAAATCGGGTTGCCAACAAACTCAAAAATCCCACGATGGGTTCACAATAAAATCCAGCTAATCATCCTAAATTCATAATTTCAAAATTCATAATTTTCAACATTGGGGAAAACAACTCATTGATAATAAATCATGTATCAATTGAATAAAATCAGCATGTATATAAATCATGCAACTTCTTACTATTTTAAAATTACAATTAAAAATGCCCAAGCAACAGCTTAAAAAATCAGCAATCTCAATGGAGTTACAAAAATAGTGTAATGCTCACACGCACATGCTACTATCATGTAAAATCATAGCTTATAACTGTAACTCCAAATTATGATAGAATTCAAATCAAGGTAATTTATAAAAACGATTGGTTATCAAATCGGTAAAATATCGATTAGGGATTTTAAATCTAGGCTACCCTAGTAAATCGGCTAACCTATAGTCTATCTTTTAAAATATGTAATCTAACCTATCCAAAGTATTTTACTAACGTCAGCTATATAAAACCCCTTACCACACAAGCTACGCGCCCGATTTACCCTTTTTCGCCTTAAACGCACATATATGCGTCTAAGCTTCCTTGGCACCTTCTGACGTAGTTGCTACGAAATCATATTTACGAGCATATGTTAATAAGCATTCGTACAATCACGAATTAAAATTTCAGCACACACATACACTCACAAAGACAATTCGAGCCTAACTACCATTAACGCAATTTACCGGTTTTAAGTCTCATGTTTATTCGTACTTGGAAAATTTACTTATGTTTGGTTTTAGCCAAGCCTTACCTTATTCACTTCCATTTGTTAGCACAAATTTTGGTTCTTCCTACCATGGATTTGTACCATTTCCAATCATGCTCTCATGGCCATAATTTCTACAATTTCACATGTTAATTATTTTTGATCTTAATCAAAGTGGCCAAATACCTTGAGCATGTCTTAATTTCATACTAAATTCACGCAATAACTATTTTTATATAATGTTCTTCACTTATCTATTATTTAATTTCTACAATTTCAATCATCCAATTTGCCAATATATATTTAATCGAAACATACTTTAATCATTCTTATTCTTTAGCCAATTTCTAATTTCTTCATAATGGAACTACATTGTTCCTACATAAATTGGCTAACTAATTTCTTATTTTCCAGCAAACAATATTACTCCTAATATTCTCATTTGATCGAATTTCATCCACCATTGTCATTCAACAACTATAACATTCATTTGACATTATTATTATTAGCTAATAACTTTTTATAATTTCCAGCCAAAGGAATTTAAATTTCTGCATTTCTATCCATTTCCCTCCATGCATCCAATGTGTATTAATTTTTTTTTGGCAAATTATGGAATCTAGCTCTCTTAACCAAATGCATGCATAAATTCCCTTAAATTCCTACTTAGCCGAGCATTCATCATCATTCATTCCTTATAAATTTTCCAGCAATTCACTTAGTTACACATTGATTTAATATATTATTTTCCAAGCTTTTAAATCTACCAAATTTATTCAATATTTCCAGCCTTTAAATTCTGATTTTATTTTACTTGAATTACATGAACTTAAGCCATCCTAGATCAATTTTTTGCATTCTAATTAATCATGGCATTATGAAATTTCCAGATTTTAGCTTACTCCTCATTTACATGCATTGTAAAAATCTGTTTTAATTCTTTCTTGTTACAATCGAGCATATACTCTTGTTCACTGAAATTTCTTATCAAATTTTACTTCATACACAACTACATTTGTATTTCAATATTTCAGATTAGTCAATTTAATTAATTCCATTACATGCAGAATTTTCTCCTGTATTTCCCCATATAGCCGAATGTCTTGCTCTAACCTTCCAATTTCTTGTTAAATGTTTAATTATAGAAATTCACATTTGTATACCACATTTCAGAGTACATGATTTAATTTCAGCCTTGACAAATTTGACAATTTCCCTACATTCCTCTATGTAGCCGAATCCTACTCAATTTCTGTACTAGCCTTAGCTAAAATTTTATTCATGCAACTTGAATCAACATCATTCATATTACAAATTGTTACATTAATCCTTAAATTCCAGCAACATGAATTTTTCCTAATCTAGCTATATGTGGCCGAATATACCTACATGTACATACTGAACTTTTTTCTTCTTCAATGTTTATAATTTATCCATAGTTTTTACTAAATTCACACATGCAATTTTTTTCCTTTTAATTATTGATAGAGGTCAGATTCTACGAGTCCACATAAGCCAACATTGACCAATAAAGGACAGTGACACGTCATGTCGTAGGCCACGTGGCAATCAATAAAGAGCCATAATCCACGTGGCACGTAGACTGGCGACAGAGAAAATATCTCGCGACAGAGTAAGCCTGCAGCAGAGTGTCTTAAGGCAGAGTATGAGTGTCTTACGGCAGAGTATGTCACACGATAGACCTTAGTGCTCTAAGCATAGCGACAGATAGCGGTAGACCTCTGCGATAGAGTGTATCTGCGACAGACTCTGCGTCCTTAGTGTAACGGTAGAGTGATATGCGGTAGAGTGAACCGCGGAAGAACTCTGCGCCCAAGTCTGCGGCAGAGGTCTTCGAACCTCTGTCACAGACTTGTATTCATCCGCACTGCGGTAGACTCTGAGTTTCGCGATAGAGTGTCTAGTAACTCTGTCGCCTGCCCAGAAGTGCCCTTGGGCCTCAAATCCGTACTTCCCAAAACCACACAATTTTGGGCCCAGGATATTCATAAGCCCTGATCAAATATAAAGCTCGACCTAACTTTAAAAATATTTATAAATACCCCAGGTATGATTAAAAAACCCTAAGCTCTATATTGTTTACAAAAACTCTGCTTAAACACTTTTTCTGACTTAAGTATCGGATTACGCGCGCAGGGACAGATCCCTGCGCCTCTTTGACTTTCACTATTTTTATAGATTCTTCAAGACATGCGAAGAAGACCACATCAGCATCATTCAATCATCGTTGTTTAGTACAGCAACAATTGGCACCGTCTGTGGGAATCAGAACAAAAAGTCAGATTCTTTATCAAAATGGTGAGAACACGTTCAACAGCAGCAGCAAACTTAGGAGAAGAGAATTCTGTGAGTCCTCCTACCAAACCGGAGAGAGGACAAGAGTAGAATGCAGAAGGCGGTAGAGTGGCCACTGTTTCCCTTGACGAATTTGAGGCTTTGAAGCATCAGAATGAGCAGACCACTACAACGTTGAAGGCTATGGTGAATTTCTTCAAAGATGCTCTGTCGCAATTTAGCTTACCTCTAGAAGTGCAGCAGATGGGTAGGAGAGAACGTCCTGAGGTAGACTTACTTGAGAGGTCAATCCTCTACAATGGTGAATTTTATTCAAGGAGATAGGGGATAGAGTACTGCCCCCTGTTGCAGAACTCTGCCGCAGGTTTGGAAGACAACGCTGCCGCAGGTCTGAGAATAAACCCTGCCGTAACTCTGGGGGACAACGCTGTCGCAGGTCTGAGAATAAACTCTGTCGCAGCTCTAGAGGACAACTCTACCGTAGGTCTGAGAATAAACTCTGCCACAGGTCTAGAATACAACCCTACCGCAGGTCTGCGGGTGAACCCTGCCGTAGCTCTGAGGATGAACTCTGCCGCAGGTCTGGAGGATAACACTGCCACAGGTTTGAGAGTGAACCCTGCCGCAGGTCTAGAGGACACCCTTGTCATGGCTCTGAGGAGGCGTTGTACCTCGGGGCTGCGAGAAGTGAACCCTACCGCAGGTCTGAGACAAATGAATGCTACCGCAAGTCTGACAGAGTCTAACCTTACCGCACAGATTCAAGACCAATACCCTAGCGAAGAGTTAAGGAGGCAGAACTCTGTCGCAAAGTACAGGCGACAAACCTCTGACGTGGAGATCAGGAATTCTGCCATAGAATTGGAGCATGACTTTGAAGATCACAGATCTGGGGAGCTACAGAGACAGAATAGTCATAACCCCCAAGACTATTTTGAAGGTACAAGGTCGAATTATGGAATGGGAGGTGCAGGAAGAAAGGATATAGTGCAGGCCTCTAGAGGCAGGGAAACAGCGAACGAGGAGGAGATCTTTAGCCGGGGAACGGACCATGTGCAAAATCTCTGGAACAGATGTAGAAGGAGTGCTTACTACTCAAACTCTTCTAGTGCTGAAGAGAGGGGAGCACACTCGACCAGATGGTCGAAAAATGTTGAGAAAGTTGTTGAGAGGATCCTAGAAAGGAAGAAGTTGGTGTCTCTCGACGACAATCAAAAAAGAAGAGTTCCTTTTAGTCCCAAGATTATGGATAAACCTTTGCCGAAGAAATTCAAGATGCCTTCTATGGCTACCTATGCCGGCAAAGCAGACCCATACAACCATGTACAAAGTTATGAGTCCCTCATGTTGATACATGGATGCGAAGATGAAATTATGTATAGAGCCTTCTCGCTCACACTGTCGGGGCATGCGTTAAAATGGTTTAACGGGTTAAACAAAGGTTCTATCTCGTCTTTCGATCAGTTGCGAAGTGAATTTTTGAGAGCCTTCATGATCAACAGCTAACAGAAGAAGGATGCCACTTATCTGCTCACCTTTAAACAAGGGAATAACGAGTCATTGAAAAACTACGGAGATCATTTTCGAGATGCAAACTTAGAGGTGAAAGATCTACCAGTGGGAGTAGCCATGGCTACAATGTTGCAGGGGATAAAATTTGAGCAGCTGCAAGAATCCCTCTCCCTTAATCAGCCAGCGACCCTTTTTGATTTATTTGCTAGAGCAAATAAATACGTGGCTCAAGAGAAAGTAATGAAGATGGTACAGTCTCGAGAGGCAAGGGAAGGAAGAAAAAGAGAGAGAGACATACCTAAAAGAAGCTCTTCGAGACTTATCGGATTAGACAAGGCTCCTAGACTCAGGTATGAAAACTATAACAGACTCAATGAGCCTCACGCCTCAATACTTGCCACTGTTGAGCGGACGGGACTATTGGAGTTCCCTAAAAAGAAGATTGGAGATATGGGTCAAAATCTTGATGCTTATTGTGAATTTGATGCCGCTCATGGTCACCCTACTGAAAGATGCAAAGATTTGATGGTTCAATTAGAGAGGTTGGCTAGAGAGGGGAAAATTAACCGCTTCCTATGGAGAAGTGAAAGGCCCCGTTATCCTTCGTGAGATCGAAGGAATGATCATCCGTGGAATATACAAAATAATGATAACGGGAGAAATAGGCCAAGAAATGAAGTAGCTAGGCCTATCCCTCGAGATAACCGGCTGGATAACGAACCCACCAACCCGGCAATAAATGTTATTGCAGGAGGAGAATCGATGGCAGGAAGTTCCTCCGCTTCTCGTAAAAGTTACGGGAGACAAGCATATCAGATTTATGTTGTGATGGAGGAAAAGGCAGGTGAAGAACCCATTATGTTCACTCCGGTAGATAGGGACGATATTGTCATGCCTCATAATGATCCCATGGTGATATCACCAGTGGTGGCAAAACATCCTGTGAACAGAATATTGGTAGATAATGGAAGTTCGGTGAACTTAATCTATTGGAATTGCTTTAAGAAAATGAATGTATCCGAAGATAGATTAAGACTTATTATGACACCATTATATGGATTTGCGGGTGAGAAAGTGAAGGTAGCTGGGTCTATAGAATTGCCTGTGACTCTAGGGGAAAGCCCAAAGGATGTGACTCGACAGGTATTGTTCATGGTTGTAAGGTCAACCTCAGCTGCTTACAACATGATCCTTGGGAGGCCTGTATTAAATGATATGAGGGCAGTGATATCTTCTTGCTACTTATTAATGAAGTTCCCTACTCCCAACGGAGTTGGGCAAGTACGAGGAGATCAAAAGCGGGCTCGCACGTGTTATATTGCTTCTATCGCCAGCAAAGGAGCACAGAGAAAGGAGACATTGTGTATAGATAATCCTCCTAAGCCTCAACCTATGGAGAAAATGGAAGCCATTGAGCTAGTCAAGGGGGATGAGGAGAAGAAGGCATTCATAGGGACTCAACTGAATGAACAAGCAAGAAGGGAGATAGTTGAATGCCTACAGAGAAACTCGGATGTTTTCGCTTGGACCCTGACTGATATGCCTGGGATTAATCTAGAAGTGATCTGCCATAAGCTTAATGTTTCACTTGGGCATAGGCCTGTCAAATAGAAGAAGAGGAATTTTACCCTGGAAAGGCTGAAGGTAATCACCGAGGAAGTTAATAAACTTCTAGAAGCCAGGTTCATTAGAGAAGTTTACTACCCGGAGTGATTGGCCAATGTAGTAATGGTGAAAAAATCTAATGGGAAATGGCGAATGTGTGTGGATTTCATAGATTTAAACAAAGTTTATCCCAAAGATTCATATCCTTTGCCTCGAATCGATAAGCTTGTGGATGAAACATCAAGGTATGAACTCCTCAGTTTCCTAGATGCTTTCTCTGGGTATCATCAAATTATGCTTCATCCAGGATATGAAGAGAAGACTTCTTTTATAACTGATGATGAAAGATACTGTTATCGGGTAATGCCATTCAGTTTAAAGAACGCTGGAGCCACATATCAGAGAATGGTAAACAAAGTCTTCAAAGATCTCCTGGGAAACACTATAGAAGCTTTTGTGGATGACATGATCATCAAGAGCAAAGCAGGAGAATCTCACGCTCATTAGATGACTAAGGTGTTTAACGTGTTGAGAGAATTCAATATGAAGCTAAATCCCAACAAATGCTCATTTGGAGTTAGGTCTGGGAAATTCTTGGGATTTATGATCACCAACAGGGGGATTGAGGTAAACCCTGAAAAGGTTCAAGCGATTATAGACATGAAGCCACTAACCACAGTGAGAGATGTCCAAAGGTTGACAGGCCGAATAGCAGCTCTGAACCGTTTCTTGTCAAAATCTGCAAAGATGAGCTTACCGTTCTTCAAAACTCTACGGGGCGAAAGGAATTTCGAGTGGACAGATGATTGTCAAAGAGCTTTTGAAGACTTGAAAGAATATTTAAAGCAGTTACCGTTGTTAACAAGGCCTTTGGAAGGAGAACAGTTGTATATGTACTTGGGAGTCAGTGAATTCGCCGTCAGTGCGGTACTACTAAAGAAAGATGAAATAGTAGACCGTCCCATATACTATGTGAGTAAGGTACAATTAGACTCAGAGACCCGTTCTCCGCTAGCCGAAAAGCTAGCACTGACCCTTGTGATGGCCTCTCGCAAATTGCATCCCTATTTTCAGGCACACTCCATTTTCGTCCTGACGGATCAACCATTAAGGCAAATCCTTCAGAAGTCTGAACATTCAGGGAGATTGGTGAAATGGGCAGTGGAACTTGGAGAGTATGATATCACGTTTCAGCCCAGGTAGGCTATCAAAACCAAGTTTTAGCAGATTTTATAGTAGAATGTACTAGCCCAAGGGGTAACATTGAAGAAGAAACTCGGCCATGGTTACTGTATGTGGACAGAGCATCAAGTGCAAATGGTAGTGGGGCCAGTATAGTCTTGATATCTTCAGAAGGGAGATCCTTAGAATACTCTTTGCGGTTTGGGTTCCCTAGTTTAAACAATATAGCAGAGTATGAGGCTCTGGTTGCTGGAATGAAGCTGGCAGAGAGGTTGCAAGTTCACCACCTAGTGGCGCATAATGATTCTCAATTGATGGTAAACCAGTTCAATGGACAGTATGAGATTCGAGAGCCAATACTGGTCCCTTATCTAAAGAAAGTCCAATCTCTGGCTCAGACTTTCAAAAATTTCCAATTGATACAAATTATTCGGTCTGAAAACACACATGCAGATTCATTGTCCAAATTAGCTTCCTCCAACGAGACCGAATGAAGAATGGTGAAGGTGGAGAGACTCCAGCGGCCTAGCATTGACGAAGTCAAAGTGTGTGGCATTGAAGTGGGAGACGATTAGAGAACCCCATTCAAACAATATCTCACTGAAGGTACGCTCTCGCAAGATAAGGAGGAGGCTCGATGCTTAAAGATACAAGGGGCAAAATTCACATTGATAAACGGGGAACTGTACAAAAGGGGGTATTCATTGCCTTTGTTAAAATGCTTGGGGCCAGAACAAGCAAACTATGTCTTAGCTGAGGTACATGAAGGGATTTGTGGGGAGTACTTGGGAGCTAGAGCCCTTACCTCTAAGATATTACGATCGGGATTTTATTGGCCGACGTTGAAGAAAGATGCGACGGATAAAACTCGCAAGTGTGATAAGTGCCAAAGGTTTGCACCAATAACTACGGCCCCAATGGCTCCGCTCCAAAGTACAGTACAACCAACTCCCTTTGCACAATAGGGGTTAGACATTCTAAGGCCCTTCCCATTAGCTACAGGTCAAAGAAAGTTTCTGTTGGTAGCTACCGATTACTTTACAAAATGGATTGAGGCAGAACCTTTAGCCACAATCACAGAGAAAAAAGTTGAGGCAATAGTGTGGAAAGATATTATCTGTCGGTTCGAGATCCCACGGGTCTTAAATGCTGACCACAGAAAGCAGTTTGATTGTGACGCCTTTCGTAAGTTCTGCAGACGCCTTGACATCCAGCTAAGGATTTCTTCTGTATCATATCCTCAAGCTAACGGGCAGGCTGAAGTCAGCAACCAAACCATCCTTCATTGGTTGAAGACCAGACTGGATAAAGCCAAAGGAGCATGGGTGGACAAGCTGCCTAGTGTCTTATAGGCATATCGTACTACTAGTCAAGTATCAACTGGAGAAACGCCGTTTAGCCTTGTGTATGGCACTGAAGGATTGATTTCTGTGGAAATTGGAGCACTGTCATCCAGGGTAGTACCTTTAGTGGAAGAAAAGAATGCACAAGGGCTAAGGGAAACCCTGGATCTGCTTGATGAGCATAGAGAGACTGCAGCTATCCGGCTGGCATCCTACCATCAGAGGGTGGCCAACTACTACAACAATCGAGTAAACGATAGATCGATGTCTGAGGGAGATTTGGTGCTTAGGAAGTCACACATCACTAATGCTTTGAGAGAAGACGAAAAGTTTAGAGCCAACTGGGAAGGTCCATATCGAATCAGACGGAGGATTGGGCCCAACACCTGCATCCTGGAAACTCTACAAGGGAAGAAAATAGGAAAGACATGGAATTTAAATCATTTGAAATTGTATTGGAATTAATTATTATGTCTTCTTTCCTGATTTTTATATTCTCGCATTATTACTTGCTTGCATTGTCACAAGATATTATTATCTGATCATTATGCAAATTATTCCTCTATTTTTCTATTATATCTTCAACTTTTACGAATGTAAATCTTGTGACAAAAAACATATAAGCCGTAAGAGCCTGAGGCGCAATAGCGTCACTGTGGTCAGGCGTAAACAAACAGACGAGCCGTAAGAGCCTGAGGTGCAATAGCTTCACTGTGGCCAGGCGTAAAAAGATAGACGAGCCGTAAGAGCTTGAGGCGCAATAGCGTCACTGTGGCCAGCTGTAAACAAACAGACGAGCCGTAAGAGCCTGAGGCGCAATAGCGTCACTGTGGCCAGGCGTAAAAAGATCGAGCCATAAGAGCCTGAGGCGTAATAGTGTCACTGTGGCCAGGCGTAAAAAAACCGAGCCATAAGAGCCTGAGGCGCAATAGCATCACTGTGGCCAGGCGTAAAAAGACCGAGCCATAAGAGCCTGAGGTGCAATAGTGCCACTGTGGCTAGGCATTGCAGACAAAGAAGTCGTAAGAGCCTGAGGCATAATTGTGTCACTGTGGCCAGGCATGAAGAAGCCATAAGAGCCCGAGGCGCAATAGCGTCACTGTGGCCAGGCAATGGAAACGTATTAGCCGTAAGAACCGAAGACGCACTTGCGTCACGATGGTCAGGCATCAGAATAAAGGTATGTTTACACATGTAATTCTTACTAAAAGTATGTCTTTCTATCAAGAATTGGGAAGCATACAAGGATAAATAAATATATGAGTAAAACAAGTATACAGATAAGTAATAATAGCAAAAGTTAAATAAACAAGTTTCATAAGCAATATGAAGCATGAACAGATAAACTTTATTTATAAATTCAAGAAAATCTTTACAAGCGAGATATGAAGTATGAATAAGTTCAACGATAAAATATTCAAAAAGAAAAATAAATCAATCTGCACAATCTCGTGGCTGGGGATCAGGCGCCTTCAGACCCTCACGTTCTAGGGGCTGGTGACCAGGAAGTGATAGATCTTCTCCATCCAGGTCGTCAAGGGCACCAATGGGCTCGAGACCATTATCCGGGCTCACAGGCTCCCAAGGACTAGCCAGGTTCGTAAGATCATCTCGCGCAGTCTTCTTAAAAAGCTCATCAGGGGGCTCAGCCTTAGGTTTATATTTAGTCCAATCAGGAGCTTCAAATAACATTACTTCATGCGTATATTGAAGCTCAGGGAACTCTTCACCTTCCCTAAGCTTCTCCAACCAGGATCTAGTGAGGTAAAAACCATATTTCATGTATGGCGCTGAAAAATCCTCTTTTCGCCTCAAGCAATCTTTAGAAAGACGGTACTCCTTCACGACTTCCGCCCTGATACTATCAATCTTAACTTGATTAAGAGGAGTGGCACTACTCTCTAGTTCCATGATGTATTGTTCTAGCTCCTGATTGTGATCTATTAAAGATTCATACTTAGACTGCATACTGTCCAGCTCGGCTTGTGCTTGTTGAAGGTCTTTATTAAGTTTGTTAGACCTAGCCGTCTCGACAGTAAGATCTCCTTTGACATGATTCAAATCCTGAAGTGCTTTTGAGAGCTGATCCTCTAAATTCTGTACTATGCCGGGTAGCCCAAATAAGTTGTTGACAGTGTTCGACAACTCCATAACTCTGTCCTTTAACTCTTGGAGTTCTTTATCAGTTCGCTCCCGGTAGGCTCAATGTTGAGCATTATTGGCTACGGTCCTCTGAGCAAGCTGAAAAGAAACAAAAAAGTCAAAATTCAAAGTAAAGCAAAAAGAAATAAAATGCAAAATAATATGAAGATTAACCTTAATGCTTCCACATCAGCCAAGTCTTCCCCTTCCAAAAAATTTCAAAATAATCGGTGTTCATCCATTGGAAGAATAGTGGCCCAACTTAATCGAGAAGCTACCCCGGGAGTATCCAAGGTATCATTGTCACATACTCCCGGGTACACTCAAAATTTTGACCCCTCATTATGAAGCTGTCGTCTACAGGAAAGGACCTCTCATTGATAGGACCCATCCTAGGAAGAATCGGCCTCTTCCCCATTATCGGTTCAATGTACAAACGCCTCTGATTCTTTCGCTGAGACGAGATTATGTTACACTCAGCATGCTCTTTAGACTGAGACCATCCTGAGGAACCGGAAGCTCTCCTTGAAGAGGAAGGAGCCTTCCCTCTATCCCGAGAAGGATCCCTATGTTCACTAGGAGGGGGTGTCTCTTGTCTGGAAGGAGGCGGGGTCCGAGCTCGAGGCAACAGAGGTGGGACTGATGCCTGACTAGGAACAACATCTATCAGGCGAGGTCTTTTTCTAACAGGATCACTAGACGAACCTTCCTCTACCCCCTGACGCGCCAAAGAACGTCTAAAGTGGCTCATTTCTACAAAAAAAGAAAAAACCAAATAAATTGTCAAAAACGTGGTCAAGACTAATAATGATAAATTGAAAAGCATGAAAAGTTACCATCAGGAGAATCAAGATGCTCCTGAAGGGACTCTATGTTTAACATATCATCATCTGGAAGGACCATAAAAGTTGAACCAAACCCTTCCCAGTCGCTTAGATCGGCTAGGGGTTCACTCTCAGAGCTAGACTCTCTATTTGTGCTCCCTATAACCTCTTGCGACCTTAAAAGTTCAGGGTTCAACTCAGAAGGAATAGATGATGGAAGATTTGAGGGAGGAACAGAGGGGCCGACAACAGGAATAGAACCCACACCCTAATCGACAGAAACTAAAGTTTTGTTTGATAAAAGAATATCAAGATTAATAGGGTTATCAACTAATAGTTTATCAATATCTGAAGAAAATTATCTCTAGAGTACAGAAATCCAGGGACCCTTAGGGATTTCACGTCTAGTTTCCCACCGAGTAGGGAAATCCAGGCCCCTAGGTGTCTCCACGATAAGCCACTCCGATTCAAATCCATGAATCTTATTTGCAGGTTTTTCGAATAACCTATTCTCAAATCCAGGCTTATACACCCGTTGAAGGGAATAAGGAACTAAACCAGAGCTACCTCAGAACCTAAAAAAAGTATAAAGTAAGGGAAGAGATGGGGAAACACCCATTAATCAGCAATGCATGGTAAAGCCAATTAATTGCATCCAGGCGTGAGGATGCAGTTGTCCGGGGGTAATCCTATGCGCCCTAAGGAAAGAAGCTCCGAAGTCGAAAATGAAAAAACGGAATCCTAGTTCTAAGGATGCCCTAAAAATAACTACCCCGTCAGACACACTACGTATGTCATTCTCCTGAAGGTTTGGACGTCTATAGGAGTACCCATCGGGCAATGAAAATCTAGATGTAAGATCCTAGATGTCAGCTTCTTTCAAAGTCGATCTAACTCCTAGTTCTATACGCTTCCCCACACCATGACTAGCCATTTTGGACTTAAGAAAAACTACAAAGAAAAAGTGAGCGGCGACAGAGTTTTACCTAAACAACCAAAGGTACACCTGTAAAACACCAGGAATGAAGGCAGACACTGAATAACAGCTTCATAGTGTTTGAGACAGAGTTGCGGTAAACAGTGTGAGAATGACGCGACAGAGTAGTGATGCACGCGATAGAGTTGCGATAGAGATGCGGTATACAATGCGAGAATGATGCGACAGATTAGCGACTCACGCGATAGAGTTGCAGTAGAGATATGAAACAGTAATGATGTACGCAATAGAGTTGCGACAGAGTGCAAGAGAACTTCTCAGTAAATACGACGACTCCTAACTCCTTATATATAGGCGTGGCTATAGTCACACGTGTACAGTAACCAAGCATATATATACGCATTCGCGGCTGAGGTGATCAAACATCACTCATGAATACGAATCCAAATGTGTAAAAAAAAATAATAAATAATAATAATAATAATAATAATAATAATAATCCCAGTTGTCATACTTTTTCGAAGGAAACTTTCATACCAAAGAGTGGAGAGCAATTGATAGAGGTCAGATTCTACGAGTCCACATAAGCTAACATCGACCAATAAAGGACAGCCACGCGTCAGGTTGCAGGCCATGTGGCAATCAATAAAGAGCCATAATCCACGTGGCATGTAGACTGGCGACAGAGGAAATATCTCGCGATAGACTAAGCCTGCGGCAAAGTATGAGTGCCTTGCAGCAGAGTATGAGTGTCTTGCGGTAGAGTATGTCACACGATAGACCTCAGTGCTCTAAGCCTAGCGACAGAGAGCGGTAGACCTTTGCGGTAGAGTGTATCTGCGACAGACTCTGCGTCCTTAGTGTAGCAGTAGAGTGATATGCGGTAGAGTGAACTGTGGAAGAACTCTGCACCCAAGTCTACAGCAGAGGTCTTCGAACCTCTGTTGCAGACTTGTAATCATCCGCATTGCGGCAGACTCTAAGTTCTATGACAAAGTGTCTAGTAACTCTGTCGCCTGCCCAGACGCGCGCCTGGGCCTTAGATCGGTACCGCCCAAAACCACACAGTTTTGGGTCCAGGATATTCATAAGCCCTGAACAAATATAAAGCCCGACCTAACTCCAAAAATATTTATAAATACCCCAGGTATGATTAAAAAGCCCGAAGCTCTATTTTGTTTACAAAAACTCTGCTTAAACACCTTTTCTGACTTAAGCATCGGAGTGCATGCGTAGGGACAGATCCCTATGCCTCTCTGACTTTCACTGTTTTTGCAGATTCTTCAAGACACATGGAGAAGACCACATCAACATCATTCAATCATCGTTGTTTAGTACAACAACAATTATCAAACCAGTTTATACAATTTATAATTTTCATAATTGCAATTTCAATTAACTAACAACTCTAACTTCTCATGCATGCAAAATTTTTGGAATTTAATCAAAATTACTGCACATACAACATTAAAATAACACTAAACATAATAATTTACCAGAATTTAACAACATCCTTACCCCAATTGCACTAACCGAACCTCTTAGCCAATTTTCCCCAAATTTGCTTAAATTAATTTCTGAAATTTCGGTTGGTTACCTACTGTCCTACACGGTTTGGAGCTTAATTGAAGGTTTTCTTCACCTAACCGAGGTACCTAGGCACTTAGCTCAGCCATGCAACTCTCGGTTCCAGCTAGCAGTGGAGGTTTCTTGGATGTTTGGAAGTTTTCTGGTATATGGGAGGTGCCAAAACGTGTTTGTGGGGTTGGAAGGTAAGTAATCTAATTCTAAACTAATTTCTAAACATCTTTTACCAACATGCAACTAGAGATTTCAGATTTTTGTTGGCTGTTTGAAGAAAAATCTAGAAATGGGGCTGTTGACCGTGGAAGACAATGGAAAGGAGATGGATGTTGCATGAAAGCTTAGAAAGGTGATTTGGGGTGGCTGGTGAGGGTGGCTGCCGGATTTCCCCGCTGGTGAGGTGATGGTGGCGTGATGAAGGTGAAAATGAGGGGTTGTTTTGGTTTTGGCTCCTTAACAGAAAACGTACAAAGGGGGTGAATATAAGAGGGACATTAGAAAATATTAATTCCCTTTTATATTTTCTAGCTATTTCAGTTTTAGTTAGTTTAATTATTTGATAATTAGGTTTTCAGATTTAGCAAAGTAATTTTTACATGTATATATTCAAGCTTTCCTATGGTTTTAAAAATTGGATACTAAGTGCAAATTTTTTTGCAATTTAATCTACATGAATTTCTGGTTTTCTAATTCTAATGTATGTGTAGTTACATTTTTATTTTAATTTCAGGTTTATGTTCATACTAATTTCTGAAATCTATCTTTATATGTATGATAATTATACATACATGTTCCAAAAATAGTCTTTACACAAGGTTTACATCTATATATATTTTCAAATTTTGTAATTTATACCTAAGTATATTTTTATCTTAATGTTAGTAGCTTAATATTTCAGATTTTGTTACATTACTATATGAAATTAATTTGCTACCTAATTAACTAAGTTAACTTACTTAATTTTAATAATGTCACTACTTAATTATTCATGAAGATTTCCATTTAACCAAATTTATCATGGTTTCATATCAATTTCGGTCACTACATGAATTTACTTACATGAATTAAATTCATTTCTACATTCATGTACATTTAGTCTAAGGTCTAATGGTAAATTACCTTAATCTATCCAAATTTAGTCACATGAATATATTTCTTCTAAATAAATTGTGTTCATGACATAATCCTAAACATACATTATACATTATGCATTTAATTTATATTCACTCTATATAATTTATCATTGTCACATTTTATTTATATTGAACTATAATTTTCGGTTTCAACATTTAATTACACCTATTATGTCAATGTCTTACCTATTTCTAAATTACTTAAACTAAAATTACACCAAAACTATTATTCTAAGTGGTGTAAACCGAAATAATTCCCTATTCTAACTTGATATATCCTATCACTTAATTAGAGTAAATCTTCCTATCCGTAAACTAATCTCGACTCGACATATAAAATAACAAAACATTGGCATAGGGAATTTGCGATCTTACATCGCATGTTTAGAAGGGATAACGGTGTGAGTATGTGGATTGAATTCCGGTATGAGTGTAAGACCCACTTTTTAAGTACTTGTTGATGCATTTCCTTTTGATTCATGTGATGTACACTTCCACATATTGATTGAATCATAAGAAGAGCTTTGACTGAATTAAATTTGCAAATGGACTAAAACGAAATATCTGTGAATGTATGAAGTAGCCAAATAAGGGCCGAGATGGCCATAGACCAAACGAAAGGGATCGAAATCAAGTTGATGGAAAATAAGAAATTAAATAAGAAAAGATAGTGGGTGTATAAAGGAAAGCCGGGTTAAATTGGTTCTGAACAAGTGCAGGGGTAAAACGATCAAAAGATCAAAATCCGGTATAAATATGATAAGAAAATTTTAATTAAAAATAAGGATTTAGAATATCTTGATCAATAATGAAGAAATTATCAAATTCTGAGTCGAATTGATCAAGATCTAGAATTATTTACATTTATCAAAAATTCACTCGGGACAATATCCTAAAAATACGGAGAAAATATACCGAAAAAAAGATTAAAATAAAATAAATTAATTAAATTAAATTAAATTAATTAATTAATTATTAATAAAATATATAATTTATTAGATATTTTGGGATTTTTAAGAGTATTTTAATGATTATAATATTAATAAAGTAAATTACAAATAATAATAATAAAAAGAAACGAAAATCTGGAAATCGCGAGGAGAGAGAAAGTGAAACCGAAGCTGAAAACTGAGGAAGATGACCTGAGCCACCGACGACCACTGGCAACCGATGAGACCAGGCGAGAACCAGAGAAGAGAGAGGACAAGCCAGCAAACACTCTGGCACCGGCGACGTGCGACGACAACGGTTGATTTCGGGGAATCGACGAACGGAAAACTAAGAGGAAAATCGAGTCGATTCCGACGATTCACGGTGAATCAGCTCCGATTCGACCCAGCCGAGAGACCCCTAGCCGAGGCGGTTCTTTTGAGACCGGTAGCGGTCGGGGAAAGAGTCGAAAACGTCGGCAACAGTGAGAGGAGTAAAACGGCACCGTAGCTGGAAATGGAGAAAAGAAAAGGAAAAAGAAATGAAAAGAAAAGAAAGAAAGGGAAAAAAAGGAAAGAAAATTATCGGGGACGACTTAAGATTCGGGTAAGTCGACCTATGGTCGAGATTGACCTACGGGTAAATTTTGAAAATAAATTTAATATTATATTTAATGAAAATTAACCCGGATTAATCTAATGGTGCAATTCTACGACAAAGCCCGAACGAGAGCCGATTGAGCTCCAATTTTCATACCCCGCATATTATTGGGTAAGTACACTTTAATTACGACAATTTGAGTCCTTAATGCAGAGTTAAGATTATTTTACGAATTTTACAGATTAAATTTTGCATAAAATAAGTTATATTCGGATTTTTGAATTAACTGTTATAAATTATATACGGGCTATCCAAAGAGTTTGGAACGAAGACCAATGGGTATTGAGAGCCCAATAGACATGAAGAAGGGATTTAATAAGTGGAAACGGGCTGGAAATAGGTCGAGACCCATTAAGGGGCAATCGAGCCCAATAAAGTAAAAAGGGCCCAGTTCTTTAGATTCGATTAGTAAGAGTGAAATACTGATAAATATATCAGAATTGACCTAAATACGTGGTTATATGCAGCTCCGTAGACTTGGCCTGGAGCGAATTGGACTGAGAGACCTGGTATGGTCGAGACGAGATAAGTTTACGCGTGATTCCAGGTAAGGGAATTTTACTGACTGCTAGAGGTAACTTTATGCAATTTCGACATCATTTACATTCCCTAAAATTGTCTAAAGGGTCTAGATTTAAAATCAAAATTTAGTGCCCGGACGGGCAAATGACCAAAATACCCTTGTGAAGGGTAAAATTTCCAAAAATTGGACAAGTTGGGAGGAGCAAGAACAAGAGGTTCCTACTTGTTTTTGAGGTGTTTTGACACGTGCATGAGTAGGCTGGCTAGCTTGTAAATAAAAATGTACAGCATTGCATATTTTCAACAATGTGATTTCCTTTAGAAATGGTTTTGAGATAATAGAGCCCCCTACGTAATTTTATAAAAATGTGACGTGCTAGAGCTCAGCTCGCACGAGTTTTGATTTATGTGATGCATGCATTAGTGTTGGAGCAAGAGCTCGCACTAGAGTTGTACATGCATTGGTGCTGGAGTCTAACTCGCACCAGATTTTTAATTGATTTTTATGAAATGCGTGCTGGAGCTTAACTCGCACAAGATTTTCCTTTATTTTATAAGAGTGTTGGAGCATCGCTTGCACTAGTTTATGAGAACATGTGATGAGCCGTGCTTGGAGCGTCGAGTAGATTGTGTGTCACACCGATTAAATAGGCTCGCACGTGCGTTTTGAGACAGGGCACGAGTATGGATATGAGATATGGGTCCATGGAGTACGTTGTACCGTGCAAGTAGCATGGAGTACGCTGTACCGTGCTGGGATTGATTATGTGGCATCTTCGGATGCGAGTGGCATCTTTGAATACAAGTTATCGGGCAGACCGATGGGATGGACCGACCCACCTCTCGAGGCGGTTCTCGATAGTGGTGAGACCTCACACACAAGATCCGAGTAGCAGTGGGATCACAAGGATATGGCCATAATCATAGTTATTTGCCTGAGATATATATATATATATTGCCTAGTCTCGCATGTTAATGTTTTTGAAAAACATGTTTTGTGAATTTTTGTGTGAGTTTGGATCACCCGAGGGAGAGGTTGAGTCCTGACTGAGATGTGATTTTGATGAGAATGAAACTGGGATTTGAACTCTCACATGTTACTATTGCTTTGAAAAGCATATGACTTCATGATTTTGTGTGAGTCAGGGACACCCGAGGGAGGGGCTGAGTCCTGGCTGGGTTGTGAAAATTTTAACTGGAATGAATTGATTTAAATGGATTGCATGTTGAGTTTTCCATGCTTTTTGAAATCCATATGTGAAATTGTTTTACATGACATCATGAATTATAGTATCTGTTTTGAAATGTGTGGAGAAAGGGTGGTTTATGCATGGCACCATGTTCATGTAGGTTGTATGGTTACCTACTTATTCGTAGGATTACCTTACTGAGCTTGATGTGCTCATCCCTTTCATTTTCTCACACAGGTCATTTCCAGTAGATTTGGAGACGATTGAGTACTGGATTCCAATTATCCGCTACTGCCCATCACTTGAGGAATATACACGTTATATATTTTGTATCTAAATAACATAAGCACAGTACTATATTTTGTATTAACATTGGGATATATAGACTGTGTACATATTGTAAAGAAATGGAAAAAAAATTAGTGCATAACGTATGAGTTTATATTTAATTTAAATTGTGCACTATCTGTAAAAGGTATGGTGATGATATGGGCATTGACACACAACGCAATTATTGGTTGTGGTTGTTCATGATCAGAGGTCAGGTAAGTATGAAAGAAAAATGAAAAATTTACTCTGATTTTTGGGTAGTTTTGGGTCGTGACAATGAGTGGGTATGCAAGATGTGTTCAACGTGTGGAATAATTGGACATACACATCCTAATTGTTCACACTAAAATGCTGATATTTAGAGAATTCTAAATAAGTATATGGACAACATGTCATTAAGGTTTAGGTGAATTCTGATATGAGAGGGTATGCAAGATGTGTTCAACGTGCAGAATAATTGGACATACACATCCTAATTGTCCACACCAAAACGTTGATTTTTAGAGAATGTTAAATGAGTATATGGACAACATATCATTAAGGTTTAAGTATGACACATGGTATGATTTACAGAACATCCTCTTTACAAGCATCATTTGATCTTTGATCCGTGTCAATTCATAAAAAATAAATTAGTCCAAACAACTATTTTGTAGATAATATAGTAGAGGTCGAATCTATAAGGATTGAAGTAACTTAATCAAAACAATTAAAGTTTTAAGAAAAAAGCAAAGAAATGGGGTTTCTAAAAAGGTATAGATTTTATATTTAATAATTACAAAAAAGTAAGTTTTATAATTTAAAAATCGAAATAAAAAAATAAAACTAAGTTTCGACAATTTGAATGAAAAGCTTCAGCTAGGATGCATCTTGATTATCTTGGATTTATTTTGTTGATCATTGAATTCTAAAGATGTCATTAAATAAGCATGCAACCGTAGTGTAGCAACGCTCTCTCTATATATTCATGTAGCAACATTAGAATCTATGAAAGATATGAGTTAAAATTAAGCAACAAACACATAAGCTCGGTTTATTTAACCTAAACTTTAATTTTCCTCTATCTTTAATTGATTTCAAACATTAAGCAATTACAGACTTAAGTTCTTAATCTAGCAGTAGATTATTAAATTTAATTTAATAGTGTGCACCCTATCGAATTAAACTAACAATCATAGTAAGATGCTAGGGAAAATCTTGGAAACCTGATTAATAATATATTATTTAGATCATGCTTCTCACAACAAATAATCATTCAAAAGTAATCAAAGATACATGTTAACTGAATCGAAAAACTACTTACTAGAAATATAAAAGAAAACAAAATTATGCAATATAAAGAACTATACTAAAGAATTGAAATATTAAAGAACAAAGAAGAAATTCAAAATATAAATGAAAAGAAACAATTTGGCCTAGATAATTTGTAAAGGAAAACTTTTTATAGAAATAAAACAAGAGTTTAATAACTTTATAATACTAAAACAAGGCCAATTGATGTGTAAATTAGCCCCCTAGGGTCCCTTTATATAGTGAGGGAACAATTTAAATCCTACGTAGAGTAAAAGTCTAGTTACAATGGGAATATGATTCTTAATTACTAATATTTATCTAATAATACTTCTTCATATTTATCTTGAGTAGTTGACTTAGTTGCCAACTCATCTTGCCAATTCATCATGGTCTTTCTCTCTCTAGCAATTATCTTTCAAAAAGGCTTTACTTAATTTCTTCAATTATCCTTGTAGTAATCCTACTTTAACTATGAGTTTGACTTTCCTAATTTGGTACTTACTTTGCAAGTTTTTGACCAATCAAACAAACTCCGATTTGGATGATCTTGGACATTTTGGAAAGCCTAAGAAATTCTCTACAACATTGAAGATATCACTTTTTCCAAAAAAATTTGAATATAGGCAAAATTATCAAAATACTTATGCTGGTCAGTTTTTGTAAAAAAAAAAAAAAAGCAAAAAGTGTCCTTTTGGCTCCATTTTCTCCCATAAGCTTAGTTTTAATGCTATAACACCAAAAGAACATTCCAAATAGCAATTTTAAACACAATAATGAAGCTAAAAGAATATTATTATACAATATTAATATATCAATTTAAGCTCTTATCAATCTTTACATAATAGACTACAAGAACTACTACATTGGAGTATATAGGTAGGGATACCATATTAAGGAGTATGGAGCAACACCAACATATCAGAATTAACGAGCAATAGTGGGGAAATGGTTTCGTGCCACAACCAGTAGATACTGAGAATTCATTTCAACCAACGCCACTGGCATAATTTCCAAACACGAATGAGGAAGGTTTGCAGTTAATGGAATAGTACCAGCAACTGTTATTAATGTTGGGGCTCTAGTAGAGAATATGTCACGACCCAAATTACCTAAAAATCAGAGTAAATTTTTCACTTTATCATTTCCTTACCCGTCGTGAACAGTTACACTACTAAACAGTTGGGCTATGATTCGGTGTTAGTCACCTCTCACCTATTTACCTTTCCATTTTCATATTTCATTTACATATCAATTTATTTAAACTAAATACATCCCCAAATATTAAATTCATATACAGTACTGTGCATCTATATGTTCAGATACAAAATTATGCAAATGTGTATACCTGGTCTTGATAAGAAGCAGCGGATATGACTACTGTCGTTCTCTTCTACTAAATATACCCTGTGGGGTGGAAAATGAAATGGTGAGCATAAACAGCTCAGTAAGGCAATAATGTAAGCAGGTAGATAACTATACTATCTACGTGCTGATAATGTCATGATATAAAATCGTTTATATTTGGAGCATGAGGTAAGACTAAAACGATGCCACATGTATGTATATATCATGTACAAGAAATCATGAAATCGACATATAATTTAAACATGGAAAAATCATCATGTATGACATCTCATGCTCGTCACATTAAAACTTATTTGTTTCATCATAAACTTGTCACTTTAAAACTTATTTGTTTAATCATAAAACAATCACATAAAGGCTAAACCCACCACTTAGGAATACCTTGATTCATTAAATCAAATCTCTTTTAAAAACATAAATCGGGACATTACCACTCCTTCGGGTTTGTCCTGGTCTATCCAGACCGTATGATATCATGTGAGGCATGTAGGTTACTGTATGAAAATCGAGGACTATGGCCATACTTTGTCCTTGTGATCCCAGGCTACACGGATCCCGATGTACGGGGTATCACAACTGCAACGGGAGGTGGGGTCAAGTCCTACCCGCCAGAATATCAAGTAACATCATAGAGTCATCATGACTGCACGGTATAGCGTACTCTGTGTGACATACAAGGTACATCGTACTCCATGGACCCATATCATAGTCTGGGGGTACCTGTCGTAGGTCTTATCCACCCTAATACTATGTCGATAACCAACCCATGTCTCAAAGTATATGTGCAAGCATCTCAACTCTCTGTGACACACAGTCTACAGGAGGCTTCCGCATGACTATATGCATGTCAACTCACGTCTAGTGCGAGTGAAGCTCCAGCACCACGCTATGCATATCATGATATCTAAAATCTCATGTGAGCGAAGCTCCAGCACGGTTTTGTGTATACACAAATTTCTCGTACGAGCAATGCTCCAGTATGGCTTTTCATGAGTAATAAATCAGTAAACTTGAGTGCGAGAAAGACTCTAGCACTCTTTTTATTCATGTAAATACGATAGGTGGCTCAATCTTGATAAAACATCTTTTAAAATAGTAACTGGTTCAAACCGGTACCCTTTCGTATAATTTACGAAATCAACAGCCAACCTATGTGTATATTTACTTAAATCAAAGCAATACATTCATATAAAGAATTAAAAACATGAAATCATGCAATTTATCTGCCTTACTACCCTTTTTGTAAATTTTACTCTCAGGGGCAAAATTGTCTTTTTCTTTGTTCACCTATGCCCCGATTTTCGTAAAAATTAGTATTTTGTTTTCTAGATACTGTAAGGAATTCTAAGCCCTTTAAATCCCCTCAATAAATACGTATAGAAATCTCTATGCACCGACAAAATTCCCTTACCTCGATTCACGCGCAAACTTATCTCGTCTCGATAATATCCGATCTCTCAGTCCAACTGCGAGTCAACCAAGTCTACGAAGCTGCATATAACCACATATTTTGGGTTAATTCACTTATTTTTATCAGTATATCACATTTACTGATCGAATCTAACGTACTGGGCCCGTTTTACTTTATTGAGCCCAATTGCACTTTAATGGGCCTCGAGCCCATTTTTTGCCCGTTTTTATTATTTAAATCCCTTCTTCGGGTTTACTGAGCTCATTCAGCTTACCAATAATCATCGAGTTTTGTTCCAAACTTATTGGATAGCCCGTATACTATTTACGGTAATTACGTTTCAATTCCGATAAATATCCCTTTTATACTGAATTATTTCGTAAATTTCGTAAAATAATTGAAACTCTATATTAAAGGACTCATATTACCGTAATTAAAATATACTTACCCGATATGATGCGGGGTACAAGAATCGGAGCTAAATCGGCTCTCATTCGGGCTTTGTCGTAAAACTGGACAATTAATATTTAATTCCGGGTTACTTTTCGATAAAATATAATTTAAATAAATTTTTTGAAATTCAAATAGGTCACTTTTGACCTCTTACCGACTTACTCGAAGTACGGTGTGTCCCCGAAATTTCTTCCCTTTTTTCCTTTTTCTCTTTTTCTCATTTTTCCCTTCTTTCTTGGCTGAACCGGTTCAACCCGGTTTAGACCACCGGTTCACTCCGGTTCGGTCAGTTCAGTGCCTTGCTGGCCGGTTCTTCACCGGCTTCTACGGCCAGTGGCTCCGCTGGGCCGTTCGCAGCACGAATTTGTCCTCGTTTTCGTCCAAGGCCGCCGAAAAGTCGCCGGTCCGGCCTATTCTCCTTTTCGGCGTCAATGGCCTCCTCATTTTTGGCCGTTGCAGGCGCTAGCCGTCGTTTCCCCGACTGTTTTCGCCCCCATTCGGCTCGGCATCACGTGGGGTTCCTTTGGTGGCCAGTGGTCGGAGTCAAATCGACGCCGGTGGCCGCCGATTTCGCTTCTCCTCTCCGCGGCTTCTCTCCCTTGATCCGCCGGATTTCGACGTCATTGGGCTGCACTGCCTGCCTCTCCTCTTCCATTTTCGGCCCTTCGCCTGGCCATTGGTCGTCGGACGGCTCGCCGGTGGTCTCCTCGGTTTTGTTCTTCCGTTTCTCTCCTCTTTCTCTCTCCCCGATTTCCAATTCTTCTCTTTTTTTTTTACAATTATTTTTGTTTTATTTATTATTATTTATAAATTAGTTTATTATTATTATATTCATTATTTTAGTCAAAAATATTCTAAAATATCTACAAAATTAATTTTTTATTCCAAATAGATTTATTTAATTTAATTTAATTTATTTTTTATATTTTTAACCCTTTTTCGGGTATAATTTCTTCGTATTTTCGGGATATTGTCTTGAGTGACTTTTCGTTATTTCTAAAAATTCCAGATCTTGATTAATTGGACTCGAAATTTAATTATTTCTTCGCTATAGATCAAGATTCTCAAATCCATTATTTTTAATTAAATTTTTCCTGTCGAATTTATTTCGACTTTTGATCTTTTAACCGTTTTGCCCTTGCATGTGTTCGGGATAAATTTAACCCGACTTCCCTTCACGAATACTCATTCATTTTGTGTTTTTAATTAAATTCGAGTCTTACAAAATCTCTCCCACTTAAGAAATTTGGTCCTCCAAATTAGAACCAAGTTAGTCTGTAAATCATTCCGAATATTTCACACATATCATACTCTTTAATTCCCATGTGACTTTTCCGGAGTGTAATACTACCAACATACTTTAATTAGGGAGATCATCTTAAACCTCAACACTTTCTCCTTCCATCTAATACCCGAATTGATTTTCCAATCATACGTTAAACTTTCATTGAGCTTCAATAGCTCATATCCGTTCACATATATCGGGTCCGGATAATATTTTCGAAACATCATAAGATGGGACATATTGTGAATGCCTGCTAATTCAGGTGGTAACGCCAACCTACAGGCCTTGTCTCCCACTTTGTCCAATCTCTTTTCGAATCTCGTTACGTCCTTATGTTATGTCTTAAAGGCATGTAACTTCCAATAATACTAATTCACCCTCGGTGAATTACAATGGTTTCTTTCTCTTGTCAGCATAGCTTGTCTATCTGCTCTGAGGTGTTCTTAATCCTTCATAATTAATTGAACATCCTCAGAGATTTGTCTTACCAATTCAGGAATAATTTTATATCTGTTACCCACTTCTTCTTATCCAAATCGGGGAAACAACCCTTACGACCATACTATGCCTCATCTGAAGTCATCCCGATACTCAAGTGACAACTATCATTATTGGCGAATTCGATTAGTAATAGCTGATCATCCCAGGAGCTTATCAGATAAATGGCACATGTTCTCATCATATCCTCCAGAACCCGTACAGTCCTCTTTGACTGACCATCTGTCTGAGGATGGGAAGCTGTGCTAACACTGAATTGGGTTCCCATAGGTTCCTGAAAAATATTATCAGAAGTGAGAAATGAAGCCGGAATCCCTATCGGTACCATACTCCCTGGAAATTACTTGGTGTTCCATAATTTTCCATACACATAAATCCGCCTACACACTAAGAGTATCTGGGGATTTTTCTAACCAGAAGGTGGGTAGACTTAGTCAATCTATCGACTATCACCTAGATAGTCTTATGATTCATCGGGGTCTTCTGTAACCTATCACAAAATTCATGGTAACCTGTTTCCATTTCCGTGTCGATATAGGTAGAAACTGCAATAACCCTATAAACTTCTTTTGCTCTACCTTACTCTGCTGACATACGAGACACTTCTCCACAGTCTCTACCATATCTCTTTTCATATCTGACCACCAATTCCTTTTTCTAATATTTCGATATATTTATTACTTCTCGGATGCACTGTATCTCCCGAAGAGTGAGCTTCTGACAATATCACTACCTCATCAACTATGGTTCTGGGGAGCACTTATACTGTCTCTGAACCTCAGTAAGCAATTATCACTCTCGGTGAACTCTATCATTGCACCCATCTGAATCTGACCCACACTATCGACACCCTGCCGATCATCATGCTAAGCCTATCAAATCCGGTCACTCAAATCCGATTCTAATCTCAGGCTAGCTGTCACACAATCACTGTCATCATCAGAGGGGATCAATTCACTACTGAGGCTTACAACTGCTCTAGCAGCTCATGTTCCTTGACCATCATATGTTATACCATCTCGAGACTCTTTCTACTCAAGGCATCAGCTATCACATTAGCCTTTCTTGGGTGGTACAATTTTCCACAATCAAAATCTCTCAGAAGCTCTAACCCACTATGTATTCTCATATCTGACTCTTTCTTGTGAAAACAGATACTCGGGGCTTTGACGATCAGTGCATACCTGAAATTTCTCACTGTATACATAGTAGTGTCATATACTCAGTATAATCACTATCGCTGTCAACTTTAAATCATGGATCTGATAGTCCTTTCATGATCCTTGAGCTGTCTGGATCCATAATCGACTATCTTCGCCTTTTGCATCAATACACAGCTCATTCATTATTTTGAGGTATCCATAGACTCATGAGAAACCTCTTAATCTGTTGGGATGCTGGGAATAAATGCGGTGGTCAGTTTATACTTCAATACACCAAAACTCCTGTCACGTCTATCATTCCATTCAAATACAACTTTTTCTAAGTTAAACGTGTCAATAAAGTAGACCATGTTGAGAATTCACAACGAACCATCTATAAAAGCAATTTTCAATTATTGCTTATAATTTTCCAGGACTGTAATTACACCCAAAATATCATCAATATGGATGATAACAAATCGGTCTAGGTAAAGTTTAAATATCTCATCGTAGTTGAGTTCCATTGAATATTTCAATTACCCATATCCTTGACCTATATACGCATAAACGTATAATGTTCTTTTCAAAATTGCTTCCGTTGAAGCTACTAACCCACGTCATTTCCTTTTAACGACTTTTATAAAATTTTAAATTTTTAAACTTTCCTGATTAATCGAATTCTATATTTCTTATTGTACCAGTAAAGGTACCCTAATTTTTAATGTATAAATTACGACTGTCGATTTCAATTTATAGATTGTGTATACTTTTAGACGCTGTCAAGTCTTCAGGCAGGGAGGTATTTTGAAATACCTTTAATAACCCTCAGTTTTGACCACAATTACTTTACACATCAGTCCATATAGTCACAATTCATATTCATTACTAATTGCTTTAATCCAAATTACTTCACGTATCACAGTTATTCTTACCTTACATACACCTCTTATTCCAATAGATTTTGTATTCAGGATCTATCATATCGGAAAGCTTATCTCTTTTCGTATATCACTTATAACAAACTCTGTCATTACTCATTCCGTGAGTATAATCATTTACTCCTTAATTTCAATCGTTGCACCCCTTTTATTACTTGTCAAAACTTACCGTATACTTTTCAGGTGTAACTATATCACTATCTTAGAATAGAACTCTGAACATCATAATTTGCAGCCAACTAATTGAGATTTATTCTCAATATTACTTCAAATTATTCATAGTCTATTGAATAACATCGACTGACTTATACTTCTTCCCTCGTTTTCAACTTATAATCTCTTCATAATTATTCCGTTAGTTAACCCTCCTTCATTAGGGTACTAACTATCGGCATTGTGCCCATAGGTGTAGGCATTCACTTCTTTCACTAACTTATATACAAATGAAGGCGGTATGACTAAATACGTGGCACCAGGATTAATTAAAATAATTACTTCACTATTCATAACTAGTGTGGTATCTTTCACCACATCATATGAAATATCAATAGTGTCTTTGTCCAATGCATAGACTCGCTCTCATCCAACTGCCTACTTTCCCTTTTTCTTCGGCTGTGGCCTCCTTTTTCGGTGCAGAGATATCAACAGGGTTTTCTCTATCTCTTTGCTCTTCTGTAGGGCAGTCTTACCCAACTCTGAGCAATCATTAAATAATTGGCCCGTCTTACCACACTTAACGCCTATTTTAGTCAATAAAGTGTAGGTGTAGGCCCTACTTCCGTGGTATCTACCACACATTCTACACTGTTTACGCTGCTATACTGCTCACCCTGCTAACATTGTTCCACTGCTCCGTAGCAGGTCAGAGTTTTCCAATCACAATACCCCTCAAAAGTGCTGAAATTGGATATACGGGGGCCTTACCAATCATCTTACCCTGTGACTCATCAGCTCTAATGTCTTACCAACTGGTCTTTTTCCCGCTCTGACATTCCTGTCATTCTCTATTCTCTTCTGTCTCTATTTCGGCCCTTACTACCTTTCTCAATCTCAAAGGCGTGCAACACATGATCTTCTTTACGCAACTGTATTCTGCGCACTGCCTTAACATAGGTAATGAGCCAATCAGACTCTAATCGATAATTTGAGCCCTTTCACGAACTTTTGGGCTTTTTCGACTCTCACAGCCCATGATATCAGGTTCACACCTGCCCAGAGATATAAATTGAGTTTCATACTCATCAATCAACTAGTGTCTCTGGGTCAATGTAAGAAATTTTGCCTGTAATTTCCCTTAAGTAGTGTCCGAAATATTCTACCAGCGGAATACATCCAAAAATATTTCTCATGTCGACTTCCACCAAAGCTCCGCCTCGTCTCCAACATAAACGTATTTTAAAAGTCGCTTTCTCAGTCGACATACACCAAAAGAATCCATAGCACTTCGCTATGTCATTCACCAGTCGTCAGTAACTATTGGTTTCTTTACTTCGCTATATACCGAAGGGGTGTGAAAATCTCTATAGTCTGAGGCATCTGTTTAGGATTTACCCTACCTATCCTCAACTACCAGCTAGATTGAGTAAACAACTCTGAAATATTTTCTACACTCCACTCCAACCTCTCGGAGCGTGTCTCAATACTGTTTGGTCTCTTTATAAGACCCTGTGGAGTATGCTCAACATCAGCCTCCACTTCACTCTCATCTTGACTCTCATGTGATGACTCATTTGACTCTCAGGCCGATCTCTATGGCCTCGAGCATATGTACTCGCCCCTCTACTATAGCGACTATCAGTTATAAAAACTAGATTCTTGCATTCGAAACTAAATTCTTAGCTGCACTTCTATCTTGATATACACAATTGTATCTAAACAATGCACAGTACATGGGGATGTAAATTTACTTAACTACTAACACCGACTCATATCAGGCCAACTCTGCTCTGATACCATCTTTTCTGTCACGACCCAAATTACCTAAAAATCAGAGTAAATTTTTCACTTTTTCATTTCCTTAACCGTCGTGAACAGTTACACTACTAAACAGTTGGGCTATGATTCAGTGTTAGTCACCTCTCACCTATTTACCTTTCCATTTTCATATTTCATTTACATATCAATTTATTTAAACTAAATACATCCCCAAATATTAAATCCATATACAGTACTGTGCATCTATATGTTTAGATACAAAATTATACAAATGTGTATACCTGGTCTTGATAAGAAGCAGCGGATATGACTGCTATCGTTCTCTTCTACTGAATATACCCTGTGGGGTGGAAAATGAAAGGGTGACCATAAACAGCTTAGTAAGGCAATAATGTAAGCAAGTAGATAACTATACTATCTTCGTGCTGATAATGTCATGATATAAAATCGTTTATATTTGGAGCATGAGGTAAGACTAAAACGATGCCACATGTATGTATATATCATATACAAGAAATCATGAAATCGACATATAATTCAAACATGGAAAAATCATCATGTATGACATCTCATGCTCGTCACATTAAAACTTATTTGTTTCATCATAAACTTTACACTTTAAAACTTATTTGTTTAATCATAAAACAATCACATCAAGGTTAAACCCACCACTCGGGAATACCTTGATTCATTAAATCAAATCTCTTTCAAAAACAGAAATCGAGACATTACCCCTCCTTCGGGTTTGTCCTGGTCTATCCAAACCGTATGATATCATGTGAAGCATGTAGGTTACTGTATGAAAATTGAGGACTATGGCCATACTTTGTCCCTGTGATCCCAGGCTACACGGATCCCGGTGTTCGGGGTATCACAACTGCAACGGGAGGTGGGGTCAAGTCCTACCCGCCAGAATATCAAGTAACATCATAGAGTCATCATGACTGCACGGTACAGCGTACTCCGTCTGACAAACACGGTACATCGTACTCCATGGACCCATATCATAGTCTGGGGGTGCCTGCCGTAGGTCTTATCCACCCCAATACTATGTCGATAACCAACCCATGTCTCAAAGTATATGTGCGAGCATCTCAACTCTCTGTGACACACAGTCTATAAGAGGCTTCCGCACGACTATATGCATGTCAACTCACGTCTAGTGCGAGCGAAGCTCCAGCACCACGCTATGCATATCATGATATCTAAAATCTCGTGCGAACTAAGCTCCAGCATGATTTTGTGCATACATAAATTTCTCGTACGAGCAATGCTCCAGTACGACTTTTCATGAGTAATAAATCAATAAACTTGAGTGCGAGAAAGACTCTAGCACTCTTTTTATTCATGTAAATATGATAGGTGGCTCAATCTTGATAAAACATCTTTTAAAATAGTAACCGGTTCAAACCGGTACCTTTTCGTATAATTTACGAAATCAACAGCCAACCTATGTGCATATTTGCTTAAATCAAAGCAATACATTCATATAAAGCATTAAAAACATGAAATCATGCAATTTATCTGCCTTACTACCCTTTTTGTAAATTTTACTCTCAGGGGCAAAATAATCTTTTTCTTTGTTCACCTATGCCCCGGTTTTCTTAAAAATTAGTATTTTATTTTCTAGATACTTTAAGGAATTCTAAGCCCTTTAAATCCCCTCAATAAATACGTATAGAAATCTCTATGCACCTACAAAATTCTCTTACCTCAATTCACGCGCAAACTTATCTCGTCTCGATAATATCCGATCTCTCAGTCCAACTGCGAGTCAACCAAGTCTACGAAGCTGCATATAACCACATATTTTTGGTTAATTCACTTATTTTTATCAGTATATCACATTTACTGATCGAATCTAACGTACTGGGCTCGTTTTACTTTATTGAGCCCAATTGCACTTTAATGGGCCTCGAGCCCGTTTTTAGCCCCTTTTTATTATTTAAATCCCTTCTTCGGGTTTACTGGGCTCATTCAGCTTACCAATAATCATCGGGCTTCGTTCCAAACTTATTGGATAGCCTATATACTATTTACGGTAATTACGTTGCAATTCCGATAAATATCCCTTTTATACAGATTTATTCCGTAAATTTCGTAAAATAATTGAAACTCTGTATTAAAGGACTCATACTACCGTAATTAAAATATACTTACCCGATATGATGCGGGGTACGAGAATCGGAGCTCAATCGGCTCTCGTTCGGGCTTTGTTGTAAAACTGCACAATTAATATTTAATTTCGGGTTACTTTTCGATTAAATATAATTTAAATAAATTTCTCGAAATTCAAATCGGTCACTTTTGATCTCTTACCGACTTACCCGAAGTCCTGTGTATCCCCGAAATTTCTTCCCCTTTTTCCTTTTTCTCTTTTTCTCCTTTTTTCCCTTCTTTCTTGGCTGAACCGGTTCAGTCCGGTTCAACCTGGTTCAGACCCCCGGTTCACTCCGATTCGTTCGGATCAGTGCCTTGCCGGTCGGTTCTCCACCGGCTTCCGCTGCCAGTGGCTCCGCTGGGCCGTCCGCAGCACGAATCTGTCCTCGTTTTCATCCAGGGCCGTCGAAAAGTCGCCGGTCCTGCCTGTTCTCCTTTCTGACATCAATGGCCTCCTCATTTTTCGCCGTTGCCGGTGCTAGCCGTCGTTTCCCCGGCTATTTTCACCCCCATTCGGCTCGGCATCACGTGGGGTTCCTTCGGTGGCCGGTGGTCGGAGTCAAATCGACGTCGGTGGCCGTCGATTTGGCTTCTCTTGTCCGCGGCTTCTCTCCCTCGATCCTCCGGATTCCGACGTCAGTGGGCTGCACCGCCGGTAACAGGGAGGTCGCCAGCCTCTCCTCTTCCATTTTCGGCCCTTCGCCTGGCCATTGGTAGCCGGACGGCTCACCGATGGTCTCCTCGATTTTGTTCTTCTGTTTCTCTCCTCTTTCACTCTCCCCGAATTCCAATTCTTCTCTTTTTTTTTTTACAATTATTTTATTTTTATTTATTATTATTTATAAATTAGTTTATTATTATTATATTCATTATTTTAGTCAAAAATATTCTAAAATATCTACAAAATTAATTTTTTATTCCAAATAGATTTATTTAATTTTATTTAATTTATTTATTATATTTTTAACCCTTTTTCGGGTATAATTTCTCCGTATTTTCGGGATATTGTCCCGAGTGACTTTTCGGTATTTCTAAAATTTTCAGATCTTGATTAATTGGACTCGAAATTTAATTATTTCTTCGGTATTGATCAAGATTCTCAAATCCATTATTTTTAATTAAATTTTTCATGTCGAATTTATTCCGGCTTTCGATCTTTTGACCGTTTTGCCCTTGCACGTGTTTGGGATAAATTTAACCCAACTTCCCTTCACGAATACTCATTCATTTTGTGTTTTTAATTAAATTCGGGTCTTACAAAATCTCCCCCACTTAAGAAATTCGGTCCTCCAAATTAGAACCAAGTTAGTCTGTAAATCATTCTGGATATTTCACACATATCATACTCTTTAATTCCTATGTGACTTTTCCGAAGTGTAATACTACCAACATACTTTAATTAGGGAGATCATCTTAAACCTCAACACTTTCTCCTTCCATCTAATACCCAAATTGATTTTCCAATCATACGTTAAACTTTTATTGAGCTTCAATAGCTCATATCCGTTCACATATATCGGGTCCGGATAATATTTTCGAAACATCATAAGATGGGATACATTGTGAATGCCTGCTAATTCAGGTGGTAACGCCAACCTACAGACCTTGTCTCCAACTTTGTCCAATCTCTTTTCGAATCTCGTTACGTCCTTATGTTATGGCTTAAAGGCATGTAACTTCCAATAATACTAATTCAGCCTTGGTGAATTATAATGGTTTCTGTCTCTTGTCAGCATAACTTGTCTATCTGCTCTGAGGTGTTCTTAATCCTTCACAACTAATTGAGCATCCTCAGAGGTTTGTCTTACCAATTCAAGAACAATTTTATATCTGTTACCCACTTCTTCTTATCCAAATCGGGGAAACAACCCTTACGGCTATACTATGCCTCATCTGAAGTCATCCTGATACTCAAGTGACAACTGTCATTATTGGCGAATTCGATTAGTAATAGCTGATCATCCCAGGAGCTTATCAGATAAATGGCACACGCTCTCATCATATCCTCCAGAACCTGTACAGTCCTCTCTGACTGACCATCTGTCTGAGGATGGGAAGCAGTGCTAACACTGAATCGGGTTCCCATAGGTTCCTGAAAAATATTCTCAGAAGTGAGAAATGAAGAGGGAATCCCTATCGGTACCATGCTCCCTGGAAATTACTTGGTGTTCCACAATTTTCCATACACATAAATCCGCCTACACACTCAAAGTATCTAAGGATTTTTCTAACCAGAAGGTGGGTAGACTTAGTCAATCTATTGACTATCACCTAGATAGTCTTATGATTCATCGGGGTCTTCTGTAACCTATCACAAAATTTATGGTAACTTGTTCTCATTTTTGTGTGGATATAGGTAGAAACTGCAATAACCCTACAAACTTCTTTTGCTCTACCTTACTCTGCTGACATACGAGACACTTCTCCACAATCTCTACCATATCTCTTTTCATATCTGACCACCAATTCCCTTTTCTAATATTTCGATATACTTATTACTTCTTGGATGCACTGTATCTCCCAAAGAGAGGGCTTCTGACAATATCACTACCTCATCAACTATGGTTCTGGGAGCACTTATACTGTCTCTGAACCTCAATAAGCCATTATCACTCTTGCTGAACTCTATCACTGCACCCATCTGAATTTGACCCACACTATCGACACCCTGTCGATCATCACGCTAAGCCTGTCAAATTCGGTCACTCAAATCCGGTTCTAATCTCAGGCTAGCTGTCACACAATCACTGTCATCATCAGAGGGGATCACATCACTATTGAGGCTTACAACTGCTCTAGCAGCTCATGTTCCCTGACCATCATATGTTATACCATCCCGAGACTCTTTCTACTCAAGGCATCAACCATCACATTAGCCTTTCCTGGGTGGTACAATTTTCCATAATCAAAATCTCTCAGAAGCTCTAACCCACTATGCATTCTCATATCCGACTCTTTCTTGTGAAAACAGATACTCAGGGCTTTTACGATCAGTGCGTACCTGAAATTTCTCACTGTATACATAGTAGTGTCATATACTCAGTATAATCACTATCGCTGTCAACTTTAAATCATGGATCTGATAATCCTTTCATGATCCTTGAGCTGTCTGGATCCATAATATACTATCTTCGCCTTTTGCATCAATACACAGCTCATTCATTATTTTGAGGTATCCATAGACTCATGAGAAACCTCTTAATCTGTTGGGATGGTGGGAATAAATGCGGTGGTCAGTTTATACTTCAATGCACCAAAACTCCTGTCACGTCTATCATTTCATTCAAATACAACTTTTTCTAAGTTAAACGTGTTAATAAAGTAGACCATGTTGAGAATTCGCAACGAACCATCTATAAAAGCAATTTTCAATTATTGCTTATAATTTTCCTGGACTGTAATTACACCCAAAATATCATCAATATGGATGATAACAAATTGGTCCAGGTAAAGTTTAAATATCTCATCGTAGATGAGTTCTATTGAATATTTCAATTACCCATATCCATGACCTATATACACATAAACGTATAATGTTCTTTTCAAAATCGCTTCCGTTGAAGCTACTAACCCGCGTCATTTCCTTTTAACGGCTTTTATAAAATTTTAAATTTTTAAACTTTCCTGATTAATCGAATTCTATATTTCTTATTGTACCAGTAAAGGTACCCTAATTTTTAATGTATAAATTACGACTGTCGATTTAAATTTATAGATTGTGTATACTTTTAGACGCTGTCAAGTATTCAGGCTGGGAGGTATTTTGAAATACCTTTATTAACCCTCAGACTTGACCACAATTACTTTACACATCAGTCCATATAGTCACAATTCATATTCATTACTAATTGCTTTAATCCAAATTACTTAACGTATCACAGATATTCTTACCTTACATACACCTCTTATTCCAATAGATTTTGTATTCAGGATCTATCACATCGAAAAGCTTATCTCTTTTCGTATATCACTTATAACAAACTCTGTCATTACTCATTCCGTGAGTATAATCATTTACTCCTTAATTTCAATCGCTGCACCCCTTTTACTACTTGTCAAAACTTACCGTATACTTTTCAGGTGTAACTATATCACTATCTTAGAATAGAACTCTGAACATCATAATTTGCAGCCAACTAATTGAGATTTATTCTCAATATTACTTCAAATTATTCATAGTCTATTGAATAACATCGGCTGACTTATACTTCTTCCCCCGTTGTCAACTTATAATCTCTTCATAATTATTCCGTTAGTTAACTCTCCATCATTGGGGTACTAACTATCGGCATTGTGCCCATAGGTGTAGGCATTCACTTCTTTCACTAACTTATATACAAATGAAGGCGGTATGACTAAATACGTGGCACCAGGATTAATTAAAATAATTACTTCACTATTCATAACTAGTGTGGTATCTTTCTCCACAACATATGAAATATCAATAGTGTCCTGGTCCAAGGCATACACTCGCCCTCGTCCAACCGCCTACTTTCCCTTTTTCTTCGGCTGCGGCCTCCCTTTTCGGTGCAGAGATATCAATAGGGTTTTCTCTATCTCTTTGCTTTTCTGTAGGGCAGTCTTACCCAACTCTGAGCAATCATTAAATAATTGGCCCGTCTTACCACACTTAACGCCTATTTTAGTCAATAAAGTGTAGGTATAGGCCCTACTTCCATGGTATCTACCACACATTCTACACTGTTTACACTGCTATATTGCTCACCCTGCTAACATTGTTCCACTGCTCCGTAGCAGGTCGGGGTTTTCCAATCACAATACCCCTCAAAAGTGCTGAAATTGGATATCCTGGGGCCTTACCAATCATCTTACCCCGTGACTCATCAGCTCAATGTCTTACCAACTGGTCTTTTTCCCGCTCTGACACCCCTATCATTCTCTATTCTCTTCTGTCTCTATTTCGGCCCTTACTACCTTTCTCAATCTCAAAGGCGTGCAACACATGATCTTCTTCACGCAACTGTATTCTGCGCACTTCCTTGACATAGGTAATGAGCCAATCAGACTCTAATCGATAATTTGAGCCCTTTCATGAACTTTTGGACTTTTTCGACTCTCACTGCCCATGATATCAGGTTCACACCTGCCCAGAGATATAAATTGAGTTTCATACTCATCAATCAACTAGTGTCTCTGGGTTAGTGTAAGAAATTTTACCTGAAATTTCCCTTAAGTACTGTCCAAAATATTCTGCCAGCGGAATACATCTAAAAATATTTCTCATGTCAACTTTGGACGTCTAACTCTTCAGATGGGTCGAGCAGACTTCCACCAAAGCTCCGCCTCGCCTCCAACATAAACTTATTTTAAAAGTCGCTTTCTCAGTCGACATACACCGAAAGAATCCATAGCACTTCGCTATGTCATTCACCCAGTCGTCAGTAACTATTGGTTTCTTTACTTCGCTATATACCGAAGGGGTATGAAAATCTCTATAGTCTGAGGCATCTGTTTAGGCTTTACCCTGCCTATCCTCAACTACCAGCATAGATTGAGTAAACAACTCTGAAATATTTTCTACACTCCACTCCATCCTCTCGGAGCGTGTCTCAATACTGTTTGGTCTCTTTATAAGACCCTGTGGAGTATGCTCAACATCAGCCTCCACTTCACTCTCATCTTGAGTCTCATGTGACGACTCATTTGACTCTCAGGTCGATCTCTATGGCCTCGAGCATATGTACTCGCCCCTCTACTATAGCGACTATCATTTAGAAAAACTAGATTCTTGCATTTGAAACTAAATTCTTAGCTGCACTTCTATCTTGATATACACAATTGTATCTAAACAATGCACAGTACATGGGGATGTAAATTTACTTAACTACTAACACCGACTCATATCAGGCCAACTCTGCTTTGATACCATCTTTTCTGTCACGACCCAAATTACCTAAAAATCTGAGTAAATTTTTCACTTTTTCATTTTCTTACCCGTCGTGAACAGTTACACTACTAAACAGTTGGGCTATGATTCGGTGTTAGTCACCTCTCACCTATTTACCTTTCCATTTTCATATTTCATTTACATATCAATTTATTTAAACTAAATACATCCCCAAATATTAAATCATATACAGTACTGTGCATCTATATGTCCAGATACAAAATTATACAAATTTGTATACCTGGTCTTGATAAGAAGCAGCGGATATGACTACTGTCGTTCTCTTCTACTAAATATACCCTGTGGGGTGGAAAATGAAAGGTTGAGCATAAACAGTTCAGTAAGGCAATAATGTAAGCAGGTAGATAACTATACTATCTACGTGCTGATAATGTAATGATATAAAATCGTTTATATTTGGAGCATGAGATAAGACTAAAACGATGCCACATGTATGTATATATCATATACAAGAAATCATGAAATCGACATATAATTCAAACATGGAAAAATCATCATGTATGACATCTCATACTCGTCACATTAAAACTTATTTGTTTCATCATAAACTTTTCACTTTAAAACTTATTTGTTTAATCATAAAACAATCACATCAATGCTAAACCCACCACTCGAGAATACCTTGATTCATTAAATCAAATCTCTTTTAAAAACATAAATCGAGACATTACCCCTCCTTCGGGTTTGTCCTAGTCTATCCAGACCGTATGATATCATGTGAGGCATGTAGGTTACTGTATGAAAATCGAGGATTATGGCCATACTTTGTCCCTGTGATCCCAGGCTACATGGATCCCGGTGTGCAGGGTATCACAACTGCAACGGGAGGTGGGGTCAAGTCCTACCTGCCAGAATATCAAGTAACATCATAGAGTCATCATGACTGCACGGTACAGTGTACTCCGTCTGACTTACACAGTACATCGTACTCCATGGACCCATATCATAGTCTGGGGGTGACTGCCGTAGGTCTTATCTACCACAATACTATGTCGATAACCAACCCATGTCTCAAAGTATACGTGCAAGCATCTCAACTCTCTATGACACACAGTCTACAGGAGGCTTCCGCACGACTATATGCATGTCAACTCACATCTAGTGCGAGCGAAGCTCTAGCACCATGCTATGCATATCATGATATCTAAAATCTCGTGCGAGCGAAGCTCCAGCACGGTTTTGTGCATACACAAATTTCTCGTACGAGCAATGCTCTAGTACGGCTTTTCATGAGAAATAAATCAGTAAACTTGAGTGTGAGAAAGACTCTAGCACTCTTTTTATTCTTGTAAATGCGATAGGTGGCTCAATCTTGATAAAACATCTTTTAAAATAGTAACAGGTTCAAACCGGTACCGTTTCGTATAATTTACGAAATCAGCAACCAACCTATGTGATTATTTGCTTAAATCAAAGCAATACATTCATATAAAGCATTAAAAACATGAAATCATGCAATTTATCTGCCTTACTACCCTTTTTGTAAATTTTACTCTCAAGGGTAAAATCATCTTTTTCTTTGTTCACCTATGCCCCGATTTTCGTAAAAATTAGTATTTTGTTTTCTAGATACTTTAAGGAATTCTAAGCCCTTTAAATCCCCTCAATAAATACGTATAGAAATCTCTATGCACCGATAAAATCCCCTTACCTCGATTCACACTCAAACTTATCTCGTCTCGATAATATCCGATCTCTCAGTCCAACTGCGAGTCAACCAAGTCTACGAAGCTGCATATAACCACATATTTTGGGTTAATTCACTTATTTTTATCAGTATATCACATTTACTGATCGAATCTAACGTACTTGGCCCGTTTTACTTTATTGAGCCCAATTGCACTTTAATGGGCCTCGAGCCCGTTTTCAGCCTGTTTTTATTATTTAAATCCCTTCTTCGGGTTTACTGGGTTCATTCAGATTACCAATAATCATCGAGCTTCATTCCAAAGTTATTGATTGCCCGTATACTATTTACGGTAATTACGTTGCAATTTCAATAAATATCCCTTTTATATAGAATTATTCCGTAAATTTCGTAAAATAATTGAAACTCTGTACTAAAGGACTCATATTACCGTAATTTAAATATTCTTACCCGATATGATGCGGGGTACGAGAATCGGAGCTCAATCGGCTCTCGTTCGGGCTTTGTCGTAAAACTGCACAATTAATATTTAATTTCGGGTTACTTTTCGATTAAATATAATTTAAATAAATTTCCCAAAATTCAAATCGGTCACTTTTGACCTCTTATCGACTTACCCGAAGTCCGGTGTATCCCCAAAATTTCTTCCCCTTTTTCCTTTTTCTCTTTTTCTCCTTTTTTTCCCTTCTTTCTTGGCTGAACCGGTTCAGTCCGGTTCAACCCGGTTCAGACCGCCGGTTCACTCCGGTTCGACCGGTTCAGTGCCTTGCTGGCCGGTTCTCCATCGGCTTCTGCCGCCAGTGGCTCCGCTGGGCCGTCCGCAGCACGAATCTGTCCTCGTTTTCGTCCAAGGCCGCGGAAAGTCGCCGGACCGGCCTGTTCTCCTTTTCGGCGTCAATGGCCTCCTCGTTTTTCGCCGTTGCCGGCGCTAGCCTTCGTTTCCCCGGCTGTTGTCGCCCCCATTTGGCTCGGCATCACGTGGGGTTCCTTCGGTGGCAGGTGGTCAGAGTCAAATCGACGCCGGTGGCCGCCGATTTAGCTTCTCCTCTCCGCGGCTTCTCTCCCTCGATCCGCCGGATTCCGACATTAGTGGGCTGCACCGCCGGTACCAGGGAGGTCGCCGGCCTCTCCTCTTCCATTTTCGGCCCTTCGCCTGGCCATTGGTCGCCGAACGGCTCGCCGGTGGTCTCCTCAATTTTGTTCTTCCGTTTCTCTCCTCTTTCTCTCTCCCCGATTTCCAATTCTTCTCACTTTTTTTTTTTTACAATTATTTTATTTTTATTTATTTTTATTTATAAATTAGTTTATTATTATTATTATTATATTCATTATTTTAGTCAAAAATATTCTAAAATATCTACAAAATTAATTTTTTATTCCAAATAGATTTATTTAATTTTATTTAATTTATTTATTATATTTTTAACCCTTTTTCGGGTATAATTTCTCCGTATTTTTGGGATATTGTCTCGAGTGACTTTTCAGTATTTCTAAAAATTCCAGATCTTGATCAATTGGACTCGAAATTTAATTATTTCTTCGTTATTGATCAAGATTCTCAAATCCATTATTTTTAATTAAATTTTTCATGTCGAATTTATTCCAGCTTTCGATCTTTTGACCGTTTTGCCCTTGCACGTGTTCGGGATAAATTTAACCCGACTTCCCTTCAGGAATACTCATTCATTTTGTGTTTTTAATTAAATTCGGGTCTTACAGAATATTAAAACAACACTGGTTATAGAAGAGACTCTAATTATGCAAGACTAGGATTTTCCACCTACAAGGCAACAAGAATGGGAGTGAAGCAAGCTCAAATTAAAATTATTCTGGAACTAATAGCGTAGAGTGAAGGCTTTACAACTAACGAAAATGAGTTTCCAAATTTCATAGTGTAACCTACTGATAATGCACCTAAATGGTGTTACTAAGGCGAGAATTTGTTTTTACCAATGGAAGAATTGTGGAAGAGTCATCAGGTGTTGATGTACCAAAAAGTAGCAAAATGGCAAAAATGAGAAATGTAGAAAACAAGGCCACAACTAGGAACACTATTTAGCTAGGTTTCAATATTGAACTAGATGGGTGGCTTAATAAGGAATCATGGGAAGCAGAGCTTTTATATTCTATATGGAACATGCCAATTCTAACTAATAAGTATGGAAAAAGAGATAATCATGTCCCTATTGATGCCACAGAGAAGGTGGGAGCCATTATGACCGTGGAAGTGACACGTTCGTCCTAACTACTTAGACGTGTAAACCGTAAGTGCACAGGTTGTGCAAGTAATAACGGGAATTGAGTCCCAGATTATCGTCCCATAGAGAATACAGTTGGCCTAACTAAGTACCAGTTAATTTTACCCTAAGTATATCCTAGCAAATTATGAATATTAAAAAGGGTGATCTACAAGGTTTAAATTGAAACTATTTAAGACAATAAAAATATGAAAACTATAAAATGAGCAAAAATTACTTACAGAGCTCTAAGCAAATAAAAACGATAACCTGTAAAAGAAAAATACTGAAACTAAAATTAATTAGTGCAAATAGTATAAAAATGCAAATAAGAAAATAAGGAAATGAAACTAAATAGAATAAAACTAGACAATCCTAATATAAAAATAAAATTTGCATGTATTTAATCTAATTAATTTAACAAAAAAAATTCAAATTAATCTAACCTAAGATCTAATGAAACAAATTCATATATAAAAAGCAATAAATTATTACTAACTTACTAAAATGCCTAAATTAAAAATAAAATCTACACTAAATGATGCATGAGAAATAATTAACCCCTAAATATATGCATGAAAATAATTAAATTAAAATTTTAATTGCATAAAAAAGAGAAATCAAGATTAATCTAAACTAAAATCTAAAGCTATTAAATCTAAAAATCCTAAACCCATGCAATGTAATTAAACCAATAAAGTATTACCTAACTCATTAAAAAGTGCAATCAATTAAAATACACTAAACAATTAAAAATAAACTTCTTGAAATATTGCAAACTAAACTACAAAATAACTACAAACATTAAAACATTAGTTAAACAAGCTCTCGGCTGAACACTTCTGTCACGACCCAAATTACCTAAAAATCAGAGTAAATTTTTCGCTTTTTTATTTATTATTTAATTCTTATCTTTCTCTCATCGTGACCATCTTACCAAACAGTTGGGCTATGATTCGGTGTTAGTCACCTCTCACCTATTTACCATTCCATTTCCATAATTACATTCATATATCAGACATTTACTATATTTTGACTTTAAATAAATAGATACTCAATGGTATTTATAACTCTACATCCCCGATATCATATCCGTTTACAGTACTGTGCATTACATATTTAGATACAAAACTATACAAATGTGTATACCTGTCTCTCGATGGGAAGCAGCGGATTCTAAGATGTAAGTCCTCAGCCGTTTACTAATTTCTGTGAGTGCTCTGAAAAGATGGGAAAATAAGGGGGTGAGCAAACCACACGCTCAGTAAGGCAATTATGCAAGTAAGTAGATAGCTCAATTATCTACATGCTCATAATGCCATGCCCTTAAAATCCATTTCTTTTCATTAAAATCTCAAGCAAAAAACCATGCATATATCATGACATAGTTTATCCAAAACTATTTGTGCATATAGAAAAGCATGTAATTCATGCATCAATAGCATTTTGTGACATCATTAAATCATTATGAGCATGAAGCAAATCCAGATCATGCATTCTTTCATGTCATGTAAGACAAATCATGAATTTGAAATAAAAGCATGGAAAACACCATCATGCTACTGCATTCAAATCATTTCATTAAAACTGTAGTAAAAACTAACCCTTCCGAGTCAATCATCTCATAAAACAATTCATTAAAATTCATTATAAAACTTCCGTTATAAAACCACCCTTCTTTCAGGGTCACATATCATAAAATCATAAAATCATAAAATCAGGGGCATGACCCCTCCCTCTGGTCTACCCTGGTCTATCAGACCAGAAGTTATATCATGTGAGACATGTAGGTGACTATCAGTAACAACATAGGAATATGGCCATAACCTCGTGATCCCTGGCAACACGGTACCTAGTGTGCGAGGTATCACACCTGAAACGGGAGGTGGGTCGTCCTACCCGTCAAAACAGCATAACTCTAGGATTACGAGGGCAAGGCTTGCTACCTCGTGGCTAATGCCACTCCACTCCAACAATCCCCATGGTACAGCGTACTCCGCGTGATATACACGGTACAACGTACTCCGTGAACCCAAGCTCAATCAGGGGTGCCTATAATAGGTCTTATCCACCCATATCATCTCTGTCTCAATATGCACGTGTGAGCATATCATCTCACTGTGACACACAGTCTACAGGAGGCTCCAACACGGCTATATGCATGTCATATAAATCCCTGTACGAGCGAAGCTCTAGCACGACTCCATGCATATTCATGATAACAGAAAACCTCGTGTGAGCGAATCTCTAGCATGGTTTCATAAAAATCAGTAAAATCTGCGTACGAGCAGTGCTCCAATACGACTTAAACTAATTATAAATTCAAGTAAATTCCACGTATGAGCAATGCTCTAGTACGGATATGCATAAAAACTCAGTGAAAACCTCGTACGAGAAAAACTCTAGTACGGCATTCAAATGAATTATAAAACCATATAAAACTTTGTGCGAGCAATGCTCCAGCACAAATGAATGCTCAAGTAAATCAAATCTCGTGCGAGTTACACTCCATCACGGCTTTATGCATAATTAAATCAAATCTCGTACGAGTCACACTCCAGTACGGCTTTTATGCAATTATCATATCAAAACTGGATGCGAGCTAAGCTCCAGCATCTCTCATGCATGTCAAATCATTAAAACTAGTGCGAGCTCCAGCACCTTTTTATACATATCAAATCAAAACAGTTCAAAACCATCAAAACAGTCAAAACAGAGTGCGAGCTAGGCTCCAGCAGCTCTTATGCATATCAAATCATAAAATCAATGTGAGCAACCGCTCTAGCACATTTTATGCATATGATGTCACACAAATCGGTGCGAGCAACCGCTCAAGCACATTTTATACACACTCACAAATGCAGATATAGTGTGAACTATATGCCAGCACTATCTATTTTCATATAAACTTGATAGTTGGCCTATTTTCCAAAGAAATTTCCATTTAAATACAAATAACACTTACGTAGTGTTATCATGTGAAATTCATGCAATTACTGGCCAATCTATCGATTTGCTTTGATTAAAACCAATAAAATCCTGAAACCATAAATTTCCTTAAATCATGCATTGCATGCATGTCATGTTTTCAGCATCCTTAGGTGAACTTCCCTCAATAGGGGTAAAATAGACTTTTCACCTATTTCGATCCTTAAAATCATTTAAACCACTTTTAGGACCTTTATACATAATCAGGGTATATATACATAATCAGTGTACAGAAAAGCTATTAAAATACGCGTAGCTACCTCTAGCTACTCACACAATTCCCTTACCTCATTTTCTACACAGTCTGACCTTTCACTGATATCTCGTCATGCAGTCCAATTTGCTCTCAATCAAATCTTCGAAACTGCGTATAATTATACATCGGGTCAAATACAATACAATTAATTGTATTTCATATTTTCAGGGCTTAATTTAAATCATTGGGCCTGTTTACCCATATTGGGCCCGATTATACCATAATGGGCCTTAATCAGCCTAAAGCCCGTTTTCCATTCACTACTCACATTATCGAGGCCTATTGGGCTCATTGGGCCCATCAATGTATATTGGACCTCGTTCTAAACTCTCGAATAGCTTAATTTAGTATTTATAACAATTTATCCAATTTTTCAAAATTTAATTCATTTATGCGAAAGTTAAATCCGTAATTCATCAACACGCATAACGATGTAAATTATCGTAAATAAATGTTACTTACTCGAGATTCCATGATAGTACGCAAATCGAAGCTGTCTCGAGCTCTCGATTGATGCCAATTGTCGGGCTACACAATTAATTATTTTTTCGGGTAAGTTTTCAGTCGATTAATAATCAAATTAAATATTTCAAAATTTAAATCGGTCAATTCGACCGCTTATCGACTTACCCGATGCTCGATTGCATCACTTGAATTTTTTCCAATTTTTCCTCTTTTTCTTTTTCCCTTTTTCTTCCTTTTTTCCTTTTCCCTTTTTCTTCCTTTTTTCCTTTTCTTTTTGGCTGAACCGGTCCGATCCGGTTCGGTTCAACCCGGTTCAACCCAGTTCAGACCGCCGGTTCAGTCTGGTTCGGCCGGTTCAGTGCCTTATCGGCCAGTTTTTCACCAATTTTCACCGCCAGTGGCTCCGTTGGGCCGTCCGATGCACGGATCTGGGGTTGGTTTCGTTCAAGGCCGTCGGAAAGTGGCTGGTCCGGCCTGTTCTCTCCTGGCCGTCGGTACCCATTCTATTTTTTACCGTTTTTCGGTGCTAGCCATCGCCCCACCGGTCGTTTCAGCCGCTGATCGGCCGGCCTTGGTGTGGGCTAGCTTCAGGTAGTGGTGGTTGGGTCCGAATCGGCGCCGGTCATCGGTATTTCCCCCTTTCTCTCGGTTTCGCTCTTTCCTGTTTCCTCTCGCCGTTCACTGCCTCTCTCTCCTGCCTACCAACGCCGGTGGTGGCCCTAGTCGTCCCTCCTTTAGCCATCGCCTGAGTTGGTCACCGGTGGTCGATGAGGCAGCCTCGGCCTTCTGCTCCATTTTTTGCAGAATCGCGTTTCGCGATTTTTTTTCATTTCTTTTCTCTTTTTTTTTTTAAAAAATTAAATTTTATTATTTATTTTTAATATTATTTTAATCTATTATTTTATTATTATTTTTGTCAAAATATCTTAAAAAATACTATTTTATTCATTTAATCTGTAAATGAATTTCTCAGTCCGATTTTGCCTTTTCAGTATATTTTTCGATTATTTTCAGGATTATTTTTCAATGAGAAAATTTCGGTTTATTCTAATAAATTCATATCTTGATCAATTTAACCCCAATTTTAATTATTTCTTAGTTATTGATCAAGATTTCTCATTCTCATATTTTTAATTGAATTTTCTTGTCCCGATTAATATCGAATTTCGCTCTTTTGACCGTTCTGCCCTTACGCATTTTCAGGAATACCATTTCAATCCTTTTGCATTTTTAAATGCACTCGAAAATTTCTATTCATTCCATTTGCTCTTACGAAAAAAAATCGGGTCTTACAACTTCTTTTTGCCATACTGTACTCTGCAGCAGACAGCAACATTTTGTTCTGCCATGCACAACAGTCTGCACTGTACCCATGCTCCTTGCACTGTACCACCTACACAGGAGCCACGTCCTGCTGCTCTGCTACACACGTCCCAGTAAGATAGCACCACCCTATCCAGGCAAGCTAACATAGCAGAAATGGCGTCCTGCTCTAGGCACGCACTCACATCTAGCAATAGTCACAGCCCATCCGGCCTTCAACCAGTCCAGCCACCAGTAGCAAAATGACAGCAGTGAATGGAAACAACGAAGTAACTTAACAGGATGCAAAGAACAGAGCATGGTGTTTATTTTCCATTGTCACAGCCAAGCTCTCAGACTAGCTAGGTACATTCTCTTCGGTTCGGCTAGTCACGTCGGCAGCTTCAATTCTACCGCTATGCCTTTTTGCTTCATTCCCTATCTTCTTGTAGTGCACCACATAGCTACGCCAGCAAGCAAAGTAGAAAGTGCCGAGAAGAAAAGCATGCAAAATAAGATGAAACAGAGAATACAGGTTGAACTTTAAGTGCAGAACGGTGAAACTCTAAATGTCGAAGAAAGAAAAATTAATGCATTTCATAATCTTTAAGCTAGAGAATGACAGCTAAAACAAAATTTAAGAAAACACAGAAACTAAGGAAAAAGAACTAAAAGAATGCAGTAGAAAAACAAAGCTTGGGTGTTGTCCATCATTCCCTCAACTCTGAAAACCAGTAAAAGTATTATGCAGTAAGCGGTGTGATAATGCTTGGTTGTGTCATGCAACCTCCTCGGCTCAGCCAATATAGCTTCACCATGCGAGTGACGCAGGAGCAATATCCAACAACAGACCCGCACCACAAACCAGGAGTGCCTCCACTCAGAATAGTAAATTTTTCAATTTAAACTTCAATAAATTAAAGTAGAAAATAGTAGAAAGATGATGAAACCGAAAACAAGTGAAACACAACTGAACTGTAAAATGGAGAATGATGAAACACATAAACTGGAAAACTGCAAGATAAACAGAATGTAATAAATATGCAGGAAAATGAAAATGAAACAGTTGTAATCGGGTTGAGCAATATGGTTGTGGTTCACCAGCTCAAGCTCCCCTAAATCTACCCAAAGGAACACTAAAAGCCATGGAAAACAAACAGTGAAAATGACTAAGAAAAGAAAAAGAAACCAAAGCTTATCATTAAAGAGGTTTAACTGTGCCGAAAAATAAAAAAGGTAAAAGAGAAACTTGCAAAACCCATATTAATGGTGGCTGCCAACGTGAAATAGCTTAAAATAAAACTAGAGAAAGAAAATAAACCTAGCAATAAAAACTTTAACCTAAAAAAAAAATGTAAAACTACTTTTAAAACTACTTCTAAAAACTACTTCCTAAAAACTACTTAAAATCTACTTGGTTTTCAATTGCCTCATCATGTTCTATTTATACACAAAATTGGAGGTACAAAGGTAATTTCCAATCCTAGATTAGTTGGAATTGTTTGGCCACTTGTCTTCACTCTATTCGCTTTAAAGAAGATATTTTCATGTCATTCATCTTCTTGTCCACTTGGATATGCGATGTGACCCGGCTTGTGTCTTCCATGAGGTGGGCACGGTGTCCGTTGATCTTATCCTTCTTAAGCGAATAAAATATGGACACGAAGCGTCACATGTGTCCAGATGAATGATGACTCATGCTGCGAATTGGTAGTGGTCCAGTCTCCTTTTAGCCCATTTTCAATCCATTTTCTACTGAAACGACTAAAATTCATTCGAATTTAATTTATCTGCAAACATAAGAATTTTAATTATATTAAGGGGATAATTAATAAAATAATATCGGGATTAAAACAATTAATTAAGAAATTAAATACAAATAATTCTACTTTAATAGAATTATCACATCCCTAAACATGAGCTTTTGCTTGTCCTCAAGCAAAACGAAATAAATGTAGGAACTGTGTGATGCCCCGAAAGTGCGGAAAAGTAGGGCAAATTTAAAAATTATTTACATCAATATACAATTTTGGGTGCATTTCTGTGCAGTGTCATGCATCATCGTATATATAGTGTAAAAGTTCACCTCAGGATCTCATCATCTAATATTTGTATATCACACCATATACAATCTTCAATACAGATTAATTAATCCTAATACATCTTATACATCATCGTTCATCAAGTGTCTGTAAATACAACTTCAGTCTGGGTACATGAAATGTTAAAGTATACCTTAAAATACAATATATGGCCTGGAGCTCAAGTCTTCCACTAGCCACTACTCTGTACGTCACAGGAATCTCTCTTCACTTGAAGAAATCTGAGGAGAATATAAAAATAGAGTGAGCTTCTAAATTGCTCAGTAAGAAGGATAAGGGACTCATTAATGAAATAATGATTTGCACAACACAATCATTTGGTTTTGCAAGTGAAACCCAATAAACTCAGTAGAAAATGTAGCATGGAATCATTAAAACATCATATCTTCTCATTCTTCAAAGCTCATACAGAAATATAAGAGTAAATGACTTAATATAAAAATCATAGTCACAAGCATATGGAAATAAGGATGCGATAATGGCTTTTCTCATAAAACGTGATAGAAATCATCTCAGTAATAATGCACATGGCACAACCACCAAACACTATCTCATGTGTAAAACAGAGACTAGGCAAATAAAACTCATATAAAACATTCGTCATGGCACATTAAAATAATCTCCTCTGGGTGCGCATCCCAAGCATCCTCAAAGAGGGAACATCGACAATATGGTCGTGTACATGGTGTATTGGTCTTACGTGACACCAGAACAAGGCCCGGACTTACATGCTACCAGAGCAAGGCCTCTCCACATGCACACTATCGGTCTTACATGCTACCAAAGCAATGCCCGAACTTATATGCTACCAAAGCAAGGCCACCCAGCGCTACCAGAGCGGGGGTAAGCTCACGTTACCAGAACGGAGACATCTCTCGTTACCAAAACGGAGGAATATCCGACTTATATGCTACCAGAGCAAGGCCTGGACTTACATTCTACCAAAGCAAGGCCCGATGTGTTATCACATGAGACGCCTAAGTCTCAATAATAGTCATTATCATATAAAACCATTTTGCCTTCATGTAAAGCTCATAATGGTTTCTCTCATAAAACTCATCTGAAAACCTTTTTTTTTGTACTCATTACAAAACATGTCAAAATCGAGCTCAAACTGACAAAATCACGTACATATTTTTCAAATCTTAGTACGCCTTAACGTAGAGCCCAAATCCCGTTTCACATTTTAAACTCAAACAGTTGGTAAAATAATTTCACACTTTGTTTACAACTCATTAAAAATTGGGCCCCAATCGGCTATAAAATCGTGTGCAATAACTCAATCACAACTAAAAAAACATGCTTGTTTTCTCAAAACATGTCATGCTACAAATATCGTCACAAATCACATACACAAACAAGTTTAAGTTTTCCCTTACCTCGTTGCACCTCGTATAGTGCAATCGTTTCCCCAAACAATGGACAAGCCTCGCATTCCTCTCTGAAACTCTCGGGCTGTCCCAACGATGTAAAAACATCATCAACACGTTATCACAAAATCCCTAATCTCAACATCGAGCATAATTGCTCACATTCTCATTTAACATCTCAGATAAGCTCACCAATTAACTTCTCATAATTTCTCAATATTTCTATTAACCCTACTCATTTTTAGCTAATTCATCACCACATTTACAGCCACAATCACATAAATCTATTTCAAAATCAAAGATTAAGCTTAGAAATTTACCCAAAACTTGTAGAGTGCTTAATTCACGCCTCAGCTCAAATCGCCCTTCGATTTCCAAGTATGTTGTTCTCTTTTTAATGAGGAACAACTTTCCCTCTTACCACAACCTTTGATTCGAAAGAAAATGAGTGTTTTGGAGGAGAGAGAAAGTTAGAGATTTTGGCCAAAATAGGGTTTTCGATTTTCTAGAGAGAGAAAAGATTAAATGCAAGAAAAACGCAGGGGTCCTTTTATAGGCGGAGGGTAGGAGATCGATCTGTCGTAGGGGCAAGATTGATCTCATAATCTTGAGGAGATCGATCTGCTCCTTGTGAGGAGATCGACCTGCATTTTACAGAAACATTTGGAGATCGATCTGCTCTTGTAGGAGATCGATTCCTTTAAGACAGAATTGCAAAGAGATCGATCTACTTCCATTGGAGATTGATATGCTCGTTCATATTCCTCATTCCTTGTCACTTTGGCCTACCAGATCGATCCCCTCATCTCCGAGATCGATCTGGCCTCATAGTTTCAGACTATGGTTGTACACTTGGCATAAAATCTCTTTATATAATTGACATAATTTGCTTCATTGATTATTTCTCATTCAATACTCATTCATCACTTAGGACTTTCATTCCTTACCATATCAATATATGTGTACATCACATTTAGCTCAACTAATTACATTTCATGTTCACATTACATAATCAAATGAGTACAGAATTCTTAGGTCTTACATCCTCCCCACCGTAAGAGAATTTGGTCCTCCAAATTCGACTTGACTCATAAAAAATATAGGGGTACTTCTCCTTCATGAGACTTTTCGATTCCCAAGTTGCCTCTTCCATTGAGTGATGTTTCCATAAAACTTTCATTAATAGGATGATTTTAGTCCGAAGCACCTTCTCTTTCCTATCAAGGATTCGGACGGGTTCTTCCGTGTAGCTCATGTCCTCTTATATGTTCATCTCTTCATACTCTATGACATGAGAAGGGTCCGGGTGATACTTCCTCAACATAGATATATGAAAGACTTTGTGTATTCCAGACATCTATGGGGGTAATTCCAATCTGTAGGCTACCTCTCCCACTCTCTCAAGAATCTCGAATGGTCCAATGTATCGATGACTCAATTTCCCTTTCTTTCCAAATCTCATGATACCCTCACTCGGTGATATCTTCAGAAATACTACATCACCAACATTAAACTCGAGTGGCCGTCTACGCACATCCGCGTAGCTTTTCTGTCTACTCTGTGCAATCCGTAATCTTTCACATATGAGTTTCACACTCTGTACAGCCTGTTCAACTAGCTCGGGAGCATTTATCTTTTTGTCACCCACTTCTTCCCAAGCTACAGGGGATCTACACCTCCTACCATATAGAGCCTCAAAAGGTGTGTTAAGTTAATATATTTTGAAATGACAAAACAGTAATTCAATAATGGATATTATAAATCTAGAAATGTTTAAAACATGTTAAGAGGTTAATTATAATATATTGAGATACAAGTCATTGCCAGAAACTGGGTATTAAAGGTTGAGAGATCGATCTCATGAGATGAGAGATCGATCTCTTGGGTTTTCAAGTATGAGAGATCGATCTCATGAGAATATGAAATCGATCTGATAAAGGATTAAAGACTCAAAGATCATGTATAGGATGTTAAGGAAGAAGAGATCGATCTCTAAGGGTTATGAGATCGATCTTAGACTTATAGAATGCCTATGAGATTGATCTGGTCTAGGAAGAGATCAATCTCCTCTAAGACAAGGGTTAAAGGTTTTAGATCGATCAATGTTCAAACAGAGAGCTTATGAGATCGATCTCATATGGATAGACATCGATCTCCTCAAAGTAAGAGAGTTTAGGAGATCGATCTAGACTGATTAGAGATCGATCTCCCCTCTACGAGAATGCTTGCTAGATCGATCTGGAGATCGATCTTGCTTCAAACAGAGAGTTTAGAAGATCGATCTGATGGTTTGACAGATCGATCTTCACTAACATCTTACAAATTATAAGATCTATCTCTACAAATATGAGATCGATCTCCTTGCTTCAAGTTGCTTTGTAATTGCAGGAATTTAAATAAGAAGATCGATCTGGTCATGATGGAAGATCGATCTGGTACTCTACTGGAGGTTTCCAACGGCTCTCTATGCAAAATCTTCAATAGGAAAAACTGCATTAAATGCTTCATCTACCATCCTACTGTATAAAAACCAACCATTGAAGACACTAGAGAAAACAGACTTGTGCTGTAAATTTTGAATACTCTCAAGAGGTCATTCCTCAACATTCCCTTTTGTCTTCAACATCATATTTATTGTATTATCTTAAATAGCTTGAGTTAAAGTTATTCTTCCTACCCACAAAAGAGAGCTCTTATTTGTATTCATCCTTAATCCAAAAGAAAAGAGGAGAGTTCCTCTGTGAGAGAATTTTGTAAGAGGTGAATACTTATCTTTGTAAAAAGAGGTAGAGATGTTATTCCTTAACCTTAAAAAGGAGACTGTATCAACTATTGTGATAGTGAAAGAAAACTCTTGACAAGAAGGTTAAGAAGAGAGGACGTAGGCAAGCGATTGGCCGAACCTCTATAAATTACTGAGTTTGCTGCTTCTCTCTCTTATCTCCTTTAATTTACTACACTATAGTCTATTGATAATTCTTTGATCACTTGCAATTAAATTCAATTAAGCTTAAATATAGCATTTAGACTAGAAAACCAATTCACCCTCCTCTCGGTAGAGCCAACAAGGTGTCATACCAATACTCGTATGATAGCTATTATTGTACGCAAGCTCTGCTAGGGGCAGGTGATTATCCTATGATCCCTTAAAATCCATCGTACACACCCTCAACATATCCTCTAAGGTCTGAATAGTCTTCTCTGACTGACCATCTGTCTGAGGATGATAGGCGGTACTAAAACTCAATCGAGATCCCATAGACTCCTGAAAATGGTTCCAAAATCTGGAGGTAAATCGAGAATCTCTATCAAAAGTAATACTCACTGGAGCCCCATGTAATCTATCTATCTCCCTGACATATAACTCCGCTAAAGTATCCACAGTATCTGTGCTCTTGATGGCAAGGAAGTGGGAATTTTTTTAGTCTATCCACTATGACCCATATAGTGTCACGACCTCTTCGGGTCCTCGGTAAACCCATAATAAAATCCATGGTGACATGCTCCCATTTCCATGTTGGCACAGGTAAAGGCTGTAACAATCCTTTGAGCTTTTGATGCTCAGGTTTCACTTACTAGCATACTAAACATCTGGCCACATAATCCGCCATGTCTTGCTTCATGCCACTCCACCAATACACCTTTCTTAAATCTCGATACATCTTAGTACTCCCTAGGTGCATGGTGTATCGCGAGCAGTGGGATTCTCTCAGTATCTATTTCTTCAGGGTATCATCGTCTGGTACACAAATTCATCCTCTGAATATCAACAATCCATCCCCACTGACTGTGAGATCCGACTGCGAAGTCTGCTCAGCTTGGGTAACCATATCAATCAACCTCTGATCATCACGCTGCCCAGTTCTAATCTGATTCATGATCCTGGGCTCTATTCACAGGCTAGCCAAAAATCCAGTCTCTACCTCTTTAACTCTGATCTGAAGTTCGATGAACTGCTCCAACAACTCCCATTCCCTGACCATCATAGCAAATATCATACTCTTCCTGCTCAGGGCATCAGCAACTACGTTCGCCTTCCCCGAATGGTATAAAATCTCGCAGTCATAATCCTTAAGGAGTTCCATCCATCTCATTTGTCTCATATTTAACTCTTTCTGATCAAATAGATACCTCAAACTCTTATGGTCAATAAAGATCTGGAATCTTTCCCCATATAGGTAGTGTCGCCAGATCTTGAAGGAAAATACCACAGCGGCTAACTCCAAATCATGTGTGGGGTAATTTCGCTCATGATCTTTCAATTGTCGCGATCCATAGGTGACCACTGTTCCATGCTGCATGAGTACACACCCCAATCCTTGATGGGAAGCATCACTATAAACTAAAAATCCTCCTGATCCCTCAGGGATAGTCAACATAGGCGCCGCTGTTATTCTCCTCTTTAATACCTGAAAATTGAGCTCACATTAATCAATCTATATGAACGGAGTCTCCTTGCGCGTGAGCTTGGTCAAAGGAGCGACAATCCTGGAAAATCCTGTTGAGTTAATGTATTTTGAAATGACAAAACAAGTTAATTCGATAATATTAAGTTGATATAAAAACATGTTTAGAGGATATTAGTACCAGAACTTAGAGTTCTGCTGATGAGAGATCGATCTGGCTGATGAGAGATCGATCTCCTGGGTTTTTACTTGATGAAAGATCGATCTTATAATGGAAGAGATCGATCTGGCAAGCCTTAAACCTTTATAAAGGGACTTAGGTAGAATGAGATCGATCTGCAAGGGTTAAGAGATCGATCTGGCTAAAGCAAGATTTGAGAGATCGATCTGGTCTAGGAAGAGATCGATCTCCCTTAAGAGCTTAAGACTATAGATCGATCTGAGAGATCGATCCACACTCAAACAGAGAACTTATGAGATCGATCTGGTAAGGAAGAGATCGATCTCCTCAAAGTCAGAGAGCTAAAGAGATCGATCTGTGTTGTTGAGAGATCGATCTCCTCTCTACGAGATTGCATGGCAGATCGATCTGGAAATCGATCTTGCTTCAAACAGAGAGATTAGGAGATCGATCTGCCTATTCGGCAGATCGATCTGCCTCATTATTTTTAAACTAACAGATCGATCTGCTAACCTATGAGATCGATCTCCTTGTGTATTTGTGCTTCAATCTTGCAGGATTTATAACTAAGAGATCGATCTGGCTAAGATGGCAGATCGATCTGGCACTCTACTGGAGGTACCCAACGGCTAGTTTCTGCAAATCACAACGGGAAAAATAGCATTTAATGCTCCAACTACCAATCCTTCAGTATTTAACCAAGCATTGAAGACAAAGAGAATAGAGACACTATTGCTGAACATTCCAAACATTCTCAAGCTTTAATTCATTCATTCTTTGTGTCCCTATTGCTCATCAATTGAAATTTATTGTACAAGCTTAAGTGTAACAAGCTTTGTTAGCACTACCCATTGTAAAGCCTTATTCTGTATTCATCCATACCCAAAAAGAAAAGAGGATTGTTCCTCAGTGAGAGACATTGTAAAAGGGTGAATACATTTCTGTATTGCTAAGGGTAGAGAGGTTATTCCTTAACCTGCAAAAGGAACTGTGTAAGCTCTATTGAAAGAGAGAAAGAAAACACTTGACAAGAAGGTCAAGGAGAGAGGACGTAGGCAAGAGTTTGGTCGAACCTCTATAAACGATTGTGTTTATTTCTCTCTTCCCTACTTTGCATTAAATTGTTATATTGCACTATATTGCTCATTATCATTTGTGATTAAATTGTGATTAATTTTTAATTTCCCATAATTGTTAGAAAATCGATTCACCCCCCCTCTCGGTAGAGCCAACAATTGGTATCAGAGCTAGGACTCTTTAATCACATAGGAACAACTTCCTAAGAGTTAGAAACGATCAAATGGCTCTTAACAATGTAGCAACTAGTTTGGTAGGAGAGGGGCACTCTACGGTTAGACCTCCCATGTTCAATGGTGAACATTATTCATATTGGAGGACTAGGATGATGTTATTCATTCAAGCAAATGATTATGAAGTGTGGAGAATTATAGTTAAGGGACCTCAAATCCCTACAAAGAGAATAGAGGGAAGAGATATCCCCAAAGAAGAAGATGAATGGGATTCTAATGACATTAAATGTGCACAGCTAAATGCTAAAGCTATGCACACATTATTTTGTGCTTTAGGTCCTAATGAATACAATAGAGTCTCCGGGTGTGATAATGCCAAGCAAATATGGGATAAATTGGCAATAACTCATGAGGGTACAACCCAAGTGAAGGAGACAAAAGTAGGTATGCTCACACATGACTATGAGCTTTTTAGGATGAAGGAAGGAGAATCAATTAGTGATATGTTCACTAGATTCACAGATGTAATTAATGGATTAAAATCTTTAGGAAAAATATATTCTAATATTGAAATGGTAAAGAAAATTTTAAATAGCTTACCTAAATCATGGGAAGCTAAAGTGACGGCAATTGAGGAATCTAAGGATCCTCACACATTGTGCCTAGATGAATTGATAGGATCTTTGCTCACTTATGAGATGAAACTTAAAAGAAATGAAGAGCCACCCAAGAAAGTGGGAGTTGCTCTAAAATCCACTTCTCAATAGGAGATTAAAAATGAGAGTGGCAGTGAGGAGGATATTGAGATGGCAATGTTTGCCAAAAGATTTAATAAGTTCATGAGGATGAAAGCTAGTAGTAGTAATAGGAGAAATAATAGGAGAGAACAAGAGGAAGTAGGTAGAAAAGACTCTATTGTGTGTTATGAATGTAAAAAACCTGGACACATAAAATTTAACTGCCCTCTTCTTAAAAGGTCAAATGATAGGTTCCATAAAAAGAAGGCAATGGTGGCAACATGGAGCGACAGCGACTGCTCCGATGATAAATCAAATGAGGACATTGCCAACTTATGCTTCATGGCTATTGATGATGATGAAAAGGTAACCTCTAATCTCAATGAATACTCATTTGATGAATTGCAAGATGCATTTGATGATCTTGCATTAGAGTATGAATGTATGAGCATGAAGTATAAAAAGTTAATATCTAAATTAAAAAAGGAAAATGAGATAATGTTAAAAGATAAATTAGAATGTGAAAAGAAACTAGAGATTTCAAATCTAGAAATTTGTGACCTTAAGGAGAAAAATAACAATCTACATAACTCCTTTAATAGATTTCACATGGGGCAACAAAAGCTAGATAGCATGCTAGAAACCTAAAGGCATTTTTTGACAAAAATGGCTTAGGATATAATGCACAAAGTAGGGAGACCCATCTTAAGAGTTTTATTGCTAGGAAGAGCATGAATAAACCTGCAATTACTTGTTTATATTGTAATAGAAAGGGACATAAGTCACATTATTGCAATATAAAGATGAGGAATCTTAAAGGAAAAAGAGTAAAAAGGATATGGATTCCAAAAGAGGTAATTCTTTCCAAGGACTGTAATGCATTAGCAAAATGGATCCCAATGGGATCAAGAATTGCATTTACTAACCTCCAAGGACCCAAGAAAATTTGGGTACCTAAGACTTGAGTTTGATTTTTTGTAGGTGATTGAGCATAGCCACAAAGCTAAAACAAAAGATGCTTGGTACTTAGATAGTGGATGCTCAAGGCACATGACGGGTGATAAAAGCCATTTCAATTCTTTCAAATCAAAAATTGGTGGAGAAGTCACTTTTGGGGACAACTCCAAAGGCCAAGTGGAAGGAAGTGGCTTAATAGGTAATGATCATTTCTCTTTAGAAAAAGTATTACTTGTTAGGGGTCTTAAGCATAACTTGTTAAGAATTAGTCAACTTTGTGACAAAGGTTACAAAGTAATTTTTGATTGCATGAAGTGTAATGTTATAGATCCTAAGTCAAATAAAATTCTTTTTCTAGGTCATAGGCAAGGTAACATATATATTGTCTATCTTAATGAACTCAAAAATGAAAACATATGCTTAATGGTAGACAACAAAAAGGAATCTTGGTTATGGCATAGAAGACTAGGCCATGCTAGCATGAGTGTGCTATCCAAGTTAGCTAGAAAGGATCTAGTAATAGGCTTACCCAAAATACCTTTTGATCATGAAGAAATATGTGAAGCTTGTGTTAAAGGAAAACACAAGAGGACAACTTTTAAGCCTAAGAATAGTGTATCCACCACTAGGCCTCTTCAATTACTGCATTTAGACTTATTTGGACCAACTAGAACCACTAGCTTAGGTGGGAAAGACTATGGATTTGTAATAGTTGATGATTACACTAGGTACAGATGGGTGTTCTTTTTTAGAGTAAAAAATGAAGCCTTAGAGAAATTCATAGCCTACTCAAAGGTGACTCAAAATGAAAAAGGATACACAATAACAAGCATTAGAAGTGATCATGGCAAAGAATTTGAAAATATAGGATTTGATGAGTATTGCAATGATCAAGGAATTAGCCATAATTTTTCAGCCCCTAGGACACCACAACAAAATGGTGTAGTTGAGAGAAGAAATAGAACTTTGGAAGAGATGGCTAGAACTATGTTATGTGAAAATAACTTACCAAAGTACTTTTGGGCTGAAGCTATAAACACATCATGTTATATAATTAATAGAGCTATGATAAGACCCATGCTAAAGAAAACTCCCTATGAGCTCTACAAAGGTAAGAAGCCTAACATTAGTTACTTCCATCCTTTTGGCTGCAAATGCTTTGTTCTAAATAATGGAAAAGATAATTTAGGAAAATTTGATGCCAAGAGTGATGAGGGAATATTTCTAGGATATTCATTGAATTCAAAGGCTTATAGAATATATAACAAAAGAACATTAATGGTTGAAGAGTTTATTCATGTTATATTTGATGAGTCAAATAATATATCAAAAGATTCAGCCAATGATGAGAATGTTGGAATATTTGATGAAAACTTAGAAGATGACTTTCTAGAAAAGCTTGACTTGAATAAAGAAGATGAAGAAGAAATAGAGATTTTAGAAAGAGAACCTAGAGCACCAAGAGAGTTAGGATATGTAAAAGATTGTGAAATAGTAGGAGATCCAACTCTTAGAGTTAGAACTAGATCATCCCTAAGGAATATGTGCCAATATATAGCCTTTGTATCTCAAATTGAGCCTAGGAATGTCAATGAAGCCTTAGAAGACAATAATTGGTTCCTAGCAATGCAAGAAGAATTAAATCAATTTGAGAGAAGCAAAGTATGGAAACTAGTTCCTAGGCCTAGTGATCACTCAATAATTGGAACTAAATGGATATTCAAGAACAAAATGGATGAAAATAGTGTGATCACAAGGAATAAGGCTAGGCTAGTTGCTCAAGGCTATAGACAAGAGGAAGGCATAGACTATGATGAAACATATGCACCGGTAGCTAGATTAGAGGCAATAAGAATGTTACTTGCCTTTGCATGTTATAAAAACTTCAAGTTATATCAAATGGATGTAAAGAGTGCATTCTTAAATGGTTTTATTAATGAAGAAGTATATGTTGAGCAACCTCCCGGATTTGAAAATCATGAATTTCCTGAACATGTTTTTAAATTATCAAAGGCACTTTATGGGTTAAAACAAGCTCCTAGAGCTTGGTATGAAAGGTTGTCAAAATTCTTAATAGAAAAGGGATTTTCAAGAGGAAAAGTGGATACCACCTTATTCATTAAGAATAAAAATAAGGATTTATTAGTTGTACAAGTGTATGTAGATGATATTATTTTTGGTTCAACTAATGAGTCTTTATGCCAAGAGTTTGCTAAGATCATGCAAGGAGAATTTGAGATGAGCATGATGGGAGAACTCACATTCTTCTTGGGACTTCAAGTGAAGCAAACAAAGGATGGAACCTTCATCAATCAAGCAAAGTATACCAAGGACTTGCTCAAGCGATTTGGAATGGACAATTGCAAACCTCAAGCCACTCCAATGGGCACCAACATCAAGCTTGATAAAGATGAAAGTGGTAAGTGTGTAGACACTAAACTCTATAGGTCTATGATAGGCTCATTGCTTTATTTAACTGCAAGTAGACCAGATATTTTGTTTAGTGTATGCCTTTGTGCTAGATTTCAATCCTCCCCTAAGGAATCACATCTATTGGCAACTAAGAGAATCTTTAGATACCTCAAAGACACTCCCTCACTAGGACTTTAGTACCCCAAGGACTCCACTTTTGCCCTTCATGCATTTTCAGATGCTGATTTTGGAGGATGCAAAATATATAGGAAAAGTACTTCAGGTACTTGCCAATTTTTAGGAAATAGGTTAATTTCTTGGTTCTCCAAGAAACAAAACAGTGTGGCTCAGTCCACAACTGAAGCTGAATATATAGCAGCTGGTAGTTGTAGTGCTCAAGTGTTGTGGATTAAACAACAAATGAGAGATTATGGTATTGACATGAAGCAAGTCACTATTAAATGTGATAATACCAGTGCCATTAATCTGTCTAAGAATCCTATTCAACACTCCAGAACCAAGCACATAGAAATTAGACATCACTTCCCTAGAGACCATGTACAAAAAGGGGATATAATTTTAGAGTACATTGACACTCTACATCAAATAGCTGATATATTCACCAAACCCCTTGATAGAGATAGGTTCTGTATCCTTAGAGGTGAATTAGGACTCATGGATATGCCTTAGGACTTTCATGTTTTAAAAATCTTGGTTTCAAGTTGATTTTAAAAGGGTTTTTGCAAAGATTTTCTGGCAATAAGGATGAGAGATCGATCTCCTTGCAATATAGATTGATCTCCATACCTCCAACAAGCCTAAATCATCAAGGTTAAGCTAAGCAGATCGATCTTCTAACCATAAGATCGATCTCCTTACGTCTCTGTTTAAACGAAGATCGATCTGTCAACACGACAGATCGATCTCTTCAAGCTTCAGCATTCTGCAGATCGATCTTTACATTGGGCAGATCGATCTGCATAAGCCTCTGTTAAACGACAGATCGATCTGTGTGTAACAGATCGATCTCCTTAAGCCTCTGTTTGCGACCAGATCGATCTGGCCTTACGACAGATCGATCTCTATTGGATTCTGGAAATGACAGATCGATCTGTCGCCTCGACAGATCGATCTCCTCTGCCCTGGAGTATAAATACCCGCGTAAAATTCCCAAAATTCACAAACCCAATTTTCAAAATTCCCAAATTTCCCTCGCATCCTTTCTTTCGATTCCTCCTCAGATCGATCTCCGTACGGACCTCCTTGAGTCTTGGTGTTAAATTCTGGTATAGTAACCAACATTCCTTACTGATTTTCTCAAAATTTTTCTTCAATTTGTGTTCATTTTAATTCTAGGGCAAACCTAGGTACTGTTTCATTGCTTTTCTCATTGTTGAATCTGTTTAGAGCAAATCTAGAGTCTAGAATAATGCCTAGGCATAAGACAGTAGGACACAAACCCCCTAGGACCACTGTAGATGCCGGTTCCTCATCACAACCCATTCCTCCACCTCCTGTCGCTTCCTTCAATCGGTGTTTTAAAACACCAGCAAAAAGAAAGCGATATGAGGAATACTTCTCAACCATGCCAATCAAGCATTGGCATACTATCGATTTTTCCTTCCTCAATCGTATAGATTTTCCTTACGTGTTAAAGTTTGAGGAATTTGGTTGGATGAATTTCTTAAAAATCAACACTCTCGTCCCTCCAAATCTAGTTCGTGCATTCTTTTCCAATGCCGAATTACTTTTTGACCCAAATGACACTTGCAAAATTATCGGTTTCAAAACATATGTCATGGGTAAACCCATTATAATAGACACTGAAGTTCTAGCCAAAGCATTTGATATACGCGATGAAGGCTTAACAAATGAGGATGAGGAAGTCTCCTTGGAGTTTGATCTCCCTGGGGACAAGGCGAGTGACCTGCCAATGCATCCTCGGTTACTCTACCTCATAATTTCGTGGAACCTCCGCCCTTTCGGTACTCGTCATTCTACCGTTAGGCGCTTAGATCGCTTTTGGCTCCATCACATTCACACCACAAGCCAAAAACCTAACCTCCCTCACTTTATATACGAAGATTGGCTGAAGATTGTGCGTGGACAAGCTACCACGATCGTTTTTCCACAACCGGTAGCTTATCTTCTCCACCGCCTTGGTATCGACTGCAGCGGCGAGACTAGCGAACTCCCCTCTCCCAAGAGCGTGCTTAACATTGGGACCCTCCATCATATGGGGTACTACAAAGACTTCCAGGGAGATTGGAAGAAAAAGAGGGACCAGCAGCCAGCTGAAGCCATGGAGGAAGACCCCTTCGCTGAGCCAGTGGCCCCATCTGCTGCACCAGCTCTGGAACCATTGTCCTCAATGGCTCCGCCCACTGCACCGGCAGCCCCACCAAGAGAAATGGAGATCTTTATGAAGATGCTGAGTGACCTCACTCAAAAAATCGATGACGGATTTGCATATTTAAACCAAAGAGTGGATAAGATTCAAGAGGCTTAAGAGGCGATGTTCGATGAGCTCCAAGTAACACGCACGCATGTTGAGAATTTTTTGGATCGTGATCCTCCCTCACAATAGGCCTTAGGTGCTTTGATTTAGTGTAGTTACAACATTTTAAGCTACTTGATGTTATCTGTGAAGAATTTGCTTGAATGAAATGTTAATTGACTTGTGTTAATGAAATGTCATTGGTTGTGTTAATGAAAAAGTTCATTTTGAAATGATGAGTATTCTATTCTTGTGATCTTGATATGACAAAAAGGGGGAGAAGAAACATGTGATTGTGTTAAGATACATAAAGGTGTCTAAGAATGATTAAATTGAGGGGGAGTTAAGCAAGTAACAAAACCAAAAAGCTAAAAGAAAGGGGGAGCTCACAAAAAGGGGGAGATTTTGCAAAAATTTACTAAACATGTCTGTTTTATGTTTTGTCATATCAAAAAGGGGGAGATTGTTGAGTTAATGTATTTTGAAATGACAAAACAAGTTAATTCGATAATATTAAGTTGATATAGAAACATGTTTAGAGGATATTAGTACCAGAACTTAGAGTTCTGCTGATGAGAGATCGATCTGGCTGATGAGAGATCGATCTCCTGGGTTTTTACTTGATGAAAGATCGATCTTATAATGGAAGAGATCGATCTGGCAAGCCTTAAACCTTTATAAAGGGACTTAGGTAGAATGAGATCGATCTGCAAGGGTTAAGAGATCGATCTGGCTAAAGCTAGATTTGAGAGATCGATCTGGTCTAGGAAGAGATCGATCTCCCTTAAGAGCTTAAGACTATAGATCGATCTGAGAGATCGATCCACACTCAAACAGAGAACTTATGAGATCGATCTGGTAAGGAAGAGATCGATCTCCTCAAAGTCAGAGAGCTAAAGAGATCGATCTGTGTTGTTGAGAGATCGATCTCCTCTCTACGAGATTACATGGCAGATCGATCTGGAAATCGATCTTGCTTCAAACAGAGAGATTAGGATATCGATCTGCCTATTCGACAGATCGATCTGCCTCATTATTTTTAAACTAACAGATCGATCTGCTAACCTATGAGATCGATCTCCTTGTGTATTTGTGCTTCAATCTTGCAGGATTTATAACTAAGAGATCGATCTGGCCAAGATGGCAGATCGATCTGGCACTCTACTGGAGGTACCCAACGGCTAGTTTCTGCAAATCACAATGGGAAAAATAGCATTTAATGCTCCAACTACCAATCCTTCAGTATTTAACCAAGCATTGAAGACAAAGAGAATAGAGACACTATTGCTGAACATTCCAAACATTCTCAAGCTTTAATTCATTCATTCTTTGTGTCCCTATTGCTCATCAATTGAAATTTATTGTACAAGCTTAAGTGTAACAAGCTTTGTTAGCACTACCCATTGTAAAGCCTTATTCTGTATTCATCCATACCCAAAAAGAAAAGAGGATTGTTCCTCAGTGAGAGACATTGTAAAAGGGTGAATACATTTCTGTATTGCTAAGGGTAGAGAGGTTATTCCTTAACCTGCAAAAGGAACTGTGTAAGCTCTATTGAAAGAGAGAAAGAAAACACTTGACAAGAAGGTCAAGGAGAGAGGACGTAGGCAAGAGTTTGGCCGAACCTCTATAAACGATTGTGTTTGTTTCTCTCTTCCCTAATTTGCATTAAATTGTTATATTGCACTATATTGCTCATTATCATTTGTGATTAAATTGTGATTAATTTTTAATTTCCCATAATTGTTAGAAAACCGATTCACCCCCCCTCTCGGTAGAGCCAACAAATCCTTCCACAAATCTTCTGTAATACCCTACCAAACCAAGAAAACTTCGTACCTCTATAATTGTCCTCAGTCTTTCCTAATTAAGCACAGCCTCCACTTTAATTGGATCAACTGATACTCCTTCCTTTGAAACTATATGACCAAGGAAAGCTATCTGATCTAGCCAAAACTCACACTTACTAAGCTTTCCATATAATTGTTTATCTCTGAGTATCTGAAGTACTAACCACAAGTGTTGTGCATGCTCCTCATAAGACTGAGAGTACACCAAGATTTATCAATAAAGACTATCACAAACTTAGCTAGATAGTCTCTGAACACCTCATTCATTAACCCCATAAAGGCTGCAGGGGAGTTCGTCAATCCAAAGGGCATCATTAGAAATTCGTAATGGCCATACCTAGTCCTGAAGGTCGTCTTCGAAATATCTTCCTCCTTAATCCTCAATTGGTGATAGCCCGATCTTAAATCAATCTTAGAGAAAACTGAGGCCCCTCTCAGCTGATCAAGCAGATCGTCAATCTTGGGTAATGGGTATTTATTATTTATCGTGGCTTTATTCAATAGTCGGTAGTCTATGCATAGTCTGAGACTACCATCCTTCTTCCTTACGAATAACACTGGTGCTCCCCATGGTGAGACAATGGGTCTAACAAATCCCTGATTCAATAACTCATGTAGTTGTTTCTTCAATTCTTCTAGTTCTACTAATGTCGTCCTAGACGGAGGTCTAGAGATAGGCTGAGTATCCGGTACCAAATCAATGGTAAACTCCAGCTCTCTCTCTGGTGGTAAACCGAGCAACTCATCTAGGAAAACATCCAAAAATTCACACACCACGGGTATATCCTCAATCCTCGTATGTTTTCGATCATCATCTGAGATGAGCACTTCATAACCTTCACATCAAAAGCAAATTTAATACTCTCAAAAGGTAACATCATAAATTTCAAATTGCCTACAAAAATTTCACACCTTTATTTCCTCAATATTTCAAACGTACACTATAAGGTTCAAGTAGGGAAAAAGTTATAATCTTAGTATAGTAGTCTAAACTCCCTCGATTGGTTGCCAGCCAATCCATTCCTAAAATTACATCAAACCCATGTATATTTAACATCATTAGATCTGCTAGCATTACTATATCTTCTACCTTTATTTCACATCCTCTACATATCATATTCGTTCTCTGGGACTCACGCGCAGGGGTATTTACATGTAGGATATACTCTAGAGGTTCAAACTTCAAATTTAAGCTACATGCAAAATGCTCAGGAATAAATGAATGCGTGGATCCCGAATCAATCAACACATGAGCCTTATCATTACAGATAGAGAGTGTACCTCTTATCCATAACGAACACACGTCCCACTGTGATGGGTTTCTTTCCTTTCTCTGCTACAGTGGCTCGTCTTAGGGGATTCACTTTTCGAGGCTGCGGTTGGGTAGGCTCTGGAGCATGTGGTCTCTAAGGTTGAGGACAGTCTTTTACTATGTGACCCATCTCTCTACATCTAAAATATCCATGGATCAACCCAGTATAACTTCCCTCATGCGGTCAGCCACAGTCTCTACAAACCCTTATCTCAAGCTTGACATCTCGAGGGGTCTCCCTAATTATGGGATAAGCTTTGGGTCTCTCCAATCTGCCCTTTTATACCTCAATCCTTCCTCTTCTGAAGGAACCTCTCCAAACATCTGCCTAAGAAATTGCTAGCCTCTTACCCTTATCTCTAGTCACTGCTCTGTACTCATTCTGGGATTGTACCATTTTGATTCCCCTCTCAATCTCTTATGCTTGTCTCAGAGCATCTCCAAACTCAATAATACGTAGCCCTATCAGTCGATCTCTGATGATGGGCTTTAGTCCATAGACAAATCTCTTAGTGCAAAGCTCTTCATCTATAAAAGTCTCGGGATCATATTTCAACAGAGTGGTAAACCAACTCTCATAATTATTCACAGACATATACCCTGTACCAGATTCCAAAATTCAACCTGCATCTTTCTCTGGGCAGCTCGTGGTGCATATTGGGCTCTAAAGGCCTTCTGAAACTCGTCCCAGCTAATCACACCCTGACGAGACATCAGAATACTCTTGGTAGTATCCCGCCAATCTCGAGCCCTCCCTTTCAACATATAAGCACCCATACTGACCCTCTCAGCATCCATGCATTCTAAATAGTTAAATATGACTCTCAACTAAGTCAGTTATTCCTCAACCTCTATAGGATCCTTTTTCCCCTTGAATGTGGGTGGATTCATTTTTAAAAAGTCCTCTAGTCGAACCATACTTCTGTCATCGGACTCAGTGGCAGGAGGCACCAGGTCCATCTGTACCAAGGGCGCAGGAGGTCCTTGTGGTGGTGTAGGAGTGGTACCCGAGGTATTAACTCTAAAATGTTACGCGAATAGCGCAGCCATTTGCTCAAAACCCTGCCGCACATCTGTCTCAATTTGGTTAAATCGAGAGTTAGGACTCTTCGGTTGTGGGGCAGGTGGCGGAGGTGGCTTTGCCTGCCTCCTCGAACGACCTCGTCCTCCACTCATTTTCAATCTCAATACGTTTCCTGCGCTTACACATTAAACTTGATTGAAATCTCAATCCTCAATTTCAGTTCAGGACAAAACTTATACAGACACTTGGGATGTATTCTATTTCACTTATCCGACACTGACAGTACTAAACACCCTAAGCTCTGATACCAAGAAAACTCTGTGACGCCCCAAAAGCGTAAAAAAACAGGGTAAATTTAAACTTATTTACATCAATATACAATTCTGGGTGCATTCCTGTGCAGTGTCATCCATCATCATATATATAGTGTAAAAGTTCACCTCAGGATCTCATCATCTAATATTTATATATCATACCATATACAATCCTCAATACATATTAATTAATCTTAATACATCCCATACATCATCGTTCATTAAGTGTCTGTAAATACAACTTTAGTCTGGGTACATGAAATGTTAAAATATACCTCAAAATAGAATATATGGCCTAGAGCTCAAGTCCTCCACTAGCCACTACTCCGTACGTCGTAGGAATCTCTCTTCACTTGAAGAAATCTGAGGGGGAATATAAAAATAGGGTGAGCTTCTAAATCGCTCAGTAAGGGGGATAAGGGACTCATTAATGAAATAATGATTTGCACAACAAAATCATTTTGTTTTGCAAGTGAAACCCAATAAACTCAGTAGAAAACGTAGCATGGAATCATTAAAACATCATATCTTCTCATTCCTCAAAGCTCATATAGAAACATAAGAGTAAATGACTTAATATAAAAATCATAGTCACAAGCATATGGAAATAAGGATGCGATAATGGCTTTTCTCATAAACGTGATAGAAATCACCTCAGTAATAATGCACGTGGCACAACCACCAAACATTATTTCATGTGTAAAACAGAGACTAGGCAAATAAAACTCATATAAAACATTCGTCATGGCACATTAAAATAATCTCCTTGGGTGCGGATCGCAAGCATCCTCAAAGAGGGAACGTCGATAATATGGTCATGTACATGGTGTATTGGTCTTACGTGTTACCAGAACAAGGCCCGGACTTACATGCTACCAGAGCAAGGCCTCTCCTCATGCACACTATCGGTCTTACATGCTACCAAAGCAAGGCCCGAACTTATATGCTACCAAAGCAGGGCCACCCAATATTACCAGAGCGGGGGTCAGCTCACGTTACCAGAACGAAGACATCTCTCGTTACCAAAACGGAGGAATATCTAACTTACATGCTACCAGAACAAGGCCCGGACTTACATGCTACCAAAGCAGGGCCCGATGTGTTATCACATGACATGCCTAAGTCTCAATAATAGCCATTATCATATAAAACCGTTTTGCCTTCACGTAAAACTTATAATGATTTCTCTCATAAAACTCATCTGAAAACCTTTTTTTTGTTCTCATTACAAAACATGTCAAAATCGAGCTCAAACTGGTAAAACCACGCACACATTTTTCAAATCTTAGTACGCCTTAACGTAGAGCCCAAATCCCGTTTCACATTTTAAACTCAAACGGCTTGTAAAACAATTTCACACTTTGTTTACAACTCATTAAAAATTGGGCCCCAACCGGCTATAAAATCGTGTGCAATAACTCAATCACAACTAAAAAACATGTTTGTTTTCTCAAAACATTTCATGCTACAAATATCAACACAAATCACATACACAAACGAGTTTAAGTTTTCCCTTGCCTCGCAGCACCTCGTATAGTGCAATCGTTTCCCCAAACAACAGACTAGCCTTGTATTCCTCTCTGGAACTCTCGAGCTGTCTTAACGATGTAAAAACATCATCAACACTTTATCACAAAATCCCCAATCTCAACATCGAGCATAATTGATCACATTCTCATTAAACATCTCAAATAACCTCACCAATTAACTTCTCATAATTTTTCAATATTCTATCAACCCTACTCATTTTTAGCTAATTCATCACCACGTCTACAACCACAATCGCAGAAATCTATTTCAAAATCAAAGATTAAGCTTAAAAATTTACCAAAAACTTGTGAAGTGTTTAATTCACGCCTCAGCTGAAATCGCCCTTCGATTTCCAAGTATGTTGTTCTCCTTTTGATGAGGAATAACTTTCCCTCTTACCATAACCTTTGATTCGAACGAAAATGAGCATTTTGAAGGAGAGAGAAAGCTAGTGATTTTGACCAAAATAGGGTTTTCGATTTTTTGGAGAGAGAAAAGATGAAATGCAGGAAAAACACAGGGGTCCTTTTATAGGCGGAGGGTAGAAGATCGATCTACTCCTGTAAGAGATCGATCTACCTTTGAATTTGGGAACGTTTTAGGTAACTTTTATGCCTACCAAATCGATCTGTTGTGGGGCCAAGATCGATCTCATAATCTTGAGGAGATCGATCTGCTCCTTGTGAGGAGATTGACCTGCATTTTACAGAAACATTTGGAGATCGATCTGCTCTTGTAGGAGATCGATTCCTTTAAGACAGAATCACAAGGAGATCGATCTACTTCTATTGGAGATCGATTTGCTCGTTCATATTCCTCATTCCTTGTCACTTTGGCCTACCAGATCGATCCCCTCTTCTCCAAGATCAATCTGGCCTCATAGTTTCACACTATGGTTGTACACTTGGCATAAAATCTCTTTATATAATTGTCGTAGTTTGCTCCATTGATTATTTCTCATTCAATACTCATTCATCACTTAGAACTTTCATTCCTTACCATCTCAATATATGAGTACATCACATTTAGCTCAACTAATTACACTTCATGTTCACATTACATAATCAGATGAGTATATAATTCACAGGTCTCACAAACTGACAAGTACCACACATATTGATTTCCTCAATATTATCCTCAAAGAAAAAGTACAAACTCTGATATCAAAGATTCACAATAACAAGTCTAACACTCAGAATCATTTAATCATAAGTCCTAACCCAAATTGGACTCCTCGTGTGTGTGTGTGTGAAAATGTCAAAGCCACTTCACAGTACATTACCCGGATCAGATTATGCAAACACAGTAAATGCAAAGTCAATGATAAGTGATCATTCCCATAAGTTTGCTTTTCACTTATCTCTCCACTAATGTAGTCACACGTAACCAAAGATCAATAGGACTTCATTCAGCTTGTAATGTAAGGTTAGGGCTAAGGTATGATAAAGTCGATTTAGGTTTAATTACCCCTCAACATGCATCACTTCTAGGATCTTTGATGTAAGAGCTCAAATTTGTTCCCCTAAACTTATTTATTTTGCTAAACATTTTTATTCTATTTTTGAATTTTTCTTCTTTTTTTTTTTTTAACTTTTCAATTTCACTATTACCTATAACCCATATGTACATAGCTCAAGATATATCCTAATGAAATTACACGCTTTTGGGGTAAGGGATAGGAAAATAGTGTTTAAGCTAAGGAAAAATGTGCAGGTGTATTTACAGAGAATAGCTTATTTGGCCCAGATGGGTGACTAGAGGTAAAATATGTACAAAGATGGCCAGAAAGGCTCAAACGATCCAAAGATGGCCTAAATCATCTCTCTAATTAAGTGTGATCTAATATTTCACCTCGAGATAAGATCAAACAAATTCTAGAATATATGCACAATATCAATTGAACAAATGCAATCCTATGTCCACATAAGCTTTCTCTAAATAAATATACAGATTTATGACATGACATGTGCATAAAATGAGGAAATCACAATTAGAATCAAAACAAATTCAAGAATTCAACTTCATGCTTTTCCTACAATCATGCTTCTTATTCAATCAAAGTCAAACTCAATCATGGGGTTAAATCATCGGAATATGGAAAAACTTCATGCTAAGTACTACATCATCCCAAAATCAAACAATGTAAGCTCATATTTTCGAAAATTTTTTTAGTTTTGCCCAAAAATTTGAAAAAATGCTCAAGTGATATCTCCACTCCCAAACTTAAAGTGCACTGTGTCCTCAGTGTGCAGATAATATAAAAATTGAAGCTCAAGAATAGAATACTCCCCTATCAGATGATGAAGAACAATTAAAGCTTGATGAGAACATACTGGTGCAAAGGCTAACTGTAAAAGAAACACAGAAAGAAAAAGTAAAAAAAAGAAAAAGAACTGTACAAAAAGTAAAAAGAGAGATAAAGCACATCAAATGTAGTTGAAGAAAATGACACTCAGCAGTAGGGTGAGAAGTAGGAGGGTCAGCCAAAGCGGTGACAAAACCTTGACGGTCAAATCCTCCTTAGCTCATCTACTTCCATCCTTCTCGCAGATATCTTGGACCCAAGCATTCAATCTTCCTTAAACTCCATCCTAAAACAATCTTGAGAGTCACCAGGGAACCTCAAAGATTTGAAAACATTAAATGTCACCTCCTGATTTAGGACTCTCATGGTCAATTCCCCCTTCTGCACATCAATTAATGTCCTACCAGTAGCTAAGAAAGGTCTGCCTAGAATAATGGGGACTTCCCTGTCTTCCTCCATATCTAACATAATAAAGTTTGCAGGGAAAATAAACTTGTCCACCTTAACTAGCACATCCTCAATGACTCCCTTCGGATATTTAATGGATCTGTCAGCTAACTGAAGGGTCACTGTGGTAGGCTTTGCATCTCATACTCCTAGCTTCTGGTATATGGACCAAGGCATAAGATTAATACTAGCTCCTAGATCACATAGGGCTCTACCAAAGAACCGATCTCCTATATGGTGCAAAGTATGGTAAAACTACCTGGATCTTTGAGCTTAGGGATAATCTCCTCTGAATAATGACACTACAATCCTCAGTCAATGCCACTGTCTCATAATCCTCTAATCTTCTCTTCCTCGAAAGGATATCCTTCATGAACTTCACATAACTAGGCATTTGCTCTAAAGCATCTGCGAAAGGAATGTTAATGTGAAGCTTCTTAAAAACCTAAAGAAATTTAGCAAATTGTCAATCAAGCTTCTGGTTTTGGAACCTCTAAGGAAAAGGTAATAGGGATCTAACTAGACGAAGTGTAGTGGTAGCAGGTGTAACATCAGATAAAGAGGAAGGTTGTGAAGAAGATGAAGATGAAGAAGCACCTGACTTAGTTTCCTTTGTAGCCTGATTATCATGTTCCTGCTCTTTCTGAACAACCTCTTTAGAACCTAAGGATTCTAACAATGTGGGTTTTACAAGACTGGACTTAACATGTGGTTTATCTAGCTCTTTACCACTCCTAAGGGTGATGGCCTTAACATGCTCCCTACCCTCTCTTTGCTTAACAAGGTTAACTTGAATATTACTGGGGAGGGTCCCTTGTGGACGCTGGCTAAGAGTACTAGCTATTTGTCTAACCTGGACTTCTAGATTTTTAATTGAGGTTACTTGATTTTGTAGGATAGTCTTGAACATCTCCTCAAGCGAAGGCTTCTTCTCAGCTGCAGCTGCTGGTGCAGGTAAGTGCTAGGGCTGCATAGGTGGTGGTAGTGTGGATAATGTTGAAACTAAATTAGGTGATAGGAATGATTAGAATGATGAGGTGGAAAATGCTGAAGTGGTGGTACATGAACAGGTGGAGCCTGAAAACTCGAGGGTCCCATAGGTCTAGAATTAGAAGATTGCCCCTGATTTTGGCTCCAAGAAAAATTTGGATGATTCTTCCACCCTGGATTGTAGGTGCTCGAAAAGAGATTGTTCAGTTGCCTTTGAGGTGGGGCAACGTATTGAATAGATTCTAAATTTAGTGGACACCTATCTACAGAGTGTGTACCACCACACAGATCGTATGAAATAAAAGGACTTTGGATAGCTAGAATAGGACTAGGACTATTGGCAGAATTATGCTCGGAACTGAGTGACTCTACCTTTTTCGTGAGATTGGCTATTTGAGAAGTCAAGGTAGACAGTGTGTCTAACTCATAAATATCTGTAGGTTTTTCTTAGGCAACTGCCTCTCCGATGACCACTGGTAATTGTGAGATGCCATCGTATCTAACAGACCATAAGCTTCCTCCTCCGTCTTACACATCAAGGCTCCTCCCACAGCAGCATCGACTATGGTCCTATTCTGGCTCGTGAATCATTATAGAAAGTTTGGACTTGAAGCCATAAGGGCAGGCCATAATGAGGACACTTCCTAAGAAGGTCCTTGTAACGTTCCCATGCCTCGTAAGGGTCTCAGAGTCAAATAGGGAAAAGGAAGATATGTCACTACGTAATTTAGCCATTTTGGAAGGAGGAAAGAACTTAGCTAAAAACTGATGGACTAACTCATCCCAGGTAGTGATGGATCCAGGCGGTAAAGAGGTCAACCAGTGCCTAGCTCTATCTCTAAGAGAGAAAGGAAATAACCTAAGCCTAAGTGCATCATCCGAGAGTCCATTATACTTGAAAGTATTGCGCACTCTAGAAATTGCCCTAAGTGAGCATGTGGCTCATCATGGGGAAGCCCACTGAACTGTAGCGAAGTTTGGATCATCTGGAGGATCGCAGACTTAATTTCAAAGTTGTTTGCTAGGACAGCTGGTGGCTTAATGCTAGTACAGTAACCTCCAATAGTCGAGACAACATAATCTCCTACAGTCCTAATTTTTTGTTTTCAGCCATCATGTCTTGCAGCGGAGCTATTATTTTTCTAGAGTCCTTCCTGATTTTTCCAAGTGTTCGTTCTATTTCAGGATCTAAAGGAAATCAATCAAAACTCTTGGCTCTATACAAACATTAAAAGTCCTCAAAATTTTTTATTTATTTTAATTTTTTTTGGGAAATAGTGAAAATTAACTAATCTAAATTAAGACTCTAAATATTTACAACCTAAGTATGTACAAAACTAGAAATATACCTAAGCATAATTTCACTAATATTAATCAATGGTTAATTGTGATTCCTCGGCAACGGCGCCAAAAACTTGACACGCGACGTCCTAAGTGACCTAGACGTGTAAACCGCAAGTACATGGGTCGTGCAAGTAATAACGGGAATTGAGTCCGTGATTATCATCCCACAGAGAATACAGTTAGCCTAACTAAGTACCAATTAATTTTACCCTAAGTATATCCTAACAAATTATGAATATTAAAAGGGTGATCTACAAGGTTTAACCTGAAACTACTGTAAGATAATAAAAATATGAAAGCTATAAAATAAATAAAATAGAGAAAAAATTACTTACAGAGCTCCAAGCAAATAAAAGCAATAACCTGCAAAAGAAAAATATTGAAACTAAAATTAATTAGTGCAAATAGTATAAAGATGCAAATAAAAAAAAATAAGGAAATGAAACTAAATAGAATAAAACTAGACAATCCTAATATAAAAATAAAATTTGCATGTATTTAATCTAATTAATTTAACAAAAATAAAAATGCAAATTAATCTAACCTAAGATCTAATGAAATAAAATTCATATATAAAAAGCAATAAATAATTACTAACTTACTAAAATGCCTAAATTAAAAATAAAATCTACACTAAATCATGCACGAGAAATAATTAACCCCAAAATATATGCATGAAAATAATTAAATTAAAATTTTAATTGCATAAAAGAGAGAAATCAAGATTAATCTAAACTCAAATCTAAAGCTATTAAATTTAATAATCCTAAACCAATGCAATGTAATTAAACTAATGAAATATTACCTAACTCATTAAAAAGTACAATAAATTAAAATACACTAAACTATTAAAAATAAACTTCTTGAAATATTGGAAACTAAACTACAAAATAACTACAAACATTAAAACATTAGCTAAACATGCTCTCGGCTGAACACTTCTTTCTGCCATACTGTACTCTGCAGTAGGCGGCAACATTTTGTTCTGCCGTGCACAACAGTCTGCATTGTACCCATGCTCTTTGCACTGTACCACCGGCATATGAGCCACGTCCTGCAGCTCTGCTACACACGTCCCAACAACACAACACCACCCTATCCAGGTAGGCCAACACAGCAGAAATGGCGTCCTGCTCTAGGCACGTACTCACGTCTAGCAACAGTCACAGCCCGTCCGGCCTTCAACCAGTCCAGCCTCCAGCAGCAAAGTGATAGCAGTGAATGGAAATAGAGAAGTAACTTAACAGGATGCAAAGAAATTTGTATCAGCTATTAACAAGGAACTGGAATAATAAACAACATATGAACAGTACAAATGAATTAAAACAGAGCACGATGTTTGTCTGCCATTATCACAGCCAAGCTCTCAAACCAGCCAGGTACATTCTCTCCGGTTCAGCTAGTCATGATGTTATCCTTTAATGGAACACTACTGCAAATGCACAGGTCAGTTTTCGAGTATAGAGTAAATATGAATATCGTCCCACAGGGAACTGTATCTACCGCTAATCACTGTAATCAATAACCTTGATCTTTATTTAGAAAATTTATGAATGTTGGTTAAAATCCTATTTATTATTCTAACTATTAACTACGAAACAAATTAATTAAAACAAATTACAATAATTACGAATGAAAATATCAATAGCAAAATATTCCTAGAAACCGATTTCACCTAACTAGGGTTCATACAATTCCTTTGATCAATTGTTCTTTTGATTTCAAATTGTTTATAGCCGAAACTATTTCCTGTTGATCTCTCCCGAGTCTTAAACAGTCATACCCAATTTACCTAATCCTAACCTCTCGATTCAGAATTAAATAATAGAGTTCATTAAGCAATAATAATTTGTTTCTCTATGGCTCATAAGAATTGTCAACTTCCCGATTCAACAATGTCCTATGTTAATCTACCCTTGTGCATATGAATAATCCCCTCTCCCGAGTGTCGTATTATTATACTAATTCATCTAATCGGTGGCCAATCAACTAGAGCATTAAGAATAAGTAGATTAAATAAACATAATTGAAATAATCCAAACAATGTCACAAAGTAATTGCAATATGCCCAAAGTTGGTTACATCGATTCTAGGAAAAAGGAGTTTAGTTCCTAGACCTCATAATAAACATCCAAGAAATCCAATTTAACATCCCAAGAACAAAATTGGTGGAAAAAGATGAAAAAGATGAAGTTTCTATGGAGCTAAAGTAATCTTAAAGTCTTCTGCCTCAGCCTCCTCTGTAATTCTGATAAAAAAAATATTTATAATGTTTCTAAGTACTAAAACACGGAAGGCCACGTGGCAAAACAATGTTTCCCTAATCAGACTGCTATGCTGCGGCAATGGTATTAATTCCTTAAATTTGCTCTGCACTGTCCAATTTCTTTTATTGCTGCAGCATAAGTCACGATCAGCACCTTGTAACTTCAATTCTTCACGGAATCATCAGAACCAGCTCCAAAAGCTTTAACTTCTCCAAATCATTCTGTTTCCTGCACAAGTGCACAAAACACATAAAGCATACCTAATATTGCAAAGAACAAATCAAATAACTAAGTAAAAAGGGTCCTAAACATATATAAAATTCAGTGCTAACAAATACCCCCAAACTTAGAAATTCGCTTGTCCTCAAGCAAGACATACTAGACTCAAAAGAAATAAAGACTCAAAACAAATAAAGACTCTCAACCATACTCAGCTCACATGCTTGTTATACTATATTGGGATTTTCCTCAAGAATTCACAAGATTCTCAACTTAAGACAAATTTCAGATTTACATTGTTCAAGCCAACCAAAACAAACTAATCCGCTTTCACTTGTCACTTTCCACTTGTGTGTGTGTGTACAATCAATTACTCAAATTCACGCACTCAAGTGTTAGTGCAAAACCTAAATAAGAATTAAATACAAGACTTCATATGCTTGAATTAACTACTACTCTCCACTAATAGAGGCTCATGCATAACTAGGAATCGAAAGGACTTTTCAAGGGTTGTAACGTAAGGATCGGGTTTAGGTGGGATAAAGGATATAATATGAAGTTCAATCCACCTAAAGCACTATAATCACCTTTGGATTTAATTTGTTTTGAACTCATGAATCACTACCCAACTTTATTCATTCTCGAGTTTGATTTCTCTTTTTTTTTTTAAATCAATATGAACAGTGTCATACCCCTGAACTTAAGATTTTTCACTACTTGTAACTGCATATGACACTCAATTTACATCAAGACCCAAGAACAAACCATGTTGTAATAATTAAGTTCATAAACCAACAATTTAAAAACCACCCTTGTTTTCTTTTGAGCTCATCCCCTAATCCAAAATTTTGATTACTAGCACTTCAAGTAAGGGACCAAAAGAAAAAGATAATCAAACAATTAGGCCATGGCTTGTAATATGGTTAGATAACAATAAAATGGAAAAATTAGGCTCAAAGGGTTTTCCAAAGGATTAATGTAATTAGGTAGGCTTGAAAGGCTGAATCTCTAAATAAAAATGGCCTAGATCATTTTCCTAATCATGCATGGTCTATCAATTTCGCCTTAAGTAATAACTAATCAAGTTCTAGAGTCTTTTTGGTTTCACAAATCAACACAATAAGTACATAAACTGAATATGATTGGTGCATAAGTTTAAGTGAAAAGATTCAAGTGAAGCTTTCTATTCACATACCAATACTCAAACAATAAAGTCATCCATTTAAGCAAAAGTTGATCAGTTCTTGCAATATCCATCTTCGGCCCCAATCTAGAAAACTAACCTTTAAAACTGAGTATAATTGTCACACAAACATATAAATTTGAAACAAATAACAACTGCTAAAAATACTGAAATAGGCACATAAAGCATAAGGCACAAAGCACAGCCAGTACAGCCATAACTCCCCCCAAACTTAGAACTTTCATTGTCCTCAATGAAAAAAATAGGAAAAAGTGTTAAAAAGGACTTCCCTGGGGTAGTTTAGCTGTCCTAATCCTCCTCTGAGCCAACCTCAGCATCAGCGTCCTCTAGTGCATCTTCTTCCATGTCATCATCATCATCAGCTGCATTTCCCTGTTGTGGCATACACCATTGTGGTGGTAAGGGAAATTCCACCTCTCCTTCACGACCCCTCAGATTTAGGTATTGCACCAACGACCGATTGTAATTGGCAACATACGTAAAGAAAGTTCGATAATCTTTGTCATTGTTGCGCACCTCCATCCGTAACTCTTTAATCTCATTAAGCACAGTCTCAACGGAGCTTGAAGTGGTAGACGGTGCAGCTGATGGGCCGGCAGAAGTGTCACGACCCGTTCTACCAAAATTACTACAAATTTTTCACTTTTTCTATAATTCTCACCTCCTCGTGACAATTTCCATTTTAACGAGTTGGGCTATGAGTCAGTAATAATCCCAACTCTTATCCCATTTGACCATATCATTCTTACCATGGTAATAATGTTAGAATTTCAGACAGTGTAATAATGAGTACATATATTATACAACTGTAAGCACATATGTTTTTATATATTTACCTCCCCCATAATTATATTCGTTACAAAACTGTGCTATTATTTGTTTAAATACAAAACTGTACGATGTGTATACCTGATTTACGATGGGAGTAACGAACAACCAGGAATGCAGTCTTTACCCGCTCTCAACTACTGTAGATGCTCTGTGGAGGGTGGAAAATGAAAGGGTGAGCATAACTAGCTCAGTAAGGTAATAATGTAAGCAGGTAGATAACTATACTATCTACGTGCTGATAATGTCATGATATAAAATCGTTTACATTTGGAGCATGAGGTAAGATTAAAATGATGCCACATGTATGTATATATCATATAAGAGAAATCATGAAATCGACATATAAAACAAACATAAAAAAATCATCATGTATGACATCTCATGCTCGTCACATTAAAACTTATTAGTTTCATCATAAACTCATTATGTTAAAACTTATTTGTTTCATCACAAAACAACCATATCAAGGCTAAACCCATCCCTCGGGAATACCTTGATTTATTAAATCGCATCTCATTTAAAAACATAAATCGGGAGATTACCCCTCCTTCGGGTTTGTCCTGGTCTATTCAGACCGTATGATATCATGTGAGGCATGTAGGTTACTATATGAAAATCGAGGACTATGGCCATATTATGTCCCTGTGATCCCAGGCTACACAGATCTCGGTGTGAGGGGCATCACAAGTGTAACGAGAGGTGGGGTCAAATCCTACCCACAATAATATCAAGTAACATCATCGAGTCATCATGACTGCATGGTACAGTGTACTCCGTGTGACATATACGGTACAACGTACTCCGTGGACCCATATCATAGTCTGGGGGTGCCTGCCGTAGGTCTTATCCACCCCAATACTATGTCGATAACCAACCCATGTCTCAAAGTATACGTACGAGCTTATTAACTCTCTACAACACACAGTCTACATGAGGCTTCCGCACAGACTATATGCATGTCAACTCACGTCTATGTGAGCGAAGCTCCAGCGCGATGCTATGCATATCATGATATCTAAAATCTCATGCAAGCGAAGCTCTAGCACGATTTTTTTGTACACACACAAATTTCTCGTACGAGCAATGCTCCAGTACGGCTTTTTATGAGTAATAAATCAGTAAAATTTAGTGCGAGTAAGACTCTAGCACTCTTTTTACTCGTATAAATATGATACGTGGCTCAATCTTGATAAAACATCTTTTAAAACCATAACCAGTACAAACCGGTACCCTTTCGTATAATTCATGAAATCAACAGCCAACCTATGTGTATATTTGCTTAAATCAAAGCAATACATTCATATAAAACATTAAAACATGATAATCATGCAATTTATTTGCCTTACTACCCTTTTTGTAAATTTTACTCCTAGGGGTAATATCGTCTTTTTATTTATTCACCCATGCCCCGATTTTCGTAAAAAGTATTATTTTGTTTCTAGATACTTTAAGAAATTATAGGCCCTGTAAATCCCTTCAAAAATACGTATAGATATCTCTATGCACCTACAAAATTCCCTTACCTGGAATCACGCGCAAACTTATCCCGTCTCGATAATACCCGATCTCTCAATCCAAATGCGCACCAACCAAGTCTACGGAATTGAATATAACCACATATTTGGGTCAATTCACTTACCTTTATCAGTATGTCACATTCACTGATCAATCTAAAGTATTGGACCCGTTTTACTTTATTGGGCCCAATTACACCTTAATGGACCTCGACCCATTGTCAGCCCGTTTATACTTATTAAATCTCTTCTTCGGATTTACTGGGCTCATTCAGCTTAGCAATAATCATCGAGCTTCGTTCCAAACTCGTTGGATAGCCCGTATACTATTTACGATAATTACGTTCCAATTTCGAATAATATTCCTTTTTATACAGAATTAATCCGTAAATTTCGTAAAATAATCGAAACTCTGTATTAAAGGAATCATATTATCATAATTAAAATATAATCATATTATCATAATTAAAATATACTTACCCAATATGATACCGGCTACGAAAATCGAAGCTCAATCGGCTCTCGGTTGGGCTCTATCGTAAAATTGCATAATTAGGTAAATTCGGGTTATTTTCCATTAAATATAATATTAATTAAATTATCGATATTTACCCGTAGGTCAATCTCGACCATTGGTCAACTTACCCGAATCTCGAGTCATCCTCGATAATTTTTCTTTATTTTTTCCCTTTTTTCTTTTCTTTTCTTTTCCTTCCCTTTTTCCTTCATTTTCCTTCCTTTTCGGTCCAACCAAACGGTGCCGTTTTTTGTCTCTTTGCCGTTGTCGGTGTTTTCGGCGGTTTCTTTGATAGCTACCGGTCTCAAAAGGACCACCTCTTCCTCTCGGTCACGTCAGTTGCCCCCATTCACACCCAGCAGCTGTGGTTCATTAGGAATCGACCCGTTTCTTCTTGATTTTTCTTCTCCTCCAATTGATGGTTTTCCGGCCTCCAATCGGCGCGTCTCCGGTGCCAACAACTTCGTCGGCTTCTCGTCTTCCTCCTCGAGTCTTCGTCGGCGTCGTTGATCACCGGTGTCGTGGTCGTGGGTCTCGGGTTTCTGCGGGTCATCTTCGATTTTCGTTTCTCGGGTTTTTTCTCGATTCCAATTTCAGTTCTCTTTTTATTATTATTATTATTTATAAATTATTTTATTATTAAAATAATCATTAAAATATTCAAATATATTTTAAAATATCTGTAAAATCTATTATTTTATTCCAAATTAATTTATTTAATTTTATTTAATTTATTTATTATATTTTTAACCATTTTTTGGGTATAATTTCTCCGTATTTTCGGGATATTGTCCCGAGTGACTTTTCGGTATTTCTAAAAATTTCGGATCTTGATCAATTGGACTCGAAATTGTATAATTTCCTCATTATTGATCAAGATATCCTAAATCATTCTTTTTAATTAAAATTCTCTTTCGAATGTATACCGGATTTCGATCTTTTGACCTTTTTCACTGCACTTGTTTCAGAACCAATTTAACCTGATTTTCCTTCATACATCTACTATCTTTTCTTATTTTAAATTCGTATTTTTCGTCGACTTAATTTCGATCCCTTTCGTTTGACCTATGGCCATCTCGACCCGTATTTGGCTACTGCATACATTCACCAATATTTCGTTTTATTCTATTTGCAAATTTAATTCAGTCAAAGCTCTTCTTATGATTCAATCAATATGTGGAAGTGTACATCACATGAATCATAAGGAAATACATCAACAAGTAATAAAAAATGGGTCTTACAAGAAGTACCAACAGAAGGTGGTGCAGCAGGAGTAGCAGCTTCTCGCTGAATTAGAGGTACTTTAGGATTTTTGAAAGTGATTGCAGATTTCCTTGCCAATCATGGTTCAAGCTCAGTCCAATATACTCCATATTTCTTACAGAGTCCACAAACCAAGGAAGGGTGAGGTAAACCCCTTCTATTCTCTCTTCGTATGAACTCTTGCATGGACTAAAAAATATTGGCTCCAAAATTAACAATCTTTCCAGTCATAATACAGTAAAGGAGAGCAGCTCTGTCCACATCTACACTACTTTTATGGGTAGTAGGCATGATTCTAGAACAAATAAAATCATACCATTCATGAAGACCATATTGAAGTCGATTGGAAGGGAATGCCATAGATTCAGCTTCTGGCCTCTTCTGCCAATGGGTGTATAGGACTGTTAGTTCGTTAATGACCCTGACCAGCTCATCATAATCTATGTGCAGGGTTGTGACATAGCTGGTATACTCATCTTGCACCCCTTGCAGAAGGTCCAGATACAGATTAATGGCATTGGCATTGTAGGGAACAAGAACACCCCTAACTTCTGAAGTCGAATGAGTGCTCTCCATGGCATTGGCATAAAATTCTCGAACCACATCAAGGATGACATCTTCAGGTTCTCTGCTAATTTCAACAACCTGAAATCCCTCAGATACTCAGAGTACATATCCAAGCCACCAACGTCAGGCCGAAAGCTCCTCTCAATAATCATGTTTTTACCCATGATTTTCTTAAATTTTGTTACTGCCTAGTTGTTTACAAACCGAGAGGGATCATACTCGATTATGACTGGCTCTTCCCTCTGTGGAGATGGGGCTGAACTACCAGTAGCTTGACTCCAACTTTCCAGGTTTCGTCTGGATCGGGCTTTAGGTGCCATTATCCACCCAGTGATTCACAAATTATCAAGAATAATTTTCAACTAAACCCAATCGGACGAACACACAAAACAGACCCAAAAATTTCTTCACAACCAGAATTACTTCAACAAAGATTTATCAAACCGAGAAGGACTTCAAAAATCCAAGTGGTAAAAGCCAAAAGGATAGCCGCTCGAGGATCGAAAACTATTGAAGAAAGAAGGAAAATACCTGAAACTGAAATCACATAGAGACGTGCTGCAGTGTCTGTTGTTACCGGTGCTGGTCTGTTGTGATGACCCGAAAACGCAAAAAAATGAGCTTTTTTTATATCCTTTACTTAAGTTGTATTCCTATCAGTGCCAATTTCTTAATCTTTCGTTAATGTACCAAGATGCAGTTTATAATCGCAACCAGTCGATTTCAATTTCTTTTCTCTACTTATCAGTACGCCTATTTTCAATCCCACACATTACATATCCAGAATATACGTAAAGTTTAAACTGCGTTACTACTACTTTAGTTACATTCATATTTCTTATTTTACATCCCAAAACATTATTACAACATTGTTTATACTTTACCGGAAGTCTGGTAGATAAAGTAAATATACCTTACTAGTACTGAGGATAGCCTGGAAGGGCTGAGTCTGCCTGTCCACAACTATTGTACGGTAGGTAGGGGTGACAATTTACTTATGATAATCTATAAGGTAAAAATAAAGGGGTAAGCTCTTCAAGCCCAATAAGACATGCATTTAAGGCAATCTTAGCATTAAAACATGTAAATGCAAAATATTGTGATATAAGCTTTATAAAAAATCATGCACGTGAATATTAACCGAAACATATTTAGTTTCGAAAGACAAGTCAAAGTACTTGTGAAATCATAATGGTAGCATGTAATTTATAAATCATGCATCTTATAAATCACGTAGCATGTAAATCATGTAACAAATATCCCATAGGAAATCATTCACATAGCATATATCACATAACTCATTTAAAGAGCAAATCAAGTCAGAGTATATAATATTTAAATCATAAAATTTAGTACTCTTTCTTTCAAATAATATTGATTCTTTTCATGGAGACTAGGCAGCATTTTCATTACGACATGAGTCGTATTCATGTATGCATTTCACATAGGAAATTTGCATAGATGCTTCACTTATACTTAGTACCGATGGCCATGGTAAGGACTATATACTGGATCATGGTCTTACAGAGCCCCTCGCCACTAAACAAATATTTCCTTTAACAGAGAGTGTCGTAAACATCATACTGAGTAGTATAAATACCTGACGCAGTTCAACATGCACTACAAGGGACTAAACGTACACCAGGTGGTATGAGGCATGTTTCCACAATGGTTCAAACCCCACACGACAATTTAAGATAGCTCTCATAGCTTACATATAGACTCAGTCTTAAAACATTTTGTTGAAATCATTTCTCAGGTCCGTTCACCCGTAAACTCGTAGAAAATCATATATCGGGTCCATACACCCGTAAATTCATAAAAAATCACATCTCGGGTCGGTTCACCCGTAAATTCTTAGAAATCATATTTTTAATCATTTCTTGGGTCTATTCACCCGTAAAGTCATAGAAATAATGATTTAATCATATTTCGGGTCCATTTACCCGTAAATTCGTAGAAATCATATTTTTAAATCAAAATTCGAGTCTTTTCACCCATAAACTTGTAGAAATCATATTTTTAATTATATTTTGGGTCCTTTCACCCGTAACTTGTAGAAATCATATTTTTCATTTTCACGTAATAAATTTCATTTAAAACATGTCACAGATATCGAAAGTACATTTTTGAAGAGCTCAAAAAATAGGGTTTTTCTTTCAATTTTCTCAATTTTTGAAAGCATAGTAACTTTTCTGGGTTCGAAATTATTATTCGTAAAAACTAACATTCGCAACACATTTTTAAACTGAAGTAAGGTATTTGAATACCAATACTACTTTAAATCACATCCCTTACCTTGTAGATCGTAGGGCAGTGCAAACTTGTCGGGTTTCGAAATTACCTCGATTTACGTGTCAAATTCCCGAACTACCCAAAACGATATCCATTCATCATTTATTGATCAATTTCATCTTAACATACTCAATTTTAATTTATCTTCTCAAAGTTTGACCAATTTTGACTTTTCGGTCAACTTTTTCAGTTTTCTTGATTTTATCGATTTAGTGCCGTTTTTGGAAAATTTCATTATTCTAATTTCTCATTTCATTACTTCATTAACCTTATGACTCATTCAAGTTCATAAATCAAGCTAGTCACTTGGTCAAATTTTCAATTCTTTCATTTTTCGATTTTACACTGAGTTAAACTATAAATCGGGCTTTCTCGGTATAAATTTAACTGTTAATAACCTTAGATCCATCAAAGTTTTCACATAAACACATGAACACCATGCTATCCAGACCTCAAATCATTCTTAGATGTTAAATCATTTAAGTCCATTTAACTAAAAATCTTTCAACAATACCAAATAACAACATATATGACTTCATCATCATCCATCAACTTTACCTCAGGTTTGACCAAGGTTAACCACGTTTTTCTTCCTCAAAATTGATTCAAAACTGTTATTTAACATGAATAGAGCTTAGAAACATCAAAAAGTACAAGAAAACTCAGCCAAAGAATAAAAATTCCAAGTTCTTCACTTACCAAAAACATGGCAGATCCGTCGACCGTTTGTCTTTTGAGTTTTTCACCTAGAAAATGAACTTATTTGTGGCTTATTTTCTTATATGTTATCGAGGACTGGATGAGGAATATTTTATCCTTTTGGACGACACTTGAATCTGGCCGGAAGGTGGCCGAAGAAATCATATACTGAGGGGAAAGGGAGGACGTCGGTGGGAATGAAGGGAGGAGAATACCTCTCGGCCTCGAAGTCCTTTGGGGTTGATTTTTATGCCCCCTGAAAGATCCTTAAGTCTAAGTTGAGATTTGAAAAAATTGGCTCAAATTGACTATCGAAAGGTCTTCAAATTTGACAAACATGAGGGCTGGGTCGACAGGCTAAAGGGGACAGATTTCTATCCTCTTCTAGAAGAATTCAAGAAAAATTATTCTAGTCCAATTTTCTCCAAATTTCCACTTCTCAAGTGTTATAATATGTCTCTAGTATGTTTCATAAAAATTTGGGGGTCACTTTTTTAAGAAACTTTACCCGATTGAGCCCATTTTGCTCGATTTGGTCAATACCGAGCAAAATGGCTTAAAGTTTTCAATTTATCTTAACAATTAATTCGATCCCCGAAACCTCCACATTTCCACTTGATTTTGATTTCTCAAGTAAATTTGATCTTATATTAATTTTCTACAGACTCATAATAATTTTCAGAAATTTCTAGAATTTATTCCGGATTTATTCTCTTTTTTGAGCCCATTTACTCGATTTAGTGCAAAACCCAAACCTTACTAACTTTTTCACTTTCAATCCCTTAGTTTTCATTTATAAACATCAATTCATACTCAAACATGTAATTGTTAAGAAATTCTCGATCTTAGAGCCTTACCTCGATTTATGTGCCCATGGGCCCCACGTCACTAACCTGAGTGTTTCGGTGGTTTCGAGCCTGCATAATATTATTTCGAGTTCTCAATTACTTCTTAGTTTTACAAATAAGAAATAAAGTGAGAAAAATTTGGGTTTCACATTTCTCCCCACCTTTTAGGAATTCGATCCTCCGAATTCAAACTGGTTCATCGAATAACTGCGGGTACTTCTCTTTCATGTGGCTCTCTAGCTCCCACGTAGCTTCTTCTGTCGAGTGGTGTTGCCAAAGAACGTTTACCAGTGGAATCGTCTTAGGTCGAAGTACCTTCTCTTTCCTGTCGAGGATCCGGATCGATTGTTCAATATAACTCATGTCTTCATGAATCTCCAATGGTTTGTACTCTATGACATGAGAAGGGTCTGGATAATACTTCCTCAACATGGAAACGTGAAAGACATCATGTATACCCAACAACTGTTGGGGTAGTGCAAGGTGGTATGCAACGTCTCCCACTTTCTTCAATATTTCAAATGGACCAATGAAGCGAGGACTGAGTTTCCCTTTCTTTCCAAAACGTGTGACACCTTTCATCGGAGACACCTTTACAAATACAGAGTCCTTAACTTAAAATTCCAGAGGATGTCTTCGCGCATCTGCATAACTCTTTTGCCTACTTTGTGCTGTCCTCAATCTATCACAGATTAACTGAACACCTTTAGTTGCCTGTTCAACTAGTTTGGGAAGAAGTATTTTCTTATCACCCATTTCTTCCCATGCAATTGGGGATCTACATCTCATGCCATATAGAGCTTCATAAGGAGCCATACCAATGCTAGCATGATAACTGTTATTATAAGAAAATTCAACGAGAGACAAATGATCATCCCATGAGCCCTTAAAATTTAGTGCACATACCCTTAACATATCCTCTAAGGTTTGAATAGTCCGCTCGGACTGACCGTCTATCTGAGGATGATAGGCGGTGCTCAAATTCAGTCGAGATCCCGTGGCTTCTTGGAAACTAGTCCAAAACCTCAAAGTGAACCGAGAATCTCTATCAGAGGTAATACTCACGGGGCTCCATGTAATCATGCCACCTCTCAGACATACAGTTCTGCTAGCTTGTCCAGAGAATCAGTGCTCTTAATGGCAAGAAAATTGACACTCTTTGTCAGTCTGTCCACAATCACCCAAACTGCATCATGACCTCTTTGGGTCCTGGGTAACCCCATAATAAAATCCATAGTAATATGCTTCCATTTCCAAGTAGGCACTGGTAAAGACTTAAGCAGTCCTACTGGCTTCTGGTGCTCAGCCTTAATCTGTTGGCAGACTAAACATCTAGCCACAAAATCTGCCACATCTTTCTTCACACCTGTCCATCAATACACTTTTCGGATATCATGGTACATCTTAGTACTACCTGGGTGCATGGTGAATCGAGAACAATGGGACTCTTTTAAAATACTCTCTTTCAGGGTGTCATCATGGGGTACATAAATACGGCCCTAAAATCTCAACAACCTATCATCATTGACCAAGAATTCTGACTACGATCTCTCCTCGGCCTGACTAACCATATCTAGTAATTTCTGATCATTCCTCTATCCACACTCTGATTTTATCCAGTATACTGGGCTCTATCTGTAGGCTAGCTATAAATCCATTCTTAACCTTATCAACACTAAGTTTGAGATCGACGAACTGTTCTAACAAGTCCCATTCTCTAATCATCATATAGGACACCATACCCTTTCTACTGAGGGCATCTGCCACTATATTTACCTTGCCCGGATGGTACAAAATCTCACAGTCATAATCTTCAGGAGCTTTATCCATCTTCGTTGTATCATATTCAGCTCATTATGATCAAAAATATACTTGAGACTCTTATGGTCAGTGAAAATTTGAAATTTTTCCACATACAAGTAATGCCGCCATATCTTCAATGCAAAAATTACTGCAGCCAACTCCAAGTCATGAGTGGGATAGTTACGTTCATGGTCCTTTAGCTGGCGAGACCCATAAGCTACCACTCTACCATTCTACTTTAGCACACAGCCGAAACCCTGGTATGAGGCATTACTGTAAACTGCAAATCCTTCTGAACCACTCGAAATGGTCAAGACTGGTGCTGTGGTCAACCGGCGTTTGAGCTCATGGAAGCTTTGCTCACACTGATCAGACCACTCAAATGAGACATTCTTACGGGTCAATTTAGATAGTGGAGCTGCAATCCGAGAAAATCCTTCGACAAACCTTTGGTAGTATCCTGCTAATCCAAGGAAACTCCAAACCTCTGTCACTGTTATCGGTCTCTCCCATTTTAAAACTGCATCCACTTTGGACGGATCCATAGACACCCCATCCTTAGATCTATGTGTCCGAGGAAGGCAATCTGTTCCAACCAGAATTCACATTTACTGAATTTTCCATATAATCTCTTCTCACGAAGAGTCTGGAACACAATTCTCAAATGTTACTTGTGCTCCTCCCGAGACTTAGAATAAATCAGTATGTCATCAATGAACACAATCACAAATTTATCCAAATATTCTCGAAAACATCATTCATCAAATTCATAAAGGCAGCAGGGGCGTTAGTCAGTCCAAAGGGCATCACCAAAAATTCATAGTGCCCATATCGGGTCTAAAAGGCTGTCTTGGTACATCAGCCTCCTTAATTCTTAACTGATGATAACCCAATCTCAGATCTATTTTAGAGAACACTGAGGCCCCTTTTAATTGATCGAATAAGTCATCTATCCTTGGTAGAGGATACTTATTCTTTATCGTTGCCTTATTCAACAGTCTATAATCAATACACAGGCGAAGACGACCGTCTTTCTTTCTGACAAACAGTAACGGAGCACCCCATGGAGACACACTCGGCCTAATAAATCCCTTATCGAGCAATTCTTGTAACTGCTTTTTTAATTTCTCTAATTCGACTAATACCATTCGATAAGGTGGCTTGGAAATAGGCTAAGTGTCGGGTACCAAATCAATTGCAAATTCAACTTCTCTCTCTGGTGATAGCCCTGGTAAATCTTCTGGAAAGACATCGAGAAACTCATATACAACTGAAACATCTTGAATACTTGGTGGTTCCCGACTGTTGTCAGAAATAAAGGCAGTATAGCCTTCATATGAATTATACTGTTAGCAACGTTTTAATTTATTAACCACTAATTTCGTAAAATTTAACACCATGAATTTTATTTATTCTTAACAAAACATACATCAAACTTTTCGGGTAAAGAGAAAGTCAGGGTCTTAGTGTACAGTCTAAACTTACACGATTAGCAGCTAGCCAATCCATACCCAAAATTACATCAAAACCAGACATATTCAATAAAATTAGACATGCTAACAGCTTTCTACCTCCTACCACGATTTCACAATTTTTACATATCATATCCGTCAATTGAGAGTCATGCATAGGTGTACTGATATGTAACATGGGATTTAAGGATTCAGGTTCTAAATGCAATTGACATGCAAATTGTGGGGAAATAAAAGAGTGTGTAGCACTTGAATCAAATAAAACATATGCGTAGCAATTACAGACCATAAGCGTACCTCTGATAGTATCGGAGGAGATGTCAGTTGTCTCTCCATCTATCGCTCGCACATGTCCCTGTGCAATGGGCCTCTTACCATTCTCTGCAGTTGTTGCTCTCCACTGCGGGACCTGTCTCTGGGGAATTTGTACTTGCTTCTTAGGCTGTTTTGGTTGTTCTTGAGATTCACAAGGTCTCATTAATGGTCAATCCTTAATCATGTGCCCTACCTCTCCACACCTGAAACAAACATTAGTAGCCCAACGACATTCACCAACATGTATCTTACCACAGTTCTTGCACCGCGGCACTACTATCCCAGGGCTTCGAGCAGTTGCAGCACTACCCATGGGATCTTGGGCTTCCCAGCCCATGTCTGAGGCTTATCTATTCTTTGCCTCTTTGACTGACTCTTTCTCATATCAAATCGAGATGCTTATGTCCTTTTTCCTTTATCTCGATCCTTAGCTTTGTACCCATGCTCAGCTTAGGTCACATCTAAGCCCCTTTCAACTTCTTAAGTTCGACCTAGAGCATCCTTAAAATCTTCAAATCGAAATCCCAATAATCTATCTCGGATCCCTGATCTCAGACCTATCAAGAATCTCTCAATTTGGCGTGCTGGATCCCTAAGGGTGTTAGGATCATATCTCAAAAGGGTAGTGAATCGACTTTTATATTGATCAACAATCGAACTGCCCTGAGTTAGATTCAAAAATTTTGCCTGCATCTTCTTTTTTGCTATAAGCGAATATACTGGGCCCTGAGTGCATCTAGAAATGCCTCCTGTGTAATATCTACTGGATTATCAGCTAAGGTTTTTTGTGTGGTCCTCCACCAAAATTTTGACCTCTTCCTTGAGCATATAATTGGCTATAGTTATTTTTTCTTCATCCGTACAACCCAAATACTGAAATACTGAATCAAGCTCTATTAACCATCCCTCAGCCTTAATCGGATCCTTTAACCTTGTAAATTTTGAGGGACACATTTTTAGAAATTCTCGCAGCCTCTGGGTGTCTCTAACATCTCTAGGCTGTGGAGCTATAGGCTGAGGTACTAGGGCTGCTGGAGGATTCTGTGGTGGGGGAGGAGGAACCTGTGCTGGTGTAGGAGTGGCTTCAGTACCAGGGGTGTTTGCCCCAAACTACTGGGCAATAATGGCAGTCAATGCATGTACTGTTTCCTCGAGCCTCCTTATTCTCTCAGTGGGGCTCTTAGGTTGAGGGGGAGGTGGCGAAACAAGTTGTGCCTATTTCCTTGGACGGCCTCTCCTACCACGCATAATTTCAGTAAACGTTTACCTGTACGTACACCCAAAATTTTAGTCATGACTTAACAGATATACTTACTTTACAACCAGACAAGCATAGACATTTTGGGATGTAATCTGACTTTTTCATTTGACACTGACAGTACTAGAAAACTTTTGCTCTGATACTAAGTAAACTGTGACGCCCCGAAAACATGAAAAAACGAGTTTTTTTTTTATATCATTTACTTAAGTTGTAATCCTATCAGTGCCAATTTCTTAATCTTTCGATAATGTACCGAGGCGCAGTTTATAATCGTAACCAGTCGATATCAATTTCTTTCCTCTACTTATCAGTATGTCTATTTTCATTCCTACACTTTACATATCCAGAATATACAGTAAAGTTTAAACTGCGTTACTACTACTTTAGTTACATTCATATTTCTTATTTTACATCCTAAAATATTATTACAACATTGTCTATGCTTTACAAGAAGTCTGGTAGATAATGTAAATATACCTTACTAGCACTGAGGATAGCCTGGAAGGGCTGAGTCCGCCTATCCACGACTATTGTACGACAGGTAGGGGTGACAATTTACTTAAGATAATCTGTGAGGTAAAAATAAAGGGGTGAGCTCTTCAAGCCCAGTAAGACATGCATTTAAGGCAGTCTTAGCTTTAAAACATGTAAATGCAAAATATTGTGATATAAGCTTTATAAACTATCATGCACGTGAATCTTAATCGAAACATATTTAGCTTCGAAAGACATGTCAAAGTACTTGTGATATCATAATGGTAGCATGTAATTTATAAATCATGCATCTTATAAATCACATATCAATCATGTAACAAATATCCCGTAGGAAATCATTCACATAGCATATATCACATAGCTCATTTAAAGAGCAAATCAAGTAAGAGTACATAATATTTAAATCGTAAAATTTAGTACTCTTTCTTTCAAATAATACTGATTCTTTTCATGGAGACTAGGCAACATTTTCATTACGACATGAGTCGTATTAATGTATGCAATTCACATAGGAAATTTGCATAGATGCTTCACTTATACTTAGTACCGATGGCCATGGTAAGGGACTGTAGACTGGATCAGGGTCTTACAGAGCCCCTTGCCACTAAACAAATATTTCCTTTAACTGAGAGTGGTGTAAACATCATACCGAGTGGTACAAATACCCGACGCAGTTCAACATGCACCATAAGGGACTAAACATACACCAGGTGGTATGAGGCATGTTTCCACGACGGTCCAGACCCTACACGACAATTTAAGATAGCTCTCATAGCTTACATATAGCCTCAGTCTCAAAACATTTCTTTGAAATCATTTGTCGAGTCCGTTCACCCGTAAACTCATAGAAAATCATATATCAGGTCCGTAGACCTGTAAATTCATAGAAAATCATATCTCGGGTCTGTTCACCCGTAAATTCTTAGAAATCATATTTTTAATCATTTCTCGGGTTTGTTCACCTATAAAGTCGTAGAAATAATGATTTAATCATATTTTCGATCCGTTCACCCGTAAATTTGTAGAAATCATATTTTTAAATCGAAATTCAGGTCCTTTCACCCGTAAACTTGTAGAAATCATATTTTTAATTATATTTCGGGTCCTTTCACCCGTAACTTGTAGAAATCATATTTTTCACTTTCACGTAATAAATTTCATTTAAAACATGTCACAGATATCAAAAGTACATTTTTAAAGAGCTCCAAAAATAAGGTGTTTCTTTCAATTTTCTCGATTTTTGAGTGTATAGTAACTTTTCTGGGTTCAAAATTATTATTCGTAAAAACTAACATACTCAACACATTTTTAAACTGAAGTAAGGTATTTGAAAACACATACTACTTTAAATCATATCCCTTATCTTGTTGATCGTAAGGCAGCGCAAACTTGTCGGGTCTCGGGATTACCTCAATTTACGTGTTGAATTCTCGAACTGCCCAAAACGATATCCATTCATCATATATTGATCAATTTCATCTTAACATACTCAATTTTAGTTTATCTTCTTAAAGATTGACCAATTTTGACTTTTTGGTCAACTTTTTTATTTTCTCGGTTTTACCAATTTAGTGTCATTTTTGGCAAATTTCATTATTCTAATTTCTCATTTCATTACTTGTAAGACCCGGTTTTATCGTAAGAGAAAAAGGGGAATGAATAGAAATTTTTGAGTGCATTTAAAAATGTAAAAGGATTGAAATAAAATTACCGAACACGTGCAAGGGCAAAACGATCAAAAGATCAAAATTCGGTATTAATCGGGACAAGAAAATTTAATTAAAAATAATGGATTGAAAAATCTTGATCAATAACGAAGAAATAATTAAATTTTGGGTTAAATTGATTAAGATATGAATTTATTGGAATAAACTGAAATTTTCGTATCGAAAAAATAATCCCGAAAATAATCAAAAAATATACTGAAAAGTCGAAATAAGACCGAGAAATTCATCTATTGATTAAATGAATTAAATATAATTTTTTAGATATTTTGACAAAAATAATAATATTTTAATTGAATAAAATAATAATAAAAAATAATTTATAAATAATAGTAAAAAAAGTAAATGAAAAAAAAAGTGAACTGAATTCGCGAAAAACGCGAATTGGAAAAAAAAGGGTACAAAAACGAAACAGAGACGCGAAGGCCGACTGAGAAAGAAGAGATCGTCGGACGAGCCACCACCGACGGGACCGAGGGGTCGGCGAGGGTCCGCGAAGGTTGCTCGACCTCGGGCGAGCCACCAGCGGCCGTGACACGTCGTGGTGATCGCTGGAGAAAGTTGAAAATGGAGGAGGAACCCGCGGGAGAGATACCTCGATTCGCCGGCGATGGCGTCGATTTGGTCCAACCCGAGGACCGATTTTGGAAGCCCAGACTGTGGCGCGCCGATTGGTGCTGGAATCAAGGCGGGAACCAGCCGGACGGTGCCGGAAGGACCAAATGTTGCCTGAACCGACCGAACCAGACTGAACCCGATGAATCGAACCTAGCTGAACCGGCAGTCTGAACCGGGTTGAACCGGACTGGACCGGTTCAGCCAAAAAGAAGAGGAAAAAAGGAAGAAAAAGGAAAAAAGAAAAAGAGAAAAAATTGAGGAAAATTTCAGTGATGCAATCGAGTTACGGGTAAGTCGGTAAGAGGTTAAATTGACAGATTTAAATTTCAAAATATTTAATTTGATAAATAATCGATTGGAAGTTTACTCGAAAAAATATTTAATTGTGTAGCTCGACAATTGGCATCAGTCGAGAGCTCGAGACATCCTCGATTTGTGTATTATCATGAAATCTCGGGTAAGTAACCTTTATTTACTACAATTTACGTCGTTATGCGTGTTGATGAATTTTGGATTTAATTTTCGCATAAATGAATTAAATTTTGAAAATTTGAATAAATTGTCGTAAATACTAAATTGAGATATCCGAGAATTTAGAACGAGGCTAAATAAATTCTGATGGGCCCAGTGAGCCCAATAGGCCTCGATAAAGTGAATAGTAAGTGGAAAACGGGCTTAAGGCCGATTAAGGCCCATTATGGTGCAATCGGGCCCAATATGGGTAAACGGGCCCAATGATTTAAATTAAGCCCAGAAAATTATGAAATACAATTAATTGTATTGTATTTGACCTGATGAATGTGTATCCGCAGTTTTGGAGATTGGATTTGGAAGCAAATCGGACTGCGCGACGAGTCATCAGTGGAAAGGTCAGACTGTACAGAAAATGAGGTAAGGGAATTGTGTGAGTAGCTAGAGGTAGCTACGCGTATTTTAATAGCTTTTCTGTACACTGATTATGTATGTATACACAGTTATTATATAATGATCCTAAAAGTGGTTTAAATGATTTTAATGATCGAAATAGGTAAAAAGGATTATTTTACCCCTATTGAGGGAAGTTCACCTATGGATGGTGAAAGCATGACATGCATAAAGTGCATGATTTAAGGAATTTTCTGAATTAAAGAATTTGATTGGTTTTAATCAAAGCAAAGCGGTAGATTGGCCAGTAATTGCATGAATTTCACATGAGAACACTATGTAAGTGTTATTTGTATTTAAATGGAAATTTCTTTGGAAAATAGGCCAACTATCAAGTTTATATGGAAACAGATAGTTCCGACACGTAGTTCGTACTATATCTGCGTTGGTGAATGTGCATAAATGTGCTTGAGCGGTTGCTCGCACAGACTTGTGTGACATCATATGTATAACATGTGCTAGAGCGGTTGCTCGCACTGATTTTTATTCTTATAAAATGCATGAGAAGTGCTGGAGCCTAGCTCGCACTCTGTTTTGACTTGATTTGACAGGTTTTGACTGTTTTGAAGTGATATGCATAAAATGGTGCTGGAGTGATTGCTCGTACTAGTTTTTATGATTTGACATGCATGAGAGGTGCTAGAGCTTAGCTTGCATCCTGTTTTGATATAATTATTCATAAAGCCCTGCTGGAGTCTAACTTGCACTTACTTAAGCATTCACTAGTGCTAGAGCGTTACTCGCACAAAGTTTTATATGATTTTATAACTCATTTTAAAGTCGTACTCGAGTTTTTCTCGTACAAGATTTTCACTGAGTTTTTATACATATCCATACTAGAGCATTGCTCGTACATGGATTTTACTTAAATTTATAATCAGTTTAAGTCGTACTGGAGCGCTGCTAGTACGCAGATTTCATTGATTTCTATGAAACCGTGCTAGAGCTTTGCTCGCACAAGATTTTCTGATATCATGAATATCCATGGAGCCGTGCTTGAGCTTCACTCGCACAGGGATTTATATGACATGCATATAGTCATGTTGGAGCCTCTTGTAGACTGTGTGTCACAGTGAGATGATATGCTCACACGTGCATACTGAGACAGAGATGATATGGGTGGATAAGACCTATTGCAGGCACCCCTAATTTAGCTTGGGTTCACGGAGTATGTTGTACCATGTATGTCACGTGGAGTACGTTGTACCGTGGGGATTGTTGGAGTGGAGTGGCATTAGCCAAGAGGCAGCAAGCCTTGCCCTCGCAATCCTGGTGTTATGCTGTTTTGGCGGGTAGGACGACCCACCTCTCGTTTTAGGTGTGATACCCCACACACTAGGTACCGTGTTACCAGGGATCACTAGGATATGGCCATAGTCCTCGATGTTACTGATATAATCAATTACATGTCTCACATGATATAACTATTGGTCGATGGACCAGTGTAGACCCGAGGGAGGAGTTAGGCCCTCGATTTCGTGATTTTCACTGAAATGTGCTTTTTATTACTATCATGCTAGATTTTTTAGAGAATTTTATAACGAATTGTTTTATGAGATGATTGACCCGAAAGGGTTAGTTTATACTGCAATTTTAATGAAATGATTTAAATGCAGTAGCATGATGAGTTTTCCATGCTGAAATGATAAATTCGTGAAAAGAAATTGATCTCATGATTTGTTTTACATGGCATGATCTTGATTTACTTCATGCTAACTATGATTTAATGATGTCACATAAAATGCCTTTAATGCATAAGTAGTATGATTTCTATATGCACAAATAGTTTTGATAAACTAAGTCATTGATGTTGCATGACTTTGTGCTTGATGATTTTAATGAAAAGAAATGGATTTGAGGGCATGGCATTATGAGCATGTAGATGTGGAACTATCTACTTACTTGCGTAATGGCCTTACTGAGCGTGTGGTTTGCTCACCCCCTTATTTTCCCATCTTTTTAGAGCACTCACAGTAATTAGTAAGCGGCTGAGGACTTGCATGTATTGGTATCCGCTGCTTCCCATCGAGAGACAGGTATACACATTTGTAAGGTTTTGTCTCTAAATATGTAATGCACAGTACTGTAAACGGATATGATGTCGGAGATGTAAGGTTAAGTAAATACCATTGTGTATGTATTTATGTAAAGTCAAAAGATAGTAAACTCTGATATATGAATGTGAATATGGAAATGGATTTGTAATAGTGTGGGTGACTAACACCGAATTATAGCCCAACTATTTGTAGGATGGTCACAATGAGAGAAATCTAAGAATTAAATAATAAATGAAAAAGCGAAAAATTTACTCTGATTTTTAGGTAATTTGGGTTGTGACATTACTTCATTAACTTTATGACTCATTCAAGTTCATAAATTAAGCTAGTCACTTTGTCAAATTTTCAATTCTTTCATTTTTCGATTTTATACTGAGTTAAACTATAAATCAGGCTTTCTCGGTATAAATTTAACCGTTAATAACCTTAGATCCATTAAAATTTTCACATAAACACATCAAAAACTTGCTTTGCAGACCTCAAATCATTCGTAGATGTTAAATCATCTAAGTCCACTTAACTAAAAATCTAGCAACACCACCAAATAACAACATATTTGAACTTCATCATCATCCATCAACTTTACCTCAGGTCTGACCAAGGTTAACCATGTTTTTCTTCCTCAAAATTGATCTTCAACTGTTATTTAACATATAGAGCTTAGAATCATCAAAAACTACAAGAAAACTCAGCCAAAGAATAAAAAATTTCAAGTTCTTCACTTACCAAAAACAGGGCAGATCCGTCGACGGTTTTTCTTTTTAGTTTTTCACCTATCAAATGAACTTATTTGTGGCTGAATTTTTTTTTATGTTATAGAGGATTGGATCAGAAGATTTTATCCTTCTTTGACAACACCTGAATCTGGCCGAAAGGTGGCCGAAAAAATTGCACACTGAGGGGAATGGGAGGATACCTACGGGAATGAAGGGAGGGGAATATCTCTCAGCCTAGATGTCCTTTGGGGTTGATTTTTATGCCCCCTGAAAGATCCTTAAGTCTAATTTCAGAATTGAAAAACTTAGCTCGAATTGAATACTGAAAGGTCTTCAAATTTGAAAAACATGAGGGCTGGGCGGCAGGCTAAAGGGGACAAATTTCTGTCATCTTCTAGAAGAATTGAAGAAAATTTATTCTACTCCAATTTTCTCAAAATTTCCACTTCTTAAGTGTTATACTATGTCTCTAGTATGTTTCATAAAAATTTGGGGGTCACTTGGTTATGAAAATTTACCCGATTGAGCCCATTTTGCGCGATTTGGTCAATACCAAGCAAAATGACTTAAAGTTTTCAATTTATCTTAACAATTAATTCGATCCCAAAACCTCTATATTTCCACTTGATTTTGATTTCTAAAGTATATTTCATCTTATATTAATTTTCTACAGCTTCAGAATAATTTTTTCAAAATTTCTAGAATTTATTTCAGATTTATTCTCTTTTTCAAGCCTATTTGCTCGATTTAGTGCAAAACCCGAACCTTACTAACTTTTTCACTTTCAATCCCTTAGTTTTCATTTCTAAACATCAATTCATACTCAAACATGTAATTCTTAAGAAATTCTCAGGCTTAGAGCCTTACCTCGATTTATGTGCCAGCATGCCTCACGTCACTAACCTGAGTGTTTCGGTGGTTTCGGGCCTGCACAATATTATTTCGAGTTCTCAATTAAAAATTTGGGTTTCACATCTGTGCATAACAGAAGTAAAGGACATGTGCTGGACTGCATGGTTCGCCGCAGGTTGTTGCAAAGTGAAGCGGTGCATGGTAGAGGAGCAGACCCATGAAGCCAATTGCAGTGAATACCAGTAGGACGTGGTGCGTGAAGAAGCTGGAGATGGCAGAATTAAGGACAGAATATTAGTATGGCCGTGCAGGAAAGTTGACAGCAGAGAAAACAAGTTGGACGTGGTTGTTGCTCAGGCCGAAACACAAAGGATCAGGTGCTGGTAGTACATGGCGTAATGGTGTTGAGCAGGTGCTGCGCTAACATGTTGGTGCTGGACTGAAGAAGCAACTGAATCAGAGGCTGAAGGGAGTACAGTGCAAGGACAGGGAGCACGACAGAGAAGTGCATGACTGAGTTTCCAATTTTGTTTTATTTTTATTTTATTCCTACAATTTGCTTTATCTTGTTTTAATTTTAATTGTTAGATGTTAGTTTTTCTTTAATTACTATTTGTTAGTTTAGGTAATAGTATTAGTGGTTAAATTAAGATTCTTGAATTAATTTGCGTGTTAGTTTAATTTTCTTTGCTTTTTAGTTTAAGACTTAATTTTAATTATAATAATATTTTATTTTGAATGCAATATGATTTAAGATTTAATTTTAAGTGTAGTGCTTATGTAGTGCATTTTAAGTTAGTTTAGGGGTATAATCATTTTATGCATCTTTAGGATAGTCTTCACTTTAAATTTTAAAAACCTAAAAATATATTTTTTTTTCATGCATCAATTAGAATATATTTTATTATTTATTTAGACATTTTTTTTTAAAATTTAGTATTATCTAGAGTTATATATAAAATTTAGGGTCACCAATTTAGGCATTTAGGTTTAAAGTTATAATTTGGATTTTTTAGAATTTTTACTAGAATTTTATTCCATTAGACCTTAGGTTAGATTATTTTGCAGATTTATCAATTAGATAAAGCACATGTAAATTTTATTTTCATATTACAATTTTCTAGTTTTAATTTATTTATTTTTAATCTTTATTTCCTTAAATTTGCATCTTTAGTCAATTTGCACTAATTAAATTGAGTTTTAGTATTTTCTTTCTTTTGCAGATTTTCGTTTTTATTTTGCTTGGAGCTCTGTGAGTAATTTTTTGCTCTATTTTGCATCATTTTAGTGTTTTTATTATTTTCCTTGCTTTCCAGTATTTACAAATTAAACCTTGCAGATCACCCTTTTTATATTCATAATTTGCTAGGATATACTTAGGGTAAAATTAACTGGTATTTAGTTAGGCTGACACTATGTTTCTCTGTGGGACGATAATCTAAGACTCAATTCCCATTATTACTTGTGCGACCCGTGCACTTGCAGTTTACACGTCTAGCGAGGACGCAATCAGTCCTTTTTGTGTGATATGACATTTTGTCACTACTGTGTGAGGTGACATATGTCCCCTGCTATATGATACTAGGTAATATGGTATCTTATCCTATGTCTCATGTTTATTGATTTTGCTAAGTGTAAAGCATTTTCTAAGAGTATGTTGTATGATTCTGTGTGATTTTGAAATGGGAAACTACTGTTTGATTTGAAAAGAATATGCACATACCCATGTAACGGATTAATAGTTTCACATGGATGGAAGATGTTTTTAAAAGAATGCATATGTTTTATAAGGAAAATAAATTTATATTTTAAGCATTGTAGATAGTGTAGTTATCTACCTATTTTCCTATTTTCCTGACTGAGCGTGTTAGCTCACCCCCTTTATTTCCTCCTCCACAGATTCTGCCCAGTAGTGAGTTAACTGCAGCTGTTCCTTCTACCCTGATCTCCAGTTCTCTAGCAGTACAGAGGTAAACACTTATGACAAAAAATTTTGTATCTTGTAAATTAGTGCACAGTAAAGCTATCTTTTATACAATGGGATGTATATGATAGAAACTGATGTAAACGCTTCTGCATATATATAAAAGTACACTTTCTATTTCATTAAATGAATTTAAATTATAAAATGGATGAGATGTGGATATGAATGTTGACTCACAACCCAACTGTTAGTAGTAAGTTAAGTCACGAGAAGAGGGTCGTGGCAGAGGTGGTATCAGAGCGGAGTTTGTCTGATGTGAGTCAGTATCCGTAGTTAGGAAATTATACATCCCTAAAGTACTATGCATTATTTGGATACAATTATGTATACTAAACTGAAAATGTGACTGAGACACTTGTTATTGAGTATACATGATGTACAAAAGTCGCAAAAGTGACCTACTCTATGGCAGAGAATGGAAAAATGGCTACGCTGTCGATTTTGAGTGTACAACACCCGGTTGTGAGTTAGGACATATTTTTGGATGCCTTTAGGAGGCAATACATTCTAGCCACTGCTCAGAGGAAGATGCAGATGGAGTTTATGACCTTAACTCAGGGGAACCATTCAGTTGATGAGTATGAGACCGGATTTACATCCTTGGGTAGGTATGACACAATTACCTTGGACAGTCAGGACCAGAAGGTTCAAAAATTTATTGAGGGGTTGAGACCTTCGATCAGAGCTTGATTAGCCCCATTTGACATTACCACCTATGACGAGGCAGTACGCAGAGCTTAGTTATGTCAGCAGGATTATGAGTTGCATGCCTCAGAGTTAAGTAAGAGTGGTAAGGGCAGAGACAGAGACTAGAAGAGGTCAGTTGATGATAGAGGATTCAGAAAGAGTTGAAGGTTATTTGATAAAGGGCCAAAGATTCATGAGGTACAAGAGAGGCCTGCAAAGCCTCCAGTGTATCCAGTTTTACCTCCACCATCGAGGGGTATAGTTATTGGCGGACCTCGACCTACTACCGAGCAGTGCAGAATGTGTGGTAGATATCATGGGAGTAGGCCATGCCATTTGATGCTGATGTCATGTTATAGATATGGTAATCCAGGGTATATAGCTCATGAATGCCTAGAGTTGGTTGATACAGCCCCACAGATGGGTAAAGAGCCACAGAAGGCTACAGTTGAGATACTTACTCCTAATAGGAAGGCCACTGCTAAAGAGAAGGGGAAACAAGCTGTTGGTCGAGACCGAATGTTTGCATTGGACCAGGCATGTGCATAAGCTTCTACAGATGTGATTAAAGGTACCGTCCTAGTTTTCGATTTTAAAGCATTAGTGTTAATAGATCCTAGTGCCACGCATTCATTTATATCACCTTCATTTGCAAGTAAATTGTTTGAACATGTGAAACCTGTACCTTTAGGTAAAATGTTGCTTATAAGCACTCCAGTAAGAGATAATGTTGTGACAGAGTATATATATAATGGTTGAAAGTTAAAAGTAAGGGAAAAGGATATGTCGATCGATCTCATCCTATTAAACATGAAGGATTTTGATGTAATACTAGGAATGGATTGGTTGGCTGCAAACCATGTTGTTTTAGATTGTTATTCTAAGATAGTAATGTTTCCCACCCATGAAAAGTATGTTGTAAGGTTTGAAAAGTAATGAAATAGTAACTTATTTCTAAGGATGGATGATTTTACTAACAAATGTGATCATAATATGTTGAAGGTTTTATAGCATATGTGGTTGATTTGGATAAGGCGCACCCGAAATTAGTTGACATCCCAGTGGTTAGAAAGTTCCCAGATGTATTTTCGGATGAATTACCAGATTTACCACCTGACAGAGAGATGGAATTCTACATTGATTTGGTGCCTGGTATGGAACCAATATCTAAACCACCGTATAGAATGGCTCCAATGGAATTAAAGGAGCTAAAAAGACAATTGCAAGAGTTGTTGGACAAAGGGTTCATCTGACCGAGTGTGTCACCTTGGGGAGCATCGGTTCTGTTTGTGAAAGAAGAAGGATGAGAGTCTTTGACTTTGTATAGACTATCTGTTGTTGAACAAGGCTACCATCAAGAATAAATATCCCCTTCCACGGATTGATGATCTATTGGATCAGTTGTAGGGAGCACAGATATTTTCTAAGATTGATCTGAGATCTGGGTATCATCAGTTGAGGATTTAGAGTGGAGATGTGCCCAAGACAACGTTTCAGACCCGTTATGGCCATTATGAGTTTTTGGTTATGCCATTTGGGTTCATGAATGCTCTTGTAGCGTTTATGGCATTAATGAATGATGTGTTAAGTCATACCTTGACAACTTCGTGATTGTCTTTATAGATGACATATTAGTTTACTCGAAGTCCAGGGAAGAGCATGAGCAGCACTTGAGAATAGTGTTACAGACCCTCCGAGATCAGGAATTGTATGCTAAACTCAATAAATGTGATTTCTGGCTGAGTGAGATATCATTTCTTGGTCAAGTAGTCTGGAGAGATGGGGTATCAGTGGATCCGTCCAAGATAGAGGCTGTGGTACAGTGGGATAGACCCAAGATGGTTACAGAGATCCGCAGTTTTTAGGTTTAACAGGTTATTAGCGATGATTTGTCGAGGGATTCTCTAAGTCGGTTGCTCCGTTGACACTTCTCACTCAAAAGAATGTGCCATTTGAGTGAGATGATAAATGTGAAAGTAGTTTCTACGTGTTAAAACTTAGACTGACCACCGCACCTATTCTCACCATACCCACCAGCTTATGAGGTTTTTCATTGTATACAGATGCCTCAGGACAGGAACTGGGTTATGTGTTGATACAGAACGGGAAGGTAGTCGCCTATGGATCCTGACATCTTAAGGACCATGAGAGGAACTACTCGACCCATGACTTAGAGTTGGCAGGTGTGGTATTTACATTAAAGATATGGAGCCACTACTTGTACAGTGAGAAATTTCAGGTGTTTACAGATCATAAAAGCCTCAGATATCTGTTTTCATAGAAAGAGTTGAATATGAAGTAAAGACGGTGGATAGAGCTTCTGAAGGATTATGATTGTTAGAAATTGTATTATTCGAGAAAGGCTAATGTTATGGCTTATGCCCTGAGTAGAAAGAGCCTCGAACTGGTATTGCATATGATGGTCTGGGAACATGAGCTGCTTTAGCAGTTTGCTCACCTCAGTCTGGATATAGACCATCTTGATGTTGACAATGACTGTGTGATAGCAAGCCTGTGAGTGGAACCGAATTTGATTGACCGGATACGATAATCTCAGCATGCCGATCCACTGTGTGATGATCATGCAAATCTGATTCAGAGGGGTGTTGTGGTTGATTTCTTAGTGAGTGATGATGGCCTACTGAGGGTTAGAGGTAGGATTTGCATTCTCGATGACCTAGAACTAAAGAAAGTGATTTTGACAGAAGCTTATTAATCGAGATATACATTGCATCCAGAGAGTAACAAGATGTATCATAATCTTTGGAAAGTGCATTAGTGGTCAGGGATGAAGCAGGATATTGCTGTGTTTCTGGTAAAGTGTCTTGTATGTCAGTAGGTGAAGGTAGTGCATCAGAAGCCTGCAGAATTATTGCAGCCTCTACCTATACCGACTTGCAAATGGGAGCATGTCACCATGGATTTCATCATGGGATTATCGAGGACTAAGAGGAACCATGATGCTATCTGGGTAGTGGTAGACAGATTGACGAAATTCACCTATTTTCTAGCCATAAAGTCCAAAGATACTCTGAGTAATTTGGCAAAGTTGTATGTACGGGAGATAGTGAGGCTACATGGTGTTCCATTGAGCATCCTATCAGATAGGGATTCTTGTTTCACTTCTCACTTCTGGGAACATTTTCAGGAAGCCATGAGAACCCAATTGAGTTTCAGTACCGCTTTCCACCCTCAAACTGATGGTCAGTTAGAGAGAACCATCCAAACGTTAGAGGATGTGCTGAGAGCGAGTGTTATGGATTTTAAAGGCTCTTAGGATGATCACCTACCATTAGCTGAATTTTCTTACAACAACAGTTATCACTCGAGTATCGGGATGGCACCGTATGAGGCGTTGTATGGTAGAAGGTGTCGTTCCCCTATTGGTTAGGAAGAAGTGGGTGATAAGAAAAATTTTGCTCTCGATTTAGTGCAGCAAGCCTCTGAGGTTGTTCAGTTAATATGTGAGAGATTGAGAATAGCTCAGAGCAGGCAGAAATGTTATGCTGACATGAGATAGAGGCCATTAGAGTTCACGGTAGGTGACTAAGTGTTCTTAAGAGTTTCTCCCTCGAAAGGGATTATGAGGTTCGGTAAGAAGGGTAAGTTGAGCCCTCAGTATATCGGACCATTTGAGATACTAGAGCGAGTGGGAGATATGGCCTACAGGCTAGCGTTGCCACAAGACCTAACAAGCATTCATAATGTCTTCCATGTATCGATGCTTCAAAAGTACCATCCAGATCCGACTCATGTGATTCAGTGTAAGACCTATAAATTTCCATGTAATACTTATGATTCTAGAATGTACAAACAAGTTATATTATTTATAAATCATAAGAAATGGATGTTTTAAAGCTCTAAGTGTGAATGAATTGCAAATGAGTGTTAAAACAATTGCATGGGTGTTTAGCCTCGAAAATTTGGGAAAGATTGATCTCATAGCCTGAAAAACATAATGCCATGCATTCTGCAAGAGGGAGATCGATCACTCACTCAAACAGATCGATCTCATGTTGTCTCGGGTTAGACCAAATCGATCTCCTCCCATAGGCAGATCGATCTCCATTGGTCTCTGGATAGGCTAGATCGATCTCCTCTTAAGGCTAAATCAATATCCAAAGCCTTCTGCCTGAAACAGATCGATCTCATTACCTTGAGCAGATCGATCTGATGCACCTCCACAGATCGATCCCCTGCCTGTAAATTGTTGAGTTTCTGAAGGATTTAAGCAAGGCCAGATCGATCTCCCTCCTCTGGAGATCGATCTCATAAGGTATTTTCTATATAAACTAGGCAACAGAACATGCATTTCACAAGAGCAACCCATTCCCTCCATTTTTTAACAAAAACCTAGCTTTCTCACTCCAAAATCACCACATTCCAATCAGTTTTGAGAGAAGTTCCTTTGAGCAAAGTTGTTCCTAGTGAGGGAGAGAACAACATAGTCAAAGAATGGAAGCTCAAACCTTGGATTGAAAGAGAAAAGTGGATTCCTCCCAAATTGGCAAAAAGAGGAAAAATGTCAAACTGGGTAAGATTTCTATACACCGTTGTCTAGTATGTTAATCTCGATATTATGATGAGTGATTTGGTGTATATAATGTTGGTTAAAATGTTCATATACATACTTAAACATCTATGACCTAGAATGGGTTTAGTGAGATAAAATTGAAGTGGCATAGAGCTAATGAATAATTGAGTATGTAGAAATGTTAATGAACATGTATAGATGATTCTAAGATGATATTGTGAAATCCATGTGTTGGATTAGATGAGGATTGATAATGGGCATGATAAGTGTATGATGAAATGCTATAGAGAAAGAAAATGATGAACTAGAGGCATTGTGAGTACAATGCCAATTTAATATGAATCAATAGACTCGAGGAGTCTAACGGATTCTCGAGAAACAAATAGAACAATTGAAAGGGACTTAAGAGGGATTAGAGTCCCATAAGTTGTAATGAGGCCATATTGATGTGATGGGTCAATGCATCGATTTGAAAGCCATATGAATGAGAATCGTGTATATTGAAATAATACTAATGCGAGTAGTAAATGCTTGCAGCTCTTAAAGATAAAGTCGGAGTCGATAAGATCAGATCACGAGCGTTACAAATCAAGGAAACGATTCAAGCATGATTCGAGGTAAGGGACTTATGTGAGCTATTATAGATAGCTATACATATGTTTTCCTACCTGTTGGATGCGAATGAATACGATAAAGTATATTGATATTGATATATCTAGGTGAAAACTACGTATAAGAAGAAGATTATATGCATGAATTGCATGACTTCTATGCCTTGTTGTGAAAAGACATTTTTAGAAGTATTTTGAGAAAGAGTAATAATAGATTGGCTCCCTCTCACTCATACTCAGTGAATGAAGCCTTCTATTTCTTGTCTGTGTGAAGTTGTGTTAGAGACGAAGTGGTAACTGTAGATTTACCAGCCCTGCTTGCACATCATATTTAAAAGGGATTTTTTAGAAAAGTAAAGATGGTGCTCGATGCCTCAGATGATGCTTTGTGTTCCACTCGAGAGCTCGCACTAGATTTTTGGAAATCGTGCTGGAGCCTTTGAGTATTGCTCTGTGTCTTGCTCTGACTATGCTCGCATGTAATTTCCCAGTAAACCGTGCTAGATGCCTCAGGTATGCTGTGTGCTCTTAAGTTGAGTTACTCGTACGAGGTTTTTATGATTATGTTGTGTGTTGAGTAAAACTGTGCTTGAGCCGTAGTGTATTATTGTGTGTCTTGCATTGACCTACTCACACGTGGTTTATGGATGTGATGTAATGAGTACAAAATCATGCTGGAGCGTCGTGTATTGTTGTGTGTCTTGCACAGATCTTCTCGCTCGAGATTCTGAGATAATAGAAATGGGTGATAAGGATCCACGGGAGCACGATGTACCGTGAATGTTAGCCATGGAGTACAATGTGCTGTGGTTTTAGTATGAGCTGAAGGGATGGTTGATCTGCCTCCCCAAGCATGGGATTCCTACACACCTGATCAGTGCTTGCCTGGAATCCGACTATGGCCATAAGTACTATATTTATCTGAGTGATATAACATTGTCACTACTATGTGTGGTGACATATGTTTTCCATTATTTTGTGTCTGGGGATATGATAACCCATAATTATGTCTCATGTATATTGATTTTCTAAGTGCAAAGTGATTTCTAAATGTGTACTCTGTGATTTTAAAGATGAGTTGTGTGAAAAGAGTATGCTGTGTGAATATGTATATACATATCTAGCGAATTAATGATTTCGCATCGATGAGAGTTATTTTAAAGAATGCATACGTTTTTTAAGGAAAACGAATATATATTTTTAGCATGTAGGTAGTGTAGTTATCTACATGCTTTCGTCTTTTTCCTTACTAAGTGTGTTAGCTCACCCCCTTATTTCTCCTCCATAGATCCTACGTTGTAGTGGGTACACTGCAATCGTTCCTGCTATCGTGTTGCTTCAGTCATCCAGCAGTATAAAGGTATACACTTGAGATGGAAAATTTTGTATCTTGTAAACTAATGCATAGTAAAGTCTGTTGTTTGTATTTTGGGGGATGTATATAATAGAAACTGATGTAAACACTTTCGCACATATATATAAAGTCCAGTTTCTATTCTATTTCATTTGTATGAATTTATTTAAATTAAAATGGATGAGATATGGATTGGATGTTGACTCACAGCCCAACTGTATGTAGTCAGTTAAGTCACGGGAAGAGGGCCGTGACATTCAGTATGAGCCATTGGAGCTTAAGGATGATCTGTCATATGTAGAGAGACCAATTCAGATACTGGATAGGAAGGAAAAAGTGTTACGAAATAAGACAATTCTGCTTGTTAAGGTTCTCTAGTAGCACCACAATTCAGAAGAGGCTACGTGGGAGTTAGAGAGCCTGATACGAGAAAAGTACCCCCGACCTTTCGATGAATGACTTGGTTTTAATTCGGAGGTCCAAATTTATTGAATTAGGGGAGAAATGTAAGACCCATAAATTTCTATGTATTTGTTATGATTTCGTAATGTACAGACAAGTTACATTATATATATAAATCATAAGAAATGGATATTTTTAAGTTTTAAGTGTGAATGAAATGCAAAATGAGTAGTGAAGTAAGTGAATGCAAAGTTTCCTTCGAAAATCTGGAAAAATTGTAGTTGGAATGCTGCAGAGCAAGGGGAGATCGATCTCGTTGCCTTGGAAATGCAATGCCAAGGCATTCTGCAAAAGGGAGATCGATCCCTCATTTAGAGCAGATCGATCTCGGAAGGATTCTGGTTAACAAGGATCGATCTCAAGTTGCTTGTACCTGGACAAGATGAATCTCTTCCCATAAGGCAGATCGATCTCTAATTGCCTCTACCATGCAAAGATTAATATCTTCCCAAAGCCAAATCAATCTCTAAAGTTTTATGCCTGGCAAGGATCGATCCTATCCCATGAGCCGATCGATCATATCCCATGAGAAAATCGATCCCACAACCTACATATCAAATTCTGAAGAAGTTCAAGCAAGGGGAGATCAACCTCTCACCCATGGAGGTCGATCTCATGAGGCCAATTCTATAAAAAAACCCGACAGCTGAGTCTTCTATCCACGAGACGGCTGATACTCCTCCATTTTTAACAAAGTAAGCTAACTTTCGATGTGAGATCTGAGAATTTTACACCTATCAAATTATGTAGTTAGCACATGAAGTGTAATTAATTGAACTAAATATGATGTATTCATATATTGATGTTATGGAATGAAATTTAAGTGATGAATAAGTTATAAATGAGATTTTATGTTAAAGTGTGAAACTACAGGGCCAGATCGATCTTGGAGAAGAGAGGATCGATCTGGTAAGTTAAAAATGACAAGGAAGGAGGAAATTAAGTGAGTATATCGATCTCCAATGGAAGAGGATCGATCTCCAATGGAAGAGGATCGATCTCCTTATGATTCTATAATGAAGAGATCAATCTCATAAGGAAGGAATCGATCTCCTCAAGGAGCAGATCGATCACATAAAGATCGATCTCATAAAGCCATTAAGAGATCGATCTCACCCCTCAACAGATCGATCTCTTAGGCATAAAATTACCCCAAATAGTCCCTAAATTCAAATGCAGATCGATCTCATCAAGAACCAGATTGATCTCCTACCCTCCGTCTATAAAAGAATCCTTGTGTTTTCCTGCATTTCATCTTTTCTCTCTCTTTCAAACCCCCATTTCAACCGAACCCTAGCTTTCTCTCTCTTCCAAATCACCCATTTCGGTCCAAATCAAGAGTTGTGACAAGAAGGAAAGTTGTTGCTCACCCAAAGGAGAACAACATACCTGGAAATCAAAAGACGAATCGAGTTGATGTGTGAGTTGAGCACTCCACAAGTTTGGGTAATCTCTAAACTTCAATCATAGACTTTGTTGGCTCTACCGAGAGGGGGGGTGAATCGGTTTTCTAACAATTACGACAAATTTTAATTTAATCCTACTTCAATCAGAAAATAGAATTGAGCAATAATGAAATTAAACAATTTAAATGCAAGATAGGGAAAGAGAAACAAACACAGTCACTTATAGAGGTTCGGCCAAACTCTTACCTACGTCCTCTCTCCTTGACCTTCTTGTCAAGTGCTTTCTTTCTCTCTCTCAATAGAGCTTACAATGTTCCTTTTGTCGGTTAAGGAATAACCTCTCTACCCTTAGCAATACAGAAATGTATTCACCCTTTTACAATGTCTCTCACTGAGGAACAATCCTCTTTTCTTTTTGGGTATGGGTGAATACAGAATAAGGCTTTACAATGGGTAGTACTTACAAAGCTTGTTGCACTTAAGCTTGTACAATGAATTTCAATTAATGAGCAATAGGGACACAAAGAATGAATGAATTAAAGCTTGAGAATGTTTGGAATGTTCAGCAATAGTGTCTCTATTCTCTTTGTCTTTAATGCTTGGTTAAATACTGAAGGATTGGTAGTTGGAGCATTAAATGCTATTCTTCCCGTTGTTTTTTGCAGAAATTAGCCGTTGGGTACCTCCAGTAGAGTGCCAGATCGATCTGCCTTCTTGGCCAGATCGATCTCTTAGTTATAAATCCTGTAAGATTGAAGCACAAATACACAAGGAGATCGATCTCATAGGTTAGCAGATCGATCTGTTAGTTTAAAAATAAAGAGGCAGATCGATCTGTCGAATAGCCAGATCGATCTCCTAATCTCTCTGTTTGAGGCAAGATCGATCTCCAGATCGATCTGCCATGCACTCTCATAGAGAGGAGATCGATCTCTCAACAACACAGATCGATCTCTTTAGCTCTCTGACTTTGAGGAGATCGATCTCTTCCTTACCAGATCGATCTCATAAGTTCTCTGTTTGAATGTGGATCGATCTCTCAGATCGATCTATAGTATTAAGCTCTTAAGGGAGATCGATCTCTTCATCGACCAGATCGATCTCTCAACTCTAGCATTAGCCAGATCGATCTCTTAACCCTTGCAGATCGATCTCATTCTTCCTAAATACCTTTGTACAAATTTAAGGCTTGCCAGATCGATCTCTTCCATCATGAGATCGATCTCTCATCAAGTAAAAACCCAGGAGATCGATCTCTCATACCCCAGATCGATCTCTCATCAGCAGAACTCTAAGTTCTGGTACTAATAACCTCTAAACATGTTTGTATATCATCTTAACATTATTGAATTAACTTGTTTTGTCATTTCAAAATACATTAACTCAACAATCTCCCCCTTTTTGATATGACAAAACTCATCAAATAAACATGTTTAGTGAATTTGCAAAACTCCCCCTTTTTGTGAGCTTTTGACTTTGTTAATGACTTACCTCCCCCTCAGTTAAATCTTAACTCCCCCTCAATTAAATCATAACTCCCCCTCAATTAAATCATTCTTTTAAACATTTAACACAACCACAACACATGTTTCTTTATCTCCCCCTTTTTGATATGACAAAACTCATCAAATAAACATGTTTAGTGAATTTGCAAAACTCCCCCTTTTTGTGAGCTTTTGACTTTGTTAATGACTTACCTCCCCCTCAGTTAAATCTTAACTCCCCCTCAATTAAATCATAACTCCCCCTCAATTAAATCATTCTTTTAAACATTTAACACAACCACAGCACATGTTTCTTCTCCCCCTTTTTGTCATATCAATCACACACAAAATAGAAGATTCATGGCATTTCAAAATCAACATTTTCATTAACTCACCCAATATCGAGTCAAATCACATTTCATTCAAGCAAATTTAGTACAAGTAACATTAAAGATCAAACATGATGAAACTAAACTACAACAAACACCTATGGCCTAAGAGGAGGAAGGAGCACGATCCAATAGATGCTCAACGTGCGTGCGTGTGACTTGGACCTCATCGAACATCGCCTCTTGAGCTTCTTGAATCTTATCCACTCTTTGGTTTAAATATGCAAATCCTTCATCGATTTTATGAGTGAGATCACTCATCATCTTCATAAAGATCTCCCTTTCTCCCGGTGGGGCTGCCGGTGCAGTGGGCAGAGCCATTGAGGATGATGGTTCCGGAGCTGGGGCAGCAGATGGGGCCACTGGCTCATTGGAGGGGTCCTCCTCCATAGCCTCAGCAGGTTGTTGGTCCCTCTTTTTCGTCCACTCTCCCCGGAAGTCTTTGTAGTACCCCATACGATGGAGGGTCCCAATGTTAAGCACGCTCTTGGGAGAAGGGAGTTCGCCAGTCTCGTCGCTGTAATCGATACCAAGGCGGTGGAGAAGATAAGCTACCGGTTGTGGAAAAACGATCGTGGTAGCTTGTCCACGCACAATCTTCAGCCAATCTTCGTATATAAAGTGAGGAGGTTAGGTTTTTGGCTTGTGGTGTGAATGTGATGGAGCCAAAAGCGATCTAAGCGCCTAACGGTAGAATGACGAGTACCGAAGGGGCGGAGGTTCCACGAAATTATGAGGTGGAGTAATCGAGGATGCATCGGCAGGTCACTCGCCTTGTCCCCAGGGAGATCAAACTCCAAGGAGACTTCCTCATCCTCATTTGTTAAGCCTTCATCGCGTATATCAAACGCTTTGGCTAGAACTTCAGTGTCTATTATAATGGGTTTACCCATGACATATGTTTTGAAACCGACAATTTTGCAAGTGTCATTTGGGTCAAAAAGTAATTCGGCATTGGAAAAGAATGCACGAACTAGATTTGGAGGGACTGGAGTGTTGATTTTTAAGAAATTCATCCAACCAAATTCCTCAAACTTTGACACGTAAGGAAAATCTCTACGATTGAGGAAGGAAAAATCGATAGTACGCCAATGCTTGATTGGCATGGTTGAGAAGTATTCCTCATATCGCTTTCTTTTTGCTGGTGTTTTAAAACACCGATTGAAGGAAGCGATAGGAGGTGGAGGAACGGGTTGTAATGAGGAATCGGCCTCTACAGTGGTCCTACGGGGTTTGTGTCCTACTGTCTTAAGCCTAGGCATTATTCTAGACTCTAGATTTGCGCTAAACAGATTCAACAATGAGAAAAGCAATGAAACAGTACCTAGGTTTGCCCTAGAATTAAAATGAACACAAATTGAAGAAAAATTTTGAGAAAATCAGTAAGGAATGTTAGTTACTATACCAGAATTTGACACCGAGACGCAAGGAAGACCGTACGGAGATCGATCTGAGGAGAAATCGGAGGAAAAGATGCGAGAGAAATTTGGGAATTTGAAAATTGGGTTTCTGAAATTTGGGAATTTTACGCGGGTATTTATACTCCAGGGCACAGGAGATCGATCTGTCGAGGCGACAGATCGATCTGTCATTTCCAGAATCCAATAGAGATCGATCTGTCGTATGGCCAGATCGATCTGGTCGCAAACAGAGGCTTAAGGAGATCGATCTGTTACACACAGATCGATCTGTCGTTTAACAGAGGCTTAGGGAGATCGATCTGCCCAATGCAAAGATCGATCTGCAGAATGCGGAAGCTTGAAGAGATCGATCTTATGGTTAGAAGATCGATCTGCTTAGCTTAACCTTGATGATTTAGGCGTGTTGGAAGCATGGAGATCGATCTATATTGCAAGGAGATCGATCTCTCATCCTCATTGCCAGAAAATCTTTGCAAAAACTCTTTTAAAATCAACTTGAAACCAAGATTTTTAAAACATGAAAGTCCTAAGGCATATCCATGAGTCCTAATTCACCTCTAAGGATACAGAACCTATCTCTATCAAGGGGTTTGGTGAATATATCAGCTATTTGATGTAGAGTGTCAATGTACTCTAAAATTATATCCCCTTTTTGTACATGGTCTCTAAGGAAGTGATGTCTAATTTCTATGTGCTTGGTTTTGGAGTGTTGAATAGGATTCTTAGACAGATTAATGGCACTGGTATTATCACATTTAATAGTGACTTGCTTCATGTCAATACCATAATCTCTCATTTGTTGTTTAATCCACAACACTTGAGCACTACAATTACCAGCTGCTATATATTCAGCTTCAGTTGTGGACTGAGCCACACTGTTTTGTTTCTTGGAGAACCAAGAAATTAACCTATTTCCTAAGAATTGGCAAGTACCTGAAGTACTTTTCCTATCTATTTTGCATCCTCCAAAATCAGCATCTGAAAATGCATGAAGGGCAAAAGTGGAGTCCTTGGGGTACCAAAGTCCTAGTGAGGGAGTGTCTTTGAGGTATCTAAAGATTCTCTTAGTTGCCAATAGATGTGATTCCTTATGAGAGGATTGAAATCTAGCACAAAGGCATACACTAAACAAAATATCTGGTCTACTTGCAGTTAAATAAAGCAATGAGCCTATCATAGACCTATAGAGTTTAGTGTCTACACACTTACCACTTTCATCTTTATCAAGCTTGATGTTGGTGCCCATTGGAGTGGCTTGAGGTTTGCAATTGTCCATTCCAAATCGCTTGAGCAAGTCCTTAGTATACTTTACTTGATTGATGAAGGTTCCATCCTTTGTTTGCTTCACTTGAAGTCCCAAGAAGAATGTGAGTTCTCCCATCATACTCATCTCAAATTCTCCTTGCATGATCTTAGCAAACTCTTGGCATAAAGACTCATTAGTTGAACCAAAAATAATATCATCTACATACACTTGTACAACTAATAAATCCTTATTTTTATTCTTAATGAATAAGGTGGTATCCACTTTTCCTCTTGAAAATCCCTTTTCTATTAAGAATTTTGACAACCTTTCATACCAAGCTCTAGGAGCTTGCTTTAACCCATAAAGTGCCTTTGATAATTTAAAAACATGTTCAGGAAATTCATGATTTTCAAATCCGGGAGGTTGCTCAACATATACTTCTTCATTAATAAAACCATTTAAGAATGCACTCTTTACATCCATTTGATATAACTTGAAGTTTTTATAGCATGCAAAGGCAAGTAACATTCTTATTGCCTCTAATCTAGCTACCGGTGCATATGTTTCATCATAGTCTATGCCTTCCTCTTGTCTATAGCCTTGAGCAACTAGCCTAGCCTTATTGCTTGTGATCACACTATTTTCATCCATTTTGTTCTTGAATATCCATTTAGTTCCAATTATTGAGTGATCACTAGGCCTAGGAACTAGTTTCCATACTTTGCTTCTCTCAAATTGATTTAATTCTTCTTGCATTGCTAGGAACCAATTATTGTCTTCTAAGGCTCCATTGACATTCCTAGGCTCAATTTGAGATACAAAGGCTATATATTGGCACATATTCCTTAGGGATGATCTAGTTCTAACTCCAAGAGTTGGATATCCTACTATTTCACAATCTTTTACATATCCTAACTCTCTTGGTGCTCTAGGCTCTCTTTCTAAAACCTCTATTTCTTCTTCATCTTCTTTATTCAAGTCAAGCTTTTCTAGAAAGTCATCTTCTAAGCCTTCATCAATTATTCCAACATTTTCATCATTGGTTGAATCTTTAGATATATTATTTGATTCATCAAATATAACGTGAATAGACTCTTCAACCACTAATGTTCTTTTGTTATATATTCTAAAAGCCTTTGAATTCAATGAATATCCTAGAAATATTCCCTCATCACTCTTGGCATCAAATTTTCCTAAATTATCTTTTCCATTATTTAGAACAAAGCATTTGCAGCCAAAAGGATGGAAGTAACTAATGTTAGGCTTCTTGCCTTTGTAGAGCTCATAAGGAGTTTTCTTTAGCATGGGTCTTATCATAGCTCTATTAATTATATAACATGATGTGTTTATAGCTTCAGCCCAAAAGTACTTTGGTAAGTTATTTTCACATAACATAGTTCTAGCCATCTCTTCCAAAGTTCTATTTCTTCTCTCAACTACACCATTTTGTTGTGGTGTCCTAGGGGCTGAGAAATTATGGCTAATTCCTTGATCATTGCAATACTCATCAAATCCTATATTTTCAAATTCTTTGCCATGATCACTTCTAATGCTTGTTATTGTGTATCCTTTTTCATTTTGAGTCACCTTTGAGTAGGCTATGAATTTCTCTAAGTCTTCATTTTTTACTCTAAAAAAGAACACCCATGTGTACCTAGTGTAATCATCAACTATTACAAATCCATAGTGTTTCCCACCTAAGCTAGTGGTTCTAGTTGGTCCAAATAAGTCTAAATGCAGTAATTGAAGAGGCCTAGTGGTGGATACACTATTCTTAGGCTTAAAAGTTGTTCTCTTGTGTTTTCCTTTAACACAAGCTTCACATATTTCTTCATGATCAAAAGGTATTTTGGGTAAACCTATTACTAGATCCTTTCTAGCTAGCTTGGATAGCACACTCATGCTTGCATGGCCTAGTCTTCTATGCCATAACCAAGATTCCTTTTTGTTGTCTACCATTAAACATATGTTTTCATTTTTGAGTTCATTAAGATAGACAATATATATGTTACCTTGCCTATGACCTAGAAAAAGAATTTTCTTTGACTTAGGATCTATAACATTACACTTCATGCAATCAAAAATTACTTTGTAACCTTTGTCACAAAGTTGACTAATGCTTAACAAGTTATGCTTAAGACCCCTAACAAGTAATACTTTTTCTAAAGAGAAATGATCATTACCTATTGAGCCACTTCCTTCCACTTGGCCTTTGGAGTTGTCCAAAAAAGTGACTTCTCCACCAATTTTCGATTTGAAGGAATTGAAATGGCTTTTATCACCCGTCATGTGCCTTGAGCATCCACTATCTAAGTACCAAGCATCTTTTGTTTTAGCTTTGTGGCTATGCTCAATCACCTACAAAAAATCAAACTCAAGTCTTAGGTACCCAAATTTTCTTGGGTCCTTGGAGGTTAGTAAATGCAATTCTTGATCCCATTGGGATCCATTTTGCTAATGCATTACAGTCCTTGGAATGAATTACCTCTTTTGGAATCCATATCCTTTTTACAATTTTTCCTTTAAGATTCCTCATCTTTATATTGCAATAATGTGACTTATGTCCCTTCTTATTACAATATGAACAAGTAATTGCAGGTTTATTCATGCTCTTCCTAGCAATAAAACTCTTAAGATGGGTCTCCCTACTTTGTGCATTATACCCTAAGCCATTTTTGTCAAAGAATGCCCTTTGGGTTTCTAACATGCTATCTAGCTTTTGTTGCCCCATGTGAAATCTATTAAAGGAGTTATGTAGATTGCTATTTTTCTCCTTAAGGTCACAAATTTCTAGATTTGAAATCTCTAGTTTCTTTTCACATTCTAATTTATCTTTTAACATTATCTCATTTTCCTTTTTTAATTTAGATATTAACTTTTTATACTTCATGCTCATACATTCATACTCTAATGCAAGATCATCAAATGCATCTTGCAATTCATCAAATGAGTATTCATTGAGATTAGAGGTTACCTTTTCATCATCATCAATAGCCATGAAGCATAAGTTGGCAATGTCCTCATTTGATTCATCATCGGAGCAGTCGCTGTCGCTCCATGTTGCCACCATTGCCTTCTTTTTATGGAACCTATCATTTGACCATTTAAGAAGAGGGCAGTTAAATTTTATGTGTCCAGGTTTTTTACATTCATAACATACAATAGAGTCTTTTCTACCTACTTCCTCTTGTTCTCTCCTATTGTTTCTCCTATTACTACTACTAGCTTTCATCCTCATGAACTTATTAAATCTTTTGGCAAACATTGCCATCTCAATATCCTCCTCACTACCACTCTCATTTTTAATCTCCTCTTGAGCAGTGGATTTTAGAGCAACTCCCACTTTCTTGGGTGGCTCTTCATTTCTTTTAAGTTTCATCTCATAAGTGAGCAAAGATCCTATCAATTCATCTAGGCACAATGTGTGAGGATCCTTAGATTCCTCAATTGCCGTCACTTTAGCTTCCCATGATTTAGGTAAGCTGTTTAAAATTTTTCTTTACCATTTCAATATTAGAATAAATTTTTCCTAGGGATTTTAAGCCATTAATTACATCAGTGAATCTTGTGAACATATCACTAATTGATTCTCCTTCCTTCATCCTAAAAAGCTCATAGTCATGTGTGAGCATACCTACTTTTGTCTCCTTCACTTGGGTTGTACCCTCATGAGTTATTGCCAATTTATCCCATATTTGCTTGGCATTATCACACCCGGAGACTCTATTGTATTCATTAGGACCTAAAGCACAAAATAATATGTGCATAGCTTTTGCATTTAGTTGTGCACATTTAATGTCATTAGAATCCCATTCATCTTCTTCTTTGGGGATATCTCTTCCCTCTATTCTCTTTGTAGGGATTTGAGGTCCCTTAACTATTATTCTCCACACTTCATAATCATTTGCTTGAATGAATAACATCATCCTAGTCCTCCAATACGAATAATGTTCACCATTGAACATGGGAGGTCTAACCGTAGAGTGCCCCTCTCCTACCAAACTAGTTGCTACATTGTTAAGAGCCATTTGATCGTTTCTAACTCTTAGGAAGTTGTTCCTATGTGATTAAAGAGTCCTAGTTCTGATACCAATTGTTGGCTCTACCGAGAGGGGGGTGAATCGGTTTTCTAACAATTACGACAAATTTTAATTTAATCCTACATCAATCAGAAAATAGAATTGAGCAATAATGAAATTAAACAATTTAAATGCAAGATAGGGAAAGAGAAACAAACACAGTCACTTATAGAGGTTGGACCAAACTCTTGCCTACGTCCTCTCTCCTTGACCTTCTTGTCAAGTGCTTTCTTTCTCTCTCTCAATAGAGCTTACAATGTTCCTTTTGCAGGTTAAGGAATAACCTCTCTACCCTTAGCAATACAGAAATGTATTCACCCTTTTACAATGTCTCTCACTGAGGAACAATCCTCTTTTCTTTTTGGGTATGGATGAATACAGAATAAGGCTTTACAATGGGTAGTACTTACAAAGCTTGTTGCACTTAAGCTTGTACAATGAATTTCAATTAATGAGCAATAAGGACACAAAGAATGAATGAATTAAAGCTTGAGAATGTTTGGAATGTTCAGCAATAGTGTCTCTATTCTCTTTGTCTTCAATGCTTGGTTAAATACTGAAGGATTGGTAGTTGGAGCATTAAATGCTATTCTTCCCGTTGTGTTTTGTAGAAACTAGCCGTTGGGTACCTCCAGTAGAGTGCCAGATCGATCTGCCTTCTTGGCCAGATCGATCTCTTAGTTATAAATCCTGCAAGATTGAAGCACAAATACACAAGGAGATCGATCTCATAGGTTAGCAGATCGATCTGTTAGTTTAAAAATAAAGAGGCAGATCGATCTGTCGAATAGCTAGATCGATCTCCTAATCTCTCTGTTTGAGGCAAGATCGATCTCCAGATCGATCTGCCATGCACTCTCGTAGAGAGGAGATCGATCTCTCAACAACACAGATCGATCTCTTTAGCTCTCTGACTTTGAGGAGATCGATCTGTTCTTTACCAGATCGATCTCATAAGTTCTCTGTTTGAATGTGGATCGATCTCTCAGATCGATCTATAGTCTTAAGCTCTTAAGGGAGATCGATCTCTTCATCGACCAGATCGATCTCTCAACTCTAGCATTAGCCAGATCGATCTCTTAACCCTTGCAGATCGATCTCATTCTTCCTAAATACCTTTGTACAGATTTAAGGCTTGCCAGATCGATCTCTTCCATCATGAGATCGATCTCTCATCAAGTAAAAACCCAGGAGATCGATCTCTCATACCCCAGATCGATCTCTCATCAGCAGAACTCTAAGTTCTAGCACTAATAACCTCTAAACATGTTTGTATATCATCTTAACATTATCGAATTAACTTGTTTTGTCATTTCAAAATACATTAACTCAACAGACTTTGAAGTGATTTTTGGTGATTGTGAACATGGGCATTGTGATGAAATAGCTAGGAGATGGTTAGAGATTGATGAAATTGTGATTTTATTGGAATGATGATGATATTAAGTAAATTGTGGTAAATTGGGATTTTTGTCTATAAATTGGAAATTGAGGCAATGATGTGATTTTGGTATGGGTATTATGCACAACAAATATAGGATTGGAAATGTAGTGGATGGGATTATGAATGGCGATAGAGTTATGAGAATTGAGAGATTTAGGTGTAAGTGAGAAATATGAGCAAATGTATGCTCAATAATGTAATTGAGTTCAGATATTGATGTTTTTAACATCGTTTGGACAGCTCGGGAGTTCCAGAGTGGAATGCGAGGCTCGTCCGTGATATGGGGGAACGATTGCACTATACGAGATGCAAAGAGGTAAGGGAAAAGTAAACTCATTTGTGTATGCGTTTTGTGATAACATTGTAACATGATTTTCGATTGAGAAAACAAGCAGGTTTTATGTGTTGTGAATGAGAATTGCACACGATTTTATAGCCGGTTCGGGCCCAACTTTTATGAGTTGTAAACTATATGTGTAAACGTTTTATAACCATTTTGTGTTTAAAATGTGAAAAGTGTTTTGGGCCCTATGTTAAGGCGTACTGAGGTTTGAGAAAATGTGTGAGTGGTTTTACCGGTTGAAGCTCAGTTTTAACATGTTTTGTGTTGAGTACAAAACAGTTTGAAATGAGTTTTATGAGAGAAAACCATTATGAGCTTTACGTGAAGGCAAAACGATTTTTATGATAATGGCTATTGATTGAGACTTAGGTGTGTCATTTTGAATACACACCGGGCATTGCTCTAGTAGCATGTAAGTCCAATATTCCTCCGTTCTGGTAATGTGTGAATCTTAATTAGTGGCTGTGCAACCTGTATTTAGTGGTTGTGTCACATGTGGATCCTAATCAGTGGTTGTGCCACGTGTATTTGGTGGCTGTGCCACGTGTGAATCCTAATAAGTGGCTTTGCCACGTGTGTTTGGTGGCTGTGCCACGTGCGAATCTAAATCAGTGGCTATGCCACGTGTGTTTGGTGGCTGTGCCATGTGCGGATTTTAATTAGTGGCTATGCCACGTTTAGATTTTATTTAGTGGCCGTGCCACATGCATTACTATTGCAGTGATTTTATCACGTTTTAAAGAGAAAAGCCATTATCGCATCTTGATTTCTACATGCTTGTAACCTTGAATTGAGCCATTTATTATCATGTTTTTACATGATCTTTGACATGATGTTTAAACTATTTATGCTACATTTTTCACTGAGTTTATTGAGTTTATCATGTAAAACAAAATGATTGTGTTGTGCAAATCATTTTTGTCAGGACCCGTTCTCAATCCATGACTTAACCAAAAACCACTACAAATTTTTTGCATTTTTAACTTACCTTTCCTCTCTTCAATGGTTGGGCTGTGATTCGATGTCAGAATCCTCGCTTACCACATTATCCATTATCATATATACATGTCAATATACTGCTACTGACTGTAACTGCTTTTATAATACATGTGAGATTATATAAAATCTAACACAAATACATTCCCCATAATATATATTGTATACATCACTGTGCTGTTTCTATGTTTAGATACATAACTGTACAAAATCTGTATACCTGGCGGTCAATAGTAACTAGTAGTGGACTCAGGAATACTATCCCTCAATAGCTCTCGCTCTACTGCTGATGCTCTGTAGAGAGATGTAAAAAAAACGGGGGGTGAGCATACAACACGCTCAGTAAGGAAATCAGGCAAGCAAGTAGATATCTACACTACCTACTCAAAATAATGCTATGCTTGAAAACATTATTTCCTTAACTCACTTTAAAAGCATGTCTTTAAATGTATATATCTGTAGATTAAATCCCATGTACAGAAATCATGCTTTCTTTCTCAAATGTAGGCAGGTAGTGCAAAACAATGCATCTTTATATAAATCATGCCTTTAGGTAAATCATGCCATGTATATTTAAATCACAATAAATATGGCATTAAATAATTCACATCACAAAATCGAAGTCCGACCCATCCCTCAGGCCTGTCCGCAATTTAAATCAGTCAATCAATGTGATATATCATATGAAACTCTGTGGTGAAATGCAAATAGTATCCTGGACTATGATCATATCTGACATGTGATCCCAAGCAACGCAGTACTCGGTTTTGGGGGCATCACTGCTGCAACGGGAGGGGGGTCAGTCCATCACAACCGTCAGCTATATCCTCCTCAACTCCACAACAACACACGATACAATGTACTCCCATGCCACATGCACGGTACAAAGTACACCCGTGGACCCTACATCAGAGTCGGGGTGCCTGTTATAGGTCTTAGCCCTCAAACCATGGAATATCATACCACATCTCTAATACCCTCATGCGGCTATCCTCTCACATAATGTGACACTCAATCACATAAGGATGCGGGCATGGGTTTGTAACATGTATTATATATCACATACAATGCGCGCCTTTGAGTGCGACTCACAGTCGACACTCCGCTCAAACATTGTTTCACATCACAAACTCAACTCTAGTGCGAGTAAACCTCTAGCAACTAGGTCAATGCATAGTTCATGTATTAAATCAAGTACGAGCAATAGCTCCAGTACCATGCTATGCGCAATATCATCAAATCATGTACGAGCAATAGCTCCAGTACTATGTCATGTATAAATCATGAAGAATCGAGTACGAGCAACGCTCCAGCACTCTGTCATGTATCTCATGAAAAACTCGAGTACGAGCTAATCGCTGCAGCACTCTATCATGCATATATCATATAAAATCGAGTACGAGTAATAACTCCAGTACTCTATCATGCATGTCATGGAAATCTAGTGTGAATCAAAATCCAGCACTAATGTATGTGGAAAATATATGAAATCTAGTGCGAGCTGTGCTCCAGCACTATTCATTCTCACAAAATATGATAGATGGCACTTTAAAAAGGGATGATTGACAAAATATCAAAATCAGCACTATAAAGTGTGCTTAATTCACATCAACCTTAAAATCATTAGCACATCTATTTATTCTCCTGCTAAATAGTAGTTAAACACTCAAAATAGTGGTTTCCATGCTTTTTACAACTTTTCACAAAAGTTGACTTTTTGACTAACTAGGGGTAAAATCATAATTTGCCATTATCGGGTCGCAATAATTACTATTCACTTTCTCTGACCCTCAGAGTTTTTAAGTGAATGTAAAATCAGACAAAAATATGTGCAGGTATCTCTAACTACTCACAAAAGTCCCTTACTTGCAATCACTCGAGAAATTTCACTTTCTCTGCACTGCTCGTTTTAGCAGTCTGATTTGCTCCTCCAATACTCTCTGGAGCTGCATATAACCATTTATCAGGTTAATTACACTTTTCCTACGGTATTTCACATTAAATACAGTCTATTTCCCTTAATGGGCTTTAAAAATCCGTAATGGGCCTAACTATGCCTTAAGTCCATTTTCATTTTACTATTCATTTTCGTTGGGCCTATTGGGCTTGTGGGACCCACCAACTCTTATTGGGCTTGTCCTAGACCCATTACATCATATTGGGCCTAAATATTTAGGCTTGGCCCATTGGGCCTGTCGGCCACATGCCATGGCCGAGAGCTACCCATGCCATCGGTTATGCCATGGCATGCCATCCATGCCTATTTCTTAGCCAATTCACTTTGGCATTTTCACAAACACTTGGTTGGCAACATTCCTAAACATCATATAGTTCATTTAGGAATTTTATCAAACACCTTAATTGCCAACTAATTACATGTATTAATTAATCCAATTGATTAATTCTAATTACACCATAATTATTAACACATGTATATTAATCCATTTATGCCTTAAAATTATATGGACATAAATCAATGTCTCACCAATCACTCTCGGTCTAACCAACATCATAGTGATTTAATATGTTTCAATGCATAAAACATATATCAATATACTTAAAATCATTCATACATTATCATATTTGAAATTGAAAACTAGAAAATATACCAATTGTTGTGTTCACCCTTTGGCCGAATCTTTGAAGGCTCTCGGTTTGCACTCTATGGCTCCTTGATAGCCAATTCCAACATATGTCACTCTCCTTTCAATTTGGAACAACATCCATGAAGGATGCAAGTTCCAATTATGCCTAATTCCTAGTGATTTCTAGTGAGAGAAAGCTTGGATAATATGTTTCAATGGTTTATTCTTCTAGCCGAATTTGGTGTGATGAAGATGACAATGGTGTGGCTGAATTTATAAGCCACTTACTTAGCCATTAAGCTTTACTTTCCAGCCATTAGGCTTGACTTTGCAAGCCTTAGCCATGAGTCACCTAATGAGTCACCTTATGAGTCATGATTAGCTTTAACTATGGTTAGATATTTATCTCATGGGCTTTCCATTTGGGCTTTCTTAATGGGCTTTCAGGCTGAAATTTTTTATTATATCTCGGGCCTTTAATTGTCTCAATATTTGGCCAATCAATTGGTCCAACAATTCGGTCTAAAGAACCTAAGAATTTCGATATACGTTTAGTATACCTTAATGGGCTTTAAAATTTTCACCTTAGTCCCATTACATTTTTAACCATTAAATTTAATCCGAAATCCTTTCGAATAAATTTTCCTTACTTTCGGGGATGATTATCTTATATTCTAGCCAAGAATATTTTCCCCAAATTTTTCTCCACACTTAGGTTAATTTTTAACCATGATTAGTCAACTATGGTAAAAGTCCACTTTCTTAACTATAGTTGACTTTTTCCTTAACCATTGACCATGTTGACTTTTCCTCAAAATTTTGAAAGTGTCATATCTTATGTCTTACACCCTCGTCTTTATGTTTCAACCGTTCCCGGTGGATAATTTCACCTGAAACACCTTATCTCACCAAAAAGGTCCATTTTACCCTTTTTAACTTTTACTCTCGCTTTCTATGCTCGGGACTAAATCAAGCTGACTTTCGTTCATGAGCTCTCTATACTTTCTCATTTTAAGTTCTTATTTTCAGTCAGAATGATTTAGATTTACTCGATTTAGCCTGTGACACTTATAGTTCACATTAGGCCTTTTATGTAGCTTTTGCGTGTTAAACCATTTTACTAACACTTTATGTCTAGTAAATACTCTTCTTATGATTCAACTATAATAACAGAGTGTTCATACACATAGGAATCATAAGGTACAAGCTACCAAAAATCAGGGTCTGACAATCCTCCCCCACTCAGAAAATTTGGTCCTCCAAATTAGAACCAAGTCAGTCATCAAATAGGTGAGCGTACTTCTCTCGCATCAGACTCTCAACCTCCCAAGTAGCTTCCTCTGAAGTATGATGCTGCCAGAGAATCTTCACTAACCCGATGGTCTTCGATCTCAATACCTTCTCCTTCTTATCTAATATCCGAATCGGTCTCTCAACATATGACAAGTCCTCTCGGAGCTCCAAAGGCTTGTAACTAATCACATGTACTGGATCCGCTGATACATCCGAAGCATCGATATGTGGAAGACGTTTATGGACACCTGATTAGTCCGGTGGCAATGCCAACCTATCAGCCTTATCTCCCACTCGATCAAGAATCTCAAAGGGTCCAATATAGCGAGGATTTAGTTTCCCTCTCTTCCTAAATCTTGCTATGGCCTTGGAAGGAGAAACTCTCAAAAACACGGATTCACCAACTGCGAACTCTAGTGGCCTACGTCTCCTGTCAGCGTAATTCTTCTATCTGGTCTGAGCTGTCCTCAGTCTCTCTACTATCAAGTGGACGTCCTCAGATGCTTACGTAACCATGTCAGGAGAGAAAATCTTACGGACACCCACTTCTTCCCATCCAATAGGGGAACGACATCTACGGCCATATAAAGCCTCGTACGGTGCCATCCCGATACTCAAATGATAACTGTTGTTGTAGGCGAACTCGACTAGTGGCAAGTGGTCATCCCAAGAGCCTTTAAAATCTAGCACACATGCTCTCAACTTATCCTCCAGAGTCTGTATAGTCCTCTCTGGTTGACCATCTATCTGAGGATAAAAAGCAGTGCTAAAACTCAGCTGGGTTCCCATGGCTTCCTGAAAATGTCCCCAAAAGTGGGAAGTGAAGCGGGAATCCCTATCAGAGACTATGCTCACTGGTACACCATGTAACCTCACTACCTCGCGTACATACAGTTCTGCTAATGAACTCAGAGTATCGGTCACTCTCATAGCTAGGAAGTAGGCTGACTTCGTCAGTCTATCGACGATCACCCATATAGCATCTTGATTCCTGCGGGTTCTCGGTAAACCCATCACGAAATCCATGGTGATATGCTCCTATTTCCATGTCGGTATAGGTAGAGGCTGCAGTAACCCTGTAGGTTTTTGATTTTCTACCTTTACTTGCTGACATACGAGACATTTTGCCACAAAGTCTGCTACATCTCTCTTCATACCTGACCACCAGTATACCTTACCGAGGTTCTGATACATTTTGTTACTCCCCGGATGTAACGTATACCTCGACGAATGAGCTTCCACCAATACCAATCTCTTGAGTCCTAGATCCTCGGGAACACACAATCTACCTTTGAATCTCAGTAGTCCATCAGAACTTAACCCAAAGTCAGTCACGGTGCCCTTCTACATCCGACTACTCACATCCATACAAAATGAATCAGTCTGCTGAGCCACTCTGATCCTGTCCAACAGGTCCGGCTTCAAGCGTAGACTAGCTATCACATAGTCTGAATCCATGTCAGAAGGCACGACTCCCAAACTGAGGCTAGAAAACTGCTCTAGTAAATCATGTTCCCTAACCATCATGTACGATACCACCCCTAGGCTCTTCCTACTCAAGGCATCAGCTACAACGTTAGCCTTACCCGGATGATAAAGTATCTCACAATCGTAGTTCTTCAGAAGCTCTAGCCATCTTCTTTGTCTCATGTTTAGCTCCTTCTGTGAGAACAGATACTTGAGGCTCTTGTGGACGGTAAATATCTTGAACTTCTCGCCATACAAGTAGTGGCGCCATACCTTCAACGCAAACACTACTGCTGCAGTTCCAAATCGTGGGTGGGATAGTTCTTCTCATGATCCTTCAGTTGTCTGGATCCATAAGCAACTACCTTTCCATCCTGCATCAATACACAGCCCAGTCCCTGCTGCGAAGTATCGGTATACACTGCAAATCCTCCTGAGCTGGTAGGGATAGTGAGAATCGGAGCGGTGGTCAATCGATGCTTCAACTCCTGAAAACTCTTCTCACAATCCTCGTTCCATATGAATGGTACACTCTTTCGAGTAAGACGTGTCAACGGAGCAGCCAACTTCGAAAATCCCTTAACAAATCTCCGATAGTATCCAGCTAAACCCAAAAAACTCCTAATCTCGGTGACTGTCCTCGGCTGTTCCCATTGAACCATAGCCTCTATCTTAGATGGATCAACTGATACACCATCTCTCGATACAACATGTCCCAAAAACGAGATCTGTGACAGCTAAAAGTCACACTTACTGAGCTTAGCATATAACTCCTGCTCTCGTAGAGTCTGTAACACGATCATGAGGTGCTCCTCATGCTCCTCCTTGGATCTCGAATACACCAATATGTCATTGATAAAGATGATAACAAACTAGTCCAAATATGGCTTGAACACATCGTTCATCAAAGCCATGAAAGCAGCTGGAGCATTCGTCAGTCCGAATGGCATGACCAAGAACTCATAATGGCCATATCGGGTACGAAATGCTGTCTTGGGTACATCTCCACTCCGAACTTTCAGCTGATGATACCCCGGCCTCAGGTCAATCTTGAAAAAGACCTGTGCTCCCTGAAGCTGATCTAACAAGTCGTCAATGCGTGGAAGGGGGTATCTATTCTTGATGGTGGCCTTATTCAACAATTGGTAATCTATACACAATCGGAGGCTCCCATCCTTCTTCCTCACAAATAGAATCGGTGCTCCCCAAGGTAAAACACTCAGTCGAACAAAACCCCTATCCAACAGCTCCTGTAACTGTCTCTTGAGCTCCTCCAGCTCAACCAAGGCCATGCGATATGGTGGTCTCGAGATAGGCTCCGTACCAGGTACCAAATCTATACAGAACTCTATCTCTCTGTCTTGTGGTAACCCTGGCAATTCATCCAGAAAAACATCTGGGTACTCATTGACCACAGTAATATCTGACAACTCCATATGTGCCTTATCCATATCTACCACGTACGCAATGGAACCTCGAATCACATCCGATGAAGCATCAGCTGTCCCCTGGTCCAAAGCAAGTACTCGCCCTCGACCCATCACCTGTTTCCCCTTCTCCTCTGCCGTCGCTCTACCTCTCTGAGCAGACGTACCAGCTAGAGTTCTATCAGGCTCCCTGCCCCTTAGTGGTGTAGTTACAAATGTCTCTGGGTAATCTCTAGCCATATGCCCTTGTTTCCCACATCAGAAACATACAATAGGAGTCAGCAGACATGGTCTACTTCCATGTTGTTTACCGCATCTTCTGCACTGATCAACAGCAGGTCTTTGTCCTCCTATGACAATGCCTTTTGATGGGGCTACAGTCGGATAAGCAAGAGGTCTAGCATATCTCTCTCGTGCCTCCTCTACCCGTGATCTCTTACTAAAGAATTTCTTCCCTCCTCGATAACCGAAATCTCTAGCCGACCTCTTCTTCTGTATATCTCAGCTACGGCTAAACTTCTAGAACTCAGAAGCATTCCTCTTGCCATCTTGCTCACACAATTGCGCCCTGTACACTACTTCTTCATAGGTTACTATGTCTAAAGGAACTAACCTGGACCGCAGAATCGGTCTCAACCCGTCGATAAACCTGTGGACCTTTCTGGCCTCACTATACATGGTATCGGGGTTATATCTCCCTAGGGATAAGAATCGAGTCTCATACTCGTCCACAGATAAACTCCCCTAGTTTAGTCCTAAAAACTCTGCCTGTAGTTTTCACTGTGCGGTATCGGGAACAAACTGCCTCCTAAAGGCCTCCCGAAATATCTCCCAACTAATGTCTATGTGTCGGGCTCTCAATATGGGTCAGGTGGAATTCCACCAATGCTCTGCAGCTCCCTTCAATAGGAACGCAGCAAATGCGACCATCTCCGAGGTCGTACACTCGAAGAATCCATAAAGCTTCTCCATCTTTGCCAACCACTCCTCAGCAGCTATAGGGTCCTTGACCCTACTAAAGGATGGAGGTCTAAACTTCTGGAATTCTTGCAACCGATGTAGATCACATCCGTACCCTAATCCACTACCACACGAAACCGGTGGGGGTATAGGAGTCTCTACCGTCCCCGATGCATGAATCGTCTGTGTAGGTGTATTAGGGGCAACTACCTCTCCTGTCGCAGCTCCTGCCTCTTGTCCTTGCCTACCTAGCATCGACTGTGCCAACATCTCTACAATCGTCTCAAGACTACGCTCTAATCTCGTAAAACGCATCTCAGCACACTCGGGTGCCTCAGTCGTGACGCCCCGAAAACGCGAAAAATAGGGCAAATTTAAAACTTTTTACTCATCTATTCATGATTAAGGGTGCATTCCTGTCCAGTGTCATACATCATCATACCTATCATACCTCAGGATCTCATCATAAGATAGTATATATCGTATCATATACATTACTCAATTCCAAGTTAATTAATCCTAATACATCATGTACATCATTGTACAATAAGTGTCTGTAAATATAACTCTAGTCTGGATACATGAATATTAAATATATACCTCAATACACAAAATACGGCCTGGAGCTCAAGTCCTCCACTAGCCTCTAACTCGTACATCGCAGGGAACTCACTTCACTTGAAGCAATCTGGGGGAAAAGAAAACAGGGTAAGCTTCCAAATTGCTCAGTAAGGGGGGGTAAGGGAATTCAGTTATATAAACCATATCACACATCAAAAATATGTATTTGTTTATGAAACTCATTTGAAAGCGTAGCATGAAAGTTCTCGAAACATCATCATCTCATAGCTCACAAATCATGTGAAAACATGAAGTTAAAAAGGCTCAATATCGAGCATTCACAAGCATGTGTAAATATATGTGATAATGGCTTTTCTCAAAATATGTGATAAAATCACCTCAGTAAATAGCACGTGACAAAGTTACAAAACACAACTCATGTGTAAAACGAGACTAGGCAATAAAACTCAATTAAAACTCGGCATGGCACATCAAATATATATATAGTCTCCTCTGGGTGCGCATCCCAGGCATCCTCGTAAGAGGGAACGTCGACAATATGGTCGAATGCATGGTATATTGGACTTATATGTTACCAGAACAAGGCCCGACCTTACATGCTACCAGAGCAATGCCTCGCCTCATGCACACTATCACATGGTCCCTGGGTCGGTTCCCAGGCGGCCCACTCTCTCGGTCTTACATGCTACTAAAGGAAGGCCACCCAACGTTACCAGAACGGGGGTCATCTCACGTTACCAAAATAGAGGAATATCGGACTTACATGCTACCAGAGCAAGGCCTCCCAACGCTACCAAAGTGGAGGAATAATCGGACTTACATGTTACCAGAACAAGGCCGTGGTCCCTGGGTCGGTTCCCAGGCGTCATACTATATTGGTCTTACATGCTACCAAAGCAAGGCCCGATGTGTATTCAACATGACACACCTAAGTCTCAATCATTAGCCATTATCTTATAAAACGTTATGCCTTCACGTAGAACTCATTATGGTTTTCTCTCATAAACCTCATTTAAAACGTTCGTGTACTCACACAAAACATATTAAAACCGAGTTCCAACTGGTAAAACACGCACACATTTTCTCAAATCTTAATATTGCCTTAACGTAGAGCCCAATTTACTTTTCATGCAAACTCAATGGTTTATAAAGCAATTTCACACTCAGCTTATAAACTCATAAAATAATGGGCTCCAACCGACTATAAAAATCGTGTGTAATCATATCACAACACAACACTAACATGCTTGTATTCTCAAATCATGGTTCATGCTACAAACAATTCATCAAAACACATACACAAATGGTTTAGTTTTCCCTTACCTCTTTGCACCTCGTATAGTGCAATCGTTTCCCCCGTATCACGGACTAGCCTCGCATTCCACTCTGGAACTCCCGAGCTGTCCAAACGATGTTAAAACATCAATACTCATCATCACAGTAACCTCAATTCTCAAAATCGAGCATAATTGCTCATAACACCTCAAATTTTCTCAATTCTCATAACTCTATCACAAACCACAATCTCGTTCACAACACCTCAACATTCTACATTTCCCATGCCACAATATCTATGCTAAACCACCTCATTGTCTAAATCTCCATTTATAGCTCAAAATTCCCAAATTTACCAAAGTTGCTAAATATCATCATCACTCCAACTACATTGTAATTTCCTCAATACCTAATCATTTTTCAGCTATTTCAACACAATGCCAATAACCATAATCACCAAAATCATCTCGAATATCAAGATCGAGGTTTAGAAATTACCCAAAACATGTAGAGAGCTTATCTCTTGCCTCGATTCGATCTGTCTTTCGATTCCCAAGTATGTTGTTCTCCCTTGGATGAGGAACAATTTTCCTTCTGGCCACAACCTCTGATTTAGACGAAAATGAGTGCTTTGGATGAGTGAGAAAGCTAGGGCTCGGGTGAAAATAGGGTTTTGAAGAGAGAGAAATGAAATTGCAGGAGAAAACAGGGGTTCCTTATATAGAATGAGGGTAGGAGATCAATCTGGCTCTTAATGACATCGATCTGTATTTGAATTTAGGGACGATTTGGGGTAATTTTATGCCTAGGAGATTGATCTGTCGAGGGGTGAGATCGATCTCTTTATGGCTTTATGAGATCGATCTGCTCCTTGGGGAGATCGATCTTCTCCAAACAGAAACATTTGGAGATCGATCCCTTCCTCATGAGATCGATCTTCTCTCAAACAGAATCATATGGAGATCGATCCTCTTCCATTGGAGATCGATCTGCTCACTTGCGTTCCTCATTCCTTGTCGATTTTAGCTTACCAGATCGATCTTTCTTCCCTAAGATCGATCTGACCTCATAGTTTCCCACTTGGTTAAGCACTTGCACATAAATCTCCAAATAAAATTTCCACAATTCACTTATCTCAATAAATTACACTTCAAGTTCATATTACATAATTAAAATATGTCTAAAATTCTTAGATCTCACATCCACCCCACCTTAAAAGAATTTGGTCCTCCAAATTCAACTCAACTAGTCACATAAATGGGGGTATTTCTCCTTCATGAGGTTTACTAGTTCCCACGTTGCTTCTTCCGTTGAGTGATGTTTCCACAAAACTTTCACTAATTGGATACTCTTAGTTCTCAGTACCCTCTCCTTTTTATCGAGAATCTGGACGGGTTCCTCAGTATAGCTCATGTCCTCTTGTATGTCCATCTCGTCATACTCTATGACATGAGAAGGGTCTGGGTGGTACTTCCTCAACATAGACACATGAAAAACATTGTGTATTCCGGACATTTGTGAGGGTAATGCCAATCTGTAGGCTACCTCTCCCACTCTCTCAAGGATCTCGAATGGTCCTATGTATCGAGGACTCAATTTTCCTTTCTTCCCAAATCGCATGATACCCTTACTCGGTGATATTTTCAGAAATACTGCATCACCAACATCAAACTCGAGTGGCCGTCTACGCACATCCGCGTAGCTTTTCTGTCTACTCTGTGCAGCCTGTAACCTCTCACATATGAGTTTCACACTCTGTACAGCTTGGTCAACAAGCTCGGGAGCATTTATCTTTCTGTCACCGACTTTTTCCCAAGCTACAGGGGATCTACACCTCCTACCATATAGAGCCTCAAAAGGTGCCATTTCAATACTCACATGATAGCTGTTATTGTATGCAAACTCTGCTAGGGGCAGGTGATCATCCTATGATCCCTTAAATTCCATTGTACACGCCCTCAACATATCCTCTAGGGTCTAAATAGTCCTCTCTGACTGAACATCTATCTAAGGATGATAGGCGGTACTAAAACTCAATCGAGATCCCATGGACTCCTGAAATTGGGTCCAAAATCTGAAAGTAAATCAGGAATCTCTATCAGAAGTAATACTCACTGGAGCCCTATGTAATCTAGCTATCTCGCTAACATACAGCTCAGCTAAGGCATCCATAATATCTATGCTCTTGATGGCAAGGAAGTGGGCACTCTTGGTCAATCTATCCACTATAACCCATATAGCGTCACGACCTCTTCGGGTCCTCGGTAAACCCATAATAAAGTCTATAGTGACATGCTCCCATCTCCATGTAGGTACAAGTAAAGGTTGTAGTAGTCCTCTAGGCTTCCGATGCTCAGCTTTCACTTGCTGGCATACTAAACATCTGGCCACATATTTCATCATGTCTCGCTTCATACCACTCCACCAGTACACCTTTCTCAAATCTCAGTACATTTTAGTACTCCCTGGGTGCATGTTGTATCACGAGCAGTGAGATTCTCTCAGTATCTATCTCTTTAGGGTATCATCGTCCGGTACACAAATCCGTCCTCTGAATCTCAACAATCCATCCTCACTGACTGTGAGATCTGACAGCAAACTCTATTCAGCTTAGCTAACCATATCTATTAACCTCTGATCATTGCGCTGCCCAGTTCTAATCTGATCCATAATCCTGGGCTCCATCCGCAAGCTAGCCAAAAATCCAGTCTCTATCTCTTTAACTCTGATCCGAAGTTCGACGAACTGCTCTAGTAAATCCCATTCCCTGATCATCATAGCAGATATCATACTCTTCCAGCTCAGGGCATCAGCAACTACATTTGCTTTACCCGGATGATATAGAATCTTGCAGTCATAATCCTTAAGGAGTTCCATCCATCTCCTTTGTCTCATGTTTAACTCTTTCTGATCAAAGAGATATCTCAAACTCTTATGATCAGTGAAGATCTGGAATCTTTCTCCATATAAGTAGTGTCGCCAGATCTTCAAGGCCAATACCACAACGGCTAACTCCAAATCATGCGTGGGGTAATTTCGCTCATGGTCTTTCAATTGTTGCGATCCATATACGACCACTCTTCTGTGCTGCATAAGCACACACCCTAGTCCTTGATGAGATGCATCACTATACATCAAAAGTCCTCCTGATCCCTCAAGAATAGTTAACATAGGTGCCGCTGTCAATCTCCTCATTAACTCCTGAAAACTGAGCTCACACTGATCAGTCCATATAAATGGGGTCTCTTTGCGCGTGAGTTTAGTCAAAGGAGCGGTAATCCTGGAAAATCCTTCTATAAATCTTCTGTAATACCCTGCCAAACCAAGGGAGCTTTGCACCTCTGTAACTGTCTTCAGTCTTTCCCAGTTAAGCACAGCCTCCACCACCTCTGTAACTATCTTCGATCTTTCCCAGTTAAGCACAGCCTCCACTTGGATCCACTGATACTCCTTCCTCTGAGACTATATGACCAAGGAAATCTATCTGATCCAGCCAAAACTCACACTTACTAAGCTTTCCATATAATTGTTTATCTCGGAGTATCTGAAGTACTAACCACAAATGCTGTGCATGCTCCTCATATGACCAAGAGTATACCAGGATATCATCAATAAAGATTATCACAAACTTATCTAGATAGTCTCTGAACACCTCGTTCATTAATCTCATAAACGCTGCAGGGGCGTTCGTCAATCCAAAGGACATCACTAGAAATTCATAATGGCCATACCTCATCCTGAAAGCCGTCTTTGGAATATCTTCTTCCTTGATCCTCAATTGGTGATAGCCCGATCTCAAATCAATTTTAGAAAAGACTGATGCCCCTCTCGACTGATCAAGTAGATCATCAATCTTGGGCAGTGGGTATTTATTCTTCACCATGGCTTTATTCAACAACCGGTAGTCTACGCATAATCTGAGACTACCATCCTTCTTCTTAACAAATAAAACCGGTGCTCCCCATAGTGAAACACTGGGTCTAATGAACCTTTGATCCAATAACTCCTGTAGTTGTTTCTTCAATTCCTCAAGTTCCACTAGTGCCATCCTGTATGGAGGTTTAGAGATCGCTGAGTATCTAGTACCAAATCAATGGTAAACTCCAGCTCTCTCTCTGGTGGAAAACCTGGCAACTCATCTGGAAAAACATCCAGAAATTTGCAAACCAAAGGTATATCCTCAATCCGCGGATGTTCCCGATCATCATCTGATATGAGTGTTTCATAACCTTCACATGAACAATCATATTTAATATTCTCCAAAATAATATTAAAATTCTCAAATTTTTTACAAGAATTCCACATATTCATTTCCTCAATATCTCAACCATACCCTGTAAGGTTCAGGTAGGGAGAAAGTTACAATCTTAGTGTAGCAGTCTAAACTCGCTCGATTGGTTGCTAGCCAATCCATTCCCAAAATTACATCAAACCCATGTAGTATTTAACATGATTAGATCTGCTAACATCACTCTATCTCCCACCTTTATCTCACATCCTCTACAGATTAACTCAGTTCTCTGGGATTCACGCATATGGGTATTTACATGTAGTATATACTCTAGAGGTTCAAACTTCAAATTTAAACTACATGCAAAATGCTCTGAAATAAGCGAATGCGTGGATCCTGGATCTATCAACACATGACCCTTATGATTACAGAAAGAGAGTGTACCTCTTATAGTTTCTGCTGAAGTGTCTGCAGTTTCCTTATCCAGGGCAAACACACTTCCCTATGCCACAGGTTTCTTCCCTTTCTCTGCAGCAGTGGCCCGTCTCTGGGGATTCACTCTCTAAGGCTGCTGTCTAGTAGGCTCTGGAGCATGTGGTATCTGAGGTTGAGGGCAGTCCTTCACTCTGTGACCCATGTCACCACATCTAAAACATCCACGGATCGACCCAGTACAACTTCCCTCATGCAATCGACTACATTCTCTATAAACCCTTATCTTAGGCCTGCTATATCGAGGGGTCTCCTTGATAATAGGATAAGCTCTAGGTCTCTCCAACCTGTCCTTCTGTACCTTAATCCTTCCTCTCCTGAAGGAACCTCTTCGAACATCTGCTTGAGACATCGCTGGCCTCTTGCCCTTATCTCTATTCATCGCTCTGAGCTCGTTCTGGGACTGTACCATTTCAGGTCCCCTCTCAATCTCTTGTGCTCGTCTCAAAGCATCTCCAAACTTAGTAATACACAACCCAATCAATCGATCTCTGATGATGGGCTTCAATCCATACACAAATCTCTCTGTGCGGAGCTCTTCATTCTTGAAAGTCTCTGGATCATATCTCAGCAGAGCGATAAATCGGCTCTCGTAATCATCCACAGACATGTCACCCTGTACTAAACTCAAAAACTTTGCTTGCCTCCTTCTCTGGGCAGCTCGTGGTACATATTGGGCTCTAAAGGCTTTCTGGAACTCCTCCCAACCAATCATATCCTGGTGGGACATCAAAATACCCTGGGTAGTAACCCACCAGTCTCGAGCTCTCCTTTTCAACATATAGGCACTCATATTGACCCTCTCAGCATTTGTGTACCCCAGATAATCAAATATAATTCTCAACTTCGTCAACCACTCCTCAGCCTCTGTAGGATCCTTCTTTCCCCTAAATGCGGGTGGATTCATCTTTAAAAAATCCTTCAGTCGGACTATATTTCTATCATCAGGCTGAGTGACGGGAGGCACTAGGTCCATCTGTACCGGGGGTATGAGAGGTCCTTGTGGTGGTGTAGGAGTAGTACCTGAGGCATTAACTCCAAAGTGTTGCACGAATAGCGCTGCCATCTGCTCAAAACCCTGCCTCACATCGGTTTCAATCCGATTAAATCGAGAGTTAGGACTCTCTGGTTGGGGGCAGGTGGCGGAGGGGACTCTACCTGCCTCCTCGAACGACCTCGTCCTCCACTCATTCTCTATATCAACTCGTCTCCTGCGCGTACATATCAAAATCAATTGAAATCTCAATGCTGAAATTCAGTTCATAACCAGACTATTACAGACACTTGGGATGTATTCTATTTCACTTAACCGACACTGACAGTACTAGACACCCTAAGCTCTGATACCAAGAAAACTCTGTGACGCCTCAGAAACGCAGAAAATAGGGCAAATTTAAAACTTTTTACTCATCTATTCACGATTAAGGGTGCATTCCTGTGCAGTGTCATACATCATCATACCTATCATACCTCAGGATCTCATCATAAGATAGTATATATCGTATCATATACATTACTCAATTCTAAGTTAATTAATCCTAATACATCCTGTACATCATTGTACAATAAGTGCCTGTAAATATAACTCTAGTCTGGATACATGAATATTAAATATATACCTTAATACACAAAATACGGCCTGGAGCTCAAGTCCTCCACTAGCCTCTAACTCGTACGTCGCAGGGAACTCACTTCACTTGAAGCAATCTGGGGGAAGAGAAAATAGGGTGAGCTTCCAAATCGCTCAATAAGTGGGGGTAAGGGAATTCAGTTATATAAACCATATCACACATCACAAATATGTATTTATTTATGAAACTCATTTGAAAGCGTAGCATGAAAGTTCTCAAAACATCATCATCTCATAGCTCACAAATCATATGAAAACATGAAGTTAAAAAGGCTTAATATCGAGCATTCACAAGCATGTGTAAATATATGCGATAATGGCTTTTCTCAAAATATGTGATTAAATCACCTCAGTAAATAGCACATGACAAAGTCACAAAACACAACTCATGTGTAAAACGAGACTAGGCAATAAAACTCAATTAAAACTCGTCATGGCACATCAAATATATATATAATCTCCTTTGGGTGCGCATCCTAGGCATCCTCGTAAGAGGGAACGTCGACAATATGGTCGTATGCATGGTATATTGGACTTATATGTTACCAGAACAAGGCCCGGCCTTACATGCTACCAGAGCAATGCCTCACCTCATGCACACTATCACGTGGTCCTTGGGTCGGTTCCCAGGCGGCCCACTCTCTCGGTCTTACATGCTACCAAAGCAAGGCCACCCAGCGTTACCAGAACGGGGGTCATCTCACATTACCAAAATGGAGGAATATCGGACTTACATGCTACCAGAGCAAGGCCTCCCAACGCTATCAAAGCGGAGGAATAATCGGACTTAAATGTTACCAGAACAAGGCCTGTGGTCCCTAGGTCGGTTCCCAGGTGTCCCACTATATCGGTCTTACATGCTACCAAAGCAAGGCCCGATGTGTATTCAACACGACACGCCTAAGTCTCAATCATTAGCCATTATCTTATAAAACGTTATGCATTCACATAGAACTCATTATGATTTTCTCTCATAAAACTCATTTAAAACGTTCGTGTACTCACACAAAACATATTAAAACCGACTTCCAACCGGTAAAACACACACACATTTTCTCAAATCTAAATATTACCTTAACGTAGAGCCCAATTTACTTTTCACGCAAACTCAACGGTTTATAAAGCAATTTCACACTCAGCTTACAAACTCATAAAATAATGGGCTCCAATCGGCTATAAAAATCGTGTGCAATCATATCACAACACAACACTAACATGCTTGTATTTTCAAATCATGGTTCATGCTACAAACAATTCATCAAAACACATACACAAATGGTTTAGTTTTCCCTTACCTCTTTGCACCTCGTATATTGCAATCGTTTCCCCCGTATCACAGACTAGCCTCGCATTCCACTCTGAAACTCCCGAGCTGTCCAAACGATGTTAAAACATCAATACTCATTATCACAGTAACCTCAATTCTCAAAATCGAGTATAATTGCTCATAACACCTCAAATTTTCTCAATTCTCATAACTCTATCACAAACCACAATCTCGTTCACAACACCTCAACATTCTACATTTCCCATGCCACAATATCTATGCTAATCCACCTCATTGTCTAAATCTCCATTTAAAGCTCAAAATTCCCAAATTTACCAAAGTTGCTAAATATCATCATCACTCCAACTACATTGTAATTTCATCAATCCCTAATCATTTTTCAGCTATTTCAACACAATGCCAACAACCATTATCACCAAAGTCATCTCGAATATCAAGATCGAGGTTTAGAAATTACCCAAAAATTGTGGAGAGCTTATCTCTTGCCTCGATTCGATCCGACTTTCGATTCCCAAGTATGTTGTTCTCCCTTGGATGAGGAACAATTTTCCTTCTGGCCACAACCTCTGATTTGGACGGAAATGGGTGCTTTGGATGAGTGAGAATGCTAGGGCTCGGGTGAAAATGGGGTTTTAAAGAGAGAGAAAATGAAATTATAGGAGAAAGCAGGGGTTCCTTATATAGACTGAGGGTAGGAGATCGATCTGCATTTGAATTTGGGGACGATTTTGGGTAATTTTATGCCCAGGAGATCGATCTGTCGAGGGGTGAGATTGATCTCTTTATGGCTTTATGAGATCGATCTTCTCCCAAACAGAAACATTTGGAGATCGATCCCTTCCTCATGGGATCGATCTTCTCTCAAACAGAATCATAAGGAGATCGATCCACTTCCATTGGAGATCGATCTGCTTACTTGCGTTCCTCCTTCCTTGTCAATTTTAGCTTACCAGATAGATCTTTCTTCCCTAAGATCGATCTGACCTCATAGTTTCCCACTTGGTTAAGCACTTACACATAAATCTTCAAATATAATTTCCATAATTCACTTAGCTCAATAAATTACACTTAAAGTTCAAATTACATAATTAAAATATGTCTAAAATTCTTAGATCTCAAATCAGTAGCACCTGGAGTCTCAGGCGTAGGTAATGGTTCGGCAGTAGCTCGTCCCTCGAGTCTATCTCCCTGGCCTCGAGCCCTACCTCTCATAACTCTACCACTACGCGTATTTGCCATATAGGCAAAGTTCCTGCATTCATAATAATGAATTTGTTCGTTTCCTATCTGTTATATACAGTTATATCTAAGCACAACACAGTACTATAGGGATGTACACTTTCCTATTTTCTAACATCGACTCACATCAGACCAACCTCGGCTCTGATACCATTCTATCAGGACCCATTCTCAATCCATTACTTAACCAAAAACCACTACAAATTTTTTGCATTTTTAACATACTTTTCCTCTCTTCAATGGTTTGGCTGTGATTCGATGTCAGAATCCTCACTTACCGCATTATCCATTATCATATATACATGTCGATATACTGCTACTGACTGTAACTGCTTTTATAATACATGTGAATTATATAAAATCTAACATAAATACATTCCCCATAATATATATCGTATACATCACTGTGCTTTTTCTATGCTTAGATACATAACTGTACAAAATTTGTATACCTAGAGGTTGATAGGAACTAGCAGTGGACTCAGGAATACTATCCCTCAATAGCTCTCGCTCTACTGCTGATACTCTGTAGAGAGATGTAAAAAAGAGGGGGTGAGCATACAACGCGCTCAGTAAGGAAATCAGGCAAGCAAGTAGATATCTACACTATCTACTCAAAATAATGTTATGCCTTGAAAACATTATTTCCTTAACTCACTTTAAAAGCATGTCTTTAAATATATATATCTACAGATTAAATCCCATGTACAGAAATCATGCTTTCTTTCTCAAATGTAGGCATGTAATGCAAAACAATGCATCTTTATATAAATCATGCCTTTAGGTAAATCATGCCATGTATATTTAAATCACAATAAACATGGCATTAAATAATTCACATCACAAAATCGGAGTCCAACCCATCCCTCAGGTCTGTCCGCAATTTAAATCAGTCAATCAATGTGATATATCATGTGAGACTCTGTGGTGAAATGTAAATAGTATCTTGGACTATGATCATATCCGACATGTGATCCTAAGCCACAGAGTACTCGGTGTGCGGGGCATCACAGCTGCAACGGGAGGGGGGTCACTCCATCACAACCGTCAGCTATATCCTCCTCAACTCCACAACAACACATGGTACAGTGTACTCCCATGCCACATGCATGGTACAAAGTACACCCGTGGACCCTACATCAAAGTCAGGTTGCCTGCCATAGGTCTTAGCCCTCAAACCATGGAATATCATACCACATCTCTAATACCCTCATGCGGCTATCCTCTCACATAACGTGACACTCAGTCACACAAGGATGCGGGCATGGGTTTGTAACATGTATTATATATCACATACAGTGCGCGCCTTTGAGTGCGACTCACAGTCGACACTCCGCTCAAACACTGTTTCACATCACAAACTCAACTCTAGTGTGAGTAAACCTCTTGCAACTAGGTCAATGCATAGTTCATGTATTAAATCAAGTACGAGCAATAGCTCCAGTACTATGTCATGTATAAATCATGAAGAATCAAGTACGAGCAATGCTCCAGCACTCTGTCATGTATCTCATGAAAAACTCGAGTACGAGCTAATCGCTCCAACACTCTGTCTTGCATATATCATATAAAACTGAGTACAAGTAATAACTCTAGTACTCTATCATGCATGTCATGAAAATCTAGTGTGAATCAAAATCCAGCACTAATGTATGTGGAAAATATATGAAATCCAGTGCGAGCTGTGCTCCAGCACGATTCATTCTCACAAAATATGATAGATGGCTCTTTAAAAAAGGATGATTTACAAAACATCAAAATCAGCACTATAAAGTATGCTTAATTTACATCAACCTTAAAATCATTAGCCCATATATTTATTCTCCTGCTAAATAGCAGTTAAACACTCAAAATAGTGGTTTCCATGCTTTTTACAACTTTTCACAAAAGTTAACTTTTTGACTAACTAGGGGCAAAATCGTAATTTGCCACTATCGGGTCGCAATAATTATAATTCGCTTTCTTTGACCCTCAGAGTTTTTAAGTGAATGTAAAAGCAGACGAAAATACGTGCAGGTATCTCTAACTACTCACAAAAGTCCCTTACTTGCAATCACTCGAGAAATTTCACTTTCTCTGCGCTGCTCGTTTTAGCAGTCCGATTTGCTCCTCAATACTCTCTAGAGCTGCATATAACCATTTATCAGGTTAATTACACTTTTCCTACTGTATTTCACATTAAATACAGTCTATTTCCCTTAATGGGCTTTAAAAATCCTTAATGGGCCTAACTATACCTTAAGCCCATTTTCATTTTACTATTCATTTTTGTTGGGCCTATTAGGCTTGTGGGGCCTACCAACTCTTATTGGGCTTGTCCTAGACCCATTACATCATATTGGGCCTAAAATATTTGGGCTTGGCCCATTGGGCCTGTCGGCCACATGCCATGGCCGAGAGCTACCCATGCCATCGGTTATGCCATGGCATGCCATCCATGCCTATTTCTTAGCCAATTCACTTAGGCATTTTCACAAACACTTGGTTGGCAACATTCCTAAACATCATATAGTTCATTTAGGCATTTTATCAAACATCTTGATTGCCAACTAATTACATGTATTAACTAATCCAATTGATTAATTCTAATTACACCATAATTATTAACACATGTACATTAATCCATTTATGCCTTAAAATCATATGGACATAAATCAATGTCTCACCATTCACTCTCGGCCTAACCAACATCATAGTGATTTAATATGTTTCAATGCATAAAACATAATCAATATACTTAAAATCATTCATACATTATCATATATGAAATTGAAAACTAGAAAATATACCAATTGTTGTGTTCACCCTTTGGTCGAATCTTTGAAGGCTCTCGGTTTGCACTCTATGGCTCCTTGATAGCCAATTCTAACTTATGTCACTCTCCTTTCAATTTGGAACAACTTCCATGAAGGATGCAAGTTCCAATTATGCCTAATTCCTAGTGATTTCTAGTGAGAGAAAGCTTGGATAATATGTTTCAATGGTTTCTTCTTCTAGCCGAATTTGGTGTGATGAAGATGACAATGGTGTGGCTGAATTTATAAGCCACTTACTTAGCCATTAAGCTTTACTTTTCAGCCATTAAGCTTGACTTTCCAAGCCTTAGCCATGAGTCACCTAATGAGTCACCTTATGAGTCATGGTTAGCTTTAACTATGGTTAGATATTTATCTCATGGGCTTTCCATTTGAGTTTCTCGGTTTGGACTTTCTTAAAGGGATTTCGGGCTGAAATTTTTAACTATATCTCGGGCCTTTAATTGTCTCAATATTTGTCCAATCAATTGGTCCAACAATTCGGTCTAAAGAACTTAAGAATTTTGATATACGTTTAATATACCTTAATGGGTTTTAAAATTTTGACCTTAGGCCCATTACGTTTTTAACCATTAAATTTAATCCGAAATCCTTCCGAATAAATTTTCCTTACTTCTGGGGATGATTATCTTGTATTCTAGCTAAGAATATTTTTCCTCAAATGTTTCTCCACACTTACGTTAATTTTTAACCATGATTAGTCAACTATGGTAAAAGTCCACTTTCTTAACTATAGTTGACTTTTTCCTTAACCATTGACTAAGATGACTTTTCCTCAAAATTTTGAAAGTGTCATATCTTATGTCTTACACTCTCATCTTTATGTTTCAACCGTTCCTGGTGGATAATTTCACCTGAAACACCTTATCTCGCTAAAAGGTCAATTTTACCCTTTTTAGCTTTTACTCTCGTTTTCTATGTTCGGGACTAAATCAAGCTGACTTTCATTCATGAGCTCTCTATACTTTCTCATTTTAAGTTCTTATTTTTAGTCAGAATGATTTAGATTTACTCGGTTTAGCCTGTGACAATTATAGTTCACATTAGGCTTTTTATGTAGCTTTTGCGTGTTAAACCATTTTACTAACACTTTATGTCTAGTAAATACTCTTCTTACGATTCAACTATAACAACAGAGAGTTCATACACATAGGAATCATAAGGTACAAGCTACCAAAAATCAGGGTCTGACAATCCTCCCCCACTCAAAAAATTTGGTCCTCCAAATTAGAACCAAGTTAGTCATCAAATAGGTGAGGGTACTTCTCTCGCATCAGACTCTCTACCTCCCAGTAGCTTCCTCTGAAGTATGATGCTGCGAGAGAATCTTCACTAACCCAATGGTCTTCGATCTCAATACCTTCTCCTTCTTATCAAATATCCGAATCGGTCTCTCAACATATGACAAGTCCTCTCGGAGCTCCAAAGGCTCGTAACTAATCACATGTGCTGGATCCGGGTGATACTTCCAAAGCATCGATATGTGGAAGACGTTTATGGACACCTGATAAGTCCGGTGGCAATGGCAACCTATAAGCCTTATCTCCCACTCGATCAAGTATCTCAAAGGGTCCAATATAGAGAGGATTTAGTTTCCCTCTCTTCTCAAATCTCGCTATGCCATTGGAATGAGAAACTCTCAAAAACACGGATTCACCAACTGCGAACTCTAGTGGCCTACGTCTCCTGTCAGCATAATTCTTCTGTCTGCTCTGAGCTATCCTCTGTCTCATTACTATCAAGTGGACGTCCTCAGATGCTTGCGTAACCATGTCAGGAGCGAAAATCTTACGGTCACCCACTTCTTCCCATCCAATAGGGGAACGACATCTACGACCATATAAAGCCTCGTACGGTGCCATCCCGATACTTGAATGATAACTGTTGTTGTAGGCGCACTCGGCTAGTGGCAAGTGGTCATCCCAGGAGCCTCTAAAATCTAGTACACATGCTCTCAACATATCCTTCAGAGTCTGTATAGTCCTCTCTGACTGACCATCTGTTTGAGGATGGAAAGCGGTGCTCAAACTCAGCTGGGTTCCCATGGCTTCCTGAAAATGTTCCCAAAAGTGGGAAGTGAAGCGGGAATCCCTATCAGAGACTATGCTCACTGGTACACTGTGTAACCTCACTACCTCGCGTACATACAGTTCTGCTAATGAACTCAGAGTATCGGTCGCTCCCATCGCTAGGAAGTGGGCTGACTTCGTCAGTTTGTCAAGGATCACCCATATAGCATCGTGATTCCTGCGGGTTCTCTGTAAACCCATCACGAAATCCATAGTGACGTGCTCCCATTTCCATGTCGGTATAGGTAGAGGTTGCAATAACCCTGCAGGTTTCTGATGCTCTACCTTTACTTGCTGACATACGAGACATTTTGCCACAAAGTCTGCTACATCTCTCTTCATACCTGACCACCAGTATACCTTACGGAGGTTCTGATACATTTCGTTACTCCCCATATGTAACGTATACCTCGAAGAATGAGCTTCCGCCAATACCAATTTCCTGAGTCCTGGATCCTCGGGAACACACAATCTGCCTCTGAACCTCAGTAGTCCATCAAAACTCAACCCAAAGTCAGTCACGGTGCCCTTATATATCTGACTACTAACATCCATACCAAATGAATCAGTCTACTGAGCCACTCTGATCCTGTCCAATAGGTCTGGCTCTGAGCGTAGACTAGCTACCACATAGCCTGAATCCATGTCAGAAGGCACGATTCCTAAACTGAGGCTAGAAAACTGCTCTAGCAAATCATGTTCCCTAACCATCATGTACGATACCACCCCTAGGCTCTTCCTACTCAAGGCATCAGCTACAATGTTAGCCTTACCCGGATGATAAAGTATCTCACAATCGTAGTCCTTCAGAAGCTCTAGCCATCTTCTCTGTCTCATGTTCAGCTCCTTCTGTGAGAACAGATACTTGAGGCTCTTGTGGTCGGTAAATATCTGGAACTTCTTGCCATACAAGTAGTGGCACCATACCTTCAATGCAAACACTACTGTTGCTAGCTCCAAATCGTGGGTCGGATAGTTCTTCTCATGATCCTTTAGCTGTCTGGATCCATAAGTAACTACCTTCCCATCCTGCATCAATACACAGCCCAATCCTTGATGCGAAGCATCGGTATACACTACAAATCCTCCTGAGCTGGTAGGGATAGTGAGAATTGGAGCGGTGGTCAATCGACGATTCAACTCCTCAAAACTCTTCTCACAATCCTCATTCCATACGAACGGTACACTCTTTCGAGTAAGACGTGTCAACAGAGCAGCCAACTTCGAAAATCCCTCAACGAATCTCGGATAGTATCCAGCTAAATCCAAAAAACTCCTAATCTCTGTGACTGTCCTCGATTGTTCCCACTAAACCACAGCCTTTATCTTAGATGGATCAACTGATACACCATCTCTCGATACAACATGTCCCAAAAACGAGATCTGTGACAACCAAAAGTCACACTTACTGAGCTTAGCATGTAACTCTTGTTCTCGTAGAGTCTGTAACACGATCCTGAGGTGCTCCTCATACTCCTCCTTGGATCTCGAATACACCAATATGTCATCGATAAAGATGATAATAGACTGGTCCAAATATAGCTTGAACACATCGTTCATCAAAGCCATGAAAGCAGCTGGTGCATTCATCAGTCCAAATGGCATGACCAAGAACTCATAATGGCCATACCGGGTACGAAATGCTGTCTTGGGTACATCTCCACTCTGAACTTGTAGCTGATGATACCCAGGCCTCAGGTCAATCTTGGAAAAGACCTGTGCTCCCTAAAGCTGATCTAACAAGTCGTCAATGCATGGAAGGGGGTATCTATTCTTGATGGTGGCCTTATTCAACAATCGGTAATCTATACACAATCGGAGGCTCCCATCCTTCTTCCTCACAAATAGAACTGGTGCTCCACAAGGTGAAACACTCGGTCGAACAAAACCCCTATCCAACAGCTCCTGAAACTGTCTCTTGAGCTCCTCCAGCTCAACCAAGGCCATGCAATATGGTGGTCTCGAGATAGGCACCGTACCAGGTACCAAATCTATACAGAACTCCATCTCTCTGTCTGGTGTTAACCCTGGCAATTCATCCAGAAAAACATCTGGGTACTTATTGACCACAGTAATATCTGACAACTCTGGATGTGCCTTATCCATATCTACCACATACGCAATGAAACCTTGAATCACATCCGATGAAGCATCAGCTGTCCCCTGGTCCAAAACATGTACTCGCCCTTGACCCATCACCTGTTTCCCCTTCTCCTCTGCCGTCGCTCTACCTCTCTGAGCAGACGTACCAGCTAGAGTTCTACCAGGCTCCCTGCCCCTCAGTGGTGCAGTTACAAATGTCTCTGGGTAATCTCTAGCCATATGCCCTTGTTTCCCATATCGAAAACATACAATAGGAGTCAACGGACACGATCTACTTCCATGTTGTTTACCGCATCTTCTGCACTGATCGACAGCAGGTCTTTGTCCTCCTATGACAATGCCCTTTGTTGGCGCTACAGTCGGATAAGCATGAGGTCAAGCATATCTCTCTCGTGCCTCCTCTACCCATGATCTCTTACCGAAGAATTTCTTCCCTCATCGATAACCAAAATCTCTAGCCGGCCTCTTCTTCTGTATATCTCGGCTACGACTAAACTTCCCGAACTCAAAAGCATTCCTCTCATAATCTTGCTTACACAGTTCCGCCCTGCGCACTGCTTCCTCATAGGTTGCTATGTCTAATGGAACCAACCTGGACCGCAGAATCGGTTTCAACCCGTTGATAAACTTGTGGACCTTCCTGGCCTCACTATACATGGTATCGGGGTCATATCTCCCTAGGGATAAGAATCGAGTCTCATACTCATCCATAGATAAACTCCCCTGGTTTAGTCCTAAAAACTCTGCTGTAGTTTTCACTGTGCGGTATCGGGAACAAACTGCCTCTTAAAAGCCTCCCGAAATATATCCTAACTAATGTCTGTGTGTCGGGCTCTCAATATGGGTCGGGTGGAATTCCACCAATGCTCTGCAGCTCCCTTCAGTAGGAACGCAGCAAATGCGACCATCTCCGAGGTCGTACACTCGAAGAATCCATAAAGCTTCTCCATCTCCGCCAACCACTCCTCAGTAGCTACAGGGTCCTTGACCCCATTAAAGGATAGAGGTCTAAACTTTTGGAATTCTCGCAACCGATGTAGATCACATCCGTACCCTAATCCACTACCACCCGAAACCGGTGGAGGTGTAGGAGTCTCTACCGTCCTCGGTGCATGAGTCATCTGTGTAGGTGTATCAGGGGCAACTGCCTCTCCTGTCGCAGGTCCTGCCTCTTGTCCTTGCCTACTTGGTATCGTCTGTGCCAACATCGCTACAATCGTCTCAAGACTACGCTCTAATCTCGTAAATCACATCTCAGCACACTCGGGTGCCTCAGTAGCACCTGGAGTCTCAGGCGTAGGTAATGGTTCGGCAACAGTTCGTCCCTCCGGTCTATCTCCCCGGCCTCGAGCCCTACCTCTCATAACTCTACCACTGCGTGTATTTGCCATATAGGCAAAGTTCCTGTATTCATAATAATGAATTTGCCCATTTCCTATCTGGTATACACAGTTATATCTCAACACAACACAGTACTATGGGGATGTACACTTTCCTATTTTCTAACACCGACTCACATCAGACCAACCTCGGCTCTGATACCATTCTATCAGGACCCGTTCTCAATCCATGACCTAACCAAAAACCACTACAATTTTTTCGCATTTTTAACTTACCATTCCTCTCTTCAATGGTTGGGCTGTGATTCGATGTCAGAATCCTCGCTTAGCACATTATCCATTATCATATATACATGTCAATATACTGCTACTGACTGTAACTGCTTTTATAATACATGTGAGATTATATAAAATCTAACACAAATACATTCCCCATAATATATATCGCATACATCACTGTGTTGTTTCTATGTTTAGATACATAACTGTACAAAATCTGTATACCTGGCGGTCGATAGAAACTAGCAGTGGACTCAGGAACACTATCCCTCAATAGCTCTCACTCTACTGCTGATGCTTTGTAGAGAGATGTAAAAAAAAGGGGGGGTGAGCATGCAACGCGCTCAGTAAGGAAATCAGGCAAGCAAGTAAATATCTACACTATCTACTCAAAATAATGCTATGCCTTGAAAACATTATTTCCTTAACTCACTTTAAAAGCATGTCTTTAAATATATATATCTACAAATTAAATCCCATGTACAGAAATCATGCTTTCTTTCTCCAATGTAGGCATGTAGTGCAAAACAATGCATCTTTATATAAATCATGTCTTTAGGTAAATCATGCCATGTATATTTAAATCACAATAAATATGGCAATAAATAATTCACATCACAAAATCGGAGTCCGACCCATCTCTCAGGTCTGTCCGCAATTTAAATTAGTTAATCAATGTGATATATCATGTGAGACTCTGTGTTGAAATGCAAATAGTAACCTGAACTATGATCATATCCGACATGTGATCCCAAGCAACACAGTACTCGGTGTGCGGGACATCACTGCTGCAACGGGAGGGGGTTCAGTCCATCACAACCGTCAGCTATATCCTCCTCAACTCCACAACAACACATGGTACAGTGTACTCCCATTTCACATGCACGGGACAAAGTACACCCGTGGACCCTGCATCACAGTCGGGGTGCCTGCCATAGGTCTTAGCCCTCAAACCATGGAATACCATACCACATCTCTAATACCCTCATGCGGCTATCCTCTCACATAATGTGACACTCAGTCACACAAGGATGCGGGCATGGGTTTGTAACATGTATTATATATCACATACAATGCACGCCTTTGAGTGCGACTCACGTTGACACTCCGCTCAAACACTGTTTCACATCACAAACTCAACTCTAGTGCGAGTAAACCTCTAGAAACTAGGTCAATGCATAGTTCATGTATTAAATCAAGTACGAGCAATAGCTCCAGTACCATGCTATACACAATATCATCAAATCAAGTACTAGCAATAGCTCTAGTACTATGTCATGTATAAATCATAAAGAATCGAGTACGAGCAATGCTCCGGCACTCCGTCATGTATCTCATGAAAAACTCGAGTGCGAGCTAATCGCTCCAACACTCTATCATGCATATATCATATAAAACTGAGTACGAGTAATAACTCGAGTACTCTATCATGTATGTCATGGAAATCTAGTGTGAATCAAAATCCAGCACTAATGTATGTGGAAAATATATGAAATCCAGTGCGAGCTGTGCTCCAGCACGATTCGTTCTTACAAAATATTATAGATGGCTCTTTAAAAAGGGATGATTTACAAAACATCAAAATCAGCACTATAAAATGTGCTTAATTCACATCAACCCTAAAATCATTAGCCCATCTATTTATTCTCCTGCTAAATAGTAGTTAAACACTCAAAATAGTGGTTTTCATGCTTTTTACAATTTTTCACAAATGTTGACTTTTTGACTAACTAGGGGTAAAATCGTAATTTACCACTATCAGGTTGCAATAATTATTATTCAATTTCTCTGACCCTCAAAGTTTTTAAGTGAATGTAAAAGCAGACGAAAATACGTACAGGTATCTCTAACTACTCACAAAAGTCCCTTACTTACAATCACTCGAGAAATTTCACTTTCTCTACGCTGCTTGTTTTAGTAGTGATTTGCTCCTCCAATACTCTCTGGAGCTGCATATAACCATTTGTCAGGTTAATTACACTTTTCCTACTGTATTTCACCTTAAATACAGTCTATTTCCCTTAATGGGCTTTAAAATCCTTAAGTGGCCTAACTATGCCTTAAGCCCATTTTCATTTTACTATTCATTTTTGTTGGGCCTATTGGGCTTATGTCGTCCCACAGAGAAGCTGATTACCCTAATTAAGTACCGATTAATCTTACCCTAAGTATATCCTAACAAATTATGAATTTTTAATAGGTGATCTACAAGGCTAGAATTAAAAATACTGAAAGCAATAAAAATTATAAACTAAAGAAAATAAATCAGAGCAAAAATTACTTACAGAGCTCCAAGCAACTAAAAACAATAACCTACAAAAGATAATTAAAACAGTTAAAATTAATTAATGCAATTAAAAATGCAAATATGAAAATAAGAAACAAAATTAATTAGATTAAAATTAAACAAGCCTAAAATAAAATATGCATGTAATTAAACTAAATAATAAAAATGCAAATTAAGCTAACCTAAAGTCTAATAAAATAAAACTTCTATTAACCTAAAGAAATTCTTAAATCAAACTAAGAGATTAACTATGTATAAAATGATCCTAAATTAAATCTAACTCTAACCAATTACTAACAAAATCTAAATAATGCATGAGAACTAATATTATTGGATTTTTCAATTTAAAGTGCAAACTTACTTAAAATTACCTAAAATAATTCTACTACTAATTTTAATTAAGTACTACATAAATACTAAATTTAATTCTACATTCCTAATCAAAACTAAGTGTAAACTAACAAGCGAGGAGCAATAATATGCAAATTAAATTAAGACTATAATCTAAGCTAACACATGAAATTAAGAGGAATAATAGAAATAAAGTAATAATCATGCATAAAAAACTAGAAATGGGACAACATTAAAAAGCCAAACATGGCCTTAGCCAATATGTGTAATCTGCCAACTACCCCGACTGTGCATTGTACTTGGCAAATGGTGAGTGTCCATTCCTGCTCTGCTCCATTCCCTGCAACACAGCATGAAGCATGTCACCAACTTATTCTGCTGCAAGCTTCAACCGAACCCGGCCATCATCTGCTTCAGTACTATCCGCTTGCTCCTGGTTTTCCTCCTCATCCTATTCTGCTCCTGGCGTGTCTTGGTCCTGATTTGTGTTGCTTTCCAGGTTAGCAAGTGTCCAGTGCACCGTACTGATCATTTCTCGGCATGCCGATCTCAGCTCCCGATTTAGAACTACGTTGTTGTACCAATAACACTTTCCCTAGAAAGATCAGTCACCATGTCTTGCAGCTCTGCTCCACATGTCCAGCATTCAGCTTGGCCCCTCTCTGCATCGTGCACCATCTCCAGCCACCTTCAGCCTCACCTGCTTCAGCTCCTACCAGCAAAACAAATAGAAAAAAAAAGTAATGTAAACCGAGGCATTAAAGAGTGGAATAATGCATAAAACAAAATGAACTTATGGTGAACAGTAAAGAGATGTAAAAACAAAGTTAAACAGAGGATGAATGTTAAGCTAATCTTGCTACCAGGATGAACTCGTGCACTACAAACTGCTCACTACAGCAACTGATTGCTTCTTGGAGCTCGACACCGAACAGCCTAATACACCCTTTTTACTACCCACCATAAAGCAAAATATGAGCAAACAACAAAAATGCTGAGATGAACACTTGCAAAGAAAATTAAAAAAAAATTAATACAACTATAGACTAGAATGTAAAAATCGAGAGCTCAAATGGCAAATGGAGAGAAGAGAAGATCTCATGATGAACATGATGCAAAAGGATCAACAATGCAAAATTATAACTTACAGCAGATTAAAACATGAATAAAATTTGTATCTAAAGCTTAAATTGAAACAGCCCTCTATCATGAAACAGAGAAGTGGTGAAGCTACAGTGTCCATGAGTTGCTTCAATTTCTGTAATCATCGTGGTTCTACCGTGCCTTTGATGAAGAAAAAATGCTTAGGATTAAATCCACATAAAAACACAAGAACACTATGGTAGTAGTAGAAAAAACCATGTCACCCGAATGAGTAAAAGAAAAAAAATGAAAAGAAAAACAATCAAGCAACCGAGAACTAAGATAGGAATAAAGAGCAAAAAAATTGGAAAACAATGCAAACCGAGAGTTTAACAATAAGAAAAATGAAGGTTTTTCATTAAAATAAAAAACATTAAACAATAAGCAAATGGAAACTTGGCAAAACTGAGAGGAAAATGAACATTCATAAAATTTAACAAGTTAAAAGTAGACATGAACAGTAGAATAGAAAATGGTGGCTAAAAAAAACTATTCGGAAAGCCTAAAAAAAAGGAAAATAAATCCTAAAGTTCCCGTAAAAACTATTCTACCCTAACTACTTCTACTCCTAAAAACTACACTAAAACTACTCTTTTTCAATTGCTCATCATGTTCTATTTATACACAAACATAGGGGTACAATGGTAATTTTTCATCATAGATGAGTTGGCATTGTTTGGCCACTTGTCTTCATTTTATTTGCTGCAGAGTAGATATTTCCACGTCACCCGTCTTCTAGTACACTTGGCTGTGTGATGTGGCCCAGCATATGTCTTCCAGAAGGTTGGCACGGTGTCCGCTGATCTTATCGCTTCGGAACGAATAAAATACTTAACACTTGGCATCCCACGTGTCCAGATGACGGTGACTCAGTCTGCAAATTGGAAGTGGTCCAGTCTCCTTTAGCCCATTTTCAGCCCATTTTTTACTGAAACGACAGAGTTTCATCTGGATTTATTTTACCTGCACATTAAAGAATTTTAATTAAATAAAGGGGATAATTAATAAAATAAATTGGGGATTTAAATAAGTAATTAGGAAATTAAGCCCAAATAATTCTATTTTAATAGAATTATCACACCCCCAAACTTGAGCTTTTGCTTGTCCTCAAGCAAAACAAAATAAATGTAGGAATGACAAGTACTCGACATAATAATTTCTTCAATATTATCCTCAAAGAAAAAGTACAAACTATGATCTCAAAGGCTCACAATTACAAGTCCAACATTCAGAATAATTCAATCATAAGTCCTAACACAAATTGAACTCCTCGTGTGTGTGAAAATGTCAAAGCCACTTCACCGTACATTACCCGGATCAGATTATTCAAACACAGTGAGTGCAAAGTCAATGACAAGTGATCATTCCCATATGTTTTCTTTTCACTTCTCTCTCCACTAATGTAGTCACACTTAACCAAAGATCAATAAGACTTCATTAAGCTTGTAATGTAAGGCTGGGGTTAAGGTATGATAAAGTTGATTTAGGTTTAATTACCCCTTAACATGCATTACTTCTAGGATCTTAATGTAAGAGCTCAAATTTATTTCCCCCAAACTTATTTCTTTTGTTAAACATTTTATTCTATTTTTGTATTTTTCTTCTTCTTCTTTTTTTAATTTTTTCATTTTTTTCATTTTTTTCATTCATTCTCTCTTTTTGTTTTTTGTACTCCTTCACTATCACTTAATACCCATATGTACAAAGCTCAAGATATATCCTAATGAATTTTCATGCTTTTGGGGTAAGGGATAGGAACAGAGTGTTTAAGCTAAGGTAAAATATGCAGGTGTATTTACAGAGAAAAGCTTATTCGGCTCAAATGGGTGACTAAGGGTAAAATATGTACAAGGATGGCTAGAAAGGCTCAAACAATCCAAAGAAGGCCTAAATCATCTCCCTAATTAAGTGTAATCTAATATTTCACCTCGAGATAAGATCAAACAAATTCTAGAATATGACGCACAAAATCAACTGAACAAATGCAAGCCTATGTCCACATAAGCTTTCTCTAAATAATTATACAGATTCATGACATGACATGTGCATAAAATGAGGAAATCACAATCAGAATCAAGACAAATTCAAGAATTCAACTTCATGCCATTCCTATAATCATGCTTCTCAGTCAATCAATGTTAGAAAAATCATGGGGTCATATCATCGAAATATGGGAAAACTACATGATAAGCACTAAATCATCCCAAAATCAAACAATATAAGCTCAGATTTTCGAAAAAATTATGAAAATTTTTTCTCAGATTTTTGAAAAAAAAATTTTATTTTTTTCAATTTTGCCCAAATTTTTCAAAAATGCTCAAGTGATATCCCCTCCCCCAAACTTAAAGTGCACAGTGTCCTCATTGTGCAAATAATGTAAGAATTTAAGCTCAAGAACAGAGTACTCCCCTATCTGATGATGATGAACAATCGAAGATTGATTGAAAACGTAATACTAGAAAAGAAATCTGTAAAATAAACAAAGAAAGAAACAACAGAAAAAAAGAAGAGAACTGTACAAAAAGTAAAAAGAGAGATAAAGCCACTTTAAATGTAGCTAAAGAAAACAACACTCAGCAACAGGGCGAAGAGTATGAGGGTCAGCCAAAGTGGTGACAGAGTGTTGACAATTAAATCCTCCTTAGCTCTATCTACTTCCCTCCTTTTATTAGATAACTTAAGCTCAAGCCTTATATCTAACCTCCATCTTAAAACACTCTTGAGAGTCATCAGGGGGCTTCAAAGGTTTGAAAACATTAAACTTCACTTCCTGATCCTGAACTCTCATTGTTAACTACCCCTTTTGTACATCAATTAAAGTTCTACCAGTTGCTAGGAAAGGTCTGCCTAGTATAATAGGGAATTCCCTATCTTCTTCCATGTCTAGCACGATAAAATCCACAGGGAAAATAAATTTGTCCACCTTTACTAGCACATCCTCAATGACCCCCTGCGGATATTTAATGGATCAATCAGCTAGCTGAAGGGTCACTGTTGTGGGCTTGGCATCCCCTATTCCTAACTTTTGATAAATAGACAAGGGCATCAGATTTATACTAGCTCCTAAATCACATAAGGCTCTACCACAGAACAGATTTCCAATCACGCAGGATATGGTAAAACTCCCAGTATCTTTGAGCTTGGGGGTAATTTCCTCTGAATAATTGCACTACATTCCACATTTAAGGTCACCGTCTTATAATCTTCCAATCTTCTTTTCCTAGAGAGGATATCCTTCAAATACTTCACAAAACTTGGCATTTGCTCTAAAGCATCTACGAAAGGAATGTTAATGTGAAGTTTCTTAAAAACCTCAAGAAACCTAGCGAATTGTTGATCCAGTTTTTAATTTTGAAACCTCTGAGGAAAAGGTATTGGTGGTCTAACTGGAGAGGATGTAGTGGAAACATGTATAGCATCAGAAGACGCGGAAGGCTGTGAAGTAGAAGAAGGTATAGATGAAGAAGTGCCTAGCTTGGATTCCTTTGCAGACTGATCCTGATGTTCTTATTCTTCCTGAGCTGCCTCTTTAGACCCTAAGGATTCTACCACTGTGAGCTCAATAGGATTGGACTTAACTTGTGGATCATCTAGCTCTCTGCCACTCCTAAGGGTGATGGATTTAACATGTTCCTTACTCTCCCTTTGCCTAATAAGATTAGCTTCAGTGTTACTAGGAAGGGTCCGTTGAGGACGCTAACTAAGAGCATTTGCTATTTGTCCCACCTAAACCTCTAAGTTTTTAATTGAAGCAGCTTGATTTTGCAGGATCGTTGTGAACATTACCTCAAGCGAGGGCTTTTTCTCAGCTGCTGGTAAGTGTTAGGGTTGTAGTGGTGGTGGTTGATGGAAGTGAGGTGGATGATGCTGAAATTGAGGTGGGGATGGTTGATAAGGCGGATGACATAGAAATTGCTGATGTGGTGGTACATAAACTGGTGGAGCTTGAAAACCATGGGGTCCTACAGGTCTGAAATTAGAAGGTTGCCCTGGATTTTGGCTCCAGGAAAAATTAGGATGGTTCCTCCACCCTGGATTGTAGGTGTTTGAAAAGGGGTTATTCTGTTGCGTTTGAGAAGGGGCAACATACTAAACCAATTCTAAATTAAGCGGACACCTATCTACAGATTGTGTACCACCACACAAATTGCAGGAAAGAAAAGGGTATTGGACAGAATACACAAGATTAGGACTGGTGGAACGATTATGTTGGGTACTAAGCGACTCTACCTTTTTTTATAAGGATAGCTATTTAAGAGGTCAAGGTAGACAGCGTGTCGAGCTCATAGATACCCGCCGACTTCTTAGGCAGTTACCTCTCCGAAGACCATTGATAGTTGTTAACAGCCATCTTGTCTAACAACTCGTAAGCTTCCTCCTCTGTTTTGCACATTATGGCTCCACTTGCAGCAGCGTCAACGATGGTCATATTTTGGCTTGTAAGTCCGTTGTAGAAGGTCGGGACTTACAGCCATAAGGGTACGTCATGATGAGGGCACTTCCTAAAAAGCTCCTTATATCATTCCTATGCTTCGTAAAGAGATTCAGAATTGAATTGGGCAAAGAAAGATATGTCATTACGGAGTTTGGCCATTTTTGAGAGAGGGAAAAATATAGCTAAAAATTGATGGGCTAACTCGTCCCATATAGAAATGGATCCTGGAGGTAAGGAGGTTAACCAGTGTCGTGCCCTATCCCTAAGCAAAAAGGGGAATAATCTAAGCCTCAATGCGTCGTCTGATAGTCCATTATACTTGAAGGTGTTGCATAAGTCCAGGAATTGCCCTAGGTGAGCAGTGGGTCGTCATAAGGGAGCCCACTGAACTGTAAAGACATTTGGATCATCTGAAGGATTGAAAGCTTGATTTTGAAATTGTTTGAATGGATAGTTGGTGGCCTAATGTCGGTATAATACCCTCCAATGGTTAGTACCGCATAATCTCCAACAATCCTAATTTCTCTATTTTCTGCCATGGTCTTTTGCAGCAGAGTTATTAATTTCCTAGAATCCTTTCGAATTTTTCAAAGAGTTCGTTCAATTTCAGGATCTAAAGGAAAGCAATCATAACTCCTGGCTCTACGCATGTAAACATCACAAAGTCCTCATATTTGTTTTTTTTTTTTAATTAGATAGATAAAATTTAACTAACCTAACTAAGGCTCTAAATATTTACAACCTAGAATTACACCTAAGCATAATTTCACCGATATTAATTACTGGCTAATTATCTTCCCCGGCAACGGCGCCAAAAACTTGATATCAATTTCGCCCACTCTAAGTGACCTAGACGTGTATCCGCAAGTGCACAGGTCGTACAAGTAATAATGGGATTGAGTCCTGGATTATCGTCCCACAGAGAAGCTAATTAGCCTAATTAAGTACCGATTAATCTTACCCTAAGTATATCCTAGCAAATTATGAATTTTTAATGGGTGATCTACAAGGCTAGAATTAAAAATACTGAAAGCAAAAAAAATTATAAACTAAAGAAAATAAATCAGAGCAAAAATTACTTACAAAGCTCCAAGCAACTAAAAGCAATAACCGACAAAAGATAATTAAAAAAGTTAAAATTAATTAATGCAATTAAAAATGCAAATATGAAAATAAGAAACAAAATTAATTAGATTAAAATTAAGCAAGCCTAAAATAAAATATGCATGTAATTAAACTAAATAATAAAAATGCAAATTAAGCTACTAATAAAATAAAACTTCTATTAACCTAAAGAAATTCTTAAATCAAACTAAGAAATTAACTGCCTATAAATGATCCTAAATTAAATCTAACTCTAACTAATTACTAACAAAATCTAAATAATGCATGAGAACTAATATTTTTGGATTTTTCAATTTAAAGTGCAAACTTACTTAAAATTACCTAAAATAATTCTACTACTAATTTTAATTAAGTACTACATAAATACTAAATTTAATTCTACATTCCTAATCAAAACTAAGTGTAAACTAACAAGCAAGGAACAATAATATGCAAATTAAATTAAGACTATAATCTAAGCTAACACATGAAATTAAGAGGAATAATAGAAATAAAGTAATAATCATGCCTAAAAAACTAGAAATGTGACAACATTAAAAAGCCAAACATGGCCTTAGCCAATATGTGTAATCTGCCAACTGCCCCGTCTGTGCACTGCACTCAGCAGATGGTGAGTGTCCACTCCTGCTCTGCTCCATTCCCTACAACACAGTACGCAGCATGTCACCAGCTTGTTCTACTTCAAGCTTCAAACGAACCCAGCCATCATCTGCTTCAGTACTGTCTGCTTGCTCCTGGTTCTGCTCCCCATCATATTCTGCTCTAGGCGTGTCCTAGTTCTAATTTGTGCTGTTGTCCAGGTTAGCAAGTGTCCAGTGCACCGTACTGATCATTTCTCGGCATGCCTAGCTCAGCTCTCGGTTTAGTCCTATGCTACAGTACCAGCAACACTTTCCTAAGAAAGATCAGTCACCATGTCCTGCAGCTCTGCTCCGCATGTCTAGCATTCAGCTTAGCCCCTCTCTGCATCGTGCACCATCTCCAGCCACCTTCAGCCTCACCCGCTTCAGCTCTTACCAGCAAAACAAATAGAAAAAAAAAGTAATGTAAACCGAGGCATTAAAGAATGGAATAATGCATAAAACAAAATGAACTTATGGTGAACAGTAAAGAGATGTAAAAATAGAGATAAACAGAGGATGAATGTTAAGCTAATCTTGCTGCCCGGATAAACTTGTGCACTACAAACTGCTCACTACAGCAACAGATTGCTTCTTGGAGCTCGACACCAAACAGCCTAATACACCCTTTTTACTACCCACCAGAAAGCAACATATGAGCAAACAACAAAAATGCTGAGATAAACACTTGCAGAGAAAAAACGATTAATACAACTATTGACTAGAATGTAAAAACCGAGAGCTCAAATGAAAAATGGAGAGAAGAGAAGATCTCATGATGAAGATAATGCAAAAGGATCAATAATGAAACATTATAACTTACAATAAATTAAAACATGAATAAAATTTGTATCTAAAGCTTAAACCGAAATAGCCCTCCATCGTGAAACAGAGAAGTGGTGAAGCTACAGTGTCCATGATTTGCTTCAGTTTCTGCTATCACCATGGTTCCACCGTGCCTTTGATGAAGAAAAAATGCTTAGCACTAAATCCACATCAAAACACCATAACACTATGGCAGTAGTAGAAAAACCCTTGTCACCCAAATGAGCAAAAGAAAAAAAAAATGAAAAGAAAAACAATCAAGCAACTGAGAACTAAGATAGGAATAAAGAGCAAAAAAATTGGAAAACAATGCAAACCGAGAGTTTAACAATAAGAAAATGAAGGTTTTTCATTAAAATAAAAAACATTAAACAATAAGCAAATGGAAACTTGGCAAAACTGAGTGGAAAATGAACATTCATAAAATTTAACAAGTTGAAAGTAGACATGAACAATAGAATAGAAAATGGTGGCTAAAAAAAACTATTCGGAAAGCTTAAAAACAAGGAAAATAAATCTTGAAGTTACCCTAAAAACTATTCTACCCTAACTACTTCTACTCCTAAAAACTACACTAAAACTTTTTTTTTTAATTGCTCATCATGTTCTATTTATAAACAAACATAGGGGTACAATGATAATTTTTTATCTTAGATGAGTTGGCATTGTTTGGCCACTTGTCTTCATTTTATTTGTTGCAGAGTAGATATTTCCACGTCACCCGTCTTCTAGTACACTTGGTTGTGCGAGGTGGCCTAGCGTATGTGTTCCAGAAGGTTGGCACGGTGTCCATTGATCTTATCATTTCAGAGCGAATAAAATACTTAACACCCGACATTCCACGTGTCCAGATGACTGGTGACTCGGTCTGCAAATTGGAAGTGGTCCAATCTCCTTTAGCCCATTTTCAGCCCATTTTTTACTGAAATGACAGAGTTTCATCTTGATTTAATTTACCTGCATATTAAAGAATTTTAATTAAATAAAGGGGATAATTAATAAAATAAATTGGGGATTTAAATAATTAATTAGGAAATTAATCCCAAATAATTCTATTTTAATAAAATTATCAGCCATGAACAGTGAGGCATGGCTAGGCAGGAATGGAAATGGTTCAGTAGTTGTCGGAATCACTTCGTATAGCTAGAATGGCCAAGTAAGCAGCAAGGTTCACTTGAGTAGGACTTAATGGTGTAGCAAGTAGTGTGTTGGTGAAACAGAGTTGTCTCCAGAATAAGGACATTGTGTCGTAGTAAGCAGGTATGGTGCTGGAAGCTTAGTGACAAAACTAGTGGTGGCTCGGTGCACAGGGCTGTAGCTCGAATGTTGGGTGCAAAACAAAGAGGATTCAGGTTTTAGAGATTGTTACGGGAATGGTAAAATCCTCGGGCTCGATTAATCTTAGAGCAAAGAATGGTGGCAGTGGTTGAGAGCTCAGCAATTACATAGTCATTTTTTATGAAGGCCAGAGGGCTTGGGTAATAGCTGGCAGTGAACGAAATGAACCAGTGATGGTATAAGACAAGGGACTCGAGATGAATGAAAGGGGTAAGGAGCTTGTTAGTTTCTCAATAGGTTAAATGAAGCAGGGGAGAAGCACAGGGATGATGTTTAATAGAGAATGATGGAGCAATAGGGATAGAGCAGGAGGGCTTTCGTGTTTCCTTTGGTTTCTGTCTCTTGTAAAGTTTTTTCCTTTTCTTCATATGTTCTCTACCACTTCTACTTACTCCTTCCACCATATGAAACTTGCCAGCAATCAATGAAATACATCAGCTCTCATCATTTCAGGCCATGTCATGATCACTTCTCTTGCTTAGGCTGATGCTGGAGTAGGTTACCTTCCACTATTTTTGGCTCTTCGATCTGCTGCAGACCATATTATCCACTGCTTCATTTCCCATTGATTTCCCTCCTTTTCTTCTATTATCCCTTACTGTTTCATTCATCTTCAGCCTGCTATGACTGCTATGGCTTTAACATTTTTGTCACCCGTTCAGCCACTAACTCCTATCCACACTCACATTGTCCTTTCCTACCTTAATCCAGCTAATTCTTCTATTACTTCTGCAGACTCTAATATGCTCTTTCCCTATTGTTTTTTCCTTTCCACTGAGCCATGCCATCATCTTCCTTCACACGTTTTCATCTTAGTCCAATATCCACCATACTGTCTTCTGGTTCCTTCTCTGTTTTATTCCAAATCATCCTAAGTTCCTTTATCTTATGCCTTTTACCCCTTGGTCCTTTAGCTGTCGTGGTTCCACTCCTTTCTTTCGATTTCTCCAGCTATCCTCTCCTACCAGCCGACTCTTTTTTCCATCAATTGTTCACTTAGATATATATGGTCTTCTTATGAAATTTTGGTAGGCCTCGACATGTAGGTGGTGTGTATATGTAGGCACAATGCATATACATATGTTTATGTACATACATTGATATATACATATATATATATATATTTTATGTATTCTTGTATCCATATACTTGATTTAAATAATAAATATGATATTACTCACCCACATGTATGTATATATGTAACTTTTTATTTATGCACTTGCTAAAATTTTTTTTATAGAATATATATAATGATTTTAGTCTAGTAATTGTACTTATATCTCGTATAGGTATTTCCCTAGCTCATATGCATACAAATTGTATTTCTATTTTCATCGATATTCATCCTTAGAACTCATATAATTTAATTAAATTATTTCTTTTAAGTCCCTTTCATGTCACAAATATAGTTCCAATTAATTTTCCACCATTGAGCTTATCCTCAATTCCCTTTATTTAATTACTGGTCATAATTGGATCCGAGTATAAAATTTCATGGAGTTTACACTTAGGGATAGGTAGTTGTATGCGAAGCTGGATAATTGTGAGTTTTACCTTGAATAGATCTCCTTTTAAGGTCATACTGTTACTAAGGATGGGGTTTCAGTGGATTCGTCCAAGATAGAGTCCATAGTTCAATGAAAGAGGCCAAGGATAGTCACGAAGATCCTTAATATTTTACGTTTGGCTGGGTATCACAGATGGTTTATTGAGGGATTTTCTAGCCTCGCTACTCCTTTGACGTGCCTCACACGCATGGATGTGAAGTTTGAGTGGTCTAATGTATGTGAGCATACCTTCCAAGAGTTGAAGCAAAACTGACTTTAACACTGATCTTTACCATTTTGAGCAATTTAAGGGGTTTCTCTGTCTAAAATGATGCTTCCTTACTAGGTTTGGGTTGTGTGTTGATACAGTACGGTCAGGTAGTCGCTTATGGTTCCCATCAGTTGAAAGATCATGAGAGGAACTATGAGATCTGAGAATTTTAGACCTATTTTAATTATGTAATATGAACTTGAAGTGTAATTTATTTAGCTGAGTGAAATGTATAAGTAATGAATGAGAAATAACCAAAGTGTGAAACTATGAGGTCAGATCGATCTTGGAGAAGAAAGATCGATCTGGTAAGTTAATAATGACAAGGAAGGAGGAATTTAAGCGAACAGATCGATCTCCAATGGAAGAGGATCGATCTCCTTATGATTCTGTAATGAAAAGATCGTTCTCATGAGAAAGGAATCGATCTCAAAATGTTTCTGTTAGGGAGAGGATCGATCTCCTCAAGGAGCAGATCGATCTCATGAAACATTCTGTAAACTAGAGATCAATCTCGTAATTGGAGCAGATCGATCTCATAAAGCCATTGAGAGATCGATCTTACCCCACGACAGATCAATCTCCTAGGCATAAAATTACCCCAAATCATGCCCAAATTCAAATGTAGATCGATCTCATCAAGAGCCAGATCGATCTCCTACCCTCCGTCTATGAAAAGACCCCTGAGTTTTCCTGCATTTCATTTTTTCTCTCTCTTTCAACCGTCATTTTAACTGAGCCCTAGCTTTCTCTCTCTTCCAGATCACCCATTTCCATCCAAATCAAAGTTGCAGCAAGAAGAAAAGTTGTTGCTCACCCAAAGGAGAACAACATACTTGGAAATCGAACGACGAATCGAATCGAGGTGTGAGTTAAGCACTCCACAAGTTTGGGTAATCTCTAAACTTCAATCCTTGATTTTGAAGTAATCTTTGGTGATTGTGAGCATGGACATTATGATGAAATAGTTAGAAAATGATTAAAAATAGATGAAATTGTGATTTTATTGGAGTGACGATGATATTAAATAAATTATGGTAAAATGGGATTTTTGTCTATAAATTGGAAATTTAGGCAATGAAGTGATTTTGGCATAGTTATTATGCATGAGAAATGTAGAAGGTTGAGATGTAGTGGATGAGATTATGAATGGTGATAGAGTCGTGAGAATTGAGTTTATTGAGATATTAATGAGAATTTGAGCAAATGTGTGCTCAATAATGCAATTGAGTTGGGGTATTAATGTTTTTAACCTCATTTGGACAGCTCGAGAGTTTCGAAGTGGAATGCGAGGCTAGTTCATGATACGAGGGAACGATTGCACTATACGAGGTGCAAAGAGGTAAGGGAAAACTAAACCATTTGTGTATGTGTTTTGATGAACTGTTTGTAGCATAAACCATGATTTGAGAATACAGGCCTATTTAGCAGTGTGTCGTGATATGATTGCACATGGTTTTTATAGCCGGTTGGAGCCCATTGTTTTATGAGTTTATAAGCTAAGTGTGAAATTGCTTTATAAACCGTTGAGTTTGCGTGAAAAGTAAATTGGGTTCTACGTTAAGGCAATATTGAGATTTGAGAAATATGTGCTTGTTTTACCGATTGGAACTCGATTTTAATATGTTTTGTGTTGAGTACACGAATGTTTTAAATGAGTTTTATGAGAGAAAACCATTATGAGTTCTACGTGAAGGCAAAATGATTTCTTTTATGATAATGGCTAATGATTGAGACTTAGGCGTGTCATGTTGAATACACATCGGGCCTTGCTTTAGTAGCATGTGAGTCTAGGCATCACTCTGGTAGCATGTAAGTTTTTATATTCGTCATTCTAGTAACGAGAGATGCCTCCATCTTGGTAATGTGAGATGACCCCTGTTCTGGTAACACTGGGTGGATTTGCTTTGGTAGCACGTAAGTCCAGGCCTTGTTCTGGTAACATGTAAGTCTGATTATTCCTCCGCTTTGGTAGTGTTGGGAGGCCTTGCTTTGGTAGCATGTAAGACCAATATAGTGGGCCGCCTGGGAACCGACTCAGGGACCACGTGATAGTTTGCATGAGGCGAGGCATTGCTCTGGTAGCATGTAAGGCCGGGCATTGTTCTGGTAACATATAAGTCCAATATACCATGCATATGACCATATTGTCGACGTTCCCTCTTACAAGGATGCTTGGGTTGTGCACCCAGAGGAGATTATATATATTTGATATGCCATAATGAGTTTTATATGAGTTTTGTTGCCTAGTCTCATTTTACACATGAGTTGTGTTTTGTGACTTTGTCACGTGCTATTTCTGAGGTGATTTTATCACATATTTCGAGAAAAGCCATTATCGCATATATTTACACATGCTTGTGAATGCTCCATATTGAGCCTTTTTAAGTTCATGTTTTCACATGATTTATGAGCTACGAGATGATGATGTTTTGAAAACATTCACGTTACGATTTCAAATGAGTATACTAAGTTTCATAGAAAAATACATATTTATGACGTGTGATATGGTTTATATAACGGAGTTCCCTTACCCCCCTTACTGAGCGATTTAGAAGCTCACCCTGTTTCCTCTTCCCCCCAGATTTCTTCAAGTGAAGTGAGTTCCCTGCGACGTACAGATTAGAGGCTAGTGGAAGACTTAAGCTCCAGGCCGTATTTTCTGTATTGAGGTATATATTTAATATTCATGTATCCAGACTAGAGTTATATTTACAGACACTTGTTGTAAATGATGCATAGGTTGTATTAGGATCGATTAATTCGAAATTGAGTAATGTATACGATATGGTATATACTAATTTATAATGATATCCTGAGGCATGACAAGTATGATGATGTATGACACTGTACAGGAATGCACCCTTAATTGTGATTTGATGAGTAAAACGTTTTAAATTTACCCTATTTTTCACGTTTTCGGGGCGTCACAGAGTTTTCTTGGTGTCAGAGCCTAGGGTGTTCAGTACATTCAGTGTCGGTTGAGTGAAATAGAATACATCCCGAGTGTCTGTAATTAGTCTGGTCATGAACTGAATTTGAGGATTGAGATTTCAATCTATATTGATATGTACGTGTGGGAGACGAGTTGAGATAGAGAATGAGTAAACGACGAGGTCATTCGAGGAGGCAGGCAGAGTCCCCTCCGCCACCTGCCCACAACTTGAGACTCCTAACTCTCGATTTAACCGGATTGAAACTGATGTGAGGCAGGGATTTGAGCAAATGGCAGCACTATTTACTCAACATTTTGGAGTTAATGCCTCGGGTACTACTCCTACACCACCACAAGGACCTCCCGTACCCCCAGTACAGATGGACCCAGTGCCTCCCGTTACTCAGCCTGATGATAGAAGTATGGTCCGACTGAAAGACATTTTGAAAATGAATCCACCGCATTTAGGGGAAAGAAGGATCCTACAGAGGCTGAGGAGTGGCTGACGAAGTTGAGAGTTATATTTGACTATCTGGGGTGCACAGATGCTGAGAGGGTCAGTATGAGTGCCTATATGTTGAAAGGGAGAGCTCGAGATTGGTGGGGTACTACCCAGGGTATTCTGATGTCCCACCAGGATGTGATTAGTTGGGAAGAGTTTCAGACAGCCTTCAAAGCCCAAAACGTACCACGAGCTGCCTAGAGAAGGAGGCAAGCAGAGTTTTTGAGTTTGGTACATGACGACATATCTATGGATGATTATGAAAGTCAATTTACCACTCTACTGAGATATGATCCGGAAACCTTTAAGAATGAAGAGCTCCATACCGAGAGATTTGTATATGGATTGAAGCCCATCATCAGAGATCGATTGATTAGGTTATGTATTACTGAGTTTGGAGATGCTCTGAGACGAGCGCAAGAAATTGAGAGGGGAATTGAAATTGTACAATCCCAGAGTCAGTTCGGAGTAGTGACTAGGGATAAGGGCAAGAGGCCAGCGATGTCCCAGGTAGATGTTCGGAGAGGTTCCTTCAGGAGAGGAAGGATTGAGGTACAGAAAGGCAGATTGGAGAGACCCAGAGCTTATCCTATTATCAAGGAGACCCCTCGGTATGTTAGGCCTGAGATAAGGAATTGCAGAGATTGTGGCCGACCGCATGAGGGAAGTTGTACTGGGTGGATCAGTGGATGTTTTAGATGTGGTGACATGGGTTATAGAATGAAGGACTGTCCTCAGCCTCAGATACCACATACTCCGGAGCCTACTAGACAACAGCCTCAGAGAGTGAATCCCTAGAGACGGGCCACTGCTGCAGAGAAAGGAAAGAGACTCGTCACATAAGGGCGTGTGTTTGCTTTGGACAAAGAAACAACAAACACTTCAGCAGAAACTATAAGAGGTACACTCTCTGTCTGTAATCATAAGGATCATTTATTGATTGATTCAGGGTCCACGCATTCGTTTATTTCTGAGCATTTTGCATGTAGATTAAATTTGAAGTTTAAACCTCTAGAGTATATACTACATGTAAATATCCCCATGCATGAATCCCAAAAAACTGATTTGATCTATAGAAGATGTGAAATAAAGGTGGGAGATAGAGTAATGCTAGCAGATCTAATAATGTTAAATATGCATGGATTTGATGTAATTTTAGGAATGGATTGGTTGGCAACCAATCGAGTGAGTTTAGACTGCTACACTAAGATTGTAACTTTCTCCCTACTTGAACCCTATAGTGTACGCTTGAAATATTGAGTAAATAGACGCGTGGAATTTTGTAAGTAAATTGAAATTTTGATGCTGCTCTTGAGAGTACTAAATATGATTAGTTATGTGAAGGTTGTGAGACACTCATCTTAGATGATGATCAGGAACATCCGAGGATTGAGGATATACTTGTGGTGTGTGAATTTCTAGATGTTTTCCCAGATGAGTTGCCAGGTTTGCCACCAGAGAGAAAGCTGGAGTTTACCATTGATTTGGTACCGGATACTCAGCCTATCTCTAGACCTCCATATAGGATGGCATTAGTGGAACTTGAGGAACTGAAGAAACAACTACAAGAGTTATTGGATTAAGGGTTTATTTGACCCAATGTTTCACCGTGGGGAGCACCAGTCTTATTTGTTAAGAAGAAGGACGGTAGTCTCAGATTATACGTAGACTACCGACTGTTGAATAAAGCCACGGTGATGAATAAATATCCATTGCCGAGGATTGATGATCTACTTGATCAGCTGAGAGGGGCCTCAGTCTTTTCTAAGATTGATTTGAGATCGGGATATCACCAATTAAGGATCAAGGAAGAAGATGTTCCGAAGACGGCCTTTAGGATAAGGTATGGCCATTATAAATTTCTAGTGATGTCCTTTGCATTGACGAATGCCCCTGCAGCCTTTATGAGATTAATGAACGAGGTGTTCAGAGACTATCTAGATAAGTTTGTGATAGTCTTTATTGATGATATCCTGGTGTACTCTCGATCATATGAGGATCACGCACAGCATTTGTGGTTAGTACTTTAAATACTCTGAGATAAGCAATTATATGGAAAGCTTAGTAAGTGTGAGTTTTAGCTGGATCAGATAACTTTCCTTGGACATATAGTTTCAGAGGAAGGAGTATTAGTGGATCCAAGTAAGGTAGAAGCTGTGCTTAATTGGGAAAGACCGAGGATAGTTACCGAAGAATGAAGCTTCCTTGGTTTGGTAGGATATTACAGAAGATTTGTGGAAGGCTTTTCCAGGATTGTTGCTCCTTTGACTAAGCTCACGCGCAAGGAGACTCCGTTCATATGGACCGATCAATATGAGCTCAATTTTTAGGAGTTAAAGAGGAGATTAACAACGGCACCTGTGTTGACTATTCCTGAGGGATCAGGAGGATTTTCAGTTTATAGTGATGCATCCCATCAAGGATTGGGGTGTGTGCTTATGCAGCACAGAAGAGTGGTCGCTTATGGATCACGACAGTTGAAAGACCATGAGCGAAATTACCCCACGCATGATTTGGAGTTAGCCACTGTGGTTTTTGCCATGAAGATCTGGTGACACTACTTATATGGGGAAAGATTCCAGATCTTCACTGATCACAAGAGTTTGAGGTATCTCTTTGATCAGAAGGAGTTAAACATGAGACAAAGGAGATGGATGGAAGTCCTTAAGGATTATGACTGCGAAATTCTATACCATTCGGGTAAGGCGAACGTAGTTGCTGATGCCCTAAGTAGAAAGAATATGATATCCGCTGTGATGATCAGGGAATGGGATTTGCTGGAGTAGTTTACCGAACTTCGGATCAGAGTTAAAGAGGTAGAGATTGGATTTTTAGCTAGCCTGCGAATAGAGCCCAAGATCATGGATCAGATTAGAATTGGGCAACACAGTGATCAGAGGTTGATAGATATGGTTAGCCAAGCTGAGCAGACTTCGATGTCGGATCTCACAGTCAGCGAGGATGGATTGTTGAGATTCAAAGGATGGATTTGTGTGCCAGACGATGATACCCTGAAGAGACAGATAATGAGAGAATCCAACTGCTCACGATACACCATACACCCAAGGAGTACTAAGATATACCAAGACTTGAGAAAGGTGTACTGGTGGAGTGGTATGAAGCGAGACGTGGCAGATTATGTGGCCAGATGTTTAGTATGCCAGCAAGTGAAAGTTAAGCATCGAAAGCTCGGAGGTCTACTACAACCTTTACCTATACCTACATAGAAATGGAAGCATGTCACCATGGACTTTATTATGGGCTTACCGAGGACTCGGAGAGGTCGTGATGCGATATGGGTCATAGTGGATAGACTGACCAAGAGTGCCCACTTCCTTGCCATCAAGAGCACAAATACTGTGGATGTCGTAGCTGAGTTGTATGTCAGCGAGATAGCTAGATTTCATGGGGCTCCAGTGAGTATTACTTCTGACAGAGATTCCCGAATTACTTTCAGATTTTGGACCCAGTTTCAGGAGTCCATGGGATCTTGATTTAGTTTCAGTATCGCCTATCATCCTCAGACAGATGGTCAATCAGAGAGGACTATTCAGACCCTAGAGGATATGTTGAAGGCGTGTACGATGGATTTTAAGGGATCATGGGATGATCATTTGCCCCTAGCAGAGTTTGCCTACAATAACAGCTATCATGCGACTATTGGAATGGCACCTTTTGAGGCTCTATATGGTAGGAGGTGTAGATCCCCTATAGCTTGGGAAGAAGTCGGTGACAGAAAGATAAATGCTCTCACGCTTGTTGAGCAAGCTGTACAGAGTGTGAAGCTCATATGTGAGGTTATGGGCTGCATAGAGTAGACAGAAAAGCTACGCGAATGTGCATAGACGACCACTCGAGTTTGATATTGGTGATGCAGTATTTCTGAAGATATCACCGAGTAAGGGTATCATGAGATTTGGAAGGAAAGAGAAATTGAGTCCTCGATACATAGGACCATTTAAGATCCTTGAGAGAGTAGGAGAGGTAGCCTATAGATTGGCATTACCCCCACAGATGTCCGAAATACACAACGTCTTTCATGTATCTATGTTAAGGAAGTACCACCCGGACCCTTCTCATGTCATAGAGTATGAAGAGATGGACATACAAGAGGACATGAGCTACACTGAGGAACCCGTTCATATTCTCAATAGAAATAAGAAGGTACTTAGAACCAATAGCATCCTACTAGTGAAAGTTTTATGGAAACATCACTCAGTAGAAGAAGCAACGTGGGATTGAAGAGTCTCATGAAGGAGAAATACCCCCAACTATTTGATAAGTTGAGTTGAATTTGAAGGACCAAATTCTTTTTAAGGTGAGGAGGAAGTGAGATCTGAGAATTTTAGACCTATTTTGATTATGTAATATAAACTTGAAGTGTAATTTATTTAGCTGAGTGAAATGTATAAGTAATGAATGAGAAATAACCAAAGTGTGAAACTATGAGGTCAAATCGATCTTGGAGAAGAAAGATCGATCTGGTAAGTTAATAATGACAAGGAAGGAGGAATTTAAGCTAACAGATCGATCTCTAATGGAAGAGATCGATCTCCTTATGATTCTGTAATGAAAAGATCAATCTCATGAGGAAGGAATCGATCTCAAAATGTTTCTGTTAAGGAGAGGATCGATCTCCTCAAGGAGCAGATTAATCTCATGAAGCATTCTACAAACTAGAGATCGATCTTGTAATTAGAGCTGATCGATCTCATAAAGCCATTGAGAGATCGATCTTACCCCATGACAGATCGATCTCCTAGGCATAAAATTTACCCAAATCGTACCCAAATTCAAATGCAGATCGATCTCATCAAGAGCCAGATCGATCTCCTACCCTCTGTCTATAAAAGGACCCCTGTGTTTTCCTGTATTTCATCTTTTCTCTCTCTTCCAAACCTCCATTTTAGCTGAGCCATAGCTTTCTCTCTCTTTCAGATCGTCCATTTCTGTCCAAATCAAGAGTTTCGGTAAGAAGGAAAGTTGTTGCTCACCCAAAAGAGAACAACATACTTGGAAATCGAACGACGAATCGAATCGAGGTGTGAGTTGAGCACTCCACAAGTTTGGGTAATCTTTAAACTTCAATCCTTGATTTTGAAGTAATCTTTGGTGATTATGAGCATGGGCATTATGATGAAATAGTTGGAAAATGATTAGAAATAGATGAAATTGTGATTTTATTGGAGTGACGATGATATTAAGTAAATTATGGTAAAATGAGATTTTTGTCTATAAATTGGAAATTTAGGCAATGAAGTGATTTTGCCATAGTTATTATGCATGAGAAATGTAGAAGGTTGAAATGTAGTGGATGAGATTATGAATGGTGATAGAGTCGTGAGAATTGAGTTGATTGAGATATTAATGAGAATATGAGCTAATATATGCTCAATAATGCAATTGAGTTGGGGTATTGATGTTTTTAACATCGTTTGGATAGCTCGGGAATTCCAAAGTGGAATGCGAGGCTAGTCTATGATACGGAGGAACGATTGCATTATACGAGGTGCAAAGAGTTAAGGGAAAACTAAACCATTTGTGTATGTGTTTTGATGAACTGTTTGTAGCATGAATAATGATTTGAGAATACAAGCTTTTTTAGCATTGTGTCGTGATATGATTGCACACGATTTTTATAGCCGGTTAAAGCCCATTGTTTTATGAGTTTATAAGTTAAGTGTGAAATTGCTTTATAAACCGTTGAGTTTGCGTGAAAAGTAAATTGGGCTCTACGTTAAGGCAATATTGAGATTTGAGAAATGTGTGCGTGTTTTGCCGGTTGGAACTCGGTTTTAATAAGTTTTGTGTTGAGTACACGAATGTTTTAAATGAGTTTTATGAGAAAAAACCATTATGAGTTCTACGTGAAGGCAAAATGGTTTCTTTTATGATAATGGCTAATGATTGAGACTTAGGTGTGTCATGTTGAATACACATCGGGCCTTGCTTTGGTAGCATGTGAGTCCAGGCATTGCTCTGGTAGCATGTAAGTCCGATATTCCTCTATTATGGTAATGAGAGATGCCTCTGTTTTGGTAACGTGAGATGACCCCTGTTCTGGTAACGCTAGGTGGCTTTGCTTTGGTAGCATGTAAGTCCGGGCCTTGTTCTGGTAACATGTAAGTCCAATTATTCCTCCGCTTTGGTAGCGTTGGGAGGCCTTGCTTTGGTAGCGTTGGGAGGCCTTGCTTTGGTAGCATGTAAGATCGATATAGTGGGCTGCATGGGAACCGACCCAGGGACCACGTGATAATGTGCGTGAGGCGAGGCATTGCTCTGGTAGCATGTAAGGTCGGGCCTTGTTCTGGTAACATATAAGTCCAATATACCATGCATACGACCATATTGTCGACGTTCCCTCTTACGAGGATGCCTGGGATGCGCACCCAGAGGAGATTATATATATTTGATGTGCCATGATGAGTTTTATATGAGTTTTATTGCCTAGTCTCATTTTACACATGAGTTGTGTTTTGTGACTTTCTCACATGCTATTTCTGAGGTGATTTTATCACATATTTCGAGAAAAGCCATTATCGCTTATATTTACACATGCTTGTGAATGCTCCATATTGAGCCTTTTTAAGTTCATGTTTTCACATGATTTATGAGATACGAGATGATGATGTTTTAAGAACTTTCACGTTACGATTTCAAATGAGTATACTGAGTTTCATAGAAAAAATACATATTTATGACGTGTGATATGGTTTATATAACTGAGTTCCCTTACCCCCCTTACTGAGCGATTTAGAAGCTCACCCTGTTTCCTCTTCCCCGGATTTCTTCAAGTGAAGTGAGTTCCCTGCAACGTACGGATTAGAGGCTAGTGGAGGACTTGAGCTCCAGGCCATATTTTCTGTATTGAGGTATATATTTAATATTCATGTATCCAGACTAGAGTTATATTTACAGACACTTGTGGTAAAATGATGCATGGGATGTATTAGGATCGATTAATTCAGACTTTAGTAATGTATACGATATGGTATATACTAATTTATGATGAGATCCTGAGGCATGACAAGTATGATGATGTAAGACACGGCACAGGAATGCACCCTTAATTGTGATTTGATGAGTAAAAAGTTTTAAATTTTTCCTATTTTTTGCGTTTTCGGGGCGTCACAGGAACTAACCTTGCCATAACTTAATGTTAGCCGATGTGGTGTTTGGTTTGAAGATATAGTGGCATTATCTCTATGGCGAGCGATTCTAGGTGTTTACAGATCATAAGAGTTTGAAGTACCTCTTCTCTCAAAGGAAATTGAATATGAGACAAAGGAGATGGATTGAGCTCCTTAAGGATTATGATTATGAGATTTTGTATCACCCAAGTAAGGCTAATGTTGTGGCAAATGCTCTAAGTAGAAGCACCTGGGCATGGTCCCTTACATGATGGTTAGAGAATATGAGCTCCATGAGCAATTTGCAAGATTGAGTTTGGATATTACTCCTTCTGAGACTGATGATGCTATGACAGCCAGTTTGGGGGTTAAACCAGATCTTATGGATCAGATTCAATTAGCTCAAAGGGAGGATCAATTTTATACAGAGATAGTTGATCAGATGCAGCATGAATAGGGGCCTGATTTTGATCTTAATAGTGATCGACTTTTGAGGTTCAAATGTCGCATTATGGTTTCCAATGGTGAGTCTTTGAGGAGACTAATCTTAGAGCAGTCTCATATTTCACGGTACACTTGCACTCTAGTAGTAATAAGATGTATCATGGCCTGTGCAAGGTCTACTGGTGGCCTGGGATGACAAGGGATATTGCAAAGTTGTGGCAAGATGTCTCATGTGTCACCAGGTTAAGATAGAGTATCAGAAACCCGCTAGATTACTTTAGCCTCTAGTGGTACATACATGGAATTAAGAGCATATTACCATGGATTTCATTATGGAATTACCAATGTTCCAAAAGAATCATGATGCTATACGGGTCATAATCAACCAATTGACTAAGTTGACACACTTCCTAGCTATTAAGATTACAGATTCTTTGGGTGATTTAACTGATTTGTTTATTCAGAAAATTATGTAGTTACATGGTACACCAGTTAGCATCTCCTCTAATAGGGATTCTAGATTCACTTCTCATTTTTTGGAACTTTTTCAGGAAGACATGGGATCTCAATTGACTTTTAGTATGGCTTTCCACCCCCAGATGGATGGTTAGTCAAAGAAAACCATTCAGATTCTAGAAGATATGTTACGAGCCTATATTTTGGATTTTAAAGGGTCTTGGGATAATCATGTATCGTTAACTTTAGCGTATAATAATAGTTATCACTCTAGTATTGGTATGGTACCATATGAGGCTCTCTGTGGAAGGAGATATAGATTTTCGATAGGCTGGGAAAAGGTTGGTGATAGGAAGATATATGCTCCCAAGTTGATTGAGCAGGCTTTTAAAGATGTTCGATGAAATGTGATAGACTTAAGATAGCTTAGAGCCAGCTAAAAAGCTATGCTGACACTTAGAGGCGATAATTGGAGTTTTTAGTGGGTGATTCAGTGTTCTTGAAAGTCTTATCATTTAAGGAAATTATGAGCTTTGAAAAAAAAGGGAAATTAAACCCTCGATTTATTAGGTCATTTGAGATTTTGGATAGGATGAGAGATATGACTTACCGACTAGCACTCCATTCACAACTATTTGGAGTGCACGATGTTTTTCATATCTCAATGGTCTGAAAGTATCACCCAGATCCCTCTCACATGATAGAATATAAGCCTTTGGGGTTCAAGAAGGATCTTAATTATATCGAGAGGCTAATCTGGATATTCAACATGAAGGATAAGGTGTTAAGGTCCAAATCCATTCCTTTAGTCAAATTTCTTTGGCAATATCATTCCTCTGAAAAAGTTACGTGGGAGCTAGAGAGCTTATGAAGGAGAGGTACTTACACTTATTTGATTAGCCTAACTCAAATTGGAGGACCAAATTTCTTAAGGTGGGGAGGATGTGAGAACTCTTAATTTGAATTTCCTTTCATAAGTTAATTTAATAAATTAAAGAGATGTTTAATTGGATAATTTCAGGGCAGAACCTATAGTTATAAGGAGTACGGATCGAGTGGGAGGACCCAAGATAGGCGATGTTATTCGAACTCTTCTAAGTTATAAACTTTATATACTAAGTAAGGACATGTGATGTAAAGCGATGGCGTATGTGTATTTTTTACTAAGGCAACATGGGATGAGAATGGATACTACATGAATGGAAATAAGTATTAAAGGTTAAGAATGAAAAGAATAACAAAGAACTAAGTTACGTAAGCTAATAAGGTAGGAATTTGAGAGTGCGCAAAAGGGAATTGAGCTAAAGCATGCAAAATGCTACCTTAATGCCATCCAAAAATGGCGAACTTGTTGTACATTGAACTTACAAGATTGAATGAGTAATTTAGAAAGAAAAATGGCATGAATAAATGGAACAAGGGCTAGTTGCAAGCTTTTAAAATAGCCTATTATCTTCATAAGCAAATCATGAGTTTAAAGGCTTAAACCTTACCAAGTAGGATCCCAATGAATTTGACATTAAACTATAATGGAACTATGATATAACCAAGATGAATTAAGATACAAAATGAAGGCTTAAAGTGAGCATTAAAAGATATATTAGTGGCCAAAACTGATTTGGAAAAAATGAAGGCTAAACCGTGGCGTTCATGGGAGTTAGGCCAAGAAATGAATCCAAAATGGATGAAATTTGTTCATGGAAAAATTGGCTATTAATTTAGGCTTTAAGTAGACTTAAAATAGGACAAAATTATTGAGGAAAATTCAGACACGTTGGGCTAGAAATAATTAGATTCAAATAATCCACAATCCCACATACTTCTGCTACTACTTAAGCAAGAATTAAGTTGTAAATCATGGATTAAATTGGTCAAAGGTATATCAAACCCCACTGTGGATTTCTAGACTCATTAAACTATATTTATACATGATTTAAGGTCCATTTTGCATCCATTTCCTTTAGCTAAACAAGATAGAGAACCACAAAAACTAGAAAACCTTCTTTGTCAAGGCATCATTGTGTAGTCCAGAAGTGGAATTTTTTTTAGGTAGCAAATGTCTGAGTTGGCTCTTGGTCCTTTAAGATTGATTCTTCCTCTATAAGAGTGCTACAACATATAAATTTTTTAGATTTTTTAAGGTTCATGTGAAGGGTGAAATTGGGCCTAGAAGAACAGGGGAAAGAACTGTCCTAAAGCTAAGTGAGTCTAAGTTTTGAGTTAGTTGTTTCGGGGTTATGGTGTATGGTTTTTTAAAGGGTTTTGGGAATTAATTTAGATTTTTTTTTATAGCTGAAACCTTGTGAATTAGGCTGGTTCAAGAACAAAGGAAGGGTAAGAAGCTTTGATCTTTTCATTTTGGTGTTTACTTGTTAACCTGGTATGGTGATTTGTGGTTTACTTTGATGATTGGCTTAAGGTAACTTTGAGATTTCATTTAGGGTTTCAGCCAAGAGGGCATTTTAAGTTTATGATGATGTTAAGTTGGGATTTGAATGGTAGTTAAATTTATAAGCTTGAATGCATGTGAATGATGGTGATTTTTAAGGTTAGCATAAAAAGGGATCATGGAGAAATTTATTTAGGGGTTTTGGCCAACTCATGGATTTTGGGGTTAATGGCCTACAATAAGTTCTAAAATGATCTTAAGAGTATTTTAGAGTTGTATCAAGATGTATTAAAGTGTTGGGATAAAAAGAGAATGTTGGAAATTAAAGGGACTTAATTAGTTGTTAAGTGAGAAACCAAAGAGGGAGACTAAAGAGAAGTAATTCTATTGAGGAAAATATAAGAATATTGGAATTAATTTTAGTTGATTTAGGGTAATATTAATGTGGGCAATGAAGTATGATGGAGGTTATGCATGAATGGGCCATTCATCTTAGGCAAAAAAAAAAAAAAAATCAAGGAACAAAGCATGTAAAGTGACCTAAATTGATGATATGCATAAGAATAGAAATAAATGATGGAAAATGCCTTTAGAAAATAACTTAAGGATAAAGAAATATTTATTTGTTTAGTTATTGGAGTTATATAAGTATGTTTAAGAAGAAAATTAAGGATAATGAAATTAACTCAGAAATTGGTACGACATTGCAGATAAGATTGATCGGAGAGGAGAAATAAAGTAGGCTATGTACATGTATAGCCTGGATTAGTCATTGAGGTTGTATGAGTAGTTTGTACTGTGAATCGAGGTGACGGACATGTGTTGGAGACATCCTTGTCTGGAGACCCAAATCAAGAAATTGATTTGGTAAAAAATGTGCAGCATTAATTCAAGCGTTTTTAATTTAATTTAAATTTAATTTATTGGAGCTTCGTTAAATGCTTAAGTATGCCTTCTAAGGTTAGTAACTTGATTTGGACTTAAGTATGTTTTTAAGTTTACAACCAAGATTTAAATTATAAGTCATTCTGTATAAATCATGCATAAGCATAAGATTTAACTTAAACTAAGATAAGATTTCAAGTAATTGATTTTTAAGAAAAATCGAAAATCCCACTAAGTGCAATAAATATTTATATTTTTATAAATTTCATAGTTTTAATTAAAATTGCATAAATTAAGATTTTAAATTGATTTAAATAAAGTAATTTAATCATTTGATTTCCTTTTTCGCAGTTTTAGCATTGTTTTCTTAATAGGACTGTCGGGATACGATTATGAATAATGTTTTGTTATAAGAGGATGACGATCCCAAAGTAGTATGTTTTCATAAGAAAAGCCTGATTCTTGTTAGTACATACTATGCGTCATTGCAGACGAAGGAATCATGTTATGCCAAAAGCTTTAAACTACCGTTTTGAGACTGTAGGCTTCCCTGGTACATGCACTGTTGACAATGCACAGCCAACCTAATCTTCCCTTACAAATTAAGCTCTCTAGGGTACTTTCATCTTACGATGATAGGATGAGTTTACAAAGTGTATTCTTAAAACCTCTAAAAGGTAGGATGAATACAAGTTTGGCACAAGGAAGGAATTACAAATGCGAAAAAAGGTTAGTACAATGAAAAATGTCTTTTCCTTTTTTTCTTCTTAAAAGAAGCTTTAAGATAAGTATAGCAAATGGTATGAAATATTAACTCTCCGCCTTTGAACTCATAACTTCTTCCTCTTATAGCTTCTCTTAAGTTTTTGGCTATTGGTGAGGTAAATTTAATTTTCTTACCATTGGCAAACTCAAGTTTTCGACCTTTAAGTGCTACCAAATTTAAGGGTATTGGTACGTTCCTTCTATTTATCGATACTTCATGAGGAACTCTTGCACACTTAAACAAATGTGCACAATACAGAACCCAGTTGTATCGATACCGGCATAGAGCATATAAAGCTCTTATTTCATGGTAATAGTGGGGTACCAATGTAAGACTCGTATTTTCATATGGAATCTTATGATTTCCCAAGTGTAGAATTGTAATGTAATATGAATCATAAGTGATGAAAGGTCAGTAAATCCGATGTACACACTTGTTATGTGAATTCGTGAGGTACAAGCAAGTTTCATTAAGTATGAATAATAAGAAATGGACCTTTGTAAGTGAAAAATGTGTACTGAATGCAAAATGAGTAGTAAGTTAAATGGATATGAAGTTAGCATTGAGAAATTGGGATGAAATTGGTTAAGTATGGCTGCAAAACAATGGGAGATCGATCTCAATTCAATCCAGATTGATCCATTTAAGCCTCGGCCTGAAGCAGATCGATCTCATTACCCTGCCAGATCGATCTATGAAGCTCTTAGCCTGGGAGAGATCGATCTCATGTTCTTTGACAGATCGATCTCCTAAGCTTAAAAACTCAATGTAGGAAGGCTAAAAGCAACTGCAGATCGATCCCTCACTAATAGAGATCGATCTCATCAATGCAATTTCTATAAAACAGGGTCTATTGAACTGTAATTCACGGGAGAACCTTAAACCTTCCATTCTAAGCAAAGTAACCTAGCTTTTCACCCTAGGAAACCATCACTTTTCATACAAAATTGAGAGAAGTTGGTTTAGCAAAATTGTTTATAGTGTAGAGGAGAACAACTTAGCTAAAAAACAAGTGGTGAAACTGTTTGATTGAAGGAAACAAGGTGATTTCTTCAAATTCAGCCAAAAGGAGAAAAGCTGAGATAGGTGAGATTTCAATGCACCAATCTCATGTATGTTGAGCCATACAATTTTATGAGTATATTGGTGTATATATTATTGATTTAAATATCTTAGAACATGTTTAATCTCTATGACCTATACATGGTGAAATGTGAGAAAAAGATGAGAAAGTTGAGTAGGCATGGATTTAATGATGATTTAAGTATGAATAGATATTATTAAGCATATATACATGGTTGTATATTGATTTGGTGAAATCCATGTGTTAGAAATGAAAATGGCTGAAAGTGAGTATATGCGGTATTTGATGAAATGCCATAATGAAATAAAATCATGAACTTGAGGTATTGTAATGCTTAATATCGATTTAATACAAATCGATAGACTCGAGGAGTCTGAGAGATCCTTGAAAACGAGTTATATGCTCGAAATGGACTTATGAAAGAATAAAGTCCCATAATGGTATAACGAGGCCAAATGAGATATAAATGGCCCAAGGCATTGATTTGAATATCATGCAAGTGAAATGAAGTATATGACAATATACTGATGTGTGTAATACATCCTCACATCTCCAAAGGATATAATTGAAGTCAATAGAGTGGATCACGAGAAGAGGGAATCAAAGGAAAATGATACCAGTATGATTCGAGGTAAGGGACTTATGCAAGCTATTAGAGATAGCTATACGTATGTTTTCTCACCTGCTGTGTGTGAATGTATGCGATACGTATATAGATATTGGTATATCTAGGTGAAAACTACGTATGAGAATAAGTCTCTAAGTATGAGATTGTATGACTTCTATGATTTGTTGTGAAAAGAGATTTTGCAACATTTTGAGAAAGAATAATAATAGACGGACTCTCGGTTTAACTAATTTCATGAAATGCTTCCAACGAGTGATCGAAGGGAGATTTGCCCTCTCACTCATAACTATACATGGAGCCCCTTCTATTTCTTTTCTGTGTGAAAATCATGTTAGAGCCTTGTGAGACCCGTATAGGTTTAACCTTATATATATATATATATATGTAAATGAATTCATAAGTATGGTGATATACTTGTAATGTGAATTATATGTAATGTAAGTCCATAAGTTTAAGGTACACACATGTAATAGGAGTTGTGATTGTACGTACAAGTTACATTATATATGAATATGAAGAAACGGACTTAAACATGGGACGAATGTGAGTGAAATGGAATATGAGTAGTGTGGTAAAATGGAAGGAAGATTTGCATAAGTTGTGCACTTCCATTTGGTTTATATTAAGCACTTTTGGGTATACAAAGATTTCACATGAGTTTTAATGAGTATGAAGTATTAATGGATGTCATTTTCAAGTCTCAAAGGTGATCAGATGGAAAAATGACTAAGGCAGTAAATTGAGGGATTGTTTGGTATGTGTTGCTGCAGAAAAACTGCAGAAAATCTGAAAATATGAAGGTCAAATCAATCTCATAGGATGAGAGAGCAAGATCGATCTCCAAAACATTCTGTAAAATGGAGATCGATCCTTAAGGGAACATATCGATCTCCTTAGCTCTCTGTTTGGAGCAGATCAATCTCAAGCTTTGATAGATCGATCTCATGCTTAAAATGTCATGAAAAAGAGGGATTTAAAGGGACCAGATCGATCTCTTCCTAGAGCAGATCAATCTCATTAAGCCAATTCTATAAATAGGAGCAGTGAATCTGCAGATTTCAGAAAAACACTTCACCCTTTCCATTTCAACTCAAAAACCTAGCTTTTTCACTCCTAAATCCAGCCATTTTTAGTAAGATTTGAGGGAAAGCTACTAGAGACAAAGATGTTCACATCAAATATAAGAATAACATAGTTGGGAGGTATTTTCCCTATTTGTTTGATTTAAGCAACAAGGAGCATTTCTATTGGAGCAAGGAGGAAATCACGGTAGGTGAGTTTCTAATGCAAATACCCAAGTATATCCGTTTGGATATTGATGTAGGAAATGATTAGTATGCATAGAAATGATAGAAACTACCTAGAAAGTAAAGAATCCACCATAACCTAGAAATGGTCTAGTGTGAGAAAGTGGAATGTAGAAGTATGAATGATGAATGAGTTATCTTAAGAGGATGATTGTGTTATGGGTATGATTTGAATGTGCTGATATTAGGATAAATTGTGAGATTTACCACAAGGGGTAAAAATGTATATTTAAGGCATTGGATCAATGCTTAGTTGAACAAGAGTTAGAAACGTTAACTTAAGTGCTTGATAGACGAATTGCAATTCCCGATGATATACCGGAGCAAGTCGAGATAAGAACGCGAGAAGCATAAAGGAGGAGAGTCGAACTCAAGTAAATCGAGGTAAGGGACTGTGTGTTAGCTATAGAGATGTTTGTGCATATTTTACGGCAATTTCGTAGACATAATGCTAGAATTAGAACGATATTATGACTCTATGAAATGATATGGAAGCATTAAATGTACTATGATATATATGTATTGAGAAATGAGATAGGGTAAGGAAATAGCATGATTTGCATGTTTTCAATGTTTTTCTTAATTTTGTATTGATATTGGTGATTGAGAAATGATGATGATAGGTTGGCAAATTTTACATGTTTTAGCATGAAGAGACATGCTGCATACATAGACATGTTTTGAGTTTTAAAAAGAGAAAATAGCCACCTATCAGATTTGAGATGAGATTTGGTGTTGAAGCTCTAGCTCACACCCGTTTTAATGACTTTAACTATATGCTGGAGTGTTAGCTTGCAGATGTTTCTATGCTTTTGATGTGCCATGCTAGAGTTTAACTCGCACGATGGTTTTGAGAAAAGTGCTGGAGCTTTGCCCGCACTTGTTTTAATGAGTTGAGGTAAACTTGGGGGTCTGGGACCCAAGGGGATGCCAGCCGATAGCCTTTGAACGGGCTGGGCCTTAACGATAAATCGCACAGCGTTGGAGCCTTGTGATGACTATGTGTCACGTGGATTTGCTCGCCTGGTATATGAGACATGGTTTAGGATGAAAAGTCCATCGGAGTTGGAGTATGGACTTGGGTCCAAGGTCGTACATAGTACTGTGTAGTTGTCTGTTCTGATATTATGTACCGTGCTGGGTGCACGTGAGTACGAGTATCGCGTAGATGACACATGGCATACCTTATACCGTGAGTATACAAGGAGATGAGGTTAATTGAGATGAGCTGGAGGGTAGGACTGACCTATCCCCCTTTAGGCAAAGTGATGCCCTATGTACACCTGATCAGTGAGGCCTGGGATCACTGACTATGGCCATATCTCATGGATATTTGATTGCCAAAAATTTCATGCCTGTCTCAGAGATTCGAGGAAACAAAGACAATCTTAGAAAGGAAAGAGATTTGAGGAAAAAAATGATTGAGACAAGAAAGAGATTCTTGTCTATTTGATAAATCTCTGATTTAAACACTTATGTCATTAGGGCATTGTTTTATGAATCATATTTTAAAATGGAAGCATAGTATATATGATTTACATGAAAAGGCAAATGAGAAATGTATGTTTAAAAGCATTTTCGTATAATATTTCCATTTATAATGAAAACATGGTTTTGGTTTATACATGCATGGGCAATGTAGGTAGTACGATATCTACCTGCTAGCATTCATTTCCTTACTGAGCTGTGGTTTGCTCACCTCACTATTTTCCCCCTCCAGGTACTGAGAAGTAGGAGAGCGGTGGTCTCTAGATTCTTTTTTGAGTTGGACAGCTCCCGCCAGTCGTAAAGGTATCAGTATTGTATACAGAAGCGTATTTTGTATCTATCTTGTCGTATCACATAGTTATACCTTAGAATTGTAAACAGCTTTATGGGGATGATATGTAAGTACAATGTATTTATACAATTGATTTTGTATATCTACACATACCTGGGAGTGTGAATAAAAGTTTTTAAATTTTTCGTTGTAAATGTATGAATTTTAGTTATTGCATCGTCTCACAGCCAAACCTAGTAGCGTAAGCATGGATAAAAGGACACCTGGAAGTGGGGTGTGATATATTTAGTATCAGAGCTTGGTTGGTTTGATGTGAGTCGATGTTTAGGACTAAGAAAATATACATCCCCAAGTTACTGTACGATATTTAGATACAAATATGTATATGGAGCTGGTAATGAATTAAACATTTGTTATAAATGCAGGAAAGTTATCAGGCTTGCGAGATATGCCTGAGAGACACCATAAGAGGGGAGAGAGCTCGAGAGCTCAAGGGCGAAATGATAGGACTGAGAGGCACAGTAGATCGTCCTCTAGTCATGAGCCCCAAGAATAGATAGAGGCTTTCGATCTTCGGATAGCCCGATTAGAGGAAGACAGGCACACAATGATGACTATGATGGGTCAGATTATGGCTAGGTTTGAGGGTACACCTGGTACAGCGAGACAGGCTGCACTGAATCCCCCAACAGCTGTACCTGAACCTGAGAATGTTGCACTTGCACAACCTAAACCGATTAGGTCATGAGATCCCCATATTCGACCAGTACCTCCTCCAGTAGCCCCATAGCAGTATGATGATTATGATGATTTGGGGTATGGATATGACTTTGATATGGAGAGGTTAAGGCATTTTATGGACTTTAAGCCTCTTTCTTTTAGTGGGGTAAAGGATTTGGCAGTGGCTGAGGACTGGATCAGCCAAATGGAGAAATTGCTTGACTTCTGTAGGTGTTCGGCTACTAAGAGAGTAACGCTTGCGGCCTTTGTATTGAGAGGCGAAGCAAAGCACTGGTGGAAGTCCACCAGGTCGATGTTGAGAGCTCAAGGTATGGCTATCACTTGGGATATGTTCTTAGGTGTTTTTAAAGAGTAATACATCCCAGATACCGCTCAACGTAGGTTACAGATGGAGTTTTTGACTTTGACTCAAGGGAACCGAACTGTGGATGAGTACGAGTCACGATTCACTTCACTTGGCAGATATGATCTGGACTCGATCATGAGTGAGGCTATTAGGGTCCGTAGATTTGTAGATGGACTCAGGCCTTCAATCCGAGCGAAGTTAGCCCCATTTGATGTTGCTACCTATAGAGAGGCTGTCCGACGGGCACAACTGTGTGAGCAAGATTATGACCTACACATTTTTTAGTTCAGTTGGGGTAAGGATAAGGGTCCAAGGAAGCTGGGAGTTGGCAAGAGTGCTAGGTTTGGACAAAGAAGGACTGGTAAGTGTCGGAGAGAAACCGATGAGTCACAGAAGAAGGTTGCTAAACCTTTCATGCCTCAAACTCAGACACCAGCCAGGGGTGTAGTGATCGGTGGACCCCGATCGACTAATGATCAGTGTAGACTATGTGGTCGATACCATGGTGGTAGGCCATGTCATCTTCAGGGTACCCGATGCTTCAAATGTGGTAAATTTAGGCATTATGCCAGAGAGTGCCCGGAGATAGTTGAGGTAATCCCACAGAGGGGTAAGGAGCCAGAGAGAGTTCCTACAGTTACACCTCCTGGAAGGAAGAAAGCCTCGACTGAAGAAAAGGGGAAACAAGTTATGGGTCAAGGCAGGGTGTATGCGATAGACCAAGTATCAGCTGATACCTCTTCTGAAGTGATAAAAGGTTTTATTGCTTATGTGGCAGATTTGAACAAAGCACACCCAGATATGGATGACATTCTAGTGGTTAGAGAATTCCCTGATGTCTTTCCAGATGACCTACCGAGATTGCCACCGGATAAAGAAATGGAATTCAGTATAGATTTGACGCTTGGAACCGAGCCAATATCGAAGTCACCATATAGGATGGCTCCAGTTGAGCTAGAGGAATTAAGGAAACAGTTGCAAGATATGCTAGATAAGGGGTTTATAAGACCAAGCGTCTCACCATGGGGAGTTCCGGTATTATTTGTGAAGAAGAGAAATGGGAGCCTCAGGTTGTGTATTGACTATCGGATGTTGAACAAGGCTACCATCAAGAATAAGTACCCCTTGCCACGCATTGACGATTTATTGGATCAGCTTCGGGGAACGAAGATCTTTTCTAAGATAGATCTGAGGTCTGGGTATCATCAATTGAAGATTCGAAAGGAAGATGTGCCGAAGAGAGCTTTTCGCACCCGCTATGGCCATTACGAATTCTTGGTGATGCCTTTCGGGTTGACGAATGCACCAGCAGCTTTTATGGCTCTAATGAATGAGATATTCAAGCCATACTTGGACCTGTTCGTGATCATCTTCATTGATGATATATTGGTGTATTCAAGGTCCAATGAAGATCAAAAGCAGCACTTGAGGATTGTTTTGCAGACCCTCCGAGAGAGAAGGTTATATGCCAAGCTTAGTAAATGTGACTTCTGGCTAGAGCATATTTCTTTTCTGAGCCATGTTATATTGAGGGATGGGGTGTCGGTAGATCCATCCAAGATTAAGGTCATTGTTCAGTAGGAATAGTCTAGGACAGTCACAGAGATTAGAAGCTTTCTGGGTTTAGCTGGTTACTACAGAAGATTTGTAGAGGGTTTCTCTAAAATAGTTGCTCCATTGACACATCTTACAAGGAAGAGTGTGGAGTTTTGCATGGGATGAAGCTTGTAACAGGAGTTTTCAGGAACTTAAGCGCAGATTAACCACTGCGCCAGTTCTTATCATCCCTAACAGCTCAGGGAACTATTCTGTTTATACAGATCCTTCACATCAAGGGCTAGGATATGTTTTGATGCAGGATGGAAGGGTAGTAGCTTATGGATCTAGACAGCTAAAAGATCATGAGAAGAACTACCCCACTCACGTTTAGAGTTGGCAGCCGTAGTATTTGCATTGAAGATATGGTGCCACTACTTTTATGGTGAGAGATTTCATATCTTTACGGATCACAAGAGTTTGAAGTATCTGTTCTCACAAAAGGAGTTAAACATGAGGCAAAGAAGGTGGTTAGAACTCCTCAAGGACTACGATTGTGAGATTTTGTATCACCTGGGGAAGGTGAATGTGGTTGCCGATGCATTGAGTAGAAAGAGTCTCGGGTTCATATCACATATGATGGTTAGAGAGCACGAGTTGTTGGAACAATTCACAAACCTTAGTCTGGATATGACCCTACCTGAGATTGGCAGCTATAGGATTATTGCTAGCTTGAGATTAGAACCGGAGTTGATTGAGAGAGTCTGATAAGCTCAGCAAATTGATCAATGGTGTAATAATGTGATTAGCCAAATTCAGAAGGGGAAGGGTACAGAATTTGTATTGAGTTTAGATAGAGTACTGAGGTTCGGAGATAGAATATGTGTTCCTAAGGATTCAGAGCTGAGGAAGTTGATATTATCAGAGGCTCACTCATCAAGATATACAGTACACCTGGGGAGTAATAAAATGTATCAAAATTTCTAAAAGGTATATTGGTGGTCTGAAATGAAGAGAGACATAGCTGAGTATGTCGCTAGAAGTCTCATTTGGCAGCAGGTAAAGGTTGAGCATCAGAAACCAGGAGGATTGTTACAACCTCTACCAATACCAACATGGAAGCGGGAGCACGTCACCATGGACTTTGTGATGAGGTTACCGAGAACTCGTAAGAACCATGATGCCATATGGGTGATAGTAGATCGGTTAACGAAATCGGCACACTTTTTAGCCATGAGATCTACAGATACATTAAGTGCACTGGCAAACCTGTATGTGCGAGAAATAGTGAGATTGCAAGGAGTCCCAGTGAGTGTTGTTTCTGATCGGGATGCCCACTTCACTTCTCACTTTTGGGGACATTTTCAGGAAGCGATGGGGACCCTGTTGAGCTTTAGCACCGCTTTTCATCCTCAGACAGATGATCAGTCAGAGAGGACTATACAGACCCTGGAGGATATGTTAAGAACCTGTATGCTGAATTTTAGAGGCTCATGGGACGACCACTTGCCATTGATTGAGTTTGCCTACAATAACAGTTATCACTCAAGTATTGGTATGGCCCCTTATGAGGCACTATATGGTTGTAGATGTCGATCGTCCATTGGTTGGGAAGAAGTTGGTGACAGGCAGTTACTCGCTCCTGATTTGGTTAAACAAGCCTCCAAGAATGTTCAGATAATATGCGAAAGGCTACGAACAGCTCAAAGTCGACAAAAAAGCTACACTGACAGGAGGCGGAGACCACTTGAGTTTGATGTGTGTGAGTTCGTTTTTTTTAGAGTATCTCCTTCTAAGAGAATAACGAGGTTTGGGAAGAAAAGGAAACTAAGTCCTCGTTATATTGGTCCCTTCGAGATCTTAGATAGAGTGGGAGATGGAGCAAATAGGCTAGCCTTACCACTTAAACTAGCAGAAGTCCACAATGTCTTCCATGTTTCTATGCTTCAGAAGTATTATTCAGACCCTACACATGTAATTAACTATGAGCCATTAGAGCTCAAAGAGGATATGTCGTATGTCGAGAGACCGATCTAGATATTGGACAGAAAAGAGAAGGGGTTGTGGAATAAGACGATTTCATTAGTTAAGGTTTTGTGGCAACATCATACATCGGAAGAAGCCACCTAGGAATTGGAGAGTTCGATGCATGAGGAGTATCCCGAGTTATTCACAGAATGATTGGTTCCAATTTGGAGGACCAAATTTTCTAAGTGGGGGAGAATGTGAGACCCCGTATAGGTTTAACCTTATATATATATGTAAATGCATTCATAAGTATGGTGATATACTTGTAATGTGAATTATATGTAATGTAAGTCCATAAGTTTAAGGTACACACATGTAATAGGAGTTGTGATTGTACGTACAAGTTACATTATATATGAATATGAAGAAACGGACTTAAACATGGGAAGAATGTGAGTGAAATAGAATATGAGTAGTGTGGTAAATTTGAAGGAAGATTTGCATAAGTTGTGCACTTCCATTTGGTTTATATTAAGCACCGTTGAGTATACAAAGATTTCACACGAGTTTTAATGAGTATGAAGTATTAATGGATGCCGTTTTCAAGTCTCAAAGGTGATTAGATGGAAAAATGATTAAGGCAGTAAATTGAGGGATTGTTTGGTATGTGTTGCTGCAGAAAAACTACAGAAAACCTGGAAATATGAAGGTCAGATCGATCTTATAGGATGAAAGGTCGATCTGGAAGAGCCATAATGCTCTTATTTAAGCAATGATATAGGGCAGATCGATCTCTACGGGAGTAAGATCGATCTCCAAAACATTCTATAAAATGCAGATCGATCCTTAAGGGAACAGATCGATCTCTTTATCTCTCTGTTTGGAGCAGATCGATCTCAAACTTTGACAAATCAATCTCATGCTTAAAATGTCGTGAAAAAGAGGGATTTATAGGGACCAGATCGATCTCCTCCTAGAGCAGATCGATCTCATTAAGCCAATTCTATAAATAGGAGCAGTGAATCTACCGATTTCCAAAAAACGCTTCACCCTTTCCATTTCAACTCAAAAACCTAGCTTTCTCACTCCTAAATCTAGCCATTTTTAGAAAGATATGAGGGAAAGCTATTAGAGACAAAGATGTTCACATTAAAGAGAAGAACAACATAATTGGGAGGCATTTTCCCCATTTGTTGGATTTAAGCAACAAGGTGCATTTCTATTGGAGCAAGGAGGAAATCACGGTAGGTGAGTTTCTAATGCAAATACCCAAGTATATCCATTTGGATGTTGATGTGGGAAATGATTAGTATGCATAGAAATGATAGAAACTACCTAGAAAGTAAAGAATTGACCATAACCTAGAAATGTTCTAGTGTGAGAAAGTGGAATGTAGAAGTATGAATGATGAATGAGTTATCTTAAGAGGATGATTGTGTTGTAGGTATGATTTGGATGTGCTGATATTGGGATAAATTGTGAGATTTACCACAAAAGGTAAAAATGTATATTTTAGGCATTGAATAAATGCTTAGTTGAACAAGAGTTAGAAACGTTAACTCAAGTGCTTGATGGATGAATTGCAGTTCCCGAAGATACACCGGAGCAAGTCGAGATAAGAACGCGAGAAGCATAAAGGAGGAGAGTCGAACTCAAGTAAATCGAGGTAAGGGACTGTGTGTTAGCTATAGAGATGTTCGTGCGTATTTTACGGTAATTTCGTAGATATAATGCTAGAATTAGTACGATACCACGACTCTATGAAATGATCTAGAAGCATTAAATGTACTATGATAAATATGTATTGAGAAATGGGATAGGGTAAGGAAATAGCATGATATGCATGTTTTCGATGTTTTTCTCAATTTTGTATTGATATTGGTGTTGAGAAATGATGATGATAGGTTGGCTAATTTTACATATTTTAGCGTGAAGAGACATGCTGCATACATAGACATGTTTTGAGTTTTAAAAGAGAAAATAGCCACATATCAAATTTAAGATGAGATTTGGTGTTGAAGCTCTAGCTCACACCCGTTTTAATGACTTTGACTATGTACTGGAGTGTTAGCTCGCACATGTTTCTATGCTTTTGATGTGCCGTGCTGGAGTTTAGCTCGCACGATGGTTTTGAGAAAAGTGTTGGAGCTCTGCTCGCACCTGTTTTACTGAGTTGAGGTAAACCTAGGGGTCTGGGACCCAAGGGGATGCCAGCCGATGGCCTTTGAACGAGCTGGGCCTTTAAGATATATCATACCATGTTGGAGCCTTGTAATGACTATATGTCATACGGGTTTGCTCGCCTGTTAAATGAGGCATGGTTCAGGATGAAAAGTCCATCGGAGTTGGAGTATGGACTTAGGTACACATTGTACATAGTGCTGTGTAGTTGTCCGTTGAGATATTATGTATCGTGCTGGGTGCACGTGAGTACGAGTATCGCGTAGATGATACATGGCGTACCTTATACCGTGAGTATATGAGGAGATGAGGTTAATTGAGATGAGCCGGAGGGTAGGACTAACCCATCCCCCTTCAAGCTAAGTGATGCCCTATGCACAACTGATCAGTGAGGCCTGGGATCACTGACTATGGCCATATGTCGTGGATATTTGATTACCAAAAATTCCATGCCTGTCTCAGAGATTCAAGGAAACAGAGACAATCTCAGAAAGGAAAGAGATTTGAGGAAAAAAGAAATGATTGAGACAAGAAAGAGATTCTTTTGTATTTGATAAATCTCTGATTTAAACACTTGTGCCGTGAGGGCATTGTTTTATGAATCATGTTTTAAAATGGAAGCATGGTATATATGATTTACATGAAAATGCAGATGAGAAATGTATGTTTAAAAGCATTTTCGTATAATATTTCCATTTATAATGAAAACATGGTTTTGGTTTATACATGCATGGGCTATGTAGGTAGTACGCCCACTATTTTCCCCCTCCAGGTACTGAGAAGTAGGAGAGCGGTGGTTTCTAGATTCCTTTTTGAGTTGGACAGCTCCCGCCAGTCGTAAAGGTATAAGAATTGTATACACAAGCGTATTTTGTATCTATCTTGTCGTATCGCGCAGTTATACATTGGAATTGTAAACAACTTTATGGGGATGATATGTAAGTACAATGTATTTATACAATTGATTTTGTATATCTACACACCCCTGGGAGTGTAAATAAAAGTTTTTAAATTTTCTGCTGTAAATGTATGAATTTTAGTTATTGCATCATCTCACAGCCCAACCGTAGTAGCGTAAGCATGGATAAAAGGACACTTGGAAATGGGGTGTGACAAGCCTAGTGGCAACGATAGATTGACTAGCCCTGCTCGCACGTTATTTTCAAATGGATTTTTGACAAAAGCAAAAGAGTGCTCTATGCCTCGGGTGATGCTGTGTGTTCCACATGAGATGCTCTGGCTAGATTTTTGGGAATCATGCTAGAGCCTTCGAGTATTGTTGTGTGTCTTGCTCTGACTATGCTCGAATGTAATTTCCTAGTAATACTGTGCTCGATGTTTCAGGTATGCTGTATGTCTTACGCTGAGTTGCTCGCACAAGGTTTTTACGATTGTGTTGTGTGTTGAGTAAAACCGTGTTAAAGCCGTCATGTATTGCTGTGTGTCTTTTATTAACCTGCTCACACGTGGTTTATGAATGTGATGTAATGAGTACAAAATCGTGCTTGAGCCGTCGTGTACTGTTGTGTGTCTTGCACTGACCTGCTCGCATGGGATTTTGAGATAATGGAAATGGGTGATAAGGATCCATGGAGCACGATGTACCGTGAGCGTTAGCCATGGGGTACGATGTGCTGTGATTTGAGTATGAGCTGAAGGGATGGTTGATCTGCCTCCCTAAGCGTAGGGTTCCCGCACACTTGATCAATGTTGCCTGGAATCCGACTTTGGCCATAAGTCTTTTATGTATCTGAGTGACACGACATTGTCACTACTGTGTGAGGTGACATATGTTTTCCATGTTGTGTGTTTGGAGATATGATAACCCATGAGTTATGTCTCAGTACATATGGATTTACAAATGTAAAGCATTTCTACAATTGAACTGTGTGAATAGATTATGTTGTGTGATACTGTGCGAATATGTATATGCCCATCTAGGGAATTAATGGTTTCGCATTGATGGAAGTTGCTTTAACGAACATGCATATTGTTTTATAAGGAAAATTAACAGATATGTATTTTAACATATAGATAGTGTAGTTATCTACCTGTTTTCATATTTTCCTTACTGAACGCGTTAGCTCACCCCTTTTTTTCTCCTCCACAGATTCTACGTAGTAGTGAGTATACTACAGTCATCCCTGCTATCGTGTTGCTCCAGTCATCCTGTCTGATAGAGAGGTATACACTTGAGATGAGAAAAATTTTATATCTTGTAAATTAATGCACAGTAAAGTCTGTATTTGTATTTTAGGGGATGTATATAATAGAAACTAATGTAAACGCTGGACTTCAAGTACACCAATATGTCATCTATAAATTAATGCATAGTAAAGTTTGTATTTCTATTTGTATTTGTATTTGTATTTGTATTTGTATTTTGTGTTAAGCTCTTCTCTGGACTTCGAGGACACCAATATGTCATCTATAAAGACAATCACAAATCTTTCCAGGTATGGCATGAATACATCATTCATTAGAGCCATAAACATTGCAAGAGCATTCGTCAACCCAAATGGCATAACCAAAAACTCATAATGGCTATAACGGGTCCAAAATGTTGTCTTAGGTATATCTCCACTTCGAATCCTCAACTGATGATACCCAGACCTCAGATCAATCTTTCAAAAAACCTGTTCTCCCTGCAACTGATCAAGTAGATCATCTATCCGTGGAAGGGGATACTTATTCTTGATGGTAGCCTTATTTAACAACCGATAATCTATACACGGTCGGGGAATCCCATCTTACTTCTTTACAAACAGAGCCGGTGCTCCCCACGATGATACACTCGGTCTGATGAACCCCTTATCCAACAACTCTTGCAATTGTTTCTTTAGCTCCTCCAATTTCACTGGAGCCATTCTATATGGTGGCTTGGATATCGTTCAGTTCCAGGCACCAAATCAATACAGAATTCCATTTCTCTGTCTGGTGGTAACCTTGGTAATTCTTTCGGAAAGACATCTGGAAATTCTCTAACCACTGGGATGTCAACCATATCCGGATACACCTTATCCAAGTCAACCACATAGGCAATAAAACCTTCAACATATCACAATCACTTTTGATTAGTAAAATCATCCGTCCTTTAACATAATTTACTACATCTTTCATTACTTTGTAAATCGTACAACATACTTTTCAGGGATGGAAAACATTACTGTCTTAGCATAACAATCTAAAACAGCATGGTTTGTAGCGAACCAATCCATTCTTACTATTACATCGAAATCCTTCATAGCTAATAGAATGAGATCAGCCGACATGTTCCTTTCCCCTACTTTCAACTTACTACTCTTACATACGCACTCCGTCATTACATTATCTCTCACTGGAGTACTTATAAGTAAGATTCTACCTAAGGGTACAGGTTTCACATGTTCACACAGTTTACATGCAAATGAAGGCGATATGAATGAATGCGTGGCACCAGGATCAATCAATGTTAATGCTTTCAAATCAAAGACAAGGATGGTACCTTTAATCGCATTCGTAGAAGTCTCTGCAGATGCCTGGTCCAATTTAAACACTCACCCTCGACCAACAACTTTTTTCCCTTTCTCTTCAATTGTGGCCTTCCACTTAGGTGTAGCTGTCTCAACCGTAGCCTTCTCTGGCTCTTTGCCCTTCTGTGGGGCTGTATCAATCAACTTTGGGCATTCACGAGCTATCTGCCTTGATTTACCACACCTATAACAAGATCTCATCGATAACAGCAGGGTCTACCCCCATGATATCTACCACATGTCCTACACTGCTCTATGGTAGGTCGAGGTCCACCAATAACTATGCCCCCTCGATACAGGTTGAACTGGAGGCTTTGTTGGCCTCTCTCGTGTCTCCTCAATCATAGGCCCCTTACGGAATAATCTTCGGCCCTTTCAGAACCCTCTGTCATCAACCAACCTCTTACGGTCTCTATCTCTGACCTTACCACTCCTGCTCAATTCTGAAGCGTGCAGCTCACAATCTTACTCACACAGTTGAGCTCTGCGTACTGCTTCATCGTAGGTGGTAATGTCCAATGGAGCTAGTCGAGCTCTGATGGAAGGTTTTAGCCCCTCAAGGAATTTTTGAACCTTTCTGTCCTCAAAGCTCAAGGTGACTGTATCATATCTGCCCAAGGACCTGAATCTAGACTCATACTTATCCACTGTCCGGTTCCCCTAAGTCAATGTCATAAATTCAAACTGCATCTTTCTCTGAGAAGTAGCTGGAATTTATTGCCTCCTGAAGGCATCCAAGAATATGTCCTAGGTCACAACTGGGTGCCTTGCACTCAACATCAATTGTGTGGCCATCCACCAATGCTCGGCCTCATCCTCTAACACAAAAGTCGCAAAGGTGACCTTCTCTGTGTCGGAGAAATGGAAAAATCGGTAGAGCTTCTCCATACTGCGTATCCAATGCTCAGCTGACAGTGGGTTCTTCACCCCATTAAACGAAGGGGGTCCGAACTTTCGAAACTCTCTCAGTCTAGCCAGATCATGTCATAAACTCCCTCGCCATCAACCTGTCGTGGAGCTAAGGATCCTGAATCGGTGGAGGAATGTCCTGAACTGGGGGAGGTACATGTATCTCTGCCTCTGCAGCCTGAGGTCTCAGTGCAGGCTGTGCTGGCTCATCTCTCTCAGGTGCAGCAGCCTGACCAGCTGGGTTCTCCTATCTACCCTCAAGTCTAGCCATAGCCTGTGTAAACATCTCCATAACCGTGTCTACATTACGCAGTAACTGAGCTATACGCTCCCCAGCGGCCTCACTAAGACCAGGTGGATCCCTACTAGAACTAGATCCACTACGTCTCTCGGGCTTATCTCTAAGACCTTGAGAGTGCGAACTCTCTCCTCTACGAGTACGTCGTCTATCAGACATCCTACATACTCAAAATAAGTGTCTCAGTCACATTTTCCAGCTTTGTATCCTAATAATGCATAGTACTTTAGGGATGTATAATTTCCTAGATATGAATACTGACTCACATCAGGCCAACTCAGCTTTGATACCATTCTCTCTCAGGACCCTCTTCTCGTGAACTTACGTTACCACTTACCACTAATAGTTGGGAGGTGAGTCAACATCCAATCCATACCTCATCCATTTATAGTTTAATAATTGTAATTAAACAAATTTAAAATAGAAACTAGACTTTTATAAATCTGCGGAAGCATTTACATCAGTTTCTATTAACTATATATCCCTTTCGTACAAAATATCACTAGACTGTGCATTAATTTATAGGATGCAAAATTATTCTTTTCATCATAAGTGTACACCTCTCTACACTACTGGAGAACACCTTAGCAGGGACGACTGCAGTACTCACTACTATGTAGTATCTGTGGAGGAGGAAATAAGGGGGTGAGCATAACTCGCTCAGTAGGAAAATGTGCAAGCTGGTAGATAACTACATTATCTACATGCTAAAATACATATATGTTCATTTTCCTTATAAAACAATATGCATTTCTTTAAATCAACTTCCATCAATGTGAAACCATTAATTCGCTAGATGGGTATATGCAAATTCACACAACATCACACAGTAGATCTTTTTCACACATATCATCTTTCAAAACCACACAGGTTCACATAGCATAATCTATGTTCATATGAGACATAATCATGGGTTATCACATATCCCCAGACACACAGTAAGAGAAGATATTTGTCACCTCACACAGTAGTGACAATATCATATCACACAGATATATAAGACTTATGGCCATAGTCGGATTCCAGGCTACACTGATCAGGTGTGCAGGAACCCTACGCTTGGGGAGGCGAATCAACCATCCCTTCAGCATCACACAGATATCACAAAGAAAGTCAGAGCACATCATACCTCTTGGCTAACGCTCACGGCACATCGTGCTCTCGTGGATCCTTAATTACCCATTTTCGTTGTCTCAAAATCTCGTGCGAGCAGGTCAGTGCTAGACACACAGCAGTACACGATGGCTCTAGCACGATTTTGTACTCATTAAATCACATTCATAAACCTCGTGTGAGAAGGTCAATGCAAGACACACAGTAGTACATGACGGCTCTAACACGGTTTTACTCAAAACACAGCACAATCATAAAAACCTCGTGCGAGCTACTCAGTGTAAGGCACATAGTATACCTGAGGCATCGAACACGGTATAATAGGAATTCACATGCGAGCATAGTTAGAGCAAGACACACAGCAATACTCGAGGCTCTAGCATGATTCCCAAAATCTTGTGCGAGCAGCTCGAGTGGAATCACACAGCGTCACTCGAGGCATCGAGCACTCTTTAGCTTTTCTCAAAAACACTTAGAAAGTAACGTGCAAGCAAGGTTGGTCAATCTACCATTTCTTCTCATGTTCTAGCATGATTTCACACAGAAAAGAAATAGAAGGGCTTCATGTATTGTTATGAGTGAGAGGGAAAATCTCCCTTCAATCACTCTTTATAAACATTTCATGAAATTGATTAAACCGGGAGCCATTCTAATATCAATCTTTCTCAAACCGTTTGTAAAAACCTCTTTTCACAACAATCATAGAAGTCATGCAAATTCATACTATCGACTTATTCTCAGACGAAGTTTTCTATCTAACCATATCAATATCTATGCATTTATCACATACATGTGCATTCAGCAGGAAAGAAAACGTACGTATAGCTATCTCTATAGTTCACACAAGTCCTTTACCTCGAATCACGCTTGAATCATCTTCCTTGATTCCAATAGCTTGTGATCCGATTTTTTCAATTCTGACTTTATCTCCAGGAGCTGCAAGTGTTCACAATTCTCATTAGTATATTCTTATATACTTCATTCCACTTGCATGATATTTAGATCAATGCATTTTGGCCATTTATATCTCATTTGGCCTCTTTATACCATTATTGGACTTTATTCTTCTTTAAGTCCATTTCACTCATTTTATTTGTTTCTCGGGAATCCATTAGACTCCTCAAGTCCATTGATTCCCTATTGAACCGATATTTAGCTCCCCATGCCATTAGTTCATCATTTCATTTCATTGAGGCATTACATCGAACACCTCATATACTCCAATTCAACCTTTATCCATTCTAACTTATGGATTTCACCAAACCATTTTACAAGCATCAATACATGCTTAATAACATCTATGCATACTCAAATCATCCTCAAATCCATACCTACACAACAAATCCTCATTTTGGTACATTTAACCATTTTATAGGTCATTGAGAGTTTAACATGTTTTTAAGATGTTTCAATCATCATTCTTTATACCAATCTACTCACACAAGTATATAGATTAACATATATGAGATTGGGGTATTGAAATCTTACCAATCTCAACTTTTCTCCTTTTTACTGGAATTGGGGAAAAACTCATTTTCTCATTCAATGGATCAACTCAACTTCTAGTTTCCAACTATGTTGTTCTCTTCCTCTACAGGAACAACTTCACTCAAATGAGTTTCTCTCAAATCTCTATGGAAAGTGTTGAGAATCTTTAGAGAAATTTTAGGTTACTTTGATTCAAAAACGAAAGGGTTTAAGTTTTTCTCTCGAAATCTGCAGCCAACAGCCCTATTTTATAGAAATTTCCTTGATGAGGTTAAGGATCGATCTTCCCCTATTTTAAGCCTTTTAGAATGCCATTTTTAAGCCTATGAGATCGATCTGCTCATTGTTATGAGATCGATTTGGTCTAAGGGATGAGATCGATCTTCTCCAGGTAAAGAGCTAAACAGATTGATCTAGCACAAGGATGGGATCGATCTGCTCTTGGCCAAGAGCTAAGGAAATCAAACTACTCCAAGGATGAGATCGATCTCTCCAAGTCAATAGCATTTGAAGATCGATCTGGCCCTTCAGGGGATCGATTCCTTCTACACAGAATGCTTAGCAGATCGATCTGGCCCCATTGGAGATCGATCTGTCCTGTTCCATTGCTCAAATAAGAGCATTTTTTGCTCTTCTAGATCGATCTTTCCTTCTATGAGATCGATCTGGCATTCATATTTTCTAGATTTTACCGAAATTTTCTGCAGTAACTCACATAAAACATCCTTAATTTTGTTGTCATAGTCATTTTCTCATCCAACCACCTTTAAGACTTGAAAATGACATCCATTCATACTTTATACACATTAAAACTTCTGTGCATTCATTGTATAACCAAAGGTATACAATACAAAACTAAATGAAAGTACAAAGATTTATGCAACTCATGCAACTTTATTCCATTTTACCACACCACTCAAAACTCAATATTTTCACATTCCACTCATGGAAATATCCTTCTTACACTCGTATACATTTTAAAATTTGCGTGTATTCATTTCATAATCCAATATACACCTTACATAATTAAATGGGAGCTTACAAAAATTAAGGGTATTAAATTCTCCCCTCCTTAAGAAATTTGGTCCTCCAAATTAGAACCAAGTTACTCTTTAAGAAGTTGGGGGTACTTTTCCCGTATTAGGTTCTTTAACTCTCAAGTCGCTTCTTCCGAATTATGGTGCTGCCAGAGAACCTTAACAAGCGGAATCATCCTATTTTGTAACACTTTCTCTTTCCTATCCAGTATCCGAATCGATTTCTCTACATATGTCAAATCATCTTTGAGCTCCAATGGCTCATATCGAATCACATAGGTCGAATCTGGATGGTACTTTCGAAGCATCGATACGTGGAAGACGTTATGAATGGTTGCCAACTCCAATGGCAACGCAATTCTGTAGGCCTTATCTCCTACTCGTTCTAGTATCTCAAATGGTCTGATATATCGAGGGCTCAACTTACCCCTCTTACCGAACCTCATAATCCCTTTCAACGGAGAAACTTTCAAGAAAATTGAGTCACCTATAGTGAACTCTAATGGCCTTCGTCTGATGTCAGCGTAACTTTTCTACCTACTCTGAGCTGTTTTCAACCTCTCACATATCAGTTGAACAACCTCAAAGGCTTGTTGTACCAAATCAGGAGAAAACATTTTCCTTTCACCCACTTCTTCCCAACCAATTGGGGATTGACACCTTCTACCGTACAAGGCTTCATATGGTGTCATCCCGATACTCGAGTGGTAACTATTGTTGTATGCAAATTTGGCTAACGGTAGGTGATCATCCCATGAGCCTTTAAAATCCATAACACTTGCTCTCAACATATCCTCTAACGCCTTGATGGTTCTCTCTGACTGACCATCAGTTTGAGGGTGGAAAGCAATACTAAAACTCAATCGGGTTCCCATAGCTTCTTGGAATTGTTCCCAAAAGTGAGGAGTGAAGCGGGAATCCCTATCTGATACGATGCTCACTGGAACACTATATAGCCTCACTATCTCCCGTACATACAACTCTACCAAACTACTCAAGGTGTTTATAGCTTTCATGGCTAGAAAGTGGACAGATTTTGTCAGTCTGTCAACCACTACCCATATAACATCATGGTTCCTCTAAGTCCTCGGTAATACCATGATGAAATCCATGGTGACATGCTCCCATTTCCAAGTCGATATTGGTAAATGCTACAATAACCCTGCAGGCTTCTGATGCCCTACCTTCACTTGCTGACATATTAGACATCTTGCCTCAAACTCTGCGATATCCTTTTTAATCTCTGACCACCAATACACTTTTCGGAGGTTTTGGTACATCTTGTAACCTCCGGGATGCAATGTGTATCTCGATGAATGAGCTTCTGTCAAAATCAATATCTTTAATTCTGGGTCATCTGCTGTGAGACCCCGTATATGTATAGCTATGTATGTAGGAACATGGGAATGTAAATAAAATCATAAGTAAAATGATGTATTGTAATGTGAAGTGTATGCAATGTAAGTTCATAAGATTATGTACGCACTTGTAGTAAGAATTGTGATTATACGTACAAGTTGCATTACAAATGAGTAGGAAGAAATGAATTTGAATACGAGAAGAATGTGATCGAAATGGAATATGAGTAGTATAGTAAAATGGAAGGAAAGATTTACATAAGTGTATATTTCCATTTGAGCAATATCGTATACATTTGGTCATACAAAGATTCTACACAAGTTTTAATGTATATGTAGTGAGGATGGATCCCATTTTGAAGTCTCATAGATGAATGAATGAGAAAATGATCATGGTAGTAAATTAAGGGTGTTTGGTAAGGGTTATTGTAGAAAAACTGCAGGAAATCTGGAATTTGTGAAGGCCAGATCGATCTCATAGGATGAGAGATCGATCTGGGAGAGCCAGAATGCTCTTATGTGAGAAATGGAAGAGAACAGATCGATCTCCAAAGGAAGAAGATCGATCTCTTTAGCTCTCGGGTTGGGAGAAGATCGATCTCCCCTAAGACCAGATCGATCTCTCTAGGTCTCGGGTTGGAAGCAGATCGATCTCCCATAAGACCAGATCGATCTCCTTAAGCTTCTGTTTGACAGCAGATCGATCTCCAGCCTCGACAGATCGATCTCCTACCTTTAAAACGTCTCAGAAAAGAGAGATTTTTGAGGAACAGATCGATCTCCACCCAAGGAAGATCGATCTCATCAAGTCAAACCTATAAATGGGAGCAGTTGGATCATCAGAATTTCGGGACAAACATTTCCATTTCACTTCAACTCAAAGAAATCTAGTTTCTCACTCCTAAATCCAGCCATTTTCAGTGAGATTTAAGGAGAGGCTATTAGAGACAAAGTTGTTCACATCAAAGAGAAGAACAACATAGTCTAGAGGCATTTTCCCATTTGAAGGATTGAAGAAATAGAGGGCAATCCTAATTAGAGCAAGAGGAAATCCAATGAGGTAAGTTCTAATGCACAAATCCAAGTACATTAGGTTAGTTAATGATTATAAAGATATTTGGGTGTGCATATTGTGAATAGAACTACCTAAAATGGTATGAGATGCATATAGCTTAGAAATGGTCAAGTGTGAGAAAGTGGAATGCGGGAGTATTTTTGATGAATGGGATATCTTGAGTGGATGAGTATGTTGTGGAAATGGTTTGGAAATGTTGATATTAGGATAAATTGGGAGATTTACCACAAAGGGTAAAAATGGGTAATTAAGGCATTGGATAAAGGCTTAGTTGAATAAGAGTTAGAAACATTAACTCAAATGTTGGTGGATGAATTTCAGTTTCGGATGATACGCCGGGGCAAGTCGAGATGAGAACGCGAGAAGCATAAAGGCGGATAGTTGCACACAAGTAAAATGAGGTAAGGGACTGTGTGTTAGCTATAGAGATGTTCGTACGTAATTACAGCAATTTCGTAGATATATTGCTAGGACTAGTACGATATTATAAGTTTATGAAATGATGTGGAAATATGAAAAGTACCATGATGTATATATATGTATTGAGAAATGGGATAGGGTAAGGAAATAGCATGATATGCATGTTTTCAATGAAATTCTCAATTTTATATTGTGATTGATGATTGAGAAATGTTGATGATAGGTTGGCTAATTTTACATGTTTTAGCATGAAGAAGCATGCTGTATGAATAAACATGTTTTGAATTTTTAAAAAGAGAAAATAGCCTTCTATCAGTTTTGAGATGTGATTTGGTGTTGAAGCTCTAGCTTACACCTGTTTTAATACCTTGATGTACCGTGTTGGAGTTTTAACTCGCACGGAGGTTTTGAGAAAGTGCGAGAACTATGCTCATACCTGTTTTGTTGAGTTAAGGTAAACCTGGGGGTCTGGGACCCAAGGGGATACCAGCCGACGGCCAATTGAACGGGCTGGGCCTTAACGATAGATCGTACCGCGCTGGAGCTTTGCGTTGACTGTGTGTCACGCTGCTTGCTCGCCTGGTATATGAGACATGGTTTAAGGATAAAAAGTCCATCGGAGTTGGAGTATGGACTTGGGTCCACGGTTGTACGTAGAACAGTGTAGTCACCCGTTGGTATACTATGTACCGTGCTGGGTGCACGTGAGTACGAGTATCGCGTAGATGACACACGGCGTATCTTCACCGTGAGTATACGAGGAGATGAGGTGGATTGAGATGAGCCGGAGGGTAGGACTGACCCATCCCCCTTCAGGCGAAGTGATACCCTGTGCACACCCGATCAGTGAGGCCTGGGATCACTGGCTGTGGCCATAAGTCGTGGATATTTGATTGCCTAAAATTCCATGCCTGTCTCAGAGAATCGAGAAACAGAGACAATCTCAGAAAAGGAAAGAGATTTATGAAAGAGAATGATTTGATAAGTGAAAGAGATTTTGTGTTTTAATAAATCTCCGATTTCACATTCGTGCCATGGGGGCACTATTTATGAACATGTTTTAAATGGAAGTTTGACATTTGATTTACACGAACATGCTCTTGAGAAATATGTATTTAAATGCATTGTTCGTATGATATTTCCATTTATAACGAAAACATGATTTTGGTTTATGCATGCATGGGCTATGTAGGTAGCACGATATCTACCTGCTAGCATACATTTCCTTACTGAGCCGTGGTTTGCTCATCCCACTATTTTTCCCCCTCCAGGTACTGAGAAGTAAGGGAGCGGTGATCTCTAAGTCTTTTGTGTTGAACAGCTCCCGCAATCCGCAAAGGTATAAGATTTGTATACACGAGTATTTTGTATCTAATATATTGTATCGCACAGTTATATCTTAGAATTGTAATCAGTATTAAGGGGATGATATGTGAGCACATGGTATTTATACAATTAATTTTGTGTATTTACACACACACCTGGGAGTGTGAATTAAAGATTTAAATATTCCGCTGTAAATAAATAAATTTTTAGTAATTGCATCTTCTCACAGCCCAACCGTAGTAGAGAATGTATGGATAGAAGGGTTCCCGAAAGCGGGGCATGACATCTGCAACACAAATCCTGCCTCTAACCCTCAGTAGGCCGTCATCACTCACAAAGAAATCGGCCACATCACCCCTCTGAATCTAACTTGTACGATCCTCACAAAGTAGATCGGCATGTTGAGCCTGGCGTATCCGGTCAATCAAATCTGGTTCCACTCGTAGGCTAGCTATCACATAGTCTCTGTCAATATCAAGAGGGTCTATATTCAACCTGAGGTGAGCAAACTGCCCAAGCAGCTCATATTCCCTGACCATCATATGCGATACCATTCTGAGGCTCTTTCTACTCAGGGTGTCAACCATAACATTAGCCTTTTCTGGATGGTACAATATCTCGCACTCATAATCCTTCAGAAGCTCTATCCATCGTCTTTGCCTCATATTTAACGCTTTCTGTGAAAATAGATATTTGAGCTTTTATGATCTGTATACACTTGAAATTTCTCATCGTACAAGTAGTGGTGCCATATTTTCAATGCAAATACTACAACTACCAACTATAAATCATGGGCCGGTAGTTCCTCTCACGGTCCTTAAGCTGTCTGGATCCCTACGCTACTACCTTCTCGTTCTGCATCAACACAGCCCAGTCCCTATCCCCAGACATCTGTATACACTGTATAACCTCCTGAGCTGGTGGGTATAGTGAGAATAGGTGCGGTGGTCAATCTGAGCTTTACTTCGCATAAACTTTTCTCACATTTATCATCCTACTCGAATACCACATTCTTTCGGGTGAGACGTGTCAACGGAGCAGCCAGCTTAGAGAATCCCTCGACAAATCATCAGTAGTAAGCTGCTAAACCCAGGAAACTGCGGATCTCTATAACCATCTTGGGTCTTTCCCACTGCATCATAGCCTCTATCTTGGACAGATCCACTGATACACCGTCTCTCGAGTCTACATTACCCAAAAATGATCTCACTCAGCCAGAATTCACACTTATTGAGTTCAGCCTACAACTCCTGATCTCTAAGGGTCTGTAACACCGTTCTCAAGTGCTGCTTATGCTCTTCCCTGGACTTTGAGTACACCAGTATGTCATCTATAACGAAAATCACAAATCTGTCTAGGTATGGCTTAAATCCATCATTCATTAAAGCCATAAACGTTGCAGGAGCATTCGTCAACCCAAACGGCATAACCAAAAACTCAAAATGACCATAACGGGTCCGAAATGTTGTCTTAGGTACATCTCCACTCCGAATCCTCAACTGATAATACCCAGACCTCAGATCAATCTTTGAGAAGACCTGTGCTCCCTGCAACTGATCAAGTAGATCATCTATCCATGGAAGGGTATACTTATTCTTGATTGTAGCCTTATTTATCAACAGATAATCTATACACAGTCGAAGACTCCCATCATTCTTCTTTACAAATAGAACCGGTCCTCCCCACAGTGATACACTTGGTCTGATGAACCCCTTATCCAATAACTCTTGCAATTGTTTCTTTAGCTCCTCCAATTACACTGAAGCCATTCTATACGGTGGTTTGGATATCGGTTCAGTTCCAGGCACCAAATCAATACAGAATTCCATTTCTCTATTTGGTGGCAACCCTGGTAATTCTTTCGGAAAGAAATTTGGAAATTCTCTAACCACTAGGATGTCAACCATATCCGGGTACACCTTATCCAAGTCAACCACATAGGTGATAAAACCTTCAACATATCACAATCACATTTGATTAGTAAAAGCATCCGCCCTTGGGCATAATTTACTACTTCTTTCATTACTTTGTAAATCGTACAACATACTTTTCAGGGAATAAAAACATTACTCTCTTAGCATAACAGTCTAATACAGCATGGTTTGTAGCCAACCAATCCATTCCTAGTATTACATCGAAATCCTTCATAGCTAATAGAATGAGATCAGTCGAGATGTTCCTTTCCCCTACTTTCAACTTACAACTCTTACATACATACTCCGTCATTACATTATCTCTCACTGGAGTACTTATAAGTAAGATTCTACCTAAGGGTATAGGTTTCAAATGTTCACACAGTTTACATGCAAATGAAGGCGATATGAATCAATGCGTAGCACCAGGATCAATCAATGCTAATGCTTTCAAATCAAAGACAAGGATGGTACCTTTAATCACATCCGTATAAGTCTCTGCAGATGCTTGGTCCAACGCAAACAATCGCTCTCGACCAATAGCTTGTTGCCCATTCTCTTCAGTTGTGGCCTTCCTCTTAGGTGTAGGTGTCTTAACCGTAGCCTTCTTTGGCTCTTTTCCCTTCTGTGGGGCTGTATCAATCAACTCTGGGCATTCACGAGCTATGTGCCCGGTTTACCACACCTATAGCAAGATCTCATCGATAACGGGCAGGGTCTACACCAATGATATCTACCACATGTCCTGCACTGCTCTGTGGTAGGTCGAGGTCCACCAATAACTATGCCCCTCGTTGCTGGTTGAATAGGAGGCTTTGCTGGCTTCTCTCATGTCTCCTCAATCTTAGGCCCCTTATCGAATAACCTTTGACCCTTTCGGAACCCTCTGTCATCAACCGACCTCTTACGATCCCTATCTCTGACCTTACCACTTATACCCAACTCTGAGGCGTGCAGCTCATAATCTTGCTCTCACAATTGAGCTCTACGTACTGCCTCATCGTAGGTGGTATTGTCTAATGGAGCACGTCAAGCTTCAATGGAAGGCCTCAGTCCCTCAACTAATTTTTGAACCTTTCTGTCCTCATAACTCATGGTGACTATATCATATCTGCCCAGGGACCTGAATCCAGACTCATACTCATCCACTGTCCGGTTCCCCTGAGTCAATGTCATAAATTCCAACTGCATCTTTCTCTGAGCAGTAGCTGGAATGTATTGTCGCCTGAAGGCATCCAAGAATATGTCTCATGTCACAATCGGGTGCCTTGCACTCAACATCGGCTGTGTAGCCATCCACCAATGCTCGGCATCATCCTCTAACACAAAAGTCACAAAGGTGACCTTTTTTGTGTCGGAGAAATGGAAAAATTGGTAGAGCTTCTCCATACTGCGTATCCAATGCTCAGCTGACACTAGGTTCTTCACCCCATTAAATGAAGGTGGTCCGAACTTCTGAAACTCTCTCAGTCTACCTAGATCACAGTCATAAATTCCCTCACTATAAACCTGTCGTGGAGCTACAGGATCCTGAACAGGTGGAGGAATGTCCTGTAGTGGGGGAGGTGCAGGTATCTCCGCCTCTGCAACCTGAGGCCTCAGTGCAGGCTGTACTGGCTCATCTCTCTCAGGTACAGCAGCCTGACTAACTGGGTTCTCCTGTCTACCCTCAAGTCTAGCCATAGCATGTGTAAACATCTCCATAACCGTGTCTACCCTGCGCTTTAACTGAGCTATAAGCTCCCCAGCGACCTTACTAAGACCGCGTGGATCTCTACTAGAACTAGACACACTGCGTCTCTAGGGCTCATCTCTACGCCCTTAAGAGAGCGAACTCTCTCCTCTACGAGTAAGTCATCTATCAGACATCCTGCATACTCAAAATAAATGTCTCAGTCAAATTTTCCAGCTTGGTATACACATTTGTATCCTAATAATGCACAATACTTTGGGAATGTATAATTTCCTAGATATGGATACTGACTCACATCAGGCCAACTCAGCTCTGATATCATTCTCTCTCAAGACCCCCTTCTCGTGAACTTACATTACCACTTACCACTAATAGTTGGGCTGTGAGTCAACATCCAATCCATACCTCATCCATTTATAGTTTAATAACTGTAATTAAACAAATTTAAAATAGAAACTCGACTTTTATAAATATGCGGAAGCGTTTACATCAGTTTCTATTAACTATACATCCCTTTCGTACAAAATATCACTAGATTGTGCATTAATTTACAAGATACAAAATTTTTCTTTTCATCATAAGTATATACCTCTCATACTGCTAGAGAACTGGAAAACACCTTAGCAGGGACGATTGCAGTACTCACTACCGCGTAGTATCTGTGGAGGATGAAATAAGGGGGTGAAAATAACAAGCTCAGTAAGGAAAATGTGCAAACAGGTACATAACTACACTATCTACACACTAAAATACATATATGTTAATTTTTCTTATAAAACAATATGCATTTCTGTAAATCAACTTCCATCAATGCAAAACCATTAATTCGCTAGATTGGTGTATGCATATTCACACAACATCACACAGCAGATCTTTTTCACACATACCATCTTTCAAAACCACACAGGTTCACATAGCATAATCTATGTTCATATGAGACATAATAATGGGTTATCACATATCCCCAGACGCACAGCAAGAGAAGATATTTGTCACCTCACACAGTAGTGACAATATCATATCACACAGATATATAAGACTTATGGCCATAGTCGGATTCCAGGCTACACTGATCAGGTGTGCAGGAACCCTACGCTTGGAGAGACGAATCAACCATCCCTTCAGCCTCACAAAGATATCACAAAGATAGTCACAGCACATCGTACCTAATGGCTAACGTTCACGGTACATCGTGCTCTCGTGGATCCTTAATTACCCATTTCTGTTATCTCAAAAGCTCATGCGAGCAGGTCAGTGCCAGACACACAGCAGTACACGACGGCTCTAGAACGATTTTGTACTCATTACATCACATTCAAAAACCACGTGTGAGTCGGTCAATGCAAGACACACAGTAATACATGACGGCTTTAACACGGTTTTACTCAACACATAGCACAATCATAAAAACCTCATGTGAGCTACTCAGTGTAATGTACACAGTATACCCGAGGCATCGAACACGGTATAATAGGAATTCACATGCGAGCATAGTCAGAGCAAGACACACAGCAATACTCGAGGCTCTAGCATGATTCCCAAAATTAGTGCGAGCAGCTCGAGTGGAATCACACAGCGTCACTCGAGGCATCGAGCACTCTTTAGCTTTTCTCAAAAAAACTTTGAAAGTAACATACGAGCAGGGCTGGTCAATCTACCATTGTCTCTCATGTTCTAGAACTATTTCACACAGAAAAGGAATAGAAGGGCTTCATGAGTGAAAGGGCAAATCGCCCTTCAATCACTCTTTATAAACATTTCATGAAATTGATTAAACCGGGAGCCATTCTAATATCAATCTTTCTCAAACCGTTTGCAAAAACCTCTTTTCACAATAATCATAGAAGTCATGCAAATTCATACTATTGACTTATTCTCATACGTAGTTTTCTATCTAGCCATATCTGTCACACCCCACTTCTGGGAACCCTTCTATCCATACATTCTCTACTACGGTTGGGTTGTGAGAAGATGCAATTACTAAAATTCATTCATTTACAACGAAAGATTTAAAACTTTAATTCACACTCCCAAGTGTGTGAGTTGATATACAAAATCAATTGTATAAATACCATGTGCTTACATATCATCCCCATAATACTGTTTACAATTCCAAGATATAACTATGCGATAAAATATATTAGATACAAAATACTCGTGTATACAAATCTTATACCTTTGTGGATTGTAGGAGCTGTTTGACAAAAAGACCTAGAACCACCACTCTCTTACTTCTCAGTACCTGGAGAAAGAAAATAGTGGGATGAGCAAACCACAGCTCAGTAAGGAAATGAATGCTAGCAGGTAGATATCGTACTACCTACGTAGCCCATGGATGTATAAACCAAAACCATGTTTTCATTATAAATGAAAATATCATACGAAAAATGCATTTAAACATATTTTTCTCAATAGCATTTTCGTGTAGATCAAATATATCAAGCTTCCATTTAAAACATGCTCATAAATAGTGCCCTCACGGCACAAATGTGAAATCAGAGATTTATCAAAAACACAAGATCTCTTTCTTTTCTCGGATCACTCTTTCCCTCAAATCTCTTTCTTTTTTGAGATTGTCTCTGTTTCTCGAATCTCTGAGACAGGCATGGAATTTTCGGTAATCAAATATCCACGACATATGGCCATAGTCAGTGATCACAAGCCCCACAGATCAGGTGTGCACAGGGCATCACTTCGCCTGAAGGGGGATGGGTCAGTCCTGCCCTCCGGCTCATCTCAATCAACCTCATCTCCTCATATACTCACGGTAAGGATACGCCGTGTGTCATCTACGTGATACTCGTACTCACGTGCACCAAGCACAGTACATAGTATACCAACGGATAACTACACTGTACTACGTACGACCGTGGACCCAGTCCATACTCCAACTCCGATGGACTTTTCATCCTGAACCATGTCTCATATACCAGGCGAGCAAGCAGCATGACACACAGTCATCTCAAGGCTCCAACGCGGTACGATTTATCGTTAATGCCCAACCCGTTCAAATGGCCGTCGGCTGGTATCCCCTTGGGTCCCAGACCACCAGGTTTACCTCAACTCAATAAAACAGGTGCGAGCAAAGCTCCCGCACTTTCTCAAAACCATCGTGCGAGTTAGAACTCCAGCACGGTACATCGAAGGCATTAAAACGGGTGTGAACTAGCGCTTCAACACCAAATTTCATCTCAAAACTGATAGATGGCTATTTTCTCTTTTTAAAACTCAAAACATGTTTATTCATACAACATGCCTCTTCATGCTAAAACATGTAAATTTAGCCCACCTATCATTAACATTTCTCAATCATCAAGATCAAGGTAAAATAGAGAAAAACATTGAAAACATGCATATCATGCTATTTCCTTACCCTATCCCATTTCTCAATACATATATACATCATAGTACTTTTCATGCTTCCATATCATTTCATAGAATTATAGTATCGTACTAGTTCTAGCAGTATATCTACGAAATTGCTGTAAAATATACACGAACATCTCTATAGCTAACACACAGTCCCTTACCTCGCTTTACTTGTGTGCAACTATCCTCCTCTACGCTTCTCACGTTCTCATCTCGACTTGCTCCGACGTATCATCCGAAACTGAAATTCATCCATCAAACACTTGAGTTAACGTTTCTAACTCTTATTCAACTAAGCATTCATTCAATGCCTTAAATACACATTTTACCCCTTGTGGTAAATCTCATAATTTTATCCCAATATCAACATACCCAAACCATGCCTACAACATAATCATCCTCTTAAGATATCTCATTCATCATTAACACTTCTACATTCCACTTTCTCACACTAGACCATTTCTAAGTTATATTCATTTCATGCCATTCTAGGTAGTTCTACCCACAATGTGCACACCCAATTAACTTCATAATCATTAACTAGACTAATGTACTTGGATTTGTGCACTAGAACTTACCTCCTTGGATTTCCTCTTTGCTCCAATTAGAAATGCCCTTTATTCCTTCAATCCGACAAATGGGGAAATGCCTCTAGACTATGTTGTTCTTCTCTCAGACGTGAACAACTTTGTCTCTAATAGCTTTTCCTCAAATCTTACTGAAAATGGCTAGTAAAGTGAAAAGAATGGTTTATCCTGAAATCTGCAGATCCAACTGCTCTTATTTATAGATTTAACTTTATGAGATCGATCTTCCTTGGGTGGAGATCGATCTGGTCCTCTAAAAATCTCTCTTTTCTAAGACATTTTAAAGGCAGGAGATCAATCTGTCGAGGCTTGAGATCGATCTGCTGTCAAACAGAAGCTTAAGGAGATCGATCTGGTCTTAGGGGAGATCGATCTGCTTCCAACTCGACAGCTAAGGAGATCGATCTGATTCCTTTGGAGATCAATCTGCTCCATTCCATTACTCACATAAGAGCATTTTGGCTCTTCCAGATCGATCTCTCATCCTATGAGATCGATCTGGCCTTCATATTTCCAGATTTTCTGCAGTTTTTCTGCAACAACTTCATTCAAAACTTCCTCCATAGTCCTTTCCTCATTCATCCCTCCTTGAGACTTAAAAATGTCATCCAATCACACTTAGCACGTATTAAAACTTGTGGGCAATCTTTGTATAACCAAATATACACGATATTGCCCGAATGGAAGTATACAACTTACGTAAGTCTTTCCTTCCATTTTACCACACTACTCATTCATAATGCAACTTGTACGTATAATCACGATTCTTATTACAAGTGCGTTCATTATCTTATGGACTTACATTGCATATACATCACATTACAAATGTATCATCCTACTTATGATTCCATTTACATTTTTATGTTCCCATAAATAGCTATACATATACGGGGTCTCACATTCTCCCCCACTTAGAGAATTTGGTCCTCCAAATTAGAACCAATCCAATCTGTGAATATCTCGAGACACTTTTCCTGCATCAAACTTTCCAGTTCCCATGTGGGCTCTTCCAAAGTGTGATGTTGCCACAAAACCTTAACCAATGAAATCGTCTTGTTCCGTAACACCTTCTCTTTTCTTTCCAACAGCCGGATCAATCTCTCAACATACGAGATATCCTCCTTGAGCTCTAACGGCTCATAGCTAATTACATGTGTCAGATCCGAGTAGTACTTCCGAAGCATAGAAACGTGAAAGACATTGTGGACTTCTGCTAGCTCAGGTGGCAAGGCTAGCCTATATGCTCCATCTCCCACTCTATCCAAAATCTCGAAGGGACCAATGTAACGAGGACTTAATTTTCCTTTCTTCCCAAACCACGTTATTCCCTTAGAAGGAGATACTTTCAAAAATACGAACTCACCAACATCAAATTCAAGTGGTCTCCGTCTCCTGTCAGCGTAGCTCTTTTGTCGACTTTGAGCCGTTCGCAGCCTCTCAGATATTATATGAACATACTCAGAGGCTTGTTTAACCAAATCGGGAGCGAGCAACTATCTGTCACCAACTTCTTCCCAACCAATGGGCGATCGACATTGTCAGGACCCGTTCTCAATCCTTGACTTTAACCAAAAACCACTATAAATTTTTCGCATTTTTAACTTACCTTTCCTCTCTTCAATGGTTGGGCTGTGATTCGATGTCAGAGTCTTCACTTACCACATCATCCATTATCATACATGTCAATATATTATTACTGACTGTAACTGCTTTTATTATACATGTAAGATTATATAAAATCTCATATAAATACATTCCCCGTATAACGTATACATCACTGTGCTGTTTCTATGTTTAGATACACAACTGTACATAACAGGTATACCTGGCGAACGATAGGAACTAGCAGTGGACTCTGGGATACTGTCCCTCGATAGCTCTCGCTCTACTGACGCTCTGTAGAGAGATGTAAAGAAAGGGGGGTGAGCATACAACGCGCTCAGTAAAGAAATCAGGCAAGCAAGTAGATACCAACACTATCTACTCAAAATAATGCTATGCCTTGAAAACATTATTTCCTTTACTCGCTTTGAAAAACATGTCTTGAAATATAATATATATACTTGTACATAATAAATCCCATGTACAGAAAATCATGCTTTCTTTCTCAAATGTAGGCATGTAGTGCAAAACAATGCATCGTATATAAATCATGCCTTTATGTAAATCATGCCATGTATATTTAAATCACAATAAATATGGCATCAAATGATTCACAACACAAAATCGGAGTTCGACCCATCCCTCAGGTCTGTCCGCAGTTTAAATCAGTCAATCAATGTGATATATCATGTAAGACTTTGTGGTTTATGCAAATAGTATCCTGGACTATGATCATATCCGAAAAGTGATCCCAAGCAACACAGTACTCGGTGTGCGGGGCATCATTGCTGCAACGGGAGGATGGTCAGTCCACTACAGCCGTCAGCTATGCGTAACACACGGTACAGCATACACCTCGTGCCACTCGGACACGGTACAAAGTACACCCGTGGACCCTCACAGCTAGGGTGCCTCCCATAGGACTTAGCCCTCGTAACTATGGAAATATTTATACCACATTCACAAATACCCTCGTGCTGGCCATCCTCTCAAAATGTGACACTCAGTCACACAAGAATGCGGCATGAATAGGTACCATGTATATAATATCACATACAGTGTGCGTCCTCGAGTGCGACACACAGTCGACACTACGCTCGAACACCGTTTCACATCACAAACTCAACTCTAGTGCGAGCAATCTCCAGCAACTAGGTCAATGCATAGTTCATGTATTAAATCAAGTACGAGCAATAGCTCCCAGTACTATGCTATGCACAATATCAAATCAAGTACGAGCAATAGCTCCCAGTACTATGTCATGTATAAACCATGAAGAATCGAGTACGAGCAACGCTCCAGCACTCTGTCATGCATCTCATGTAAAACTCAAGTACGAGCTAATCGCTCCAGCACTCTGTGTCATGCATATATCATGAGTACGAGTAAAACTCCAGTACTCTATCATGCATGTCATGGAAATCTAGTGCGTATAAAAATCCAGCACTAATGTATGTGGAAAACATATGAATCCCAGTGCGAGCTATGCTCTAGCACGATTAATTCTCACATAATATGATAGATGGCTATTTAAAATGGGATTGTTTATAAAACATTAAAATCAGCACTATAAAGTGTGCTTAAGTCACATCAACCTTAAAATCATTAGCCCATCTATTTATTTTCATGCTAATAGCAATTAAACACTCACAATAGTATTTTCCATGCTTTTTGTAACTTCTCATAAAAGTTGACTTTTTGACTAACTAGGGGCAAAATCGTAATTTGCCACTATCGGGTCGCAACAATTATTATTCACTTTCTCTGACCCTCAGAGTTTTTAAGTGAATGTAAAAGCAGACGAAAATACGTGCAGGTATCTCTAACTACTCGTAAAAGTCCCTTACCTCGGATCACGTCACATGACCTCACTTCCTCGGTACTGCTAAATCTCGCAGTCCGATCAGCTCTCAATGAAAACTCCGGAGCTGTAAACAACCATTCCTCAGGTTAATTTTACTTTTCCTACTGTATTATACATTAATACAGTCTATTTTCCCTTAATGGGCCTTAATAATCCTTAATGGGCCTAACTAGGCCTTAAGTCCATTTTCATTTTACTACTCATTTTCGTTGGGCCTATTGGGCTTGTGGGGCCCACCAACTCTTATTGGGCTTGTCCTAGGCCCATTACACCTTATTGGGCCTAAAATAATTGGGATTGGCCCATTGGGCCTCTCGGCCACATGCCATGGCCGAGAGCTACCCATGTCTCGGTTTCACCATGGCATGCCATTCATGCCTATTATCTAGCCATTTTCACTTAGGCATTTTCACAAACACTTGGTAGGCAACATTACCAATCATCACATAGTTCATTTAGGCATTTTATCAAACACCTTGATTGCCAATAATTTACATGTATTAATTAATCAATTTGATTAATTCTAATTACACCATTAACATTAATACATGTACACTAATCCATTTATGTCTTAAAATCATATTGACATAATTTTATATCCCATTGATCACTCTCGGCCTAACCCATTTCATGGTGATTTAATATGTTTCAATGCTTAAAACATATATCAACATACTTGAAATCATTCATACATTAACATATATGAAATTGGAAATTAGAAAATATACCAATTGTTGTGTTCACCCTTTGGCCGAAACTTTGGAGGCTCTCAGTTTGTACTCTATGGCTCCTTGATAGCCAATTCCAACATATGTCAATCTCCTTTCAATTTGGAACAACTTCCATGAAGAATGCAAGTTCCAAATATGCCTAATTCCTAGTGATTTCTAGTGAGAGAAAGCTTGGATGTTTATGTTTCAATGGTTTCTTCTTCTAGCCGGAATTGGTGTGATGAAGATGACAATGGTGTGGCTGGATTTATAAGCCATATACTTAGCCATTAAGCTTTACTTTTCAGCCATTATACTTGACTTTCCAAGTCTTAGCCATGAGTCACCTTATGAGTCACCTTATGAGTCATAGTTAACTTTAACTATGGTTAGATATTTATCTCATGGGCTTTTCCAATTGGGCTTCTCGGTTTGGGCTTTCCTAATGGGCTTTCGGGCTGAAATTTTTACTATGTCTCGGGCCTTTTATTGTCTCAAAATTTGGCCGATCAATTGGTCCAACAATTCGGTCTAAAGGACCTAAGAATTTCGATATACGTTTAGTATACCTTAATGGGCTTTAAAATTTTTACCTTAGACCCATCCCGTTTTTAACCATTAAATTTAATCCGGAATCCTTCCGAATAAATTTTCCTTACTTTCGGGGATGATTATCTTGTATTTTGGGCAAGAATATTTTTCCCCAAATTTTCCTCCACACTTAGGTAAATTTTTAACCATGATTAGTCAACTATGGTAAAAGTCCACTTTCTTAACTATAGTTGACTTTTTTCTTAACCATTGACTATGTTGACTTTTTCTTAAAATTTCGAGAGCGTCATATCTTATGTCTTACACTCTCGTCTTTATATTCCAATCGCTCCCGGTGGGTAATTTCACCCGAAACTCCTTTTCTCGCCAAAAAGGTCCATTTTACCCTTTTTAGCTTTTACACTCGTTTTATATGTTCGGGACTAAATCAAGCTGACTTTCCTTCATGAGCTCTCTATGCTCTCTTATTTTAAGTTCTTATTTTCAGTCAGAATGATTTAAAATAACTCGGTTTAGCCTGTGATACCCATCGCTCACATTAGGCATTTTATGTAGCTTTTGCGTGTTAATTCATTCCAAGAACACTTTAAGTCTAGTAAATACTCTTCTTATGATTCAACTATAATTACATAGTGTTCATACACATAGGAATCATAAGGTACAAGCTACAAAAAAATCTGGGTCTGACAATCCTCCCCCACTCAGAAAATTTGGTCCTCCAAATTAGAACCAAGTCAGTCCTCAAATAGGTGAGGGTACTTCTCTCGCATCAGACTCTCTAGCTCCCAAGTAGCTTCCTCTAAAGTATGATGCTGCCAGAGAATCTTCACTAATCCGATGGTCTTCGATCTCAATACCTTCTCCTTCTTATCCAATATCCGAATCGGTCTCTCAACATATGACATGTCCTCTCGGAGCTCCAAAGGCTCGTAACTAATCACATGTGACGGATCCGGGTGATACTTCCGAAGCATCGATATGTGGAAGACGTTGTGGACACCTGATAAGTCTGGTGGCAATGCCAACCTATACGCCTTATCTCCCACTCGATCAAGTATCTCAAAGGGTCCAATATAGCGAGGATTTAGTTTCCCTCTCTTCCCAAATCTCGCTATACCCTTGGAAGGAGAAACTCTCAAAAACACGGATTCACCAACTGCAAACTCTAGTGGCCTACGTCTCCTGTCAGCGTAACTTTTCTGTCTGTTCTGAGTTGTCCTCAGTCTCTCTACTATCAAGCGGACGTCCTCAGATGCTTGCGTAACCATGTCAGGAGAGAAAATCTTACGGTCACCCACTTCTTCCCATCCAATAAGGGAACGACATCTACGGCCATACAAAGCCTCATACGGTGCCATCCCGATACTCGAATGATAACTGTTGTTGTAGGCAAACTCAGCTAGTGGCAGGTGGTCATCCCAGGAGCCTCGATAGTCTAGCACACATGCTCTCAACATGTCCTCCAGAGTCTGTATGGTCCTCTCTGACTGACCATCTGTCTGAGGATGGAAAGCGGTGCTCATACTCAACTGGGTTCCCATGGCTTCCTGAAAATGTCCCCACAAGTGGGATGTGAAGCGGGAATCCCTATCAGAGACTATGCTCACTGGTACACCGTGTAACCTCACTACCTCGCGTACGTACAGTTCCGATAATGAACTCAGAGTATCGGTCGCTCTCATAGCTAGGAAGTGGGCTGACTTCGTCAGTCTGTAGACCATCACCCATATAGCATCGTGATTCCTACGGGTCCTTGGTAAACCCATCACGAAATCCATGGTGATATGCTCCCATTTCCATGTCGGTATAGGTAGAGGCTGCAATAATCCTGCAGGTTTCTGATGCTCTACCTTCACCTGCTGACATATGAGACACTTTGCCACGAAGTCTGCTACATCTCTCTTCATACCCGACCACCAGTATACCTTCCGGAGGTTCTGATACATCTTGTTACTCCCCGGATGTAACGTATACCTCGACGAATGAGCTTCCGCTAATATCAATCTCCTGAGTCCTGGATCCTCGGGAACACACAATCTGCCTCTGAACCTCAGTAGTCCATCAGAACTCAACTCAAAATCAGTCACGATGCCCTTCTGCATCTGACTACTCACATCCATACAAAATGGATCAGTCTGCTGAGCTACTCTGATCCTGTCCAACAGATCCGGCTCCAAGCGTAGACTAGCTATCACATAGCCTGTATCCATGTCAGAAGGCACGACTCCCAAACTGAGGCTAGCAAACTGCTCTAGCAAATTATGTTCCCTAACCATCATGTACGATACCATCCCCAGGCTCTTCTTGCTCAAGACATCAGCTACAATGTTAGCCTTACCCGGATGATAAAGTATCTCACAATCGTAGTCCTTCAGAAGCTCTAGCCATCTTCTCTGTCTCATGTTCAGCTCCTTCTGTGAGAACAGATACTTGAGGCTCTTGTGGTCGGTAAATATCTGGAACTTCTCGCCATACAAGTAGTGGCGCCATACCTTCAACGCAAACACTACTGCTGCTAGCTCCAAATCATGGGTCGGATAGTTCTTCTCATGATCCTTCAACTGTCTGGATCCATAAGCAACTACCTTCCCATCCTGCATTAATACGCAGCCCAGTCCCTGATGCGAAGCATCGGTATACACTGTAAATCCTCCTGAGCTGGTAGGGATAGTGAGAATCAGAGCGGTGGTCAACCGACACTTCAACTCCTCAAAACTCTTCTCACAATCCTCGTTCCATATGAACTGTACACTCTTTCGAGTAAGACGTGTCAATGAAGCAGCCAACTTCGAAAATCCCTCAACGAATCTCTGAAGTATCTAGCTAAACCCAGGAAACTCCTGATCTTGGTGACTGTCCTCGGCTATTCCCACTGAACTACAGCCTCTATCTTAGATGGATCAACTGATACACCATCTTTCGATACAACATGTCCCAAAAACGAGATCTGTGACAACCAAAAGTCACACTTACTGAGCTTAGCATATAACTCATGCTCCCGTAACGTCTGCAGCACGATCCTGAGGTGCTCCTCATACTCCTCCCTGGATCTCGAATACACCAATATGTCATCGATGAAGACGATAACAAACTGGTCCAAATATGGCTTGAACACATCGTTCATCAAAGCCATGAAAGCAGCTGGAGCATTCGTCAATCCAAATGGCATGACCAAGAACTCATAATGGCCATATCGGGTACGAAATGCTGTCTTGGGTACATCTCAACTCTGAACCTTCAGCTGATGATACCCAGACCTCAGGTGAATCTCGAAAAAGACTTGTGCTCCCTGAAGCTGATCTAACAAGTCGTCAATGCGTGGAAGGGGGTATCTATTCTTGATGGTTGCCTTATTCAACAATCGGTAGTCTATACACAATCGGAGGCTCCCATCCTTCTTCTTCACAAACAGAACCGGTGCTCCCCAAGGTGAAACACTCGGTCGAACAAAACCCCTATCCAACAGCTCCTGCAACTATCTCTTGAGCTCCTCCAGCTCAACTAAGGCCATACGATATGGTGGTTGCGAAATAGGCTCCGTACCAGGTACCAGATCTATACAGAACTCCATCTCTCTGTCTGGTGGTAACCTTGGCAATTCATCTGGGAAAATATCTGGGTACTCACTGACCACAGTGATATCTGACAACTCCGGATGTGCCTTATCCATATCTACCACGTACGCAATGAAACCTTGATATGTTGAAGGTTTTCTAAATCAGTAACCATGTAATAATCATAACTACTCCTTTCATTTATTCTTATTAAACTTTACAACATATCTAGTAGGGTGAGGAAACATAACTGTCTTAGCATAACAATCTAAAACAGCATGGTTTGCAGATAGCCAATCCATTCCTAATATTATATCAAAGTCACTCATACTTAGCAATATTAGATTGGCTGTCATCTCCTTATCCCCTACTCTCAGCTTGCAGTCATTAACTACATATTCTACCACTTGACTACTATTCATAGGCGTACTAATCAACATCATCATACATAATGGTGTACGCTCTACATGTCTTGCTAATTTACATGCAAATGATGGCGATACAAAAGAATGTGTGGCACCAGGATCTATTAAAACATATGCTTCAATATGATAAATCAGGATGTTACCTCGAATCACATCCGATGAAGCATCAGCTGTTCCCTGGTCCAAAGCATGTACTCGCCCTTGACCCATCACTTGTTTCCCCTTCTCCTCTGCCGTCGCTCTACCTCTCTGAGCAGACGTACCAGCTGGAGTTCTATCAAACTCCCTGCCCCTCTATGGTGCAGTCACAAATGGCGCTGGGCACTCTCTAGCCATGTGCCCCTGTTTCCCACATCGAAAACATACCATAGCACCCTGTGAACATGGTATATCTCCATGTGATCTATCGCATCTTCTGTACTGATCTGCAGCAGGTCTCTGTCCTCCTATGACAATGCCCTTTGCTGGGGCTACAGTCGGATAAGCAGGAAGTCTAGCATATCTCTCTCGCACCTCCTCTACTCGTGATCTCTTTCCGAAGAGTTTCTTCCCTCCTCGATAACTGAAATCTCTAGCCGACCTCTTCTTCTGTATATCTTAGCTATGGCTAAACTTCCCAAACTCGAAAGCATTCCTCTCGTAATCCTCCTCACATAATTGCGCCCTGCGCATTGCTTCCTCATAGGTCACTATGTCTAATGGGACCAACTTGGACCGTAGCACCGGTCTCAACCCGTCAATAAACCTATGGACGTTCCTGGTCTCACTGTACATGGTATCCGAGTCATATCTTCCTAGGGATAGGAATCAAGTCTCATACTCATCCACAGATAGACTCCCCTAGCGTAGTCCCAAAAACTCTGCCTGTAGTTTTCGCTGCGCGGTGTCGGGAATAAAATGCCTCCTGAAGGCCTCCCCAAATATATCCCAACTGATATCTGTGTATCGAGATCTCAATATAGGTCGGGTGGACTTCCACCAATGCTCTGCAGCTCCCTTCAGTAGGAACGCAGCAAATGCGACCATCTTCGAGGTCGTACACTCGAAGAATCCATAAAGCTTCTCCAGCTCTGCTAACCACTCCTCAGCAGCCACTGGATCCTTAACCCCACTAAATGATGGAGGTCTAAACTTCTGGATTTCTCGCAACCGATGCAGATCAGATCCATAGCCTAATCCACTACCACCCGAAACCGGTGGGGGTGTAGGAGTATCTACAGTCCTCTGTGCATCAGCTGTCTGCGTAGGTGTATCAGGGGCAACTGCCTCTCCTGTAGCAGCTCCTGCCTCCTGTCTCTGCCTACCTGGCATCGTCTGTGCTAGTATCTCGATAATAGTCTCGAGACCATGCTCTAACCTCGTGAAGCGCGTCTCGGCACACTCGGGTGCCTCAGTAGCATCTGGAGTCTCATGCGTAGGTAATGGTCTGGCAGCGGCTCGTCCCTCGGGTCTATCTCCCCGGCCTCGAGCCCTACCTCTCATACCTCTACCACTACGCGTATTTGCCATATAGGCAAAGTTCCTGCATTCATAATAATGAATTAGTCCATCTCCTATCCGGTATACACAGTTACATCTAAACACAGCACAGTACTATGGGGATGTACACTTTCCTATTTTCTAACACCGACTCACATCAGACCAACCTCTGCTCTGAAACCATTCTGTCAGGACCCGTTCTCAATCCTTGACTTTAACCAAAAACCACTATAAATTTTTCGCATTTTTAACTTACCTTTCCTCTCTTCAATGGTTGGGCTGTGATTCGATGTCAGAGTCTTCACTTACCACATCATCCATTATCATACATGTCAATATATTATTACTGACTGTAACTGCTTTTATTATACATGTAAGATTATATAAAATCTCATATAAATACATTCCCCATATAACGTATACATCACTGTGCTATTTCTATGTTTAGATACACAACTGTACATAATAGGTATACCTGGCGAACGATAGGAACTAGCAGTGGACTCTGGGATACTGTCCCTTGATAGCTCTCGCTCTACTGACGCTCTGTAGAGAGATGTAAAGAAAGGGGGTGAGCATACAACGCGCTCAGTAAGGAAATCAGGCAAGCAAGTAGATATCAACACTATCTACTCAAAATAATGCCATGCCTTGAAAACATTATTTCCTTTACTCGCTTTAAAAAGCATGTCTTGAAATATAATATATATACTTGTACCTAATAAATCCCATGTACAGAAAATCATGCTTTCTTTCTCAAATGTAGGCATGTAGTGCAAAACAATGCATCGTATATAAATCATGCCTTTATGTAAATCATGCCATGTATATTTAAATCACAATAAATATGGCATCAAATGATTCACAGCACAAAATCGGAGTCCGACCCATCCCTCAGGTCTGTCCGCAGTTTAAATCAGTCAATCAATGTGATATATCATGTAAGACTCTGTGGTTTATGCAAATAGTATCCTGGACTATGATCATATCCGAAAAGTGATCCCAAGCAACATAGTACTCGGTCTGCGGGGCATCACTGCTGCAACGGGAGGATGGTCAGTCAACTACAGACGTCAACTATGCGTAACACACGGTACAGCGTACACCTCGTGCCACTCAGACACGATACAAAGTACACCCGTGGACCCTCACAGCCAGGGTGCCTCCCATAGGACTTAGCCCTCGTAACTATGGAAATATTTATACCACATTCACAAATGCCCTCATGCTGGCCATCCTCTCAAAATGTGACACTCAGTCACACAAGAATGCGGCATGAATAGGTACCATGTATATAATATCACATACAGTGTGCGTCCTCGAGTGCGACACACAGTCTACACTACGCTCGAACACCGTTTCACATCACAAACTCAACTCTAGTGCGAGCAATCTCCAGCAACTAGGTCAATGCATAGTTCATGTATTAAATCAAGTACGAGCAATAGCTCCCAGTACTATGCTATGCACAATATCAAATCAAGTACGAGCAATAGCTCCCAGTACTATGTCATGTATAAACCATGAAGAATCGAGTACGAGCAACGCTCCAGCACTCTGTCATGCATCTCATGTAAAACTCGAGTACGAGCTAATCGCTCCAGCACTCTGTGTCATGCATATATCATGAGTACGAGTAAAACTCCAGTACTCTATCATGCATGTCATGGAAATCTAGTGCGTATAAAAATCCAGCACTAATGTATGTGGAAAACATATGAATCCCAGTGCGAGCTATGCTCTAGCACGATTCATTCTCACATAATATGATAGATGGCTGTTTAAAAAGGATTGTTTATAAAACATTAAAATCAGCACTATAAAGTGTGCTTAAGTCACATCAACCTTAAAATCATTAGCCCATCTATTTATTTTCATGCTAATAGCAATTAAACACTCACAATAGTATTTTCCATGCTTTTTGTAACTTCTCATAAAAGTTGACTTTTTGACTAACTAGGGGCAAAATCGTAATTTGCCATTATCGGGTCGTAACAATTATTATTCACTTTCTCTGACCCTCAGAGTTTTTAAGTGAATGTAAAAGCAGACGAAAATACGTGCAGGTATCTCTAACTACTCGCAAAAGTCCCTTACCTCGAATCACGTCACATGACCTCACTTCCTCGGTGCTGCTAAATCTCGCAGTCCGATCAGCTCTCAATGAAAACTCCGGAGCTGTAAACAACCATTCCTCAGGTTAATTTTACTTTTCCTACTGTATTATACATTAATACAGTCTATTTTCCCTTAATGGGCCTTAATAATCCTTAATGGGCCTAACTAGGCCTTAAGTCCATTTTCATTTTACTACTCATTTTAGTTGGGCCTATTGGGCTGTGGGGCCCACCAACTCTTATTGGGCTTGTCCTAGGCCCATTACACCTTATTGGGCCTAAAATAATTGGGCTTGGCCCATTGGGCCTCTCGGCCACATGCCATGGCCGAGAGCTACCCATGTCTCGGTTTCACCATGGCATGCCATTCATGCCTATTATCTAGCCATTTTCACTTAGGCATTTTCACAAACACTTGGTAGGCAACATTACCAATCATCACATAGTTCATTTAGGCATTTTATCAAACACCTTGATTGCCAACAATTTACATGTATTAATTAATCAATTTGATTAATTCTAATTACACCATTAACATTAATACATGTACACTAATCCATTTATGTCTTAAAATCATATTGACATAATTTTATATCCCATTGATCACTCTCGGCCTAACCCATTTCATGGTGATTTAATATGTTTCAATGCTTAAAACATATATCAACATACTTGAAATCATTCATACATTAACATATATGAAATTGGAAATTAGAAAATATACCAATTGTTGTGTTCACCCTTTGGCCGAAACTTTGGAGGCTCTCGGTTTGCACTCTATGGCTCCTTGATATCCAATTCCAACATATTTCAATCTCCTTTCAATTTGGAACAACTTCCATGAAGAATGCAAGTTCCAAATATGCCTAATTCCTAGTGATTTCTAGTGAGAGAAAGCTTGGATGTTTATGTTTCAATGGTTTCTTCTTCTAGCCGAAATTGGTGTGATGAAGATGACAATGGTGTGGCTGGATTTATAAGCCATATACTTAGCCATTAAGCTTTAATTTTCAGCCATTATACTTGACTTTCCAAGTCTTAGCCATGAGTCACCTTATGGGTCACCTTATGAGTCATAGTTAACTTTAACTATGGTTAGATATTTATCTCATGGGCTTTTCCAATTGGGCTTCTCGGTGTGGGCTTTCCTAATAGGCTTTCGGTCTGAAATTTTTACTATGTCTCAGGCCTTTTATTGTCTCAAAATTTGGCCGATCAATTGGTCCAACAATTCGGTCTAAAGGACCTAAGAATTTCGATATACGTTTAGTATACCTTAATGGGCTTTAAAATTTTTACCTTAGGCCCATCCCGTTTTTAACCATTAAATTTAATCTGGAATCCTTCCGAATAAATTTTCCTTACTTCCGGGGATGATTATCTTGTATTCTGGGCAAGAATATTTTTCCCCAAATTTTCCTCCACACTTAGGTTAATTTTTAACCATGATTAGTCAACTATGGTAAAAGTCCACTTTCTTAACTATAGTTGACTTTTTTCTTAACCATTGACTATGTGGACTTTTTCTCAAAATTTTGAGAGCGTCATATCTTATGTCTTACACTCTCGTCTTTATATTCCAACCGCTCCCGGTGGGTAATTTCACCCGAAACTCCTTTTCTCGCCAAAAAGATCCATTTTACCCTTTTTAGCTTTTACACTCGTTTTATATGTTCGGGACTAAATCAAGCTGACTTTCCTTCATGATCTCTCTATGCTCTCTTATTTTAAGTTCTTATTTTCAGTCAGAATGATTTAAAATAACTCGGTTTAGCCTGTGATACCCATCGCTCACATTAGGCATTTTATGTAGCTTTTGCGTGTTAATTCATTCCAAGAACACTTTAAGTCTAGTAAATACTCTTCTTATGATTCAACTATAATTACATAGTGTTCATACACATAGGAATCATAAGGTACAAGCTACAAAAAATTCGGGTCTGACAGACATCTACAACCGTATAGTGCCTCATAAGGGGCCATACCAATACTTGAGTGATAACTGTTATTGTAGGCAAACTCAATCAATGGCAAGTGATCATCCCATGAGCCTCTAAAATCCAGTACACACACTCTCAACATATCTTCCAGGGTCTGTATAGTCATCTCTGACTGACCATCTGTTTGAGGATGAAAAGCGGTGCTAAAACTCAACTGGGTCCCCATCGCTTCCTGAAAATGTCCCCAAAAGTGGGAAGTGAAGCGAGCATCCCGATCAGAAACAACACTCACTGGGACTCCATGCAATCTCACTATTTCTCGCACATACAGGTTCGCCAGTTCACTCAATGTATCTGTAGATCTCATGGCTAAGAAATGTGTCGATTTTCGTTAACCGATCTACTATCACCCATATCGCATCATGGTTCTTACGGGTTCTCGACAATCCCATCACAAAATCCATGGTGACATGCTCCCACTTCCATGTTGGTATCGGTAGAGGTTGTAATAATCCTCCTGGTTTCTGATGTTCGACCTTTACTTGCTGACAAATGAGACATCTAGCGACATACTCAACTATGTCTCTCTTCATTCCAGACCACCAATATACCTTTCGGAGATTTTGATACATCTTACTACTCCCCGGGTGTATCGTATATCTCGACGAGTGAGCCTCTGATAAGATCAGCTTCCTCAGCTCTAAATCCTTAGGAACACATATTCTATCTCCAAACCTTAGCATTCCATCTGAACTCAATATAAAATCGGCACCCTTCCCCTTCCGAATTTGGCTAATCATGTCAGTACACCATTGATCAATTTGCTGAGCTTGTCAGATTCTCTCAATCAACTCCAGTTCTAATCTCAAGCTAGCAATAATCCCATAGTTACCAATCTCAGGTAGGGTCATATCCAAACTAAGGTTCGTGAATTGTTCCAATAACTCGTGCTCTCTAACCATCATATGTGATACGAACCCGAGACTCTTCCGACTCAATGCATCGACAATCACATTTGCCTTCCCCGGGTGGTACAAGATCTCACAATCGTAGTCCTTGAGGAGCTCTAACCACCTCCTCTATCTCATATTTAATTCCTTATGTGAGAATAGATATTTCAGACTCTTATGATTCGTAAAGATCTGAAATCTCTCACCATATAAGTAGTGGCGCCATATCTTCAATGCAAACACTACGGCCGCTAACTCCAAATCGTGAGTGGGGTAGTTCTTCTCATGATCTTTCAGCTGTCTAGATCCATAAGCTACTACCCTTCCATCTTACATCAAAACACAGCCTAGTCCTTGATGCGAAGCATCTGTATACACCGAGTAATTCCCTAAACTGTTAGGGATGATAAGAACTGGCGTGGTGGTTAATCTGCACTTAAGTTCCTGAAAACTCCTCTCACAAGCTTCATCCCATGAAAACTCCACACTCTTCCTCGTAAGACATGTCAATGGAGCAGCCAATCTAGAGAAACCCTCTAAAAATCTCCTATAGTAACCAGCCAAACCCAGAAAGCTTCTGATCTCTATGACTATCCTAGGTTGTTCCCACTGAACAATGGCCTCAATCTTGGATGGATCTGCTGACACCCCATCCTTCGATACAACATGGCCTAGAAAAGAAATCTGTTCTAGGCAAAAGTCACATTTACTAAGCTTGGCATACAACTTTCTCTCTCAGAGGGTCTGCAAAATAATCCTCAAGTGCTGCTCATGCTCTTCTCTGGACCTTGAATACACCAATATATCAGCAATGAAAACAATTACGAACTGGTCCAAGTATGGCTTGAATACTTCGTTCATGAGAGCCATAAAAGCTGCCGGCACATTGGTCAACCCAAAAGGCACCACTAGGAATTCGTAATGGCCATAGCGGGTACGAAATGCTGTCTTGGGCATATCCTCCTTCCAAATCTTCAATTGATGATACCCAGACCTCAAATCTATCTTGGAGAAGATCTGTGCTCCCCGAAGCTGATCCAATAAATCATCAATGCGTGGCAAAGGGTACTTATTCTTGATGGTAGCCTTGTTCAACATCCGATAGTCGATGCACAACCTGAGGCTCCCATCTCTCTTCTTCACAAACAATACCGAGGCTCCCCATGGTGAGACACTCGATCTTATGAACCCCTTCTCTAGCAACTCTTGCAGCTGTTTTCTTAATTCCTCTAGCTCAACTGGAGCCATCCTATATGGTGACTTGGATATTGGTTCAGTTCCAGGCATCAAGTCTATACCAAACTCCGTTTCTCTATCGGGTGGCAATCTTAGTAGATCGTCTAGAAAGACATCAGGGAATTCTCTGACCACTGGGATGTCCTCCATATCCGAATGTACTTTGTTTAAATCCACCACATAAGCAACAAAACCTTCAAAACAACACTCAAGTCATTTATACCAAAGTACTTTACTTAACACTAAATTTAAGATTTCAATTCTTCTCTTAAAATCTTACAACACATTCTTTAGGTAGAGAAAACTTAATGAACTTAGAACGACAGTCTATGACAGCATGATTGGTGGCTAACCAATCCATTCCCAAGATTACATCAATGTCCTACATATTTAAGAAAATCAAGTTAGCTGTCATGCACTTATCTCTCACCCTCACTTTACAATCTTTATACACTTGCTCAACTAATTGGCTAACTCTCATTGGAGTACTTATTAGTAAAGTCCTACTCAAGTATGTGGGTTCTACAAAACCTTTTAACTTTGATGCACATGCAGGTGATATAAAGGAATGCGTAGCACCAGAATCAAACAAAGCTATAACCTCCAAATTGAAAATCAAGATTGTACCTTTTATCACTTCAGAAGAGGTATCAGCCGATGCCTGGTCTATCGCATACACCCTGCCTTGACCCACAACTTGTTTTCCCTTTTCTTCAGCCGAGGCTTTCTTTCTTGTAGGAGGTGCAACTGTAGGAACCCTCTTTGGCTCTTTACCCCTCTGTGGAATTACCTCAACTATCTCCGGGCACTCTCTGGCATAATGTCCAAATTTACCACATCTGAAGCATCGGGTACCCTGAAGATGACATGGCCTACCACCATGGTATCGACCATATAGTCTACACTGATTTGTAGTCGGTCGGGGTCCACTAATCATTATACCCCTGGCTGGTGTCTGAGTCGGAGGTGTAAAAGGTCTAGCAACCTTTTTCTGGAACTCATCTACCTCTCTTCGATGCTTACTCATGAATTTTTGACCAAATTTAGCACTCTTGCCATCACCAAGCTTCCTCAGACCCTTGTCCTTACCCTAACTAAACTCAGAAGTCTGCAAGTCATAATCTTGCTCACATAACTGTGCCCGTCGCATAGCCACTCTATATGTAGCGACATCAAGTGGGGCCAACTTTGCTCGGATCGAAGGCCTCAATCCATCTACAAATCTACGGACTCTGATAGCCTCACTCCTGATCTAGTCCGGATCATACCGACCTAGTGAAGTGAATCGTGACTCGTACTCATCGACTGTTCGATTCCTTTGAGTCAGATTCAGAAATTCCATCTGTAGTCTACGTCGAGCAGTATCTGGGATGTATTGCTCTCTGAAAACACCCAAGAACATATCCCAAGTGATAGCCATACCTTGAGCTCTCAACATCAGCCTGGTGGACTTCCACCAGTGCTCTGCTTCGCCTCTCAATACAAAGGCCGCAAGCGCTACTCTCTCTGTAGCGGAACATCTACAGAAATCGAATAACTTCTCCATCTGACTGATCCAGTCCTCAGCCACTGTCGGATCCTTTACCCTGCTAAACGAAGGAGGCTTAAAGTCCATAAAATGCCTCAATCTCTCCATATCACAGTCATATCCATACCCCAAATCATCATCATACTGTTGCAGGGCTACTGGAGGAGGTATTGGTCGAATATGAGGTTCCCGTGGCCTAACCGGTTCAGCTTGTGCAGATGCAACATTCTCAAGTTCAGGTGCACCTGCTGGGAGATTTGGTGCAGCTTGTCCCGTTGTACCAGGTGTACCCTCTAACCTAGCCATGATCTAACCCATCATGGTTATCATCGTGCGCATGTCTTCCTCCAATCGGGCTATTCGAGGATCAGAAGCCTCTATCTGTTCCTGGGGCTCATGACTAGAGGATAATCTACTGTGCCTCTCAGTCTTGTCATTTCGCCCTTGAGCTTTCGAGCTCTCTCCCCTCTTGCGGTGTCTCTCAGGCATAACTCACTAGCCTGATAACTTTCTTGCATTATAACAAACATTTAATTCACTACCAGCTCCGAACACACATTTGTATCTAAATATCGCACAGTAACTTGGGGATGTATGTTTTCTTAGTCCGAAACATCGACTCACATCAGACCAACCATGCTTTGATACCAAATCTGTCACACCCCACTTCTGGGAACCCTTCTATCCATACATTCTCTACTACGGTTGGGTTGTGAGAAGATGCAATTACTAAAATTCATTCATTTACAGCGAAAGATTTAAAACTTTAATTCACACTGCCAAGTGTGTGTATAGATATACAAAATCAATTGTATAAATACCATGTGCTTACATATCATCCCCATAATACTGTTTACAATTCCAAGATATAACTGTGCGATACAATATATTAGATACAAAATACTCGTGTATACAAATCTTATACCTTTGTGGATTGTGGGAGCAGTTTGACAAAAAGACCTAGAGACCACCGCTCTCTTACTTCTCAGTACCTGGAGGGGAAAAATAGTGGGATGAGCAAACCACAGCTTAGTAAGGAAATGAATGCTAGCAGGTAGATATCGTACTACCTACATAGCCCATGCATGTATAAACCAAAACCATGTTTTCATTATAAATGGAAATATCATACGAAAAATGCATTTAAACATATTTTTCTCAATAGCATTTTCGTGTAGATCAAATATATCAAGCTTCCACTTAAAACATTCTCATAAATAGTACCCTCACGGCACAAATGTGAAATCAGAGATTTATCAAAAACACAAGATCTCTTTCTTTTCTCAGATCACTCTTTCTCGCAAATCTCTTTCTTTTCTGAGATTGTCTCTGTTTCTCGAATCTCTGAGACAGGCATGGAATTTTAGATAATCAAATATCCATGACCTATAGTCATAGTCAGTGATCCCAGGCCTCACTGATCAGGTGTGCACAGGGCATCACTTCGCCTGAAGGGGAATGGGTCAGTCCTGCCCTCCGGCTCATTTCAATCAACCTCATCTCCTCATATACTCACGGTAAGGATACGCCGTGTGTTATCTACGCGATACTCATACTCATGTGCACCCAGCACGATACATAGTATACCAACGGACAACTACACTGCACTACGTATGACCGTGGACCCAAGTCCATACTCCAACTCCGATGGACTTTTCATCCTGAACCATGTCTCATATACCAGGGGAGCAAGCAGCGTGACACACAGTCATCGCAAGGCTCCAGCGCGGTACGATTTATCGTTAAGGCCCAGCCCGTTCAAATGGCCGTCGGCTGGTATCCCCTTGGGTCCCAGACACCCAGGTTTACCTCAACTCAATAAAATAGGTGCGAGCAAAGCTCTCGCACTTTCTCAAAACCATCGTGCGAGTTAGAACTCCAGTACGGTACATCGAAGGCATTAAAACGGGTGTGAGCTAGCGCTTCAACACCAAATTTCATCTCAAAACTGATAGATGGCTATTTTCTCTTTTTAAAACTCAAAACATGTTTATTCATACAGCATGCCTCTTCATGCTAAAACATGTAAATTTAGCCCACCTATCATTAACATTTCTCAATCATCAAGATTAAGGTAAAATAGAGAAAAACATTGAAAACATGCATATCATGCTTTTCCTTACCCCATCCCATTTCTCAATACATATATACATCATAGTACTTTTCATGCTTCCATATCATTTCATAGAATTATAGTATCGTACTAGTTCTAGCAGTATATCTACGAAATTGCTGTAAAATACGCACGAACATCTCTATGGCTAACACACAGTCCCTTACCTCGCTTTACTTGTGTGCAACTATCCTTCTCTACGCTTCTCACGTTCTCATCTCGACTTGCTCCGGCGTATCATCTGAAATTGAAATTCATCCATCAAACACTTGAGTTAACGTTTCTAACTCTTATTCAACTAAGCATTCATCCAATGCCTTAAATACACATTTTACCCTTGTGGTAAATCTCATAATTTTATCCCAATATCAACATACCCAAACCATGCCCACAACATAATCATCCTCTCAAGATATCTCATTCATCATTAACACTTCTACATTCCACTTTCTCACACTAGACCATTTCTAAGTTATATTCATTTCAAGCCATTCTAGGTAGTTCTACCCACAATGTGCACACCCAATTAACTTCATAATCATTAACTAGACCAATGTACTTGGATTTGTGCACTAGAACTTACCTCCTTGGATTTCCTCTTTGCTCCAATTAGAAATGCCTTTTATTCCTTCAATCCGACAAATGGGGAAATGCCTCTAGACTATGTTGTTCTTCTCTCAGACGTGAACAACTTTGTCTCTAATAGCTTTTCCTCAAATCTTACTGAAAATGGCTGGATTTAGGAGTGAGAAAGCTAGGTTTTTGAGTTGAAGTGAAAAGAATGGTTTATCCCAAAATCTGTAGATCCAACTGCTCTTATTTTTAGATTTAACTTGATGAGATCGATCTTCCTTGGGTGGAGATCGATCTAGTCCTCTAAAAATCCTTCTTTTCTAAGACATTTTAAAGGCAAGAGATCGATCTGTCGAGGCTTGAGATCGACCTGCTGTCAAACAGAAGCTTAAGGAGATCGCTCTAGTCTTAGGGGAGATCGATCTACTTCTAACCCGAGAGCTAAGGAGATCGATCTGATTCCTTTGGAGATCGATCTGCTCCATTCCAGTACTCACATAAGAGCATTCTGGCTCTTCCAGATCGATCTCTCATCCTATGAGATAGATCTGGCCTTCATATTTCCAGATTTTCTGCAGTTTTTCTGCAACAACTTCATTCAAAACTTCCTCAATTTACCTCCATAGTCCTTTCCTCATTCATCCCTCCTTGAGACTTAAAAATGCCATCCAATCACACTTAGCACATATTAAAACTTGTGGGCAATCTTTGTATAACCAAATATACACGATTTGCCCGAATGGAAGTATACAACTTCTGTAAGTCTTTCCTTCTGTTTTACCACACTACTCATTCATAATGCAACTTGTACGTATAATCACGAATCTTATTACAAGTGCTTTCATTATCTTATGGACTTACATTATATATACATCACATTACAAATGTATCATCCTACTTATGATTCCATTTACATTTCTATGCTCTTATATACAGCTATACATATACGGGGTCTCACAATGTCAATATCTATGTATTTACCACATACATGTACATTCAGCAGGCAAGAAAACATACGTATAGCTATCTCTATAGCTCATATAAGTCCCTTACCTCGAATCACGCTTGAATCATCTTCCTTGATTCCATAGCTTGTGATCTGGTTTTGTCAATTTCGACTTTATCTCCAAGAGCGGCAAGTGTTCACAATTCTCATTAGTATATTATCATATACTTCATTCCACTTGCATGATATTTAGATCAACGCATTTTGGCCATTTATATCTTATTTGGCCTCTTTATACCATTATTGGACTTTATTCTTTTTTAAGTCCATTTTCACTCATTTTATTTGTTTCTCAGGAATCCATTAGACTCCTTAAGTCCATTGATTCCATATTGAACCGACATTTAGCTCCCTATGCCATTAGTTCATCATTTCATTTCATTGAGGCATTACATCGAACACCTCATATACTCCAATTCAACCTTCATCCATTCTAACTTATGGATTTCACCAAACCATTTTACAAGCATCAATACATGCTTAATAACATCTATGCATGCTCAAATCATCCTTAAATCCATGCCTACTCAACAAATCCTCATTTTGGCACATTTAACCATTTTATGGGTCATGGAGAGTTTAACATATTTTTAAGATGTTTCAATCATCATTCTTTATACCAATCTACTCACACAAGTATATAGATTAACATATATGAGATTGGGGTATTGAAATCTTTCCAATCTCAACTTTTCTCCTTTTTGCTGGAATTGGGGAAAAACTCATTTTCTCCTTCAATGGATCAATCAACTTTTAGTTTCTAACTATGTTGTTCTCTTCCTCTATAGGAACAACTTTACGCAAATGAGTTTCTCTCAAATCTCTATGGAAAGTGTTGAGAATCTTTAGATAAGTTTTAGGTTACTTTGATTCAAAAACGGAAGGGTTTAAGTTTTTCTCCCGAAATTTACAGCCAGCAGCCCTATTTTATAGAAATTGCCTTGATAAGATTGATCTCCCTAGGTTAAGGATCGATCTTCCTTTGTTTTAAGCCTTTCAAAATACCATTTTTAAGCCTATGAGATCGATCTGTCGAGGCATGAGATCGATCTACTCATTGCTATGAGATCGATTTGCTCTGAGGGATGAGATCGATCTTCTCCAGGCAGATAGCTAAACATATCGATCTGGCACAAGGATGGGATCGATCTGCTCTTGGCTGAGAGCTAAGGAAATCGATCTGCTCCATGGGTGAGATCGATCTCTCCAAGTCAGTAGCATTTTGAGATCGATCTGGCCCTTCAGGGGATCTATTCCTTCTACATAGAATGCTTAGTAGATCGATCTGGCCTCATTGGAGATCAATTTGCCCTATTCCATTGCTCAAATTAGAGCAGTTTTTGCTCTTCCAAATCGATCTTTCCTTCTATGAGATCGATCTAGCATTCATATTATTCAGATTTTACTGCAATTTTCTACAGTAACTCACACAAAACATCCTTAATTTTGCTGTCATAGTCATTTTCTCTTCCAACCACCTTTAAGACTTGAAAATGACATTCATTCATACTTTATACACATTAAAACTTGTGTGCATTCATTGTATAACCAAAGGTATACAATACAAAACTAAATAGAAGTACAAAGATTTATGCAACTCATGCAACTTCATTCCATTTTACCACACCACTCAAAGCTCAATATTTTCAGATTCCACTAATGGAACTATCCTTCTTACATTCGCTATACACTTTAAAATTTGTGTGTATTCATTTCACAATCTAATATACACCTTACATAATTAAATGGGAGTTTACAAATATTAAGGGTATTACAGCACTGGACCAGGCATCTGCAGAGACTTCCTCGGATGTGATTAAAGGTATTGACACGCCCAAAAGGTATTGTCCGCAAGTGCACGGGTCATACAAGTAGTAATGGGATTTGAGTCCCGAGTTATCATCCCACAGAGAAGTTGACTAGCCTAATTAACTACTGGTTAATCTTACCCTAAGTATATTGTAGCAAATTATGAAGTTTAGTTTGTGATCTACTAAGGCTAATTAAAAATTACTGAAAAACAATAAAACAATAAAATAATAAAAACTAAATAAAACCGAGCTGAGATTTACTTACCGAGCTTCACGTAATTAAAAACAAATACCTACGAAAATAATTAAAACAGTTAAAATTAATTAACGCAATTAAAATAAAATGCAAATATGAAAATAAAGAATTAAAATTAAACTAAAATTTAAACAAACTTAAAATAAAAATGCATGTAATTAAACTAAAAAATTGCAAATTAAACTAACCTCAAATCTAATAAAAATGAAAACTAAATTAAAAATGCATGAAGCACATTAATCTAAATTAACTCTAAATGCAACTAATAAAATACTAAACTAAACTAAAGTCCTTAAATATATAATATAAAATTAACTACTAACTAAAAATTAAAACTAAGATTTAAATTGACAACTAACACATTAGATTTAACCTAACATTATCAATTAAAAGCTATCCTAAACTAACAACTAATTATCATAATCAAAAATAATAAAAATGCAATAACATTAAGCTTAACAAAATGGAGGTGGCCAAACAAGGCCTTAAACAAATTTGGCAATTAAGTGGACCCGAGCATGTTGGTACTGTTCATTGTCTTTCTAAGTTCATGTCCATTTCCAGCCTTTCATGGTTTCGGCTACTGTCTCTGTACGTTTCTGCATGTTCGCCTGGTGCAAACCGCACCTTGCTAGCTCTCGGTGCCTGCTGTGTTGTGTATAAATCTGTTGCAGGTGTTGCTACCATCCTGTCGTCTTGCATGCCCAGCTTTGCTCTCTATTCCGGACCTCTACTAGTGTGCCAAAAACAATATCATGATCATGCTCAGTCAACATGTCTTGTTGTGCTGCATTGTGAGTTATGGCTCTCGGCTTGGCCCCTTTCTCTTGTATGCATTAAAAAAAAAACAAATTAGGAAACTACAGCTAACATTTAGTCCAGAGTATGCAGCATCACTCAGCAGCACATAGCCGACACTCTCGGCACTGGAAATGAGATAGGACACGATGAAAGAAGCTGAATCCTTTCCTGGTTGCACTTGCTCTACACCTGTCAACTACCCATAGCAATATCTAAACAACAACTCATTAATAGTAATGGAAATCAGCATTTAACAACTTGAAACTTAAAAACCAACACTAGATTAAAACAACACATAGCAGAACATACACAACATATTAAGATTAAACAGAGACAAACAGAGGATAAAATATGAAGTTAACTTGCTGCCTCTAATGACACTCTACACCGAGCAATCATCTGCATTCTTTTCACAATCCAACAGCAAGTAACAATCAATAATCAAACTAAAATAAAATGCAATAAATGAAATTGATGCAAGACGTAAGGAAATGCAGTAAAAATAGAAGCTAAACTCTAAATGCAATCAAGAACTAAAACATAAAATACATGTAAGTAAGAATGAAATAAAGAAAAGAAAGAACAAGAAAACATAGCAAACCAGAAGATTGAAACCGAGAGAGAATAAATAAATATAAAACAAACTAAACAACAATGGTAATAACACTCTCAGGCCATGGCTCATTAACGTGCAAAATCATCATCACCAGCTTACTCTATTCCAGCTCTTTAATGCCATGGTTCCACATTGCTTAAATGTGAAACAATGCCTAGCATTTGCCCACATTAAAGCACCAAAACCAAATAGCATAGATGAAGGAAAAAGTAAGGAACAGAAAACACCAAGAAACCAACCCGAGAGTAACTAAAGATGATGGTTTTTCAAATAAAACAAAGGAAACATAAGTAATGTGCTGGGAATAACAGAGAGATACACTAAGGAGTAAGCTTTGTGAATAAAAATTGGCACATAAAAGAGCTAATGATTCCCAAATCGAGAACATGAAAATGAAATTGATTTTCCATTGAAATGAAATTTAATAGAGACTAATGAAGAACATGAAATGAATAGTAAAACATTGAGAAAATGACTGACGGGAAAAGAAAAACTTAAGAACAAATAAAACTTAAATATATCCTAAAACTATTCTACCCTAAAATTACATCACTCCTAAATTACTCTACACTACTCCTACTCCTAAATTACATAGTTTTTTAATTGTCATCCATGTCTTATTTATACACACAAAAGGGGTATAATTGTAATTTCTACATCCTAGATGTGTTGGCATTTTTTTTGGCCACTTGTCTTCACACCATTGGCTCTTTGAAAAGATATTTCCATGTCGTCAGTCTTCTTGTCTAATTGGATGTGCTAGGTGGCATGGCTCGTGTTGTCCGCGTGGCTCAATCTCAATTTTAGCCCAATTTCGGTCCATTTTCTACCAAAATATTCAAAATTCATCCGGATTTAATTTATCTGCAAACATGAGAATTTTAATTAAATAAAGGGGATAATTAACAAAATAAATGGGGATTTAAATAATTAATTAGGAAATTAAGTACAAATAATTCTAAAAATATATAATTATCAGGTATCATCCTTGTCTTTGCTTTTGAAGCATTAGCATTGATTGATCCTGGTGCCACGCATTCGCTTATATCGCCTTTATTTGCAGGTAAACTGTGGGAACATGTGAAACCTGTACCCTTAGGTAGAATATTACTTATAAGCACTCCTATGAGAGATAATGTAATGACAGAGTATGTATGTAAGGGTTGTTAGCTAAAAGTAGCGGAAAGGAACATGTTGGCCGATCTCATCCTATTAGCTATGAAGGATTTCGATGTAATACTAGAAATGAATTAGTTGGCAGCAAACCATGCTGTTTTAGACTGTTATGCTAAGACAGTAATGTTTTGCATCCCTGAAAAGTACATTGTAAGATTTGCAAAGTAATGAAAGAAGTAGTAGATTATTTCTAAGGATGGATGATTTTGCTAGCGAATGTAATGATAATGTGTTGAAGGTTTTATCGCCTATGTGGTTGACTTGGATAAAGTGTACCCGGATATGGTTGACATCCCAGTGGTTAGAGAATTTCCCAATGTCTTTTCAAAAGAATTATCGAGGTTGCCACCAGACAGAGAAATGGAATTCTGTATCGATTTGGTGCCTGGAACTAAACCGATATCCAAGCCACCATATAGAATGGCTCCAATTGAATTGGAAGAGTTAAAGAAGCAATTGGAAGAGTTGTTGGATAAGGGGTTCATCAGACCAAGTGCATCACCATGGGGAGCACCGATTCTATATGTAAAAAAGAAATATGGGAGTCTCTGACTGTGTATAGACTATCGGTTGTTGAAAAAGGCTACCATCAAAAATAAATACACCCTTCCACGGATTGATGATCTGCTAGATTAGTTGTAAGGAGCACAGGTCTTTTCGAAGATCGATCTAAGGTCTAGGTATCATCAATTGAGGATTCGGAATGGAGATGTACCCAAGACAGTGTTTCAGACCCGTTATAGCATTATGAGTTTTTGGTTATGCCATTTGGGTTAATGAATGCTCCTACAGCGTTTATGGCTTTAATGAATGATGTATTTAAGTCATACCTGGATAGATTCGTGATTGTCTTTATAGATGACATATTGGTCCACTCAAAGTCTAGGGAAGAGCATGAGCAGCATTTGAGAACAGTGTTACAGACCCTCAGTGTGACACCCCGAAAGCGCGAAAAAAAGGGCAAATTTAAAACTTATTTTCATCAAATACACAATTCTGTGTGCATTCTTGTGCAGTGTTATGCATCATTATATATATATATATAATAGAAAACTTTCATCTCAGGATCTCATCATTTAATATCTCATAGCGCATACAACCCCCAATACAGATTTAATTAATTCCTAATGCATTCCATACATCGTTGTTCATCTAGTGTTTGTAAATATAATATTAGTCTGGGTACATGAAATGATAAATTATACCTCAAAGTACAATATATGGCCTGGAGCTCAAGTTCTCCACTAGCAACTACTTCGTACGTCGCAAGAAATTCTCTTCACTTGAAGAAATATGGGGGGAATAGAAAAACAGCGTGAGTTTCTGAATCGCTCAGTAAGGGGGTAAGGGACTCATTACTAAAATAATGATTTACACACCACAATCATTTTGTTTTGCAAGTGAAACTCAATAACTCAGTAGAAAACGTAGCATGAAATCATTAAAATATCATATCTTCTCATTTCTCAAAGCTTATATAGAAACATGAGAGTAGATGGCTTAATATTAAAACCATAGTTACAAGCATAAGGAAATAATGATGCGATAATGGCTTTTCTCATAAAAACGTGATAGAAATCACCTCATGAATAATGCACGTGGCACAGCCACCAATACACAATCTCATGTGTATAAAATATGGATACTAGGTAATTAAAATTTTGATAAAATACTCGTCATGGCACATCAATATAATTATCCTTTGGGTGCGCATCCCAGGCATCGTCAAAAGAGAGAACATCGACAATATGGTCGTGTACATGGTATATTGGACTTATGCATTACCAGAACAAGGCCCGGCCTTACATATTACCAGAGAAAAGCCTCTACTCATGCACACTATCGGTCTTACATGCTACCAAAGCAAGGCCCAGACTTACATGCTACCAAAGCAAGGCCTCCCAACACTACCAAAGTGGGGGAAAAATATCGAACTTACATGCTACTAGAGTAAGGCCACCTAGCGCTACCAGAGCGGGGGTCATCTCACGTTACCAGAATAGAGGAATATCAGACTTATATGCTACCAGAGTAAGGCGCGGACTTACATGCTACCATAGCAAGGCCTGATGTGTATTTAACATGACACGCCTAAGTTTCAGTTATAGTCATTATCATATAAAATTGTTTTGCCTTCACGTAGAACTCATAATGGTATTCTCTCATAAAATTCATCTAAGAACATTTGTGTACTCAACACAAAACATGTTAAAATCGAGCTCAAACCGGCAAAACCATGCACACATTTCTCAAACCTTAGTACGCCTTAACGTAGAGCCCAAATCACTTTTCACTTTTTAAAGTCAAAACGGTTGTAAAAGAATTTCACACTTAGTTTACAACTCATAAAAATTGGGCCCAACCAGTTATAAAATCGTGTGCAATAACTCATTCACAACCCATAAAACATGTTTATTTTCTCAAAATCACATTTCATGCTACAATATCATCACAAATCACATACACAATCGAGTTTAAGTTTTCCCTTACCTCGTTGCACCTCGTATAGTGCAATCATTTCCCCCTAATGACGGACTAGCCTCGCATTCCTCTCTGGAACTCCCGAGCTGTCCCAACAATATCAAAACATCATCAATACGTTATCACATTGCCTCAAATCTCAATATCGAGTATAAATGCTCACATTCTCATTTAACATCTCAAAATCCTCATTACCCAAATTCCTCATAATTTCTCAATATTCCTATAAACCCAAATCATTTTCAACCCATTTATCACAAATCTACAAGCACAATCACAGACATTTACTTCAAAATCAAAGATCAAAGCTTAGAAATTTACCCAAAACTTGTGGAGTGCTCAATTCGCGCCTCAACTCAAATCGTCCTTCGATTTTCATGTTGTTCTCCTTTTGATGAGGAACAACTTTCCTTCTTGCCACAACCTCTGATTCGAACGAAAATGGGCGTTTTGGAGAAGAGAGAAAGTTAAGGTTCAGCCAAAAATTGGGGTTCTTAATTTTTTGGAGAGAGAAAGGATGAGATGTAGGAAAAACGCAGGGGTCCTTTTATAGGCGGAGGGTAGGAGATCGATCTGCTCCTGTAGGAGTTCAAGCCAAGCAAGCTCGAGAAAATGGCCTAGTAAGAAAAAAAGATCACCGAAAAATAAAGGTACAGTTGACTTAAACGAGTTGGGGAGCGAAGCAACTTATCGATTTGCATTTGAATTTGGGAACGTTTTAGGTACTTTCTATGCCTACCAGATCGATCTGTCGAGGGGTAAGATCAATCTCATAATCTTGAGGAGATCGATCTGCTCCTTGTGAGGAGATCGATCTACATTTTACAGAAACATTTTTAGATCGATCTGCTCCTGTAAGAGATCGATCTACCCTTTACAAAAACATTTGGAGATCGATATACTTACTTATGGGATCAATCTTCCTATCAGTTCTGGTACATTTCCTGCATTCTAGAGCCATGAGATCGATCTCTCATCCTTGGAGATCGATCTAGCCTTCACAGATTGCACAGCTGCTGCATCAATTTGCAGAAAACACAATGTAAAACTTCCTATAATCTACCCCATAGTCCATATTTCAGTCCATACACATTCAAAACTTAAAAACCTCATTTTCTTATACATCATCATATCTAAATCTTGCGTGTACATCAATATATCATGATTACATAAACTGAATTACAATTCTCATAACTGGGGTACATAAAATTCACAGTTCTCACATCCTCCCCACCTTAAAAGAATTTGGTCCCCCAAATTCAACTCGACTTGTCAAACAGATGGGGGTACTTTTCCTTCATTAGGCTTTCCAATTCCCAAGTTGCCTCTTCCGTTGAGTGATGTTTCCACAAAATTTTCACTAATGAGATGCTTTTAGTCCGAAGCACCTTCTCTTTCCTATCAAGGATTCAGATGGGTTCTTCAGTATAGCTCATATCCTCTTGTATGTTCATCTTTTCATACTCTATGACATGAGAAGGGTCTGGGTGGTACTTCCTCAACATAGACACATGGAAGACGTCGTGTATTCCGGACATTTGTGGGGGTAATTGATAATTCTATATTTTTAGAATTATTTGTGCTTAATTTCCTAATTAATTATTTAACTCCCCATTTATTTTGTTAATTATCCCTTTTATTTAATTAAAATTCTCATGTTTGCAGATAAATTAAATCTGAATGAATTTTGAATATTTTGGTAGAAAATGGACCGAAATTGGGCTAAAATCGAGATTGAGCCACGTGGACAACACGAGTCATGCCACCTAGCACATCCAATTGGACAAGAAGACCGATGACATGGAAATATCTTTTCAAGGAGCCAATGGTGTGAAGACAAATGGCCAAAAAAATGCCAACTCATCAAGGATGTGGAAATTACCATTTTACCCCTAGTGTGTTTATAAATAGAAAAAGATGGAAATTGAAGAGGGATGTAATTTTTTAGGGTAGAATAGTTTTAAGTTATTCTTAGGTTTTATTTTGTTCTTAAACTTCTCCATTTTCCGTTAGTCATTTTTTTCTCAATGTTTTACTATTCACTTTCATGTTCTCCATTAGTCTTTGTAAATTTTCATTTTCAATGAAAATCACTTTCAATTCATGCTCTCGGTTTGGTAACTATGGGTTCCTTATTTGTCAATTTCTATTTCCATAACCTATTTTTCTATTGTATGTGTCACGACCCTCAACTTACCAAAATACGTGTGAATTTTTCGCATTTTCATACATCAATTATTAATCATCCTTCCTTGATCGTAAACGACCACACTCTCAACAGTTGGGCTGTGTGTCGACGTCTAACTCACTCCACCATACCAATTCAATTTGAAACATTATTTATGAGTAAACACTTGTATAATTGTATATATATATCAGAGTTGTTACATGTGTTTACATTGTTTTACATCCCCAGTAGTTACATACCAAATGCTACTGTGCTATGTTTAGTTTAGATACAAAATAATCCAGGTGTGTATACCTTTAGCGATGGGATGCAGCGGATTACCAAAAGGGAAACGCCTCCAGTCACGCTCACTCTATACTCAAATCTCCGTAGAGAGGGGGAAAATAAGGGGGGTGAGCAAACCACACGCTCAGTAAGGCAATCATGCGAACAAGTAGATACTGCACTATCTACGTGATCGTGATGCCATGTTCAAAAGCATTTAATTCATCATTTATCTTAAAACATGAGTGTATGATTGGGTTAATAGTATGTAAAGCATTCATGCTATTAAAATCCAGTGCACATTTCATCTCAAATCATGGTATAAATCATCATGCATAATTCACAATAAAAGCATGGCATTACCCATCATGCATTTTCTCAAATAGCATGGCATTAACCATCATGCATTTTCACAATAAAGCATGGCATTAAACATCATGCATCCGTGCACTTTAAAAACCATTAACAAATCAATTTCAACATTGGTCAGGTCTCGGACCATCCCTCGGGCTTTCCTGACCCACAAATCATTTTCAAACATGGATTTATTCTCAAATAGCAGTAGACATGTGAGATAGGCAGTTCAACAATAGGTAATAACCTCAAGGCCTATGTACATAACCTGTGATACCGGCTACACGGATCAGGTATGCGGGATATCACCACTATCTGCTTCCACACGGGAGGTGGGTCAAATCCTACCCGTCGGTCCATAGCAGATCTCGTCCGAAGACGCCACATCACAACTCAACACGGTACAATGTACTCCATGCTACATGCACGGTACAACGTACTCCGTGGACCCAATCAACACATCATATCACGCCACATCTCAAACGTACGTGTGAGCCTATTTAATCGGTGCGACCTCTTGTCTACCCGAAGCTCCTAACACGACTAATTAATCTTGTCAAAACAATGCACGTGTGAGCCTATTTAATCGATGTGACACCCAGTCTACTCGAAGCTCCAAACACGGCAACATGCAAGGTGGGCATCCAGTGCGAGACAAACTCCAAGCACATGCCAAAACAATTATGAAATCCATGTGAAAACTAGTGCCTCTTGCACTCATGTGTATAAAACACGTCAATCTTGTGCGAGTCATACTCTAACACGCTTTCATACTCACGAAATCATGTAGGTGGCTCAAAACTTTGCGAAGTATGGTTAACAAAACCAAAACACACTTATTTCTTTTGCAAATCATTTCAATGTCAGCCAACCTACCAATCATTTGCTAAAAACCAATAAAACATGATTCAAAGCAATATGCTTTTGTTTTCATGCACATTTCTCAAACTCCCAACTTTTACCCTTCAATCACCCAACAACATTTCCTAATCTCATGCATTCTAGCAAAACATTTAAGTGCCCAAATTACGCACAGATATCTCTAAGAGTCCACACAAATCCCTTACCTCGATTTACTTGGTGTGACTCCTTTCCTTTTAGCTTCTCATGCTCTTGGCTCAACTCGCCTTGGCGTATCCTTGAAAGCTGCGATTCATTCATTAAATCAATTGAGTTAATGTATTTAACCCATAATTGACCTCACTAATCAATATTATTCACTTATGCATTTTACCAATGCCTTAATCCACATTTTACCTTTTTTAGGTAAATCTCATAATTTATCCACTAACCACATCTTAAAATCATACCACAACACTATTAATAACTTCTACATATCTCATTCATCATTAATCTCCATACAATTCCACTTTCTCACTCTAGAACATTTCTAGGTCATAATCATTCCAATGCATTTTAGATAGTTTCTAACCATCCATACTCATGCCAAACAACCCCAAAATCAATTATATAAACAATGTACCATAGTTGGAGTGTTAGAATCTTACCCAATTTGATTTCTCTTCTTGCTCCAAATGGCAATGCCCTTAACTCCTTTAATACCAACAATGGGAAAATGCCTTCCAACTATGTTGTTCTTCTCTTTGATAGGAACAACTTTGCCTCTAATGGTCTCTCTTCAAATCTTACTGAAAATGACTGATTTTAGAGAGAGAAAATTAGTTTTTTGGGTTGAAAGTGGAAGGTTAGTGTTTTTCCCCAAATTTTCTGATTTTCAGCACTCTTTATATAGAAATAGCTTGAGGAGATCGATCTGGTCCAAGAGGAGATCGATCTGGTCCCCTTAAATCCCTCTTTTTTCACGGCATTTTAAGCATGAGATCGATCTGTCGAAGCATGAGATCAATCTGCTCCCAAACAGAGAGCTAAGGAGATCGATCTGGGTGCTTGGGGATCGATCTTTTCACTACAGAATGCTTAGGAGATCGATCTGGCTCCATTGGAGATCGATCTGCTCTATTCCTTTGCCCAAATAAGAGCATTCTGGCTCTTCCAGATCGATTTCTCATCCCATGAGATCGATCTGCCCTTCATAATTTCCAGATTTTCTACAGTTCTTCTGCAGCAACACTTACCAAACATCCTTAATTTGCTACCATGATCCTTTTCTCATCCATTCATCTTTGAGACTTGAAAATGGCATCCATCCTCACTTCATACACATTAAAACTTGTGTAGAATCTTTGTATGACCAATGGTACTTAATATAAACAAAAATGGAAGTGCACATCTTATGCAATTCTACTTCCATTTTACCAAACTACTCATAATCCATTCTACACACATTCTCCACATGTTTAAGTCCATTTCTTCACATTCACACATAATGTAACTTGTATGTACAATCACAACTCTTATTACAAGTGTGTACATTAACTTATGGACTTACATCACATATACTTCACTTATGAATTCATAGTACAACTCTATTTACATTTCTATGTACATATATACCATTATACATATACGGGGTCTCATAGTATGTCTCGATTTTACATAGAAACTTGATTTATATTTTTTCTTCTTTTCTTGAAACACTAGTAGATTTAGTTGCTCTCGGGTAATACTCTTTGTGCATTCGGTTCCTCACTTATTCCTTCCTCTTTGTTGTTTGGTTTTGGTGCTTGAATGTGGGCAAATGCTAGGCATTATTTCACATTTAAGCAATGCGGAACCATGACATTAAGAGCTGGATTTAGAGCAGTGTGATGATGATGTTTTTTTCACGTTGATGATGCTACGGGATTGAGATGGTGACTTCATTTGTTATTTTGTTTGTTTTATAAATTACCTCTAGGTTGTAATCTCTTGTTTTACTATGTTTTTTTTTTGGCTCTCTCTTTTCTGTATTTCTTTCTTAGTTGTATGATTTTCAGGTCTCGATTCTTGATAATATAGCTTCCATTTTTACTGCATTTTCATTATGTTTCTTTAATCCATTCTGTTTACAGCATTTCATTTTAACATTATAGTTGTTTGTTTATTTTCTTCTTGTTAATGGTTAGTGAAAAAGATGGGGTAAGCTTTTCAGTGTAGAATCTCAAGAAGCAGTCCGTTGAGCATAGTTCACCCTTGGGTTCATGCTTTTGCTCTCTGTTACACTCTGTTTTAGAAGTTTTATTCTGTTCATTCCCCTTGCATGCTTTCATTTGTATTAATCTAGTAATTGGTAGTTGCAAGTTCATAGATATGTGCAGGCATCATTTCTGAACTGCTGTGAATGCCGTAGGCTGCAGCTAACGTTTTGTGTTCAAGCTTGGTTATAAGAGGCAGTGCAGGACAGCAGAGGAAGAAGACGTTAGACAGGGGTGGATGTGCAACGCTGGCAGGATTGACCAGAAAATGAAGCTTGAAGCAGACTTGGATGAGCAATACAGGAGCAGGACAGAACCGAGAATAGCAAGGCACACCTGGAGGCAGCAGTAAAAAGAAGCAGAACAGCAACACCTGCAGCAATATATGACGAAATCGGGAGCATGCTGGAACAACTTTTGCTGATAATGTATTATGGAAAGACAATGGATGTAGGGAGGCAGACCGAGAGCAACACGGACAGCAGTTGGAGCATCTATGCTTTAGCTCAGCAGTAGCACAAAACTGCAGCGAGAGCAGTGCTGTCCAGACCGAGAGCCGAGGATGTGGAGCAGCAGTGCAGGACACAGCAGACCCGAAAGCAAGCAGAGTGCAGCATCCCAATTTGACACAGCAAACCGAGTAGCCTGGAGCACCTAGCAGTAGTTGGAGTACAGTCTGGTCAGAACCGAGAGCAGCAGAGATCGCCAGGACCAGAGGACAAACAGTAGCAAGCCTGGACCAGAGGGCAAAAACTGAGCCATACCTGGAAATGGAAATGAAGAAATGAAGGATGAATAGTGTTTGGAGGGAATGGTTTAAAATGCTAAGGGCTTGTTTGGCATTTAACTCTAGCAATTAATTCATTTTCATGCATTGTTAGTTTAGTTTAATTTCAATTTAATTTGTTAAGCTTAGTTTAAAGTCTTTAATTAAATTGCATGTTAGTATTCTTGCATAGTAGTATAAAACTTAGTTTTAATTAGGATGATAGTTAATTAAGTGTTCATTTAGAATTAGATTAGGGGCAAATTTATTTCATTAAATCTTAGGTTACTTTAAATTGCATTTTGATTAAGTAGTTTAATTGCATTTTAGGTTTGTTAAATTTAGTTTAATTTATCTTGCTTTGTTATTTTCATAATTGCATTTTATTTTAATTGTGTTAATTAGTTTTAACTGTTTTAATTTCTTTTGTAGGTTTTTTATTTTAATTGTGTTGAGCACTGTAAGTAATTTTTCTCGATTTTATTTTCTTTATTTTATAGTTTATTATTTTATTGCTTTCGGTATTTTCAATTCTAGATTAGTAGATCACCCACCTTAATCTCATAATTTGCTAGAATATACTTAGGGTAAGATTAACCGGTACTTAATTAGGCTAGTCAACTTCTCTGTGGGATGATAACTCGAGACTCAAATCCCATTATTACTTGTACGACCCGTGCACTTGCGGATAATACCCTTAGGGCCTATCAATAATGCCAACCTGTAGGCTACCTCTCCCACTCTCTCAAGAATCTCGAATGGTCCAATGTATCGAAGACTCAATTTCCCTTTCTTTCCAAATCTCATGATACCCTTACTCGGTGATATCTTCAAAAATACTTCATCACCAACATCAAACTCAAGTGGCCGTCTACGCATATCTGCATAGCTTTTCTGTCTACTCTGTGCAGCCCGTAATCTCTCAAATATGAGTTTCACACTCTGTATAACCTGTTCAACAAGCTTGGGAGCATTTATCTTTCTGTCACCCACTTCTTCCAGAGCTACAGGGGATCTACAACTCCTACCATATAGAGCCTCAAAAGGTATCATTCCAATACTAGCTTGATAGCTATTATTATACGCAAACTCTGCTAGGGGTAGGTGATCATCCCATGATCCCTTAAAATCCATCGTACACGCCCTCAACATATCCTCCAAGGTCTGAATAGTACTCTCTGACTGACCATCTGTCTACGGATGATAGGCGATACTAAAGCTTAGTCGAGATCCCATGGACTCCTAAAAATGGGTCTAAAATCTGGAGGTAAATCAGGAATCTCTGTCATAAGTAATACTCACTGGAGCCCCATGTAATCTACCTATCTCGCTGACATATAACTCAGCTAAGGCATCCATAGTATCTGCGCTCTTGATCGCAAGGAAGTGGGCACTTTTTGTCAGTCTATCCACTATGACCCATATAGCGTCACGACCTCTCTGTGTCCTCGGTAAACCCATAATAAAATTCATGGTGACATGCTCCTATTTCCATGTTGGCACAGGTAAAAGCTGTAACAATCCTCTGGGCTTCTGATGCTCAGCTTTCACTTGCTGGTATACTAAACATCTAGCCACATAATCCGTCACGTCTCGCTTCATGCCACTCCACCAATACACCTTTCTCAAATCTCGGTACATCTTAGTACTCCCTTGGTGCATGGTGTATCGCGAGCAGTGGGATTCTCTCAGTATCTGTTTCTTCAAGGTATCATCGTTCGGTACATAAATTCGTCCTCTGAATCTCAGCAATCCATCCTCACCGACTATGAGATCTGACTGCAAATTCTGCATAGCTTGGCTAACCATGTTAATTAACCTCTGATCATCACGCTGCCCAGTTCTAATCCGATCCATGATCCTAGGCTCTATTCGCAGGCTAGCTAAAAATCCAGTCTCTACCTTTTTAACTCTGATCCGAAGTTTGGCGAACTGCTCTAATAAATCTCATTCCCTGATCATCATAGCAGATATCATACTCTTCCTACTCATGGCATCAGCAACTATGTTCGCCTTCCTCGGATGGTATAAAATCTCGCAATCATAATCCTTAAGGAGTTCCATCCATCTCCTTTGTCTCATATTTAACTCTTTCTGATCAAATGGATACCTAAAACTCTTGTGGTCGGTGAAGATCTGGAATCTTTCCCTAGATAAGTTGTGTCGCCAGATCTTCAAGGCAAATACCACAGCGGCTAACTCCAAATCATGCATGGGGTAATTTCGCTCATGATCTTTCAACTGTCATGATCCATAGGTGACCACTCTTCCATGCTGCATGAGCACACACCCCAATCCTTGATGGGAAGCACCACTATACACTGAAAATCCTCGCGATCCCTCAGGGATAGTCAACACAGGTGTCGTTGTTAATCTCCTCTTTAACTCCTGAAAATTGAGCTCACATTGATCAGTCCATATGAACGGAGTCTCCTTGCGCATGAGCTTGGTCAAAGGAACGACAATCCTGGAAAATCCCTCAACTAATCTTCTGTAATACCCTACCAAACCAAGAAAGCTTTGTACCTCTGTAACTGTCCTTGGTCTTTCCCAATTAAGCACAGCCTCTACTTTAATTGGATCAACTGATTCTCCTTTTACTGAAACTATGTGACGAAGGAAAGCTATCCAATCCAGCCAAAACTCACACTTACTAAGCTTTCCATATAATTGTTTATCTCGGAGTATCTGAAGTACTAACCACAGGTGTTGTGCATGCTCCTCACAAGACCGAGAGTACACCAAGGTATCATCAATAAAGAATATCACAAACTTATTTAAATAGTCTCTGAACACCTCATTCATTAATCTCATAAAGGCTGCAGGGGCGTTCGTCAATCCAAAGGGCATCACTAGAAATTCATAATGGTCATACCTTGTCCTGAAGGCTGTCTTCGAAATATCTTCCTCCTTAATCCTCAATTGGTGATAGCTCGATCTTAAATCAATCTTAGAGAAGACTGAGGCCCCTCTCAGCTAATCAAGCAAATCGTCAATCCTGGGCAATGGGTATTTATTCTTCACCGTGACTTTATTCAATAGTCGGTAGTCTATGCATAATCTGAGACTATCATCCTTCTTCCTTACAAATAACACTGGTACTCCCCACGGTGAGACACTAGGTCTAATAAATCTCTGATCCTATAACTCTTGTAGTTGTTTTTTCAATTCCTCTAGTTCCACTAATGCCATCCTATATGGAGGTCTAGAGATAGGCTGAGTATCCGGTACCAAATCAATGGTAAACTCCAGCTCTCTCTGGTGGTAAACCAGGCAACTCATCTTGGAAGACATCCAAAAATTCACACACCACGAGTATATCCTTAATCCTCGGATGTTCCCGGTTATCATCTGAAATGAGTGCTTCATAACCTTCACATTAAAAGCAATTTTAATACTCTTAAAAGGTAACTTCATAATTTCAAACGTACACTGTAAGGTTCAGGTAGGGAGAAAGTTATAATCTTAGTGTAGCAGTCTAAACTCACTCGATTGGTTGCTAGCCAATCCATTCCCAAAATTACATCAAACCCATGTATATTTAACATCATTAGATCTGCTAACATTACCCTCTCCCACCTTTATTTCACATCCTCTACATATTATATTCATTCTCTGGGACTCACGCATGGGGGTATTTACATGTAGGATATACTCTAGAGGTTCAAACTTCAAATTTAAATTACATTCACAATGCTCAGAAATATTCAAATGTGTGGATCCCGAATCAATCAACACATGAGCCTTATGATTACAGACAGAGAGTGTACCTCTTATAGTTTCTGCAGAAGTGTCTGTGGTTTCCTTATCCAGAGCAAACACACGTCCCACTGTGACAGGCTTCTTTCCTTTCTCTGCTGCAATGGCCCGTCTCGGAGGATTCACTCTCTGAGGCTGCTGTCTAGTAGGCTTCGGAGCATGTGGTCTTTGAGGTTGAGGATAGTTTTTTACTCTGTCACCCATGTCTCCACATCTAAAACATCCACGAATCAACCCAATACAATTTCCCTCATGTGGTCGGCCACAATCTCTACAAACCCTTATCTTATGCCTGACATCTCGAGGGGTCTCCCTAATGATGGGATAAGCTCCGTGTCTCTCAAATCTGCCCTTCTGTACCTCAATCCTTCCTCTTCTGAAGGAACCTCTCCGAACATCTATCTGGGAAATCGTTGGCCTCTTACCCTTATCCCTAGTCATTGCCCTGAACTCATTCTGGGATTGTACCATTTTGATTCCCCTCTCAATCTCTTGTGCTCGTCTCAAAGCATCTCCAAACTCAGTAATACACAGCCTTATCAATCGATCTCTGTTAATGGGCTTCAGTCCATAGACAAATCTCTCAGTGCAGAGCTCTTCTTCTTTAAAGGTCTCTGGATCATATTTCAATAGAGTGGTAAACCGACTCTCATAATCATCCACAGACATATCGCCCTGTACCATATTCGAAAACTCAGCCTGCATCCTTCTCTGGGCCGCTCATGGTACATATTGGGCTCTAAAGACCTTCTGAAACTCTTCCTAGCTAATCACATCCTATCGGGACATCAGAATACTCTGGGTAGTATCCCACCAATCTCGAGCTCTCCCTTTCAACATATAAGCACCCATACTGACCCTCTCAGCATCAGTGCATCCCAAATAGTCAATTATGACTCTCAACTCAGTCAACCACTCCTCAGCCTCTACGGGATACTTTCTCCCCTTGAATGCGGGTGGATTCATTTTTAAAAAGTTCCTCAATCGGACCATATTTTCATCATCAGCCTGAGTGGCGGGAGGTACCGAGTCCATCTGTACTGGGGGCACGGGAGGTCCTTGTGGTGTAGGAGTAGTAGCCAAGGTATTAACTCTGAAATGTTGCGCGAATAGCACAGCCATCTGCTCAAAACCCCACCGTACATCTGCTTCAATCTGATTAAATCGAGAGTTAGGACTCTCCAGTTGTAGGGCAGGTGGCGGAGGTGGCTCTGTCTACCTCCTCGAACGACCTCGTCGACCGCTCAATTTCAACCTCAATATGTTCCTGCACGTACACATCAAACTTGATTGAAATCTCAATCCTCAATTTCAATTCATGACAAGACTTATACAGACACTTGGGATGTATTCTATTTCGCTTAACCGACACTGACAGTACTAAACACCCTAAGCTCTGATACCAAGAAAACTCTGTGACGCCCCGAAAGCGCGAAAAACAAAGCAAATTTAAAATTTATTTTTATCAAATACACAATTCTGGGTGCATCATTTTATATATATATATATATAATAGAAAACTTTGACCTTAGGATCTCATTATTTAATATCTCATAGCACATACAACCTTTAATACAGATTTAATTAATTCCTAATACATCACATACATCATTCTTCATCTAGTGTCTCTAAATACAATATTAGTCTGGGTACATAAAATGATAAATTATACCTCAAAGTATAATATATGGCCTGGAGCTCAAGTCCTTCACTAGCCACTATTTCATACGTCGCAGAAAATTCTCTTCACTTGAAGAAATCTGGGGGAATAGAAAAATAGGGTGAGCTTCTAAATTTCTCAATAAGGGGGTAAGGGACTCATTAATAAAATAATGATCTGCATAGCACAATCATTCTGTTTTACAAGTGAAACTCAATAACTCAGAAGAAAATGTAGCATGAAATCATTAAAACATCACATCTTCTCATTTCTCAAAGCTCATATAGAAACATGAGAGTAGATGGCTTAATATAAAAACCATGGTTATAAGCATAACGAAATAAGGATGCTATAATGGCTTTTCTCATAAAAACGTGAATCACCTCGAGAATAATGCACGTGGTATAGCCACCAAAACACAATCTCATGCATATAAAAGATGGAGACTAGGCAATTAAAATTCAGATAAAATACTCGTCATGGCACATCAATATAATTCTCCTTTGGGTGCGCATCCCAAGCATCCTCAAAAGAGGGAACGTCAACAATATGGTCGTGTACATGGTATATTGGACTTACGCGTTACCAGAACAAGGCTCGGCCTTACATGCTACCAGAGCAAAGCCTCTCCTCATGCACACTATCGGTCTTACATGCTACCAAAGCAAGGCCCAGACTTACATGCTACCAAAGCAAGGCCTCCCAGCACTACCAAAGCGGGGAAAAAATATCGGACTTACATGCTACCAGAGTAAGGCCACCCAGCGCTACCAGAGCGAGGGTCATCTCACGTTACCAGAATGGAAGAATATCAAACTTATATACTACCAGAGCAAGACCCGGACTTACATGCTACTAGAGCAAGGCCTAATGTGTATTCAACATGACACGCCTAAGTCTCAGTTATAGTCATTATCATATAAAATCGTTTTGCCTTCACGTTGAACTCATAATGGTTTTCTCTCATAAAATTCATCTAAAAACATTTGTGTACTCAACACAAAACATGTTAAAATCGAGCTCAAATTGGCAAAACCACGCACACATTTATCAAACCTTAGTACGCCTTAACGTAGAGCCTAAATCACTTTTCAATTTTTAAAGTCAAAACGGTTGTAAAACAATTTCACACTTAGTTTACAACTCATTCACAACCCATAAAACATGCTTGTTTTCTCAAAATCATATTTCATGCAACAATAACACCACAAATCACAAAGACAATCGAGTTTAAGTTTTCCCTTACCTCATTGCACCTCGTATAGTGCAATCCTTTCCCCCTAACGACGGACTAGCCTTGCATTCCTCTCTGGAACTCCCGAGTTATCCCAACGATGTAAAAACATCATCAATACATTATCACATTGTCTCAAATCTCAATATCGAGCATAATTGCTCACATTCTCATTTAACATCTCAAAATTCTCATTACCCAATTCCTCATAATTTCTCAGTATTCCTATCAACCCAAATCATTTTCAGCCCATTTATCATAACATCTACAGCCACAATCGCAGACATTTACTTTAAAATCAAAGATCAAAGCTTAAAAATTTACCCAAAACTTGTGGAGTGCTCAATTCGCGCCTCAACTCAAATCATCCTTCGATTTTTAAGTATGTTGTTCTCCTTTTGATGAGGAATAACTTTTCTTCTTGCCACAACCTCTGATTCGAACGAAAATAGGCGTTTTGGAGGAGAGAGAAAGCTAGTGTTCGACCAAAAATAGGGGTTCTCGATTTTTGGAGAGAGAAAGGATGAGATGCAGAAAAAACGCAAGGGTCCGTTTATAAGCGGGGGGTAGGAGATCGATCTGCATTTGAATTTGGGAACATTTTGGGCACTTTTTATGCCTACCAGATCGATCTGTCGAGGGGTAAGATCGATCTCATAATCTTGAGGAGATCGATCTGCTTCTTGTGAGGAGATCGATCTACATTTTACAGAAACATTTTTAAATCGATCTACTCCTGTAGGAGATCGATCGACCTTTACAGAAACATTTGGAGATCGATATACTTGCTTATGGGATCAATCTGCCTATTAGTTCTTGTACCTTTCTTGCATTCTGAAGCTATGAGATCGATCTCTCATCCTTGGAGATCGATCTGGCCTTCACATATTGCATTGTCGTTGCATCAATTTGTAGAAAACTTAATGTAAAACTGGCCATAATCTACCCCATAGTCCATATTTCAATCCATACACATTCAAAACTTAAAAACCTCATTTTCTTATACTTCATCATATCTAAAACTTGCACGTACATCAATATATTATAATTACATACACCGAATTACAATTCTCATAATTGGGGTACATAAAATTCACAGTTCTCACACTTCAAGATCAGGAGTTGTATGCTAAACTCAACAAGTGTGATTTCTGGCTGAGTGAAATATCATTTTTGGGACATGTAGTCTCGAGAGGTGTATCAGTGGATCCGTCTAAGATAGTGGCTGTGATACAGTGGGAAAGACCCAAGACGGTTACAGAGATCCGTAGTTTTGAGGATTTAGCAGGTTATTACCGACGGTTTGTTGAAGGATTCTCTAAGCTGGCTGCTCCGTTGACACGTCTCACCCGAAAGAATGTAGCATTGGAGTAAGATGATAAGTGTGAGAAAAGTTTCTGCGAGTTAAGCACAGACTGACCACTGCACCTATTCTCACTATACCCATCAGCTCAGGAGGTTATACAGTTTATACAGATGCCTTAGGACAGGGATTGGGCTGTGTGTTGATGCAAGACGAAAAAGTAGTAGCCTATGGATCCAAACAGCTTAAGGGTCATGAGAGAAACTACCCGACACATGATTTAGAGTTGGAAGCTATGGTATTTACGTTAAAAATATGGCGCCACCACTTATACGGTGAGAAATTTCAAGTGTATACAAATCATAAGAGTCTCAGATATCTATTTTCACAGAAAGAGTTAAATATGAGGTAGAGATGATAGATATAGCTTCTAAGAGATTATGAGTGCGAGCTACTATACCATCCAGGAAAGGTTAATGTTGTGGCTGATGCCTTGAGTAGAAAGAGCCTCGGAATGGTATCGTACATGATGATCAAGGGATATGAGCTGCTCGAGCAGATTGCTCACCTCAGGTTGGATATAGACCCTCTTGATATTGACCAAGACTGTGTGATAGCTAGCCTACGAGTGGAACCAGATTTGATTGACCGGATACACCAAGCTTAGCATGTCGATCTATTATGTAAGGATCGTGCGAGTCAAATTTAGAGGGGTGATATGGCCGATTTCTTAGTGAGTGATTATGGCATACTGAGGTTTAGAAGCAAGATTTGAGTTCCTAAAACTAAAGAGATTGATTTTAACAGAAGCTCATTCATCAAGATGTACATTGCATCCGAGAGGTAATAAGATGTACCAAAACCTTCGAAAAGTGTATTGGTGGTCAGGGATGAAAAGAGATATCGCAGAGTTTGTGGCAAGATGTCTAATATGTCAGCAAGTGAAGGTAGAGAATCAAAAGCCTGTAGGGTTATTGCAGCCTCTACTAGTACCAACTTGGAAATGGGAGCATGTCACCATGGGTTTCATCATGGGATTGCCAAGGACTAGAGGAACCATGATGCTATCTGGGTAGTGGTTGATAGACAGACGAAATCCGTCCACTTTCTAGCAATGAAATCCACGGATGCTTTGAGTAGTTTGGCAGAGTTGTATGTACGGGAGATAGTAAGACTACATGGTGTACCAATAAGCATTGTATCAAATAGGGATTCCCGCTTCACTTCTCATTTTTGGGAATAATTTCATGAAGCTATGGGAACCCGATTGAGCTTCAGTACTGCTTTCCATCCTCAAACCGATGGTCAATCAAAGAGAACCATCCAAACATTAGAGGATATGTTGAGAGCAAGTATTATGGACTTTAAAGGCTCCTGGGATGATCACCTACCGTTAGTCGAATTTGCATACAACAATAGTTATCACTCGAGTATCGGGATGGCACCATATGAAGCCTTGTATGGGAGAAGGTCTCGTTCCCCAATTAGTTGGGAAGAAGTGGGTGAAAGAAAAATTTTTACCCCTAATTTAGTACAGTAAGTCTCTGAGGTTGTTCAGTTGATATATGAGAGATTGAGAACAGCTCAAAGCAGGTAGAAAAGTTACGATGACTTAAGATGGAGGTCACTAGAGTTCATTGTTGGTGACTCGATATTTTTTAAAGTTTCTCCCGCGAAAGGGATTATGAGGTTCGGTAAGAAAGGTAAGTTGAGCCCTTAGTATATCAGACCATTTGAGATACTGGAGCGTATGAGAGATAAGGCCTACAGGCTAGCATTGCCACTAGAGCAAGCAGGCATACATAATGTCTTCCACATATCGATGCTTCGAAAGTACCATCCAGATCCAACTCATGTGATTCGGTATGACCCATTGGAGCTCAAGAACGATTTGTCATATGTAGAGAAACTGATCCGGATACTGGATAGGAAGGAAAAGGTGCTACGGAACAAGATGATTTCTCTTGTTAAGGCTCTCTGGCAGCACCATAACTCAGAGGAAGCTACTTGGGAGTTGAAGAACTCTATACAGGAAAAGTACCACCGACTTTTTGAAGAGTAACTTGGTTCTAATTTGGAGGACCAAATTTCTTAAAGGAGGGGAGGAATATAAGACTCATATTTTCATATTGTTGAGTTATTATATTTTGAAATGACAAAACAAGTAAATTCAATAATATAAAGATGATATAAAAACATGTTTAGAGGTTATCAGTACCAGAAATTAAGTTCCTGGAGATGAGAGATCGATCTGGTGATATGAGAGATCGATCTCCTAGGTTTTCTAGGATGAGAGATCGATCTCATGAGGATATGAGATCGATCTGCTATGGTTTGAACCTGTATAAAGGTATTGAGGAAGCTGAGATCGATCTATAAGGGTTATAAGATCGATCTGTTTAAATACAGGATGTTGATGAGATCGATCTGGTATAGGAAGAGATCGATCTCCCCTAAAACAAAAGGTAAAGGTAGTAGATCGATCTGTAGGATCGATCTGTAAGCAAACAGAGAGTTCCTAAGATCGATCTGGTCTAGGAAGAGATCGATCTCCTCAAAGTCAGAGAGATAAGGAGATCAATCTGGGTTGATAAGAGATCGATCTTCTCACTACGAGAATACCTGGCAGATCGATCTATAGATCGATCCTGCCTCAAACAGAGAGATTGGAAGATCGATCTGCCTATTCGATAGATCGATCTGCTCTAACATTTTCAAATTGTGAGATCGATCTGCTCATATATGAGATCGATCTCCTTGCTTCAATTTACCTTGATTTTGCAGGAATTATAACTAAGAGATCGATCTGGTCAAGATGGCAGATCGATCTGGCATTCTACTGGAGGTACCAACGGCTATTTCTGCAAAAATCACAAAGGGAAAAACAGCATTAAATGCTCCAACTACCAATCCTTCAGTATATAATCAAGCATTGAAGACACTGAGAATTGAGACCATTGCTGCACATTCTGTACATTCTCAAGAGTTTAATTCCTACATTCCATTTGTCTTTACTCCTCATTTATTGAGTTTGTTGTATAAGCATGTGTGCAAAAACTATATTTGTCCTACCCATATAAAAAGCTTGATATTGTTTTCATCCTTGCTTTAAGAGAGAAGAGGATTGTTCCTCAGTGAGATAAACTTTGTAAAAGGGTGAATACATCTTTGTATAAAAAGGGTAGAGAGGTTATTCCTTAACCTGAAAAAGGGAGTGTGTAACTTTCATTGAAAGTGAGAAAGAAAGCTCTTGACAAGAAGGTCAAGGAGAGAGGACGTAGGCAAGAGATTGGCCGAACCTCTATAAACTACTGTGTTTGATATTCTCTTCCTTATCTTGCTTTAATTTGTTCCATTACATTATATTACTTATTCATTATTTGTTAATTAAGTTCAAATTAGTTTAAATTTGCCATTAACATTAGAAAACCGATTCACCCCCTCTCGGTAGAGCCAACAATTGGTATCAGAGTTAGGACTCTTTGATCACATAGAAATAACTTTCTAAGAGTTAGAAACGATCTAATGGCTCACAACAATGTAGCAACTAGTTTAGTAGGAGAGGGGCATTCTACGGTTAGGCCTCCTATGTTCAATAGTGAACATTATGCTTATTGAAAAACTAGGATGATGTTATTCATTCAAGCAAATGATTATGAGGTATGGAGGATTATCACTAAAGGACCTCAAATCCCTACAAAAAGAATAGAGGGAAGAGATATCCCTAAAGAAGAAGATGAATGGGATTCAAATGATGTTAAATGTGCTCAGCTAAATGCTAAGGCCATGCACACCCTATTTTGTGCTTTAGGGCCAAATGAATACAATAGAGTCTCCGGTTGTGACAATGCCAAACAAATTTGGGACAAATTGGTAATAACTCATGAAGGTACAACCCAAGTAAAGGAGACTAAGGTAGGAATGCTCACACATGACTATGAGCTATTTAGGATGAAAGATAGAGAGTCAATCAGTGATATGTTCACTAGATTCACTGATGTAATTAATGGATTAAAATCGTTAGGAAAAATATGCTCTAATATAGAAATGGTCAAGAAAATATTAAATAGTCTACCTAAATCATGGGAAGCTAAAGTGACTGCAATTGAGGAATCTAAGGACCCTCACGCATTGTCACTAGATGAATTAATAGGATCACTACTCACATATGAGATGAAGTTGAGAAGAAATGAAGAGCCACCCAAGAAAGAGGGAGTTGCTCTAAAATCTACTACTCAAGAGGAAAATAAAAATGAGAGTGGTAGTGAAGAAGATCTTGAGATGGCAATGTTTGCCAAAAGATTTAACAAATTCATGGAATGAGAGCAAGTGGTAGTAATAGGAGAAACCACAAGAAAGATCAAGACGAGGTAGGTAGAAAAGATACAATTGTGTGTTATGAATGTAAGAAACCAGGACACATTAAGTTTAACTGCCCTCTTCTTAAAAGGTCCAATGATAGGTTCCACAAAAAGAAGGCAATGGTGGCAACATGGAGCGACAGTGACTGCTCCGATGATGATTCAAATGAGAACAATGCCAACTTGTGCTTCATGGCTATTGAGGATGAAAAGGTAACTTCAAACCTCAATGAATACTCTTTTGATGAATTGCAAGATGCCTTTGATGATCTTGCATTAGAATATGAATGCATGAGTATGAAATATAAAAAGATAATATCTAAATTGAAGAAAGAAAATGAGTTAATGCTAGAGGACAAATTAGAATGTGAGCAGAAACTAGAAATTACAAATCTTGAAATTTGTGACCTAGGAGAAAAAAATAGTAACTTACATAATTCTTTTAATAGGTTCTATATGGTTCAACAAAAGTTAGATAATATGCTAGAAACTCAAAGGGCATTCTTTGATAAAAATGGGTTAGGATATAATGCAAAAAGTAGAGAGACTCATCTCAAAAGCTTCATTGCTAGAAAGAGCGTGAATAAACATTCAACTATTTGTTCATATTGTAATAGAAAGGGACATGCATCACATAATTGCAATATGAAGAAGACCACTCTTAAGGGAAAAATAATAAAAAGAATTTGGGTTCCAAAAAGTAATTAACTCAAAAGATATTAATGCTTTAGTAAAATGGATCCCAAAGGGATCAAGAATTGCATACACTAACCTCAAAGGACCCAAGAGAATTTGGGTACCTAAGACATAAGTTTGAATTTTAATTGTAGGTGATTGAGCATTGCCACAAAGCTAAAAGAAAGGAAGCTTGGTACTTGGATAGTGGATGCTCAAGACACATGACCGAAGATAGAAGCCACTTCAACTCATTTAAATCGAAAGTTGGTGGAGAAGTCACATTTGGGGACAACTCCAAAGGCCAAGTTGAAGGAAGTGGTTCAATAGTTAATGACTACTTTTCATTAGAAAAAGTATTGCTTGTTAGGGGTCTAAAACATAACTTACTAAGCATTAGTCAACTTTGTGACAAAGGTTACAAAGTAATTTTTGATTGCTTGAAATGTCATGTTATAGATCCTAAGTCAAATAAAGTTCTTTTCCTAGGTCATAGGCAAGGTAATATATACATTGTCTATCTTAATGAACTTAAAAATGAAAACATATGCCTAATGGTAGACAAAGAAAAAGAACCTTGGTTGTGGCATAGAAGACTAAGTCATGCTAGCATGCATGTGTTATCCAAGTTAGCTAGAAAAGATCTAGTTATAGGATTACCTAAGTTGTCTTTTGACTATGACAAAATATGTGAAGCTTGTGTTAAAGGAAAACATAAAAGGACAACATTTAAGCCTAAGAATAGTGTATCTACCACCAGGCCTCTTCAATTACTCCACCTAGATCTATTTGGACCAACTAGAACAACAAGCCTAGGTGGGAAACATTATGGATTTGTAATAGTTGATGATTACACTAGGTTCACTTGGGTATTCTTTTTTAGAGTGAAAAATGAAGCTTTAGAAAAATTCATAGCTTATACAAAAGTGACTCAAAATGAAAAAGGATACACAATAACTAGTATTAGAAGTGATCATGGCAAGGAGTTTGAAAATATAGGATTTGATGAGTATTGCAATGATCAAGGAATTAGCCATAATTTTTCATCCCCTAGGACACCACAACAAAATGGAGTAGTTGAGAGAAGAAATAGAACATTGGAAGAAATGGCTACAACCATGTTGTATGAAAATAATTTACCTAAATACTTTTGGGCTGAAGCTATAAATACATCTTGCTATATCATTAATAGAGCTATGATTAGACCCATGTTAAAGAAAACTCCTTATGAGCTTTACAAGGGTAAGAAGCCCAATATTAGCTATTTTCACCCTTTTGGCTGCAAATGTTTTGTATTAAATAATGGGAAAGATAATTTAGGAAAATTTGATGCCAAGAGTGATGAGGGAATCTTTCTAGGATATTCGTTGAATTCAAAGGCTTATAGAGTATATAACAAAAGAACATTGATGGTTGAAGAATCAATTCATGTAATATTTGATGAGTCAAATGATTTATCTAAAGATTCAACTAATGATGAGGATGTTGGAATATTTGATGAAAACTTGGAGGAAATTCCAAACTTAGAAAATGATCTATTAGAAAAACTTGACATAAATAAAGAAGATGAAGAAGAAATAGAGATATTAGAGAGAGAGTATAGAGCACCAAGAGAATTAGGATATGTAAAAGATTGTGAAATAGTAGGAGATCCAACTCTTGGAGTTAGAACTTGATCATCTCTAAGGAATATGTGTCAATATATAACCTTTGTGTCTCAAATAGAACCTAGAAATGTCAATGAAGCCTTAGATGACAATAATTGGTTCTTAGCAATGCAAGAAGAATTAAATCAATTTGAGAGAAGCAAAGTGTGGAAACTAGTTCCTAGGCCTAGTGATCACTCTATAATTGGAACTAAATGGATATTCAAGAACAAGATGGATGAAAATAACGTGATCATAAGAAACAAGGCTAGGTTAGTTACATAAGGCTATAGACAAGAAGAAGGAATAGACTATGATGAAACTTATGCATCGGTAGCTAGATTGAAAGCAATTAGAATGCTACTTGCATTTGCATGTTATAAAAACTTCAAATTATATCAAATGGATGTAAAGAGTGCATTCTTAAATGGTTTCATTAATGAAGAAGTGTATGTAGAGCAACCTCTCGGCTTTGAAAATCATGAATTTCCTGAACATGTTTTCAAACTATCTAAGGCACTCTATGGTATGAAACAAGCTCCTAGAGCATGGTATGAAAGGCTGTCAAAATTCTTAATAGAAAAAGGATTCTCAAGAGGAAAAGTAGATACTACTTTGTTTATCAAAAATAAAAATAAGGATTTACTAGTTGTTCAAGTGTATGTAGATGATATTATTTTTGGATCAACTAATGAATCTTTATGCCAAGAGTTTGCTAAGATCATGCAAGGTGAATTTGAAATGAGCATGATGGGAGAGCTCAGCTTCTTCTTGGGACTTCAAGTGAAGCAAACAAAGGATGGAACCTTCATCAATCAAGCAAAATATACTAAGGAATTGCTCAAGCGATTTGGAATGGACAATTGCAAACCTCAAGCAACTCCAATGGGCACCGACATCATGCTTGATAAAGATGAAAGTGGTAAGTGTGTAGACACTAAACTCTATAGGTCTATGATTGGTTCATTGCTCTATTTAACTGTAAGTAGACCAGATATTTTGTTTAGTGTATGCCTCTGTGCTAGATTTCAATCCTCTCCTAGGGAATCACACTTAGTAGCAACTAAAAGGATCTTTAGATACCTTAAAGACACTCCCTCTCTAGGACTTTGGTATCCTAAGGACTCCATTTTTGCTCTTCATGCATTTTCTGATGCAGACTTTGGGGGCTGTAAAATAGATAGGAAAAGCACTTCAGGTACCTGTCAATTCTTAGGGAATAGATTAATCTCTTGGTTCTCTAAGAAACAAAATAGTGTAGCTCAGTCCACAACTGAAGCTGAATACATAGCAGCAGGTAGTTGTAGTGCTCAAGTGTTGTGGATTAAACAACAAATGAAAGACTATGGTATTGACATGAAACAAGTCTCAATTAAATGTGATAATACCAGTGCCATCAATCTATCTAAAAATCCTATTCAACACTCTAAAACTAAGCACATTGAGATTAGACACCATTTTCTTAGAGACCATGTTTAGAAGGGAGATATAATTCTAGAGTACATTGACACTTTACATCAAATAGCTGATATATTCACCAAACCTCTTGATAGAGATAGGTTTTGTGTCCTTAGAGGTGAATTAGGACTCATGAATGTTCCTTAGGATTGATATGTTTCAAAATCTTTGATTTCAAGATGTTATTAAATGAGTTTTTCAATGATTTTTCTGGGTAAAAAGTATGAGAGATCTATCTTCTATCAATATAGATCGATCTCCGTACTTTAAATGAGCCTAAAGCATAAAGGTTAAAGCTAGGCAGATCGATCTTCTCACCCATAAGATCGATCTCTTTAAGCCTCTGTTAAACAGCAGATCGATCTATGCATTTGGCAGATCGATCTTCTTAAGCCTCTATCAAACAACAGATCGATCTGGGCCCGTGACAGATCGATCTCATTAAGCTTCTGTATTCTGAGGATCAATCTTGTGGTACAACAAATTGATCTCTTCAAGCTTCTGGAAATGACAGATCAATCTGTCGCCTCGACAGATCGATCTCCTGTGCCTTGGACTATAAAAACTGCTCAAAATCCCCAATTTTTAAAAATCCCAAATCTTCAAATCCCTAACCCCTATCGCACCTCAGCCCTCGATTCTTCCTTCCAGATCGATCTCAGTAAGGTCTTCGTCAAATATTTTCTTCGTTTAATGTTCTAGTAACCCACATTGCTAAATTTTTCCCAAAAATTCTTAGTCTTGTGCTAAATTTCTCACTAGGTCAATTCTAGCTACTATTCCATTAGTTAGGTTTTTAGTGAACTAGTTTTAAGATTATCTAGAGCATTTCCAGTGTCTAGAACAATACCAAGACTTAAGAGCGTAGGCCAAAAACCTCCTAGACCAAGTGGAGATCAAGGGTCCTCCTCTCAATCAAACCCTCCCTCTTCAGTCACTACCTTTAACAGGTGTTTTCAAACACCTACAAAAAGGAAGCGATATGAAGAGTATTTTTCAACAATGCCAATTAAACATTGGCGAACCATTGATTTTTCATTCCTCAATCGTATTGATTTTCCTTATCTATCCAAATCTGAAGAATTTGGGTGGCTTCCTTTCCTCAAAATCAATACCCCCGTACCCCCAAACATCATCGGGGTATTCTTTTCTAATGCCGAACTCATCTACGATCCTGATGATACCTATAAAATCCTCAATTTTAAAACATTTGTCATGTCTAAAACCTTGTCAATAAACACAACCATTCTAGCCCGAGTATTTGAGTTAAGGGATGAAGGGTTGACCGAGGAAGAAAGTGAAGTCCCTTTAGAATTCGATCTTCTCGGGGATAAGGGGAGTGACCTACCGATGCACGCAAGGTTACTCCACCTTATTATCTCATGGAATCTCCGTCCATTCGGTACTCGTCATTCCACAGTTAGGAGGTTAGATCACTTCTGGCTCCACCACATCCACTCTACAAGTCAAAAACCCAATCTTGTCCATTTTATCTATGAAGATTGGTTGAAGATCGTACGCGGCCAAGCCACCACGATAGTTTTTCCGCAACCATTGACGTATCTTCTACAACAACTTGGAGTCGACTGTAGCTGTGAAACGGGTGAAGTGCCCTCCCCAAAGAGTGTCTTAAACATTGGGACACTTCACCACATGGGGTATTACAAAGACTTTTGAAGGGATTGGAAGAAGAAACGAGGACAGCAGCCTGAGGCAGCCATGGAAGAAGACCCATCAGATGAGCCCTTGGATCCACCTGTTGCACCTACTGAGGGTCCATCTTCTTCCACTGCTCAGCCCACTGCACCTGCCCTATCACCTGCTGGCATGGAGTCGATTGTGACGATGATCATGGAGCTGAACCGGAAGATAGATGAAGGTTTTGCAAACCTTCATGCCACTCAGCAGGCGATGTTTGATGATCTGCAGGTCACTCGTACTCATGTTGAGGAACTTATGGATCGATTTCCTCCTCCGTCGTAGGACATGAATATTAGGAAAAGTTTAGTTAGTTTTCATGTTTACTCCTTGTTGTTTGAAATGACATTTGCTTGAATGAGTCTTTTATGAAATGACAGTTGTTGAGATGTTAATTATAATGGTTTATAATGTGTTATCATTTTGAAATGCCATGACAAGTTGTTGAGAAAATTAACTGACTTGATATCCGTCTTGCCATTGATATGAAAAAAAGGGGGAGAAGAATGTTAAGAGAACATGGGTTGTTTAAAACATGTTTAAATGGCTTTAAATACTTTAAAGAAACATGTCTAATGGTTTAAAGGAATGATTAAAATGAGGGGGAGCTAAGAAAGTTAAGAGGACAAAAGCCAAAAGTAAGGGGGAGCTTACAAAAAGGGGGAGTTTGTGCACAATGCAAATAGGTAACTAAACATATTTATTGAATAGGTTTTGTCATATCAAAAAGGGGGAGATTGTTGAGTTATTATATTTTGAAATGACAAAACAAGTAAATTCAATAATATAAAGATGATATAAAAACATGTTTAGAGGTTATCAGTACCAAAAATTAAGTTCTTGGAGATGAGAGATCGATTTGGTGATATGAGAGATCGATCTCCTGGGTTTTCTAGGATGAGAGATCGATCTCATGAGGTTATGAGATCGATCTGCTATGGTTTGAACCTGTACAAAGGTATAGAGGAAGCTGAGATCGATCTATAAGGGTTATAAGATCGATCTGTCTAAATACAAGATGTTGATGAGATCGATCTGGTATAGGAAGAGATCGATCTCCCCTACAACAAAAGGTAAAGGCAGTAGATCGATCTGTAAGATCGATCTATACGCAAACAGAGAGTTCATGAGATCGATCTGGTATAGGAAGAGATCGATCTCCTCAAAGTCAGAGAGATAAGGAGATCGATCTGGGTTGATAAGAGATCGATCTCCTCACTACGAGAATACCTGGCAGATCGATCTATAGATCGATCCTGCCTCAAACAGAGAGATTGGAAGATCGATCTGCCTATTCGATAGATCGATCTGCTCTAACATTTTTAAATTGTGAGATCGATCTGCTCATATATGAGATCGATCTCCTTGCTTCAATTTGCCTTGATTTTGCAGGAATTATAACTAAGAGATCGATTTGGTCAAGATGGCAGATCGATCTGGCATTCTACTGGAGGTACCCAATGGCTATTTCTGCAAAAATATCAACGGGAAAAATAACATTAAATGCTCCAACTACCAATCCTTTAGTATATAATCAAGCATTGAAGACACTGAGAATTGAGACAGCATTGTTGCACATTCTGTACATTCTCAAGAGTTTAATTCCTACATTCCATTTGTCTTCAATCCTCATTTATTGAGTTTGTTGTATAAGCTTGTGTGCAAAAGCTGTATTTGTCCTACCCATATAAAAAGCTTGATATTGTATTCATCCTTGCTTTAAGAGAGAAGAGGATTGCTCCTCAGTGAGATAAACTTTGTAAAAGGGTGAATACATCTTTGTATAAAAAGGGTAGAGAGGTTATTCCTTAACCTGAAAAAGGGAGTGTGTAACTTTCATTGAAAGTGAGAAAGAAAGCTCTTGACAAGAAGGTCAATGAGAGAGGACGTAGGCAAGAGATTGGCCGAACCTCTATAAACTACTGTGTTTGATATTCTCTTCCTTATCTTGCTTTAATTTGTTCCATTACATTATATTGCTTATTCATTATTTGTTAATTAAGTTCAAATTAGTTTAAATTTGCCATTAACATTAGAAAACCGATTTACCCCCCCTCTCTCGATAGAGCCAACACATATGTAATCCTTATGATTTCCCATGTGTACACTTGTAATGTAATATGAATCATAAGTGATGAAAGGTCCGTAAATCCGATGTACACACTTGTTATGTGAATTCGTGAGGTACACGCAAGTTTCATTAAGTATGAATAATAAGAAATGGACCTTTGTAAGTGAAAAATGTGTATTGAATGCAAAATGAGTAGTAAGGTAAATGGATATGAAGTTAGCATTGAGAAATTAGGATGAAATTGGTTAAGTATGGCTGCAGAACAAGGGGAGATCGATCTCCAATGCAAGGGAGATCGATCTTAGAGGCATTTTGAGGAAGAAAATCGATCTTCAGTTCAATCCAGATCGATCCCCTTAAGCCACGGCCTGAAGCAAATCGATCTCATTACCTTGCCAGATTGATCCATGAAGCTCTCGGCCTGGGAGAGATCGATCTTATGTTTTTCGACAGATCGATCTCCTAAGCTTGAAAACTCAATGCAAGAAAGCTAAAAGCAGCTACAGATCGATCCCTCACTAACAGAGATCAATCTCATCAATGCAATTTCTATAAAACAGGGTCTGCTGAACTGCAATTCACGGGAGAACCTCAAACATTCCATTCTAAGCAAAGTAACCTAGCTTTTCACCCTAGGAAACCATCACTTTTCATAAAAAAGGAGAAAAGCTGAGATAGGTGAGATTTCAATGCACCAATCGCATGTATGTTGAGCTATACAATTTTATGAGTATATTGATGTATATATTATTGATTTAAACATCTTAGAACATGCTTAATCTCCATGACCTATACATGGTGAAATGTGAGAAAAAGATGAGAAAGTTGAGTAGGCATGGATTTAACGATGATTTAAGTATGAATAGATGTTATTAAGCATATATACATGGTTGTAGATTGATTTGGTGAAATCCATGTGTTGAAATGAAAATGGCTGAAAGTGAGTATATGAGGTATTTGATGAAATGCCACAATGAAATAAAATCATGACCTTGAGGTATTGTAATGCTTAATAATGGTTTAATACGAATCGATAGACTCAAGGAGTCTGAGAGATCCTTGAAAACGAATTATATGCTCGAAATGAACTTATGAAAGAATAAAGTCCCATAATGGTATAACGAGGCTAAATGAGATATAAATGGCCTAAGGCATTGATTTGAATATCATGCAAGTGAAATGAAGTATATGACAATATACTTATGTGTGTAATACATCCTCACAGCTCCAGAGGATATAATTGAAGCCGATAGAGTGGATCACGAGAAGAGGGAATTGAAGGAAAATGATACCAGCATGATTCGAGGTAAGGGATTTATGCGAGCTATTAGAGATAGCTATACATATGTTTTCTCACCTGCTGTGTGCGAATGTATGCAATACGTATATAGATATTGGTATATCTAGGTGAAAACTACGTATGAGAATAAGTCTATAAGTATGAGATTGTATGACTTCTATGATTTGTTGTGAAAAGAGGTTTTGCAACCTTTTGAGAAAGAATAATAATAGACGAGCTCTCGGTTTAACCAATTTCATGAAATGCTTCCAACGAGTGATCGAAGGGAGATTTTCCCTCTCACTCATAACTATACATGGAGCCCCTTCTATTTCTTTTCTGTGTGAAAATCGTGCTAAAGCCTAGTGGCAACGATAGATTGACCAACCCCGCTCGCATGTTATTTTCAAATGGATTTTTGAGAAAAGCAAAAGAGTGCTTAATGCCTCGGGTGATGCTGTGTGTTCCACTTGAGATGCTATCATTAGATTTTTGGGAATCATGCTAGAGCCTTCGAGTATTGTTGTGTGTCTTGCTCTGACTATGCTCGCATGTAATTTCCTAGTAATATCATACTTAATGCCTCAGGTATGTTGTGTGTCTTACGTTGAGTTGCTCGCACGAGGTTTTTATGATTGTGTTGTGTGTTGAGTAAAACCGTGTTAGAGCCATCATGTATTGCTGTGTGTCTTGCATTGACCTGCTCACACGTGGTTTATGAATGTGATGTAATGAGTACAAAACCGTGCTCGAGCCGTCGTGTACTGCTGTGTGTCTTGCACTAACCTGCTCGCACGAGATTTTGAGACAATGGAAAAGGGTTATAAGGATCCACGGGAGCACGATGTACCGTGAGCGTTAGCCATGGGGTACGATGTGCCGTGATTTAAGTATGAGCTGAAGGGATGGTTGTGTCATGACCCAAATTAACTAAAAATCAGAGTAAATTTTTCGCTTTTGATTTATTATTTAATTCTTACCTTTCTCTCATCATAACCATCCTACAAACAGTTGGGCTATGATTCGATGTTAGTCACCTCTCACCTATTTATCATTCCATTTCCATATTCACATTTATATATCAGAGTTTACTATCCTTTGACTTTAATTAAATACATACACAATGGTAGTACATCACCTTCCATCCCCGACATCATATACGTTTACAGTACTATGCATTACCTGTTCAGATACAAAACTATACAAATGTGTATACCTGACTCTCGATAGGAAGCAGCAGATACCCAGATGCAAGTCCTCAGCCACTTAATAACAATTGTGAGTGCTCTGAAAAGATGGGAAATTACGGGGGGTGAGCAAACCACACGCTTAGTAAGGCAATTATGCAAGTAAGTAGATAGCTTCACTATCTACATTCTCATAATGCCATGCCCTTAAAATCCATTTCTTTTCATTAAAATCTCAAGTACAAAACCATGCATTTCATCAATGACTTAGTTTATAAAATTGTTCGTGCATATATAAATCATACTACTTATGCATCAATAGCATCTTATGTGACATCATTAAATCATACTTAGCATGAATTAAATCAAAATCATGCATTATTTCATGCGATAGAAAACAAATCGTGAGATACAATCATTTCATGAATTTATCATTAAAACATGGAAAACTCATCATGCTACTGCATTTAAATCATTTCATTTAAAACACAGTATAAAATAACCCAAAGGGGTTAAGCATCTCATAATTCAATTCCAAACTCATAAAACAATTCATTAAAATTCATTATAAAACTTCGGTTATAAAACCACCCTTCTTTCAGGGTCACATATCATAAATCATAAAATCGGGGGCTTGACCCCTCCCTCGGGTCTACCCTGATCTATCAACCACAAGTTATATCATGTGAGACAAGTAGGTGATTATATCAGTAACATCGAGGACTATGGTCATAACCTAGTGATCCCTAGCAACACGGTACCTAGTGTGCAGGGTATCACACCTGAAACGGGAGGTGGGTCGGTCCTACCCGCCAGAACAGCATAACATCAAGATTGCGAGGGCAAGGCTTACTGCCTCGTGGCTAATACCACTCCACTCCAATAATCCCCACGGTACAGCATACTCCGCATGACATACACGGTACAACGTACTCCGTGAACCCAAGCTCAGTCAGATGTTCCTGCAATAGGTCTTATCCACCCATACCATCTCTGTCTCAGTATGCACATGTGAGCATATCATCTCACTGTGACACACAGTCTACAGGAGGCTCCAACATGGCTATATGCATGTCATATAAATCCCTGTGCGAGCGAAGCTCAAGCACGACTCCATGCATATTCATGATATCAAAAAATCTCGTGCGAGCGAAGCTCTAGCACAATTTCATAAAAATCAAAAAAATCTGCATACGAGTAGCACTCCAGTACGACTTTAATATGAGTTATAAATCCATATAAAATCATGTGCGAGCAAGCTCCAACACGGTGTTATGCATCAATAAATCAAATCTCATGCGAGTTACACTCCAGCACGGCTTTATGCATAAATAATTCAAATCTCGTGTGAGTTACACTCCAGCACAGCTTTTATGCATAAATAAATCAAATCTCGTGCGAGTTACACTCCAACACGACTTTTATGCAATATCATATCAAAACTGGATGCAAGCTAAGCTCCAACATCTCTCATGCATGTCAATCATAAAAACTAGTGCGAGCAATCGCTCCAGCACCTTTTTATGCATATCAATCAAAACAGTCAAAACAGAGTGCGAGCTAGGCTCCAACTCCTCTCATGCATTTCACAATAATAAAAATCAGTGCGAGCAACCGCTCTAGCACATTTCATGCATATGATGTCACACAAGTCGGTGCAATAATTGCTCAAGCACATTTATACACACTCACAAACGCAGATATAGTGCGAGCTATGCACCAGCACTATCTGTTTCCATATAAACTTGATAGTTGGCCCATTTTCCAAAGAAATTTCATTTAAATATAAATAACACTTACGTAGTGTTATCTTGTGAAATTTATGCAATTACTGGCCAATCTATCGATTTACTTTGCTTAAAAACCAATAAAATTCTTTAATTCAAAAAATTCCTTAAATCATGCATTTCATGCATGTCATGCTTTCACCATCCTTAGGTGAACTTCCCTCAATAGGGGTAAAATAGACTTTTACCTATTCTGAGTCCTTAAAATCTTTAAACCATTTTTTAGGACCTTTGTACAATATCAATGTATACATACATATTCAGGGTATACAAAAGCTATTTAAAATACGCGTAGCTACCTCTAGCTACTCACACAATTCCCTTACCTCTTTTCTGTACAGTCTGACCTTTCCATTGATGACTCATCACGCAGTCCGATTTTCTCCCAATCCAATCTCTGGAATTGCAGATAAATATTCATCATGTCAAATACAATACAATTAATTGTATTTCATAATTTTCTGGGCTTAATTTTAAATCATTGGGCTCGTTTACCTTATTGAGCCCGATTGCACCATAATGACCCTTAGTCGACCTTAAGCCCGTTTTCCACTTATTATTCACATTATCGAGGCCTATTGGGCTCATTGAGCCCATCAGTATTTATTGAGTCTCATTCTAAACTCTCGAATAGCTTATGAATATTTACGACAATTTATCTCAATTTCCAAAATATAATTCATTTTATGCGAAAATTAAATTCGTAATTTATCTAATATGCATAACGATGCAAATTGTCGTATATAAGGGTTACTTACCCGAGATTCTATGATAGTATGCAAATCGAGACTGTCTCGACCTCTCGGTTGACTCTAATTGTCGAGCTACACAATTAAATATTTTTTCGGGTAAACTTTCAGTCAATTATTAATCAAATTAAATATTCCAAAATTTAAATCAATCAATTTCGACCGCTTACCGACTTACCCGTAGTTCGATTGCATCACTGAAATTTTTCCCAATTTTTCCCCTTTTTCTTTCCATTTTTTTTCTTTTTCCTTTTCTTTTTGGCTGAACCGGTTCGGTCCGGTTCAACCCAATTCAGACCGGTTCGATCTAGCAGTTTCAGTCTGGTTCGGTCGGTTCAGTGCCTCGTCGGTCGTTTCTCCGCCGACTTCCGCCGCTAACAGCTCCGTGGGGTCGTCCGCAGCTCGGATCTGGGGTCGGTTTCGTCCAAGGTCGCCGGAAAGTGGCTGGTCCGACCTGTTCTCCTTTACAGCGTCGATGTTTTCCTCTTTCCTTGTCGTTTGCGGCTTTTCCAGTGGTTGGGGGCCCGTGTTTCGGTGGCTGGGAGTTCTCAAGGGGTCGGGCTTCCCTCAATTGTCGGTGACCGGGCCTGAATCGGCGCCAGTCGCTGAATCCCGCTCCCCCTCTATCGGTTGCTCGATTTTCTCTCTCTTTCGCTGACGTTTCTCTCGTCGTTCGTGCTTCCATCGCTGGATTTGTCTGGGGTCGACGTCGGCAGTCTTCCCCCTCGTCGGCCGCTCCTCTGGGCTAGCCGGTGGCCGGCAAAGGGGCTCGATTCCCTCTGCTTGTTTTCTGCAGAATCGCGTTTCGCGATTTTCTGCCTTCTTTTTTTTTAATTTTATTTTTTTATAATTTATTTTAATATTATTTTAATCATTAAAATAATATTAAAATCTCAAAAATATCTAAAAAATATTATTTTATTCATTTAATCCGTAAATGAATTTCTCAGTCCGATTTTACCTTTTCGGTATATTTTTTCACTATTTTCGAGATCGTTTTTTGAGACAAAAATTCCAATTAATTCCAATAAATTCATATCTTGATCAATTTAATCCAAAATTTAATTATTTGTTCATTATTGATCAAGATTCTCAAATCCTTTATTTTTAATTAAATTTCTTGTCCCGATTAATACCGAATTTTAATCTTTTGACCGTTTTACCCTTCACGTGTTCGGGAATACCATTTCAATCCTTTTACATTTTTCATTTCGTGTTTTAAATAAAATCGGGTCTTACAAGTTGATCTGCCTCCCCAAGCGTAGGGTTCCCGTACACCTGATCAGTGTTGCTTGGAATCCGACTATGGCCATAAGTCTTTTATGTATCTGAGTGATATGACATTGTCACTACTGTGTGAGGTGACATATGTTTCCCTTGCTGTGTGTCTGGGGATATGATAACACATGAGTTATGTCTTAATACATATGGATTTACAAATGTAAAGCATTTTCTATATATGAACTGTGTGAATAGATTATACTGTGTGAAACTATGTGATACTATGTGAATATGTATATGCTCATCTAGCGAATTAATGGTTTTGCATTGAAGGAAGTTGTTTTAACGAACATGCATATTGTTTCATAAGGAAAATGAACAGATATGTATTTTAGCATGTAGATAGTGTAGTTATCTACCTGCTTTCATATTTTTCTTACTGAGCGCGTTAGCTCACCCCCTTATTTCTCCTTCACAGATTCTACGCAGTAGTGAGTATACTGCAGTCGTTCCTGCTATCGTGTTGCTCCAGTCATCCAGCCGTTAGAGAGGTATACACTTGAGATGAGAAAAATTTTGCATCTTGTAAATTAATGCACAGTAAAGTTTGTATTTGTATTTTGGGGGATGTATATAATAGAAACTGATGTAAACGCTCCCGTACTTATATATAAAAGTCCAGTTTCTATTCTACTTCATTTGTATAACTTTATTTAACTAAAATGGATGAGATATGAATTGGATATTGAATCACAGCCCAATTGTAAGTGGTAAGGTAAAGGTCACGGACTGAAAAAAAGGGTCGTGACAACCAATACATCCATCAGACCCTCCAATATTTAAATAAAATCAATAAGCATATAATATTAGCATTTAATGCATGAAAACTTCTAAAGTAAATCATCAAACATGTGTGGATAACTTAATCATTCAAGTAAGAGCATATTTGACAATTCATTCCATTCTAAACATGTTGCATGATTATAAATGATCAATTTCTATAAGGCTTTGATACAAATCATTCTATGATTAAATTATATTATTCTTAAGTTTGTGAGAAGTCATATCAAAATCTTAAGTATTTTGATGTCAACATTTTATTCCTTTTTCTACATTCTGACTCTCCTGGGTAGCAGTCACTTCTTCAACTATGTTATCAAAGCATATGTATTTCCAACTAATATTATGTTAAGCTAAGTTAGCTATTAGACTTGACATGTCTCCAGCCTTCCCAATACTCACGTTTCCAATAGGACTGCGAACCTTGATCATAGCGATTAGATCACTTCCCTTCTTGGAAGCCACGTTATGATTGCATGTTACGACTTAGATATTCGCCTCGTCTCACCTATGCTACGATTATGATTTTATGACTATGTTTTCAATATGAAATCTTATGATAAGTGTTTATTACGATTTATGTTTTTAAGTATGCTTATGAAAATAATAGATTTAAGTAAATAAGTCATGTATTTTTTATAAGTTATGAACTTATAAGGTATAAATATAGTATAGTACCTTTTAATCGAGGTGTTGGATCCGAGGAATATGCAGGTGCTCTAAAGCCCTTCACGCCCTTCAACTCTTGCGACTTTAAGGAAAATTTATGTTTTATGCTTTTTGGCTTTGTTTTCATAAGTTTGAATTGTGAGCTTGCATTAAAATGCTTTACATACTTTCCTTAGTATATGCACTTAACTAGGCGCAAACTCATCCCCTTCTTCTTTCCCTCAAGATTATCTGCATTAGATCGAGTATCACCTCAAAATAAGGCAGCGGAGGATATGTCTTCCACCCGCCACTGCTACTTTTGGTTAGAGGTATACACCCTCACTGTAAAGTTTCAATATGTTATTTCCAAATACTTGTTCATGCATAATTTATGTATTTATAACGTTGAGATGTAAACACTATGTTATTTTGGGATGTACTAAGGGCTATAATGAATATCAAATACAGCATGCCTAATATTAGATGTTAATTATAGTCTAGTTAGGATGTGATGTTATATATGTTATTTTTTATAAATATTTTTTGTCGAAGTATTACGAATTGGAGTTTAATTCAAAATTGAAAAGTAATCCAAGACTACGAAATGATCACTCGAAATCATGTCATACACTAAGACTATGACCTAAGTAATAATTTATTAATAATAATTTGGCTATGTAAGAACCTACATTGGACGCGGACAAACTCAAGTAAGAAAAATGAAAAAATTTGTTCGGGAATCTTAAGAAAGTTGGTACGCTACAATCAGTTTCAGTCCTAGCTTGTCAAATGGATTGAATGAAATCATGTCGCATCTTTGTGATCACCTTATTTTCAGTGAGCGCATTCTTCATTGACCCTAAATGAGATCTAAGGAGCAATTGCACATAATTAACAAGTAATACGAAGGGAAGTCAACAATATTGCCTCGCAAGGATTGGTGAAACTAGCCTAGTTAAGTAATGTATTAAATCATTCTAGGTATAGTCAAACAACTGGAATCACCTTTTGCAAAAATTAAGACATGTAATTATAAAACTCAAAAAGTAACAATTTTATTGAAACGGAAAAAGTAATTACTAAAAAGGCTATTAAAATAAACTAAAAAAATAAAAATTTGTTGAATTAATAGTGTTTGAAGTCCGATGGCCCACCTTTGGCCTAAAAAAATTTTGTGGCTCATTAAGTTCTTGATTTAATTTAAGAGTACAAAACTATTTATATAAATGTTTACTTGTTTAATGTGATTTATTTATAATATATTATGACAATAATTTTATATTTTCACTTTTCTTTAGTTTTACTATATATATTTTTATGTGAATCAATTGAAAAATAAATTCTTATATAATCATTAATATACAATTATATATTTTATAGCAAATATAGTAAGAAATTAAAAAATAAAATAAAAAACACCTCTTGTCAAATAATAAAAATATTTAAATGTAAAAATTTATATTTATACAAATACTTATTAAAGTTTAACTATAGTATTTTTGTTATATTTTTATTTAACTATATAAAAAGTAAAATTAATTATTATATTCAAAATTATAAAAAATATCTATACTGTATAAATTTTCAAAATAACATGAATCCAACCCACTAAACTCACCCAATTCAAACCAAATTGAATCCAAAATTAATCAAACTCGAAAATAATCGAATTCAAAAAAGCCTCACCCAATTCAAACCAAATTGAATCCAAAATTAATCAAACTCGAAAATAATCGAATTCAAAACCAAATTGAATCCAAAATTAATCAAACTCGAAAATAATCGAATTCAAAAAAACCGAATCCCAATAAAACTTGAACTAAAATTATTCGAACCCAAATTTGAAGAAACCGAATCCTAAACAGCTGGAACCTAAATAACCCAAACCCAAGCCCAAACAACTTAGACCGAACGCACGGTAGAAGTTTAAAGCATATATATCATATAACTAATACATACATTGCAATGTTGAAGTTGTACAATGCAGACAACCTTTCCCATTTTTCTACCTTTGCTTTTTTTTTTTTTCTTTTTCTTTCTGCATCTTTCTTCTTTTATATACATCTGGGTCACTATGAACCCTTATAATCAGGAATCATATGAATGTACAATTCTTTGGGGTTACCAGAAAATATCATCAACTGCTATCGAGTTGGATGGCCAATATTCTTCTTCCTCCATCTCCAACTCCATCTCAGGCTCTTCAGATCCAAACTCAGCAGACTCTATATCAGCAAGGTCCTTTAGGTCAACAATTGAAAGCTCATCTAAACGGTTTACCACCAAGTCTGCAGCCCCAAGCTCATATACAGGATGCTTGCTAGCAACAGCCACACACTTCATCTGTGCATCATGTGCAGCTTCAACTGTCTGATTAGAGTTCCCAAACACGATGCAGCGTTCAGGTATAAATTCCAGAAGCTGTGCAGCATAAACAAACATTTCCGGATCTGGCTTCCCCCGGTGAACATCCTCTGCTGCAACAATGACACTGAAGAACCCTTCAATTCCAATAGCTCGAATTGCAGTCTCGAGAACTTTTCTTGGTCGGGTAGAAACCAATGCCATTGGTATCTTGTAACGAGTCAAGGCATTTATAAAATCTTGGGATCCATTACGTATTCTATATATCCCACCTTGCAAAGCTAGGTAAATTTCTTCCTTCCTAGCAGCCATTCTTCTCAATTGTGCTGGGTCTCTTGACCAGCACAAAACTTCAGAAATTGCTTGCTCGTTCTTCATGCCTTCTATTCTTCTTAGGATAAAGGCAGGGGGTGGAGATTTTCCTTCTTCCTCAGCAAGAGCTAGCCAGGCTTGCTTCTCAAGTTGAGGATTATCTTCAATTATAACTCCTTCCCATTCAAATAAAGCAGCTAGCCAACCACAACCCATCCTTTCTTGTCGAAGCAAGGGATTCCGTAATGAAGGATTATCAGCTCTGTTCTCCGGTGGCCACAAGCCAGGCTTCCGATCTAAACTAGTATCAAGTTGATTATTCCAATTCCTTGGTGTTCTTTCTTCATCTCTGTATGCATGAACCTCTTTTGTCAGCTCCATGGCAAGCGCCTTAATGGACGAATTAATTAACCTTTCAACTCTCAGTCTTGGCAAAGGAGAGATAACAATCTTTTTACTAATGAATTCTGTGGGGGGAAACAAGCAGTTACTCGAAGATTTCTGTTTGCAGGAGACATCCTTGACGAAAATTCTTCCAAACAACGGCCGGTGACCAAGAAGTGATGATGTTGCAACTGACTCCATCAGCATCATGTTTACCAATGCGACAATATCCACAACCCAAGCTATATTCAATCTTAATAAGCTTTTATTTACCCCCAGAAAATCCTTCTGAACTCTTGCAGAATTAGTACAATACAAGCCACAGCAGTATGTACAAAAAGTATTCGACTGGTGATTGAGAACTGAGAGTCAAATTTTCCTCAAGATACACCCAGCCATCCAGATAGAGCCTAAAACAATCAAGTCAAAAGACCAGGCTCTTGTAAGAAAGCCGCACAAAGAAAATCCAAAAAAATAGTGAATAATTATAACAACCCAGTCAAATTGGAAATCCCAACCATGAAAACATCCCTTTTAGGGAAAATTAAAGATAACCCAAACAATCTTAAATGCCAGAATAAGAAGATGCACAACCATAAAAACCAAGAGAAAAGGTTATTGAAACACGATAAAATTTATGCAGAAAATATCCAACAATTATTACTTAAAAAAAAAAAACTTCAGCTCAAAATACATCTAAATAAAGAATAAAACATGAAAATAAAAGAAGTTGATGAACCTACGAAGGAAAGGGCCGCGGATGATAGATTCGACGGCTGTTATGAATAACAGAGAGCAAAATCTCCTCCTAAGAATAATATGTGAATCTCCTTTTCTATTTTATTTTTTATTCTGGTTGATGTAAAAGAAGAAGAAGAAAAAGACCTCATTTATTTGGGTGGGTGTGTGGTTTGTAATTTATATAGGGGAGATGGAAGAGAATGCTGACGATGGCCGGCGTAGAAGAGTGTCTACGATTCGAAGTTTGGATCCACTTACACGTATAATTTTTTCTTCTACGTCGTATCATTGGACCATTTCACATCAGCACATGTTTCATTACTCGCCCACATGTTTTGAACAGTATTTTGTCCCATAACTTATCGTTAATGTACAGGGTTTTATCTTGGAAAAATATCAGGATTTTTTATTTATTTTTTGAAATAATATTATAATTTTTCAAAATTTTGTAATATATTTGTTTTATAAAATAAAATACTCGCAACATAAAAAATGTTAAATGTCTTTAACCAAAATATATAAAAATATTAAATTTTTAATGGCGTCGTATATTTTATTTTCCCTTATTTTCTTGTGTGGTGAAAAGAGAATTGCTCATGTGGCGATTTTCATGGATGAAAACCTTTTTTTTGGCATTCTACACTTTAATCATATCGTTCCACCAAGGAAATGGTTTTTTTGAAAAGATTTTAACAATTTGATTTAATTATTGTTATTATTTAAAAAAATAACAAAGTTAAAGTTTGAATTATTTTTTTAACTCTTTTCTTGAAGAAAAAAAATTATAGTCAATACTAGACTAAAATTATTTATTTTTCCTCATTGTAAGTAAACCCTAAGGGTGTAAACGATACAGTGATACTCGCAAATTACTCGGGCTCGACTCGAGCAAAACTCGAATTCGACTCGATTTTAGTCGAGTCGAGCTCGAGCTCGAGCTACTCGAGCTATCGAGCGAGTAGAATTCGAGCACTTAAATACCCTACTCGAGTAGCTCGCGAGCCTAATCGAGCATCGAGTTTTTATATATTTTAATAATATAATAATATTTATATAATGATTCGAGCCTAATCGAGCCTAATCGAGTTTGAGCAAAATATCGAGCTTATATAATCGAGCTTAATCGAGCGAGCTCGAGTAGCTCGAATTTGATCTCGAGCCGAGCTCGAGTTTAAAAAATAAGACTCGATCGAGCTCGAGCCGAGTATCGAGCACCGAGTTTCGAGTCGAGCTCGAGCTCAAGCACCTCACTGTATCGACTCGACTCGACTCGATTACACCCCTAGTAAACCCAAACAACATGATTATTTTCCTTGGCGGCTCATTGAAAATCGTACCATTGTTTCTTGATCGTCGACAACTAAAGGTCCATTTCTTTTTTTTCTGATTATTTGTATTTGAAAATTTTATTTTTTATTCTGTTTTCAATATTTTGAAAATAAAAATATGTTTGGTAGTTATTGTTATGTATTAAAAATAAATACTAAATTGTTTCATATATAATAATGCAATTCATAATATAAAATTTTAAGAGAAAATAAATTGTTGTTGCTCTCAACAATAATGAAATGATGCTAATGTAATCTTCTTTGTTTTCTTTTCCACGTGTACTGAAGATTCAGTAAAAACAGGCAAGGTCAGAAAGGCGTGGCTATGTGTCCATGCGCGCGCACTCCGATACTTAAGTCAGAAAAAAGTGTTTAAGCAGAGTCTTAGTCAACCAAATAGAGTTTATGATAAGTTGCATAATAAACATATTAATTGTCATATTTTTTCATGATTTAGACTATTTTATATGCTTAATTTTTGGATTTGACTTATATTTTCTGTTTTGTATTGTAGATGAAGAAATAGGAGCAAAATGAACTAAAGTTACAATTTTTGATCAAGTCATAAAATCATGAGATATCTTGGTGTAAGACGTGGGCACGCCTAAGGCAGTGACAAGGATTGCAATCAAATATGTGAATTCAAGTCAAGATCTATCATTTGTAGTTGAAGTTAACTTAAACAGTCTAAAGATGACAAGTGAAAGATTTTTATTATTAAGGAAGAGATATGCAATGACTGTCTTTGGCAAGTGATGGAAAAAGGAAAGAAGTTTAATTGTAATCAAACTCAATCAGAGAAATTTTCTTTGGAAATAGATTCTGGGGGTTAGAAGATTTAATATTTATAGACTAAGAGTGGAAAGAGAGATAGTCTGGGATCATCATCATAGACACACAATTCTATATTTTTATTTTTTTTAGTGTTTTTTTTCTAAACTTATGGTTTGTTAAATTACGTAGTCTAGCCAAAGGATAATTAAAGTTTGGGTTCTTCAAGAATTGTGAGATCTAATTAGTTTTATCTTGTTCTTTTATATCTTTACTATTTATATATGTTCTATGCTTGTTTAAATTATTGTTTTGATTGATTGTGTAAAAAGGACCATTTGTTCAATTGTCAGGATAATATATCACCAATTAGAAACTTGAATCCGTAATTGTTTAAGAATTCTAATATAAGTGGTAAATAACATAATTGATTATAGATAGATTTTCAATTCTATGTTAAAAAGATATATAATCTAGCTTAAATGAACCTACATGTGTGTTTGTTTGTTAGAATTGGTAGTCTCTCTAGTTTTTAATGCTGTTGGTAAATTAAATCTTAAAATCGTATCTAAGGTTGTTTAACTGACAAGAGAAATAATTAGAGATCGTATCCTGATTATCGAAGAAGTAATGAGGGATAGGTTGTTAGATCGTACCAATAATCATAACCAATTTGGTAAGGATTAAAAGAACTTATTTTTGCATCAATGATCAATTCCATAAACCCACTCTAAAACTATTCCTTTGGTTTGATGCTTTCATCATATTGATTTTCTCCCAATATTTACATAGTGATTTCTTTGCGTACATTTAAATTTTTCTTTTCATTTTCATTTTCACAAATCCCTAATTATATTTTCTTTTTAAATCTTCTGCAGAAAAAATAAATCTAATGAATCTCTTGGGAAACGACCTTACTCAACTATACTACAGTTTTAATTTATTTTGAGTAGAAATTATTATTGTTGGTCTCGATAACCACCAATTTTTGGCGTCGTTACTGGGGATTGGTTTTTAATTAGATTTATTTTGATGCCCCGTTCTTTTCGTGCAGGTGAATTAATCTCGTACGAGCCTGAGATTGAAAAGACTGCTAAGAGAAATAAGAAGGAGGCTAAATTTCAGAAAGCACAAGAAGCTACCTCTTCATCCCCTGGACTGAATTTAGCATTTGATTTGGCTAATTCATCTAGTGATTTTGAAACTGAAGAAATAATGGTTGAAGAAGAGTAAACTTTAAGGCAGTTGGCTGCACCACCTGTCAATCAACAACCCCTCTGCATTCATTACCCAACTCGGCAAGGAGATTTTGAATTAAGATCAAGTTTGATCCATTTGCTTCCCAAGTTTCATGGTCTTGAGAATGAAGAGCCTCACAAGCATTTGAAAGAATTTCATGTGATATGTTCAAGTCTGAAGCCACAAGGAGTTACTGAAGAGCAAATCAAAATGCGAGACTGTTCCTTGACAAATTTTCCCCTGCTTCAAGAGCTGCCAGCATTAGAAGAAAAATATGTGGAATCAAACAGAAAGACATTGAGACTCTTTATGAATACTGGGAAAGATTTAAGCAACTCTGTGCAAGTTGTCCTCAACATGGGATTTCTGAACAACTCTTAATTCAATACTTTTATGAAGGATTGTTACACATGGAAAGAAGGATGATGGACGTAGCCAGTGGAGGTGCGATAGTGAACAAGACTCCTAGAGAGGCTAGAAATTTGATTTCCACTATGGCTGCTAACTCCCAACAGTTTGGGTTCAGACAAGACATACCTCATAGAAGAGTAAACGAGGTAAATACACATTCTCTTGAAAGTCAAATAGCTAACCTAACATTTGTTGTTCAACAATTGGCTATAGGAATGGAAAATGTGCAACAAGCTAAAGCATGCAGAATCTGTGCTGCTACTGGCCACCCAACCGACATGTGCCCCACACTTCAAGATGAACCTCATGAGCACGTAAATGCAGTTGGAGGATTTTCAGGTCCACCTCAAAGAAATTATGATCTATAGTCAAATACTTATAACCCAGGGTGGAGAAATCATCCCAACTTGAGCTACGAAGTAAGGCCTCAATTTCAGAATTCTCAATATAGACAACCCACTCCACAACAACAACAACATCAGTCATCTTCAAGTTCAGGTATGTCTCTTAAAGAAATTGTTAAATCACTTGCAACTAACACACAACAATTTCAACAAGAGACTAAGATTAGCATCAAGAAGCTGGAGGATCAAATGAGTCAGTTAGCCATTTCTGTGAATAGACTGGAATCTCAAGGAAAATTACCCTCTCAGACAGTCATCAACCCCAAACAGAATGTTAGTGCAATGACCTTGAGGAGTGGAATTGAGTTAGAGGAGTCTAGCAAGACAACCCGAAAGTGCATTCCAGAAGAAGAAGCTGAAAAGGAAGCTACTACACCTCTGCCATAGTTGGATCAATCTAAGGAATCTAATAGCGAGCAATAAAAAGTTTTTGCACCAGTTCCTCCTTTTCCTTATAGGTCACTTAAATCCAAAAAGGAAGAGGAAGAAAATGAGATTTTTGAAACCTTCCGTAAGGTCGAGGTAAATATCCCTTTACTTGATGCAATTAAACAAGTACCTCGTTATGTCAAGTTTCTTAAGGAGTTGTGCACCAACAAAAGGAAATTAAAAGGTAATGAATTTGTAAGCATGAGTGAGAATGTTTTAGCTGTCCTTCAGAAAAAGTTACCTCCTAAATGCAAGGATCCATGTATGTTTATTATCCCTTGTAAGGTAGGTAATCTTAAAGTTGAAAGAGCAATGTTAGATCTAGGAGCTTCAATTAATGTCATGCCTATGTCTATTTATAAATCTTTGAATTTGGACCATTAAAAAAGACTGGTGTGATTATTCAGCTTGCAAATAGATCTAATGTTTATCTTGAAGGTGTTTTAAAGGATGTTTTGGTGCAAGTAAATGGATTTATCTTTCCTGCTGATTTTTATGTGCTTAATATGGAGGATGATGACTCATCTAGATATTTAATTTTGTTAGGAAGGTCTTTCTTAAAAACATCTAAAACCAAAATTGATGTGCATGATGGTATACTTACAATGGAATTTGATGGAGAAATCATTAAGTTTAATATCAATGATGACTATGCGAGTTCTAGGATTTACAAGGAAAAAATAAAGGTCTCTCATGATTGTATGGTTTCTAAGAAAAATTTTTATGTTGGGCAGAAAGTTATACTATCTCATTCTAAATTAAAAATATTTCCTAGTAAATTTCGTTCTAGATAGTTAGGTCATTTTATTGTTACTAACGTGTTTCCTTGTAGTGGAATTGAAATTCAAAGTTTAGATACAGGTCAGATCTCTAAAGTCAAGGGTCATCGCTTAAAGCCTTTTTATGAAGGTTTACAAGTGCATAAAGTTGAACAAATTGGGTTGAAATGTCAAAAATACAATTGAGCATGACTATGTCTAGCCGAAGAGTTTAAAGAAAAGCGTTGTTGGGAGGCAACCCAAAATTTCTCTTTATTTTCTGTTTAGCAAATATTTTTCTAAATTTTCGTTATTTTATTAGTAGTAGATAAGATTTATGTTTGTTTTTTAGTTCTTAGAAAAAAGTAGTGTTTGCATAAGGCGTGGGCACGCCTTATGACTAGACCTCTTCTGTAAAAAACAAAAAGTTTACAGAAGAAGTGTTTTCATAAGACGTGCCACTCACCCTATTGAAAAACATCTTCTGACCCACAAAATAGATTTTACAGTAGAAGTATTTTCATAGGGCGTGCCCACGCCCTATCTAAAAACTTCTTCTATCAAAAAAAAATTACAACATATGTTTTTATTTTTATTTTTATTATTTCTCCTTCAGCTCATGTCACGCCCCAATACTACCAAAATCAGTACAAATTTTTCGCTTTTGAAAAATCTTTCTTACCTCCTCGTGACATATTCCTCTTAACAAGTCGGGCTGTGAATCAATATCGATATACTATTCAAACCATTAAGAAATATCACATGTAAACACACAAACTGATATCATTTATCATATAATAGAGTGGTCGGTATGTTTTATACATCACATGATTCTATATTTACATCCCCAAATATTCTTTCATATACAATACTGTGCTGTAAGCATACTAATACAAAATTCTGTACGTGGTGTATACCTGACAGTCGATGGGAAACAAAGATATCAGCTATGCCGTCTACTCTCTACACCCGCTATCTCTATGGTGGAAACACTGAAAGTGGGTGGAAAATGAAAGGGTGAGCTCCACATGCTCAGTAAGGCAATAATACAAACGGGTAGATAGCTATACTATCTACATGCTGATAAGAAAATCAGGATATATGTGAGCATGAGGTAAAAACAATGATATGCCATATATATAATATCATCTGTTCTAAAACAGGAAATTGGCATATTAAAAACATGGAATAATTCTCATGTGAAAACATCTCATGCTCAATGAATCAACACATTATAAAATACCCCATCTTGGTCAAAATATGATACACTCACAAATCAAAATCCATTTCAACAAAATTCTTTATTTTCAAATCTCCGTTATAAAATCACTGTCAACATCAGAAGGGATTTACATCACTACTGAGGCTCACAACTGCTCTTTGAGCGCTGCTCGTACGCAGATTTTATTGATTTCTGTTGAGTTAATGTATTTTGAAATGACAAAACAAGTTAATTCAATAATGTTAAGATGATATACAAACATGTTTAGAAGTGATTAGTACCAGAACTTAGAGTTCTGCTGATGAGAGATCGATCTGGGGTATGAGAGATCGATCTCCTGGGTTTTACTTGATGAGAGATCGATCTTATGATGGAAGAGATCGATCTGGCAAGTCTTAAATCTGTACAAAGGCATTTAGGAAGAATGAGATCGATCTGCAAGGGTTAAGAGATCGATCTGGCTAATGCTAGTGTTGAGAGATTGATCTGGTAAGGAAGAGATCGATCTCCTCAAAGTCAGAGAGCTAAAGAGATCGATCTGTGTTGTTGAGAGATCGATCTTGCTTCAAACAGAGAGTTAAGGAGATCGATCTGCCTATTCGACAGATCAATCTGCCTCATTACTTTTAAACTAACAGATCGATCTGCTAACCTATGAGATCGATCTCCTTGTGTATTTTTGCTTCAATCTTGCAGGATTTATAACTAAGAGATCGATCTGGCCAAGAAGGCAGATCGATCTGGCACTCTACTGGAGGCACCCAACGGCTAGTTTCTGCAAAAACACAACGGGAAGAATTGCATTTAATGCTCTAACTACCCATCCTTCAGTATTTAACCAAGCATTGAAGGCAAAGAGAATTAAGAGACACTATTGCTGCATATTCCAAATATTCTCAAGTTTTAATTCTTTCATTCTTTGTGTCCTTATTGCTCATTGATTGAGAATCATTGTAAAAGCTTAAGTGCAAAATAGCTACACTTGTCCTACCACTTTAAAGCATTAAATTGTATTCAGTCTTATCTTAAAAGAGAAGAGGATTGTTCCTCAGTGAGAGTATATTGTAAAGAGGCTGAATACTTTTTCTGTATTGCCAAAGGTAGTGAGGTTATTCCTTAACCTGTAAAAGGAAATTTGTAAGCTCTATTGAAAGAGAGAAAGAAAGCACTTGACAAGAAGGTCAAGGAGAGAGGACGTAGGCAAGAGTTGGCCGAACCTCTATAAGTGACTGTGTTTGTTTCTCTTCCCTTCTCTCTGCATTAAATTATTATATTGCACTGTTTTATTCATTATCATTTGTGTTTAAATTGTAATTAATTTAAAATCTGCCATAGTTGTTAGAAAACCGATTCACCCCCCCTCTCGGTAGAGCCAACAATTGGTATCAGAGCTAGGACTCTTTAATCACGTAGGAACAACTTCCTAAGAGTTAGAAAACGATCAAATGGCTCTTAACAATGTAGCAACTAGTTTGATAGGAGAGGGGCACTCCACGGTTAGACCTCCCATGTTCAATGGTGAACATTATTCATATTGGAGGACTAGGATGATGCTATTCATTCAAGCAAATGACTATGAAGTATGGAGAATTATAGTTAAGGGACCTCAAATCCCTACAAAGAAAATAGAGGGAAGAGATATCCCCAAAGAAGAAGATGAATGGGATTCTAATGACATTAAATGTGCACAACTAAATGCTAAAGCTATGCACACATTATTTTGTGCTTTAGGTCCTAATGAATATAATAGAGTCTCCGGGTGTGATAATGCCAAGCAAATATGGGATAAATTGGCAATAACTCATGAGGGTACAACCCAAGTGAAGGAGACAAAAGTAGGTATGCTCACACATGATTATGAGCTTTTTAGGATGAAGGAAGGAGAATCGATTAGTGATATGTTCACTAGATTTACAGACGTAATTAATGGACTAAAATCCTTAGGAAAAATATATTCTAACATTGAAATGGTAAAGAAAATTTTAAATAGCTTACCTAAAGCATGGGAAGCTAAAGTGACAGCAATAGAGGAATCTAAGGATCCACACACATTGTCCTTAGATGAATTAATAGGTTCCTTGCTAACTTATGAGATGAAGCTTAAAAGAAATGAAGAGCCACCCAAGAAAGTGGGTGTTGCTCTAAAATCCACTGCTGAAAAGGAGATTAAAAATGAGAGTGGCAGTGAGGAGGATATTGAGATGGCAATGTTTGCCAAAAGATTTAATAAATTCATGAGGATGAGAGCTGGTAATAGCAATAGGAGAAACAATAGGAGAGAACAAGAGGAAGTAGGTAGAAAAGACTCTATTGTGTGTTATGAATGTAAAAAACCTGGACACATAAAGTTTAACTGCCCTCTTCTCAAAAGATCTAATGATAGGTTTCATAAAAAGAAGGCAATGGTAGCAACATGGAGTGACAGTGACTGCTCCGATGATGAATCAAATGAGGACATTGCCAACCTATGCTTCATGGCAATTGATGATGATGAAAAGGTAACTTCTAATATCAATGAATACTCTTTTGATGAACTGCAAGATGCATTTGATGATTTAGCATTAGAGTATGAATCTATGAGCATGAAGTATAAAAAGTTAACATCTAAATTAAAAAGGGAAAATGAGATAATGTTAAAAGATAAATTGGAATGTGAGAAGAAACTAGAAATTGCAAATTTAGAAATTTGTAACCTTAAGGAGAAAAATAGCAATTTACATAACTCCTTTAATAGATTTCACATGGGGCAACAAAAGCTAGATAGCATGTTAGAAACCCAAAGGGCATTTTTTGACAAAAATGGCTTAGGGTATAATGCACAAAGTAGAGAGACCCATCTCAAGAGTTTTATTGCTAGGAAGAGCATGAATAAACCTGCAATTACTTGTTCATATTGTAATAAGAAGGGACATAAGTCACATTATTGCAATATAAAGATGAGGAATCTTAAAGGAAAAATTGTAAAAAGGATATGGATTCCAAAAGAGGTAATTCATTCCAAGGACTGCAATGCTTTAGCAAAATGGATCCCAATGGGATCAAGAATTTCATTTACTAACCTCCAAGGACCCAAGAGAATTTGGGTACCTAAGACTTGAGTGTGTTTATTTTTTTTTTTTGTTGTAGGTGATTGAGCATAGCCACAAAGCTAAAACAAAAGAAGCTTGGTACTTAGATAGTGGATGCTCAAGGCACATGACGGGTGATAAAAGCCATTTCAATTCCTTCAAATCGAAAATTGGTGGAGAAGTCACTTTTGGGGACAACTCCAAAGGCCAAGTGGAAGGAAGTGGATCAATAGGTAATGATCATTTCTCTTTAGAAAAAGTATTACTTGTTAGGGGTCTAAAGCATAACTTACTAAGCATCAGTCAACTTTGTGACAAAGGTTACAAAGTAATTTTTGATTGCATGAAATGTAATGTTATAGATCCTAAGTCAAATAAAATTCTTCTTCTAGGTCATAGGCAAGGTAACATATATATAGTCTACCTTAATGAACTCCAAAATGAAAACATATGCTTAATGGTAGATAACCAAAAAGGAATCTTGGTTATGGCATAGAAGACTAGGTCATGCTAGCATGCATGTGCTATCCAAATTAGCTAGAAAGGATCTAGTTATAGGCTTACCCAAAATACCCTTTGATCATGAAGAAATATGTGAAGCTTGTGTTAAAGGAAAACACAAGAGAACAACTTTTAAGCCTAAGAATAGTGTATCCACCACTAGGCCTCTTCAATTACTGCATTTAGACTTGTTTGGACCAACTAGAACCATAGCCTAGGTGGAAAACACTATGGTTTTGTAATAGTTGATGATTACACTAGATACACTTGGGTGTTCTTTTTGAGAGTAAAAAATGAAGCCTTAGAGAAATTCATAACTTACTCAAAAGTGACTCAAAATGAAAAAGGATATACAATAACAAGTATTAGAAGTGATCATGGCAAAGAATTTGAAAATATAGGATTTGATGAGTATTGCAATGATCAAGGAATTAGCCATAATTTTTCAGCCCCTAGGACACCACAACAAAATGGTGTAGTTGAGAGAAGAAATAGAACTTTGGAAGAGATGGCTAGGACCATGTTATGTGAAAATAACTTGCCAAAGTACTTTTGGGCTGAAGCTATAAACACATCATGTTATATAATTAATAGAGCTATGATAAGACCCATGCTAAAGAAAACTCCTTATGAGCTCTACAAAGGCAAGAAGCCTAACATTAGTTACTTCCATCCTTTTGGCTGCAAATGCTTTGTTCTAAATAATGGAAAAGATAACTTAGAAAAATTTGATGCCAAGAGTGATGAGGGAATATTTCTAGGATATTCATTGAATTCAAAGGCCTTTAGAATATATAACAAAAGAACATTAGTGGTTGAAGAGTCTATTCATGTTATATTTGATGAATCAAATAATATATCTAAAGATTCAACCAATGATGAAAATGTTGGAATATTTGATGAAGGCTTAGAAGATGACTTTCTAGAAAAACTTGACTTGAATAAAGAAGATGAAGAAGAAATAGAGGTTTTAGAAAGAGAACCTAGAGCACCAAGAGAGTTAGGATGTAAGACCCAATATTTTCGAGTGCATTTAAAAATGCAAAAGGACTAAAATGGTATTCCCGAAAATTTGCAAGGGCAAAATGGTCGAAAGACTAATATTCGGTATTAATCGGGACAAGAAAATTTAATTAAAAATAAGAGAATGAGAAATCTTGATCAATGACGAAGAAATAATTAAATTTCGGGTTAAATTGATCAAGATATGAATTTATTGGGATAAATCAAAATTTTTGTATTGAAAAATAATCCCGAAAATAATCGAAAAATATACCGGAAAGGTAAAATCGGACTGAGAAAATTATTTACAGATTAGATGAATAAAATATAATTTTTAAAAGATATTTGTGTATTTTAATATTATTTTATTGATTAAAATAATATTAAAAATAAATTATAAATAAATAAAATGAAATTGAAAAAAAAAAAAAAAAAAAAAAAAACAAAAAAAAAAAGAGAAACGAAAGTCTGAAACGTGAAACAGAAAGAAAAGAAACAGAAACAGAGAAGAAGAAACGCGAAAGGCGAAACCGAGGAAGAGACGCCGGATGAGCCACCACCGGCGAGGCTGAGGGGCCGGTGAGGGTCGGCGAAGGTCGACCGACCTCGGGCGAACCTCCAGCAACCCAGACGCGCGCCGAGAACGGCGAAAATCGTCGGAAACGGAGGAGAAGACCGCGGGGGAGAGAACCCCGATTCGCCGGCGATGGGGCTGATTAGACCCCAGCCGAGGCCCGATTTAGGAAGCCCAGGCCATGGCGCGCCGAACGGCACCGAAATCGCACCGGGAACCGGCCGGACGGCGCCGGAACGGCAAAATGATGGGTGAACCGGACTGAACCGGCGGTCTGAACCGGACCGGACCGGTTCAGCCAAAAAGAGAGGGAAAAAAAGGAAGAAAAAGGGAAAAAGAAAAAGAGAAAAAATTGGGAAAAATTCCTGTGATGCAATCGAGCTTCGGGTAAGTCGGTAAGCGGTCAAATTGACCGATTTAATTTTTAGAATATTTAATTTGATAAATAATCGACTGAAAGTTTACCCGAAAATATATTTAATTGTGTAGCTCGACAATTGGCATCCACTGAGAGCTCGAGACAGCCTCGATTTGTGTACGATCATGGAATAACGGGTATGTAACCCTTATTTACGACAATTTTGCATCGTTATGCGTGATTGATATTTAACGCATAAATTATGGATTTAATTTTCGCATAAATGAATTAAATTCTGAAAATTGGATAAATTGTCGTAAATAATTCATAAGCTGTCTGAGAATTTAGAACGAGGCTAAATAAATTACTGATGGGCCCAATGAGCCCCATTGGCCTCGATAAAGTGTGGTAAAACGGGCTTAAGGCCGATTAAGGCCCATTAAGGTGCAATCGGGCCCAATATGGGAAAACAGGCCCAATGATTTAAATTAAGCCCAGAAAATTGTGAATACAATTAATTGTATTGTAATTGACCTGATGAATATGTATCCGCAGTGCCGGAGATTTGAATTGGATTCAGAGCAAATCGGACTGCGTGACGAGTCATCAGAGGAAAGGTCAGACTGTACAGATAAATGAGGTAAGGGAATTGTGTGAGTAGCTAGAGGTAGCTACGCATATTTTAATAGTTTTTCTGTACACTGAGTATGTATGTATACATGGATATTGTATAATGATCCTAAAAATGGTTTGAATGATTTTAAGGATCGAAATAGGTGAAATGTCTATTTTACCCCTATTGAGGGAAGTTCACCTAAGGATGGTGAAAGCATGACATGCATGAAATGCATGATTTAAGGATTTTTGATGATTAAGGAATTTTATTGGTTTTAATCAAAGCAAAGCGATAGATTGGCCAGAAATTGTTTAATTTCACAAAATAACACTACGTAGGTGTTATTAATAATTAAATGGAAATTTCTTTGGAAAACGGCCAACTATCAAGTTTATATGGAAACAGATAGTGCCGACACGTAGTTCGCACTATATCTGCGTTTGTGAATGTGCATAAATGTGCTTGAGCAATTGCTCGCACCGACTTGTGACATCATATGCATGAAATGTGCTAGAGCATGGTGCTCGCACTGATTTTTAATATTGTGAAATGAGAGCTGCTGGAGCCTAGCTCGCACTCTGTTTTGACATGTTTTGACATGTTTTGATTTGTTTTGACGTGGTATGCATAAAATAGTGCTGGAGCGATTACTCGCACTACTTTTAATGATTTGACATGCATGAGAGATGCTGGAGCTTAGCTCGCATCCTGTTTTGATTTAATATTGCATAAAGCCGTGCTGGAGTGTAACTCGCACGAGATTTGATTTAGTTATGCATAAAGCCGTGCTGGAGTATAACTCGCACGAGATTTGATTTACTTGAGCATTCATTTGTGCTGGAGCGTTGCTCGCACAAAGTTTTATATGGTTTTCATAATTCATTTGAATGCCGTACTGGAGTTTTTCTCGTACGAGGTTTTCACTGAATTTATATACATATCCGTACTAGAGCGTTGCTCGTACGTGGAACTTACATGAAATTATAATCAGTTTAAGTCGTACTGGAGCGCTGCTCGTACGCAGATTTCACTGATTTTTATGAAACCGTGCTAGAGCTTCGCTCGCACGAGATTTTCAGATTTCATGAATATGCATGGAGCCGTGCTTGAGCTTCGCTCGCACAGGGATTTATATTACATGCATATAGCCGTGTTGGAGCCTCTTGTAGACTGTGTGTCACAGTGAGATGATATGCTCACACGTGCATTCTGAGACAGAGATGATATGGGTGGATAAGACCTATTACAGGCACCCCTGACTGAGCTTGGGTTCACGGAGTACTTTGTACCGTGTATGTCACGCGGAGTACGCTGTACCGTGGGGATTGTTGGAGTGGAGTGGCATTAGCCACGAGGCAGCAAGCCTTGCCCTCGCAATCCTGGTGTTATGCTGTTCTGGCGGGTAGGATGACCCACCTCCCGTTTCAGGTGTGATACCCCGCACACTAGGTACCGTGTTGCCAGGGATCACTAGGATATGGCCATAGTCCTCGATGTTACTGTTAATTACCTGATTGTCTCACATGATATAACTTGTGGTCTGTTAGACCAGGGTAGACCCGAAGGAGGGGTCAGGCCCCCGATTTGATGATTTGATGATTTCAGATGATTTTATGATATGTGACCCTGAAAGAAGGGTGGTTTTATAAATCAAGTTTTATAATGAAATATAACGAATTGTTTTATGAGTTTTGAGATGATTGACCTAGAGGGGTTATTTTATACTGCGTTTTAAATGAATTGATTTAAATGCAGAGGCATGATGTGTTTTTCCATGCTTTCATTTGAAATTCATGTTTTGTCTTACATGGTATGAAAGATTGCATGATCTTGATTAAATTCATGCTTAATATGATTTAATGATGTCACATAAAATGCTTTGAATGCATGAGTTACATGATTTATATATGCACAAATAGTTTTGGATGAACTATGGCATTGAATATGCATGACTTTGTGCTTGATGATTTTAATGAAAAGAAATGGATTTAAGGGCATGGCATTATGAGCATGTAGATAGTGGAGCTATCTACTTATTTGCATAATTGCCTTACTGAGCGTGTGGTTTGCTCACCCCCTTATTTTCCCATCTTTTCAGAGCACTTGAAATAATTATTGAGCGGCTGAGAACTTGCATGTATTGATATCCGCTGCTTGCTGCTTCCCATCGAGAGACAGGTATACACATTTGTATGGTTTTGTATCTAAATATGTAATGCACAGTACTGTAAATGGATATGATGTCGGGGATGTAGAGTCATGTAAATACCATTGGGTATGTGTTTATTTAAAGTCAAAAGGATAGTAGACTCTGATATATGATTATGGGAATGAAATGTTAAATAGTGTGAGGTGACTAACACCGAATCATAGCCCAACTGTGTTGTAGGATGGTCACGACGAGAGAAAGGTAAGAATTAAATAATAAATGAAAAAGCAAAAAAAAATTTACTCTGATTTTTAAGGTAATTCGGGTCGTGACAGGTTTAATGGTATCAGAGCTTGAGTTGGCCTGATATGAGTCGGTGTTAGTGGTTAAGAAAGTTTACATCCCCATGTACTGTGCATTATTTAGATACAATTGTGTATATCGAGATGGAAGTGCAGCTAAGAATTTGGTTTTAAATGCAAGAATAGACTCATTGACTGATAGCCGCTATGGTTGAGAGGCGAGTACACGAGCTCAAGGCCGTTGAGGTAGGCCCATGAGTTGTACTGAGTCGCCACATGAGACTTGAGATGAGATTGACGTGGAGGCTGGTTGATCATGCCCCACAGAGTCCGATAGAGAGATCGGATAGAGTCTGACAGAGAGATCGGACAGTATTGAGATACGCTTCGCAAGGTTGGAGCGAAGGGGGAGAATATTTTGAGAGCTAATTACTCAGAATATGTATGATATTTGAGGGCGAGTTGGAACATTGATGAAAGTTCGCTCGACCCATTTGAAGATTTCGACATCCAGAATGGACATGAAAAATAATTTCAGATGTATTCCGGTGACAGAATATCCCGGACAGTGTTTAAAAGAAAATTACAAATAACATTATTTACTCTGACCCAGAGGAACATGTTGATTGACGAGTATAATACTCAGTTTATATTCCTGGGCAGATGTGACTCGGACACGATAAACAGTGAGAGTCGAGATGTCTGAAAGTTCATGGAAGGACTCAGATTATCAATTAGAGTCCGATTTGTCTGTTAGACATCACTACCTATGCCGAGGCAGTGCGCAGACTACAGTTGTGTAAATAAGATTATAAATTGCGCGCCTCTGAGATTGAGAAAGGTAGTAAAGGCTGAAATTGAGACAAAAAGAGAATAGAGGATGACAAGAATGTCAGAACGGGAAAAAAAGTAGTTTGGTAAAAGCTTAGAGCTGATAAATCACGGGGTAAGTTGATTGATAAACCCCAGTATATCTAATTTTAATACTTTTGAGGGGTATTATGATTTGAGGACCGCAACCTGCTACGGAGCATTGTAAACAGTATAACAGAGTAGCAGTGTGAACAGTGTAAGATGTGTGGTAGTTATCACGAAAATCAGATGTTGGATGAAGGCGAGTGTATGCCTTGGACCAGGACACTATTGATGTTTCATAGGATGTGGTGGAAGATACCACACTGGTTGTGAATAATGAAATAATTATTTTAATTGATCCTGGTGCCACGCATTTATTCATACCGCCTTCAGTTGCTTATAAGTTAGTGAAAAAAATGTGAAGCCTATACCTTTAAGCATGAAGAGGATGATAGTTAGTTGATTTTCACTAACTGAATATGGGTATAGGGATTGTAAGTTGAAAATAGGGGAGAAAATATCACTGAAAAGTGTATTGTAACTTGACAAGTAAGGAAAGAGTTTGTCACAAGTGATATATAAAAGGAGATATATTGGAATAAGAGACGTATGCAAGGTAAGGATATCCTTGATATGCAAAGTAAATTGGATTAAGCGGTATGTAGTCAAGTCTGAGGGATAATAAAGGTATTTTAAAATACTTCCCTGCCTGAAGATTTGACAGCGTCTGGAAGCGCACGCATAATCTATAGATTGAATTCGACGGTCATAATATATACATTAAAATTTGGGTACCTTTGCTGGTACGATAAAGAAATATAGAATTTGATTAATCAAGAAGGTTTAAAATTTAAAATTTTATAAAAAAAGCCGTCAATATAAGAGGAAAGAAATGACGTGAGCTAGTATCTTGAACGAAAGCTATTTCGAAATGACATTGTACGTTTATGCGTACATAGGTCAAGTATATGAAAAATTGAAATATTGAGTAGAACTCAACTACGTTAAGGTATTTGAACCTTACCTGGACCGATAGGGTTATCGTTTTTAATGATGATATTATGATGTATTCGAAGTCCAGGAAAGAGTATGAGTAGCAACAGGAAACTGTCTTACAGACAAGGTGTTATGAGTTTCTTGAAATGAGTTGCTCAGTTGACACGTCTCATTCGGGAAAAGATTTCATACGAGTGTTATGATAAGTATGAAAATAGCTTCAATGAGTTTTGGTATATTGGAGTAATGAACTGACCACCGTAAGTATTCTTACTATAACTAACAGCTCAAGAGGTTTCAGTGTGTATGGATACCTCCAAATAAGGATTGAGCTATGTATTGATGTAAATGGGAAGATAGTCGTTTATGGATCCAGATAATTCAAGGACCTGAGAGAAACTATCCGACCCATGATTTAGAGTTGGCAGCCGTAGCGTTTACACTAAAGGTATGGCGCCACCACTTATATGGTAAGAAATTTCGGATATGCACTGATCGTAAAAGCCCCGAGTATCTGTTTTCACAGAAAGAGTCGGATGAGATAACCAAGAGGGTTAGAGCTTCTAAGGATTATGATTGTGAATATTGTACCACCCAAGAAAGGCTAATGTAAAGGCTGATGCTTTAAACAGAAAGAGCCTCGAGATGGTATCACATAAGATGGTCAGGGAGCGAGAGCTGCTAGAGCAGTGTGAACCTCAGTAGTGATGTGATTCCTTCTGATGATGACGGTGATTTTGTGACAGCTAGCCTGAGGTTAGAACCGGATTTGTGTGACCGGATTTGTCAGGTTTAGCGTGATGATCGGCATGGTGTCGATAGTGTGGGTCAGATTCAGAAGGGTATAGTGACAGAGTTCACAGTGAGTGATGATGACTCACAGAGGTTCAGAGACAGTATAAGTGCTCCTCAGGACCATAGTTGATAAGAAAGTGCTATTGTCAGAAGCTCACTCTTCGGGATATACAGTGCATCCGAGAAGTAATAAATATATCAGAATCTCTGAAAAGGGTATTGGTGGTCAGATATGAAAAGAGATATTGTAGAGAATTGCGGAAAAGTGTCTCGTATGTCAGCAGAGTAAGGTAGAGTAAAAGAAGTTGCAGGGTTATTGCAGCCTCTACCTATATTGACACGGAAATGGGAACAAGTTACCATGGATTTCGTGATGGGTTACAGAGGACCCGAATGAATCTCGAGGCTATCTAGGTGATAGTTGATAGATTGATTTAGTTACCCACCTTCTGGTTATGAAAATCCCTAGATACTCTAAGTGTATAGGCGGATTTATGTGTGTGGAATATTGTGAAACATTGTGTAGCGTTCCAGTGAGCATGGTATCAGATAGGGATTCCCGCTTCACTTTCCACTTCTGGGAATATGTTCTTGGAAGCTATGGGACCCTGATTGCGTGTTAGCACAGCTTCCACCCTCAGACAGATGGTCAGTCAGAGAGGACTGTACAGGTTCTGGAGGATGTGATGAGAGCGTGTGCCATTGATTTTATGAGCTCCTGGGATGATTAGTTGCTATTAATCAAATTCGCCAATGATGACAGTTGTCACTTGAGTATCGGGATGAGATTAAATGAGGCATTGTATGGCCATAGGGAGTTGTTCCCTGACTTGGATAAGAAGTGGGTGACAGATAGAGAGTTGTTCCCGAATTAGTAAGACAAACCTCTGAGTATGTTCAGTTGATTTGAGAGAGATTAAGAACACCTCAGAGCAGACAGAAAAACTATGCTGACAAGAGACAGGAAATCATTGAAATTCACGAAGGGTGAATCATTACTGTTGATAGTTACTTGTCCTAAGAGCTTAAGGACGTAACGATATTCGGATAAGAGATTGGACAAAGTGGAAGGTAAGACCTATAGGTTGGTATTACCACTTGAATAAACAGGCATCCACAATGTGTCCTATCTTTTGATGCTTAAGAAATAATATCCGGATCCGATATATGTGATCGGATATGAACTCCAACAGTTTAGCTCAATGAAAGAGTAATGTATGAAATCGAGTTGGTTATTAAAAATGGAAAGAGAAAGTGTTGAGGGTTAAGATGATCTCCCTAGTTAAGTATGATGGTAGTATTACACTCCGGAGAAGGTCACTTGAGGATGACAGTATATGATACGATAGATGTACCCGGAGTTAATTATGGACTCATATTACTTGGTTCTAATTTGGAGGACCAAATTTCTTAAGTGGGGGAGATTGTAAGACCCAATATTTTCGAGTGCATTTAAAAATGCAAAAGGACTAAAATGGTATTCCCGAAAATTTGCAAGGGCAAAATGGTCGAAAGACTAATATTCGGTATTAATCGGGACAAGAAAATTTAATTAAAAATAAGAGAATGAGAAATCTTGATCAATGACGAAGAAATAATTAAATTTCGGGTTAAATTGATCAAGATATGAATTTATTGGGATAAATCAAAATTTTTGTATTGAAAAATAATCCCGAAAATAATCGAAAAATATACCGGAAAGGTAAAATCGGACTGAGAAAATTATTTACAGATTAGATGAATAAAATATAATTTTTAAAAGATATTTGTGTATTTTAATATTATTTTATTGATTAAAATAATATTAAAAATAAATTATAAATAAATAAAATGAAATTGAAAAAAAAAAAAGAAAAAAAAAAAGAAAAAAAAAAAAAAAAAGAAAAAAGTCTGAAACGTGAAACAGAAAGAAAAGAAACAGAAACAGAGAAGAAGAAACGCGAAAGGCGAAACCGAGGAAGAGACGCCGGATGAGCCACCACCGGCGAGGCTGAGGGGCCGGTGAGGGTCGGCGAAGGTCGACCGACCTCGGGCGAACCTCCAGCAACCCAGACGCGCGCCGAGAACGGCGAAAATCGTCGGAAACGGAGGAGAAGACCGCGGGGGAGAGAACCCCGATTCGCCGGCGATGGGGCTGATTAGACCCCAGCCGAGGCCCGATTTAGGAAGCCCAGGCCATGGCGCGCCGAACGGCACCGAAATCGCACCGGGAACCGGCCGGACGGCGCCGGAACGGCAAAATGATGGGTGAACCGGACTGAACCGGCGGTCTGAACCGGACCGGACCGGTTCAGCCAAAAAGAGAGGGAAAAAAAGGAAGAAAAAGGGAAAAAGAAAAAGAGAAAAAATTGAGAAAAATTCCTGTGATGCAATCGAGCTTCGGGTAAGTCGGTAAGCGGTCAAATTGACCGATTTAATTTTTAGAATATTTAATTTGATAAATAATCGACTGAAAGTTTACCCGAAAATATATTTAATTGTGTAGCTCGACAATTGGCATCCACTGAGAGCTCGAGACAGCCTCGATTTGTGTACGATCATGGAATAACGGGTATGTAACCCTTATTTACGACAATTTTGCATCGTTATGCGTGATTGATATTTAACGCATAAATTATGGATTTAATTTTCGCATAAATGAATTAAATTCTGAAAATTGGATAAATTGTCGTAAATAATTCATAAGCTGTCTGAGAATTTAGAACGAGGCTAAATAAATTACTGATGGGCCCAATGAGCCCCATTGGCCTCGATAAAGTGTGGTAAAACGGGCTTAAGGCCGATTAAGGCCCATTAAGGTGCAATCGGGCCCAATATGGGAAAACAGGCCCAATGATTTAAATTAAGCCCAGAAAATTGTGAATACAATTAATTGTATTGTAATTGACCTGATGAATATGTATCCGCAGTGCCGGAGATTTGAATTGGATTCAGAGCAAATCGGACTGCGTGACGAGTCATCAGAGGAAAGGTCAGACTGTACAGATAAATGAGGTAAGGGAATTGTGTGAGTAGCTAGAGGTAGCTACGCATATTTTAATAGTTTTTCTGTACACTGAGTATGTATGTATACATGGATATTGTATAATGATCCTAAAAATGGTTTGAATGATTTTAAGGATCGAAATAGGTGAAATGTCTATTTTACCCCTATTGAGGGAAGTTCACCTAAGGATGGTGAAAGCATGACATGCATGAAATGCATGATTTAAGGATTTTTGATGATTAAGGAATTTTATTGGTTTTAATCAAAGCAAAGCGATAGATTGGCCAGAAATTGTTTAATTTCACAAAATAACACTACGTAGGTGTTATTAATAATTAAATGGAAATTTCTTTGGAAAACGGCCAACTATCAAGTTTATATGGAAACAGATAGTGCCGACACGTAGTTCGCACTATATCTGCGTTTGTGAATGTGCATAAATGTGCTTGAGCAATTGCTCGCACCGACTTGTGACATCATATGCATGAAATGTGCTAGAGCATGGTGCTCGCACTGATTTTTAATATTGTGAAATGAGAGCTGCTGGAGCCTAGCTCGCACTCTGTTTTGACATGTTTTGACATGTTTTGATTTGTTTTGACGTGGTATGCATAAAATAGTGCTGGAGCGATTACTCGCACTACTTTTAATGATTTGACATGCATGAGAGATGCTGGAGCTTAGCTCGCATCCTGTTTTGATTTAATATTGCATAAAGCCGTGCTGGAGTGTAACTCGCACGAGATTTGATTTAGTTATGCATAAAGCCGTGCTGGAGTATAACTCGCACGAGATTTGATTTACTTGAGCATTCATTTGTGCTGGAGCGTTGCTCGCACAAAGTTTTATATGGTTTTCATAATTCATTTGAATGCCGTACTGGAGTTTTTCTCGTACGAGGTTTTCACTGAATTTATATACATATCCGTACTAGAGCGTTGCTCGTACGTGGAACTTACATGAAATTATAATCAGTTTAAGTCGTACTGGAGCGCTGCTCGTACGCAGATTTCACTGATTTTTATGAAACCGTGCTAGAGCTTCGCTCGCACGAGATTTTCAGATTTCATGAATATGCATGGAGCCGTGCTTGAGCTTCGCTCGCACAGGGATTTATATTACATGCATATAGCCGTGTTGGAGCCTCTTGTAGACTGTGTGTCACAGTGAGATGATATGCTCACACGTGCATTCTGAGACAGAGATGATATGGGTGGATAAGACCTATTACAGGCACCCCTGACTGAGCTTGGGTTCACGGAGTACTTTGTACCGTGTATGTCACGCGGAGTACGCTGTACCGTGGGGATTGTTGGAGTGGAGTGGCATTAGCCACGAGGCAGCAAGCCTTGCCCTCGCAATCCTGGTGTTATGCTGTTCTGGCGGGTAGGATGACCCACCTCCCGTTTCAGGTGTGATACCCCGCACACTAGGTACCGTGTTGCCAGGGATCACTAGGATATGGCCATAGTCCTCGATGTTACTGTTAATTACCTGATTGTCTCACATGATATAACTTGTGGTCTGTTAGACCAGGGTAGACCCGAAGGAGGGGTCAGGCCCCCGATTTGATGATTTGATGATTTCAGATGATTTTATGATATGTGACCCTGAAAGAAGGGTGGTTTTATAAATCAAGTTTTATAATGAAATATAACGAATTGTTTTATGAGTTTTGAGATGATTGACCTAGAGGGGTTATTTTATACTGCGTTTTAAATGAATTGATTTAAATGCAGAGGCATGATGTGTTTTTCCATGCTTTCATTTGAAATCCATGTTTTGTCTTACATGGTATGAAAGATTGCATGATCTTGATTAAATTCATGCTTAATATGATTTAATGATGTCACATAAAATGCTTTGAATGCATGAGTTACATGATTTATATATGCACAAATAGTTTTGGATGAACTATGGCATTGAATATGCATGACTTTGTGCTTGATGATTTTAATGAAAAGAAATGGATTTAAGGGCATGGCATTATGAGCATGTAGATAGTGGAGCTATCTACTTATTTGCATAATTGCCTTACTGAGCGTGTGGTTTGCTCACCCCCTTATTTTCCCATCTTTTCAGAGCACTTGAAATAATTATTGAGCGGCTGAGAACTTGCATGTATTGATATCCGCTGCTTGCTGCTTCCCATCGAGAGACAGGTATACACATTTGTATGGTTTTGTATCTAAATATGTAATGCACAGTACTGTAAATGGATATGATGTCGGGGATGTAGAGTCATGTAAATACCATTGGGTATGTGTTTATTTAAAGTCAAAAGGATAGTAGACTCTGATATATGATTATGGGAATGAAATGTTAAATAGTGTGAGGTGACTAACACCGAATCATAGCCCAACTGTGTTGTAGGATGGTCACGACGAGAGAAAGGTAAGAATTAAATAATAAATGAAAAAGCAAAAAAAAATTTACTCTGATTTTTAAGGTAATTCGGGTCGTGACATAGGATATGTAAAAGATTGTGAAATAGTAGGAGATCCAACTCTTGGAGTTAGAACTAGATCATCCCTAAGGAATATGTGCCAATATATAGCCTTTGTATCTCAAATTGAACCTAGGAATGTCAATGAAGCCTTAGAAGACAATAATTGGTTCCTAGCAATGCAAGAAGAATTAAATCAATTTGAGAGAAGCAAAGTATGGAAACTAGTTCGTAGGCCTAATGATCACTCAATAATTGGAACTAAATGGATATTCAAGAACAAGATGGATGAAAATAGTGTGATCGTAAGGAATAAGGCTAGGCTAGTTGCTCAAGGCTATAGACAAGAGGAAGGCATAGACTATGATGAAACATATGCACCGGTAGCTAGATTAGAGGCAATAAGAATGTTACTTGCCTTTGCATGTTATAAAGATTTCAAGTTATATCAAATGGATGTAAAGAGTGCATTCTTGAATGGTTTCATTAATGAAGAAGTCTATGTAGAGCAACCTCCCGGATTTGAAAATCATGAATTTCCTGAACATGTTTTCAAATTATCCAAGGCACTTTATGGGTTAAAACAAGCTCCTAGAGCTTGGTATGAAAGGTTGTCAAAGTTCTTAATAGAAAAAGGGTTCTCAAGAGGAAAGGTAGACACCACATTATTCATAAAAAATAAAAATAAGGACTTACTAGTTGTACAAGTTTATGTAGATGATATTATTTTTGGTTCAACTAATGAGTCTTTATGACAAGAATTTGCTAAGATCATGCAAGGAGAATTTGAGATGAGCATGATGGGAGAACTCACATTCTTCTTGGGACTTCAAGTGAAGCAAACAAAGGATGGAACATTCATCAATCAAGCAAAGTACACCAAGGACTTGCTCAAGAGATTTGGGATGGACAATTGCAAATCTCAAACCACTCCAATGGGCACCAACATCAAGCTTGACAAAGATGAAAGTGGTAAGTGTGTAGACACTAAACTCTATAGGTCTATGATTGGTTCTTTGCTTTATTTAACTGCTAGTAGACCAGATATATTGTTTAGTGTGTGCCTTTGTGCTAGATTTCAATCATCTCCTAGGGAATCACATCTATTGGCAACTAAGAGAATCTTTAGATACCTCAAAGACACTCCCTCACTAGGACTTTGGTACCCCAAGGACTCTACTTTTGCCCTTCATGCATTTTCAGATGCTGATTTTGGAGGCTGCAAAATAGATAGGAAAAGTACTTCAGGTACTTGCCAATTCTTAGGAAATAGGTTAATTTCTTGGTTCTCCAAGAAGCAAAACAGTGTAGCTCAGTCCACAACTGAAGCTGAGTATATAGCAGCTGGTAGTTGTAGTGCTCAAGTGTTGTGGATTAAACAACAAATGAGAGATTATGGTATTGACATGCAACAAGTGTCTATTAAATGTGATAATACCAGTGCCATTAATCTGTCTAAGAATCCTATACAACACTCCAGAACCAAGCACATAGAAATTAGACATCACTTTCTTAGAGACCATGTACAAAAAGGGGATATAATTTTAGAGTACATTGACACTCTACATCAAATAGCTGATATATTCACCAAACCCCTTGATAGAGATAGGTTTTGTATCCTTAGAGGTGAATTAGGACTCATGGATAAGCCTTAGGATTTTTTGTGTTTCAAAAATCTTGGTTTCAAATTGATTTTAAATGAGTTTTTGCAAAGATTTTCTGGCAATAAGGATGAGAGATCGATCTCCTTGCAATATAGATCGATCTCCATACCTCCAACAAGCCTAAATCATCAGGTTAAGCTAAGCAGATCGATCTTCTAAGCATAAGATCGATCTCCTTACGTCTCTGTTTAAAGGCAGATCGATCTGTCCATACGACAGATCGATCTCTTCAAGCTTCCGCATTCTACAGATCGATCTTTGCATTTGGCAGATCGATCTGCCTAAGCCTCTGTTAAACGACAGATCGATCTGTGTGTAACAGATCGATCTCCTTAAGCCTCTGTTTGCGACCAGATCGATCTGGCCTTACGACAGATCGATCTTCCTTAACTTTCTGGAAATGACAGATCGATCTGTCGCCTCGACAGATCGATCTCCTGTGCCCTGGAGTATAAATACCCGCGTAAAATTCTCAAATTTCAGAAACCCAATCTTCAAAATTTCCAATTTTCCCTCGCATCTTTTCCTCCGATTCCTTCTCAGATCGATCTCTGTACGGTCCTCCTTGCGTCTCGGTGTCAAAATCTGGTATTGTAACCAACATTTCTTACTGTTTTTCTCAAAATCTATCTTCAATTTGTGCTCATTTTGATTCTAGGTCAAACCGAGGTACTGTTTCATTGCTTTTCTCTCTGTTGAATTTGTTTAGGCAAATTTAGAATCTAGAATCATGCCTAGGAAGTCAGTAGCAAACAAACCCCCTAGAACCACAGGAGAGGCAGGTTCCTCATCACAACCCATTCCTCCACCTCCTATCGCTTCCTTCAATCGGTGTTTTAAAACACCAGCAAAAAGAAAGCGGTATGAGGAATATTTTTCAACCATGCCAATCAAGCATTGGCGCACCATCGATTTTTCATTCCTCAATCGCATAGAGTTTCCTTATTTGTCAAAATTTGAGGAATTTGGTTGGACAAACTTCTTAAAAATCAACACTCCTGTCCCTCCAAATCTTGTTCGTGCATTCTTTTCCAATGCCGAACTCGTTTATGACCCCGATGACACCTGCAAAATCCTAGCCTTCAAAACCTTCATCATGGGTCAATCCATTATAATTGACTCTGAAGTTCTAGCCAAAGTGTTTGAAATACGCGATGAAGGCTTAACAAATGAGGATGAGGAAGTCCCTTTTGCGTTTGAACTCCCCGGGGACAAGGCGAGTAACCTTCCAATGCACCTTCGGTTACTCCACCTCATAATCTCGTGGAACCTCCGCCCTTTCGGTACTCGTCATTCTACCGTTAGGCATCTAGATCGTTTTTGGCTCCATCACATTCACACCACAAGCCAAAAACCTAACCTTCCTCACTTTATATACGAAGATTGGCTGAAGATTGTGCGTGGCCAAGCTACCACAATAGTTTTTCCACAACCAATGGCTTATCTTCTCCACCGCCTTGGTATCAACTGCAGCGGCGAAACTGGCGAGCTACCATCTCCCAAAAGCGTGCTTAACATTGGGACCCTACATCATATGGGGTACTACAAAAATTTCCGAGGAGAGTGGACGAAAAAGCAAGAACAGCAACCTGCTGAGGCTGAGGAGGACCCCACTGATGAACCAGCACACCAACCTGCTGCACCAGCTGCGGAACCATCGGCTCCGCCCACTGCATCAACATCGTCTCCGGCTGAATTGGAGATGCTCATAACGATGGTGACGGACCTCAGTCAGCAGATTAATGACGGCTTTGCCACTCAGCGGCGTATGATCGAGGCCTTAACCCAATGAGTGGATAGGATTCAAGAGACTCAAGAGGGGATGTTCGATGAGCTCCAAGTAACACGCACGCATGTTGAAAATCTTATGGATCCTGATCCTCCCTCACAATAGGCATTAGGTGCTTAGATTTAGTGTAGTTACAACATTGTTAAGCTACTTGATGTTATCTGTGAAAAATTTGCTTGAATGAAATGTGTTTTGATTGGATATTTGGTGAGTTAATGAAAATGTTGATTTTGAAATGCCATGAATCTTCTCTTTAGTATGTGATTGATATGACAAAAAGGGGGAGAAGAAACATGTGTTGTGGTTGTGTTAAAGGTTTAAAAGAATGATTTAATTGAATGATTTAATTGAGGGGGAGTTATGATTTAATTGAGGGGGAGTTATGATTTAACTGAGGGGGAGTTAAGTTATTAACAAAGTCATAACAAAGTCAAAAGCTCACAAAAAGGGGGAGTTTTGCAAAATCACTAAACATGTTTTAATTGATGAGTTTTGTCATATCAAAAAGGGGGAGATTGTTGAGTTAATGTATTTTGAAATGACAAAACAAGTTAATTCAATAATGTTAAGATGATATACAAACATGTTTAGAAGTGATTAGTACCAGAACTTAGAGTTCTGCTGATGAGAGATCGATCTGGGGTATGAGAGATCGATCTCCTGGGTTTTACTTGATGAGAGATCGATCTTATGATGGAAGAGATCGATCTGGCAAGTCTTAAATCTGTACAAAGGCATTTAGGAAGAATGAGATCGATCTGCAAGGGTTAAGAGATCGATCTGGCTAATGCTAGTGTTGAGAGATCGATCTGGTAAGGAAGAGATCGATCTCCTCAAAGTCAGAGAGCTAAAGAGATCGATCTGTGTTGTTGAGAGATCGATCTTGCTTCAAACAGAGAGTTAAGGAGATCGATCTGCCTATTCGACAGATCGATCTGCCTCATTACTTTTAAACTAACAGATCGATCTGCTAACCTATGAGATCGATCTCCTTGTGTATTTGTGCTTCAATCTTGCAGGATTTATAACTAAGAGATCGATCTGGCCAAGAAGGCAGATCGATCTGGCACTCTACTGGAGGCACCCAACGGCTAGTTTCTGCAAAAACACAACGGGAAGAATTGCATTTAATGCTCCAACTACCCATCCTTCAGTATTTAACCAAGCATTGAAGACAAAGAGAATTAAGAGACACTATTGCTGCATATTCCAAATATTCTCAAGTTTTAATTCTTTCATTCTTTGTGTCCTTATTGCTCATTGATTGAGAATCATTGTAAAAGCTTAAGTGCAAAATAGCTACACTTGTCCTACCACTTTAAAGCATTAAATTGTATTCAGTCTTATCTTAAAAGAGAAGAGGATTGTTCCTCAGTGAGAGTATATTGTAAAGAGGCTGAATACTTTTTCTGTATTGCCAAAGGTAGTGAGGTTATTCCTTAACCTGTAAAAGGAAATTTGTAAGCTCTATTGAAAGAGAGAAAGAAAGCACTTGACAAGAAGGTCAAGGAGAGAGGACGTAGGCAAGAGTTGGCCGAACCTCTATAAGTGACTGTGTTTGTTTCTCTTCCCTTCTCTCTGCATTAAATTATTATATTGCACTGTTTTATTCATTATCATTTGTGTTTAAATTGTAATTAATTTAAAATCTGCCATAGTTGTTAGAAAACCGATTCACCCCCCTCTCGGTAGAGCCAACAATTTCTATGAAACCGTGCTAGAGCTTCGCTCGCACGAGGTTTTCTGATATCATGAATATGCATGGAGTCGTGCTAGAGCTTCGCTCGAACAAGGATTGATATTACATGCATATAGCCGTGTTGGAGCCTCCTGTAGACTGTGTGTCACAGCGAGATGATATGCTCACACGTGCATACTGAGACAGAGATGATATGGGTGGATAAGACCTATTGCAGGCACCCCTGATTGAGCTTGGGTTCATGGAGTACGTTGTATCGTGTATGTCACGCAGAGTACGCTGTACCGTGGGGATTGTTGGAGTGGAGTGGCATTAACCACGAGGCAGCAAGCCTTACCCTCGCAATCCTGGTGTTATGTTGTTCTGGCGGGTAGGACGACCCACCTCCCGTTTCAGGTATGATACCCCGCACACTAGGTACCGTGTTGCCAGGGATCATTAAGATATGGCCATAGTCCTCGATATTACTGATATAATCACCTACATATCTCACATGATATAACTTATGGTCTGATAGACCAGGGTAGACCCGAAGGAGGGGTCAGGTCCCCGATTTTACGATTTGATGATTTTATGATCTTCTGATATGTGACCCTGAAAGAAGGGTGGTTTTATAACTAAAGTTTTATAATGAATTTTAAATAAATTGTTTTATGAGATGATTGACCCGGAAGGGTAGTTTATACTGCAGTTTTAATGAATTGATTTAAATGCAGTAGCAAGATGATGTTTTTCATGCTTTCATTTGAAATCCATGATTTGTCTTACATGGCATGAAAGACTGCATGATCTTGATTTAATTCATGCTTATTATGATTTAATGATGTCACATAAAATGCTACGATACATAAGTAATATGATTTATAAATGCACGAACAGTTTTATAAACTAAGTCATAGATGGTTGCATGACTTTGTGCTTGATGATTTTAATGAAAAGAAATGGATTTAAGGGCATGGCATTATGAGCATGTAGATAGTGGAGCTATCTACTTACTTGCATAACTGCCTTACTGAGCGTGTGGTTTGCTCACCCCCTTATTTTCCCATCTTTTCAGAGCACTTGCAATAGTTATTAAGCGGCTGAGGACTTGCATGCTTGGTATCTGCTGCTTCCCATCGAGAGACAGGTATACACATTTGTATAGTTTTGTATCTAAATATGTAATGCACAGTACTGTAAACGGATATGATGTCGGGGATGTAGAGTTATAAATACCATTGTGTATGTATTTAATTAAAGTCAAAGGATAGTAAACTCCGATATATGAATGTGATTATGGAAATGGATTGGAAATAGTATGAGGTGACTAACACCGAATCATAACCCAACTGTGTTGTAGGATGGTCACGATGAGAGAAAGGTAAGAATTAAATAATTAATGAAAAGTGAAAAAATTTACTCTGATTTTTAGGTAATTTGGGTCGTGACAGTTAATTTCTTAAGAGGGGGAGATTGTAAGGCCCGATTTTATCGTAAGAGCAAAAGGGAATGAATAGAAATTTTTGAGTGCATTTAAAAATGCAAAAGGACTGAAATGGTATTCCCAAATAAGTGCAAGGGCAAAACGGTCAAAAGACTAAAATTCGATATTAATCGGGATAAGAAAATTTAATTAAAAATATGAGATTGAGAAATCTTGATCAATAACAAAGAAATAATTAAATTTCGGGTTAAATTGATCAAGATATGAATTTATTGGGATAAATTGAAATTTTTGTATCGAAAAATAATCCCGAAAATAATCGAAAAATATACCGAAAAAGTAAAATCGGACTGATAAATTCATTTATTGAATAAATGAATAAAATAATAATTTTTCAGATATTTTGGTAAAATAATAATATTTAAATGATTAAAATAATATTAAAATAAATTATAAATAATAAAATAATAAAATAAAGTAAAAAAAAAAAAGAAAACGCAATCTGAAGAAAACAAAAGGAAACAGAAACGAAACAGAGAAGCGAGGAAGTCGAGACTGAGAAAGAAGAGATCGTCGGACGAGCCACCATCGGCGTATAGGGTTGGCGAAGGTAGCTCGACCTCGGGCGAACCATCATCGACAAAGACGCGCCGTGGAAGTCACCGGAAAATACAAAAAACGGAGGAGGAACCCGCGGAAGAGAAACCTCGATTGGCGACCATCGATGCCGATTCGAGCGACAACGAGGCCCGATTTAGGAAGCCCAGGTGCAGCCGAGCTGAACGGCGGTGGAATCACGCCGGGAACTGGTCGGACGGCGTCAGAACGACCAAATGGTGACTGAACCGGCCGAACCAAACTGGATCGTACCGGCGGTTTGAACCGGGTTGAACCGGACCGGACCGGTTCAGCCAAAAAGAAAAGGAAAAAAGGGAAGAAAAAGGGAAAAAGAAAAGGATAAAAAATTGGAGAAAATTCCAGTGATGCAATCGAGTTTCGGGTAAGTCGGTAAGTAGTCGAATTGACCGATTTAATTTTTGAAATATTTAATTTGATTAATATTTGACTGAAAATTTACCCAGAAAATTATTTAAATGTGTAGCTCGACAATTGGCATCAACTGAGAGCTCGAGACAGCCTCGATTTGTGTATTATCATGAAATCTCGAGTAAGTAACTCTTATTTATGACAATTTGCATTGTTATACGTGTTGATGAATTACGGATTTAATTTTCGCATAAATGAATTAAATTTTGGAAATTTGAATAAATTGTCGTAAATAATTGATTGAGATATCCGAGAATTTAGAACGAGGCTAAATAATTACTGATGGGCCCAGTGAGCCCAATAGGCCTCGATGATGTGAATAGTACATGAGAAAATGGGCTTAAGGCCCATTATGGTATAATCGGGCCCAATATGGGTAAATCAGCCCAATGATTTAAATTAAACTCAGAAAATATGAAATATAATTAATTTTATTGTATTTGACCTGGTGAATGTGTATCCGCAGTTCCGGAAATGTGATTGGGAGCAAATCGGACTGCGTGACGAGTCATCAGTGAAAAGGTCAGATTGTACAAAAAATGAGGTAAGGGAATTGTGTGAGTAGCTAGAGGTAGCTACTCGTATTTTAATATCTTTTCTGTACACTGAATATGTAAGTATACCTTGATTATTTATAATGATCCTAAAAGAGGTTTAAATTATTTTAAGGATCGAAATAAGTGAAAAGACTATTTTTTCCCTATTGAGGAAAGTTCACCTAAGGATGGTGAAAGCAGGACAAGCATGAAATGCATGATTTAAGGATTTTTATGATTAAGAAATTTTCTTGGTTTTAATTAAAGTAAATCGATAGATTGGCCAATAATTGCATAAGTTTCTCAAAATAACACTAAGCACTGCTCGTACGCAGATTTTATTGATTTCTATGAAACCGTGCTAGAGCTTCGCTCGCACGAGGTTTTCTGATATCATGAATATGCATAGAGCCGTGCTAGAGCTTCGCTCGAACATGGATATATATTGCATGCATATAACCGTGTTGGAGCCTCCTATAGACTTTGTGTCACAATGAGATGATATGCTCACACGTGCATACTGAGACAGAGATGATATAGGTGGATAAGACCTATTGCAGGCACCCCTAATTGAGCTTGGGTTTACGGAGTACGTTGTATCGTGTATGTCATGCAGAGTACGTTGTACCGTGGGGATTGTTGGAGTGGAGTGGCATTAGCCACGAGGCAGCAAGTCTTGCCCTCGCAGTCCTGGTGTTATGTTGTTCTGGCGGGTAGGATGACCCACCTCCCGTTTCAGGTGTGATACCCCGCACACTAGGTACCGTGTTGCCAGGGATCACTAGGATATGGCCATAGTCCTCGATATTACTGATATAATCACCTGCATGTCTCACATGATATAACTAGTGGTCTGATAGACCAGGGTAGACCCGAAGGAGGGGTCAGGCCCCCGATTTTACGATTTGATGATTTGATGATCTTCTAATATGTGACCCTGAAAGAAGAGTGGTTTTATAACCAAAGTTTTATAATGAATTTTAAATAAATTGTTTTATGAGATGATTGACCCGGAAGGGTAGTTTATACTGCAGTTTTAATGAATTGATTTAAATGCAGTAGCATGATGATGTTTTCCATGCTTTCATTTGAAATCCACGATTTGTCTTACATGGCATGAAAGACTGCATGATCTTGATTTAATTAATGCTTATTATGATTTAATGATGTCACATAAAATGCTATGATGCATAAGTAGTATGATTTATATATGCACGAACAGTTTTATAAACTAAGTCATAGATGGTTGCATGACTTTGTGCTTAATGATTTTAATGAAAAGAAATGGATCTAAGGGCATGGCATTATGAGCATGTAGATAGTGGAGCTATCTACTTACTTGCATAATTGCCTTACTGAGCGTGTGGTTTGCTCACCCCCTTATTTTCCCATCTTTTCAGAGCACTTGCAATAGTTATTAAGCGGCTGAGGACTTGCATGCTTGGTATCCGCTGCCTCCCATCGAGAGACAGGTATACACATTTGTATAGCTTTCTATCTAAATATGTAATGCACAGTACTGTAAACGGATATGATATCGGGGATGTAGAGTTATAAATACCATTGTGTATGTATTTAATTAAAGTCAAAGGATAGTAAACTCCGATATATGAATGTGATTATGGAAATGGATTGGAAATAGTCTGAGGTGACTAACACCGAATCATAGCTCAACTGTGTTGTAGGATGGTCACGATGAGAGAAAGGTAAGAATTAAATAATTAATGAAAAGTGAAAAAATTTACTTTGATTTTTAGGTAATTTGGGTCGTGACAGTTAATTTCTTAAGTGGGGGAGATTGTAAGGACCGATTTTATCGTAAGAGCAAAAGGGAATGAATAGAAATTTTCGAGTGCATTTAAAAATGCAAAAGGACTGAAATGGCATTCCCAAACACGTGCAAGGGTAAAACGGTCAAAAAATTAAAATTCGGTATTAATCAGGACAAGAAAATTTAATTAAAAATATGGGATTGAGAAATCTTGATCAATAACGAAGAAATAATTAAATTTCGGGTTAAATTGATCAAGATATGAATTTATTGAGATAAACCGAAATTTTCGTATCAGAAAATAATCTCGAAAATAATCGAAACATATACTAAAAAGTAAAATCGGATTGATAAATTCATTTATAGAATAAATGAATAAAATAATAATTTTTCAGATATTTTGGTAAAATAATAATATTTAAATTATTAAAATAATATTAAAATAAATTATAAATAATAAAATAAAAAAATAAAGTAAAAAAAAAGAAAAAAGAAAAAAAGAAAACGCAATCTGAAGAAAACAAAAGGAAACAGAAATGAAACAGAGAAGCGAGGAAGCCGAGACTGAGAAAGAAGAGATCGTCGGACGAGCCACCATCGGCAGGACCGAGGGGCCGACGAGGGTCGGCGAAGGTAGCTCGACCTCGGGTGAACCATCACCGACAAAGATGCGCCGTGGAAGTCGCCGAAAAATGCCAAAAACGGGGAGGATCCCGCGGAAGAGAAGCCTCAATCGGCGGCCATCGACGCCGATTCGAGCGACAACGAGGCTCGATTTAGGAAGCCTAGGTGCAGCCGAGCCGAACGGCGGTGGAATCACGTCGGGAACCTACCGGACGGCGTCGAAACGACCAAATGGTGACTAAACCGGCCGAACCGGACTGAACCGGCCGAACCGAACTTTGCTTGAACCGGCGGTCTAAACCGGGTTGAACCGGACCGTTTCAGCTAAAAAGAAAAGGAAAAAAAGGAAGAAAAAGGGAAAAAGAAAAGGAGAAAAAATTGAGAAAAATTTCAGTGATGCAATCGAGCTTCGGGTAAGTCGGTAAGCAGTCAAATTGATCGATTTAATTTTTGAAATATTTAATTTGATTAATATTCGACTGAAAATTTACTCGAAAAATTATTTAAATGTGTAGCTCGACAGTTGGCATAGACTGAGAGCTTGAGACAGCCTCGATTTGTGTATTATCATGGAATCTCGGGTAAGTAACCCTTATTTACGACAATTTACATCGCTATACGTGTTGATGAATTACGGATTTAATTTTCTCATAAATGAATTAAATTTTAGAAATTTGAATAAATTGTCGTAAATGATAGATTGAGATATCCGAGAATTTAGAACGAGGCTAAATAATTACTGATGGGCCCAGTGAGCCTAATAGGCCTCTATGATGTGAATAGTATGTGAGAAAATGGGCTTAAGGCCGATTAAGGCCCATTATGGTATAATCGGGCCCAATATGGGTAAACAGGCCTAATGATTTAAATTAAGCTCAGAAAATATGAAATACAATTAATTGTATTGTATTTGACCTAGTGAATGTGTATCCGCAGTTTCAGAGATGTGATTGAGAGCAAATCGGACTGCGTGACGAGTCATCAGTGGAAAGGTCAGACTGTACAGAAAATGAGGTAAGGGAATTGTGTGAGCAGCTAAAGGTAGCTACTCGTATTTTAATATCTTTTCTGTACACTGAATATGTAAGTATACCTTGATTATTTATAATGATCCTAAAAGAGGTTTAAATGATTTTAAGGATCGAAATAGGTGAAAAGACTATTTTTCCCCTATTGAGGAAAGTTCACCTAAGGATGGTGAAAGCATGACATGCATGAAATGCATGATTTAAGGATTTTTATGATTAAGGAATTTTCTTGGTTTTAATCAAAGTAAATCGATAGATTGGCCAATAATTGCATAAGTTTCCAAAAATAACACTAAGCGCTGCTCGTACGTAGATTTTATTGATTTCTATGAAACCGTGCTAGAGCTTCGCTCGCACGAGATTTTTTGATATCATGAATATCCATAGAGCCGTGCTAGAGCTTCGCTCGAACAGAGATTTATATTACATGCATATAGCCGTGTTGGAGCCTCTTGTAGACTCTGTGTCACAGAGAGATGATATGCTCACACGTGCATACTGAGACAGAGATGATATGGGTGGATAAGACCTATTGCAGGCACCCTTAATTGAGCTTGGGTTCACGGAGTACGTTGTATCGTGTATGTCACGCGGAGTACGCTGTACCGTGGGGATTGTTGGAGTGGAGTGGCATTAGCCACGAGGCAGCAAGTCTTGCCCTCGCAATCCTGGTGTTATGTTATTCTGGCAGGTAGGATGACCCACCTCCCGTTTCAGGTGTGATACCCCGCACACTAGGTACCGTGTTGCCAGGGATCACTAGGATATGGCCATAGTCCTGGATATTACTGATATAATCACCTGCATGTCCCACATGATATAACTAGTGGTCTGATAGACCAGGGTAGACCCGAAGGAGGGGTCAGGGATGATTTGATGATCTTCTGATATGTGGCCCTGAAAGAAGAGTGGTTTTATAACCAAAGTTTTATAATGAATTTTAAATAAATTGTTTTATGAGATGATTGACCCGGAAGGGTAGTTTATACTGTAATTTTAATGAATTGATTTAAATGTAGTAGCATGATGATGTTTTCCATGCTTTCATTTGAAATCTATGATTTGTCTTACATGGCATGAAAGACTGCATGATCTTGATTTTATTTATGCTTATTATGATTTAATGATGTCACATAAAATGCTATGATGCATAAGTAGTATGATTTATATATATACGAACAGTTTTATAAACTAAGTCATAGATGGTTGCATGACTTTGTGCTTGATGATTTTAATGAAAAGAAATGGATCTATGGGCATGGCATTATGAGCATGTAGATAGTGGAGCTATCTACTTACTTGCATAACTGCCTTACTGAGCGTGTGATTTGCTCACCCCCCTTATTTTCCCATCTTTTCAGAGCACTTGCAATAGTTATTAAGCGGCTAAGGACTTGCATGCTTGGTATCCGCTGCTTCCCATCGAGAGATAGGTATACACATTTGTATAGTTTTGTATCTAAATATGTAATGCACAGTACTGTAAACGGATATGATGTCGGGGATGTAGAGTTATAAATACCATTGTGTATGTATTTAATTAAAGTCAAAGGATAGTAAACTCCGATATATGAATGTGATTATGGAAATGGATTGGAAATAGTATGAGGTAACTAACACCGAATCATAGCCCAACTGTGTTGTAGGATGGTCACGATGAGAGAAAGGTAAGAATTAAATAATTAATGAAAAGTGAAAAAATTTACTCTGATTTTTAGGTAATTTGGGTCGTGACAGTTAATTTCTTAAGAGGGGGAGATTGTAAGGCCCGATTTTATCGTAAGAGCAAAAGGGAATGAATAGAAATTTTCGAGTGCATTTAAAAATGCAAAAGGACTGAAATGGTATTCCCAAATACGTGCTAGGGCAAAACGATCAAAAAACTAAAATTCGGTATTAATCGGGACAAGAAAATTTAATTAAAAATATGGGATTGAGAAATCTTGATCAATAACGAAGAAATAATTAGATTTCGGGTTAAATTGATCAAGATATGAATTTATTGGGATAAACCAAAATTTCGTATCAGAAAATAACCTCGAAAATAATCGAAAAATATACTGAAAAGGTAAAATCGGACTGATAAATTAATTTATGGAATAAATGAATAAAATAATAATTTTTCAGATATTTTGGTAAAATAATAGTATTTAAATGATTAAAATAATATTAAAATAAATTATAAATAATAAAATAAAAAATATAGTAAAAAAACGAAAAAAAAAAGAAAACGCAATCTAAAGAAAACAAAAGGAAACAGAGAAGCGAGGAAGCTGAGACTGAGAAAGAAGAGATCATCGGACGAGCCACCATCGGCTGGACCGAGGGGTCGGCGAGGGTCTGCGAAGGTAGCTCGACCTCGGGCGAACCATCACCGGAAAAGACGCGCCGTGGAAGTCGTCGAAAAATGCCAAAAACGGAGGAGGAACCCACGGAAGAGAAGCCTTGATCGGTGGCCATCGGCGCCAATTCGAGCAACAACGAGGCCCGATTTAGGAAGCCTAGGTGCAGCCGAGCCGAACGGCGGTGGAATCACATCGGGAACCGACCGGACGGCGCCGAAACGACCAAATGGTGACTGAATCGGCCGAATCGGACTGAACCGGTCGAACCGGACTGAACTGGTCGAACCGAACCTGACCGAACCGGGGTCCGAACCGGGTTGAACCGGACCGGACCGGTTCAGCCAAAAAGAAAAGAAAAAAAGGAAGAAAAAGGGAAAAAGAAAAGGGGAAAAAATTGAGAAAAATTCCAGTGATGCAATCGAGCTTCGGGTAAGTCGGTAAGCAGTCAAATTGACCGATTTAATTTTTGAAATATTTAATTTGATTAATATTCGACTGAAAATTTACTCGAAAAATTATTTAAATGTGTACCTCGACAATTGGCATCAACTGAGAGCTCGAGACAGCCTCGATTTGTGTATTATCATGGAATCTCGGGTAAGTAACCCTTATTTACGAAAATTTACATCGTTATACGTGTTGATGAATTGCGGATTTAATTTTCGCATAAATGAATTAAATTTTGGAAATTTGAATAAATTGTCATAAATGATAGATTGAGATATCCGAGAATTTAGAACGAGGCTAAGTAATTACTGATGGGCCTCGTGAGCCTAATAGGCCTCGATGATGTGAATAGTACGTGAAAAAATGGGCTTAAGGCCGATTAAGGCCCATTATGGTATAATCGGGCCCAATATGGGTAAACAGGCCTAATGATTTAAATTAAACTCAGAAAATATGAAATACAATTAATTGTATTGTATTTGACCTGGTGAATGTGTATCCGCAGTTCCAGAGATGTGATTGGGAGCAAATCGGACTGCGTGACGAGTCATTAGTGAAAAGGTCAGACTGTACAGAAAATAAGGTAAGAGAATTGTGTGAGTAGCTAGAGGTATCTACTCGTATATCTTTTCTGTACACTGAATATGTAAGTATACCTTGATTATTTATAATGATCCTAAAAGAGGTTTAAATGATTTTAAGGATCAAAATAGGTGAAAAGACTATTTTTTCCCTATTGAGGAAAGTTCACCTAAGGATGGTGAAAGCATGACATGCATGAAATGCATGATTTAAGGATTTTTATGATTAAGGAATTTTCTTGGTTTTAATCAAAGTAAATCGATAGATTGGCCAATAAGTGCATAAGTTTTCCAAAATAACACTACGCAGGTGTTATTAATATTTAAATGAAATTATTTGGAAAACGGGTCAACTATCAAATTTATATAGAAACAGATAGTGCCGACACGTAGTTCGCACTATATCTGCGTTTGTGAATGTGCATAAATGTGCTTGAGTGGTTGTTCGCACCGACTTGTGTGACATCATATGCATGAAATGTGCTAGAGCATGGTGCTCGCATTGATTTTTAGTATTGTGAAATAAGAGCTGTTGGAGCCTAGCTTGCACTCTGTTTTGACATGTTTTGATTTGTTTTGACGTGGTATGCATCAAATGGTGCTGGAGCGATTGCTCGGACTAGTTTTAATGATTTGACATGCATGAGAGATGCTGGAGCTTAGCTCGCATATGGTTTTGATTTGATATTGCATAAAGTCGTGCTGGATTGTAACTTGCACGAGATTTGATTTAATTGTGCATAAAGCCGAGCTAGAGTGTTACTCGCACGAGATTTGATTTACTTGAGCATTCATTTGTGCTGGAGCGTTGCTTGCACAAAGTTTTATATGGTTTTATAACTCATTTTAAAGCCGTACTGGAGTTTTTCTCGTACGAGGTTTTCACTTAGTTGTTATACATATCCGTACTAGAGCATTGCTCGTACGTGGATTTTACTTGAAATTATGATTATTTTAAGTCGTACTGGAGCGCTGCTCGTACGCAGATTTTATTGATTTCTATGAAATCGTGCTAGAGCTTCGTTCGCACGAGGTTTCCTAATATCATGAATATGCATGGAGCAGTGCTAGAGCTTCGCTCGCACAGGGATTTATATTACATGCATATAACCGTGTTGGAGCCTCCTCTAGACTGTGTGTCACAGCGAGATGATATGCTCACACGTGCATACTGAGACAGAGATGATATGGGTGGATAAGACCTATTGCAGGCACCCCTGATTGAGCTTGGGTTCATGGAGTACGTTGTACCGTTTATGTCACGCGGAGTACGCTGTACCGTGGGGATTGTTGGAGTGGAGTGGCATTAGCCACGAGGCAGCAAGCCTTGCCCTCGCAATCCTGGTGTTATGCTGTTCTGGCGGGTAGGACGACCCACCTCCCATTTCAGGTGTGATACCCCGCACACTAGGTACCGTGTTGCTAGGGATCACTAGGATATGGCCATAGTCCTCGATATTACTGATATAATCAGCTACATGTCTCACATGATATAACTTGTGGTCTGATAGACCAGGGTAGACCCGAAGGAGGGGTCAGGCTCCCGATTTTACGATTTGATGATTTTATGATCTTCTGATATGTGACCCTGAAAGAAGGTTGGTTTTATAACTAAAGTTTTATAATGAATTTTAAATAAATTGTTTTATGAGATGATTGACCCAGAAGGGTAGTTTATACTGCAGTTTTAATGAATTGATTTAAATGCAATAGCATGATGATGTTTTCCATGCTTTCATTTGAAATCCATGATTTGTCTTACATGGCATGAAAGACTGCATGATCTTAATTTAATTCATGCTTATTATGATTTAATGATGTCACATAAAATGCTATGATGCATAAGTAGTATGATTTATATATGCACGAACAGTTTTATAAACTAAGTCATAGATGGTTGCATGACTTTGTGCTTGATGATTTTAATGAAAAGAAATGGATTTAAGGGCATGGCATTATGAGCATGTAGATAGTGGAGCTATCTACTTACTTGCATAATTGTCTTACTAAGCGTGTGGTTTGCTCCCCCCTTATTTTTCCATCTTTTCAGAGCACTTGCAATAGTTATTAAGCGGCTGAGGACTTGCATGCTTGGTATCCGTTGCTTCCCATCGAGAGACAGGTATACACATTTGTATAGTTTTGTATCTAAATATGTAATGCACAGTACTGTAAATGGATATGATGTCGGGGATGTAGAGTTATAAATACCATTGTGTATGTATTTAATTAAAGTCAAAGGATAGTAAACTCTGATATATGAATGTGATTATGGAAATGGATTGGAAATAGTATGAGGTGACTAACACCGAATCATAGCCTAACTGTGTTGTAGGATGGTCATGACGAGAGAAAGGTAAGAATTAAATAATTAATGAAAAGTGAAAAAATTTACTCTGATTTTTAGGTAATTTGGATCGTGACAGCTCATTTTTTTTCCAATTGTAGACTCTCAGCACCACAACAACATTCAATTTCAGGCAGCAACGGTGCCACCTTTGGCCTCACCAACGGACCCTCACTGGAACCGAGACCAGCAGTACCTTCAGCATGCTGACCCTTCCACGGCGAGATCCATCGAGCTTCCAGCTACAAGCCTCTCCATTTTCCAGAATCGCGCCTATCACCTCCCCCAATTTCTAGCTGCCATCTCGTCGGTCATCTTCTGACAGCCAAAATTCCCTCTGCAGCACTGACAAGCCCCACACCCAGCTCAACAGTCTCGATTGTAGCGACAACCACTTCCCGATTCGCGCACCAGTCCTTCCCCAACACCGACGATAATCAATCCAGCGGCAATAGCAGCCTGCGCTCTTGCACCCTTCTTCCCGGTCCTGACCACCAGCATCACCGGAGCAAGTCCTTCTCCACGTCGACAGCTTGCAGCCCTCTTTCCAATGATCAGAAAATAGAAATTAGGCATGTGATCTCCCTTCTCCCCGAGCTACCAAGCACCAATCAACCATAAACTCCGGCAGAAGCTAACCATTGGTTCCCTCCCGACCCATTCCACCGGCAGCAAGAGTTATCTCTGATTTATTTAATTTTATTTTATTTTTGCTAATTTTTCAGATAGGAAAAAGAATAAAAACAAAAATAAAAAATTTAATTATAAAAAATAATATAAAATAAAATAAAAATTTTGTTGTGGTGGTTACTTTTTTTAACCGACGAATTTTAGCTATACCATTTTTATTGTCTGATTTGGTGTAGTTATTTTTACTTGTTGGAGATTATCGATAGCACGGGGTGAGGAATTTTTCTATGGCTAGTAGTGGAATTCAAGGAGCTTCTTCCTCTCATAAGCATGCTCAGATTGGCAAAGTAGTGGAAATCAACGCAATATTGCACGCTGGTCAACATTTTTCAGGGAAGTTCCTTAATTCCCTTATGTCTTTTACAGTTTCTGAGCAATTATTTTGATACATTGAGGACAATGTATAGTCTAGGTGTGGGGGAGGGTATTTAATTGTAACTTTGCTGTTTGCTTTATTTTTCTTTCATTCTTGATTAATTTTCATGAAAATTTTTGTAAATTCAAAAAAAATAAAAAAATAAAAATTCTTGTTCCAAAATGTACATTAGTTATTGTTTGTGATCTCTTTGAATTTTAGATTTTTTCGATGCTTATCCCATGAAAAAAAAAAGTGATTTACTTATATGTGCAAAACAGTTTTGAATTCTCATTAAAACACTGATTAGTCGTTTTTAGTTCATTAGATGAAAAAGTGTATAGGATCTAGCACATATAACCATTTTTGGTGAGATTTGATCCTAGAGCATTCACTACATCATGTTCCATTTCTTTGTTTGTGTGATTGTCATGCATAGTTGATTATTCTAGAACTTGCTCTATCATACATGTCTTAATCAACCCCTTTGATGAATATGATGCAATTAATCAAATAAGGGCATTTATGTTAAACCCTTTTTTCTTGACATTATACCATTTCTTTTCTAGCCTACCCTTATTATTATTAACCCCTAGAGAAACCATTTTGAGCCTGATATTTTCTTTGGATTAAGCCACATTATAAACCATAATAAATCCTTTTTGTTGATTTTCTCTTTTTAAACCTTGAATTGAAGAACCATATAAACTTATGCACATGAAACTTCAAAATATTTTTGGAAAGATTGCAACATGTTGAAAATTTAGTGTTCCAAGCTATTATTTCCACAGAGTTTTTCTCTTTAAAAAAAATGAAAAAAAAAAGAAAAAAAAGGAAAAAATGAAGAAGAGAAAAGAAAAAATGATGAATAAATGAAGAGAAAGAGAAGTGTAAATTTTATTGCTTGGCAGTTAGTTTTGAAAATTATATGATTGAGGCAGTCTTTTGAAATCTTTGATTTGAATTTTGTGTGAAAAGTTTTGTATGATTCTTTGAATTTCTCTAACCTAAAAATTCTTTTATCATACCTTACCTAAGCCCCAATACAACCCTTTTAGACCCTTAGATTTTTGCATCTTAATTCATTCATTGGTGGAAGAGATGTGATGAATTTACAAGTTTATGGTAAGAAATCTCCTATGCAGTGACTTGAGAGTTCATTGATATATACCTTAAACACTAAAAGTGTGATGAGTGAAATTCAATTGCGAGGGTGTTGGATCCTATGTATTTTATGAACTTAATTGAATCACTAAGGTACTATTCATGTGTGTTATGAGAATTCGCTTTAAAAACTTATGTTTTAATGCTTAAAAGGAATGTGTTTGGATGAGCATAGGAAGATGATGAAGGAATGATGAGAAGAGGTTATGAATTTAGACTATTGTATGCTTGAGAACAAGCAATGTTTAGGTGTGGGGGAATTTGATAAGTTGCATATTAGACATATTAATTGTCATATTTTCTCATGATTTAGACTATTCTATATGCTTAATTTTTGGATTTGACTTATATTTTCTATTTTGTATTGTAGATGAAGGAATAAGAGCAAAATGAACTAAAGTTACAATTTTTTATCAAGTCACAAAATCAGGAGATATCTTGGTGTAAGACGTGGGCATGCCTAAGGCAGTGACAGGGATTACAATCAAATATGTGAATTTAAGTCAAGATCTATCACTTATAGCTGAAGTTGACTTAAACAATCTAAAGATGGCAAGTGGAAGATTTTTATTATTAAGGAAGAGATATGCAATAATTGTCTTTGGCAAGTGATGGAAAAAGGAAATAAGTTTAATTGTAATCAAACTCAATCAGAGAAATTTCCTTTGGAAACAGATTTTGAGGGTTAGGAGATTTAGTATTTATAGACTAAGAGTGGAAAGGGAGATAGTCTGGAATCATCATCATAGACACACAATTCTATATTTTTATTTTTTTTAGTGTTTTTTCTCTAAACTTATGGTTTGCTAAATTACTTAGTCTAGCCAAAGGATAATTAAAGTTTGAGTTCTTCAAGAATTGTGAAATCTAATTAGTTTTATCTTGTTCTTTTATATCTTTACTATTTATATATGTTCTATGCTTGTTTAAATTATTGTTTTGACTGATTGCGCAAAAAGGGTCATTTGTTTAATTGTCAGGATAATATATCACCAATTAGAAACCTGAATCCGTAATTGTTTAGGAATTCTAATAAAAGTGGTAAATAACATAATTGATTACAGATAGGCTTTCAATTCTATGTTAAGAAGATACATAATCTAGCTTAAATGAACGTACATGTGTGTTTGTTGGTTAGAATTGGTAGTCTCTCTAGTTTTTAATGTTATTGGTAAATTAAATCTTAAGATCGTATCTAAGGTTGTTTAGCTGACAAGAGAAATAATTAGAGATCGTATCCTGATTATCGAAGAAGTAAGGAGGGATAGGTTGTTAGGTCGTACCAATAATCATAACCAATTTGGTAAGGATTAAAAGAACTCATTTTTGTATCAATGATCAATTCCATGAACCCACTTTAAAATTATTCCTTTGGTTGGATGCTTTCATCATATTGATTTTCTCCCAATATTTACATAGTGATTTCTTTGCCTACATTTTAATTTTTCTTTTCATTTTCATTTTCACAAATCCCAATTATATTTTCGTTTTAAATCTTCTGCAGAAAAAATAAATCTAACCAATCTCTTGGGAAACGACCTTACTCAACTATACTACAGTTTTATTTATTTTGAGTAGGAATTATTATTGTTGGTCTCGACAACCATCAACTTAGGGTTTTTTTATCATACCTGTGAGGTATTTATAGATGTCCATTGTGTGACTTCAATAAGCTCAGGACTTATAGGTATTTGGGCCCAAAATTTTATTGTTTTGGGCCTTCCATGTTCTGAGGCCCAGGCGCGCGATTGGGCTATCAGAAGTGAGTTCTGAGACTCAGTCTCAAGGGTGCAGAGCTCTGAGGACCTCTGCTGCAGGGTTTAGAATTCTGCCACCCTGCGGCAGAGGTCTGATCTTACACCAGGGGTGCAGAGGTCTGCCGAGGGTGCAGAGGCCTGATCTTGCACCAGAGGTGCAGAGGTGTCCTTGGCTCTTCGTTGATTGCCACGTGGCATTATGACTTGACACGTGGCACATGCCATGTGGCATTGTGACTTGACACGTGGTTGTCACTCGTTAGCTAATGTTGCCCATGTGGACTTAATGTAAATTACCTCTATCAATTGCTCCCCACTCTTGCATAGGAAAATTCCCTATGGGAGAGTATAATAAGAGGATTATGTCTTTTTAGGGTGGCTATTAAGGACACAACGTTTTACTCGCGAGAAACATTTAAGCTCCTGTAAGAATGCGACGTTTCAGCCATCTCAGCCGCGACTATATAAGGGTAAGATGCTGCCAGATAGTTTAGGAAAACTGTTACATCCTACCGTAACTCTGCCGTAAATCCTATCATACTCTGTCACACTCGACCGAAAATCCTATCGCATACTCTGTTGCCACTTACATACTCAGTCGAAAAATTATATCGTAAACTTTGTCTCAACTTGAATACTCTGCCGTAAGTCTATCACAAACTCTGTCACCACTTGATACTCTACCGCAAACTCATCGCAAACTCTGTCACCACTTGATATTCTGCAGCAAAATCCAATTGCGAACTCTGTCGCCACTTGATACTCTACCTCAAAATCTAATCGCGAACTCTGTTGCCACTAGATACTCTACCGCAAACTCTGTCGCCACTTTCCTACTCTGCCACAAAAAACCTATCACAAACTCTGTCGCCACTTTCATACTCTGCCATAAAAAACCTACCGCAAACTCTGTCACCACTTGCCTTTCGCAGGTCTGAACTGTAAGACCCAATTTTTATCAAAATTTATTATGATTCAAATTATGTAAATTGAATCATAAGAAGAATTATACGTGAATGAGAAATGCTAAACAGAAAACAAAAATGGCGAAAGAGAGGAAGACGAAACCGAGGGAGTCGGTTCCCTCCATTCGACGGCCACCGGCGAGAGAGAGGAGCCGACGAGGGCCTGCGAAGAGAGCACGACACCGCGTGACCAACCGGCAGCCGCGATGCACGGTGAGGTCACCGAAAAGAGGAGATCGACGGAGGGGAGGCCGAAAAGGGAGAACAAAAATCGGCGGCCATCAGCGCTGTTTCGATCCAAACCGAGGCTCGACAAAGGACACCCAGGTGATGGCACACCGATTGGGATCGAAATCGCGTCGGGAATCGATCAGATGGCGCCGAAACGACGAAATGAGGCCTGAACCGGTATGGTCGGTTCAGTGCAGTGATGGTATGCTGAACCGGACCGGACCGATTCAGCTAAAAAGAAAAGAAATAAAGAAATAAAGAAAAATGGAAAAAGAAAAAGAGAAAAAATTGAGAAACAAATTCAGTGATGTAATCGAGCTATGGGTAAGTCGGTAAGCGGTCGAATTAACCGATTTAAATTTCAAAATATTTAATTTGATTAATATTCGATTGAAAATTGACCCGAAAAAATATGTAATTATGTAGCTCGATAATTGACGTCAAACGAGGGCTCGAGTCAGTCTCGATTTACGTACTATCATGGAATCTTAGGTAAGTAACTCTTATTTATGATAATTTACATCGTTATGCGTGTTAAAAATTTATCGCATAAATTACCAATTTAATTTTCGCATAAAATGAATTATATTCTGGAATTAGAGATAAATTGTCGTAAATAATTAATTGAGCTATCCAAGAGGTTAGAATGAGGCCCAATAAATACTGATGGGCCCAATGAGCCCAATAGGCCTCGATGATGTGAATAGTAAGTGAAAAACGGGCTTAAGGCCAATTAAGGCCCATTATGGTACAATCGGGCCCAATATGAGTAAACGGGCCTAATGATTTAAATCAAGCCCAGAAAATATGAAATACAATTAAATATATTGTATTTAACCTGATGAATATCTATCTGTAGTTTCAGAGATTGGATTGGGAGCAAATCGGACTGCGTGAAGAGACATCAGTGGAAAGGTCAGACTGCACAGAAAAATGAGGTAAGGGAATTGTGTGAGTAGCTAGAGTTAGCTACCTATATTTTTAATAGCTTTTGTATACACTGAAAATGTATAAAGATTTTAAAGACTCGGAATAGGTAAAAGACTAGTTTTCCCCTATTGAGGGAATTGACCTAAGGATAGTGAAAGCATGACATGCATGAAATACATGATTTAAGGAATTTTCTGATTTGAGGAATTTTCTTGGTTTTTAAGCAAAGCAAATCGGTAGATTGGCCAGTAATTGCATAAATTTCACAATATAACACTATGTAAGTGTTATTTATATTTAAATGAAAATCCTTCGAAAAACGGGCCAACTATCAAGTTTATATGGAAACAGATAGTGCTGGCGCATTGCTCGCACTATATCTGCATTTGTGAGTGTGCATAAAATGTGCTAGAACGGTTGCTCGCACTGATTTGTGTGACATCATGTGCATGAAATGTGCTAGAGCGGTTGCTCGCACTGATTTATATTATTGTGAAATGCATGAGAGGTGTTGGAGCCTAGCTCGCACCATGTTTTGACTGTTTTGACTTGATATGCATAAAAAGGTGCTGGAGCGATTGCTTGCACTAGTTTTTATGATTTGAAATGCATGAGAGGTACTGGAGCTTAGCTCACATCCTGTTTTGATATGATAATTGCATAAAGCCGTGCTGGAGTGTAACTCGCACGAGATTTGATTTATTTATGCATAAAATCATGCTAGAGCTTACTCGCACGTGATTTTATATGGATTTATAACTCTTTTAAAGTCGTACTGGAGTGCTACTCGTACGTATATTTTATTGATTTTTATAGAACTGTGCTAGAGCTTCGCTCGCACAGAGATTTATATGACATGCATATAGTCGTGTTGGAGCCTCCTGTAGACTGTGTGTTACAATGAGATGATATGTCCACACGTGCATACTGAGACATATTTGGCATGGGTGGATAAGACCTATTGAAGGCACCCCATGACTGAGATTGGGTTCATGGAGTACGTTATACCGTGTATATCACATGGAGTACGCAGTACAGTGGGGATTATTAGAGTGGAGTGGCATTAGCCACGAGGCAGCAAGCTTTGCCCTCACAATCCTGATGTTATGTTGTTTTGGCGGCAGGATTGACCCACCTCCTGTTTCAGGTGTGATACCCCGCACACTAGGTACCGTGTAGCCAGGGATCACTAGGATATGGCCATAGTCCTCGATGTTACTGATATAGTCACCTACATGTCTCACATGATATAACTTGTGGTCTCGATAGACCAGGGTAGACCCGAGGGAGGGGTCAGACCTCCGATTTTGTGATTTTCACTGAGATGTGATTTTATAATATAATGATAGATTTTCAAAGGATTTTATGACCTGTGACCCTAAAAGAAGGGTGATTTTATAATAGAATTTTTTTAATGAATTTTAATGAGTTTGAAATTTAATTATGAGATGATTGACCCGGAGGGGTTATTTTATACTGAGTTTTAATGATGTGATTTAAATGCACTAGCATGAAGAGTTTTCCATGCTTTAATTATAAATTCATGATCTGTTTTATGTGGCATGAAATAATGCATGATCTTAATTTATTTCATGCAAATTATGAAATGTCATTGATGCATGAGTTGCACGATTTCTATATGCACGAATAGTTCTTATAAATTATGGCATCGTTGTATACATGATTTTGTGCGTGAGATTTAAATGAAAAGAAATGGATTTTTAAGGGCATGACATTATGAGCATGTAGATAGTGGAGCTATCTACTTACTTGCATAATTGCCTTACTGAGCGTGTGGTTTGCTCACCCCCTTATTATCCCTTTTTTTCAGAGCACTAGCAGTAGTTATTGAGCGGCTAAGAACTTGTATCTTGGTATCCGCTGCTTCCCATCGAGAGACAGGTATACACATTTGTATAGTGTATCTAAATAAGTAAATGCACAGTACTGTAAACGGATATGATGTCAAGGATGTAAGGTTATGTAAATACCATTGTGAATGTATTTAGTTAAAGTCAAAGGATAGTAAATCCTGATGTGTAAATGTAACATGAAAATGGAATGGTAAGTACTGTGAGGGGACTAACACCGAATCATAGCCCAACTGTTAGTAGGATGGTGACGATGAGAGGAAGGTAAGAATTAAATAATAAATATGAGCCTGATGCTGAGCCAGCAAATGAGTTTTTGAAGAAAGCTGCTCAGGATGACTTGGCTAACCTGATTGGACCTTAGTAGCCTCTGAGCCCAGATAATACTCCTGAGCCAATTGATGCCCTTGATGGATTAGACGGTGAGGAGCCACCGATGCCAGAAGTCTGATCACGGAGATTAATTTCTTTTTCTTTTTTAATTAGGTTTTGTTGTAACAAATCATTCTATTGTTACGAATTTTTTAATTTTTAATAATAAAAATTGTTTATTCTTTTTAATAATAACTATTGTTTTAATAATAAATATTGTTTATTCCTTTTTTTCTTGCTATCATCATCTATCTGTATACGTCATATATATATGCTCCCCAAATTTTTAATAAAATGTGTAAACTTTTAGAAAGAATTGTGCATTTGAACGTACCTTTTCTTTTTCTGGTGCCGGACCATTGTGACGCATTTGCTCTCTGGTACTATGGCGTGTCTTTTGTCTAATGCCTAGCTGCCGTGACACTTTTGTGTCTCTGGCACTATGGCAAGTCTTGTTTCTAATGCCTGGCCATCGTGACGCTTTCGCGCCTCTAGTACTATGGTAAGTCTTGTTTCTAATGTCTGGCTTCTAAAGTCTGGCCGTCGTGACGCTTTCGCGCATGTGGCACTATGGCAAGTCTTCTTTCTAATGCCTGGTCGTCGTGACGCATTCGTACCTTTGGCACTGGCATGTCTTGTTTCTAATGCCTGGCTGTCGTGACGCATTCGCGCCTCTGACACTATGGCATGTCTTTTTTCTAATGCCTAGCCGCCGTGACGCATTCACGGCTCTGGCACTATGGCATGTCTTTTTACTAATGCCTGGCCGTCGTGACACATTCACGCCTCTGGCACTGTGGCATAATCTCTTCTGTCACAAGATTCATATTTGTAAACGTTAGAAAGATAAATATGAATGAAGAGATCACTTGATTTATTCATCGCATGGAATACAAAAATTCAAAAAGAAGACATAATATAAATGATTAACTCCAATACAACTTTAAGTGGTTTGAGTTCCATGTCTTCCCTATCTTCTTCCCTTGTAAAGTTTCTAAGATACAGGTGCTAGGCCCAATCATTCGTTTGATTCGATATGGACCTTCCCAATTGGCTTTGAATTTTCCATCCTCTTTCAGTGCATTGGTTATGTGTGACTTTCTCAACACCAAATCTCCCTCTGACATTGGTCTATCTTTAACTCGGCTGTTATAGTAGTTAGCTACCCTTTGGTGGTAGAATGCAAGTTGGATAGCCGCAGCCTCTCTATGTTCATCAAGCAGATCTAGGTTTTTCCTTAACCCTTTCGAATTCTCTTCCTCTACCAAGGGTATCATTCTCGGTGAAAGTGCTCTAATTTCCACGGGGATTAATGCTTCAGTTCCATATACCAAACTAAATGGCGTTTCTCCGATTGAAACTCAACTGGTGGTGCGGTACGCCCACAAAACACTAGGTAACTCATCCACCCATGCCCCTTTAGCTTTATTTAATCTGGTCTTCAAACCGTGAAGGATGGTTCAGTTGTTGACTTCTGCCAGCCCATTAGCTTGAGGGTATGAAACAGAAGAAATCGTCAACTAAATATTAAGGCGTTTGCAGAACTCACGAAAGGCATCACAATCAAACTGCTTCTCATGGTCAGCGTTTAAGACACATGGAATCCCAAATCGACATATAATGTCCTTTCATACCATTACCTCGACTTTCTTCTCAGTAATAGTAGCTAATGGTTCTGCCTCAATCCATTTTGTAAAGTAATCGGTAGCTACCAGCAGAAACTTTCTTTGGTTCGTGGCTAACGAAAAAGGTCCCAAAATATCTATCCCCCACTGTGCAAAGGGCGCTGGTTGCACTGTGCCCTGAAACGGAGTAACTGGAACCGTTGTTATCGACGCAAACCTTTCGCACTTGTCACATTTGCGGACTTTATCCACCGCATCTTTCTTCAATGTTGGCGAATAGAATCCCGACCGTAATATTTTGGAGGCAAGGGCTCTAGCTCTCAAATGTTCTCCACAAATTCCCTCGTGTACTTTTGCTAGGACATAGTTAGCCTTTTTTGGCCCTAAACACTTTAACAAAGGTGATGTATACCCCGTCTTGTATAGCTCCCCATTTATTAACGTGAACTTTTCCCCCTGCATCTTTAAGTGTCGAGCTACTTCCTTGTCATGTGGAAGTGTGCCATTAGTTAGGTACTGTTTAAATGGTGTCCTCCAATCGTCTCCCACCTCAATATCATACACTTCCGCTTCTTCAATACTAAGCCTTTATAGCCTTTTCCACATTCACTACTCTTCCTTCGGTTTCATTAGAAGAGGCTAATTTACATAGTGAGTCTGCATGGGTGTTTTCGGATCAGTTGATTTGTACTAATTGAAAGTTCTCGAAAGTTTGAGCCAGTGATTGGACTTTCTTTAGGTATAGGATTAACATTGGCTCTCGAGCCTCGTACTGTCCGTTGAATTGGTTCACTACTAATTGGGAGTCACTATGTGCCACTAGGTTGTGAACTTGTAATCTCTCTACTAACTTCATTCCAGCTACCAAGGCCTCATATTCTGCTATGTTATTTGAACGGGAGAACCCAAAACGCAAAGAATATTCCAAAGATTTCCCTTCAGGTGATACCAAGACTATAGCAGCCCCACTACCATTTGCACTTGATGCTCCATCAATGTGCAGTAGCCATGGCCGAGTTTCTTCTTCATTGTTGCCCCTTGAACTAGTGCATTCGACTATGAAGTCCGCTAGAGCTTCGCCTTTAATGGCTTGTCGGGGCTGAAATGTGATATCATACTTTTCGAGTTCTATTGCCCATTTCACCAATCTCCCTTAGTGTTCAGGCTTTTGAAGAATTTGTCGTAACGGTTGATCCGTCAGAACTGTGATAGGGTGTGCCAGAAAGTAAGGATGCAATTTTCGAGAGGCTATCACGAGGGTTAATGCAAACTTTACAGCTAGCGGATAGCGTGTCTTAGGGTTTAGCAACACCTTACTTACATAATAAATAGGGCGATCCACCATTTCATCTTTTCTCAACAATACTGCACTGACGGCGTTATCACCAACTCCTAGATACATAAACAAATGTTCCCCTACTTAAGGCCTTGTCAATAAAGGTAGGTCCTTTAAATACTCCTTTAAGTCTTCGAAAGCTGCTTGGCACTCATCTGTCCATTTGAAATTCTTTCCACCTCTTAGAGTTTTGAAGAATGACAGGCTCCTCTCCGCAGATTTCGACAGAAAATGGTTCAGAGCTGCTATCCTGCCCATCAATCTGTGGACTTCTCTCATTGGAGTTGGTGGTTTCATATCTATGATTGCTTGTACCTCTTTGGGGTTTGCCTCAATGCCCCTATTAGTGATCATGAATCCCAAGAACTTTCCAGATCTGACTCCAAAGGAACACTTGTTGGGGTTTAGCTTCATATTAAACTCCCTCAACACTTTGAACACCTTAGACATCTAGTGAGCATGAGATTCCTCTGCTTTGCTTTTAACGATCATGCCATCCACATAAGCTTCCATGGAGTTTCCCAGGAGATCCTTGAAGACTTTGTTTACCATCCGCTGATATGTGGCTCCAGCATTCCTTAAACCGAATGGCATCACACGATAACAGTATGTCCCATCATCTATTATAAAGAAAGTCTTCTCTTCATCTTCTAGATGAAGCATAATCTGGTGGTATCCGAAAAAAGCATCTAGAAAACTATGAAGTTCATATCCCGACATTTCATCTATAAGCTTATCAATTCGAGTCAAAGGATAGGAATCTTTGGGACAAGCTTTATTCAAGTCGGTAAAGTCCACACACATCCTCCATTTCCCATTGGACTTCTTTACCATTACAACGTTGGCCAGCCACTCTGGATAGTTAACTTCTCTAATAAATTCAGCCTCTAAAAGCTTATTAACCTCTTCAGTGAACACTTTTTGACTTTTCAGGGTAAAATTTCTCTTCTTTTGTTTGACGGGCCTATGCCCAGGTAGGACATTGAGTCTATGGCAAATTACTTCTGGATTAATCCCGGGCATACCAGCTAGCGTCCAAGCAAAAACATCAGAGTTTTTTCTTTAGGCATTCCACTATCTCTCTCTTAATTTATTCATCAAGTTGAGTTCCCATGAAAACTTTCTTTTCTCCATCTTCTTTTATCAGCTCAATAACTTCCATCTCTTCAACAGGTTGAGGCTTAGGGGGGTAGGCTATAATTAGCATCTCCTTCCTCTGTATTCCTTTGCAAATAGTAGAGGCGATATAACATGTACGAGCCTTCTTTTGATCTCCCCGTACTTATCCAACTCCATTGGGGGTAAGAAACTTCATTAACAGGTAGCAAAAAGAGATTACAAACCTCATGTCATTCAATAAAGGTCTTCCAAAAATTATGTTATAAGTAATCGAAGTTGATTTCATGACCATGAATAACACTTGTCAAATCACATCCTTTGGACTTTCCCCAAGAGTTATGGGTAACTGAATGGATCTAGCTACCTTCACCTTCTCCCCTGTAAATCCATACAGTGGTGTTGCAACTGGTTTTAATTTATCCTCTGATACGCTTATCTTCTCAAAACAATTCCAATAAATTAAATTCACCAAGCTTCCATTATCAATCAGGATTCTGCCAACTGGGTGTTTCGCCACCACCACTGAGATTACCATCGGATCATCATGGGGGATGACAATGTCTCCCCTGTCTACTGGAGTAAACACAATAGGCTCTTCATCCACCTTCTCCTCCATAATAACAAGAATTTGATATGCTTGCCTTACGTAAGCTTTGCGAGAGGCAGAGGAGTTCCTTGCCATTGAATCTCCACCTGCAATGACATTTATTGCTGGACCAATTGGTTCATTATCTTGTTGGTTACCCCTGGGATCTGATGTAGCTTCTTCCTCATCTCTCGACCTTCTTCTCCTATTTCTGCCATCATTGGTCTGTCTATTTTGCAGACGGTTATCCCTTTGATCTCGCAAGAGATAACGAGCCCTTTCACTTCTCCAAAGGAAATGATTAATCTTCCCTTCCCGAGCTAGCTTTTCCAACTGATCCATCAATTCTTTGCACCTTTCTGTAGGATGTCTATGAGCGGAGTGAAAACTATAGTAGGTATCTACATTTCGCCTAAGTTTCCTATTTTTTTCTTTGGGAACTCCAACAATTCAATCCTTTTAATAGCAGCAAGAATAGCAGCACGAGGCTCGTTTAGCTTGGTATAGTTTTCGTACCTAAGCCTAGGATCCTTGTCTGATCTGTCAGGCCTAGAAGAACTCCTTTCAGTCATGTCTCTTTCTCTTTTTCTTCCCTCCTTCGCCTCTCGAGACTGCACTATTCTCATCACTTCCTTTTGGGCAATATACTTATTCGTTCGGACAAATAAATCTGAGATAGTTACAGGCTAATCTAGGGACAAAGACTCTTGTAACTTCTCAGATTTTGTTCCTTACAGCATCACTGCTTGTCACGACCCTCAACTTACCAAAATACGTACAAATTTTTTGCATTTTCATGCATCAATCCTTAATCATCCTTCCTCGATCGTGAACAACCACACGCTTAACAGTTGGGCTGTGTGTCGACGTCTAACTCACTCCACCATACCAATTCAATTTGAAACATTATTTATGAGTAAACACTTGTATAAATGTATATATATATCAGAGTTGTTACATGTGTTTACATTGTTTTACATCCCCAGTGGTTACATACAAAATGCTACTGTGCTATGTCTAGTTTAGATACAAAATAATCCAAGTGTGTATACCTTTAGCGATGGGATGCAGCGGATTACCAAAAAGGGAACGCCTCCAGTCACGTCCAATCTATACTCAAATCTCTGTAGAGAGGGGAAAATAAGGGGGTGAGCAAACCACACTCTCAGTAAGGCAATCATGCGAACAGGTAGATACTGCACTATCTACGTGATCGTGATGCCATGCTCAAAAGCATTTAATTCATTGTTTATCTCAAAACATGAGTGTATGATTGTGTTAATGGTATGTAAAGCATTCATGCTATTAAAATTCAGTGCACATTTCAACTCAAAGCATGATATATATCATCATGCATAATTCACAATAAGAGCATGGCATTAAACATCATGCATTTTCACAATAAAGCATGGCATTAAACATCATGCATTCGTGCACTTTAAAAATCATTAACAAATCAATTCAACGTCAGGTCTCAGCCCATCCCTCGGGCTTTCCTGACCCACAATCACTTCAAACATGGATTTATTCTCAAATAGTATTAGACATGTGAGATAGGCAGTTCAACAATAGGTAATAACCTCAAGGCCTATGTACATAACCTGTGATACCGGCTACACGGATCAGGTGTGCGGGATATCACCACCATCTGCTTCCACACGGGAGGTGGGTCAAATCCTACCCGTCTGTCCATAGCAGATCTCGTCCGAAGACGGCACATCACAACTCAACACAGTACAATGTACTCCATGCTACATGCACGGTACGATGTACTCCGTGGACCCAATCAACACATCATATCACGCCACATCTCAAACGCACATGTGAGCCTATTTAATCGGGTCGACCTCTTGTCTATCCGAAACTCCTAACACGGCTAATTAATCATGTCAACACAATGCACGTGTGAGCCTATTTAATCGATGTGACACCCAGTCTACTCGAAGCTCCAAACACGGCAACATACAAGGTAGGCATCCAGTGCGAGACAAACTCGAGCACAATGCCAAAACAATTATGAAATCCATGTGAAAACTAGTGCCTCTTGCACTCTTTCATACTCACGAAATCATGTAGGTGGCTCAAAACTTGCAAAATATGATTAACAAAACCAAAACACACTCATCTCTTTTGCAAATCATTTCAATGTTAGTCAACCTACCAATTATTTGCTAAAAAGCAATAAAACATGATTTTCAAAGCAATATGCTTTTGTTTTCATGCATATTTCTCAAACTCCCAACTTTTACCCTTCAATCACCCAACATCATTTCCTATTCTCATGCATTCTAGCAAAACATTTAAGCGCTCAAATTGCGCACAAATATCTCTAGGAGTCCACACAATTCCCTTACCTCGATTTACTTGGTGTGACTCCTTTCCTTTTAGCTTCTCACGCTCTTGGCTCAACTCGCCTCGGCGTATCCTCAGAAGCTGCGATTCATTCATTAAATCGATTGAGTTAATGTATTTAACCCATAATTGACCTCACTAGTCCATATTATTCACTTATGCATTTTTTTCAAATGCCTTAATCCACATTTTACCTCTTTTAGGTAAATCTCACAATTTATCCACTAACCACATCTTAAAATCATGCCACAACACTCTAAATAACTTTTACATATCTCATTCATCATTAATCTCCATACATTTCACTTTCTCACTCTAGACCATTTCTAGGTCATAGTCATTCCAATGCATTCTAGATAGTTTCTAACCATCCATACTCATGCCAAACAACTCCAAAATCACTTAAATAAATAATGCACCATAGTTGGAGTGTTAGAATCTTACCCAATTTGATTTCTCCTCTTGCTCCAAATGGCAATGCCCTTAACTTCTTCAATATCAACAATGGGAAAATGCCTTCCAACTATGTTGTTCTTCTCTTTGATAGGAACAACTTTGTCTCTAATGGTCTCTCTTCAAACCTCACTGAAAATGGCTGATTTTTGAGAGAGAATGTTAGGTTTTTGGGTTGAAAGTGGAAGGTTTGTGTTTTTCCCGAAATTTTTTGATTTCCAGCACTCCTTATATAGAAATAGCTTGAAGAGATCGATCTGGTCCAAGAGGAGATCGATCTGGTCCCTTAAAATCCCTCTTTTTCACGGCATTTTTAAGCCTGAGATCGATCTGTCGAAGCATGAGATCGATCTGTCAAGGCATGAGATCGATCTGTCGAAGCATGAGATCGATCTGCTCCCAAACAGAGAGATAAGGAGATCGATCTGGATCCATTGGAGATCGACCTGCTCTATTCTTTTGCCCAAATAAGAGCATTCTGGCTCTTCCAGATCGATCTCCTCTGCAACAACACTTACCAAACATCCTTAATTTGCTACCATGATCATTTCCTCATTCATTCATCTTTGAGACTTGAAAATGGCATCCATCCTCACTTCATACACATTAAAACTTGTGTAGAATCTTTGTATGACCAATGGTACTTAATATAAACAAGAATGGAAGTGCACATCTTATGCAATTCTACTTCCATTTTACCAAACTACTCATAATCCATTCTACACACATTCTCCACATGTTTAAGTCCATTTCTTCACATTCATACATAATGTAACTTATGTGTACAATTACCACTCTCATTACAAGTGTGTACATTACTTATGGACTTACATCACATATACTTCACTTATGAATTCATAGTACAACTCTATTTACATTTCTATGTACAAATATACCCTTATACATATACGGGGTCTCACATTCTCCCCCACTTAGAAAATTTAGTCCTCCAAATTGGAACCAATTATTCTGTGAACAACTCGGGATACTTCTCCCGCATCAAACTCTCCAATTCCCATGTGGCTTCTTCTACAGTGTGATGTTGCCAAAGTATTTTCACCAAGGGAATTGTCTTTGTCCTCAACACTTTCTCTTTTCTGTCCAATACCCGAACTGGCTTCTCAACATATGTCATACCCTCATTGAGCTCCAAAGGCTCATATCTAATCACATGTGCCGGGTCCGGGTGATACTTCCTCAACATGGATACGTGGAAGATGTTATGCACACTTGCCAACTCTGGTGGCAATGCCACCCTATACGCCTTGTCTCCCACCTTATCAAGTATCTCAAATGGCCCTATATATCGAGGGCTCAACTTTCCCTTCTTCCCAAATCTCATAATTCCCTTCGAAGGGGAAACTTTCAAAAACACTGACTCACCCACCTCAAACTCTAGTGGTCTCCGTCTCTTGTCAGCATAACTCTTTTGCCTGCTTTGAGCTGTCCGTAACCTCTCACATATCAATTGGACGTCCTCAGAGGCTTGTCTAACCAAGTCGGGAGCAAAGATCTGTCTGTCACCAACCTCTTCCCATCCAATAGGGGAACGGCATCTACGCCCATACAATGCCTCATATGGTGCCATCCCGATACTCGCATGAAAACTGTTATTATACGCGAACTCTGCGAGTGGCAAATGGTCATCCCAGGAGCCTCCAAAATCTAATGCACACGCTCTCAACATGTCCTCCAGGGTCTGTATAGTCCTCTTTGACTGACCATCTATCTGAGGATGAAACGCGGTACTAAAATTCAACTGGGTCCCCATCGCTTCCTAAAAATATTCTCAAAAGTGGGAAGTGAAGCGGGCATCCCTATCAGAAACAATGCTCACTGGAATTCCATGTAGCCTCACTATCTCGCGCACATATAGGTTCGCTAACTGGCTCAGAGTATCGGTAGCTCTCATAGCTAGAAAATGGGCTGATTTCGTCAACCGATCCACAATCACCCATATGGCATCATGACCTCTCCGGGTCCTCGGTAATCCCATCACAAAATCCATGATGACATGCTCCCACTTCCATGTCGGTATCGATAGAGGCTGCAATAACCCTGCAGGCTTCTGATGCTCTACCTTTACCTGCTGACAAACGAGACACTTAGCAACATATTCAGCAATGTGCTTTTTCATTCCCGACCACCAATAAACCTTTCGAAGGTTTTGATACATTTTGGTACCCCCTGGATGTATCATATACTTCGATGAGTGAGCCTCTGTCAGGATCAACCTTCTGATCTCTGCGTCATCAGGAACACATATCCTACCTCTGAACCTCAACAATCCATCCGAACTCAACCCAAAGTCCGTCTCTATACCCCTCTGTATCTGCCCGACAATATCACTACACTGCTGATCAACTCGCTGAGCCTGTCGGATTCGATCTACCAGATCCGGTTCCAACTGCAGGCTAGCTATTATAAATCCACTATCAGCGTCAGGCGGGGTCATATCCAAACTGAGGTTCATGAACTGTTCCAACAGCTCGTGTTCCCTGATCATCATGAATGATACCATCCCGAGATGCTTCCTACTCAATGCATCAGCAACCACATTTGCTTTACCCGGGTGGTATAGGATTTCACAATCATAATCCTTTAACAGCTCGAGCCATCTCCTCTGTCTCATGTTTAACTCTTTCTGTGAGAACAGGTACTTAAGGCTCTTATGATCTGTATAAATCTGAAATCTCTCACCATAGAGATAGTGGCGCCATATCTTCAGCGCAAACACCACCGCTGCCAACTCCAAGTCATGGGTCGGGTAGTTCCTCTCATGATCCTTTAACTGTCTTGATCCATAGGCTACTACCTTCCCATCCTGCATCAATATACAGCCCAATCCTAGGTGTGAAGCATCTGCATACACCAAGAAACCTCCTGAGTTGGTAGGAATAGTGAGTATTGGAGCTGTAATTAATCTCCTTTTCAACTCCTCAAAACTGTCTTCACACTTTTTATCCCACATAAACTCTACATTTTTCCTTGTGAGACATGTCAATGGAGCAGCTAACCTCAAAAATCCCTCTACAAACCTTCGGTAATACCCAGCTAAACCCAGGAAACTTCTGATCTCTGTCACTATCTGGGGTCTCTGCCACTGAACTACGGCCGCAATCTTAGATGGATCCACTGATACTCCATCCTTTGATACTATGTGACCCAGAAAAGAGATCTGTTCCAACCAAAAGTCGCACTTACTGAGTTTAGCGTACAACTTCTTCTCTCGGAGGGTTTGTAGCACTATCCTTAAATGCCTTTCATGTTCCTCTCTAGACCTTGAATACACCAGTATATCATCAATAAACACAATAACAAATCGATCCAAGTACTGGTGGAATATCTCATTCATCAAGGACATAAAAGCTGCGGGAGCATTCGTCAACCCGAATGGCATAACCATAAACTCATAATGTCCATACCGGGTGCGAAAAGCTGTCTTGGGTACATCTCCACCTCGTATCTTCAACTGATGGTACCCTGATCTCAGATCTATCTTGGAAAAGACCTGCGCTCCCTTAAGCTGATCCAACAAATCATCGATACGTGGGAGGGGATACTTATTCTTGATGGTGGCCTTATTCAACAACCGGTAGTCTATACACAGTCGGAGGCTTCCATCCTTCTTCCTTACAAACAGAACTGGTGCTCCCCAAGGTGAGACACTCGGCTTGATGAACCCCTTCTCCAGCAACTCTTGTAATTGTTTCCTTAACTCCTCTAACTCAACTTGAGCCATTCTGTATGGTGGCTTAGACATCGGCTCCGTACTAGGTGCCAAATCTATACCAAACTCCATCTCCCTATCTGGAGGTAACCCTGGTAACTCATCCGGAAAGACATCTGGAAATTCCCTAACCACGGGTATGTCTTCCAATTCCGGACGTGCCTTATCCGTCTCAATCACAAAAGCGATGAATCCTTCACATTATTCTTTCCACCATTAGTATCATAAATCCTCACATCACATACATAAATGAAATCAGATTTATCTTTCATACATCATGTATCAAGATTATACTCATCACACTTATAAAAATCATGTTCTTTAATTTCATTTCACAAAATTAACTACAAGATTGTCTATCTTTGGAAACATCAAGGTTTTAGCATGACAATCCATAACAACATGATTGGCAGCCAACCAATCCATTCCTAGGATCACATCAAAATCACTCATGTTTAATAAAATTAAATCGGCTGCTATCTCTTTACCTCCTATCTTCATTTTACAATCCCTATATATATGCTCAGTCAACTGACTATCATTCATAGGGGTAGATATCAACAACATCTTATCAAGCAGCGTGGGTTTTACATGCTTCAACAATTTACATGCAAAGGATGGCGAAATAAAAGAATGCGTGGCACCAGGATCAAACAGTACATAAGCTTCTAAATCAAAGATTTGGATGGTACCTTTTACCACATCTGATGACTGATCTGCAGTATCCTGATCCAGTGCGTGCACTCGTCCTCTGCTTACACCCACTGCTTGCTTCCCCTTTTCCTCAGCTGTAGCCCTCCTCCTCGGAGCAGCTGTACCAACTAGAGCTATCTCTGGCTCCTTGCCCTTCTGTGGGGCCCTCTCTGTCATCTCTGGGCAATCTCTGATTATGTGCCCTGGCTTCCCACATCTGAAGCATACTACAGGAGATCCATAGCATGGTCGAGTATCATGGTACCTACCACACTTGCCACACTGTTCCGTAGTAGTCCGTGGTCCTCCAATCACGATTCCCTTAGCTGGAGCAATGGCCGGATACATGGGAGTATCAACTGTCCTCTCCCGAATCTCATCAATTCTCGGCCTCTTTCCAGAGAATCTCTTGCTTCCTTTATAGTTGAAGCCTCTATCCATCATAGGTCTCTTCTTATCTCTGTCCCTCATCTTACCAACCTTTCCAAACTCCGAGGCGATTCTATCAACATCTTGTTCACATAATTGCACCCTGCGCACTGCCTCCTCATAGGTCGATATATCCAGGGGAACCAATCTAGAATTGATGGTCGGTCTCAATCCATCCACAAACTTTTGGATCTTCTCGACCTCATTATCCATCGTGTTGGGATCATACCTGCCCAGGGATATAAAAGCAGTCTCATACTCATCCACAGTCCTGCTCCCTTGGGTCAGTCCCAAAAATGCAATCTTTAGCTTCCGCTGTGCGGTATCCGGGACATACTGTCTCCGGAAGGCCTCTAGAAACACATCCCAGCTGATCTCAGTATGCCGGGCTCTCAAAATAGGCCTGGAGATTTCCACCAATGTTCTGCTGATCCCTTCAGCATAAAAGCGGCAAATGCTACCATCTCGGTAGTAGTGCACTCAAAGAACCCATATAATTTCTCGATCTCATTGATCCAATCCTCAGCCGCTACTGGGTCCTTTACTCCACTGAAAGACGGCAGTCCAAACTTCTGGAACTGCCGCAGTCTATCCAAATCACATCCATATCCCCAACCTCTACTGCTTGGCATAGCAATCGGCGTAGGTACATCCTGTGTGGGTGGGGTATCTGTCGTCTGTGGCCTCTGGGCTTCCCTTGCTCGTGCCTCAGGAGCTGCCGCCTGCTCGGCATCACCCTGTGTAGCGGGACTCTGTCTACCGCCAACTCCAGATAAAGATTGGGTGACCAACTCCACAATCATCTCAATGCTCCGCTCAATCCTCGCGAATCGAGCCTCAGTACTCTCGGGCCTCTCCTCTGGACCCTGTAGAGCGTGCTCAACATCAGCCTCCACCTCAACATTTTCCTGAGCCTCGTGTGTTTCTGGCTCAACACGACCCCCAGGCCTACCTCTACGGCCTCGAGCCTGTGCTCTCATCCCTCTACCGCGACTGGTATTAGGCATACTTACTCAGTTCCCTACATTCACAACCAATTACTTAGTCAACCCATCGACATACACTATTTGTATCTAAACAAGCACAGTAACTTGGGGATGTAATTTTTTCACTTATTAAGTATTTTAGACACGACACACGTCAAACCAACTCGAGCTCTGATACCAACTTCTGTCACGACCCTCAACTTACCAAAATACGTACAAATTTTTTGCATTTTCATGCATCAATCCTTAATCATCCTTCCTCGATCGTGAACAACCACACGCTTAACAGTTGGGCTGTGTGTCGACGTCTAACTCACTCCACCATACCAATTCAATTTGAAACATTATTTATGAGTAAACACTTGTATAAATGTATATATATATATCAGAGTTGTTACATGTGTTTACATTGTTTTACATCCCCAGTGGTTACATACAAAATGCTACTGTGCTATGTCTAGTTTAGATACAAAATAATCCAAGTGTGTATACCTTTAGCGATGGGATGCAGCGGATTACCAAAAAGGGAATGCCTCCAGTCACGTCCAATCTATACTCAAATCTTTGTAGAGAGGGGAAAATAAGGGGGTGAGCAAACCACACGCTCAGTAAGGCAATCATGCGAACAGGTAGATACTGCACTATCTACGTGATCGTGATGCCATGCTCAAAAGCATTTAATTCATTGTTTATCTCAAAACATGAGTGTATGATTGTGTTAATGGTATGTAAAGCATTCATGCTATTAAAATTCAGTGTAAATTTCAACTCAAAGCATGGTATATATCATCATGCATAATTCACAATAAAAACATGGCATTAAACATCATGCATTTTCACAATAAAGCATGGCATTAAACATCATGCATTCGTGCACTTTAAAAACCATTAACAAATCAATTCAACGTCAGGTCTCAGCCCATCCCTCGGGCTTTCCTGACCCACAATCACTTCAAACATGGATTTATTCTCAAATAGTATTAGACATGTGAGATAGGCAGTTCAACAATAGGTAATAACCTCAAGGCCTATGTACATAACCTGTGATACCGGCTACACGGATCAGGTGTGCGGGATATCACCACCATCTACTTCCACAAGAGAGGTGGGTCAAATCCTACCCTCCGGTCCATAGCAGATCTCGTCCGAAGACGGCACATCACAACTCAACACGGTACAATGTACTCCATGCTACATGCACGGTACGATGTACTCCGTGGACCCAATCAACACATCATATCACGCCACATCTCAAACGCACGTGTGAGCCTATTTAATTGGGGCGACCTCTTGTCTATCCGAAGCTCCTAACACGGCTAATTAATCATGTCAACACAATGCACGTGTGAGCCTATTTAATCGATGTGACACCCAGTCTACTCGAAGCTCCAAACACGGCAACATACAAGGTGGGCATCCAGTGCGAGACAAACTCGAGCACAATGCCAAAACAATTATGAAATCCATGTGAAAACTAGTGCCTCTTGCACTCTTTCATACTCACGAAATCATGTAGGTGGCTCAAAACTTGCAAAATATGATTAACAAAACCAAAACACACTCATCTCTTTTGCAAATCATTTCAATGTTAGCCAACCTACCAATTATTTGCTAAAAAGCAATAAAACATGATTTTCAAAGCAATATGCTTTTGTTTTCATGCATATTTCTCAAACTCCCAACTTTTACCCTTCAATCACCCAACATCATTTCCTATTCTCATGCATTCTAGCAAAACATTTAAGCGCCCAAATTGCGCACAAATATCTCTAGGAGTCCACACAATTCCCTTACCTCGATTTACTTGGTGTGACTCCTTTCCTTTTAGCTTCTTACGCTCTTGGCTCAACTCGCCTCGGCGTATCCTCGGAAGCTGCGATTCATTCATTAAATCGATTGAGTTAATGTATTTAACCCATAATTGACCTCACTAGTCCATATTATTCACTTATGCATTTTTTTCAAATGCCTTAATCCACATTTTACCTCTTTTAGGTAAATCTCACAATTTATCCACTAACCACATCTTAAAATCATGCCACAACACTCTAAATAACTTTTACATATCTCATTCATCATTAATCTCCATACATTCCACTTTCTCACTCTAGACCATTTCTAGGTCATAGTCATTCCAATGCATTCTAGATAGTTTCTAACCATCCATACTCATGCCAAACAACTCCAAAATCACTTAAATAAATAATGCACCATAGTTGGAGTGTTAGAATCTTACCCAATTTGATTTCTCCTCTTGCTCCAAATGGCAATGCCCTTAACTTCTTCAATATCAACAATGGGAAAATGCCTTCCAACTATGTTGTTCTTCTCTTTGATAGGAACAACTTTGTCTCTAATGGTCTCTCTTCAAACCTCACTGAAAATGGCTGATTTTTGAGAGAGAATGTTAGGTTTTTGGGTTGAAAGTGGAAGGTTTGTGTTTTTCTCGAAATTTTCTGATTTCCAGCACTCCTATATAGAAATAGCTTGAGGAGATCGATCTGGTCCAAGAGGAGATCGATCTGGTCCCTTAAAATCCCTCTTTTTCACGGTATTTTTAAGCCTGAGATCGATCTGTCGAAGCATGAGATCGATCTGTCAAGGCATGAGATCGATCTGTCGAAGCATGAGATCGATCTGCTCCCAAACAGAGAGCTAAGGAGATCGATCTGGCTCCATTGGAGATCGATATGCTCTATTCTTTTGCCCAAATAAGAGCATTCTGGCTCTTCCAGATCGATCTCTCATCCCATGAGATCGATCTGCCCTTCAAAATTTCCAGATTTTCTGCAGTTCCTCTGCAACAACACTTACCAAACATCCTTAATTTGCTACCATGATCATTTCCTCATTCATTCATCTTTGAGACTTGAAAATGGCATCCATCCTCACTTCATACACATTAAAACTTGTGTAGAATCTTTGTATGACCAATGGTACTTAATATAAACAAGAATGGAAGTGCACATCTTATGCAATTCTACTTCCATTTTACCAAACTACTCATAATCCATTCTACACACATTCTCCACATGTTTAAGTCCATTTCTTCACATTCATACATAATGTAACTTGTGTGTACAATTACCACTCTCATTACAAGTGTGTACATTACTTATGGACTTACATCACATATACTTCACTTATGAGTTCATAGTACAACTCTATTTACATTTTTATGTACATATATACCCTTATACATATACGGGGTCTCACACTGCTATAGCTACTCCTACTTGTAGATCCTTCACCTCTAAAGTCGCATCCCGGAAGCGATCCACATAACTTTTTAAAGACTCCTTGTTCCCTTGCTTGAGTGTAAGCAGGTAGGAGGCGTCCTTTTTTCGCTGGCTATTGATCATGAATGATTTCAAAAACTCACTTCGTAACTGATCAAAAGATGAGATGGAACCTTCCTTTAGTCCATTAAGCCATTTCATAGCATATCCCGTTAGTGTGAGCGAGAAGGCTCTGCACATTATTTCATCTTCCCATCCATGGAGTAACATGAGAGACTCATAATTTTGCATATGGTCATATGGGTCGACTTTGCTAGCATAAGTAGCCATAGACGGCATCTTAAATTTCTTCGATAGCGATTTCTCCATAATCTCGGAGCTAAAAGGGATTCTCCTTCTCTGGCTATCTTCAGTAGACACCAACGTCTTCTTTTCCAAAACCATTTCTATGACTTTTTTCATGTTCTCTGATTCCCGAGTCAAGTGTGCTCCACTTTCCTCAGTACTAGAAGAGTCTGAGTAATTTGAGAGAAAGCCCCTTCTTCCCCTTTTTTGTGACTTGTTCATTGGCACCCTATGCATCATGTCTCGAGGGTTCATTATACTCTCCCTTTCTGGATCCTGTATATGGTTCATTTCCCTACTAGGGACCTCCACATTGTCTGTAATCTCCTTTTCCCCAGGTCCTTGCACCGAATGCTTCCTTCTAACACCTCTCATTCCATGATTCAGCCTTGAGCCTTCGAAATAGTCTAGGGACTCAAGACTATCCTGCCCATAAGCCTACTGCATCCTGTCCGCTGAGGGAGAGTTCTATCTCCAATGCTCCCCAGATCGACGAACTTCGAAATTATGTTGCCCAAACTCTACGACAGAGGTCTGCCTCCTAAACTCTGCAGTAGAGGTCTACCTCCTGAACCCTGCGCCAGGGTACTACTCCTGAAACCGTGCGGCAGGGTTAAACTCCCTCAGACCTACGGCAAGGTCTTGACTCCTGACCCCTGCAGCAGGGTTCATCTCCCTTAGACCTGCGGCAAGGTTGAACTCCCTCAGACCTACGGCAGGGTCTTGACTCATGACCCCTGCGGCAGGGTTCGGCTCCCTCAGACCTGCGGCAGGGTCTTGACTTCTGACCCCTGTGACAGGGTTCATCTCCCTCACCCCTGCGGTAAGGTACGCTCCTAAAACCGTGCTACAGGGTTGAACTCCCTCAGACCTGCGACAAGGTCTTGACTCATGACCCTTGAGGTAGGGTTCGGCTCCCTAAGACCTGCAATAGGGTCTTGACTTCTGACCCCTGCGACAGGGTTCATCTCCCACACCCCTGTGGCAGGGTACTGCTCCTGAAACTGTGCAGCAAGGTCCTTTCGATGCTAAGTAATGCGCAGCATGCTGACCATCGGCCCCCATTCTAATTGTCCCGAATTCGCCGCTGTAGAGGGCTGACCTTCCTCATAGGTGTGCCATGAGATATTTTCTCTCACCAGGTTCTGAACTTCTGGGGGTAGACTGAATTGGGGTAGTGTATTTTTGAAGAAATCCACCATGGCCCTTAAGGCTGCAGTTGTCTGCTCATTTTGGTGTTAGAGTGCCTGAGTAACCTCCTCATTCTGACATCTCAAAGCCTCAAACTCCTCTAGGGAAACTCTGGCCACCTCCTCTCCTCCAATCTGCTCTTGTCTTCTCGTAGGTCTGTTGAGAGGACTCATAAAATTTTCCTCCCTCAAGTTCGCTGCTGTTATCGAACGTGTCTTCACCATTTCGTTAAAAAATTTGGCTTTTATGTTTGTTTCCCATAGATAGCACCAATTGTTGTTACTCTCAACAAGAATGAAATGATGCTAATGTAATCTTCTTTGTCGTCTTCTCCACATGTACTGAAGATTCTGCAAAAATAGTCAAGGTCAAAGAGGCGCAGGGATCTATCCCTACACACGCACTCTAATGCTTAAGTCAGAAAAATGTGTTTAAACAGAGTCTTAGTCAACCAAATAGAGCTTAGGGTTTTTTTATCATACCTATGAGGTATTTATAGATGTCCACTGTATGGCTTCAATAAGCTCAGGACTTATAGGTATTTGGGCCTAAAATTTTATTGTTTTGGGCCTTTCGTGTTCTGAGGCCCAGGCGCGCGACTGGGCTATCAGAAGTGAGTTCTGAGAGCTCAGTCTCAAGGGTGCAGAGCTCTGAGGACCTCTGCCGCAGGGTTCAGAAGTCTGCCACCCTAGGGCAGAGGTTTGATCTTACATCAGGAGTGTAAAGGTCTGCCGCAGGGCACCAGGGGTGCAGAGGTCTGCCGCAGGGTGCAGAGGTCTGATCTTGCACCAGGGGTGTAGAGGTCTACTGCAGGGCACCAAGGGTGCAGAGGTCTGTCGCAGGGCACCAGGGGTGCAGAGGTGTCCTTGACTCTTCAGTGATTGCTAGTGGCATTATGACTTGACACATTGCACATGCCATGTGGCATTATGACTTGACACGAGCTGTCACTCGTTAGCTAATGTTGTCTACATGGACTTGATGTAAATTACCTCTATCATAAATAATATTATTTTATACTATGAAATAGCAATATTAAATATCATTATTTAATCCTATTAAATTTTAATATAATTTAAATAATATATAATGAAATATAACATTGAATAATATAATTATAAATTAATAATTTGATTAATATATTGAAAAATTATTTATAAATAAAATTATCTAATATTACTTTTATAAAATGATAATGGAAATTAATAAATTTCTAAATTATATATTAAATAATAATATGTTTCCAGGAAATAAAAATTATATTCAATAACTATCTAATTTACTTGTAACAATATTCATTTATTAAATGATATATGTAACAAATTAATTTATAATAAATTAATTAAAGAGATGAAAATTAGAGAAAAATGAAAAAATAGATGAATTTTTTTTCTTTTATTACTTGATACAATTAAAAAGTAAGAGAAAAAGAAAATAAAAATAAAGTAAATAGGGAAATTTAATATTTTCACCTGCTTTACTCATATGGTGTCACAGCTCAAGAGATGTAATTATTTCGATAACTTACATGTAATGCAAAAATGAGGACTAACTTTTTCCATTGTTCTTACCTTTAATTGTCTAATGAGCCAATATCCTATAGCCCATACTGGTATCATGTGGCTTGATACGGGTTTAATGTAGTCATACCTACGATCCCATTCGGTTCACATATTAAAACAATTATAAATTAATTCTGGCAGAGTTTCCGCATAAACGCATACTTCCCCTGCCAACATCAAAACAAACAGATAGCTCGAAAATATTCACAAACAGTTAAAATCTAAATCTTAATACACAGTCTTTATATCACTATATAATCTATCTCCACCAATATTTTCATAATTTTCTGATAACCTGATCTCCGAAAAAATATTGTTTTATAAATAATACAAAATTTTACTCGGTTTTGACCTCTTTTCCAAAATTCATTCATTTATATCCCGATTTAACCAAAAATTCATAATCCAAGTTCATTTTCAAGTTCTACACATCTCACTACATAACAATGTATAAAAATATCTAAAAATAATGTCCTTTAAACAATAAATAGTATACCAAAGTATGAACTGCAATTAGCTCCGGAGCTTGAACTTCTGAAGCCTGATACCAATCACGAATATCAACACTAATTCGACTTAACCGTAAGGAAAGTAAGGGGGTGAGCTTTAGAGGCTCAGTAAGCTAACCATACAAGTACAGAATAGCTACATACAGTAAAAATTTGTTTAAAATTTGCATGTACGTAAATCGATGTGGTTCGTTTTCTAAAAACCATGCATATGCATTTAATTTCAAATCATGTCACTTATGATATTCAATGACTTTTCATACAAACCTCAATAAAATCGATATGGCACACTTTTCAATAAACGTTTCTTTTTCACAAATCGCGATACATGTTCAATAAACATATTTGGTAACATTTCATATTTTTTCGATAAAACGTTTTCATATCATGTACGATAAAACATATTTGATAAAACACATTTAATAACATATAATATTTTATAAACATATTCAATAAAACATATTCAGTATCAAAAAATTATTCAATAAATATATTTAGTATCATGTTAGGCAACTCCCTTATGAATGACCAATAAAGGTTTTGTCTATTGTAGCTAGCAGCAAGCCATATAAAATACCCAGGAAACTATGGTTTTATCTATGACTACAAACTCTCGTGAACTACAATCCCAGTGATCAGCTGAGACCAAAACCTATCAATGACTAGTTGTCGAACAAGCCTATTGCCAACATAAGAGTAAAGACTCTCAGGCGTGTTTCCTCATACTTTATCAGTCTGCATAGAGTTTCAAGTGTCAATCAAATTGTAACACTGTTTAACCATATGTTTTGAAATTTCATATCGATAAAAACGAATGTAAAATAATAGAATGTTCAATCCACAAATGATATCGAAGGCATTTATAGTTAATCAATCATATCATTTCAAAACATGAACTTAAGACGATTTCAAAGGTTTTATATACTATAGTATAGATTTGTAGACGCTTTAAAATCAAGTCAAAACCATACTATGCAATAAATGTATAATGCAATAAGGGCATGGTACTCGTAAAACATAAATCTTTCGTTTGTCCATTTTCCAGAATTTCTGCAAGAAGTAGCGTTTACTATGTATCTATACCTAGCCTTGCAAGTAGAAAACAGTTCACATTACCAATCCAGTGTTTCCAATTACAAAGCAATACAAAATCATTTCAATAACCAATCATAATGTTCACATTCATATCCAAAATCGATTTAATAAATTTAATGGTATTTGTTGATGCTATTAGGCATCTTGCACGATTAACTTACCTAGCACTGTATAATCGAGCACTTACTAACACTTAGAAATCAATGTCACCATACCACTGAATCACTTGATTTCACTGCACATGCATAGTTAAAATTTCATTATTCACCCCTCTGCACTATCATAGTGTCATTTCACCTTAAATACGGTCTAATTCAATTGACTTTACCACTTGGTCATTATCGACAACAAGTGACAAAAGCGACAATTTGGTACAGTTTAATCATTCTATTGCACCAATTACATTGTTACTCTACTACCAATTGCATGACACTAAGTTTTGACCTTGGGTGTAACATTACTATTGTACCATTCTTGTTACTAAATACGTAACTTTTCATATACGATTCCAATGATTGATTTTCTTTCACCAATTCCCTAAATTCATGCTTAATTACATTAGTTAAGCAACAATTCATAAAACCCCATGAAATTCAATAACTTCTTTCATAAAACCCTTATGGTCGAATCTTCCCCATCACTATTCTTAATTCATTTCTTTAATTTTCAGTATTCTTAATTCATTTCTTTAATTTTCTTTCATATTTCATCACTATACATAACCTAGGTTAATATATGTTGGAATTGTAAAATGCAAACTACCTTAGCTTACAAAACCCAACTTGGCTGAATTGCTCTTCCCACCTTGGAATTAGTTTTGCTTCAGACTAAATATAACAAATCACTTCATATTAGTGCACTAACAACATACTAGAAGCTTGTTAAAAAAAAAAAAAAATTCAACTCCCTTTTATTTTTGGCCAAAACCAAAACTAAATGAGTAAACTTCAAAAATTTACATCTTCAAGTTCACTCTAGTCACGTGGAAACTTCGAAAGAAGATTTTTCCATTGCCCATTGCAGAATATTTACGGAGTAAAGAACCTAACTACTAAGCAACCTTTTCCCATATCTTTTGCCTAATAAATCAAGAGCCCAATAGAAATGTGTAATATTGAATGATTGGCTAAGGATTAATTTGAATGGACGATGAAATTGACTCCAATAATATTGAAGATAGTGGCAGATGTGAAATTAGTTAATGTAAAAGTGAGATTGGGTACTATAACAATGAGATTAAAATCAATAATAAAATATATGTTTGGATTTAAACGCAGCGGGTGACTTTAAAGTGAAATGTTGTGAGAAAAGAAAATTATCATTAAGGATATTAGATTAAATTTTGTATAAATAAAATTCATAAATTAATAAATAATTTAAGATTTTTAAAATTATTTTTACATGAAATAATATTTTTGTTAATAAATCAAAAATTATTAAAATTATTTTTATATCAAATAATACTTTTATAATTAAATATTTTTTTGTAACCATAGGTGTCCCCATCTGTTTTATGGTCCGAGATTAATTATACTCGGACCGAGATTAAATTCAGGTAAAACCCTCCCAATAGTGATAACTCTCATATTCGAACCTTGTTCAAATGCCTGAGGAAGAAGTCCACTTCCATTTCTTCCAAAAAACGTTGGTAAATATTTAAAATTATTTTTATGTATCGATTAATATTATTTCATATTTAATTTCTTAAAAAATTCTTGTTTAATAAATAATAAAATATTTTTATATTAAAACAATAATTTAATATTTTAAATAAAAAATTTAATAATTATATATCATAAATATAAACTAAATAATTTATTTATACATTTATATTAATAATTCATTTATATTTTATATTAGGCTAAAAACCCTTGAATCTTATAATTTTATTTAACTAAGCCCTTATACTTTTATTGCATCTAGATAAACCCTTAATCTTTAATTTAAACTCAAATAAGCCTTTAAACTTTAATTTATACACAGATAAGCCATTAACTTTTAATTTGAACCTAAATAAGCCCTTAACATAAACCATTTTTTTTATAAGGTGAGCAATCAATTTTTCAGTTGGGTTTGATAAAACCAAATTTTCTACATAAAAAAGGTTGGTTAGATACATGATATAATATAAATAATTAATATAATATATTATACAATATAATATTTAATTATTTATATTTTATATATTATATATTAAGAAATCGAATAATTAGTCGATTTAATTTGTAATTTTAGACACCAACTTAATCGAATAAACTTATATATAAAAATTAACTTAAACCCGAAGTCGACTTAATTGAATAGAATTAACTAAATTTCGATTGGTCAAGTCAATTTGAATCAACTTTTATTCATCTATAATTTTTTATTTGAAATAAAAAACTTATTTAAGTACAAATCAAAGAATAATAGCTTATTTGGGTAGAATAATATAGTATAGAGGCTTTTTTTTTTTTTAAGTAAAATAGTTCAAGGGCTTTTTAATATTTTATTAAAAACATTAAAGTAATTAATGTAAATAATAATAGTGGATGGGCAAAATTGTCCTGGTAAAATTAAGCACCCGTTTGAAATCAAACGAGACCACGATTTTTCACTACAGCTCATTTAATATTTTAATCTTATTTTTTTATTTATTTTTATTTTAATATAATATTTTTAATAATCATTTCATCATTCAATCTCTTTCTACCACACCTCATTTACTAGTTTAACTTTATTTTTTATTTTTATTTTTTTAATATAATATTTTTAATGATCATTTCATTATTTAATCTCTCCGTTACTACTTAGATTGAATCCAAATGTATCATCAATCACATCGTCCATATGAACTAACTATTGAAAAGCTATGAAATCTCACTGTGCCACAGCCCTTGCACCCATACGGGTGCAATGGTGCGAATGGAGCAATTTTTTGCCCCAATCCTACTTTATGGAATAAGATTACGGAGAAAGTGAATGAACAATAACATAAACTGGCAGACTAATTTCCAAACAGAATGGAATCAGAAAATTGTGCAATAATTTAGGAAAGAAAACGCTGCTATTACTACTATTATTTTTAAGATGACACTCCTTGGTAAACTCTGTCGGTTCAGCCTCCGTAGCCAAGATAGTGCATATGAAAGACAAAGTAACACCACAAACGGGGGAGGCAGGAGCAAGCAAGACCCTTCAAAGCTCATCCTGCAAACCAAATAAAAGGACTCGTTATTGGATGATCAAGGTGTTTCATCAGCTTCTTAAGGATGATATGCTGCATTTGAACAGTATAAAGAAGCCAATGGTACTTCAATTGAGTTCTTCAACCATAGGGTGATAACATAACATAAACTGGGAACCAGTTTGGAAATATGGTGAATGATCTTTGACAGAATAAATAAATAAACAAATAAGCAATCATTTACATCTTCAATAAAATATGGAGATTTACTAATTGTTAGGAACCGAAGTCAATTATATGCCACAGAGTCTCATTACAAAGATACGAAGTGAAAATAATTTGGGAGCATTCCCATAGAAGACAGCATATTGTCAGGAAAAAAAAGGTAGAGGTTGACACTTACATGATAGTCATCCATGTAATCACGTGGATGCTGCAAAGAAAACATCTCGGTTAGAAGCTGCACTTCTTCGTAGCAGTTTGATTGAAAAGTTAGATAAGATAAGCATTCTATGTCGAGTTACAAAATTAAATTGAATTTGTATCTAATATCCACTTTCAGCTTCGTATTTTAAGCACATACACATTAATAAGGTCTATACTTTCTAAACTTTCACCCAAGGTGCGTACGCCTGAATACCTACTTAGTAGTACTACATCGTTTCCATACCTTTGCGTGAGAGAGTTGAGATTTTGCAAATTGACTATTAAGCTTGAGAATAGAAATTCAGAAATGAGAATTTTGTTGCCCAGTTTCTTTTTGTTTCTTGATCATTTTAACAATGGGTACATCTATGAATTAAAAAGGTTATAGAATGTAAAATACAAACCCTTCTATATCTGTCCCTATAGCGTTCCCTGTCCCGGTATCGTCGATCATAACCCCTTTCTCTTCTTCTCCTCTCTCCTTCCTCTCTTGCTCTTTGAGCTTCCTGTAGATGTTGGACTAGAGTCATTTAAAAATACTATTCAAGTTGAGCTTCCTGTAGATGTTGGACTAGAGTCATTTAAAAATACTATTCAAGAAAACCAAAGTTCGTGATAAAATTTATAGATAAATATGGTTCAAGCAAAGGTCCACCAGTCACCTCTTCCTCTTGTGCTTTTCTCACTTTCTCAGCTTCTTCAAATGCCTCTTTCTCCACCTGAAACCTCAAACAAATGAAAATTAGGCACTGTTATTGAAAAATCATCTACCAGTAAAGGAAGAAAAAGGGGGGCACACCTCCCGGTTGGCGAACACTTGATCTACCACTTGTTTTGCATACTCCGGATCATCACAGATCAAAACATTGTCAAAAACTGAACCAGCTTTCACCTGCATGTAATATTTCAAGATTCATCATATAAATAAATGCTATCCCAAACTAGTAAACTGATAGTTATGTTTGACAGAACTACCTGCCAAACTTCGATGCCCACATATTTGATTGGTTTAAGCACATAAAGATCAGGATCATCTTCAAACTCTGGACAGAGACAAAACACCATTCAAATCTTTGTTGAAAAGTCTTCAATTCCAAAGATTATTATCCAGAACAGACACAAAGAAATATGAAGATGTATTGCAGAGTACCTGGATTGTCATTGTAAGGAATTTTCCATTTCCCGTTATAATTGGGGTTCTTGATTTTCTGTAATAATAATACAGAAAGACTGTACTGAAAAGAAGCTGCAGTTAAAAATTAGGCTTAAAGTTTACTTGTTAGCTTTAAAGCATACCTTGGGTTTCCATGGTCCTTTGTATTTTGGATTTGGTATCTTCGGTGCTTTCCAAATACCATCTTCTTCTTCATCCCAATTATCAGGCTAAACAGTAAAAACAAAATGAGTCGTAATAGCAGAATAAAGAATTGATTACAAAACAGGAAATAAGAGAAAAGATGGAAAAGATAGGAGCAAAATGATTATGCCAGTAGCATGAGAGAGGGAACCGGTTGCAGGTAAGCATATCCAGGTGCATGGCCAATAGTTAACATTATTGCTTTACAAGTAACCAACTAACCTCTTTAGCTTTTGGATCAGGAATTTCTTTTGGAATTGAATCATACCCCTGCAACACCAAGAGGAGGTTAGGCATATTTTGCATTGAATTTATATATCAACTGGAAAATCATTAAGATAAAGATGACATGAAAATTTACCTCAGGTTTTGTAGCATTAGGATCTTCAATATATTCTCTATCATCCCAGTCAGCAGGCTGCAAAAGATGGAAATTTGACGGTTTAAAATTTTGAAGTTTTAAAAAAAAAATACTGACTCCATGGAGTAAGGCTGAAATCATAGTTAATTGTAATAAGGTCGATCCTAATGCAGCCCTAACGAAGATGGTTGAAGAAAGTACTGTTCTTTCTCATGGAGGAAGGCAGAACTCAGTCAATATAGAAAAGGAAAAAATTAACAGTAAGTGTTAAATTCAGTGGTCCAAACTAAATTACGATTGTTTCTAATCAAACTGTAACCTTTTTAGCATTGACATCTTTGATTTTCCTTGGAGGAAGAATATCCCAGTCCGAATACATACTTCCAGAATCCCTTTCACGATTATCGATGAGGATACTATAACTTGCATCAGGCCTAAGAATAAATGTGTAGAAATGAGTTAACTTGTCTGTTTCACATTCCAAGTCCTTCTTGATAGGGTAATTCTGGCCCTGGTAAGAAAGTATAACATGGAGCTTCTTTGTTTGTGTGCCACATATATCCGGTCCAAACATTAAGCTGTAGGAAATTAAAATAAAAAAAATGAGACTAGTAAAAAAAAAAAAGTTCTCATACAAGTAAAAATTCGTAAAGAAATGAAAAAACTGTAGCAGTAACTAAAGTAGTTTTCTCTATACAGAGCACTCAAAAAAGATGAATGTTAGCACATAATTACTTTATACAGAGTTTTGGATCTCAGACAAATTTCGATGATCAGCTTGTTGGGCAGAAATTTTGAAGGAATCAAACCTCGTCCCTATCTCAAAAGAGAAATGACCACTCAAATCTATTTTTTCATTCTTTTATCTTACAAAAGTTCCTTCACATCATCTAAAGCCACCAAAAGAAGTTCTCTGTCCCCTCCCCCCCTCCCCGACCCCTAACTAAAAACCTTGTCTAAGATGTTGTATGCAGGTCATTTACCCTAAATTACAAGTTAGCTTTATCATCAATAACCCATATTCTCATTAGAAAAATCAAAAGGATAAGCCTTGCATGGTTTACAGGAAGTCTACTTTACTGCGAGATTTACAAGATATGCAGATAAGGCAACCACATAAATACCAAATGACAGGTGTTATAAAGCATATTTATAATATAATTTAAGAAAATGTGATCCAAGTGCCAGAAATTTGCATGTAAAAGATGTTTGAGCAATAAATTTTGACACAAACCTATATGGGGTGTCCCCTCCAAATTTCTTTTGATTGACAAATCCAGAGAGAAGTTTTATGTAACCGCCACCACATTCAATTTCCTGCTCAAACCTTATAGAATACTGGACGACCAATGTTCTGTTCTTATTTGTAAACTCAGAAATCTTTGCAGACATTGCAAAATGTTTGGCATCACCAGACGTCTGAACACCTACAGGATTACAGGCACTGTCAAAAAACATGCTAGGTCACTTGCATTAGGCATCATGTTCAGACTGTCAAAAGGAGAATGAGGAGAAAAGGGCAGGAAAGTTTGTTTATTTGTTTGTTTGTTTGTTTTTTATTATTATTATTATTATTATTTTTAGAAGGGAAGGAAAGTTAAATTTAGCAGTCACATGGATTTAATTGAGAACCCAGTGATTACCATAGAACAGCTTGGTAATGTAAACAACAATTCGTTTCTGTTAATATTTGTGGCAAATAGAGGTGGCAAACAAGCAAGTTCAGGCAGATTCGGATTGAGTATTTCCGGTTTCGATTGAATCAAGTCATTTTTTGTTCAAATCATCTCAGGCTTAGTTCATTTCAGATTCCCGTCCTTCTGTGTTTGGGTTAGAATAAAATTCATGATTAAATTTTGCAATTTTAGTACTGAATTTGGGTTGTTACTGATTTTGACCAAATAAGTTTCAATCGAGTATTTTTGAGTCTGGGTCGTTTCAGGTTCATATGTTATCTGGTTTGGAAATCTGACTATTTGGTCAATTCAGGCTTGCATAGATTCAGGTTCAGGTTTCTATCCGGGTTTCTGAGTTCTATTTCATCGTCACCTCTGATCACAAACCTTAAAAGCCAACCTATTTTGATCTTATATTGAACAATATAACATTCTGCGAATCAATCTGAAAATTGCCACTTTTCAGAATGAAATCTAAGTAAATGTGTCTTCCTAGATTAGAGAACAAAATTTTCATCCACAGAGGATCTTCCTAGATTAGAGAACAAAATTTTCATCCACAGAGGGATCTACATAAAAGCAAATACTCAATGTTTCTGCCCAATTATGCTATCACTTTGAACCAAAATGAGAGAAAAATAATGACTAAAGTAGTTTACTTATGTCTTTTCAAAAGCATGGTTTTACAGACAAGGTGACAGCATGGTTAAGAGCAATTAATTATGAGGTCGAGACCCTAAATAGCAAATCAATTCTGTAAAAAGCTATAAAAACCACAAGAGATTCATGTTGTGAGGGGAATTCAAGCACTCTGCAGCACAATTAGTTAATATGAAGTGAAAATTGTCATCTCAATCATTGCTTAACATGGTTTCTCTTTCTTTGGGGATGAGTTTCTGTAAATGTAAACAAACAGATCTAAAGAAAACTCTGATGTTTGGATAACATTGAATAAAATTATAATAATACTCAAAATAGCTATGCTGTTCATTTATTTCCTTGTATTCTCTAGTTTTGGAAGAACACAATTCATTTAGGAATATAACCAGCAAGAAAAGTTGAGACCATACCCTTATCATCAGGATCTCCAGACCACTTTCCAGTTGTATGCTTAAAAGCTCCAGCTTTTCCCTCACTTCTTTTCCAATCTGATTTTACCCAACGACTTTGCCATCCATCTGTTCACAACATCAGATGATACCAATGGAGGGTACAACAAGCAAAATAAAATTGCTAAGAGTTGAAATTCTAACATATAAAATTATCAAATAAAATAAAACAAAACATAAGAGTTTCAGAGACGGCAAGCTAATGTACTCTAAAGTTACAAACGCTAACGCACTCTAAAGCTACAACCAAAAAAGTATCGCTGTTATGCAATTCATTCAGGAAAAAACAACAAACATTGAGCAGACTGATAATGTTACAACACAAGGTTTTCTTACAAGGCAAAAGAATGATGTACAAATAAATGGTCAGTATAAATTAACCAATTTCAGAGCTCCATTTTTGGTTTCTGAGACAAAATGCAAGAATGGAGAGGGACAAAAAGTTGGATTTCTTAGACAAAAAGCCAAATGGTACTGTTTTAGGAAGGACAAGTTCAAAGTTGAAGCTGTTATCCTATATTAATCAAAGAAATGATTGCCTCTTGTCTTTGTTTGAACTAAGAATGACATGATTTTCATCTATAAACACTCACTTTTATTTTTCTCTCCTTAATAACTCCAAATTAGACAAACCAATTCCTTCTCTATAAAAGAATGATAAAACTTCAAATTTTTGGTCTTTTTTCAGTCTTCTTCAAGTGCCAAAAAGCAAAATATATATCCAATATTTCTCTATAAAAGAATGGTAAAAAAAATACAGTTGAATTTAAATTGTTGGTCTTCTTTTCAGTGTTCGTCAAGTGCAGAAAACACAGATTATTATTATTATCCAATTTAAAACAGCAAAATGCATTTCTTTCTTTATTTATTTTTTTAATATTTTCTAAATTCTTGTTGGTAAATCCAAAAACATTAATAATAATCTAAAACACGAGGAAGATATGAAGATAAAAGGTTCCTAACACTGTTCTCCACCTTTCCCTTTCCTTTCCCACCACTGTTCTTATGATCCACCAAAAGCAAGGCTTTTCAATGAAAATCATTGAGATATTACAAGATTCAATGAAATTCTCTTTTTTCCTAAAAAAAAAAAAAAAAGACCGCTTATCTCCCATATTGGACGGCACAAATATAAAGGATTAATATTTAATATATTGAAATATTTTTACTTTATAAATGAGATTGAGATTCGGATTTTATATATATATTAAATATGTATTATTCTCGTAATTTTATTTGTATAATAAAAAAATTACATAAATTATGTATGAGATAATTATTTAAATAAAAATGTCTAAAAATGAAAAATGAACTGTTCAAATATTGGTTGACTAATACATTAGAGTAGTCCTTGCCTGGAAAAAGGATTTTCTTTCCTTCTCAGCTACCCAGAAAAAGCATTTTTACTTCAAAAATCTCTTTTTTTTTTTTTTTTCCTTCCACAATTTCCCACAACCAAACAGAGATTAAGAAGAAAAAAACAGTAAAAACAACTGCCAAGACAAAGCAGTTAGTTTTAACATAACAACCTTACAAAGATTTTTCATTTGATGACGTGGCAAAACCGATTTTTCAAAATTCATTTGTTTTCTGTTTTACTCAGTAATAAAACAAAGAACTCTATTGACTAAAAAAAACAAAGAATCCCAGTGAAATTTGGATCATACTAATAACTTCCTTAACCTTTTTCAAATAGTATTTAAAAAAAAAAAACTTGAAGAATATAAAAGAAGCAAGCATGAAAAAACAGTACCTTCAAATCGTTCTTCAAAAATAATCTCTGAAATAGAAAATCGAAACAAAAACAAAAGTAGAAGCAGCTTCAGCGTGACAGTTGAAGACCGTCGCGCCATTAGCGAGAACGAATTACTGCTACTGCATACTGGGATGTGCCATTGGAAATGTTTGTCTAGTTATAGAAAGTTTGATAACTCATTGACCTTGATATTTGAAATAAATTACGGTAATGGCACTATTATTTCAAATTTGACTGGGACATTTCATAGTGGGAATATAAATAGCTTTTATGTGGAAAAATAATCCACTTTTTTTGGTAATAATTTTCAGCTTTTGGGTGTTGTGGCGAATGAGAAGTAAGGACGACGTTGCAGTGTCCAATTGGCATACCCATCTGGAATTTGGGGAGGAAAAATTATATATATAACCCTACTATAAAATTGAAATAAAGGTTTGACAGTGATTTATAAATATAAAACATCAATACTTAATATATATATATATATATATATATATTAATATATGAAATCAGACTATAATTTCTTCTCCTTCTCTATTTTTATATAAGATAATTTGTTAATTCAATTTTCGTTTCATCATATTTTTTCGAATAATTTTTTTAAAAAAATTTTTTCGATCTTATCTCAATTTTACCATTTTTGTTTATTGGAGCGTTCATATGTTTATGTCATATATGTTCAAATCAATGCAAATTATTTTCACTCATATTATCTTTGATCACTTTAATTTTTTTGTGAATATTTTTATTTATCATTTTATCATTTCTAATATATCCACACATTTTTTGTAGCATTTGTATTTTTACTACACTTATTTTTTGTATATGCATTATTTTAATTATCTAACATTTACTATCGTATAGCAATGTTGATGTATAACTTCGCTTTCAATATATGAGAATTCATTTATCTCTCAAAACACTTGTAATACTTCTCCACTAGCTCTAACTAGTTTGAATCCTAGGAGTCACAGTGTCATCATCTCTCCATACATTTATATGATAGATCCCAAATATCTGAACCCATCGAGCATCATTATATTTCAATCCTATTCTTTGTTTGAACCGAAATATACATTTCATATATTTTAGTTTTCATTCCGTTTAATCTGAACCCTCTCGATTCTAATATTTGTTTTCTCAATTTTATCTTTTATTTTATGTAATCACAGGTAACCTCTTCCATTTGACGCTATGAAATTAATCTTGCTCATGTCAAAAATAATATCCAAGCCTTCTAGTATATAAAACAATATTATCTACAAATATTATATACTAAAATACATTATCTTTAATGAATTTTGCCTTGTCCACTGCATTAATATTTCGGGAAAAAAAAAAGATTTCGATGTTGTATGGTAAAATCCTTAAAAATACAAGACTTAAGGGAGTAACCATTTGTAAGAAAAAACAAAAACAACATGATTTCAATATACCTCGTAAAGAAAATATAAGATTAAAATATAAATTTATATTAGTTTATTTTCTCTCTCTCATTTTTTTCTCTTTGATGTTTGAAATTTAAAGTTGCATTATTTTTCATTTTTTCAATCCATGATTGCAAGAGAAGAAGACCACAAAGCTCACTCGTTTCTTCTCAGAAACGAGGAGAGGAATATCCTTTGTTTCCCGAAAACTACGCTTTGAAAAACAATGAACGTGTAATTGCACATTGCTTTATATTATTTATTTATTTATTTATATATAAATAAGCCAACCCAAAGTTGGGGCAAAAGGGCATTATTGAAGATATTTGAAGGTTGGATGATGCAGGGGTAAACTCCCCTTAAAGACTTTGAGTCGTTCATTTTTTCTCTCTTTGCTTATCTTAGTAGGCTTGAGTTTGGGGTTGGGGCGTGTACTGTTGACTCTTTCTAAGTCAAAGTCTACTCTGGGTCTTCCCTTCCCTTGTGAGTTGGGAATTTGCAGAAACAGAAACGTGACAGGTGCTGCTCTTGCATTTCCCAATCTTGGGTGTAATTATTATCTTATGATATTGATTATTTTATTCCACACAGTCTATCTATTTTTTACATTTTAAGTACAATTTTAAAATTATATGTTGATTATATTAAATTTTCCTATATAATAAAATATTATTGTTGTTACTTGAAACAATAGTGACGAATCGCTGATATCTTCTCTTCGGGTTCCCTACCACTTGTTACCTGAACTCCTACAAAAAAGAAAAAAATAAGAGGAACGTAGGGGTTGTTCCCTACGTTTGCGCTCCGATACTTAAGTCAGACAGGGAGTTTGACAGAGTTTTAGTATAAGGTTTTCAGATATCGTTTATGAATAATACTTAGCCCCTATTTATAAGGGTTTCTCTCTGTCACTAATTACGTGTCATGACCCAATACTACCAAAATCAGTACAAATTTTTCGCTTTTGAAAAATCTTTCTTACCTCATCGTGACATATTGTAAACCCCACAAAAATTTTTCAGTACTTGGTTTTAAGTGGCACTGATTAGGATTAAAGTATGCCTGTGATACAAAAAAAAAAATTAAATTTTAATGTTAATATGAGAGACTCAGACTTAGACGAGGTTGATTTACAAATTTTTCTTTTACATGTATATACATATATATACATGATGGAATATTAAATAATTACTTAGAATTGGTTAGTAAATAAATGAGAATTTATTTGAAATACATGGAGGAGAATACACATGTATATATATACATATATATACATTTGTACGTGCTGTTGTAGATATATATATATATATACACACACGCATACAAGATTTATGTGTGCAAATGCAGTATGAATAGGAATCTGAAGATAGGTAGCATATGTGAACGATACGTGTATATACATATGGAGAATTTAATCAAATACGTAGACATACATGTATTTATATATATATATATATATATGCAATGTTTAATTTATTTCTCAAGATTAAAATATATGGGTGCAAGGGTATACAAATATGCATAGATAAATATACATATATGAAAGAAATACACCCATGTAAATATATGTGAATATATATATATATATATATATATATATATATGAGAGTAGACGTATACAATACATGTATAGGACCGAGAGCCCATCCGTTTATTATATTGGCATACACGAAATTCAGATTAGTGAAGGAAATAAAGAAAACGCAGCAGTGAATGATGGGTGAATGACGGTGGCAGAAAAAAAAATTGCATAAACTGATACATGAAGGGAGAGGGTGACTGTCAGTAGAAGATGAAGCAAAGAATGGTGAAAGATACCGACCCCACTGCAGCACCATGCCCTCTGCACACCCACTCTCCTGCCACACCATACCCTCCCTCCATTAACTCCCATCACACCGACCCCATCTTTCATTTCCATGCTCCTGGCACCGAAAACTATTATAGAAGGGAGAATAAAATATATACATATATATATATATATATATATATATATATATACATACATATATATATATATATATACATACATATATATATATATATATATATTGAAGCAGTAGCAGACCAGGCGAGAACAAGGAAACGTAATGAAAAAAAAAAACGAGAAAGTTGAGGGGATGATGACCGAACCGAGGGAGTGTTGGAATGATGATAGGATCGGGAGGATGATGAATGTGAGAAATAGTGGAAGAGAAGCTTGTGATGCCGAGAGGAAGGAGGCAGATGAGGAGAACAGAGGCAAAGCACAATGCTTTCGGTGATAATGAAGATGATGATGAATAGTGTCGAGGAGAGGAAACAGGGGAAGAAGACATGAAGGAACAGTAAACAGAAGGCTGGAGCATGAAACCGAGAGAAGATTGGAGAGAAAAGAAAGAGAAGAAAATAAAGCTGGGAACGAGGCAGCTGGATTGCGTGGTGTGTGGCCGAAAACAGGAGAGGAAAATCGAAGAAAATAAGGAAAACCGAAATGGAGGAAAGAAGCAGTGTGGAAAAGGAAGCCGTTCCTATCTTACGATGCCTCCATCCTTTCTTTCGCATGCTGAAAACTGGAACAGAGGAAGTGACGTGATCAGTAGGGAGAAACTGGAAATAGAGACAAGCTGAAGTGACACAGGCGTCGGGTCTTCTCACAGCTACTCCCATTTTTGTAGGTTCTCGGTTCTGTACTGGAGTCAGGGGCATCGAATGGTGCTGGTACAAGCTGGGTTGGAGTTTGACTCATCAACAATAGTTGAAGACAGTGTCCGGAAGGCTGTTGTCGAGTGATGGGTGGAAGTAAGGGAGTTGGAGAAGGGAGAACCGAGAAGGAGACCGTGAGCAGGGGATGGCAACGGGTTGGAGGATGGTGAGCTAAGGAACCGAGAGAGGTGGTGGTGAAAATGATGATGGCGATGGTGATTATGTCGGGACTGGGTCTGGAGATGGTGGAGTCCTAAAGATGGAGATGGTGAAGTTACCAAGGAAGTGAGGGAGAAACCGAGAAGAAGGAGAAGAGATGGATGAACAGTAACAAGGAAATGAAAATGAAGAAGAAAATGGAAGTGGCGGGAAGAAGAAAGCAAAATTCAAAAAAAGAGATGAATAGTGAAAGTGATGAATAGTAAAAAAAGAAAAGAGAAAATATATATATATATATATATATATAATTAAGGAAAGGAGGAAGGGAATTTATTTATATTATATATATATATTTGGAATAGAGAAAGAGACGCAAATAATTTGGGAAATCTTGGGAAAAAGTTTCGAAAAATTAACTTAGTGGATCGGGTTCGTCGACTCGCTGAGTCGAAGCGATCAAGGATTACAGACAGACACCGAGGTAAGGAATTTATGCAAGTTTTGGAGATAACGGTACATATTTTATAATTTCGAGTGTATTTTCCATAGGTAAGCAATGTTACAATTTTGACACATCGTAGTTAATTCGACAAATAAGATACTAAGAAATACAAATTTCGGTGTAGGAGAATTGTAGAAAGATCTAAGAGAGATACTAGGAGGCGTCACCACTTGAATTCGAGATTTTCGTAAATCGAGGTAAGAGGTATTATTTAACTTAGTTCTGATAATGCATATTTGTTTCACCGATAAATGATCTTATGAAAGAGCATATGATTTGAAATGATTTATCATTGCTTTCATACTTACGAAGCATGTTTTAAATTGTCGAAATGTTCCCCGAGTATTTTCCATGTTGTGAAATGAATTTCCTAAAGTATGAAGTGTATGGATGTTTTACAATTTTTTATGTTGTTATATCCATATTGTTAAAGAAACTTTCAACAATTTCAAAAGTATTTAAGAAAAGAAATTTGTTTTCGAAAGGGGTTGTGGGGGCCACCTCTTGAGTCCTACGGGAACAAAGTGCCACACAGTCTTTCTGTTTTATGAAAGAGTTTCAGATTTCAAGGAATTCGATTTTATTACTCGATATGAGTTTATGGGTTATGAAACCCAAGAAAGATTTTAGAAACTTTGTTTTGAGACTATAGGCTTTATGCATGGTTACTTCTTGTGGTGTTCCGGCTACACCACCCGAGGTGCCGGTACGTTGGCCCCTTTAGCACTTGACTCAACCTGTGTGGAAGATGTCGTGCTACTGGTGGTTTACGATGATGTTTTGGTAGTATCTCGTGCCCGCGCAGTACGGATGAATGTTCCCCGCACGGTGAGTGCTACAGGTGCCCGTGCCCTAGCTATGTGCTAGTATATGATAAGAAATATGTAGATACTACCCATGTTTATAATTATTATTGCTGTACGAACCTGATCCATTCTACAGCCCCCCTTACCATGGCCATAGGTATGATGACTCTCCACGGAGAATGACACGTATCGCATGACTTAGTTATAGCCTAGTCTCCTCGATTTGATTATGAAAATCGACTATGATGAATGAATATGTGTTTTCATGATTACGAATTATTCATGAAATGTTTACGAATTGATTACGAAATATTCATGAAATGTTTACGAAATGATTATGAATTATTCATGAAATGTTTACGAAATGACTATGAAATATTCATGAAATGTTTACGAAATGATTTATGAAATGTTCATGAAAGGTTTATGATAAAACGGTTAAGCATGTGATTTGTTTTAAAGACACGCATGCTTTATAGCGATTATGCATGAAATTGCAATTTATGTATTGCATTAAGTTTCGTTTTATGAACAACTTCAAATGTTTTTATATATCAGAACTGCTTTAAGAGTATTATCTTACTGGGCTTTTCCCCAAAAGCTCACCCCTCTACCTCTCAGATTTTTGCAGTTAATTACAGCTAATAAATGCTGCGTAGACGACGTAGGCTGGTGGATATGAGCTTCCCCAGACTACCTTTCGTATATGTGTGAGGTATACATTCTTATTTCTTTACCAGACTATTTGTATGCACAGACATCTATTGAAAATAATGTGTCGGGATGAAATCTGTATAAGGATAAATTAAATGAGATATTTTTAAGTATTGACATTGAACAGAAATATAGTCTAAGTGAATAAGGGAATAAGTGGGTAAACTAAATTAAAAAAAAAAAATCCCCCGATTTTTCAAGGGTCAAGGGTCGTTACACATATTCCTCTAAACTGGTCGGGCTGTGAATCAATATCGATATACCATTCTAACCATTAAGAAATATCACACGTAAACATACATATTGATATCATTTATCATATAATAGAGTGGTTGGTATGTTTATACATCACATGATTCTATATTTACATCCCCAAATTTTCTTTCATATACAATACTGTGCTGTAAGCATACTAATACAAAATTCTATCTGTGGTGTATACCTGACAGTCGATGGGAAACAAAGATATCAGCTATGCCGTCTACTCTCTACACCCGCTATCTATATGGTGGAAACACTGAAAGTGGGTGGAAAATGAAAGGGTGAGCTCCACATGCTTAGTAAGGCAATAATACAAACGGGTAGATAGCTATACTATCTACATGCTGATAAGAAATCAGGATATATGTGAGCATGAGGTAAAAACAATGATATGACATATATATAATATCATCTATTCTAAAACAGAAAATCGGCATATTAAAACATGGAATAATTCTCATGTGAAAACATCTCATGCTCAATGAAACAACACGTTATAAAATACCCCATCTGGGTCAAAATATGATACACTCACAAATCAAAATCCGTTTCAACAAAATTCTTTATTTTCAAATCTCCATTATAAATCACCCTTCTCACAGGGTTACAAATCAATGAAAGTTTCATAAAATCTCTCCATGGGAATAATCAAATCTCAATTGAAATCATAAGAAAATCGGGGCTTGACCCCTCCCTCGGGTCTACCATGTTCTATCAAGACCAATAGTTATATCATGTGAGACATGTAAACGATTATATCGGTAATATCCAGGACTATGGTCATAACCTCGTGATCCCTGGCACACGGATCCTAGTGTGCGAGGTATCACACCTGAAACGGGAGGTGGGTCATCCTACCCGCCAGAACAGCATAATATCAGGATTGCGAGGGCAAGACTTGTTGTCTCGTGGCTAATGCCACTCCACTCCAACAATCCCCACGGTACAGCGTACTCCGCGTGACATACACGGTACATCGTACTCCGTGAACCCAAACTCAATCAGGGGTGCCTGTAATAGGTCTTATCCACCCATGTCTAGTATGTCTCAGTCTGCACATGTGAGCATATCATCTCACTGTGACACACAGTCAATAGGAGGCTCCAACACGGCTATATGCATGTCATATAAATTCCTGTGTGAGCGAAGCTCCAGCACGGCTCCATGCATATTCATGATATCTGAAAACCTCGTGCGAGCGAAACTCTAGCACGGTTTCATAGAAATCAATGAAATCTGCGTACGAGCAGCGCTCAAGTATGACTTAAACTGATTATACATTCAATTCAAATCCACGTACGAGCAAGTACGAATAGGTATTAAAACTCAGTGAAAACCTCGTACGAGAAAAACTCCAGTACTGTAGTCATATAAAAGAAATCTGTAAAATAGTGCGAGCAAGGCTCCAGCACTCTGTGTATGAGTTAAAATATAAAATCTAGTGCGAGCAGTGCTCAAGCACGGTTACAACTCATATAACACTGATAGGTGGCTCAATTTTATCAAAACATGTTAAATAAATATCAACTGGTATCTAACCTGTGCCTTTTCACTTAAAACATGAAAATAATAGCCAACCTATCCATAAATTGCTTGGATTAAAGCAATATCATCATGAAAACATTAAAATCATGAAATTCATGCAATTTCATAGCCTTACTACCCTTTTTGAAATTTTTCTAATTGGGGGCAAAATAGTCATTTTTAACTATTTCCATATTTTTCCGCAAAAATTATTATTCTATTTTTGGGTAGCCTATTGAATTTAACGTAATGTAAATCCCCTCAAAATTACGTACAGCCACCTCTAAGTGTTTATAAAATTTCCTTACCTGGAATCACGCACGAGCTTATCCCGACTCAATCGTACCAGGTCTCTCAGTCCAATTCGCTCGTCTACGGAGCTGCATATAACCACATATGAGTTCAGTTCAATATTACTGATCAGTATTTCACTCTTACTGATCGAATCTAAAGCTTTGAGCCCGTTTTACTCTATTGGGCCGATTGCACTTTAATGGGCCTCGAACCCCTTTTTCAGCCTGTTTCCACTTTTAAATCCCTTCTTCGGATTTACTGGGCTCATTTGATTTATCAATAATCATCGGACTTCGTTCCAAACTCAGTGGATAGCCCGGATACTGTTTACGATAATTATTTTGAAATTTTGAATAAAATTCCTTTTATGCAGAATTAATCCGTAAAATCCCGTAAAATAATCGAAACTCTGCATTAAAGGACTCATATTATCGTAATTAAAATATACTTACCCAATATGGTGTGGGGTACGAAAATCGGAGCTAAATTGGCTCTCGTTCGGGCTCTGTAGTGACACTGCATAATTATGCGATTTCGAGTTATTTTCCATCAATAAAATATTAAATTAAATTCCCGAGATTTATCCGCAGGTCAATTCCTACCCTCGGTCACTTATCCGAATTTTCGAGTCGTCCCCGGGTACACTTTCTTCCCTTTTTTCCCTTTTTTTAATTAATTAATTTATTATTATTTTAATCAATTAAAATATATTAAATAATCCAAATATCTCTTAAAAAATCTTAAAAAATATTATTAAATTCATTTAATCAATAAATAAATTTATCAGTGTATTTTCGTCTTTCTCGGTATATTTTTTGATTCTTTTCGGGATAATTTTTCGAATTAAAAATCCCGATTAATTCCAAATTAATTCCCATAAATTTCAATAAATTAATATCTAGATCAATCGGCCTCGAATTTAAATATTTTCCTCAGTATTGATCCAGATTTCGTAAATTTCATATTTTAACGAAAATTACTTATTGATTTTATAACGAATTTTGGTCTTTTGACCATTTTACCCTTGTACGTGTTCGGGACCAAATTAAATCGACTTTCTTTCATCAATCCACAATCTTTTCCCTATATTCAATTTCCTTATTTTCTGTCAACTCGATTTAATTCCTTAGACGAACTTGTTGCTTCTTTATTTTCCCGATTTATCTTTATTCGATTTTACGTACGATATTTCGTTTCATCCACATTTATCAAATCCGAATTAACCATCTTATGAATCCATTACATATAATAATGTCATACAATATGGAAATCATAAGGAATATCATACAAAGATGCAGATCTCACATTACGCATATGTCTTTTTCATTAAATGTCAGATTTTTTCATACTTATACTCGTTTTCTTCGTGCGCTACGTAACGAACTTTTTTTTATTCTTAATATCATGCACAACAATTATAATTCAAAACAAGTAAACATAAAGTATTCAAATTACTAAAGTTTGGTTTGGAAATGATTAAAGCGTTGTTTCGTTGCCATTCAATCACTTTCTTTGGTCCAATTACATTGAAAACTGAATTCAACGATATATGAATGACGCAGTGGATGCCTATCCATGAAGTAACGGTCCCAATTAATCCGTGGATCTTTGAGGTCCGATGAGAAATCAAAAAAATAAATAAATAAATAAATAAAATCCCTCGCTACAAAAAAAAACAATATTAAAAAAAAATTACCATAGGCTCTTACTTAATTACGCATTTTTTTTACCTTTTCATCCTTCATGTTATAATGATTACCTATACATAAATTCTTTTCCTTTTCAGTTTTTTATTTTGATTTTTAATTTAAATTTTAAAATAGCTTTATAGATTTAATGTAATAAATAAATAAATTTTATTATTATATAATATATCTAATATAAGAAATAATTTTTATTATATAAGACTCTTATCTTATATATAAATAAAAGTTCAAGCATTTAGATATAAGTAAAATATCTTATGTGAATAATCTATATATTTGACATGTGTAATATCTTAAAAAATAATTATTTTTAAATTGACTAAAAATATAAGAATCTATATAAATATTAAAATTATAAAAAAATTCAATTATCTTTTTAAATCAGTTATTTATTTTAATTTTTAAAAAATAAACATCTATATTTAAAATATTAAAGTTAAAGAAAAATAAAATGTTATTTATAAATTTTGTTCACACATCTTTTATCAATATATATGTATTGTTACTCTTTATATACATTAAAAAATATATATTTATAAAAAAAATTAATTTTGGTATAAATTTTTACTTGGATGCACATTTTTAAAGAAAAATATACGTATTTTTTAAAGAAAAATATTTATATTTTATATGAATAGTAGTATGTGTGGTAAGGTGAATTTTGTTGGTAAATCTTTTCTCAAAAAATTTAAAATTGGACATTTAAATCTATATCTTTTATCATTGAATTAAACTTCCATGTATTTTTTTCAATTTTCCTTTTTATCTTTTTTTTTTCGGATTTATTTGTTCGATTATTTTGTTTATTTATTTATTCATTCATTTTCTTTGGTAAAAAGAAAAAAATATCAATTTGAATTATCTTTTGAGATGTGTGTTATCTTAAATATTGTATTTAATTATTTTGAATTAATTTAAATAATCAATTATTTGTATTTTTACTTACATTTTTACTTTATTTACCTTTTATATTTTATACTACATAAATAAAGCTTTTTTTTTCAAAATCTTAAAAATAGAGTTTTTAACTTTAATAATGTCACTTAAATTCAAATTTTAAAAATTAATCAATTTCAAATATAAAACATTAACCAATAATTTATAAATGACAAATGTAGTATGAATTGTTTTCATTAAGTTCGTAACCATTCAATTTATTTATATAATATTCAAGGTTTGTTATATTAATTTTTTAAATTTTTTCTTTTTGGTATTTGATTTCAAATTATTCTTTTATTTAAGTATTTTATGTATGAATCAATTTTTTAATACATTATTTGTAACGACCCGAATTACACACAGTTTGGTTGGGTTACAAGTCGATATTAGGTCAAAACAATACTTAGTCTGATTAATTTTTCTTTCTTAGTAACAAATTTAAACAAAATATGTTTACATTCCCCATACACATTTTGTATGCATTACTATACTTATAAAAATTTTAGATACAAAAGAATTTCTTACAATTGAGTATACCTTCAACGCAGAAAAATACTCAGCGGAACCATAGCTGTGCAATATGCCTTACAATCGGAAGCGTCCAAGTTACTGATGGGACTACTCTAATGTATGTCATGATCAGTTATAAAACACTGTAAAACACTTGCATATAAATCAATTCATTAATACTGAAAATGATTCATAATCAATGCACTTTTTTTGAAAAATACTTTCAATCACACTCCATTTCCGGTATTATACTTTACTATATGTAACACATATGCATTCAATATGGTCGGTACGATAAAAACATTTATTGTTCAATCAATGCAGTAAAACACTTGAAATCGTTTCTTTAAAACGATTCATTCAATCTGTAAACAGTTTAATTTACTTTTCTGTCTATCAATAAACAATTCAATTTGCTGAGACTAGGTTGAGATTCAATCAATAATAGTAAGATTCCATTAATAACAGTACAGTCGGTATATGACCATAGTCGGTGACCTCGTGCCTTACGGGCCAGGTGTGTGCGAGTGTTATATGCCTCAAGGGGATGGGTCAGTCCAGCCCGTTGGCCAATCAATACAGTTCAGTTCAATTTAGTTCAGTTCAGCTCAGTAGTCCGAAGACTCAATACACGGTGTAACGTACTAGTACAGCGTACTCCGTGGGCCCCAATACAATACAATATGACTGAGGGTACCGAGTAATCTTCAAGGATTTACCCCCCAGCATCAATCTCAACCATCACCTTAGTCTCAAAATCCAGTATGATTTTTTTTAATAAATCATATAAAAATCTCGTGTGAGTCGAACCATGCGACACAGTCTGCACGCACTTAAGCACGTCTCGTCAGTGCAAGTCAGGCCGTGCAACACACAGTCAGCACGCGCTCAAGCACATATCGTCAGTGTTAGTCGGTCTGTGCGATACAGTCAGCATGTGCTCAAGCACGTCTCGTTAGTGCAAGTCAAGCCGTGTGACACACAGTCAGCACGCGCTCAAGCACATCTCGTCAGCGTGAGTCGGTCTGTGCGATACAGTCAGCACGCGCTCAAGCACGTCTCGTTAGTGTAAGTCAAGCCGTGTGACACACAATCAGCACGCGCTCAAGCACATCTCGTCAGTGCGAGTCGGTCTGTGCGATATAGTTAGCATGCTCTCCAACACCATTTCATTTGAAAATCGGATAGGTGGTTCAATTCTTTCAAAAATGATATAAAAATCAGTATTCAGTACAAAAACAGTGCATAAACGATATGTGAGTGGAGACTTCTCGGGAGGTCACCCATCATGGAATTTCTCCAACTCAAGCACACTTAACTTCGTAAAACGTGTTATTTCATGCAGACAGTAAAAATTATAGTCAACATATCCATATACCGTTGGAAACAATATTTCAACGATGAAAACACTCAAACATGTAATTTATGTAATTATGAATTTTTAAACACTTTTCAGTCCAATTCAGTCTATACGTAGTGGTAATATCGAGTTTTCTATCTCTACGGTATCTATTTAGTTACTCGAAATCATAAAATACGTACAGTTATATCTAAAACTTGAATAAATTTCTTACCTCAGTGTCTGTCTATAGTCCTCGATTGTCTCAACGTAGAGAGTTGACGAGTCCGATCCACTCGATTTATTTTCTCAAAATTTCGTACCAGTATTTCAAAAATTTTGAACCAATATTTTCGGCTGTCTTTTCCCCGAGTTTTTCCCAAATTCTCGGAGCACTTTATCTTTTCGCTTCAATATTTATTCTTTTCTCTAATATATATATATATATATATATATTTTACTCCCCATTTTTTTAAAATCATTTCTCATTCTCGTCACTTTTCTCTCTTCTTTTCCTTTCCTTTCTTCTTCACTAAGCCCGACGCCACTGTTCACAAAATGTTTAACTCTCTGTTTCCTCACCTCCTTGGCATCACCATCATCTCTTGCCATTTCAGCCATCTTTTTCCATTCTCTTCCAGCTCTATCCTCGGCTTCATTTTTCCTCTCAGTCTCCACTCTCGGGTTCATGTGTGTAACGACCCGCGATCATGGAAATTTGGAGATATTTTTTTCAACTTATTCCTTTATCCATTTAGACTGCATTCTTGTACAGTGTCAATCCTTTCAGCTTGCTTATTTATCTATGATTATATATTTAAGTTTAAAATTCATATCTATATGGCCAATAGAAATTTCGACAGCATAACGGTTTATATATAATCCTGCCCACCTCCAATCAAGGTGATTTAACAACTCTAACTATCCAAAACTATCAGACATGCTTTCCAAATTATATAATCCAATCATTCCATACATTTTAATTACATCTAGTCATTCCAAAAACCAATTTCCAAGATAACCCATTTCATTCGTCCTCACATAGATTACATCCCAACATATTGTTTACAGTAGGTGTCTGTGCTACCCAAAAAGTGTCTGGTGAAGATATATGAATGTAGACCTCACGCGTGTACAAAAGGTAGTCTGAGGAAGCTCGTATCTACCAGCCTACGTCATGTATGCAGCAGGTTGTAGTTGTAGATCACTGCAAATAATCTGAAAGGTAGAGGGGTGAGTTTCGAGAAAAGCCCAGTAAGTAATGCATTTAAAATGATCATAGTGTCTAAAACATACAGTGAACAGGTTAAAATTAAAAGGTGGCATTTCTTTACAAACATTACATAACTTCTAAAACGCATAAAACAGAAAACATATTTAACAAAAACATTGTTTCGAAATAAGAAACCTTAATAGACAGATCCGAATCTTTCAGAATATACAGAGCTCCAAAAGCATTGTTGAGTATAAAACATATATAAAAAAGTCAACATCTTAAAACAGAGATCATATCGGATGGAGACTAGGCTGGCCTATATAGTTATCACGCGGTAATAATAGAGTCATCCTCCATAGAGGGATGAAAAGAATAATCAGATACCTATGGCCATGGTGTAAATCCCCGAAATATTCCAGTAAATTTGTTCGTAAAAACGTACAAGTGGAAATAAAAATGTACGTCTGATATAAAATAAAACAAATAGATAAATAAATAATAATAATAAAAAATTAAGAAATAAATATATATAAATATATATAGTATATACATATAAATATATATAGCTTATATATATAATGATAATAATTGTTATAATAATAAAAAAAGAACAAAAAAATGAAAATAGTGTTGCGCGACACAGAAAAGAATCAGAGAAGGGAATCGAAATTCCCTTCCCTGACCAAGAGAAGCCTAGATAGGGGGAGAGCAGAGGCTACCGGAGAGAGGAGGCAGTGACCGGGGGGAAGAGAGAAGCTACCGACTCCGATTCAGCCGGAATCCAGCGAAGAAACGATTGGCACCGGCGAGAGAATAAAAAAAGAAAAGAGAAAAGAGAGAGGGACGAAAATCGAAGAATAAGCAGAAGAAAAAGGAAGAGAAAGAGAGAAGCGGTCGGAGGGGAGACGAGAAGCGACGTCGGCCAACCCAGGGAAGAAGGCGGTGACCGTCGGCGATGCCGAGAGCAGCAGATTGACGAGACAGAAAGTGAGGGGCGACACTGGGGAAAGAAAGGGCCAAACCGGCCACTTTTCGACGAGCCCAGGTGTAACCACCACCAAATCCATGCGTCGCGCGGCCAGATGGAGCTGTTGGAAGTGAAAACCGATGAGAAATCGACTAGAAAAGTCACCGAACGACGAGATGACCCCTGAACTGGTTCGAATCGGTTCAGTGGAAGGGTGGTTTGAACCGGTACGAACCGATTCAGCCAAAAAAAAGAAGAAAAAAGAAAAGAAAAAGAGGGAAAAAAGGGGAAAAGGAAGAGGAAAATTTCAGAGATGCTTTGATTTGACGGTAGACCGGTAAACGGTCAAAATTGACTGTTTAAATTTTTTAAAAAATTCTTTAAATTTATATCTGAATGAAATTGACCCGATTTGGAAATATGTGTGTGTAGCATGACAATGGGCGATGAATGAGAGATCGATACAGTCTCGATTTACGTGTCATCATGAAATCTCGGGTAAACGAATCTTACTTGCTACCACTTGTATAAATATACGAGTTAGAAGTTAATCGTATAATTTTTGGATTAATTTCATACAAATTGCGTTATAATCAGAATTGAAAAATCGACTATCGCAAATGATATTATGAACTATCCAAAGAAATTAGAAAAGGTTTAAAATGACAAGATGGTGATAGTAGGCATATTAAGGGACTATAAGACTCAATAAAAATAATTGGGTCCAAAATTTTATCTGAAGTGAAATTACACTGTGTACGTATTTATAAGAAATAATAATAAGCAATTTGTGATTAATTACAGCTCCAGATGACCGAATTGGGAGTAAATCGAACTGAGCGAAATCTCAGCATTTGGAAAAGTTAGACTGTACGGAGAAATCGAGGTAAGGGGTATAATTTAATTTAGTTCCGATATGAACACTCATTGCATTGATAAAAAGATTTTTATGAAGCAATATTATATTTTGAAATGATTTATGCTTGTTTTCATACGTATGGAACGATTTACAAAGCATGATTTCGTTTTATGAAATGTTCACCAAGTACGTTTATGTTTATGAAATGAATTTCCTGAATCATGAAAATGCATGGAAGTTTTATGATGGTTTGTAATCCCATATTTATGCTTTGAAAGGAACTTTTGACATTTTCAAAAGTATTTAAGAAAAGGGAAAAGAATTTTTGAGACTATAGGCTTCATGCATGGCTACTTCTTATGGTGTTCCGGCTCCACCACTTGAGTGCCAGTACGTAGGGCCCCTGTAGCACTTGACTCCACCTGTGTGGTAGATGTCTTGCTACTTGTGGTTAATGATGATGATGTTTTGGTAGTATCTCATGTCCGCGCATCACGCATGAATGTTTCCCGCACGGAGAGTGCCTTTGGTGCCCGTGCCCTAGCTAAGTGCTAGCGAAAGTAAGAAAGATAGATATTACCCATGTTTGTATGAAAGTGCTGTACGACCCTGATCCAGTCTACAACCCCCTTACCATGGCTATAGGTATGATTGACTCTCTACGGAGAATGACACGTATCGCATGACTTAGTTATAGCCTAGTCTCCACGATTATGATTATGATTATGAATATGTTTATGATGATGATGATAAATGACTATGTTTTTATGAGATTTTGACGAAATGTTTACGAATAATTATGATTTATGACGAAATGTTTAAGAATGATTATGTTTTATGAAACGTTATGAATGATGATGATTTTATGAAATTATCCATGAACGAGGAAGATTTTATGAAATGGTTTAAGAATGCTATTTAATTTAAAGAACCTATGCTTCATATTTTCCTATGATGACTATGCACGTAACGAAATTTTTACATATCTTTTAAATATTAGTTTCTAAAAGAAACTTATAATCAGTTTTTCTGAAGCAAAGTTTGTTTCATGAATGATTTCTTGCATTCTTTTACATATCTGGACTACTTTAAATGTATTTTCTTACAGGGCTTTTTCCTGAAAGCTCACGCCTTCACCTCTCAGATTGTTTGCAGTGAACTACAGTTGAATAATTGCTGCGTAGACGACGTAGACTAGCAGATATGAGATTCCCAAGACTATCTTTTGTACATGCGTGAGGTATACATTTCTATCTCTTTACCAGACCATTTGTATGCACAAACATCTATTGAAAGTAATGTGTCGGGATGTAATGTGAGACCCCATATATGTATAAGCATGACTTTATATATATGTAAATAGTGATATGTTTGTAATGTGAAGTATAAATGATGTAAGTCCATAAGTTAATGTACACACTTGTAATAAGAGTTGTGATTGTACATACAAGTTACATTATGTATGAATGTGAAGAAATGGACTTAAATATGTGAAGAATGTGAGTAAAATGTAATATGAGCAGTGTGATAAATGGAATGAAGAGTTGCATGAGTATGCACTCCCATTTGGTTAATATTAAGTATCTTTGGTTATACAAGGATTCCACACAAGTTCCAATAGGTATAAGGTATAAATGGGTGTCATTTTCAAGTCTCAAAGATGATTGGATGAGAAAATGACTATGGCACCAAATTAAGGATGTTTTGGTATAAGTTTACTGCAAAAAATCTGGAAATATGAATGACAGATCGATCTTATAGGATGATAGATCGATCTGAATGAGCCAAAATGCTTGTATTTGAGCAAAGGAATAGGGCAGATCGATCTCCAATGGGGCCAGATCGATCTCCTAAACATTCTATAATGAAAAGATTGATCCTCAAGCATACAGATTGATCTCTTTAGCTCTCTATTTGGGAGTAGATCAATATCAAGCTTCGACAGATCGATCTCATACTTAAAATGTCGTGAAAAAGAGAAATTTAAGGGAACCAGATCGATCTTCTCCTAGTGCAGATCGATCTCCTCAAGCTATTTCTATAAAAAGAGGGTTGAAAATCTAAAAATTTCAGGAAAAACCATTTCCTTCCACTTTCAACCCAAAAACCTAACTTTCTCTCTCTAAAATCAGCCATTTCCAGCAAGATTTGAGGGCAGGCCATTAGACACTAAGTTGTTCATCTTGAGGAAGAGAACAACATAGTTGGAACCCAAAATTCCATTGTTGGTATTGAAGGAGCTAAGGGTATTGTCATTTGGAGCAAGAAGAGAAATCAAATTTGGTAAGATTCTAACACTCCAACTATGGTACATTGTCTATTTAATTGATTTTGGAGTTGTTTGGCATGAGTATGGATGGTTAGAAACTATCTAAAATTCATTGGAATGATTATGACCTAGAAATGGTCTAGTGTGAGAAAGTGGAATGTATGAAGATTAATGAGAAATGGGATGTCTAAAGGTGACAGTAGTGTTACGGGTATGATTTTAAGATGTTGTTAGTGGATAAATTGTGAGATTTACCTAAAAGGGGTAAAATGTGGATTAGGGCATTGGTAAATGCAAAGATGAGTTATATTGACTAATGAGGTCAAATGTGAGTTAACAACTTTAACTTAAGTGGTTTGGATGATTGAATTGCAGCTTCTGAGGATACGCCGGAACGAGTTCAGCCAAGAGCGTGGGAAGCTAAGAGGAAAAGAGTCACACCAAGTAAATCGAGGTAAGGGAATTGTGTGGACTCTTAGAGATATCTGTGCACAATTTGGGCGCTTAAATGCTTTGCTAGAATGCATGAGATATTAGGAAATGAAATTGGGTGATTGAAGGGCAAAAGTTGGGTGTTTGAGAAATGTGCATGAAAATAAAAGCATATTGCTTTAAAAATCATGTTTTGTTGCTTTTTAGCAAATGATTTGGTAGGTTGGCTAATATTTGAAATGATTTGCAAAAGAGTTGAATTGTTTTGGTTTGTTAACCACACTTTGCAAAAGAAATGAGCCACCTACATTGATTTCGTGAGAATGAAAGCGTGCTAGAGTACGACTCGCACGAGATTTGACGTGTTTTATACACATGAGTGCTAGAGGCACTAGTTTTCACATGGATTTCATATTGGTTTTGGCATTGTGCTTGGAGTTTGTCTCGCACTAGATGCCCACCTTGCTTGTTGTAGTGCTTGGAGCTTCGAGTAGACTGGGTGTCACATCGATTAAGTAGGCTCGCACGTGCATTGTTTTGACATGATTAATTAGCCGTGTTAGGAGCTTCGGGTAGACAAGAGGTCGTACCGATTAAATAGGCTCACAGGTGCGTTTGAGATGTAGCTTGATATGATGTGTTGATTGGGTCCACGGAGTACATTGTATCGGGCATGTAGCATAGAGTACATTGTACCGTGTTGAGATGTGATGTGCCTTCTTTGGACGAGATCTGCTATGGACCGACGAGTAAGATTTGACCCACCTCCCGTGTGGAAGCAGATAGTGGTGATATCCCGCACACCTGATCCATGTAGCGGTATCATAGGTTATGTACATAGACCTTGAGGTTATTACCTATTATAGAATTGCCTATCTCACATGTCTATTGTTTTGAGAATAAATCCATGTTTAAAATGGTTTGTGGGTCAGGACAGTCCGAGGGATGGGTTAAGACCTGACAAGTGTTGAATTGTTTTGAGATATTGATTGTTAATGGTTTTTAAAGTGCACGAATGCATGATGTTTAATGCTATGCTTATTTGAGAAAATGCATGATGTTTAATGCCATGTTTATTTGAGAAAATGCATGATGGTTAATACCATGCTTATTTGAGAAAATGCATGATGGTTAATGCCATGCTTTATTATGAATTATGCATGATGATTTATAGCATGCTTTGAGTTGAAATGTGCACTGGATTTTAATAGCATGAATGCTTTACATACCATTAACACAATCATACACTCATGTTTTGAGATAAAATGATGAATTAAATGCTTTAGAGCATGGCATCACGATCACGTAGATAGTACAATATCTACCTGTTCGCATGATTGCCTTACTGAGCGTGTGGTTTGCTCACACCCTTTATTTTCCCCCTCTCTACAGAGTGTTGAGTATAGATTGAGCGTGACTAGAGGCGTCTCCCTTTTGGTAATCCGCTGCATCCCATCATGTAAGTTATACACACTGTTGAAATTTTGTATCTAAACTTACGATAGCACAGTAGCATTTTATATGTAACTATTGGGGATGTAAAACAATGTAAACACATGTAACAACTCTGACATATATACAATTTATACAAGTGTTTACTTTTGAATAATATGCAAATTGAATTGGTATGGTGGAGTGAGTTAGACGTCGACACACAGCCTAACTATTGAGGAGAGTTGCTGTTCACGATTGAGGTAAGGACAAATGATAAACGATGCACAAAAATATGAAAAATTTGTACGTATTTTGGTAAGTTGTGGGTCGTGACAGAAGTTGGTATTAGAGCTTAAGTTGGTCTTACGTGTGTCATGTCTAAAATACTTAATAAGTTGGAAAATTACATCCCCATGTTACTTTGCTTGTTTAGATACAATTGTATGTGTGTCGATGGGTTGACTAAGTAATTGGTTGTGAATGTAGGGAATTGAGTAAATATGCCTAATAGTAGTCATGGTAGAGGGATGAGAGCACAGGCTCGAGGTCGTAGAGGTAGGCCTGGGGGTCGTGTTGAGCCAGAAACACACGAGGCTCAGGATGATGTTGAGGTGGAGGCTGATGTTGAGCATGCTCTACAGGGTCCAGAGGAGAGACTCGAGAGTACTGAGGCTCGCTTCGCGAGGATTGAGCGGAGCATTGAGATGATTGTGGAGTCGATCACCCAATCCTTATCTGGAGTTGGCGGTAGATAGAGTCTCGCTACACAGGGTGATGCCGAGCAGGCGGCAACTCCTGAGGCACTGGCAAGGGAAGCCCAAAGACCTCAGACGACAGATACCCCACCTGCACAAGATATGCCTACACCTATTGCTAGACCATAGGCTAGTAGAGGCTAGGGTTATGGTTGTGATTTGGATAGACTACGGTAATTTCAAAAGTTTGGACCGCTGTCTTTTAGCGGAGTTAAGGACCCAGTAGCTGCTGAGGATTGGATAAGTGAAATCGAGAAGTTGTATGGGTTCTTTGAGTGCACTACCACCGAGATAGTAGCGTTTGTCGCTTTTATGCTGAAGGGATCAACAGAACATTGGTGGAAGTCCACCAGGCCTATTTTGAGAGCCCGACATACTGAGATCAGCTGGGATATATTTTTGGAGGCCTTCCGGAGATAGTACGTTCCAGATACCGCACAACGAAAGATGAAAATGGCATTTTTGGGACTGACCCAAGGGAGCAGGACAGTGGATGAGTATGAGACTGCTTTTATCTCTCTGGACAGATATGATCTCAACACTATGAGTAATGAGGTCGAGAAGATCCAAAAATTTATGGATGGATTGAGACCGCCCATCAGGTCCAGATTGGTTCCTCTGGATATACCGACCTATGAGGAGGCAGTGCACAGGGCGCAATTATCGAACAAGATGTTGATAGAATCGCCTTAGAGTTTGGAAAGGTTGGTAAGATGAAGGATAGAGAGAAAAAGAGACCAATGATGGATAGAGGCTTCAGTTATAAGGGAAGCAAAAGATTCTTTGGAAAGAGGTCGAGGATTAATGAGATTAGGGAGAGGATAGTTAATACTCTTATGTATCTGGCCATTGCTCCAGCTAAGGGAATTATGATTGGAGGACCACGGCCTACTACGGAACAGTGTGGCAAGTGTGGTAGGTACCATGGAACTCGGCCATGCTATGGACCTCAGGTAATATGCTTCAGATGTGGGAAGCTAGGGCACATAATCAGAGATTGCCTAGAGATGAAAGAGAGAGCCACACAGAAGGGCAAGGAGCCAGAGAGAGCTCCAGTTGGTACAGTTGCTCCGAGAAGGAGGGCTATAGCTGAGGAAAAGGGGAAGCAAGCTGTGGGTATAAGCAGAGGGTGAGTGCATGCGCTGGACCAAGACACTGCAGGTACTGTTTGATCCTGGTGCCACGCATTCTTTTGTATCACCATCTTTTACATGTAAATTGTTGAAGCATGTAAAACCCACACTGCTTGATAAGATGTTGTTGATATCTACCCCTATGAATGATAGTCAGTTGACTGAGCATGTATATAGGGATTGTATGATGAGGATAGGAGGTAAAGAGATGGCGGCCAATTTAATTTTATTAAATATGAGTGATTTTGATGTGATCCTAGGGATGGATTGGTTAGCTGCCAATCATGTTATTATGGATTGTCATGTAAAAACCTTGATGTTTCCAAAGATAGACAACCTTGTTGTAAATTTGGTGAAATGAAAAGAAATGATATGTTATTGCAATTGAAAAGAGTATAATCTAGTTACATGATAATGTAGAGATGAATTCAATTTACAATTTATACAATCTTGTGTGTGAATATGATGATTTATGATTACTAACGATGGAAAGGATAATGTGAATGGTTCATCGCTTATGTGATTGAGACAGATAAGGCACATCCGGAATTGGGAGACATACCCGTGGTTAGGCAATTTCCAGATGTCTTTTCGGATGATTTACCAGGGTTACCTCCAGATAGGGAGATGGAGTTTGGTATAGGCTTGGCACCTGGTACAGAGCCGATATCCAAGCCATCGTATAGAATGGCCCAAGTTAAGTTGGAAGAACTAAGGAAACAACTGCAAGAGTTACTGGAGAAGGGGTTCATCAGGCCGAGTGTCTCACCTTGGGGAGTACCGGTTCTTTTTGTAAGGAAGAAGGATGGAAGCCTCCGACTGTGTATAGATTATCGATTGTTGAATAAGGCCACCATCAAGAATAAGTATCCCCTTCCACGCATCGATGACTTGTTAGATCAGCTTAAGGGAGCGCAGGTCTTTTCCAAGATAGATCTGAGATCAGGGTACCATCAGTTAAAGATACGAGGTGGAGATGTACCCAAGACAGCTTTTCGTACCCGGTATGGACATTATGAGTTTATGGTTATACCATTCGGGTTGACGAATGCTCTCGTAGCTTTTATGTCGTTGATGAATGAGGTATTTTACCAGTACTTGGATCAATTTGTAATCGTGTTTATCGATGATATACTGGTGTACTCAAGGTCGAGTGAGGAGCATGAAAGGCATTTAAGGATAGTGCTACAGACCCTCTAAGAGAAGAAGTTGTACACTAAACTCAGTAAGTGCGACTTTTGGTTGGAACAGATCTCTTTCATGGGTCATATAGTTTCAAAAGATGGAGTGTTAGTGGATCCATCTAAGATTGAGGCTATAGTTCAGTGGCAGAGACCCCAGACAGTGACAGAGATCAGAAGTTTCCTGGGTTTAGCTGGGTATTATCGAAGGTTTGTAGAGGGATTTTCAAGGTTAGCTACTTCATTGACACGTCTCAAGAGGAAGAATGTAGAGTATGTATGGGATGATAAGTGTAAGGAAAGCTTTGAGGAGTTGAAAAAGAGATTAACCACAACTCCGATCCTTACCATTCCTACCAGCTCAAGAGGTTTCTCGGTGTATACGGATGCTTCACACCTAGGATTGGGCTGTGTATTGATGCAGGATGGGAAGGTAGTTGCATATAGATCAAGACAGTTGAAGGATCATGAGAGGAACTACCCGACCCATGACCTGGAGTTGGCAGCGGTGGTGTTTGAGCTGAAGATATGGCGCCACTACCTCTATGGTGAGAGATTTCAGGTTTATACAGATCATAAGAGCCTTAAGTACCTATTCTCGCAGAAAGAGTTAAACATGAGACAGAGGAGATGGCTCGAGCTGTTAAAGGATTATGATTACGAGATCCTATACCACCCGGATAAAGCAAATGTGGTTGCTGATGCATTGAGTAGAAAGCATCTTGGGATGGTATCATTCATGATGGTCAGGGAACACGAGCTGTTGGAGCAGTTCACGAACCTCAGTTTGGATATGACCCCGCCTGACGCTGATAGTGGATTTATGATAGCTAGCCTACAGTTGGAACCAGATCTGGTAGATCGAATCCGACAGGCTCAGCAAGTTGATCACAGTGCACTGATATTGTCGGGCAGATATAGAGCGGTACAGAGATGGACTTTGAGTTGAGTTCAGATGGATTGTTGAGGTTCAGAGGTAGGATATGTGTTCCTGATGATGTAGAGATCAGAAAGATGATCTTGATAGAGGCTCACTCAACAAGGTATACGATACATCCAAGGGGTACTAAGATGTATCAAAACCTTCGAAAGGTTTATTGGTGGTCTGGAATGAAAAAGCACATTGCTGAATATGTTGCTAAGTGTCTCGTTTGTCAGCAGGTGAAGGTAGAGCATCAGAAGCCTGCAGGGTTATTGCAGACTCTACCGATACCGACATGGAAGTGGGAGCATGTCACCATGGATTTTGTGATGGGATTGCTGAGGACCTGTAGAGGTCATGATGCCATATGGGTGATTGTGGATCGGTTGACGAAATCAGCCCATTTTTTAGCTATGAGAGCTACCGATACTTTGAGCCAGTTAGCGAACCTATATGTAGGCGAGATAGTGAGGCTATATGGAATTCCAGTGAGCGTTGTTTCTGATAGGGATGCCCACTTCACTTCCCATTTTTGGGAATGTTTTCAGGAAGCGATGGGCACCCAGTTGAGTTTTAGCGTCGCGTTTCATCCTTAGACAGATGGTCAGTCAGAGAGGACTATACAGACCCTAGAGGATATGTTGAGAGTGTGTGCATTAGATTTTGGAGGCTCCTGGGATGACCATTTGCCACTCGCAGAGTTCGCCTATAATAGTAGTTTTCATGCCAGTATCAGGATGGCACCATTGAGGTATTGTATGGGCGTAGATGCCGTTCCCCTATTGGATGGGAAAAGGTTGGTGACAGACAGATCTTTACTCTCGACTTGGTTAGACAGGCATCTGAGGACGTCCAATTGATATGTGAGAGATTACGGACAGCTCAGAGTAGACAAAAGAGTTATGCTGACAAGAGACGGAGACCACTAGAGTTTGATGTGGGTGAGTCGGTGTTTTTGAAAGTTTCTCCTTCGAAGGGAATTATGAGATTTGGTAAGAAGGGCAAGTTGAGCCCTAGATACATCAGACCCTTTGAGATATTGGAGAGAGTGGGAGACAAGGCTTATAGGTTGGCATTGCCACCAGAGTTGGCAAGTATTCATAACGTCTTCCACGTATCCATGTTGAGGAAGTATCACCCGGACCTGACACATGTGATAAGATATGAGCCATTGGAGCTCAATGAGGGTATGACATATGTTGAGAAGTCGATTCGGATATTGGACAGGAAAGAGAAAGTGTTGAGGACAAAGATAATTCCCTTGGTGAAAGTACTTTGGCACATGGGAATTGGAGAGTTTGATACGGGAGAAGTATCCCAAGTTATTCATAGATTGAATTGGTTCTAATTTGGAGGACCAAATTTTCTAAGTGGGGGAGAATGTGAAACCCCATATATGTATAAGCACGACTTTGTATATATGTAAATAGTGATATGTTTGTAATGTGAAGTATAAATGATGTAAGTCCATAAGTTAATGTACACACTTGCAATAAGAGTTGTGATTGTACATACAAGTTACATTATGTATGAATGTGAAGAAATTGACTTAAATATGTGAAGAATGTGAGTAAAATGGAATATGAGTAGTGTGGTAAATGGAATGAAGAGTTGCATGAGTATGCACTCCCATTTGGTTTATATTAAGTATCTTTGGTTATACAAGGATTCCACACAAGTTCCAATAGGTATAAGGTATGAATGGATGTCATTTTCAAGTCTCAAAGATGATTGGATGAGAAAATGACTATGACACCAAATTAAGGATGTTGTGGTATAAGTTTACTATAGAAAATCTGGAAATATGAATGACAGATCAATCTCATAGGATGAGAGATCATCTGGATGAGCCAAAATGCTTGTATTTGAGCAAAGGAATAGAGCAGATCGATCTCTAATGGGGCCAGATCGATCTCCTAAACATTCTGTAATGAAAAGATCGATCCTCAAGTATACAGATCGATCTCCTTAGCTCTCTATTTGGGAGCAGATCAATCTCAAGCTTCGACAGATCGATCTCATGCTTAAAATGCCATGAAAAAGAGGGATTTAAGGTGACCAGATCGATCTCCTCCTAGTGCAGATCGATCTCCTCAAGCTATTTCTATAAAAGGAGGGTTAAAAATATGAAAATTGTAGGAAAAACCATTTCCTTCCACTTTCAACCCAAAAACCTAACTTTCTCTCTCTAAAATCATCCATTTCCAGCAAGATTTGAGGGTAGGCCATTAGACACTAAGTTGTTCATCTTGAGGAAGAGAACAAAATAGTTGGAACCCAAAATCCCATTGTTGGTATTGAAGGAACTAAGGGTATTGTCATTTGGAGCAAGAAGAGAAATTAGATTTTGTAAGATTCTAACACTCTAACTATGGTACATTGTCTATTTAATTGATTTTAGAGTTGTTTGGCATGAGTATGGATGGTTAGAAACTATCTAAAATGCATTGAAATGATTATGACCTAGAAATGGTCTAGTGTGAGAAAGTGGAATGTATGGAGATTAATGAGAAATGGGATGTCTAGAGGTGACAATAGTGTTATGGGTATGATTTTAAGATGTTGTTAGTGGATAAATTGTGAGATTTACCTAAAAGGGGTAAAATGTGGATTAAGGCATTGGTAAATACAAAGATGAGTTATATTGACTAATGACGTCAAATATGAGTTAACAACTATAACTCAAGTGGTTTGGATGATTGAATTGTAGCTTCCAAGGATACGCCAGAGCGAGTTCAACTAAGAGCATGAGAAGCTAAGAGGAAAAGAGTCACACCAAGTAAATCGAGGTAAGGGAATTGTGTGGACTCTTAGAGATATCTGTGCACAATTTGGGCGCTTAAATGCTTTGCTAGAATGCATGAGATATTAGGAAATGAAATTGGGTGATTGAAGGGCAAAAGTTGGGTGTTTGAGAAATGTGCATGAAAATAAAAGCATATTACTTTGAAAATCATGTTTTGTTGCTTTTTAGCAAATGATTTGGTAGGTTGGCTAATATTTGAAATGATTTGCAAAAGAGTTGAATTTTTTTGGTTTGTTAACCACACTTTGCAAAGAAATGAGCCACCTACATTGATTTCGTGAGAATGAAAGCGTGCTAGAGTACGACTCGCACGAGATTTGACGTGTTTTATACACATGAGTGCTAGAGGCACTAGTTTTCACATGGATTTCATATTGGTTTTGGCATTGTGCTTGGAGTTTGTCTCGCACTAGATGCCCACCTTTCTTGTTGCCGTGCTTGGAGCTTCGAGTAGACTGGGTGTCACATCGATTAAATAGGCTCGCACATGCATTATTTTGACATGATTAATTAGCCGTGTTAGGAACTTCGGGTAGACAAGAGGTCATACCGATTAAATAGGCTCACACATGCGTTTGAGATGTAGCTTGATATGATGTGTTGATTGGGTCCACAGAGTACGTTGTACCGTGTGAGATGTGATGTGCCGTCTTCGAACGAGATCTGCTATGGACCGACGGGTAGGATTTGACCCACCTCCCGTGTGAAAGCAGATAGTGGTGATATCCAGTACACCTAATCCGTGTAGCCGGTATCACAAGTTATGTACATAGACCTTGAGGTTATTACCTATTATAGAATTGCCTATCTCACATGTCTATTGTTTTGAGAATAAATCCATGTTTAAAATGGTTTGTGGGTCAGGACAGTCCGAGGGATGGGCTGAGACCTGACAAGTGTTGAATTGTTTTGAGATATTGATTGTTTATGGTTTTTAAAGTGCACGGATGCATGATGTGTAATGCCATGCTTATTTGAGAAAATGCATTATGTTTAATGCCATGTTTATTTGAGAAAATGCATGATGGTTAATGCCATGCTTATTTGAGAAAACACATGATGGTTAATGCCATGATTTATTATGAATTATGCATGTTGATTTATAGCATGCTTTGAGTTGAAATGTGCACTGGATTTTAATAGATGAATGCTTTACATACCATTTACACAATCATACACTCATGTTTTGAGATAAAATGATGAATTAAATGCTTTTTTGCATGGCATCATGATCACGTAGATAGTGCAATATCTACCTATACGCATGATTGCCTTACTGAGCGTGTGGTTTGCTCACCCCCTTTATTTTCCCCCTCTCTACAGAGTGTTGAGTATAGATTGAGCGTGACTGGAGGCGTCTCCCTTTTGGTAATCCACTGCATCCCATCGCGTAAGGTATACACACTATTGAAATTTTGTATCTAAACTTACGATAGCACAGTAGGATTTTGTATGTAACTATTGGGGATGTAAAACAATGTAAACACATGTAACAACTCTGATATATATACATTTATACAAGTGTTTACTTATGAATAATATGGAAATTGAATTGGTATGGTGGAGTGAGTTAGACGTCGACACACAGCCCAACTATTGAGGAGAGTTGCTGTTCACGATTGAGGTAAGGACGAATGATAAACGATGCACGAAAATGCGAAAAATTTGTACGTATTTTGGTATGTTGTGGGTCGTGACATGTAATCTGTATAAGGATAAATGTAATAAATTATTTTTAAGGATTGATTTCTTTGGGGAGTAACTAGACGTGTTTGAAATATGTAGAATGATTTGATGATATGACTTGGAAAGCATGTCTGATAGTTATGGATAGCTAGGGTTGATAATTTGAGAATTTGCAGGTGGATATGCTTATATATTAGTCGTTATGTTGTTGAAATTTCTATCGGCCATATAAAATCCAAATGTTAAACTTAAATATAATTAGTTCTAAAAGGTAAGAAAAAGGATTGGCACTGAACAAGAATACAACCTAAGTGAATAAAGGATTAAGTTGCAAGCAGAAGTTTCAAAAAAAATTTTCCTCCGAATTTTTATAGGTCACGAGTCGTTACACATGGTAAGGCTGTAGACGTAATCAAGGTCGTACAATAAACAGACACACCCAAAGGTGGTAAACAGATACGCCACAAATCTGTGAGCATGTCTTCTGATTTTGTTTCTTGAACGAAATGATATGATTTTGATTATGCATGAACTTGTTATATATTTGGTGAGAAATGGAATTTGTTATATGAGCACAGTTTCGCTATTTTATGAAAGAGTTTTTAACCGCCAAAGACAGTTGATTTGAAATTCGGTTTATGAATTTTAAATATGTAAGTGAGGCCCACTTGGGATGAAACTAGCCAGAAAGACCACTTAAGTGGGGTGAGGTAGTAAAAAGGCCCAGGCCCTCACAAGGTTTATGAAGCCCAAGAAAAGTTTTGAAAACTCTGTTTTAAGACAAAGGCAATGTTTAATGATATGCAATCGTGGGGTTCTATGGGAGAAAAGTTCCACACAAGTCTGTGTGACTGTGGGGGCCACCTCTTGGGTCCTACAGATGCAAAGTGCCACACGGTCAATGCATAATTGTCATGCTCGCCTTCGTGGCATTTATGTTTGCTACCTAGAATGAGGCTAGCTAGAAAGACCTCTTGAGTGGGGTGAGCTAGACCTGAGATGAGGCTAACCAGAAAGACCTCTTAAGTGGGGTGAGGTAGCCAAAGGGCCAAGCTAACCAGAAAGACCTCTTAAGTGGGGTGAGATAGCCAAAAGGCCAGGCTAACCAGAAAGACCTCTTAAATGGGGTGAGGTAGCCAAAAAGGCCCAGCTAACCAGAAAGACCTCTTAAGTGGGGTGAGGTAGCCAAAAAAAAGCCCAGGTAGCCAAAAAGACCTCTTGAGTGGGGTGAGGTAGCCAAAAGGCCCAGGTGTGTATGTTTTGCTGTACGACCCTAATCACGTCTACAGTTTTTCCATGACCTTGTTTATGATTTTTCCTCTACGGAGGATGAATATGTTATTTCCACATGACAATTACATGCGCTAGCCTAGTCTCCATCTGAAACGAACTCTGTTTTAAGATTTGATTCTTGGATATGTGATTTACTCAGCAATGCTTTAGAAGTTTTGTATGATTTAAAAGGTTCTGATTTTCATTCGATATGATTTTTGTTTAGGATATTTGATCTTTCGATACATGCTTCATGCTTGTAAGACCCGAATTTAATTAAAATACGAAAATTAAATAAGAAAAGATGGGGGATGTATGAAGGAAAGTCGGGTTAAATTAATCCCGAACACGTGTAAGGGCAAAACGGTCAAAAGATCGAAAGCCGGTATAATTTCGATAAAGAAATTTAATTAAAAATAATGGATCGAGAAATCTTGGTCAATAAAGATGAAAAAAATTATTTTGGGTTAAATTGATCAAGATATTAATTTATTGGAATTAATCGGGATTAATCGAAATTTTTAGTTCGGAAAAATAATCCCGAAAATAATCGAAAAATATACCGAAAAGTCACCCGGGACAATATCCCGAAAATACGGAGAAATTATACCCGAAAAAGAGGTTAAAATTTAATAAATAAATTAAATAAAAATTAAAATAATTGAATAAGAATAAAATAATAATTTTAAGAGATATTTTGGGTATTTATAGTATTTTAATGAATAGTAAAATAATTAAAATAAATAAAAATAATAATAATAATAATAAAAATAATAAAAAAAAACAAAAACGAAACAGAAGACAGAAACGCGAAGGAAACGAAAGCCAAACGGAGCCGAGAAGAACCGAAGAAGACCCGACCACCATCCGGCGGCCGATGGCCGGGCAAGGGTCGAAAATGGAAGAGGGGAGGCCGGTGAGCAAGATGGTACCGGCGGTGCAGCCTATCGACGCCGGAGGAAGCCGATCGGAGGAGAAAAAGGCCGCGGGAAAGAAGTGGCCACCGGCGGTGAACGGCGGCGATCCAGGCGAAACCGAGGCCAGATTTCGAAAGCCCAGGCGACGGCGATCGTTTCTACACCGGTCTCAGCCGATGAAACGGCGGGAAACGCCGGCGACGGCCAAGAGGGAGAAACGGGTCCGACGGCCGAGAGGGAGAACAGCCGGACCGGCGGCGTTCCGGCGAGCATGACCCAAGCCGAGGCCAGATTCGGGCTGCGAACGACCCAACGGAGCTGCTGGCGGTGGAAGCCGACGAAGAACCGGTCGAACCGGAGAGAACCGGCGGTCTGAACCGGTCCGAACCGGACTGAACCGGTTCAGCCAAAAAGAGGAGGAAAAAAGGAAGAAAAAGGGAAAAAGAAAAAGAGAAAAAATTGGGGAAAATTCCTATGATGCAATCGAGCTTCGGGTAAGTCGATAAGCGGTTAAATTGACCCGATTTAAATTTTGGAGTATTTAATTTAATTAATTTTGGACTGAAAACTTACCCGGAAAATTGTGGAATTGTGTAGCTCGACAATTGGCATCCAACGACAGCTCGAGACAGCCTCGAATTTCGTACTAGCATGGAATCTCGGGTAAGTGACCCTTATTTATGACAATTGCCTCGTTATGCGTGATATTGAGTTAATTTCCGCATAAATTGAATTAAATTATGAAAATTTAGATAAATTGTCGTAAATATTAAATTTAGCTATTCGAGAATTAGAACGAGGCCCGATAAATTATTGGTGGGCCCAATGAGCCCAATAGGCCTCGATAAAGTGAAAATTAAGTGGAAAACGGGCTTAAGGCCGATTAAGGCCCATTAAGGTGCAATCGGGCCCAATAGGGGTAAATGGGCCCAGCGATTTAAATTAAGCACAGAAAAGATTAAATACGATTAAATTGTATGTTATCTGACCTGAGGAATATTAATACGCAGTTCCGGACATTGGATTGGAAGCATAACGGACTGCGCGACGAGACAACAGTGGAAAAGAAAAGGTCAGACTCTACGGAAAAATAAGGTAAGGGAATTCTGCGGACTGCTAGAGGTAACTTTACGCAATTTTAAATTCATATGCAGTCCTTTAAAATTTATCTGAAGGGTCTAGAGGTCAATTAATAATTTTAGTGCCCCGAATGGGTAAATTACTAAAATACCCTTGCTAAGGCTAAATTCTAAAAATTTAGGAAAAATTGGGAGGAGCAAGGACAAGAGGTTCCTGCTCGTTCTGGAGGTATTTCAACACATGCATGAGTAGGCTGGCTCACTTTTAAAGAAAAATGTATAGCATTGCATATCTTAATTGATGTGATTTCTGTGAAAACTATTTGGAAATAACCGAGCCGCCTACATGTTTTTATTTACATGTGACGTGCTAGAGTTCAGCTCGCACGATGTTTGATTTGTGTGATGCATGCATTAGTGCTGGAGCGAGAGCTCGCACTAGAGTTTTACATGCATAGGTGCTAGAGTATAACTCGCACCAGATTTCACATGCTTTTGCATGACACGGTGCTAGAGTCTAACTCGCACTAGATTTTACATGATTTTCATGACAGGGTGCGGGAGTTTAACTCGCACCAGATTTTATAAGATTTTCATACGATTTATATACAGAGTGCTGAGCCTAGCTCGCACTAGTTTTACCGAATTTGTGGAGTAGCGCTGTCTGCCCTTGGAGTCAGCCAAAAGGCCCAACAGGCTCAAAAGACCTCTTAAGTAGGGTGAGAGTGAGGGATGAGGTTGGCGGCCTTGTGGAGATGTAAAGCGGGCTCTGCCAAGTTTACTTGATTTGATGAGAGTGCTGAGCATCGCTCACACTGATTTGTATGAGAACATACGATGAGCCGTGCTTGGAGCATCGGGTAGACTGTGTGTCACCGACTTAATAGGCTCGCACGTGCGTTTTGAGACATGGCAACGAGTATTGAGTTATGAAAACCTCTGTGGGAAGCAGGCCATTTGGGCTGGAGTACCTAGAGTGATATGGGTCCATGGAGTACGATGTACCGTGCAAGTAGCATGGAGTACGATGTACCGTGGGGTATCTTTGGATACGGTATCTTTGTGATACAGGGTATCTTCGGATACGGTATCTTTGTGATACGGGGTATCTTTGTGATACGGTATCTTTGTGATACGGGGTATCTTCGGATACGGCATCTTCGGATGCGTGAGATCGGATAAGACTGACGGGTTGGATTGACCCACCTCCCGGGCAGTTCCCGATCAGGGTGAGACCTCGCACACTGGGATCCGTGAGCTAGAGGGACTCACGAGGACATATTGGCCAGTCCTGGTTATTACCGATATACAGTATTGCCTAGTCTCGTATCTTGTATATATATATATATACGTATGTTTTCGATATCGATGCTTTTGAGAAACTCAATTTCCATGGTTTTGTGTGAGTCAGGATCACCCGAAGGAGGGGTCGAGTCCTGACTTCATTGTGAAATTTTTAAAGAGAAAGAAATGATTTAAAATAATTGCATGTTGAGTTTTCCGTGCAAACTTGATTTACATAACATCATAACTTTCATATCATATGTTTTAAAATGTGTGGAGAAAGGGTGGTTTATGCATGGCACCACGTTCATGTAGGTAGTATGGTTACCTACTTGTTCGTAGGATTGCCTTACTGAGCTTGATGTGCTCACCCCTTTCATTTTCTCCCACAGATAATCTCCAGTTGAAGTCGCGACGACTCAGTACTGCATTCCGGATATCCGCTGCTGCCCATCAACATAAGGTATTATATACACTTGTACATATTGTATCTACATAAGCATAGCACAGTAACATGTTTGTAAGTAACTTTAGGGGATGTATAAATAATATAAACAATTATAAATGACTGGAGAATAAATAAGTTAGATGGTAATTGAATGGTGGGACTGGCATTGACGCACAGCCCAATTATTAGTGGAGTGTTGGTCACGATTCGAGGACAGGTAAGAATGTAAGTAAGAAAATAATAAAAAGCGAAAAATTAACTCTGATTTTTGGGTAGTTTGGGTCGTGACAATTATTATGGTATCAGAGCACAATTGATCTGATGTGTGTCAGTGTCAGTAATTAAGAAATTACATCCCCGTGTTACTGTGCTTAGTTAGATACAATAGTGTATATCGAGATGGGCTTGACTAAGAAATGGTTGAGAATGCAGGAATGCTTAATATGAGTCGCGTTAGATGAGATAGTGCACAAGGCAGAGGTCGTAGAGGTAGACCTGAGTCTGCTAAGTCGTGCTGAGTTGACCTATGAGAATCAGAATGAAATTGGAATAGAGGCTAATGTTGAGAATGCCTCACAGAGTCCGACAGAGAGATCGGACAGTATTGAGACACGCTTCGCGAAGTTGGAGCGGAGTGTGGAGATTATTTTGAGGAGCAAATTGCTCAGAGTATACATAAGATCAGAGGGCGCAGCGGAACATTGGTGGAAACCCGCTTGACCCATCTTAAGAGTTAAGATGAGAAATAATTATAGATGTATTCTGATGATATGATATCTCGGTCATGATTTAGAGGAAATTATGGATAAAAGTCCTTACTCTGACCCAGTGGATTTGATTTATTGACGAGTATGGAGACTCGATTATATTCTTTAGCAGATATTACCTCGACACTATGAACAAATAACAGTCGAGATGTCTAAAAGTTTATGGAATGGCTCGGATTGTCAATTAGAGACTGATTAGCCCGTAAGATATTACCTATATCGAGGCAGTACGCAGATTTGCAGTTGGGTAAATAAGAACATGAACTGCACGCCTCTGAGATCGGGAAAGGTAGTGAGGGCTGAAATAGAGACAGAAAAGAGAATCGAGAAATGTTAGAGATGTTAAAATGAGAAAATGGTAATTGGAAAAAGATTTAATTTGACGAGTCATGGAGTAAGATAATTGGTAAGGCCCCAGTGCGTCCAATTTTGACACTCTTGGGGGGGCATTGTGATTTGAGGACCCCGACCTGCTACGAAGTAGAGTAGCAGTGTGATCATTGTAGATGTGTGGTGGATACCACAGAAGGAGGGTCTATACCTACACTGTATTGATGAAAATGGCCGTTAAGTGCGGTAAGACGGACCTTGGATTTTGATTGCACAGAATTGGGCGAGATCGTCCCACAGGAAAGTAAAGAGACAGAAAATCTTCGTTGGTATAGCTGCAACGAGAAGGGAGGCAATAGCCGAAAAGAAAAAGGAAAGTAAGTTGTTGGACGAAGGCGAGAGGATGTTTTGGACCAGGACACTATTGATGTTTCATGGATGTGGTGTAAGATACCACACTTGTTATGAATAATGAAGTACATATGTTCATTGATCCTGGTGCCACACATTTATTCGTACCGCCTTCATTCACATATAAGTGAGTAAAAGGTATGAATGCCTACATCATTGGGCACGATACTGATAAATGAGCACCCCAATAGAGGAGGATTAATAAACGGAATATGGATATAGAGATTTTAAGTAGTAAAAAGGGGTGCGATAGTGAAGTTAAAGGAGCAAATAATGGTACTCACGGAATGAATAATGACAAGAGTTTCATTATAATTGATACACTAAGGAGATAATCTTTGAGATAAGATAGATTTTAAATACAAGATGTATTGGAGTAAGAGATATATGCTAGGTAAAGAACATCCTTACGATATGAAGTCATTAGGATTAGAGCAATGAGTAGCGAATATAAATTGTGACCACATAAACTGAGATATAACGTAGTTGTGGTTAAGTCTGAAGGTTAATAAAGGTATTTCAAAATACCTCCCCGCCTGAAGACTTGACAGCGTCTAAAAGTATATATATAATCTATAACGTGAAATCGATCATCATAATAAATACCTTTAGCATTAGGATACTTTTACTAAGACGATATGAATATTAAAATTCGGCAAATCATAAGGTTAACATAGTAAAATTTAATAAGAGCCGTTAAGATAAGAAAAGGAAATGACGCAGGTTAGTACCTGAAAACGTAAGCGATTTCGAAGGATCTTATACGCTTATGCGTAAATAAGTCAAGGATTGGACCGATTCGTAGTCATCAGTATCGATGATATGTTGGATGTAGTTAAAGTCTAGGGCGATTTATAAGCAATAATTGAAAATTGATTTTACAGATGGTTGCTGCGAGTTCAAAAAGGATGTACCTTGTTGACACGTTTAATTATGAAAACGTGGTTGTAGAATAAGATAATAAATAAAATGATAGATGTGACATGGATTTCGGTGTAGTGAAGTATAAACTGACCACCGTGATTAATTTCACCATACCCAACAGCTCAAGAGGTTTTCAGTGAGTATGGATACCTCAAAATTATGAAGAAGCTGTGTATTGATGTATAATGGGAAGATAGTCAATTTTGGAGTCAAACAACTCCTTGATCATGAAATAAACTATCTGACCCATGATTTAAAGTTGGCAACAGTATTTGTACCGAGGATATGGTACTATTATGTACATGGTGAGAAATTATGGATATGCACTGATCATAAACCCGAGTATCTGTTTTCACAGAAAGAGGCGAATATGAGAATACATAGTGGGTTAGAGCTTCTGAGAGATTGTGATTGTGAAAATTGTACCACCCAGGAAAGGCTAATGTGATGACTGATGTCTTGAGTAGAAAGAGCCTCGGGATGGTATTACATATGATGGTCAGGGAGCGTGAGCTGCTAGAGCAGTTGTGAACCTCGGTAGTGATGTGATCCCTTCTGATGATGACAGTGATTGGTATGATTATGTGATAGCTAGCCTGAGATTAAAACCGGATGAGAGTGCCCGGATTTGACAGGCTTAGAGTAAGGATCGGCACGATGTCGATAGTTTGGGTCAGATTCAGAAGGGTACAGTGACAGAGTTCACAGAGTATGATAATGATTTACAGAGGTTCCGAGATAGTATGAGTGCTCCCCAAGACCACAGTTGATGAGATAGTGATGTTGTCAGAAGCTCACTTTTCGGGATATACAGTGCATACGGAAAGTAATAAAGATATATTAAAATCTCGAAAAGGGTAATGGTGGTCAGATGTGGAAAGAGACATGGTAGAGATTGTGAAGAAGTGCCTAGTATGTCAACAGAATAGGTAGAGTATTAAAAGCCTGCAGAGTTATTGCAGCACCTACCTATATCGACACGGCACGAAAAAATGAGAGCAAGTCTCCATGAATGTCGTGATGGGTTACAGAGGACCCAGGTGAATTACGAGGCTATTTGGATGATAGTCGCCAAATTGACTAAGTCTACGCACCTTCTGGTTATGAAATCCCCAGATACTCGAAGTGTGTATCAGGATTTATGTGTAAGGAAGATTGTGGAACATTAAGTAGTTTTCCAGTGAGCATGGTATCATATAGGGATTCCCGCTTCACTTCTTACTTAAGGGAATATTTTTTTAGGAAGCTATGGGAACCCGATTGAGTATTAGCACCAGCTTTCCATCCTCAGACAGATGCTCAGTCAGAGAGGACTGTACAGGTTCTGGAGGATCCGATGAAAGCGTGCGCCATTGATTTTATAAGCTCCTGGAATGATCAGTTGATTTCTAATTGAAGTGCTAATAACGACAGTGGGCAGTTGAGTATCGGGATAACAAGATATGAGTGTATGGCTGTAGGGGTTGTTCCCCAAATTGGATAAGAAAAAGTGGGTGACAGGTAGAATCATTTACGACTTTGGATAATAAGTCTCTGAGGATGTTTTAATTAAGAGTGAGAGATTAAGAATACCTCAGAGCAGATAGATAAGTATTGGAATTTACCCTTGGTGAATTAGTATGGTTGAAATAATTCTTGTCCTAAGAGAATAAGGGCAAAGCGAATTTTTGGAAGAAGGTAAATTAAGTTACGCTGGATGGAATATTTTGAGAGATTGGACAAGTGGGAGATAAGACCTGTAGGTTGATGTTATCACGAGAATTAACAGGCACCCACAATGTGTCTCAGCTTTTGATGCTTCGGTAATACTATCCAGATCCAGCATAGGTGATAGGATATGAACTCCAAAAGTTCAATTTAATGAAAATATAAGTATATTGATAAGTTGATTCGGGCATTAGACAGGAAAGAGAAAGTATTGAGGTTTAAGGTAATCTCCCTAATTAAAGTCCTTTGGTAGTAATACACTCCGGAGAAGGTTACATAAGAATTTAAGAGTATGATACGATCGATGTACCCGGAGTTGTATATGGACTCATATGACTTGGTTCTAATTTGGAGGACCAAATTCTTTAAGTGGGGGAGAGTTGTAAGACCCGAATTTAATTAAAATACGAAAATTAAATAAGAAAAGATGGGGGATGTATGAAGGAAAGTCGGGTTAAATTAATCCCGAACACGTGTAAGGGCAAAACGGTCAAAAGATCGAAAGTCGGTATAATTTCGATAAAGAAATTTAATTAAAAATAATGGATCGAGAAATCTTGGTCAATAAAGATGAAATAAAATTATTTTGGGTTAAATTGATCAAGATATTAATTTATTGGAATTAATCGGGATTAATCGAAATTTTTAGTTCGGAAAAATAATCCCGAAAATAATCGAAAAATATACTGAAAAGTCACTCGGGACAATATCCCGAAAATACGGAGAAATTATACCCGAAAAAGAGGTTAAAATTTAATAAATAAATTAAATAAAAATTAAAATAATTGAATAAGAATAAAATAATAATTTTAAGAGATATTTTGGGTATTATAGTATTTTAATGAATAGTAAAATAATTAAAATAAATAATAATAATAATAATAATAAAAATAATAATAAAAAAAAAGAAACGAAACAGAAGACAGAAACGCGAAGGAAACGAAAGCCAAACGGAGCCGAGAAGAACCGAAAAAGACCCGACCACCGTCCGACGGCCGATGGCCGGGCCAAGGGTCGAAAATGGAAGAGGGGAGGCCGGTGAGCAAGATGGTACCGGCGGTGCAGCCTACCGACACCGGAGGAAGCCGATCGGAGGAGAAAAAGGCCGCGGGAAAGAAGTGGCCACCGGCGGCGAAATGCGGCGATCCAGGCGAAACCGAGGCCAGATTTCGAAAGCCCAGGCCACGGCGATCGTTTCTACACCGGTCTCAGCCGATGAAACGGCGGGAAACGCCGGCGACGGCCAAGAGGGAGAAACGGGTCCGACGGCCGAGAGGGAGAACAGCCGGACCGGCGGCGTTCCGGCGAGCATGACCCAAGCCGAGGCCAGATTCGGGCTGCGGACGACCCAACGGAGCTGCTGGCGGTGGAAGCCGGCGAAGAACCGACCGGCAAGGCAGTGAACCGGCGGTGAATCGGCCGAACCGAAGAGAACCGGCGGTCTGAACCGGTCCAAACCGGACTGAACCGGTTCAGCCAAAAAGAGGAGGAAAAAAGGAAGAAAAAGGGAAAAAGAAAAAGAGAAAAAATTGGAGAAAATTCCTATGATGCAATCGAGCTTCGGGTAAGTCGATAAGCGGTCCAATTGACCCGATTTAAATTTTGGAGTATTTAATTTAATTAATTTTGGACTGAAAACTTACCCGGAAAATTGTGGAATTGTGTAGCTCGACAATTGGCATCCAACGACAGCTCGAGACAGCCTCAAATTTCGTACTAGCATGGAATCTCGAGTAAGTGACCCTTATTTACGACAATTGCCTCGTTATGCGTGATATTGAGTTAATTTCCGCATAAATTGAATTAAATTATGGAAATTTAGATAAATTGTCGTAAATATTAAATTTAGCTATTCGAGAATTAGAACGAGGCCCGATAAATTATTGGTGGGCCCAATGAGCCCAATAGGCCTCGATAAAGTGAAAATTAAGTGAAAAACGGGCTTAAGGCCGATTAAGGCCCATTAAGGTGCAATCGGGCCCAATAGGGGTAAATGGGCCCAGCGATTTAAATTAAGCCCAGAAAAGATTAAATACGATTAAATTGTATGTTATCTGACCTGAGGAATATTAATACGCAGTTCCGGACATTGGATTGGAAGCATAACGGACTGCGCGACGAGACAACAGTGGAAAAGAAAAGGTCAGACTCTACGGAAAAATAAGGTAAGGGAATTCTGCGGACTGCTAGAGGTAACTTTACGCAATTTTAAATTCATATGCAGTCCTTTAAAATTTATCTGAAGGGTCTAGAGATCAATTAATAATTTTAGTGCCCCGAATGGGTAAATTACTAAAATACCCTTGCTAAGGGTAAATTCTAAAAATTTAGGAAAAATTGGGAGGAGCAAGGACAAGAGGTTCCTGCTCGTTCTGGAGGTATTTCAACACATGCATGAGTAGGCTGGCTCACTTTTAAAGAAAAATGCATAGCATTGCATATCTTAATTGATGTGATTTCTGTGAAAACTATTTGGAAATAACCGAGTCGCCTACATGTTTTTATTTACATGTGACGTGCTAGAGTTCAGCTCGCACGATGTTTGATTTGTGTGATGCATGCATTAGTGCTGGAGCGAGAGCTCGCACTAGAGTTTTACATGCATAGGTGCTAGAGTATAACTCGCACCAGATTTCACATGCTTTTGCGTGACACGGTGCTAGAGTCTAACTCGCACCAGATTTTACATGATTTTCATGACAGGGTGCGGGAGTTTAACTCGCACCAGATTTTATAAGATTTTCATACGATTTATATACATAGTGCTGAGCCTAGCTCGCACTAGTTTTACCGAATTTGTGGAGTAGCGCTGTCTGCCCTTGGAGTCAGCCAAAAGGCCCAACAGGCTCAAAAGACCTCTTAAGTAGGGTGAGAGTGAGGGATGAGGTTGGCGGCCTTGTGGAGATGTAAAGCGGGCTCTGCCAAGTTTACTTGATTTGATGAGAGTGCTGAGCATCGCTCACACTGATTTTTATGAGAACATACGATGAGCCGTGCTTGGAGCATCGGGTAGACTGTGTGTCACCGACTTAATAGGCTCGCACGTGCGTTTTGAGACATGGCAACGAGTATTGAGTTATGAAAACCTCTGTGGGAAGCAGGCCATTTGGGCTGGAGTACCTAGAGTGATATGGGTCCATGGAGTACGATGTACCGTGGGGTATCTTCGGATACGGTACCTTTGTGATACAGGGTATCTTCGGATACGGTATCTTTGTGATACGGGGTATCTTTGTAATACGGTATCTTTGTGATACGGGGTATCTTCGGATACGGCATCTTCGGATGCGTGAGATCGGATAAGACTGACGGGTTGGATTGACCCACCTCCCAGGCAGTTCCCGATCAGGGTGAGACCTCGCACACTGGGATCCGTGAAGCTAGAGGGACTCACGAGGACATATTGGCCAGTCCTGGTTATTACCGATATACAGTATTGCCTAGTCTCGTATCTTGTATATATATATATACGTATGTTTTCGATATCGATGCTTTTGAGAAACTCAATTTCCATGGTTTTGTGTGAGTCAGGATCACCCGAAGGAGGGGTCGAGTCCTGACTTCATTGTGAAATTTTTAAAGAGAAAGAAATGATTTAAAATAATTGCATGTTGAGTTTTCCGTGCAAACTTGATTTACATAACATCATAACTTTCATATCATATGTTTTAAAATGTATGGAGAAAGGGTGGTTTATGCATGGCACCACGTTCATGTAGGTAGTATGGTTACCTACTTGTTCGTAGGATTGCCTTACTGAGCTTGATGTGCTCACCCCTTTCATTTTCTCCCACAGATAATCTCCAGTTGAAGTCGCGACGACTCAGTACTGCATTCCGGATATCCGCTGCTGCCCATCAACATAAGGTATTATATACACTTGTACATATTGTATCTACATAAGCATAGCACAGTAACATGTTTGTAAGTAACTTTAGGGGATGTATAAATAATATAAACAATTATAAATGACTGGAGAATAAATAAGTTAGATGGTAATTGAATGGTGGGACTGGCATTGACGCACAGCCCAATTATTAGTGGAGTGTTAGTCATGATTCGAGGACAGGTAAGAATGTAAGTAAGAAAATAATAAAAAGCGAAAAATTAACTCTGATTTTTGGGTAGTTTGGGTCGTGACAATGCTCAACTATGTTTTTGAAGTTTTGTATATCTTGAAAGATTCGGATCAGTCTGCTAAGGTTTTCTTATTTCGAAACAATGTTTATGTTAAATGTGTTTTGAATGTGATGTAATATTTGTAAAGAAATGCCACCTTTTGGTATTATTATGTATTCTGTATGTTTTAAACACTATGATCATTTTAAATGCATTTCTTACTGGGCTTTTTCCCGAAAGCTCACCCTTTTACCTTTTAGATTGTTTGCAGTGATCTACAGACGCTACCTGCCGCGTACACGACGTAGGCTGGTGGAAAGAGCTACCCTAGGCTACTTTTGTACACGCAGAGGTATACAATTGCATTCCTTTACCAGACACATTTTGTAAGCACAGACATATAGTAGAAATATTTTGTTGGGATGTAATTTGTAAGAAAACAAACGTAAAGAATACGTCTTTTGAGAATTAATCATGGAGTGCTAATCTTAGTTGGAATGGATATATGTTGGTTTGATGTTGCAAACTGGGAAGCATGTTTGATAGTTGTGGATATCTAGGATTGTTAAAGCATTTGATTTGCAGGTGGGAAGGCTTATATATGAGCCGATATGCTGTCAAAATTTCTATAGACCATTTAGATGCAAATTTTAATTTAAGTATAATTATTGGTGAATAGGTAAGATAAAAGAAACGGCACTGAACATGAATGCAGTCTAAGTGAATGAAGGAATAAGTAGGAATTTAAAACTTCAAAAAAAAAATCCTTCTGAATTTTCAAGGTCAAGGGTCGTTACAATTAAATGTGGTATCAGAGCAAAAACTGTTTAGTACTGTCAGTGTCATTAATAAGGATAAAATTACATCCCAAATGTCTGTGGTTGTCTGGTTGTAGGCAATGTATACCTAAAAAAATTTAAGATTTGATCTTTGGTTTGCGCGGAGGTAGTAGATCACGTGTATCATGAGAGGAAGACGAGGACGCCCACAGAGGCAAACTCAGCCACCTCCACCGCAGCTAGAGAGCCCCAATACTCATATGGCTCAGTTTGAATAGCGGTTGGAGCAACGTCTCGAACGAGGACTGGAATCGATAACTGCCATGGTTGCCCAACACTTAGGGGTAAATTCTTCTGATTTAGTTGGCACAGCACCGATCCCTACTCCGATGCCAACTTGTAAACACCACAAATTTACTATATTTAATTAGACTATATAAAAATGAGAATAATATATTTTAATGGAGATGTGAATATTCGTTGTAGGGCTCGAGGAGTATAGGAGCCGAGAAGCCCGTGAATGATAGGGAACCTAAAAATACAGGATGTGATAAAGCAAATGCAAGCATGGAGGGATCGAAAATAATTTTTATGTAAAAAAACTTATATCGGGATTTATAAGGAGTAATGAGATCCCGATAATATTTCATTTACGAAAAAATAAAAATTTCATGGAAGACATGAATATTGTCATTAGGTGATTTTATAAAAAAGAAGAAGAAAGAAAATGTATATATATATATACACAGGTATAATATATATATATATTTATATACTAGACAAATTTAAATGGACAAATAATGATATATATATATAAATATATATATATATATATAACGAATATATATTGTAATGTATAACATACAATATATAAGAATTAATAAATGAACACAAAACAATAAAACAAAAAAAAAATTCAAACATTAAACAAAAACAAACAAATAAATATCTATCTATATATATTAATATAACATATATATAATATATTAATATAATTATATTATGTTGTACGGAATTGGCTTTCAAAGAAAGCCAATTCCGTTTCCTGCATTTTCGAAATGCAGAGGCAGTAGCGGGGAACGGGAAAAAGAAAAGAAGAGAAGAGGAGAAAGAGTTGGTCGGCTGGGGGGAGAAGAGAAGGAGAGCTGGTTCTGCCGAGGGGGAAAGAAAGCAGGGAAAGAAAAGAGGAGAAAGAGAGAGTTGGGTCGGTGAGGAAGAAAGAAAGGAAGGGAAAGAGCAGGAAGAAAGAAAGAGGAAGAAAGGGGGAGAAGAAACCGAGAGGCTGCAGGAAGAAAGAAAGAGGAGGAAAGGGGGAGAAGAAATCGAGAGGCTGCAGGGGAAAAGAAGTTGAAGCAGACTGAGTGAGAAACGGGGCTGAAAACTAAAGAAAGTGAAGATAAAATTGAAGCAGGAGAAAACTGAAAACTGGAAGAAGACCGAGGCTTGAGGGGAGAAGAGGAAGAGCAAATCGAGACTGAAAAGAGGAAGAGCAGACCGAGAGGCAGGGGAGAAGGAGAGGGAGACCGAAGGGGGTGAAAGTAGGACAAAACCGAGGAAGAAGGAGGAGAGGTTGGAACCGAGGCTTCAATTGAAGCAGGACCTGGAAAACAGAAGCAAGAGCGAATGAAGATGATGATGATGGAAGGCTGGAAAGAGGCAGTCACGGTAGGCTAAAGGAGTGGCAAGACCGAGAGCTGAAGGAGGAAGAAGAAGAGCAATCGGGGTTGGGCTAACCGAGAGGGAAGAAAGGAAAAGGAGAAAAGAAAAGAAAAAAAAGAAGAAGAAGAAGAAAAGAAGAGCTGGAAAATTAAAGGAAAAAGAGGTAATATATATACATGTATGTATATTTAATGTACATGTAGATATATGTGTTGAGATATAAGCATGTTAGTGTGAATTAAGGTGTATGTGAAATAAAAGTGGGAGAAATGAAAAATAGACAATATATGTATCTATATATATATATATATATATATTTATGTGATGATGAATAAGGAAATTAAATGATAAAAGGAATATATGTATATACTTAGGTGTATATAAAAATAGGTGTATAAGATAAATGTGTGTGTTAGTATATGTACATACAAAGAATATATACATGTGATAAGGAAAAAGGGAAACAAATAATAATAATATATATAGGAGTATATATACATATTTATGTGTATATACATGTAGATGTATATAATAAATGTGTATGTTAATATTTGTTGGTACAAAATAATATATAGTAATAAAAATATATAAACGTGCGTGTTGGCCTAGGTATGTACAATTATACGTACACATGAAGTAGTAACGAATAGGTTACGACTTTAACACAATTCGGATGATTCGTATGAATATGATGCTAAGTAAACGATTTCGGTATAGGTAAAACATAGAAGGAATTAAAGGAGGTACTGGGAGGCGTCATTACTTGAACGCGGGATATCCGATAAATCGAGGTAAGGGGTACTATTTAACTTAGTTCTGATAATGCATTCTTATTTCACCGATGAAAGATTTTATGAAGGTGCATATAATTTGAAATGATTTATCAATGCTTTCATACTTGTGAAATTGTTTACGAAACATGTTTTAATTTGTCAAAATATTCCCCGAGTACCTTCCATGATATGAAATGAATTTTCCTAAGGTATGAAACGTCTGGATGTTTTACATTTATTTATGATTTTATATCCATATCGTTAAAGAAACTTTTGAAAATTTCAAAAGCATAGAAAAAAGGAAAAGGGGGAAAAAGAAAAGATGTTTTGAGACTATAGGCTTCATGCATGGTTACTTCTTGTGGTGTTCCGACTCTACCACTTGGGTGCCGGTACGTAGGACCCCTTTAGCAGTTGACTCAGCCTGTGTAAAAGATGTCGTGCTGCTGGTGGTTTATGATGATGTTTTCGATAGTATCTCGTGCCCGCACAACACATAATTATGTTTCCTACACGGAGAGTGCCTTTGGTACCCGTGTCCTAGCTAGGTACTAGTGAATGTAAGTAAGATAGATACTACCTATATTTTACGAAAGAGTTGTACGACCCTGATCCAGTCTACAGCCCCCTTACCATGGCCATAGGTATGATGACTCTCTACGGAGAATGACACGTATCACATGACTTATATATAGCCTAGTCTCCTCGATTTGATTATGAATATCAACTATGATGAATGAATATGTGTTTTCATGAGATATACGATAATTGGTTACGATCGATAAGCTTCATGGAATGTTTATGAAATGTTTATGAAAGGTTCATGAAATGTTTATGAAATGCTTATGAAATGTTTATGAAATGTTTATGAAAGGTTCAAGAAATGTTTATGGAATGTTTATGAAATGTTTATGAAATGTTTACGAAAGGTCTATGAAATGTTTATGAAACGCTTATGAAACGTTTATGAACCCGATGGTTTTAAGAACTCATTCATGAACAATGAAAAGTTGTAAAATGGTTAAGCATGTTATTTGTTTTAAAGACACGCATGCTTTATGATTTTTATGATGATTATGCATGAAATGACAATTTATTTATTTCATTAAAGCTTGGTTCTATGAACAATTTCACATGTTTTTTATATATCAGAACTGCTTTAAGAGTATTATCTTACTGGACTTTTCCCCAAAAGCTCACCCCTCTACCTTCAGACCCTTTGCAGTGAGTCTATAGGCGTTACCTACCGCGTACATGACGTAGGATGGTGGGAAAGAGCTACCCTAGGCTACTTTTTGTACATGCAAAAAGGTATACAGTTACATTCCTGTACCAGACATATATATATGCACAGACATATATTGGAAACTTTTTGTTGGGATGTAATTTGTAAGGAAAACAATATAAAGAATATTATTTTTGGGATTAGGTTTTAATATGATTGGTATTGCATCGAAATGGATGTATTGAGTTGTAAATGTGAATTTGAAAAGTATGCTTGGTAGTTGTGGATATCTAGGATTGTCAAAACAATTGAACTGCAGGTGGGTAGGCTCATATATAAGTCATTATACTGCCAAAATTTCTATCGGCTATATAAGTTGAAGTATGAAGTTTAAATATAAATTTGGATATAGAATTGGAAAAAGTGATTTGACACTGAACAGGAATACAACCTAAGTGAATAAGGGAATAAATGGGTAAATTAAGTTAAAAAAAATCTCCCCCGAATTTTAAGGGTCAAGGGTCGTTACAATTTAAGTGGTATCAGAGCGAAGGTTGTCTAGTACTGTCAGTGTCGAAATAAGGCTAAAAAATTACATCCCAATGTCTGTGCTTGTGTGGTTGTAGGAAATGTATACCTAATGGATTTAAGACTTGATTTTTGGAATTACGAGCAGGTATTAGATCACTTGCATTATGAGTGGAAGACGTGGACGTCTTCGGAGGCAGGCTCAACCACCTCCACCTCCTCCACCGCAGCCAGAAAGCCCCAATACTCGTATGGCTCAGTTTGAACAACGGTTGGAGCAGCGTCTCGAGCGAGGAATGGAATCGATAGCTGCCATGGTTGCTAAACACCTAGGGCAAACATTTTCGACTCAGCTGGCACGACACCAATTCTTACTCCGGTGCTGACTCCTCTACAAGTACCACCACCTCCTCCTCCATAGGTTCCTCCAGTACCAATGGCGCCTCAGCCTCCTGTACAGGCCCGGAGGGAGGAGAGAGATATCGGTAGGATGAGGGATTTCTTGAAGATGAAGCCTCCAACATTAAAGGGAAAAAGCAGGGATAAGAGTAAGCGGACAGAGTTTGTGAGATAGGAGTTCAGGAGAGGTCAACCCAAGAGGCAGAGGACAGATGAGTCTATGACTAGGGTTGCTAGGGCCACGTTCCTGTACCTGCTCCACAGACTACCAGCTATCCGTAACAATATGAGAAGTTATGTAGGAAGTGAGGTAAACCCCATGAAGGTATTTGTTACCGGGCCACAAGGAGCTGCTTTGGGTGTGGACAGAAGGGGCACATGGTAAAGTATTGCCCACAGAATCAGATTCCATAGCCCTTGGAGCTACCATGACAACCTGAAAGGCAAGCTCCCCAGAGACAAGTCCCACAGAAACGGGCTACCCCAGCAGAGAAAGGCAAGAAGCCTGTCACTCATGGAAGGGTCTTTGCCTTGGACTTATATGGTGTGTAAGAATTGTGAAATCAAGGTAGGAGATAGGATCATATTAGCATATCTAATCTGGTTGAGCATGTATTGCTTTGATGTAATTTTGGGTATGGATTGACTAGCCACCAACCGTGTAAGTTTAGATTGTTACACAAAGACTGTAACCTTCCTTCTACCTGATAAGTTTGTTGTATGCTTTGCAGTTAAGGAATAAAGTGTATGATTTTGATTATTGATGAAAATTTTTGATGAACCTATTAATGTAAAGGTTATGTTGCATTTATCCTCGATACTAGTCGAGAATGTCCAAGTATTCAGGACATACCAGTGGTATGCGAATTCTCGAATGCGTTTCCTGAGGAACTACCGGGACTACCACTGGAGAGAGAGTTAGAATTCACTATAGGTTTGACACCAGAGACTCAGCCAATCTCGAAGTCTCCTTACTGGATGGACTGTGTGGATCTTGAGGAATTGAAAAAAAAGGGAGTTACAAGAACTGTTAGATAAAGGAAGTTCAAAAACTCATAGGAGATATTGGGATATTTAGTCAAGCTAAGATGACTCCATTTGAAATTATTTTGAGGAAGCAGTGTGTAAGGCGCAATTATGATGATATGAATTGTATATTTCTAAAATCACTAAGAAAGGGAAAGATACAGAGAATGACGAAAAAGAAATCTACAAGGGAAATAATGACATGAAAGAGCACAGTCACTATATTGGAAAAATGAATCAGGGAACTAACGGTATAAATAAGACTCTAAAGGTCGCACTGCTTACATGATTGATAAAGATAGGGCGTGTTCGGAGTATAGAAACATCCCTGTAAACAAGGAAAGTTTTCTGACACATGATCAAATGATTTATCAAGTTACCCCTAAACTAAAAGGAGAAGTTCTAGAATTGATTTAGTAGGTGGTATCGAATTAATTACTCAAACCACTGTACTGAGTGACTTTGCTTGGATTAGAAATATTGAGAGAGCAATTATAAGAACTATATGAAGGGTAGATTTTCGGACCGAGTGACCCACTTTAAAGTGTACTGGTGTTAAATTTTAAGGAGACTCGAGTCTCTTAGGTCACAGTGTATTAAGAATTGGTGTAAGTGGGATTTCCCAAACAGAGGTTACATGTTAATGGGAAAGATCCAAACTATTATGAAGATTCAGAGTTTGAGATATAAGGAAACTTTAGAATATGGATTACGTATTGAATCTAAGGATTGTGATTTCTATATTCTTATGTTTTGAATGTGGGACTTAATTGGAATAAGGAAAGAATTTTGCTATAGTTGATGTATGCAAGGTACGAATATCTCTAGTATGTAAAGTGATTTGGATCAAGTGATATAAATTAAGAATAAGTTCTCATTAAGGATAAATAGGAAATTGTGATAAGTTTGGTGTCTCAAACGATGATGCCCTATGACAAAGGATCTTAAAGGAGTCTCATTGTTCTCGGTACACCATGCACCCGGGAAGCACTAAGATGTACTATGATTTACGAAAGGTGTATTGGTGGGTCGGTATGAAAAGAGATGTAGTTGAGTTGTGGCCAAGTGTCTGATTTACCAACAGATTAAGATCGAACACCAAAGACCAGCGAGATTACTTAAGTCTCTTCCAGTGCCTACTTAGAAATGGGAGCACATTACTATGGATTTCATTATGGATTTACCAAGGACCTAAAAGGGGCATGATGCAATTTGGGTGATTGTAGACAGATTGACTAAGAGTGTCCACTTCCTAGCCATCAAAAGTACAGACTCCTTGAGTGCTTTAGCAGAGTTGTATGTGAGAGAGATAGCTCGGTTGCATGGGGCTCCCATGAGCATTACATTCGATAGAGATTCCTGATTCACTTCTAGATTTTGGGCTCATTTTCAAGAAGCCATAGGATCTGAGCTTAATTTGAGCACAGCCTATCATCCTCAGATCGATGGTCAATCCGAGAGGACCATTCAGACCTTAGAGGATATGTTGAGGGCGTGCATTTTGGAGTTTAAGGGCTCATGGGATGATCATCTACCTCTCGCAGAGTTTGCTTACAACAACAGTTATCATGCTAGCATTGGGATGGCACCTTATGAGGCCTTGTATGGAAGAAGATGTAGGTTTCCAGTGGCTTGGGAAGAAGTGGGTGACAGAAGGATCTTGGCTCCCGAGTTGGTGGAATAGGTAGCAGAAGGTATTCGGATAATTTGTGACAGACTTAAGACCGTACAAAGTAGGCAGAAGAGTTATGCGGATAAGCATAGGCGGCCACTTGAGTTTCAGATTAGGGACTCCGTGTTTCTTAAAGTATCTCCGAGCAAGGGTATCATGCGGTTCGGGAAGAAGTGGAAGTTGAGTCCCTGCTTCATTGGTCCTTTTGAGATCCTAGAGAGAGTGGGAGACATAGCCTATAGACTTGCCTTACCACCGTAGCTTTCTGGGATACATAATGTCTTCCATGTCTCGATGTTAAGGAAATATAATCTGGATCCCTCACACATCATTGAGTATGAGCCCTTGAGCATTCAAGAGGATATGAGCTACGTTGAGCGACCTATCTGGATTTTGGACAGAAAGAAAAAGATACTTCGATCAAAGACGATACCTCTGGTAAAGGTTCTCTGGCAACACCATTCGATTGAAGAAGCTACATGGGAACTAGAGAGCCTCATGAAGGAGAAGTACCCACACCTATTCTGATGGACTCGAATGAATTTGGAGGACCATATTCTTTTAAGGTGGGGAGAATGTAAACACCACAAATTTCCTACATTTAATTAGACTATATAAAAATGAGAATAATATATTTTAATGGAGTGTGAATATTCGTTGTAGGGCTCGAGGAGTACAGGAGCCGAGAAGCCCGTGAATGATATGGAACCCAAAAATATAGGAAGTGATAAAGCAAATGCAAGCATGGAGGGATCAAAAATAATTTTTATGTAAGAAACTTATATCGGGATTTATAAGGAGTGATGAGATCCAAATAATATTTCATTTACGAAAAAATAAAAATTTCATGGAAGGCATGAATATTGTCATTATGTGATTTTATAAAAAAAAGAAGAAAGAAAATGTATATATATACACATAGCTGTAATATATATATATATATATATATATATATATATATATATACTAGACAAATTTAAATGGACAAATAATGATATGTATATATATTGTAATGTATAACATACAATATATAAGAATTAATAAATGAACACAAAACAATAAAACAAAAAAAAAATAATACAAACATTAAACAAAAACAAACAAACAAATATCTATCTATATATTAATATAACATTTATATATATTAATATAATATATATATTATGTTGTACGGAATTGGCTTTCAAAGAAAGCCAATTCCGTTTCCTGCATTTTCGAAATGCAGAGGCAGTAGCGGGGAGTGGGAAAAAGAAAAGAAGAGAAGAGGAGAAAGAGTTAGTCGGCTGGGCGGAGAAGAGAAGGAGAGCTGGTTCTGCCGAGGGGGAAAGAAAAGAGGAGAAAGAGAGAGCTGGGTCGACGAGGAAGAAGGAAAGGAAGGGAAAGAGAAGGAAGAAAGAAAGAGGAGGAAAGGGGGAGAAAAAACCGAGAGACTGCAGGGGAAAAGAAGTTGAAGCAAACTGAGGCAGAAACGGGGCTGGAAACTAAAGAAAGTGAAGACGAAATTAAAGCAGTAGAAAACTAAAAACTGGAAGAAGACCGAGGCTTGAGGGGAGAAGAGGAAGAGCAAATCGAGACTGAAAAGAGGAAGAGCAGACCGAGAGGCAGGGGAGAAGGAGAGGGAGACCGAAGGGGGTGAAAGCAGGACAAAACCGAGGAAGGAGGAGGAGAGGCTAGAATCGAGGCTTCAATTGAAGCAGGACTTGGAAAATAGAAGCAAGACCGAATGAAGATGATGATGATGGAAGGCTGGAAAGAGGTAGTCACGGTAGGCTGAAGGAGTGGCAAGACCGAGAGCTGAAGGAGGAAGAAGAAGAGCAATCGGGGCTGGGCTGACCGAGAGGGAAGAAAGGAAAAGGAGAAAAGAAAAGAAGAAGAAGAAGAAGAAGAAGAAGAAGAAGAAGAAGAAGAAGAAGAAGAAGAAGAAGAAGAAGAAGAAGAAGAAGAAGAAGAAAAGAAGAGCTGGAAAATTAAAGGAAAAAGAGGTAATATATATATATATGTACATGTATGTATATTTAATGTACATGTAGATATATGTGTTGAGATATAAGCATGTTAGTGTGAATTAAGGTGTATGTGAAATAAAAATGGGAGAAATGAAAAATAGACAATATATATGTATATATATATATATGTGATGATGAATAAGGAAATTAGATGATAAAAGGAATATATGTATATACTTAGGTGTATATACAAATAGGTGTATAAGATATATGTGTGTGTTAGTATATGTACATACAAAGAATATATACATGTGATAAGGAAAAATGGAAACGAATAATAATTTATATAGGAGTATATATATATATATTTATGTGTATATACATGTAGATGTATATAATAAATGTGTATGTTAATATTTGTATGTACAAAATAATATATAATAATAAAAATATATAAACGTGCGTGTTGGCCTAGGTATGTACAATTATACGTACACACGAAGTAGTAACGAATAGGTTACGACTTTAACGCAATTCGGATGATTCACATGAATAGTATGCTAAGTAAATGATTTTGGTGTAGGTAAAACATAGAAGGAATTAAAGGAGGTACTGGGAGGCGTCATTACTTGAATGCGGGATATCCGATAAATCGAGGTAAGGGGTACTATTTAACTTAGTTTTGATAATGCATTCTTATTTCACCGATGAAAGATTTTATGAAGGTGTATATAATTTGAAATGATTTATCAATGCTTTCATACTTGTGAAACTGTTTACGAAGCAAGTTTTAATTTGTCGAAATATTCCCCGAGTACCTTCCATGATATGAAATGAATTTTCCTAAGGTATGAGATGTATGAATGTTTTACATTTATTTATGATTTTATATCCATATCGTTAAAGAAACTTTTGACAATTTCAAAAGCATAGAAAAAGGGAAAAGGAGGAAAAAGAAAAGAAGTTTTGAGACTCTAGGCTTCATGCATGGTTACTTCTTGTGGTCTTCCGACTCCACCACTTGGGTGCCGATAGGTAGGGCCCCTTTAGCACTTGACTCAGTCTGTGTGGAAGATGTCGTGCTACTGGTGGTTTATGATGATGTTTTTGGTAGTATCTTGTACCTGCGCAACACGCAATTATGTTTCTTACACGGAGAGTGCCTTTTGTACCCGTGTCCTAGCTAGGTACTAGTGAATGTAAGTAAGATAGATACTACCCATATTTTACGAAAGAGTTGTACGACCTTGATCCAGTCTACATCCCCTTTACCATGGCCATAGGTATGATGACTCTCTACGGAGAATGACACGTATCGCATGACTTAGATATAGCCTAGTATCCTCGATTTGATTATGAATATCGACTTTGATGAATGAATATGTGTTTTCATGAGATATACGATAATTGGTTACGATCGATATGCTTCATGAAATGTTTATGAAATGTTTATGAAAGGTTCATGAAATGTTTATGAAATGCTTATGAAATGTTTATGAAATGTTTATGAAAGGTTCATGAAATGTTTATGGAATGTTTATGAAATGTTTACGAAAGGTCTATGAAATGTTTATGAAACGTTTATGAACCCGATGGTTTTAAGAACTCATTCATGAACAATGAAAAGTTGTAAAATGGTTAAGCATGTTATTTGTTTTAAAGACATGCATGCTTTATGATTTTTATGATGATTATGCATGAAATGGCAATTTATGTATTTCATTAAAGTTGGTTCTATGAACAATTTCACATGTTTTTATATATCAGAATTGCTTTAAGAGTATTATCTTACTGGGTTTTTCCCCAAAAGCTCACCCCTCTACCTTCAAACCATTTGCAGTGAATCTATAGGCGTTACCTACTGCGTACACGACGTAGGCTGGTGGGAAAGAGCTACCCTAGGCTTCTTTTTTTACACGCAAAAAGGTATATAGTTACATTCCTGTACCAGACATATTTGTATGCACAGACATATATTGGAAACTTTTTGTTGGGATGTAATTTATAAGGAAAATAATGTAAAGAATATTATTTTTGGGAATAGGTTTTAATATGATTGGTATTGCATCGAAATGGATGTATTGAGTTGTAAATGTGAATTTAGAAAGTATGCTTGGCAGTTGTGGATATCTAGGATTGTCAAAACAATTGAACTGCAGGTGGGTAGGCTCATATATAAGCCGTTATGCTGCTAAAATTTCTATCGGCTATATAAGTCGAAGTATGAAGTTTAAATATAAATTCAGATATAGAATTAGGAAAAGTGATTTAACACTGAACAGGAATACAACTTAAGTGAATAAGGGAATAAGTGGGTAAATTAAGTTTAAAAAAATTTCCCCCGAATTTCAAGGGTCAAGGGTCGTTACACAACTCCTCCATAAGCACCACCTCCTCCTCCACAAGTTCCCCCGGTACATGTGGTACCTCAGTTGCCCATACAGACTCGGACTGAGGAGAGGAATATTGGTAGAATGAGGGTTTTCCTAAAGATGAAGCCTCCATCATTCAGGGGCGTTATGAATCCAGTAGAGGCTGAAGAGTGGCTAGTAGACCTCAGAAAGATCTTTGATTATCTGGGGTGTTCTGATGTAGAGAAGGTCTCTATAGCCACGTACATGCTGAAGGGCCAAACAGAATATTGGTGAGGATCCACCAAGGTCCTTCTGACTGCTCAGCATCCGATGATTAGTTGGGATGCATTCTTGACAGCCTTCAGAGATCATTATGTTCCACGAGCTGCCCAGCATAAGTTACGGATGAACTTTTTGAATTTGGTACAGGGCAATATGACCATGGACGAGTATGAGAGTAAGTTTACTATGCTGATGAGATATGACCCTGAGACGTTCCTGAATGAAGAGCGTCATACTGAGAGGTTTCTAGCTAGGTTAAGGCCAACCATCAGAGATCGACTATTGGGGTTATGGATTACCGAGTTCAAGGATGCCTTGGGTAGAACACAGATGATTGAGAGGGGTCTAAATGTTACACATACAGAGTATGGCTCTAAGGGAAAGAGCAAGGATAAGGGTAAGAGAATGGAGTTTGTGAGACAGGATTATCGGAGGGGCCAGCCCAAGAGGCAGATGACATTTGAGTTTCAAACTAGGGTTGATAGATCCACAGTTCCTGTACCTATTCCCCAGATTGCTAGAGACCCACAACAGTATTAGAAGTTGTGTAAAGATTGTAAAAAATTCCATAGAGGTATTTGTTATATGGCCACAAGGGTATGTTTTGGGTATGGACAAAAGGGACACTTGAGCAGGGATTGCCCACAGAGCAATACTCCACAACCCCCAGAGCAACCACGACAACTTGAGAGGCAAGCTCCCCAGAGATAAATCCCACGGAGATGGGCTACCGCAGCAGAGAAGGGCAAGAAGCCTGTCACTCATGGGAGAGTCTTTGCCTTGGACAAAGAGACTGCTGATGCTTCCACTGAGACTATTCGGGGTAAGCTTTTAATTTGTAATCATGAGGCACATGTACTATTTGATTCAGGTTCTGTGCACTCTTTTATATCACCCTATTTTGCATGTAAACTGCCTGTGAAACCTGAGCCTCTAGATTTCATGTTACACATTACCACACCCCTGTATGCATCTTAAAGGACTGATATGGTGTGTAGGAATTGTGAAATTAAGATAGGAGATAGGGTAACGTTAGCAAATTTAATCTTATTGAACATGTATCACTTCGATGTAATTTTGGGTATAGATTGGCTAGCCACCAATCACATAAGTCTAGATTGTTACACCAAGACTGTAACCTTCCTTCTACCTGATAAGTTTGATGTATGCTTTGCAGTTAAGGAATAAAATGCATGATTTTGACTGTTGATGAAAATTTCTGATGTATGTGTTAATGTGAAAGTTATGTTGCATTCATCTTCGATACTAGTCGAGAACGTCCAAGTATTCAGGACATATCAGTGGTATGCAAATTCCTCGATGTATTTTCTGATGAACTATCGGGATTACTTCTGAAGAAAGAATCGAAGTTCACTATAAATTTGGCTCCAGATGCGCAGCCTATCTTGAAGTCTCCCTACCGGATGGACTTTGTGGATCTTGAGGAATTGAAAAAGGAGTTGCAAGAACTGTTAGATAAAGGAAGTTCAGAAACTCATAGGAGATATTGGGATCTTTAGTCAAGCTAAGATGACTTCGTTTGAAATTATTTTGAGGAAGTAGTGCGCAAGGCACAATTATGATGATATGAATTGTATATTTCTAAAGTCACTAAGTAAAGGGAAAGATAAAGAGAATGATGGATAAGAGATCTACAAAGGAAATAGTGACAATGAAAGAGCACAGTCACTATAGCTGGAAGAATGAATCAGGGAACTAACGGCATAAATAAGACTCTAAAGGTTACACTGTTTACATGATGGATAAAGATAGAGCATGTTCGGAGTATAGAAACATCCTTGTAAACAGGGAAAGTTTTTTGACACATAATCGGATGATTATCAAAGTTATCCCTAAATTGAAAGGAGAAGTTCTAGAATTGATTTAGCACGTGGTAACGAATTAATTACTCAAACTACTGTATTGTGTGACTTTGCTTGGATTAGAAATACTGAAAGAGCAATTATAAGAACTATATGAATGGGAGATTTTCGGAACGAGTGACCCACTTTGGAGTGTACTGGTGTTAATTTTTTATGAGACCCGGAGTTTCTTGGGTCACAGAGTATTAAGAATGGGTGTAAGTAGGATTTCCCAAACAAAGGTTATATATCAATGGGAAAGATCCGAACTATTATGAAGATTCAGAGTTTTGAGATATAAGGAAAATTTAGAATATGAATTACGTATTGAATCAAAGGATTATTATCTTTATATTCTTATGTTTCGAATGTGAGACTTAATTAGAATAAGGAAAAAGTTTTGCTATAGTTGATGTACGAAAAGAGACAAGCTTTGAAATGGGATAAATCTTGAATATACGAGTCATATTGGAATAAGAGATATATGCAAGGTACGAATATCTCTGGTATGTGAAGTGATTCGGATCAAGTGCTATCCATTAAGAATAAGTTCTCATTAAGGATAAATGTGAAATTGTGATAAGTTGGTATCCTATTGTCTTATTGAAATTGAACCTTGAATACTTATATCCATAATCGGTTTACCAAGTCAAGTCGGATGGCCAATAAAGGTATTTCAAAATACCTCACCACCTGAGAGACTTGACAGCGTCTAATAGTACCCTCAACTATTCTGAAACACCAAGATGAATTTGGAGGACCGAATTCCTTAAAGGTGGGGAGAATGTAAACTCTACAAAATTCTTATACTTATCAAAAAAATTAAATAAATTAAATAAAAGATTCTTAATGGTAATACGAATATTCGTTGTGGGGCTCGAGAAGTATAGGGGTCGAGAAACTCGGGAATGGCTTAAAGCCCGAAATATGGGCGGTGAGGAGCAAATGCAAGTATAGTAATATTACGGAATTTTAGATTATTAGTTGAAAATTTTATGGAAAGTTTTATTTGAGGTTTCACAAGGATTAAAATAAAAAATATATATATATACATAAATATAAAAAATATATATAAAATAAAATAAAAAAATGAAAAAAAAGAGAAAGAGACAAATGAAACAAAAAAAGAAAAAGAAAAAAATAAACGAAACCAAAAGAAGAGGGATCGCGTGATCCCATTGAAGAAAACCCCCTTCCCCTCTTATCTCTTTCTCTGTTCTCTGATCATCTTTCTGATTTCTCCCCTACTGATCACCACCGAGCTTGTCGGCCGACCGAGACCCCAAAACCGGTGACCCGAACGTAAACTCGGCCCCCCTTTCTCTTCTTTCCCTCTGCTTTGCCTGAAAACCCTCTCTCTTTTTGGTCGCAGCTCGCCTGCCGTCCTTTCCCATTTGCGATTGTTAGTCACCGAAGTCGCCCAGCAACCCACCGATAGTCTTTACCCTTTTCTTCTCCCTCTCCCTTCGCCTGGAACAGAAAATGAAACAGAAGAGTTTTTCTCTGTTTCGTGAGTTGTTACAACGCCAGAGAAGGCCCGACGCCGGCCTTCCACAGAACCCGAGCCTCGGCAACCTCCCTTGTTTGTCCTACCCAGTCCAGCCACCCTAGTTCGACGCTACAGTTCCCAAAAAAAATATATACTGGAAAAAAAACCCAGCTGATATTCCCTTATTTTTGCACAGTGAGTTCTAGGTAAAAATCTAAGGTTTAGCTAGTTGATTTCTGTGTAAATTTCATTATGAAAGCATGATTGTTGTATGAATTAGTTTAAATTTTTGTTGTGAAGAATTTGGAAACTAAGGTTAATTGGACAATTAGGGATTTTGAGAATTAGACAAGGAAATTAAATATTATGAGTAGGATTATCAAGAAATGGGGTTGAATATTGAAGATGAAAATGAAATGAGATGATGAAATGGATAAAATGTATAATTATACGATTATATACATGTGTGTGTATTAACATATGAGCTTATGAATATTAAATGTCCTGCTATCGTGGTACAATTGTATACACACACAAAGAAATAGCACATAGGGATTATTTATTTTATCAATGTGATGATGAAGTTTATAGCGGAAAGAAATTTCTACAAGTAGTAGGGAGAAAAGAGGAAGTTGATGAGCTCCAAAGGTTGAATATGTATAGTTTAATGCGATCTTAAGGAGTTAGAATTTAAATTTCGAAAGTATTTTCCTTAGGCTAATAAGATTTCGATTTTGAAGCATTGTAAGTTATTCGATTTAAATAAGGATACTAAGAATACCAAATTCGGTGTAGGAAAATCATAGAAGGATAAAAGGGAGACACTTGGGGCATCACTACTCGAACCTTGAACTCCCGATAAATCGAGGCAAGGGGTGTAATTTAAAATGGTAATAGTATCCTTCTTTACCTCAACTTGGATTTACGAAAATATTTGAGTTACGCAATATTTTAGTAAATAATCAGAATTTATACAAAGCGTTCGTTCTTTAGTCCAAGTTAACATTTAAACAGAACCAAGCCCAACTTTTTATGAGCCCCAACTTTATCTTGTCATGTTTCTGAAACTGAAAGAAAGATTTATGAATTTAAATATGTGAGTTTTGAGCATGTCTTCAAATCTGTGAGCATGTCTTCTGATTTTGTTTCTTGAACGAAATGATATGATTTTGACTTATGCATGAACTTGTTATATATTTGGTGAGAAATGGAATTTGTTATATGAGCACAGTTTCTTTGTTTTATGAAAGAGTTTTCAACTATAAAAGAGAGTTAATTTGAAATTCGGTTTATGAATTTTAAATATGTGAGTGAGGCCCACTTGGGATGAGAGTAGCCAGAAAGACATCTTAAGTGGGGTGAGGTAGTCAAAAGGCCCAGGCTCTCACAAGGTTTATGAAGCCCAATAAAAATTTTAAAAACTCTGTTTTAAGACAAAGGCAATGTTTAATGATATACGATTGTGGGGTTCTGTGAGAGCAAAGTACCACACAAGTCTATGTGACTGTGGGGGCCACCTTTTGGGTCCTACAGATGCAAAGTACCACATAGTCAATGCATAATTGTCATGCTCGCCTTTGTGGCGTATATGTTTGCTACCTGGGATGAGGCTAGCCAGAAAGACCTCTTGAGTGGGGTGAGGTAGCCAAAAGGCCCAGGTGTATATGATTGCCACCTGAGATGAGGCTAACCAGAAAAACCTCTTAAGTGAGGTGAGGTAGCCAAAAGGCCAATCTAACCAGAAAGACCTCTTAAGCGAGGTGAGGTAGCCAAAAGTCCAAGCTAACCAGAAAGACCTCTTACGTGGGGTGAGGTAGCTAAAAGGCCAAGCTAACCAGAAAGACCTCTTAAGTGGGGTGAGGTAGCCAAAAAAGCCCAGCTAACCAGGAAGACCTTTTAAGTGGGGTGAGGTAGCCAAAAGAAGGCCCAACTAGCCAGAAAGACCTCTTGAGTGGGGTGAGGTAGCCAAAAGGCCCAGGTGTGTATGTTTTGCTGTACAACCCTGATCACATCTATAGTTTTGCTATGGCCATATTTATGATTTTCCCTCAACGGAGGATGAATATGTTATTTTCGCATGACAATTACATGAGCTAGCCTAGTCTCCATCCGTAACGAACTCTGTTTTAAGATTTGATTCTTGGATATGTGATTTACTCAGCAATGCTTTTGAAGTTTTGTATGATCTGAAAGGTTCTGATTTTCATTCGATATGATTTTTTTAGGATATTTGATCTTTCGATACATGCTTCATGCTCAGCTATGTTTTTGAAGTTCTGTATATCATGAAAGATTCTGATCGGTCTGCTAAGGTTTTCTTATTTCGAAACAATGTTTCTGTTAAATGTGTTTTCCGTGATATGCATTTTGAATGTGATGTAATATTTGTAAAGAAATGCCACATTTTGGTATTATTTTGTATTCTGTATGTTTTAAACACTATGTGTCACAACTCAAAAATCAGAGTAAATTTTTCCGTTTTCTTTCATACTCACCTGTCATCTGATCGTGACCACACTCCACTAACAATTGGGTTGTGCGTCAATGCCAGTCCCACCATTCATTCATCATATAACTTAATTCCTTATTAAAGGAAAGGTAAACACATTAGTTTTTCACTAATTCTTTCTCATTCATTTACAAGTGTTTACAGTGTCTATACATCCCCGAAAATTACTTACAAACATGTTACTGTGCTATTCTTATTTAGATACAATATGTACAAATGTATATACCTCAAAATGATGGGCAGCAGCGGATATCAGGAATGCAGTACTCAGTTGCCTCAAAGTCTACTAGAAGAAATCTGTGTGAGAAAATGAAAGGGGTCAGCACATCAAGCTCAGTAAGGCAATCCTACGAACAAGTAGGTAACAATGCTACCTACATGAACGTGGTGCCATGCATAAACCACCATTTCTCCACATAATTTCAAAACAGATGTTATAATTCATGATGTCATGTAAAACAAGTTCACATATGGATTTCAAAGAGCATGGAAAACTCAACATGCAAATCCATTTAAATCATTTCATTCTCGTTAAAATTTCACAACACAGCCAGGACTCCACCTATCCCTCGGGTGTTCCTGACTCACACAAAATCATGAAATCATATGGTTTTCAAAGCAATAATAACATGAGAGCATACCCATATGCCACACGAATGAATGTCATGTAAAACCAGTTTACATCATGCATGGGTTTAAATAGCAAGGAAAATAACTTCATGCAAGTTCAATTTAAAACCCAGTTTCATTCTCATCGAAATCACATCTCAGTCAGGATCCAACCCCTCCCTCGAGTAATCCAGACTCACACAAAAGTTCACAAACATGATTTTCAAAACATCAAGTAACAACATGTGAGACTTGGCACTATATATATCTCAGGCAAATAACTAGGAGTATTGGCCATAAACTTATGATCACACCGCTACACGGATCCTGTGTTCGGGGTCTCACCACTATCGGGAACCATTCCAAGAGGTGGGTCAGTCCATCCAGTCGGTCCTGTCTGATATCTCGCATTTGAAGATGCCGCTCGCATCTGAAGATGCGACATAATCAATCCCAGCACGGTACAGCGTACTCCATGCTACTTGCATGGTACAACGTACTCCGTGGACCCTTATCTCATATCCACAATCGTGCCTGTCTCAAACGCACGTGCCAGCATTTTTAATCAGCGTGACACATAGTCTACCCGACGCGCTGTAAATACCTAAAATTTTCAATGTACTTGGTGCTGTCAATAAATAATAAATTAGGAAATTGAGATTAAATATATGATTATGGACGAATTAATTTGAGAAGAAATATTAGACTAACCCTATTTTTTTTACGCTACATGGAGAATTAAATCAAATATGTAGCCATACATGTATTTGCATATATATGTATGCAACATTTCAATTATTTCTCAAAATTAATATATAGAGAAATATATGTGTGTAAGGGAATCCAAATTTCCACGGATAAAATATACAAATATAAAAATAAATGCATCCATATAGAATATACGTAAATATACATATATATAAGTACAAATGTGACGCCCCAAAAACGCGAAAAATAGGGCAAATTTAAAACTTTTTACTCATCAAATCACAATTAAGGGTGCATTACTGTGCAGTGTCATACATCATCATACTTGTCATGCCTCAGGATCTCATCATAAATTAGTATATACCATATCGTATACATTACTCAATTCTGAATTAATCGATCCTAATACATCCCATGCATCATTTTACAACAAGTGTCTGTAAATATAACTCTAGTCTGGATACATGAATATTAAATATATACCTCAATACAGAAAATACGGCCTGGAGCTCAAGTCCTTCACTAGCCTCTAATCCGTACGTCGCAGGGAACTCACTTTACTTGAAGAAATCTGGGGGGAAGAGGAAACAGGTTGAGCTTCTAAATCGCTCAGTAAGGGGGGTAAGGGAACTCAGTTATATAAACCATATCACACGTCATAAATATGTATTTTTCTATGAAACTCAGTATACTCATTTGAAATCGTAGCATGAAAGTTCTCAAAACATCATCATCTCGTAGCTCATAAATCATGTGAAAACATGAAGTTAAAAAGGCTCAATATGGAGCATTCACAAGCATGTGTAAATATATGCGATAATGGCTTTTCTTAAAATATGTAATAAAATCACCTCAGAAATAGCACGTGACAAAGTAACAAAACACAACTCATGTGTAAAATGAGACTAGGCAACAAAACTCATATAAAACTCGTCATGGCACATCAAACATATATAATCTCCTCTGGGTGCGCATCCCAGGCATCCTCGTAAGAGGGAACATCGATAATATGGTCGTATGCATGGTATATTAGACTTATGTTACAAGAACAAGGCCCAGCCTTACATGCTACCAGAGCAATGCCTTGCCTTATGCACACTATCACGTGGTCCCTGGGTCGGTTCCCAGGCAGCCCACTATATCGATCTTACATGCTACCAAAGCAAGGCCTCCCAACGCTACCAAAGCGAAGGAATAATCGGACTTGCATGTTACCAGAATAAGGCCCGGACTTAAATGCTACCAAAGCAAAGCCACCCAGCATTACCAGAATGGGGGTCATCTCACGTTACCAAAACGGAGGCATCTCTCATTACCAGAACGGAGGAATATCGGACTTACATGCTACCAGAGCAATGCCCGGACTTACATGCTACCAGAGCAATGCCCGGACTCACATGCTACCAAAGCAAGGCCCGATGTGTATTCAACATGACACGCCTAAGTCTCAATCATTAGCCATTATCATAAAAGAAATCGTTTTGCCTTCACGTAGAACTCATAATGGTTTACTCTCATAAAACTCATTTAAAACATTCGTGTACTCAACATAAAACATATTAAAACCGAGTTCCAACCAGCAAAACACGCACACATTTCTCAAATCTCAATATTGCCTTAACGTAGAGCCCAATTTACTTTTCAAGCAAACTCAACGGTTTATAAAACAATTTCACACTTAGCTTATAAACTCATAAAACAATAGGCTCAAACAGGCTATAAAAATCGTGTGCAATCATATCCCGACACAATGCTAAACAAGCTTGTATTCTCAAATCATGGTTCATGCTACAAACAGTTCATCAAAAAACATACACAAATTGTTTAGTTTTCCCTAACCTATTTGCACCTCGTATAGTGCAATCGTTCCCCCGTATCACGGACTAGCCTCGCATTCCACTTCGAAACTCTCGAGCTGTCCAAACGATGTTAAAAACATCAATACCCCAACTCAATTGCATTATTGAGCACACATTTGCTCATATTCTCATTAATATCTCAATCAACTCAATTCTCATGACTCTATCACCATTCATAATCTCATCCACTACATCTCAACCTTCTACATTTCTCATGCATAATAACTATGCCAAAATCACTTTATTGCCTAAATTTCCAATTTATAGAAAAAATCCCATTTTACTATAATTTAGTTAATATCATCGTCACTCCAATAAAATCACAATTTCATCTATTTCTAATCATATTCCAACTATTTCATCACAATGCCCATGCTCACAATCACCAAAGATTACTTCAAAATCAAGGATTGAAGTTTAGAGATTGCCCAAACTTGTTGAGTGCTCAACTCACACCTCGATTCGATTCGTCGTTCAATTTCCAAGTATGTTGTTCTCCTTTGGGTGAGAAACAACTTTCCTTCTTGTCGTAACTCTTGATTTGGACAGAAATGGACGATCTGGAAGAGAGAGAAAGCTAGGGCTCAGCTCAAATGGAGGTTTGGAAGAGAGAGAAAAGATGAAATGCAGGAAAACACATGGGTCCTTTTATAGACGGAGGGTAGGAGATCAATCTGGCTCTTGATGAGATCGATCTGCATTTGATTTGGGGACCATTTGGGGTAATTTTATGCCTAAGAGATCGATTTGTCATGGGGTAAGATCGATCTCTCAATGGCTTTATGAGATCGATCTGCTCTAATTATGAGATCGATCTTTAGTTTACAGAATGCTTCATGAGATTGATTTGCTCCTAGAGGAGATCGATCCTCTCCCTAACAGAAACATTTTGTGATCGATTCCTTCCTCATGAGATCGATCTTTTCATTACAGAATCATAAGGAGATCGATCCTCTTCCATTGGAGATCGATCTGTTCACTTAAATTCCTCATTCCTTGTCATTATTAACTTACCAGATCGATCTTTCTTCTCCAAGATCGATCTGACCTCATAGTTTCACACTTTGGTTATTTTTCATTCATTACTTATACATTTCACTCAGCTAAATAAATTACACTTCAAGTTCATATTAAATAATTAAAATAGGTCTAAAATTCTCGGATCTCACATCCTCCCTACCTTAAAAAGAAGTTGGTCCTCCAAATTCAACTCAACTCGTCAAATAGATAGGGGTATTTCTCCTTCATGAGACTCTCCTCACATGTTGCTTCTTCTACTGAGTGATGTTTCCACAAAACTTTCACTAATGGGATGCTCTTGGTTCTAAGTACCTTCTCCTTTCTATCGAGAATTCGAATGGGTTCCTCTGTGTTGCTCATGTCCTCTTGTACGTCCATATCTTCATACTCTATGACATGAGAAGGGTCCGGGTGGTACTTCCTCAACATAGACACATGAAAGATGTTGTGTATTCCGGACATCTGTGGGGGTAATGCCAATCTGTAGGCTACCTCTCCCACTCTCTTAAGGATCTCAAATGGTCCTATGTATCGAGGACTCAATTTCCCTTTCCTTTCAAATCTCATGATACCCTTACTCAGTGATATCTTAAAAAATACTGCATCACCAATATCAAACTCGAGTGGCCGTTTATGCACATCCGCGTAGCTTTTCTGTCTACTCTGTGCATGTAAGACCTAAATTTTAATCATATTTCCTTATGATTCACTTGATGTAAACATGGATATATGTAAATTGAATTAGAAGAAGAGTTTTACATGAATGAAAAATGCAAATGGAATGAATAAAAATTCTCGAATGCATTTAGAGATCAAAATGGAGATTTAAATGGTCACATATTAAACGAATGAGATTCGGACCATTCGGATTGAAGATAAGGATTTAAAACACGAAATGAGAAAGGGTTCGTGAAGGGAAGTTGTGTCGATTTGGTCCCGAACACGTTAAAGGGTAAAACAATCAAAAGACTCGAAATTCGATGTTAATTCGGTAAGAAATTTACAGTGTAAAGATGGATTCAAGAAATTTTGATCAATAAAGGAGAAATAATTAAGTTTCGGGTTAAATTGATCACGATATGAATTTATAGGAATAAATCAAAATTTTCACATCGGGAAATTACCCGAGAATATTGGAAAAAAACCTGAGAAGTAAATAAGATAAATATATATATTTAATTGATTTAAATATATATTTAAATATTTTAGGTATATAATATATTATATTATATTTTAATAAAATATAATATAATATAATTAAAAAAAAGTCAAAAGTCAAGTCAATGAAAAAAAAAGAAGAAAAGTCGCAAATCGCGACTGTAAAACTTACAAAGGAAACAGAAGGCAAATGAAACAAGGAAGCAGGAGACCCAAGGGAGCCGAGCTCCCATCTGCTCACCGACGGAGCTCGGCGAATGGACCAGACGGGGCGATCGAGCCTCGTCGGCGTCGGAAGAGGGAGAAGAAGACGCTACTGACGAGGGAAAAGAGAGGGGGAGAGAGACCGAGAGAGAAAGAGAGAAAAAGAGGAAAAGGAGGGACCGGCGGCCGGGGGAAGGAGGAGCGACCCACCACCAGCTAGAAGGGGACGACGGAGGCACCGATCCAGGCGCAGATAGGCCAGAAACGACGCCGATCGGAAGGAAAAGAAATAGGTGCCGACGCCGGAGGAGAGAAGAGGCCGGACCGGCCACTTTTCGACGAGCTTTGGTGAAATCGACGCCAGATCCATGCACTGGACTACCCCGCGGACAAGCTAGAGGTGAAAGCCGGCGGAGAACAGATCGGAAAAGCTCAGAACGACGAGGGAGAAAGTTAAACCGGGACTGAACCGGACTGGTCTGAATCGGGTTAAATCGGACCGAATCGGTTCAGCCAAAAAAGAAGGAAAAAAAGGAAAAAAGAAAAAGAAAAAGAAAAAGGAAAAATGAGAAAAATTTGGTGAAGCAATCGAGCTCCGGGTATGCCGGGAAGTGGTCAATGGACCAATTTAATTTTTGGAATAATTATTTAAATATATATTTGATCGGATTTAACCCGAAAAATATAAATGTGTAGCTCGATAATTAGTGACAAACGAGAGCTCGAGTCAGCCTTGATTTGCATACTATCATGGAATCTCGGGTAATTAACCCTTATTTACGATAAATTATATCGTTATGCGTGTTAGAAATTTACCGCATAAATTACGGATTTAATTTTCGCATTAAATGATATATATTCTGGAAATTTGAGATAAAATGTCGTAAATAATTATTGGAGTTATCCAAGAGTTTAGAACGAGGCCTAATAAATTTTTGATGGGCCCAATGAGCCCAACAGGCCTCGATGATGTGATTAGTAAATGAAAAATGGGATTAAGGTTGATTAAGGCCCATTAAGGTGCAATCGGGCCCATTAAGAGTAAACGGGCCCAATACTGTAAGTTAAGTTCATTAAAAGTGAAATACAAATAAAATGTATTGTATTTAACCCAATAAATGATTTTCTACAGCTCCAGAGAATATATTGGGAGTTAAACAGATCAGGTGATCGGTAACGACGAAAAAGGTAGAAATGATCAGAGAAATTAAGGTAAGGGAATTGTGTGAGTAGCTAGAGGTACCTACACATATTTTCGGGTAGAATTTTGAATAATTAAATTGTATATGAAAATTATGGGTAGAAAACCCGACAAAGCAAAAATTACCATTTTGCCCCTATTAAGAGAAATTTTGGAAAAGTTAGGATTGGATTGAAATATGCATAAATATCATGCTTTGAGTATTTTCACAATGAAATATTGCTTTTTAGCACATGATATAATATTTATTTTGACTCGAGAGGGTAAATGACGATTTTGCCAATGTGAAGGGTAAATATTTCTACTTTTAGAAAAAAAAAGTCATGAAAAGCAAGAACTGAGTGTTCTTGATGTATTTCAATGCTTTTCAATAAGAAATTGGGTAGGCTGGCTGAAGTTTTATCAATTGCATGAAATAGCACGTGGCAGGTGCTGATTTTGGTTTTGAAAACCATTATTTGAAAACTAAGCCACCTACATGATTTATGTGGAAACAAAACGTGCTGAGAGCATTACTCGCACGAGATTGACATGATTTGTGAATGTGACAGAGTGCTGGAAGCTTAGCTTGCACTTGATTTTACATGATTTTATACATGACATAGTGCTGAGAGCTTTGCTCGTACTAGATTTTTATATGACATGCATAAGGCCGTGCTGGGAGCTTCGGGTAGGCTGTGTGCCACACCGATTAAATAGGCTCGCACGTGCATTTCGAGACATGGTGTTGGATATTGAGATAACATGGGTATGGGGTGTACGCTGTACCATGCTTGCAGCATGGAGTACGTTGTACCGTGCTGTGATATATGATGTGTAGTCTTCGGACTAGGGATCTGATGGCTGGCGGGATGGTTTGGTACCCACCTCCTGGGGCAGCCTCAGATATGATGTGATACCCCGCACACCTGATCAGTGTAGCCTGGGATCACAGGATATGGCCATACTCCTAGAGTTATTACCCTTATTCTTGCCTAGTCTCACATGTCACTTACTTTATGAAATTGCATGTCACTTACTTGCGAAATCGCATATTAATTGCTTCGAAATCACATATTACTCATTACTTGATTTTGTGATTTCATGATTTTATATTGTGGGATTGAGTCCTGATGATTTTGGGGTGGATGTGGATTTGAAATAAATGGCATGTTTTGATATAATGTGCATTATTTAAATAGCATGACGCATAATTCCATGCTTTATCTACCATTTCATGCAATGAATTGCCAATTTGAAATAAATGGCATGTTTTGACATAATGTGTATTATTTAAACAACATGAAGTATAATTCCATGCTTTATCTGCCATTTCATGAAATAAATTATTTTATACGAATTATTTTACCTAGCATAAAAGTAAGCATGAAATTCGTATTTAAGCATGATTTCGAAAGAGAATGATTTAATGCATGGCATCATGAGCATGTAGATAGTGTGGTTGTCTACTTGCTTGCATGATTGCCTTACTGAGCGCGTGGTTTGCTCATTCCCCTTATTTTCCCATCTTTTCAGAGCACTTGCAATAATTAGTGAGCGGCTGAGGACTTGCATTCTTGATATCCGCTGCTTTCCCATCATTTAAAGGTATATACACTTGGTATGATTTTATATCTAAACATGTAATAGCACATTAATCAATTTGGAATGTAATATGGGGGATGTAAATATTAGTAAACATGTACAAGTATAGAGTCTCAATTATAAAGTATACGTGTTTGAATTTAAATAAATTAAAAGATAGATGTCATGGTAAGTGATAAAGGGTGATTAATACTGACTCATAGCCCAACTGTTTTGTGGTGAGAATGTTCATGATCGGGAAAAGAAAGGAAAAAGCGAAAAATTTGTAGCAATTTTTGGTAAAAATGGGTCGTGACAGTGCAGCCTGTAACCTCTCACATAAGAGTTTCACACTCTGTACAGCTTGCTCAACAAGCTCAGGAGCATTTATCTTTCTGTCACCGACTTCTTCCCAAGCTACAGGGGATCTACACCTCCTACCATATAGAGCCTCAAAAGGTGCCATTCCAATACTCGCATGATAGCTGTTATTGTACGCAAACTCTGCTAGGGGCAAGTGATCATCCCATGATCCCTTAAAATCCATCGTACATGCCCTCAACATATCCTCTAGGGTCTGAATAGTCCTCTCTGATTGACAATTTATCTAAGGATGATAGGCGGTACTAAAACTCAATCGAGATCCCATGGACTCCTGAAATTGGGTCCAAAATCTGGAAGTAAATTGAGAATCTCTGTCAGAAGTAATACTCACTGGAGCCCCATGTAATCTAGCTATCTCGCTGACATATAACTCAGCTAAGGCATCCACCGTATCTATGCTCTAGATGGCAAGGAAGTGGGCACTCTTGGTCAGTCTATCCACTATGACCCATATCGCATCACGACCTCTCCGGGTCCTCGGTAAGCCCATAATAAAGTCCATGGTGACATGCTCCCATTTCCATGTAGGTACAGGTAAAGGTTGTAGTAGTCCTCCGGGCTTCCGATGCTCAGCTTTCACTTGCTGGCATACTAAACATCTGGCCACATAATCTGCCATGTCTCGCTTCATACCACTCCACCAGTACACCTTTCTCAAGTCTCGATACATTTTAGTACTCCCTGGGTGTATGGTGTATTGCGAGTAGTGGGATTCTCTCAGTATCTGTCTCTTCGGGGTATCATCGTCCGGCACACAAATTCGTCCTCTGAATCTTAACAATCCATCCTCACTGACTGTGAGATCCGACTGCGAAGTCTGCTCAGCTTGGTTAACCATATCTATCAACATCTAATCACTGCGCTGCCCAGTTCTAATCTGATCACGATCTCGGGCTCTATTCGCAGGCTAGCTAAAAATCCAATCTCTACCACTTTAACTCTGATCTGAAGTTCGGTAAACTGCTCCAGTAAATCCCATTCCCTTATCATCATAGCAGATATCATATTCTTTCTTCTCAGGGCATCAACAACTACATCCGCCTTACCCGGATGGTATAGAATTTCGCAGTCATAATCCTTAAGGAGTTCCATCCATCTCCTTTGTCTCATGTTTAACTCCTTCTGATCAAAGAGATACCTCAAACTCTTGTGAACAGTGAAGATCTGGAATCTTTCCCCATATAAGTACTATCGCCAGATCTTCAAGGCAAAAACCACAGCGGCTAACTCCAAATCATGCGTGGGGTAATTCCGCTCATGGTCTTTCAACTGTCGAGATCCATATGCGACCACTCTTCCGTGCTGCATAAGCACACACCCCAATCCTTGATGGGATGCATCACCATAAACTGAAAACCCTCTTGATCCTTCAGGAATAATCAACACAGGTGCCACTGTTAATCTCCTACATTGATCGATCCATATGAACGGAGTCTCCTTGTTCGTGAGCTTAGTCAAAGGAGCGACAATCCTGGAAAATCCTTCCACAAATCTTTTGTAATATCCTGCCAAACCAAGGAAGCTTCGTACTTCGGTAACTGTCCTCGGTCTTTCCCAATTAAGTACAGCTTCTACCTTACTTGGATCCACTGATACTCCTTCTTCTGAAACTATATATCCAAGGAAAGCTATCCGATCCAGCCAAAAGTCACACTTACTAAGCTTTCCATATAATTGCTTATCTCGGAGTATCTGAAGTACTAACCACAAATGCTATGCGTGATCCTCATATGACCGAGAGTATGCTAGGATATCATCAATAAAGACTATCACAAACTTATCTAGATAGTCTCTGAACACCTCGTTCATTAATCTCATAAAGGCTGCAGGGGCATTCGTCAATCCAAAAGACATCACTAGAAATTCATAATGGCCATACCTTGTCCTGAAGGCCGTCTTCGGAACATCTTCTTCCTTGATCCTCAATTGGTGATAGCTCGATCTCAAATCAATCTTAGAAAAGACTGAGGCCCCTCTCAGCTGATCAAGTAGATCATCAATCCTCAGCAATGGATATTTATTCTTCACCGTGGCTTTATTCAACAGTCGGTAGTCTACGCATAATCTGAGACTACCATCATTCTTCTTAACAAATAAGACCGGTGCTCCCTACGGTGAAACACTGGGTCTAATAAACCCTTGATCCAATAACTCCTATAGTTGTTTCTTCAGTTCCTTAAGTTCCACTAATGCCATCCTATATGGAGGTCTAGAGATAGGCTGAGTATCCGGTACCAAATCAATGATAAACTCCAGCTCTCTCTCTGGTGGCAAACCTGGCAACTCATCTGGGAAAACATCCGAATACACACCACAAGTATATCCTCAATCCTCGGATGTTCCTGATCATCATCTAAGATGAGTGTTTCATAACCTTCACATAAACAATCATATTTAGTACTCTTAAGAGCAATATCAAAATTTCAATTTGCTTACAAAATTCCACGCGTCTATTTACTCAATATTTCAAGCGTACACTGTAGGGTTCAGGTAGGGAGAAAGTTACAATCTTAGTGTAGTAGTCTAAACTCACTCGATTGGTTGTCAGCCAATCTATTCTTAAAATTACATCAAATCCATGCATATTTAACATTATTAGATCTGCTAGCATTACTCTATCTCCCACCTTTATTTCACATCTTCTACAAATCAAACAGTTTTTTGGGATTCACGCATGGGGGTATTTACATGTAGTTTATACTCTAGAGGTTCAAACTTCAAATTTAATCTACATGCAAAATGCTAAAAAATAAACGAATGCGTGGACCCTAAATCAATCAACACATTAGCCTTATGATTACAGGCAGAGAGTGTACCTCTAATAGTTTCTGCTGAAGTGTCTGCTATTTCTTTGTCTAAAGCAGACACACGTCCCTGTGTGACGGGTCTCTTTCCTTTCTCTGCAGCAGTGGCCCATCTTTGGGGATTCACTCTCTGAGGCTGCTGTCTAGTAGGCTTCGAAGCATGTGGTATCTGAGGTTGAGGACAGTCCTTCACTCTGTGACCCATGTCACCACATCTAAAACATCCACGGATTGACCCAGTACAACTTCCCTCATGCGGTCGGCCACAATCTCTGTAAATACTTATCTCAGGCCTAACATACTGAGGGGTCTCCTTGATAATAGGATAAGCTCTGGGTCTCTCAAATCTACCCTTCTGTACCTCAATCCTTCCTATCCTGAAGGAACCTCTCCGAACATCTGCTTGGGACATCGCTAGCCTCTTGCCCTTGTCCCTAGTCACTGCTCCGAACCCACTCTAGGATTGTACAATTTCAATTCCCCTCTCAATCTCTTGCGCTCATCTCAAAGCATCTCTAAACTTAGTAATACACAACCCAATCAATCGATCTCTGATGATGGGCTTCAATCCATACACAAATCTCTCGGTACGGAGCTCTTCATTCTTGAGGGTTTCTGGATCATATCTCAGTAGAGCGATAAATCGACTCTCATAATCATCCACAGACATGTCACCCTCTACCAAACTTAAAAACTCTGCTTGCCTCCTTCTCTGGGCAGCTCATGGTATGTATTGGGCTCTGAAGGCTGTCTGAAACTCTTCCCAACCAATCACATCCTGGTGGGACATCAGAATACCCTGGGTAGTACCCCACCAATCTTGAGCTCTCCCTTTCAACATATAGGCACTCATACTGACCCTCTCAGCATCTGTGCACCCCAGATAGTCAAATATAACTCTCAACTCCGTCAACCACTCCTCAGCATCTGTAGGATCCTTATTTCCCCTAAATGCAGGTGGATTCATTTTTAAAAGGTCTTTCAGTCGGACCATACTTCTGTCATCAGGCTGAGTAATGGGAGGCACTGGGTCCATCTGTACTGGGGGTACGGGATGTCCTTGTGGTAGTGTAGGAGTAGTACCCGAGGCATTAACTCCAAAATGTTACGCAAATAGCGCTGCCATTTGCTCAAATCCCTGTCTCACATCGATTTCAATCCGGTTAAATCGAGGTTAGGACTCTCTGGTTGTGGGGCAAGTGGCGGAGGGGACTCTACCTATCTCCTCGAACGACCTTGTCATTTACTCATTCTCTATCTCAACTCATCTCCTGCGCGTACATATCAAAATAGATTGAAATCTCAATCCTCAAATTCAGTTCATGACTAGACTAATTACAGACACTTGGGATGTATTCTATTTCACTTAACCGACACTCACGGTACTGAACACCCTAGGCTCTGATACCAAGAAAACTCTGTGACGCCCCGAAAACGTGAAAAATAGGGTAAATTTAAAATTTTTTACTCATCAAATCACAATTAAGGGTGCATTGCTGTGCAGTGTCATGCATCATCATACTTGTCATGCCTCAGGATCTCATCATAAATTAGTATATACCATATCGTATACATTACTCAATTTCAAATTAATCGATCCTAATACATCCGATGCATCATTTTACAACAAGTGTCTGTAAATATAACTCTAGTCTGGATACATGAATATTAAATATATACCTCAATACAGAAAATATGGCCTGGAGCTCAAGTCCTCTACTAGCCTCTAATCCGTACGTCGCAGGGAACTCACTTCACTTGAAGAAATCTGGGGGGAAGAGGAAACAGGGTGAGCTTCTAAATCGCTCAGTAAGGGGGGTAAGGGAACTCAGTTATATAAACCATATGACACGTCACAAATATGTATTTTTCTATGAAACTCAGTATACTCATTTGAAATCGTAGCATGAAAGTTCTCAAAACATCATCATCTCGTAGGTCATAAATCATGTGAAAACATGAAGTTAAAAAGGCTCAATATGGAGCATTCACAAGCATGTGTAAATATATGCGATAATGGCTTTTCTCGAAATATGTGATAAAATCACCTCAGAAATAGCACGTGACAAAGTCACAAAACACAACTCATGTGTAAAATGATACTAGGCAACAAAACTCATATAAAACTCGTCATGGCACATCAAATATATATAATCTCCTCTATGTGTGCATCCCAGGCATCCTCACAAGAGGGAACGTCGAAATATGGTCGTATGCATGGTATATTGGACTTATATGTTACCAGAATAAGGCCCGACCTTACATGCTACCAGAGCAATGCCTCACCTCATGCACATTATCACGTGGTCCCTGGGTCAGTTCCCAGGCAGCCCACTATATCGGTCTTACATGCTACCAAAGCAAGGCCTCACAACGCTACTAAAGCGGAGGAATAATCGGACTTACATGTTACCAGAACAAGGCCCGAACTTACATGCTATCAAAGTAAAGCCACCCAGCGTTACCAGAACGGGGGTCATCTCACGTTACCAAAATGGAGGCATCTCTCGTTACCAGAACGGAGGAATATCGGACTTACATGCTACCAGAGCAATGCCCAGACTCACATGCTACCAAAGCAAGGCCCGATTTGTATTCAACATGACACGCCTAAGTCTCAATCATTAGCCATTATCATAAAAGAAATTGTTTTGCCTTCACGTAGAACTCATAATGGTTTTCTCTCAAAAAACTCATTTAAAACATTCGTGTACTCAACACAAAACATATTAAAATCGAGTTCCAACCGGAAAAACACGCACACATTTCTCAAATCTCAATATTGCCTTAACGTAGAGCCCAATTTACTTTTCACACAAACTCAACGGTTTATAAAGCAATTTTACACTTAGCTTATAAACTCATATAACAATGGGCTCCAACCGACTATAAAAATCGTGTGCAATCATATCACGACACAACGCTAAACAAGCTTGTATTCTCAAATCATGGTTCATGCTACAAACAGTTCATCAAAACACATACACAAATAGTTTAGTTTTCCCTTACCTCTTTGCACCTTGTATAGTGCAATCGTTCCCACGTATCACGGACTAGCCTCGCATTCCACTTCGAAACTCTCGAGCTGTCCAAAAGATGTTAAAAACATCAATACCCCAACTCAATTGCATTATTGAGCACACATTTGCTCATATTCTCATTAATATCTCAATCAACTCAATTCTCACGACTCTATCACCATTCATAATCTCATCCACTACATCTCAACCTTCTACATTTCTTATGCATAATAACTATGCCAAAATCACTTCATTGCCTAAATTTTCAATTTATAGACAAAAATCCCATTTTACTATAATTTACTTAATATCATCGTCACTCCAATAAAATCACAATTTTATCTATTTCTAATCATTTTCCAACTATTTCATCATAATGCCCATCCTCACAATCACCAAAGATTACTTCAAAATCAAGGATTGAAGTTTAGAGATTACCCAAATTTGTGGAGTGCTCAACTCACACCTCGATTCGATTCATCGTTCGATTTTTAAGTATGTTGTTCTCCTTTGGGTGATCAACAACTTTCCTTCTTACCGCAACTCTTGATTTGGATGAAAATGGGTGATCTGGAAGAGAGAGAAAGCTAGGGCTCGACTAAAATTGAGGTTTGGAAGAGAGAGAAAAGATGAAATGCAGAAAAACACAGGGGTCTTTTTCTAGATGGAGGGTAAGAGATCGATCTAGCTCTTGATGAGATCGATCTGCATTTGAATTTAGGGATGATTTGGGGTAATTTTATGCCTAGGAGATCGACCTGTCGTGGGGTAAGATCGATCTCTCAATGGCTTTATGAGATCGATCTGCTTTAATTACGAGATCGATCTCTAGTTTACAAAATGCTTCATGAGATCGATCTGCTCCTTGAGGAGATCGATCCTCTCCCTAACAGAAACATTTTGAGATCGATTCCTTCCTCATGAGATCGATCTTTTCATTACAGAATCATAAGGAGATCGATCCTCTTCCATTAGAGATTGATCTGTTCGCTTAAATTCCTCCTTCCTTGTCATTATTAACTTACTAGATCGATCTTTCTTCTCCAAGATCGATCTGACCTCATTGTTTCACACTTTGGTTATTTCCCATTCATTACTTATACATTTCACTCAGCTAAATAAAATACACTTCAAGTTCACATTACATAATTAAAATAGGTCTAAAATTCTCAGATCTCACAACAAATTTGTACAATACATGTATATACATGGATCAAGGGTTTTATATTAAAGTATATGTATATATATATACATACATACATAACTGATGGAGATGGCAGTGCAACCAAGCATTGTAAAAGGAATATAAAGATTATAAGTACGTATGAATATATGTATATATAAGTTGGTTTAAAAGAGTAATGGAAATGAGAAAGGAAAATTTAAAATGAAGAAAACCGTGGATTGGCTTCTAAAAAGAAGCCAATCCCGAGCGCCCTGTCAGACCCGAATATTTGTAGCTTATTTCCTTATGATTGTTATGTGTATGAACACTATGTTATTATAGTTGAATCAGAAGAAGAGTATTTATTTGACATACAGTGTTATTGAAATGAATTAACACGCAAAAGCTACATAAAATGCCTAATGTGAGCGATGGGTATCACAGGCTAAACCGAGTTATTCTAAATCATTCTGACTGAAAATAAGAACTTAAAATAAGAGAGTGTAGAGAGCTCATGAAGAGAAGTCAGCTTGATTTAGACCCGAACATATAAAACGAGTGTAAAAGCTAAAAAAGGGTAAAATGGACCTTATTGGCGAGAAAAGGAGTTTCAGGTGAAATTATCCACCGGGAGCGGTTAGAATATACAGACGAGAGTGTAAGACATAACATATGACACTTTCGAAATTTGGAGAAAAAGTCAACATAGTCAATGGTTAAGGAAAAAGTCAACTATAGTTAAGAAAGTGGACTTTTACCATAGTTGACTAATCATGGTTAAAAATTAACCTAAGTGTGGAGAAAAATTTGGGGAAAAATATTCTTGGCCAGAATACAAGATAATCATCCCCGAAAGTAAAGAAAATTTATTCGGAAGGATTCCGGAATAAATTTAATGGTTAAAAACGTAATGGGCCTAAGGTGAAAATTTTAAAGCCCATTAAGGTATACTATATGTATATCGAAATTCTTAGGTCCTTTAGACCGAATTGTTCGACCAATTGATCGGCCAAATTTTGAGACAATAAAAGGCCCGAGGTATAGTAAAAATTTCAGCCCGGAAGCCCATTAGGAAAGCCCAAACCGAGAAGCCCAATTGGAAAAGCCCATGAGATAAATATCTAACCATAGTTAAAGTTAACTATGACTCATAAGGTGACTCATAAGGTGACTCATGGTTCAGATTTGGAAAGTCAAGCATAATGGCTGAAAAGTAAGGCTTAATGGCTAAGTAAGTGGCTTATAAATGTAGCCACACCATTGTCATCTTCATCACACCAATTCCGGATAGAGAAGAAACCATTGAAACATAAACATCCAAGCTTTCTCTCACTAGAAAACACTAGGAATTAGGCATATTTGGAACTTGCATTCTTCATGGAAGTTGTTCCAAATTGAAAGGAGATTAACATATGTTGGAATTGGCTATCAAGGAGCCATAGAGTGCAAACCAAGAGCCTCCAAAGTTTCGACCAAAGGGTGAACACAACAATTGGTATATTTTCTAATTTCCAATTTCATATATGTTAATATATGAATGATTTCAAGTATGTTGATGTATGTTTTAAGTATTGAAACATATTAAATCACCATGAAATGGGTTAGGCCGAGAGTGATCAATGGGGTATTGACATATGTCAATTTGATTTTAAGACATAAATGGATTAGTATACATGTATTAATGTAAATGGTATAATTAGAATTAATCAAATTGATTAATTTATACATGTAAATTGTTGGCAATCAAGGTGTTTGATAAAATGCCTAAATGAACCATATGATGATTGGTAATGTTGCCTACAAAGTGTTTGTGGAAATGCCTAAGTGAAAATGGCTAGAATATAGGCATGGATAACATGCCATGGTGAAACCGAGATATGGCTAGCTCTCGGCCATGGCATGTGACCGAGAGGCCCAATGGGCCAAGCCCAATTATTTTAGGCCCAATAAGGTGTAATGGGCCTAGGACAAGCCTAATAAGAGTTGGTGGGCCCCACAAGCCCAATAGGCCCAACAAAAGTGAATAGTAAAATGAAAATGGACTTAAGGCCTAGTCAGGCCCATTAAGGATTTTAAGACCCATTAAGGGAAAATAAACTGTATTAATGTGTAATACAGTAGGAAAATTATAATTAACCTGAGGAATGGTTATTTACAGCTCTGGAGTTTACATTGAGAGTGATCGGACTGCGGGATTTAGCAGCACCGAGGAAGTGAGGTCACGTGGCGTGATCCGAGGTAAGGGACTTTTACGAGTAGTTAGAGATACCTGCACGTATTTTTGTCTGCTTCTGTATTCACTTAAAAACTCTGAGGGTCAGAGAAAGTGAATAATAATTATTGTGACCCGATAGTGGCAAATTACGATTTTGCCCCTAGTTAGTCAAAAAGTCAACTTTTGTGAGAAGTTGCAAAAAGTATGGAAAATACTATTGTGAGTGTTTAATTGCTATTAGCATGAAAATAAATAGATGGGCTAATGATTTTAAGGTTGATATGACTTAAGCACACTTTTAAGTGCTGATTTTACTATTTTATAAACAATCCCTTTTAAATAGCCATCTATCATATTTTGTGAGAATGAATCGTGCTAGAGCATAGCTCGCACTGGGATTCATATGTTTTCCACATAATATTAGTGCTGGATTTTAATACGCACTAGATTTTCATGACATGCATGATAGAGTACTGGAGTTCTCACTCGTACTCAGCTTTGAATGATATATGCATGACAGAGTGTTAGAACGTTGCTCGTACTCGATTGTTCATGGTTTATACATGATATAGTACTGGGAGCTATTGCTCGTATTTGATTTTGATATTGTGCATAGCATAGTACTGGGAGCTATTGCTCGTACTTGATTTAATACATAAACTATGCATAGACCTAGTTGCTGGAGGTTACTCGCACTAGAGTTGAGTTTGTGACATGAAACAGTGTTTGAGCGGAGTGACGACTGTGAGTCGCACTCAAGACGCACACTGTATGTGATATGTAATACATGTTAAAACCCATGCCTGAGTCCTTGTGTGACTGTGTGTCACAGCTAGAGAGGATATCCGCATGAGGTTGATATAGACGTGGTATAAATATTTCCATAGTTTCGAGGGCTAAGTCCTATGGGAGGCACCCTGGCTGTGAGGGTCCATGGGTGTACTTTGTGCCGTGCCCGGGGCACGAGGTGTACGTTGTACCGTGTGTTACGCATAGCTGACGGCTGTAGTGGACTGACCATACTCCCGTTGCAGCAGTGATGCCTCGCACACCGAGATCTGTGTTGCTTGGGATCACTTTTTCGGATATGATCATAATCCAGGATACTATTTGCATTAACCACTGAGTCTTACATGATATATCACATTGATTGACTGATTTAAACTGCGGACAGACCTGAGGGATGGGTCGGACTCCGATTTTGTGTTGTGAATCATTTGATGCCATATTTATTGTAATTTAAATATACATGGCATGATTTACATAAAGGCATGATTTATATACGATGCATTGTTTTGCACTACATGCCTACATTTGAGAAAGAAAGCATGATTTTCTGTACATGGGATTTATTCTGTACAAGTATATATATTATATTTCAAGACATGCTTTTTAAAGTGAGATAACGAAATAATGTTTTCAAGGCATAGCATTATTTTGAGTAGATAGTGTAGATATCTACTTGCTTGCCTGATTTCCTTACTGAGCGCGTTGTATGCTCACCCCCCTTTCTTTACATCTCTCTACAGAGCGTCAGTAGAGCGAGAGCTATCGAGGGATAGTGTCCCAGAGTCCACTGCTAATTCCTATCGTTCGCCAGGTATACATATTATGTACAGTTATTTATCTAAACATAGAAACAGCACAGTGATGTATACGTTATATATTATGGGGAATGTATTTATATGAGATTTTATAAAATCTTACATGTATAAGAAAAGCAGTTACAGTCAGTAATAATATATTGACATGTATGTATGAGAATGGATGATGTGGTAAGTGAAGACTCTGACATCGAATCACAGCCCAACCATTGAAGAGAGGAAAGGTAAGTTAAAAATGCAAAAAATTTATAGTGATTTTTGGATAAAGTCATGGATTGAGAATGGGGTCCTGACAGAATGGTATCAGAGCAGAGGTTGGTCTGATGTGAGTCGGTGTTAGAAAATAGAAAAGTGTACATCCCCATAGTACTGTGCTGAGTTTAGATATAACTGTGTATACCAGATAGGAGATGGACTAATTCATTATTATGAATGCAGGGACTTTGCCTATATGGCAATACGCGTAGTGGTAGAGGTATAAGAGGTAAGGCTCGAGGCCGGGGAGATAGACCCGAGGGACGAGCCGCTGCCAGACCATTACCTACGCATGAGACTCCAGTTGCTACTGAGGCACCCGATTATGCTGAGATGCGCTTCACGAGATTAGAGCGTGGTCTCGAGACTATTATAGAGATACTGGCACAGACGACGCCAGGTAGGCAGAGACAGGAGGCAGGAGCTGTGACAGGAGAGGCAGTTGCCCCTGATACACCTACGCAGACAGCTGATGCACAGAGGACAGTAGATACTCCTACACCCCCACCAGTTTCGGGTGGTAGTGGATTAGGATATGGATGTGATCTACATCGGTTGAGGGAATTCCAGAAGTTTAGACCTCTGTCCTTTAGTGGGGTCAAGAACCCCGTAACTTCCGAGGAGTGGTTAGCAGAGCTGGAGAAGCTCTATGGATTCTTCGAGTGTACGACCTCGGAGATGGTCGCGTTTGCTGCGTTCCTACTGAAGGGAGCTGCAGAGCATTGGTGGAAGTCCACCCGACCTATATTGAGATCCCGACACACAGATATCAGTTGGGATATATTTTGGGAGGCCTTCAGGAGGCAGTTTATTCTCGACACCGCACAGTCGAGGCTACAGGCTGAATTTTTGGGACTACGCCAGCGGAGTCTATCTGTGGACGAGTATGAGACTCGATTCCTATCCCTAGGAAGATATGACTCGGATACCATGTACAGTGAGACCAGGAAGGTCCACAAGTTTATCGACGGGTTGAGACCAGTGCTACGGTCCAAGTTGGTTCTGCTGGACATAGTGACCTATGAGGAGGCGGTGCGTAGGGCGCAACTATGTGAGCATGACTACGAGAGGAATGCTTCCGAGTTTGGGAAGTTTAGTCGTAGCCATGATATATAGAAGAAGAGACCCGCTAGAGATTTCGTTTATCGAGGAGGGAAGAGATCCTTAGATAAGAAATCACGGGTAGAGGAGGCACGAGAGAGATATGCTAGACCTCCTGCTTATCCGACTGTAGCCCCAGCAAAGGGCATTGTCATAGGAGGACAGAGACCTGCTGCAGATCAGTGCAGAAGATGCGGTAGATCACATGGAGTAGTTATGATTATTACGTGATTACTGATTTAGAAAACCTTCGACATATCAAGGTTTCATTGCGTACGTGGTAGATATGGATAAGGCACATCCGGAGTTGTCAGATATCACTGTGGTCAGTGAGTACCCAGATGTTTTCCCGGATGAATTGCCAGGGTTACCACTAGACAGAGAGATGGAGTTCTGTATAGATCCGATACCTGGTACGGAGCCTATTTCGAGACCACCATATCACATGGCCTTAGTTGAGCTGGAGGAGCTCAAGAGACAGTTACAGGAGCTGTTGGATAGGGGTTTTGTTCGACCGAGTGTTTCACCTTGGGGAGCACCGATTTTGTTTGTGAGGAAGAAGGATGGGAGCCTCCGATTGTGTATAGACTACCGATTGTTGAATAAGGCCACCATCAAGAATAGATACCCCCTTCCACGCATTGACGACTTGTTAGATCAGCTTCAGGGAGCACAGGTCTTTTCCAAGATTAACCTGAGATCTGGGTATCATCAGCTGAAGGTTCGGAGTGGAGATGTACCCAAGACAACATTTCGTACCCGATATGGCCATTATGAGTTCTTGGTCATGCCATTCGGATTGACGAATGCTCCAGCTGCTTTCATGGCTTTGATGAACGATGTGTTCAAGCCATATTTGGACCAGTTTGTTATCGTCTTCATCGATGACATATTGGTGTATTCGAGATCCAAGGAGGAGCATGAGGAGCACCTCAGGATCGTGTTGCAGACGTTACGGGAGCATGAGTTATATGCTAAGCTCAGCAAGTGTGATTTTTGGTTGTCACAGATCTCGTTTTTTGGACATGTTGTATCGAGAGATGGTGTATCAGTTGATCCATCTAAGATAGAGGCAGTAGTTCAGTGGGAACAACCGAGGACAGTCACCGAGATCAGGAGTTTTCTGGGTTTAGCTGGATACTATTGGAGATTCGTTGAGGGATTTTCGAAGTTGGCTGCTCCGTTGACACGTCTTACTCGAAAGAGTGCACCGTTCGTATGGAACGAGGATTGTGAGAAGAGCTTTGAGGAGTTGAAGCGTCGATTGACCACCGCTCCGATTCTCACTATCCCTACCAGCTCAGGAGGATTTACAGTGTATACCGATGCTTCACATCAGGGATTGATGCAGGACGGGAAGGTAGTTGCTTATGGATCCAGACAGCTGAAGGATCATGAGAAGAACTATTCGACCCATGATTTGGAGCTAGCTGCAGTAGTGTTTGCGTTGAAGGTATGGCGCCACTACTTATATGGCGAGAAGTTCCAGATATTTACTGACCACAAGAGCCTCAAGTACCTGTTCTCACAGAAAGAGCTGAACATGAGACAGAGAAGATGGCTAGAGCTTCTGAAGGACTACGATTGTGAGATACTTTATCATCCGGGTAAGGCTAACGTTGTAGCCGATGCCTTGAGCAGGAAGAGCCTGGGGATGGTATCGTACATGATGGTTAGGGAACATGATTTGCTAGAGCAGTTTGCTAGCCTCAGTTTGGGAGTTGTGCCTCCTGACATGGTTACGCAAGCATCTGAGGACGTCCGCTTGATAGTAGAGAGACTGAGGACAGCTCAGAGCAGACAGAAGAGTTACGCTGACAGGAAACGTAGGCCACTAGAGTTTGCAGTTGGTGAATCCGTGTTTCTGAGAGTTTCTCCTTCTAAGGGCATAGCGAGATTTGGGAAGAGAGGGAAACTAAACCCTCGCTATATTGGACCCTTTGAGATACTTGATCGAGTGGGAGATAAGGTGTATAGGTTGGCATTGCCACCGGACTTATCAGGTGTCCATAACGTCTTCCACATATCGATGCTTCAGAAGTATCACCCGGATCCGGCACATGTGATTAGTTACGAGCCTTTGGAGCTCCGAGAGGACATGTCATATGTTGAGAGACCGATTCGGATATTGGATAGGAAGGAGAAGGTATTGAGATCGAAGACCATCGGATTAGTGAAGATTCTCTGGCAGCATCATACTTCAGAGGAAGCTACTTGGGAGCTAGAGAGTCTGATGCGAGAGAAGTACCCTCACCTATTTGAGGACTGACTTGGTTCTAATTTGGAGGACCAAATTTTCTGAGTGGGGGAGGATTGTCAGACCCGGATATTTGTAGCTTATTTCCTTATGATTCTTATGTGTATGAACACTATGTTATTATAGTTGAATCATAAGAAGAGTATTTATTTGACATACAGTGTTATTGAAATGAATTAACACGCAAAAGCTACATAAAATGCCTAATGTGAGCGATGGGTATCACAGGCTAAACCGAGTTATTCTAAATCATTCTGACTAAAAATAAGAACTTAAAATAAGAGAGCGTAGAGAGCTCATGAAGAGAAGTCAGCTTGATTTAGACCCGAACATATAAAACGAGTGTAAAAGCTAAAAAAGGGTAAAATGGACCTTTTTGGCGAGAAAAGGAGTTTCGGGTGAAATTATCCACCGGGAGCGGTTGGAATATAAAGACGAGAGTGTAAGACATAATATATGAAACTTTCAAAATTTGCAGAAAAAGTCAACATAGTCAATGGTTAAGGAAAAAGTCAACTATAGTTAAGAAAGTGGACTTTTACCATAGTTGACTAATCATGGTTAAAAATTAACCTAAGTGTGGAGAAAAATTTGGGGAAAAATATTCTTGGCCAGAATACAAGATAATCATCCCCGAAAGTAAGGAAAATTTATTCGGAAGGATTCCGGAATAAATTTAATGGTTAAAAACGTAATGGGCCTAAGGTGAAAATTTTAAAGGCCATTAAGGTATACTAAATGTATATCGAAATTCTTAGGTCCTTTAGACCGAATTGTTGGACCAATTGATCTGCCAAATTTTGAGACAATAAAAGGCCCGAGGTAAAGTGAAAATTTCAGCCCGGAAGCCCAAACCGAGAAGCCCAATTGGAAAAGCCCATGAGATAAATATCTAACCGTAGTTAAAGTTAACTATGACTCATAAGGTGACTCATAAGGTGACTCATGGTTCAGATTTGGAAAGTCAAGCATAATTGCTGAAAAGTAAGGCTTAATGGCTAAGTAAGTGGCTTATAAATGCAGCCACACCATTGTCATCTTCATCACACCAATTCCGGCTAGAGAAGAAACCATTGAAACATAAACATCCAAGCTTTCTCTCACTAGAAATCACTAGGAATTAGGCATATTTGGAACTTGCATTCTTCATGGAAGTTGTTCCAAATTGAAAGGAGATTAACATATGTTGGAATTGGCTATCAAGGAGCCATAGAGTGCAAACCGAGAGCCTCCAAAGTTTCGGCCAAAGGGTGAACACAACAATTGGTATATTTTCTAATTTCCAATTTCATATATGTTAATTTATGAATGATTTCAAGTATGTTGATGTATGTTTTAAGTATTGAAACATATTAAATCACCATGAAATGGGTTAGGCCGAGAGTGATCAATGGGGAATTGAAATATGTCAATTTGATTTTAAGACATAAATGGATTAGTATACATGTATTAATGTAAATGGTATAATTAGAATTAATCAAATTGATTAATTTATACATGTAAATTGTTGGCAATCAAGGTGTTTGATAAAATGCCTAAATGAACCATATGATGATTGGTAATGTTGCCTACCAAGTGTTTGTGGAAATGCCTAAGTGAAAATGGCTAGAATATAGGCATGGATAACATGCCATGGTGAAACCGAGACATGGCTAGCTCTCGGCCATGGCATGTGACCGAGAGGCCCAATGGGCCAAGCCCAATTATTTTAGGCCCAATAAGGTGTAATGGGCCTAGGACAAGCCCAATAAGAGTTGGTGGGCCCCACAAGCCCAATAGGCCCAACAAAAGTGAATAGTAAAATGAAAATGGACTTAAGGCCTAGTTAGGCCCATTAAGGATTTTAAGGCCCATTAAGGGAAAATAAACTGTATTAATGTGTAATACAGTAGGAAAATTATAATTAACCTGAGGAATGGTTATTTACAGCTCCGGAGTTTACATTGAGAGCTGATCGGACTGCGGGATTTAGCAGCACCGAGGAAGTGAGGTCACGTGACGTGATCCGAGGTAAGGGACTTTTGCGAGTAGTTAGAGATACCTGCACGTATTTTCGTCTGCTTCTGCATTCACTTAAAAACTCTGAGGGTCAGAGAAAGTGAATAATAATTATTGCGACTCGATAGTGGCAAATTACGATTTTACCCCTTGTTAGTCAAAAGGTCAACTTTTGTGAGAAGTTGGAAAAAGCATGGAAAATACTATTGTGAGTGTTTAATTACTATTAGCATGAAAATAAATAGATGGGCTAATGATTTTAAGGTTGATATGACTTAAGCACACTTTTAAGTGCTGATTTTACTATTTTATAAACAATCCCTTTTAAATAGTCATCTATCATATTTTGTGAGAATGAATCGTGCTAAAGCATAGCTCGCACTGGGATTTATATGTTTTCCACATAATATTAGTGCTGGATTTTGATACGCACTAGATTTTCATGACATGCATGATAGAGTACTGGAGTTCTCACTCGTACTCAGCTTTGAATGATATATGCATGACAGAGTGCTAGAGCGTTGCTCGTACTCGATTCTTCATGGTTTATACATGATATAGTACTGGGAGCTATTGCTCGTATTTGATTTTGATATTGTGCATAGCATAGTACTGGGAGCTATTGCTCGTACTTGATTTAATACATAAACTATGCATAGACCTAGTTGCTGGAGGTTACTCGCACTAGAGTTGAGTTTGTGACATGAAACAGTGTTTGAGCGGAGTGACGACTGTGAGTCGCACTCAAGACGCACACTGTATGTGATATGTAATACATGTTAAAACCCATGCCTGAGTCCTTGTGTGACTGTGTGTCATAGCTAGAGAGGATATCCGCATGAGGTTGATATAGACGTGGTATAAATATTTCCATAGTTTCGAGGGCTAAGTCCTATGGGAGGCACCCTGACTGTGAGGGTCCACGGGTGTACTTTGTACCGTGCCCGGGGCACGAGGTGTACGTTGTACCGTGTGTTACGCATAGCTGACAGTTGTAGTGGACTGACCATCCTCCCGTTGCAGCAGTGATGCCCCACACACAGAGATCTATGTTGCTTGGGGTCACTTTTTCGGATATGATCATAATCCAGGATACTATTTGCATTAACCACTGAGTCTTACATGATATATCACATTGATTGACTGATTTAAACTACGGACAGACCTGAGGGATGGGTCAGACTCCGATTTTGTGTTGTGAATCATTTGATGCCATATTTATTGTGATTTAAATATACATGGCATGATTTACATAAAGGCATGATTTATATACGATGCATTGTTTTGCACTACATGCCTACATTTGAGAAAGAAAGCATGATTTTCTGTACATGGGATTTATTCTGTACAAGTATATATATTATATTTCAAGACATGCTTTTTAAAGTGAGTTAAGGAAATAATGTTTTCAAGGCATAGCATTATTTTGAGTAGATAGTGTAGATATCTACTTGCTTGCCTGATTTCCTTACTGAGCGCGTTGTATGCTCACCCCCCTTTCTTTACATCTCTCTACAGAGCGTCAGTAGAGCGAGAGCTATCAAGGGATAGTGTCCCAGAGTCCACTGCTAATTCCTATCGTTCGCCAGGTATACATATTATGTACAGTTGTTTATCTAAACATAGAAACAGCACAGTGATGTATACGTTATATATTATGGGGAATGTATTTATATGAGATTTTATAAAATCTTACATGTATAAGAAAAGCAGTTACAGTCAGTAATAATATATTGACATGTATGTATGAGAATGGATGATGTGGTAAGTGAAGACTCTGACATCGAATCACAGCCCAACCATTGAAGAGAGGAAAGGTAAGTTAAAAATGCGAAAAATTTATAGTGATTTTTGGATAAAGTCATGGATTGAGAATGGGGTCCTGACACGCCCAAAATTGCTGCCAGTGGCAGCAGCATTAGGAAAGGGATATGACTGAAAGAAAAGAAAAGAAATTGGAGTTGGTGAAGAACCCAAGCCTCGACTTAAGTGAAGTAGAAAATGAAAATAGATAAGAAAGAAATATGTAGTGCACAGTACTACAATGTAGTGTGCTGTCAATGGAAGGTAAAATCATGAAACGAAAACATGAAAGAAAAGAAAGATGATGGTTTCAGTGGGAGTAGTTAAGAACCATCAGAAAACACGACAGTGAAAGAAAATGGGAGAAAGAAAGAAATTTAACGCAAATTTTTCTGGAACAGAAGAACTGATGTGCTGCAGTATGGAGGAGCTTGCTTCGATCTGCTGGCATAAGGAAATGAAATTGGAAAGGAAGGATGATGGTAGCTGCTGTGTTGAGTTAAAGCTATAGGAATATATATATATATATTATATACTTTCGGTGCATAAGCAAGGAATGGTAGAAAATAAATGAAAGGAAAACATAGGCAGAAAACTGAGGCAACCCGTGCCTGCTACAGTTTTGTTATACTGCAACAGAAGGAAGTAGGAAAGAAAAACAAATTGGAGCAGTTGGAAGGCTGGTGAACCGAGCAAAAAGAGAGCAAAGAAGCTGAGGTCCTCGACTGCTACCAATCGGGAAGGGACCCGAGCAGCGATACAGGTAGAGAACAGAGGAGAATAAACTATAGAGGGCACCTGGGAACAAAAATAGAATGATGAGGAGAACAGGACACCGAGGAGAGGAATAGAAAGAAGGTTTGGGGGGAACACAGTACATAAAAAAAACTTGGAAACAGAAAAAAAGAAGAGAAGTAGAAATAAAGATGCAAACTGAAGTTGTGGAAGGGACTGCTGACGGTCATAAGGGGACTGGAAGCCAAGAGTTGGACGAGAGATTGAGACCCGAACCGTGAACCGAAGAGCTGAAGCAGAGGAGTATTGATGACGGACAGGGGAGACTCCTCGACAATGGTGGTTTCGATGAAAGCTTGGAACGAAGCCGATTGTGGGGAGGAGGATGAGGGAGACATGATGAGGGTGAGTACCGAGGGTTACGGGACCGGGAAGGACCATGGTTCACGGAGTAAGATGATGAACAGTGATTGGCGTGGAAAAGAAGAGAAGAAGAAAAGTGGCGGGAAAGGAGAAAGCAAATTAAAAAAAAAATTAATAGTAAAAAAAAGATGAATAGTAAGAAAGGAAAAGGAGGTTATTTTTTTGGAATTCTATTTATATATATAAGGATATATATAAATAGAGCCACATGGAAAATAGAATAAGAGGCATCGAGGAAATCGAGAAAACTTGAAGGAAATGTGAGCGGAAGTATTTATTCAAAATTTTTGATGAAAGTCGGAAGGGCCGAGCTCGTCGACTTGTAAAGTCGAAGCAATCAAGGATTATGAATAGACATCGAGGTAAGGAATTTATGCAAGTTTTAGAGATAACTATACGTATTTTACGATTTCAAGTATATTTTCCCTAGGTAAGCAAGGTTACAATTATGACGCATCGTAAGTAATTCGAATAAATAGGATACTAAGAAATACAAATTTTGGTGTTGGAGAATCGTAGAAGGATTTAAGGGAGATACTTGGAGGCGTCACTACTCGAACTGTAATTTTTGATAAATCGAGGTAAGGGGGTGTAATTTAAAACTGCAATAGTTTACTTTCTGAACCATGATTAAGGAAAACTTATAAAGATCTGAATTATGATTTCCGAGCATGTTTTATGCTTTTGTTTTCTGAGTAAGAACGTGATTTTCTGAATTTGACTTCTGAATAAGAGCATATCCTCTGAAAATTATCTTTTGAATCAGATGGTTGTATTTCGATGTTTTTATGTATGAAAACTATAGTATGTTTTGAGACTAAGGGCCACTTATGTTGTATGCTAACGCTTATCATGCTCGCCTTTGTGGCGTCTGAACTTCGCCTGTGTGGAGCCTGAACTTCACCTGTGTGGCGTCTGAACTTCGCCTTTGTAGTGTCTGAATTCTACATTCGGGTGTCTGAACGCTGTACAACCTTGATCACATCTACAGCCCTACCATGGCCATAGGTTCTAAATTCCCTCTGCGGAGGATGATTTTGTTATTGCCGCATGATAATTATATGGGCCAGCGTAGTCTCTATCTGAACTAAACTCTGTTTTCAGATTTGACTCTATGATAAGTTATTTATATGCAAATATGTTTTTGAAATTTCGAATATACGAAAGGTTATGCAATAACTGTCAGTTCAAGTACTTAAAGAATTACATTTTGATTGATGATGTTTTTGATTCCTTAAATTCGGAGGTCCTTTATATTGTTCAGAAAGAAGTCCTTTTACGTATTATTATGTTTTTCTGTATAATTTAATCACTATGATCATTTTAAATGCACTTTCTTACTGGGCTTTTTCCCGAAAGCTCACCCCTTCACCTCTCAGATCTTTGCAGTGAATTACAATTAATAAATGCTGCGTAGACGACGTAGACTGGTGGATATGAGCTTCCCCAGACTACCTTTTGTACATACGTGAGGTATACATTCTTATCTCTTTACCAGACTATTTGTATGCACAGACATCTATTGAAAGTAATGTGTCGGGATGAAACTTGTATAAGAATAAATGAAATGGAATATTTTTAAGGATTGACATAGAACAGGAATACAGCCTAAGTGAATAAAGGATTAAGTTGCAAGTCGAAGTTTGAAAAAAAATCACCCTGAAGTTTTATAGGTTACGAGTCGTTACAGTTTAAGGTGGTATCAGAGCAAGGACTGTCTAGTACTATCAGCGTCAATAGAAATGATAAGATTACATCCCAAATGTCTGTGCTTGTCTGGTTGTAGATTAAGTATACCTCATGAAGTTAAGACTTAATGTTTGGTTTATGTGAGGAATTAGATCACGGGCTAAAGGCCGCAAAGGTAGGCCTAAGAATCATGCAGAGTTGCCATATGAGACTCATAAATGATACTAACATTGAAACTAATGTTGACCGTGCGCCATCAGGTCCTGTGGAAAGGACAGAAGGTACTGAGATACACTTTGCTAAGATTGAGCGGAGTATTGAACATACTATGGAAAAATTAGGATACAGGCTACGTTAGGTGATGGGGTAGACAGAAGAATAGACAGGCAGATTGCTACCTATATGCCCGCATAGCCTGTAGAGATGTTTTCAGAACTACAAATATGTCTGCTCTTGTAGCTCCGTAGCAGAATAATGATGACATTGTCGGGTCAAATGATAGTGACCCCGTGATAATGATAATGATTAAGGTTTGACTGAGAGTAAGATTGAGACAATTTCAGAAAATATTACACCATTATTTATTGGAGTCAAGGATCCCATTGTAGTGGAAAACTGGATAAATAAATTGGAAAAAAACTATATGGATTCTTAGAATATGACTGTGAACTTAATAAATTAATGGCAGTTTTAGGAGTTTAAGCCTCCGTTTTTCAATAAGGTTAAGAATTCAGTGATTCAGAGGGTTGGATGAATGAGATAAAAAAAGCTTGATGATTTTAGAAGTAACTCTACCGAGAAAGTTGCTTTTGCAACTTTTATGTTAAAGGATTGAAAAAGCTACACGGATTTTTTTTAAAGTGTGCTACTATAAAGAAAGTAGCCTTTGTAGCATCAATATCGAAATGGAAAGTCGAACTTGGAGGGAAGTTCCCCGATTTAATCCGAGAGTCGACATAAAAAAATTACATGGGATATATTCTGAAGGCCCTTAGATGACAACACATTCTGAATGAAACAAAGTGGCAATTATAGATGAAATGAGTGAATCGGACATAAGGAAACAAGTCTGCGAAGGAATACGAAAGTAAATAGAATTGGAAGGAGTATAATCCGGATAAATAGAGATGTGGAACGAAGGAAGTTCAGGAAACTTGTAGGAGGCACTAAGATCATTAATTGAGCTAAATGAGCCCCATTGGATGTTATTTTAAGGAAGCAGTGTGCAAGGTGCAATTGTGATGATATGGAATGCATATTTCGAGGTTACTAAGAAAATAAAAAGGTTAAGAGAGTGACAGAAAAGAGATGTACTAAGGAAGCAGTGAGGATGATAGAATAAAATCACTCTAATTGAAAAGATGAATTACAGAACAAAAAGAATAAGTGAAGGTCACACTGTTTATATGATCGATAAAGATAGGATGTGTTCGGAGTAAAGAGACACCCCTGTAGACATTGGATTTTCGACACGTATTCGGAGGATCTATCAAAGTTACCACTAAATTGAAAGGTAAAGTTCTGAAATTAATTTAGCAGTGGTATCGAATTAAATTATTTAGTCCACCGTACTGAATAGCTCTGATTAAATTAGAAATGCTGAAGAAGTAATTATAAGGATTACATGAAAAGGAGATTATCGGACCAGGTGATTCACTATGATGTGTATTGGCATTAATTGTTAAGGAGACCCGGAGTCTTCTGGGTCACGATATGTCAAGAACGAGAGTTAATTGGATTCTCCCAAAGCAGTAATTATGGATTAGTGGGAAAGACCCAAAACTCTTTAAGATGATTTAGAGTTTGAGATATAAGAAGACCTTGGAATATGAATTACGTATCGAGTCTAAAGATTGTGAATTGCTCATGCTTATGTTTTGAATGCGAGACTTAATTGGAATAAGGAATGAGTTCTGATATAATTGATGTACGAAATGAGACAAGTTTGAAATGTGATAGATTTTGAATATAAGTTACATTGGAATAAGATGTGTATGCAAAGTAAGAATATTTTTGTTATGTGAAGTGATTCGAAATTAAGTGATATGGATTGGGAATAAGTTCTGACTAAAGGATAAATGTGAAATTGTGATAAATTATGGTATCCTACCTTCTATTGGGACTGAACCTTAAATCCTTATATCCTTATATCCATAACCAATTCATGTGGTCAAGTCTGATGGCTAATAAAGGTATTTCAAAATATCTCCCCTCCTGAGAGACTTGACAGCGTCTAGAAGTACCTAATCCTTAACCTATAAACTGAAATTGACAGTCGTAATATTCGCATTGAAATCAGGATACCATTACTTGTACAGTGAAGAATTGTGGAATTCTATTGATAATGAAGGTTTAAGTATACAAGAAAAAGGGAATGACTCGAGTTAGTACTTTAAACAGAAGTGATCACAGGATGACATTATGTATATTGGTCAAGGACATGAGTTATTGAGTTACTGGTGGACCTCGACTTGAATATAGTTCCTTTATGATACTAACACTTATATATCATAATAGCGAGCCCGAGAGTTAAAAACTGGACTCGATTTGAATGAATCAAACATACTCAGTGCACTGATAAACACTGTATTGATGTAGCTAATCAGATCCATATGAGTGCTACGACAAGTATTGGTATTGGTACTGATGATTTATGGAGATTTAAAAACAGAATTGTATACTAAATGATCTATAGTTAAAGGAATTGATGTTGTCAGAGACTCATTCATAGAAATATTCTTCGCATACGGAGAATAGTAAATATTTATTAAAATCTCCTGAAAGTATATTGACAATAAAGTACGATAAGAGAAATAACTTAAATTGGAATTAAATGTCTCAAGGTCAGCTGGTTAAGGTAGAGTACCAAAAGCCTATGAGATTGTTACCCATGCCTAAATGGAATGGAATGCATGGGTCAGGATTTTTTAAAGGCTCCTGGAAGGACAAATTGCCTATTAGCAAAGTTGCACATAATATCATAGAACACTCAAGTATTGAGATGATATCATATGAAGTGTTGTATAGTCGAAAACGTCGTTCACTGATTGGACGGAAGAGATAGGTGAATGAAGAAAGTTGATTCTGAATTGGTTAAGCAAGTTTTCGAAGATATATAATTAATTCGTGAGAGGTTGAGAACAACTCAACCAGACAAAAAGAATTATACTGACCAAAGACGAGAGCATAATGAGATTTAGGAAGAAAGGAAAATTTAGTCCCTGTTATATGGGACCTTTCGAAATATTAGATCAAGTAGGAGACAAAGGGTACAGATTGGTGTTACCGCCTAAATTATTGAGTATCCATAATGTCTTTCATGTTACGATACCTCAGAAGTATCATCCGGATCCAACGCATGTGATAAAGTATGAGCCACTAGAGTTGAAAGAGGATATGACCTAAGTGGAAAAGCCGATTTGGATCTTGGACACGAAAGAAAAGGCATTGCAGTTTAAGACGATTCCTTTGGTTAAAATTTTGTGGCAGTATCATACTTTGGAGGAAGCCACGTGGGAATTAGAAAATTCAATGTGAGACGAATATCCGCAGTTGCTTAAGGACTAATGTACTATTAAATTTGGGGACCAAATTTCCCAAGGTGGGGAGAATGTAAATGCCTAAACTTTTCAATGTACTTGGTGCTGTCAATAAATAATAAATTAGGAGATTGAGATTAAATATATGATTATGGACAAATTAATTTGAGAACAAATATTAGACTAACCCTATTTTTTTTTACGCTACATGGAGAATTAAATAAAATATGTAGCCATACATGTATTTGCATATATATGTATGCAACATTTCAATTATTTCTCAAAATTAATATATAGAGAAATATATGTGTGTAAGGGAATCCAAATGTCCACGGATAAAATATACAAATATAAAATTAAATGCATCCATATAGAATATACGTAAATATACATATATATATATAAGTACAAATATGTACAATATATGTATATACATGGATCAAGGGTTTTATATTAAAGTATATGTATATATATATACATACATACGTAACTGATGGAGATGGCAGTGCAACCAAGCATTGTAAAAGGAATATAAATATAATAGGTATGTATGAATATATGTATATATAAGTTAATTTAAAAGAGTAATGGAAACGAGAAAGGAAAATTTAAATTGAAGAAAACCATGGATTGGCTTCTAAAATGAAGCCAATCCCGAGCTCCCAAAATTGCTGCCAGTGGCAGCAGCATTAGGAAAGGGATATGATCGAAAGAAAAGAAAAGAAAAGAAATTGGAGTTGGTGAAGAACCCAAGCCTCGACTTAAATGAAGTAGAAACCGAAAATAGATAAGAAAGAAATATGTAGTGCACAGTACATACAATGTAGTGTGCTGTCAATGGAAGGTAAAATCATGAAAGGAAAACATGAAAGAAAAGAAAGATAATGGTTTCAGTGGGAGTAGTTAAGAACCATCAGAAAACACGACAGTGAAAGAAAATAGGAGAAAGAAGGAAATTTAAACCAAATTTACTGGAACAGAAGAACTGATGTGCTACAGTATGGAGGAGCTTGCTTCGATCTGCTGGCATAAGGAAACGAAACTGGAAAGGAAGGATGATAGTAGCTGCTGTGTTGAGTTAAAGCTATAGGAATATATATATATATATATATATATATATATATATATATATATATATATATATATATTATATACTGTCAGTACATAAGCAGGGAATGGTAGAAAATAAATGAAAGGAAAACATAAGCAGAAAACCGAGGCAACCCGTGCTTACTGCAGTTTTGTTATATTGCAGCAGAAGGAAGTAGGAAAGAAAAACAAATTGGAGCAGTTGGAAGTGTAAACCCCACAAATTTCCTACATTTAATTAGATTATATAAAAATAGAAATAATATATTTTAATGGAAGTGTGAATATTCGTTGTAGGGCTCAAGGAATATAGGAGCCGAGAAGCCCGTGAATGACAAGGAACCCGAAATACCTGATGTGATGAAGCAAATGCAAGTATGGAGGGATCAAAAATAAATTTGATGTAAAAAAACTTATATCGGGATTTATGAGGAAGGATGAAATATCAATAATACTTCATTTTCGAAATGATGAAAATTTCATGGAATGCATGAATATTGTCATTAGGTGATTTTATAACAAAAAAAGAAAGAAAATGTATATATATATATACATAGGTATAATATATATATACTAGACAAATTTAAAATGGAAAAATGATGATATATATATATATATTTATATATATAACAAATATATATATATATTGTAATGTATAATGTATAAAATATTTAAAATAAAATGGAAACAATAACAATAAATAAACAACTAATGTATATATAGATATAAATATAATATATAAACATATATTAATATAATATGTATGTGTTAATATATAATATAATATATATATAATATAATATTGTTGTATATAGTAATAAAATGGTGTACGGGATTGGCTTCAAAGAGAAGCCAATCCCGCACCTGGAAATGGAAAAATTAGGAAGACCAAATTCAAAGAAAACAGAGTGGAGCTAGGCGGGAAAAGAAGAGGAGAAAGACTGATCGGCCGGGAGAGGGAGAAGGAAAGGAAGACCGAGGCTGGAAAAACAAGAGCAAACCGAGGTTGGCCGATCTGAAGGAAGAAGCTGACTGAAAACGAAACTGAAAACTGGAATACAACAACAAACCGAGAGGAAGAAAAATAAATTGAAGCAGACTCAAGAGAGAAGGAAAGGAAGGGAAAGAAGAAGAAAGCCGATGGAGTTGCTGCTGGAGGTGAAACCAAGAGGCAGGGGAGATTGAGGGAGAAGCAGACCAAGAGAAGGGGAAGAACAAACCGAGGAAGTGGACCAAGCAGAAAACTAAAGCTGGAACCAAGAGCCATAGACTGAAGAAAGTAAACAGAACTGAGGAAGACCTGCGTGAAGGCTGGAACAGAACTGAAGCAGACCGAAGCTGAAGCTAAAGCCAGAAACGAGACCCCGAGTCAGGGGAGGAGAAGAAGAAAACAAGGAAGAAGGAGAGGAAGACCGATGTGTAATGATTGTGTGGCACTTTGCTCCTGCAGAATTCAAGAGGTGGCCCCCACAGTCTCACTCATACGTACTGTCCACTTTGGAAGCCTCACAGCCCCTCACGGCTTTATCGAGGTAATACCCCAATTCGCATACTCAGAGGTTGGAACCCAAGACCTTAAAGTCTTTGTTCTTATACAAATGATACCAATTGTTCCAAGTAACGACCCTTGACCCTTAAAAATCGGGGGAAATTTTTTTTTGAACTTCATTTATCTACTTTTCCCTTATTCACTTAGGTTGCATACCTGTGCGGTGTCAAAACACTTTTCCTAATTCATTATCCATAATTATATTTAATTTCCATACTTTGACCTATATGGCCGATAGAAATTTCGACAGCATAACGGCTTATATATAAGCCTACCCACCTACAAAACAATTGTTTTGACAAATCCTAAATATCCACAACTACCAAGTATACTTTCCAAATCCACCTTTATAACTCAATACATCTATTTCGATTTAATACTAGTCATCTCAAAATATAATCCCAAAATAATATTGTTTACATCGTTTTCCTTACAAATTACATCCCAACAAAATGTTTCAATATATGTTTGTGCATACAAATATGTCTGGTAAAGGAATGTAATTGTATACCTTAGCTGCGTGTACAAAAAGTAGCCTAGGGTAGCTCTTTCCCATAGCCTATGTCATGTACGCGGCAGGTAGCGCTCACAGAATCACTGCAAATAGTCTGAGAGGTAGAGGGGTGAGCTTTCGAGAAAAAAAGCCCATTAAGAAGATGTGTTTAAAACGGTCCTAGCAATTCAAATATGTAGAAAACATAATAGTACGTATAATGATTACTTTCTGAAACTAATATAAAGGACATTCAAAGATTAAGGAAAATTGGAAACATCGAGATTCAAAACGTAATTCTTTAAGTACGTGAACTTAACAGATATTACGTAAACTTTATGTATAATCAGAATTCCAAAACAAGAATATATGTCAATTCACTTAATATAAAATCATATTCTAAAAACAGAGTTTAATTCAGATAGAGACTGCATCGGCCCATATAATTATCATGTGAAAATAACCAAATCATCCTCTGTAGAGGGAATTCAGAACCTATGGCCATGGCAAGGCTGTAGACGAAATCAAGGTCGTACAGCGTACAGAACCCGAAGGTGAAATTCAGAACCTATGGCCATGGCAAGGTAAAACCTGAAGGTGAAATTTAGAACCTATGGCCACGACAAGGCAGAACCCGAAGGTGAAATTCAAATCCTATGGCCACGGCAAGGCAGAACCCGAAGGTGAAATTCAGAACCTATGGCCACAGCAAGGCAGAACTCGAAGGTGAAATTCAGAACCTATGGCCACGGCAAGGCAGAACCCGAAGGTGAAATTTAAAACCTATGGCCACGGCAAGGCTGTATACGGGATCAAAGTCATACAGTGTTTCAAAACCACAAGGACGAAGTTCAGACGCCACACAAGCGAAGTTCAGACGCAACACAGGCGAAGTTGACATGCGTTAGCATACAATATAAATGGCCCTTAGTCTCAAAACATACTATATTTCTCATATGCGAAAATATCGAATTAAAAATCATCTTGTTCGAAAGATCATTTCAGAAGACATGTTCTTATTTCAAAAGCACAAATACAGAAAGTATAGTCTTGATTAGAAATAAAATTTAGAAACATGCATGAAAATCATACTTCATGTTTTTGTAAGCTTTCCTTAATCATGGTTCAGAAAGTAACTATTACCGTTTTAAATTATATCCCCTTACCTCGATCTATCGAAATTCACGAATTCGAGTGGTGACACCTCTTAGTACCTCCTTTAATTCCTTCTATGATCACCTATATCAAAATCGGATACTTAGCACCTTATTCAAGCGAATTGTTCGAATTGCGTTAAAATCGTAACCTATTCATTACTACTTCGCGTGTACGTATTATTGTACATACCTAGGCCAACACGCACGTTTATATATTTTCATTACTATATATATTTTGTACATACAAATATTAACATATACCTTTATTATATACAACTACATGTATATACTGTCACGACCCAAATTACCTAAAAATCAGAGTAAATTTTTCGATTTTTCATTTATTATTTAATTCGTACCTTTCTCTCATCGTGACCATCCTACAACACAGTTGGGCTATGATTCAGTATTAGTCACCTCTCACCTATTTACCATTTCATTTCAATAATCACATTCATATATCAGAGTTTACTATTCTTTGACTTTAAATAAATACATACACAATGGTATTTATAACTCTACATCCCCGACTCATATCCGTTTACAGTACTGTGCATTACATACTTAGATACAAAACCAAACAAATGTGTATACCTGTCTCTGATGGGAAGCAGTGGATACCAAGCATGCAAGTCCTCAGCCGCTCAATAACTATTACAAGTGCTCTGAAAAATGGGAAAATAAGGGGGGTGAGCAAACAACACGCTCAGTAAGGCAATTATGCAAGTAAGTAGATAGCTCCACTATCTACATGCTCATAATGCCATGCCCTTAAATCCATTTCTTTTCATTAAAATCATCAAGCACAAAGTCATGCAAACATCAAAGACTTAGTTTATAAAACTGTTTGTGCATATATAAATCATACTACTTATGCATCAAAGCATTTTATGTGACATCATTAAATCATAATAAGCATGAATTTAATCAAGATCATGCAGTCTTTCATGTCATGTAAGACAAATCATGGATTTCAAATGAAAGCAAGGAAAACATCATCATGCTACTTCATTTAAATCAATTCATTAAAACAGCAGTAAAACTAACCCTTCCGGGTCAATCATCTCATAAAACAATTCATTTAAAATTCATTATAAAACTTCAGTTATAAAATCACCCTTCTTTTAGGGTCACAAATCATAAAATCATGAAATCATAAAATCGTCAAATCGGGGGCCTGACCCCTCCTTCGGGTCTACCCTGGTCTAACAGACCACAAGTTATATCATGTGAGACAAACAGCTGATTATATCAGTAACATCGAGGACTATGGCCATATCCTAGTGATCCCTGGCAACACGGTACCTAGTGTGTGGGGTGTCACACCTGAAACGGGAGGTGGGTCGTCCTACCCGCCAGAACAGCATAACACCAGGATTGGGAGGGCAAGGCTTGCTGCCTCGTGGCTAATGCCACTCCACTCCAACAATCCCCATGGTACAGCGTACTCCGTGTGACATACACTGTACAACGTACTCCGTGAACCCAAGCTCAGTTAGGGGTGCCTGTAATAGGTCTTATCCACCCATATCATCTCTGTCTCAATATGCACGTGTGAGCATATCATCTCACTGTGACACACAGTCTACAAGAGACTCCAACACGACTATATGCATGTAATATAAATCCATGTGCGAGCGAAGCTCTAGCACGACTCCATGTATATTCATGATATCAGAAAATCTCGTATGAGCGAAGCTCTAGCACAGTTTCATAAAAATTAGTAAAATTTACGTACGAGCAGCGCTCCAGTACGACTTAAACTGATTATAATTTCAAGTAAAATCCACGTACGAGCAATGCTCTAGTACGGATATGTATATAAAACTCAGTGAAAACCTCGTACGAGAAAAACTCCAGTACGACATTCAAATGAATTATGTAAACCATGTAAAACTTTGTGCGAGTAACGCTCTAGGACAAATGAATGCTTAAGTAAATCAAATCTCGTGCGAGTTATACTCCAGCATGGCTTTATGTATAATTAAATCAAATCTCGTGCGAGTTACACTCCAGCACGGCTTTTATGCAATTATTATATCAAAAATGGATGCGAGCTAGACTCTAGCACCTCTCATGCACGTCAATCATAAAAACTAGTGCGAGCAATCGCTCCAGCACCATTTCATGCATACCACGTCAAAACATGTCAAAACAGAGTGCGAGCTAGGCTCTAGCAGCTCTCATGCATATCAAATCATAAAATCAGTGCGAGCAACCGCTCTAGCACATTTTATGCATATGATGTCACACAAATCGGTGCGAGCAACTGCTCAAGCACATTTATGCACACTCACAAATGCAGATATAGTGCGAACTATATGCCAGCACTATTTGTTTCTATATAAACTTGATAGATGGCCGTTTTCCACAGAAATTTCATTTAAATATTAATAATACCTACGTAGTGTTATCTTGTGAAATTTATGCAATTACTGGCCAATCTATCGATTTACTTTGCTTAAAAACCAATAAAATCCTTAATTTAGAAATTTCCTTAAATCATGCATTTCATGTATGTCATGCTTTCACCATCCTTAGGTGAACTTCCCTCAATAGGGGTAAAATAGTCTTTTCACCTATTTCGATCCTTAAAATAATTTAAACCACTTTTAGGATCATTATACATAATCAAGGTATACATACATATTTAGTGTACAGAAAAACTATTAAAATACGCGTAGCTACCTCTAGCTACTCACACAATTCCCTTACCTCATTTTTCTGTACAGTCTGACATTTCCACTGATGACTCGTTGCGCAATCCGATTTGCTTCCAATCTCATCTCTGGAACTGCGGATACACATTCATCAGGTCAAATACAATACATTTAATTGTATTTCATATTTTTTGGGCTTAATTTAAATCATTGGGCCCGTTTACCCATATTGGGCCCGATTGCACCTTAATGGGCCTTAATCATCCTTAAGCCCGTTTACCACACTTTATCGAGGCCTATTGGGCTCATTGGGCCCATCAATATTTATTTAGCCTCGTTCTAAGTTCTTAAATAGTTTAATTAATTATTTACGACAATTTATCCAATTTTCCAGAATATAATTCATTTATGCGGAAACTAAATCTGTAATTTATGCGATAAATATCAATCATGCATAACGATGTAAAATTATCGTAAATAAGAGTTACTTACCCGTGATTCCATGATAGTACGCGAATCGAAGTTGTCTTGAGTCTTCGTTGGATGCCAATTGTCGAGCTACACAATTTAATATTTTTCGGGTAAATTTTCAATCGGATATTAATCAAATTAAATATTCCAAAATTTAAATCGGTCAATTCAACCGCTTACCGACTTACCCGAAGCTCGATTGCATCACTGGAATTTTCCCCAATTTTTCCTCTTTTTCTTTTTCCCTTTTTCTTCCTTTTTTCCTTCTCTTTTTGGCTGAACCGGTTCGGTCCAGTTCGGTTCAACCCGGTTCAGACCGTCGGTTCAGTCCGGTTCGACCGGTTCAGTGCCTTGTCGGTCGGTTCTCCGTCAGTTTTCGTCGTCAGTGGCTTCGCTGGGTCGTCTGCATCTCGGATCTGGGGTTGGTTTCATTCAAGGCCGTCGAAAAGTGGCCGGTCCGGCTCTTCTCCCCTCGCCGTCGGTACCGATTCTGTTTCTTGCCGTTTTTCAACGCTGGCCACCGTCTTACCCGCTGGTACTGCCACAAATCGAGCCGTTTGCACCTGGGGGATGCTTGGCTGGTGGTGGCCGACCTCGAATCGGCATCGATCGCCGGGAATCGCCTTTCTCCCTCTCGGTTTCCCTCGATTCCGTTTCTCTCGCCGTTCGTCGCCTCTCTTCCGCCTACCAGCGCCGACGATGGCCTCAGCTGGGTTGCCTCTCGCCTGGGCTCGCCATCGCCGGTGGTTTTCTGTCCGTCGGTGAAGGCAGAGGTCGGGCTCGGCTTCCTTTTCCCAGAAAATCGTGTTTGACGATTTTCTTCTTCTTTTTTTTTTTACTTACTTATTTTATTTTATTTATTATTATTATTTTTATTATATTTTATTATTTATTTTTAATATTATTTTAATCATTAAAATAATATTAAAATCCCAAAATATCTAAAAAAACTACTATTTTATTCATTTAATCTGTAAATGAATTTCTCAGTCCGATTTTTATCTTTTTGGTATATTTTTCGATTATTTTCGGGATTATTTTTTTCGATACGAAAATTTTGATTTATTCCAATAAATTCATATCTTGATCAATTTAACCCGAAATTTAATTATTTCTTCGTTATTGATCAAGATTTATCAATCTCATATTTTTAATTAAATTTTCTTGTCCCGATTACAACCGAATTTTGATCTTTTGACCGTTTTGCCCTTGCACGTGTTCGGGAATACCATTTCAATCCTTTTGCATTTTTAAATGCACTTGAAAATTTCTATTCATTCCCTTTTGCTCTTATGATAAAATCGGGCCTTACAATCTCCCCCACTTAAGAAATTTGGTCCTCCAAATTAGAACCAAGTCAAATGAGTCCATAAATAACTCCGGGTACATCTATCGTATCATATACTGTCATCCTCAAGTGAGTTTCTCCGGAGTGTAATACTACCATCATACTTAACTAGGGAGATCATCTAAAACCTCAACACTTTCTCTTTCCGTCTAATACTCGAATCGATTTCTCAACATACGTTATACTTTCATTGAGCTAAGCTGTTGAAGCTCATATCCAATCACATATATCGGGTCCGGATAATATTTCTTAAGTATCAAAAGATAGGGCACATTATGGATGCCTGTTAATTCAAGTGGTAATGCCAACCTACAAGTCTTATCTCCCACTTGTCCAATATCTCCATCTGAATCTCGTTATGTCCTTAAGATAAGTAATTGCCAACAATAATTATTCACCCTCGGTGAATTTCAATGGTTTCTGTCTCTTGTCAGCATAGCTTTTATATATACTCTGAGGTGTTCTTAATTTCTCACAAATCATCTAAACATCCTCAGAGGTTTATCTTACCAATTCGGGAACAATTTTCTATCTGTCACCCACTTTTCCTTATCCAAGTCGGGGAAACAACTCCCTACGGCCATACAATGCCTCATATAATCTCATCCCGATACTCGAGTGACAACTATAATTATTGGTGAATTCTATTATTAACAACTGATCATCCCAAGAGCTTATAAAATCAATGGCACACGCTCTCATCACATCCTCCAAAACCTGTACAGTCCTCTCTGACTGACCATCTGTCTGAGGATGGAAGCTGTACTAACACACAATCGGGTTCCCATAGCTTCCTAAGAAAAATTCCCCAGAAGTGGGAAGTGAAGCGGGAATCCCTATCTAATATCATGCTCACTGGAACGCTACATAATGTTTCACGATCTTTCTGTACACACAAATTCGCCTACACACTCTGAATATCTAGGGATTTTATAACCAGAAGGTGGGTAGACTAGTCAATCTATCGACTATCACCCAGATAGCCTCGTGATTCATCTGGGTCCTCTGTAACCCATCACAAAATTCATGGTAACTTGTTCTCTTTTTGTGTCAATATAGGTAGAGGCTGCAATAACTCTGCAAACTTCTAGTACTCTACCTTACTCTGTTGACTACGAGACACTTCTCCACAATCTCTACAATGTCTCTTTTCATATCTGACTACCAATACCTTATTTTCAAAAATTCTGATATATTTATTATTTCTAGGATGCACTGTATATCCCGAAGAGTGAGCTTCTGACAATAACATTATTTTATCAACTATGGTCATGGGGAGTACTTATACTATCTGAACCTCTGTGAATCATCATCACACACTGTGAACTCTGTCACTATACCCTTCTGAATCTAACCCAAACTATTGACACCATGCCGATCATCACGCTAAGCCTGAAAATTTCGGTCACATAAATCCGGTTCTAACCTCAGGCTAGCTGTCACAAAATCACTGTCATCATCAGAAGGGATTCACATCACTACTGAGGCTCACAACTGCTCTAGCAGCTCACGCTCCCTGACCATCATATGTGATACCATCCCAAGGCTCTTTCTACTCAAGGCATCAGCTATTACATTAGCCTTTCCTGGGTGGTACAATGTTCACAATCATAATCTTTAGAAGCTCTAACCCTCTTGGTTATCTCATATTCTCCTCTTTCTGTGAAAATAAATACTCGGGGCTTTTACGATCAGTGCATACCCGAAATTTCTCATAGTATAAATGGTGGCGCCATACTTTCAGTGTAATCACTACGGCTACCAACTCTAAATCATGGGTCGGATAGTTTCTGTCATGGTCCTTGAACTATCTGGATCCATAAGCGACTATCTTCCCATTTTACATTAATACAATGCCCAATCCTTATTCTGAGGTATCCATACACACTGAAACCTCTTGAGCTGTTGGTTATGGTGAGAATACTTACGGCGGTCAGTTTATACCTCAATATACCAAAACTCACAGAAGCCATTTTCATACTTATCATACCACTCATATGGAATCGTTTCCCGAATGAGACGTGTCAACTGAGTAGCCCATTTTGAGAAATTCTCAACAATTCATCTGTAAAATAGTTTCCTGTTGCTATTCATTCTCTTCCCTGGACTTTAAATACATCGAAATATCATCGTTAAAGATGACAACCAATTGGTCCAGGTAAGGTTTAAATACCTTATCGTAGTTGAGTTCCACTAAATATTTCAATCACCCTTATCCTTGACCTATGTACGCATAAACGTATAATGTCATTTCGAAATCGCTTCCTTTCAAGATACAACCCACGTCATTTCCTTTTTCTTATATTAACGGCTTTTCTAAAATTTTAATTTTTAAACCTTCATGATTAATCGAATCCTATATATTTCTTTATCGTACCAGCAAAGGTACCCAATTTTTAAATGCATATATTACGACTATCGATTTCAATTTATAGGTTATGTGTGCGCTTATCGAGTTGTCAAGTCTTCAAGCATGGAATATTTTGAAATACCTTTATTAACCCTCAGACTTGACCACAATTACTTTACATATCAGTCCATGTGGTCACAGTTCATATCTACTACATATCGCTTAATCCAATTTACTTTACATATCGCTACTCCTCTTTCATTACTTGTCAAACTTAAAATACACTTTTCAGTGATGTTTTCACCCATATTTTCAACTTACAATCTCTATACCCATATTCAGTTAGTGAAAATCATCTAACCATCATCATCACCGTGCCTAAGGGTACAGGCTTCACATCTTTCACTAACTTATAAGCAACTGAAGGCGGTATGAATAAATGCGTGGCACCAGGATAAATTAAATAATTACTTCATTATTCACAACCAGTGTGGTATCTTCCACCACGTCATATGAAACATCAGTAATGTCCTGGTCTAAGGCATACTCTCGCCCTTGTCCAACATCTTATTTTCGTGGTAACTACCACATATCTTACATTGTTCACACTGCTACTTTGTTATACTGTTACGTAGCAGGTCGGGGTCCTCAAATCACAATACCCCTCAAAATATTAAAATTAGATATACTGGGGTTTATCAATCAACTTACCCCGTGATTTATCAACTCTAATCTTTTACCAAACTACCTTTTCCTCATTCTGACATCTCTATCATCCATTATTCTCTTTTGTCTCTATTTCAACATTTCGGCCCTTACTACCATTTCCAATCTCAGAGGCATGCAACTCATGATCTTATTCACACAACTGTAGTCTGTGCACTGCCTCGGTATAGGTAGTGATATCTAACGGGCTAATCAGACTCTTATTGACAATCTGAGCCCTTTCCTGAACTTTCAGACATCTCGAATCTCACTGTTTATAGTGTCGGAGTCATATCTGCCCAGGAATATAAACTGAGTTTCATACTCGTTAATCAACTAGTTCCTCTGGGTCAGAGTAAATAATTTCATCTGAAATTTCCTTTAAGTAGTGTCCGAGATATTCTGTCACCGGAATACATATAGAATTATTTCTCATGTCCATTCTGGAAGTCTAATTCTTAATATGGGTCGAGCGGACTTCCACCAATGTTCCGACTCACCCTCAAATCACATACATACTCTGAGCAATTAGATCACAAAATATTCTCCACACTCCGCTCCAACCTCGCGAAGCGTATCTTAATACTGTACGATCTCTCTGTCGGACTCTGTCCGATCTTTCTGTAGGACTCTGTGGGGCATGCTCAACATAAGCCTCCACGTCAATCTCATCTCAAGTCTCATGTGGCGACTCAATACGACTCTCAGGCCTACCTCTACGGCCTCGAGCTCGTGTAATCGCCCTTATACCATAGCGGCTACCAGTTAATGAGTCTATTCTTGCATTCAAAATCAAATTCTTAGCTGCACTTCCATCTCGATATACACAATTGTATCTAAACAATGCACAGTACATGGGGATGTAAACTTCCTTAACCACTAACACCGACTCATATCAGGCCAACTCAAGCTCTGATACCAAAACCTGTCACGACCCAAATTACCTAAAAATCAGAGTAAATTTTTTGCTTTTTCATTTATTATTTAATTCTTACCTTTCTCTCATCGTGACCATCCTACAACACAGTTGGGCTATGATTCGGTGTTAGTCATCTCTCACCTATTTACCATTTCATTTCAATAATCACATTTAGATATCAGAGTTTATTATTCTTTGACTTTAAATAAATACATACCCAATGGTATTAATAACTCTACATCCCCGACATCATATCTGTTTACAGTACTGTGCATTACATATTTAGATACAAAACCAGATAAATGTGTATACCTGTCTCTCGATGGGAAGCAGTAAATACCAAGCATGCAAGTCCTCAGCCGCTCAATAACTATTACAAGTGCTTTGAAAAGATGGAAATATAAGGGGGGTGAGCAAACCACACGCTCAGTAAGGCAATTATGCAAGTAAGTAGATAGCTCCACTATCTACATGCTCATAAGGCCATGCCCTTAAATCCATTTCTTTTCATTAAAATCATCAAGCACAAAGTCATGCAAACATCAACGACTTAGTTTATAAAACTATTTGTGCATATATAAATCATACTACTTATGCATCAAAGCATTTTATGTGACATCATTAAATCATAATAAGCATGAATTTAATCAAGATCATGCAGTCTTTCATGTCATGAAAGACAAATCATGAATTTCAAATGAAAGCATGGAAAACATCTTCATGCTACTGCATTTAAATCAATTCAATAAAACTGCAGTAAAACTAACCCTTCCGGGTCAATCATCTCATAAAACAATTCATTTAAAATTCATTATAAAACTTCGGTTATAAAATCACCCTTCTTTCAGGGTCACAAATCATAAAATCATAAAATAGTCAAATCGGGGGCCTGACCCCTCCTTCGGGTCTACGCTGGTCTAACAAACCACAAGTTATATCATGTGAGACAAACAGCTGATTATATCAATAACATCGAGGACTATGGCCATATCCTAGTGATCCCTGGCAACACGGCACCTAGTGTGCGGGGTATCAAACCTGAAACGGGAGGTGGGTCGTCCTACCCGCCAGAACAGCATAACACCAGGATTGCGAGGGCAAAGCTTGCTGCCTCGTGACTAATGCCACTCCACTCCAACAGTCCCCACGGTACAGCATACTCCGCGTGACATACACAGTACAACGTACTCCGTGAACCCAAGCTTAGTCAGGGGTGCCTGTAATAGGTCTTATCCACCCATATCATCTCTGTCTCAGTATACACGTGTGAGCATATCATCTCACTGTGACACACAGTCTACAAGAGGCTCCAACATGGCTATATGTATGTAATATAAATCCCTGTGCGAGCGAAGCTCTAGCACGGCTCCATGCATATTCATGATACCAAAAAACCTCATGCAAGCGAAGCTCTAGCACGGTTTAATAAAAATCAGTAAAATCTGCGTACGTAAACTGATTATAATTTCAAGTAAAATCCACGTACGAGCAATGCTTTAGTACAGATATGTATATAAAACTCAGTGAAAATCTCGTACGAGAAAAACTCCAGTATGACATTCAAATGAATTATGAAAACCATGTAAAACTTTGTGCGAGCAATGCTCCAGCACAAATGAATGCTTAAGTAAATCAAATCTCGTGCTAGTTATACTCCAGCACGGCTTTATGCATAATTAAATCAAATCTCGTGCGAGTTACACTCCATCACGGCTTTTATGCAATTATTATATCAAAAATGGATGCGAGCTAGGCTCCAGCACCTCTCATGCACGTCAATCATAAAAACTAGTACGAGCAATCATTCCAGCACCATTTCATGCATACCACGTCAAAACAAGTCAAAACATGTCAAAACAGAGTGCGAGCTAGGCTCCAGCAGCTCTCATGCATATCAAATCATAAAATCAGTGCGAGCAACCGCTCTAGCACATTTTATGCATATGATGTCACACAAATCGGTGCGAGCAACCGCTCAAGCACATTTATGCACACTCACAAACGCAGATATAGTGTGAACTATATGCCAACATTATCTGTTTCCATATAAAATTGATAGTTGGCTGTTTTCCAAAGAAATTTCATTTAAATATTAATAACACCTACGTAGTGTTATCTTGTGAAATTTATGCAATTACTGGCCAATCTATCGATTTACTTTGCTTAAAAACCAATAAAATCCTTAATTTAGAAATTTCCTTAAATCATGCATTTCATGCATGTCATGCTTTCACCATCCTTAGGTGAACTTCCCTCAATAGGGGTAAAATAGTCTTTTCACCTATTTCAATCCTTAAAATAATTTAAACCACTTTTAGGATCATTATACATAATCAAGGTATACATACATATTCAGTGTACAGAAAAACTATTAAAATACGCGTAGCTACCTCTAGCTACTCACACAATTCCCTTACCTCATTTTTTTGTACAGTCTGACCTTTCCACTGATGACTCGTTGCGCAATCCGATTTGCTTCCAATCTCATCTCTGAAACTGGGGATACACATTCATCAGGTCAAATACAATACATTTAATTGTATTTCATATTTTATGGGTTTAATTTAAATCATTGGGCCCGTTTACCCATATTGGGCCTGATTGCACCTTAATGGGCCTTAATCATCCTTAAGCCCGTTTACCACAATTTATAGAGGCCTATTGGGCTCATTGGGCCCATCAATATTTATTTAGCCTCGTTCTAAGCTCTCAAATAGCTTAATTAATTATTTACGACAATTTATATAATTTTTCAGAATTTAACTCATTTATGCGAAAATTAAATCCGTAATTTATGCGATAAATATCAATCACGCATCTAAAGTTGTCATAAATAAGAGTTACTTACTCGTGATTCCATGATAGTACGCGAATCGAGGTTGTCTCGAGTCCTCGTTGGATGCCAATTGTCGAGCTACACAATTTAATATTTTTTCAGGTAAATTTTCAGTCGGATATTAATCAAATTAAATATTCCAAAATTTAAATCGGTCAATTCAATTGCTTACCGACTTATCCGAAGCTCGATTGCATCACTGGAATTTTCCCCAATTTTTCCGCTTTTTCTTTTTCCCTTTTTCTTCCTTTTTTCCTTCTCTTTTTGGCTGAACCGGTTTGGTTCAACCCGGTTCAGACCGTCGGTTCAGTGCCTTACCGACCGGTTCTTCGCCAGTTTTCGTCGTCAGTGGCTCCGCTAGGTCGTCCGCATCTCGGATCTGGGGTTGGTTTCGTTCAAGGCCGCCGAAAAGTGGTCGGTCCGACTCTTCTCTCCTCGCCATCGGTACCGATTCTGTTTCTTGCTGTTTTTCGACGCTGGCCGCCATCTTACCCACCGGCACTGCCACAAATCGAGCCGCCTGCGCCTTGGGGATGCTTGGCTAGTGGTGGCCGACCTCGAATCGACACAGGTCGCCGGGAATCGCCTTTCTCCCTCTCGGTTTCCCTCGGTTCCGTTTCTCTCACCATTCGCCGCCTCTCTTCTGCCTACCAGCGCCGACGATGGCCTCAGCTGGGTTGCCTCTCGCCTGGGCTCGCCATCGCCGGTGGTTTTTCGTCCGTCGGTGAAGGCAGAGGTTGGGCTCGGCTTCCTTTTCCAAAAAAATCGTGTTTCACGATTTTCATCTCTCTTTTTTTTTTTTACTTACTTATTTTATTTTATTTATTATTATTATTATTATTATATTTTATTATTTATTTTTAATATTATTTTAATCATTAAAATAATATTAAAATCCCAAAATATCTAAAAAAACTACTATTTTATTCATTTAATCTGTAAATGAATTTCTCAGTCCAATTTTATCTTTTCGATATATTTTTCGATTATTTTCGAGATTATATTTTTCGATACGAAAATTCTGATTTATTCCAATAAATTCATATCTTGATCAATTTAACCCGAAATTTAATTATTTCTTCGTTATTGATCAAGATTTCTCAATCTCATATTTTTAATTAAATTTTCTTGTCCCTACCGAATTTTGGTCTTTTGACCGTTTTGCCCTTGCACGTGTTCGGGAATATCATTTCAATCCTTTTACATTTTTAAATGCACTCGAAAATTTCTATTCATTCCCTTTTACTCTTATGATAAAACCGGGCCTTACATATACACATAAATATATATATATATACACTCTTATATATATATATATATATTTTTATTTGTTTTCCATTTTTCCTTATCACTTGTATATTTTCTTGGTATGTACATATACTAACATACACATTTATCTTATATACATCCATATGTATATACACCAATATATATATATATATATATATATATATATATATATATGTTATTTACTTGGTTCCATTATTCAATATCACAAATATATATTCATTTGCCTACTTCTCATCTTTCCCATTTTTTTTGTCTAATTAAATCTACCTTATCATACTTGTAATTTGAACACATAAATATATATACATATATATCAACTATGCATATATATAAATTTACCTTTGAACTCTTTGTAGCTTAACTCTTTTCTAACACTTCTCAAGGTTTCTCGGTCTGTTCAGCACATTTCTTCCTTTCTCGTGTGCTCATTCTTGCTTCAACTAAGTTTAGTTTTGAACTTTAATGATAGCCCCAATAGTCACGACTGCCCAACCTTGTATAACCGAGATCTCTCTGTTTCAGTTCACTACAACACTGCTTCGATTTTTAATTCACTATTTTATGTTTCCTGCTAGCCTCAATGATTAGCAAAACACCTGCTAGCACAGTCCACACGCGCACACCAGCTGCAGCGCATGTCTAACAGCAGCTACGTACCAGTTTTCAACACACTATAGCAATATCACGTACCTCACTCTCGCTGCCTCAATGCTCTTTGCCTCTTCGATGACACTTTCATGGCCCGAGGGAACAACCTTTGTTTTAGCTAAGCGTAATCTCCCTATTGCTACTACTCTAGCACTCGTACAGTCCCTAACTAAGGCCACAACAGCTTTCAGCTCTTAGCTCCTCCACGATCTCTCTCTTCTGCTTTCACCGTTCCTGCTTTCGTTTCTTCTCCTCTGCCTCTGTTTTCCAGCCCACCCCTACTTGGTCTTCTTCCTCGGTTTATCTCAATTCCCAGATTTCGGTCCACTTCAATTTCCTTTCCAGTTTTCAGTTCCTACCTCCCTCGCTCAGTTTCCTCAGCTTCCTCTCATTTTTTGACAACTTGAAAAGGAATGGAAACATAGAGGAGCTTCGATCTTCTTCTCTTGTTCTGCTCATCTGTTTCACCCTTAAAGGCAACACCTAACAGCCACCTCAACCTGGATCTGTCTCCCCTGTACATCAATCAACCCCTTAGCCTAATTTCCCCTAAACTCAGCTCCGTTTTCAGCCCTTCAGCACCCAAATTTCTAGTTTGTTTCGGCCGGCTTCAGTGGCTAAAATCGCCGATTCCAGCCACTACACTAGCCAAGCTCTCCTCCACTCCAACCTTTCCTTCGTTCCATCTCCTCCCTTTCCCCCTCTTTCTTTCTTTCCTCTTTTCTTCTCTTCTTCGGTTCTCGCCCAGCTCCTCTCTGTTTTTCTTTGAATTTTTGTCTTCCAAATTTCTTTCCATTTCCAGGTGTGCGGGATTGGCTTCTTTTTTAAGTCAATCCGTACATCATATTATATATATATATATACCTTAATATTATATTATATATAAATATATATTATATTTTGTACTAACTCATATATAGTATATTAATGTATGTTTATACATTATATTAGTATATATATATATATATATGTTGTTTGTTTATTATCATTATTATTATTTTTTTTTATTTCATTTGTTTTGTTACTACCTATATAATACATGCTACACATTACAATATATATATATATATATATATATATATATATTTGTTATATATATATATATATATATATATATATCATTATTTATCCATTTTAAATTTTTTTCCTAGTATATATATATATATACATATACATATACATATATATATATATACATTTCCTTCTCATAAAATTATTCAATGACAATATTCATGCCTTCCATGAAATTGTCATTATTTCAAACATGAAATATTATTGATATTTCATCATTCCTCATAAATCCGATATAAGTTTTTACATCAACAATTTTCAACTAGTAGATTAAAATTTTCCAATCCCTTCGTGCTTGCATTTGCTTTATCACTCCCTGTATTCCGGGTTCCCTATCATTCATGGGCTTCTCGGCTCCTATATTCCTCGAGCCCTACAACTAATATTCACACTTCCATTAAAATTTATTATTTTCATTTTTATATAATCTAATTAAATGTAGAAAATTTGTGGGGTTTACACGACGGGAAGCAGCACCGGGGCTGGAAAAATTTGAAGCTGACCGAGGGACTAAAGAGGGGAAGTGCTCGAATGAGGGTGATGATGATGGGAGGTCTAGATCGAGAGCTAGAATGGGAAGAATATAGCCCTGTTACTAGAAATTGGAAGAGACAAGAAAAAAGGAGAAAAGGTAAAAAAATTATATAGGTAAATTTAATGTACATATATATATGTATGTATATATATGTATATATGCTTGAGATATAGGCTTGTTGGTGTGAATTAAGGTGTGTGAAATGAAAATGGGAAATAAATGGGAAAGATGAGAAATAGACAATATATATATATATTTATGTGATAATGAATAAGGAAATTAAATGATAAAATGAATGTGTGTATATACTTATGTGTTTATACAAATAGGTATATAAGATAAATGTGTGTGTTAGTATATGTACATGCAAGAATATATACATGTGACAAGGAAAAATGAAAACAAATAATAATATATATAGGAGTATATATATTTATGTGTATATACATGTAGATGTATATAATAAATGTGTATGTTAACATTTGTATGTACAAAATATATAAATAGCAAAGAAAATATATAAACGTGCGTGTTGGCCTAGGTATGTACAATAATACGTACACACGAAGTAGTAATGAATAGGTTACGATTTTAACACAATTCAGACAATTCTTATGAATAGGGTGCTAAGTATACAATTTCGGTGTAAGTGATTGTAGAAAACATTAAGGGAGGTACTAGGAGGTGTCACCACTCAAATTCGAGATTTTCGTTAGATCGAGGTAAGGGGGTATAATTTAAAACGGTAATAGTTTACTTTCTGAACCATGATTAAGGAAAGTTTACAAAGATTTGAACTTGATCTTCGAACATGTTTTCTGCTTTTATTTTTCGAGAAAGAATGTGATTTCCTGAAGTTGGTCTTTCTAAATAAAAGCATATTCTCTGAAATTGGCTTTTGAATGAGATGATTTTATTTTGATATTTTTATATACGAAAACTATAGTATGTTTTGAGACTAAGGGCCATTTATGTTGTATGCTAACGCATGTCGACTTCGCCTATGTGGCGTCTGAACTTCGCCCTTGTGGCGTCTGAATTTCACCTTCGGGTTTTGAACGCTGTATGACCTTGATCCCGTCTACAGCCTTGCCATGGCCATAGGTTCTGAATTTCACCTTCGGGTTCTGAACGCTGTATGACCTTGATCCCGTCTATAGCCTTGCCATGGCCATAGGTTCTGAATTCCCTCTCTGGAGGATGATTTGGTTATTGCCGCATGATAATTATATGGGCCAATGTAGTCTCTATCTGAATTAAACTCTGTTTGCAGAATATGATTTTATAATATGTGATTTGACATATATTCCTATTTTGGAATTCTGATTATACGAAAAGTTTACGTAATATCTGTTAAGTTCATGTATTTAAAGAATTACGTTTTGAATCATGATGTTTTCAATTTTCCTTAATTTTGAATGCCCTTTATATTAGTTTCAGAAAGAAATCATTATACGTATATTTATGTTTTCTACATATTTGAATCACTAAGACCGTTTTAAATGCATTCTTCTTACTGGGCTTTTTCCCGAAAGCTCACCCCTCTACCTTTCAGACTATTCGCAGTGATCCATGGGTGTTACCTGCCGCGTACACGATGTAGGTTGTAGGAAAGAGCTACCCTAGGCTACTTTTTGTACACGCAGCTAAGGTATACAATGACATAGCTTTACCAGATATATTTGTATGCACAGACATATATTGGAAACTTTTGTTGGGATGTAATTTGTAAGGAAACAATGTAAGGAATATTATTTTTGGGATTAGGTTCAAGAAGATTGGTATTTAATACAAATGGATGTATTGAGTTGTAAATATGGATTTGGAAAGTATGCTTAGTAGTTATGGATACCTAGGATTGTTGGAAAGTATACTTGGTAGTTGTGGATACCTAGGATTGTCAAAACAATTGAATTGCAGGTGGGTAGGCTCATATATAAGCCGTTATGCTGCCAAAATTTCTATCGGCCATATATTTCAAATAGGGAAATTAAATATAATTACGGATAAAAAATTAGGAAAAGTGATTCAACTCTGCACAGGAATACAACCTAAGTGAATAAGGGAATAAGTGGGTAAATTAAGTTCAAAAAAAATTTCCCCCGATTTTCAAGGGTCAAGGGTCGTTACAGTTTAAGTGGTATCAAAGCGAATGTTGTCTAGTACTGTCAGTGTCGAAATAAGGCTAAAAATTACATCCCAATGTCTGTGCTTGTCTGATTGTAGGTAATGTATACCTAATGGAATTAAGACTTGATCTTTGAAATTACGCGTAGGTATTAGATCACTTGTATGATGAGTGGAAGACATGGACGTCCTCGAAGGTAAGCTCAGCCACCTCTACCTCCTCCACCGCAGCCAGAGAGTCCCAATAATCGTATGGCTCAGTTTGAACGGCAGTTGGAGCAGCGTCTCAAGCGAGGACTGGAATCGATAGCTGTCATGTTTGCCCAACACCTAGGGTAAACGTTTTCGATTCAGCTGGCACGGCACCATTTCCTACTCCGGTGCTGACTCCTCCATAAGCACCACCACCTCCTCCTCCATAAGTTCCTCCAGTACCTATGGCGCCTTAGCCTCCTGTACAGGCCGAAAGGGAGGATAGGGATATCAATAGAATGAGGTATTTCCAGAAGATGAAGCCTCCAGCATTTAAGAGAAAGAACAGAGATAAGAGTAAGCAAACGGAGTTTGTGAGACAGTACTTTCAGAGGGGCCAGCCTAAGTGTAAGACCCCGTATATGTAAAAGGGTAATATGTGTACTTGGATCAAATAATATGAATGGACTTGTGATGTAAAATATGATTGATGTAAGTCCATGGATTCAATGTATGTATGTGTAATATAAGTTGTAACGTACATACAAGTTTCATTGAGTATGAATACGGAGAAATGTGTTCTAACAAGTGATGGATGTGATTGAGACTCAAAATGAGTAGTGTGGTAAAATGGAATGGAGTTTTACTTCCTGGTTTTATGTTGCATACCTTTGAATACACAATGAATGCACACAAGTTTCAATGTGCATAAGGTATGAATGGATGCCATTTTCAAGTTATAGAGGTGAATGGATGAGGAAGTGGCCATGGCAATAGATTGAGGGTGTGTTGGTATGAGTTGCAGCAATGAAACTGCAGGAAATCTGGAAAACATGAGGTCCAGATCGATCTCCTAGGATGAGAGATCGATCTGGAAGAGCCAGAATGCTCTTATTTGGGTGAACGAATAGAGCAGATCGATCTCCAATGGAGCCAGATCGATCTGCCAAGCATTCTGTAAGTGAAAAGATCGATCCTCAAGCAGCCAGATCGATCTCCTTAGCTCTCTGTTTGGGACCAGATCGATCTCATGCTTCGACAGATCGATCTCATGCCTCGACAGATCGATCTCATTGCTTCGACAGATCGATCTCAGGCTTAAAAATGCCGTGAAAAAGAGGGATTTTAAAGGACCAGATCGATCTCCTCTTGGACCAGATCGATCTCCTCAAGTCATTTCTATATAAGGAGAGCTGAAAAATCTGGAAATCTCGGAAAACACTTAACCTAACAATTTCAACCCCAAAAACCTAACTTTCCCTCTCTAAAAATCAACCATTTTCAGTGAGATTTGAAGAGAGATCATTAGAGGCAAAGTTGTTCCTATCAAAGAGGAGAACAGCATAGTGAGAGGGCATTTTCCCATTTTTGGAATTGAAGGAGTTGAGGGCATTACCAATTGGAGCAAGAAGAGAAATCATATTGGTAAGATTCTAACACTCCAATCTAAATGCATTAGCTATTTAATTGATTTTGGAGTTGATTGGTATGAGTATTGATGGATAAACTACCTAAGAATGTAGTGAAAGTGGTGTGACCTAGAAATCTAAAATGGGTATAATGTGAGGATATGTGGGATTGAATGAACTTATGGTTTATGGCATGTTAAAGTTGTCATTGGGATAATGTTATGATTTAGATGGTTAGATGAAATTACATGGTGGGTTGGAAGAAATGTGGAAATGGATATGTATGTGATGAATAAATGCCATAGTGGGGGGATTCATGGAATATGAACGCTATGAGCTTTACATCGATTTGATATCGATTTTGAATGAGTTAATAGGCCTAAGAAAATCCATAGACTCGAGTTATGGATAAAGTAATGAAACGAGGCCAAATAAGCTTTAATAGAGGCTATAGATTAAATTGACTATAGCAAGCACAAGGGTTGCAATATATGGGTCGAATATAATGCGGGATACGATTTTGTGCAGTCCCGAAGAGTTCGTTGAAGGCGAACCGAATCGTACGAGTAAGCAGCTTAAGGAAGTGGAATCACGCATCGCGATTCCAGGTAAGGGAATTTTGTGAGTATATAGAGATAGCTGCTCGTATTTTGAACTGGGTGAATATTGGGTGTTGTATGAAATGCATGAATTGCTCAAATAAATGTTGATGGTATTTGTGAAAGATGATGGGTATATGCGTGGTTTTGGTTTTGAAGTGGATGTTATGAAAAAGGGATAGTAAGGCTAATAATTGCATAAATCATGTGTTTTGAATGCTTTTACAAAACACAATGCTTTGATTTGAGCAAATAAAAGGATAGGCTAGCTGGTACTTGAATGATGTTGTGAAATAGCCCATATGAGGCACTAAGCTTATTATGTGATGTTTTGAATGCACATAAGCCGCCTATCGCGTGTATGTGATATAATTCGCGTTAGAGCCTCGCTCGCGCGAGATTTCTATATTTTCACTTGTGTGAAACGTGCTTGAGCTTAGCTCGCACTTTGAAATTGAATTATGATGATGTTTATAAACCGTACTGGAGCTTCTGCTCGTACGTGGATTGTGAATGGTTATCTTATGAGTATAACCGTACTAGAGCTATGCTCGTACGCGCCTCTTTATGAGAAGATGCATGATGCATGAGTCGTGCTAGAGCTTTGCTCGCACAAGTTTGTACAATGGGATTCGTATAGGGTTGTGAAAGTGGGTAAGATCCTTAAGCCTTACATCCTTAAGCTAACATCCTTAAGCCCGAGGAGGCAGGGAGGCTCTGTTAGGCGGGGAGGCTCTGTTTGGTGGGGAGGCTCTCTTACGGTGGGATCCTTAAGCCAACATCCTTAAGCCCAAAGAGGCGGGGAGGCTCTGTTAGGCAGGGAGGCTCTCCTACATGGGTATGGTGAAGGTAAGATCCTTAAGCCCTACATCCTTAAGCTAACATCCTTAAGCCCGAGGAGGCAGGGAGGCTCTGTTAGGCGGGGAGGCTCTGTTCGGTGGGGAGGCTCTCTTACGGAAAGGACCCTTAAGCCCTACATCCTTAAGCTAACATCCTTAAGCCCGAGGAGGCAGGGAGGCTCTGTTAGGCGGGGAGGCTCTGTTCGGCAGGAAGGCTCTCCTTCACGGAATATGGAAAACTCTTGGTATGGGGTAGATAAGACCTAGGAATGGCACCCCCAATCATGATATGAGTTGCGGAGTACGATGTACCGTGTATATCACATGGAGTACGATGTACCGCATGATGGTTATGTGATGAGAAAGTCTGGCGAGGGATAATTCATCTTCGTGCCAGCATGATACCCCGCACACCTGGATGCGTGTGGTCTGGGATGATTTATGATGTAATGATTCACATAGGCACTTCTGATATAGTGACCTAGATTTATACACATGCGTGAATTGTGGAATGTAAATGTGGTTGTGGTTTGTGAGTTGATTTGGTGGTGTTATGACGTTGGTTCAAAAAGGAAGTTTCTAAATGAATTGCCCTTTTATGAATTTAAATGAGATTAAGCATGAGATGTTTTATACATGATGTCTCTACCATGTTTTATATGCCAATGTACATGATTTGATACATGATATATATATGTATATTCACATGGCATAGTTTTATTCCTCATGCTCGTACTATAAACGATTTATGCATAACACTATCAGCATGTAGATAGAGTAGTTATCTACCATGCTTGCATTATTGCCTTACTGAGAGTGTGGTTGCTCATCCCACTCTATTTTCCCCCCTACAGAGCGTGCATAGTAGCCCAGTGAGGACTGAGGCGTATTATTTTGGACTCCGCTGCATCTCCATCGCTAAGAGGTATATACACAGTGATTCTTTTTGTATCTAAACAATGTAAAAGCACAGTATTCTTTTGAGTTGTACTTATGGGGGATGTAGATGTCAGTAAAACATGTATTCGTATAAGTACACGATTAAATGCACATGTATGACATCGTTTTAATTAATTGAGAATGAATGAGATGTGGTGTTTATTATTGACTCACAGCCCAACAGTGTGTGGTTAGCTTAGTTCACGACTGGGTAAGGTAATAGTAAAACGCGAAAAAAAATTTTCAGTGATTTCGGTTAAAGAGAATGGAATTGGGTCGTGACAGAGATTGGTATCAGAGCTGTGTTGGCCTGATGTGAGTCATTAATAAAATGTAGGAAAGTACATCCCCATAGTACTGTGCTTTTGTTTAGATATAACTGTGTATACTGTGATGGATTGAGCTTAATAAATTACTATAATACAGGGAGTTAGGCACTATGCCAGTTACACGCAAAGGTAGAGGGGTGAGAGCACGTGCTAGAGGCCGTAGAGGTAGGCCTGAGAGCCGTGCGGAGCCACAGACTGAGCAGGCTCCACAGAACCCTGCTGAGAGAGCAGGTGATACTGAGGCTCGCTTCGCTAGATTAGAGCGGAGTATTGAGAGTCTGGTGGAGATAGTCACGCAGGCCTCGGGCGCCGGTGACAGACGAGGTCCCGCGGCAGAGCCTACTACTGAACAGGCAGCTGCAGAGGCGGAGAGACCTCAGACTGCTGAGACAGTTACAGTTACACCACCTCCAGCCCAGGATACAGATTATCCTATCGCTCCACAGCAGAGCGGTAGTGATGTGGGTTATGATTGCGACTTGAGCAGGTTGCGAGAGTTTCAAGCGCTAAAACCCCCAGTGTTCAGAGGGGTGAAGGACCCAGTGATTACGGAGGATTGGGTGTATGAGATGGAGAAACTGTATAGGTTTTTCCGATGCACTTCAAGTGAGAAGGTTGCCTTTGCCGTGTTTATGCTGAAAGGCGAGGCCGAGCATTGGTGGAGGTCCACCGAGGTTATTTTGAGGGCCAGACACTCTGAGATCTCATGGGAGATATTTCTAGAGGCCTTCAGGAGACAATATGTCCCAGCTACCGCACAGAGGAGACTGCGGATGGAATTTATGAATTTGGTTCAGGGGAACCGGACTGTGGACGAGTATGAGTCCAAGTTTATGTCATTGGGGAGATATAACCCTGACACGATGGGTAGTGAGACCCGAAAGATTCAGAAGTTCATGGATGGGTTGAGATTGGCCATCCGAACTAAGCTAGCTCCCTTCGATATTGTGACTTATGAGGAGGCGGTACACAAGGCTCAGTTATGTGAACAAGACTTTGAGCGAAATGCCTCCGAGCATGGGAGAGTCAGTGTTAAAAAGGATAAGGATCGGAAGAGATCCGGGTTTGGAAGAGTGGCCAAGAGAGATGGCCAAAGATTTTTCGAGAAGAGGCCAAAGATTGAGGAGGTGCGGGAGAGAGCTGCTAGACCTCCCGTATACCCAGCCTTGACTGCGCCGAGGGGCATAACTATTGGGGGACCACGACCTACTACTGATCAGTGTAGGAGATGTGGGAGATTCCATGGGAATAGGCCGTGTCCGATGACCCCTATGGTGTGTTTTAGATGCGAGAGACCAGGACATATGGCTAAGTATTGTCCCGAGAAGATGGAGATTGCCCCACAGAAGGGCAAGGAGCCTGAGGGAGCTCCAGTTGAGACAGCAGCCCCGAGGAGGAGGGCTACAGCTGAGGAAAAGGGGAAACAGATTGCGGGTGTGAGCAGAGGAAGAGTTCATGCACTGGATCAGGACACCGCAGATGCTTCGACGGATGTGATAAAAGGTACCATCCGAATCTTTGATTTAGAAGCATTGGTATTATTTGATCCTGGTGCCACACATTCTTTCATATCACCTTCCTTTGCACATAAATTGTTGAAATATGTGAAACCAACATTGTTGGATAAAATGTTGATGATTTCCACACCCATGAATGATAGCCAATTGACTGAGCATGTATGTAGGGATTGTAAATTAAAGATAGAGGGGAAGGAAATGATAGCCAATCTGATTTTATTAAATATGAATGATTTTGATGTAATTTTGGGAATGGATTGGTTGGCTACCAATTGTGTTGTGATGGATTGTCATGCCAAAACATTAATGTTTTCAGGACTAGACAATCTTATTGTAAATTTTGATGAAAAGAAATGATATGAAAACTTGTATACTTGTGGTAAATAAAGGAGTATGATTTTAAATGCATAATGCTTGAGAAATAAATCATTTATTTTGATGAATATTGAATGTGGAGTGGTGGTTTATTATACTAATGATGGAGAGGATATTGTGAAGGGTTCATTGCCTATGTGGTCGATATAGATGAGGCACCCCCGGAATTGAAGGACATACCCGTAATTACGGATTACCCTGATGTCTTTCCGGATGAATTACCAGGACTACCACCTGAAAGGAAAATGGAATTTTGCATCGAGTTAGTGCCTGGTACAGAGCCGATATCGAAACCACCCTATAGAATGGCTCCGATAGAATTGGAAGAGCTGAAGAAACAGCTGCAAGAGTTGTTGGAGAAGGGGTTTGTTAGACCGAGTGTCTCACCTTGGGGAGCACCGATTCTATTTGTAAGGAAGAAGGATGGAAGCCTCCGACTGTGTATAGATTACCGGTTGTTGAATAAGGCCACCATTAAGAACAAGTACCCCCTTCCAAGAATCGATGATTTGTTGGATCAGCTCCAGGGAGCCGAAGTATTTTCTAAGATAGATCTGCGGTCAGGGTATCATCAATTGAGGATCAGGAGTGGAGATATACCCAAGACAGCATTTCGTACCCGTTATGGCCACTACGAGTTTTTGGTGATGCCATTCGGATTGACGAATGCTCCCGCAGCATTTATGGCATTGATGAATGATATATTCAAGCCATACCTGGACAAGTTTGTGATTGTTTTCATAGATGACATTTTGGTGTATTCCAAGTCCAGGGAAGATCATGAGGAGCACTTAAGGATAGTTCTGCAGACCCTCCGAGAGAGAGAATTGTATGCCAAACTCAGCAAGTGTAACTTTTGGTTGGAACAGATCTCATTTCTGGGGCATGTTGTGTCTAAGGATGGGGTATCAGTGGATCCATCCAAGATAGAGGCAGTTGTGCAGTGGGAACAGCCCAAGACAGTAACTGAGATCAGGAGTTTCCTAGGATTGGCAGGGTATTATCGGAGATTTGTAGAGGGTTTCTCCAGACTAGCTGCTCCGTTGACACGCCTCACGCGTAAAGATGTTAAGTTTACATGGGATGAGGCATGTGAGAGGAGTTTTGAGGAGCTCAAGCGTCGATTGACGACTGCTCCAGTTCTCACCATTCCTACCAGCTCAGGAGGATTCTCGGTGTATACGGATGCATCACACCAGGGACTGGGCTATGTGCTTATGCAGGATGGGAAGGTAGTTGCCTATGGATCTAGACAGTTGAAAGATCATGAGAGGAACTACCCGACACATGATTTGGAGTTGGCGGCCGTAGTATTTGCTTTGAAAATATGGCGCCACTATCTTTATGGTGAGAAATTTCAGGTGTTCACAGATCATAAGAGCCTTAAGTATCTGTTCTCGCAGAAAGAGCTGAATATGAGACAGAGGAGATGGCTCGAACTCCTGAAAGACTATGATTGTGAAATCATGTACCACCCAGGTAAGGCAAATGTAGTTGCCGATGCTTTGAGTAGAAAGAACCTTGGGTTGGTGTCTTATATGATGGTACGGGAACATGAATTGTTAGAACACTTTGCGAACCTCAGTTTGGATGTAACCCCACCTGGATCTGAGAGACTTGAGATCATGGCTAGTTTGAGACTAGAGCCAGAGTTGATTGGCCGTATTCGGCAAGCCCAGCAGAGCGATCGACGGTGTATCGATTGGCTGAGGCAGATACAGACGGGTGTGGGTAGTGATTTTGAGCAAGGTGCTGATGGCTTATTGAGGTTCAGCGGCAGAGTATGCGTTCCCAGGGATCCTGAGATCAGGAGAACAATTTTATCAGAAGCTCACTCATCGAAGTATACGATACATCCGGGAAGTACTAAGATGTATCAAAACCTTCGGAAGGTTTATTGGTGGTTTGGAATGAAAAGAGACATTGCGGAATATGTCGCTAAGTGTCTCGTTTGTCAGCAAGTGAAGGTAGAACATCAGAAGCCTGCAGGATTATTGCAGCCTCTACCTATATCGACTTGGAAGTGGGAGCATGTCACCATGGATTTTGTGATGGGGTTGCCGAGGACCCGTAGAGGTCATGATGCCATATGGGTTATTGTGGACCGGTTGACTAAGTCCGCCCATTTCTTGGATATATGAGAGCTACCGATACACTGAGTCAGTTGGCGAACCTGTATATCCGAGAGATAGTACGGCTACATGGTGTACCAGTGAGCGTTGTTTCTGATAGGGATGCCCGCTTCACTTCCCATTTCTGGGAACATTTTCAGGAAGCGCTGGGGACCCGACTGAGTTTTAGCACCGCTTTTCATCATCAGACAGATAGGCAGTCAGAGAGGACTATACAGACCCTCGAGGATATGTTGAGAGCGTGTGTGCTGGATTTTAGAGGCTCCTGGGATGACCACCTGCAGTTAGCCGAGTTCGCATATAATAATAGCTATCATGCTAGTATCGGGATGGCACCCTATGAGGCATTATACGGGCGTAGATGCCGTTCCCCTATTGGATGGGAAGAGGTTGGTGACAAACAAATTTTTGCTCCGGACTTAGTGCAGCAGGCATCTGAGGACGTCCAGTTGATATGTGAGAGATTACGGACAGCTCAGAGCCGGCAAAAGAGTTATGCTGACAAGAGATGAAGACCACTGGAGTTTGATGAGGGTGAGTCGGTATTTCTGAGGGTATCACCATCGAAGGGTATTATGAGATTTGGTAAGAAGGGCCAGCTGAGCCCTAGATATATCGGACCCTTCGAGGTTTTGGAGAGAGTGGGGGATAAGGCGTATAGGTTGGCATTGCCACCGGACTTGGCAAACGTCCACAACGTCTTCCACGTCTCGATGCTTCGGAAGTATCACCCGGACCCGGCACACGTGATAAAATATGAGCCGTTGGAGCTCCATGAGAGTATGACGTATGTTGAGAAGCCGGTTCAGATATTGGACAGAAAGGAGAAAGTGTTGCGGAATAAGACAATTCCCTTGGTGAAAGTGCTTTGGCAACACCACACGGCGGAAGAGGCCACGTGGGAATTGGAGAACTTGATACGGGAGAAGTACCCCCAACTGTTTGAAAAGTGACTTGGTTCTAATTTGGAGGACCAAATTCCTTGAAGGAGGGGAGAATGTAAGACCCCGTATATGTAAAAGGGTAATATGTGTACTTGGATCAAATAATATGAATGGACTTGTGATGTAAAATATGATTGATGTAAGTCCATGGATTCAATGTATGTATGTGTAATATAAGTTGTAACGTACATACAAGTTTCATTGAGTATGAATACGGAGAAATGTGTTCTAACAAGTGATGGATGTGATTGAGACTCAAAATGAGTAGTGTGGTAAAATGGAATGGAGTTTTACTTCCATTTGGTTTTATGTTGCATACCTTTGAATATACAATGAATGCACACAAGTTTCAATGTGCATAAGGTATGAATGGATGCCATTTTCAAGTTATAGAGGTGAATGGATGAGGAAGTGGCCATGGCAATAGATTGAGGGTGTGTTGGTATGAGTTGCAGCAATGAAACTGCAGGAAATCTGGAAAACATGAGGTCCAGATCGATCTCCTAGGATGAGAGATCGATCTGGAAGAGCCAGAATGCTCTTATTTGGGTGAACGAATAGAGCAGATCGATCTCCAATGGAGCCAGATCGATCTGCCAAGCATTCTGTAAGTGAAAAGATCGATCCTCAAGCAGCCAGATCGATCTCCTTAGCTCTCTGTTTGGGACCAGATCGATCTCATGCTTCGACAGATCGATCTCATGCCTCGACAGATCGATCTCATTGCTTCGACAGATCGATCTCAGGCTTAAAAATGCCGTGAAAAAGAGGGATTTTAAAGGACCAGATCGATCTCCTCTTGGACCAGATCGATCTCCTCAAGTCATTTCTATATAAGGAGAGCTGAAAAATCTGGAAATCTCGGAAAACACTTAACCTAACAATTTCAACCCCAAAAACCTAACTTTCCCTCTCTAAAAATCAACCATTTTCAGTGAGATTTGAAGAGAGATCATTAGAGGCAAAGTTGTTCCTATCAAAGAGGAGAACAGCATAGTGAGAGGGCATTTTCCCATTTTTGGAATTGAAGGAGTTGAGGGCATTACCAATTGGAGCAAGAAGAGAAATCATATTGGTAAGATTCTAACACTCCAATCTAAATGCATTAGCTATTTAATTGATTTTGGAGTTGATTGGTATGAGTATTGATGGATAAACTACCTAAGAATGTAGTGGAAGTGGTGTGACCTAGAAATCTAAAATGGGTATAATGTGAGGATATGTGGGATTGAATGAACTTATGGTTTATGGCATGTTAAAGTTGTCATTGGGATAATGTTATGATTTAGATGGTTAGATGAAATTACATGGTGGGTTGGAAGAAATGTGGAAATGGATATGTATGTGATGAATAAATGCCATAGTGGGGGGATTCATGGAATATGAACGCTATGAGCTTTACATCGATTTGATATCGATTTTGAATGAGTTAATAGGCCTAAGAAAATCCATAGACTCGAGTTATGGATAAAGTAATGAAACGAGGCCAAATAAGCTTTAATAGAGGCTATAGATTAAATTGACTATAGCAAGCACAAGGGTTGCAATATATGGGTCGAATATAATGCGGGATACGATTTTGTGCAGTCCCGAAGAGTTCGTTGAAGGCGAACCGAATCGTACGAGTAAGCAGCTTAAGGAAGTGGAATCATGCATCGCGATTCCAGGTAAGGGAATTTTGTGAGTATATAGAGATAGCTGCTCGTATTTTGAACTGGGTGAATATTGGGTGTTGTATGAAATGCATGAATTGCTCAAATAAATGTTGATGGTATTTGTGAAAGATGATGGGTATATGCGTGGTTTTGGTTTTGAAGTGGATGTTATGAAAAAGGGATAGTAAGGCTAATAATTGCATAAATCATGTGTTTTGAATGCTTTTACAAAACACAATGCTTTGATTTGAGCAAATAAAAGGATAGGCTGGCTGGTACTTGAATGATGTTGTGAAATAGCTCATATGAGGCACTAAGCTTATTATGTGATGTTTTGAATGCACATAAGCCGCCTATCGCGTGTATGTGATATAATTCGCGTTAGAGCCTCGCTCGCGCGAGATTTCTATGTTTTCACTTGTGTGAAACGTGCTTGAGCTTAGCTCGCACTTTGAAATTGAATTATGATGATGTTTATAAACCGTACTGGAGCTTCTGCTCGTACGTGGATTGTGAATGGTTATCTTATGAGTATAACCGTACTAGAGCTATGCTCGTACGCGCCTCTTTATGAGAAGATGCATGATGCATGAGTCGTGCTAGAGCTTTGCTCGCACAAGTTTGTACAATGGGATTCGTATAGGGTTGTGAAAGTGGGTAAGATCCTTAAGCCTTACATCCTTAAGCTAACATCCTTAAGCCCGAGGAGGCAGGGAGGCTCTGTTAGGCGGGGAGGCTCTGTTTGGTGGGGAGGCTCTCTTATGGTGGGATCCTTAAGCCAACATCCTTAAGCCCAAAGAGGCGGGGAGGCTCTGTTAGGCAGGGAGGCTCTCCTACATGGGTATGGTGAAGGTAAGATCCTTAAGCCCTACATCCTTAAGCTAACATCCTTAAGCCCGAGGAGGCAGGGAGGCTCTGTTCGGTGGGGAGGCTCTCTTACGGAAAGGACCCTTAAGCCCTACATCCTTAAGCTAACATCTTTAAGCCCGAGGAGGCAGGGAGGCTCTGTTAGGCGGGGAGGCTCTGTTCGGCAGGAAGGCTCTCCTTCACGGAATATGGAAAACTCTTGGTATGGGGTAGATAAGACCTAGGAATGGCACCCCCAATCATGATATGAGTTGCGGAGTACGATGTACCGTGTATATCACATGGAGTACGATGTACCGCATGATGGTTATGTGATGAGAAAGTCTGGCGAGGGATAATTCATCTTCGTGCCAGCATGATACCCCGCACACCTGGATGCGTGTGGTCTGGGATGATTTATGATGTAATGATTCACATAGGCACTTCTGATATAGTGACCTAGATTTATACACATGCGTGAATTGTGGAATGTAAATGTGGTTGTGGTTTGTGAGTTGATTTGGTGGTGTTATGACGTTGGTTCAAAAAGGAAGTTTCTAAATGAATTACCCTTTTATGAATTTAAATGAGATTAAGCATGAGATGTTTTATACATGATGTCTCTACCATGTTTTATATGCCAATGTACATGATTTGATACATGATATATATATATGTATATTCACATGGCATAGTTTTATTCCTCATGCTCGTACTATAAACGATTTATGCATAACACTATCAGCATATAGATAGAGTAGTTATCTACCATGCTTGCATTATTGCCTTACTGAGCGTGTGGTTGCTCATCCCACTCTATTTTCCCCCCTACAGAGCGTGCATAGTAGCCCAGTGAGGACTGAGGCGTATTATTTTGGACTCCGCTGCATCTCCATCGCTAAGAGGTATATACACAGTGATTCTTTTTGTATCTAAACAATGTAAAAGCACAGTATTCTTTTGAGTTGTACTTATGGGGGATGTAGATGTCAGTAAAACATGTATTCGTATAAGTACACGATTAAATGCACATGTATGACATCGTTTTAATTAATTGAGAATGAATGAGATGTGGTGTTTATTATTGACTCACAGCCCAACAGTGTGTGGTTAGCTTAGTTCACGACTGGGTAAGGTAATAGTAAAACGCGAAAAAAAATTTTCAGTGATTTCGGTTAAAGAGAATGGAATTGGGTCGTGACACTAAGAGACAGAGGACAGATGAGTCTCGGGCTAGGATTGATAGGCCCACGGCTCCTATAGCTACCCCACAGACTACTAGAGACTTCCAGCAGTACAAGAGATTGTGCACTAGATGTGGTAATTTCCATAGTGGTGCGTGTCACTGGTCCTCAGGGAGCTGCTTTAGGTGTGGATAGAAGGGACACCTGATTAAAGATTACCTACTGAATAAGGTTCCATAGCCCTCAGAGCCACCACGACAACCTGAGAGGTAAGCTCCCCAGAGACAAGTCCCATAGAGACAGGCAAGAAGCCTGTCACTCATGGAAGGGTCTTTGCCTTGGACTGATATGGTGTGTAGTAATAGTGAAATCAAGGTAAGAGATAGGATCATATTAGCAGATCTAATCTTGTTGACCATATATGGCTTTGATGTAATTTTGGGTATGGATTGGCTAGCCACCAACCGTGTAAGTTTAGACAGCTACTCTAAGATTGTAACCTTCTCCTTAACTAGTAAGTTTGATGTATGCTTTACAGTTAAGGAATAAATTTTATGATTTTGACTATTGATGAGAATTTTTTATGAACGTGTTGATGTGAAGGTTATATTGCATTTATCTCCGATACTAGTCAGGAATGTCTAAGAATTTAGGACATATATGTGGTATGCAAGTTTTTGGATTTGTTTCCTAAGGAACTACCAGGACTACCACTGGAGAGAGAGTTGGAATTCACTATAGATTTGGCATCAGAGACTCAGCCAATCTTGAAGTCTCCTTACCGAATGAACTTTGTGGATCTTGAGGAATTGAAAAAGGAGTTACAAGAATTGTTAGATAAAGGAAGTTCAGAAACTCATAGGAGATATTGGGATATTTGGTCAAGCTAAGATGACTCCATTTGAAATTATTTTGAGGAAGCAGTGCGTAAGGCGCAATTATGATAATATGAATTGTATATTTCTAAAGTCACTAAGAAATCTACAAGGAAAATAGTGACAATGAAAGAGCATAGTCACTATACTGGAAGAATGAATCAGGGAACTAACGGTATAAATAAGACTCTAAAGGTCGCACTGCTTACATGATTGATAAAGATAGGGCGTGTTCGGAGTATAGAAACATCCCTGAAAATAGGGAAAGTTTTCTGACACATGATCAAATGATTTATCAAATTACCCCTAAACTAAAAAGAGAAGTTCTAGAGTTGATTTAGCAGGTGGTATCGAATTAATTACTCAAACCACTGTACTGAGTGACTTTGCTTGGATTAGAAATGCTGAGAGAGAAATTATAAGAACTATATGAAGGGGAGATTTTCGGACCGAGTGACCCACTTTGGAGTGTACTAGTGTTAAATTTTAAGGAGACGCGGAGTCTCTTAGGCCACAGTGTAGTAAGAATGGGTGTAAGTAGGATTTCTCAAATAGAGGTTACATGTTAATGGGAAAGATTCAAACTATTATGAAGATTCAAAGTTTGAGATATAAGGAAACTTTGGAATATGGATTACGTATTGAATCTAAGGATTGTAATTTCTATATTCTTATGTTTTGAATGTGAGACTTAATTGGAATAAGGAAAGAATTTTGCTATAGTTGATGTACGAAATGAGACAAGCTTTGAAATGAGATAAATCTTGAATATACAAGTCATATTGGAATAAGAGATGTATGTAAGGTACGAATATCTCTGGTATGTGAAGTGATTTGGATCAAGGGATATAAATTAAGAATAAGTTCTCATTAAGGATAAATGGGAAATTGTGATAAGTTTGGTGTCTCAAACGATGATGCCCTATGACAAAGCCCATTGTTCTCGGTACACCATGCACCCGGAAGGCACTAAGATGTTCCATGATTTACGGAAGGTGTATTGATGGGTCGGTATGAAAAGAGATGTAGCTGAGTTTGTGGCCAAGTTTTGATTTACCAACAGATTAAGATCGAACGCCAAAGACCAGCGAGGTTACTTAAGTCTCTTCTAGTGCCTACTTGGAAATGGGGGCACATTACTATGGATTTCATAATGGGATTGCCAAGGACCCGAAAGGGGCATGATACAATCTGAGTGATCGTAGACAGATGGACCCGAATGAATTTGGAGGACCAAATTCTTTTAAGGTGGGGAGAATGTAAACCCCATAAATTTCCTACATTTAATTAGATTATATAAAAATGGAAATGATATATTTTAAGGGAAGTGTGAATATTCGTTGTAGGGCTCGAGGAATATAGGAGCCGAGAAGCCCGTGAATGACAGGGAACCCAAAAATATCGGATGTGATGAAGCAAATGCAAGTATGGAGGGATCGGAAATAAATTTGATGTAAAAAAACTTATATCGGGATTTATGAGGAAGGATGAAATATCAATAATACTTCATTTTCGAAATGATGAAAATTTCATGGAAGGCATGAATATTGTCATTAGGTGATTTTATAATAAAAAAAGAAAGAAAATGTATATATATACATAGGTATAATATATATACTAGACAAATTTAAACTGGATAAATGATATATATATATATATATATATATATATAACAAATATATATATTGTAATGTATAATGTATAAAATATTTAAAATAAAATGGAAACAATAATAATAAACAAACAACTAATGTATATATATTAATATAATGTATAAACATATATTCATATAATATATATGTGTTAATATAAAATATAATATATATAATATAATATTATTATATATAGTAATAAAATGGTGTACGGAAACGAAGAGGAGAAAGAAGAGAAAGAAAGAGCTGCTGGCCGAGGAAGAAGAAGAGAAGAGGAGAAAGACTGATCGACCAGGAGAGGGAGAAGGAAAGGAAGACCGAGGCTGGAAAAATAGGAGCAAACTGAGGCTGACCGATCTGAAGGAAGAAGCTGACTGAAAACGAAACTGAAAACTGGAATACAGCAGCAAACCGAGGGGAAGAAAAATAAATTGAAGCAGACCCGAGAGAGAAGGAAAGGAAGGGAAAGAAGAAGAAAGCCGAGGGAGTTGCTACTGGAGGTGAAACCGAGAGGAAGGGGAGATTAAGGGAAAGCAGACCGAGAGAAGGGGAAGAACAAACCGAGGAAGAGGACCAAGCAGAAAACTGAAGCTGGAACCGAGACCACGGACTGAAGAAAATAAACAGAACCGAGGAAGACCTACGTGAAGGCTGGAACAGAACTGAAGCAGACCAAAGCTGAAGCTGAAGCTAGAAACGAGACCTCGAAGCAAGGGAGGAGAAGAAGAAAACAAGGAAGAAGGAGAGGAAGACCGACGGGAAGCAGCACCGATGCTGGAAAAATTTGAAGCTAACCGAGGGGCTGAAGAGGGGAAGTGCCGAATGAGGGTGATGATGATGGGAGGTCTAGACCGAAAGCTAGAATAGGAAGAAGATAGCCCTGTTACTGGAAATTGGAAGAGACAAGAAAAAATGACAAAAGGTAAAAAAATTATATAGGTAAATTTAGTGTACATATATTTATGTATGTATATATGTATATATGCTTGAGATATAGGCTTGTTGGTGTGAATTAAAGTGTGTGAAATGAAAATGGAAAATAAATGGGAAAGATGAGAAATAGACAATATATATATATATTTATGTGATGATGAATAAGGAAATTAAATGATAAAATGAATGTGTGTATATACTTAGGTGTATATACAAATAGGTATATAAGATAAATGAATGTGTGTATATACTTAGGTGTATATACAAATAGGTATATAAGATAAATGTGTGTGTTAGTATATGTACATACAAGAATATATACGTGTGTCAAGGAAAAATGAAAACAAATAATAATATATATAGGAGTATATATATATTTATGTGCATATACATGTAGATGTATATAATAAATGTGTATGTTAACATTTGTATGTACAAAATATATAAATAGCAAAGAAAATATACAAAACGTGCGTGTTGACCTAGGTATGTACAATAATACGTACACACGAAGTGGTAATGAATAGGTTACGATTTTAACGCAATTCGGACAATTCACATGAATAGGGTGCTAAGTATACAATTTCGGTATATGTGATTGTAGAAGGCATTAAGGGAGGTACTAAGAGGCGTCACCACTCGAATTCGAGATTTTCGATAGATCAAGGTAAGGAGGTATAATTTAAAATGGTAATAGTTTACTTTCTGAACCATGATTAAGGAAAGTTTACAAAGATTTGAACTTGATCTTCGAACATGTTTTCTGCTTTTATTTTCTGAGAAAGAATGTGATTTCCTGAAGTTGGTCTTTGTAAATAACAACATGTTCTCTGAAATTGTCTTTTGAATGAGATGATTTTATTTCGATATTTTTATATATGAAAACTATAGTATGTTTTGAGACTAAGGGCCATTTATGTTGTATGCTAACGCATGTCGACTTCGCCTGTGTGGCGTCTGAACTTCGCTTGTGTGGCGTCTGAACTTCGCCCCTGTGGCGTCTGAATTTCACGTTCGGGTTCTGAACGCTGTATGACCTTAATCCCGTCTACAGCCTTGCCATGGCCATAGGTTCTGAATTTCACCTTCAGGTTCTGAACGCTGTATGACCTTGATCTCGTCTACAGCCTAGCCATGGCCATAGGTTCTAAATTCCCTCTTCGGAGGATGATTTGGTTATTGCCGCATGATAATTATATACGCCAATGTAGTCTCTATCTGAATTAAATTCTGTTTTCAGAATATGATTTTATAATATTGGATTTGACATATATTCCTGTTTTGGAATTCTGATTATACGAAAAGTTTACGTAATATCTGTTAAGTTCATGTACTTAAAGAATTACGTTTTGGATCATGATGTTTTCGATTTTCCTTAATTTTGAATGCCCTTTATATTAGTTTTAGAAAGAAATCATTATACGTATATTTATGTTTTCTACATATTTGAATCACTAAGACTGTTTTAAATGCATTCTTCTTACTGGGCTTTTTCCCGGAAGCTCACCCCTCTACCTCTCAGACTATTTGCAGTGATTCATGGGCGTTACCTGCCGCGTACACGACGTAGGCTGTGGGAAAGAGCTACCATAGGCTACTTTTTATACATGTAGCTAAGGTATAAAATGACATTCCTTTACCAGACATATTTGTATACACAGACATATATTGGAAACTTTTGTTGGGATGTATTTTGTAAAGAAACGATGTAAAGAATATTATTTTTAGGATTAGGTTTAAGAAGATTGGTATTTAATACAAATGGATGTATTGAGTTGTAAATATGGATTTGGAAAGTATGCTTGGTAGTTGTGGATACCTAGGATTGTTGGAAAGCATGCTTGGTAGTTGTGGATATTTAGGATTGTCAAAACAATTGAATTGCAGGTGGGTAGGCTCATATATAAGCCGTTATGCTGCTGAAATTTCTATCGGCCATATATGTCAAATAGGGAAATTAAATATAATTACGGATAAAGAATTAGGAAAAATGATTCGACTCTACACAGGAATACAACCTAAGTAAATAAGGGAATAAGTGGGTAAATTAAGTTCAAAAAAAAATTTTCCCCGATTTTCAAGAGTCAAGGGTCGTTATAGGAAGGCTGGTGAATCGAGAAAAAAGAGAGCAAAGAGGCTAAGGTCCCCAACTGCTACCAATTGGGAAGGGACCCGAGCAGTGATACAGGTAGAGAACAGAGGAGAACAAACGATAGAGGGCACCTGGGAACAAAAACAGAATGATGAGGAAAAGAGGACACCGAGGAGAGGAATAGAAAGGAGGTTTGGGGGGGGGGGGAACAGTACAAAAAAAACCTAGAAACAGAACAAAAGAAGAGAAGTAGAAATAGAGATGCAAACGAAGTTGTAGAAGGGACTGCCGACGATCATAAGGGGACTGGAAGCCAAGAGTTGGACGAGAGAATGAGACCCGAACCATGAACCAAAGAGCTGAAGTAGAGGAATATTGATGACCATGTCCTGGAGTGTGAGGAAACCAAAGACTTAGCTAAAGCAGTAGACGGACAGGGGAGACTCCTCGGCAATGGTGGTTTTGGTGAAAGCTTCGAACGGAGCTGGTTGTGGGGAAGAGGACGAGGGAGACATGATGAGGGTGAGTACCGAGGGTTGCAGCTTTGGGAAGGATCGAGGTACACGGAGGAAGACGATGAACAGTGATTGGCGTGGAAAAGAAGAGAAGAAGAAAAATGGCAGGAAAGGAGAAAGCAAATTCAAAAAAAAAAAGATGAATATTAAAAAAAAAGATGAATAGTAAAAAAAAGGAAAAGGTGGTTATTTTTTTTGGAATTATATTTATATATAAGGATATATATAAATAGAGCCACATGGAAAATAGAATAAGAGGCATCGAGGAAATCGAGAAAACTCGAGGGAAATGTGAACGGAAGTATTTATTCAAAATTTTCGGTGAAAGTCGGGAGGGCCAAGCTCGTCGACTCGCAAAGTCGAAGCAATCAATGATTATGAACAGACACCGAGGTAAGGAATTTACGCAAGTTTTAGAGATAACTATACGTATTTTATGATTTCAAGTATATTTTCCCTAGGTAAGCAAGGTTACAATTTTGACGCATCGTAAGTAATTCGAATAAATAGGATACTAAGAAATATAACTTTCGATGTAGGAGAATCGTAGAAGGATTTAAGGGAGATACTTGGAGGCGTCACTACTCGAACTGTAATTTTTAATAAATCGAGGTAAGGGGGTGTAATTTAAAACGGTAATAGTTTACTTTCTGAACCATGATTAAGGAAAACTTACAAAGATTTGAATTATGATTTTCGAGCATGTTTTTTGCTTTTGTTTTCTGAGTAAGAACGTGATTTTCTGAATTTGACTTCTGAATAAGAGCATGTCCTTTGAAAATTATCTTTTGAATCAGATGGTTGTATTTCGATGTTTTTATATATGAAAACTATAGTATGTTTTGAGACTAAGGGCCACTTATGTTGTATGCTAACGCTTATCATGCTCGCCTTTGTGGCGTCTGAACTTCGCCTGTGTGGCATCTGAACTTTGCCTGTGTGGCGTCTGAACTTCACCTGCATGGCGTATGAACTTCACCTGTGTGGCGTCTGAACTTCGCCTTTGTGGTGTATGAATTCCACCTTCAGGTGTCTGAACACTGTACGACCTTGATCACGTCTACAACCCTACCATGGCCATAGGTTCTGAATTCCCTCTACGGAGGATGATTTTGTTATTGTCGCATGATAGTTATATGGGCCAGTGTAGTCTCTATCTGAACTAAACTCTGTTTTCAGATTTGACTCTGTGATATGTGATTTATAAGCAAATATGTTTTTGAAATTTCGAATATATGAAAGGTTATGTGATAACTGTCAGTTCAAGTACTTAAAGAATTACGTTTTGATTGATGATGTTTTCGATTCCTTAAATTCAGAGGTCTTTTATATTGTTGCAGAAAGAAGTCTTTTTACGTATTATTATGTTTTTATGTATAATTTAATCCCTATGATCATTTTAAATGCACTTTCTTACAGGGCTTTTTCCCGAAATCTCACCCCTTCACCTCTCAGATCTTTGCAGTGAATTACATTTAATAAATGCTGTGTAGACGACGTAGGGTAGTAGATATGAGCTTCCCCATGCTACCTTTTGTACATGCGTAAGGTATACATTCTTATCTCTTTACCAGACTATTTGTATGCATAGACACCTATTGAAAGTAATGTGTCAGGATGAAACTTGTATAAGAATAAATGAAATGGAATATTTTTAATGATTGACACTAAACAGGAATACAGCCTAAGTGAATAAAGGATTAAGTTGTAAGTCGAAGTTTCAAAAAAAATTACCTTGAATTTTTATAGGTCACGGGTCGTTACACGCACCAAGCACGGCTCATTGCATGTCTCATAAAACAGTGCGAGCGATGCTCCAGCACTCTTATAAATCAAGGAAAATCTCGTGCGAGCAAAGCTCCAACACGCGTTTCTTAAAATCTCATAAGATCTAGTGCGAGCTAAGCTCTAGCACTCTGTCAAAATCATGTAAAACTAGTGCGAGCTAGGCTCCAGCACTGTATCATAAAAATCAAGTGAAAATCTGGTGGGAGTTAGACTCCAGTACCCTGTCATGAAAATCATATGAAAATCTGGTGCGAGTTAGACTCCAGCACCTATGCATGTAAAACTCTAGTGCGAGCCTTTGCTCCAGCACTAATGTCACGACCCAATACTACCAAAATCAGTACAAATATTTCTCTTTTGGAAAATCTTTCTTACCTCCTCGTGACAAATCCCTCTAAACAGGTTGGGCTGTGAATCAATATCGATATACCCTTTTTAACCATTAAAATATCACACGTACATATATATATATATATATATATGTACTGACATCAATCATATTATAATAGAGTGGTCGGTATGTTTATACATCACATGATTCTATATTTACATCCCCAAATATTTCTTCATATGCAATACTGTGCTGTAAGCATACTATACAAAATTCTATACATGGTGTATACCTAAAAGTCAATGGGAATCACAAAAATCAGCTATGCCGTCTACTCTCTACACCTGCTATCTCTATGGTGGAAACACTGAAAGTGCGTGGAAAATAAAAGGGTGAGCTCCACATGCTCAGTAAGGCAATAATACAAACGGGTAGATAGCTATACTATCTACATGCTGATAGGAAATCAGGATATATGTGAGCATGAGGTAAAAACAATGATATGCCATAATATCATCTGTTCTAAAACAGGAAATCGACATATAAAACATGAAATGATTCTCATGTGAAAACATCTCATGCTCAAATGGATCGATACGTTTTAAAACACCACATCTGGGTTAAATATGATACACTCAAGGAATTAAATCCATTTCAACAAAATACTTTATTTTAAAATTTCCGTTATAAAATTACCCTTCTCACAGGGTTACAAATCATGAAAGTTTCATCAAAATTCCTCTGTGGGAAATCAAATCTAAATCAGATTCATAAGAAAATAGAGGCCTAACCCCTCCCTCGAGTCTACCAGATTTATCAAAACCAAATGATTTATCATGTGAGTTATCATGTGAGACATGTAAGCGACTGTATCGATAACATTTAGGACTATGGCCATAACCTCACGATCCCTGGCACACGGATCCTAGTGTGTAGGGTGTCACAACTGAAACAAGAGGTGGGTCGGTCCTACCCGCTAGAACAGCATAATATCAGGATTACGAGGGCAAGACTTGCTGTCTTGTGGCTAATGCCACTCCACTCCAACAATCCCTACGGTACAACATACTCCATGTGATATACATGGTACAACGTACTCCATGAACCCTAGCTCAATCAGGGGTGCCTATAATAGGTCTTATCCATCCATGTCAATTATGTCTTAGTATGCACGTGTGAGCATATCATCTCACTGTGACACACAGTCTACAGGAGAAAACTCCAACACGGCTTCATACATATACATGATATCAAAAAACCTCATGCTAGCGAAGCTCCTGCACGGTTTCATAGAAATCAATGAAATCTGTGTACGAGCAGCGCTCCAGTATGACTTAAAATAATTATAAATTCAATCATAATTCACATACGAGTATTGCTCTAGTACAAATATGTATAAAAACTCAATGAAAACCTCGTACGAGAAAAACTCCAATACGGTAGTCATATGAAATAAATCTGTAAAATAGTGCGAGTAAGGCTCCAGCACTCTGTGTATGAGTTAAAATATAAAATCCAGTGTGAGCAGTGCTCAAGCACGATTACAACTCATATAACACTGATAGGTGGCTTAATTTTATTAAAACATGTTAAATAAATATCAATTGGCACCTAACCTATACCCTTTTCACTTAAAACATGAAAATAATAGCCAACATATCCATAAATTGCTTGAATTAAAGCAATATCATCATGAAAACATTAAAATCATGAATTTCATGCAATTTCATAGCCTTACTACCCTTTTTGAAATTTTCCTAACTGGGGGCAAAATAGACATGTCACTATTTCCATATTTTTTCGCAAAAATTATTATTTTGTTTTCGGGTAGCCTAATGAATTTAAAGTAATGTAAATCCCCTCGAAACTATGTACAACTACCTCTAAGTGCTCATAAAATTTCCTTACATGGAATCACGCGTGAGCTTATCCCGACTCGACCGTACCAGGTCTCTCAATCCAATTCGCTCGTCTACGGAACTGCATATAACCACGTATGGGTTCAATTCAAATATACTGATCAGTATTTCACTCTTACTGATCGAATCTAAAGCTCTGGGCCCGTTTTACTCTATTGGGCCCGATGCACTTTAATGGGCCTCGACCCCTTTTTCAACCCGTTTCCACTTTTTAAATCCCTTCTTCAGGTTTACTGGGCTCATTTGGCTTATCAATAATCATCGGGCTTCGTTCCAACCTCATTGGATAGCCCGGATACTATTTACGATAAATACTTTGACATTTCGAATAAAATTCCTTTTATGCATAATTAATCCGTAAATCCGTAAAATAATCCGAACTCTGCATTAAAGGACTCATATTATCGTAATTAAAATGTGCATACCCAATATGATGCGGGGTATGAAAATCAGAGCTAAATCGGCTCTCGTTCGGGTTTTGTAGTAACACTGCATAATTATATAAATTCGGGTCATTTTCCATAAATAAAATATTAAATTGAATTCCTGAGATTTATCCGCAGGTAAATCTCAACCCTAGGTCACTTAACCGAATCTCGAGTCGTCCCTGGGTACTTTTCTTTCCTTTTTCCCCTTTCTTTCTTTTCTTTTTCTTTTTCTTTTACTTTTTCTTTTTCCTTTTTCTCCTTCTCGGCTACGGCGCCGTTTTGGGCCTTTCAACGTTGCCGGAGATTCCGGCCTTCTCATCGGCCGCCACTGGGCTCAAAAGGACCACCTCGGCCAGGGGAATGCTCGGCTGGGTTAAATCGGTGCTGGAACGTCGTGGTTCGCCAGGACCGACGTAATTTCTCCTCGGATCTTTCGTTCGTCGATTCACCGAAAATAGGGGCCGTCGGTGCGTGTTACCGGTACTGTTAGGTTCGTCGGGCTTTGCTCTACCTTCTCTGACCATCAGCTAGGCTTGTCGGCCGCTGGTGGCTTGTCTAGGGTATCGGGTTTCCTCGGGTTTTCGCGGGTCAGCTATCGATTTTCTTTCTGCGTTTTCTCTCTCTTCAATTTTCAAAATTTCATTTTTGTTTTTATTATTATTAATTAATTAATTTTATTATATTTTAATCCATTAAAATATATTAAAAATCCCAAAAATATCTTTAAACGGTCTATTTTCATCTTTTTGGGTATATTTTTCGATTATTTTCAGGATAATTTTCGAATTAAAAATCCCGATTAATTCTGAATTAAGTCCGATTAATTCCCATAAATTCCAATAAATTTATATCTAGATCAATTGGACTCGAAATTAACTATTTTCCTCGTTATTGATCCAGATTTCGCAAATTCCATATTTTAATGAAAATTACTTATCGAATTTATACCGAATTTTGGTCTTTTGACCATTTTACCCTTACACGTGTTCGAGACCAAATTAAATCGACTTTCTTTCATAAATCCACAATCTTTTCCCTATTTTAAATTCCTTATTTTCGATTTTAAGTACATTATTTCATTTCATACACATTTATCAGATCCGAATCAACCATCTTATGAATCCATTAACATATAATAATGTCATACATTATGGAAATCATAAGGAATATCATACAAAGATGTGGATCTCACAACTAATGTATGTATCACACAAATCAAAACTCGCGCAAGCTGAGCTCTAACACGTCACACTTTCATAAAATCACGTAGGCGGCTCTGTTATCTCAAAACAATTTCCACAAGAAATCACATTATTGAAAATATGCAATTCTGTGCATTTTTATTTAAAAGTTAGCTAGCCTACCCATGCATGTGTCAAAACACCTCAAAAACGAGCAGGACGTCATGACCCAATACTTACAAAAATCAGTACAAATTTTTCTCTTTTGGAAAATCTTTCTTACCTCCTCGTGACACATTCCTCTTAACAGGTCGGGCTGTGAATCAATATCGATATACCCTTTTTAACCATTAAAATATCACACGTAATATATATATAATTACATCAATCATATTATAATAGAGTGGTCGGTATGTTTTATACAACACATGATTCTATATGTACATCCCCATATATTCTTTCATATACAATACTGTGTTGTAAGCATACTAATACAAAATTCTGTACGTGGTGTATACCTAACAGTCGGTGGGAATCACAAATAATTAGCTATGCCGTCTAATCTCTACACCCATTATCTCTATGGTGGAAACACTGAAAGTGGGTGGAAAATGAAAGGGTGAGCTCCACATGCTCAGTAAGGCAATAATACAAACGGGTAGATAGCTATACTATCTACATGCTGATAAGAAATCAGGATATATGTGAGCATGAGGTAAAAACAATGATATGCCATATATACAATATCATCTGTTCTAAAATAGGAAATCGGCATATTAAAAACACAGAATAATTCTCTTATGAAAACATCTCATACTCAATGAATCAACACGTTATAAAATACCCCATCTGGGTCAAAATATGATACACTCACAATTCAAAATCCATTTCAACAAAATTTTTTATTTTCAAATCTCCGTTATAAAATCACCCTTCTCACAGGGTTACAAATCAATGAAAGTTTCATAAAATCCCTCCATTGGAATAATCAAATCTCAATTGAAATCATAAGAAAATCGGGGCTTGACCCCTTCCTCGGGTCTACCCTGGTCTATCAAGACCAATAGTTATATCATGTGAGACATGTGAGCGACTATATCGGTAATATCCAGGACTATGGCCATAACCTCGTGTAAGACCCGAATTTATTTAAAATATGAAATGAGTGAGTGTTCGTGAAGGGAAGTTGGGGTAAATTAATCTCGAACACGTGTAAGGGCAAAACAGTCAAAAGACCGAAGGTCGGTATAATTTCGATAAGGAAATTTAATTAAAAATATGGATTTGAGAAATCTTGGTCAATAAAGGTGAAATAAATTTATTTCGGATTAAATTGATCAAGATATAAATTTATTGGAATTAATCGGGATTAATCGAAATTTTTAGTTCGAAAAAAAAAATAATCCCTAAAATAATCGAAAAATATACTGAAAAGTCATTCGGGACAATATCTCGAAAATACGGAGAAATTATACCCGAAAAAGGGTTAAAATAAATTAAATAAATTAAATTAAATTAAATTAATTAATTTGGAATAAAATAATATTTTTGGTAGATATTTGTTGAATAATTTAGAATATTTTAATTAATAGTGTAATAATTAAAATAAATAATAAAAATAAATAAATAAAAATAAATTAAAGAATTGAAAAAAAATCTGAAAACAGACGAAATCGCGAAAGGAAGCAAAAAACGGAACCCGAGCCCGACCTCTGTGGCACCGTCGGAGGAGACCGACGGCAAGTTCGGAGCCGAGGAGGCCATCAGTGACAGCCCAGCCGAGCCACCGGCACCAACGAAGTGGTGAACGGCGACGAACGGCCTGAGAAAGGGGGGAAAATCGGAACCGAGAGAAGAGAAGCCGATCCCGGTAATCGGCGCGATTCAGGCCCGACCAACCACCACCGAACGTTCCCCAGGCACCGGTGAGCCGATTGGTGGCAGCCACGACCGGCGAAGCTGTCGAAAAACGTCGGAAACGGTGAGGAAAGAAAATGGGTTTCCGACGCCGGGGAGAAGAGGCCGAACCGGCGGCGTTCCGGTGACCCCGACCGAAACCGATGGTGGATTCGTGCTGCGGACAACCTTGCGGAGCTGCTGGCGGTGGAAGCCGGAGGAGAACCGGCCGGCAAGGCGGTGAATCGGCCGAATCGGAGCGAACAGGAGTGAACCGGTGGTCTGAACCGGTCCGAACCGGACTGAACCGGTTCAGCCAAAAAGAGAGGAAAAAAGGGAGAAAAAGGGAAAAAGAAAAAGAGAAAAAAACTGAGAAAATTTCAGTGATGCAATCGAGCTTCGGGTAAGTCGATAAGCGGTCAAAATTGACCGATTTGAATTTTGGAATATTTTATTTAATTATTATTCGACTGAAAATTTACCCGAAAATTATAAAATTGTGTAGCTCGACGATTGGCATCGACCGAGAGCTCGAGACAGCCTCAAATTTCGTACTATCATGGAATCTCGGGTAAGTGACCATTATTTACGACAATTTACATCGTTATGCGTGATATGAATTTAAATTCCGCATAAATTGAATTAAATTATGAAAAATTAGATAAATTGTCGTAAATAATAAATTTAGCAATTCGAGAGCTAGAACGAGGCCCAATAAATTGTTGGAGGGCCCAATGAGCCCAATAGGCCTCGATAAAGTGAAAATTAAGTGGAAAACGGGCTTGAGGCTGATTAAGGCCCATTAAGGTGCAATCGGGCCCAATAGGGGTAAATGGGCCTAATGATTTAAATTAAGCCCAGAAAATAGGAAATACAATTAAATTGTATAATATCTGACCTGAGGAATATTATTACGCAGTTCCGGAGGTTTGATTGGAAGCATATCGGACTGCGCGACGAGACAACAGTGAAAAAAGGAAAGGTCAGACTCGATGAGAATCGAGGTAAGGGAATTTTGTAGGTGCATAGAGATGCCTATACGTATTTTGAGGGTATTTACAGGGCATAGAAATGTCTTACAGCATCTAGAAATGAAATAATAAATTTGTGAAAATCGAGGCATAGGTGAATAAAGGAAAAAGACGATTTTGCCCCTGGAAGTAAAATTTACAAAAAGGGTAGTAAGGTAGATAAATTGCATGATTTTCATGTTTTGATATTTTTTATGACTATCTTGTTTTGGTTTAAGCAAATTTACACATAGGTTGGCTGTTGACTTAATGAATTATACGAAAGGGTACCGGTTTGTACCCGTTTCTATTTTAAAAGATATTTTATCAAGATTGAGCCACCTATCGTGTTTACATGAATAAAGTCTTTCTCGCACTCAAGTTTACTGATTTATTTCTCATGAAAAGCCGTACTGGAGCATTGCTCGTACGAGAAATTTGTGTGTGCACAAAATCGTGTTGGAGCTTCGCTCGCACGAGATTTTAGATATCATGATATGCATAGCGTGGTGCTGGAGCTTCGCTCGCACTAGACGTGAGTTGACATGCATATAGTCGTGCGGAAGCCTCCTGTAGACTGTGTGTCACAGAGAGTTGAGATGCTCGCACATATACTTTGAGACATGGGTTGGTTATCGACATAGTATTGGGGTGGATAAGACCTACGGCAGGCACCCCCAGACTATGATATGGGTCCACGGAGTACGATGTACCGTGTATGTCACACGGAGTACGCTGTACCGTGCAGTCATGATGACTCTATGATGTTACTTGATATTCTGGCGGGTAGGACTTGACCCACCTCCCGTTGCAGTTGTGATACCTCGCACACCGGGATCCGTGTAGCCTGGGATCACAGGGACATAGTATGGCCATAGTCCTCAATTTTTCATACAGTAACCTACATGCCTCACATGATATCATACGGTCTGGATAGACCAGGACAAACCCGATGGAGGGGTAGTCCCGATTTATGTTTTTAAAAGAGATGTGATTTGATGAATCAGGGTATTCCCGAGAGATGGGTTTGACCTTGATGAAGTTGTTTTATAATGAAACAAATGAATTTTAAAGTGAGAGTTTATGATGAAATAAATAAGTTTTAATGTGACGAGCATGAGATGTCATACATGATGATTTTTCATGTGAGCTTTATATGTCGATTTCATGATTTCTTGTATATGATATATACATACATGTGGCATTGTTTTAATCTTATCTCATGCTCCGAAAGTAAATGATTTTTACATCATGACATTATCAGCACGTAGATAGTATAGTTATCTACCTGCTTACATTATTGCCTTACTGAGCATGTTTCGCTCACCCTTTCACTTTCCACCCCACAGGGTATATTCAGTAGAAGAGAGCGACAATAGGTTCGCAATTCGGTTATCCGCTGCTTCTTATCAAGATCAGGTATACACATTTGTACAATTTTGTATCTGAACATATAGATGCACAGTACTGTATATGGATGTAATATTGGGGATGTATTTAGTTTTAAATAAATTGATATGTAAATGAAATATGGAAATTGAATGGTAAATAGGTGAGAGGTGACTAACACCGAATCATAGCCCAACTATTTAGTAGTATAACTGTTCACGACGGGTAAGGAAATGAAAAAAGCGAAAAATTTACTCTGATTTTAGGTAATTTGGGTCGTGACACCTCGTGATCCCTGGCACATGGATCCTAGTGTGCAGGGTATCACACCTGAAACGAGAGGTGGGTCATCCTACCTGCCAGAACAGTATAATATCAGGATTACGATGGCAAGACTTGCTGTCTCATGGCTAATGCCACTCCACTCCAACAATCCCACGGTACAGCGTACTCCACGTGACATACACGGTACAATCCGTGAACCTAAGCTCAATCAGGGGTACCTGTAATAGGTCTTATCCACCCATGTCAAGTATGTCTCAGTATGCACGTATGAGCATATCATCTTACTGTGACACACAGTCAACATGAGGCTCCAACACGGCTATATGCATGTCATATAAATTCCTGTACGAGCGAAGCTCTAGCACGGCTCCATGCATATTCATGATATCTGAAAACCTCGTGCGAGCGAAGTTCTAGCATAGTTTCATAGAAATCAATAAAAATCTAAGTACAAGCAGCGCTCCAGTATAACTTAAACTGATTATAAATTTAATTCAAATCCACGTACGAGCATTGCTCCAGTACAGATAGGTATTAAAACTCAGTGAAAACCTCATACGAGAAAAACTTCAGTATGGTAGTTATATGGAATAAATCTATAAAATAGTGCGAGCAAGGCTCCAGCACTCTGTGTATGAGTTAAAATATAAAATCCAGTGCGAGCAGTGCTCAAGCACAGTTTCAACTCATATAACACTGATAGGTGGCTCAATTTTATCAAAACATGTTAAATAAATATCAATTGGCACCTAACTTGTGCCTTTTCACTTAAAACATTAAAATAATAGCCAACCTATCCATAAATTGCTTGAATTAAAGCAATATCATCATGAAAACATTAAAATCATGAATTTCATGCAATTTCATAGCCTTACTACCCTTTTTGAAATTTTCCTAACTGGGGGCAAAATAGTCATTTGTCATTATTTCCATATTTTTTCATAAAAATAATTATTGTATTTTCGGGTAGCCTAATGAATTTAACGTAATGTAAATCCCCTCAAAACTACGTACAGCTACCTCTAAATGTTCATAAAATTCCCTTACCTGGAATCACACACGAGCTTATCCCGACTCGGCCGTACTAGGTCTCTCAGTCCAATTCGCTCGTCTACTGAGCTGCATATAACCACATATGGGTTAAGTTCAAATATACAGATCAGTATTTCACTCTTACTGATCGAATCTAAAGCTCTGGGCCCGTTTTACTCTATTGGACCCGTTTGCACTTTAATGGGCCTCGAACACCTTTTTCAGCACGTTTCCATTTTTAAAATCCCTTTTTCGGGTTTACTGGGCTCATTTGATTTATCAATAATCATCGGGCTTCATTCCAAACTCAGTGAATAGCCCGGATACTGTTTACGATAATTACTTTGAAATTTCGAATAAAATTCCTTTTATGCAGAATTAATCCATAAATTCCGTAAAATAATCGAAACTCTGCATTAAAGGACTCATATTATCGTAATTAAAATGTACTTACCCAATATGGTGCGGGATACGAAAATCAGAGCTAAATCGGCTCTCGTTCGGGCTCTGTAGTGACACTGCACAATTATGCAATTTCGGGTCATTTTCCACTAAAATAATATTAAATTAAATTCTCGGGATTTATCTGCAAGTCAATCCTGACTCTCGGTCACTTACCCGAATTTCAAGTAGCCCCCGGGTACACTTTCTTCCTTTTTTTTTCTTTTTTTCTTTTTCTTTTTCTTTTCTTTTTTCTTTTCTCCCTTTCCTGGCTATGGTGCCGTTTTGGGCTTTTCACTGTCGCCAGTGATTTCGACCATCTCGTCGGCCTCCAGTGGGCTCAACAGAACTCTCTCGGCCTGGGGAAGGTTCTGCGGGGTTGAATCGGCGCTAAGACACCGCCGTTTGTCAGGACAGAGGCGATTTCTCCAACAATTTTTCGTCAGTCGTTTCGCCGAAAATAGCTGTCGTCGGCGCGCGTTACTGGTACCGTTGGAACCGTCGGGCTTCGCTCTTCCTTTTCCGATCGGTAGCGGGCGTGTCGGACATCGGTGGATCATCGGGGGGTTTAGGTTTAAGATGGGTTTCGCGGGTCTCGGTTTCAGGTTTCTCTCTCCCCGATTCTGATTTTCGATTTTCCAATGTCCTTTTTTTTTATTAATTCATTTATTATTATTTTAATACATTAAAATATATTCAAATAATCAAATATCCTTAAAAATATCTTAAACAAATATTAATTTATCCATTTAATCAATAAATGGATTTATCGATATATTTTCGTCGTTTTCGTATATATTTCGATTCTTTTCGGTATAATTTTTCGAATTAAAAATCTCGATTAATTTCGAATTAATTTCGATTAATTCTCATAAATTAATATCTAGATCAATCAGACTTATTTTCCTTGGTATTGATCCAGATTTCGCAAATTCCATATTTTTATGAAAATTTCTTATCGAATTTATACAGAATTTTGGTCTTTTGACCATTTTACCCTTGCACATGTTCGAGACCAAATTAAATCAACTTTCTTCATAAATCCTCAATCTTTTCCCTATTTGCAATTCCTTATTTTTAGTCAACTCAATCAAATTCCTTAAACGAACTTGTTGCTTCCTTGTTTTCCCGATTTATCCTTATTAAATTTTACGTACGATATTTCGTTTTATCCACATTTATCAAATCCGAATCAACCATCTTATGAATCCATTAACATATAATAATGTCATACAATATGGAAATCATAAGGAATATCATACAAAAATTGCGGATCTCACAATCTCCCCCACTAAAAGAATTTGGTCCTCCAAATTAGAACCAAATCAATCGGTAAACAACTCCGGGTACTTCTCCTGTATCATGCTCTCTAGCTCCCAGGTAGCTTCCTCCGGAGTGTGATACTGCCACTGGACCTTCACCAAGGAGATCGTCTTGGATCGCAATACCTTCTCCTTCCTATCCAAAATTCGAGCCGGTCTCTCAACATATGTCATACTGTCACTGAGCTCTAACGGCTCGTAGTGAATCACATGTGACGGATCTGGATGGTACTTCCAAAGCATAGAAACGTGGAAGACACTGTGTACACCTGCCAACTCTGGTGGCAATGCCAATCTATAGGCCTTATCTCCACTTGCTCCAGAATCTCAAAGGGTCCAATAAAACGAGGGCTCAGTTTACCTTTCTTACCAAACCTCATGATACCCTTGGAAGGAGAAACTCTCAAAAACACCAACTCACCCTCTGCAAACTCTAGTGGTCTGCGTTTCCTGTCAGCTTAACTCTTCGGTCGGCTCTGAGCTGTCCGCAATCTATCACATATCAATCTGACATCCTCAGTAGCCTGTTGAACCAAGTCAGGAGCAAATAACAGTCTGTCACCAATCTCTTCCTATCCAATAGGGGAACGACATCTGTGACCATACAGTGCCTCATACGGTGCCATCCCGATACTCGAGTGATAGCTGTTATTGTAGGCGAACTCGGCTAATGGTAAATGATCATCCCAAGAGCCTCCAAAATCCAGCACACACGTTCTCAACATATCCTCCAGAGTCTGTATAGTCCTCTCTGACTGACCATCTGTCTGAGGATGGAAAGCGGTGCTAAATCTCAACTGGGTCCCCAACGCTTCCTGAAAGTGTTCCCAAAAATCGAAAGTGAAGCAGGCATCCCTATCAGAAACAACGCTTACTGGAACGCCATGTAGCCTGACAATCTCTCGAACAAATAAGTTTGCCAACGTACTCAGAGCATCTGTAGCTCTCATAGCTAAGAAATGGGCGGACTTTGTCAGTCTATCCATAATCACCCATATGGCATCGGACCTCTGCGGGTCCTCGGTAATCCCATCACAAAATTCATGGTGACATGCTCGCACTTCCATGTCGGTATTGGTAGAGGCTGCAATAATCCTACAAGCTTCTGATGCTCTACCTTTACCTGCTGACAGACAAGACATCTCGCAACATACTCTGCTATGTCTATCTTCATCCCAGACCACCAATAATCTCTCCAGAGATTCTAATACATCTTCGTACTCCCCGGATGTACTGTATATCGCTGAGTGAGCCTCTGATAAAATCATCATCCTGATCTCAGGATCCTCGGGAACACATATCCTACCGCGGAACCTCAGTAATCCATCAGTACTCATACAAAATCTGTATCTGCACCTGCCTGTACCTGCCTCATCAACTAAATACATCCCTGATCACTCTGCTGAGCCTACTGGATACGATCAATCAACTCTGGGTCCAATATCAGGCTCGCAATGATCTCGAATCTGTCAATCTCAAGGGGTGCTATGTCTAAACTGAGGCTCGCGAACTGCTCTAATAGGTCATATTCCCGAACCATTATAAATGATACCAACCCTAGGCTCTTCCTGCTCAAAGCATCAGCAACTACATTAGCCTTACCTGGATGGTATAATATCTTGCAATCATAATCCTTCAGGGGCATTAAACGTTAATATCTTAGAAAAGTAATCTAACACAACTCGATTGGCAACCAACCAATCCATTCCTAGTATGACATCGAAGTCTCTCATATACATCAAAATAAGGTCTGCTGACATTTCTTTTTCCCTGACTTTCAACTTATAGTCCCTGACTACTTACTCTACTAGCTGACTAGTGTTTATGGGGGTAAGTATTAACAATTTACTACTCAGAGGAATAGACTTTACATACTTAGACAATTTACATGCAAATGAAGGCGATACGAATGAATGTGTGGCACCAGGATCAATCAAAACATATGCTTCTAAATAAAAGATCAGGATGGTACCTTTCACCACATCAGACGACTGATCTGTCGTATCCTGGTCCAAAGCATGAACTTGCCCTGTACCCATCACTTGCTTCCCTTTCTCTTTAGCAGTAGCTCTCCTCCTCTGAGCAGGAACCTGAACTAGAGCTCTCTCCAGCTCCTTGCCCTTCTGTGGGGTAATGTCTTGTCTCTCTGGGAAATCTCTCATCACATGCCTTGGCCTCCCACATCGATAACATACTATAGTAGTAGCTATAGGCATTTAAATCGTTTCATTTAAAACGCAGTATAAAATAACCCAAAGGGGTTAAACATCTCATAATTCAATTCCAAACTCATAAAACAATTCATTAAAATTCATTATAAAACTTCGGTTATAAAACCACCCTTCTTTCAGGGTCACGTATCATAAAATCATAAAATCGGGGGCCTGACCCCTCCCTTGGTCTACCCTGGTCTATCGACCAATAGTTATATCATGTGAGACAAGTAAGTGACTATCAGTAACAACATAGGACTATGGTCATAACCTCGTGATCCCTAGCAACATGGTACCTAGTGTCCGGGGTATCACACCTGAAACAAGAGGTGGGTCGGTCCTACCCCGCCAGAACAGCATAACATCAGGATTGCGAGGGCAAGGCTTGCTACCTCGTGGCTAATGCCACTGCACTCCAACAATCCCTACGGTACAGCGTACTCCGCGTGACATACACGGTACAATGTACTCTGTGAACCCAAGCTCACTCAGGGGTGCCTGCAATAGGTCTTATCCACCCATATCATCCATGTCTCAGTATGTACGTGTGAGCATATCATCTCACTGTGACACACAGTCTACAGGAGGCTCCAACACGACTATATGCATGTCATATAAATCCCTGTGCGAGCGAAGCTCTAGCACAGGTCCATGCATATTCATGATATCTGAAAACCTCGTGCGAGCGAAGCTCTAGCACGGTTTCATAAAAATCAGTAAAATCTGCGTACGAGTAGCACTCCAGTACGACTTTAAAATGAGTTATAAATCCATATAAAATCATGTGTGCAAACAATGCTCCAGCACGAATGAATGCTCAAGTAAATCAAAACTTCGTACGAGCAACGCTCCAGTACGGCTTTATGCATAAATACATCAAATCTCGTGCGAGTTACACTCCAGCACGGCTTTTATGCAATATCATATTAAAACTGGATGCGAGCTAAGATCCAGCACCTCTCATGCATGTCAAATCATTAACACTAGTGCGAGCAATCGCTCCAACACTTTTTTATGCATATCAAGTCAAAATAAATCAAAACATGTCAAAATAGAGTGCGAGCTAGGCTCCAGCACTTCTCATGTATTTCACAAGAATAAAAATCAGTGCGAGCAACCGCTCTAGCACATTTCATGCATATGATGTCACACAAGTCGATCCGAGCAACCGCTCAAGCACATTTTATGCACACTCTCAAACACAGATATAGTGCGAGCTATGTGCCGACACTATTTGTTTCCATATAAACTTGATAGTTGGCCGTTTTTCAAAGAAATTTCATTTAAATATAAATAACACCTACGTAGTGTTATCTTGTAAAATTTATGCAATTATTGACCAATCTACCGATTTACTTTGCTTAAAAACCAATAAAATTCCTTAATTCAGAAAATTCCTTAAATCATTCATTTCATGCATGTCATGTTTTCACCATCCTTACGTGAACTTCCCTCAATAGGGGTAAAATAGACTTTTACCTATTCCGAGTCTTTAAAATCTTTAAACCATTTTTCGGGCCTTTACACATAATCAGGATATACATACATATTCAGTTACAGAAAAGCTATTAAAATATGCGTAGATACCTCTAGCTACTCACACAATTCCCTTACCTCATTTTTCTATACAGTCTGACCTTTTCCACTGATATCTCGTCACGCAGTTCGATTTGCTCCGAATCCAATCTCTGGAACTGCGGATAAATGTTCATCAAGTCAAATACAATATATGTAATTGTATTTCATATTTTCTGGGCTTAATTTAAATCATTGGGTTCGTTTACCCATATTGGGACCGATTGCACCATAATGGGCCTTAATCGACCTTAAGCTCGTTTTCTCACTTACTATTCACATTATTGAGGCCTATTGGGCTCATTGGGCCCACCAGTATTTATTAAGTCTCGTTCTAAACTCTCGAATAGCTTATTTTAATATTTACGATAATTTATCCCAATTTCTAGAATTTAATTCATTTAATGCGAAAATTAAATCCGTAATTTATCTAACATGTATAACGATGCAAAATTGTCGTAAATAAGGGTTACTTACCCGTGATTCATGATAGTACGCAAATCGAGGCTATCTCTAGCTCTCGGTTGACATGAATTGTCGAACTACACAATTAAATATTTTTCCAGGTAAACTTTTAGTCGAATATTAAGCAAATTAAATATTTCAAAATTTAAATCGGTCGATTTGACCGCTTACTTACCCGTAGCTCCATTGCATCACTGAAATTTTTTCTAATTTTTCCTCCTTTCTTTTTCCCTTTTTTCTCTTTCTTTTCTTTTCTTTTTGGCTGAACCGATTCGGTCCGGTTCAACTCGGTTCGGTCTAGCAGGTTCAGTCCGGTTTGGCCCAACGGTTCAGTCCGGTTCAGGCATCATTTCCCCGTTACGGCATCGTCCGACCGGTTCTTGGTGCCTCACCACCGTCGTTCGACGCACCATCGCTTGGGTTTCCAAAATCGGGCCTCGGGTTGGACTAAATCAGCGTCGATGGCCGTCGATTGAAGCTTCTCTCCCGCGGCTATTCCTCCTTCAATCTGCTCTCCCCAACGCCGGTGGGGCGCGTCGTCGGTGCCTAGTGGGTCACGGGGTCGCTGGTGCCCTTTTCCAGCCCTTTGTTTGCCGTTGGGTTACCGGTGGTGGCCGTCCAGTGGTCCTTCTTCCTCGTCGATCTTCTCGATTTTGGTTTCGCGTTTTGTTTTCTCTCTCCCCTATATTTTTCTTCAGTTTTCGCTAACTTTTCCATATTTCATTTATTTTCTTTTTTTATTTAATTTATTTTTTATTTATAATTAAATTTTATTATTATTTTATTCATTAAAATAATAATAAAAATCCTAAAAATATCCCAAAAATTCATATTAAATTCATTTAATCCGTAAATGAATTTATCAGTCCGATTTTGCCTTTTCGGTATATTTTTTGATTGTTTTCGGGATAATTTCTCGAGGTAAAAATTCTGATTAATTCCAATAAATTCATATCTTGATCAATTTAACCCGAAATTTAATTATTTCTTCTTTATTGATCAAGATTTCTCATTCCCATATTTTTAATTAAATTTTCTTGTCCCGATTACTTCTGAATTTTGGTCTTTTGATCGTTTTACCCTTCACGTGTTCAGGAATACCATTTAAATCCTTTTTGCATTTTTAAATGCACTCAAAAATTTCTATTCATTCAATTTGCTCTTACGATAAAAAAATTGGGTCTTACAATTTTACCCTTCACAGGGGTATTTTGGCCATTTGCCCATCCGGGGCACTAAAATTCTTATCTTAAATCTAGACCCTTCAGACAATTTTAGGGAATGTAAATGATGTCAAAATTGCGTAAAGTTACCTCTAGCAGTCTATAAAATTCCCTTACCTGGAATCACGCGCAAGCTTATCTCATCTCGCCAATACCAGGTCTCTCAGTCCAAATTCGCTCCAATCAAGTCTACAGAGCTGCATATAACCACGTATTTGGGTCAATTCTAATATACTTATCAGTATTTCACTTTTACTGATCGAATCTAAAGTATTGGGCCTGTTTTACTTTATTGGGCCCGATTGCACCTTAATGGGCCTCGACCCATTTTCAGCCCGTTTCCACTTATTAAATCCCCTCTTCGGGTCTACTGGGCTCATTTGACTTACCAATACTCATCGGACTTCGTTTCAAACTCATTGGATAGCCGGTATATCATTTACGATAATTACGTTAAAATTCTGAATACAATGCCTTTTATGCAGAATTAATCCGTAAAATAATCTTAACTCTGCATTAAAGACTCAAATTGTCATAATTGAAATGTACTTACCCAATACAATGCGGGGTACGAAAATTAGAGCTCAATCGGCTCTCGTTCGGGCTCTATCGTCGAACTGCACCATTAGATTAATTCGGGTTAATTTTCTATCAAATATAATTTAAATAAATTTCTCGAAAATCAAATCAATCACTTTTGACCTCTTACCGACTTACCCGAAGTTCGGTGTATCTTCGAAAATCTTCCTTTTTTCTTTCTTTTCCTCTCTTTCTTGGCTGAACCGATTCGGTCTGGTTCAGCCCGGTTCAGACTGATCGGTTCAATCGATTCAGTCCGGTCCGATTTTCTTCTTCGCCGTTTGGAGCTCTGCTGGTCAGTGTAACGACCCTTGACCCTTGAAAATCGGAGGAATTTTTATTTTGAAACTTCGGTTTACAACTTAATCATTTATTTACTTAGGCTGTATTCCTGTTCAGTGTCAATCCTTAAAAATATTTCATTTAATTTATCCTTATACAGATTTCATCCCGACACATTATTTTCAATAAATGTTTGAGCATACAAATAGTCTGGTATAAAGATAAGAATGAATACCTCACGCATATACAAAAGGTAGTCTGGGGAAGCTCATATCCGCCAGCCTACGTCGTCTACGCAGCATTTATTAGTTGTAATTCACTGCAGAAATCTGAGAGGTAGAGGGGTGAGCTTTTGGGGAAAAGCCCAGTAAGGTAATACTCTTAAAGCAGTTCTGATATATAAAAACCTTTAGAATTGTTCATAGAATGAAACTTAATGCCATTCATAAATTGTCATTTCATGCATAATTGTTATAAAGCATGTGTGCCTTTAAAACAAATAACATGCTTAACCATTTTACAACTTTTCATAAATCATTTCGTAAGCATATCATACATATTTCATAATCATTTCATAAACATCTCATGCATGTTTCATAATCATTTCATAAACATCTCATGCATGTTTCATAATCATTTCATAAACATCTCATGCATGTTTCATAATCATTTCATAAACTCTCATCATAGTCGATTTTATAATTAAAATCGAGGAGACTAGGCTTAACTAAGTCATGCGATATGTGTCATTCTCCGTAGAGAGTCGTCATACCTATGGTCATGGTAAGTGGGCTGTAGACTGGATCAGGGTCGTACAACCATTTCGTAAAATATGGGTAGTATCCATCTTACTTACTTTCACTAGCACTTAGCTAAGACACGGGCACCAAAGGCACTCTCCGTGTGGGCAACATAATTGCGTGCTGCGCGGGCACGAGATACTACCGAAACATCATCATAAACCACCAATAGCACGACATCTTCCACACATGTCGAGTCAAGTGCTAAAGGGGCCTACGTACCGGCACCCAAGTGGTGGAGCCGGAACACCACAAGAAGTAACCATGCATGAAGCCTATAGTCTCAAAACATCTTTTCTCTTTTCGTAAATGCTTTTGAAAACGTCGAAAGTTCCATTTCAAAGCATAAATATGGGTTTTCGAGCCGTCATAAAACTTTCATGCATTTTCATAATTCGAAAGTTTATTTCATAAACATAGATGTTCTAGCGAACATTTTGTAAAACGAAATCATGTTTTGTAAACAGTTTCGTAAGTATGGAAGCATTAGTAAAACATTTCAAATCAAATGCTCTTTCATAAAATCATTTCTCAGTGAAACAAGAATGCAATATCAGAACTAGGTTCAATAATACCCCTTACCTCGATTTATCAGGTATCTCGAATTCGAACAGTGACGTCTCCTAGTACCTCCTTTAATCCCTTCTACAATCACCTACACCGAAATTGTAGACTTAGCACCCTATTCATGCGAATTGCGTTAAAATTGTAATTTATCGTTGCTATTGCGTGTGTACGTATTATTGTATATCCTTAGGCCAACACGCACATTTATATATTTCTTCACTATTTATATATTTGCTCCTACAAGTATTAACATATACCTTTATTATATACATCCACATGTATACGCGCATAAATATATATTTATATATATATATACACTCCTATATGTATATATATATATACTTTTATTGTTTTCATGTTTTCCTATCTCATATATATACATTCTTTGTATATACATATACTTGCACACATTCACCTTTCATACCCCCCCTACATGTATATGCACCTAAATAATATATATATATATATATATATATATATATATATATATATATATATATATATACACTCCATTATATATATATATTATCATTGTTTTCCATTTTTCCTTATCACCTATGCATACATATTTTTTTGTATAAATACTAGCATACCCAATTCATTATATACACCTATTTGTACATGTACCTAAATAAATAAATATACATATATATATTTAAATAATTATTCCAAAAATTAAATTGGTTCATTTGACCACTTACCGACTTACCCGGAGCTCGATTACATCATCGAATTTTTCCCATTTCTTCTTTTTTCTTTCTTTTTTTTTCTGGCTGAATCGATTCGGTCTGGTTCAGATCGATCCGGTTCAGCCCGGTTCAGTCTCGGTCCAACTTTCTCCCTCGCCGTTCGGGGCTTTTCCGGCCAGTTCTCCGTCGGCTTCCACCTCCAGCTTGTCCGCGGGGTAGTCCGGTGCATGGATTTGGGGTCGATTTCGCCAAAGCTCGTCGGAAAGTAGCCGGTCCAGCCTCTTCTCTCCTCCGGCGTTGGTACCCAATTTTTTTTTTGCGCCTTTCGGCGGCGTTTCAGGCCGATCTGTGCCTGGATCGACGTCGCAAACGTTCCCCTCTGGCCGGTGGTGGGTCGCTCCTCCTTCCCCCGGCCACCGGTCACCTCCTTTTCCTCTTTTTCTCTCTTTCTCTCTCGGTCTCTCTCTCCCTCTCTTTTCCCTCGTCGGCTGCATCTTCTTCTCCCTCTTCCGGCGCCGGTGCTGGCCTCCGCTGCTTCCTCTCGCCGGTGGCAGCCTCCGATCGGTGGGCAGAGGCTCGGCTCCCTCGCTGCCTTTGCTCCCCTCTTCATTGTTTCCTTTGCAAACAGAATCGCAACTCGTGATTCTGTTTCTATTCTTCTTTTTTTTAATTATTATTATTATATATATTATATATATTATATATTATTTAGTTATATATTTATATTTATTTATTATTTATTTTATTTTATTTTTTAAATATTATATTATATTTTATTAAAATATAATATAATATATAATATACCCAAAATATTTAAATATATATATTTAAATCAATTAAATATATATATATATATTTATCTTATTTATTTCTCGGGTATTTTATTATTTTATTTATTTTATATCAGACTTACAATTTTATTTCCACTTGTACGTTTTTTTTTTACGAACCAATTTATAGGAAAATTTCGGGGATTTACAGTCAGTTCTTCACCGGCTTCCGTCTCCAGCAGCTCCGCGGGGTAGTTCGATTCATGAATCTGGCCTTGGTTTCACCAATGGTGGCCGAAAAGTGGCCGGTCCGGCCTATTCTCTCTTCCGACGTCGATGCCTTTCTCTTTTCTCGCCATTGCCAACGCTAGCCGTCGTTTCCCAAGCCGTTTTCGCCACCGATCGCATCGCCTGCACTTGGGGAACCATCGACTAAGGTCAGTTGGGACTAGATCGGTGCCGGCTTGCCAAATTTCTCTTCTCTCCCTCGTCGGTTTCTCCCCCTCGATTCGTCGTTCTCTGGAGATTTCACTGTGCGTGGGTGTGCGGGTCGGCTTCCTGGGGTGCCGATCGCTCTTCACCATCCGCCTCCTCGCCTCTTCCGTAGGTGGTTTCGTCGAAGCCCAGAGAAACCGTTCCCTCGGTTTTGTCTTCTTGACGCTTCGTTTTTCCTTTCTTTCTCAATTTTACGCTTTCCATTTTATTTTATTTTATTTTTATAATTTATTAATTTATTATTTTATTCATTAAAATATTATATTTTACCAAAATATCTAATAATTATATATTTTATTATAAAATTAATTTATTTAATTTATTTAATCTATTTTTCCATTTTCCCGGTATATTTTCTCCGTATTTTTGAGATATTATCCCGAGTGACTTTTCGATAAATCTTTATAATTCCGGATCTTGATCAATTAGACTCGAAATTCGATAATTTCTCCTTCATTGATCAAGATGTCCTAAAACCCTATTTTTAATTAAAATTTTCTTTTCGAATTTATACCGAATTTTGGTCATTTGACCGTTTTACCCTTCTACACGTTCGGGACCAATTTAGGCCGACTTTCCTTCTTGGACCCACTATAATTTCTCATTTAAAATTCGTATCTCTATCCGAACCATTCAAATCTCATAAATTTAATTTGAAATTCCTTAAATGTCCGTTTTCAAATTTTACGTACGTTCGACTACTTCATTCATATTTATATTATCAAAATCATCCGTCTTATGATTCCATTAACATATAATAATATCCATACAATGTGTGAATCATAAGGAAATATGATAAAAATCGGGTCTTACATAATCTCCCCCACTTAAGAAATTTGGTCCTCCAAATTAGAACTAAGTTAGTTTGTAAATCACTCCGGATACTTCTCACATATCATATTCTTAGTCTCCAACTCCTATTTAAATTCCTCCGAAGTGTAATACTACCGAAGGACTTTTATTTAGGGAGATCATCTTAAACCTCAACACCTTCTCTTTCTTGTTTCATACTCGAATCTCATTATACCTTTAGAGAGAGAAACTTCCAAACACATTGATTCACACTCAATGAATCCTCACGATCCCCATCTCTTGTCAGCATAGCTTTTCTATTAGTTCTGAGGTGTTCTCATTCTCTCACAATCAACTGAACACCCTCAGAGGTTTATTATACTAGATCGGGAGCAATTTTCTATCTGCCACCCACTTCTTTCTATCCATTTGGAAAAGTAACCCTTACGGCCAAACAATGCTTCACACAATGTCATATCGATACTCGAGTGATAACTATCGCTGTGGGCAATTTAGCTAATAACAAATGATCATTCCAGGAGCTTCTAACATCAATTGCACATGTTCTCATCATATAATCCAGAACCCGTACAGTCCTCTTTGACTGACCATCTGTATGAGGATGGAACGCTATGCTCACACTCAACTGGGTTCCCATGGCTTCCTGAAACATGTTCCCAAAAGTGGGAAGTGAAGCGGGAATCCCTATCTGATACAATACTCCCTGGAATGCTACCTATTGTTCCATAATCTTCTAACTTATATAAATCTGCTCACGCACTCAAAGTATCTAAGGCTTTCATAACCAAAAAGTGGGTAGACTCAATCAATCTATTGACCATCACTCAAATAGCCTCGTGATTCTTGCGGTCCTCTATAAACCATTACGATATCCATGGTACTTGCTCCCATTTCCATGTCGATGTAGGTAGAGGCTGCAATAATCCTGCAGACTTCTAGTGCTCTACCTTAATCTACTGACATATGAGACACTTCGCCACAACTCTCCAATATCTCTCCCATGCTTGACCACCAATACTCTTTTTCAAAAATTCTGATATATTTTATTTTTCAGTGAATGCACTGTATATCACAATTAGTGAGCTTCTGTCATAACATTATCTCATCAACTGTGGTCCTGGGGAGCACTTATACTGTCTCTGAACCTCAGTAAGCCATCATCACTCACTGTGAGCTCTGTCACTATACCCTTCTGAATCTGACCCACATTATCGACACCCTGCCGATCATCACGTTAAGCCTGTCAAATCCGGTCACTCAGATTCGGTTCTACCAGGCTAGCTGTCACACAATCACTGTCATCATCAGAAGGGATCACATCACTACTGAGGCTCACAACTGCTCTAGTAGCTCACACTCCCTGACCATCATAAGTGATACCATCCCGAGGCTCTTTTTGCTCAAAGCATCAACCATTATATTAGCCATTTCCTGGGTGGTACAATATCTCACAATCATAATCTTTTAGAAGCTCAAACCCTCTTTGTTATTTCATATTCATTTCTTTTTATGAAAACAGATACTTGAGACTTTTATGATTAGTGCATACCTGAAATTTTTCACTGTAAAAATAGTGGCACCATACCATCGGTGTATTACTATGGCTACCAACTTTAAATCATGGGCCGGATAGTCCTTTCATGGTCCTTGAACTATCTGGATCCATACTTGACTATCATCTCATTTTTTTTCAACACATAGCCTAATCTTGGTTTCAAGACATTCATGTACCCTGAGAAACCTCTTAATCTGTTGGGTATGGTGAGAATAAATGCGATGGTCAGTTCATACTTCAATACATTAAAACTCCCGTCACGTTTATCATCCCATTCAAATACCACTTTTTTTTCTAAGTTAAACGTGTAAACAAAGTAGTCTATTTCGAGAACTCTCTACAAATCATTTGAAAAAAAAAACAATTTTCAATTGTTACTTATGATTTTCCCTAGACTTTAAATACACCCAAAATATCATCAATAAGGATGATAACAAATTGGTCTAGGTAAAGTTTAAATACCTCATTCTTTATGGCCTTAACGAGTACAAAGAATTGTCTTGGGCACATCTACATTCCAATAAATATTTCAATCAGCCATATCCTTGACCTATGTACGCATAAATGTATAATGTCATTTCAAAATCGCTTCCATTCAAGATACTAACCTACATCACTTCCTTTTTCTTATATTAACGACTTTTATAAAATTTTAATTTTTAAAACTTCATGATTAATCGAATTCTATATTTCTTTATCATACAAGTAAAGGTACCCTAATTTTGAACATATATATATTACGACTGTCGATTTCAATTTATAAGTTGTGTATACTTTTAGACGCTGTCAAGTCTTCAGGCGGTAGGTATTTTGAAATACCTTTATTATCCCTCAAACTTAACCACATGGACTGGTTATGGATATATCTACCCATTATCCTTGGTCGCAATTCATATTCACTATATATCGCTTAATCCAAATTACTTTACATATCAAAGATATTCTTACCTTGCATACGCCTCTTATTCCAATATATCTTGTATTCAAGATCTATCACATCTCAAAGTTTATCTCTTTTCGTATATCAATTATAACAAAACTCTTTCATTACTTGTTAAAACTTACTGTACACTTTTCTAGGGTGAAACATCTCTATCTTAGAATAGCAATTTCAACAACATAGTTTGCAGCCAATCAATTTATTCCCCATATTACATCAAAACACTCATATTTCATAGAATGAGATTGGTCCGTATGTTCCTTTCCCCCACTTTTAACTTACAATCTCTACCGATATATTCAATTAGCAGACTATCCTTCATTAGGGTGCTAACTATTAGCATTTCGCCTAATGATATAGGCTTCACATATTTCACTAACTTATATGCAAATGACGATGATATGCATTAATGTGTAGTACCGGATCAATTAAAATAATTGCTTCAATATTAACAATTAAGATGGTACCTTACACCACATCAAATGAAGCATCAATAGTGTCCTGGTCCAAGGCATATACTCGCCCTCATTCAACCGCCTATTTCCGTGGTCACTACCACACATCCAACACTGCCCATTAGCAAGTCGAGGCCCTCCAATCCCAATATCCATGTAAACACTAAAATTAGATACATTGGGGCTTACCGATCATCTTACCCCATAACTCACTAACTCTAAATTTCCTACCAAATCGCCTCTTTCTCGCTTTGACATCTTTGTTATCCACTATTTCCTTTTTATCTCTATTTCGACCCTTATTGCCTTTCTCAAACTCAGAGGTATGCAATTTCAAATCTTATTCACCTATTGTGATTTGCGCACTGCCTCGTCATATGTAGTGATATTTAACTGGGCCAATCAGACTCTGATAGACGATCTGAGTTTTTCCATGCTTTCAGACCTTCCGATTCTCACTGTTCATAATGTCGAATTATACCCACCTAGGGATGTAAATTAAGATTCATACTCGTCGATTAACCTGTTCCTTTAGGTCAGAGTAAGGAACTCTATCCGTAAATTCCTCTGAGCAATGTTCAAAATATATTGTCTCTGTGCATCCAAAATTATCTCTCATATTAGTCCTAGATGTCTAACTCTTAAAATGGGTCAAACGAATTTCCTCCCATGCTCTGCCTCACCTTCCAACATAAACGCATCGAGTCACTTTCTTGGTCTACATACACCGATAAAACCCATACAACTTCACTATCTCATTCACCCAGTCTTCAGTAACTATTGGTTTCTTTACTTCGCTAAATACCAGAGGGGTGTGAGAATCTCTATAGTCTAAGGCATCTATTCAGGCTTTACCCTGCCTATCCTCAACTACCTATATAGACTGAGTAAACAACTCTAAAATATTTTTTACACTCCACTCCATCCTCGTGAAGCGTGTCTCAATACTATTTGGTCTCTTTATAGGACCCTGTGGAGTATACTCAACATCAGTCTCCACCTCAACCTCCTAATGAGTCTCATGGGTTGACTCAGCACGACTAGCAGGCTCAGGCCTACGTCTATGGCCTCTGCCTCATGCTCTACCTCCTCTACTGCGACTGGTATTTGACATAATGCTTATATTCTTGCATTTACAACCATTTCTTAGTTAAAACCCATCTCAATATACACAATTGTATCTAACCAAGCATAGTAACACGGGGATTTCATTTCCTAATTACTGACACTGACACACATCAAACCAATTTCGCTCTGATACCACCAATTGTCACGACCCAAAAATCAGAGTAAATTTTTCATTTTTCTTTCATACTTACCTGTCATCTGATCGTGACCACACTCCACTAACAATTGGGCTGTGCGTCAATACCAGTCCCACCATTCATTCATCATATAACTTAAATCCTTATTAAAGGAAAGGTAAACACATTAGTTTTTCACTAATTCTTTCCCATTCATTTACAAGTGTTTACAGTGTCTATACATCCCTAAAAATTACTTACAAACATGTTATTGTGCTATTCTTATTTAGATACAATATGTACAAGTATATATGCCTCAAAATGATGGGCAACAGCGAATATCAGGAATGCAGTACTCAGTCGCCTCAAAGTCTACTAGAAGAAATCTGTGTGAGAAAATGAAAGGGGTAAGCATATCAAGCTCAGTAAGGCAATCCTACAAACAAGTAGGTAACCATACTACCTACATGAACGTGGTGCCATGCATAAACCACCCTTTCTCCACATAATTTCAAAACATATGCTATAATTCATGTTGTCATGTAAAACAAGTTCACATATGGATTTTAAATAGCATAAAAAACTCAACATGCAAATCCATTTAAATCATTTCATTCTCGTTAAAATTTCACAACACAGCCAGGACTCTACCCATCCCTCGGGTGTTCCTGACTCACATAAAATCATGAAATCATATGCTTTTCAAAGCAATAAACATGTGATTATACTCATATGCCACACGAATGAATGTCATGTAAAACCAGTTTACATCTATAAGACCCCGATTTTTTATGTAGATTATTCCTTATGATTTCTATTTGTACAAACATTTTATTATGTTGGTTGAATCATGAGAAGAGTATTTACTACAAGGAAATTGTAAGTAAAGTGGTTAAACACACATAAGCTACATAAAGGCCGATTAAGGGCTATAAGAGTCACAGGCTAAACCGAATGGATCTAAATCATTCTGATCAAAGAGAAGAACTTATGATGTGAAAATATAGAGAGCTCAAGAAGGAAAGTCAGTTTGATTTGGTCCCGAACACAAAGAGGTAGAGTAAATGCCAAAAGGGGCAAAACTGACCTTTTAAGCCGTTTGAGGTGTTTTAGGTATATTCACTTCCCGAAAATGGCCAAAACGTAAAGACGAGAGTGTGAATCATAAGTTATGACACTTTTAAAATTTTTGAGAAAAAGTCAACGCGGTCAATGGTCAAGAAAAGTCAATGGTAGTTAAGAAAAGTGGACTTTGACCATAGTTGACTAACCATGGTTAGAAATTAACCCAAGTATGGAGGAAAATTTGGGAAAAATAAATTTGGTCAGAATACAAGATATTCATCTCTCGAAATGAGAAAATTTTATTTGGATGAATTTCAGATTTAATTTAATGGTTAAAAACGCAATGGGCCAAAGTTGGAAATTTTAAAGCCCATTAAGGTATCATAAGTGTGGGCCGAATTTGGAAAGCCAATGGGCCTAATTGTTGGGCCAATATGTGGGCTCAATATTGAGACAATTGAAGGCCCAATAGGTAGTATAAATTTCAGCTCAAAAGCCCAAAGGAAAAGCCCAAACCAAAAAGCCCAATTGAAAGCCCATTTGAATAAGTTAAAAGCTATTAATGAAAGGTAGCAAAGTCCAAAATGATAACCATTACCTAAACTTTTTGGAAGTCAATTAAGGTGGCTGGATTTTAGCTTAATGACTAAGTAATGGACTTATAAATACCAGCCAACACATAATCATCTTCATCCTTTCATTTTCGGCAAAGTGAAGAAACCATAACCGAAAAGTTTTCCAAGCTTTCTCTTACTAGAAATCACTAGGATTTAGGCATATTCGAAACTTGTATTCTTCATGAAAGTTGTTCCAAATTGAGAGGAGAGTGACATATGTTGGAATTGGCTATCAAGGAGCCATAATGTGCAAACCGTGAGGCTTCAAAGTTTCAGCCAAGTGTGAACACAAATACTAGGTATAATTTCAAGCTTCCAAATTCATATATGTTAATCTATGAGTTATATGGAGTTGATTAGTATATATTTTATGGATTGAAACACATGAGAACACCATGAACATGTGATGGTCAAAAGTTGGTATATGAGTTTTGATAAATACCCATGTGATTTTAAGACATGTATAGGTTGATATGCATGTATACATGATTATGACATGGTTAGTTATAATCAATTTGTTCATATGGATGGTTGTATGATATGGCACATAAGGTATTTGATAAAATACCAACATGAACTATAGGAAAGGTTTAAGACATGTCAACTAAGTGTTTGTGGAAATGCCTAAGTGAATTGGCTAGCAAATGGCCATAAGTGGCGTGATGTGGCATGACCGGCGGCATGATGGCTCTCGACCACATGCCGTGGCCAAGAATGCCAATGAGCTAAACCAACTTGGTTTCGACCCAATGAGGTGTTATGGGCCTCGGATAAGCCCAATAAGAGTTGGTGGGCCCTACAAGCCTAATAGACCCCCGACAAAAATGAATAGTAAAATGAGAATGAGCTTAAGACAGTGTTAGGCCCATTAAAAGTGAACGAGCCCATTAAGTGAAATAGACTGTATTAAATTTGTAATACAGTAGGAAAAGTACAATTAACCTGATGAATGGTTATTTACAGCTCTGGAGTTTACATTGGGAGCTGATCGGACTGCGAGATTGAGTAGCACCGAGAAAGTGAGGTCACTTGACGTGATCCAAGGTAAGGGACTTTTGTGAGTAGTTAGAGATACCTGCACATATTTTTGTCTGCTTTTACATTCACTTAAGAACCTTGAGGGTCAGAGAAAGTGAATAATAATTATTGTGACTCGATAGTGATAAATTACGATTTTGCCCCTAGTTAGAAAAAAAGTCAATTTTTGGGAAAAGTTGTAAAAAGCATGGAAACCACCATTTTGAGTGTTTTACTGCTGTTTAGCAGAAGAATAAATAGATGGACTAAATGTTTTAAGGTTGATGTGAATTAAGCACACTTTATAGTGCTGATTTTGATGTTTTGAAAATCATCCCTTTTTAAAGAGCCATCTATCGAATTATGTGAGAATAGATCGTGCTAGAGCACAGCTCGCACTTGATTTCATATATTTTCCACATATATTAATGCCGGATTGTGATTCACACTAGATTTCCATGACATGCATAATAGAGTGCTGGAATTATTACTCATATTTAGTTTTATATGATATATGCATGAGAGAGTGCTGGAGCGATTAGCTCGTACTCGAATTTTACATGAGATACATGACAGAGTGCTAGAGCGTTGCTCGTACTCGATTCTTCATGATTTATACATGACTAGTACTTGAGTTATTTCTTGTACTTGATTTGATGAGTTTTGTGCATAGCATGGTACTGGAGCTATTGCTCGTACTTGATTTGAAACATGAACTATGCATGACCTAGTTACTGAAGGTTTACTTGCACTAGAGTTTAAGTTTGTGATGTGAAACAGTGTTTGAGCGGAGTGTAGACTGTGAGTCGCGCTCAAAGGCGCGCACTGGATTTTATGTGATATATAACACATGTTGAAAAACCATGCTTGATTTCCTCGTGTAGACTGAGTGTCACACTATGAGATGTTCGCATGTGGATTTAGAGACGTGGCATTTATTTTCCATAGTATGAGGGCTAAAACCTATGGCAGGCACCCCGACTATGAGGAGAGGGTCCACGGGTGTACTTTGTATCGTGCGAGTGGCATGGAGTACATTGTACCTTGTGTTGTTGTGGAGTTGAGGAGTTTATAGCTGGCGATTATGATGGACTGACCCCCCCTCTCGTTTTAGCAGTGATAACCCGCACACCGAGATCTGTGTTGCCTGAAATTTTACCATTATAGGATATGGCCATAGTCCAAGAGAGTATTGCATTTAGCCACTGAGTCTCGCATGATATATCACCTGTTTTTCATGATACGGTTAGACATGAGGGATGGGTCGGAAACCAGTTAATGTGTTGTGAATGATTGAAATGCCATATTTACTGTGATTTGAATATAAATGGCATGATTTATCTAAAGGCATTATGAAATTATAAAGATGCATTGTTTTGCACGAAATGCCTATCTTTTGAGAACTCAGCATGATTTTGTATATGGGATTTAAATCGGTACAATTATATATATATTTTAAAATTCATTCTTTTGTAGTGAGTTAAGAAAATAATATTTCCAAGGCAAAGCATTATTTTCAGTAGATAGTGTGGATATCTACTTGCTTGCCTAATTTCCTTACTGAGCTGTGAGCTCACCCCTTTTTCCCCCCTCTCTACAGAGCCTATGTAGTAGATAGAATGCGACTGAGGATTTGAATTACTTGTGTCCACTGCACTCCCATCGAGCAAAAGGTATACATACACACGTACGATTTTGGATCTGAACATATAAACAGCACAGTGATGTAAAACGTATGTAATATGGGTGATGTATTTGTATTTATTATATGTGAGCTCACTATGAGACAAAAGTAGTTACAGTCCATGGATAGTTATATTGACATATATGAATGATAAGATAATGTGGAAGAGGTGACTAATGCCGAATCATAGCCCGACCATCGATAAGGAGAAAGGTGAGTTAAAAATGTGAAAATTTGTAGTGGTTTGGTTAAGTCATGAAGGGTCGTGACAACATCACGCTTGGGTTTAAATAGCATGGAAAATAACTTCATGCAAGTTCAATTTAAAACCCAGTTTCATTCTCATCGAAATCACATCTCAGTCAAGATCCAACCCCTCTCTCGGGTGATCCAGACTCACCCAAAAGTTCATAAAACATGATTTTCAAAACATCAAGTAACAACGTGCGAGACTTGGCGCTATATATATATCTAAGGCAAATAACCAGGAGTATTAGCCATATACTCGTGATCCCACTGCTACACGGATCCTGTGTGCGGGGTCTCACCACTATCGAGAACCATCCCGGGAGGTGGGTCAGTCCATCCCGTCGGTCTTGTCTGATATCTCACATCCGAAGATGCCACTCGCATCCGAAGATGCCACATAATCAATCCCAACATGGTACAGTGTACTCCATGCTACTTGCACGGTACAACGCGCTCCGTGGACCCATATCTCATATCCATAATCGTGCCTGTCTCAAACGCATGTGCGAGCATATTTAATCGGCGTGACACACAGTCTACCCGATGGTCTAAGCATGGCTCATCGCATGTCTCATAAATCAGTTCGAACGATGCTCCAGCACTCTCAAAAATCAAGGAAAATCTCGTGCTAGCAAAGCTCCAGCACACGTTTCATAAAATCTCATAAGATCTAGTACGAGCTAAGCTCCAGTACTCTGTCAAAATCATGTAAAACTAGTGCGAGCTAGGCTCCAGCACTGTGTCATAAAAAACAAGTGAAAATCTGGTGGGAGTTAGATTCTAGCACCTTGACACGAAAATCATATGAAAATCTGGTACGAGTTAGACTCCAGCACCTATCCATGTAAAACTCTAGTGCGAGCCCTTGATCCAGCAGAAATGCATGTATCACACAAATCAAAACTCGTGGGAGCTGAGCTCTAGCACATCACACTTTCATAAAATCACATAGGCAGCTCTGTTATCTCAAAACAATTTCCACAAGAAATCACATTGTTAAAAATATGCAATTATGTGCATTTTATTTAAAAGTTAGCCAGCCTACCCATGTATGTGTCAAAACACCTCAAAAACTAGCAGGAACCTCTTGTTCTTGCTCTTCCAAACTTTTCCTAATTTTGAAAATTATACCCTTCACAAGGGTATTTTGGTCATTTGCCCATTTGGGGTACTAAAATTCTTATCTTAAATCTAGACCCTTCAGACAATTTTAGGAAATGTAAATAATGTCGAAATTGCTTAAAGTTACCTCTAGCAGTCCGTAAAATTGCCTTACCTGAAATCACGCTCAAGCTTATCCCGTCTTGCCAATATCGGGTCTCTTAGTCCAAATTCGCTCCAACCAAGTCTACGGAGCTGCATATAACCACGTATTTAGGTCAATTCTAATATACTTATCAGTATTTCACTTTTACTGATCGAATCTAAAGTACTGGACCCGTTTTACTTTATTGGGCTCGGTTGTACCTTAATGGGCCTTGACACATTTTCAGCCCGTTTCTACTTATTAAATCCCTTCTTCGGGTCTACTGGGCTCATTTGACTTACCAATACTCATTGGGCTTCGTTCCAAACTCATTGGATAGCTCGTATATCATTTACGATAATTACGTTAAAATTCCAAATACAATACCTTTCATGCAGAATTAATCCGTAAAATAATCTTAACTCTGCATTAAGGACTCAAATTGTCGTAATTAAAATGTACTTACCCAATACAATGCGGGGTACAAAAATTGGAGCTCAATCGGCTCTCGTTCGGGCTCTGTCGTCGAACTGCACCATTAGATTAATCCGGGTTAATTTTTGATAAAATATAATTTAAATAAATTTCTCAAAAATCAAATCGATCACTTTTGACCTCTTATCAACTTACCCGAAGTCCGATGTATCCCCAAAAATCTTCCCTTTTTTCCTTTTTCTCTTTTTTTCTTTTTCTCCTTTTTTCCTCTCTTTTTTCTCTCTTTCTTGGCTGAATCGGTTCCGTCCGATTCAGTCTGGTTCAAACCGATCGGTTCAACCGTTTCAGTCCAGTCCGATTTTCTTCTTCGTCGTTCGAAGCTCTGTCGATCGGTTCTTCACCGGCTTCCACCTCCAGCAGCTCCACGGGGTAGTTCGATTCACGAATCTAGCCTTGGTTTCACCAACGGTGGCCGGAAAGTGGTCGGTCCGGCCTCTTCTCTCCTTCGGCGTCGGTGCCTTACTCTTTTCTCGCTGTTGCCGATGCTGGCCGCCGTTTCCCAGGCCGCCGTTTCCCAGGCCGTTTCTACCACCGATTGCATCGCCTGCACCTGGGGAACCATCGGCTAGGGTCAGTTGGGACTAGATCAGCGTCGGCTCGACAGATTTCTCTTCTCTCCCCCGTCAGTTTCTCTCCCTCGATTCGCCGTTCTCCGACGATTTCACCGTGCGTGGGTGTGTGGGTCGGCTTCCTGGGGTGCCGATCGCCCTTCACCGTCCGCCTCCTCGCCTCTTCCCCTGGTGGTTTCGACGGAGCCGAGGAAAACTGTTCCCTCGGTTTCATCTTCTTCAAGCTTCGTTTTTCCTTTCTTTCTCAATTTCGCATTTTTCCATTTTATTTTATTTTTATAATTCATTATTTTATTATTTTATTCATTAAAATATTATATTTTACCAGAATATCTAATAATTATATATTTTATTATAAAATTAATTTATTTAATTTATTTAATTTATTTAATCTATTTTTCTATTTTCTCGGTATATTTTCTCCGTATTTTTGGGATATTATCTCGAGTGACTTTTCGGTAAATCTTTATAATTTCGGATCTTGATCAATTGGACTCGAAATTCGATAATTTCTCCTTCATTGATCAAGATGTCCTAAAACCCTATTTTTAATTAAAATTTTCTTTTCGAATTTATATCGAATTTTGATCCTTTGACCGTTTTACCCTTTTACACATTCGGGACCAATTTAGGTCGACTTTCTTTCTTGGACCCACTATAATTTCTCATTTAAAATTCATATCTCTATCCGAACCATTTAAATCTCAAAAATTTAATTTGAAATTCCTTAAATGTCCATTTTCAGATTTTACGTACGTTCGACTACTTCATTCATATTTATATGATCAAAATCATCTGTCTTATGATCCCATTAACATATAACAATCTCCATACAATGTGTGAATCATAAGGAAATATGATAAAAATTGGGTCTTACACTATGATCATTTTAAATGCATTTCTTACTAGGCTTTTTCCCGAAAGCTCACCCCTCTACCTTTCAGATTATTTGCAGTGATCTACAGATGCTACCTGCCGCGTACACGACGTAGGCTGGTGGATAGAGCTACCCTAGGCTACTTTTGTACACGCAGAGGTATACAATTGCATTCCTTTACCAGACACATTTTGTAAGCACAGACATATAGTAGAAATATTTTGTTAGGATGTAATTTGTAAGAAAACAAATGTAAAGAATACCTTTTTTAAGAATTAATCGTGGAGTACTAATCTTAGTTGGAACGAATACATGTTGGTTTGTTGATGCAAATTAGGAAGCATGTTTGATAGTTGTAGATATCTAGATGTAAGACTCGATTTTATTTAAAACACGAAATGAGAAAAAAATCAAATGAAGGATTGAAATGGTAGTCCCGAACACGTGCAAGGGTAAAATGGTCAAAAGACCAAAATTCGATATTTATTGTGACAAGAAAATTTAATTAAAAAATAATGAATTTGAGAATCTTGATCAATAACGAAGAAATAATTAAATTTCAGGTTAAATTGATCAAGATATGAAGTTATTGGAATAAACCAAAATTTTCACCTCGGGAAATTATCCCAAAAATAATCGAAAAATATACTCAAAAGACGAAACAAGACCGATAAATTCATTTATGGATTAAATGAATTAAATAAGAATTTTTAAGATATTTTTGGATTTTAATATTATTTTAATGGATTAAAATAATATTTTAAAAAATAAAATATAAATAATAAAATAAATGAAATGAAATTTTCGCGAAACGCGAACTGAAGAGGAAACGGACGCCGAGCTTCCCTCTACCTCACCGACGGCCTCACCGACGGACGGCCACTGGGAAGAGACGCCGAGGAAGCTAGACGAGAGCCGAGCCACCATCGGTCTAAAGGACCGATGAATGGAGGTGAACGACGATCGAGATAGGGGAAGAGAGAGAATCGAGAGGGGAAGAGAATTTCTCGACGACTGGCACCAATTCGGCCATGGCCACTACCAGCCGAGCGTTCCCCAGGCGCAGGCAGTGCGATTGGTGGCAGCATCGATCGGTAGAATAACGGCCAGTGCAAAAAAAGGTGGCCAAACAGAAAAGGCACCGACGGCGAGGAGAGAATAGCCGAACCCGCCACTTTCCAGCCACCTCGGACGAAATCGATCCCAAATCCATGCACCGGATGACCTCACAGAGCTGTTGGCGACGGAAGCCGACGGAGAATCGATCTAACCGGACTGAACCGGTTCAGCCAAAAAGAAAAGAAAGAAAAGAAAAGAAAATGAAAAAGGGAAAAGGGAAAAAGAAAAAAAGAAAAAAATTAGGAAAAATCCCCAGTGATGCAATCGAGCTACGGGTAAGTCGATAAGCGGTCGAAATTGACCGATTTAAATTTTGGAATATTTAATTTGATAAATAATCGACTGAAAATTGACCTAAAAAAATATTTAATTGTGTATCTCAACATTGACGTCAAACGAGGACTCGAGTCCGCCTCGATTTACGTATTATCATGGAATCTCAAGTAAGTAACCCTTATTTACGATAATTTTGCATCGTTATGCATGTTAAAAATTATCGCATAAATTACGGATTTAATTTTCGTATAAAATGAATTATATTATGAAATTAGAGATAAATTGTCGTAAATAATTAATTGAGTTATCTGAGAGCTTAGAACGAGGTCCAATAAATACTGATGGGCCCAATGAGCCCAATAGGCCTGATGATGTAAATAGTAAGTGAAAAACATGCTTAAGGCCGATTAAGGCCCATTAAGGTACAATCGGGCCCAATATGGGTAAACGGACCCAATGATTTAAATTAAACCCAAAAAATATGAAATACAATTAATTGTATTGTATTTGACCTGATGTATATTTATACGCAGTTTCAGAGATTTGATTGAGAGCAAATCGGATTGCATGACGAGACATTAGTGGAAAGGTCAAACTGTATAGAAAATAAGGTAAGAGAATTGTGTGAGTAGCTAGAGGTAGCTACGCGTATTTTAATAGCTCTTATATACACTGAATATGTATGTATATACAGAATATGTATAAAGGTCTTAGAAATAAATTAATGATTTTAAGGACTGGAAATAGGAAAAGGCTATTTTACCCCTATTGAGGGAAATTCACCTAAGGATGATGAAAGCATGACATGCATGAAATGCATGATTTAAGGAATTTTCTGATTTAAGGAATTTTCTTGATTTTTAAGCAAAGTAAATCGATAGATTGGCCAGTAATTGCATAAATTTCACAAGATAACACTACGTAAGTGTTATTTATATTTAAATGAAATTTCTTTGGAAAATAGGCCAACTATCAAGTTTATATGGAAACAAATAGTGCTGGCGCATAGCTCGCACTACATTTGAGTTTGTGAGTGTGCAAAAAATGTGCTTGAGCGGTTGCTCGCACCGACTTGTGTGACATCATATGCATGAAATGTGCTAGAGCGGTTACTCGCACTGATTTTTATTATTGTGAAATGCATGAGAGGTGATAGAGCTTAGCTCGTACTCTGTTTTGACTGTTTTGATTTGTTTTGACGTGGTATGCATAAAATGGTGCTGGAGCGATTGCTCGTAGTAGTTTTAATGATTTGACATGCATGAGAGGTGCTGGAGCCTAGCTCGCATCCTGTTTTGAAATGACAATTGCATAAAAGCCGTGCTGGAGTGTAACTTACACGAGATTTGATTTATTTATGCATAAATACGTACTGGAGTGTAACTCGCACGAGATTTGATTTATTTATGCATAAAGCCGTGCTGGAGTGTAACTCGTACGAGATTTGATTTATTTATGCATAACACCGTGCTGGAGCTCACTCGCACGAAGTCTTATAACTCATTTTAAAGTCGTACTGGAGTACTACTTGTACGCAGATTTTACTGATTTTTATGAAATCGTGCTAGAGCTTCGCTTGCAGGAGATTTTTAGATATCATGAATAAGCATGGAGCCGTACTAGAGCTTCGCTCGCATAGGGATTTATATGACATACATATAGTCGTGTTGGAACCTCCTGTAGACTGTGTGTCACAGTAAGATGATATGCCCACACGTGCATACTGAGACAGAGATGGTATGGGTGGATAAGACCTATTGCAGGCACCTCCTGACTGAGACTGGGTTCATGAAATATGATGTACCCTGTATATCACATGGAGTATGTTGTACCGTGGGGATTGTTGGAGTGGAGTGGCATTAGCCACAGGCAGCAAGTCTTGCCTTTGCAATCATGATGTTATGCTGTTCTGGCGGGTAAGATCGACCCACCTCTTGTTTCAAGTATGATACCCCGTACACTAGGTACCGTGTATCCAGGGATCACTAGGTTATGGCCATAATCCTCGTTGTTACTAATATAGTCACCTACTTGTCTCACATGATATAACTTGTGGTCTCGATAGACTAGGGTAGACCCCAGGGAGGGGTCAGGCCCCCGATTTTATGATTTTCTACTATGATGCTAGATTTTAGATGATTTTATGACATGTGACCTTAAAAGAAGGGTGATTTTATGACAGAATTTTATAACGAGTTATTTTATGAGTTTTGAGAAGTATTTATGAGATGCTTAAGCTCTTCGGGTAAGTTTATACTGCAGTTTTAATTAAATGATTTAAATGTAGTAGCATGATGAGTTTTCCATGCTTTAATTATAAATTCATGAAAAGATTTGTCTTTCATGATTTGATTTACATAGCATGAACTAATTTATGATCCTGATTTAATTCATGCTAATTATAATTTAATGATGTCACATAAAATACCTTTGACGCATGAATTACATGATTTCTATATGCACAAATAGTTTTGATAAACTATGTCATTGAGGTATGCATGATTTTGTGCTTGAGATTTTAATGAAAAGAAATGGATTTTAAGGGCATGGCATTATGAGCATGTAGATAGTGGAGCTATCTACTTACTTGCATAATTACCTTACTGAGCGTGTAGTTTGCTCACCCCCTTATTTTCCCATCTTTTTAGAGTACTCGTAGTAGTTAGTGAGCGGCTAAGGACTTGCAATCTTGGTATCCGCTGCTTCCCATTGAGAGATAGGTATACACATTTGTATGATTTTATATCTAAATATGTAAATGTACAGTACTGTAAACGGATACGATGTCGGGGATGTAAGGTTATGTAAATACCATTGTGTATGTATTTAGTTAAAGTCAAAAGATTGTAAACTCTGATATGTGAATGTGATTATGGAAATGTAATGGTAAATAGGTAAGAGGTGACTAACACCGAATCATAGCTCAACTGTTTGGTAAGATGGTTACGATGAGAGAAAGGTAATAATTAAATAATAATCAAAAAGCGAAAAAATTGTAGTGATTTTAGGTAATTTGGGTCGTGACAGTTTTTAGTATCAGAGCTTAAGTTGGCTTGATATGAGTCGGTGTTAGTGGTTAAGGAAATTTACATCCCCATGTACTGTGCATTGTTTAGATACAATTGTGTATATCGAGATGGAATTGCAGTTAAGAATTTGGTTTTGAATGCAAGAATATAGACTCATTAACTGATAGCCGCTATGGTAGAGGGGCGAGTACACGAGCTCGAGGCCATAGAGGTAGGCCTTAGAGTCGTACTGAGTTGCCACATGAGACTCAAGATGAGATTGACGTGGAGGTTGGTATTAAGTATGCCCCACAGAGTTCGACAGAGAGATCAGATAGAGTCTGACAGAGAGACCGGACAGTATTGAGATACGCTTCACGAGGTTGGAACGGAGTGTGGAGAATATTATGGAGCTATTTACTCCAAGTTTGCAAGGTATTTGAGGGTGAGTTAGAGCATTGATGGAAATCCGCTCGACCCATCTTAAGAGTTAGACATCCAGAATGGACATGGAAAGTAATTCTAGATGTATTCCAGTGACAGAAGATCCTGGACACTGTTTAAAAGAAAATTACAGATAAAATTCTTTACTCTGACCCAGAGGATCTGGTTGATTAACGAGTATGAATCTCAGTTTATATACCTGCCCAGATATGACCCGACACTATGAAAAGTGAGAGTCAGGAATGTCTGAAAGTTCATGGAAGGGCTCAGATTGTCAATTAGAGTCTGATTGGCCTCGTTAGATATCACTACCTATGCTGAGGCAGTGCGCAGACTATAGTTGTGTGAATAAGATCATGAGTTGCACGCCTCTGAGATTAGGAAAGGTAGTAAGGGCTGAAATAGAGACAGAAAGAGAATAGAGAATGATAGAGATCTCAGAACGAGAAAAAGGTAGTTTGGTAAAAGATTAGAGCTGATAAGTCACGGGGTAAGATGATTGATAAGGCCCAGTGTATCGAATTTCAGTACTTTTGAGAGGTATTATGATTGGAGAACCCCGACCTGCTCCGTAGTAGTGTAAACAGTGTAGGATGTGTGGTAGATACCATGAAAATAAGATGTTGGACGAGGGCGAGTGTATGCCTTGGACTAGGACACTACTGATGTTTCATCTGATGTGGTGGAAGATACCACAATCGTTGTGAATAATGAGGTAATTATTTTAATGGATCCTGGTGCCACGCATTTAGTCATACCTCCTTCAGTTGCTTATAAGCTAGGGAAAGATGTGAATCATGTACCCTTAGGCAAGATGATGATAGTTAGCTAATTATCAATAACTGAATATGGGTATAGGGATTGTAAGTTGAAAATGGGGGAAAAAAGATACGTCAACCAATTTTATTCAATGGAATATGAATAATTTTGAAGTAATATTTGAGAATAGATTGATTCGGCTGCAAACTATGATGTTTAGATTACTATCCTAAGATAGTGATGTTTTCACCCCTGAAAAGTATACTGTAAGTTTTGACAAGTAATGAAAGAGTTTGTTATAAGTGATATATGAAAGGAGATAAGCTTTGAGATGTGATAGATCCTGAATACGATATATATTGGAATAAGAGGCGTATGCAAGGTAAGAATATCTTTGATATGTAAAGTAATTTGGATTAAGTGATAAGTAGTGAATATGAATTGCGGCCAAGGATAAAAGGAGGATATATCCATAACCAGTCTATGTGGTCAAGTCTGAGGGTTAATAAAGGTATTTCAAAATACCTCCCCGCCTGAAGACTTGACAGCGTCTAGAAGCGTACACATAACCTATAAATTGAAATCGACAGTCGTAATTTATACATTTAAAATTTGGGTACCTTTACTGGTACAATAAAGAAATATAGAATTTGATTAATCATGAAGGTTTTAAAAAATTATAAATTTTATAAAAGCCGTTAATATAAGAAAAATGAAATGACATGTGTTAGTATCTTGAACGGAAGCGATTTCGAAATGACATTATACGTTTATGCGTACATAGGTCAAGGATATGGGTGATTGAAATATTTAGTGGAACTCAACTACGATGAGGTATTTAAACCTTACCTGGACCGATTGGTTGTCATCTTTAGCGATGACATTTTGATGTATTCGAAGTCCAGGGAAGAGCATGAGTAGCAACAAGAAACTGTCTTACAGATGAGTTGTTGAGAGTTTCTCGAAATGGGCTGCTCAGTTGACACATCTTGTTCGGAAAAGATTATATGTCAGTAGGATGATAAGTATGAAAGTAGCTTTGGTGAGTTTTGGTATATTGAAGTAATAAACTAGCTACCGTAATTATTCTCACCATAACCAACAGCTCAAGAGGTTTCAGTGTGTATGGATACCTCAAAATAAGGATTGGGCTGTGTATTGATGTAAAATGGGAAGATAGTCGTTTATGGATCCAGATAGTTCAAGGACCATAAGAGAAACTATCCGACCCATGATTTAGAGTTGGCAGCCGTAGCGTTTACACTAAAAGTATGGTGCCACCACTTAAATGGTAAGAAATTTTGGGTATGCACTGATCGTAAAAGCTCCGAGTATATGTTTTCACAGAAAAAGTAGAATATGAGATAACCAAGAGGGTTAGAGCTTCTAAGGAAGTATGATTGTGAACATTGTACCACCCAGGAAAGGTTAATGTAATGGCTAATGCCTTGAACAGATAGAGCCTCGGGATGGTATCACATATGATAGTTATGGAGCGTGAGCTGCTAAAGCAGTTGTGAGCCTCAGTAGTGATGTGAATCCCTTCTGATGATGACAGTGATTGTGTGACAGTTAGCCTGAGGTTAGAACCGAATTTTTGTGACTGGATTTGCCAAGCTTAGCGTGATCATCGGCATGGTGTCGATAGTGTGGGTCAAATTCAGAAGGGCATAGTGACAGAGTTCACAGTGAGTGATAATGACTTACAGAGGTTCAGAGACAGTATAAGTGCTCATAGGACCACAGTTGATAAGATAGTGTTATTGTTAGAAGCTCACTCTTCGGGATATATAGTGCATCCGAGAAGTAATAAATATATCGAAATCTCTAAAAAAGGTATTGGTGGTCAGATATGAAAAGATACATTGTAGAGATTATGGAGAAGTGTCTCGTATGTCAGGAGATTAAGATAAAGCAAAAGAAGTTGCAGGGTTATTGTAGCCCCTACCTATATCGACACGGAAAAGAGAATAAGTTACCATGGATATTGTGATGGGTTATAGAGGACCCGAATGAATCACGAGGCTATCGGGGTGATAGTCGATAGATTGACTAAGTCTACCCACCTTCTGGTTATGAAATCCCCAGATACTCTAAGTGTGTAGGCAGATTTATATGTACGAAAAATGGTAAACATTATGTAGCATTCCAGTGAGCATGATATCAGATAGGAATTCCCGCTTCACTTCCCACTTCTGGAAATATTTTTTTAAAGCTATAGGAACCCGATTGAGTGTTAGCACAGCGTTCCATCCTTAGAGAGATGGTCAATCAAAGTGGACTGTACAGATGCTGGAGGATATGATGAGAGCATCTGCCATTGATTTTTTAAGCTCCTGGGATTATTAGTTGTTACTAATCAAATTTGCCAATAATGACAGTTGTCACTTGAGTATCGGGATAACATTTTATGAGACATGGTATTGCTTTAGGGAGTTTTTCCCCGACTTAGATAAGAAGAAGTGGGTGACAGATAGAGAATTGTTTTCGAATTAGTAAGACAAACCTCTAAGGATGTTCAGTTGATTTGTGGGAGATTAAAAACACCTCAGAGTAGACAGAAAAGCTATGCTGACAAGAGGCAGAAACCATTGGAATTCATCGAGGGTGAATCAGTATTGTCAGAAGTTACATGCCCTTAGGACATAGCATAAGGACCTAACGAGATTCAAAAAGAAGGAAAATTGAGTTTTGTTAGATGGAATCCTTGGAGATATTAGACAGAGTGGGAGATAAGGCCCATAGGTTAGTGTTACCACCTGAATTAGCAGGCATCCACTATGTGTCCCATCTTTTGATGCTTTGAAAATACTATCCGAACACAGCATATGTGATCGAATATGAGCTCAAACAGCTTAGCTTAATGAAAGTATAACGTATGTTGAAAAATTGATTCGGGTATTAGATGGAAGGAGAAAGTGTTGAGGTTTAAGATAATCTCCCTAGTCAAGTATGTTGGTAGTATTACACTCCGAACAAGTTACATGAGAATTAAAGAGTATGATGCGATAGACGTACCCGGAGTTATTTGTGGACCCTTTTGACTTAGTTCTAATTTGGAGGACCAAATTTCTTAAGTGGGGGAGATTGTAAGACCCAATTTTATTTAAAACACGAAATGAGAAAAAAAAATCAAATGTAGGATTGAAATGGTAGTCCCGAACAGGTGCAAGGGTAAAACGATCAAAAGACCAAAATTCGGTATTTATCGTGACAAGAAAATTTAATTAAAAATAATGGATTTGAGAATCTTGATCAAAAAACGAAGAAATAATTAAATTTTCAGTTAAATTGATCAAGATATGAATTTATTAGAATAAACCAAAATTTTCACCTCGAAAAATTATCCCAAACATAATAAAAAAAATACCGAAAAGATGAAACAAGACCGATAAAATCATTTAGGATTAAATGAATTAAATAAGAATTTTTAAGATATTTTTGGATTTTAATTATTTTAATGGATTAAAATAATATTAAAAAATAAATTATAAATAATAAAATAAAATAAAATAAAAATAAAAAAATGAAATGAAATTTTCGAGAAACGCGAACTGAAGAGGAAACGAACGTCGAGCTTCCCTCTGCCTTACCAACGGCCTCACTGAAGGACAACCACTGGGAAGAGATGCCGAGGAAGCTAGACGAGAGCCGAGCCACCACCGACCTAAAGGACTGATGAACGGAGGTGCACGACGACCGAGAGAGGGGAAGAGAGAGAACCGAGGGGGAAGAGAATTTCCCGGTGATCGGCGCCGATTCGGCCATGGCCACCACTAGCCGAGCGTTCCCTAGGCACAGGCGGCGCGATTGGTGGCAGCATCGACCGGTAGAATGGTGGCCAGTGCCGGAAATGGCGACCAAAAAGAAAAGGCACCTACGGCTAGGAGAGAAGAGTTAGACCGGCCATTTTTCGGCCACCTCGGACGAAATCGACCCCAAATCCGTGCACCGGATGACCCCGCGGAGCTGCTAGAGACGAAAGCCGATGGAGAACCGGTCAGCGAAGCCCTGAACCGACAGAACTGGACTAAACCGACTAGACCAAACTGGTCTGAACCGGGTTGAAACGGACCGAACCGGTTCAGCCAAAAAGAAAAGAAAGAAAAGAAAAGAAAAAGAAAAAAGGAAAAAGAGAAAAGGAAACAATTGGGGAAAATCAAAATGATGCAATCGAGCTACGGGAAAGTCGGTAAGCGGTCAAAATTGATCGATTTAAATTTTTGAATATTTAATTTGATAAATAATCGACTAAAAATTGACCCGAAAAAATATTTAATTGTGTAGCTCGACAATTGATGTCAAACGAGGACTCGAGTCAGCCTTGATTTACGTATTATCATGGAATCTCGGGTAAGTAACCCTTATTTACGACAATTTTCCATCGTTATGCATGTTAGAAATTATCGCATAAATTACGGATTTAATTTCCGCATAAAATGAATTATATTCTGGAATTAGAGATAAATTGTCGTAAATAATTAATTAAGTTGTCAGAGAGCTTAGAATGAGGTCCAATAAATACTGATGGGCCCAATGAGCCCAATAGGCCTGATGATGTAAATAGTAAGTGAAAAACGGGCTTAAGGCCGATTAAGGCCCATTAAGGTACAATCGGGCCCAATATGGGTAAACGGGCCCAATGATTTAAATTAAGCCCAAAAAATATGAAATACAATTAATTTTATTGTATTTGACCTGATGTATATTTATACGCAGTTTCGAAGATTTGATTGAGAGCAAATCAGACTGCATGACGAGACATCAGTGGAAAGGTCAGACTGTACAGAAAATGAGGTAAGGGAATTGTGTGAGTAGCTAGAGGTAGCTACGCGTATTTTAATAGCTTTTGTATGCACTGAATATGTATGTATACACAGAATATGTATAAAGGTCCTAGAAATAAATTAATGATTTTAAGGACTCGAAATATGAAAGGCTATTTTACCCTTATTGAGGGAAATTCACCTAAGGATGATGAAAGCATGACATACATGATTTAAGGAATTTTTTTATTTAAGGAATTTTCTTGATTTTTAAGCAAAGTAAATCGATAGATTGGGTAGTAATTGCATAAATTTCACAAGATAACACTACGTAAGTGTTATTTATATTTAAATGAAATTTCTTTGGAAAATAGGCAACTATCAAGTTTATATGGAAACAGATAGTGCTGGCGCATAGCTCGCACTACATCTGAGTTTGTGAGTGTGCAAAAAATGTGCTTGAGCGGTTGCTCGAACCGACTTGTGTGACATCATATGCATGAAATGTGCTAGAGCGGTTGCTCGCACTGATTTTTATTATTGTGAAATGCATGAGAGGTGCTAGAGCTTAGCTCGCACTCTGTTTTGACTATTTTGATTTGTTTTGACGTGGTATGCATAAAATGGTGCTGGAGCGATTGCTCGCACTAGTTTTAATGATTTGACATGCATGAGAGGTGCTGGAGCCCAGCTCGCATCCTGTTTTGATATGATAATTACATAAAAGCCGTGTTGGAGTGTGACTCACACGAGATTTGATTTATTTATGCATAAATACGTGCTGGAGGGTAACTCGCACGCGATTTGATTTATTTATGCATAAAGCCGTGCTGGAGTGTAACTCACACGAGATTTGATTTATTGATGCATAACACCGTGTTGGAGCTTGCTCGCACGAAGTTTTATAACTCATTTTAAAGTCATACTGGAGTGCTACTCCTATGCAGATTTTACTGATTTTTATGAAACCGTGCTAGAGTTTCGCTCGCACGAGATTTTTAGATATCATGAATATGCATGAAGCCGTGCTAGAGCTTCACTCACACAAGGATTTATATGACACGCATATAGCCGTGTTGGAACCTCCTGTAGACTTTGTGTCACAGTGAAATGATATGCCCACACGTGCATACTGAGACAAAGATGATATGGGTGGATAAGACCTATTACAAGCACCCCCTGACTGAGACTGGGTTCACGGAGTACGAAGTACCTTGTATATCACATGGAGTACGTTGTACCATGGGGATTGTTGGAGTGGAGTGGCATTAGCCACGAGGCAGCAAGCCTTGCCCTCGCAATCCCGATGTTATGGTGTTATGGCGGATAGAACCGACCCACCCCCCGTTTCAGGTGTGATACCCCGCGCACTAGGTACCGTGTTGCCAGGGATCATTAGGTTATGGCCATAGTCCTCGTTGTTACTGATATAGTCACCTACTTGTCTCACATGATATAACTTGTGGTCTCGATAAACCAGGATAGACTCGAGGGAGGGGTCAGGCCCCCGATTTTATGATTTTCTACTATGATGCTAGATTTTAGATTATTTTATGACATGTAACCCTAAAAGAAGGGTGATTTTATGATATAATTTTATAACGAGTTGTTTTATGAGTTTTGAGAAGTATTTATGAGATGCTTAAGCCCTTCGGATTTTACAGATTAATTCTGCATAAAAGGAATTTTATTCAAAATTTCAAAGTAATTATCGTAAATAGTATCCGGGCTATCCAATGAGTTTGGAATGAAGCCTGATGATTATTGATAAATCAAATGAGCCCAGTAAAATCGAAGAAGGCATTTTAAAAGTGAAAACGGGCTGAAAAATGGGTCGAGACCCATTAAAGTGCAATCGGGCCCAATAGAGTAAAACAGGCCTAGAGCTTTAGATTCGATCAGTAAGAGTGAAATACTGATCAGTATATTTGAACTGAACCCATATGTGGTTATATGCAGCTCCATAGACGAGCGAATTGGACTGAGAGACCTGGTACGGCCAAGTCGGGATAAGCTCGCGCGTGATTCCAGGTAAAGGAATTTTATGAGCACTTAGAGGTAGCTGTACGTAGTTTCAATGGGATTTACATTACGTTAAATTCATTAGGCTACCCGAAAATAGAATAATAATTTTTGCGAAAAAATATGGAAATAGTAGCAAATGACTATTTTGCCCCCAATTAGGAAAATTTCAAAAAGGGTAGTAAGGCTATGAAATTGCATGAAATTCATGATTTTAATGTTTTCATGATGATATTGCTTTAATTCAAGCAATTTATGGATAGGTTGGCTATTATTTTCATGTTTTAAGTGAAAAGGCACAGGATAGGTGCCAATTGATATTTATTTAACATGTTTTGATAAAATTGAGCCACTTATCAGTGTTATATGAGTTGTAATCGTGCTTGAGCACTGCTCCCACTGGATTTTATATTTTAACTCATACACAGAGTGCTGGAGCCTTGCTCACACTATTTTACAGATTTATTTCATATGACTACCATACTGGAGTTTTTCTCGTACGAGGTTTATATTGAGTTTTATACAAATCCGTACTAGAGCAATGCTTGTACGTGGATTTAAATTGAATTTATAATCAGTTTAAGTCGTACTGGAGCGCTGCTCGTACGAAGATTTTATTGATTTCTATGAAATCGTGCTAGAGCTTCGCTCGCACGAGGTTTTCAGATATCATGAATATGCATGGAGCCATGCTAGAGCATCGCTCGGACAAGAATTTATATGACATGCATATAGCCGTGTTAGAGCCTCTTGTAGACTGTGTGTCACAGTGAGAAGATATACTCACACGTGCATACTGAGACATACTTGACATGGGTGGATAAGACCTATTACAGGCACCCTTGATTGAGCTTGGGTTCACAGAGTACGTTGTACCGTGTATGTCACGTGGAGTACGCTGTACTATGGGGATTGTTGGAGTGGAGTGGCATTAGCCACGAGACAGTAAGTTTTGCCCTCGTAATCCTGATATTATGTTATTCTGGCGGGTAGGACCGACCCACCTCCCGTTTCAGGTGTGACACCCCGCACACTAGGATCTGTGTTCCAGGGATCACAAGATTATGGCCATAGTCCTAGACATTACCGATATAGTCGCTTACATGTCTCACATGATATAACTATTGGTCTTGATAGACCAGGGTAGACCCGAGGGAGGGGTCAGGCCCCGATTTTCTTATTATTTCAATTGAGTTTTAATTATTCCCATGGAGGGATTTTATGAAACTTTCATTGATTTGTAACCCTGTGAGAAGGGTGATTTTATAACGAAAATTTTAAGATAAATTATTTTATTGAAATGGATTTAATTCCTTGAGTGTATCATATTTAACCCAGATGGGGTGTTTTAAACGTGTTGATTCATTTGAGCATGAGATGTTTTCACATGAGAATTATTCCATGTTTTAATATGCCGATTTCCTGTTTTAGAACAGATGATATTATAAATATGGCATATCATTGTTTTTACCTCATGCTCACATATATCCTGATTTCTTATCAGCATGTAGATAGTATAACTATCGACTCGTTTGTATTATTGCCTTACTGAGCATGTGGAGCTCACCCTTTCATTTTCCACCCACTTTCAGTGTTTCCTCCATAGAGATAGCGAGTGTAGAGAGTAGACGGCATAGCTGATATCTGTGATTCCCATCGATTGTCAGGTATACACCATGTATAGAATTTTGTATTAGTATTCTTATAGCACAGTATTGTATATGAAGTAATATTTGGGGATATAAATATAGAATCATGTGATGTATAAAACATACCGACCACTCTATTATAATATGATTGATGTAATTATGTATATATATGTACGTGTGATATTTGAATGGTTAAAAAGGGTATATTGATATTGATTCACAGTCCGACTTGTTTAGAGGGATATGTCATGATGAGGTAAGAAAGATTTTCCAAAAGCGAAAAGTTTGTACTGATTTTGGTAGTATTGGGTCGTGACAACTTTCCACTTCTGGGAATATTTTTCAGGAAGCTATGGGAACTCGATTGAGTGTAAGCACAGCTTTTCACCCTCAAACAGTTGGTCAGTCAGAGGGGACTGTACAAGTTCTGGAGGATATGATGAGAGTGTATGCCATTGATTTTATAAGCTCCTGGGGTGATCAGTTATTACTAATAGAATTCGTCAATAATGACAGTCGTCACTTGAGTACCGGGATGACTTTATATGAGGCATTGTATGGCCGTAGGGGTTGTTCCCCGACTTAGATAAGAAGAAGTGGGTGACAGATTGAGAATTGTTCTCGAATTTGGTAAGACAAACCTTTACGGATGTTCGGTTGATTTGTAAGAGTTTAGAACACCTCAAAGCAGACAGAAAAGCTATGCTGACAAGAGATAGAAACCATTGGAATTCACCGAGGGTGAATCAGTATTGTTGGAAGTTACTTGGCCTAAGGGCATAATGAGATTCGAGAAGAAGGCAAATTGAGTTTCGTTAGATTGAATCATTTGAGAGATTGGACAAAGTGGGAGATAAGGCCTGTAGGTTGGCGTTACCACTTGAATAAGCAGGCATCCACAATGTGTCCCATTTTTTTATGCTTAGAAAATACTATCTGGACCCAGCATATGTGATCGGATATGAGCTCCAATAGCTTAGCTCAATGAAAATATAACGTATGTTGAAAAAAATCGATTCGGGTATTAGACGGAAGAAGAAAGTGTTGAGGTTTAAGATGATCTCCCTAGTTTAGTCCGTTGGTAGTATTACACTCCGAAAAAAAGTCCTATGAGAATTAAAGAGTATAATGCGATAGACATACCCGGAGTTGTTTATGGACCCATTTGACTTGGTTCTAATTCGAATGACCAAATTTCTTAAGTGGGGGAGATTATGTAAGACCCGATTTTTATCGAAATTTATTATCATTCAAATGATGTAAATTGAATCATAAGAAGAGTTGTACGTGAATGAGAAATGCTAAACAGAAAATGAAAATGGCGAAAGCGAGGAAGACTGAACCGAGGGAGTCGGTTCCCTCCATCCGACTGCCACCGACGAGATAGAGGAGCCGGCGAGGGCCGACGAAGAGAGCCTGACACCGCACGACCCACCGGCAGCTGCGACAAGCGGTGAGGTCATCGAAAAGAGGAGAAGGACGAAAGTAGGACGAAAGGGAGAAAGGAAATTGGCGGCCATCGGCGCAGTTTCGATTCAAACCGAGGCCCGACGAAGGACACCCAGGTGATGGTGCGTCGATTGGTGCCAAAATCACGTCGGGAACTGGCCGGACGGCACCAGAACGGTGAAATGAGGCCTAAATCGGTACGACCGGTTCAGTACAGTGATGGTATGCTGAACCGGACCGGACCAGACTGGTTCAGCCAAAAAGAAAAGAAAAGAAGAAAAAAAAGAAAAAGAAGAAAAATTGTGAAAAAAATTCGCTGATGTAATTGAGCTACGGGTAAGTCGGTAAGCGGTCGAATTGACCGATTTAAATTTTGAAATATTTAATTTGATTAATATTCAATTGAAAATTGACCCGAAAAAATATGTAATTATGTAGCTCGACAATTGACGTCAAACGAGGGCTCGAGTCAGCCTCGATTTACGTACTATCACAGAATCTCGGGTAAGTAACTCTTATTTACAATAATTTACATCGTTATGCGTGTTAAAAATTTATCGCATAAATTACGGATTTAATTTCTGCATAAAATGAATTATATTCTGGAATTAGAGATAAATTATCGTAAATAATTAATTGAGTTATCTAAGAGTTTAGAATGAGGTCCAATAAATACTGATGGGTCTAATGAGCCCAATAGGCCTCGATGATGTGAATAGTAAGTGGAAAATGGTCTTAAGGCCGATTAAGGCCCATTATGGTACAATCGGGCCCAATATGGGTAAACTGGCCCAATGATTTAAATCAAACCCATAAAATATGAAATACAATTAAATATATTGTATTTGACCTGATGAATATTTATCTGCAGTTTCGGAGATTGGATTGGGACAAATCGGACTGCGTGAAGAGACATTAGTGGAAAGCTCAGACTGTACAGAAAAATGAGGTAAGGGAATTATGTGAGTAGCTAGAGGTAGCTACCCGTATTTTTAATAGCTTTTGTATACACTGAAAATGTATAAAGATTTTAAGGACTCAGAATAGGTAAAAGACTAGTTTGCCCCTATTGAGGGAATTCACCTAAGGATGGTGAAAGCATGACATGCATGAAATGCATGATTTAAGGAATTTTCTGATTTGAGCAATTTTCTTGATTTTTATGCAAAGCAAATCGGTAGATTGGCCAGTAATTGCATAAATTTCACAATATAACACTACGTAAGTGTTATTTATATTTAAATGAAAATCCTTTAGAAAACGGACCAACTATCAAGTTTATATGGAAATAAATAGTGCTGGTGCATTGCTCGCACTATATCTGCGTTTGTGAGTGTGCATAAAATGTGCTAGAGCGGTTGCTCGTACTTATTTTTATTATTGTGAAATGCATGAGAGGTGTTGGAGCCTAGCTTGCACCCTGTTTTGACTGTTTTGACTTGATATGCATAAAAAGGTGCTGGAGCGATTGCTCGCACTAGTTTTTATGATTTGAAATGCATGAGAGGTGTTGGAGCTTAGCTCGTATCCTGTTTTGATATGATAATTACATAAAGCCGTACTGGAGTGTAACTCGCACGAGATTTGATTTATTTATGCATAAAACCGTGTTGGAGCTTACTCGCACGTGATTTTATATGGAATTTATAACTCTTTTAAAGTCGTACTAGAGTGCTACTCGTATGTACATTTTATTGATTTTTATAAAGCTGTGCTAGAGCTTCACCCGCACAAGGTTTTCAGATATCATGAATATGCATGGAGTCGTGCTAGAGCTTCACTCGTACAAGGATTTATATGACATGCATATAGCCGTGTTAGAGCCTCCTGTAGACTGTGTGTCATAGTGAGATGATATGTCCACATGTGCATATTGAGACATATTTGGCATGGGTGGATAAGACCTATTGCAGGCACCCCCCGACTGAGATTGGGTTCACGCAGTACGTTGTATCGTGTATATCACATGGAGTACGCTATACCGTGGGGATTGTTGGAGTGAAGTGGCATTAGCCACGAGGCAGCAAGCCTTGCCCTCGCAATCCTGATGTTATATTGTTTTGGCGGCAGGATTGACCCACCTCCCGTTTCATGTGTGATACCCAGCACACTAGGTACCGTGTAGCCAAGGATCACTAGGATATGACCATAGTCCTCGATGTTACTGATATAGTCACCTACATGTCTCACATGATATAACTTGTGATCTCGATAGACCAGGGTAGACCTGAGGGAGGGGTCAGGCCCCCGATTTTGTGATTTTCACTGAGATGTGATTTTATAAAATAATGATAGATTTTCAGAGGATTTTATGACTTGTGACCCTAAAAGAAGGGTGATTTTATAACAGAATTTTTTTAATGAATTTTAATGAGTTTGAAATTTGATTATGAGATGATTGACTCGGAGGGGTTATTTTATACTGAGTTTTAATTATGTAATTTAAATGCAGTAGCATAAAAAGTTTTCCATGCTTTAATTATAAATTCATGATCTGTTTTATATAGCATGAAATAATGCATGATCTTGATTTATTTCATGCGAATTATGAAATGTCATTGATGCATGAGTTGCACGATTTTTATATGCTCGAATAGTTTTTATAAATTATGGCATCGCTGTATGCATGATTTTGTGTGTGAGATTTAAACGAAAAGAAATGGATTTTTAAGGGCATGGCATTATGATCATGTAAATAGTGGAGCTATCTACTTTCTTGCATAATTGCCTTACTGAGCATGTGGTTTGCTCACCCCCTTATAATCCCTTTTTTTTCAGAGCACTCGTAATAGTTAGTGAACGGCTAAGAACTTGCATCTTGGTATCTGCTGCTTCCCATCGAAATACAGGTATACACATTTGTATAGTTTTGTATCTAAATATGTAAATGCACAATACTGTAAACGGATATGATGTCGGGGATGTAAGGTTATGTAAATACCATTGTGAATGTATTTAGTTAAAGTCAAAGGATAGTAAATCCTGATGTGTAAATATAACATGGAAATGGAATGGTAAGTAGTGTGAAGGAAATAACACCGAATCATAGCCCAACTGTTAGTAGGATAGTCACGATGAGAGGAAGGTAAGAATTAAATAATTAATGAAACGAAAAATTTGTAGTGATTTTTAGGTAATTTGGGTCATGACATGAACGTAAACCCTTTCGCGTGTCTAATCCAGAACCCTGTCACCTGTTTCTGAAACCTTGATCTCTCTCGCCAATCCCTGAACTCTGCCACTAAACCTCCGAGTTTCAATCTTGTCGCATTTAGGATTATTTCACTCTCTTTTTTAGGTCTAAGATGGCAGGTCATGGTGTAGGATAGCATCTGGAGTTAGGGCTTAAATCGACTTTGACAGAGATTGACCTCCAAGATATTAGGCATAGGTTCCCATTACCCGAAGGGTATTTTTATAGGCTTCCAATTTCGAAAGAAAGGAGTGTACTTAGCGTATCGAGCGGAGTGGCTATTTTTAGGATATCTTTAGAGTTAGGTTTTCATTTCCCAATTTTCAATTTCGGGATTTCTTTTTTGAGGGAACGAGGGATCGTTCCTGGCTAGTTACACCCTCATGGTTGGATGCAATTAATTGGTTTTACCGTGCATTGCCAAATGAGGGGTGTTCCTCCTTCTTGCCCTTTATTCTATACTTTTTTTTAGGTTTTGGGGTAGTTCCGGCTTAATCCCGAATTCTATTCAGAGAGTATCCAAATCTGGGTTTGAAAACAGGTTATTCAAAAAACTTCCTAACAAACTCCATGGGTTCGAGTCGGAATGGCTCATTGTGGAGGTACCTGAAGGTCTTAACTTTCCTACTCGATGGGAAGCCAAGCGTAGTATCCCAAAAGGTCCTTGTATTGCTACTCTTAGGAGACAAATGTCTTCAACTATCCACGAGCTATTAGTCGATAGGCCAATTAACCTTTATAACTTCCTATCATCTGAAAATTTGGCATCTACTAGTTGGGGTATAGGAAGTGTTCATGCCATAAATCCTTCTGTTTCTCCTTCAAATCCTCCATCATTCGTTCCTTTTGAACCAAATCCTACAAATAGGGAATCCAGCCCTGAAAGTGACCCTCTAGATGATGTGAACAGCTGGGAAGGGTTTGGTTCCACTTTTATGGTCCTCCCAAACGATGAAACGTTAAACGTAGAGTCCCTTCAAGAGTATCTTAGCTCTCCTGAGGGTAACCCTTTATGCTTTATAATTTATTATTGCTCGTTTATGTGACGATCTTAACAATTTTGTGGGTTCTTTTTTGCAGAAATGAGCAGCATCAGACGTGCTTTGATTCGTCAAAGGGTGCAAGAAGGTTTGTCTAGTGAACCTACTGAGAAGAGACCCTGCTCCATAGCTACTACTTCCGGAGATATGTCAATTTTGCCTCCGGTATCCCGAGTTCAAACTCCTCCTTCCAGACAAGCAACCCCTCCTCCAACTTCGACTCAATTTCAGGAAGGAGGATTAAGAGACCTTTCCTGAGGTAAATAGAAGGCTTCCTCGCATTCTCGAAGAACTTCAAGCTCCTCAGATCGGTCTCAGTTCGAGGATCGCGCTGAATGCAACGTAACCTCGCCACATCGAAAGAACCCGAGGCATTTATATGTTGAGTCTGCTATGGCAAACATGCCTATTCTTCCTAAGATAGGTCCTGTAGACAATGGGTCATACCAAGTGGATGGTAGCTACACGATGAAGGGATTAAAATTTTGAGTATACCCTGGAGTGCTTGACAATGACACTTTAGAAACGCCCGGGGTAGCATCTCGATTAGGTTGGGTCACCATCCTTCCCAGAGACGAACATCGATTATTTAGGAATTTTTTGAAGGGAGAGGACTTAGCTGATTTGGATCTAATGAGGGTAATCTTTCGATTCTCGTTCATTATATTTCTCTACGCCTTATTTTGAGTTTTAACTTTTCATGTTTCTTTTCAGGCTACTCAAAGGACCATCGTCAATAATGCTCAACATCGAGCTTACCGTGACCAGACTGAGAAAGAGCTCAAGGCACTAAGGGATAGGAACATGGAGTTGGCGAATGCTAATAATCAACTATCTAGGTTACCAAGGGTGGTACGAGATCTGGAAGAACAACTTTTAAAGGCTCTTCAAGACTTGACGCTCGCCAAAGGGGATTTTACTATTGAGACTACTAGGTCTAGCAAACTTAATGACGACCTTTAACAGAAGCAAACTGAGCTTGACAATTTGCAGTCCAAATATGATTCTCTTTTCACAAGTTTTAACGGGTTAGTTGATCGCAATCAGGAGTTAGAACAACATATTATGGATTTGTAAAGTCGACCTTCTGCTTTTTTTGGCCAAATAGAGATTGATCTTATCAAGGTAGAACCTGTAAGGGAGTATCGACTCTCTAAAGATTGCTTTAGGCGAAAAGAGGACTACTCCGCGGGGTTTGTGAAATATAGTTTCTATCTCGCCCGATCTTGGCTGAAGAAGCACAGGGAGGGCGAAGAGTTCCCTGAACTCCTATATACACCGGAAGCTATGTTGTTCAAGGCTCCTGATTGGACTAAATATGAGCCTGATGCTGAGCCAGCAAATAAGTTTTTGAAGAAAGCTGCTCAGGATGACTTGGCTAACCTGATTGGACCTTAGCAGCCTCTGAGCCCAGATAATACTCCTGAGCCAATTGGTGCCCTTGATGGATTAGACGGTGAGGAGCCACTGATGCCAGAAGTCTGATCACGGAGATTAATTTCTTTTTCTTTTTTAATTAGGTTTTGTTGTAACAAATCATTCTATTGTTACGAATTTTTTAATTTTTAATAATAAAAATTGTTTATTCTTTTTAATAATAACTATTGTTTTAATAATAAATATTGTTTATTCCTTTTTTTTCTTGCTATCATCATCTATCTGTATACGTCATATATATATGCTCCCCAAATTTTTAATAAAATGTGTAAGCTTTTAGAAAGAATTGTGCATTTGAACGTACCTTTTCTTTTTCTGGTGCCGGACCATTGTGACGCATTTGCTCTCTGGTACTATGGCGTGTCTTTTGTCTAATGCCTAGCCGTCGTGACGCTTTTGCGTCTTTGGCACTATGGCAAGTCTTGTTTCTAATGCCTGGCCGTCGTGACGCTTTCGCGCCTCTAGTACTATGGCAAGTCTTGTTTCTAATGTCTGGCCGTCGTGACGCTTTCGCGCATGTGGCACTATGGCAAGTCTTCTTTCTAATGCCTGGTTGTCGTGACGCATTCGCGCCTTTGGCACTGGCATGTCTTGTTTCTAATGCCTGGCTGTCGTGACGCATTCGCGCCTCTGGCACTGTGGCATGTCTTTTTTCTAATGCCTAGCCGCCGTGACGCATTCACGCCTCTGGCACTATGGCATGTCTTTTTACTAATGCCTGGCCGCCGTGACACATTCACGCCTTTGGCACTGTGGCATAATCTCTTCTGTCACAAGATTCATATTTGTAAACGTTAGAAAGATAAATATGAATGAAGAGATCACTTGATTAATTCATCGCATGGAATACAAAAATTCAAAAAGAAGACATAATATAAATGATTAACTACAATACAACTTTAAGTGGTTTGAGTTCCATGTCTTCCCTATCTTCTTCCCTTGTAAAGTTTCTAAGATACAGGTGCCAGGCCCAATTATTCGTTTGATTCGATATGGACCTTCCCAATTGGCTTTGAATTTTCCATCCTCTTTCAGTGCATTGGCTATGTGTGACTTTCTCAACACCAAATCTCCCTCTGACATTGGTTTATCTTTTAACTCGGCTGTTATAGTAGTTAGCTACCCTTTGGTGGTAGAATGCAAGTTGGATAGCCGCAGCCTCTCTATGTTCATCAAGCAGATCTAGGTTTTCCCTTAACCCTTTCGAATTCTCTTCCTCTACCAAGGGTATCATTCTCGGTGAAAGTGCTCTAATTTCCACGGGGATTAATACTTCAGTTCCATATACCAAACTAAATGGCGTTTCTCCGATTGAAACTCGACTGATGGTGCGGTACGCCCACAAAACACTAGGTAACTCATCCACCCATGCCCCTTTAGCTTTATTTAATCTGGTCTTCAAACCGTGAAGGATGGTTCAGTTGTTGACTTCTGCCTGCCCATTAGCTTGAGGGTATGAAATAGAAGAAATCGTCAACTGAATATTAAGGCGTTTGCACAACTCACGAAAGGCATCACAATCAAACTGCTTCTCATGGTCAGCATTTAAGACACATGGAATCCCAAATCGACATATAATGTCCTTTCATACCATTACCTCGACTTTCTTCTCAGTAATAGTAGCTAATGGTTCTGCCTCAATCCATTTTGTAAAGTAATCGGTAGCTACCAGCACAAACTTTCTTTGTCACGTGGCTAATGGAAAAGGTCCCAAAATATCTATCCCCCACTATGCAAAGGGCGTTGGTTGCACTGTACCCTGAAACGGAGTAACTGGAACCGTTGTTATCGGGCAAACCTTTCGCACTTGTCACATTTGCGGACTTTATCCACTGCATCTTTCTTCAATGTTGGCGAATAGAATCCCGACCGTAATATTTTGGAGGCAAGGGCTCTAGCTCCCAAATGTTCTCCACAAATTCCCTCATATACTTTTGCTAGGACATAGTTAGCCTTTTTTGGCCCTAAACACTTTAACAAAGGTGATGTATACCCCCTCTTGTATAGCTCCCCATTTATTAACGTGAACTTTTCCCCCTGCATCTTTAAGTGTCGAGCTACTTCCTTGTCATGTGGAAGTGTGCCATTAGTTAGGTACTGTTTAAATGGTGTCCTCCAATCGTCTCCCACCTCAATATCATACACTTCCGCTTCTTCAATACTAAGCCTTTATAGCCTTTCCACATTCACTACTCTTCCTTCGGTTTCATTAGAAGAGGCTAATTTACATAGTGAGTTTGCATGGGTGTTTTCGGATCAGTTGATTTGTACCAACTGAAAGTTCTTAAAAGTTCGAGCCAGTGATTGGACTTTCTTTAGGTATAGGATTAACATTGGCTCTCGAGCCTCGTACTGTCCGTTGAATTGGTTCACTACTAATTGGGAGTCACTATGTGCCACTAGGTTGTGAACTTGTAATCTCTCTGCTAACTTCATTCCAGCTACCAAGGCCTCATATTTTGCTATGTTATTTGAACGGGAGAACCCAAAACGCAAAGAATATTCCAAAGATTTCCCTTCAGGTGATACCAAGACTATAGCAGCCCCACTACCATTTGCACTTGATGCTCCGTCAATATGCAGTAGCCATGGCCGAGTTTCTTCTTCATTGTTGCCCCTTGGACTAGTGCATTCGACTATGAAGTCCGCTAGAGCTTCGCCTTTAATGGCTTGTCGGGGCTGAAATGTGATATCATACTTTTCGAGTTCTATTGCCCATTTCACCAATCTCCCTTAGTGTTCAGGCTTTTGAAGAATTTGTTGTAACAGTTGATCCGTCAGAACTGTGATAGGGTGTGCCAGAAAGTAAGGACGCAATTTTCGAGAGGCTATCACGAGGGTTAATGCAAACTTTTCAGCTAGCGGATAGCGTGTCTCAGGGTTTAGCAACACCTTACTTACATAATAAATAGGGCGATCCACCATTTCATCATTTCTCAACAATACTGCACTGACGGCGTTATCACCAACTCCTAGATACATAAACAAATGTTCCCCTACTTAAGGCCTTGTCAATAAAGGTAGGTCCTTTAAATACTCTTTTAAGTCTTCGAAAGCTGCTTGGCACTCATCTGTCCATTTGAAATTCTTTCCACCTCTTAGAGTTTTGAAGAATGACAGGCTCCTCTCCGTAGATTTCGACAGAAAATGGTTCAGAGCTGCTATCCTGCCCGTCAATCTGTGGACTTCTCTCATTGGAGTTGGTGGTTTCATATCTATGATTGCTTGTACCTCTTCGGGGTTTGCCTCAATGCCCCTAATAGTGATCATGAATCCCAAGAACTTTCCAGATCTGACTCCAAAGGAACACTTGTTGGGGTTTAGCTTCATATTAAACTCCCTCAACACTTTGAACACCTTAGACATCTAGTGAGCATGAGATTCCTCTGCTTTACTTTTAACGATCATGCCATCCACATAAGCTTCCATGGAGTTTCCCAGGAGATCCTTGAAGACTTTTTTTACCATCCGCTGATATGTGGCTCCAGCATTCCTTAAACTGAATGGCATCACACGATAACAGTATGTCTCATCATCTAGTATAAAGAAAGTCTTCTCTTCATCTTCTAGATGAAACATAATCTGGTGGTATCCGAAAAAAGCATCTAGAAAACCATGAAGTTCATATCCCGACATTTCATCTATAAGCTTATCAATTCGAGTCAAAGGATAGGAATCCTTGGGACAAGCTTTATTCAAGTCAGTAAAGTCCACACACATCCTCTATTTCCCATTGGACTTCTTTACCATTACAACGTTGGCCAGCCACTCTGGATAGTTAACTTCTCTAATAAATTCAGCCTCTAAAAGCTTATTAACCTCTTCAGTGATCACTTTTTGACTTTTCAGGGTAAAATTTCTCTTCTTTCGTTTGACGGGCCTATGCCCAGGTAGGACATTGAGTCTATGGAAAATTACTTCTAGATTAATCCCGGGCATACCAGCTAGCGTCCAAGCAAAAACATCAGAGTTTTTCCTTAGGCATTCCACTATCTCTCTCTTTATTTGTTCATCAAGTTGAGTTCCCATGAAAACCTTCTTTTCTCCATCTTCTTTTATCAGCTCAATAACTTCCATCTCTTCAACAGGTTGAGGCTTAGGGGGGTCGGCTATAATTAGCATCTCCTTCCTCTGTATTCCTTTGCAAATAGTAGAGGCGATATAACATGTACGAGCCTTCTTTTGATCTCCCCGTACTTATCCAACTCCATTGGGGGTAAGAAACTTCATTAACATGTAGCAAAAAGAGATTACAACCCTCATGTCATTCAATAAAGGTCTTCCAAAAATTATGTTATAAGTAATCGAAGCTGATTTCATGACCATGAATAACACTTGTCAAATCACATCCTTTGGACTTTCCCCAAGAGTTATGGGTAACTGAATGGATCTAGCTACCTTCACCTTTTCCCCTGTAAATCCATACAGTGGTGTTGCAACTGGTTTTAATTTATCCTATGAAACGTTTATCTTCTCGAAACAATTCCAATAAATTAAATTCACCAAGCTTCCATTATCAACCAGGATTCTGCCAACTGGGTGTTTCGCCACCACCACTAAGATTACCATCGGATCATCATGGGCGATGACAATGTCTCCCCTGTCTACTGGAGTAAACACAATAGGCTCTTCATCCACCTTCTCCTCCATAACAGCATGAATTTGATATGCTTGCCTTACGTAAGTTTTGCGAGAGGCAGAGGAGTTCCTTGCCATTGAATCTCCACCTACGATGACATTTATTGCTGGACCAATTGGTTCATTATCTTGTTGGTTACCCCTGGGATCTGATCTAGCTTCTTCCTCATCTCTCGACCTTCTTCTCCTATTTCTGCCATCATTGGTCTGTCTATTTTGCAGACGGTTATCCCTTCGATCTCGTAAGAGATAACGAGCCCTTTCACTTCTCCAAAGGAAATGATTAATCTTCGCTTCCCGAGCTAGCTTTTCCAACTGATCCATCAATTCTTTGCACCTTTCTGTAGGATGTCTATGAGCGGAGTGAAAACTACAGTAGGCATCTACATTTCGCCCTAAGTTTCCTATTTTTTTCTTTGGGAACTCCAACAATTCAATCCTTTTAATAGCAGCAAGAATAGCAGCACGAGGCTTGTTTAGCTTGGTATAGTTTTCGTACCTAAGCCTAGGAGCCTTGTCTGATCTGTCAGGCCTAGAAGAACTCCTTTCAGTCATGTCTCTTTCTCTTTTTCTTCCCTTCTTCGCCTCTCGAGACTGCACTATTCTCATCACTTCCTTTTGGGCAATATACTTATTCGTTCAGACAAATAAATCTGAGATAGTTACAGGCTAATCTAGGGACAAAGACTCTTGTAACTTCTCAGATTTTGTTCCTTACAGCATCACTGCTATAGCTACTCCTACTTGTAGATCCTTCACCTCTAAAGTCGCATCTCGAAAGCGATCCACATAACTTTTTAAAGACTCCTTGTTCCCTTGCTTGAGTGTAAGCAGGTAGGAGGCGTCCTTTTTTCGCTGGCTATTGATCATGAATGATTTCAAAAACTCACTTCGCAACTGATCAAAAGATGAGATGGAACCTTCCTTCAGTCCATTAAACCATTTCATAGCATATCCCGTTAGTGTGAGCGAGAAGGCTCTGCACATTATTTCATCTTCCCATCCATGGAGTAACATGAGAGACTCATAATTTTGCATATGGTCATATGGGTCGACTTTGCTAGCATAAGTAGCCATAGAAGGCATCTTAAATTTCTTCGGTAGCGATTTCTCCATAATCTCGGAGCTAAAAGGGATTCTCCTTCTCTGGCTATCTTCAGTAGACACCAACTTCTTCTTTTCCAAAACCATTTCTATGACTTTTTTCATGTTCTCTGATTCCCGAGTCAAGTGTGCTCCACTTTCCTCAATACTAGAAGAGTCTGAGTAATTTGAGTGAAAGCCCCTTCTTCCCCTGTTTTGTGACTTGTTCATTGGCACCCTCTGCGTCATGTCTCGAGGGTTCATTATACTCTCCCTTTCTGGATCCTGTATATGGTTCATTTCCCTACTAGGGACCTCCACATTGTCTGTAATCTCCTTTTCCCCAGGTCCTTGCACCGAATGCTTCCTTCCAACACCTCTCATTCCATGATTCAGCCTTGAGCCTTCGAAATAGTCTAGGGACTCAAGACTATCCTACCCATAAGCCTGTTGTATCCTGTCCGCTGAGGGAGAGTTCTATCTCCAATGCTCCCCAGATCGACGAACTTCAAAATTATGTCGCCCAAACTCTACAACAGAGGTCTGCCGCCTAAACTCTGCGGTAGAGGTCTACCTCCTGAACCCTGCGCCAGGGTACTACTCTTAAAAGTGTGCGGCAGGGTTAAACACCCTCAGACCTACGGCAAGGTCTTGACTCCTGACCCCTGCAGCAAGGTTCATCTCCCTTAGACCTGCGGCAAGGTTGAACTCCCTCAAACCTACGGCAGGGTCTTGACTCATGACCCCTGCGGCAGGGTTCGGCTCCCTCAGACCTGCGGCAGGGTCTTGACTTCTGACCCCTGTGACAGGGTTCATCTCCCTCACCCCTGCGGTAAGGTACGCTCCTGAAACCGTGCGGCAGGGTTGAACTCCCTCAGACCTGCGACAAGGTCTTGACTCATGACCCTTGAGGTAGGGTTCGGCTCCCTAAGACCTGCAATAGGGTCTTGACTTCTGACCCCCGCCACAGGGTTCATCTCCCACACCCCTGTGGTAGGGTACTGCTCCTGAAACCGTGCAGCAAGGTCCTGTCGATGCTAAGTAATGCGCAGCATGCTGACCGTCGCCCCCCATTCTAATTGTCCCGAATTCGTCGCTGCAGAGGGCTGACCTTCCTCATAGGTGTGCCATGAGATATTTTCTCTCACCAGGTTCTGAACTTCTAGGGGTAGACTAAATTGGGGTAGTGTATTTTTTTAAGAAATCCACCATGGCCCTTAAGGCTGCAGTTGTCTGCTCATTTTGGTGTTAGAGTGCCTGAGTAACCTCCTCATTCTGACATCTCAAAGCCTCAAACTCCTCTAGGGAAACTCTGGCCACCCCCTCTCCTCCAATCTGCTCTTGTCTTCTCGCAGGTCTGTTGAGAGGACTCACAAAATTTTCCTCCCTCAAGTTCGCTACTGTTATCGAACGTGTCTTCACCATTTCGTTAAAAAATTAGCTTTTATGTTTGTTTCCCATAGACAGCACCAATTGTTGTTACTCTCAACAACAATGAAATGATGCTAATGTAATCTTCTTTGTCATCTTCTCCACATGTACTGAAGATTCTGCAAAAATAGTCAAGGTCAAAGAGGCGCAGGGATCTATCCCTGCACGCGCACTCTGATACTTAAGTCAGAAAAATGTGTTTAAACAGAGTCTTAGTCAACCAAATAGAGCTTAGGGTTTTTTATCATACCTGTGAGGTATTTATAGATGTCCACTGTGTGGCTTCAATAAGCTCAGGACTTTTAGGTATTTGGGCCTAAAATTTTATTGTTTTGGGCCTTTCGTGTTATAAGGCCCAGACGCGCGACTAGGCTATCAGAAGTGAGTTCTGAGAGCTCAGTCTCAAGGGTGCAGAGCTCTGAGGACCTCTGCCGCAGGGTTCAGAAGTCTGCCACCCTAAGGCAGAGGTTTGATCTTACATCAGGAGTGTAAAGGTCTGCCGCAGGGCACCAGGGGTGCAGAGGTCTGCCGCAGGGTGCAGAGGTCTGATCTTGCACCAAGGGTGTAGAGGTCTACTGCAGGGCACCAAGGGTGCAGAGGTCTGCCGCAGGGCACCAGGGGTGCAGAGGTATCCTTGACTCTTCGGTGATTGCTATGTGGCATTATGACTTGACACATTGCACATGCCATGTGGCATTATGACTTGACATGTAGCTGTCACTCGTTAGCTAATGTTGTCTACATGGACTTGATGTAAATTACCTCTATCATAAATAATATTATTTTATACTATGAAATAGCAATATTAAATATCATTATTTAATCCTATTAAATTTTAATATAATTTAAATAATATATAATGAAATATAACATTGAATAATATAATTATAAATTAATAATTTGATTAATATATTGAAAATTTATTTATAAATAAAATTATCTAATATTACTTTTAAAAAATGATAATGGAAATTAATAAATTTCTAAATTATATATTAAATAATAATATGTTTCCAGGAAATAAAAATTATATTCAATAACTATCTAATTTACTTGTAACAATATTCATTTATTAAATGATATATGTAACAAATTAATTTATAATAAATTAATTAAAGAGATGAAAATTAGAGAAAAATGAAAAAATAGATGAATTTTTTTTTCTTTTATTACTTGATACAATTAAAAAGTAAGAGAGAAAGAAAATAAAAATAAAGTAAATAGGGAAATTTAATATTTTCACCTGCTTTACTCATATGGTGTCACAGCTCAAGAGATGTAATTATTTCGATAACTAACATTTAATGCAAAAATGAGGACTAACTTTTTCCATTGATCTTACCTTTAATTGTCTAATGAGCCAATATCCTATAGCCCATACCGGTATCTTGTGGCTTGATACGGGTTTAATGTAGTCATACCTACGATCCCATTCGGTTCACATATTAAAACAATTATAAATTAATTCTGGCAGAGTTTCCGCATAAACGCATACTTCCCTTGCCAACATCAAAACAAACAAATAGCTCGAAAATATTCACAAACAGTTAAAATCTAAATCTTAATACACAGTCTTTATATCACTATATAATCTATCTCCACCAATATTTTCATAATTTTTTGATAACCTGATCTCCGAAAAAATATTGTTTTATAAATAATACAAAATTTTACTCAGTTTTGACATCTTTTCCAAAATTCATTCATTTATATCCCGATTTAACCAAAAATTCATAATCCAAGTTCATTTTCAAGTTCTACACATCTCACTACATAACAATGTATAAAAATATCTAAAAATAATGTCCTTTAAACAATAAATAGTATACCAAAGTATGAACTGCAATTAGCTCCGGAGCTTGAACTTCTGAAGCCTGATACCAATCACGAATATCAACACTAATTCGACTTAACTGTAAGGAAAGTAAGGGGGTGAGCTTTAGAGGCTCAATAAGCTAACCATACAAGTACAGAATAGCTACATACAGTAAAAATTTGTTTAAAATTTGCATGTACATAAATCGATGTGGTTCGTTTTCTAAAAACCATGCATATGCATTTAATTTCAAATCATGTCACTTATGATATTCAATGACTTTTCATACAAACCTCAATAAAATCGATATGGCACACTTTTCAATAAACGTTTCTTTTTCACAAATCGCGATACATGTTCAATAAACATATTTGGTAACATTTCATATTTTTTCGATAAAACGTTTTCATATCATGTACGATAAAACATATTTGATAAAACACATTTAATAACATATAATATTTTATAAACATATTCAATAAAACATATTCAGTATCAAAAAATTATTCAATAAATATATTTAGTATCATGTTAGGCATCTCCCTTATGAATGACCAATAAAGGTTTTGTCTATTGTAGCTAGCAGCAAGCCATATAAAATACCCAGGAAACTATGGTTTTATCTATGACTACAAACTCTCGTGAACTACAATCCTAGTGATCAGCTGAGACCAAAACCTATCAATGACTAGTTGTCGAACAAGCCTATTGCCAACATAAGAGTAAAGACTCTTAGGCGTGTTTCCTCATACTTTATCAGTCTGCATAGATTTTCAAGTGTCAATCAAATTGTAACACTGTTTAACCATATGTTTTGAAATTTCATATCGATAAAAACGAATGTAAAATAATAGAATGTTCAATCCGCAAATGATATCGAAGGCATTTATAGTTAATCAATCATATCATTTCAAAACATGAACTTAAGACGATTTCAAAGGTTTTATATACTATAGTATAGATTTGTAGACGCTTTAAAATCAAGTCAAAACCATACTATGCAATAAATGTATAATGCAATAAAGGCATGGTACTCGTAAAACATAAATCTTTCGTTTGTCCATTTTCCAGAATTTCTGCAAGAAGTAGCGTTTACTATGTATCTATACCTAGCCTTACAAGTAGAAAACAGTTCACATTACCAATCTAGTGTTTCCAATTACAAAGCAATACAAAATCATTTCAATAACCAATCATAATGTTCACATTCATATCCAAAATCGATTTAATAAATTTAATGGTATTTGTTGATGCTATTAGGCATCTTGCACAATTAACTTACCTAGCACTGTATAATCGAGCACTTACTAACACTTAGAAATCAATGTCACCATACCACTGAATCACTTGATTTCATTGCACATGCATAGTTAAAATTTCATTATTCACCCCTCTGCACTATCATAGTGTCATTTCACCTTAAATACGGTCTAATTCAATTGACTTTACCACTTGGTCATTATCGACAACAAGTGACAAAAGCGACAATTTGGTACAGTTTAATCATTCTATTACACCAATTACATTGTTACTCTACTACCAATTGCATGACACTAAGTTTTGACCTTGGGTGTAACATTACTATTGTACCCTTCTTGTTACTAAATACGTAACTTTTCATATACGGTTCCAATGATTGATTTTCTTTCACCAATTCCCTAAATTCATGCTTAATTACATTAGTTAAGCAACAATTCATAAAACCCCATGAAATTCAATAACTTCTTTCGTAAAACCCTTATGGTCGAATCTTCCCCATCACTATTCTTAATTCATTTCTTTAATTTTCTTTCATATTTCATCACTATACATAACCTAGGTTAATATATGTTGGAATTGTAAAATGCAAACTACCTTAGCTTACAAAACCCAACTTGGCCGAATTGCTCTTCCCACCTTGGAATTAGTTTTGCTTCAGACTAAATATAACAAATCACTTCATATTAGTACACTAACAACATACTAGAAGCTTGTTAAAAAAAAAATTCAACTCCCTTTTATTTTTGGCCAAAACCAAAACTAAATGAGTAAACTTCAAAAATTTACATCTTCAAGTTCACTCTAGTTACGTGGAAACTTCGAAAGAAGATTTTTCCATTGCCCATTGCAGAATATTTACGGAGTAAAGAACCTAACTACTAAGCAACCTTTTCCCATATCTTTTGCCTAATAAATCAAGAGCCCAATAGAAATGTGTAATATCGAATGATTGGCTAAGGATTAATTTGAATGGACGATGAAATTGACTCCAATAATATTGAAGATAGTGGCAGATGTGAAATTAGTTAATATAAAAGTGAGATTGGGTACTATAACAATGGTATTAAAATCAATAATAAAATATATGTTTAGATTTAAACGCAGCGGGTGACTTTAAAGTGAAATGTTGTGAGAAAAGAAAATTATCATTAAGGATATTAGATTAAATTTTGTATAAATAAAATTCATAAATTAATAAATAATTTAAGATTTTTAAAATTATTTTTACATGAAATCATATTTTTGTTAATAAATCAAAAATTATTAAAATTATTTTTATATCAAATAATACTTTTATAATTAAATATTTTTTTGTAACCATAAGTGTCCTCATCTGTTTTATGGTCCGAGATTAATTATACTCGGACCGAGATTAAATTCAGGTAAAACCCTCCCAATAGTGATAACTCTCAGATTCGAACCTTGTTCAAATGCCTGAGGAAGAAGTCCACTTTCATTTCTTCCAAAAAACGTTGTTAAATATTTAAAGTTATTTTTATGTATCGATTAATATTATTTCATATTTAATTTTTAAAAAAATTCTTGTTTAATAAATAATAAAATATTTTTATATTAAAACAATAATTTAATATTTTAAATAAAAAATTTAATAATTATATATCATAAATATAAACTAAATAATTTATTTATACATTTATATTAATAATTCATTTATATTTTATATTAGGCTAAAAACCCTTGAATCTTATAACTTTATTTAACTAAGCCCTTATACTTTTATTGCATCTAGATAAATCCTTAATCTTTAATTTAAACTCAAATAAGCCTTTAAACTTTAATTTATACACAGATAAGCCATTAACTTTTAATTTGAACCTAAATAAGCCCTTAACATAAACCATTTTTTTTATAAGGTGAGCAATCAATTTTTCAGTTGGGTTTGATAAAACCAAATTTTCTACATAAAAAAGGTTGGTTAGATACATGATATAATATAAATAATTGATATAATATATTATACAATATAATATTTAATTATTTATATTATATATATTATATATTAAGAAATCGAATAATTAGTCGATTTAATTTGTAATTTTAGACACCAACTTAATCGAATAAACTTATATATAAAAATTAACTTAAACCCGAAGTCAACTTAATTGAATAGAATTAACTAAATTTCGATTGGTCAAGTCAATTTGAATCAACTTTTATTCATCTATAATTTTTTATTTGAAATAAAAAACTTATTTAAGTACAAATCAAAGAATAATTGCTTATTTGGGTAGAATAATATAGTATAGAGGCTTTTTTTTTTTAAGTAAAATAGTTCAAGGGCTTTTTAATATTTTATTAAAAACATTAAAGTAAATAATGTAAATAATAATAGTGGATGGGCAAAATTGTCCTAAAGAAATTAAGCACCCGTTTGGAATCAAACGAGACCACGATTTTTCACTACAGCTCATTTAATATTTTAACCTTATTTTTTTATTTATTTTTATTTTAATATAATATTTTTAATAATCATTTCATCATTCAATCTCTTTCTACCACACCTCATTTACTAGTTTAACTTTATTTTTTATTTTTATTTTTTTTAATATAATATTTTTAATGATCATTTCATCATTCCATCTCTCCGTCACTACTTAGATTGAATCCAAATGTATCATCAATCACATCGTCCATCTGAACTAACTATTAAAAAGTTGTGCGAATGGAGCAATTTTTTGCCCCAATCCTACTTTATGGAATAAGATTACGGAGAAAGTGAATGAACAATAATATAAACTGGCAGACTAATTTCCAAACAGAATGGAATCAGAAAATTGTGCAATAATTTAGGAAAGAAAACGCTGCTATTACTACTATTATTTTTAAGATGACACTCCTTGGTAAACTCTGTCGGTTCAGCCTCCGTAGCCAAGATAGTGCATATGAAAGACAAAGTAACACCACAAACGGGGGAGGCAGGAGCAAGCAAGACCCTTCAAAGCTCCTCCTGCAAACCAAATAAAAGGACTCGTTATTGGATGATCAAGGTGTTTCATCAGCTTCTTAAGGATGATATGCTGCATTTGAACAGTATAAAGAAGCCAATGGTACTTCAACTGAGTTCTTCAACCATAGGGTGATAACGTAACATAAACTGGGAACCAGTTTGGAAATATGGTGAATGATCTTTGACAGAATAAATAAATAAACAAATAAGCAATCATTTACATCTTCAATAAAATATGGAGATTTACTAATTGTTAGGAACCGAAGTCAATTATATGCCACAGAGTCTCATTACAAAGATACGAAGTTGATGTTGCCTGAACGAACAGCAACAGGAATTTACCTTCCACGTATTCTGATTGCACTAACGACAAAAATGTGACGTCCGTGCGATTTGTTCCACGTGTTCTTTGTATAATCTGCAAAAACAACAGGAATCAGAGGGGGCAGGGATTTGTCTCTGCACGCGCACTCCGATGATTAAGTAAGTAATCGGGAGTTGTGTAAGTAAGGGGAAGAGAATGTGTTTCTTAATTCAAAGAGTTGAAGTATTTTTCCCTGATTTTTGTTCTTTGGTTTCGTCCCCTTTTTCTGAGAGCTCCTCGGCATATTTATAGGTTTCTTCAAGTCGGTTCGAGCTGAGGCCCAGGCGCGTGTCTGGGCCGCGACAGAGTCATAGAGCACTCTGTCGCGCTTCAGGTCAAGCAGCTTGCGGGGGAGTCGGCAGGCGGCAGAGTACCCATGGACCTCTGCCGCAGACTGTGCGGGAGACCTCTACTACGGGCTGTGCAGGAGACCTATGCCGCAGGCTGTGCGGGAGACCTCTACCGCTGTCTGTGCGGGAGACTATGTCGCAGGCTGTGCGGGAGACCTCTACCGTAGTCTGTGCGGGAGACTATGCCGCAATAGGGGCGATGGAGTCTGTCACGCCTACTGTGCGGCACACATCCCAGGCGACAGAGTGCCTATCGCCCCGAACACTCTGTCGTTCAACAAGCAACTGTGTCGCGTAGCAACTCTGTCGCGAAATCAGCCACGTGGCTTGTCTTCGTTCTGACACGTGGCAGTCAATGGTTGGCGGATAGTTGTACACGTGGATTCCGGTGACACGACCACCATCAGAAGTGAAAATAATTTGGGAGCATTCCCATAGAAGACAGCATATTGTCAGGAAAAAATAGGTAGAGGTTGACACTTACATGATAGTCATCCATGTAATCACATGGATGCTGCAAAGAAAACATCTCGGTTAGAAGCTGCACTTCTTCGTAGCAGTTTGATTGAAAAGTTAGATAAGATAAGCATTCTATGTCGAGTTACAAAATTAAATTGAATTTGTCTCTAATATCCACTTTCAGCTTCGTATTTTAAGCACATACACATTAATAAGGTCTATACTTTCTAAACTTTCACCCAAGGTGCGTACGCCTGAATACGTACTTAGTGGTACTACATCGTTTCCATACCTTTGCGTGAGAGAGTTGAGATTTTGCAAATTGACTATTAAGCTTGAGAATAGAAATTCAGAAATGAGAATTTTGTTGCCCAGTTTCTTTTTGTTTCTTGGTCATTTTAACAATGGGTACATCTATGAATTAAAAAGGTTATAGAATGTAAAATACAAACCCTTCTATATCTGTCCCTATAGCGTTCCCTGTCCCGGTATCGTCGATCATAACCCCTTTCTCTTCTTCTCCTCTCTCCTTCCTCTCTTGCTCTTTGAGCTTCCTGTAGATGTTGGACTAGAGTCATTTAAAAATACTATTCAAGTTGAGCTTCCTGTAGATGTTGGACTAGAGTCATTTAAAAATACTATTCAAGAAAACCAAAGTTCGTGATAAAATTTATAGATAAATATGGTTCAAGCAAAGGTCCACCAGTCACCTCTTCCTCTTGTGCTTTTCTCACTTTCTCAGCTTCTTCAAATGTCTCTTTCTCCACCTGAAACCTCAAACAAATGAAAATTAGGCACTGTTATTGAAAAATCATCTACCAGTAAAGGAAGAAAAAGGGGGGCACACCTCCCGGTTGGCGAACACTTGATCTACCACTTGTTTTGCATACTCCGGATCATCACAGATCAAAACATTGTCAAAAACTGAACCAGCTTTCACCTGCATGTAATATTTCAAGATTCATCATATAAATTGATGTTGCCTACCTGACAGCAACAAGAAAATACCTTTCACGTAGTCTGATTGCACTAACGACAAAAGGGTGACGTCGATGCAATTTGTTCCACGTGTTCTTCGTATATCCTGCAAAAACAACAGGAATCAGAGGGGGCAGGGATTTGTCCCTGCACGCGCACTCCGATGATTAAGTAAGTAATCGGAGTTGTGAATGTATGAAGAAGAGAATATAATGCTTAAATCAGAGAGTTTAAGGCTTTTCCCTTCTTTTTGGTTCTTTTTTCTCAGATCTGGCCTCCTCCTTTCAGAGAGCTCACCTGGTATTTATAGGCTTCTGCAGGTCGGTTCGAGCTGAGGCCCAGGCGCGTGTCTGGGCCGCGACAGAGTCATAGAGCACTCTGTCGCGCCTCAAGTTCAAGTAGCTAGCGGGGGAGTCGGCAGGCGGCAGAGTGCTCATGGACCTCTGCCGCAGACTATGCGAAAGACCTCTGCTGCAAGTGTGTGGGAGACCTCTACCGCAGGCTATGCGGGAGATCTCTACAGTGGGGGCAATGCGGAAGACCTCTACCGTAGGCTGTACGGGAGACCTCTACCGCAGGCTGTGCGGGAGACCTTTGTCGCGAGCTGTGCGGGAGACCTCTACCGCAGACTGTGCGGGAGACCTATGACGGGGTGCAATGCGGGAGACCAATGTCGCGATGTGGGCGATGGAGGTCTGCCGCCCCGCTCTGTCGCCAAATCTGCCACGTGGCTCGTTCTTGGTTTGACACGTGGCAGGCGGATAGTTGCACACGTGGATTCTGGTGACACGACCACCATCAATTGCTCCCCACTCTTTGGTAGGAATCTTTCCTGCGAAAGAGTATCTGGGTTTGGACTTTTCTCGGGTCGGGTCGGATCTCCGCGCTTGTGTCGACGCAGGTGAGCCGCTATATATACTGGGTCCCTGCTGTCCTTGTCGCTATTGAGTTCTCCCGCAAAAAGACACTCAGTCGTGATTTTCTCTGGACACTCTCTCGCAACTCTGCCGCAACTCCACCGTACTCTGCCGTAACTCTGTCGCGTACACATCACTGTGTCGCAACACTGCCGCAGCTTCTTCATACTCTGTCGTCAGTTCCTCCTTTTCTTCATTTTAGGTAATTTCATAGTCCGTAGTCCCACTCTTTTGATTTACGGACTCCTAAAATGGCTGGCCATGGTGTAGGAAAACAAATTGATCTAGGCGTTAAGTCGACTTTAAAGGAAGCCGACATCCAAGACCTAGAATCTCGATTTCCTTTACCCGAGGGATACTCTTATAGGCTCCCAACCCCTCAGGAGAGCGACATACGTCGTGTGTCCGACGGGGCTGTCGTTTTTAGGGCAGCTTTGGAGTTAGGACTTCGCTTCCCATTGTCCGACTTCGGGGTTTCCTTCCTTAGGACGTACAGGGTATCCCCGGGACAACTGCATCCTCATGCATGGATGCAATTGGTAGCATTCACCGTGCACTGCCATTTAAGGGGCGTCCCTCCGTCCCTTCCTCTTTTAGAAGTATTCTTTAGGCTTCGAGGGAGCCCCGGCTTAGTGCCTTACTCACTTCAGCGGGTGTACCAGCCCGGTTTTGAGAACCGATTATTCGAGAAATCGGCTAACAAGCTTCATGGTTTCGAGACGGAATGGCTGGTCGTGGAAGTGCCCGAGGGCCTGGATTTCCCCACTCGTTGGGAGAATAGGCGTGAAATTCCCAAGGGTCCCCGGGTTGCCACACTTAGGGGGCAGTTGTCTTCTGACATCAACAAACTGCTAGTCCCTCATCCCCTTAGCCTAGACACCCTTATATCAAATGAAAATTTAATATTAGCTGGCTGGGGTGTGGGTCCGGTCCCTGTTGCCGGACCCTCTATTCCTTCGTCAGATCCTCTGCCTTCGGTTTCCCCCGAGTTAAATCCTGAAGTACCTAGGCCACAAGAGGATATAAGGAGTACCAACGTGGAGTCTAGTTCTGGCAGCGAACCATTAGCCGACCTGACTGGCTGGGAAGGGTTCGGCTCTACTTTCATGGTGCTCCCTGATGACGACGCCATAAATATAGAGTCCCTTCAGGAGCATCTCGATTCTCCTGACGGTAACTTTTAATTCTTTTTACGGCTTGCTGTTTTTGATCAGTTTTTGACCACTGATTTGTCTTCTTTTCCTTTTTTGCAGAGATAAGTCATTTTCGGCAATCGTTGGGTCGCCAGGTCTCTGAGGCTGGTCCTTCCAGCGCTCCTACCAGGAAGAGGCGTCGTTTGGCCGACGATGTCCCAAGTGAGGCACCGGTCCCCTCTCAGCCACCTCGTGCTCGGACCCCTCCTGTTTCTAGGCAGGCGATGCCTCCCCCTCCTTCGGAGCAGAGGGATCTCTCTCGGGATAGGGGAGAGTTGCCTCATCTTCACGGGGGGCTTTCGGGTCATCCGGGCGATCACGCTCCGAGGAGCGTGCGGAATGCAATATCATTCCGTCTCAGCGGAAGAATCGAAGGCGCTTGTACATCGAAGGTTCGATGGGAAGCAGGCCAATACTGCCAAGGATAGGCCCTGCTGACGAGAGGTCCTACCCCGTGGACGGGGGAAACATTATGAGGGGCCACGAGTTCCGAGTCTACCCCGGGGTTCGTGACAATGACATTTTGGACATTCTCGGGGTGGCCTCCCGGTTAAGCTGGTCCACTATCCTTCCTCGGGACGAGGCAAGGATATTCAGAAACTACCCGGAGGGGGAGGATTTAGCCGATGTGGAGGCATTGAGGGTAAGTTTCATACTCCTCTTCGTTTGACTCCTTTTTGCCGCATTCTTTGAATCTAACTTTTTGCATTTCTTTGCAGCTGGCTCAACGAACTGTGGCCAACAATGCCTAGCACTGGGCTTATCGGGAGCGTGCCGATAGGGAAATCCGGGAGTTAAAGGACCAAGTTATGGAGTTACAGAACACCGTCAACAACTTGTCCAAACTTCCAGATTTAGTTCGCAGCTTGGAGGAGCAGCTCGCTAAGGTTCACCAGGACCTGAGCCAGGCCAAGGGGGATCTCACTGTTGAGACGGCTCGGTCTAGCAGATTTCAAGAGGATCTTCGGGATGCCCACTCTGAGCTAGACTGTATGCAATCCAACTACGGTTCTTTACTTGCTCGGAATCAGGAGCTCGAGCAGCGCGTTGCCGAGTTGGAAAGTCAGGCTGCTCCTATGCTGACCCAAGTGGAGATCAATAGCATACGGGCCGAGGTCGTGAAGGAGTACCGTCTCTCCAAGGATTGCTTGAGGCGGAAGGAGGATTTCTCCAACCCCTATGTGAAGTACGGATTCTACCTGGCCCGATCTTGGTTAGAAGCACATAGGGAAGGAGAGGAATTCCCCGAGCTCCAGTACACCAACAAGGCGATGCTATTTGAGGCCCCCGACTGGACTAAATATGAGCCTGAAGCCGAACCTGCAGACGAGTCATTCAAGAGGCCTCGTCAACCTCACTGGTCCTTGAGAGCCCATGGATTTGGACGGTGCTCCCGAGCCTATCGAGGCTCTTATTGATTTAGACGACGAGGAGGGTCAGCAGTCCTTGGGAAGTGATGGTCCGTCTGCAGCTGATCCCCAGCTTCCTCCCGAAGAGTAGATACTATTTTTGTTTTTTGTATTTCTTTTCAAGTACTTCGTTGTTTTTTATTTTAACTTTGTACTTTTGTTGAATGTAATCGTAAAGATCTGTTAAAGATCTGTTTGTAATGACTTTTGAATGAAATGAAATTGAGATTTTTGTTCATGCTTTGTATTGCACTACTTCTCTATTTATCATTTATCATTCTTTGTCTGTTTGTTTATTTTGCTTGAATGTATTCGTTTGAATGTATTCGTGCATGCTCCCCAATTCTTGATAGAAAGGTAAACTTTCAGAAAGAATTTTTTGAGCGAACGTATAATTGTTTAAGGCTTGATTACTGTGACGTGTATGCGTCTTTAGTTTTTATAGCCTTGATATTTTTATCGCCTGGCCGCAGTGACGCATAGCGCCTCAGGCTCTTACAGCTTGGTTCATTGTACACGCCTGGCCACAGTGACGCATAGTGCCTCAGGCTCTTACGGCTTGGTTGATTGTATACGCCTGGCCACAGTGGCGCATAGCGCCTCAGGCTCTTACGGCTCGTCTGAACTACGCCTGGCCACAGTGACGCATAGCGCCTCAGGCTCTTACGGCTCGTCTGAACTACGCCTGGCCACAGTGACGCATAGCGCCTCAGGCTCTTACGGCTCGTCTGAACTACGCCTGGCCACAGTGACGCATAGCGCCTCAGGCTCTTACGGCTCGGTTTAACTACGCCTGGCCACAGTGACGCATAGCGCCTCAAACTCTTACGGCTCGTCTGAACTACGCCTGGCCACAGTGACGCATAGCGCCTCAGGTCTTACGGCTCGGTTGAACTACTCCTGGCCACAGTGACGCATAGCGCCTCAGGCTCTTACGGCTCGGTTGATTGTACATGCCTGGCCACAGTGACGCATAGCGCCTCAGGCTCTTACGGTTTGTCTGAATACACGCCTGGCCATAGTGACGCATAGCGCCTCAGGCTCTTACGGCTCTTTTGAATACCTGTCACAAGATTTAGATGCATAGAAGTTGCAGATGTATAATAAAATGACATTTTGCGTGATGATTTGATGACAATATCTTGTGATGGTATAAACAAATGATAATAATGTTTGGGAAAGAAAATATGGTGCTTAATTCAAATACAGCTTTAGGTGATTTGAATTCCATGTTTTCCCTATCTTCTTCCCTTGTAGAGTTTCCAGAACACAGGTGTTAGGTCCAATCTTGTATCTGATTCTGTATGGACCTTCCCAATTGGCTCTGAATTTCCCATCCTCCTTCAGGGCATTCGTGATCTGCGACTTTCTAAGCACTAGATCTCCCTCAGACATTGGCCTATCTCTCACCCGGCTATTGTAGTAGTTGGCCACCCTCTGATGATAGGATGCCAATCGAATAGCCGCGGTTTCTCTATGTTCGTCGAGTAGGTCCAAGCCTTCTCTTAGAGCTTGTGAATTTTCTTCCTCTACTAAGGGTATCACTCTTGGTGATAACGCTCCAATTTCCACGGGGATCAGTGCTTCTGCGCTGTATACAAGGCTGAATGGCGTTTCTTTAGTCGACACACGACTGGTGGTACGATATGCCCATAAAACACTAGGCAATTCGTCCACCCATGCCCCTTTTGCTTTGTCTAGCCTGGTCTTCAGCCCATGAAGGATGGTTCGATTACTGACTTCGACCTGTCCATTAGCTTGAGGATATGACACTGAGGAGATCCTTAGCTGAATGTTGAGGCTCTTACAAAATTCACGGAAGGCATTGCAATCAAATTGCTTTCCATGGTCGGCATTTAAGATGCGGAGAATTTCGAATCGACAGATAATGTCTTTCCACACCATTGCCTCCACTTTCTTTTCCGTGATTGTGGCTAAAGGCTCTGCTTCAATCCACTTTGTAACGTGATCGGTAGCCACTAATAGGAACTTTCTTTGACCCGTGGCTAAGGGGAAAGGTCCAAGGATGTCCAATCCCCACTGTGCAAAAGGAATTGGCTGTACTGTGCCTTGAGAGGGAGTCACTGGGGCTGTTGTGATAGGCGCAAACCTCTGACATTTGTCACATCTGCGGGTTTGGTCCATCGCATCTTTCTTCAACGTTGGCCAGTAGAATCCCGATCGCAGTACTTTAGCAGCAAGAGCTCTCGCTCCTAAGTGTTCGTCGCAAATTCCTTCATGCACTTCGGCTAAAGCGTAGTTTGCTTGTTCCGATCCCAGACATTTCAATAAGGGTGACGAATATCCCCTTTTGTACAGTTCTCCATTGATGAGTGTGAACTTCACCCCTTGTATTTTTAAGTGACGAGCCTCATCCTTATCTTGGGGGAGTGTTCCTTCGGTGAGATACTGTTTGTATGGGGATTTCCAATCGTCTCCCACTTGAATGTCACACACTTCGACCTCTTCAATACTAGGTCGTTCGAACCTCTCCACCTTCACTGTCCTTCCTCGTGTTTCGGTGGAAGAGGCTAACTTAGACAATGCATCAACATGTGTGTTTTCGGATCGGTTGATTTGTATCAGCTGAAAGCTTTTGAAAGTCTGGGCCAGAAGTTGGACTTTCTTCAAGTAAGGGACAAGCATTGGTTCCCGTACCTCGTACTCTATGCTGAATTGGTTCACCACCAATTGAGAATCACTGTGTGCTATCAAGTGGTGAACCTGTAGCTTCTTTGCTAACATCATCCCTGCTATCAGAGCTTCATACTCCGCTATGTTGTTCGAACTGGGGAATCCGAACCGTAGGGAGTATTCAAGGGATTTTCCTTCGGGTGATACCAGGACTATACCCGCTCCGCTTCCATTGGCACTTGATGCCCCGTCGACATGCAGCAACCATGGGTGAGCCTCCCCTTCACTGCTGTCGCTTGGGATAGTGCATTCTACGATGAAGTCGACCAGAGCTTGACCTTTGATAGCCTGCCGTGGTTGGAATGTGATTTCGTATCCCCCAAGCTCCACTGCCCATTTCACTAACCTTCCTGAGTGTTCAGGTTTCTGAAGGATCTGTCTTAACGGTTGATCTGTCAAGACAGTGATAGGGTGTGCTTGGAAATACGGGCGCAACTTTTGTGAGGCCATCAAAAGGGCTAATGATAGCTTTTCGGCCAGCGGATAGCGGGTCTTTGGATCTAATAACACTTTACTCACGTAGTAGATGGGACGGTGCACCATTTCATCTTTCTTCAGTAGCACCGCACTGACGGCGAAATCACCGACTCCCAAATACATATAGAGTTGTTCTCCTTCCAGGGGCCTTGTTAATAAAGGCAACTGTTTCAAGTATTCCTTGAGGTCTTCAAAGGCTTTTTGACAATCTTCCATCCATTCGAAGTTCTTTCCCCCCCGTAGAGTTTTGAAGAACGGCAGGCTCCTTTCTGCTGATTTTGACAAGAAGCGATTCAGAGCTGCTATTCTGCCTGTCAATCTCTGGACCTCTCTTACGGTGGTTGGGGGTTTCATGTCAATGACCACCTGTACCTTCTCAGGATTTGCCTCAATGCCCCTGTTAGTGATCATGAAGCCTAAGAACTTCCCTGATCTTACCCCGAATGAGCACTTTTCAGGGTTTAGCTTCATGTTGAATCTCCTCAATACTTCGAATACCCTGGACATTTGATCAGTATGAGACTCTCCTACGCGGCTCTTGATTATCATATCGTCCACGTAGGCTTCCATGGTATTTCCCAGAAGATCTTTGAACACTTTGCTCACCATTAGTTGATAGGTGGCTCCCGCGTTCTTTAGACCGAACGGCATTACCCTATAGCAATAGGTTCCGTCGTCGGTTATAAAGGAAGTCTTTTCTTCGTCTTCTGGGTGAAGCATGATTTGGTGATACCCGGAGAAAGCATCCAAGAAACTGAGGAATTCGTAACCGGATGTTTCGTCTACCAGTCTGTCTATCCGAGGTAGGGGGTATGAATCTTTAGGGCAGGCTTTGTTCAGATCGGTGAAATCCACACACATTCGCCACTTCCCGCTAGATTTCTTTACCATCACTACGTTGGCCAACCACTCAGGGTAGTAGACCTCTCGGATGAATCCGGCACCTAGGAGTTTATTCACTTCTTCAGTGATTGCTTTTTGTCGTTCCGGGGCGAAACTCCTCTTCTTCTGTTTGACGGGTCTATGCCCGGGTATGACATTAAGCTCATGGCATATCACTTCGGGACTGATTCCGGGCATGTCCGTCGGGCTCCAGGCGAAGACATCCAAGTTTCTTCTCAGGCACTCGACTATCTCATTCTTGAGTCGTTCGCCCAGTTGAGTCCCTATGAATGCCTTTTTTCCTCCATCCCCTTCTGTTAGCTCAATGGCCTCGGTTTCCTCTACAGGCTGAGGCTTGGGCGGATCGTCGATACATAAGGTTTCTTTTCTCTGTGCTACCTTGTTGGCAGTGGAAGCGAGATAACAAGTACGGGCACTTCTTTGGTTTCCTCGTACTTGCCCGACTCCGTTGGGAGTAGGAAACTTCATCAATAGATAGCAAGAGGATATCACCGCCCTCATGTCATTCAGCACAGGTCTGCCCAAAATCATGTTGTAGGCAGCGGAGGTTGACCTAACCACCATGAACAACACTTGCCGGGTCACGTTCTTCGGGTGCTCTCCGAGAGTCACAGGCAACTCCATGGACCCGGCAACTTTCACTCGTTCGCCCGTGAATCCGTATAGTGGCGTCATAACAGGCTTTAGCCTATCTTCGAATATGCTCATTTTTTCGAAGCAGTTCCAATAGATTAGGTTTACTGAGCTCCCATTATCGACCAGAACCCTGCTCACCGGATGTTTGGCCACTACAGTGGATATCACCATGGGGTCGTCATGGGGCATGACAATATCACCTTTGTCAGCCGGAGTGAACATGATGGGTTCTTCATCCACCTGTTCTTCCATCACAACGTTAACCTGATACGCTTGCCTAGCGTAACTTTTGCGGGAAGTAGAGGAGCTCCCCATTATTGATTCCCCGCCTGCAATAACATTTATTGCGGGGGCTGTAGGTTCGTTGTTTGGCGGATTGACTCGGGGGATGGTAGGCCTGAATGCTTCGTTTCTTGGCCTATTCCTTCTGTTATCATCGTTTGGCCCAGTCCGCGGACGATCATTCCTTTGGTCACACGGAGGATAACGGGGTCTCTCGCTTCTCCACAGGAAGCGGTTGATCTTCCCCTCTCTGGCCAGTCTTTCCAACTGGTCCATTAAATCTCTGCACCTCTCTGTTGGGTGACCGTGAGCACAATGGAATTCACAGTAGGCTTCGGGGTTTCGTCCTACATCTCTAATTTTCTTCTTGGGGAATTCCAATAATCCTGCCCTTTCGATAGCCGCCAGTATCGCAGTACGAGGCTCGTTCAACCTGGTATAGCCTTCATACCTGAGCCTAGGGGCTTTGTCTACTCTCACGGGTCTTGGGGAGCTTCTTTCGGGTGCATCTCTCTCTCTTCTTTCCTTCCTTTGCCTCCCTGGGTCGTATCATTTTCATCACTTCTTCTTGAGCTACATACTTGTTAGCCCTGGCAAAGAGGTCGAAAATTGTCATCGGTTGATCGAGAGAGAGGGATTCTTGTAGCTTTTCGGAGCTCGTCCCTTGCAGCATTGCAGCCAAGACTACGCCTACCGGTAGATCTTCCACTTCCAAGGTTGCATCTCAGAAGCGGTCTACAAAGCTTTTCAAGGGTTCTTTATTCCCTTGTTTAAGCGTGAGTAGGTAGGTAGCATCTTTCTTCCTCTGGCTGTGGATCATGAAGACTTTGAGGAATTCATTTCTCAACTCGTCAAAAGAGGAGATTGAACCTTCGCTCAACCCGTTGAACCACTTTAGAGCTTGCCCGGACAATGTGAGGGAAAAAGCCCTGCACATAATTTCGTCCTCCCACCCATGCAGCAGCATGAGGGACTCGTAACTCTGTATGTGGTCATAGGGATCTGCTTTGCCGGTGTAAGTGGCCATGGAAGGCATTTTGAACTTCTTTGGCAAAGGTTTGTTCATGATCTCCAGGCTGAATGGGATCCTCCTCCTTTGGCCGTCATCTGGAAACACCAATTTTTTCTTCTCGAGGATCCTTTGGACGACCTTCTCCACGTCCTCCGACCCTCGAGCTGAGCATGGCCTTGTCCCTTCGGGTCTAGAAGAGTCCGACTGATAAGCACCTCTTCCAGCACCTCCCATTCCGGGACTTGTAATTTCGAGACCTTCTCGTGGGTCTTGGCCTCTCTGTCTCCGTCGCTCCCCAGCCCTACATTCTCTTAAACCATGTTCCAACTCCACGGGAGATGAACTGCGGCGTGTGGGGGAACTCTGCCGCCTATCGGCTAGAGGAGAAGTCTGCCGCCTGCCGGGCAGAGGAGAACTCTGCCGCCTATCAGCGGCGGGAGAGCATCGTCGCACATATGTTGCGGGATAGCTCTGCCGCATGTAGTCCCCTGGAGAGCTCTGCCGCACGGGTTCCGCAAGAGAACACTGTCGCCTGAAGTTTGCGGGTGAGCTCTGTCGCCATTGAGCCATGGGCGAGCTCTGCCGCACATTTGGTGGGCTCTGTCGCCTATCGGTCAGTGGTGAACACTGCTGTCGTTGAGCTGCGGGCGAGCTCCGTGGTCTATCTGCTGGGGGAGACCTCTGCCGCACGAGGTCTGCGGGTGAGCCCTGTCGCATAGGTGCTGTGGGCGAACTCTGTCGCCTAAGGTCTGCGGTTGAGCTCTGCCGCCTATCTGCTGTGGAGACCTCTGCCTTGCTGGATCCGCAGTGGCATTATTTCGTGTTCCTGCCTCTTGTCCAGCGTTTACTAGGGTGGAGGGCTGACCTCTCTCATAGGTCCGCCGAGGTGTGCTTTCCCCTACTAACTGCTGCACTTCATGGGGCAAGCTGAATTGGGGGAGAGCGTCTCTGAAGAAACTCACCATAGCTTTCAATGCAGTTGTAGTCTCCTCATTTTTGCGCTTCAGGGTCTCAAATTCTTCTAGAGAAACCAAGTCTTCTCTGTCACCCCTTTCACTACTTCTTCGTCTCTGCTCTGGTCCGACGAGGGGACTCACAGAATTCTGCCCTCCTGTCAACTCTGCTGTAGAGCGTGTTCTCACCATTTTGATAGAGAACCTGACTTTTTGTCAGAATTCCCACAGACGGCGCCAATTGATGTTGCCTACCTGACAGCAACAAGAAAATACCTTTCACGTAGTCTGATTGCACTAACGAAAAAAGGGTGACGTCGATGCAATTTGTTCCACGTGTTCTTCGTATATCCTGCAAAAACAACAGGAATCAGAGGGGGCAGGGATTTGTCCCTGCACGCGCACTCTGATGATTAAGTAAGTAATCGGAGTTGTGAATGTATGAAGAAGAGAATGTAATGCTTAAATCAGAGAGTTTAAGGCTTTTCCCTTCTTTTTGGTTCTTTTTTCTCGGATCTGGCCTCCTCCTTTCAGAGAGCTCACCTGGTATTTATAGGTTTCTGCAGGTCGGTTCGAGCTGAGGCCCAGGCGCGTGTCTGGGCCGCGACAGAGTCATAGAGCACTCTGTCGCGCCTCGAGTTCAAGTAGCTAGCGGGGGAGTCGGCAGGCGGCAGAGTGCTCATGGACCTCTGCCGCAGACTATGCGAAAGACCTCTGCTGCAAGTGTGTGGGAGACCTCTACCGCAGGCTATGCGGGAGATCTCTACAGTGGGGGCAATGCGGAAGACCTCTACCGCAGGCTGTACGGGAGACCTCTACCGCAGGCTGTGCGGGAGACCTTTGTCGCGAGCTGTGCGGGAGACCTTTGTCGCGAGCTGTGCGGGAGATCTCTACCCCAGACTGTGCGGGAGACCTATGACGGGGTGCAATGCGGGAGACCAATGTCGCGATGTGGGCGATGGAGGTCTGCCGCGCCGCTCTGTCGCCAAATCTGCCACGTGGCTCGTTCTTGGTTTGACACGTGGCAGGCGGATAGTTGCACACGTGGATTCTGGTGACACGACCACCATCATAAATAAATGCTATCCCAAACTAGTAAACTGATAGTTATGTTTGACAGAACTACCTGCCAAACTTCGATGCCCACATATTTGATTGGTTTAAGCACATAAAGATCAGGATCATCTTCAAACTCTGGACAGAGACAAAACACCATTCAAATCTTTGTTGAAAATTCTTCAATTCCAAAGATTATTATCCAGAACAGACACAAAGAAATATGAAGATGTATTGCAGAGTACCTGGATTGTCATTGTAAGGAATTTTCCATTTCCCGTTATAATTAGGGTTCTTGATTTTCTGTAATAATAATACAGAAAGACTGTACTGAAAAGAAGCTGCAGTTAAAAATTAGGCTTAAAGTTTACTTGTTAGCTTTAAAGCATACCTTGGGTTTCCATGGTCCTTTGTATTTTGGATTTGGTATCTTCGGTGCTTTCCAAATACCATCTTCTTCTTCATCCCAATTATCAGGCTAAACAGTAAAAACAAAATGAGTCGTAATAGCAGAATAAAGAATTGATTACAAAACAGGAAATAAGAGAAAAGATGGAAAAGATAGGAGCAAAATGATTATGCCAGTAGCATGAGAGAGGGAACCGGTTGCAGGTAAGCATATCCAGGTGCATGGCCAATAGTTAACATTATTGCTTTACAAGTAACCAACTAACCTCTTTAGCTTTTGGATCAGGAATTTCTTTTGGAATTGAATCATACCCCTGCAACACCAAGAGGAGGTTAGGCATATTTTGCATTGAATTTATATATCAACTGGAAAATCATTAAGATAAAGATGACATGAAAATTTACCTCAGGTTTTGTAGCATTAGGATCTTCAATATATTCTCTATCATCCCAGTCAGCAGGCTGCAAAAGATGGAAATTTGACGGTTTAAAATTTTGAAGTTTTAAAAAAAAAAATACTGACTCCATGGAGTAAGGCTGAAATCATAGTTAATTGTAATAAGGTCGATCCTAATGCAGCCCTAACGAAGATGGTTGAAGAAAGTACTGTTCTTTCTCATGGAGGAAGGCAGAACTCAGTCAATATAGAAAAGGAAAAAATTAACAGAAGTGTTAAATTCAGTGGTCCAAACTAAATTAGGATTGTTTCTAATCAAACTGTAACCTTTTTAGCATTGACATCTTTGATTTTCCTTGGAGGAAGAATATCCCAGTCCGAATACATACTTCCAGAATCCCTTTCACGATTATGGATGAGGATACTATAACTTGCATCAGGCCTAAGAATAAATGTGTAGAAATGAGTTAACTTGTCTGTTTCACATTCCAAGTCCTTCTTGATAGGGTAATTCTGGCCCTGGTAAGAAAGTATAACATGGAGCTTCTTTGTTTGTGTGCCACATATATCCGGTCCAAACATTAAGCTGTAGGAAATTAAAATAAAAAAAAATGAGACTAGTAAAAAAAAAAAAGTTCTCATACAAGTAAAAATTCGTAAAGAAATGAAAAAACTGTAGCAGTAACTAAAGAAGTTTTCTCTATACAGAGCACTCAAAAAAGATGAATGTTAGCACATAATTACTTTATACAGAGTTTTGGATCTCAGACAAATTTCGATGATCAGCTTGTTGGGCAGAAATTTTGAAGGAATCAAACCTCGTCCCTATCTCAAAAGAGAAATGACCACTCAAATCTATTTTTTCATTCTTTTATCTTACAAAAGTTCCTTCACATCATCTAAAGCCACCAAAAGAAGTTCTCTGTCCCCTCCCCCCCTCCCCCACCCCTAACTAAAAACCTTGTCTAAGATGTTGTATGCAGGTCATTTACCCTAAATTACAAGTTAGCTTTATCATCAATAACCCATATTCTCATTAGAAAAATCAAAAGGATAAGCCTTGCATGGTTTACAGGAAGTCTACTTTACTGCGAGATTTACAAGATATGCAGATAAGGCAACCACATAAATACCAAATGACAGGTGTTATAAAGCATATTTATAATATAATTTAAGAAAATGTGATCCAAGTGCCAGAAATTTGCATGTAAAAGATGTTTGAGCAATAAATTTTGACACAAACCTATATGGGGTGTCCCCTCCAAATTTCTTTTGATTGACAAATCCAGAGAGAAGTTTTATGTAACCGCCACCACATTCAATTTCCTGCTCAAACCTTATAGAATACTGGACGACCAATGTTCTGTTCTTATTTGTAAACTCAGAAATCTTTGCAGACATTGCAAAATGTTTGGCATCACCAGACGTCTGAACACCTACAGGATTACAGGCACTGTCAAAAAACATGCTAGGTCACTTGCATTAGGCATCATGTTCAGACTGTCAAAAGGAGAATGAGGAGAAAAGGGCAGGAAAGTTTGTTTATTTGTTTGTTTGTTTGTTTTTTATTATTATTATTATTATTATTTTTAGAAGGGAAGGAAAGTTAAATTTAGCAGTCACATGGATTTAATTGAGAACCCAGTGATTACCATAGAACAGCTTGGTAATGTAAACAACAATTCGTTTCTGTTAATATTTGTGGCAAATAGAGGTGGCAAACAAGCAAGTTCAGGCAGATTCGGATTGAGTATTTCCGGTTTCGATTGAATCAAGTCATTTTTTGTTCAAATCATCTCAGGCTTAGTTCATTTCAGATTCCCGTCCTTCTGTGTTTGGGTTAGAATAAAATTCATGATTAAATTTTGCAATTTTAGTACTGAATTTGGGTTGTTACTGATTTTGACCAAATAAGTTTCAATCGAGTATTTTTGAGTCTGGGTCGTTTCAGGTTCATATGTTATCTGGTTTGGAAATCTGACTATTTGGTCAATTCAGGCTTGCATAGATTCAGGTTCAGGTTTCTATCCGGGTTTCTGAGTTCTATTTCATCGTCACCTCTGATCACAAACCTTAAAAGCCAACCTATTTTGATCTTATATTGAACAATATAACATTCTGCGAATCAATCTGAAAATTGCCACTTTTCAGAATGAAATCTAAGTAAATGTGTCTTCCTAGATTAGAGAACAAAATTTTCATCCACAGAGGATCTTCCTAGATTAGAGAACAAAATTTTCATCCACAGAGGGATCTACATAAAAGCAAATACTCAATGTTTCTGCCCAATTATGCTATCACTTTGAACCAAAATGAGAGAAAAATAATGACTAAAGTAGTTTACTTATGTCTTTTCAAAAGCATGGTTTTACAGACAAGGTGACAGTATGGTTAAGAGCAATTAATTATGAGGTCGAGACCCTAAATAGCAAATCAATTCTGTAAAAAGCTATAAAAACCACAAGAGATTCATGTTGTGAGGGGAATTCAAGCACTCTGCAGCACAATTAGTTAATATGAAGTGAAAATTGTCATCTCAATCATTGCTTAACATGGTTTCTCTTTCTTTGGGGATGAGTTTCTGTAAATGTAAACAAACAGATCTAAAGAAAACTCTGATGTTTGGATAACATTGAATAAAATTATAATAATACTCAAAATAGCTATGCTGTTCATTTATTTCCTTGTATTCTCTAGTTTTGGAAGAACACAATTCATTTAGGAATATAACCAGCAAGAAAAGTTGAGACCATACCCTTATCATCAGGATCTCCAGACCACTTTCCAGTTGTATGCTTAAAAGCTCCAGCTTTTCCCTCACTTCTTTTCCAATCTGATTTTACCCAACGACTTTGCCATCCATCTGTTCACAACATCAGATGATACCAATGGAGGGTACAACAAGCAAAATAAAATTGCTAAGAGTTGAAATTCTAACATATAAAATTATCAAATAAAATAAAACAAAACATAAGAGTTTCAGAGACGGCAAGCTAATGTACTCTAAAGTTACAAACGCTAACGCACTCTAAAGCTACAACCAAAAAAGTATCGCTGTTATGCAATTCATTCAGGAAAAAACAACAAACATTGAGCAGACTGATAATGTTACAACACAAGGTTTTCTTACAAGGCAAAAGAATGATGTACAAATAAATGGTCAGTATAAATTAACCAATTTCAGAGCTCCATTTTTGGTTTCTGAGACAAAATGCAAGAATGGAGAGGGACAAAAAGTTGGATTTCTTAGACAAAAAGCCAAATGGTACTGTTTTAGGAAGGACAAGTTCAAAGTTGAAGCTGTTATCCTATATTAATCAAAGAAATGATTGCCTCTTGTCTTTGTTTGAACTAAGAATGACATGATTTTCATCTATAAACACTCACTTTTATTTTTCTCTCCTTAATAACTCCAAATTAGACAAACCAATTCCTTCTCTATAAAAGAATGATAAAAGTTCAAATTTTTGGTCTTTTTTCAGTCTTCTTCAAGTGCCAAAAAGCAAAATATATATCCAATATTTCTCTATAAAAGAATGGTAAAAAAAATACAGTTGAATTTAAATTGTTGGTCTTCTTTTCAGTGTTCGTCAAGTGCAGAAAACACAGATTATTATTATTATCCAATTTAAAACAGCAAAATGCATTTCTTTCTTTATTTATTTTTTTAATATTTTCTAAATTCTTGTTGGTAAATCCAAAAACATTAATAATAATCTAAAACACGAGGAAGATATGAAGATAAAAGGTTCCTAACACTGTTCTCCACCTTTCCCTTTCCTTTCCCACCACTGTTCTTATGATCCACCAAAAGCAAGGCTTTTCAATGAAAATCATTGAGATATTACAAGATTCAATGAAATTCTCTTTTTTCCTAAAAAAAAAAAAAAGACCGCTTATCTCCCATATTGGACGGCACAAATATAAAGGATTAATATTTAATATATTGAAATATTTTTACTTTATAAATGAGATTGAGATTCGGATTTTATATATATATTAAATATGTATTATTCTCGTAATTTTATTTGTATAATAAAAAAATTACATAAATTATGTATGAGATAATTATTTAAATAAAAATGTCTAAAAATGAAAAATGAACTGTTCAAATTTCCTTTCATATACAATACTGTGCTGTAAGCATACTAATACAAAATTCTGTACGTGGTGTATACCTGACAGTCGATGGGAAACAAAGATATCAGCTATGCCGTCTACTCTCTACACCCGCTATCTATATGGTGAAAACACTGAAAGTGAGTGAAAAATAAAAGGGTGAGCTCCACATGCTCAGTAAGGCAATAATACAAACGGGTAGATAGCTATACTATCTACAATGCTGATAAGAAATCAGGATATATGTGAGCATGAGGTAAAAACAATGATATGCCATATATATAATATCATCTGTTCTAAAACAGGAAATCGGCATATTAAAACATGGAATAATTCTCATGTGAAAACATCTCATGCTCAATGAAACAACACGTTATAAAATACCCCATCTGGGTCAAAATATGATACACTCACAAATCAAAATCCGTTTCAACAAAATTCTTTATTTTCAAATCTCCATTATAAATCACCCTTCTCACAGGGTTACAAATCAATGAAAGTTTCATAAAATCCCTCCATGGGAATAATCAAATCTCAATTGAAATCATAAGAAAATCGGGGCCTGACCCCTCCCTCGGGTCTACCCTGTTCTATCAAGACCAATAGTTATATCATGTGAGACAAGCAAACGACTATATCGGTAATATCCAGGACTATGGTCATAACCTCGTGATCCCTGGCACACGAATCCTAGTGTGCGGGGTATCACACCTGAAACGGGAGGTGGGTCATCCTACCCGCCAGAACAACATAATATCAGGATTGCGAGGGCAAGACTTGCTGTCTCGTGGCTAATGCCACTCCACTCCAACAATCCCCACGGTACAGCGTACTCCGCGTGACATACACGGTACATCATACTCCGTGAACCCAAGCTCAATCAGGGGTGCCTGTAATAGGTCTTATCCACCCATGTCTAGTATGTCTCAGTCTGCACATGTGAGCATATCATCTCACTGTGACACACAGTCAATAGGAGGCTCCAACACGGCTATATGCATGTCATATAAATTCCTGTGCGAGCGAAGCTCCAGCATGGCTCCATGCATATTCATGATATCTGAAAACCTCGTGCTAGTGAAGCTCTAGCACGGTTTCATAGAAATCAATGAAATCTGCGTACGAGCAGCGCTCAAGTACGACTTAAACTGATTATACATTCAATTCAAATCCACGTACGAGCAAGTACGGATAGGTATTAAAACTCAGTGAAAACCTCGTACGAGAAAAACTCCAGTACATTAGTCATATAAAATAAATCTGTAAAATAGTGTGAGCAAGGCTCCAGCACTCTGTGTATGAGTTAAAATATAAAATCCAGTGCGAGCAGTGTTCAAGCACGGTTACAACTCATATAACACTGATAGGTGGCTCAATTTTATCAAAACATGTTAAATAAATATCAACTGACACCTAACCTGTGCCTTTTCACTTAAAACATGAAAATAATAGCCAACCTATCCATAAATTGCTTGGATTAAAGCAATATCATCATGAAAACATTAAAATCATGAAATTCATACAATTTCATAGCCTTACTACCCTTTTTGAAATTTTCCTAATTGGGGGTAAAATAGTCATTTTTCACTATTTCCATATTTTTTCGCAAAAATTATTATTCTATTTTCGGGTAGCCTATTGAATTTAACGTAATTTAAATCCCCTCAAAATTACGTATAGCCACCTCTAAGTGTTCATAAAATTCCCTTACCTGGAATCACGCACGAGCTTATCCCGACTCGGTCGTACCAGGTCTTTCAGTCCAATTCACTCGTCTACGGAGCTGCATATAACCACATATGAGTTCAGTTCAATATTACTGATCAGTATTTCACTCTTACTGATCGAATCTAAAGCTCTGAGCCCGTTTTACTCTATTGGGCCCGATTGCACTTTAATGGGCCTCGAACCCTTTTTTCAGCCTGTTTCCACTTTTAAATCCCTTCTTCGGGTTTACTGGGCTCATTTGATTTATCAATAATCATCGGGCTTCGTTCCAAACTCAGTGGATAGCCCGGATACTGTTTACGATAATTATTTTGAAATTTCGAATAAAATTCCTTTTATGCAGAATTAATCCGTAAAATCCCGTAAAATAACCGAAACTCTGCATTAAAGGACTCATATTATCGTAATTAAAATATACTTACCCAATATGGTGCGGGGTACGAAAATCGGAGCTAAATTGGCTCTCGTTCGGGCTCTGTAGTGACACTGCATAATTATGCGATTCCGGGTTATTTTCCATCAATAAAATATTGAATTAAATTCCTGAGATTTATCCGCAGGTCAATTCCTACCCTCGGTCACTTATCCGAATTTTCGAGCCGTCCCCGGGTACACTTTCTTCCTTTTTTCCCCTTTTTAAAATTAATTTATTTATTATTATTTTAATCAATTAAAATATATTAAATAATCCAAATATCTCTTAAAAAATCTTAAAAAATATTATTAAATTCATTTAATCAATAAATGAATTTATCAGTGTATTTTCATCTTTCTCGGTATATTTTTCGATTCTTTTCGGGATAATTTTTCGAATTAAAAATCCCGATTAATTCCAAATTAATTCCCATAAATTTCAATAAATTAATATCTAGATCAATCGGCCTCGAATTTAAATATTTTCCTCGGTATTGATCCAGATTTCGTAAATTCCATATTTTAACGAAAATTACTTATCGATTTTATAACGAATTTTGGTCTTTTAACCATTTTACCCTTGTACGTGTTCGGGACCAAATTAAATCGACTTTCTTTCATCAATCCACAATCTTTTCCCTATATTCAATTTCCTTATTTTCTGTCAACTTGATTTAATTCCTTAGACGAACTTGTTGCTTCTTTATTTTCCCGATTTATCTTTATTCGATTTTACGTACGATATTTCGTTTCATCCACATTTATCAAATCCGAATTAACCATCTTATGAATCCATTACATATAATAATGTCATACAATATGGAAATCATAAGGAATATCATACAAAGATGCAGATCTCACATTACGCATATGTCTTTTTCATTAAATGTCAGATTTTTTCATACTTATACTCGTTTTCTTCGTGCGCCACGTAACGAACTTTTTTTTTTTTATTCTTAATATCATGCACAACAATTATAATTCAAAACAAGTAAACATAAAGTATTCAAATTACTAAAGTTTGGTTTGGAAATGATTAAAGCGTTGTTTCGTTGCCATTCAATCACTTTCTTTGGTCCAAGTACATTGAAAACTGAATTCAACGATATATGAATGACGCAGTGGATGCCTATCCATGAAGTAACGGTCCCAATTAATCCGTGGATCTTTGAGGTCCGATGAGAAATCAAAAAAAAGTAAATAAATAAATAAATAAAATCCCTCGCTACAAAAAAAAAAACAATATTAAAAAAAATTACCATAGGCTCTTACTTAATTACGCATTTTTTTTACCTTTTCATCCTTCATGTTATAATGATTACCTATACATAAATTCTTTTCCTTTTCAGTTTTTTATTTTGATTTTTAATTTAAATTTTAAAATAGCTTTATTGATTTAATGTAATAAATAAATAAATTTTATTATTATATAATATATCTAATATAAGAAATAATTTTTATTATATAAGACTCTTATCTTATATATAAATAAAAGTTCAAGCATTTAGATATAAGTAAAACATCCTATGTGAATAATCTATATATTTGACATGTGTAATATCTTAAAAAATAATTATTTTTAAATTGACTAAAAATATAAGAATCTATATAAATATTAAAATTATAAGATAATTCAATTATCTTTTTAAATCAGTTATTTATTTTAATTTTTAAAAAATAAACATCTATATTTAAAATATTAAAGTTAAAGAAAAATAAAATATTATTTATAAATTTTGTTCACACATCTTTTATCAATATATATGTATTGTTACTCTTTATATACATTAAAAAATATATATTTATAAAAAAAATTAATTTTGGTATAAATTTTTACTTGGATGCACATTTTTAAAGAAAAATATACGTATTTTTTAAAGAAAAAATATTTATATTTTATATGAATAGTAGTATGTGTGGTAAGGTGAATTTTGTTGGTAAATCTTTTCTCAAAAAATTTAAAATTGGACATTTAAATCTATATCTTTTATCATTGAATTAAACTTCCATGTATTTTTTTCAATTTTCCTTTTTATCTTTTTTTTTTTCGGATTTATTTGTTCGATTATTTTGTTTATTTATTTATTCAATCATTTTCTTTGGTAAAAAGAAAAAAATATCAATTTGAATTATATTTTGAGATGTGTGTTATCTTAAATATTGTATTTAATTATTTTGAATTAATTTAAATAATCAATTATTTGTATTTTTACTTACATTTTTACTTTATTTACCTTTTATATTTTATACTATATAAATAAAGCTTTTTTTTTCAAAATCTTAAAAATAGAGTTTTTAACTTTAATAAAGTCACTTAAATTCAAATTTTAAAAATTAATCAATTTCAAATATAAAACATTAACCAATAATTTATAAATGACAAATGTAGTATGAATTGTTTTCATTAAGTTCGTAACCATTCAATTTATTTATATAATATTCAAGGTTTGTTATATTAATTTTTTATAATTTTTCTTTTTGGTATTTGATTTCAAATTATTCTTTTATTTAAGTATTTTATGTATGAATCAATTTTTTAATACCTTATTTGTAACGACCCGAATTACACACAGTTTGTTGGGTTACAAGTCGATATTAGGTCAGAACAATACTTAGTCTGATTAATTTTTCTTTCTTAGTAACAAATTTAAATAAAATATGTTCACATTCCCCATACACATTTTGTATGCATTACTATACTTATAAAAATTTTAGATACAAAAGAATTTCTTACAACTGAGTATACCTTCAACGCAGAAAAATACTCAGCGGAACCATAGCTGTGCGATATGCCTTACAATCGGAAGCGTCCAAGTTACTGATGGGACTACTCTAATGTATGTCATGATCAGTTATAAAACACTGTAAAACACTTGCATATAAATCAATTCATTAATACTGAAAATGATTCATAATCAATGCACTTTTTTGAAAAAATACTTTCAATCACACTCCATTTCCGTTATACTTTACTATATGTAACACATATGCATTTAATATGGTCGGTACGATAAAAACATTTATTGTTCAATCAATGCAGTAAAACACTTGAAATCGTTTCTTTAAAACGATTCATTCAATCCGTAAACAGTTTAATTTACTTTTCTGTCTATCAATAAACAATTCAATTTGCTGAGACTAGGTTGAGATTCAATCAATAATAGTAAGATTCCATTAATAACAGTACAGTCGGCATATGACCATAGTCGGTGACCTCGTGCCTTACGGGCCAGGTGTGTGCGAGTGTTATATGCCTCAAGGGGATGGGTCAGTCCAGCCCGTTGGCCAATCAATACAGTTCAATTCAATTTATTTCAGTTCAGCTCAGTAGTCCGAAGACTCAATACACGGTGTAACGTACTAGTACAGCGTACTCCATGGACCCCAATACAATGCAATATGACTGAGGGTACCGAGTAATCTTCAAAGATTTACCCCCCAGCATCAATCTCAACCATCACCTTAGTCTCAAAATCCAGTACGGTTTTTTTTAATAAATCATATAAAAATCTCGTGTGAGTCGAACCATGCGACACAGTCTGCACGCACTTAAGCATGTCTCGTCAGTGCAAGTCAGGCCGTGCAACACACAGTCAGCACGCGCTCAAGCACATATCGTCAGCGTTAGTCGGTCTGTGCGATACAGTCAGCACGCGCTCAAGCACGTCTCGTTAGTGCAAGTCAAGCCGTGTGACACACAATCAGCACGTGCTCAAGCACATCTCGTCAGTGCGAGTCGGTCTGTGCGATACAGTCAGCATGCTCTCCAACACCGTTTCATTTGAAAATCGGATAGGTGGTTCAATTCTTTCAAAAATGATATAAAAATCAGTATTCAGTACAAAAACAGTGCATAAACGATATGTGAGTGGAGACTTCTCGGGAGGTCACCCATCATGGAATTTCTCCCACTCAAGCACACTTAACTTCGTAAAACGTGTTATTTCATGCAGACAGTAAAAACTATAGTCAACATATCCATATAACGTTGGAAACAATATTTCAACGATGAAAACACTCAAACATGCAATTTATGTATTTATGAATTTTATAACACTTTTCAGTCCAATTCAGTCTATACGTAGTGGTAATATCGAGTTTTCTATCTCTACGGTATCTATTTAGTTACTCGAAATCATAAAATACGTACAGTTATATCTAAAACTTGAATAAATTTCTTACCTCAGTGTCTGTCTATAGTCCTCGATTGTCTCAACGTAGAGAGTCGACGAGTCCGATCCACTCGGTTTATTTTCTCAAAATTTCGTACCAGTATTTCAAAAATTTTGAACCGATATTTTCGGCTGTCTTTTCCCCGAGTTTTTCCCAAATTCTCGGAGCACTTTCTCTTTTCGCTTCAATATTTATTCTCTTCTCTAATATATATATATATATATATATATATATATATTACTCCCCATTTTTTTTAAATCATTTCTCATTCTCGTCACTTTTCTCTCTTCTTTTGCTTTCCTTTCTTCTTCACTAAGCCCGACGCCACTATTCACAAAATGTTTAACTCTCTGTTTCCTCACCTCCTCGGCATCACCATCATCTCTTGCCATTTCAGCCATCTTTTTCCATTCTCTTCCAGCTCTATCCTCGGCTTCGTTTTTCCTCTCAGTCTCCACTCTCGGGTTCGTGTGTGTAACGACCCGTGATCATGGAAATTTAGAGATATTTTTTTCAACTTATTCCTGTATCCATTTAGACTGCATTCTTGTACAGTGTCAATCCTTTCAGCTTGCTTATTTATCTATGATTATATATTTAAGTTTAAAATTCATATCTATATGGCCAATAGAAATTTTGGCAGCATAACGGCTTATATATAATCCTGTCCACCTCCAATCAAGGTGATTTAACAACTCTAACTATCCACAACTATCAGACATGCTTTCCAAATTGTATAATCCAATCATTCCATACATTTTAATTACATCTAGTCATTCCAAAAACCAATTTTCAAGATAACCCATTTCATTCGTCCTCACATAGATTACATCCCAACATATTGTTTATAGTAGGTGTCTGTGCTACCCAAAAAGTGTCTGGTGAAGATATATGAATGTAGACCTCACGCGTGTACAAAAGGTAGCTTGAGGAAGCTCATATCCACTAGCCTACGTCGTGTACGCAGCAGGTTGTAGTTGTAGATCACTGCAAATAATCTGAAAGGTAGAGGGGTGAGTTTCGAGAAAAGCCCAGTAAGTAATGCATTTAAAATGATCATAGTGTCTAAAACATACAGTGAACAGGTTAAAATTAAAAGGTGGCATTTCTTTACAAACATGACATAACTTCTAAAACGCATAAAACAGAAAACATATTTAACAAAAACATTGTTTCAAAATAAGAAACCTTAATAGACAGATCCAAATCTTTCAGAATATACAGAGCTCCAAAAGCATTGCTGAGTATAAAACATATATAAAAAAGTCAACATCTTAAAACAGAGATCATATCGGATAGAGACTAGGCTGGCCTATATAGTTATCACGCGGTAATAATAGAGTCATCCTCCATAGAGGGATGAAAAGAATAATCAGATACCTATGGCCATGGTGTAAATCCCCGAAATATTCCAGTAAATTTGTTCGTAAAAACGTACAAGTGGAAATAAAAATGTACGTCTGATATAAAATAAAACAAATAGATAAATAAATAATAATAATAATAATAATAAATAAACAAACAAATAAATATAAATATATATAGTATATACATATAGATATATATAGCTTATATATAATAATAATAATAATAATAATTGTTATAATAAAAAAAAGAACAAAAAAAAAATGAAAATAGTGTTGCGCGACATAGAAAAGAATCAGAGAAGGGAATCGAAATTCCCTTCCCTGACCAAGAGAAGCCTAGATAGGGGGAGAGCAGAGGCTACCGGAGAGAGGAGGCAGTGACCGGGGGGAAGAGAGAAGCTATCGACGTCGATTCAGCCGGAATCCAGCGAAGAAACGATGGGCACCGGCGAGAGAATAAAAAAAGAAAAGAGAAAAGAGAGAGGGACAATAATCGAAGAATAAGCAGGAGAAAAAGGAAGAGAAAGAGAGAAGCGGTCGGAGGGGAGACGAGAAGCGACGCCGGCCAACCCAGGGAAGAAGGCGGTGACCGTCGGCGACGCCGAGAGCAGCAGATTGACGAGACAGAAAGCGAGCGGCGACACCGGGGAAAGAAAGGGCCAAACCGACCACTTTTCGATGAGCCCAGGCGTAACCACCACCAAATCCATGCGTCGCGCGGCCAGATGGAGCGGTTGGAAGTGAAAGCCAACGAGAAATCGACCAGAAAAGTCACCGAACGACGAGATGGCCCCTGAACTGGTTCGAATTGGTTCAGTGGAAGGGTGGTTTGAACCGGTACGAACCGATTCAGCCAAAAAAAAGAAGAAAAAAGAAAAGAAAAAGAGGGAAAAAAGGGGAAAAGGAAGAGGAAAATTTCAGAGATGCTTTGATTTGACGGTAGACCGGTAAACGGTCAAAATTGACTGTTTAAATTTTTTTAAAAATTATTTAAATTTATATCTGAATGAAATTGACCCGATTTGGAAATATGTGTGTGTAGCATGACAATGGGCGACGAATGAGAGATCGATACAGTCTCGATTTACGTGTCATCATGAAATCTCGGGTCAACGAATCTTACTTGCTACCACTTGTATAAATATACGAGTTAGAAGTTAATCGCATAATTTTTGGATTAATTTCATACAAATTGCGTTATAATCGGAATTGTAAAATCGACTATCGCAAATGATATTATGAACTATCCAAAGAAATTAGAAAAAGTTTAAAATGACAAGATGGTGATAGTAGGCATATTAAGGGACTATAAGGCTCAATAAAAATAATTGGGTCCAAAATTTTATCTGAAGTGAAATCACACTGTGTACGTATTTATAAGAAATAATAATAAGCAATTTGTGATTAATTACAGCTTCAGATGATCGAATTGGGAGTAAATTGGACTGAGCGAAATCTCAGTATTTGGAAAAGTTAGACTGTACGGAGAAATCGAGGTAAGGGGTATAATTTAATTTAGTTCCGATATGAACACTCATTGCATTGATAAAAAGATTTTTATGAAGTAATATTATATTTTGAAATGATTTATGCTTGTTTTCATACGTATGGAACGATTTACAAAACATGATTTCGTTTTATGAAATGTTCACCAAGTACGTTTATGTTTATGAAATGAATTTCCTGAAGCATGAAAATGCATGGAAGTTTTATGATGGTTTGTAATCCCATATTTATGCTTTGAAAGGAACTTTTGACATTTTCAAAAGTATTTAAGAAAAGGGAAAAGAATTTTTGAGACTATAGGCTTCATGCATGGCTACTTCTTGTGGTGTTCCGGCTCCACCACTTGAGTGCCGGTACGTAGGGCCCCTGTAGCACTTGACTCCACCTGTGTGGTAGATGTCTTGCTACTTGTGGTTAATGATGATGATGTTTTGGTAGTATCTCATGTCCGCGCAGCACGCATGAATGTTTCCCGCACGGAGAGTGCCTTTGGTGCCCGTGCCCTAGCTAAGTGCTAGCGAAAGTAAGAAAGATAGATATTACCCATGTTTGTATGAAAGTGCTGTACGACCCTGATCCAGTCTACAACCCCCTTACCATGGCTATAGGTATGATTGACTCTCTACGGAGAATGACACGTATCGCATGACTTAGTTATAACCTAGTCTCCACGATTATGATTATGATTATGAATATGTTTATGATGATGATGATGAATGACTATGTTTTTATGAGATTTTGACGAAATGTTTACGAATAATTATGATTTATGACGAAATGTTTAAGAATGATTATGTTTTATGAAACGTTATGAATGATGATGATTTTATGAAATTATCCATGAATGAGGAAGATTTTATGAAATGGTTTAAGAATGCTATTTGATTTAAAGAACCTATGCTTCATATTTTCCTATGATGACTATGCACGTAACGAAATTTTTACATATATTTTAAATATTAGTTTCTAAAAGAAACTTATAATCAGTTTTTCTGAAGCAAAGTTTGTTTCATGAATGATTTCTTGCATTCTTTTACATATCTGGACTACTTTAAATGTATTTTCTTACAGGACTTTTTCCTGAAAGCTCACCCCTTCACCTCTCAGATTGTTTGCAGTGAACTAAGTTGAATAATTGCTGCGTAGACGACGTAGACTGGCGGATATGAGATTCCCAAGACTACCTTTTGTACATGCGTGAGGTATACATTTCTATCTCTTTACCAGACCATTTGTATGCACAAACATCTATTGAAAGTAATGTGTCGGGATGTAATGTGAGACCCCATATATGTATAAGCACGACTTTATATATATGTAAATAGTGATATGTTTGTAATGTGAAGTATAAATGATGTAAGTCCATAAGTTAATGTACACACTTGTAATAAGAGTTGTGATTGTACATACAAGTTACATTATGTATGAATGTGAAGAAATGGACTTAAATATGTGAAGAATGTGAGTAAAATGTAATATGAGCAATGTGGTAAATGGAATGAAGAGTTGCATGAGTATGCACTCCCATTTGGTTAATATTAAGTATCTTTGGTTATACAAGGATTCCACACAAGTTCCAATAGGTATAAGGTATAAATAGATGTCATTTTAAAGTCTCAAAGATGATTGGATGAGAAAATGACTATGGCACCAAATTAAGGATGTTTTGGTATAAGTTTACTGCAAAAAATCTGGAAATATGAATGACAGATCGATCTCATAGGATGAGAGATCGATCTGGATGATCCAAAATGCTTGTATTTGAGCAAAGGAATAGGGCAGATCGATCTCCAATGGGGCTAGATCGATCTGCTAAACATTCTGTAATGAAAAGATCGATCCTCAAGCATGCAGATTGATCTCTTTAGCTCTCTATTTGGGAGTAGATCAATATCAAGCTTCGACCGATCGATCTCATACTTAAAATATCGTGAAAAAGAGGGATTTAAGGGGACCAGATCGATCTTCTCCTAGTGCAGATCGATCTCCTCAAGCTATTTCTATAAAAAGAGGGTTGAAAATCTAAAAATTTCAAGAAAAACCATTTCCTTCTACTTTCAACCCAAAAACCTAACTTTCTCTCTCTAAAATCAGCCATTTCCAGCAAGATTTGAGGGCAGGCCATTAGACACTAAGTTGTTAATCTTGAGGAAGAGAACAACATAGTTGGAACCCAAAATCCCATTGTTGGTATTGAAGGAGCTAAGGGTATTGTCATTTGGAGCAAGAAGAGAAATCAGATTTGGTAAGATTCTAACACTCCAACTATGGTACATTGTCTATTTAATTGATTTTGGAGTTGTTTGGCATGAGTATGGATGGTTAGAAACTATCTAAAATGCATTGGAATGATTATGACCTATAAATGGTCTAGTGTGAGAAAGTGGAATGTATGGAGATTAATGAGAAATGGGATGTCTAGAGGTGACAATAGTGTTACGGGTATGATTTTAAGATGTTGTTAGTGGATAAATTGTGAGATTTACCTAAAAGGGGTAAAATGTGGATTAAGGCATTGATAAATGCAAAGATGAGTTGTATTGACTAATGAGGTCAAATGTGAGTTAACAACTTTAACTCAAGTGGTTTGGATGATCGAATTGCAGCTTTCGAGGATACGCCGGAACGAGTTCAGCCAAGAGCGTGGGAAGCTAAGAGGAAAAGAGTCACACCAAGTAAATCGAGGTAAGGGAATTGTGTGGACTCTTAGAGATATCTGTGCACAATTTGGGCGCTTAAATGCTTTGCTAGAATGCATAAGATATTAGGAAATGAGATTGGGTGATTGAAGGGCAAAAGTTGGGTGTTTAAGAAATGTGCATGAAAATAAAAGCATATTGCTTTAAAAATCATGTTTTGTTACTTTTTAGCAAATGATTTGGTAGGTTGGCTAATATTTGAAATGATTTGCAAAAGAGTTGAATTGTTTTGGTTTGTTAACCACACTTTGCAAAGAAATGAGCCACCTACATTGATTTCGTGAGAATGAAAGCGTGCTAGAGTACGACTCGCACGAGATTTGACGTGTTTTATACACATGAGTGCTAGAGGCACTAGTTTTCACATGGATTTCATATTGGTTTTGGCATTGTGCTTGGAGTTTGTCTCGTACTAGATGCCCACCTTGCTTGTTGTCGTGCTTGGAGCTTCGAGTAGACTGGGTGTCACATCGATTAAATAGGCTCGCACGTGCATTGTTTTGACATGATTAATTAGCCGTGTTAGGAACTTCGAGTAGACAAGAGGTCGTACCGATTAAATAGGCTCAGACGTGCGTTTGAGATGTAGCTTGATATGATGTGTTGATTAGGTCCACGGAGTACATTGTACCGTGCATGTAGTATAGAGTACATTGTACCGTGTTGAGATGTGATGTGCCGTCTTTGGATGAGATCTGCTATGGACCGACGAGTAGGATTTGACCCACCTCCCGTGTGGAAGCAGATAGTGGTGATATCCCGCACACCTGATCCATGTAGCCGGTATCATAGGTTATGTACATAGACCTTGAGGTTATTACCTATTATAGAATTGCCTATCTCACATGTCTATTGTTTTGAGAATAAATCCATGTTTAAAATGGTTTGTAGGTCAGGACAGTCCGAGGGATGGGCTAAGACCTGACAAGTGTTGAATTGTTTTGAGATATTGATTGTTAATGGTTTTTAAAGTGCACGAATGCATGATGTTTAATGCTATGCTTATTTGAGAAAATGCATGATGTTTAATGCCATGCTTATTTAAGAAAATGCATGATGGTTAATGCCATGCTTTATTATGAATTATGCATGATGATTTATAGCATGCTTTGAGTTGAAATGTGCACTGGATTTTAATAGCATGAATGCTTTACATACCATTAACACAATCATGCACTCATGTTTTGAGATAAAATGATGAATTAAATGCTTTTGAGCATGACATCACGATCACGTAGATAGTACAATATCTACCTGTTCGCATGATTGCCTTACTGAGGGTGTGGTTTGCTCACACCCTTTATTTTCCCCCTCTCTACAGAGTGTTGAGTATAGATTGAGCGTGACTAGAGGCGTCTCCCTTTTGGTAATCCGCTGCATCCCATCACGTAAGGTATACACACTGTTGAAATTTTGTATCTAAACTTACGATAGCACAGTAGCATTTTGTATGTAACTATTGGGGATGTAAAACAATGTAAACACATTAACAACTCTGACATATATACAATTTATACAAGTGTTTACTTTTGAATAATATGCAAATTGAATTGGTATGGTGGAGTGAGTTAGACGTCGACACACAGCCCAACTATTGAGGAGAGTTGCTGTTCACGATTGAGGTAAGGACGAATGATAAACGATGCATAAAAATATGAAAAATTTGTACGTATTTTGGTAAGTTGTGGGTCGTAACAGAAGTTGGTATTAGAGCTTAAGTTGGTCTGACGTGTGTCATGTCTAAAATACTTAATAAGTTGGAAAATTACATCCCCATGTTACTTTGCTTGTTTAGATACAATTGTGTGTGTGTCGATGGGTTGACTAAGTAATTGGTTGTGAATGTAGGGAATTGAGTAAATATGCCTAATACCAGTCATGGTAGAGGGATGAGATTGCAGGCTCAAGGCCGTAGAGGTAGGCCTGGGGGTCGTGTTGAGCCAGAAACACACAAGGCTCAGGATGATGTTGAGGTGGAGGCTGATGTTGAGCATGCTCTACAGGGTCTAGAGGAGAGACCCGAGAGTACTGAGGCTCGCTTCGCGAGGATTGAGCGGAGCATTGAGATGATTGTGGAGTCGATCACCCAATCCTTATCTGGAGTTGGCGGTAGACAGAGTCTCGCTACACAGAGTGATGTCGAGCAGGCGGCAGCTCCTGAGGCACTAGCAAGGGAGGCCCAAAGACCTCAGACGACAGATACCCCACCTGCACAAGATATGCCTACACCTATTGCTACACCATAGGCTAGTAGAGGCTAGGGTTATGGTTATGATTTGGATAGACTACGACAATTTCAGAAGTTCGGACCGCCATCTTTTAGCGGAGTTAAGGACCCAGTAGCTGTTGAGGATTGAATAAGTGAAATCGAGAAGTTGTATGGGTTCTTTGAGTGCACTACCACCAAGATGGTAGCGTTTGCCGCTTTTATGCTGAAGGGATCAACAAAACATTGGTGGAAGTCCACCAGGCCTATTTTGAGAGCCCGACATACTGAGATCAGCTGGGATATATTTTTGGAGGCCTTCCAGAGACAGTACGTTCCAGATACCGCACAACGAAAGATGAAAATGGCATTTTTGGGACTGACCTAAGGGAGCAGGACAGTGGATGAGTATGAGACTGCTTTTATCTCTTTGGACAGATATGATCCCAACACTATGAGTAATGAGGTCGAGAAGATCCAAAAATTTATGGATGGATTGAGGCCGACCATCAGGTCCAGATTGGTTCCTCTAGATATACCGACCTATGAGGAGGTAGTGTACAGGGCGCAATTATGCGAACAAGATGTTGATAGAATCGCCTTAGAGTTTGGAAAGGTTGGTAAGATGAAGGATAGAGAGAAAAAGAGACCAGTGATGGATAGTGTGAGATCTGAGAATTTCAGACATATTTTATTGATGTAATAATAATTTGAAGTGTAATTTATTGAGCTAAGTGAATTGGGGAATGATAATTGGAGATTTATATGTTAAGTGTTAAAATAAATGTGAAACTATAAGGACAGATCGATCTGGGAGAAGGAGAGATCGATCTGGTGAGTTATAAACGACAAAGAAGGAGAAATTTAAGGAGCAGATCGATCTGGAAGAAGGAGAGATCGATCTGGTGAGTTAAAAATGACAAGGAAAGAGGAATTTAAGGAGCAGATCGATCTCCAATGGAAGAGGATCGATCTCCAAATGATTCTGTTTGAGAAAGGATCGATCTCATGAGTTAGAGATCGATCTCCAAATGATTCTGTTTGGGAGAAGATCGATCTCCTTAGGAGCAGATCGATCTCATAAAGCCATAAAGAGATCGATCTCACCCCTCGACAGATCGATCTCCTAGGCATAAAATTGCCCAGATCGTCCCCAAAATTCAAACGCAGATCGATCTCACCCCTCGATAGATCGATCTCCTACCTCTAGTCTATATAAGGAACCCCTATTTTTCTCGTGCAAACTCACTTTCTCTCTCTTCCAACCCCATTTTCATCGAAAACCTAACTTTCTCACTCATCCAAAACACCCATTTTCGGCCAAATCAAGAGTTGTGGCAAGAAGGAAAGTTGTTCCTCATCAAAGGGAGAACAACATACTTGGAAATCGAAGGACGAATCGGATCGAGGCGTGGGTTGTACGTCTCACAAGCTTTGGGTAATTTCGAAACCTCGATCTTGATATTTGAGATGATTTTGATGATATTGGTGGTTGACATTGCGTTGAAATAGTTGAGAAAGGATTAGGGATTGATGAAATTGCAATGTAGTTGGAGTAATGTAGATATTTGGTAATTTTGGTAATTTTGAGAATTTGTGCTATAAATGGAAATATAGACAATGTGGTGAATTAGCGTAGATGATTTAACATGAGAAATGTATGACGTTGAGATATTGTGAATGAGGTTGTAGTTTAGGGTAGAGTTACGAGAATCAAGAGATTTGAGGTGTTATGAGCAATTATGCTCGATTTTGAGAATTGAGGTTTATGTGATAGTTGAGTATTGATGTTTTAACATCATTTGGACAGCTCGGGAGTTCCAGAGTGGAATGCGAGGCTAGTCCGTGATACGGGGGAAACGATTGCACTATACGAGGTGCAAAGAGGTAAGGGAAAACTAAACCATTTGTGTATGTATTTTGATGAATTGTTAGCATGAACCATGATTTGAGAATACAAGCATGTTTGGTGTTGTGTAGTGATATAATTGCACACGATTTTTATAGCCGGTTGGAGCCCATTATTTTATGAGTTTATAAGCTGAGTGTGAAATTGCTTTATAAACCTTTGAGTTTGCGTGAAAAGTAAATTGGGCTCTACGTTAAGGCGATATTGAGATTTGAGAAAATGTGTGCATGTTTTGCCGGTTGAAACTCGGTTTTAATATGTTTTGTGTTGAGTACACAAATGTTTTAAATGAGTTTTATGAGAGAAAACCATTATGAGTTCTACGTGAAGGCATAACGTTTTATAAGATAATGGCTAATGATTGAGACTTAGGCGTGTCATGTTGAATACACATCTGGCCTTGCTCTGGTAGCATGTAAGACCGATATAGTGGGACGCCTGGGAACCGACCCAGGGACCATAGGCCTTGTTCTGGTAACATGTAAGTCCAATTATTCCTCCGCTCTGGTAGCGTTGGGAGGCCTTGCTCTGGTAGCATGTAAGTCTGATATGCCTCCGTTCTGGTAACGAGAGATGCCTCCGTTTTGGTAACATGAGATGACCCCCGTTCTGGTAACGCTGGGTGGCCTTGCTTTGGTAGCATGTAAGACCGAGAGAGTGGGCCGCCTGGGAACCGACCCAGGGACCACGTGATAGTGTGCATGAGGCGAGGCATTGCTCTGGTAGCATGTAAGGCTGAGCCTTGTTCTAGTAACATATAAGTCCAATATACCGTGTATACGACTATATTGTCGACGTTCCCTCTATACGAGGATGCCTGGGATGCGCACCCAGACGAGATTACATATTTGATGTGCCATGACGAGTTTTAATTGAGTTTTATTGCCTAGTCTCGTTTTACACATGAGTTGTGTTTTGTGACCTTGTCACGTGCTATTTACTGAGGTGATTTTTATCACGTATTTTGAGAACAGCCATTATTGCATATATTTACACATGCTTGTGAGTGCTCGATATTGAGCCTTTTATCTTCATGTTTTCACATGATTTAATGAGTTATGAGATGATGATGTTTTGAGAACTTTCATGCTACGATTTCAAATGAGCTTTATAAACAAATACATATTTGTGATGTGTGAAATGGTTTATATAACTGAGTTTCCTCACCCCCCTTACTGAGCGATTTGGAAGCTCACCCTGTTTTCTTCTCCCCCCAGATCGCTTCAAGTGAAGTGAGCTCCCTGCGGCGTACGGGCTAGAGGCTAGTGGAGGATTTGAGCTCCAGGCCGTATTTTGTGTATTGAGGTAGATATTTAATATTCATGTACCCAGACTAGAGTTATATTCACAGACACTTAATATACCATGATGTACGGGATGTATTAGGATTAATTAACTTGGAATTGAGTAACGTATATGATACAATATACACTATATCATGATGAGATCCTGAGGCATAATAATTATGATGATATATAACACTGCACAGGAATGCACCCTTAATTGTGAATTAATGAGTAAAAAGTTTAAAATTATCCATATTTTCCTCGCTTCCGGGGCGTCACAGATAGAGGCTTCAGTTATAAGGGAAGCAAAAGATTCTTTGGAAAGAGGCCGAGGATTGATGAGATTAGGGAGAGGACAGTTAATACTCCTATGTATCCGGCCATTGCTCCAGCTAAGGGAATTATGGTTGGAGGACCACGGCCTACTACGGAACAGTGTGGCCAGTGTGGTAGGTACCATGGAACTCGACCATGCTATGGACCTTAGGTAATATGCTTCAGATGTGGGAAGCCAGGGCACATAATCAGAGATTGCCTAGAGATGAAAGAGAGAGCCCCACAGAAGGGCAAGGAGCCAGAGAGAGCTCCAGTTGGCACAGTTGCTCCGAGGAGGAGGGCTATAGCTGAGGAAAAGGGGAAGCAAGCTGTAGGTGTAAGCAGAGGGTGAGTGCATGCGTTGGACCAGGACACTGCAGATCAGTCTTTGGATGTGGTAAAAGGTACCATCCAAATCTTTGATTTAGAAGCTTATGTACTGTTTGATCCTGGTGCCACGCATGCTTTTGTATCACCATCTTTTACATGTAAATTGTTGAAGCATGTAAAACCCACACTGCTTGATAAGATGTTGTTGATATCTACCCCTATGAATGATAGTCAGTTGACTGAGCATGTATATAGGGATTGTATGATGAGGATAGGAGGTAAAGAGATGGCGGCCAATTTAATTTTATTAAATATGAGTGATTTTGATGTGATCCTAGGGATGGATTGGTTAGCTGCCAATCATGTTATTATGGATTGTCATGCAAAAACCTTGATGTTTCCAAAGATAGACAACCTTGTTGTAAATTTGGTGAAATGAAAAGAAATGATATGTTATTGCAATTGAAAAGAGTATAATCTAGTTACATGATAATGTAGAGATGAATTCAATTTACAATTTATACAATCTTGTGTGTGAATATGATGATTTATGATTACTAACGATGGAAAGGATAATGTGAAGGGTTCATCGCTTATGTGATTGAGACAGATAAGGTACATCCAGAATTGGGAGACATACCCGTGGTTAGGTAATTTTCAGATGTCTTTTCGGATGAGTTACCTGGGTTACCTCCAGATAGGGAGATGGAGTTTGGTATAGACTTGGCACCTGGTACAGAGCCGATATCCAAGCCATCGTTCAGAATTGCCCAAGTTAAGTTGGAAGAACTAAGGAAACAACTGCAAGAGTTACTGGAGAAGGGGTTCATCAGGCCGAGTGTCTCACCTTGGGGAGTACCGGTTCTTTTTGTAAGGAAGAAGGATGGAAGCCTCCGACTGTGTATAGATTACCGATTGTTGAATAAGGCCACCATCAAGAATAAGTATCCCCTTCCATGCATCGATGACTTGTTAGATTAGCTTAAGGGAGCGCAGGTCTTTTCCAAGATAGATCTGAGATCAGGGTACCATCAGTTAAAGATACGAGGTGGAGATGTACCCAAGACAGCTTTTCGTACTCGGTATTGACATTATGAGTTTATGGTTATACCATTCGGGTTGACGAATGCTCTCGCAGCTTTTATGTCGTTGATGAATGAGGTATTTTACCAGTACTTGGATCAATTTGTAATCGTGTTTATTGATGATATACTGGTGTACTCAAGGTCGAGTGAGGAGCATGAAAGGCATTTAAGGATAGTGCTACAGACCCTCTGAGAGAAGAAGTTATACACTAAACTCAGTAAGTGCGACTTTTGGTTGGAACAGATCTCTTTCATGGGTCATATAGTTTCAAAAGATGGAGTGTTAGTGGATCCAACTAAGATTGAGGCTGTAGTTCAGTGGCAGAGACCCCAGACAGTGACAGAGATCAGAAGTTTCCTGGGTTTAGCTGGGTATTATCGAAGGTTTGTAGAGGGATTTTCAAGGTTAGCTACTTCATTGACACGTCTCAAGAGGAAGAATGTGGAGTATGTATGGGATGATAAGTGTGAGGAAAGCTTTGAGGAGTTGAAAAAGAGATTAACCACAACTCCGATCCTTACCATTCCTACCAGCTCAGGAAGTTTCTCGGTGTATACGGATGCTTCACACCTAGGATTGGGCTGTGTATTGACACAGGAAGGGAAGGTAGTTGCATATGGATCAAGACAGTTGAAGGATCATGAGAGGAACTACCCGACCCATGACCTGGAGTTGGCAGGGGTGGTGTTTGAGCTGAAGATATGGCGCCACTACCTCTATGGTGAGAGATTTCAGGTTTATACAGATCATAAGAGCCTTAAGTACCTGTTCTCACAGAAAGAGTTGAACATGAGACAGAGGAGATGGCTCGAGCTGTTAAAGGATTATGATTGCGAGATCCTATACCACCCGGGTAAAGCAAATGTGGTTGCTGATGCATTACGTAGAAAACATCTTGGGATGGTATCATTCATGATGGTCAGGGAACACGAGCTGTTGGAGCAGTTCACGAACCTCAGTTTGGATATGACCCCGCCTGACACTGATAGTGGATTTATGATAGCTAGCCTACAGTTGGAACCAGATCTGGTAGATCGAATCCGACAGGCTCAGCGAGTTGATCAGTAGTGCACTGATATTGTCGGGCAGATATAAAGCGGTACAGAGATGGACTTTGAGTTGAGTTCAGATGGATTGTTGAGGTTCAGAGGTAGGATATGTGTCCTGATGATGTAGAGATCAGAAGGATGATCTTGATAGAGGCTCACTCAACAAGGTATACGATACATCCAAGGGGTACTAAGATGTATCAAAACCTTCGAAAGGTTTATTGGTGGTCTGGAATGAAAAAGCACATTGCTGAATATGTTGCTAAGTGTCTCGTTTGTCAGCAGGTGAAGGTAGAGCATCAGAAGCCTGTAGGGTTATTGCAGCCTCTACCGATACCGACATGGAAGTGGGAGCATGTCACCATGGATTTTGTGATGGAATTGCTGAGGACCCGTAGAGGTCATGATGCCATATGGGTGATTGTGGATCGGTTGACGCAATCAGCCCATTTTCTAGCTATGAGAGCTACAGATACTCTGAGCCAGTTAGCGAACCTATATGTGCGTGAGATAGTGAGGCTATATGGAATTCCAGTGAGCATTGTTTCTAATAGGGATGCCCACTTCACTTCTTATTTTTGGGAATGTTTTCAGGAAGCGATGGGCACCCAGTTGAGTTTTAGCGTCGCGTTTCATCCTTAGACAGATGGTCAGTCAGAGAGGACTATACAGACCCTAGAGGATATGTTGAGAGTGTGTGCATTGGATTTTGGAGGCTCCTGGGATGACCATTTACCACTCGCAGAGTTCGCCTATAATAATAGTTTTCATGCCAGTATCAGGATGGCACCATTGAGGCATTGTATGAGCGTAGATGCCGTTCCCCTATTGGATGGGAAAAGGTTGGTGACAGACAGATCTTTAATCCTGACTTGGTTAGACAGGCATCTGAGGACGTCCAATTGATATGTGAGAGATTACGGACAGCTCAGAGTAGACAAAAGAGTTATGCTGACAAGAGACGGAGACCACTAGAGTTTGATGTGGGTGAGTCGGTGTTTTTGAAAGTTTCTCCTTTGAAGGGAATTATGAGATTTGGTAAGAAGGGCAAGTTGAGCCCTAGATACATCAGACCCTTCGAGATATTGGAGAGAGTTGGAGACAAGGCTTATAGGTTGGCATTGCCACCGGAGTTGGCAAGTGTTCATAACGTATTCCACGTATCCATGTTGAGGAAGTATCACCTGGACCCGGCACATGTGATAAGATATGAGCCATTGGAGCTCAATGAGGGTATGACATATGTTGAGAAGTCGGTTCGGATATTGGACAGGAAAGAGAAAGTGTTGAGGACAAAGATAATTCCCTTGGTGAAAGTACTTTGGCACATGGGAATTGGAGAGTTTGATACGGGAGAAGTATCCCAAGTTATTCATAGATTGAATTGGTTCTAATTTGGAGGACCAAATTTTCTAAGTGGGGGAGAATGTGAAACCCCATATATGTATAAGCACGACTTTGTATATATGTAAATAGTGATATGTTTGTAATGTGAAGTATAAATGATGTAAGTCCATAAGTTAATGTACACACTTGCAATAAGAGTTGTGATTGTACATACAAGTTACATTATGTATGAATGTGAAGAAATTGACTTAATTATGTGAAGAATGTGAGTAAAATGGAATATGAGTAGTGTGGTAAATGGAATGAAGAGTTGCATGAGTATGCACTCCCATTTGGTTTATATTAAGTATCTTTGGTTATACAAGGATTCCACACAAGTTCCAATAGGTATAAGGTATGAATGGATGTCATTTTCAAGTCTCAAAGATGATTGGATGAGAAAATGACTATGGCACCAAATTAAGGATGTTGTGGTATAAGTTTACTACAGAAAATCTGGAAATATGAATGACAGATCGATCTCATAGGATGAGAGATCATCTGGATGAGCCAAAATGCTTGTATTTGAGCAAAGGAATAGGGCAGATCGATCTCCAATGGGGTCAGATCGATCTCCTAAACATTCTGTAATGAAAAGATCGATCCTCAAGCATACAGATCGATCTCCTTAGCTCTCTATTTGGGGGCAGATCAATTTCAAGCTTCGACAGATCGATCTCATGCTTAAAATACCGTGAAAAAAAGGGATTTAAGGTGACCAGATTGATCTCCTCCGAGTGCAGATCGATCTCTTCAAGCTATTTCTATAAAAAGAGGGTTAAAAATATGAAAATTTTAGGAAAAACCATTTCCTTCCACTTTCAACCCAAAAACCTAACTTTCTCTCTCTAAAATCATCCATTTCCAGCAAGATTTGAGGGCAGGCCATTAGACACTAAGTTGTTCATCTTGAGGAAGAGAACAAAATAGTTGGAACCCAAAATCCCATTGTTGGTATTGAAGGAGCTAAGGGTATTGTCATTTGGAGCAAGAAGAGAAATCAGATTTGATAAGATTCTAACACTCCAACTATGGTACATTGTCTATTTAATTGATTTTGGAGTTGTTTGGCATGAGTATGGATGGTTAGAAACTATCTAAAATGCATTGGAATGATTATGACCTAGAAATGGTCTAGTGTGAGAAAGTGGAATGTATGGAGATTAATGAGAAATGGGATGTCTAGAGGTGACAATAGTGTTATGGGTATGATTTTAAGATGTTGTTAGTGGATGAATTGTGAGATTTACCTAAAAAAGGTAAAATGTGGATTAAGGCATTGGTAAATACAAAGATGAGTTATATTGATTAATAAGGTCAAATGTGAGTTAACAACTATAACTCAAGTGGTTTGGATGATTGAATTGTAGCTTCCGAGGATACACCGGAGCGAGTTCAACTAAGAGCGTGAGAAGCTAAGAGGAAAAGAGTCACACCAAGTAAATCGAGGTAAGGGAATTGTGTGGACTCTTAGAGATATCTGTGCACAATTTGGGCGCTTAAATGCTTTGCTAGAATGCATGAGATATTAGGAAATGAAATTGGGTGATTGAAGGGCAAAAGTTGTGTGTTTGAGAAATGTGCATGAAAATAAAAGCATATTACTTTGAAAATCATGTTTTATTGCTTTTTAGCAAATGATTTGGTAGGTTGGCTAATATTTGAAATGATTTGCAAAAGAGTTGAATTGTTTTGGTTTGTTAACCACACTTTGCAAAGAAATGAGCCACCTACATTGATTTCGTGAGAATGAAAGTGTGCTAGAGTACGACTCGCACGAGATTTGACGTGTTTTATACACATGAGTGCTAGAGGCACTAGTTTTCACATGGATTTCATATTGGTTTTGGCATTGTGCTTGGAGTTTGTCTCGCACTAGATGCCCACCTTGCTTGTTGCCGTGCTTGGAGCTTCGAGTAGACTGGGTGTCACATCGATTAAATAGGCTCGCACGTGCATTGTTTTGACATGATTAATTAGCCGTGTTAGGAACTTCGGGTAGACAAGAGGTCATACCGATTAAATAGGCTCACACATGCGTTTGAGATGTAGCTTGATATGATGTGTTGATTGGGTCCACGGAGTACGTTGTACAGTGTGAGATCTGATGTGCCGTCTTCGGACGAGATCTGCTATGGACCGACAGGTAGGATTTAACCCACCTCCCGTGTGGAAGCAGATAGTGGTGATATCCCGCACACTTGATTCGTGTAGCCGGTATCACAGGTTATGTACATAGACCTTGAGGTTATTACCTATTATAGAATTGCCTATCTCACATGTCTATTGTTTTGAGAATAAATCCATGTTTAAAATGGTTTGTGGGTCAGGACAATCCGAGGGATGGGCTGAGACCTGACAAGTGTTGAATTGTTTTGAGATATTGATTGTTAATGGTTTTTAAAGTGCACAGATGCATGATGTGTAATGCCATGCTTATTTGAGAAAATGCATTATGTTTAATACCATGCTTATTTGAGAAAATGCATGATGGTTAATGCCATGCTTATTTGAGAAAACACATGATGGTTAATGCCATGATTTATTATGAATTATGCATGATGATTTATAGCATGCTTTGAGTTGAAATGTGCACTGGATTTTAATAGATGAATGCTTTACATACCATTTTCACAATCATACACTCATGTTTTGAGATAAAATGATGAATTAAATGCTTTTTTGCATGGCATCATGATCACGTAGATAGTGCAGTATCTACCTATACGCATGATTGCCTTACTGAGCGTGTGGTTTGCTCACCCCCTTTATTTTCCCCCTCTCTACAGAGTGTTGAGTATAGATTGAGCGTGACTGGAGGCGTCTCCCTTTTGGTAATCCACTGCATCCCATCGCGTAAGGTATACACACTATTGAAATTTTGTATCTAAACTTACGATAGCACAGTAGGATTTTGTATGTAACTATTGGGGATGTAAAACATTGTAAACACATGTAACAACTCTGATATATATACATTTATACAAGTGTTTACTTATGAATAATATGGAAATTGAATTGGTATGGTGGAGTGAGTTAGACGTCGACACACAGCCCAACTATTGAGGAGAGTTGTTGTTCACGATTGAGGTAAGGACGAATGATAAATGATGCACGAAAATGCGAAAAATTTGTACGTATTTTGGTATGTTGTGGGTCGTGACATGTAATCTGTATAAGGCTAAATGTAATAAAATATTTTTAAGGATTGATTTCTTTGGGGAGTAACTAGACGTGTTTGAAATATGTAGAATGATTTGATGATATGACTTGGAAAGCATGTCTGATAGTTATGGATAGCTAGGGTTGATATTGTGAGAATTTGCAGGTGGATATGCTTATATATTAGTCGTTATGTTGTTGAAATTTCTATCGGCCATATAAAATCCAAATGTTAAACTTAAATATAATTACTTCTAAAAAGTAAGAAAAAGGATTGGCACTGAACAAGAATACAACCTAAGTGAATAAAGAATTAAGTTGCAAGCAGAAGTTTCAAAAAAAATTTTCCCCCGAATTTTTATAGGTCACGAGTCGTTACACATGGTAAGGCTGTAGACGTAATCAAGGTCGTACAATAAACAGACACACCCAAAGGTGGTAAACAGATACGCCACAAAGGTGGAAATCATATACGCCACGAAGGCGAGAATGACATATGATAACTTATAACATAGGTGGCCTTTAGTCTCAAAACATGTGATAATTTCATACATAAATTGAAAATCAGAACATCTTATTCAAACGACAGATTCAGAAAACATGCTCGGAAATCTTGGATTTTATTTCATAAAGTTTTCCTTCAATTCAAAAATTATGACCGAATGAAACATAGGCTTGATAGGTGTGAAGCTTGATTTTCATTCGAGGGTTAGTTTGAACAAAAGAAACAATCTTTTCATAATTTCTAACCATTTATTGAGAATTTGAGTAAACTTGAACATTTTCATAAATCGAGGTTTGAGAAAAAGGAATACTATTACCATCTTCAATTACACCCCTTACCTCTGAAACCTTAGATGATGCAAAACATCGATTCCTAGGTTTGCCTCGATATGCGTGTCAATAACCTGAGCTGCCCAAACATGACAAATTCATCAAACAATGCTTAATAACATGTCAACATGTTCAAATATGTGATTACTTTCCCTTTTGTTGACCAAGTTTGACTTTTTCGTTAACTTTGCCCGTTTTCTTGGTTTTTCCCATTTAAGTATCGATTTAAGCTATTTTGACTAATTTGGCATTTCCAACTTCAATTTCAATACTCTTATAGCCTACTTATTCATTCAAGCTCATAATTCACCCTAAACAACTTGCCAAATTGTATATTCTATGATTTTTGATATTTCATCAGTTTAAGCTCTAAATCAGACTTTTACGGTATAAATTTAACTGTAAACATCCTCGAATTAAATCAAAATTCTTCATTTCCATACCTTCCTTTTGCTGGAAGAAACTACATCTATTCATACAAATTAATTCATCCAATTCCATTTCACTAAAAATAATTTAAATATACCAAACAAGAACATATCACATGTTCTTCACCATTCATCAATTTCTCTTACCTTTTGATCAAAGCAAATCACTCCAAAAATACTCCAAATCAGTCCTCAACTGTAAATCATCAAATATTCAACTTAGATTTACTCAAAAACATATTAAAACCCAAGTAGATTTCATCAAAAATCAAAACTTACACTTACCCATGAACAAGATAATTTTCTGTCCAGCACTTCTCTCTAACTTTTCCCCTAGCAAATGGACTTGTATTTAGATGAATTTTTTATATTAGAGAGGACGCTTAGGGGAAGCTTTCATTCTACTTTTCTGTTGTCTGATTCTAGCCGAAAGTTCGCCAGAAGATTCGTGCAAGATTGGGTGAACAGTACCATTTTGGGAATGAATGAGGGAGGAAGACAGGGCTAGTTCTCTCGGGTTATGAGGCCAAATCAGGTGTAAAAATAGGCATTGGAAAGATTATTAAATGTAATAATGATATGGAGGAGATGGGAGCCATTGGATGAGAGGAGGTTCCTCAAATCCAAGGGTTTTCATGAGTGGTTGCTGACTTGGACTGGGCAGATTTTCTGCCCTATTTTGTAAAATCATCAAAAACTATTTTTAGTCTAATTTCTTCTAATTCATCACTTCTCCAATGTTCAATTATGTCTATAGTATCTCCCATAAAAATTTGGGGGTCACTTGCTTAAGAACATTTTCCCGATTGAGCTCATTTTACTCGATTGGGTCAATATCGAGCAAAATGGCTTTAAGCTTTCGGTTCGCTTTAAAAATTTATTTAAATATCTCAAACTTTATATTTCCACTTAATTTTAATTCCCCAAGTAAATATTACCTTATAATAACTTTACATGGTCTTGGAATAATTTTCTCAAATTTCTATAATTTATTTGAATTTATTTTCTTAACTAAGCCCATTTTCCCGATTAAATATAAAACCCGAGTTTAACTAACTTTTTCACTTCCAATGACTAAATCTTCACTCCTGGACATCATTTCATGCTTGAATATGTAATTCTTAATGTATTCTCGGGCTTAAGACCTTACCTCAATTTGCATGCCATCGGGCCCCACGCTATTGATCCGAGTGGTTTGGTCTTCTTTGGGCTGCATAATATTATTTCGAGTTTTCTTAGTCACTTTTCAATACTTTAATAATGAGTATGGTGGAAAAATTTGGGTTTCACAGTCTGCTCTGCTTTGCTCCGCTTACTGCTCTGGCATTCGGTTTGGCCCTCTCGGCTCTATTCCTCGGCATCGCCATCCTACCGTGTCATCACTTCCTTCAGCTTACCTTCTGTCATCATCAACATCAACTTATAGACCTCCACCATTCTGCTCCGTCTCTGCCCGAGGTCTGACCTCCACCTTTCATCCCTACTCTTACCCCACGCCAGCTTCCACTGCTCGGTATTTTCTTCATCTTAGCCTCGAGTTGCTACTCTCGCCATCTTCCCTATCTGCCAATCACATTCCTGCTATCATCTCGGCCTGCCCTCTTTTTCACCACCTTACCTCCTTACGAGCCCGTGTCCCCCCGTTCACCTCTGTTTTCGGCTCCCCAACAACCAGCCGAGGGTCATCGTGGCTGCTGTCTTGCTCGGTTCTTGTAAACTCCACAAAATTCCTATACTTATCAAAAAAATTAAATAAATTAAATAAAAGATTCTTATTGGTAATACGAATATTCGTTGTAGGGCTCGAGAATTTTAGATTATTAGTTGAAAATTTTATGGAAAGTTTTATTTGAGGTTTCACAAGGATTAAAATAAATAAAAATATATATATATATACATAAATATAATATATATATATAAAATAAAATAAATAAATGAAAAAAAGAGAAAGAGACAAATGAAAAAAGAAAAAGAAAAAAAGAAACGAAACCGAAAAAAAGAAAAAGAAAAAAAGAAACGAAACAAAAAAAAGGGATCGCGCGATCCCATTGAAGAAAACCCCCTTCCCCTCTTATCTCTTTCTCTATTCTCCGATCATCCTCCCGATTTCTCCCCTGTCGATCACCATGCCGACTGATCGAGACCCTAAAACCGACGACCCGAACGTAGACCCGACCCCCCTTTCTCTTCTTTCCCTCCGCTTAGCATGAAAACTCTCTCTCTTTTTAGTCGTCGCTCGCTTGCCGTCCTTTCCCCTCTGCTATTGTCGGTGACCGAAGTCGCCCAGCAACCCACCTGTAGTTTTTCCCCTTTCTTTCTCCCTCTCCTTCGTCTGGAACAAAAATGAAACAGAGGAGTTTTCATCTGTTTCGCGAGCTACTACAATGCCGAAGAATGGTCGACGCCGACCTTCCACCGAACACGAGCCCCGGTAACCTCCCTTGTCTGTCCTACCCCGTCCGACCACCCTGTTCCGACGCTACAGTTCCAAAAAAAAATATACTGGAAAAAAAATACCTAGCTGATATTCCCCCATTTTTGCACAGTGACTTCTAGGTAAAAATATAAGGTTTAGCTAGTTGATTTCTGTGTAAATTTCATTATGAAAGCATGATTGTTGTATGAATTAGTTTAAATTTTGGTTGTGAAGAAATTTGGAAACTAAGGTTAATTAGACAATTGGGGATTTTGAGAATTAGGCAAGGAAATTAAATATTATGAGTAGGATTATCAAGAAATGGGATTGAATATTGAAGATGAAAATGAAATGAGATGATGAAATGGATAAAATGTATAATTATACGGTTATATACATGTGTGTGTATTAGCATATAAGCTTATGAATATTAAATGTCCTGCTATATTGGTACAATTGTATACACACACAAAGAAATAACACATAGGTATTATTTATTTTATCAATGTGATGATGAAGTTTATAGTGGAAAGAAATTTCTACAAGTAGTAAGGAGAAAAGAGGAAGTTGATGAGCTCCAAAGGTTGAATATGTATAGTTTAATGCGATCTTAGGGAGTTAGAATTTAAATTTTGAAAGTATTTTCCTTAGGCTAATAAGATTTCAATTTTGAAGCATTGTAAGTTATTCGATTTAAATAAGGATACTAAGAATACCAAATTCGGTGTAGGAAAATCGTAGAAGGATAAAAGGGAGACACTTGGAGGCATCACTACTCGAACCTTGAACTCCCAATAAATCGAGGTAAGGGGTGTAATTTAAAATGTAATAGTATCCTCCTTTACCTCAAACTTGGATTTACAAAAATATTTGAGTTACGTAATATTTTAGTAAATAATCAAAATTTATACCAAGCGTTTGTTCTTTAGTCCAAGTTAACATTTAAACAGAACCAAGCCCAACTTTATCTTATCATGTTTCTGAAACTGAAAGAAAGATTTATGAATTTAAATATGTGAGTTTTGAGCATGTCTTCAAATCTGTGAGCATGTCTTCTGATTTTGTTTCTTGAACGAAATGATATGATTTTGATTATACATGAACTTGTTATATATTTGGTGAGAAATGGAATTTGTTATATGAGCACAGTTTCTCTATTTTATGAAAGAGTTTTTAACCGCCAAAGACAGTTGATTTGAAATTCGGTTTATGAATTTTAAATATGTGAGTGAGGCCCACTAGGGATGAGACTAGCCAGAAAGACCACTTAAGTGGGGTGAGGTAGTAAAAAGGCCAAGGCCCTCACAAGGTTTATGAAGCCCAAGAAAAGTTTTGAAAACTCTGTTTTAAGACAAAGGTAATGGTTAATGATATGCGATCGTGGGGTTCTATGGGAGAAAAGTTCCACACAAGTCTGTGTGACTGTAGGGGCCACCTCTTGGGTCCTACAGATGCAAAGTGCCACACGGTCAATGCATAATTGTCATGCTCTGTAAGACCCGAATTTAATTAAAATACGGAAATTAAATAAGAAAAGATAGGGGACGTATGAAGGAAGTCGGGTTAAATTAATCCCGAACACGTGTAAGGGTAAAATGGTCAAAAGACCGAAAGCCGGTATAATTTCGATAAAGAAATTTAATTAAAAATATGGACTTAAGAAATCTTGGTCAATAAAAGTGAAATAAATTTAATTTGGATTAAATTGATCGAGATATTAATTTATTGGAATTAATCGGGATTAATCGAAATTTTTAGTTCGGAAAAATAATCCCGAAAATAATCGAAAAATATATCGAAAAGTCACCCGGGACAATATCCCGAAAATACGGAGAAATTATACTCGAAAAAGAGGTTAAAATATAATAAATAAATTAAATAAAATTAAATTGATAAATTTAGAATTAAATAATAATTTTAAGGGATATTTGGGTATTTTTAGTGTATTTTAATGAATAAAAACAAATTGTTAAATAAAAAAAAGTAAGTAATCTGAAAAAAAAAAATTCCCAAATCGCGAAAAACGCGAAAGGGGAAACGAAGCAAACGGAGCAGCCAACCGAGGGGCTGCCGGCGGCCAGGCGACCAGGCGAGGGTCGGCGAAGGCCAGCCCGACCCCGGACGACCTCACAGCGACGACGACGCGCCACGGCCAGATTTCGGAAGCCCAGACGCTGGCGAGCTAGATCGGGGTAACCACGGCCATCAGAACGGCCGAAAAACGCTGGAAACGGCGGAGGAAAGAAAATGGGTCCGACGGCCGAGGGAGAACAGCCGGACCGGCGGCATTCCGGCGACGTTGAGGCGAACCGAGGCCAGATTCGAGGTGCGGACGACCCAGCGGAGCGACTGGCGGTGGAAGCCGGCGGAGAACCGGCCGGAAAGGAGGCGAACCGGCGGTGAACCGGCCAAACCGGGGTGAACCGGCGGTCTGAACCGGTCCGAACCGGACTGGACCGGTTCAGCCAAAAAGAGGAGAAAAAGGGGAGAAAAGGGAAAAAGGAAAAAGAGAAAAAAATTGGGGAAAATTCCGGTGATGCAATCGAGCTTCGGGTAAGTCGATAAGCGGTCAAATTGACCCGATTTAAATTTGGAATATTTTATTTAATTAAATTTTGACCGAAAAGTTTACCCGAAAATGTAATTAATTGTGTAGCTCGATGATTGGCATCCACCGAGGGCTCGAGATAGTCTCGATTTACGGATTAGCATGGAATCTCGGGTAAGTGACTCCTATTTACGACAATTACCTCGTTATGCGTGATATTGATTTAATTTTCGCATAAATTGAATTGAATTATGGAAATTTAGATAATTGTCGTAAATAGTGAATTTTGCTATTCGAGAATTAGAACGAGGCCCGATAAATTATTGGTGGGTCCAATGAGCCCAATAGGCCTCGATAAAGTGGAAATTAAGTGGTAAACGGGCTTAAGGCCGATTAAGGCCCATTAAGGTACAATCGGGCCCAATAGGGGTAAATGGGCCCAGCGATTTAAATTAAGCCCAGAAAAGATTAAGTACAATTAAATTGTATAATATCTGACCTGAGGAATATTAATACGCAGTTCCGGGCATTGGATTGGAAGCATATCGGACTGCGCGACGGGACTACATTGGAAAAGAAAAGTTCAGACTCGACGAGAATCGAGGTAAAGGAATTCTGCGGACTGCTAGAGGTAACAGTACGCAATTTTAAATTCATTGGCAGTCATTTAAAATTTATCTGAAGGGTCTAGAGGTCGAATAATAATTTTAGTGCCCCGAATGGGCATATTACTAAAATACCCTTGTTAAGGGTAAAATCTAAAAATTTAGGAAAAATTGGGAGGAGCAAGGACAAGAGGTTCCTGCTCGTTCTGGAGGTATTTCAACGCATGCATGAGTAGGCTGGCTCACCTTGAAAGAAAATGCACCGCATTGCATACTTTCAACGTGAAATTGATTTGAAAACTGTTTTGAGTAAATAGAGCCGCCTACGTGTTTTATTGACATATGACGTGCTAGAGCTCAGCTCGCACGGTATTTTCGATTTGTGTGATCATGCATTAGTGCTGGAGCGAGAGCTCGCACTAGAGTTTTACATGCATAGGTGCTAGAGTATAACTCGCACCTGATTTCATTTGCTTTTCATGACACGGTGCTGGAGTTTAACCCGCACCAGATTTTATAAAATTTTCATGAGATTTACATGCAGAGTGCTGAGCTTAGCTCGCACTAGTTTTACCGGATTTGTGGAGTACCGCTGTCTGCCCTTGGAGTCAGCCAAAAGGCCCAACAGGCTCAAGAGACCTCTTAGGTGGGGTGAGAGTGAGGGATGAGGTTGGCGGCCTTGTGGGGATGTAAAGCGGGCTCTGCCAGCTTTATTTGAGTTGATGAGAGTGCTGAGCATCGCTCGCACAGCTTTTATGAGAACATGCGATGAGCCGTGCTTGGAGCATCGGGTAGACTGTGTGTCACCGATTTAATAGGCTCGCACGTGCATTTTGAGACATGGCATGAGTATTGAGAAACAAACCTCTGTGGGAAGCAGGCCAACTGGGCCGGAGTACCTAGAGATATTATATGGGTTCACGGAGTACGATATACCGTGCAAGTAGCATGGAGTACGATGTACCGTGTGGTATCTTCGGATACGGCATCTCCGGATGCAGCATCTTCGGATGCCGAGGATCGGATAAGACTGACGGGATGGACTGACCCACCTCCCGGGCGGTTCCCGATCATGGTGAGAACCCGCACACTAGGATCCGTGTAGCTGAGGAACTCACGAGGACAAATGTGGCCATAGTCCTAGTTATTTGCCTATATACAGACGTTGCCTAGTCTCGCATGTTGATGACTTTTATGATGATTTAAACTGGGTTTTAAACTAAATTGCATGATGGTATTTCCATGCTTTTCAAAACCCACGTGTGATGTAAACGTTTTCATGATTTTGTGTGAGTCAGGATCACCCGCAGGAGGGGTCGAATCCTGACTTTATTGTGATAATCTTAATTGAGAAAGAAATGATTTATAATAATTGCATGTTGATTTTCCGTGCAAATGTGTTTTACATATCATCATAATGCATAGCATTGTTTTAAAATGTGTGGAGAAAGGGTGGTTTATGCATGGCACTACGTTCATGTAGGTAGTATGGTTACCTACTTGTTCGTAGGATTGCCTTACTGAGCTTGATGTGCTCACCCCTTTCATTTTCTCCCACAGATGATCTCCAGTTGAAGTTGAGGCGACTCAGTACTGCATTCCAGAATATCCGCTGTTGCCCATCAACATAAGGTATATACACTTGTACTTATTGTATCTACATAAGCATAGCACAGTAACATGTTTATAAGTAACTTTAGGGGATGTATAAATAATATAAACAATTATAAATGACTGGAGAATAAATAAGTTAGATGGTAATTGAATGGTGGGACTGGCATTGACGCACAGCCCAATTATTAGTGGAGCGTTGGTCACGATTCGAGGACAGGTTTCATTTTAAGTAAATAACAAAACGCGAAAAATTTACTCTGATTTTTGGGTAGTTTGGGTCGTGACATATAAAGGTGGTATCAGAGCACAATTGGTCTGATGTGTGTCAGTGTCAGTAATTAGGAAATTACATCCCCGTGTTACTGTGCTTAGTTAGATACTGTCACGACCCGAATTACCTAAAAATCAGAGTAAATTTTTCGCTTTTTCATTTATTATTTAATTCTTACTTTTCTCTCGTCGTGACCATCCTACAACACAGTTGGGCTATGATTCGGTGTTAGTCACCTCACACTATTTAACATTTCATTCCCATAATCATATATCAGAGTCTACTATCCTTTTTACTTTAAATAAACACATACCCAATGGTATTTACATGACTCTACATCCCCGACATAATATCCGTTTACAGTACTGTGCATTACATATTTAAATACAAAACCATACAAATGTGTATACCTGTCTCTCGATGGGAAGCAGCAAGCAGCGGATATTAAGCATGCAAGTCCTCAGCCGCTCAATAATTATTACAAGTGCTCTGAAAAGATGGGAAAATAAGGGGGGTGAGCAAACCACACGCTCAGTAAGGCAATTATGCAAGTAAGTAGATAGCTCCACTATCTACATGCTCATAATGCCATGCCCTTAAATCCATTTCTTTTCATTTAAAATTACACGCACAAAGTCATGCATATTCGATGCCATAGTTTATCCAAAACTATTTGTGCATATATAAATCATGTAACTCATGCATTCAAAGCATTTTATGTGACATCATTAAATCAATATTCAGCATGAATTAAATCAAAATCATGCATTACTTCATGCGATATAAAACAAATCGCGGGATATAATCATTTCATGAATTTATCATTTAAGCATGGAAAAGCACATCATGCTACTGCATTTAAATCATTTCATTAAAATTGCAGTAAAAACTAACCCTTCCGGGTCAATCATCTCATAAAACAATTCATTAAAATTCATTATAAAACTCGGTTATAAAACCACCCTTCTTTCAGGGTCACATTTCATAAAATCATAAAATCGTCAAATCGTCAAATCGGGGGCCTGACCCCTCCTTCGGGTCTACCCTGGTCTAATAGACCACAAGTTATATCATGTGAGACAATTAGGTAAGTATCAGTAACATCGAGGACTATGGCCATATCCTAGTGATCCCTGGCAACACGGTACCTAGTGTGCGGGGTATCACACCTGAAACGGGAGGTGGGTCGTCCTACCCGCCAGAACAGCATAACACCAGGATTGCGAGGGCAAGGCTTGCTGCCTCGTGGCTAATGCCACTCCACTCCAACAATCCCCACGGTACAGCGTACTCCGCGTGACATACACGGTACAACGTACTCCGTGAACCCAAGCTCAATCAGGGGTGCCTGTAATAGGTCTTATCCACCCATATCATATCTGTCTCAGAGTGCACGTGTGAGCATATCATCTCACTGTGACACACAGTCTACAGGAGGCTCCAACACGGCTATATGCATGTAATATAAATCCCTGTGCGAGCGAAGCTCAAGCACGGCTCCATGCATATTCATGATATCTGAAAATCTCGTGCGAGGGAAGCTCTAGCACGGTTTCATAAAAATCAGTGAAATCTGCGTACGAGCAGCGCTCCAGTACGACTTAAACTGATTATAATTTCATGTAAATTCCACGTACGAGCAACGCTCTAGTACGGATATGTATATAAATTCAGTGAAAACCTCGTACGAGAAAAACTCCAGTACGGCATTCAAATGAATTATGAAAACCATATAAAACTTTGTGCGAGCAACGCTCCAGCACAAATGAATGCTCAAGTAAATCAAATCTCGTGCGAGTTATACTCCAGCACGGCTTTATGCATAACTAAATCAAATCTCGTGCGAGTTTCACTCCAGCACGGCTTTTATGCATAATTAAATCAAAACAGGATGCGAGCTAAGCTCCAGCATCTCTCATGCATGTCAAATCATTAAAAGTAGTGCGAGCAATCGCTCCAGCACTATTTTATGCATACCACGTCAAAACAAATCAAAACATGTCAAAACATGTCAAAACATGTCAAAACAGAGTGCGAGCTAGGCTCCAGCAGCTCTCATTTCACAATATTAAAAATCAGTGCGAGCACCATGCTCTAGCACATTTCATACATATGATGTCACAAGTCGGTGCGAGCAACTGCTCAAGCACATTTATGCACATTCACAAACGCAGATATAGTGCGAACTATGTGTCGGCACTATCTGTTTCCATATAAACTGATAGTTGGCCGTTTTCCAAAGAAATTTCTATTTAAATATTAATAACACCTACGTAGTGTTATTTTGTGAAATTCATCCATTTACTGGCCAATCTATCGCTTTACTTTGATTAAAATCAAGAAAATTCCTTAATCATAAAAATCCTTAAATCATGCATTCCATGCATGTCATGCTTTCACCATCCTTAGGTGAACTTCCCTCAATAGGGGTAAAATAGACATTTCACCTATTTCGATCCTTAAAAATTATTTAAACCACTTTTAGGATCATTTTACAATAATCGTGTATACATACATAATCAGTGTATACAAAATCTATTAAAATATGCGTAGCTACCTCTAGCTACTCACACAATTCCCTTACCTCATTTATCTGTACAGTCTGACCTTTCCACTGATGACTCGTCACGCAGTCCGATTTGCTCCAAATCTAAATCAAATCTCCGGAACTGCGGATACACATTCATCAGGTCAAATACAATACAATTTAATGTATTTCATAATTTTCTGGGCTTAATTTAAATCATTGGGCCCGTTTACCCATATTGGGCCCGATTGCACCATAATGGGCCTTAATCGGCCTTAAGCCCGTTTACCACACTTTATCGAGGCCTATTGGGCTCACTGGGCCCATCAGTAATTTATTTAGCCTCGTTCTAAATTCTCTGATATCTCAATTTAATATTTACGACAATTTATCTAATTTTCCAGAATTTAATTCATTTATGCGGAAATTAAATCCGTAATTTATGCGTTAAATATCAATCACGCATAACGATATAAAATTGTCGTAAATAAGGGTCACTTACCCGTTATTCCCTGATCGTATACAAATCGAGGCTGTCTCGAGCTCTCAGTGGATGCCAATTGTCGAGCTACACAATTAAATATATTTTTCCGGGTAAATTTCCAGTCGGAATTAATTAAATTAAATATTCAGAAAATTAAATCGGTCAATTTGACCGCTTACCGACTTACCCGAAGCTCGATTGCATCACTGGAATTTTCCCCAATTTTTTCTCTTTTTCTTTTTCCCTTTTTCTTCCTTTTTTTCCCTCTCTTTTTGGCTGAACCGGTCCGGTCCGGTTCAACCCGGTTCGGACCGCCGGTTCAGCTCGGTCCGGTTCAGCTCAAACCACCGGTTCAGTCCGGTTCACCATCATTTTGCCGTTCTGGCGCCGTCCGGCCGGTTCTCTGGCCGATTCCGCCACCAATCGATGCGCCACGGCCTGGGCTTCTCAAATCGGGCCTCGGTTGAGGTCGAATCGCAGCCATCGCCGGCGAATCGGGGTTCTCTCCCCCGCGGTCTTCTCCTCCGTTTCCGACGTTTTCCGGCCACCTCGCCGCGCGTCTGGGCTGCTGGAGGTTCGCCCGATGCTGGGCTACGTTCGCCGGTCCTCGCTGGCCTCTCAGCGTCGCCGGTGGTTCGCCGGTGACGAACCTCCCCCTCGGGTTCGGCCTTCGCGTCTTTTGCTTCGTTTCGCCTCTGTTTCTTTTCTCTTCTGTTTCAGACTTTTCATTTTTCTTTTTTTTTTAATTATTATTTATTTATTTATAATTAACTTTTAATATTATTTTATTCAATAAAATAATATTAAAATGCATAAATATCCTTAAAAAATTATATTTAATTCATTTAATCTGTAAATAATTTTCTCAGTCCGATTTTACCTTTTCGGTATATTTTTTTTGATTATTTTCGGGACTATTTTTCGATACAAAAATCCCGGTTTATTCCAATAAATTCATATCTTGATCAATTTAACCCGAAATTTAATTATTTCTTCATCATTGATCAAGATTTCTCATTTTCATATTTTTAATTATATTTTCTTGTCCCGATTAATACCGAATTTTGGTCTTTTGACCATTTTGCCCTTGCACGTATTCGGGAATGTCATATAAGTCCTTTTGCATTTTTAAATGCACTCGAAAATATTGGGTCTTACAATCTCCCCCACTTAAGAAATTTGGTCCTCCAAATTAGAACCAAGTAATATGAGTCCATAATTAACTCCGGGTACATCTATCGTATCATATACTGTCATCCTCAAGTGACCTTCTCCGGAGTGTAATACTACCATCATACTTAACTAGGGAGATCATCTTAACCCTCAACACTTTCTCTTTCCATTTTTAATAACCAACTCGATTTCATACATTACTCTTTCATTGAGCTAAACTGTTGGAGCTCATATCCGATCACATATATCGGATCCGGATATTATTTCTTAAGCATCAAAAGATAGGACACATTGTGGATGCCTGTTTATTCAAGTGGTAATACCAACCTACAGGTCTTACCTTCCACTTTGTCCAATCTCTTATCCGAATATCGTTACGTCCTTATGCTCTTAGGACAAGTAACTATCAACAGTAATGATTCACCCTTGGTGAATTCCAATGGTTTCTGTCTCTTGTCAGCATAGCTTTTTTCTATCTGCTCTGAGGTGTTCTTAATATCTCACAAATCCACTGAACATCCTCAGAGGTTTGTCTTACCAATTCGGGAACAATTCTCTATTTGTCACCCACTTTTCTTATCCAAGTCAGGGAAACAATCCCTATGGCCATAAAATGCCTCAAATAATGTCATCCCGATACTCAAGTGACAACTGTCATCACTGGCGAATTTGATTAGTAGCAACTGATCATCCCAGGAGCTCATAAAATCAATTGCACACGCTCTCATCACATCCTCCAGAACCTGTACAGTCCTCTCTGACTGACTATCTGTCTGAGGGTGGAAGCTGTGCTAACACACAATCAGGGTCCCATAGCTTCCAAAAACATATTCCCAGAAGTGGGAAGTGAAGCGGGAATCCCTATCTGATATCATGCTCACTGGAACGTTACACAATGATCCATAATTTTCCATACACATATATTCGCCTACACACTTAGAGTATCTGAGGATTTCCATAACTAGAAGGTGGGTAGACTAAATCAATCTATCGACTATCACCTAGATAGCCTCGTGATTCATTCGGGTCCTCTGTAACCCATCACGAAATCCATGGTAACTTGTTCCCATTTTTTTGTGTCACTATAGGTAGAGACTGCAATGACTCTGCATCTTCTCGTACTCTACCTTACTCTGCTGACATACGAGACACTTCTCCATAACTCTATAATATCACTTTTCATACCTGACCACCAATACCCTTTTCAGAGATTCTGATATATTTATTATTTCTCAGATGCACTGTATATCCCGAAGAGTGAGCTTCTGACTATACTACTATCTCATCAATGTGGTCTTGGGGAGCACTTATACTGTGTCTGAACCTCTGTGAATCATCATCATACACTGTGAACTCTGTCACTATACCCTTCTGAATCTGACCCACACTATCGACACCATGCCGAAATCATCACGCTAAGCCTGGCAAATCCGGTCACACAAATCCGGTTCTAACCTCAGGCTAGCTGTCATAAAATCACCGTCATCATCAAGAAGGGATCACATCACTACTGAGGTTCACACTGCTCTAGCAGCTCACGCTCCCTGACCATCATATGTGATACCATCCCGAGGCTCTTTCTGTTTAAAGCATCAGCCTTTACATTAGCCTTTCTTGGGTAGTACAATATTCACAATCATAATCCTTAGAAGCTCTAACCCTCATGGTTATCTCATTTTCTACTCTTTCTGTGAAAACAGATACTCGAGGCTTTTACGATCAGTACATACTTGAAATTTCTTACCATTTAAGTGGTGAAGCCATACTTTCAGTGTAATCGCTACGGCTGCCAACTCTAAATAATGGGTCAGATAGTTTCTCTCACGTTCCTTGAATTGTCTGGATCCATAAACGACTATCTTCCCATTTTACATCAATACACAGCCCAATCCTTATTTGGAGGTATCCATACACACTGAAACCTCTTGAGCTGTTAGTTATAGTATGAATACTTACGGTGGTCAGTTCATTACTCCAATATACCAAAACTCATTGAAGCTATTTTCATACTTATCATAACACTCGTATGAAATCTTTTTCCAAACGAGACGTGTCAACTGAGCAGCCCATTTCAAGAAACTCATAAAACCTTGTCCGTACGACAGTTTCCTGTTGCTACTCAAGCTCTTCCCTGGACTTCGAATACATCAAAATATCATCACTAAAGAGGACAACCAATCGGTCCAGGTAAGCTTTAAATACCTCATCGTAATTGAGTTCCACTCAATACTTCATTCACTCATATCCTTGACCTATGCACGTATAAACGTACAATGTCATTTCGAAATCGCTTTCGTTCAGGATACTAATCCGCGTCGTTTCCTTTTTCTTATATTAACGGCTTTTATAAAATTTTAATTTTAAACTTTCATGATTAATGAATTTCTATATTTCTTTATCGTACCAGCAAAGGTACCCAAATTTTAATGTATATATTATGACCGTCGAATTCAGTTTATAAGTTATGTGTGCGCTTATCGACGCTGTCAAATATTTAGGCAGAAAAGTATTTTGAAATACCTTTATTAACCCTCAGATTTAACCACATCGACTGGGTGTAGATATATCTACCACTTATCTTGGTCGCAATCCATATACACTACATATTGCTTAATCCTTACTTTGCATATCAAGGATATTCTTACCTAGCATACGTCTCTTATTCCAATATATCTCCTTTAATAAATCACTTATAACAAACTCTTTCATTATTTGTTAAAACTTACATTACACCTTTCAGTGATGTTTTCACCCATATTTTCAACTTACAAACTCTATACCCATATTCAGTTAGTGAAATTCAACTAACTATCATCCTCTTGCCTAAGGGTACAGGCTTCACATCTTTCACTCGCTTATAAGCAATTGAAGGCGATATGAATAAATACGTGGCACCAGGATCAATTAACATAATTATTTCATTATTCTTAACCAGTGTGGTATCTTTCACCACATCATATTAATCATCAATGGTATCCTGGTCCAAGGCATACACTCACCCTCATCTAACATTTTATTTCCGTGGTAACTACCACACATCTTACACTGTTCACACTGCTACTCTGTCATACTGTTACGTAGTAGGTCGGGGTCCTCAAATCACAATACCCCTCAAAAGTATTGAAATTGGATACACTGGGGTTTATCAATCAACTTACCCCATGATTTATCAGCTCAAAGCCTTTACCAAACTACCTTTTTCCCGTTTTGACATTCTTGTCATCCTCTATTCTCTTTTGTCTCAATTTCGGCCCTCACTACCTTTCTCAATCTCAGAGGCGTGCAACTCATGATCTTATTCACACAACTGTTGTCTGCGCACTGCCTCGGCATAGGTAGTGATGTCTAACGGGCTAATCGGACTCTAATTGATAATCTGAGTCCTTCTATGAACTTTCATACATTCCGACTCTCACTGTTTATCGTGTCTGAGTCACATCTGCCCAGGAATATAAGCTGAGCTTCACATGTTCCTCTGGGTCAGAGTAATGAATATCATCTGTAATTTAATTAATTTTTTTTTTTTTACAATATCCGGGATATTCTGTCACTGGAATACATATAGAATTACTTTTCCATGTCCATTTTGGACGTCTAACTCTTCAAATGGGTCGAGCGAACTTCAATTAATGCTCTAACTCGCCCTCAAATACCATACATACCCTGAGCAATTAGCTCGTAAAATATTCCCTACACTCCGCTCTAACCTCGCGAAGCGTATTTCAATACTGTTTGATCTCTCTGTCAGACTCTATCTGATCTCTCTATCGGACTCTGTGGGGCATGATCAACCAGCCTCCACGTCAATCTCATCTCCAGTCTCATGTGGCGACTCAGTACAACTCATGGGCCTACCTCAACGGCCTTGAGCTCGTGTACTCGCCTCTCAACCATAGCGGCTATCAGTCAATGAGTCTATTCTTGCATTTAAAAACCAAATTCTTAGCAGCACTTCCATCTCGATATACACAATTGTATCTAAATAATGCACAGTACATGGGGATGTAAACTTCCTTAACCACTAACACCGACTCATATCAGGCCAACTCAAGCTCTGATACCATTAAACCTGTCACGACCCGAATTACCTAAAAATCAGAGTAAATTTTTCGCTTTTTCATTTATTATTTAATTCTTACTTTTCTCTCGTCGTGACCATCCTACAACACAGTTGGGCTATGATTCGGTGTTAGTCACCTCACACTATTTAACATTTCATTCCCATAATCATATATCAGAGTCTACTATCCTTTTTACTTTAAATAAACACATACCCAATGGTATTTACATGACTCTACATCCCCGACATAATATCCGTTTACAGTACTGTGCATTACATATTTAAATACAAAACCATACAAATGTGTATACCTGTCTCTCGATGGGAAGCAGCAAGCAGCGGATATTAAGCATGCAAGTCCTCAGCCGCTCAATAATTATTACAAGTGCTCTGAAAAGATGGGAAAATAAGGGGGTGAGCAAACCACACGCTCAGTAAGGCAATTATGCAAGTAAGTAGATAGCTCCACTATCTACATGCTCATAATGCCATGCCCTTAAATCCATTTCTTTTCATTTAAAATTACACGCACAAAGTCATGCATATTCGATGCCATAGTTTATCCAAAACTATTTGTGCATATATAAATCATGTAACTCATGCATTCAAAGCATTTTATGTGACATCATTAAATCAATATTCAGCATGAATTAAATCAAAATCATGCATTACTTCATGCGATATAAAACAAATCGCGGGATATAATCATTTCATGAATTTATCATTTAAGCATGGAAAAGCACATCATGCTACTGCATTTAAATCATTTCATTAAAATTGCAGTAAAAACTAACCCTTCCGGGTCAATCATCTCATAAAACAATTCATTAAAATTCATTATAAAACTCGGTTATAAAACCACCCTTCTTTCAGGGTCACATTTCATAAAATCATAAAATCGTCAAATCGTCAAATCGGGGGCCTGACCCCTCCTTCGGGTCTACCCTGGTCTAATAGACCACAAGTTATATCATGTGAGACAATTAGGTAAGTATCAGTAACATCGAGGACTATGGCCATATCCTAGTGATCCCTGGCAACACGGTACCTAGTGTGCGGGGTATCACACCTGAAACGGGAGGTGGGTCGTCCTACCCGCCAGAACAGCATAACACCAGGATTGCGAGGGCAAGGCTTGCTGCCTCGTGGCTAATGCCACTCCACTCCAACAATCCCCACGGTACAGCGTACTCCGCGTGACATACACGGTACAACGTACTCCGTGAACCCAAGCTCAATCAGGGGTGCCTGTAATAGGTCTTATCCACCCATATCATATCTGTCTCAGAGTGCACGTGTGAGCATATCATCTCACTGTGACACACAGTCTACAGGAGGCTCCAACACGGCTATATGCATGTAATATAAATCCCTGTGCGAGCGAAGCTCAAGCACGGCTCCATGCATATTCATGATATCTGAAAATCTCGTGCGAGGGAAGCTCTAGCACGGTTTCATAAAAATCAGTGAAATCTGCGTACGAGCAGCGCTCCAGTACGACTTAAACTGATTATAATTTCATGTAAATTCCACGTACGAGCAACGCTCTAGTACGGATATGTATATAAATTCAGTGAAAACCTCGTACGAGAAAAACTCCAGTACGGCATTCAAATGAATTATGAAAACCATATAAAACTTTGTGCGAGCAACGCTCCAGCACAAATGAATGCTCAAGTAAATCAAATCTCGTGCGAGTTATACTCCAGCACGGCTTTATGCAAAACTAAATCAAATCTCGTGCGAGTTTCACTCCAGCACGGCTTTTATGCATAATTAAATCAAAACAGGATGCGAGCTAAGCTCCAGCATCTCTCATGCATGTCAAATCATTAAAAGTAGTGCGAGCAATCGCTCCAGCACTATTTTATGCATACCACGTCAAAACAAATCAAAACATGTCAAAACATGTCAAAACATGTCAAAACAGAGTGCGAGCTAGGCTCCAGCAGCTCTCATTTCACAATATTAAAAATCAGTGCGAGCACCATGCTCTAGCACATTTCATGCATATGATGTCACAAGTCGGTGCGAGCAACTGCTCAAGCACATTTATGCACATTCACAAACGCAGATATAGTGCGAACTATGTGTCGGCACTATCTGTTTCCATATAAACTGATAGTTGGCCGTTTTCCAAAGAAATTTCTATTTAAATATTAATAACACCTACGTAGTGTTATTTTGTGAAATTCATCCATTTACTGGCCAATCTATCGCTTTACTTTGATTAAAATCAAGAAAATTCCTTAATCATAAAAATCCTTAAATCATGCATTCCATGCATGTCATGCTTTCACCATCCTTAGGTGAACTTCCCTCAATAGGGGTAAAATAGACATTTCACCTATTTCGATCCTTAAAAATTATTTAAACCACTTTTAGGATCATTTTACAATAATCGTGTATACATACATAATCAGTGTATACAAAATCTATTAAAATATGCGTAGCTACCTCTAGCTACTCACACAATTCCCTTACCTCATTTATCTGTACAGTCTGACCTTTCCACTGATGACTCGTCACGCAGTCCGATTTGCTCCAAATCTAAATCAAATCTCCGGAACTGCGGATACACATTCATCAGGTCAAATACAATACAATTTAATGTATTTCATAATTTTCTGGGCTTAATTTAAATCATTGGGCCCGTTTACCCATATTGGGCCCGATTGCACCATAATGGGCCTTAATCGGCCTTAAGCCCGTTTACCACACTTTATCGAGGCCTATTGGGCTCACTGGGCCCATCAGTAATTTATTTAGCCTCGTTCTAAATTCTCTGATATCTCAATTTAATATTTACGACAATTTATCTAATTTTCCAGAATTTAATTCATTTATGCGGAAATTAAATCCGTAATTTATGCGTTAAATATCAATCACGCATAACGATATAAAATTGTCGTAAATAAGGGTCACTTACCCGTTATTCCCTGATCGTATACAAATCGAGGCTGTCTCGAGCTCTCAGTGGATGCCAATTGTCGAGCTACACAATTAAATATATTTTTCCGGGTAAATTTCCAGTCGGAATTAATTAAATTAAATATTCAGAAAATTAAATCGGTCAATTTGACCGCTTACCGACTTACCCGAAGCTCGATTGCATCACTGGAATTTTCCCCAATTTTTTCTCTTTTTCTTTTTCCCTTTTTCTTCCTTTTTTCCCTCTCTTTTTGGCTGAACCGGTCCGGTCCGGTTCAACCCGGTTCGGACCGCCGGTTCAGCTCGGTCCGGTTCAGCTCAAACCACCGGTTCAGTCCGGTTCACCATCATTTTGCCGTTCTGGCGCCGTCCGGCCGGTTCTCTGGCCGATTCCGCCACCAATCGATGCGCCACGGCCTGGGCTTCTCAAATCGGGCCTCGGTTGAGGTCGAATCGCAGCCATCGCCGGCGAATCGGGGTTCTCTCCCCCGCGGTCTTCTCCTCCGTTTTCGACGTTTTCCGGCCACCTCGCCGCGCGTCTGGGCTGCTGGAGGTTCGCCCGATGCTGGGCTACGTTCGCCGGTCCTCGCTGGCCTCTCAGCGTCGCCGGTGGTTCGCCGGTGACGAACCTCCCCCTCGGGTTCGGCCTTCGCGTCTTTTGCTTCGTTTCGCCTCTGTTTCTTTTCTCTTCTGTTTCAGACTTTTCATTTTTCTTTTTTTTTTTAATTATTATTTATTTATTTATAATTAACTTTTAATATTATTTTATTCAATAAAATAATATTAAAATGCATAAATATCCTTAAAAAATTATATTTAATTCATTTAATCTGTAAAAAATTTTCTCAGTCCGATTTTACCTTTTCGGTATATTTTTTTTGATTATTTTCGGGACTATTTTTCGATACAAAAATCCCGGTTTATTCCAATAAATTCATATCTTGATCAATTTAACCCGAAATTTAATTATTTCTTCATCATTGATCAAGATTTCTCATTTTCATATTTTTAATTATATTTTCTTGTCCCGATTAATACCGAATTTTGGTCTTTTGACCATTTTGCCCTTGCACGTATTCGGAAATGTCATATAAGTCCTTTTGCATTTTTAAATGCACTCGAAAATATTGGGTCTTACAGATACAATAGTGTATATCGAGATGGGCTTGACTAAGAAATGGTTGAGAATGCAGGAATGCTTAATATGAGTCGCGTTAGATGAGATAGTGCACGAGGCAGAGGTCGTAGAGGTAGACCTGAATCTGCTAAGTCGTACTGAGTTTGACTATGAGAATCATGATGAAATTGAAATGGAGGCTAATATTGAGTATGCCCCACAGAGTCCGACAGAGTGATCAGACAGTATTGAGAGACGCTTCGCGAGATTGAAGCGGAGCATGGGTATCATTTTGAGGAGCAAATTGCTCAGATTATGTATGAGATCAGAGGGCGCAGCGGAGCATTGGTGGAAACCCGCTCGACCCATCTTAAGTGTTAAACATTCAGAGCTAAGATGAGAATTGTTTATGGATGTATTCCGGTGACAGAATATCTCGGACATTATTTAAAGGAAATTTCGAATTAAAGTCCTTACCCTGACCCAGAGGATTTGATTTAATTATGAGTATGAAACTCGATTTTATTCTGGGTAGATATTACCTCGACACTATGAACAAGTGACTGTCGAGATGTCTAAAAGTTTATGGAAGGGCTCAGATTTTCAATTAGAGTCCGATTGGCCCGTGAGATATTACCTATACCGAGGCAGTGCGCAGATTTGCAGTTGGGTAAATAAGAACATGAATTGCACGCCTCTGAGATTGGAAAAGGTAATGAGGGCTGAAATAGAGACAGAAAAGAGAATCGAGAAATGACAGAGATGTTAAAATGGAAAAAATGGTAATTGGTAAAAAGATCTGATTTGACGAGTTATGGAGTAAGATAATTGGTAAGGCCCCAGTGCATCTAATTTTGGCACTCTTGAGGAGCATTGCGATTGGAGGACCCCAACCTGCTACGAAGTAGTGTAGCAGTGTGAGCACTGTAAGCAGTGTAGGATGTGTGGTGGATACCACGGAAGGAAGGTTTATACCTACACGGTATTGATGAAATGACCGTTAAGTGTGGTAAGACGGACCATTGATTTTGATTGCTCAGAGTTGAGCGAGATCGTCCCACAGAAAGGTAAAGAGACAGAGAAAAATTTTGTTGGTATAGCCGCAACGAAAAGGGAGGCTATAGTCGAAAAGAAAAAGGAAAATAGGCTGTGGGATGAAGGCGAGAGGATGTCTTGGACCAGGACACTGTTGATGTTTCATGGATGTGGTGTAAGATACCACACTGGTTATGAAAAATGAAGTACATATGTTCATTGATCCTGGTGCCACACATTTATTCATACCGCCTCCATTTGCATATAAGTGAGTAAAAGGCATGAATGCCTACATCATTGGGCACAATACTGATAAATGAGTACCCCAATAGAGGATGATTAATTAACGGAATATGGATATAGAGATTTTAAGTAATAAAAAGGGGTGCGACAGTTGAAGTTAAAGGAGCAAATAATGGTACTCACGAAATGAATAATGACAAGAGTTTCGTCATGATCGATACAAAAGGAGATAATCTTCGAGATATGTTGATTCTGAATACAAGACGTATTGGAGTAAGAGACATATGCTAGGTAAGGAATACCCTTAATATGTGAAGTCATTAGAGATTAAAGCAATTAGTAATTGTGACCACAGAGACTGAGGTATAACGTAGTTGTGGTTAAGTCTGAAGGTTAATAAAGGTATTTCAAAATACCTCCCCGCCTGAAGACTTGACAGCGTCTAGATATATATATAACCTATAACGGAAAATCGATCACCGTAAGAAATACCGTTAGCATTAGGATACCCTTACTAAGACGATAAGAATATTAAAATTCGACAAATCATAAAGACTAACATAGTAAAAAAATTTAATAAGAGCCGTTAAGATAAGAAAAGGAAATGACGCAGGTTAGTACCTGAAAACGTAAGCGGTTGAGAAGGATCTTATACGCTTATGCGTAAATAAGTCAAGGGTTGGACCGAATTGTAATCAGCAGTATCGGTGATATGCTGGGTGTAGTTAAAGCCTAGGGCGAATTATAAGCAACAATTGGAAGATGGCTTTTACAATGGATTGTTGCGAGATTCTCAATATGGTCTATTTGGTTGACACGTTTAATTAAGAAAACGTGGTCATTGAATAAGATGATAAATAAGATGATTGATGTGACGTGAATTTGGCGTGATGAAGTATGAACTGACCACCGTGATTAATTTCACCATACCCAACAGCTCAAGAGGTTCTCAGTGAGTATGGATACCTCAAAATTATGATGGAGCTGTGTATTGATGTATAATGGGAAGATAGTCAATTTTGGAGTCAGACAACTCCTTGATCATGAAATAAACTATCTGACCCATGATTTAAAATTGACAGCAGTAGTACTTGTACCGAGGATATGGTACTATTATGTACATGGTGAGAAATTATGAATATGCACTGATCATAAAGCCTGAGCATCTGTTTTCACAGAAAGAGGCGAATATGAGAATACATATTGGGTTAGAGCTTCTGAGAGATTTTGATTTATGAAAATTGTACCACCCAGGAAAGGCTAATGTGATGACTGATGCCTTGAGCAGAAAGAGCCTCGGGATGGTACCACATATGATGGTCAGGGAGCGTGAGCTGCTAGATGCAGTTGTGAGCCTCAGTATAGATGTGATCCCTTCTGATGATGACAGTGATTGTGTGACAGCTAGCCTGATGATTAGAACCGGATGAGAGTGCCCGGATTTGCCAGGCTTAGCGTGATGATCGACCGGATGTCGATAGTTTGGGTCTGATTCAGAAGGGTACAACGATAGAGTTCACAGTGGGTGATGATGAGTTACTGAGGATTCAGAGACGGTATGAGTATTCCCCAGGACCACAGTTGATGAGATAGTAATGTTATCAGAAGCTCACTCTTCGGGATATACAGTGCATACGAAAAGTAATGATTATATATTGAAATATCCAAAAAGGGTATTGGTGGTCAGATGTGGAAAGAGATATTGGTGGAGATTGTAGAAAAGTGCCTAGTATGTCAACAGAATAAGGTAGAGTATTAAAAGTCTGCAGAGTTATTGCAGCACCTACCTATATCGACACGGCACGAAAAACGAGAGCAAGTCTCCATGAATTTTATGATGGGTTACAGAGAACCCAGGTGAATACGAGGCTATTTGGATGATAGCCGATAGAGTGACTAAGTCCACCCACCTTCAGGTTATGAAATCCCCAGATACTCAGAGTGTGTATGAGGATTCAGGTATAAGGAAGATTGTGAAACATTATGTAGCGTTCCAGTGAGCGTGATATCATATAGGGATTCCCGCTTCACTTTCTACTTCAGGGAATATTTTAAGGAAGCTATGGGAACCCGACTGAGTATTAGCACAGCTTTCCATCCTCAGACAGATGGTCAGTCAGAGAGGACTGTACAAGTTCTGGAGGATCCGATGAAAGCGTGTGCCGTTGATTTTATAAGCTCCTGGAATGATCAGTTGATTTCTAATTGAATTTTTCAATAACGACAGTTGGCAGTTGAGTATCGGGATAATAGGATATGAGGCAGTGTATGACTGTAGGGGTTTTTCCCCAAATTGGATAAGAAAAAGTGGGTGACAAGTAGAATTATTTTCGACTTGGATAACAAGTCTCTGAGGATGTTTAGTTAAGGATGAGAGACTAAGAACACCTCAGAGCAGATAGACAAGTATTGAAATTTCCCTTGGTGAATTAGTATGGTTGAAAGTTACTTGTCCTAAGAGAATAAGGACATAGCGAACTTTTGGAAGAAAGTAAATTGAGTTGCGCTAGATGGAATATTTTGAGAGATTGGACAAGTGGGAGATAAGACCTGTAGGTGACATTTCCACTTGAATAAGCAGGCACCCACAATGTGTCCCACTTTTGATGCTTCGACAATACTATTCAGATCCAGCATAGGTGATTGGATATGAACTCCAAAAGTTCAGTTTAATGAAATTATAAGTATATCGAGAAGTTGATTCGGGCATTAAACAGGAAAGAGAAAGTATTGAGGTTTAAGATGATCTCCCTAATTAAAGTCCTTTGGTAGTAATACACTCCGGAGAAGGTCACATAAGAATTAAAGAAGTACGATACGATTAATGTACCCGGAGTTGTATATGGACTCATATGAATTGGTTCTAATTTGAAGGACCAAATTCCTTAAGTGGGGGAGAGTTGTAAGACCCGAATTTAATTAAAATACGAAAATTAAATAAGAAAAGATAGGGGACGTATGAAGGAAGTCGGGTTAAATTAATCCCGAACACGTGTAAGGGTAAAATGGTCAAAAGACCGAAAGTCGGTATAATTTCGATAAAGAAATTTAATTAAAAATATGGACTTAAGAAATCTTGGTCAATAAAAGTGAAATAAATTTAATTCGGATTAAATTGATCGAGATATTAATCTATTGGAATTAATCGGGATTAATCGAAATTTTTAGTTCAGAAAAATAATCCCGAAAATAATCGAAAAATATATCGAAAAGTCACCCGGGACAATATCCCGAAAATACAGGGAAATTATACCCGAAAAGAGGTTAAAATATAATAAATAAATTAAATAAAATTAAATTGATAAATTTAGAATTAAATAATAATTTTAAGGGATATTTGGGTATTTTTAGTGTATTTTAATGAATAAACACAAATTGTTAAATAAAAAAAAAAGTAAGTAATCTGAAAAAAAAAAATTCCCAAATCGCGAAAAACGCGAAAGGGGAAACGAAGCAAACGGAGCAGCCAACCGAGGGGCTGCCGGCGGCCAGGCGAGGGTCGGCGAAGGCCAGCCCGACCCCGGACGACCTCACAGCGGCGACGACGCGCCACGGGGAACGCCGGAGAGCGGTGAAACGGCGGGAGAAAAAAATCGCGGAAGAGAAGTGGCCGTCGGCGGCCATCGGCGTCGATTCGGGCTGAACGGCGGCCAGATTTCGGAAGCCCAGACGCTGGCGAGCTAGATCGGGGTAACCACGGCCATCAGAACGGCCGAAAAACGCTGGAAACGGCGGAGGAAAGGAAATGGGTCCGACGGCCGAGGGAGAACAGCCGGACCGGCGGCATTCCGGCGACGTTGAGGCGAACCGAGGCCAGATTCGAGGTGCGGACGACCCAGCGGAGCGACTGGCGGTGGAAGCCGGTGGAGAACCGGCCAGAAAGGAGGCGAACCGGCGGTGAACCGGCCAAACTGGGGTGAACCGGCGGTCTGAACCGGTCCGAACCGGACTGGACCGGTTCAGCCAAAAAGAGGAGAAAAAGGGGAGAAAAGGGAAAAAGGAAAAAGAGAAAAAAATTGGGGAAAATTTCGGTGATGCAATCGAGCTTCGGGTAAGTCGATAAGCGGTCAAATTGACCCGATTTAAATTTGGAATATTTTATTTAATTAAATTTCGACCGAAAAGTTTACCCGAAAATGTAATTAATTGTGTAGCTCGACGATTGGCATCCACCGAGGGCTCGAGATAGTCTCGATTTACGGATTAGCATGGAATCTCGGGTAAGTGACTCCTATTTACGACAATTACCTCGTTATGCGTGATATTGATTTAATTTCCGCATAAATTGAATTGAATTATGGAAATTTAGATAATTGTCGTAAATAGTGAATTTTGCTATTCGAGAATTAGAACGAGGCCCGATAAATTATTGGTGGGCCCAATGAGCCCAATAGGCCTCGATAAAGTGGAAATTAAGTGGTAAACGGGCTTAAGGCCGATTAAGGCCCATTAAGGTACAATCGGGCCCAATAGGGGTAAATGGGCCCAGCGATTTAAATTAAGCCCAGAAAAGATTAAGTACAATTAAATTGTATAATATCTGACCTGAGGAATATTAATACGTAGTTCCGGGCATTGGATTGGAAGCATATCGGACTGCGCGACGGGACTACATTGGAAAAGAAAAGTTCAGACTCGACGAGAATCGAGGTAAGGGAATTCTGCGGACTGCTAGAGGTAACAGTACGCAATTTTAAATTCATTGGCAGTCATTTAAAATTTATCTGAAGGGTCTAGAGGTCGAATAATAATTTTAGTGCCCCGAATGGGCAAATTACTAAAATACCCTTGTTAAGGGTAAAATCTAAAAATTTAGGAAAAATTGGGAGGAGCAAGGACAAGAGGTTCCTTCTCGTTCTGGAGGTATTTCAACGCATGCATGAGTAGGCTGGCTCACCTTGAAAGAAAATGCACCGCATTGCATACTTTCAACGTGAAATTGATTTGAAAACTGTTTTGAGTGAATAGAGCCGCCTACGTGTTTTATTGACATATGACGTGCTAGAGCTCAACTCGCAAGGTATTTTCGATTTGTGTGATGCATGCATTAGTGCTGGAGCGAGAGCTCGCACTAGAGTTTTACATGCATAGGTGCTAGAGTATAACTCGCACCTGATTTCATTTGCTTTTCATGACACGGTGCTGGAGTTTAACCCGCACCAGATTTTATAAAATTTTCATGAGATTTACATACAGAGTGCTGAGCTTAGCTCGCACTAGTTTTACCGAATTTGTGGAGTACCGCTGTCTGCCCTTGGAGTCAGCCAAAAGGCCCAACAGGCTCAAGAGACCTCTTAGGTGGGGTGAGAGTGAGGGATGAGGTTGGCGGCCTTGTGGGGATGTAAAGCGGGCTCTGCCAGCTTTATTTGAGTTGATGAGAGTGCTGAGCATCGCTCGCACAGCTTTTATGAGAACATGCGATGAGCCGTGCTTGGAGCATCGGGTAGACTGTGTGTCACCGATTTAATAGGCTCGCACGTGCATTTTGAGACATGGCATGAGTATTGAGAAACAAACCTCTGTGGGAAGCAGGCCAACTGGACCGGAGTACCTAGAGATATTATATGGGTTCACGGAGTACGATGTACCGTGCAAGTAGCATGGAGTACGATGTACCGTGTGGTATCTTCGGATACGACATCTCCGGATGCAGCATCTTCGGATGCCGGGGATCGGATAAGACTGACGGGATGGACTGACCCACCTCCCGGGCGGTTCCCGATCATGGTGAGAACCCGCACACTAGGATCCGTGTAGCTGAGGAACTCACGAGGACAAATGTGGCCATAGTCCTAGTTATTTGCCTATATACAGACGTTGCCTAGTCTCGCATGTTGATGACTTTTATGATGATTTAAACTGGGTTTTAAACTAAATTGCATGATGATATTTCCATGCTTTTCAAAACCCACGTGTGATGTAAACGTTTTCATGATTTTGTGTGAGTCAGGATCACCCGCAGGAGGGGTCGAATCCTGACTTTATTGTGATAATCTTAATTGAGAAAGAAATGATTTATAATAATTGCATGTTGATTTTCCGTGCAAATGTGTTTTACATATCATCATAATGCATAGCATTGTTTTAAAATGTGTGGAGAAAGGGTGGTTTATGCATGGCACTACGTTCATGTAGGTAGTATGGTTACCTACTTGTTCATAGGATTGCCTTACTGAGCTTGATGTGCTCACCCCTTTCATTTTCTCCCATAGATGATCTCCAGTTGAAGTTGAGGCGACTCAGTACTGCATTCCAGAATATCCGCTGCTGCCCATCAACATAAGGTATATACACTTGTACTTATTGTATCTACATAAGCATAGCATAGTAACATGTTTGTAAGTAACTTTAGGGGATGTATAAATAATATAAACAATTATAAATGACTGGAGAATAAATAAGTTAGATGGTAATTGAATGGTGGGACTGGCATTGACGCACAACCCAATTATTAGTGGAGCGTTGGTCACGATTCGAGGACAGGTTTCATTTTAAGTAAATAACAAAACGCGAAAAATTTACTCTGATTTTTGGGTAGTTTGGGTTATGACATGCTCGCCTTCGTGGAATTTATGTTTGCTACCTAGAATGAGGCTAGCTAGAAAGACCTCTTGAGTGGGGTGAGGTAGACCTGAGATGAGGCTAACCAGAAAGACCTCTTAAGTGGGGTGAGGTAGCCAAAAGGCCAAGCTAACCAGAAAGACCTCTTGAGTGCGGTGAGGTAGCCAAAAGGCCAGGCTAACTAGAAAGACCTCTTAAATGGGGTGAGGTAGCCAAAAAGGCCCAGCTAACCAGAAAGACCTCTTAAGTGGGGTGAGGTAGCAAAAAAAAAGCCCAGGTAGCCAAAAAGACCTCTTGAGTGGGGTGAGGTAGCCAAAAGGCCCAGGTGTGTATGTTTTGCTGTACGACCCTAATCACGTCTACAATTTTGCCATGACCTTGTTTATGATTTTTCCTCTACGAAGGATGAATATGTTATTTCCACATGACAATTACATGCGCTAGCCTAGTCTCCATCCGAAATGAACTCTGTTTTAAGATTTGATTCTTGGATATGTGATTTACTCAGCAATGCTTTTGAAGTTTTGTATGATCTAAAAGGTTCTGATTTTCATTCGATATGATTTTTGTTTAGGACATTTGATCTTTCGATACATGCTTCATGCTCAACTATGTTTTTGAAGTTCTGTATATCATGAAAGATTCTGATCAGTCTGCTAAGGTTTTCTTATTTCGAAACAATGTTTCTGTTAAATGTGTTTTGAATGTGATGTAATATTTGTAAAGAAATGCCACCTTTTGGTATTATTATGTATTCTGTATGTTTTAAACACTATGATCATTTTAAATGCATTTCTTACTCGGCTTTTTCCCGAAAGCTCACCCTTTTACCTTTTAGATTGTTTGCAGTGATCTACAGACGCTACCTACCGCGTACACGACGTAGGCTGGTGGAAAGAGCTACCCTAGGCTACTTTTGTACACGTAGAGGTATACAATTGCATTCCTTTACCAGACACATTTTGTAAGCACAGACATATAGTAGAAATATTTTGTTGGGATGTAATTTGTAAGAAAACAAACGTAAAGAATACGTCTTTTGAGAATTAATCGTGGAGTACTAATCTTAGTTGGAATGGATATATGTTGGTTTGATGTTGCAAACTGGGAAGCATGTTTGATAGTTGTGGATATCTAGGATTGTTAAAGCGTTTGATCTGCAGGTGGGAAGGCTTATATATGAGCCGGTATGCTGTCAAAATTTCTATAGACCATTTAGATGCAAATTTTAATTTAAGTATAATTATTGGTGAATAGGTAAGATAAAAGAAACGGCACTGAACATGAATGCAGTCTAAGTGAATGAAGGAATAAGTAGGAATTTAAAACTTCAAAAAAAAAAATTCCTTCCGAATTTTCAAGGTCAAGGGTCTTTACAATTAAATGTGGTATCAGAGCAAAAACTGTTTAGTACTGTCAGTGTCGTTAATAAGGATAAAATTACATCCCAAATGTCTGTGGTTGTCTGGTTGTAGGCAATGTATACCTAAAAAAATTTAAGATTTGATCTTTGGTTTGCGCGGAGGTAGTAGATCACGTGTATCATGAGAGGAAGACGAGGACGCCCACAGAGGCAAACTCAGCCACCTCCACTGCAGCTAGAGAGCCCCAATACTCGTATGGCTCAGTTTGAATAGCGGTTGGAGCAACATCTTGAACGAGGACTGGAATCGATAACTGCCATGGTTGCCCAACACTTAGGGGTAAATTCTTCTGATTTAGTTGGCACAGCACCAATCCCTACTCCGATGCCAACTTGTAAACACCACAAATTTTCTACATTTAATTAGACTATATAAAAATGGGAATAATATATTTTAATGGAGGTGTGAATATTCGTTGTAGGGCTCGAGGAGTATAGGAGCCGAGAAGCCCGTGAATGACAGGGAACCTAAAAATATAGGATGTGATAAAGCAAATGCAAGCATGGAGGGATCGAAAATAATTTTTATGTAAAAAAAACTTATATTGGGATATATAAGGAGTAATGAGATCCCGATAATATTTCATTTACGAAAAAATAAAAATTTCATGGAAGACATGAATATTGTCATTAGGTGATTTTATAAAAAAAAGAAGAAAGAAAATGTATATATATATACACAGGTATAATATATATATATATATACTAGACAAATTTAAATGGACAAATAATGATATATATATATATATATAAATATATATAAATATAAATATATATATATATAACTAATATATATATTGTAATGTATAACATATAATATATAAGAATTAATAAATGAACACAAAACAATAAAACAAAAAAAATTCGAGCATTAAACAAAAACAAACAAATAAATATCTATCTATATATATATTAATATAACATATATATAATATATTAATATAATATATATTATGTCCGTTTCCTGTATTTTCGAAATGCAGAGGCAGTAGCGGGGAACGGGAAAAAGAAAAGAAGAGAAGAGGAGAAAGAGTTGGTTGGCTGGGGGGAGAAGAGAAGGAGAGCTGGTTCTGCCGAGGGGGAAAGAAAGCAGGGAAAGAAAAGAGGAGAAAGAGAGAGTTGGGTCAGTGAGGAAGAAGAAAAGGAAGGGAAAGAGAAGGAAGAAAGAAAGAGGAGGAAAGGGGGAGAAGAAACCGAGAGGCTGCAGGGGAAAAGAAGATGAAGCAGACTGAGTGAGAAACGGGGCTGGAAACTAAAGAAAGTGAAGACGAAATTGAAGCAGGAGAAAACTGAAAACTGGAAGAAGACCGAGGCTTAAGGGGAGAAGAGGAAGAGCAAACCGAGACTGAAAAGAGGAAGAGCAGACCGAGAGGCAGGGGAGAAGGAGAGGGAGACCGAAGGGGGTGAGAGTAGGACAAAACCGAGGAAGAAGGAGGAGAGGCTGAAACTGAGGCTTCAATTGAAGCAGGACCTGGAAAACAGAAGCAAGACCGAATGAAGATGATGATGATGGAAGGCTGGAAAGAGGCAGTCACGGTAGGCTAAAGGAGTGGTAAGACCGAGAGCTGAAGGAGGAAGAAGAAGAGCAATCGGGGTTGGGCTAACCGAGAGGGAAGAAAGGAAAAGGAGAAAAGAATAGAAAAAAAAAGAAGAAGAAGAAGAAAAGAAGAGCTGGAAAATTAAAGGAAAAAGAGGTAATATATATATATATATATATATATATCCATGTATGTATATTTAATGTACATGTAGATATATGTGTTGAGATATAAGCATGTTAGTGTGAATTAAGGTGTATGTGAAATAAAAATGGGAGAAATGAAAAATAGACAATATATGTATGTATATATATATATATATATATATATATATATATATATATATATTTATGTGATGATGAATAAGGAAATTAAATGATAAAAGGAATATATGTATATACTTAGGTGTATATACAAATAGGTGTATAAGATAAATGTGTGTGTTAGTATATGTACATACAAAGAATATATACATGTGATAAGGAAAAATGGAAACAAATAATAATAATAATATATATATATAGGAGTATATATACATATTTATGTGTATATACATGTAGATGTATATAATAAATGTGTATGTTAATATTTGTAGGTACAAAATAATATATAGTAATAAAAATATATAAACGTGCGTGTTGGCCTAGGTATGTACAATTATACGTACACATGAAGTAGTAACGAATAGGTTACGACTTTAACACAATTCGGATGATTCGCATGAATAGGATGCTAAGTAAACGATTTCGGTATAGGTAAAACGTAGAAGAAATTAAAGGAGGTACTGGGAGGCGTCATTACTTGAACGCGGGATATCCGATAAATCGAGGTAAGGGGTACTATTTAACTTAGTTCTGATAATGCATTCTTGTTTCACCGATGAAAGATTTTACGAAGGTGCATATAATTTGAAATGATTTATCAATGCTTTCATACTTGTGAAACTGTTTACGAAACATGTTTTAATTTTTCAAAATATTCCCCGAGTTCCTTCCATGATATGAAATGAATTTTCCTAAGGTATGAACCGTCTGGATGTTTTACATTTATTTATGATTTTATATCCATATCGTTAAAGAAACTTTTGAAAATTTCAAAAGCATAGAAAAAAGGAAAAGGGGGAAAAGAAAAGATGTTTTGAGACTATAGGCTTCATGCATGGTTACTTCTTGTGGTGTTCCGACTCCACCACTTGGGTGCCGGTACGTAGGGCCCCTTTAGCAGTTGACTCAGCCTGTGTAAAAGATGTCGTGTTGCTGGTGGTTTATGATGATGTTTTCGATAGTATCTCGTGCCCGCACAACACATAATTATGTTTCCTACACGGAGAGTGCCTTTGGTACCCGTGTCCTAGCTAGGTACTATTGAATGTCAGTAAGATAGATACTACCTATATTTTACGAAAGAGTTGTAGACCCTGATCCAGTCTACAGCCCCCTTACCATGGCCATAGGTATGATGACTCTCTACGGAGAATGACACGTATCACATGACTTATATATAGCCTAGTCTCCTCGATTTGATTATGAATATCAACTATGATGAATGAATATGTGTTTTCATGAGATATACGATAATTGGTTACGATCGATATGCTTCATGGAATGTTTATGAAATGTTTATGAAATGTTTATGAAAGGTTTATGAAATGTTTATGAAATGCTTATGAAATGTTTATGAAATGTTTATGAAAGGTTCAAGAAATGTTTATGGAATGTTTATGAAATGTTTGTGAAATGTTTACGAAAGGTCTATGAAATGTTTATGAAACGTTTATGAAACGTTTATGAACCCGATGGTTTTAAGAACTCATTCATAAAGAATGAAAAGTTGTAAAATGGTTAAGCATGTTATTTGTTTTAAAGACACACATGCTTTATGATTTTTATGATGATTATGCATGAAATGACAATTTATTTATTTCATTAAAGCTTGGTTCTATGAACAATTTCACATGTTTTTATATATCAGAACTGCTTTAAGAGTATTATCTTACTGGGCTTTTCCCCAAAAGCTCACCCCTCTACCTTCAGACCCTTTGCAGTGAATCTATAGGCGTTACCTACCGCGTACATGACGTAGGCTGATGGGAAAGAGCTATCCTAGGCTACTTTTTATACATGCAAAAAGGTATACAGTTACATTCCTGTACCAGACATATTTATATGCACAGACATATATTGGAAACTTTTTGTTGGGATGTAATTTGTAAGGAAAACAATATAAAGAATATTATTTTTGGGATTAGGTTTTAATATGATTGGTATTGCATCGAAATGGATGTATTGAGTTGTAAATGTGAATTTGAAAAGTATGCTTGGTAGTTGTGGATATCTAGGATTGTCAAAACAATTGAACTGTAGGTGGGTAGGCTCATATATAAGTCATTATGCTGCCGAAATTTCTATCGGCTATATAAGTTGAAGTATGAAGTTTAAATATAAATTCGGATATAGAATTGGAAAAAGTGATTTGACACTGAACAGGAATACAACCTAAGTGAATAAGGGAATAAATGGGTAAATTAAGTTAAAAAAATCTCCCCCGAATTTCAAGGGTCAAGGGTCGTTACAATTTAAGTGGTATCAGAGCGAAGATTGTCTAGTACTGTCAGTGTCGAAATAAGGCTAAAAAATTACATCCCAATGTTTGTGCTTGTGTGGTTGTAGGTAATGTATACCTAATGGATTTAAGACTTGATCTTTGGAATTACGAGCAGGTATTAGATCACTTGCATTATGAGTGGAAGACGTGGACGTCTTCGGAGGCAGGCTCAACCACCTCCACCTCCTCTACCGTAGCTAGAAAGCCCCAATACTCGTATGGCTCAGTTTGAACAGCGGTTGGAGCAGCGTCTTGAGCGAGGACTGGAATCGATAGCTGCCATGGTTGCTGAACACCTAGGGCAAACGTTTTCGACTTAGCTGGCACGACACCAATTCTTACTCCGGTGCTGACTCCTCCACAAGTACCACCACCTCCTCCTCCATAGGTTCCTCCAGTACCAATGGCGCCTCAGCCTCCTGTAAAGGCCCGGAGGGAGGAGAGAGATATCGGTAGGATGAGGGATTTCCTGAAGATGAAGCCTCCAACATTAAAGGGAAAAAGCAGGGATAAGAGTAAGCGGATAGAGTTTGTGAGATAGGACAGATGAGTCTAGGACTAGGGTTGCTAGGGCCACAGTTCCTGTACCTGCTCCACAAACTACCAGCGATCCGCAACAATATGAGAAGTTATGTAGGAAGTGTGGTAAACCCCATGAAGGTATTTGTTACCGGGCCACAAGGAGCTGCTTTGGGTGTGGACAGAAGGGGCACATGGTAAAGTATTGCCCACAGAATCAGATTCCACAGCCCTTGGAGCTACCACGACAACCTGAAAGGCAAGCTCTCCAGAGACAAGTCCCACAGAAACGGGCTACCGCAGCAGAGAAAGGCAAGAAGCCTATCACTCATGGAAGGGTCTTTGCCTTGGACTGATATGGTGTGTAAGAATTGTGAAATCAAGGTAGGAGATAGGATCATATTAGCATATCTAATCTGGCTGAGCATGTATGGCTTTGATGTAATTTTGGGTATGGATTGACTAGCCACCAACCGTGTAAGTTTAGATTGTTACACAAAGACTGTAACCTTCCTTCTACCTGATAAGTTTGTTGTATGCTTTGCAGTTAAGGAATAAAGTGTATGATTTTGATTATTGATGAAAATTTTTGATGAACCTATTAATGTAAAGGTTATGTTGCATTCATCCTCGATACTAGTCAGGAATGTCCAAGTATTCAGGACATACCAGTGGTATGCGAATTCTCGGATGCGTTTCCTGACGAACTACCGGGACTACCACTGGAGAGAGAGTTAGAATTCACTATAGGTTTGACACCAGAGACTCAGCCAATCTCGAAGTCTCCTTACTGGATGGACTGTGTGGATCTTGAGGAATTGAAAAAAAAGGGAGTTACAAGAACTGTTAGATAAAGGAAGTTCAGAAACTCATAAGAGATATTGGGATATTTAGTCAAGCTAAGATGACTCCATTTGAAATTATTTTGAGGAAGCAGTGCGCAAGGCGCAATTATGATGATATGAATTGTATATTTCTAAAATCACTAAGAAAGGGAAAGATAAAGAGAATGACGAAAAAGAAATCTACAAGGGAAATAATGACAATGAAAGAGCACAGTCACTATACTGGAAAAATGAATCAGGGAACTAAAGGTATAAATAAGACTCTAAAGGTCGCACTGCTTACATGATTGATAAAGATAGGGCCTGTTCGGAGTATAGAAACATCCCTGTAAACAAGGAAAGTTTTCTGACACATGATCAAATGATTTATCAAGTTACCCCTAAACTAAAAGGAGAAGTTCTAGAATTGATTTAGTAGGTGGTATCGAATTAATTACTCAAACCACTGTACTGAGTGACTTTGCTTGGATTAGAAATGTTGAGAGAGCAATTATAAGAACTATATGAAGGGTAGATTTTCGGACCGAGTGACCCACTTTGGAGTGTACTTGTCACGACCCGAATTACCTAAAAATCAGAGTAAATTTTTCGCTTTTTCATTTATTATTTAATTCTTACCTTTCTCTCGTCGTGATCATCCTACAACACAGTTGGGCTATGATTCGGTGTTAGTCACCTCACACTATTTAACATTTCATTCCCATAATCATATATCAGAGTCTACTATCCTTTTGACTTTAAATAAACACATACCCACTGGTATTTACATGACTCTACATCCCCGACATCATATCCATTTACAGTACTGTGCATTACATATTTAGATACAAAACCATACAAATGTGTATACCTGTCTCTCGATGGGAAGCAGCAAGCAGCGGATATTAAGCATGCAAGTCCTCAGCCGCTCAATAATTATTACAAGTGCTCTGAAAAGATGGGAAAATAAGGGGGGTGAGCAAACCACACGCTCAGTAAGGCAATTATGCAAGTAAGTAGATAGCTCCACTATCTATATGCTCATAATGCCATGCCCTTAAATCCATTTCTTTTCATTTAAAATTACACGCACAAAGTCATGCATATTCAATGCCATAGTTTATCCAAAACTATTTGTGCATAAATAAATCATGTAACTCATGCATTCAAAGCATTTTATGTGACATCATTAAATCATATTAAGCATGAATTAGATCAAGATCATGCAGTCTTTTATGCCATGTAAGACAAAACATGGATTTCAAATGAAAGCATGGAAAACTTCACATGCTACTGCATTTAAATCAAAACATTAAAACTGCAGTTAAAACTAACCCTTCCGGGTCCATCTCATAAGACAATTCAATAAAATTCATTATAAAACTCCGGTTATAAAACCACCCTTCTTTCAGGGTCACATATCATAAAATCATATGAAATCATAAATTCATCAAATCGGGGGCCTGACCCCTCCTTCGGGTCTACCCTGGTCTAACAGACCACAAGTTATATCATGTGAGACAATCAGGTAATTAACAGTAACAATCGAGGACTATGGCCATATCCTAGTGATCCCTGGCAACACGGTACCTAGTGTGCGGGGTATCACACCTGAAACGGGAGGTGGGTCGTCCTACCCGCCAGAACAGCATAACACCAGGATTGCGAGGGCAAGGCTTGCTGCCTCGTGGCTAATGCCACTCCACTCCAACAATCCCCACGGTACAGCGTACTCCGCGTGACATACACGGTACAAAGTACTCCGTGAACCCAAGCTCAGTCAGGGGTGCCTGTAATAGGTCTTATCCACCCATATCATCTGTCTCAGAATGCACGTGTGAGCATATCATCTCACTGTGACACACAGTCTACAGGAGGCTCCAACACGGCTATATGCATGTAATATAAATCCCTGTGCGAGCGAAGCTCAAGCACGGTTCCATGCATATTCATGATATCTGAAAATCTCGTGCGAGCGAAGCTCTAGCACGGTTTCATAAAAATCAGTAAAATCTGCGTACGAGCAGCGCTCCAATACGACTTAAACTGATTATAATTTCAATTAAAATCCACGTACGAGCAACGCTCTAGTACGGATATGTATATAAATTCAGTGAAAACCTCGTACGAGAAAAACTCCAGTACGGCATTCAAATGAATTATGAAAACCATATAAAACTTTGTGCGAGCAACGCTCCAGCACAAATGAATGCTCAAGTAAATCAAATCTCGTGCGAGTTATACTCCAGCACGACTTTATGCATAATTAAATCAAATCTCGTGCGAGTTACACTCCAACACGGCTTCATGCATAATTTAATCAAAACAGGATGCGAGCTAAGCTCCAACATCTCTCATGCATGTCAAATCATTAAAACTAGTGCGAGCAATCGCTCCAGCACCATTTTATGCATATCACGTCAAAACAAATCAAAACATGTCAAAACATGTCAAAACAGAGTGCGAGCTAGGCTCCAGCAGCTCTCATTTCACAATATTAAAAATCAGTGCGAGCACCATGCTCTAGCACATTTCATGCATATGATGTCACATAAGTCGGTGCGAGCAACTGCTCAAGCACATTTATGCACATTCACAAACGCAGATATAGTGCGAACTACGTGTCGGCACTACCTGTTTCCATATAAACTTGATAGTTGGCCGTTTTCCAAAGAAATTTCCATTTAATTATTAATAACACCTACGTAGTGTTATTTTGTGAAATTAAACAATTTCTGGCCAATCTATTGCTTTGCTTTGATTAAAACCAATAAAATTCCTTAATCATCAAAAATCCTTAAATCATGCATTTCATGCATGTCATGCTTTCACCATCCTTAGGTGAACTTCCCTCAATAGGGGTAAAATAGACATTTCACCTATTTCGATCCTTAAAATCATTCAAACCATTTTTAGGATCATTATACAATATCCATGTATACATACATACTCAGTGTACAGAAAAACTATTAAAATATGCGTAGCTACCTCTAGCTACTCACACAATTCCCTTACCTCATTTATCTGTACAGTCTGACCTTTACATCGATGTCTCGTCACGCAGTCCGATTTGCTCCGAATCCAAATCAAATCTCCGGCACTGCGGATAAATGTTCATCAGGTCAAATACAATACAATTAATTGTATTTCTTAATTTTCTGGGCTTAATTTAAATTATTGGGCCCGTTTACCCATATTGGGCCCGATTGTACCAATGGGTCTTAATCGGCCTTAAGCCCGTTTACCACACTTTATCGAGGCCTATTGGGCTCACTGGGCCCATCAGTAATTTATTTAGCCTCGTTCTAAATTCTCTGATATCTCAATTTAATATTTACGACAATTTATCTAATTTTCCAGAATTTAATTCATTTATGCGGAAATTAAATCCGTAATTTATGCGTTAAATATCAATCACGCATAACGATATAAAATTGTCGTAAATAAGGGTCACTTACCCGTTATTCCCTGATCGTATACAAATCGAGGCTGTCTCGAGCTCTCAGTGGATGCCAATTGTCGAGCTACACAATTAAATATATTTTTCCGGGTAAATTTCCAGTCGGAATTAATTAAATTAAATATTCAGAAAATTAAATCGGTCAATTTGACCGCTTACCGACTTACCCGAAGCTCGATTGCATCACTGGAATTTTCCCCAATTTTTTCTCTTTTTCTTTTTCCCTTTTTCTTCCTTTTTTTTCCCTCTCTTTTTGGCTGAACCGGTCCGGTCCGGTTCAACCCGGTTCGGACCGCCGGTTCGGTCTGGTCCGGTTTGGCCGGTTCTGTTCGGTTCGGCCGGTCCAAGCAACATTTGGTCGTGCCGGCGCCGTCCGGCCGGTTCTCTGGCCGATTCCGGTGCCATTCAACGCGCCATGGACTGGGCTTCTCAAATCGGGCCTCCGCTGGAGTCGAATCGGCCCCATCGCCGGCGAATCGAAGCCTTTTCTCCCGCGGGTTCCACCTCCGTTTTCGGCAATTTCCGGCCACCTCGCCGCGCGTCGTGGCCGCCTGTGAGCTCGCCTGAGGTCGGCCGACCTTCGCCGACCCTCGTCTGGGGCCCTTGGCCGCCGGTGGTTGCTCGCCGGTGAGTCTCTCCCTCGGGTTCGGCTTCGCGTTTTGCCTCTGTTTCGTTTCTCTTTTCTCTTCTGTTTCAGAAATCGCATTTGCGATTTTTTTTTTTCATTTTATTTATTTATAATTTATTTTTAATATTATTTTAATCAATAAAATAATATTAAAATACACAAATATCTTTTTAAAAAATATATTTTATTCATCTAATCTGTAAATAATTTTCTCAGTCCGATTTTACCTTTCCGGTATATTTTTCTATTATTTTCGGGATTATTTTTCAATACAAAAATTTTGATTTATCCCAATAAATTCATATCTTGATCAATTTAACCCGAAATTTAATTATTTCTTCATCATTGATCAAGATTTCTCATTCTCATATTTTTAATTAAATTTTCTTGTCCCGATTAATACCGAATTTTGGTCTTTTGACCATTTTGCCCTTGCACGTATTCGAGAATGTCATTTAAGTCCTTTTGCATTTTTAAATGCACTCGAAAATATCGGGTCTTACAATCTCCCCCACTTAAGAAATTTGGTCCTCCAAATTAGAACCAAGTAATATGAGTCCATAACAACTCCGGGTATGTCTATCGCATCATATACTGTCATCTTCAAGTGACTTTCTCCGGAGTGTAATACTATCATCATACTTAACTAGGGAGATCATTTCAAACCTCAACACTTTGTCCTTAAGTTTAATGCCCGAATCGATTCCTCCAATCATACGTTATATTTGCATTGAGCTAAATTGTTGGAGCTCATATCTGATCACATATACTGGGTTCGGATAATATTTTCGAAACATCATAAGATAGGACACATAGTGGATGCCTGTTTATTCAAGTGGTAACGCCAACCTACAGGTCTTACCTCCCACTTTGTCCAATATCTCTATCCGAATCTTGTTACGTCCTTAAGACAAGTAACTGCCAACATAATGATTCACCCTCGGTGAATTCCAATGATTTCCTGTCTCTTATCAGCATAGTCTTTTCTATCTGCTCTGAGGTGTTCTTAATCTCTCTCAAATCAACTGAACATACTCAGAGGTTTGTCTTACTAATTCGGGAACAATTTTCTATCTGTCACCCACTTCTCTTATCAAAGTCAGGGAACAACTCCCTACGGCCATATAATGCCGAATATAATCCCATCCCGATACTCAAGTGACAACTATCATCACTGGCGAATTTGATTAGTAGCAACTGATCATCCCAGGAGCTCATAAAATCAATGGCACACGCTCTCATCACATCCTCCAGAACCTGTACAGTCCTCTCTGACTGACCATCTGTCTGAGGGTGGAAGCTGTGCTAACACACAATCAGGGTCCCATAGCTTCCTGAAAACATTTCCCCAAGTGGGAACTGAAGCGGGAATCCCTATCTGATACCATGCTCACTGGAACGCTACCTCATGTATCACAATTTTCCATACACATAAATCCGCCTACGCACTCAGAGTATCTCGGGATTTCATAACCAGAAGGTGGGTAAACTTAATCAATCTATCGACTATCACCCAGATAGCCTCGTGATTCTTCCGGGTCCTCTATAACCCATCACAACTTCATGGTCACTTGTTCCCATTTCCATGTCAATATAGGTAGAGGCTGCAATAACTCTGCAGACTTCTAGTACTCTACCTTACTCTGCTGACATACGAGACACTTGCTATACAATTTCTACAATATCACTTTTCAAACCTGACCACCAATACCATTTTCAGAGATCTCGATATATTTATTATTTCTCGGATACACTGTATATCTCGAAGAGTGAGCTTCTGACAATAACACTATATCATCAACTGTGGTCCTGGGGAGCACTTATACTGTCTCTGAACCTCTGCAAGTTATCATCACTCACTGTGACCTCTGTCACTGTCCCCTTCTGAATCTGACCCATACTATCGACACCAAGCCGATCATCACGCTAAGCCTGGCAAATCCGGTCACACAAATCCGGTTCTAACCTCAGGCTAGCTGTCACAAAACCACCGTCATCATCAGAAGGATCACATCACTACTGAGGTTCACAACTGCTTTAGCAGCTCTCGCTCCCTGACCATCTTATGTGATACCATCCCGAGGCTCTTTCTGCTCAAGGCATCAACCATTACATTAGCCTTTCCTGGGTGGTACAAAGTTCACAATCATAATCCTTAGAAGCTCTAACCCTCATGGTTATCTCATTTTCTACTCTTTCTGTGAAAACAGATACTCAGGGCTTTTACGATCAGTGCATACCCGAAATTTCTTACCATATAAGTGGTGGCGCCATACCTTTAGTGTAAACGCTACGGCTGCCAACTCTAAATCATGGGTCGGATAGTTTCTCTCAGGTCCTTGAATTATCTGGATCCATAAACGACTATCTTCCCATTTTACATCAATACACAGCCCAATCCTTATTTGGAGGTATCCATACACACTGAAACCTCTTGAGCTGTTGGTTATAGTGAGAATACTTATGGTGGTCAGTTCATTACTCCAATATACCAAAACTCATTGAAGCTATTTTCATACTTATCATAACACTCGTATGAAATCTTTTCCCGAATGAGACGTGTCAACTGAGCAACTCATTTCAAGAAACTCATAACACCTTGTCTGTAAGACAGTTTCCTGTTGCTACTCATTCTCTTCCCTGGACTTCGAATACATCATAATATCATCACTAAAGATGACAACCAATCGGTCCAGGTAAGGTTTAAATACCTTAACGTAGTTGAGTTCCACTGAATATTTCATTCACTCATATCCTTGACCTATGTACTCATATACATATAACGTCATTTCGAAATTGCTTTCGTTCAAGATACTAGCTCACGTCATTTCTTTCCTCTTATATTGACGGCTTTTTTTTTTTTATAAAATTTTAATTTTTAAACTTTCATGATTAATCAAGTTCTATATTTCTTTATCGTACCAGCAAAGGTACCCAAATTTTAATGTATATATTATGACCGTCGAATTCAATCTATAGATTATGCGTGAGTTTCTAGACGCTGTCAAATCTTCAGGCAGGGAAGTATTTTGAAATACCTTTATTAACCCTCAGATTTGACCACATCGACTGGGTGTAGATATATCTACCCCTTATCTTGGTCGCAATCCATATACACTACATATTGCTTAATCCAAATTACTTTGCATATCAATGATATCCTTACCTTGCATATGCCTTTTATTCCAATATATCTCGTATGCAGGATCTATCACATCTCCAATCTTATCTCCTTTCATATATCACTTATGGCAAACTCTTTCCTTACTTGTCAAGTTACAATACACTTTTCAGTGATATTTTCACCCCTATTTTCAACTTACAATCTCTATACCCATTTTCAGTCAGTGAAAATCAACTAACTATTATCCTCTTGTCTATGGGTACAGGCTTCACATTTTTCACTAGCTTATAAGCAACTGAAGGCGGTATGAATAAATAAATGGCACCAGGAGCAATTTAAAATAATTATTTCATTATTCACAACCAGTGTGGTATCTTCCACCACATCCAATGAAACATCAGTAGTGTCCTGGTCCAAGGCATACACTCGCCCTCGTCCAACATCTTATTTTCGTGGTAACTACCACATATCTTACACTGTTCACACTGCTACTCTGTTATACTGTTTACAATGCTCCGTAGCAGGTTGCGGTCCTCAAATCATAATACCCCTCAAAAGTATTGAAATTAGATACACTAGGGTTTATCAATCAACTTACCCCGTGATTTATCGACTCTAATCTTTTACCAAACTATCTTTTTCCCATTCTGACATCTCTGTCATTATTTATTCTCTTTTGTCTCTATTTTGGCCCTTACTACCTTTTTCAATCTCAGAGGCGCGCAATTTATAATCTTATTTACACAACTGTAGTCTGCGCACTGCCTCGGCATAGGTAGTGATGTCTAACGGGCTAATCGGACTCTAATTGATAATCTGAGTCCTTCCATGAACTTTCAGACATCTCGACTCTCACTATTTATCGTGTCCGAGTCACATCTGCCCAGGAATATAATCTGAGTTTCATACTCATTAATTAACCAATTCCTCTGGGTCAGAGTAAATAATATCATCTGTAATTTCCTTTAAACAGTGTCCGGGATATTTTGTCACCGGAATACATTTCGAATTATTTTTCATGTCCAATCTGGATGTCGAAATCTTCAAATGGGTTGAGCGAACTTTCATCAATGTTCCGACTCGCCCTCATACATATCCTGAGCAATTAGCTCGCAAAATATTCTCCACACTCCGCTCCAACCTCGCGAAGCGTATCTCAATACTGTCTGATCTCTCTGTCAGACTCTATCCGATCTCTCTATCGGACTCTGTGGGGCATGATCAACCAGCCTCCACGTCAATCTCATCTCAAGTCTCATGTGGCGACTCAGTACAACTCATGGGCCTACCTCAACGGCCTTGAGCTCGTGTACTCGCCTCTCAACCATAGCGGCTATCAGTCAATGAGTCTATTCTTGCATTTAAAACCAAATTCTTAGCTGCACATCCATCTCGATATACACAACTGTATCTAAGCAATGCACAGTACATGGGGATGTAAACTTTCTTAACCACTAACACCGACTCATATCAGGCCAACTCGGCTCTGATACCATTAAACCTGTCACGACCCGAATTACCTAAAAATCAGAGTAAATTTTTCGCTTTTTCATTTATTATTTAATTCTTACCTTTCTCTCGTCGTGATCATCCTACAACACAGTTGGGCTATGATTCGGTGTTAGTCACCTCACACTATTTAACATTTCATTCCCATAATCATATATCAGAGTCTACTATCCTTTTGACTTTAAATAAACACATACCCACTGGTATTTACATGACTCTACATCCCCGACATCATATCCATTTACAGTACTGTGCATTACATATTTAGATACAAAACCATACAAATGTGTATACCTGTCTCTCGATGGGAAGCAGCAAGCAGCGGATATTAAGCATGCAAGTCCTCAGCCGCTCAATAATTATTACAAGTGCTCTGAAAAGATGGGAAAATAAGGGGGGTGAGCAAACCACACGCTCAGTAAGGCAATTATGCAAGTAAGTAGATAGCTCCACTATCTATATGCTCATAATGCCATGCCCTTAAATCCATTTCTTTTCATTTAAAATTACACGCACAAAGTCATGCATATTCAATGCCATAGTTTATCCAAAACTATTTGTGCATAAATAAATCATGTAACTCATGCATTCAAAGCATTTTATGTGACATCATTAAATCATATTAAGCATGAATTAGATCAAGATCATGCAGTCTTTTATGCCATGTAAGACAAAACATGGATTTCAAATGAAAGCATGGAAAACTTCACATGCTACTGCATTTAAATCAAAACATTAAAACTGCAGTTAAAACTAACCCTTCCGGGTCCATCTCATAAGACAATTCAATAAAATTCATTATAAAACTCCGGTTATAAAACCACCCTTCTTTCAGGGTCACATATCATAAAATCATATGAAATCATAAATTCATCAAATCGGGGGCCTGACCCCTCCTTCGGGTCTACCCTGGTCTAACAGACCACAAGTTATATCATGTGAGACAATCAGGTAATTAACAGTAACAATCGAGGACTATGGCCATATCCTAGTGATCCCTGGCAACACGGTACCTAGTGTGCGGGGTATCACACCTGAAACGGGAGGTGGGTCGTCCTACCCGCCAGAACAGCATAACACCAGGATTGCGAGGGCAAGGCTTGCTGCCTCGTGGCTAATGCCACTCCACTCCAACAATCCCCACGGTACAGCGTACTCCGCGTGACATACACGGTACAAAGTACTCCGTGAACCCAAGCTCAGTCAGGGGTGCCTGTAATAGGTCTTATCCACCCATATCATCTGTCTCAGAATGCACGTGTGAGCATATCATCTCACTGTGACACACAGTCTACAGGAGGCTCCAACACGGCTATATGCATGTAATATAAATCCCTGTGCGAGCGAAGCTCAAGCACGGTTCCATGCATATTCATGATATCTGAAAATCTCGTGCGAGCGAAGCTCTAGCACGGTTTCATAAAAATCAGTAAAATCTGCGTACGAGCAGCGCTCCAATACGACTTAAACTGATTATAATTTCAATTAAAATCCACGTACGAGCAACGCTCTAGTACGGATATGTATATAAATTCAGTGAAAACCTCGTACGAGAAAAACTCCAGTACGGCATTCAAATGAATTATGAAAACCATATAAAACTTTGTGCGAGCAACGCTCCAGCACAAATGAATGCTCAAGTAAATCAAATCTCGTGCGAGTTATACTCCAGCACGACTTTATGCATAATTAAATCAAATCTCGTGCGAGTTACACTCCAACACGGCTTCATGCATAATTTAATCAAAACAGGATGCGAGCTAAGCTCCAACATCTCTCATGCATGTCAAATCATTAAAACTAGTGCGAGCAATCGCTCCAGCACCATTTTATGCATATCACGTCAAAACAAATCAAAACATGTCAAAACATGTCAAAACAGAGTGCGAGCTAGGCTCCAGCAGCTCTCATTTCACAATATTAAAAATCAGTGCGAGCACCATGCTCTAGCACATTTCATGCATATGATGTCACATAAGTCGGTGCGAGCAACTGCTCAAGCACATTTATGCACATTCACAAACGCAGATATAGTGCGAACTACGTGTCGGCACTACCTGTTTCCATATAAACTTGATAGTTGGCCGTTTTCCAAAGAAATTTCCATTTAATTATTAATAACACCTACGTAGTGTTATTTTGTGAAATTAAACAATTTCTGGCCAATCTATTGCTTTGCTTTGATTAAAACCAATAAAATTCCTTAATCATCAAAAATCCTTAAATCATGCATTTCATGCATGTCATGCTTTCACCATCCTTAGGTGAACTTCCCTCAATAGGGGTAAAATAGACATTTCACCTATTTCGATCCTTAAAATCATTCAAACCATTTTTAGGATCATTATACAATATCCATGTATACATACATACTCAGTGTACAGAAAAACTATTAAAATATGCGTAGCTACCTCTAGCTACTCACACAATTCCCTTACCTCATTTATCTGTACAGTCTGACCTTTACATCGATGTCTCGTCACGCAGTCCGATTTGCTCCGAATCCAAATCAAATCTCCGGCACTGCGGATAAATGTTCATCAGGTCAAATACAATACAATTAATTGTATTTCTTAATTTTCTGGGCTTAATTTAAATTATTGGGCCCGTTTACCCATATTGGGCCCGATTGTACCAATGGGTCTTAATCGGCCTTAAGCCCGTTTACCACACTTTATCGAGGCCTATTGGGCTCACTGGGCCCATCAGTAATTTATTTAGCCTCGTTCTAAATTCTCTGATATCTCAATTTAATATTTACGACAATTTATCTAATTTTCCAGAATTTAATTCATTTATGCGGAAATTAAATCCGTAATTTATGCGTTAAATATCAATCACGCATAACGATATAAAATTGTCGTAAATAAGGGTCACTTACCCGTTATTCCCTGATCGTATACAAATCGAGGCTGTCTCGAGCTCTCAGTGGATGCCAATTGTCGAGCTACACAATTAAATATATTTTTCCGGGTAAATTTCCAGTCGGAATTAATTAAATTAAATATTCAGAAAATTAAATCGGTCAATTTGACCGCTTACCGACTTACCCGAAGCTCGATTGCATCACTGGAATTTTCCCCAATTTTTTCTCTTTTTCTTTTTCCCTTTTTCTTCCTTTTTTTCCCTCTCTTTTTGGCTGAACCGGTCCGGTCCGGTTCAACCCGGTTCGGACCGCCGGTTCGGTCTGGTCCGGTTTGGCCGGTTCTGTCCGGTTCGGCCGGTCCAAGCAACATTTGGTCGTGCCGGCGCCGTCCGGCCGGTTCTCTGGCCGATTCCGGTGCCATTCAACGCGCCATGGACTGGGCTTCTCAAATCGGGCCTCCGCTGGAGTCGAATCGGCCCCATCGCCGGCGAATCGAAGCCTTTTCTCCCGCGGGTTCCACCTCCGTTTTCGGCAATTTCCGGCCACCTCGCCGCGCGTCGTGGCCGCCTGTGAGCTCGCCTGAGGTCGGCCGACCTTCGCCGACCCTCGTCTGGGGCCCTTGGCCGCCGGTGGTTGCTCGCCGGTGAGTCTCTCCCTCGGGTTCGGCTTCGCGTTTTGCCTCTGTTTCGTTTCTCTTTTCTCTTCTGTTTCAGAAATCGCATTTGCGATTTTTTTTTTTTTTTTTTTTTTTTTTTTTTTCAAATTTTATTTATTTATAATTTATTTTTAATATTATTTTAATCAATAAAATAATATTAAAATACACAAATATCTTTTAAAAAATATATTTTATTCATCTAATCTGTAAATAATTTTCTCAGTCCGATTTTACCTTTCCGGTATATTTTTCTATTATTTTCGGGATTATTTTTCAATACAAAAATTTTGATTTATCCCAATAAATTCATATCTTGATCAATTTAACCCGAAATTTAATTATTTCTTCATCATTGATCAAGATTTCTCATTCTCATATTTTTAATTAAATTTTCTTGTCCCGATTAATACCGAATTTTGGTCTTTTGACCATTTTGCCCTTGCACGTATTCGAGAATGTCATTTAAGTCCTTTTGCATTTTTAAATGCACTCGAAAATATCGGGTCTTACAGTACTGGTGTTAAATTTTAAGGAGACTCGAGTCTCTTGGGTCACAGTGTATTAAGAATTGGTGTAAGTGGGATTTCCCAAACAGAGGTTACATGTTAATGGGAAAGATCCAAACTATTATGAAGATTCAGAGTTTGAGATATAAGGAAACTTTAGAATATGGATTACGTATTGAATCTAAGGATTGTAATTTCTATATTCTTATGTTTTGAATGTGGGACTTAATTGGAATAAGGAAAGAATTTTGCTATAGTTGATGTACGAAATGAGACAAGCTTTGAAATGAGATAAATCTTGAATATACGAGTCATATTAGAATAAGAGATGTATGCAAGGTACGAATATCTCTAGTATGTGAAGTGATTTGGATCAAGTGATATAAATTAAGAATAAGTTCTCATTAAGGATAAATGGGAAATTGTGATAAGTTTGGTGTCTCAAACGATGATGCCCTACGACAAAGGATCTTAAAGGAGTCTCATTGTTCTCGGTACACCATGCACCCGGGAAGCACAAAGATGTACTATAATTTACGAAAGGTGTATTGGTGGGTCGGTATGAAAAGAGATGTAGCTGAGTTGTGGCCAAGTGTCTGATTTGCCAACAGAATAAGATCGAACACCAAAGACCAGCGAGATTACTTAAGTCTCTTCCAGTGCCTACTTAGAAATGGGAGCACATTACTATGGATTTCATTATGGATTTACCAAGGACCCAAAAGGGGCATGATGCAATCTGGGTGATTGTAGACAGATTGACTAAGAGTGTCCACTTCCTAGCCATCAAAAGTATAGACTCCTTGAGTGCTTTGGCAGAGTTGTATGTGAGAGAGATAGCTCGGTTGCATGGGGCTCCCATGAGCATTACATCCGATAGAGATTCCTGATTCACTTCTAGATTTTGGGCTCATTTTCAAGAAGCCATAGGATCTGATTTTAATTTGAGCACAGCCTATCATCCTCAGATCGATGGTCAGTCCGAGAGGATCATTCAGACCTTAGAGGATATGCTGAGGGTGTGCGTTTTGGAGTTTAAGGGCTCATGGGATGATCATCTACCTCTCGCAGAGTTTGCTTACAACAACAGTTATCATGCTAGCATTGGGATGACACCTTATGAGGCCTTGTATGGAAGAAGATGTAGGTCTCCAGTGGCTTGGGAAGAAGTGGGTGACAGAAGGATCTTGGCTCCCGAGTTGGTGGAACAGGTAGCAGAAGGTATTCGGATAATTTGTGACAGACTTAAGACCGTACAAAGTAGGCAGAAGAGTTATGCGGATAAGCATAGATGGCCACTTGAGTTTCAGATTAGGGACTCCGTGTTTCTTAAAGTATCTCCGAGCAAGGGTATCATGCGGTTCGGGAAGAAGTGGAAGTTGAGTCCCCGCTTCATTGGTCCTTTTGAGATCCTAGAGAGAGTGGGAGACATAGCCTATAGACTTGCCTTACCACCGTAGCTTTCTGGGATACATAATGTCTTCCATGTCTCGATGTTAAGGAAATATAATTTGGATCCCTCACACATCATTGAGTATGAGCCCTTGAGCATTCAAGAGGATATGAGCTACGTTGAGCGACCTATCCGGATTTTGGACAGAAAGAAAAAGATACTTTGATCAAAGACGATACCTCTGGTAAAGGTTCTCTGGCAACACCATTCGATTGAAGAAGCTACATGGGAACTAGAGAGCCTCATGAAGGAGAAGTACCCACACCTATTCTGATGGACTCGAATGAATTTGGAGGACCAAATTCTTTTGAGGTGGGGAGAATGTAAACACCACAAATTTCCTACATTTAATTAGACTATATAAAAATGAGAATAATATATTTTAATGGAAGTGTGAATATTCGTTGTAGGGCTCGAGGAGTACAGAAGCCGAGAATCCTGTGAATGATAGGGAACCCGAAAATATAGGAAGTGATAAAGCAAATGCAAGCATGGAGGGATCAAAAATAATTTTTATGTAAAAAACTTATATCGGGATTTATAAGGAGTGATGAGATCCCAATAATATTTCATTTACGAAAAAATAAAAATTTCATGGAAGGCATGAATATTGTCATTATGTGATTTTATAAAAAAAAGAAGAAAGAAAATGTATATTTATACACATAGGTGTAATATATATTTATATATATATATATATATATATATATATACTAGACAAATTTAAATGGACAAATAATGATATGTATATATATATTGTAATGTATAACATACAATATATAAGAATTAATAAATGAACACAAAACAATAAAATCAAAAAAAAAAAATAATACAAACATTAAACAAAAACAAACAAACAAATATCTATCTATATATTAATATAACATTTATATATATTAATATAATATATATATTATGTTGTACGGAATTGGCTTTCAAAGAAAGCCAATTCCGTTTCCTGCATTTTCGAAATGCAGAGGCAGTAGCGGGGAGCGGGAAAAAGAAAAGAAGAGAAGAGGAGAAAGAGTTAGTCGACTGGGCGGAGAAGAGAAGGAGAGCTGGTTCTGTCGAGGGGGAAAGAAAGAAGGGAAAGAAAAGAGGAGAAAGAGAGAGCTGGGTCGGCGAGGAAGAAGGAAAGGAAGGGAAAGAGAAGGAAAAAAGAAAGAGGAGGAAAGGGGGAGAAGAAACCGAGAGACTGCAGAGGAAAAGAAGTTGAAGCAGACTGAGGCAGAAACGGGGCTGGAAACTAAAGAAAGTGAAGATGAAATTGAAGCAGGAGAAAACGAAAAACTGGAAGAAGACTGAGGCTTGAGGGGAGAAGAGGAAAAGCAAACCGAGACTGAAAAGAGGAAGAGCAGACCGAGAGGCAGGGGAGAAGGAGAGGGAGACCAAAGGGGGTGAAAGCAGGACAAAATTGAGGAAGAAGGAGGAGAGGCTAGAACCGAGGCTTCAATTGAAGCAGGACCTGGAAAACAGAAGCGAGACCGAATGAAGATGATGATGATGGAAGGCTGGAAAGAGGCAGTCACAGTAGGCTGAAGGAGTAGCAAGACCGAGAGCTGAAGGAGGAAGAAGAAGAGCAATCGGGGTTGGGCTAACCGAGAGGGAAGAAAGGAAAAGGAGAAAAGAAAAGAAGAAAGAAGAAGAAGAAGAAGATATATGTGTTGAGATATAAGCATGTTAGTGTGAATTAAGGTGTATGTGAAATAAAAATGGGAGAAATGAAAAATAGACAATATATATGTATATATATATATATATATATATAATATATATATATATATGTGATGATGAATAAGGAAATTAGATGATAAAAGGAATATATGTATATACTTAGGTGTATATACAAATAGGTGTATAAGATAAATGTGTGTGTTAGTATATGTACATACAAAGAATATATACATGTGATAAGGAAAAATGGAAACGAATAATAATTTATATAGGAGTATATATATATATATATATTTATGTGTATATACATGTAGGTGTATATAATAAATGTGTATGTTAATATTTGTATGTACAAAATAATATATAATAATAAAAATATATAAACGTGCGTGTTGGCCTAGGTATGTACAATTATACGTACACACGAAGTAGTAACGAATAGGTTACGACTTTAACGCAATTCGGATGATTCACATGAATAGTATGCTAAGTAAACGATTTTAGTGTAGGTAAAACATAGAAGGAATTAAAGGAGGTACTGGGAGGCGTCATTACTTGAATGCGGGATATTCGATAAATCGAGGTATGGGGTACTATTTAACTTAGTTTTGATAATGCATTCTTATTTCACCGATGAAAGATTTTATGAAGGTGCATATAATTTGAAATGATTTATCAATGCTTTCATACTTGTGAAACTGTTTACGAAGCATGTTTTAATTTGTCGAAATATTCCCCGAGTACCTTCCATGATATGAAATGAATTTTCCTAAGGTATGAAATGTATGAATGTTTTACATTTATTTATGATTTTATATCCATATCGTTAAAGAAACGTTTGACAATTTCAAAAGCATAGAAAAAGGGAAAAAGGGGGAAAAAGAAAAGAAGTTTTGAGACTATAGGCTTCATGCATGGTTACTTCTTATGGTGTTCCGACTCCACCACTTGGGTGCCGGTAGGTAGGGCCCCTTTAGCACTTGACTCAGTCTGTGTGGAAGATGTCGTGCTACTGGTGGTTTATGATGATGTTTTCGGTAGTATCTTGTACTCGCGCAGCACGCAATTATGTTTCCTACACGGAGAGTGCCTTTTGTACCCGTGTCCTAGCTAGGTACTAGTGAATGTAAGTAAGATAGATACTACCCATATTTTACGAAAGAGTTGTACGACCTTGATCCAGTCTACATCCCCTTTACCATAGCCATAGGTATGGTGACTCTCTACGGAGAATGACACGTATCGCATGACTTAGATATAGCCTAGTCTCCTCGATTTGATTATGAATATCGACTATGATGAATGAATATGTGTTTTCATGAGATATACGATAATTGGTTACGATCGATATGCTTCATGAAATGTTTATGAAATGATTATGAAAGGTTCATGAAATGTTTATGAAATGCTTATGAAATGTTTATGAAATGTTTATGAAAGGTTCATGAAATGTTTATGGAATGTTTATGAAATGTTTATGAAATGTTTAAGAAAGGTCTATGAAATGTTTATGAAACGTTTATGAACCCGATGGTTTTAAGAACTCATTCATGAACAATGAAAAGTTGTAAAATGGTTAAGCATGTTATTTGTTTTAAAGACATGCATGCTTTATATTTTTATGATGATTATGCATGAAATGGCAATTTATGTATTTCATTAAAGTTGGTTCTATGAACAATTTCACATATTTTTATATATCAGAACTGCTTTAAGAGTATTATCTTACTGGGCTTTTCCCCAAAAGCTCACCCCTCTACCTTCAGACCATTTGCAGTGAATCTATAGGCGTTACCTGCCGCGTACACGACGTAGGCTGGTGGGAAAGAGCTACCCTAGGCTTCTTTTTTTACACGCAAAAAGGTATATAGTTACATTCCTGTACCAAACATATTTGTATGCACATACATATATTGGAAACTTTTTGTTGGGATGTAATTTATAAGGAAAATAATGTAAAGAATATTATTTTTGGGATTAGGTTTTAATATGATTGGTATTGCATCGAAATGGATGTATTGAGTTGTAAATGTGAATTTAGAAAGTATGCTTGGTAGTTGTGGATATCTAGGATTGTCAAAACAATTGAACTGCAGGTGGGTAGGCTCATATATAAGCCGTTATGCTGCTGAAATTTCTATCGGCTATATAAGTCAAAGTATGAAGTTTAAGTATAAATTCAGATATAGAATTAGGAAAAGTGATTTAACACTGAACAGGAATACAACTTAAGTGAATAAGGGAATAAGTGGGTAAATTAAGTTTAAAAAAATTTCCCCCGAATTTCAAGGGTCAAGGGTCGTTACACAACTCCTCCATAAGCACCACCTCCTCCTCCACAAGTTCCCCCGGTACATGTGCCACCTCAGTTGCCCATACAGACTCGGACTGAGGAGAGGAATATTGGTAGAATGAGGGATTTCCTAAAGATGAAGCCTCCATCATTCAGGGGAGTTATGAATCCAGTAGAGGCTGAAGAGTGGCTAGTAGACCTCAGAAAGATCTTTGATTATCTGGGGTGTTCTGATGTAGAGAAGGTCTCTATGGCCACGTACATGCTGAAGGGCCAAACAGAATATTGGTGAGGATCCACCAAGGTCCTTCTAACTGCTCAGCATCCGATGATTAGTTGGGATGCATTCTTGACAGCCTTCAGAGATCAGTATGTTCCACGAGCTGCCCAACATAAGTTACGGATGAACTTTTTGAATTTGGTATAGGGCAATATGACCATGGACGAGTATGAGAGTAAGTTTACTATGCTGATGAGATATGACCCTGAGATGTTCCTGAATGAAGAGCGTCATACTGAGAGGTTTCTAGCCGGGTTAAGGCCAACCATCAGAGATCGACTATTGGGGTTATTGATTACCGAGTTCAAGGATGCCTTGGGTAGAGCACAAATGATTGAGAAGGGTCTAAATGTTACACATACAGAGTATGGCTCTAAGGGAAAGAGCAAGGATAAGGGTAGGAGGATGGAGTTTGTGAGACAGGATTATAGGAGGGGCCAGCCTAAGAGGCAGATGACAGTTGAGTTTCAAACTAGGGTTGATAGATCCACAGTTCCTGTACCTATTCCCCAGATTGCTAGAGACCCACAACAGTATTAGAAGTTGTGTAAAGATTGTAAAAAATTCCATAGAGGTGTTTGTTATATGGCCACAAGGGTATGTTTTGGGTATGGACAAAAGGGACACTTGAGCAGGGATTGCCCATAGAGCAATACTCCACAACCCCCAGAGCAACCACGACAACTTGAGAGGCAAGCTCCCCAGAGACAAATCCCACGGAGATGGGCTACCGTAACAGAGAAGGGTAAGAAGCCTGTCACTCATGGGAGAGTCTTTGCCTTGGACAAAGAGACTGCTGATGCTTCCACTGAGACTATTCGGGGTAAGCTTTTAATTTGTAATCATGAGGCACATGTACTATTTGATTCAGGTTCTACGCACTCTTTTATATCACCCTATTTTGCATGTAAACTGCCTGTGAAACCTGAGCCTTTAGATTTCATGTTACACATTACCACACCCCTGTATGCATCTTAAAGGACTGATATGGTGTGTAGGAATTGTGAAATTAAGATAGGAGATAGGATCACGTTAGCAAATTTAATCTTACTGAACATGTATCACTTCGATGTAATTTTGGGTATAGATTGGCTAGCCACCAATCACATAAGTCTAGATTGTTACACCAAGACTGTAACCTTCCTTCTACCTGATAAGTTTGATGTATGCTTTGCAGTTAAGGAATAAAATGCATGATTTTGACTGTTGATGAAAATTTTTGATGTATGTGTTAATGTGAAAGTTATGTTTGTAACGACCCTTGACCCTTAAAACTCGAGATAAATTTTTTTTTTTTGAATTTAATTCACCCACTTATTCCCCAATTCACTTAGGTTGTATTCTTGTACAGTGTCGAAACATTTTCCTAATTCTTTTCTCGTGATTTATAATTGATTTTCATATTTTAACTTATATTGCCGATAGAAATTTCGGCAGCATAACGGCTTATATATAAGCTTACCCACCTGCAAATCAATTGTATTCCACAATCCTAGATATCCACAACTACCAAGCATACTTTCCAAATCCATCTCTACCACACAATGCATCTATTTCGATTTAATACTAGTAATCTCGAAATATAATCCCAAGGTAGTAATGTTTACATCGTTCCTTACAAAATTACATCCCAACTGATAACTCCAATATATGTCTGTGCATACAATTATGTCTGGTACAGGAATGTAAATGTATACCTTTCGCGTGTACAAAGTAGCTTAGGGTAGTTCTTCCCAGCAGCTTACGTCGTGTACGCGGCAGATAGCGTCTATAGATTCACTGCAAATGACTGAAGGTAGAGGGGTGAGCTTTTGGAGAAAAGCCCAGTAAGAGAATATTCTTAAAGCAGTTCTAATATATAAAAGCATTTGAAATTGTTCATAGAATGAAACTTAATGCAATACATAAACTTTCATTTCATGCGTACGCGTCATAAAGCATGCGAATATTTAAAACAAAACACATACTTAACCATTTTGCAACTTTTCATAAACCTTTCATGAACATTTCATAAGCATTTCATGAATATTTCATAATCATTTCGTAACATCTCATGCATGTTTCATAATCATTTCATAAAACTCTCATCATAGTCGATTTTATAATTAAAATCGAGGAGACTAGGCTATAACTATGTCATGCGATACGTGTCATTCTCCATTTGGAGAGTCATCATACCTATGGCCATGGTAAGGGGGCTGTAGAATGGATCAGATTCGTACAACAATAATAATTATAAATAGGGGTAGTATCTTCTTATTTCTTATCATATACTAGCACATAGCTAGGGCACGGGCACCTGTGGCACTCACCATACGGGGAACATTCATCCGTGCTGCGCGGGCACGAGATACTACCAAAACATTATCGTAAACGACCAGTAACACGACATCTTCCACAAAGGTTGAGTCAAGTGCTAAAGGGGCCAACGTACCGGCACCCCAAGTGATGGAGCCGGAACACCACGAGAAGTAGCCAAGCATGAAGCCTAAGTCTCAAAACATATTTTCCTTTTTCGTAAATACTTTTGAAAACGTCAAAAGTTCCATTTCAAAGCGTAAATATGGGTTTTCAAGCCATCATAAAACTTTCAAGTATTTTCATAATTCGAAAGTTTATTTCATAAACATAGATGTTCTAACGAACATTTTGTAAAACGAAATCATGTTTTGTAAACAGTTTCGCAAGTATGGACGCCTTGATAAATCATTTTAAATCATATGCTCTTTCATAAAATCATTTCTCAATGAAATAAGAATGCAATATCAGAACTAAGTTAAGTAATACCCCTTACCTCGATTTATCGGGTATCTTGAATTCGAACGGTGACGTCTGCTAGTACCTCCTTTAATCCTTTCTACAATCACCTACACCGAAATTGTAGACTTAGCACCCTATTCATGCGAATCGCGTTAAAAGCGTAATTTATCGTTGCTACTGCGTGTCTACGTATTATTGTATATCCTTAGGCCAACACGCACTTTTATATATTTCTTCACTATTGATATATTTGCTCCTACAAGTATTAACGTATACCTTTATTATATACATCCACATGTACACACGCATAAATATATATTTATATATATACACTCCTATATGTATATATATATACTTTTATTGTTTTCATGTTTCCTATCTCACATATATACATCCTTTGTATATACATATACTTGCACACATTCGCCTTTCATACCCCTACAAGTATATGCACCTAAATAAATAAATATATCTATATATATATATTATCATTGTTTTCCCTTTTCCTTTATCACATATGCATATACACATTTTTTGTACAAATACTAGCATACCCAATTTATTATATAGACTTATTTGTACATGTACCTAAATAAATAAATATTCATTATATATGTTTCTGCTTCTCATCTTTCCAATTTTTGTCAAATTAATCTACACTAAACATGCTTGTATTTCAATTAATTCCTACAACATCATGCTTCCATAATACAATTATACATACATTAAACTAAATAAAATTCGGATTTTTACCTAGGAATTAACTGGTACAAGGATGAGGAATATCAACTGGGTATATTTTTTTTTTCTCTGGTATACTGCCACTGTAGATGTATTGTGGCGTCGGAACAAGATGGCCGGACGGGTAGGACAGGCGATTGGAGGTTGCCGGGCTCGAGTTCAGTGGAAGGCCAGAGTCAGTCTCCTCCGTTTGCTGCAAAAAGCGAAACAGAGAAAAGACCTCTCTGTTTTCGTTTTCGTTTCCAGGCGATGAAGAGGGAAAAATGGGAAATGGTGGCCGGCAGTCGGAGGGGGAGGAAGCTCGGAGTCCGGGCAATGCAAGGCTACCGACAATCTTCTGGTTCAGTCACCGGCGAGCAAAAAAGGGAGAGAGGAAGGCTCGGGTTTGGCGAACAGCAAGGGGAAGAGAAAAAGAGGCCGATCGTTGCTGGCTTGGGCCCGGTTCCGTCTACCGGTGAGGGGATGGATCGTCGGCGTGAAAGAGGCGTGGCCGGCAGTGGGATGAACGGCGGGAGGGGGTTGCCGGCGGTGGGAATTTCGGTAGAGAAACAGTGGGGGGGGGTTTTCTATTTGGGATCGCGTGACAATCGCGCGATCCCTTTTTTTTTTCTTTTTTTTTGTTTAGTTTTTTTTTTTTCTTTTAATTAATTTTTATTTATTTTTTATTATTTATTATTTTTTTATTTTTATCATATATATATATTATATATCTATTTATATTTATATTTATATATATATATATTTTATATTTTTATTGTATATGTTATATTTGTATTTTTATATATATATATGTATATTTTTAATTTTATTTTCATTCTTGGAAAATTACATGTATATATATATATATATATATATTTTTTTTTTTTTTTCCAACTTAACAAATACATATATATATATATTCACATATTTCCCTATAACATATTTCTATTTATTATATATATATATATATATTTTTTTTCGTTTAATCTAAATATAGAAAATTTGCGGTGTTTACATTCTCCCCACCTTTAAAGAATTTGGTCCTCCAAATTCCTCTGAGTCCATCAAAATAGGTGTGGGTACTTTTCCTTCATAAGACTCTCTAGCTCCCATGTAGCTTCCTCTATCGAATGGTGTTGCCAGAGAACCTTTACCAGAGGTATCGTCTTTGATCGAAGTACCTTTTCCTTCCTGTCCAGAATCCGGATAGGTCGCTCAATGTAGCTCATGTCCTCTTGGATACTCAAAGGCTCATACTCAATGATATGTGAGGGATTCGGATTATACTTCCTTAACATCGAAACGTGGAAGACATTATGTACCCCGGAGAGTTGCGGGGGTAGGGCAAGTCTGTAGGCCACGTCTCCCACTCTCTCTAGAATCTCAAAAGGACCAATGAAGCGAGGACTCAGTTTTCCCTTCTTTCCAAAGCGCATTATACCCTTGCTTGGGGATACCTTAAGAAACACAGAGTCCCCAATTCGAAACTCAAGTGGCCGTCTATGCTTATCCACATAACTCTTCTGCCTGCTCTGTGCGGTCTTAAGTCTATCACAGATTATCCGAACACCTTCTGCTGCCTGTTCTACCAACTCGGGAGCCAAAATCCTTCTGTCACCCACTTCTTCCCAAGCCACTGGAGACCTACATCTCCTACCATACAAGGCCTCATAAGGTGCCATCCCAATACTAGCATGATAGCTGTTGTTATAAGCAAACTCTGCAAGAGGCAAGTGATCATCCCATGAGCCCTTGAACTCCAAAACGCACGCCCTCAGCATATCCTCTAAGGTCTGAATGGTCCTCTCGGACTGACCATCGGTCTGAGGATGATAGGCTGTGCTCAAGTTAAGCTGAGATCCCATGGCTTCTTAAAAATGAGCCCAAAATCTAGAAGTGAATCGGGAATCTCTATCTGATGTAATGCTCACAGGTGCCCCATGTAGTCGAGCTATTTCTCTCACATACAACTCTACTAAAGCACTCAAGGAGTCTGTATTTTTTTTTATGGCTAGGAAGTGGGCACTCTTTGTCAGCCTGTCTACAATTATCCAAATTGCATCATGCCCCTTTCGGGTTCTTGGTAACCCCATAATAAAATCCATAGTAATGTGCTCCCATTTCCAAGTAGACACTGGAAGAGACTTAAGTAGTCCTGCTGGTCTTTGGTGTTCGATCTTAATCTGTTGGCAAATTAGACACTTGGCCACAAACTCAGCTATATCTCTTTTCATACCAACCCACCAATACACTCTCCGTAAATCTTGGTACATCTTAGTGCTTCCCGAGTGCATGGTGTACCGAAAACAATGAAACTCTTTTAGGATCTTTTGCCTTAGGGCATCATCGTTTGAAACACTAACTTATCACAATTTCTCATTTATCCTTAATGAGAACTTATTCTTAATTTATATCACTTGATCCAAATCACTTCACATACCAGAAATATTCGTTCCTTGCATACATGTCTTAATCCAATATGACTCGTATATTCAAGATTTATCTCATTTCAAACTTACCTCATTTCGTACATCAATTATATTAGAACTCTTTCCTCATCCCAATTAAGTCTCACATTCAAAACATAAAAATATAGAGGTTACAATCTTTAGATTCAATATGTAATCCATATTCCAAAGTTTCCTTATATCTCAACTTTAAATCATCTTTAAGGGTTTTGGGTCTTTCCCCACTGATTTATAATCCATGTCTTGAGAATCCAATTAACACCCTTTATTAACATATCGTGACCAAAACGACTCCGGATCTCCTTAAAATCTAACACCGGTACACTCCAAAATGAATCACCTGATCCGATAATCTCTTTTTCATGTAATCCTTATAATTATTCTCTCAGCATATCTAATCCAAGCAAGGTCACTCAGTACAGTGGTTTGAGTAATTAATTCGATACTACCTGCTAAATCAATTCTAGAACTTCTCCATTTAGTTTAGGGGTAACTTGATAAATCATTTCATCATGTCTCAGAAAACTTTCCCTGTTTACAGGGATGTTTCTATACTCCGAACACTCCCTATCTATATCAATCATATAAGCAGTGCAACCTTTAGAGTCTTATTTATACCGTTAGTTCCCTGATTCATTCTTCCAGTAGAGTGACTACGTTCTTTCATTGTCACTGTTTTCCTTTGTAAATCTCTTCTCTGTTATTCTCTTTATCTTTCTCTTCTTAGTGACTTTAGAAATATACAATTCATATCATCATAATTGCGCCTCGCGCTCTGTTACCTCAAAGTAATTTCAAATGGAGTCATCTTAGCTTGACTAAATATCTCAATATCTCCTATGGGTTTCTGAACTTCCTTTATCTAACAGTTCTTGCAACTCCTTTTCCAATTCCTAAAGATCCACAAAGTTCATTCGACAAGGAGACTTCGAGATTGACTATGTCTCTAGTGCCAAACCTATAGTGAATTCCAACTCTATCTCCAATGGTAGTCGGTAGTTCCTCAGGAAACATCCGAAAACTTGCATACCACAGATATGTTCTGAATACTTGGACATTCTCAACTAGTGTCGGAGATGAATGCAATATAACTTTCACATCAACATGTTCATCAAAAACTTTCATTAATAGTCAAAATCATACACTTCGTTCCTTAACTGTAAAACATACCTTAAACTTACTAGGTAAGGAGAAGGTTACAGTCTTAGAGTAGCAGTCTAAACTTACACGGTTGGTGGCTAGTCAATCCATTCTCAAAATTACATCAAAGTCATACATGTTCAACAAAATTAGATTTGCTAATATGGTCCTATCTCCTACCTTGATTTCACAATCCTTACACACTATATCAATCCAAAGCAAAGGCTCTCCCATGAGTGACAGGCTTCTTGCCTTTCTCTGCCGCGGTAGCCCGTCTCTGTGGGACTTGTCTCTGGGGAGCTTACCTTTCAGGTTGTCGTGGTAGCTCTAAGGGTTGTGGAATCTGCTTCTGTGGACAATCCTTTACCATGTGCCCCTTTTGTCCACAACCAAAGCAGCTCCCTGTGGACCAGTGACACGTAATTCTATGAAATTTACCGCATCTAGTGCAAAATCTGTAGTATCGTTGGAAGCCTCTAGTAGTCTGTGGAGTACGTTCAGGAACTGTGGGTCTATCAATCCTAGCCTGAGACTCATCTGTCCTCTGTCTCTTAGGTTGGCCCTTCTGAAGGTCCTGTCTCACAGACTCCGTTCGCTTACTCTTATCCCTATTCTTTCTCTTAAATGTTGGAGGCTTCATTTTTGGGAAATTCCTCATTCTACCGACATTCCTCTCCTCCCTCCGGGTCTGTACAAGAGGCTGAGGCGCCATAGGTACTGGAGGAACTTGTAGAGGAGAAGGTGGTGGTGCTTGTAGAGGAATCGACACCGGAGTAGAAAATGGTGTCGTGCCAACTGAATCGGAAACGTTTGTCCCTAGATGTTGGACAATCATGGCAGCTATCGATTCCAAACCTCGCTCGAGGCGCTGCTCCAACCGCTATTCAAATTGAGCCATACGTGTATTGAGGTCCTCTAAGTGCGGTGGAGGAGGTGGAGGTGGCTAAGCCTGCCTCCGAAGATGTCCGCGTCTTCCACTCATCGTGCAGTGATCTAATACCTGCGCGTAATTCCAAAGATCAAGTCTTACATTCATTAGGTATACATTACCTACTACCAGACAAGCACAGACATTTGGGATGTAATTTAATCCTTATTTTTGACACTGACAGTACTAGACAACCTTCGCTCTGATACCACTTAAAACTGCAAAACATTATCGTAAACGACCAGTAACACGACATCTTCCACAAAGGTTGAGTTAAGTGCTAAAGGGGCCAACGTACCGGCACCCCAAGTGATGGAGCCGGAACACCACGAGAAGTAGCCAAGCATGAAGCCTAAGTCTCAAAACATATTTTCCTTTTTCGTAAATACTTTTGAAAACGTCAAAAGTTCCATTTCAAAGCGTAAATATGGGTTTTCAAGCCATCATAAAACTTTCAAGTATTTTCATAATTCGAAAGTTTATTTCATAAACATAGATGTTCTAACGAACATTTTGTAAAACGAAATCATGTTTTGTAAACAGTTTCGCAAGTATGGACGCCTTGATAAATCATTTTAAATCATATGCTCTTTCATAAAATCATTTCTCAATGAAATAAGAATGCAATATCAGAACTAAGTTAAGTAATACCCCTTACCTCGATTTATCGGGTATCTCGAATTCGAACGGTGACGTCTGCTAGTACCTCCTTTAATCCTTTCTACAATCACCTACACCGAAATTGTAGACTTAGCACCCTATTCATGCGAATCGCGTTAAAAGCGTAATTTATCGTTGCTACTGCGTGTCTACGTATTATTGTATATCCTTAGGCCAACACGCACGTTTATATATTTCTTCACTATTGATATATTTGCTCCTACAAGTATTAACGTATACCTTTATTATATACATCCACATGTACACACGCATAAATATATATTTATATATATAAACTCCTATATGTATATATATATATATATATACTTTTATTGTTTTCATGTTTCCTATCTCACATATATACATCCTTTGTATATACATATACTTGCACACATTCGCCTTTCATACCCCTACAAGTATATGCACCTAAATAAATAAATATATCTATCTATATATATATTATCATTGTTTTCCCTTTTCCTTTATCACATATGCATATACACATTTTTTGTACAAATACTAGCATACCCAATTTATTATATAGACTTATTTGTACATGTACCTAAATAAATAAATATTCATTATATATATATTTCTACTTCTCATCTTTCCAATTTTTGTCAAATTAATCTACACTAAACATGCTTGTATTTCAATTAATTCCTACAACATCATGCTTCCATAATACAATTATACATACATTAAACTAAATAAAATTCGGATTTTTACCTAGGAATTAATTGGTACAAGGATGAGGAATATCAACTGGGTATATTTTTTTTTCTCTGGTATACTGCCACTGTAGATGTACTGTGGCGTCGAAACAGGATGGTCGGACGGGTAGGACAGGCGATGGGAGGTTGCCGGGCTCGGGTTCAGTGGAAGGCCAGAGTCAGTCTCCTCCGTTTGCTGCAAAACACGAAACAGAGAAAAGACCTCTCTGTTTCCGTTTTCGTTTCCAGGCGATGAAGAGGGAAAAAGGGGAAATGGTGGCCGACAGTCGGAGGGGGAGGAAGCTCGGAGTCCGGGCAATGCAAGGCTGTCGACAATCTTCTGGTTCAGTCGCCGGCGAGCGAAAAAGGGAGAGAGGAAGGCTCGGGTTTGGCGAACAGCAAGGGGAAGAGAAAAAGAGGCCGATCGTTGCTGGCTTGGGCCCGGTTCCGTCTACCGGTGAGGGGATGGATCATCGGCGTGAAAGAGGCGTGGCCGGCAGTGGGATGAACGGCGGGAGGGGGTTGCCGACGGTGGGAATTTCGGTAGAGAAACAGTGGGGGGGGTTTTCTATTTGGGATCGCGCGACAATCGCGCGATCCCTTTTTTTTCTTTTTTTTGTTTAGTTTTTCTTTTTCTTTTTTTTCTTTTTTTAATTAATTTTTATTTTTATTTTTTTTTTTATCATATATATATTATTTATATATATCTATTTATATTTATATTTATATATATTTTTTATATTTTTATTGTATATGTTATATTTGTATTTATATATATATATGTATATTTTTAATTATATTTTCATTCTTGGAAAATTACATGTATATATATATATATATATTTTTTTTTTCCAACTTAACAAATACATATATATATATATATTCACATATTTCCCTATAACATATTTCTATTTATTATATATATATATATATATATTTTTCGTTTAATCTAAATATAGAAAATATGCGGTGTTTACAATGTTGCATTCATCTTCGATACTAGTCGGGAACGTCCAAGTATTCAGGACATATCAGTGGTATGCGAATTCCCCGATGTATTTTCTGATGAACTATTGGGACTACTTCTGAAGAAAGAATCAAAGTTCACTATAGATTTGGCTCCAGATGCGCAGCCTATCTTGAAGTCTCCCTACCGGATGGACTTTGTGGATCTTGAGGAATTGAAAAAGGAGTTGCAAGAACTGTTAGATAAAGGAAGTTCAGAAACTCATAGGAGATATTGGGATCTTTAGTCAAGCTAAGATGACTTCGTTTGAAATTATTTTGAGGAAGCAGTGCGCAAGGCACAATTATGATGATATGAATTGTATATTTCTAAAGTCACTAAGTAAATGGAAAGATAAAGAGAATAATGGATAAGAGATCTACAAAGGAAATAGTGACAATGAAAGAGCACAGTCACTATAGCTGGAAGAATGAATCAGGGAACTAACGGCATAAATAAGACTCTAAAGGTCACACTGTTTACATGATGGATAAAGATAGAGCATGTTCAGAGTATAGAAACATCCTTGTAAACAGGGAAAGTTTTTTGACACATAATCGGATGATTATCAAAGTTATCCCTAAATTGAAAGGAGAAGTTCTAGAATTGATTTAGCACGTGGTAACGAATTAATTACTCAAACTACTGTATTGTGTGACTTTGCTTAGATTAGAAATACTGAAAGAGTAATTATAAGAACTATATGAATGGGAGATTTTCGGAACGAGTGACCCACTTTGGAGTGTACTGGTGTTAATTTTTTATGAGACCAGGAGTTTCTTGGGTCACAGAGTATTAAGAATGGGTGTAAGTAGGATTTCCCAAACAAAGGTTATATATCAATGGGAAAGATCCGAACTATTATGAAGATTCAGAGTTTTGAGATATAAGGAAAATTTAGAATATGAATTACGTATTGAATCAAAGGATTATTATCTTTATATTCTTATGTTTCGAATGTGAGACTTAATTAGAATAAGGAAAAAGTTTTGCTATAGTTGATGTACGAAAAGAGACAAGCTTTGAAATGGGATAAATCTTGAATATACGAGTCATATTGGAATAAGAGATATATGCAAGGTACGAATATCTCTAGTATGTGAAGTGATTCGGATCAAGTGCTATCCATTAAGAATAAGTTCTCATTAAGGATAAATGTGAAATTGTGATAAGTTGGTATCCTATTGTCTTATTGAAATTGAACCTTGAATACTTATATCCATAATCGGTTTACCAAGTCAAGTCGGATGGCCAATAAAGGTATTTCAAAATACCTCACCACCTGAGAGACTTGACAGCGTCTAATAGTACCCTCAACTGTTCTGAAACACCAAGATGAATTTGGAGGACCAAATTCCTTAAAGGTGGGGAGAATGTAATCTCTACAAAATTCCTATACTTATCAAAAAAATTAAATAAATTAAATAAAAGATTCTTAATGGTAATACGAATATTCGTTGTGGGGCTCGAGAAGTATAGGGGTCGAGAAACTCGGGAATGGCTTAAAGCCCGAAATACGGGCGGTGAGGAGCAAATGCAAGTATAGTAATATTACGAAATTTTAGATTATTAGTTGAAAATTTTATGGAAAGTTTTATTTGAGGTTTCACAAGGATTAAAATAAAAAAATATATATATACATAAATATAAAAAATATATAAAAAATAAAATAAAAAAATGAAAAAAAAGAGAAAGAGACAAATGAAACAAAAAAAAAAGAAAAAAAGAAACGAAACCAAAAGAAGAGGGATCGCGCGATCCCATTGAAGAAAACCCCCTTCCCCTCTTATCTCTTTCTCTGTTCTCCGATCATCTTTCTGATTTCTCCCCTGCTGATCACCACCGAGCTTGCCAACCGACCGAGACCCCAAAACTGGTGACCCGAACGCAGACTCGGCCCCCCTTTCTCTTCTTTCCCTCTACTTTGCTCGAAAACCCTATCTCTTTTTAGTCGCAGCTCGCCTGTCGTCCTTTCCCCTTTGCGATCGCTGGTCACCGAAGTCGCCCAGCAACCCACCGATAGTCTTTACCCTTTTCTTCTCCCTCTCCCTTTGCCTGGAACAGAAAATGAAACAGAAGAGTTTTTCTCTGTTTCGTGAGTTGTTACAATGCCAGAGAAGGCCCGATGTCGGGCTTCCACCGAACCCGAGCCTCGACAACCTCCCTTGTCTGTCCTACCCAGTCCAGCCACCCTGTTTTGACGCTACAGTTCCCAAAAAAAATATATACTAGAAAAAAAACCCAGCTGATATTCCCTTATTTTTGTACAGTGAGTTCTAGGTAAAAATCTAAGGTTTAGCTAGTTGATTTCTGTGTAAATTTCATTATGAAAGCATGATTGTTGTATGAATTAGTTTAAATTTTTGTTGTGAAGAAATTTGGAAACTAAGGTTAATTGGACAATTAGGGATTTTGAGAATTAGACAAGGAAATTAAATATTATGAGTAGGATTATCAAGAAATGGGGTTGAATATTGAAGATGAAAATGAAATGAGATGATGAAATGGATAAAATGTATAATTATACGATTATATACATGTGTGTGTATTAGCATATGAGCTTATGAATATTAAATGTCCTGCTATCTTGGTACAATTGTATACACACACAAAGAAATAGCACATAGGGATTATTTATTTTATCAATGTGATGATGAAGTTTATAGCGGAAAGAAATTTCTACAAGTAGTAGGGAGAAAAGAGGAAGTTGATGAGCTCCAAAGGTTGAATATGTATAGTTTAATGCGATCTTAAGGAGTTACAATTTAAATTCCGAAAGTATTTTCCTTAGGCTAATAAGATTTCGATTTTGAATCATTGTAAGTTATTCGATTTAAATAAGGATACTAAGAATACCAAATTCGGTGTAGGAAAATCATAGAAGGATAAAAGGGAGACACTTGGAGGCATCACTACTCGAACCTTGAACTCCCGATAAATCGAGGCAAGGGGTGTAATTTAAAATGATAATAGTATCCTCCTTTACCTCAAACTTGGATTTACGAAAATATTTGAGTTACGCAATATTTTAGTAAATAATCAGAATTTATACAAAGCGTTCGTTCTTTAGTCCAAGTTAACATTTAAACAGAATCAAGCCCAACTTTTTATGAGCCCCAACTTTATCTTGTCATGTTTTTGAAACTGAAAGAAAGATTTATGAATTTAAATATGTGAGTTTTGAGCATGTCTTCAAATCTGTGAGCATGTCTTCTGATTTTGTTTCTTGAACGAAATGATATGATTTTGACTTATGCATGAACTTGTTATATATTTGGTGAGAAATGGAATTTGTTATATGAGCACAGTTTCTTTGTTTTATGAAAGAGTTTTCAACCATAAAAGAGAGTTTATTTGAAATTCGGTTTATGAATTTTAAATATGTGAGTGAGACCCACTTGGGATGAGACTAGCCAGAAAGACCTCTTAAGTGGGGTGAGGTAGTCAAAAGGCCCAGGCTCTCACAAGGTTTATGAAGCCCAAGAAAAATTTTGAAAACTCTGTTTTAAGACAAAGGCAATGTTTAATGATATACGATCATGGGGTTCTGTGAGAGCAAAGTACCACACAAGTCTGTGTGACTGTAGGGGCCACCTTTTGGGTCCTACAGATGCAAAGTACCACATGGTCAATGCATAATTGTCATGCTCGCCTTTGTGGCGTATATGTTTGCTACCTGGGATGGGGCTAGCCAGAAAGACCTCTTGACTGGGGTGAGGTAGCCAAAAGGCCCAGGTGTATATGATTGCCACCTGAGATGAGGCTAACCAGAAAAACCTCTTAAGTGAGGTGAGGTAGCTAAAAGGCCAAGCTAACCAGAAACACCTCTTAAGCGGGATGAGGTAGCCAAAAATCCAAGCTAACTAGAAAGACCTCTTACATGGGGTGAGGTAGCTAAAAGGCCAAGCTAACCAGAAAGACCTCTTAAGTGGGGTGAGGTAGCCAAAAAAGCCCAGCTAACCAGGAAGACCTCTTAAGTGGGGTGAGGTAGCCAAAAGAAGGCCCAACTAGCCAGAAAGACCTCTTGAGTGGGGTGAGGTAGCCAAAAGGCCCAGGTGTGTATGTTTTGCTGTACAACCCTGATCACGTCAATTTTTTTGCTATGGCCATATTTATGATTTTCCCTCTACGGAGGATGAATATGTTATTTTCGCATGACAATTACATGAGCTAGCCCAGTCTCCATCCATAACGAACTCTGTTTTAAGATTTGATTCTTGGATATGTGATTTACTCAGCAATGCTTTTGAAGTTTTGTATGATCTGAAAGGTTCTGATTTTCATTCGATATGATTTTTTTAGGATATTTGATCTTTCGATACATGCTTCATGCTCAGCTATGTTTTTGAAGTTCTGTATATCATGAAAGATTCTGATCGATCTGCTAAGGTTTTCTTATTTCGAAAGAATGTTTCTGTTAAATGTGTTTTCCGTGATATGCATTTTGAATGTGATGTAATATTTGTAAAGGAATGCCACATTTTGGTATTATTATGTATTCTGTATGTTTTAAACACTATGTGTCACAACTCAAAAATTAGAGTAAATTTTTCCGTTTTCTTTCATACTCACCTATCATCTGATCGTGACCACACTCCACTAACAATTGGGTTGTGCGTCAATGCCAGTCCCACCATTCATTCATCATATAACTTAATTCCTTATTAAAGGAAAGGTAAACACATTAGTTTTTCACTAATTCTTTCTCATTCATTTACAAGTGTTTACAGTGTCTATACATCCCCGAAAATTACTTACAAACATGTTACTATGCTATTCTTATTTAGATACAATATGTACAAATGTATAGACCTCAAAATGATGGGCAGCAGCGGATATCAGGAATGCAGTACTTAGTTGCCTCAAAGTCTACTAGAAGAAATCTGTGTGAGAAAATGAAAGGGGTCAGCACATCAAGCTCAGTAAGGCAATCCTACGAACAAGTAGGTAACAATACTACCTACATGAACGTGGTGCCATGCATAAACCACCATTTCTCCACATAATTTCAAAACAGATGTTATAATTCATGATGTCATGTAAAACAAGTTCACATATGGATTTCAAAGAGCATGGAAAACTCAACATGCAAATCCATTTAAATCATTTCATTCTCGTTAAAATTTCACAACACAGCCATGACTCCACCCATCCCTCGGGTGTTCCTGACTCACACAAAATCATGAAATCATATACTTTTCAAAGCAATAATAACATGCGAGCATACCCATATGCCACACGAATGAATGTCATGTAAAACCAGTTTACATCATGCATGGGTTTAAATAGCAAGGAAAATAACTTCATGCAAGTTCAATTTAAAACCCAGTTTCATTCTCATCAAAATCACATCTCAGTCAGGATCCAACCCCTCCCTCGAGTAATCCAGACTCACACAAAAGTTCACAAACATGATTTTCAAAACATCAAGTAATAACATGCGAGACTTGGCACTATATATATATATATCTCAGGCAAATAACTAGGAGTATTGGCCATAAACTCATGATCACACCGCTACACGGATCCTGTGTTCGGGGTCTCACCACTATCGGGAACCATCCCAAGAGGTGGGTCAGTCCATCCAGTCGGTCCTGTCTGATATCTCGCATTTGAAGATGCCACTCGCATCTGAAGATGCGACATAATCAATCCCAGCACGGTACAGCGTACTCCATGCAACTTGCATGGTACAACGTACTCCGTGGACCCTTATCTCATATCCACAATCATGCCTGTCTCAAACGCACGTGCGAGCATTTTTAATCGGTGTGACACACAGTCTACCCAACGCGCTGTAAATACCTAAAATTTTCAATGTACTTGGTGCTGTCAATAAATAATAAATTAGGAGATTGAGATTAAATATATGATTATGGACGAATTAATTTGAGAACAAATATTAGACTAACCCTATTTTTTTTACGCTACATGGAGAATTAAATCAAATATGTAGCCATACATGTATTTGCGTATATATGTATGCAACATTTCAATTATTTCTCAAAATTAATATATAGAGAAATTTATGTGTGTAAGGGAATCCAAATGTCCACGGATAAAATATACAAATATAAAAATAAATGCATCCATATAGAATATACGTAAATATACATATATATAAGTACAAATGTGACACCCCGAAAACGTGAAAAATAGGGAAAATTTAAAACTTTTTACTCATCAAATCACAATTAAGGGTGCATTACTGTGCAGCGTCATACATCATCATACTTGTCATGCCTCAGGATCTCATCATAAATTAGTATATACCATATCGTATACATTACTCAATTCCAAATTAATCGATCCTAATACATCCCATGCATCATTTTACAACAAGTGTCTGTAAATATAACTTTAGTCTGGATACATGAATATTAAATATATACCTCAAAACAGAAAATACGACCTGGAGCTCAAGTCCTTCACAAGCCTCTAATCTGTACGTCGCAGGGAACTCACTTCACTTGAAGAAATCTGGGGGGAAGAGGAAACAGGGTGAGCTTCTAAATCGCTCAGTAAGGGGGGTAAGGGAACTCAGTTATATAAACCATATCACACGTCATAAATATGTATTTTTCTATGAAACTCAATATACTCATTTGAAATCGTAGCATGAAAGTTCTCAAAACATCATCATCTCGTAGCTCATAAATCATGTGAAAACATGAAGTTAAAAAGGCTCAATATGGAGCATTCACAAGCATGTGTAAATATATGCGATAATGGCTTTTCTTAAAATATGTGATAAAATCACCTCAGAAATAGCACGTGACAAAGTAACAAAATACAACTCATGTGTAAAATGAGACTAGGCAACAAAACTCATATAAAACTCGTCATGGCACATCAAATAAATATAATCTCCTCTGGGTGCGCATCCCAGGCATCCTCGTAAGAGGGAACATCGACAATATGGTCGTATGCATGGTATATTAGACTTATGTTACCAGAACAAGGCCCAGCCTTACATGCTACCAGACCAATGCCTTGCCTCATGCATACTATCACATGGTCCCTGGGTCGATTCCCAGGCAGCCCACTATATCGATCTTACATGCTACCAAAGCAAGGCCTCCCAGCGCTACCAAAGCGAAGGAATAATCAGACTTGCATGTTACCAGAATAAGGCCCGGACTTACATGCTACCAAAGCAAAGCCACCCAGCATTACCAGAACGAGGGTCATCTCACGTTACCAAAACGGAGGCATCTCTCGTTACCAGAACGGAGGAATATCGGACTTACATGCCACTAGAGCAATGCTCAGACTCACATGCTACCAAAGCAAGGCCCGATGTGTATTCAACATGACACGCTTAAGTCTCAATCATTAGCCATTATCATAAAAGAAATTGTTTTGCCTTCACGTAGAACTCATAATGGTTTTCTCTCATAAAACTCATTTAAAATATTCGTGTACTCAACACAAAACATATTAAAACCGAGTTCCAACCAGCAAAACACGCACACATTTCTCAAATCTCAATATTGCCTTAACGTAGAGCCCAATTTACTTTTCAAGCAAACTCAACGATTTATAAAACAATTTCACACTTAGCTTATAAACTCATAAAACAATAGGCTCAAACAGGCTATAAAAATCGTGTGCAATCATATCCCGACACAATTCTAAACAAGCTTGTATTCTCAAATCATGGTTCATGCTATAAACAGTTAATCAAAACACATACACAAATGGTTTAGTTTTCCCTTACCTATTTGCACCTCGTATAGTGCAATCGTTCTCCCGTATCACGGACTAGCCTCGCATTCCACTTCGGAACTCCCGAGCTGTCCAAACGATATTAAAAACATCAATACCCCAACTCAATTGCATTATTGAGCACACATTTGCTTATATTCTCATTAATATCTCAATCAAATCAATTCTCATGACTTTATCACCATTCATAATCTCATCCACTACATCTCAACCTTCTACATTTCTCATGCATAATAACTATGCCAAAATCACTTTATTGCCTAAATTTCCAATTTATAGAAAAAAAATCCCATTTTACTATAATTTACTTAATATCATCGTCACTCCAATAAAATCACAATTTCATCTATTTCTAATCATATTCCAACTATTTCATCACAATGCCCATGCTCACAATCACCAAAGATTACTTCAAAATCAAGGATTGAAGTTTAGAGATTGCCCAAACTTGTTGAGTGCTCAACTCACACCTCGATTCGATTCGTCATTCAATTTTCAAGTATGTTGTTCTCCTTTGGGTGAGCAACAACTTTCCTTCTTGTCGTAACTCTTGATTTGGACGAAAATGGGCTATCTGGAAGAGAGAGAAAGCTAGGGCTCGACTAAAATGGAGGTTTGGAAGAGAGAGAAAAGATGAAATGTAGGAAAACACATGGGTCCTTTTATAGACGGAGGGTAGGAGATCAATCTGGCTCTTGATGAGATCGATCTGCATTTGATTTGGGGACCATTTGGGGTAATTTTATGCCTAGGAGATCGATTTGTCATGGGGTAAGATCGATCTGCTCCAATTATGAGATCGATCTTTAGTTTACAGAATGCTTCATGAGATTGATTTGCTCCTTGAGGAGATCGATCCTCTCCCTAACAGAAACATTTTGAGATCGATTCCTTCCTCATGAGATCGATCTTTTCATTACAGAATCATAAGGAGATCGATCCTCTTCCATTGGAGATCGATCTGTTCGCTTAAATTCCTCCTTCCTTGTCATTATTAACTTAACCGATCGATCTTTCTTCTCCAAGATCGATCTGACCTCATAGTTTCACACTTTGGTTATTTGTTATTCATTACTTATACATTTCACTCAGCTAAATAAATTACACTTCAAGTTCATATTAAATAATTAAAATAGGTCTAAAATTCTCGGATCTCACATCCTCCTTACCTTAAAAAGAAGTTGGTCCTCCAAATTCAACTCAACTCGTCAAATAGATGGGGGTATTTCTCCTTCATGAGACTCTCCTCACATGTTGCTTCTTCTACTGAGTGATGTTTCCACAAAACTTTCACTAATGGGATGCTCTTGGTTCTAAGTACCTTCTCCTTTCTATCGAGAATCCGGACGGGTTCCTCTGTGTTGCTCATGTCCTCTTGTATGTCCATATCTTCATACTCTATGACATGAGAAGGGTCCGGGTGGTACTTCCTCAACATAGACACATGAAAGATGTTGTGTATTCCGGACATCTGTGGGAGTAATGCCAATCTGTAGGCTACCTCTCCCACTCTCTTAAGGATCTTAAATGGTCCTATGTATCGAGGACTTAATTTCCCTTTCCTTCCAAATCTCATGATACCCTTACTCGGTGATATCTTAAAAAATACTGCATCACCAATATCAAACTCGAGTGGCCGTCTATGCACATCCGCGTAGCTTTTCTGTCTACTCTGTGCATGTAAGACCTAAATTTTAATCATATTTCCTTATGATTCACTTGATGTAAGCATGGATATATGTAAATTGAATCAGAAGAAGAGTTTTACATGAATGAAAAATGCAAATGGAATGAATAAAAATTCTCGAATGCATTTAGAGATCAAAATGGAGATTTAAATGGTCACATATTAAACGAATGAGATTCAGACCATTCAGATTGAAGATAAGGATTTAAAACACGAAATGAGAAAGGGTTCGTGAAGGGAAGTTGTGTCGATTTGGTCCCGAACATGTTAAAGGGTAAAACAGTCAAAAGACTCAAAATTCGATGTTAATTCGGTAAGAAATTTACAGTGTAAAGATGGATTCAAGAAATTTTGATCAATAAAGGAGAAATAATTAAATTTCGGGTTAAATTGATCAAGATATGAATTTATAGGAATAAATCAAAATTTTCACATCGGAAAATTACCCGAGAATATTGGAAAAATAACCCGAGAAGTAAATAAGATAAATATATATATTTAATTGATTTAAATATATATTTAAATATTTTAGGTATATAATATATTATATTATATTTTAATAAAATATAATATAATATAATTAAAAAAAAGTCAAAAATCAAGTCAATGAAAAAAAAAAAGAAAAGTCGCGAATCGCGACTGTAAAACTTGCAAAGGAAACAGAAGGCAAATGAAACAAGGAAGCAGGAGACCCAAGGGAGCTGAGCTCCCATCTGCTCACCGACGGAACCCGGTGAATGGACCAGACGGGGCGATCGAGCCTCGTCGACGTCGGAAGAGGGAGAAGAAGACGCGACTGACGAGGGAAAAGAGAGGGAGAGAGAGATCGAGAGAGAAAGAGAGAAAAAGAGGAAAAGGAGGTGACCGGCGGCCAGGGGAAGGAGGAGCGACCCACCACCGGCTAGAGGGGGACGACGGAGGCACCGATCCAGGCGCAGATCGACCAGAAACGACGCCGATCGGAAGGAAAAGAAATGGGTGCCGTCGCCGGAGGAGAGAAGAGGCCGGACCGGCCACTTTTCGACGAGCTTTAGTGAAACCGACGCCAGATCCATGCACTGGACTACCCCGCAGACAAGCTGGAGGTGAAAGCCGACGGAGAATCGATCAGAAAAGCTCAGAACGACGAGGGAGAAAGTTGAACCGGGACTGAATCGGACTGGTCTGAACCGGGTTGAATTGGACCAAATCGGTTCAGCCAAAATAGAAGGAAAAAAAGGAAAAAAGAAAAAGAAAAAGAAAAAGGAAAAATGAGAAAAATTCGGTGATGCAATCGAGCTCCGGGTATGCCGGTAAGTGGTCAATGGACCAATTTAATTTTTGGAATAATTATTTAAATATATATTTGTCCGGATTTAACCCGAAAAATATAAATGTGTAGCTCGATAATTGGTGACAAACGAGAGCTCGAGTCAGCCTTGATTTGCATACTATCATGGAATCTTGGGTAATTAACCCTTATTTACGACAAATTATATCGTTATGCGTGTTAGAAATTTACCGCATAAATTACGGATTTAATTTCCGCATTAAATGATATATATTCTGGAAATTTGAGATAAAATGTCGTAAATAATTATTGGAGTTATCCAAGAGTTTAAAACGAGGCCTAATAAATTTTTGGTGGGCCCAATGAGCCCAACAGGCCTCGATGATGTGATTAGTAAATGAAAAATGGGATTAAGGTCGATTAAGGCCCATTAAGGTGCAATCGGGCCCATTAAGAGTAAACGGGCCCAATACTGTAAGTTAAGTTCATTAAAAGTGAAATACAAATAAAATGTATTGTATTTAACCCGATAAATGATTTTCTGCAGCTCCAGAGAATATATTGGGAGTTAAACAGATCAGGTGATCGGTAACGACGAAAAAGGTAGAAATGATCAGAGAAATTAAGGTAAGGGAATTGTGTGAGTAGCTAGAGGTAGCTACACATATTTTCGGGTAGAGTTTTGAATAATTAAATTGTATATGAAAATTATGGGTAGAAAACCCGATAAAGAAAAAATTACCGTTTTGCCCCTATTAAGAGAAATTTTGGAAAAGTTAGGATTGGATTGAAATATGCATAAATATCATACTTTGAGTATTTTCACAATGAAATATTGCTTTTTAGCACATGATATAATAGTTATTTTGACCCGAGAGGGTAAATGACGATTTTACCCCTGTGAAGGGTAAATATTTCTACTTTTAGAAAAAAAGTCATGAAAAGCAAGAACTGTGTTCTTGATGTATTTCAATGCTTTTCAATAAGAAATTGGGTAGGCTGGCTGAAGTTTTATCAATTGCATGAAATAGCACGTGGCAGGTGCTGATTTTGGTTTTGAAAACCATTATTTGAAAACTGAGCCACCTACATGATTTATGTGGAAACAAAACGTGCTGAGAGCATTACTCGCACGAGATTGACATGATTTGTGCATTTGACAGAGTGCTGGAAGCTTAGCTTGCACTCGATTTTACATGATTTTATACATGACATAGTGCTGAGAGCTTTGCTCGTACTAGATTTTTATATGACATGCATAAGGCCGTGCTGGGAGCTTCGGGTAGGCTGTGTGCCACACCGATTAAATAGGCTCGCACGTGCATTTCGAGACATGGTGTTGGATATTGAGATAACATGGGCATGGGGTGTACGCCGTACCGTGCTTGCAGCATAGAGTACGTTGTACCGTGCTGTGATATATGATGTGTAGTCTTTGGACTAGGGATCTGATGGCTGGCGGGATGGTTTGGTACCCACCTCCTGGGGCAGCCTCAGATATGATGTGATACCCCGCACACCTGATCAGTGTAGCCTGGGATCACAGGATATGGCCATACTCCTAGAGTTATTACCCTTATTCTTGCCTAGTCTCACATGTCACTTACTTTATGAAATTGCATGTCACTTACTTGCGAAATCGCATATTAATTGCTTTGCGAAATCACATATTACTCATTACTTGATTTTGTGATTTCATGATTTCATATTGTGGGATCGAGTCCTGATGATTTTGGAGTGGATGTGGATTTGAAATAAATGGCATGTTTTGATATAATGTGCATTACTTAAATAGCATGACGCATAATTCCATGCTTTATCTACCATTTCACGCAATGAATTGCCAATTTGAAATAAATGGCATGTTTTGACATAATGTGCATTATTTAAACAGCATAAAGTATAATTCCATGCTTTATCTGCCATTTCATGAAATAAATTGTTTTATACGAATTATTTTACATAGCATAAAAGTATGCATGAAATTCGTATCTAAGCATGATTTTGAAAGAGAATGATTTAATGCATGGCATCATGAGCATGTAGATAGTGTGGTTATCTACTTGCTTGCATGATTGCCTTACTGAGCGCGTGGTTTGCTCATTCCCCTTATTTTTCCCTCTTTTCAGACCACTTGCAGTAATTAGTGAGCGGCTGAGGACTTGCATTCTTGATATCCGCTGCTTTCCCATCATTTAAAGGTATATACACTTGGTATGATTTTATATCTAAACATGTAATAGCACAGTAATCAATTTGGAATGTAATATGGGGGATGTAAATATTAGTAAACATGTACAAGTATAGAGTCTCAATTATAAAGTATACGTGTTTGAATTTAAATAAATTAAAAGATAGATGTCATGGTAAGTGATAAAGGGTGATTAATACTGACTCATAGCCCAACTGTTTTGTGGTGAGAATGTTCATGATCGGGAAAAGAAAGGAAAAAGTGAAAAATTTGTAGCGATTTTTGGTAAAAATGGGTCGTCACAGTGCAACCTGTAACCTCTCACATAAGAGTTTCACACTCTGTACAGCTTGCTCAACAAGCTCGGGAGCATTTACTTTCTGTCACCGACTTCTTCCCAAGCTACTGGGGATCTACACCTCCTACCATATAGAGCCTCAAAAGGTGCCATTCCAATACTCGCATGATAGCTGTTATTGTACGCAAACTCTGCTAGGGGCAAGTGATCATCCCATGATCCCTTAAAATCCATCTTACATGCCCTCAACATATCCTCTAGGGTCTGAATAGTCCTCTCTGATTGACAATTTATCTGAGGATAATAGGCGGTACTAAAACTCAATCGAGATCCCATGGACTCCTGAAACTGGGTCCAAAATCTGGAAGTAAATTGAGAATCTCTGTCAGAAGTAATACTCACTGGAGCCCCATGTAATCTAGCTATCTCGCTGACATATAACTCAGCTAAGGCATCCACCGTATCTGTGCTCTTGATGGCAAGGAAGTGGGCACTCTTGGTTAGTCTATCCACTATGACCCATATCGCATCACGACCTCTCCGGGTCCTCGGTAAGCCCATAATAAAGTCCATGGTGACATGCTCCCATTTCCATGTAGGTACAGGTAAAGGTTGTAGTAGTCCTCCGGGCTTCCGATGCTCAGCTTTCACTTGCTGGCATACTAAACATCTGGCCACATAATCTGCCATGTCTCGCTTCATACCACTCTACTAGTACACCTTTCTCAAGTCTCGGTACATTTTAGTACACCCGGGTGCATGGTGTATCGCGAGTAGTGGGATTCTCTCAGTATCTGTCTCTTCGGGGTATCATCGTCCGGCACACAAATTCGTCCTCTGAATCTCAACAATCCATCCTCACTGACTGTGAGATCCGACTGCGAAGTCTGCTTAGCTTAGCTGACCATATCTATAAACCTCTAATCACTGCGCTGCCCAGTTCTAATCTGATCACGATCTTGGGCTCTATTCGCAGGCTAGCCAAAAATCCAATCTCTACCACTTTAACTCTGATCTGAAGTTCGACAAACTGCTCCAGTAAATCCCATTCCCTTATCATCATAGCAGATATAATATTCTTTCTTCTCAGGGCATCAACAACTACGTTCGCCTTACCCGGATGGTATAGAATTTCGCAGTCATAATCCTTAAGGAGTTCCATCCATCTCCTTTGTCTGATGTTTAACTCCTTCTGATCAAAGAGATACCTCAAACTCTTGTGATCAGTGAAGATCTGGAATCTTTCCCCATATAAGTACTGTCGCCAGATCTTCAAGGCAAAAACCACAGTGGCTAACTCCAAATCATGCGTGGGGTAATTCCGCTCATGGTCTTTCAACTGTCGCGATCTATATGCGACCACTCTTCCGTGCTGCATAAGTACACACCCCAATCCTTGATGGGATGCATCACCATAAACTGAAAACCCTCTTAATCCTTTAGGAATAATCAACACAGGTGCCGCTGTTAATCTCCTCTTTAACTCCTGAAAATTGAGCTCACATTGATCGATCCATATGAACAGAGTCTCCTTGTGCGTGAGCTTAGTCAAAGGAGCGGCAATCCTGGAAAATCCTTCCACAAATCTTTTGTAATATCCTGCCAAACCAAGGAAGCTTCGTACTTCGGTAACTGTCCTCGATCTTTCCCAATTAAGTACAGCTTCTACCTTACTTGGATCCACTGATACTCCTTCCTCTAAAACTATATGTCCAAGGAAAGCTATCCGATCTAGCCAAAACTCACACTTACTAAGCTTTCCATATAATTGCTTATCTCGGAGTATCTGAAGTACTAACCATAAATGCTGTGCGTGATCCTCATATGACCGAGAGTACGCTAGGATATCATCAATAAAGACTATCACAAACTTATCTAGATAGTCTCTGAACACCTCGTTCATTAATCTCATAAAGGCTGCAGGGGCATTCGTCAATCCAAAAGACATCACTAGAAATTCATAATGGCCATACCTTGTCCTGAAAGCCATCTTCGGAACATCTTCTTCCTTGATCCTCAATTGGTGATAGCTCGATCTCAAATCAATCTTAGAAAAGACTGAGGCCCCTCTCAGCTGATCAAGTAGATCATCAATCCTCAGCAATGTATATTTATTCTTCACCGTGGCTTTATTCAACAGTCGGTAGTCTACGCATAATCTGAGACTACCATCATTCTTCTTAACAAATAAGACTGGTGTTCCCTACGGTGAAACACTGGGTCTAATAAACCCTTGATCTAATAACTCCTGTAGTTGTTTCTTCAGTTCCTCAAGTTCCACTAATGCCATCCTATATGGAGGTCTAAAGATAGGCTGAGTATCCGGTACCAAATCAATGATAAACTCCAGCTCTCTCTCTGGTGGCAAACCTGGCAACTCATATGGGAAAACATCCGAAAATTTACACACCACAGGTATATCCTCAATCCTCAGATGTTCCTGATCATCATCTAAGATGAGTGTTTCATAACCTTCACATAAACAATCATATTTAGTACTCTCAAGAGCAACATCAAAATGTCAATTTGCTTACAAAATTCCATGCATCTATTTACTCAATATTTCAAGCGTACACTGTAGGGTTCAGGTAGGGAGAAAGTTACAATCTTAGTGTAGTAGTCTAAACTCACTCGATTGGTTGCCAGCCAATCCATTCCTAAAATTACATCAAATCCATGCATATTTAACATTATTAGATCTGCTAGCATTACTCTATCTCCCACCTTTATTTCACATCTTCTACAAATCAAACAGTTTTTTGGGATTCACGCATGGGGGTATTTACATGTAGTTTATACTCTAGAGGTTCAAACTTCAAATTTAATCTACATGCAAAATGCTAAAAAATAAACGAATACGTGGACCCTAAATCAATCAACACATTAGCCTTATGATTACAGACAGAGAGTGTACCTCTTATAGTTTCTGCTGAAGTGTCTGCTATTTCTTTGTCTAAAGCAGACACACGTCCTTGTGTGACGGGTCTCTTTCCTTTCTCTGCAGTAGTGGCCCATCTCTGGGGATTCACTCTCTGAGGCTGCTGTCTAGTAGGCTTCGAAGCATGTGGTATCTGAGGTTGAGGATAGTCCTTCACTCTGTGACCCATGTCACCACATCTAAAACATCCATGGATCGACCCAGTACAACTTCCCTCATGCGGTCGGCCACAATCTCTGCAAATACTTATCTCAGGCCTAACATACCGAGGGGTCTCCTTGATAATAGGATAAGCTCTGGGTCTCTCTAATCTACCCTTCTGTACCTCAATCCTTCCTCTCCTGAAGGAACCTCTCCGAACATCTGCCTGGGACATCGCTAGCCTCTTGCCCTTGTCCCTAGTCACTGCTCTGAACTCACTCTAGGATTGTACAATTTCAATTCCCCTCTCAATCTCTTGCGCTCATCTCAAAGCATCTATAAACTTAGTAATACACAACCCAATCAATCGATCTCTGATGATGGGCTTCAATCCATACACAAATCTCTCGGTACGGAGCTCTTCATTCTTGAGGGTTTCTGGATCATATCTCAGTAGAGCGGTAAATCGACTCTCATAATCATCCATAGACATGTCACCCTCTACCAAACTCAAAAACTTTGCTTGCCTCCTTCTCTGGGCAGCTCATGGTATGTATTGGGCTCTGAAGGCTGTCTAAAACTCTTCCCAACCAATCACATCCTGGTGGGACATCAGAATACCCTGGGTAGTACCCCACCAATCTTGAGCTCTCCCTTTCAACATATAGGCACTTATACTGACCCTCTCAGCATCTGTGCACCCCAGATAGTCAAATATAACTCTTAACTCCGTCAGCCACTCCTCAGCCTCTGTAGGATCCTTCTTTCCCCTAAATGCAGGTGGATTCATTTTTAAAAGGTCCTTCAGTCGGACCATACTTCTATCATCAGGCTGAGTAACGGGAGGCACTGGGTCCATCTGTACTGGGGGTACGGGATGTCATTGTGGTAGTGTAGGAGTAGTACCCGAGGCATTAACTCCAAAATGTTACGCAAATAGCGTTGCAATTTGCTCAAATCCCTGCCTCACATTGATTTCAATCCGGTTAAATCGAGAGTTAGGACTCTCTGGTTGTGGGGCAGGTGGCGGAGGGGACTCTACCTACCTCCTCGAACGACCTTGTCGTTCACTCATTCTCTATCTCAACTCATCTCCTGCACGTACATATCAAAATAGATTGAAATCTCAATCCTCAAATTAAGTTCATGACTAGACTAATTACAGACACTTGGGATGTATTCTATTTCACTTAACCGACACTGACGGTACTGAACACCCTAGGCTCTGATACCAAAAAAACTCTGTGACGCCCCGAAAACATGAAAAATAGGGTAAATTTAAAATTTTTTACTCATCAAATCACAATTAAGGGTGCATTGTTGTGCAGTGTCATACATCATCATACTTGTCATGCCTCAAGATCTCATCATAAATTAGTATATAACATATCATATACATTACTCAATTCCGAATTAATCGATCCTAATACATCCCATGCATCATTTTACAACAAGTGTCTGTAAATATAACTCTAGTCTGGATACATGAATATTAAATATATACCTCAATATAGAAAATATGGCCTGGAGCTCAAGTCCTCTACTAGCATCTAATCCGTACGTCGCAGGGAACTCACTTCACTTGAAGAAATCTGGGGGGAAGAGGAAATAGGGTGAGCTTCTAAATCGCTCAGTAAGGGGGGTAAGGGAACAGTTATATAAACCATATCACACGTCATAAATATGTATTTTTCTATAAAACTCAATATACTCATTTGAAATCGTAGCATGAAAATTCTCAAAACATCATCATCTCGTAGCTCATAAATCATGTGAAAACATGAAGTTAAAAAGGCTCAATATGGAGTATTCACAAGCATGTGTAAATATATGCGATAATGGCTTTTCTCGAAATATGTGATAAAATCACCTCAGAAATAGCACGTGACAAAGTCACAAAACACAACTCATGTGTAAAATGATACTAGGCAACAAAACTTATATAAAACTCGTCATGGCACATCAAATATATATAATTTCCTCTAGGTGTGCATCCCAGGCATCCTCGCAAGAGGGAACGTCGAAATATGGTCGTATGCATGGTATATTGGACTTATATGTTACCAGAACAAGGCCCGGCCTTTCATGCTACCAGAGCAATGCCTCACCTCATGCACATTATCACGTGGTCCCTGGGTCAGTTCCCAGGCAGCCCACTATATCGGTCTTACATGCTACCAAAGCAAGGTCTCACAACGCTACTAAAGCGAAGGAATAATCAGACTTACATGTTACCAGAACAAGGCCCGGACTTACATGCTACCAAAGTAAAGCCACCCAGCGTTACCAGAACGGGAGCCATCTCACGTTACCAAAATGGAGGCATCTCTCATTACTAGAACGGAGGAATATCAGACTTACATGCTACCAGAGTAATGCCCGGACTCACATGCTACCAAAACAAGGCTCGATTTGTATTCAACATGACACGCCTAAGTCTCAATCATTAGCCATTATCATAAAAGAAATCGTTTTGCCTTCACGTAGAACTCATAATGGTTTTCTCTCAAAAAACTCATTTAAAACATTCGTGTACTCAACACAAAACATATTAAAATCGAGTTCCAACCGGCAAAACAAGTACACATTTCTCAAATCTCAATATTGCCTTAACGTAGAGCCTAATTTACTTTTCACACAAACTCAACGGTTTATAAAGCAATTTTACACTTAGCTTATAAACTCATATAACAATAGGCTCCAACCGACTATAACAACTGTGTGCAATCATATCACGACACAACGCTAAACAAGCTTGTATTCTCAAATCATGGTTCATGCTACAAACAGTTCATCAAAACACATACACAAATGGTTTAGTTTTCCCTTACCTCTTACCACCTTGTATAGTGCAATCATTCCCCCGTATCACGGACTAGCCTCGCATTCCACTTCGAAACTCCCAAGCTGTCCAAAAGATGTTAAAAACATCAATACCCCAACTCAATTGCATTATTGAGCACACATTTGCTCATATTCTCATTAATATCTCAATCAACTCAATTCTCACGACTCTATCACCATTCATAATCTCATCCACTACATCTCAACCTTCTACATTTCTCATGCATAATAACTATGCCAAAATCACTTCATTGCCTAAATTTTCAATTTATAGACAAAAATCCCATTTTACTATAATTTACTTAATATCATCGTCACTCCAATAAAATCACAATTTTATCTATTTCTAATCATTTTCCAACTATTTCATCATAATGCCCATCCTCACAATCACCAAAGATTACTTTAAAATCAAGGATTGAAGTTTAGAGATTACCCAAATTTGTGGAGTGCTCAACTCACACCTCGATTCGATTCATCGTTCGATTTTTAAGTATGTTGTTCTCCTTTGGGTGATCAACAACTTTCCTTCTTGCCGCAACTCTTGATTTGGATGAAAATGAGCGATCTGGAAGAGAGAGAAAACTAGGGCTCGACTAAAATTGAGGTTTGGAAGAGAGAGAAAAGATGAAAGGCAGGAAAACACAGGGGTCCTTTTCTAGACGGAGGGTAAGAGATCGATCTGGCTCTTGATGAGATCGATCTGCATTTGAATTTAGGGATGATTTGGGGTAATTTTATGCCTAGGAGATCGATCTGTCGTGGGGTAAGATCGATCTCTCAATGGCTTTATGAGATCGATCTGCTTTAATTACGAGATCGATCTCTAGTTTACAAAATGCTTCATGAGATCGATCTGCTCCTTAAGGAGATCGATCCTCTCCCTAACAGAAACATTTTGAGATCGATTCCTTCCTCATGAGATCGATCTTTTCATTACAGAATCATAAGGAGATCGATCCTCTTCCATTGGAGATCGATCTGTTCGCTTAAATTCCTCCTTCCTTGTCATTATTAACTTACCAGAACGATCTTTCTTCTCCAAGATCGATCTGACCTCATAGTTTAACACTTTGGTTATTTCCCATTCATTACTTATACATTTCACTCAACTAAATAAAATACACTTCAAGTTCATATTACATAATTAAAATAGGTCTAAAATTCTTAGATCTCATAACAAATATGTACAATACATGTATATACATGGATCAAGGGTTTTATATTAAAGTATATGTATATATATATATATACATACATACATAACTGATGGAGATGGCAGTGCAACCAAGCATTGTAAAAGGAATATAAATATAATAAGTATGTATGAATATATGTATATATAAGTTGGTTTAAAAGAGTAATGGAAATGAGAAAGGAAAATTTAAAATGAAGAAAACCGTGGATTGGCTTCTAAAAAGAAGCCAATCCCAAGCGCCCAAAATTGCTGCCAGTGGCAGCAACATTAGGAAAGGGATATGACTGAAAGAAAAGAAAAGAAATTGGAGTTGGTGAAGAACCCAAGCCTCGACTTAAGTGAAGTAGAAAACGAAAATAGATAAGAAAGAAATATGTAGTGCACAGTACTACAATGTAGTGTGCTGTCAATGGAAGGTAAAATCATGAAAGGAAAACATGAAAGAAAAGAAAGATGATGGTTTCAGTGGGAGTAGTTAAGAACCATCAGAAAACACGACAGTGAAAGAAAATGGGAGAAAGAAAGAAATTTAACGCAAATTTTTTTGGAACAGAAGAACTGATGTGCTGCAGTATGGAGGAGCTTGCTTCGGTCTGCTGGCATAAGGAAACGAAATTAGAAAGGAAGGATGATGGTAGCTGCTGTGTTGAGTTAAAGCTATAGGAATATATATATATATTATATATATTTTTGGTGCATAAGCAAGGAATGGTAGAAAATAAATGAAAGGAAAACATAAGCAGAAAACCGAGGCAACCCGTGCCTGCTACAGTTTTGTTATACTGCAGCAGAAGGAAGTAGGAAAGAAAAATAAATTGGAGTAGTTGGAAGGCTGGTGAACCGATCAAAAAGAGAGCAAAGAAGCTGAGGTCCTCGACTGCTACCAATCGGGAAGGGACCCGGGCAGCGATACAGGTAGAGAACAGAGGAGAATAAATGATAGAGGGCACCTGGGAACAAAAATAGAATGATGAGGAGAACAGGACACCGAGGAGAGGAATAGAAAGAAGGTTTGGGGGGGGAACATAGTACATAAAAAAAACTTGGAAACAGAAAAAAAAAAAGAAGAGAAGAGAAATAGAGATGCAAACTGAAGTTGTGGAAGGGACTGCTGACGGTCATAAGGGAACTGGAAGCCAAGAGTTGGATGAGAGAATGAGACCCGAACCGTGAACCGAAGAGCTGAAGCAGAGGAGTATTGATGACGGACATGGGAGACTCCTCGAAATGGTGGTTTCGGTGAAAGCTTGGAACGAAGTCGATTGTGGGGAAGAGGATGAGGGAGACATGATGAGGGTGAGTACCGAGGGTTACGGCACTGGGAAGGACCATGGTTCACGGAGTAAGATGATGAACAGTGATTGGCGTGGAAAAGAAGAGAAGAAGAAAAGTGGCGGGAAAGGAGAAAGCAAATTAAAAAAAATTAATAGTAAAAAAAAGATGAATAGTAAAAAAAGGAAAAGGAGGTTAATTTTTTGGAATTCTATTTATATATATAAGGATATATATAAATAGAGCCACATGGAAAATAGAATAAGAGGCATCGAGGAAATCGAGAAAAATTGAAGGAAATGTGAGCGAAAGTATTTATTTAAAATTTTCGATGAAAGTCGGAAGGGCCGAGCTCGTCGACTCGTAAAGTCGAAGCAATCAAGGATTACGAATAGACACCGAGGTAAGGAATTTATGCAAGTTTTAGAGATAACTATACGTATTTTACAATTTCAAGTATATTTTCCCTAGGTAATCAAGGTTACAATTTTGACGCATCATAAGTAATTCGAATAAATAGGATACTAAGAAATACAAATTTTGGTGTTGGAGAATCGTAGAAGGATTTAAGGGAGATACTTGGAGGCGTCACTACTCGAACTATAATTTTTGATAAATCGAGGTAAGGGGGTGTAATTTAAAACTGCAATAGTTTACTTTCTGAACCATGATTAAGGAAAACTTACAAAGATCTGAATTATGATTTTCGAGCATGTTTTATGCTTTTGTTTTCTGAGTAAGAACGTGATTTTCTGAATTTGACTTCTGAATAAGAGCATGTCCTCTGAAAATTATCTTTTGAATCAGATGGTTGTATTTCGATGTTTTTATGTATGAAAACTATAGTATGTTTTGAGACTAAGGGCCACTTATGTTGTATGCTAACGCTTATCATGCTCGCCTTTGTGGCGTCTGAACTTTGCTTGTGTGGAGTCTGAACTTCACCTGTGTGGCGTCTGAACTTCGCCTTTGTAGCGTCTGAATTCCACATTCGGGTGTCTGAACGCTGTACGACCTTGATCACATCTACAGCCCTACCATGGCCATAGGTTCTAAATTCCCTCTACGGAGGATTATTTTTTTTTTTAAGTGTGCTACTATAAAGAAAGTAGCCTTTGTAGCATCAATATCGAATTGGAAAGTCGAACTTGGAGGGAAGTTCCCCGATTTAATCCGAGAGTCGACATAAAAAAATTACATGGGATATATTCTGAAGGCCCTTAGACGACAACACATTCTTAATGAAACAAAGTGGCAATTATAGATGAAATGAGTGAATCGGACATAAGGAAACAAGTCTGCGAAGGAATACGAAAGTAAATAGAATTGGAAGGAGTATAATCCGAATAAGTAGAGATGTGGAATGAAGGAAGTTCAGGAAACTCGTAGGAGGCACTAAGATCTTTAATTGAGCTAAATGAGCCCCATTGGATGTTATTTTAAGGAAGCAGTGTGCAAGGCGCAATTGTGATGATATGGAATGCATATTTCGAGGTTACTAAGAAAATAAAAAGGTTAAGAGAGTGACAGAAAGAGATATACTAAGGAAGCAGTGAGGATGATAGAATAAAATCACTCTAATTGAAAAGATGAATTACAGAACTAAAAGAATAAGTGAAGGTCACACTGTTTATATGATCGATAAAGATAGGATGTGTTCGGAGTAAAGAGACACCCCTGTAGACATTGGATTTTCGACACGTATTCGGAGGATCTATCAAAGTTACCACTAAATTGAACGGTAAAGTTCTGAAATTAATTTAGCAGTGGTATCGAATTAAATTATTTAGTCCACTGTACTGAATAGCTCTGATTAAATTAGAAATGCTGAAGAAGTAATTATAAGGATTACATGAAAAGGAGATTATCGGACCAGGTGATTCACTATGATGTGTATTGGCATTAATTGTTAAGGAGACCCAGAGTCTTCTGGGTCACGATATGTCAAGAACGAGAGTTAATTGGATTCTCCCAAAGCAGTAATTATGGATTAGTGGGAAAGACCCAAAACTCTTTAAGATGATTTAGAGTTTGAGATATAGGAAGACCTTGGAATATGAATTACGTATCGAGTCTAAAGATTGTGAATTGCTCATGCTTATGTTTTGAATGCGAGACTTAATTGGAATAAGGAATGAGTTCTGATATAATTGACGTACGAAATGAGACAAGTTTGAAGTGTGATAGATTTTGAATATAAGTTACATTGGAATAAGATGTGTATGCAAAGTAAGAATATTTTTGTTATGTGAAGTGATTCGAAATTAAGTGATATGGATTGGGAATAAGTTCTGACTAAAGGATAAATGTGAAATTGTGATAAATTATGGTATCCTACCTTCTATTGGGACTGAACCTTAAATCCTTATATCCTTATATCCATAACCAATTCATGTGGTCAAGTCTGATGGCTAATAAAGGTATTTCAAAATATCTCCCCTCCTGAGAGACTTGACAGCGTCTAGAAGTACCTAATCCTTAACCTATAAACTGAAATTGATAATCGTAATATTCGCATTGAAATCAGGATACCATTACTTGTACAGTGAAGAATTGTGGAATTCTATTGATAATGAAGGTTTAAGTATTAAATTTCACAAAGTCGTCAAATACAAGAAAAAGGGAATGACTCGAGTTAGTACTTTGAACAGAAGTGATTACAGGATGACATTATGTATATTAGTCAAGGACATGAGTTATTGAGTTACTGGTGGACCTCGACTTGAATATAGTTCCTTTATGATACTAACACTTATATATCGTAGTAGTGAGCCTAAGAGTTGAAAACTGGACTCGATTTGAATGAATCAAACATACTCAGTGCACTGATAAACACTGTATTGATGTAGCTAATCAGACCCATATGAGTGCTACGACAAGTATTGGTATTGGTACTGATGATTTATGGAGATTTAAAAACAGAATTGTATACCAAATGATCTATAGTTAAAGGAATTGATGTTGTCAGAGACTCATTCATAGAAATATTCTTCGCATCCGGAGAATAGTAAAAATTTATTAAAATCTGCTGAAAGTATATTGACAATAAAGTACGATAAGAGAAATAACTTAAATTGGAATTAAATGTCTTAAGGTCAGCAGGTTAAGGTAGAGTACCAAAAGCCTATGAGATTGTTACCCATGCCTAAATGGAATGGAATGCATAGGTCAGGATTTTAAAGGCTCCTGGAAGGAAAAATCGCCTATTAGCAAAGTTGCACATAATATCATATAACACTCAAGTATCGAGATGATATCGTATGAAGTGTTGTATAGTCGAAAACGTCGTTCATTGATTGGACGGAAGAGATAGGTGAATGAAGAAAGTTGATTCTGAATTGGTTAAGCAAGTTTTTGAAGATATATAATTAATTTGTGAGAGGTTGAGAACAACTCAACCAGATAAAAAGAATTATACTGACCAAAGATGAGAGCATAATGAGATTTGGGAAGAAAGGAAAATTTAGTCCCTGTTATATGGGACCTTTCGAAATATTAGATCAAGTAGGAGACAAAGGGTACAGATTGGTGTTACCGCCTAAATTATTGAGTATCCATAATGTCTTTCATGTTACGATACCTCAGAAGTATCATCCGGATCCAACGCATGTGATAAAGTATGAGCCACTAGAGTTGAAAAAGGATATGACCTAAGTGGAAAAGCCAATTTGGATCTTGGACACGAAAGAAAAGGCATTGCAGTTTAAGACGATTCCTTTGGTTAAAATTTTGTGGCAGTATCATACTTTGGAGGAAGCCACGTGGGAATTAGAAAATTCAATGTGAGACGAATATCCGCAGTTGCTTAGGGACTAATGTACTATTAAATTTGGGGACCAAATTTCCCAAGGTGGGGAGAATGTAAATACCTAAACTTTTCAATGTACTTGGTGCTGTCAATAAATAATAAATTAGGAGATTGAGATTAAATATATGATTATGGACAAATTAATTTGAGAACAAATATTAGACTAACCCTATTTTTTTTTACGCTACATGGAGAATTAAATCAAATAAGTAACCATACATGTATTTGCATATATATATATATATGTATGCAACATTTCAATTATTTCTCAAAATTAATATATAGAGAAATATGTGTGTAAGGGAATCCAAATGTCCACGGATAAAATATACAAATATAAAATTAAATGCATCCATATAGAATATACGTAAATATACATATATATATATATAAGTACAAATATGTACAATATATGTATATACATGGATCAAGGGTTTTATATTAAAGTATATGTATATATATACATACATACATAACTGATGGAGATGGCAGTGCAACCAAGCATTGTAAAAGGAATATAAATATAATAGGTATGTATGAATATATGTATATATAAGTTGATTTAAAAGAGTAATGGAAACGAGAAAGGAAAATTTAAATTGAAGAAAAACCATGGATTGGCTTCTAAAATGAAGCCAATCCCGAGCTCCCAAAATTGCTGCCAGTGGCAGCAGCATTAGGAAAGGGATATGATCGAAAGAAAAGAAAAGAAAAGAAATTGGAGTTGGTGAAGAACCCAAGCCTCGACTTAAATGAAGTAGAAAACGAAAATAGATAAGAAAGAAATATGTAGTGCACAGTACATACAATGTAGTGTGCTGTCAATGGAAGGTAAAATCATGAAAGGAAAACATGAAAGAAAAGAAAGATGATGGTTTTAGTGGGAGTAGTTAAGAACCATCAGAAAACACGACAGTGAAAGAAAATAGGAGAAAGAAGGAAATTTAAACCAAATTTACTGGAACAGAAGAACTGATGTGCTACAGTATGGAGGAGCTTGCTTCGATCTGCTGGCATAAGGAAACGAAATTGGAAAGGAAGGATGATAGTAGCTGCTGTGTTGAGTTAAAGCTATAGGAATATATATATATATTATATACTGTCTGTACATAAGCAGGGAATGGTAGAAAATAAATGAAAGGAAAACATAAGCAGAAAACCGAGGCAACCCGTGCTTGCTGCAGTTTTGTTATATTGCAGCAGAAGGAAGTAGGAAAGAAAAACAAATTGGAGCAGTTGGAAGTGTAAACCCCACAAATTTCCTACATTTAATTAGATTATATAAAAATGAAAATAATATATTTTAATGGAAGTGTGAATATTCGTTGTAGGGCTCAAAGAATATAGGAGCCGAGAAGCCCGTGAATGACAGGGAACCCAAAATACCGAATGTGATGAAGCAAATGCAAGTATGGAGGGATCAGAAATAAATTTGATGTAAAAAAACTTATATCGGGATTTATGAGGAAGGATGAAATATCAATAATACTTCATTTTCGAAATGATGAAAATTTCATGGAAGGCATGAATATTGTCATTAGGTGATTTTATAACAAAAAAAGAAAGAAAATGTATATATATATATATATATATATATATATATATATATACATAGGTATAATATATATATACTAGACAAATTTAAAATGGAAAAATGATGATATATATATATATATATATATAAAAAAAATATATATATATATATTGTAATGTATAATGTATAAAATAAAATGGAAACAATAACAATAAATAAACAACTAATGTATATATATATAAATATAATATATAAACATATATTAATATAATATGTATGTGTTAATATATAATATAATATATATAATATAATATTGTTGTATATAGTAATAAAATGGTGTACGGGATTGGCTTCAAAGAGAAGCCAATCCCGCACCTGGAAATGGAAAAATTAGGAAGACCAAATTCAAAGAAAACAGAGTGGAGCTAGGCGGGAAAAGAAGAGGAGAAAGACTGATCGACCGGGAGAGGGAGAAGGAAAGGAAGACCGAGGCTGGAAAAACAAGAGCAAACCGAGGCTGGCCGATCTGAAGGAAGAAGCTGACTGAAAACGAAACTGAAAACTGGAATACAACAACAAACCGAGAGGAAGAAAAATAAATTGAAGCAGACTCGAGAGAGAAGGAAAGGAAGGGAAAGAAGAAGAAAGCCGAGGGAGTTGCTGCTGGAGGTGAAACCGAGAGGCAGGGGAGATTGAGGGAGAAGCAGACCAAGAGAAGGGGAAGAACAAACCGAGGAAGTGGACCAAGCAAAAAACTAAAGCTGGAACCAAGAGCCACAGACTGAAGAAAGTAAACAGAACCGAGGAAGACCTGCGTGAAGGCTGGAACAGAACTGAAGCAGACCGAAGCTGAAGCTAAAGCCAGAAACGAGACCCCGAGTCAGGGGAGGAGAAGAAGAAAACGAGGAAGAAGGAGAGGAAGACCGATGTGTAATGATTGGTGGCACTTTGCTCCTGCAGAATTCAAGAGGTGGCCCACACAGTCTCACTCATACGTACTGTCCGCTTTGGAAGCCTCACAGCCCCTCACAGCTTTATCGAGGTAATACCCCAATTCGCGTACTCAGAGGTTGGAACCCAAGACCTTAAAGTCTTTGTTCTTATACAAATGATACCAATTGTTCCAAGTAACGACCCTTGACCCTTAAAAATCGGGGGAAATTTTTTTTTGAACTTAATTTATCTACTTTTCCCTTATTCACTTAGGTTGCATACCTGTGCGGTGTCAAAACACTTTTCCTAATTCATTATCCATAATTATATTTAATTTCCATACTTTGACCTATATGGCCGATAGAAATTTCGGCAGCATAACGGCTTATATATAAGCCTACCCACCTACAAAACAATTGTTTTGACAAATCCTAGATATCCACAACTACCAAGTATACTTTCCAAATCCACCTTTATAACTCAATACATCTATTTCGATTTAATACTAGTCATCTCAAAATAGAATCCCAAAATAATATTGTTTACATCGTTTTCCTTACAAATTACATCCCAACAAAATGTTTCAATATATGTTTGTGCATACAAATATGTCTGGTAAAGGAATGTAATTGTATACCTTAGCTGCATGTACAAAAAGTAGCCTAGGGTAGCTCTTTCCCACAGCCTATGTAGTGTACGCGGCAGGTAGCGCCCAGAGAATCACTGCAAATAGTCTGAGAGGTAGAGGGGTGAGCTTTCGAGAAAAAAAGCCCAGTAAGAAGATGTGTTTAAAACGATCCTAACAATTCAAATATGTAGAAAACATAATAGTACGTATAATGATTACTTTCTGAAACTAATATAAAGGACATTCAAAGATTAAGGAAAATTGGAAACATCGAGATTCAAAACGTAATTCTTTAAGTACGTGAACTTAACAGATATTACGTAAACTTTATGTATAATCAGAATTCCAAAACAGGAATATATGTCAATTCACTTAATATAAAATCATATTCTAAAAACAGAGTTTAATTCAGATAGAGACTGCATCGGTCCATATAATTATCATGTGAAAATAACCAAATCATCCTCCGTAGAGGGAATTCAGAACCTATGGCCATGGCAAGGCTGTAGACGAAATCAAGGTCGTACAGCGTACAGAACCCGAAGGTGAAATTCAGAACCTATGGCCATGGCAAGGCAAAACCTGAAGGTGAAATTCAAATCCTATGGCCACAGCAAGGCAGAACCCGAAGGTGAAATTCAGAACCTATGGCCACGGCAAGGCAGAACTCGAAGGTGAAATTCAAAACCTATGGCCACGGCAAGGCTGTAGACGGGATCAAAGTCATACAGTGTTTCAGAACCATAAGGACGAAGTTCAGACGCCACACAAGCGAAGTTTAGACACAACACAGGCGAAGTTGACATGCGTTAGCATACAACATAAATGGCCCTTAGTCTCAAAACATACTATATTTCTCATATGCGAAAACATCGAATTAAAAATCATCTTGTTCGAAAGATCATTTCAAAAGACATGTTCTTATTTCAAAAGTACAAATACAGAAAGTATAGTCTTGATTAGAAATATAATTTAGAAACATGCATGAAAATCATACTTCATGTTTTTGTAAGCTTTCCTTAATCATGGTTCAGAAAGTAACTATTACCGTTCTAAATTATATCCCCTTACCTCGATCTATCGAAATTCATGAATTCGAGTGGTGACACCTCTTAGTACCTCCTTTAATTCCTTCTACGATCACCTATATCGAAATCAGATACTTAGCACCTTATTCAAGCGAATTGTCCGAATTGCGTTAAAATCGTAACCTATTCGTTACTACTTCGCGTGTACGTATTATTGTACATACCTAGGCCAACACGCATGTTTATATATTTTCATTACTATATATATTTTGTACATACAAATATTAAGATATACCTTTATTATATACAACTACATGTATATACTGTCACGACCCAAATTACCTAAAAATCAGAGTAAATTTTTCGCTTTTTCATTTATTATTTAATTCTTACCTTTCTCTCATCGTGACCATCCTACAACACAGTTGGGCTATAATTCAGTGTTAGTCACCTCTCACCTATTTACCATTTCATTCCAATAATCACATTCATATATCAGAGTTTACTATTCTTTGACTTTAAATAAATACATACACAATGGTATTTATAACTCTACATCCCCGACATCATATCCGTTTACAGTACTGTGCATTACATATTTAGATACAAAACCAAACAAATGTGTATACCTGTCTCTCGATGGGAAGCAGCAGATACCAAGCATGCAAGTCCTCAGCCGCTCAATAACTATTACAAGTGCTCTGAAAAATGGGAAAATAAGGGGGGTGAGCAAACCACACGCTCAGTAAGGCAATTATGCAAGTAAGTAGATAGCTCCGCTATCTACATGCTCATAATGCCATGCCCTTAAATCCATTTCTTTTCATTAAAATCATCAAGCACAAAGTCATGCAAACATCAAAGACTTAGTTTATAAAACTGTTTGTGCATATATAAATCATACTACTTATGCATCAAAGCATTTTATGTGACATCATTAAATCATAATAAGCATGAATTTAATCAAGATCATGCAGTCTTTCATGTCATGTAAGACAAATCATGGATTTCAAATGAAAGCATGGAAAACATCATCATGCTACTTCATTTAAATCAATTCATTAAAACAGCAGTAAAAGTAACCCTTTCAGGTCAATCATCTCATAAAACAATTCATTTAAAATTCATTATAAAACTTCAGTTATAAAACTACCCTTCTTTTAGGGTCACAAATCATAAAATCATGAAATCATAAAATCATCAAATCGAGGGCCTGACCCCTCCTTCGGGTCTACCCTGGTCTAACAGACGACAAGTTATATCATGTGAGACAAACAGCTGATTATATCAGTAACATCGAGGACTATGGCCATATCCTAGTGATCCCTGGCAACACGGTACCTAGTGTGTGGGGTATCACACCAGAAACGGGAGGTTGGTCGTCCTACCCGTCAGAACAGCATAACACCAGGATTGGGAGGGCAAGGCTTGCTGCCTCGTGGCTAATGCCACTCCACTTTAACAATCCCCAATGGTACAGCGTACTCCACGTGACATACACGGTACAACGTACTCTGTGAACCCAAGCTCAGTCAGAGGTGCCTCTAATAGGTCTTATCCACCCATATCATCTTTGTCTCAGTATGCACGTGTGAGCATATCATCTCTCTGTGACACACAGTCTACAAGAGTCTCCAACACGGCTATATGCATGTAATATAAATCCCTGTGCGAGCGAAGCTCTAGCACGGCTCCATGTATATTCATGATATCAGAAAACCTCGTGCGAGCGAAGTTCTAGCACGGTTTCATAAAAATCAGTAAAATCTACGTACGAGCAGCGCTCCAGTACAACTTAAACTGATTATAATTTCAAGTAAAATCCACGTACGAGCAATGCTCTAGTACGGATATGTATATAAAACTCAGTGAAAACCTCGTACGAGAAAAACTCCAGTACGGCATTCAAATGAATTATGAAAACCATGTAAAACTTTGTGCGAGTAACGCTCCAGCACAAATGAATGCTTAAGTAAATCAAATCTCGTGCGAGTTATACTCCAACATGGCTTTATGTATAATTAAATCAAATCTCGTGCGAGTTACACTCCAGCACGACTTTTATGCAATTATTATATCAAAAATGGATGCGAGCTAGGCTCTAGAACCTCTCATGCACGTCAATCATAAAAACTAGTGCGAGCAACCGCTCCAGCACCATTTCATGCATACCACGTCAAAACAAGTCAAAACATGTCAAAACAGAGTGCGAGCTAGGCTCTAGCAGCTCTCATGCATATCAAATCATAAAATCAGTGCGAGCAACCGCTCTAGCACATTTTATGCATATGATGTCAAACAAATCGATGCGAGCAACTGCCACTTTTATGCACACTCACAAACGCAGATATAGTGCGAACTATATGCCAGCACTATCTGTTTCCATATAAACTTGATAGATGGCAGTTTTCCAAAGAAATTTCATTTAAATATTAATAACACCTACGTAGTGTTATCTTGTGAAATTTATGCAATTACTGGCCAATCTATCGATTTACTTTGCTTAAAAACCAATAAAATCCTTAATTTAGAAATTTCCTTAAATCATGCATTTCATGTATGTCATGCTTTCACCATCCTTAGGTGAACTTCCCTCAATAGGGGTAAAATAGTCTTTTCACCTATTTCGATCCTTAAAATAATTTAAACCACTTTTAGGATCATTATACATAATCAAGGCATACATACATATTCAGTGTACAGAAAAACTATTAAAATACGCGTAGCTACCTCTAGCTACTCACACAATTCCCTTACCTCAATTTTCTGTACAGTCTGACATTTTCACTGATGACTCGTCGTGCAGTCCGATTTGCTTCAAATCTCATCTCTGGAACTACGGATACACATTCATCAGGTCAAATACAATACATTTAATTGTATTTCATATTTTCTGGGCTTAATTTAAATCATTGGGCCCGTTTACCCATATTGGGCCCGATTGCACCTTAATGGGCCTTAATCATCCTTAAGCCCGTTTACCACACTTTATCGAGGCCTATTGGGCTCATTGGGCCCATCAATATTTATTTAGCCTCGTTCTAAGTTTTCGAATAGTTTAATTAATTATTTACGACAATTTATCCAATTTTCCAGAATATAATTCATTTATTCAGAAATTAAATCCGTAATTTGTGCGATAAATATCAATCACGCATAACGATGCAAAATTATCGTAAATAAGAATTACTTACCCATGATTCCATGATAGTACGCGAATCGAGGTTGTCTTGAGTCCTCGTTGGATGCCAATTGTCGAGCTACACAATTTAATATTTTTTCGGGTAAATTTCCAGTCGGATATTAATCAAATTAAATATTCCAAAATTTAAATCGGTCAATTCAACCACTTACCGACTTACCTGAAGCTCGATTGCATCACTGGAATTTTCCCCAATTTTTCCTCTTTTTCTTTTTCCCTTTTTCTTCCTTTGTTCCTTCTCTTTTTGGCTGAACCGGTTCGATCCGGTTCGGTTCAACCCGGTTCAGACCACCGGTTCAGTCCGGTTCGACCGGTTCAGTGCCTTGCCGACCGGTTCTCCGCCGATTTCTGTCGTCAGTGGCTCCGCTGGGTCGTCCGCATCTCAAATCTGGGGTTGGTTTCATTCAAGGCCGCCGAAAAGTGGCCGGTCCGGCTCTTCTCCCCTCGCCGTCGGTACCGATTCTGTTTCTTGACTTTTTCCGACGCTGGCCGCCGTCTTACCCGCTGGTACTGCCACAAATCAAGCCGTCTGCGCCTGGGGGATTCTTGGCTGGTGGTGGCCGGCCTCGAATCAGCATCGATCGCCAGGAATCGCCTTTCTCCCTCTCGGTTTCGCTCGGTTCCGTTTCTCTCGCCGTTCGTCACCTCTCTTCCGCCTGCCAGCGCCGACGATGGCCTCAGCTGGGTTGCTTCTCGCCTGGGCTCGCCATCGCCGGTGGTTTTCCTTCCGTCGGTGAAGGCAGAGGTCGGGCTCGGCTTCCTTTTCCCAGAAAATCGTGTTTCACGATTTTCTTCTTCTTTTTTTTTTTTACTTACTTATTTTATTTTATTTATTATTATTATTATTTTTATTATTTTTATTATTTATTTTTAATATTATTTTAATCATTAAAATAATATTAAAATCCCAAAATAACTAAAAAAACTACTATTTTATTCATTTAATCTGTAAATGAATTTCTCAGTCCGATTTTATCTTTTCGGTATATTTTTTTGATTATTTTCGAGATTATTTTTTTCGATACGAAAATTCTGATTTATTCCAATAAATTCATATCTTGATCAATTTAACCCGAAATTTAATTATTTCTTCGTTATTGATCAAGATTTATCAATCTCATATTTTTAATTAAATTTTCTTGTCCCGATTACTACCGAATTTTGATCTTTTGACCGTTTTACCCTTGCACGTGTTCGGGAATACCATTTCAATCCTTTTGCATTTTTAAATGCACTTGAAAATTTCTATTCATTCCCTTTTGCTCTTATGATAAAACCGGGCCTTACAATCTCCCCCACTTAAGAAATTTGGTCCTCCAAATTAGAACCAAGTCAAATGAGTCCGTAAATAACTCCGGGTACATCTATCGTATCATATACTGTCATCCTCAAGTGACTTTCTCCGAAGTGTAATACTACCATCATACTTAACTAGGGAGATCATCTAAAACCTCAACACTTTCTCTTTCCGTCTAATACTCGAATCGATTTCTCAACATACGTTATACTTTCATTGAGCTAAGCTGTTGAAGCTCATATCCAATCACATATATCGGGTCCGGATAATATTTCTTAAGTATCAAAAGATAGGACACATTATGGATGCCTGTTAATTCAAGTGGTAATGCCAACCTACAGGTCTTATCTCCCACTTGTCCAATATCTCCATCCGAATCTCGTTATGTCCTTAAGACAAGTAACTGCCAACAATAATTATTCACCCTCGGTGAATTCCAATGGTTTCTGTCTCTTGTCAGCATAGCTTTTATATCTGCTCTGAGGTATTCTTAATTTCTCACAAATCATCTAAACATCCTCAGAGGTTTATCTTACCAATTCGGGAATAATTTTCTATCTGTCACCCACTTTTCCTTATCCAAGTCGGGGAAACAACTCCCTACGGCCATACAATGCCTCATATAATCTCATCCCGATACTCGAGTGACAACTGTAATTATTGGCGAATTCTATTATTAACAACTGATCATCCCAAGAGCTTATAAAATCAATGGCACACGCTCTCATCACATCCTCCAGAACCTGTACAGTCCTCTCTGACTGACCATCTGTCTGAGGATGGAAGCTGTACTAACACACAATCGGGTTCCCATAGCTTCCTAAAAAAAAATTCCCCAGAAGTGGGAAGTGAAGCGGGAATCCCTATCTAATATCATGCTCACTGGAACGCTACATAATGTTTCACGATCTTTCTGTACACACAAATCCGCCTACACACTCTGAATATCTAGGGATTCTATAACCAGAAGGTGGGTAGACTAGTCAATCTATCGACTATCACCCAGATAGCCTCGTGATTCATCTGGGTCCTCTGTAACCCATCACAAAATTCATGGTAACTTGTTCTCTTTTTGTGTCAATATAGGTAGAGGCTGCAATAACTCTGCAAACTTCTAGTACTCTACCTTACTCTGTTGACATACGAGACACTTCTCCACAATCTCTATAATGTCTCTTTTCATATCTGACTACCAATACCTTATTTTCAAAAATTTTGATATATTTATTATTTCTAGGATGCACTGTATATCCCGAAGTGTGAGCTTCTGACAATAACATTATTTTATCAACTATGGTCATGGGGAGTACTTATACTATCTGAACCTCTGTGAATCATCATCACACACTGTGAACTCTATCACTATACCCTTCTGAATCTAACCCAAACTATTGACACCATGCCGATCATCACGCTAAGCCTGGAAATTTCGATTACACAAATTCGGTTCTAACCTTAGGCTAGCTGTCACAAAATCACTGTCATCATCAGAAGGGATTCACATCACTACTGAGGCTCACAACTGCTCTAGCAGCTCACGCTCCCTGACCATCATATGTGTTACCATCCCAAGGCTCTTTCTGCTCAAGGCATTAGCCATTACATTAGCCTTTCCTGGGTGGTACAATGTTCACAATCATAATCTTTAGAAGCTCTAACCCTCTTGGTTATCTCATATTCTCCTCTTTCTGTGAAAATAAATACTCGGGGCTTTTACGATCACTGCATACCCGAAATTTCTCATAGTATAAATGGTGGCGCCATACTTTCAGTGTAATCGCTACGGCTACCAACTCTAAATCATGGGTCGGATAGTTTCTGTCATGGTCCTTGAACTATCTGGATCCATAAACGACTATCTTCCCATTTTACATCAATACAATGCCCAATCCTTATTCTGAGGTATTCATACACACTGAAACCTCTTGAGCTGTTGGTTATGGTGAGAATACTTACGGCGGTCAGTTTATACCTCAATATACCAAAACTCACAGAAGCCATTTTCATACTTATCATACCACTCATATGGAATCGTTTCCCGAATGAGACGTGTCAACTGAGTAGTCCATTTTAAGAAATTCTCAACAATTCATCTATAAAATAGTTTCCTATTGCTATTCATTCTCTTCCCTGGACTTCGAATACATCGAAATATCATCGTTAAAGATGACAACCAATTGGTCTAGGTAAGATTTAAATACCTTATCGTAGTTGAGTTCCACTAAATATTTCAATCACCTTTATCCTTGACCTATGTACGCATAAACGTATAATGTCATTTTGAAATCGCTTCCTTTCAAGATACAACCCACGTCATTTCCTTTTTCTTATATTAACGGCTTTTCTAAAATTTTAATTTTTAAACCTTCATGATTAATCGAATCCTATATATTTCTTTATCGTACCAGCAAAGGTACCCAATTTTTAAATGCATATATTACGACTATCGATTTCAATTTATAGGTTATGTGTGTGCTTATCGACGTTGTCAAGTCTTCAAGCATGGAATATTTTGAAATACCTTTATTAACCCTCAGACTTGACCACAATTACTTTACATATTAGTCCATGTGGTCACAGTTCATATCTACTACATATCGCTTAATCTAATTTACTTTACATATCGCTACTCCTCTTTCATTACTTGTCAAACTTAGAATACACTTTTCAGTGATGTTTTCACCCATATTTTCAACTTACAATCTCTATACCCATATTCAGTTAGTGAAAATCATCTAACCATCATCATCACCGTGCCTAAGGGTACAGGCTTCACATCTTTCACTAACTTATAAGCAACTGAAGGCGGTATGAATAAATGCGTGGCACCAAGATAAATTAAATTAATTACTTCATTATTCACAACCAGTGTGGTATCTTCCACCACGTCACATGAAACATCAGTAATGTCCTGGTCTAAGGCATACTCTCGCCCTTGTCCAACATCTTATTTCCGTGGTAACTACCACATATCTTACATTGTTCACACTGCTACTCTGTTATACTGTTACGTAGCAGGTCGGGGTCCTTAAATCACAATACCCCTCAAAATATTGAAATTAAATATACTGAGGTTTATCAATCAACTTACCCCGTGATTTATCAACTCTAATCTTTTACCAAACTACTTTTTCCTCGTTCTGACATCTCTGTCATCCACTATTCTCTTTTGTCTCTATTTCGACATTTCGGCCCTTACTACCATTTCCAATCTCAGAGGCATGCAACTCATGATCTTATTCACACAACTGTAGTCTGTGCACTGCCTCGGTATAGGTAGTGATATCTAACGGGCTAATCAGACTCTTATTGACAATCTGAGCCCTTTCCTGAACTTTCAGACATCTCGACTCTCACTGTTTATAGTGTCAGAGTCATATTTGCCCAGAAATATAAACTGAGTTTCATACTCGTTAATCAACTAGTTCCTCTGGGTCAGAGTAAATAATTTCATCTGAAATTTCCTTTAAGTAGTGTCCGAGATATTCTGTCACCGAAATACATATAGAATTATTTCTCATGTCCATTCTGGATGTCTAATTCTTAATATGGGTCAAGCGAACTTCCACCAATGTTCGGACTCACCCTCAAATCACATACATACTCTAAGCAATTAGATCACAAAATATTCTCCACACTCCGCTCCAACCTCGCGAAGCGTATCTTAATACTGTACGATCTCTCTGTCGGACTTTGTCCGATCTTTCTGTTGGATTCTGTGAGGCATGCTCAACATAAGCCTCCACGTCAATCTCATCTCAAATCTCATGTGGCGACTCAGTACGACTCTCAGGCCTACCTCTACGGCCTCGAGCTCGTGTAATCGCCCTTATACCATAACGGCTACCAGTTAATGAGTCTATTCTTGCATTCAAAATCAAATTCTTAGCTGCACTTCCATCTCGATATACACAATTGTATCTAAACAATGCACAGTACATGGGGGTGTAAACTTCCTTAACCACTAACACCGACTCATATCAGGCCAACTCAAGCTCTGATACCAAAACCTGTCACGACCCAAATTACCTAAAAATCAGAGTAAATTTTTCACTTTTTCATTTATTATTTAATTCTTACCTTTCTCTGATCGTGACCATCCTACAACACAGTTGGGCTATGATTCGGTGTTAGTCACCTCTCACCTATTTACCATTTCATTTCAATAATCACATTTATATATCAGAGTTTATTATTCTTTGACTTTAAATAAATACATACCCAATGGTATTAATAACTCTACATCCCCAACATTATATCTGTTTACAGTACTGTGCATTACATATTTAGATACAAAACCAGACAAATGTGTATACCTGTCTCTGATGGGAAGCAGTAGATACCAAGCATGCAAGTCCTCAGCCGCTCAATAACTATTACAAGTGCTCTGAAAAGATGGGAATATAAGGGGGGTGAGAAAACCACACACTCAATAAGGCAATTATGCAAGTAAGTAGATAGCCCCACTATCTATATGCTTATAAGGCCATGCCCTTAAATCCATTTCTTTTCATTAAAATCATCAAGCACAAAGTCATGCAAACATCAATGACTTAGTTTATAAAACTGTTTGTGCATATATAAATCATACTACTTATGCATCAAAGCATTTTATGTGACATCATTAAATCATAATAAGCATGAATTTAATCAAGATCATGCAGTCTTTCATGTCATGTAAGACAAATCATGGATTTCAAATGAAAGCATGGAAAACATCTTCATGCTAATGCATTTAAATCAATTCAATAAAACTGCAGTAAAACTAACCCTTCCGGGTCAATCATCTCATAAAACAATTCATTTAAAATTCATTATAAAACTTCGGTTATAAAACCACCCTTCTTTCAGGGTCACAAATCATAAAATCGTCAAATCGGGTGTAAGACCCCGTATATGTATAATGGTAATGTGTGTAATTGGATCAAATAATATGAATGGACTTGTAATGTAAAGTATGATTGATGTAAGTCCATGGATTCAATGTACGTATGTGTAATATGAATTTTAGCGTACATACAAGTTTCATTGAGTATGAATATGAAGAAATGAGTTCTGGCAAGTGATGGATGTGATCGAAACTCAAGATGAGTAGTGTGGTAAAATGGAATGGAGTTATGCTTCCATTTGGTTTTATGTAGCATACCTTTGAACATACAATGAATGCACACAAGTTTCAATGTGCATAAGGTATGAATGGATGCCATTTTCAAGTTATAAAGGTGGATGGATGAGAAAATGGCCATGACAATCGATTAAGGATGTGTTGGTATGAGTTGCAGCAAGGAAACTGCAGGAAATCTGGAAAACATGAGGGCCAGATCGATCTCATAGGATGAGAGATCGATCTGGAAGAGCCAGAATGCTCTTATTTGGGCAAAAGAATAGAGCAGATCGATCTCCAATGGAGCCAGATCGATCTCCCAAGCATTCTGTAGTGAAAAGATCGATCCCCAAGCACCCAGATCGATCTCCTTAGCTTTCTGTTTGGGAGCAGATCGATCTCATGCTTCAACAGATCGATCTCATGCCTCGACAGATCGATCTCATGTTTCAACAGATCGATCTCAGGCTTAAAAATGTCGTGAAAAAGAGGGATTTTAAGGGACCAGATCGATCTCCTCTTGGACCAGATCGATCTCCTCAAGCTATTTCTATATAAGGAGGGCTGAAAATATGGAAATCTCGGAAAAACATATTAATCTCCCATTTTCAACCCAAAAACCTAACTTTCCCTCTCTAAAATCAGCCATTTTCAGTGAGATTTGGAGAGAGATCATTAGAGGCAAAGTTGTTCCTATCAAAGAGAAGAACAACATAGTGAGAGGGCATTTTTCCCATTTTTGGAATTGAAGGAGTTAAGAGCATTACCATTTGGAGCAAGAAGAAAAAATCATATTTGGTAAGATTCTAACACTCCAATCCAAATACATTGTCCATTTAATTGATTTTGGAGTTGTTTGGTATGAGTATTGATGGATAAATTACCTAGGAATGTAGTGGAATTGGTGTGACCTAGAAATCAAAAATGGGTATAATATGAGAATATGTGGGATTGAATGAGCTTATGATTTATGGCATGCTAAAGTTGTTATTGGGGTAATGTTTATGATTTTAGATGGTTAGATGGAATTACATAGCGAGTTGGAGGAATTGTGAAAATGGGTATGTATATGATTGATAAATGCCATAGTGAGGGGATTCATGGAATATGAACACTATGAGCTTAATGTCGATTTAATATCGATTTTGAATAAGTTAATAGGCCTAAGAAGATCCATAGACTCGAGTTATGGATAAAGTAATGAAACGAGGCCTCACAAGCATTAATAGAAAACTATAGGTCGAATTGACTATAGTGAACGCACGATGTCATATTATATGCATCGAATATAATGCGGGATACGATTTTGTGCAGTCCCGAAGAGTTCGTTGAAGACGAATCGAACCGTACGAGTAAGCAGCTTAAGGAAGTGGAATCACGCATCGCGATTCCAGGTAAGAGAATTTTGTGAGTATATAGAGGTAGCTGCTCGTACTTTGAACTTGTGGGTGAATATCGGATGTTTTATGAAGTGCATGGTTGCTCAAATAAATTATTGATGGTATTCGTGAATGATGAGGAGTATATGCGTGGTTTTGGATTTGAAGTAGATTTTATGAAATGGGATAGTAAGGCTAATAATTGCATAAATCTACTGTTTTGATGCTTTTCAAAATGAAATTGCTTGGTTTTAAGCAAGCTAGTAGTTGGGTCGGCCAGTATTGTATGGTTGTTGTGGAAAAGCATTTGTGAGTGCTAAACCCAATTTTCGGGATTGTTTGATTGTGTATAAGCCGCCTATCGTAATTGTATGACATAAATCGCGCTAGAGCCTCGCTCGCATTGGATTTCTATGTTTTCATTTGTATGAAACGTGCTGGAGCTTAGCTCGCACCTTGATTTGGAAACTATGATGATGTTTATAAACCGTACTGGAGCTTTGCTCTTACGTGGCTTTTGAGTGGTTGTCTTATGAGTATAACCGTACTAGAGCTATGCTCGTACGTGTCTTTTTATGAGAGGATGCATGAGTCGTGCTAGAGCTTTGCTCGCACAAGTTTGCACATTGTGATACGTATAAGGTTGTGAAAGATGGTAAGATCCTTAAGCCCTACATCCTTAAGCCAACATCCTTAAGCCCAAAGAGGCGGGGAGGCTCTGTTAGGCGGGGAGGCTCTGTTCGGTGGGGAGGCTCTCTTACGGTGGGATCTTTAAGCCAACATCCTTAAGCCCTGGAGGGGTGGGGAGGCTCTGTTAGGCGGGGAGGCTCTCCTACATGGGTATGGTAAGATCCTTAAGCCCTACATCCTTAAGCCAACATCCTTAAGCCCAAGAGGTGGGGAGGCTCTGTTAGGTGGGGAGGCTCTGTTCGGTGGGGAGGCTCTCTTACGGAAGGATCCTTAAGCCCTACATCCTTAAGCCCAAGAGGCGGGGAGGCTCTGTTAGGTGGGGAGGCTCTGTTCGGCAGGGAGGCTCTCCTTCACGGATATGGAAAACTCTTGGTATGGGGTAGATAAGACCTAGGAATGGCAACCCCAATCACGATATGAGTTGCGGAGTACGCTGTACCGTGTATATCACATGGAGTACGATGTACCGCATGATGGTTATGTGATGAGAAAGTCTGGCGAGGGATAATCCATCTTCGTGCCAGCATGATACCCCGCACACCTGGATGCGTGTGGTCTGGGATGATTTATGATGTAATGGTTCACATAGGAACTTTTGATATAGTGACCTAGATTTATACACATGCGTGAATTGTGGAACGAAAATGTGGTTGTGATTGTGAGTTGATTTGGTGGTGTTTATGATGTTGGTTTAAAAAGGAGGTTTCTTAATGAATTGCCCTTTTTATGAAATTAAATGAGATCGAGCATGAGATGATTTATACATGATGTTTTTACCATGTTTTGTATGCCAATGGACATGATTTTGATACATGATATATGTATATATGTACATTCACATGGCATAGTTTTATTCCTCATGCTCCTACTATAAATGATTTATGCATAACACTATCAGCATGTAGATAGAGTAGTTATCTACCATGCTTGCATTATTGCCTTACTGAGCGTGTGGTTGCTCATCCCACTCTATTTTCCCCCTACAGAGTGTGCATAGTAGCCCAGTAAGGACTGAGGCGTGGTATTTTGGACTCCGCTGCATCTCCATCGCTAAGAGGTATATACACAGTGATTCTTTTTGTATCTAAACAATGTAAAAGCACAGTATTCTTTTGAGTTGTAATTATGGGGGATGTAGATGTCAGTAAAACATGTATTCGTATAAGTACACGATTAAATGCACATGTATGACATCGTTTTAATTAATTGAGAATGAATGAGATGTGGTGTTTATTATTGGCTCACAGCCCAACAGTGTGTGGTGAGTTTAGTTCACGACCGGGTAAGGTAACAGTAAAACGCGAAAAATTTTTAGTGATTTTCGATTAAAGAGAATGGAATTTGGTCGTGACAGAGATTGGTATCAGAGCTGTGTTGGCCTGATGTGAGTCATTAATAAAATGTAGGAAAGTACATCCCCATAGTACTGTGCTTTTGTTTAGATATAACTGTGTATACCGTGATGGATTGACCTTAATGAATTATAATAATACAGGAAGTTAGGCACTATGCCAGTTACACGCCAAGGTAGAGGGGTGAGAGCACGTGCTAGAGGTCGTAGAGGTAGGCCTGAGAGCCGTGCAGAGCCACAGACTGAGCAGGCTCCACAGAACCCTGCTGGGACTGCAGAGGATACTGAGGTTCGCTTCGCTGATTAGAACGGAGTATTGAGAATTTGGTGGAGATAGACGAGGTCCCGCAGCACAGCCTACTACTGAACAGGCAGCTGCAGAGGCGGAGAGACCTCATGCTGCTGAGACAGCTACAGTTACACCACCTCCAGCCCAGGATATAGCTTCTCCTATCGCTCCACAGCAGAGCGGTAGTGATTTGGGTTATGACTGCGACTTGAGCAGGTTGCGAGAGTTTCAAGCGCTGAAACCCCCAGTGTTTAGAGGGGTGAAAGACCCAGTGATTACGGAGGATTGGGTGTATGAGATGGAGAAACTATATAGGTTTTTCCGATGCACTTCAGCTAAAAAGGTAGCCTTTGCCGTGTTTATGTTGAAAGGCGAGGCCGAGCATTGGTGGAGGTCCACCGAGGTTATTTTGAGGGCCAGACACTCTGAGATCTCGTGGGAGATATTTCTAGAGGCCTTCAGGAGACAGTACATTCCAGCTATCGCACAGAGGAAATTGCGGATGGAATTTATGAATTTGGTTCAGGGGAATCGGACTGTGGACGAGTATGAGTCCAAGTTTATGTCATTGGGGAGATATGACCCTGACACGATGGGTAGTGAGACCCGAAAGATTCAAAAGTTCACGGATGATTGAGATTGGCCATCCGGACTAAGTTAGCTCCCTTTGACATCTTGACTTATGAGGAGGCTGTACATAAGGCTCAGTTGTGTGAGCAAGACTTTGAACGAAATGCCTCCGAGCTTGGGAGAATCAACGTTGGAAAGGACAGAGACCGGAAGAGATCCGGGAGGGATAGATTGGCCAGGAAAGGAGGCCCAAGGTATTTTGAGAAGAGACCTAAGATTGAGGAGGTACGGGAGAGAGCTGCTAGACCTCCCGTATACCCAGCCTTGACTGCGCCAAGGGGCATGACTATTGGAGGACCACGGCCTACTACTAATCAGTGTAGGAGATGTGGGAGATTTCATGGGAATAGGCCCTGTCTGATGACCCCTATGGTGTGTTATAGATGCGAAAGACCAGGACATATAGCTAAGTATTGTCCCGAGAAGATGGAGATTTCCCCACAGAAGGGCAAGGAGCTTGAGGGAGCTCCAGTTGAGACAGCAGCCCCGAGGAGGAGGGCTACAGCTGAGGAAAAAGGGAAACAGGCTGTGGGTGTGAGCAGAGGAAGAGTACATGCACTGGACCAGGACACTGCAGACTCATCGACGGATGTGATTAAAGGTACCATCCAAATCTTTGATTTAGAAGCATTGGTATTATTTGATCCTAGTGCCACGCATTCTTTCATATCACCTTCCTTTGCACATAAATTGTTGAAATATGTGAAGCCAACATTGTTGGATAAAATGTTGATGATTTCCACACCCATGAATGATAGTCAATTAACTGAGCATGTATGTAGAGATTGTAAGTTAAAGATAGAGGGGAAGGAAATGATAGCCAATCTGATTTTATTGAATATGAATGATTTTGATGTAATTTTGGGAATGGATTGGTTGGCTACCAATCATGTTGTGATGGATTGTCAAGCCAAAACATTGATGTTTTCAGGATTAGACAATCTTATTGTAAATTTTGATGAAAAGAAATGATATGAAACTTGTATAATTGTGGTAAATAAAAGAGTATAATTTTAAATGCATATTGCTTGAGAGATAAATTATTTGTTTATGATAAATATTGAATGTGGAGTGATGGTTTATGTTACTAACGATGGAGAGGATAATGTGAAGGGTTCATTGCCTATGTGGTCGATATAGATGAGGCACACTTGGAATTGAGGGACATACCCGTAATTGCGGATTACCCTGATGTCTTTTCGGACGAATTACCAGGACTACCACCTGAAAGGGAAATGGAATTTTGCATTGAATTAGTGCCTGGTACAGAGCCGATATCGAAACCACCCTATAGAATGGCTCCGATAGAGTTAGAAGAGCTAAAGAAGCAGCTGCAAGAGTTGCTGGAGAAGGGGTTTATTAGACCGAGTGTCTCACCTTGGGGAGCACCGGTTCTATTTGTAAGGAAGAAGGATGGAAGCCTCCGACTGTGTATAGATTATCGGTTGTTGAATAAGGCCACCATTAAGAACAAGTACCCCCTTCCAAGAATCGATGATTTGTTGGATCAGCTCCAGGGAGCCGAAGTATTTCTAAGATAGATCTGCGGTCAGGGTATCATCAGTTGAGGATCAGGAGTGGAGATGTACCCAAGACAGCATTTCGTACCCGTTATGGCCACTACGAGTTTTTGGTGATGCCATTCGGACTGACGAATGCTCCCGCAGCATTTATGGCATTGATGAATGATATATTCAAGCCATACCTGGACAAGTTTGTGATAGTGTTTATCGATGACATTTTGGTGTATTCCAAGTCCAGGGAAGATCATGAGGAGCACTTGAGAATAGTTCTGCAGACCCTCCGAGAGAGAGAATTGTATGCCAAACTCAGCAAGTGTAACTTTTGGTTGGAACAGGTCTCATTTCTGGGGCATGTTGTGTCAAAGGATGGGGTATCGGTGGATCCATCCAAGATAGAGGCAGTTGTACAGTGGGAACAGCCCAAGACAGTAACTGAGATCAGGAGTTTTCTGGGATTGGCAGGATATTATCGGAGATTTGTAGAGGGTTTCTCCAGACTAGCTGCTCCGTTGACACGCCTCACGCGTAAAGATGTTAAGTTTGTGTGGGATGAGGCATGTGAGAGGAGTTTTGAGGAGCTTAAGCGTCGATTGACGACTGCTCCAGTTCTCACCATTCCTACCAGCTCAGGAGGATTCTCGGTGTATACGGATGCATCACACCAGGGACTGGGCTGTGTGCTTATGCAGGATGGGAAGGTAGTTGCCTATGGATCTAGACAGTTGAAAGATCATGAGAGGAACTACCCGACACATGATTTGGAGTTGGCGGCTGTAGTATTTGCTTTGAAAATATGGCGCCACTATCTCTATGGTGAGAAATTTCAGGTGTTCACAGATCATAAGAGCCTTAAGTACCTGTTCTCGCAGAAAGAGCTGAATATGAGACAGAGGAGATGGCTCAAACTCCTGAAAGACTATGATTGTGAAATCATGTACCACCCAGGTAAGGCAAATGTAGTTTCCGATGCTTTGAGTAGAAAGAGCCTTGGGTTGGTGTCTTATATGATGATACGGGAACATGAATTGCTAGAACACTTTGCGAACCTCAGTTTAGATGTAACCCCACCTGGATCGGAGAGACTTGAGATCATGGCTAGTTTGAGACTAGAGCCAGAGTTGATTGGCCGTATTCGGCAAGCCCAGCAGAGCGATCGACGGTGTATCGATTGGCTGAGGCAGATACAGACAGGTATGGGTATTGATTTTGAGCAGAGTGCTGATGGCTTATTGAGGTTCAGAGGCAGAGTATGCGTTCCCAGGGATCCTAAGATCAGGAGAACGATTTTATCCGAGGCTCACTCATCGAAGTATACGATACATCCGGGAAGTACCAAGATGTATCAAAACCTTCGGAAGGTTTATTGGTGGTCTGGAATGAAGAGAGACATTGCTAAATATGTCGCTAAGTGTCTCGTTTGTCAGCAAGTGAAGGTAGAGCATCAGAAGCCTGCAGGATTATTGCAGCCTCTACCAATACCGACATGAAAGTGGGAGCATGTCACCATGGATTTTGTGATGGGGTTACCGAGGACCCGTAGAGGTCATGATGCCATATGGGTTATTGTGGACTGGTTGACTAAGTCCACCCATTTCTTGGCTATGAGAGCTACCGATACACTGAGTCAGTTGGCGAACCTGTATATTCGAGAGATAGTACGGCTACATGGTGTACCAGTGAGCGTTGTTTCTGATAGGGATGCCCGCTTCACTTCCTATTTTTGGGAACATTTTCAGGAAGCGCTGGGGACCCGATTGAGTTTTAGCACCGCTTTTCATCCTCAGACAGATGGGCAGTCAGAGAGGACTATACAGACCCTCGAGGATATGTTGAGAGCGTGTGTGCTGGATTTTAGAGGCTCCTGGGATGACCACCTGCAGTTAGCCGAGTTCGCTTATAATAATAGCTATCATGCGAGTATCGGGATGGCACCCTATGAGGCATTGTACGAGCGTAGATGCCGTTCCCCCATTGGATAGGAAGAAGTTGGTGACAGACAGATTTTTGCTCCGGACTTAGTACAGCAGGCATCTGAGGATGTCCAGTTGATATGTGAGAGATTACGGACAGCTCAGAGCCGACAAAAGAGTTATGCTGACAAGAGACGAAGACCACTGGAGTTTGATGAGGGTGAGTCGGTGTTTCTGAGGGTATCACCATCGAAGGGTATTATGAGATTTGGTAAGAAGGGCAAGCTGAGCCCTAGATATATCGGACCCTTCGAGATTTTGGAGAGAGTGGGAGATAGGGCGTATAGGTTGGCATTGCCACCGGACTTGGCAAATGTCCACAACGTCTTCCACGTCTCGATACTTCAGAAGTATCACCCAGACCCGGCACACGTGATAAGATATGAGCAGTTGGAGCTCCATGAGAGTATGACGTATGTTGAGAAGCCGGTTCGGATATTGGACAGAAAAGAGAAAGTGTTGTGGAATAAGACAATTCCCTTGGTGAAAGTTCTTTGGCAACACCACACGGCGGAAGAGGCCACGTGGGAATTAGAGAACTTGATACGGGAGAAGTACCCCCAACTGTTTGAAGAGTGACTTGGTTCTAATTTGGAGGACCAAATTCCTTGAAGGAGGGGAGAATGTAAGACCCCGTATATGTATAATGGTAATGTGTGTAATTGGATCAAATAATATGAATGGACTTGTAATGTAAAGTATGATTGATGTAAGTCCATGGATTCAATGTATGTATGTGTAATATGAATTGTAGCGTACATACAAGTTTCATTGAGTATGAATATGAAGAAATGAGTTCTGGCAAGTGATGGATGTGATCGAAACTCAAGATGAGTAGTGTGGCAAAATGGAATGGAGTTATGCTTCCATTTGGTTTTATGTAGCATACCTTTGAACATACAATGAATGCACACAAGTTTCAATGTGCATAAGGTATGAATGGATGCCATTTTCAAGTTATAAAGGTGGATGGATGAGAAAATGGCCATGGCAATCGATTAAGGATGTGTTGGTATGAGTTGCAGCAAGGAAACTGCAGGAAATCTGGAAAACATGAGGGCCAGATCGATCTCATAGGATGAGAGATCGATCTGGAAGAGCCAGAATGCTCTTATTTGGGCAAAAGAATAGAGCAGATCGATCTCCAATGGAGCCAGATCGATCTCCCAAGCATTCTGTAGTGAAAAGATCGATCCCCAAGCACCCAGATCGATCTCCTTAGCTCTCTTTTTGGGAGCAGATCGATCTCATGCTTCGACAGATCGATCTCATGCCTCGACAGATCGATCTCATGTTTCAACAGATCGATCTCAGGCTTAAAAATGTCGTGAAAAAGAGGGATTTTAAGGGACCAGATCAATCTCCTCTTGGACCAGATCGATCTCCTCAAGCTATTTCTATATAAGGAGGGCTGAAAATCTGGAAATCTCAGAAAAACATATTAATCTCCCATTTTCAACCCAAAAACCTAACTTTCCCTCTCTAAAATCAGCCATTTTCAGTGAGATTTGGAGAGAGATCATTAGAGGCAAAGTTGTTCCTATCAAAGTGAAGAACAACATAGTGAGAGGGCATTTTCCCATTTTTGGAATTGAAGGAGTTAAGAGCATTACCATTTGGAGCAAGAAGAAAAAATCATATTTGGTAAGATTCTAACACTCCAATCCAAATACATTGTCCATTTAATTGATTTTGGAGTTGTTTGGTATGAGTATTGATGGATAAATTACCTAGGAATGTAGTGGAATTGGTGTGACCTAGAAATCAAAAATGGGTATAATATGAGAATATGTGGGATTGAATGAGCTTATGATTTATGGCATGCTAAAGTTGTTATTGGGGTAATGTTTATGATTTTAGATGGTTAGATGGAATTACATAGCGAGTTGGAGGAATTGTGAAAATGGGTATGTATATGATTGATAAATGCCATAGTGAGGGGATTCATGGAATATGAACACTATGAGATTAATGTCGATTTAATATCGATTTTGAATAAGTTAATAGGCCTAAGAAGATCCATAGACTCGAGTTATGGATAAAGTAATGAAACGAGGCCTCACAAGCATTAATAGAAAACTATAGGTCGAATTGACTATAGTGAATGCACGATGTCATATTATATGGATCGAATATAATGCGGGATACGATTTTGTGCAGTCCCGAAGAGTTCGTTGAAGACGAATCGAACCGTACGAGTAAGCAGCTTAAGGAAGTGGAATCACGCATCGCGATTCCAGGTAAGGGAATTTTGTGAGTATATAGAGGTAGCTGCTCGTACTTTGAACTTGTGGGTGAATATCGGGTGTTTTATGAAGTGCATGGTTGCTCAAATAAATGATTGATGGTATTCGTGAATGATGAGGAGTATATGCGTGGTTTTGGATTTGAAGTGGATTTTATGAAATGGGATAGTAAGGCTAATAATTGCATAAATCTAATGTTTTGATGCTTTTCAAAACGAAATTGCTTGGTTTTAAGCAAGCTAGTAGATGGGTCGGCTTGTATTGTATGGTTGTTGTGGAAAAGCATTTGTGAGTGCTAAACCCGATTTCTGGGATTGTTTGATTGTGTATGAGCCGCCTATCGTAATTGTATGACATAAATCGCACTAGAGCCTCGCTCGCGGTGGATTTCTATGTTTTCATTTGTATGAAACGTGCTGGAGCTTAGCTCGCACCTTGATTTGGAAACTATGATGATGTTTATAAACCGTACTGGAGCTTTGCTCGTACGTGGCTTTTAAGTGGTTGTCTTATGAGTATAACCGTACTAGAGCTATGCTCGTACGCGTCTCTTTATGAGAGGATGCATGAGTCCTGCTAGAGCTTTGCTCGCACAAGTTTGCACATTGTGATACGTATAAGGTTGTGAAAGATGGTAAGATCCTTAAGCCCTACATCCTTAAGCCAACATTCTTAAGCCCAAAGAGGCGGGGAGGCTCTGTTAGGCGGGGAGGCTCTGTTCGGTGGGGAGGCTCTCTTACGGTGGGATCCTTAAGCCAACATCCTTAAGCCCCGGAGGGGTGGGGAGGCTCTGTTAGGCGGGGAGGCTCTCCTACATGTGTATGGTAAGATCCTTAAGCCCTACATCCTTAAGCCAACATCCTTAAGCGCAAGAGGCGGGGAGGCTCTGTTAGGTGGGGAGGCTCTGTTCGGTGGGGAGGCTCTCTTACGGAAGGATCCTTAAGCCCTACATCCTTAAGCCAACATCCTTAAGCCCAAGAGGCGGGGAGGCTCTGTTAGGTGGGGAGGCTCTGTTCGGCAGGGAGGCTCTCCTTCACGGATATGGAAAACTCTTGGTATGGGGTAGATAAGACCTAGGAATGGCACCCCCAATCACGATATGAGTTGCGGAGTACGCTGTACCGTGTATATCACATGGAGTACGATGTACCGCATGATGGTTATGTGATGAGAAAGTCTGGCGAGGGATAATCCATCTTCGTGCCAGCATGATACCCCGCACACCTGGATGCGTGTGGTCTGGGATGATTTATGATGTAATGGTTCACATAGGCACTTTTGATATAGTGACCTAGATTTATACACATGCGTGAATTGTGGAACGAAAATGTGGTTGTGATTGTGAGTTGATTTGGTGGTGTTTATGATGTTGGTTTAAAAAGGAGGTTTCTTAATGAATTGCCCTTTTTATGAAATTAAATGAGATCGAGCATGAGATGATTTATACATGATGTTTTTACCATGTTTTGTATGCCAATGGACATGATTTTGATACATGATATATGTATATATGTACATTCACATGGCATAGTTTTATTCCTCATGCTCCTACTATAAATGATTTATGCATAACACTATCAGCATGTAGATAGAGTAGTTATCACCATGCTTGCATTATTGCCTTACTGAGCGTGTGGTTGCTCATCCCACTCTATTTTCCCCCCTACAGAGCGTGCATAGCAGCCCAGTAAGGACTGAGGCGTGGTATTTTGGACTCCGCTGCATCTCCATCGCTAGAGGTATATACACAGTGATTCTTTTTGTATCTAAACAATGTAAAAGCACAGTATTCTTTTGAGTTGTAATTATGGGGGATGTAGATGTCAGTAAAACATGTACTCGTATAAGTACACGATTAAATGCACATGTATGACATCGTTTTAATTAATTGAGAATGAATGAGATGTGGTGTTTATTATTGGCTCACAGCCCAACAGTGTGTGGTGAGTTTAGTTCACGACCGGGTAAGGTAACAGTAAAACGCATAAAATTTTCAGTGATTTTCGGTTAAAGAGAATGGAATTGGGTCGTGACATCGGGGGCCTGACCCCTCCTTCGGGTCTACCCTGGTCTAACAAACCACAAGTTGTATCATGTGAGACAAACAGCTGATTATATCAATAACATCGAGGACTATGACCATATCCTAGTGATCCCTAGCAACACGGCATCTAGTGTGCGGGGTATCACACCTGAAACGGGAGGTGGGTTGTCCTACCCGCCAGAACAGCATAACACCAGGATTGCGAGGGTAAGGCTTGCTGCCTCGTGACTAATGCCACTCCACTCCAACAATCCCCACGGTACAGCGTACTCCGCGTGACATACACGGTACAACGTACTTCGTGAACCCAAGCTCAGTCAGGGGTGCCTGTAATAGGTCTTATCCACCCATATCATCTCACTGTGACACACAGTCTACAAGAGGCTCCAACACGACTATATGTATGTAATATAAATTCCTGTGCGAGTGAAGCTCTAGCACGACTCCATGCATATTCATGATACCAAAAAACCTCGTGCGAGCGAAGCTCTAGCACGGTTTCATAAAAATCAGTAAAATCTGCATACGAGCAGCGCTCCAGTACGACTTAAACTGATTATAATTTCAAGTAAAATCCATGTACGAGCAATGCTTTAGTACGGATATGTATATAACTCAGTGAAAACCTCGTACGAGAAAAACTCCAGTATGACATTCAAATGAATTATGAAAACCATGTAAAACTTTGTGCGAGCAATGCTCCAGCACAAATGAATGCTTAAGTAAATAAAATCTCGTGCGAGTTATACTCCAGCACGGCTTTATGCATAATTAAATCAAATCTCGTGCGAGTTACACTCCAGCACGGCTTTTATGCAATTATTATATCAAAAATGGATGCGAGCTAGGCTCCAGCACCTCTCATGCATGTCAATCATAAAAACTAGTACGAACAATCATTCCAGCACCATTTCATGCATACCACGTCAAAACAAGTCAAAACATGTTAAAACAGAGTGCGAGCTAGGCTCCAGCAGCTCTCATGCATATCAAATCGTAAAATCAGTGCGAACAACCGCTCTAGCACATTTTATGCATATGATGTCACACAAATCGGTGCGAGCAACCGCTCAAGCACATTTATGCACACTCACAAACGCAGATATAGTGTGACTTATATGCCAACACTATCTGTTTCCATATAAAATTGATAGTTGGCCGTTTTCCAAAGAAATTTCATTTAAATATTAATAACACCTACGTAGTGTTATCTTGTGAAATTTATGCAATTACTGGCCAATCTATCGATTTACTTTGCTTAAAAACCAATAAAATCCTTAATTTAGAAATTTCCTTAAATCATGCATTTCATGCATGTTATGCTTTCACCATCCTTAGGTGAACTTCCCTCAATAGGGGTAAAATAGTCTTTTCGCCTATTTCGATCCTTAAAATAATTTAAACCACTTTTAGGATCATTATACATAATCAAGGTATACATACATATTCAGTGTATAGAAAAACTATTAAAATACGCGTAGCTACCTCTAGCTACTCACACAATTCCCTTACCTCAGTTTTCTGTACAGTCTGACCTTTCCACTGATGACTCGTCTCGCAATCCGATTTGCTTCCAATCTCATCTCTGGAACTGGGGATACACATTTATCAGGTCAAATACAATACATTTAATTGTATTTCATATTTTCTGGGCTTAATTTAAATCATTGGGCCCGTTTACCCATATTGGGCCCGATTGCACCTTAATGGGCCTTAATCATCCTTAAGCCCATTTACCACAATTTATCGAGGCCTATTGGGCTCATTGGGCCCATCAATATTTATTTAGCCTCGTTCTAAGCTCTCAAATAGCTTAATTAATTATTTACGACAATTTATCTAATTTTTCAGAATTTAATTCATTTATGTGGAAATTAAATTCGTAATTTATGCGATAAATATCAATCACGCATAACGATGCAAAATTATCATAAATAAGAGTTACTTACCCGTGATTCCATGATAGTACGCGAATCGAGGTTGTCTTGAGTCCTTGTTGGATGCCAATTGTCGAGCTACACAATTTAATATTTTTTCGGGTAAATTTCCAGTCGGATATTAATCTAATTAAATATTCCAAAATTTAAATCGGTCAATTCAACTACTTACCGACTTACCCGAAGCTCGATTGCATCACTTGAATTTTTTCCAATTTTTTCTCTTTTTCTTTTTCCCTTTTTCTTCCTTTTTTCCTTCTCTTTTTAGCTGAACCGGTTCGGTTCAACCTGGTTCAGACCGTCGGTTCAGTTCGGTTCGACTGGTTCAGTGCCTTACCGGTCGATTCTCCGTCGATTTTCGCTGTCAGTGGCTCTTTTGGGTCATCCGCATCTCAGATCTGGGGTTGGTTTCGTTCAAGGCCGCCGGAAAGCGGCTGGTCCGACTCTTCTCACCTCGCTGTCGGTACCGATTCTGTTTCTTGCTGTTTTCCGGCGCTGGCCGCCATCTTACCCGCTGGTACTGCCACAAATCGAGCCGCCTGCGCCTTGGGAATGCTTGGCTGGTGGTGGCCGGCCTCGAATCGACACAGGTCACCGGGAATCTCCTTTCTCCCTCTCGGTTTCGCTCGGATCCGTTTCTCTCGCCATTCGCCGCCTCTCTTCTGCCTACCAGCGCCGACGATGGCCTCAGCTGGGTTGCCTCTCGCCTGGGCTCGCCATCGCCGGTGGTTTTTCGTCCGTCGGTGAAGGCAGAGGTCGGGCTCGACTTCCTTTTCCCAGAAAATCGTGTTTCACGATTTTCATCTCTTTTTTTTTACTTACTTATTTTATTTTATTTATTATTATTATTATTATTTTTATTATATTTTATTATTTATTTTTAATATTATTTTAATCATTAAAATAATATTAAAATCCCATAATATCTAAAAAAACTACTATTTTATTCATTTAATCTGTAAATGAATTTCTCAGTTCGATTTTGTCTTTTCGATATATTTTTTGATTATTTTTGGGATTATATTTTTCGATACGAAAATTCTGATTTATTCCAATAAATTCATATCTTGATCAATTTAACCCGAAATTTAATTATTTCTTCGTTATTGATCAAGATTTCTCAATCTCATATTTTTAATTAAATTTTCTTGTCCCGATTACTACCGAATTTTGATCTTTTGACCGTTTTGCCCTTGCACGTGTTCGGGAATACCATTTCAATCCTTTTGCATTTTTAAATGCACTCGAAAATTTCTATTCATTCCCTTTTGCTCTTATGATAAAACCGGGCCTGACATATACACATAAATATATATATTCACTCTTATATATATATATATTTATTTGTTTTCCATTTTTCCTTATCACTTGTATATTTTCTTGGTATGTACATATACTAACATACACATTTATCTTATATACATCCATATGTATATACACCAATATATATATATATATATATATGTTATTTACTTGTTTCCATAATTCAATATCACAAATATATATTCATTTGCCTACTTCTCATCATTCCCATTTTTTTTATCTAATTAAATCTACCTTATCATACTTGTAATTTGAACACATAAATATATATACATATATATCAACTATGCATATATATAAATTTACCTTTGAACTCTTTGTAGCTTAACTCTTTTCTAACACTTCTCAAGGTTTCTCGGTCTGTTCAGCACATTTCTTCCTTTCTCGTGTGCTCATTCTTGCTTCAACTAAGTTTAGTTTTGAACTTTAATGATAGCCCCAATAGTCACGACTGCCCAACCTTGTATAACCGAGATCTCTCTGTTTCAGTTCACTACAACACTGCTTCGATTTTTAATTCACTATTTTATGTCTCCTGCTAGCCTCAATGATTAGCAAAACACCTGCTAGCACAGTCCACACGCGCACACCAGCTGCAGCGCATATCTAACAGCAGCTACGTACCAGTTTTCAACACACTATAGCAATATCACGTACCTCACTCTCGCTGCCTCAATGCTTTTTGCCTCTTCGATGACACTTTCATGGCCCGAGGGAACAACCTTTGTTTTAGCTAAGCGTAATCTCCCTATTGCTACTACTCTAGCACTCGTACAGTCCCTAACTAAGGCCACAACAGCTTTCAGCTCTTAGCTCCTCCACGATCTCTCTCTCTTCTGCTTTCACCGTTCTTGCTTTCGTTTCTTCTCCTCTGCCTCTGTTTTCCAGCCCACCCCTGCTTGGTCTTCTTCCACAGTTTATCTCAATTCCCAGATTTAGGTCCACTTCAATTTCCTTTCCAGTTTTCAGTTCCTACCTCCCTTGCTCAGTTTCCTCAGCTTCCTCTCATTTTTTGACAACTTGAAAAGGAATGGAAACATAGAGGAGCTTCGGTCTTCTTCTCTTGTTCTGGTCATCTGTTTCACCCTTAAAGGCAACACCTAACAGCCACCTCAACCTGGCTCTGTCTCCCCTGTACATCAATCAACCCCTCAGCCTAATTTCCCCTAAACTCAGCTCCGTTTTCAGCCCTTCAGCACCCAAATTTCTAGTTTGTTTCGGCCGACTTCAGTGGCTAAAATCGCCGTTTCCAGCCACTACACTAGCCAAGCTCTCCTCCACTCCAACCTTTCCTTCGTTCCATCTCCTCCCTTTCCCCCTCTTTCTTTCTTTCCTCTTTTCTTCTCTTCTTCGGTTCCTGCCCAGCTCCTCTATGTTTTTCTTTGAATTTTTGTCTTCCAAATTTCTTTCCATTTCCAGGTGTGCGGGATTGGCTTCTTTTTGAAGCCAATCCGTACATCATATTATATATATATACCTTAATATTATATTATATATAAATATATATTATATTTTGTACTAACTCATATATAGTATATTAATGTATGTTTTTACATTATATTAGTATATATATATATATATATATATGTTGTTTGTTTATTATCATTATTATTATTTTTTCTTTATTTCATTTGTTTTGTTACTACCTATGTAATACATGCTACACATTACAATATATATATATATATTTGTTATATATATATCATTATTTATCCATTTAAAATTTTTTTTCTAGTATATATATATATACATATACATATATATATATATATATATATTTATATACATTTCCTTCTCATAAAATTATTCAATGACAATATTCATACCTTCCATGAAATTGTCATTATTTCAAACATGAAATATTATTGATATTTCATCATTCCTCATAAATCCGATATAAGTTTTTACATCAACAATTTTCAACTAGTAGATTAAAATTTTCCAATCCCTTCGTGCTTGCATTTGCTTTATCACTCCCTGTATTCTGGGTTCCCTATCATTCACGGGCTTCTCGGCTCCTATATTCCTCGAGCCCTACAACTAATATTCACACTTCCATTAAAATATATTATTTTCATTTTTATATAATCTAATTAAATGTAGAAAATTTGTGGGGTTTACACGACGGGAAGCAGCACCGGGGCTGGAAAAATTTGAAGCTGACCGAGGGACTAAAGAGGGGAAGTGCTCGAATGAGGGTGATGATGATGGGAAGTCTAGATCGAGAGCTAGAATGGGAAGAATATAGCCCTGTTACTGGAAATTGGAAGAGACAAGAAAAAAGGAGAAAAGGTAAAAAAATTATATAGGTAAATTTAATGTACATATATATATATATATGTATGTATATATATGTATATATGCTTGAGATATAGGCTTGTTGGTGTGAATTAAGGTGTGTGAAATGAAAATGGAAAATAAATGGGAAAGATGAGAAATAGACAATATATATATATATATTTATGTGATAATGAATAAGGAAATTAAATGATAAAATGAATGTGTGTATATACTTATGTGTTTATACAAATAGGTATATAAGATAAATGTGTGTGTTAGTATATGTACATGCAAGAATATATACATGTGACAAGGAAAAAAGAAAACAAATAATAATATATATAGGAGTATATATATATATATATTTATGTGTATATACATGTAGATGTATATAATAAATGTGTATGTTAACATTTGTATGTACAAAATATATAAATAGCAAAGAAAATATATAAACGTGCGTGTTGGCCTAGGTATGTACAATAATACGTACACACGAAGTAGTAATGAATATGTTACGATTTTAACACAATTCAGACAATTCGTATGAATAGGGTGCTAAGTATACAATTTCGGTGTATGTGATTGTAGAAAACATTAAGGGAGGTACTAGGAGGTGTCACCACTCAAATTCGAGATTTTCGTTAGATCGAGGTAAGGGGGTATAATTTAAAACGGTAATAGTTTACTTTCTGAACCATGATTAAGGAAAGTTTACAAAGATTTGAACTTGATCTTCGAACATGTTTTCTGCTTTTATTTTTTAAGAAAGAATGTGATTTCCTGAAGTTGGTCTTTCTAAATAAAAGCATGTTCTCTGAAATTGGCTTTTGAATGAGATGATTTTATTTTGATATTTTTATATACGAAAAGTATAGTATGTTTTGAGACTAAGGGCCATTTATGTTGTATGCTAACGCATGTCGACTTCGCCTATGTGGCGTCTGAACTTCGCCTATGTGGCGTCTGAACTTCGCCCTTGTGGCGTCTGAATTTCACCTTCGGGTTCTGAACGATGTATGACCTTAATCCCGTCTACAGCCTTGCCATGGCCATAGGTTCTGAATTTCACCTTCGGGTTCTGAACGCTGTATGACCTTGATCCCGTCTATAGCCTTGCCATGGCCATAGGTTCTGAATTCCCTCTCTGGAGGATGATTTAGTTATTGTCGCATGATAATTATATGGGCCAATGTAGTATCTATCTGAATTAAACTCTGTTTTCAGAATATGATTTTATAATATGTGATTTGACATATATTCCTATTTTGGAATTTTGATTATACGAAAAGTTTACGTAATATCTGTTAAGTTCATGTATTTAAAGAATTACGTTTTGAATCATGATGTTTTCGATTTTCCATAATTTTGAATGCCCTTTATATTAGTTTCAGAAAGAAATCATTATACGTATATTTATGTTTTCTACATATTTGAATCACTAAGACCATTTTAAATGCATTCTTCTTTCTGGGCTTTTTCCCGAAAACTCACCCCTCTACCTCTCAGACTATTCGCAGTGATCCATGGGTGTTACCTGCAGCGTACACGATGTAAGTTGTAAGAAAGAGCTACCCTAGGCTACTTTTTGTACACGCAGCTAAGGTATACAATGACATAGCTTTACCAGACATATTTGTATGCACAGACATATATTGGAAACTTTTGTTAGGATGTAATTTGTAAGGAAACAATGTAAAGAATATTATTTTTGGGATTAGGTTCAAGAAGATTGGTATTTAATACAAATGGATGTATTGAGTTGTAAATATGGATTTTGAAAGTATGCTTAGTAGTTGTGGATACCTAGGATTGTTGGAAAGTATACTTGGTAGTTGTGGATACCTAGGATTGTCAAAACAATTGAATTGCAGGTGGGTAGGCTCATATATAAGCCGTTATGCTGCCGAAATTTCTATCGGCCATATATTTCAAATAGGGAAATTAAATATAATTATGGATAAAGAATTAGGAAAAGTGATTCGACTCTGCACAGGAATACAACCTAAGTGAATAAGGGAATAAGTGGGTAAATTAAGTTCAAAAAAATTTTCCCCCGATTTTCAAGGGTAAGGGTCGTTACAGTTTAAGTGGTATCAAAGCGAATGTTGTCTAGTACTGTCAATGTCGAAATAATGCTAAAAATTACATCCCAATGTCTGTGCTTGTCTGGTTGTAGGTAATGTATACCTAATGGAATTAAGACTTGATCTTTGGAATTACGCGCAGGTATTAGATCACTTGTATGATGAGTGGAAGACATGGATGTCCTCGAAGGCAAGCTCAGCCACCTCTACCTCCTCCACCGCAGCCAGAGAGCCCCAATACTCGTATGGCTCAGTTTGAACAGCAGTTGGAGCAGCGTCTCAAACGAGGACTGGAATTGATAGCTGTCATGTTTACCCAACACCTAGGGGTAAACGTTTTCGATTCAGCCGGCATGGCACCATTTCCTACTCCGGTGCCGACTCCTCCACAAGCACCACCACCTCCTCCTCCATAAGTTCCTCCAGTACCTATGGCGCTTCAGCCTCCTATACAGGCCGGAAGGGAGGAGAGGGATATCGGTAGAATGAGGTATTTTCAGAAGATGAAGCCTCTAGCATTTAAGAGAAAGAACAGAGATAAGAGTAAGCGAACGGAGTTTGTGAGACAGTACTTTCAGAGAGGCCAGCCTAAGAGACAGAGGACAGATGAGTCTCGGGCTAGGATTGATAGGCCCACGGCTCCTATAGCTACCCCACAGACTACTAGAGACTTCCAGCAGTACAAGAGATTGTGCACTAGATGTGGTAATTTCCATAGTGGTGCGTGTCACTGGTCCTCAGGGAGCTGCTTTAGGTGTGGATAGAAGGGACACCTGATTAAAGATTACCTACTGAATAAGGTTCCATAGCCCTCAGAGGCACCACGGCAACCTGAGAGGTAAGCTCCCCAGAGACAAGTCCCATAGAGACAAGCTACCATAGCAGAGAAAGGCAAGAAGCCTGTCACTCATGGAAGGGTCTTTGCCTTGGACTGATATGGTGTGTAGTAATAGTGAAATCAAGGTAGGAGATAGGATCATATTAGCAAATATAATCTTGTTGAACATATATGGCTTTGATGTAATTTTGGGTATGGATTGGCTAGCCACCAACCGTGTAAGTTTAGACAGCTACTCTAAGATTGTAACCTTCTCCTTACCTAGTAAGTTTGATGTATGCTTTGCAGTTAAGGAATAAATTTTATGATTTTGACTATTGATGAGAATTTTTTATGAACGTGTTGATGTGAAGGTTATATTGCATTTATCTCCGATACTAGTCGGGAATGTCCAAGTATTCAGGACATATATGTGGTATGCAAGTTTTTGGATGTGTTTCCTAAGGAACTACCAGGACTACCACTGGAGAGAGAGTTGGAATTCACTATAGATTTGGCATCAGAGACTCAGCCAATTTTGAAGTCTCCTTACCAAATGAACTTTGTGGATCTTAAGGAATTGAAAAAGGAGTTACAAGAATTGTTAGATAAAGGAAGTTCAGAAACTCATAGGAGATATTGGGATATTTGGTCAAGCTAAGATGACTCCATTTGAAATTTTTTTGAGGAAGCAGTGCGTAAGGCGCAATTATGATAAAATGAATTGTATATTTCTAAAGTCACTAAGAAATCTACAAGGAAAATAGTGACAATGAAAGAGCATAGTCACTATACTGGAAGAATGAATCAGGGAACTAACGGTATAAATAAGACTCTAAAGGTCGCACTGCTTACATGATTAATAAAGATAGGGCGTGTTCAGAGTATAGAAACATCCCTGAAAACAGGGAAAGTTTTCTGACACTTGATCAAATGATTTATCAAATTACCCCTAAACTAAAAAGAGAAGTTCTAAAGTTGATTTAGCAGGTGGTATCGAATTAATTACTCAAACCACTGTACTGAGTGACTTTGCTTGGATTAGAAATGCTGAGAGAGAAATTATAAGAACTATATGAAGGGGAGATTTTTGGACCGAGTGACCCACTTTGGAGTGTACTAGTGTTAAATTTTAAGGAGACTCGGAGTCTCTTGGGTCACAGTGTATTAAGAATGGGTGTAAGTAGGATTTCTCAAATAGAGGTTACATGTTAATGGGAAAGATTCAAACTATTATGAAGATTCAAAGTTTGAGATATAAGGAAACTTTGGAATATGGATTACGTATTGAATCTAAGGATTGTAATTTCTATATTCTTATGTTTTGAATGTGAGACTTAATTGGAATAAGGAAAGAATTTTGCTATAGTTGATGTACGAAATGAGACAAGCTTTGAAATGAGATAAATCTTGAATATACGAGTCATATTGGAATAAGAGATGTATGTAAGGTACAAATATCTTCGGTATGTGAAGTGATTTGGATCAAGGGATATAAATCAAGAATAAGTTCTCATTAAGGATAAATGGGAAATTGTGATAAGTTTGGTGTCTCAAACGATGATGCCCTACGACAAAGGATGTTAAAGGAGTCCATTGTTCTCGGTACACCATGCACCCGAAAAGCACTAAGATGTTCCATGATTTATGGAAGGTGCATTGATGGGTCGGTATGAAAAGAGATGTAGCTGAGTTTGTGGCCAAGTATTTGATTTACTAACAGATTAAGATCGAACGCTAAAGACCAGCGAGGTTACTTAAGTCTCTTCTAGTGCCTACTTGGAAATGGGGGCACATTACTATGGATTTCATAATGGGATTGCCAAGGACTCGAAAGGGGCATGATACAATCTGAGTGATCGTAGACAGATGGACCCGAATGAATTTGGAGGACCAAATTCTTTTAAGGTGGGGAGAATGTAAACCCCACAAATTTCCTACATTTAATTAGATTATATAAAAATGGAAATGATATATTTTAAGGGAAGTGTGAATATTCGTTGTAGGGCTCGAGGAATATAGGAGCCGAGAAGCCCGTGAATGACAGGGAACCCAAAAATATCGGATGTGATGAAGCAAATGCAAGCATGGAGGGATCGAAAATAAATTTGATGTAAAAAAAACTTATATCGAGATTTATGAGGAAGGATGAAATATCAATAATACTTCATTTTCGAAATGATGAAAATTTCATGGAAGGCATGAATATTGTCATTAGGTGATTTTATAACAAAAAAAGAAAGAAAATGTATATATATACATAGGTATAATATATATACTAGACAAATTTAAAATGGATAAATGATATATATATATATAACAAATATATATATATTGTAATGTATAATGTATAAAATATTTAAAATAAAATGGAAACAATAATAATAAACAAGTAAATAATGTATATATATTAATATAATGTATAAACATATATTCATATAATATATATGTGTTAATATAAAATATAATATATATAATATATAGTAATAAAATGGTGTATGGAATTGGCTTCAAAGAGAAGCCAATCCCGCACCTGGAAAAGGAAAAATTAGGAAGACCAAATTCAAAGAAAACAGAGTGGAGATAGGTGGGAAACGAAGAGGAGAAAGAAGAGAAAGAAAGAGCTGCTGGCCGAGGAAGAAGAAGAGAAGAGGAGAAAGACTGATCGACCGGGAGAGGGAGAAAGAAAGGAAGACCGAGGCTGGAAAAATAGGAGCAAACCGAGGCTGACCGATCTGAAGGAAGAAGCTGACTGAAAACGGAACTGAAAACTGGAATACAGCAGCAAACCGAGAGGAAGAAAAATAAATTGAAGTAGACCCGAGAGAGAAGGAAAGGAAGGGAAAGAAGAAGAAAGCCGAGGGAGTTGCTGCTGGAGGTGAAACCGAGAGGAAGGGGAGATTGAGGGAAAGCAGACCGAGAGAAGGGGAAGAACAAACCGAGGAAGAGGACCAAGCAGAAAACTGAAGCTGGAACTGAGAGCCACGGACTGAAGAAAATAAACAGAACCGAGGAAGACCTACGTGAAGGCTGGAACAGAACTGAAACAAACCAAAGCTGAAGCTGAAGCTAGAAATGAGACCTCGAGGCAGGGGAGGAGAAGAAGAAAACGAGGAAGAAGGAGAGGAAGACCGACGGGAAGCAGCACCGGTGCTAGAAAAATTTGAAGCTAGCTGAGGGGCTGAAGAGGGGAAGTGCCGAATGAGGGTGATGATGATGGGAGGCCTAGACCAAAAGCTAGAATAGGAAGAAGATAGCCCTGTTACTGGAAATTGGAAGAGACAAGAAAAAATGACAAAAGGTAAAAAAATTATATAGGTAAATTTAGTGTACATATATTTATGTATGTATATATGTATATATGCTTGAGATATAGGCTTGTTGGTGTGAATTAAAGTGTGTGAAATGAAAATGGAAAATAAATGGGAAAGATGAGAAATAGACAATATATATATATATATTTATGTGATAATGAATAAGGAAATTAAATGATAAAATGAATGTGTGTATATACTTAGGTGTATATACAAATAGGTATATAAGATAAATGTGTGTTTTAGTATATGTACATACAAGAATATATACGTGTGTCAAGGAAAAATGAAAACAAATAATAATATATATATAGGAGTATATATATATTTATGTGCATATACATGTAGATGTATATAATAAATGTGTATGTTAACATTTGTATGTACAAAATATATAAATAGCAAAGAAAATATATAAACGTGCGTGTTGGCCTAGGTATGTACAATAATACATACACACGAAGTGGTAATGAATAGGTTACGATTTTAACGCAATTCGGACAATTCGCATGAATAGGGTGCTAAGTATACAATTTCGGTGTATGTGATTGTAGAAGGCATTAAGGGAGGTACTAAGAGGCGTCACCACTCGAATTTGAGATTTTCGATAGATCAAGGTAAGGAGGTATAATTTAAAACGGTAATAGTTTACTTTCTGAACCATGATTAAGGAAAGTTTACAAAGATTTGAACTTGATCTTCGAACATGTTTTTTGCTTTTATTTTTCGAGAAAGAATGTGATTTCCTGAAGTTGGTCTTTGTAAATAACAGCATGTTCTCTGAAATTGTCTTTTGAATGAGATGATTTTATTTCAATATTTTTATATATGAAAACTATAGTATGTTTTGAGACTAAGGGCCATTTATGTTGTATGCTAACGCATGTCGACTTCGCCTGTGTGGCGTCTGAACTTCGCTTGTGTGGCGTCTGAACTTCGCCCTTGTGGCGTCTGAATTTCACGTTCGGGTTCTGAACGCTGTATGACCTTAATCCCATCTACAGCCTTGCCATGGCCATAAGTTCTGAATTTCACCTTCAGGTTCTGAACACTGTATGACCTTGATCTCGTCTACAGCCTAGCCATGGCCATAGGTTCTAAATTCCCTCTTCGGAGTATGATTTGGTTATTGCCGCATGATAATTATATAGGCCAATGTAGTCTCTATCTGAATTAAATTCTGTTTTCAGAATATGATTTTATAATATGTGATTTGATATATATTCCTGTTTTGGAATTCTGATTATACGAAAAGTTTACGTAATATCTGTTAAGTTCATGTACTTAAAGAATTACGTTTTGAATCATGATGTTTTCGATTTTCCTTAATTTTGAATGCCCTTTATATTAGTTTCAGAAAGAAATCATTATACGTATATTTATGTTTTCTACATATTTGAATCACTAAGACTGTTTTAAATGCATTCTTCTTACTGGGCTTTTTCCCGGAAGCTCACCCCTCTACCTCTCAGACTATTTGCAGTGATTCATGGGCATTACCTGCCGCGTACACGACGTAGGCTGTAGGAAAGAGCTACCATAGGCTACTTTTTATACATGTAGCTAAGGTATAAAATGACATTCCTTTACCAGACATATTTGTATACACAGACATATATTGGAAACTTTTGTTGGGATGTATTTTGTAAAGAAACGATGTAAAGAATATTATTTTTAGGATTAGGTTTAAGAAGATTGGTATTCAATACAAATGGATGTATTGAGTTGTAAATATGGATTTGGAAAGTATGCTTGGTAGTTATGGATACCTAGGATTGTTGGAAAGCATACTTGGTAGTTGTGGATATCTAGGATTGTCAAAACAATTGAATTGCAGGTGGGTAGGCTCATATATAAGCCGTTATGCTGCTGAAATTTGTATCGGCCATAAATGTCAAATAGGGAAATTAAATATAATTACGGATAAAGAATTAGGAAAAATGATTCGACTCTACATAGGAATACAACCTAAGTAAATAAGGGAATAAGTGTGTAAATTAAGTTCAAAAAAAAATTTTCCCCGATTTTCAAGAGTCAAGGGTCGTTATAGGAAGGCTGGTGAACCGAGAAAAAAGAGAGCAAAGAGGCTGAGGTCCTCGACTGCTACCAATTGGGAAGGGACCCGAGCAGTGATACAGGTAGAGAACAGAGGAGAACAAATGATAGAGGGCACTTGGGAACAAAAACAGAATGATGAGGAGAAGAGGACACTGAGGAGAGGAATAGAAAGGAGGTTTAGGGGGGAAACAGTACAAAAAAAACCTAGAAACAGAACAAAAGAAGAGAAGTAGAAATAGATATGCAAACGAAGTTGTAGAAGGGACTGCCGACGATCATAAGGGGACTGGAAGCCAAGAGTTGGATGAGAGAATGAGACCCGAACCATGAACCAAAGAGCTGAAGTAGAGGAATATTGATGACCGTGTCCTGGAGTGTGAGGAAACCAAAGACTTAGCTAAAGCAGTAGGCGGACAGGGGAGACTCCTCGGCAATGGTGGTTTTGGTGAAAGCTTGGAACGGAGCCGGTTGTGGGGAAGAGGACGAGGGAGACATGATGAGGGTGAGTACCGAGGGTTGCGGCACCGGGAAGGATCGAGGTACACGGAGGAAGACGATGAACAGTGATTGGCGTGGAAAAGAAGAGAAGAAGAAAAGTGGCGGGAAAGGAGAAAGCAAATTCAAAAAAAAAAAGATGAATATTAAAAAAAAGATGAATAGTAAAAAAAAGGAAAAGGTGGTTATTTTTTTGGAATTATATTTATATATAAGGATATATATAAATAGAGCCACATGGAAAATAGAATAAGAGGCATCGAGGAAATCGAGAAAACTTAAGGGAAATGTGAACGAAAGTATTTATTCAAAATTTTCGGTGAAAGTCGGGAGGGCCGAGCTCGTCGACTCGCAAAGTCGAAGCAATCAATGATTACAAACAGACACCGAGGTAAGGAATTTACGCAAGTTTTAGAGATAACTATACGTATTTTACGAATTTCAAGTATATTGTCCCTAGGTAAGCAAGGTTACAATTTTGACGCATCGTAAGTAATTCGAATAAATAGGATACTAAGAAATATAACTTTCGATGTAGGAGAATCGTAGAAGGATTTAAGGGAGATACTTGGAGGCGTCACTACTCGAACTGTAATTTTTGATAAATCGAGGTAAGGGGGTGTAATTTAAAACGGTAATAGTTTACTTTCTGAACCATGATTAAGGAAAACTTATAAAGATTTGAATTATGATTTTCGAGCATGTTTTCTGCTTTTATTTTCTGAGTAAGAACGTGATTTTCTGAATTTGACTTCTGAATAAGAGCATGTCCTTTGAAAATTATCTTTTGAATCAGATGGTTATATTTCGATGTTTTTATATATGAAAACTATAGTATGTTTTGAGACTAAGGGCCACTTATGTTGTATGCTAACGCTTATCATGCTCGCCTTTGTGGCGTCTGAACTTTGCCTGTGTGGCATCTGAACTTTGCCTGTGTGGCGTCTGAACTTCCCCTGCATGGCGTATGAACTTCGCCTGTGTGGCGTCTGAACTTCGCCTTTGTGGCGTATGAATTCCACCTTTAGGTGTCTGAACACTGTACGACCTTGATCACGTCTACAACCCTACCATGGCCATAGGTTCTGAATTCCCTCTACGGAGGATGATTTTTTTATTGTCGCATGATAGTTATATGGGCCAGTGTAGTCTCTATCTGAACTAAACTCTGTTTTCAGATTTGACTCTGTGATATGTGATTTATAAGCAAATATGTTTTTGAAATTCCGAATATATGAAAGGTTATGTGATAACTGTCAGTTCAAGTACTTAAAGAATTACGTTTTGATTGATGATGTTTTCGATTCCTTAAATTCAGAGTTCTTTTATATTGTTGTAGAAAGAAGTCTTTTTACGTATTATTATGTTTTTATGTATAATTTAATCCCTATGATCATTTTAAATGCACTTTCTTACAGGGCTTTTTCCCGAAATCTCACCCCTTCACCTCTCAGATCTTTGCAGTGAATTACAGTTAATAAATGCTGCGTAGACGACGTAGGCTAGTAGATATGAGCTTCCCCAGACTACCTTTTGTACATGCGTAAGGTATACATTCTTATCTCTTTACCAGACTATTTGTATGCATAGACACCTATTGAAAGTAATGTGTCAGGATGAAACTTGTATAAGAATAAATGAAATGGAATATTTTTAATGATTGACACTAAACACGAATACAGCCTAAGTGAATAAAGGATTAAGTTGCAAGTCGAAGTTTCAAAAAAAATTACCCTGAATTTTTATAGGTCACGGGTCGTTACATGCACCAAGCACGGCTCATTGCATGTCTCATAAAATCAGTGCGAGTGATGCTCCAGCACTCTTATAAAATCAAGGAAAATCTCGTGCGAGCAAAGCTCCAACACGCGTTTCTTAAAATCTCATAAGATCTAGTGCGAGCTAAGCTCCAGCACTCTGTCAAAATCATGTAAAACTAGTGCGAGCTAGGCTCCAGCACTGTATCATAAAAATTAAGTGAAAATCTGGTGGGAGTTAGACTCCAGTACCCTGTCACAAAAATCATATGAAAATCTGGTGCAAGTTAGACTCCAGCACCTATGCATGTAAAACTCTAGTACGAGCCTTTACTCCAGCACTAATGTCACGACCCAATACTACCAAAATCAGTACAAATATTTCTCTTTTGGAAAATCTTTCTTACCTCCTCATGACAAATCCCTCTAAACAGGTTGGGCTGTGAATCAATATTGATATACCCTTTTTAACCATTAAAATATCACACGTACATATATATATATATATATACTGACATCAATCATATTATAATAGAGTGGTCGGTATGTTTATACATCACATGATTCTATATTTACATCCCCAAATATTTCTTCATATGCAATATTGTGCTGTAAGCATACTAATACAAAATTCTATACATGGTGTATACCTAAAAGTCAATGGGAATCACAAAAATCAGCTATGCCGTCTACTCTCTACACCTGCTATCTCTATGGTGGAAACACTGAAAGTGGGTGGAAAATGAAAGGGTGAACTCCACATGCTCAGTAATGCAATAATACAAACGGGTAGATACCTATACTATCTACATGCTGATAGGAAATCAGGATATATGTGAGCATGAGGTAAAAACAATGATATGCCATAATATCATCTGTTCTAAAACAGGAAATCGACATATAAAACATGGAATGATTCTCATGTGAAAACATCTCATGCTCAAAAGGATCGATACGTTTTAAAACACCATATCTGGGTTAAATATGATACACTCAAGGAATTAAATCCATTTCAACAAAATACTTTATTTTAAAATTTCCGTTATAAAATCACCCTTCTCACAGGGTTACAAATCATGAAAGTTTCATCAAAATTCCTCTGTGGGAAATCAAATCTAAATCAGATTCATAAGAAAATAGAGGCCTAACCCCTCCCTTGAGTCTACCAGATTTATCAAAACCTAATGATTTATCATGTGAGTTATCATGTGAGACATGTAAGCGACTGTATCGATAACATTTAGGACTATGGCCATAACCTCACGATCCCTGGCACACGGATCCTAGTGTGTGGGGTGTCACAACTGAAACAAGAGGTGGGTCGGTCCTACCCGCCAGAACAGCATAATATCAGGATTACGAGGGCAAGACTTGCTGTCTTGTGGCTAATGCCACTCCACTCCAACAATCCCTACGGTACAACATACTCCATGTGATATACATGGTACAACGTACTCCATAGAAATCAATGAAATCTGTGTACGAGCAGCGCTCCAGTATGACTTAAAATAATTATAAATGCAATCATAATTCACATACGAGTATTGCACTAGTACGAATATGTATAAAAACTCAATGAAAACCTCGTACGAGAAAAAACTCCAATACGGTAGTCATATGAAATAAATCTGTAAAATAGTGCGAGTAAGGCTCCAGCACTCTGTGTATGAGTTAAAATATAAAATCCAGTGTGAGCAGTGCTCAAGCACGATTACAACTCATATAACACTGATAGGTGGCTTAATTATATTAAAACATGTTAAATAAATATCAATTGGCACCTAACCTGTACCGTTTTCACTTAAAACATGAAAATAATAGCCAACATATCCATAAATTGCTTGAATTAAAGCAATATCATCATGAAAACATTAAAATCATGAATTTCATGCAATTTCATAGCCTTACTACCCTTTTTGAAATTTTCCTAACTGGGGGCAAAATAGTCATGTCACTATTTCAATATTTTTTCGCAAAAATTATTATTTTGTTTTCGGGTAGCCTAATGAATTTAACGTAATGTAAATCCCCTCGAAACTACGTACAACTACCTCTAAGTGCTCATAAAATTTCCTTACATGGAATCACGCGTGAGCTTATCCCGACTCGGCCGTACCAGGTCTCTCAATCCAATTCGCTCGTCTACGGAACTGCATATAACCACATATGGGTTCAATTCAAATATACTGATCAGTATTTCACTCTTACTGATCGAATCTAAAGCTCTGGGCCCGTTTTACTCTATTAGGCCCGATGCACTTTAATGGGCCTCGACCCCTTTTTCAACCCGTTTCCACTTTTTAAATCCATTCTTCAGGTTTACTGGGCTCATTTAGCTTATCAATAATCATCGGGCTTCGTTCCAACCTCATTGGATAGCCCGGATACTATTTACGATAAATACTTTGACATTTCGAGTAAAATTCCTTTTATGCATAATTAATCCGTAAATCCGTAAAATAATCTGAACTCTGCATTAAAGGACTCATATTATCGTAATTAAAATGTACATACCCAATATGATGCGGGGTATGAAAATCGGAGCTAAATCGGCTCTCATTCGGGTTTTGTAGTAACACTGCACAATTATATAAATTCGGGTCATTTTCCATAAATAAAATATTAAATTGAATTCCCGAGATTTATCCGCAGGTAAATCTCAACCCTTGGTCACTTAACTGAATCTCGAGTTGTCCCCGGGTACTTTTCTTTCCTTTTTCCCCTTTCTTTCTTTTCTTTTTCTTTTTCTTTTACTTTTTCTTTTACTTTTTCTTTTTCCTTTTTCTCCTTCTCGGCTACGGCGCCGTTTTGGGCCTTTCAACGTTGCCGGCGATTCCGGCCTTCTCGTCGGCCGCCACTGGGCTCAAAAGGACCGCCTCGGCCAGGGGAATGCTTAGCTGGGTTAAACCGGTGCTGGAACGTCGTGGTTCACTGGGACCGACGCGATTTCTCCTCGGATCTTTCGTTCGTCGATTCGTCAGAAATAGGGGCCGTCGGCGCGCGTTACCGGTACTGTTAGGTTCGTCGGGCTTTGCTCTACCTTCTCTGACCATCAGCTGGGCTCGTCGGCCGCTGGTGGCTTGTCTAGGGTATCGGGTTTCCTCGGGTGTTCGCGGGTCAGCTATCGATTTTCTTTCTGCGTTTTCTCTCTCTTCAATTTTCAAAATTTCGTTTTTGTTTTTATTATTATTAATTAATTAATTTTATTATATTTTAATCCATTAAAATATATTAAAAATCCCAAAAATATCTTTAAAATTATTATTTAATTCATTTAATCAATAAATGAATTTATCGGTCTATTTTCATCTTTTTGGGTATATTTTTCGATTATTTTCAGGATAATTTTCGAATTAAAAATCCCGATTAATTCTAAATTAAGTCCGATTAATTCCCATAAATTCCAATAAATTTATATCTAGATCAATTGGACTCGAAATTAACTATTTTCCTCGTTATTGATCCAGATTTCGTAAATTCCATATTTTAATGAAAATTACTTATCAAATTTATACCGAATTTTGGTCTTTTGACCATTTTACCCTTACACGTGTTCGAGACCAAATTAAATCGACTTTCTTTCATAAATCCACAATCTTTTCCCTATTTTAAATTCCTTATTTTCGATTTTACGTACATTATTTCATTTCATACACATTTATCAGATCCGAATCAACCATCTTATGAATACATTAACATATAATAATGTCATACATTATGGAAATCATAAGGAATATCATACAAAGATGTGGATCTCACAACTAATGCATGCATCACACAAATCAAAACTCGTGCAAGCTGAGCTCTAACACGTCACACTTTCATAAAATCACGTAGGCGGCTCTGTTATCTCAAAACAATTTCCACAAGAAATCACATTGTTTAAAATATGCAATTCAGTGCATTTTTATTTAAAAGTTAGCTAGCCTACCCATGCATGTGTCAAAACACCTCAAAAACGAGCAGGACGTCATGACCCAATACTTACAAAAATCAGTACAAATTTTTCGCTTTTGGAAAATCTTTCTTACTTCCTCGTGACATATTCCTCTTAACAGGTCGGGCTGTGAATCAATATCGATATACCCTTTTTAACCATTAAAATATCACACGTAATATATATATAATCACATCAATCATATTATACTAGAGTGGTCGGTATGTTTTATACAACACATGATTTTATATGTACATCCCCATATATTCTTTCATATACAATACTGTGTTGTAAGCATACTAATACAAAATTCTGTACGTGGTGTATACCTGACAGTCGGTGGGAATCACAAATAATTAGCTATGTCGTCTAATCTCTACACCCGTTATCTCTATGGTGGAAACACTGAAAGTGGGTGGAAAATGAAAGGGTGAGCTCCACATGCTCAGTAAGGCAATAATACAAACGGGTAGATAGCTATACTATCTACATGCTGATAAGAAATCAGGATATATGTGAGCATGAGGTAAAAATAATGATATGCCATATATACAATATCATCTGTTCTAAAACAGGAAATCGGCATATTAAAAACACGGAATAATTTTCTTGTGAAAACATCTCATACTCAATGAATCAACACGTTATAAAATACCCCATCTGGGTCAAAATATGATACACTCACAATTCAAAATCCATTTCAACAAAATTTTTTATTTTCAAATCTCCGTTGTAAAATCACCCTTCTCACAGGGTTACAAATCAATGAAAGTTTCAAAAATCCCTCCATGGGAATAATCAAATCTCAATTGAAATCATAAGAAAATCGGGGCTTGACCCCTCCCTCGGGTCTACCCTGGTCTATCAAGACCAATAGTTATATCATGTGAGACATGTAAGCGACTATATCGGTAATATCCAGGACTATGGCCATAACCTCGTGATCCCTGACACATGGGTCCTAGTGTGCAGGGTATCACACCTGAAACGGGAGTAGGGTCATCCTACCCGCCAGAACAGCATAATATCAGGATTACGAGGGCAAGACTTGCTGTCTCGTGGCTAATGCCACTCCACTCCAACAATCCCACGGTACAGCGTACTCCGTGTGACATACACGGTACAACGTACTCCGTGAACCTAAGCTCAATCAGGGGTGCCTGTAATAGGTTTTATCCACCCATGTCAAGTATGTCTCAGTATGTACGTATGAGCATATCATCTCATTATGACACACAGTCAACAGGAGGCTCCAACATGGCATATGCATGTCATATAAATTCCTGTGCAAGCGAAGCTCTAGCACGGCTCCATGCATATTCATGATATCTGAAAACCTCATGCGAGCGAAGCTCTAGCACAGTTTCATAAAAATCCATAAAAATCTAAGTACAAGCAGCGCTCCAGTATAACTTAAACTGATTATAAATTTAATTCAAATCCACGTACGAGCATTGCTCCAGTACAGATAGGTATTAAAACTCAGTGAAAACCTCATACGAGAAAAACTTCAGTATGGTAGTCATATGGAATAAATCTATAAAATAGTGCGAGCAAGGCTCCAGCACTCTGTGTATGAGTTAAAATATAAAATCCAGTGCGAGCAGTGCTCAAGCACAGTTTCAACTCATATAACATTGATAGGTGGCTCAATTTTATCAAAACATGTTAAATAAATATAAATTGGCACCTAACTTGTGCCTTTTCACTTAAAACATGAAAATAATAACCAAGCTATCCATAAATTGCTTGAATTAAAGCAATATCATCATGAAAACATTAAAATCATGAATTTCATGCAATTTCATAGCCTTACTACCCTTTTTGAAATTTTCCTAACTGGGGGTAAAATAGTCATTTGTCACTATTTCCATATTTTTCCATAAAAATTATTATTCTATTTTCGGGTAGCCTAATGAATTTAACGTAATGTAAATCCCCTCGAAACTACGTACAGCTACCTCTAAGTGTTCATAAAATTCCCTTACCTGGAATCACACACGAGCTTATCCCGACTCGACCGTACTAGGTCTCTCAGTCCAATTCGCTCATCTACTGAGCTGCATATAACCACATATGGGTTAAGTTCAAATATACAGATCAGTATTTTACTCTTACTGATCGAATCTAAAGTTCTGGGCCCGTTTTACTCTATTGGACCCGTTTGCACTTTAATGGGCCTCGAACACCTTTTTCAGCTCGTTTCCATTTTTTAAATCTCTTTTTCGGGTTTACTGGGCTCATTTGATTTATCAATAATCATTGGGCTTCATTCCAAACTCAGTGAATAGCCCGGATACTGTTTACGATAATTACTTTGAAATTTCGAATAAAATTCCTTTTATGTGGAATTAATCCGTAAATTTCGTAAAATAATCGAAACTCTGCATTAAAGGACTCATATTATCGTAATTAAAATGTACTTACCCAATATGGTGCGGGATACGAAAATCAGAGCTAAATCGGCTCTCGTTCGGGCTCTGTAGTGACACTGCACAATTATGCAATTTCGGGTCATTTTCCACTAAAATAATATTAAATTAAATTCTCGGGATTTATCTGCAAGTCAATCCTGACTCTCGGTCACTTACCCGAATTTCAAGTAGTCCCTGGTACACTTTCTTCCTTTTTTTTCTTTTTTTTTTCTTTTCTTTTTCCTTTTCTTTTCTTTTTTCTTTTCTCCCTTTCCTGGCTATGGTGCCGTTTTGGGCTTTTCACTGTCGCCAGTGATTTCGGCCATCTCGTCGGCCGCTAGTGGGCTCAACAGAACTGTCTCGGCCTGGGGAAGGTTCTGCGGGGTTGAATCGACGCTAAGCACCGCCGTTTGTCGGGACAGAGGCGATTTCTCCAACGATTTTCCGTCAGTCATTTCGCCGAAAATAGCTGCCGTCGGCGCGCGTTACTGGTACCGTTGGAACCGTCGGGCTTCGCTCTTCCTTTTCCGATCGGTAGCTGGGCGCGTCGGACATCGGTGGATTGTTGGGGGTTTGGGTTTAAGATGGGTTTCGCGGGTCTCGATTTTGGGTTTCTCTCTCCCCGATTCTGATTTTCGATTTTCCAATTTCCTTTTTTTATTTATTAATTCATTTATTATTATTTTAATACATTAAAATATATTAAAATAATCAAATATCCTTAAAAATATCTTAAACAAATATTAATTTATCCATTTAATCAATAAATGGATTTATCGATCTATTTTCGTCTTTTTCGATATATATTTCGATTCTTTTCGGTATAATTTTTCGAATTAAAAATCCCGATTAATTCTGAATTAATTTCGATTAATTCTCATAAATTAATATCTAGATCAATCGGACTCAAATTTAAATATTTTCCTTGGTATTGATCCAGATTTCGCAAATTCCATATTTTTATGAAAATTTCTTATCGAATTTATACAGAATTTTGGTCTTTTAACCATTTAACCCTTGCACATGTTCGAGACCAAATTAAATCAACTTTCTTTATAAATCCTCAATCTTTTCCCTATTTGCAATTCCTTATTTTTAGTCAACTCAATCAAATTCCTTAAACGAACTTGTTGCTTCCTTGTTTTCCCGATTTATCCTTATTAAATTTTACGTACGATATTTCGTTTTATCCACATTTATCAAATCTGAATCAACCATCTTATGAATCCATTAACATATAATAATGTCATACAATATGGAAATCATAAAGAATATCATACAAAAATTGCGAATCTCACAATCCCCCCCACTAAAAGAATTTGGTCCTCCAAATTAGAACCAAATCAATCGGTAAACAACTCCGGGTACTTCTCCTGTATCATGCTCTCTAGCTCCCAGGTAGCTTCCCCCGGAGTGTGATACTGCCACTGGACCTTCACCAAGGAGATCGTCTTGGATCGCAAAACCTTCTTCTTCCTATCCAAAATTCGAGCCGGTCTCTCAACATATGTCATACTGTCACTGAGCTCTAACGGCTCGTAATGAATCACATGTGACAGATCTAGATGGTACTTTCGAAGCATAGAAATGTGGAAGACACTGTGTACACCTGCCAACTCTGGTGGCAATGCCAATCTATAGGCCTTATCTCCCACTCGCTCCAGAATCTCAAAGGGTCTAATAAAACGAGGGCTCAGTTTACCTTTCTTACCAAACCTCATGATACCCTTGGAAAGAGAAACTCTCAAAAACACCGACTCACCCTCTGCAAACTCTAGTGGTTTGCGTCTCTTGTCAGCGTAACTCTTCGGTCGACTCTGAGCTGTCCACAATCTATCACATATCAATCTGACATCCTCAGTAGCCTGTTGAACCAAGTCAGGAGCAAATAACAGTCTGTCACCAATCTCTTCCTATCCAATAGGGGAACGACATCTGTGACGATACAGTGCCTCATACGGTGCCATCCCGATACTCGAGTGATAGCTGTTATTGTAGGCGAACTCAGCTAATGGCAAATGATCATCCTAGGAGCCTCCAAAATCTAGCACACACGTTCTCAACATATCCTCCAGAGTCTATATAGTCCTCTCTGACTGACCATCTGTCTGAGGATGGAAAGCGGTGCTAAATCTCAACTGGGTCCCCAACGCTTCCTGAAAGTGTTCCCAAAAATAGGAAGTGAAGCAGGCATCCCTATCAGAAACAACGCTTACTGGAATGCCATGTAGCCTGACAATCTCTCGAACATATAAGTTTGCCAACGTACTCAGAGCATCTGTAGCTCTCATAGCTAAGAAATGGGCGGACTTTGTCAGTCTATCCACAATCACCCATATGGCATCGTGACCTCTGCGGGTCCTTGGTAATCCCATCACAAAATCCATGGTGACATGCTCCCACTTCCATGTCGGTATTGGTAGAGGCTGCAATAATCCTGCAAGCTTCTGATGCTCTACCTTTACCTGCTGACAGACAAGACATCTCACAACATACTCTGCTATGTCTATCTTCATCCCAGACCACCAATAATCTCTCCGAAGATTCTAATACATCTTCGTACTCCCCGGATGTACTGTATATCACTGAGTGAGCCTTTGATAAAATCATCCTTCTGATCTCAGGATCCTCGGGAACACATATCCTACCGCGGAACCTCAGTAATCCATCAGTACTCAATACAAAATCTGTATCTGCACCTGCCTGTACCTGCCTCATCAACTAAATACATCCCTGATCACTCTGCTGAGCCTGCTGGATACGATCAATCAACTCCGGCTCCAATATCAGGCTCGTAATGATCTCAAATCTGTCAATCTCAAGGGGTGCTATGTCTAAACTGAGGCTCGCGAACTGCTCTAATAGGTCATATTCTCGAACCATCATAAATGATACCAACCCTAGGCTTTTCCTGCTCAAAGCATCAGCAACTACATTAGCCTTACCTGGATGGTATAATATCTTGCAATCATAATCCTTTAGGAGTTCGAACCATCTTCTCTGTCTCATGTTCAGCTCCTTCTGCGAGAATAAATACTTCAGACTCTTATGGTCTGTAAAGATCTGAAACTGGTCACCATATAAGTAATGGCGCCATATCTTCAGTGCAAACACTATGGCCGCCAATTCCAAATCGTGGGTCGGATAGTTCCTCTCATGATCTTTCAGCTGTCTAGATCCATAGGCAACTAACCTCCCATCCTGCATCAATACACAGCCCAGTCCCTGATTCGATGCATCTGTATATACCAAGAAACCTCCTGAGCTGGTAGGTATGGTGAGAACTGGAGTAGTGGTCAATCGACGCTTCAGCTCCTGAAAACTCCTCTCACAGGCATCATCCCACACAAACTCAACATCCTTCCGTGTGAGACGTGTCAATAGAGTAGCTAATCTGGAGAAACCCTCAACAAATCTCCTGTAGTATCCTGCCAAACCCAGAAAACTCCGAATCTCTGTGACTGTCCTAGGCCGCTCTCACTGAACAACTGCCTCTATCTTGGATAGGTCCACTGACACTGCATCCCTCGATATTACATGGCCCAGAAAAGAAATCTGCTCTAACCAGAAGTCACACTTACTGAGTTCGGCATACAACTGTCTCTCTCTAAGGGTCTGTAAAACTATCCTCAAGTGCTGCTCGTGGTCCTCCCTGGATCTAGAGTATACCAAAATATCATCGATAAACACAATCACAAACTGATCCAGGTATGGCTTGAACACATTGTTCATCAAAACCATGAATGCTGCAAGGGCATTAGTCAACCCGAATGGCATAACTAAAAACTCATAATGACTATAACGGGTCTTAAATATTGTCTTGGGCACATCCTCACTCTGTATCCTCAACTGATGATACCCAAACCTCAGATCAATCTTAGAAAAGACTTGTGCTCCCCGAAGCTGATCTAACATATCATCAATGCGTGGAAGGGGATACTTATTTTTAATGCTAGCCTTATTCAACAATCTATAATCCATACACAATCGGAGGCTGCCATCTTTCTTTCTCACAAACAAGATCGGAGCTCCCCAAGGTGATACGCTCGGTCTCACAAACCCCTTCTCAAGCCAATCCTGTAACTGCTTCCTCAGCTCCTCCAACTCAATCGGAGCCATCCTATATGGTGGTCTCGAAATCGGTTCTTTACTAGGTACTAAATCTATCCCAAACTCCATCTCTCTGACTGATGGTAATCCTGGTAAATCATCTGGAAAGACGTTAGGAAACTCCCTAACCACTGGAATATCTCTCAAATCCGATCGTACCTAGTCCGTATCAACCACATATGCGATGAATCCTTCAAAACATAAATCATAACATCAACAAAATTTATTGCTCCATTTAGAACAACCACTAATTTCATTACTTTTCAGGGAAATTTTACAACACATCTTTCAGGGGTATTAAACGTTAATGTCTTAGAAAAGTAATCTAACACAACTCGATTGGCAGCCAACCAATCCATTCCTAGTATGATATCGAAGTCTCTCATATACATCAAAATAAGGTCTGCTGACATTTCTTTTTCCTTGACTTTCAACTTATAGTCCCTGACTACATACTCTACTAGCTGACTAGTGTTTATGGGGGTAAGTATTAACAATTTACTACTCAGAGGAATAGACTTTACATACTTAGACAATTTACATGCAAATGAAGGCGATACGAATGAATGTGTGGCACCAGGATCAATCAAAACATATGCTTCTAAATAAAAGATCAGGATGGTACCTTTTGCCATATCAGACGACTGATCTGTCGTATCCTGGTCCAAAGCATGAACTTGCCCTGTACCCATCACTTGCTTCCCTTTCTCTTCAGCAGTAGCTCTCCTCCTCTGAGCAGGAACCTGAACTAGAGCTCTCTCCAGCTCCTTGCCCTTCTGTGGGATAATGTCTTGTCTCTCTGGGAAATCTCTCATCACATGCTTTGGCCTCCCACATCGATAACATACTACAGTAGTAGCTATAGGCATTTAAATCGTTTCATTTAAAACGCAGTATAAAATAACCCAAAGGGGTTAAACATCTCATAATTCAATTCCAAACTCATAAAACAATTCATTAAAATTCATTATAAAACTTCGGTTATAAAACCACCCTTCTTTCAGGGTCACGTATCATAAAATCATAAAATCGGGGGCCTGACCCCTCCCTCGAGTCTACCCTGGTCTATCGACCAATAGTTATATCATGTGAGACAAGTAAGTGACTATCAGTAATAACATAGGACTATGGCCATAACCTCGTGATCCCTAGCAACATGGTACCTAGTGTCCTGGGTATCACACCTGAAACAGGAGGTGGGTCGGTCCTACCCCGCCAGAACAGCATAACATCAGGATTGCGAGGGCAAGGCTTGCTACCTCGTGGCTAATGCCACTCCACTCCAACGATCCCCATGGTACAGCGTACTCCGAGTGACATACATGGTACAATGTACTCTGTGAACCCAAGCTCACTCAAGGGTGCCTGCAATAGGTCTTATTCACCCATATCATCTCTGTCTCAGTATGTACGTGTGAGCATATCATCTCACTGTGACACACAGTCTACAGGAGGTTCCAACACGACTATATGCATGTCATATAAATCCCTGTGCGAGCGAAGCTCTAGCACGGGTCCATGCATATTCATGATATCTGAAAACCTCGTGCGAGCGAAGCTCTAGCATGGTTTCATAAAAATCAGTAAAATCTGCGTACGAGTAGCACTCCAGTACAACTTTAAAATGAGTTATAAATCCATATAAAATCATGTGTGCAAACAATGCTCCAGCACGAATGAATGCTCAAGTAAATCAAAACTTCGTACGAGCAACGCTCCAGTACGGCTTTATGCATAAATACATCAAATCTCGTGCGAGTTACACTCCAGCACGGCTTTTATGCAATATCATATTAAAATTGGATTCGAGCTAAGATCCAGCACCTCTCATGCATGTCAAATCATTAACACTAGTGCGAGCAATCGCTCCAGCACTTTTTTATGCATATCAAGTCAAAATAAATCAAAACATGTCAAAATAGAGTGCGAGCTAGGCTCCAACACTTCTCATGCATTTCACAAGAATAAAAATCAGTGCGAGCAACCGCTCTAGCACATTTCAAGCATATGATGTCACACAAGTCGATCCGAGCAACCGCTCAAGCACATTTTATGCACACTCTCAAACACAGATATAGTGCGAGCTATGTGCCGACACTATCTGTTTCCATATAAACTTGATAGTTGGCCGTTTTCCAAAGAAATTTCATTTAAATATAAATAACACCTACGTAGTGTTATCTTGTGAAATTTATGCAATTATTGACCAATCTACCGATTTACTTTACTTAAAAACCAATAAAATTTCTTAATTCAGAAAATTCCTTAAATCATTCATTTCATGCAAGTCATGTTTTCACCATCCTTAGGTGAACTTCCCTCAATAGGGGTAAAATAGACTTTTACCTATTCCGAGTCTTTAAAATCTTTAAACCATTTTTTGGGCCTTTACACATAATCAGGGTATACATACATATTCAGTTACAGAAAAGCTATTAAAATATGCGTAGCTACCTCTAGTTACTCACACAATTCCCTTACCTCATTTTTCTATACAGTCTGACCTTTTTCACTGATATCTCGTCACGCAGTCCGATTTGCTCCGAATCCAATCTCTGGAACTGCGGATAAATGTTCATCAAGTCAAATACAATATATGTAATTGTATTTCATATTTTTTGGGCTTAATTTAAATCATTGGGTTCGTTTACCCATATTGGGACCGATTGCACCATAATGGGCCTTAATCGGCCTTAAGCCCGTTTTCTCACTTACTATTCACATTATTGAGACCTATTGGGCTCATTGGGCCCACCAGCATTTATTAAGTCTCGTTCTAAACTCTCGAATAGCTTATTTTAATATTTACGATAATTTATCCCAATTTCTAGAATTTAATTCATTTAATGCAAAAATTAAATCCGTAATTTATCTAACATGTATAACGATGCAAAATTATCGTAAATAAGGGTTACTTACCCATGATTCCATGATAGTATGCAAATCGAGGCTATCTCTAGCTCTCGGTTGATGTCAATTGTCGAACTACACAATTAAATATTTTTCTAGGTAAACTTTTAGTCGAATATTAAGCAAATTAAATATTTCAAAATTTAAATCAGTCGATTTGACCGCTTACTAACTTACCCGTAGCTCCATTGCATCACTGAAATTTTTTTCAATTTTTCCTCCTTTCTTTTTCCCCTTTTTCTCTTTCTTTTCTTTTCTTTTTAGCTGAACCGGTTCGGTCCGGTTAAACTCGGTTCGGTCTAGCAGGTTCAGTCCGGTTCGGCCCAACGATTCAGTCTGGTTCGACCGGTTCAGGCATCATTTCCCCGTTACGGCATCGTCCAACCGGTTCTTGGTGCCTCACCACCGTCGTTCGACGCACCATCGCTTGGGCTTCCATAATCGGGCCTCGGGTTGGACCAAATCAGCGTCGATGGCCGCCGATCGAAGCTTCTCTCTCGCGGCTATTCCTCCTTCAATCTGCTCTCTCCAACGTCGGTGGGGCGCGTCGTCAGTGCCTAGTGGGTCACGGGGTCGCTGGTGCCCTTTTTCGGCCCTTTGTTTGCCGCTGTGTTACCGGTGGTGGCCGTCCAGTGGTCCTTCATCCTCGTCGATCTTCTCGGTTTTGGTTTCGCGTTTTGTTTTCTCTCTCCCCGATATTTTTCTTCAGTTTTCGCTAACTTTTCCAGATTTCATTTCTTTACTTTTTTATTTAATTTATTTTTTATTTATAATTAAATTTTATTATTATTTTATTCATTAAAATAATAATAAAAATCCTAAAAATATCCCAAAAATTCATATTAAATTCATTTAATCCGTAAATGAATTTATCAGTTCGATTTTGCCTTTTTGGTATATTTTTCGATTATTTTCGGGATAATTTCCCGAGGTAAAAATTTTGATTAATTCCAATAAATTCATATCTTAATCAATTTAACCCGAAATTTAATTATTTCTTCTTCATTGATCAAGATTTCTCATTCCCATATTTTTAATTAAATTTTCTTGTCTCGATTACTTCTGAATTTTGGTCTTTTGATCGTTTTACCCTTCACGTGTTCAGGAATACCATTTAAATCCTTTTTGCATTTTTAAATGCACTCAAAAATTTCTATTCATTCCATTTGCTCTTACGATAAAAAAATTGGGTCTTACAATTATACCCTTCACAGGGGTATTTTGGCCATTTGCCCATCCAGGGCACTAAAATTCTTATCTTAAATCTAGACCCTTCAGACAATTTTAGGGAATGTAAATGATGTCGAAATTGAGTAAAGTTACCTCTAGCAGTCCGTAAAATTCCCTTACCTAGAATCACGCGCAAACTTATCTCATCTCGCCAATACCAGGTCTCTCAGTCCAAATTCGCTCCAATCAAGTCTACGGAGCTGCATATAACCACGTATTCGGGTCAATTCTAAAATACTTATCAGTAATTCACTTTTACTGATCGAATCTAAAGTATTGGGCCTGTTTTACTTTATTGGGCCCGATTGCACCTTAATGGGCCTCGACCAATTTTCAGCCCGTTTCCACTTATTAAATCCCCTCTTCGGGTCTACTGGGCTCATTTGACTTACCAATACTCATCGGGCTTCGTTTCAAACTCATTGGATAGCCGGTATATCATTTACGATAATTACGTTAAAATTCTGAATACAATGCCTTTTATGAAGAATTAATCCGTAAAATAATCTTAACTCTGCATTAAAGACTCAAATTGTCATAATTAAAATGTACTTACCCAATACAATGCGGGGTACGAAAATTAGAGCTCAATCGGCTCTCGTTCGGGCTCTATCGTCGAACTGCACCATTAGATTAATCCGGGTTAATTTTCTATCAAATATAATTTAAATAAATTTCTCGAAAATCAAATCGATCACTTTTGACCTCTTACCGACTTACCTGAAGTTCGATGTATCCTCAAAAATCTTCCTTTTTTCTTTCTTTTTCCTCTCTTTCTTGGCTGAACCGATTCGGTCTGGTTCAGCCCGGTTTAGACTGATCGGTTCAATCGATTCAGTCTGGTCCGATTTTCTTCTTCACCGTTTAGAGCTCTGCTGGTCAGTGTAACAACCCTTGACCCTTGAAAATCGGAGGATTTTTTTTTGAAACTTCGGCTTACAACTTAATCATTTATTTACTTAGGCTGTATTCCTGTTCAGTGTCAATCCTTAAAAATATTTCATTTAATTTATCCTTATACAGATTTCATCCCGACACATTATTTTCAATAAATGTTTGAGCATACAAATAGTCTGGTATAAAGAAAAGAATGTATACCTCACGCATATACAAAAGGTAGTCTGGGGAAGCTCATATCCGCCAGCCTACGTCGTCTACGCAGCATTTATTAGTTGTAATTCACTGCAGAAATCTGAGAGGTAGAGGGGTGAGCTTTTGGGGAAAAGCCCGTAAGGTAATACTCTTAAAGCAGTTCTGATATATAAAAACCTTTAGAATTGTTCATAGAACGAAACTTAATGCCATTCATAAATTGTCATTTCATGCATAATCGTTATAAAGCATGTGTGTCTTTAAAACAAATAACATGCTTAACCATTTTACAACTTTTCATAAATCATTTCGTAAACATATCATACATATTTCATAATCATTTCATAAACATCTCATGCATGTTTCATAATCATTTCATAAACATCTCATGCATGTTTCATAATCATTTCATAAACATCTTATGCATGCTTCATAATCATTTCATAAACTCTCATCATAGTCGATTTTATAATTAAAATCGAGGAGACTAGGCTATAACTAAGTCATGCGATAAGTGTCATTCTCCGTAGAGAGTCGTCATACCTATGGCCATGGTAAGTGGGCTATAGACTGGATCAAGGTCGTACAACCATTTCGTAAAATATGGGTAGTATCCATCTTACTTACTTTCACTAGCACTTAGCTAGGACACGGACACCAAAGGCACTCTCCGTGTGGGCAACATAATTGCGTGCTGCGCGGGCATGAGATACTACCAAAACATCATCATAAACCACCAGTAGCACGACATCTTCCACACAGGTCGAGTCAAGTGCTAAAGGGGCCTACGTACCGGCACCCAAGTGGTGGAGCCGGAACACCACAAGAAGTAACCATGCATGAAGCCTATAGTCTCAAAACATCTTTTCTCTTTTCGTAAATGCTTTTGAAAACGTTGAAAGTTCCATTTCAAAGCATAAATATGGGTTTTCGAGCCGTCATAAAACTTTCATGCATTTTCATAATTCGAAAGTTTATTTCCTAAAAATAGATGTTCTAGCGAACATTTTGTAAAACGAAATCATGTTTTGTAAACAGTTTCGTAAGTATGGAAGCATTAGTAAAACATTTCAAATCAAATGCTCTTTCATAAAATCATTTCTCAGTGAAACAAGAATGCAATATCAGAACTAGGTTCAATAATACCCCTTACCTTGATTTATCGGGTATCTCGAATTCGAACAGTGACGTCTCCTAGTACCTCCTTTAATCCCTTCTACAATCACCTACACCGAAATTGTAGACTTAGCACCCTATTCATGCGAATTGCGTTAAAATCGTAATTTATCGTTGCTATTGCGTGTGTACGTATTATTATATATCCTTAGGCCGACACGCATGTTTATATATTTCTTCACTATTTATATATTTGCTCCTACAAGTATTAACATATACCTTTATTATATACATCCACATGTATACGCGCATAAATATATATTTATATATATATACACTCCTATATGTATGTATATATATATATATATATATATATATATATATATATATATACTTTTATTGTTTTCATGTTTTCCTATCTCATATATATACATTCTTTGTATATACATATACTTGCACACATTCACCTTTCATACCCCCTACATGTATATGCACCTAAATAATATATATATATATATATATATATATTTATATATATATACACTCCTTTATATATATATATATATATATTATCATTGTTTTCCATTTTTCCTTATCACCTATGCATACATTTTTTTTTGTACAAATACTAGCATACCCAATTCATTATATACACCTATTTGTACATGTACCTAAATAAATAAATATACATATATATATTTAAATAATTATTCCGAAAATTAAATTGGTTCATTTGACCACTTACCGACTTACCCGGAACTCGATTACATCACCGAATTTTTCCCATTTTTTCTTTTTTCTTTCTTTCTTTTTCTGGCTGAATCGGTTCGGTCTAGTTCAGACCGATCCGGTTTAGCCCGATTCAGTCCCGATCCAACTTTCTCCCTCGTCGTTCGGGGCTTTTTCGGCCGGTTCTCCATCGGCTTCCACCTCCAGCTTGTCTGCGGGGTAGTCCGGTGCATGGATTTGGGGTCGGTTTCGCCAAAGCTCATCGAAAAGTGGCCGGTCCGGCCTCTTCTCTCCTCCGACGTCGGTACCCAATTTTTTTTCGTGCCGTTCGGTGGCGTTTCAGGCCGATCTGCGCCTGGATCGGCGTCGCAGACGTTCCCCTCTGGCTGGTGTTGGGTCGCTCCTCCTTCCCCCGGCCGTCGGTCACCTCCTTTTCCTCTTTTTCTCTCTTTCTCTCTCGGTCTCTCTCTCCCTCTCTTTTCCCTCACCGGCTGCATCTTCTTCTCCCTCTTCCGGCGTCGGTGCTGGCCTCCGCTGCTTCCTCTCGCCGGTCGCAGCCTCCAATCGGTGGGCAGAGGCTCGGCTCCCTCGCTGCCTTTGCTCCCCTCTTCATTGTTTCCTTTGCAAACAGAATCGCAACTCGCTATTCTGTTTCTATTCTTCTTTTTTTTTTACTTATTATTATTATATATATTATATATATTATATATTATTTAGTTATTTATTTATATTTATTTATTTTTTATTTTATTTATTTTATTTTATTTTTTAAATATTATATTATATTTTATTAAAATATAATATAATATATAATATACCCAAAATATTTAAATATATATATTTAAATCAATTAAATATATATATATCTTATTTATTTCTCGGGTATTTTATTATTTTATTTATTTTATATCAGACTTACAATTTTATTTCCACTTGTACGTTTTTTTTACGAACCAATTTTATAGGAAAATTTCGGGGATTTACAGTCAGTTCTTCGCCGGCTTCCGTCTCTAGCAGCTCCGCGGGGTAGTTCGATTCATGAATCTGGCCTTGGTTTCACCAACGGTGGTCGAAAAGTGGTCGGTCCGGCCTATTCTCTCTTCCAGCGTCGGTGCCTTTCTCTTTTCTCGCCATTGCCAACCCTAGCCGTCGTTTCCCAAGCCGTTTTCGCCACCGATCGCGTCGCCTGCACTTGGGGAACCATCGACTAAGGTAGGTTGGGACTAGATCGGTGCCGGCTTGCCAAATTTCTCTTCTCTCCCTCGTCGGTTTCTCCCCCTCGATTCGTCGTTCTCTGGCGATTTCACCGTACGTGGGTGTGCGGGTCGGCTTCCTGGGGTGCCTATCGCTCTTCACCATCCGCCTCCTCGCCTCGTCCGTAGGTGGTTTCGTCGAAGTCGAGGGAAACCGTTCCCTCGGTTTTGTCTTCTTCACGCTTCGTTTTTCCTTTCTTTCTCAATTTTGCGCTTTTCCATTTTATTTTATTTTATTTTTATAATTTATTATTTTATTATTTTATTCATTAAAATATTATATTTTACCAAAATATCTAATAATTATATATTTCATTATAAAATTAATTTATTTAATTTATTTAATCTATTTTTCCATTTTCCCGGTATATTTTCTCCGTATTTTTGAGATATTATCCCGAGTGACTTTTCGATAAATCTTTATAATTTCGGATCTTTATCAATTAGACTCGAAATTTGATAATTTCTCCTTCATTGATCAAGATGTCCTAAAACCCTATTTTTAATTAAAAGTTTCTTTTCGAATTTATACCGAATTTTGGTCATTTGATCGTTTTACCCTTCTACACGTTCGGGACCAATTTAGGCCGACTTTCCTTCTTGGACCCACTATAATTTCTCATTTAAAATTCGTATCTCTATCTGGACCATTCAAATCTCATAAATTTAATTTGAAATTCCTTAAATGTCCGTTTTCGAATTTTACGTATGTTCGACTACTTCATTCATATTTATATGATCAAAATCATCCATCTTATGATTCCATTAACATATAACAATATCCATACAATGTGTGAATCATAAGGAAATACGATAAAAATCGGGTCTTACATAATCTCCCCCACTTAAGAAATTTGGTCCTCCAAATTAGAACTAAGTTAGTTTGTAAATCACTCCGGATACTTCTCACATATCATATTCTTAGTCTCCAACTCCTATTTAAATTCCTCCGAAGTGTAATACTACCGAAGGACTTTTACTTAGGGAGATCATCTTAAACCTCAACACCTTCTCTTTCCTATTTCATACTCGAATCTCATTATACCTTTAGAGAGAGAAACTTCCAAACACATTGATTCACACTCAATGAATCCTCACGATCCCCGTCTCTTGTCAGCATAGCTTTTCTATTAGTTCTGAGGTGTTCTTATTCTCTCACAATCAGCTAAACACCCTCAGAGGCTTATTATACTAGATCGGGAGCAATTTTCTATCTGCCACCCACTTCTTTCTATCCATTTGGAAAAGTAACCCTTAAGGCCAAACAATGCTTCACATAATGTCATATCGATACTCGAGTGATAACTATCGCTGTGGGCAATTTAGCTAATAACAAATGATCATTCCAGGAGCTTCTAACATCAATTGCACATGTTCTCATCATATAATCCAGAACCCATACAGTCCTCTTTGACTGACCATCTGTATGAGGATGGAATGCTATGCTCACACTCAACTGGGTTCCCATGGCTTCCTGAAACATGTTCCCAAAAGTGGGAAGTGAAGCGGGAATCCCTATCTGATACAATACTCCCTGGAATGCTACCTATTGTTCCATAATCTTCTAACTTATATAAATCTGCTCACGCACTCAGAGTATCTAAGGCTTTCATAACCAAAAAGTGGGTAGACTCAATCAATCTATTGACCATCACTCAAATAGCCTCGTGATTCTTGTGGTCCTCTATAACCCATTACGATATCCATGGTACTTGCTCCCATTTCCATGTTGATGTAGGTAGAGGCTGCAATAATCCTGCAGACTTCTAGTGCTCTACCTTAATCTACTGACATATGAGACACTTCGCCACAACTCTCCAATATCTCTCCCATGCCTGACCACCAATACTCTTTTTCAAAAATTTTGATATATTTTATTTTTTAGTGAATGCACTATATATCACAATTAGTGAGCTTCTGTCATAACACTATCTCATCAACTGTGGTCCTAGAGAGCACTTATACTGTCTCTGAACCTCAGTAAGCCATCATCGCTCACTGTGAACTCTGTCACTATACCCTTTTGAATCTGACCCACATTATCGACACCCTGCCGATCATCACGTTAAGCCTGTCAAATTCGATCACTCAAATTTGGTTCTAATCTCAGGCTAGCTGTCACACAATCACTGTCATCATCAGAAGGGATCACATCACTACTGAGGCTCACAACTGCTCTAGCAGCTCACACTCCCTGACCATCATAAGTGATACCATCCCTAGGCTCTTTCTGCTCAAAGCATTAGCCATTATATTGGCCATTTCCTGGGTGGTACAATATCTCACAATCATAATCTTTTAGAAGCTCAAACCCTCTTTGCTATTTCATATTCATTTCTTTTTATGAAAACAGATACTTGAGACTTTTATGATTAGTGCATACCTGGAATTTTTACTGTAAAAATAGTGGCACCATACCATCAGTGTATTACTATGGCTACCAACTTTAAATCATGGGCCGGATAGTCCTTTCATGGTCCTTGAACTATCTGGATCCATACTTGACTATCATCTCATTTTTTTTCAACACATAGCCTAATCTTGGTTTCAAGACATTCATGTACCCTGAGAAACCTCTTAATCTGTTGGGTATGGTGAGAATAAATGCGGTGGTTAGTTCATACTTCAATACATTAAAACTCCCGTCACGTCTATCATCCCATTCAAATACCACTTTTTTTCTAAGTTAAACGTGTAAACAAAGTAGTCTATTTCGATAACTCTCTACAAATCATTTGAAAAAAAAATAATTTTCAATTGTTACTTATGATTTTCCCTAGACTTTAAATACACCCAAAATATCATCAATAAGGATGATAACAAATTGGTCCAGGTAAAGTTTAAATACCTCATTCTTTATGGCCTTAACGAGTACAAAGAATTGTCTTGGGCACATCTACATTCCAATAAATATTTCAATCAGCCATATCCTTGACCTTTGTACTCATAAATGTATAATGTCATTTCAAAATCGCTTCCATTCAAGATACTAACCTGCATCATTTCCTTTTTCTTATATTAACGACTTTTATAAAATTTTAATTTTTAAAACTTCATGATTAATCGAATTCTATATTTATTTATCATACAAGTAAAGGTACCCTAATTTTGAACATATATATATATTACGACTGTCAATTTCAATTTATAGGTTGTGTATACTTTTAGACGCTGTCAAGTCTTCAGGCGGTAGGTATTTTGAAATACCTTTATTATCCCTCAGACTTAACCACATGGACTGGTTATGGATATATCCACCCATTATCCTTGGTCGCAATTCATATTCACTATATATCGCTTAATCCAAATTACTTTACATATCAAAGATATTCTTACCTTGCATATGCCTCTTATTCCAATATATCTTGTATTCAAGATCTATCACATCTCAAAGTTTATCTCTTTTCGTATATCAATTATAACAAAACTCTTTCATTACTTGTTAAAACTTACTGTACACTTTTCTAGGGTGAAACATCTCTATCTTAGAATAGCAATTTCAACAACATAGTTTGTAGCCAATCAATTTATTCCCCATATTACATCAAAACACTCATATTTCATAGAATGAGATTGGTCCGTATGTTCCTTTCCCCCACTTTTAACTTACAATCTCTACCGATATATTCAATTAGCAGACTATCCTTCATTAGGGTGCTAACTATTAGCATTTCGCCTAATGATATAGGCTTCACATATTTCACTAACTTATATGCAAATGACGATGATATGCATAAATGTGTAGTACCAGATCAATTAAAATACTTGCTTCAATATTAATAATTAAGATGGTACCTTACACCACATCAAATGAAGCATTAATAGTGTCCTGGTCCAAGGCATATACTCGCCCTCATTCAACCGCCTATTTCCGTGGTCACTACCACACATCCAACACTGCCCATTAGCAAGTCGAGGTCCTCCAATCCCAATATCCGTGTAAGCACTGAAACTGGATACATTGGGGCTTACCGATCATCTTACCCCATAACTCACTAACTCGAAATTTCCTACCAAATCGCCTCTTTCTCGCTTTGACATCTTTGTTATCCACTATTTCCTTTTTATCTCTATTTCGACCCTTATTGCCTTTCTCAAACTCAGAGGCATGCAATTTCAAATCTTATTCACCTATTGTGATTTGTGCACTGCCTCGTCATATGTAGTGATATTTAACAGGGCCAATCAGACTCTGATAGACGATCTGAGTTTTTTCATGCTTTCAGACCTTTCGATTCTCACTGTTCATAATGTCGGATTATACCCACCCCGGGATGTAAATTAAGATTCATACTCATCGATTAACCTGTTCCTTTAGGTCAGAGTAAGGAACTCTATCCGTAAATTCCTCTGAGCAATGTTCAAAATATATTGTCTCTGTGTATCCAAAATTATCTCTCATATCAGTCCTGGATGTCTAACTCTTAAAATGGGTCAAGTGAATTTTCTCCCATGCTCTGCCTCGCCTTCCAACATAAACGCATCGAGTCACTTTCTTGGTCTACATACACCGATAAAACCCATACAACTTCACTATCTCATTCACCCAGTCTTCAGTAGCTATTGGTTTCTTTACTTCGCTAAATACCAGAGGGGTGTGAGAATCTCTATAGTCTAAGGCATCTATTCAGGCTTTACCCTGCCTATCCTCAACTACCTGTATAAACTGAGTAAACAACTCCAAAATATTTTCTACACTCCATTCCATCCTCGTGAAGCGTGTCTCAATACTATTTGGTCTCTTTATAGGACCCTGTGGAGTATACTCAACATCAGTCTCCACCTCAACCTCCTAATGAGTCTCATGGGTTGACTCAGCACAACTAGCAGGCTCAGGCCTACCTCTACGGCCTCTGCCTCATGCTCTACCTCCTCTACTGCGACTGGTGTTTGACATAATGCTTATATTCTTGCATTTACAACCATTTCTTAGTTAAAACCCATCTCAATATACACAATTGTATCTAACCAAGCACAGTAACACGGGGATGTCATTTCCTAATTACTGACACTGACACACATCAGACTAATTTCGCTCTGATACCACCAATTGTCACGACACAAAAATCAAAGTAAATTTTTCATTTTTCTTTCATACTTACCTGTCATCTGATCGTGACCACACTCCACTAACAATTGGGTTGTGTGTCAATACCAGTCCCACCATTCATTCATCATATAACTTAAATCCTTATTAAAGGAAAGGTAAACACATTAGTTTTTCACTAATTCTTTCCCATTCATTTACAAGTGTTTACAGTGTCTATACATCCCCAAAAATTACTTACAAACATGTTATTGTGCTATTCTTATTTAGATACAATATGTACAAGTGTATATACCTCAAAATGATAGGCAACAGCGGATATCAGGAATGCAGTACTCAGTCGCCTCAAAGTCTACTAGAAGAAATCTGTGTGAGAAAATGAAAGGGTGAGCATATCAAGCTCAGTAAGGCAATCCTACAAACAAGTAGGTAACCATACTACCTACATGAACGTGGTGCCATGCATAAACCACCCTTTCTCCACATAATTTCAAAACATATGCTATAATTCATGTTGTCATGTAAAACAAGTTCACATATGGATTTTAAATAGCATGAAAAACTCAACATGCAAATCCATTTAAATTATTTCATTCTCGTTAAAATTTCACAACACAGCCAGGACTCTACCCATCCCTCGGGTGTTCCTGACTCACACAAAATCATGAAATCAGATGCTTTTCAAAGCAATAATAACATGCGAGCATACCCATATGCCACACGAATGAATGTCATGTAAAACCAGTTTACATCTATAAGACCCCGATTTTTGATGTAGATTATTCCTTATGATTTCTATATGTACAAACATTTTATTATGTTGGTTGAATCATGAGAAGAGTATTTACTACAAGGAAATTGTAAGTAAAGTGGTTAAACACACATAAGCTACATAAAGGCCGATTAAGGGCTATAAGAGTCACAGGCTAAACCGAATGGATCTAAATCATTCTGATCAAAGAGAAGAACTTATGATGTGAAAATATAGGAGCTCAAGAAGGAAAGTCAGTTTGATTTGGTCCCGAACACATAGAGGTAGAGTAAATGCCAAAAAGGGGTAAAATTGACCTTTTAAGTCGTTTGAGGTGTTTTAGGTATATTCACTTCCCGAAAATGGCCAAAACGTAAAGACGAGAGTGTGAATCATAAGTTATGACACTTTCAAAATTTTGAGAAAAAGTCAACGCGATCAATGGTCAAGAAAAGTCAATGGTAGTTAAGAAAAGTGGATTTTGACCATAGTTGACTAACCATGGTTAGAAATTAACCCAAGTATGGAGGAAAATTTGGGGAAAAATAAATTTGGTCAGAATACAAGATATTCATCTCTCAAAATGAGAAAAATTTATTTGGATGAATTTCAGATTTAATTTAATGGTTAAAAACGCAATGGGCCAAAGTTGGAAATTTTAAAGCCCATTAAGGTATCATAAGTGTGGGCCGAATTTGGAAAGCCAATGGGCCTAATTGTTGGGCCAATTTGTGGGCTCAATATTTAGACAATTGAAGGCCCAATAGGTAGTATAAATTTCAGCTCAAAAGTCCAAAGGAAAAGCCCAAACCAAAAAGCCCAATTGAAAGCCCATTTGAATAAGTTAAAAGCTATTAATGAAAGGTGGCAAAGTCCAAAATGATAACCATTACCTAAACTTTTTGGAAGTCAATTAAGGTGGCTGGATTTTAGCTTAATGACTAAGTAATGGACTTATAAATACCAGCCAACACATAATCATCTTCATCCTTTCATTTTCGGCAAAGTGAAGAAACCATAACCGAAAAGTTTTCCAAGCTTTCTCTTACTAGAAATCACTAGGATTTAGGCATAGTCGAAACTTGTATTCTTCATGAAAGTTGTTCCAAATTGAGAGGAGAGTGACATATGTTGGAATTGGCTATCAAGGAGCCATAATGTGCAAATCGTGAGGCTTCAAAGTTTCGGCCAAGTGTGAACACAAATACTAGGTATAATTTCAAGCTTCCAAATTCATATATGTTAATCTATGAGTTATATGGAGTTGATTAGTATATGTTTTATGGATTGAAACACATGAGAACACCATGAACATGTGATGGTCGAAAGTTGGTATAAGAGTTTTGATAAATACCAATGTGATTTTCAGACATGTATAGGTTGATATGCATGTATACATGATTATGACATGGTTAGTTATAATCAATTTGTTCATATGGATGGTTGTATGATATGGCACATAAGGTATTTGATAAAATACCAACATGAACTATAGGAAAGGTTTAAGACATGTCAACTAAGTGTTTATGGAAATGCCTAAGTGAATTGGCTAGCAAATGGCCATAAGTGGTGTGATGTGGCATGACCGACGGCATGATGGCTCTCGACCACATGCCATGGCCAAGAATGCCAATGAGCTAAACCAACTTGGTTTCGATCCAATGAGGTGTTATGGGCCTCGGATAAGCCCAATAAGAGTTGATGGGCCCTACAAGCCCAATAGACCCGACAAAAATGAATAGTAAAATGAGAATGAGCTTAAGACAGTGTTAGGTGAACGAGCCCATTAAGTGAAATAGACTGTATTAAATTTATAATACAGTAGGAAAAGTATAATTAACCTGATGAATGGTTATTTACAGCTCTGGAGTTTACATTGAGAGCTGATCGGACTGCGAGATTGAGCAGCACCGAGGAAGTGAGGTCACTTGACGTGATCCAAGGTAAGGGACTTTTGTGAGTAGTTAGAAATACCTGCACATATTTTTGTCTGCTTTTACATTCACTTAAGAACCTTGAGGGTCAAAGAAAGTGAATAATAATTATTGTGACTCGATAGTGGTAAATTACGATTTTACCCCTAGTTAGAAAAAAGTCAATTTTTGAGAAAAGTTGTAAAAAGCATGAAAACCACCGTTTTGAGTGTTTTACTACTGTTTAGCAGAAGAATAAATAGATGAGCTAAATGTTTTAAGGTTGATGTGAATTAAGCACACTTTATAGTGTTGATTTTGATGTTTTGAAAATCATCCCTTTTTAAAGAGCCATCTATCGAATTATGTGAGAATAAATTGTGCTAGAGCACAGCTCGCACTTGATTTCATATATTTTCCACATATATTAGTGCCGGATTGTGATTAACACTAGATTTCCATGACATGCATAATAGAGTGCTGGAGTTATTACTCATATTCAGTTTTATATGATATATGCATGAGAGAGTGCTGGAGCGATTAGCTCGTACTCGAATTTTACATGAGATACATGACGGAGTGCTAGAGCGTTGCTCGTTCTCAATTCTTCATGATTTATACATGACATAGTACTTGAGTTATTTCTTGTACTTGATTTGATGAGTTTTGTGCATAGCATGGTACTGGAGCTATTGCTCGTACTTGATTTGAAACATGAACTATGCATGACCTAGTTACTGAAGGTTTACTTGCACTAGAGTTTAAGTTTGTGATGTGAAACAGTGTTTGAGCGGAGTGTAGACTGTGAGTCACGCTCAAAGGCGCGCACTGGATTTTATGTGATATATAAGACATGTTGAAAAACCATGCTTGATTTCCTCGTGTAGACTGAGTGTCACACTATGAGATGTTCGCATGTGGATTTAGAGACGTGGCATTTATTTTCCATAGTATGAGGACTAAAACCTATGGCAGGCACCCCGACTATGAAGAGAGGGTCCACGGGTGTACGTTGTATCGTGCGAGTGGCATGGAGTACACTGTACCGTGTGTTGTTGTGGACTTGAGGAGTTTATAGCTGGCGATTATGATGGACTGACCCCCCCTCTCGTTGTAGCAGTGATAACCTGCACACTGAGATCTGTGTTGCCTGAGATTTTACCATTATAGGATATGGCCATAGTCCAAGAGAGTATTGCATTTAGTCACTGAGTCTCACATGATATATCACATGTTTTTCATGATACGGTTAGACCTGAGGGATGGGTCGAAAACCAGTTAATGTGTTGTGAATGATTAAAATGCCATATTTACTGTGATTTGAATATAAATGGCATGATTTATCTAAAGGCATTATGAAATTATAAAGATGCATTGTTTTGCACGAAATGCCTATCTTTTGAGAACTCAGCATGATTTTGTATATGGGATTTAAATCGGTACAATTATATATTTTTTTAAAAATTCATGCTTTTGTAGTGAGTCAAGAAAATAATATTTCCAAGGCAAAGCATTATTTTCAGTAGATAGTGTGGATATCTACTTGCTTGCCTAATTTCCTTACTGAGCTGTGAGCTCACCCCTTTTTTCCCCCTCTCTACAGAGCCTACGTAGTAGATAGAATGCGACTGAGGATTTGAATTACTTATGTCCACTGCACTCCCATCGAGCAAAAGGTATACATACACACGTACGATTTTGGATCTGAACATATAAACAGCACAGTGATGTAAAACGTATGTAATATGAGGGATGTTTTTGTATTTATTATATGTGAGCTCACTATGAGACAAAAGTAGTTACAGTCCATGGATAGTTATATTGACATGTATGAATGATAAGATAATATGGAAGAGGTGACTAATGCCGAATCACAGCCCGACCATCGATAAGGAGAAAGGTGAGTTAAAAATGTGAAAAATTTGTAGTGGTTTGGTTAAGTCATGAAGGGTCGTGACAACATCACGCATGGGTTTAAATAGCATGGAAAATAACTTCATGCAAGTTCAATTTAAAACCCAGTTTCATTCTCATCGAAATCACATCTCAGTCAGGATCCAACCCCTCTCTCGGGTGATCCAGACTCACCCAAAAGTTCATAAAACATGATTTTCAAAACATCAAGTAACAACATGCGAGACTTGGCACTATATATATATCTCATGCAAATAACCAGGAGTATTAGCCATATACTCGTGATCCCACTGCTACACGGATCTTGTGTGCAGGGTCTCACCACTATCGAGAACCATCCCGGGAGGTGGGTCAGTCCATCCCATCGGTCATGTCCGATATCTCACATCCGAAGATGCCACTCGCATCCGAAGATGCCACATAATCAATCCCAACATGGTACAGTGTACTCCATGCTACTTGCACGGTACAACGCGCTCCGTGGACCCATATCTCATATCCATAATCGTGCCTCTCTCAAACGCATGTGCGAGCATATTTAATCGGCGTGACACACAGTCTACCCGATACTCTAAGCATGGCTCATCGCATGTCTCATAAAATCAGTGCGAACGATGCTCCAGCACTCTCATAAAATCAAGAAAAATCTCGTGCTAGCAAAGCTCCAGCACACGTTTCATAAAATCTCATAAGATCTAGTACGAGCTAAGCTCCAGTACTTTGTCAAAATCATGTAAAACTAGTGCGAGCTAGGCTCCAGCACTGTGTCATAAAAAGCAAGTGAAAATCTGGTGGGAGTTAGATTCTAGCACCTTGACACGAAAATCATATGAAAATCTGGTGCGAGTTAGACTCCAACACCTATCCATGTAAAACTCTAGTGCAAGCCCTTGATCCAGCAGTAATGCATGTATCACACAAATCAAAACTCGTGCAAGCTGAGCTCTAGCACGTCACACTTTCATAAAATCACATAGGCAGCTCTGTTATCTTAAAACAATTTTCACAAGAAATCACATTGTTGAAAATATGCAATTATGTGCATTTTATTTAAAAGTTAGCCAGCCTACCCATGGATGTGTCAAAACACCTCAAAAACTAGCAGGAACCTCTTGTTCTTGCTCCTCCAAACTTTTCCTAATTTTGAAAATTATACCCTTCACAAGGGTATTTTGGTCATTTGCCCATTTAGGGCACTAAAATTCTTATCTTAAATCTAGACCCTTCAGACAATTTTAGGGAATTTAAATAATGTCGAAATTGCTTAAAGTTACCTCTAGCAGTCCGTAAAATTGTCTTACCTGGAATCACGCTCAAGCTTATCCCGTCTCGCCAATATCGGGTCTCTTAGTCCAAATTCGCTCCAACCAAGTCTACGGAGCTGCATATAACCACGTATTTGGGTCAATTCTAATATACTTATCAGTATTTCACTTTTACTGATCGAATCTAAAGTACTGGGCCTGTTTTACTTTATTGGGCTCGGTTGTACCTTAATGGGCCTCGACACATTTTCAGCTCGTTTCTACTTATTAAATCCCTTCTTCGGGTCTACTAGGCTCATTTGACTTACCAATACTCATTGGGCTTCGTTCCAAACTCATTGGATAGCCCGTATATCATTTACGATAATTACGTTAAAATTCCAAATACAATACCTTTTATGCAGAATTAATCCGTAAAATAATCTTAACTCTGCATTAAGGACTCAAATTGTCGTAATTAAAATGTACTTACCCAATACAATGCGGGGTACAAAAATTGGAGCTCAATCGACTCTCGTTCGGGCTCTGTCGTCGAACTGCACTATTAGATTAATCCGGGTTAATTTTCGATCAAATATAATTTAAATAAATTTCTCGAAAATCAAATCGATCACTTTTGACCTCTTATCGACTTACTCGAAGTCCGATGTATCCCCAAAAATCTTCCCTTTTTTCCTTTTTCTCTTTTTTTCTTTTTCTCCTTTTTTCCTCTCTTTTTTCTCTCTTTCTTGGCTGAACCAATTCTGTCCGGTTCAGTCCTGTTCAAACCGATCAGTTCAACCGTTTCAGTCCAGTCCAATTTTCTTCTTCGTCGTTCGGAGCTCTATCGATCTGTTCTTCACCGGCTTCCACCTCCAGCAGCTCCATGGGGTAGTTCGATTCACGAATCTAGCCTTGGTTTCACTAACGGTGGCCGAAAAGTGGTCGGTCCGACCTCTTCTCTCCTTCGACGTCGGTGCTTTTCTCTTTTCTCGCTATTGTCGACGCTGGCTGCCGTTTCCTAGGCCGTTTCTACCACCGATTGCGTCGCCTGCACCTGGGGAACCATCGGCTAGGGTCAATTGGGACTAGATCGGCGTCGGCTCGCCAGATTTCTCTTCTCTCCCCCGTCGGTTTCTCTCCCTCGATTTGCCGTTCTTCGACGATTTCACCATGCGTGGGTGTGCGGGTCGGCTTCCTGGGGTGCCGATCGCCCTTCACCGTCCGCCTCCTCACCTCGTCCCCCGATGGTTTCTACGGAGCTGAGGAAAACTGTTCCCTCGGTTTCATCTTCTTCAAGCTTCGTTTTTCCTTTCTTTCTCAATTTCGCATTTTTCCATTTTATTTTATTTTTATAATTCATTATTTTATTATTTTATTCATTAAAATATTATATTTTACCAAAATATCTAATAATTATATATTTTATTATAAAATTAATTAATTTAATTTATTTAATCTATTTTTATATTTTCTCGGCATATTTTCTCCGTATTTTTGGGATATTATCTCGAGTGACTTTTCGGTAAATCTTTATAATTTCGGATCTTGATCAATTGGACTTGAAATTCGATAATTTCTCCTTCATTGATCAAGATGTCCTAAAACCTTATTTTTAATTAAAATTTTCTTTTCGAATTTATATTGAATTTTGGTCCTTTGACCGTTTTACCCTTCTACACGTTCGGGACCAATTTAGGTCGACTTTCTTTCTTGGACCCACTATAATTTCTCATTTAAAATTCGTATCTCTATCCGAACCATTTAAATCTCAAAAATTTAATTTGAAATTCCTTAAATGTCCGTTTTCAGATTTTACGTACGTTCGACTACTTCATTCATATTTATATGATCAAAATCATCTGTCTTATGATCCCATTAACATATAACAATATCCATACAATGTGTGAATCATAAGGAAATATGTTAAAAATTGGGTCTTACACTATGATCATTTTAAATGCATTTCTTACTGGGCTTTTTCCCGAAAGCTCACCCCCTCTACCTTTCAGATTATTTGCAGTGATCTACAGATGCTACCTGCCGCGTACACGACGTAGGCTGGTGGAAAGAGCTACCTTAGGCTACTTTTGTACACGCAGAGGTATACAATTGCATTCCTTTACCAGACACATTTTGTAAGCACAGACTTATAGTAGAAATATTTTGTTAGGATGTAATTTGTAAGAAAACAAACGTAAAGAATACCTTTTTTAAGAATTAATCGTGGAGTACTAATCTTAGTTGGAACGAATATATGTTGGTTTGTTGATGCAAATTGGGAAGCATGTTTGATAGTTGTAGATATCTAGGTGTAAGACCCGATTTTATTTAAAACACGAAATGAGAAAAAAATCAAATGAAGGATTGAAATAGTAGTCTCGAACATGTGCAAGGGTAAAACGATCAAAAGACCAAAATTCGATATTTATCGTGACAAGAAAATTTAATTAAGAAATAATGAATTTAAGAATCTTGATCAATAACGAAGAAATAATTAAATTTCAGGTTAAATTGATCAAGATATGAAGTTATTGGAATAAACCAAAATTTTCATCTCGGGAAATTATCCCGAAAATAATCGAAAAATATACTCGAAAGACGAAACAAGACCGATATATTCATTTATGGATTAAATGAATTAAATAAGAATTTTTAAGATATTTTTGGATTTTAATATTATTTTAATGGATTAAAATAATATTTTAAAAAATAAATTATAAATAATAAAATAAAATAAAATAAATGAAATGAAATTTTCGCGAAACGGGAACTGAAGAGGAAACGGACGCCGAGCTTCCCTCTACCTCACCGACGGACGGCCACTGGGAAGAGACGCCGAGGAAGCTAGACGAGAGCCGAGCCACCACCGGCCTAAAGGGCCGATGAATGGAGGTGAACGACGACCGAGATAGGGGAAGAGAGAGAATCGAGAGGGGAAGAGAATTTCTCGGCGACTGGCACCGATCGGCCATGGCCACTACTAGCCGAGCGTTCCCCAGGCGCAGGCGGTGCGATTGGTGGCAGCATCGGTCGGTAGAACGACGGCCAGTGCCGAAAAAGGTGGCCAAACAGAAAAGGCACCGACGGCGAGGAGAGAAGAGCTGAACCAGACACATTCCAGCCACCTCGGACGAAACTGATCCCAAATCCATGCACCGGACGACCTCACAGAGCTGCTGGCAGCGGAAGCCGATGGAGAATCGATCGAACCGGACTGAACCGACTAGACCGAACCGGTCTGAACCGGGTTGAATCGGACTGAACCGGTTCAGCCAAAAAGAAAAGAAAGAAAAGAAAAGAAAATTAAAAAGGTTAAAAGAAAAAAAAGAAAAAAATTAGGAAAAAATCCCAGTGATGCAATCGAGCTACGGGTAAGTCGGTAAGCGGTCGAAATTGACCGATTTAAATTTTAGAATATTTAATTTGATAAATAATCGACTGAAAATTGACCCAAAAAAATATTTAATTGTGTATCTCGACATTGACGTCAAACGAGGACTCGAGTCAACCTCGATTTACGTATTATCATGGAATCTCAAGTAAGTTACCCTTATTTACGATAATTTTGCATCGTTCTGCGTGTTAAAAATTATCGCATAAATTACAGATTTAATTTTCGTATAAAATGAATTATATTATGGAATTAGAGATAAATTGTCGTAAATAATTAATTGAGTTATCTGAGAGCTTAGAACGAGGTCCAATAAATACTGATGAGCCCAATAGGCCTCGATGATGTAAATAGTAAGTGAAAAACAGGCTTAAGGTCAATTAAGGCCCATTAAGGTACAATCGGACCCAATATGGGTAAACGGACCCAATGATTTAAATTAAGCCCAGAAAATATGAAATACAATTAATTGTATTGTATTTGACCTGATGTATATTTATACGCAGTTCCATAGATTTGATTGAGAGCAAATCGGATTGCATGACGAGACATTAGTGGAAAGGTTAAACTGTATAGAAAATAAGGTAAGGGAATTGTGTGAGTAGCTAGAGGTAGCTACGCGTATTTTAATAGCTTTTATATACACTGAATGTGTATGTATATACAGAATATGTATAAAGGTCTTAGAAATAAATTAATGATTTTAAGGACTCGAAATAGGAAAAGGCTATTTTACCCCTATTGAGGGAAATTCACCTAAGGATGATGAAAGCATGACATGCATGAAATGCATTATTTAAGGAATTTTCTGATTTAAGGAATTTTCTTGATTTTTAAGCAAAGTAAATCGATAGATTGGCCAGTAATTGCATAAATTTCACAAGATAACACTACGTAAGTGTTATTTATATTTAAATGAAATTTCTTTGGAAAATAGGCCAACTATCAAGTTTATATGGAAACAGATAGTGCTGGCGCATAGCTCGCACTACATCTGAGTTTGTGAGTGTGCAAAAAATGTGCTTGAGCGGTTGCTCGCACCGACTTGTGTGACATCATATGCATGAAATGTGCTAGAACGGTTGCTCGCATTGATTTTATTATTGTGAAATGCATGAGAGGTGCTAGAGCTTAGCTCGTACTCTGTTTTGACTGTTTTGATTTATTTTGACGTGGTATGCATAAAATGGTGCTGGAGCGATTGCTTGCAGTAGTTTTAATGATTTGACATGCATGAGAGGTGCTGGAGCCTAGCTCGCATCCGGTTTTAATATGACAATTGCATAAAAGCCGTGCTGGAGTGTAACTTACACGAGATTTGATTTATTTATGCATAAATACGTACTGGAGTGTAACTCGCATGAGATTTGATTTATTTATGCATAAAGCCGTGCTGGAGTGTAACTCGTACGAGATTTGATTTATTGATGCATAACACCGTGCTGGAGCTCGCTCACACGAAGTCTTATAACTCATTTTAAAGTCGTACTGGAGTGCTACTTGTACGCAGATTTTACTGATTTTTATGAAACCGTGCTAGAGCTTCGCTTGCAAGAGATTTTTAGATATCATGAATAAGCATGGAGCCGTGCTAGAGCTTCGCTCGTATAGGGATTTATATGACATACATATAGTCATGTTGGAACCTCCTGTAGACTGTGTGTCACAGTAAGATGATATGCCCACACGTGCATACTGAGACAGAGATGGTATGGGTGGATAAGACCTATTGCAGGCACCTCCTAACTGAGACTAGGTTCACGGAATATGATGTACCCTGTATATCACATGGAGTACGTTGTACCGTGGGGATTGTTGGAGTGGAGTGGCATTAGCCACGAGGCAGCAAGTCTTGCCTTTGCAATCCTGATGTTATGCTGTTCTGGCGGGTAAGACCGACCCACATCTTGTTTCAAGTATGATACCCCGTACACTAGGTACCGTGTATCCAGGGATCACTAGGTTATGGCCATAGTCCTCGTTGTTACTAATATAGTCACCTACTTGTCTCACATGATATAACTTGTGGTCTCGATAGACTAGGGTAGACCCAAGGGAGGGGTCAGGCCCCCGATTTTATGATTTTCTACTATAATGCTAGATTTTAGATGATTTTATGACATGTGACCTTAAAAGAAGGGTGATTTTATGACAGAATTTTATAACGAGTTGTTTTATGAGTTTTGAGAAGTATTTATGAGATACTTAAGCTCTTCGGGTAAGTTTATACTGCAGTTTTAATTAAATGATTTAAATGTAGTAGCATGATGAGTTTTTCATGCTTTAATTATAAATTCATGAAAAGATTTATCTCTCATGATTTGATTTACAAAGCATGAACTAATTTATGTTCCTGATTTAATTCATGCTAATTATGATTTAATGATGTCACATAAAATACCTTTGATGCATGAATTACATGATTTCTATATGCACAAATAGTTTTGATAAACTATGTCATTGAGGTATGCATGGTTTTGTGCTTGAGATTTTAATGAAAAGAAATGGATTTTAAGGGCATGGCATTATGAGCATGTAGATAGTGGAGCTATCTACTTACTTGCATAATTGCCTTACTGAGCGTGTAGTTTGCTCACCCCCTTATTTTTCCATCTTTTTAGAGTACTCGCAGTAGTTAGTGAGCGGCTAAGGACTTGCAATCTTGGTATCCGCTGCTTCCCATCGAGAGATAGGTATACACATTTGTATGATTTTGTATCTAAATATGTAAATGCACAGTACTGTAAACGGATACGATGTCGGGGATGTAAGGTTATGTAAATACCATTGTGTATGTATTTAGTTAAAGTCAAAAGATTGTAAACTCTGATATGTGAATGTGATTATGGAAATGGAATGGTAAATAGGTGAGAGGTGACTAACACCGAATCATAGCCCAACTGTTTGGTAAGATGGTTACGATGAGAGAAAGGTAATAATTAAATAATAATCAAAAAGCGAAAAAATTATAGTGATTTTAGGTAATTTGGGTCGTGACAGTTTTTAGTATCAGAGCTTAAGTTGGCTTGATATGAGTCGGTGTTAGTAATTAAGGAAATTTACATCCCCATGTACTGTGCATTGTTTAGATACAATTGTGTATATTGAGATGGAATTGCAATTAAGAATTTGGTTTTGAATGCAAGAATATAGATTCATTAACTGATAGCCGCTATGGTAGAGGGGCGAGTACACGAGCTCGAGGCCATAGAGGTAGGCCTTAGAGTCATACTGAGTCACCACATGAGACTCAAGATGAGATTGACGTGGAGGTTGGTATTGAGTATGCCCCACAGAGTTCGACAGAGAGATCAGATAGAGTCTGACAGAGAGACCGGACAGTATTGAGATACGCTTCACGAGGTTGGAGCTAAGTGTGGAGAATATTATGGAGCTATTTACTCCAGGTTTGCAAGGTATTTGAGGGTGAGTTAGAGCATTGATGGAAATTCGATCGACCCATCTTAAGAGTTAGACATCCAGAATGGACATGGAAAGTAATTCTAGATGTATTCCGGTGACAGAATATCCTGGACACTGTTTAAAAGAAAATGACAAATAAAATTCTTTACTCTGACCCAGAGGATCTGGTTGATTAACGAGTATGAATCTCAGTTTATATACCTGCCCAGATATGACCCGACACTATGAACAGTGAGAGTCAGGAATGTCTGAAAGTTCATGGAAGGGCTCAGATTGTCAATTAGAGTCTGATTGGCCTTGTTAGATATCACTACCTATGCTGAGGCAGTGCGCAGACTATAGTTGTGTGAATAAGATCATGAGTTTCACGCCTCTGAGATTGGGAAAGGTAGTAAGGGCTGAAATAGAGATAGAAAGAGAATAGAGAATGACAGAGATCTCAGAACGAGAAAAAGGTAGTTTGGTAAAAGATTAGAGCTGATAAGTCACGGGGTAAGATGATTGGTAAGGCCCAGTGTATCGAATTTCAGTACTTTTGAGAGGTATTGTGATTGGAGAACCCCGACCTGCTCCGTAGCAGTGTAAACAGTGTAAGATGTGTGGTAGATACCACAAAAATAAGATGTTGGACGAGGGCGAGTGTATGCCTTGGACTAGGACACTACTGATGTTTCATCTGATGTGGTGGAAGATACCACAATCGTTGTGAATAATGAAGTAATTATTTTAATGGATCCTGGTGCCACGCATTTAGTCATACCTCCTTCAGTTGCTTATAAGCTAGGGAAAGATGTGAATCATGTACCCTTAGGCAAGATGATGATAGTTAGCTGATTATCAATAACTGAATATTAGTATAGGGATTGTAAGTTGAAAACAGGGGAAAAAAGATACATCAACCAATTTTATTCAATGGAATATGAATAATTTTGAAGTAATATTTGAGAATAGATTGATTCGGCTGCAAACTATGATGTTTAGATTACTATCCTAAGATAGTGATGTTTTCACCCCTGAAAAGTATACTTAAGTTTTGACAAGTAATGAAAGAGTTTGTTATAAGTGATATATGAAAGGAGATAAGCTTTGAGATGTGATAGATCCTGAATACGATATATATTGTAATAAGAGGCGTATGCAAGGTAAGAATATCTTTGATATGTAAAGTAATTTGGATTAAGTGATAAGTAGTGAATATGAATTGCGGCCAAGGATAAAAGGAGGATATATCCATAACCAGTCTATGTGGTCAAGTCTGAGGGTTAATAAAGGTATTTCAAAATACCTCCCCTCCTGAAGACTTGACAACGTCTAGAAGCGCACACATAACCTATAAATTGAAATCGACAGTCGTAATTTATACATTTAAAATTTGGGTACCTTTACTGTTACAATAAAGAAATATAGAATTTGATTAATCATGAAGGTTTTAAGAAATTAAAAATTTTATAAAAGCCGTTAATATAAGAAAAAGGAAATGACGTGTGTTAGTATCTTGAACGGAAGCGATTTTGAAATGACATTATAAGTTTATGCGTACGTAGGTCAAGGATATGGGTGATTGAAATATTTAGTGAAACTCAACTACGATGAGGTATTTAAACCTTACCTGGACCGATTGGTTGTCATCTTTAGCGATGACATTTTGATGTATTCGAAGTCTAAGGAAGAGCATAAGTAGCAACAAGAAACTGTCTTACAGATGAGTTGTTGAGAGTTTCTCGAAATGGGCTGCTCAGTTGACACATCTTGTTCGAAAAAGATTGTATGTCAGTAGGATGATAAGTATGAAAGTAGCTTTGGTGAGTTTTGGTATATTGAAGTAATAAACTAGCTACCGTAATTATTCTCACCATAACCAACAGCTCAAGAGGTTTCAGTGTGTATGGATACCTCAAAATAAGGATTGGGCTGTGTATTGATGTAAAATGGGAAGATAGTCGTTTATGGATCCAGATAGTTCAAGGACCATAAGAGAAACTATCCGACCCATGATTTAGAGTTGGCAGCCGTAGCGTTTACACTAAAAGTATGGTGCCACCACTTAAATGGTAAGAAATTTTGGGTATGCACTGATCGTAAAAGCCCCGAGTATCTATTTTCACAGAAAGAGTAGAATATGAGATAACTAAGAGGGTTAGAGCTTCTAAGGAAGTATGATTGTGAACATTATACCACCCAGGAAAGGTTAATGTAATGGCTAATGCCTTGAACAGATAGAGCCTCGGGATGGTATCACATATGATAGTCAGGGAGCGTGAGCTACTAAAGCAGTTGTGAGCCTCAGTAGTGATGTGAATCCCTTCTGATGATGACAGTGATTGTGTGACAGCTAGCCTGAGGTTAGAATCGAATTTTTGTGACTGGATTTGCCAAGCTTAGCGTGATCATCGGCATGGTGTCGATAGTGTGGGTCAAATTCAGAAGGGCATAGTGACAGAGTTCACAGTGAGTGATGATGACTTACAGAGGTTCAGAGACAGTAGAAGTGCTCATAGGACCACAGTTGATAAGATAGTGTTATTGTTAGAAGCTCACTCTTCGGGATATATAGTGCATCCGAGAAGTAATAAATATATCGAAATCTCTAAAAAAGGTATTGGTGGTCAGATATGAAAAGATACATTGTAGAGATTATGGAGAAGTGTCTCGTATGTCAGGAGATTAAGATAGAGCAAAAGAAGTTGCAGGGTTATTGCAGCCCCTACCTATATCGACACGGAAAAGAGAATAAGTTACCATGGATATTGTGATGGGTTATAGAGGACCCGAATGAATCACGAGGCTATCGGGGTGATAGTCGATAGATTGACTAAGTCTACCCACCTTCTGGTTATGAAATCCCCAGATACTCTAAGTGTGTAGGCGGATTTATATGTACGAAAAATTGTAAACATTATGTAGCGTTCCAGTGAGCATGATATCAGATAGGGATTCCCGCTTCACTTCCCACTTCTGGAAATATTTTTTTAAAGCTATAGGAACCCAATTAAGTGTTAGCACAGCGTTCCATCCTCAGAGAGATGGTCAATCAAAGGGGACTGTACAGATGCTGGAGGATATGATGAGAGCATCTGCCATTAATTTTTTAAGGTCCTGGGATTATTAGTTGTTACTAATCAAATTTGCCAATAATGACAGTTGTCACTTGAGTATCGGAATAACATTTTATGAGACATGGTATTGCTTTAGGGAGTTGTTCCCCGACTTGGATAAGAAGAAGTGGGTGACAGATAGAGAATTGTTTCCAAATTAGTAAGACAAACCTCTAAGGATGTTCAGATGATTTGTGGGAGATTAAGAACACCTCAGAGTAGACAGAAAAGCTATGCTGACAAGAGGCAGAAACCATTGGAATTCATTGAGGGTGAATCAGTATTGTCAGAAGTTACATGCCCTTAGGACATAGCATAAGGACATAACGAGATTCAAAAAGAAGGAAAATTGAGTTTTGTTAGATGGAATCCTTGGAGATATTAGACAGAGTGGGAGATAAGGCCCATAGGTTGGTGTTACCACTTGAATTAGCAGGCATCCACTATGTGTCCCATCTTTTGATGCTTTGAAAATACTATCCGAACACAGCATATGTGATCGAATATGAGCTCAAACAGCTTAGCTTAATGAAAGTATAACGTATGTTGAAAAATTGATTTGGGTATTAGATGGAAGGAGAAAGTGTTGAGGTTTAAGATAATTTCCCTAGTCAAGTATGTTGGCAGTATTACACTCCGAACAAGTTACATGAGAATTAAAGAGTATGATGTGATAGACGTACCCGGAGTTATTTGTGGACCCTTTTGACTTAGTTCTAATTTGGAGGACCAAATTTCTTAAGTGGGGGAGATTGTAAGACCCGATTTTATTTAAAACACGAAATGAGAAAAAAAATCAAATGAAGGATTGAAATGGTAGTCCCGAACACGTGCAAGGGTAAAACGATCAAAATACCAAAATTCGGTATTTATCGTGACAAGAAAATTTAATTAAAAATAATGGATTTGAGAATCTTGATCAAAAAACGAAGAAATAATTAAATTTTCGGTTAAATTGATCAAGATATGAATTTATTGGAATAAACCAAAATTTTCACCTCGGGAAATTATCCCAAACATAATAAAAAAATATACCGAAAAGACGAAACAAGACCGATAAAATCATTTATGGATTAAATGAATTAAATAAGAATTTTTAAGATATTTTTGGATTTTAATTATTTTAATGGATTAAAATAATATTAAAAAAATAAATTATAAATAATAAAATAAAATAAAATAAAAATAAAAAAATGAAATGAAATTTTCGAGAAACGCGAACTGAAGAGGAAACGGACGTCGAGCTTCCCTCTGCCTTACCAACGGCCTCACTGATGGACAACCACTGGGAAGAGACGCCGAGGAAGCTAGACGAGATCCGAGCCACCACTGGCCTAAAGGACCGATGAACGGAGGCGAACGACGACCGAGAGAGGGGAAGAGAGAGAACCGAGGGGGAAGAGAATTTCCCGGTGACCGGCGCCGATTCGGCCATGGCCACCACTAGCCGAGCATTCCCTAGGCACAGGCGACGCGATTGGTGGCAGCATCGACCGGTAGAACGGTGGCCAGTGCCGAAAATGGCGACCAAAAAGAAAAGGCAGCTACGGCGAGGAGAGAAGAGTCGGACCGACCATTTTTCGGCCACTTCGGACGAAATCGACCCCAAATCTGTGCACCGGATTACCCCGCGGAGCTGCTGCCGGTGAAAGCCGGTGGAGAACCGGTCAGCGAAGCCCTGAACCGACAGAACTGGACTAAACCCGCTAGACCAAACTGGTCTGAACCGGGTTGAAACGGACCGAACCGGTTCAGCCAAAAATAAAAGAAAGAAAAGAAAAGAAAAAGAAAAAGGGAAAAAGAGAAAAGGAAACAATTGGGGAAAATCACAATGATGCAATCGAGCTACGGGAAAGTCGATAAGCGGCTGAAATTGATCGATTTAAATTTTTGAATATTTAATTTGATAGATAATCGACTGAAAATTGACCCGAAAAAATATTTAATTATGTAGCTCGACAATTGATGTCAAACGAGGACTCGAGTCAGCCTTGATTTACGTATTATCATGGAATCTCAGGTAAGTAACCCTTATTTACGACAATTTTACATCGTTATGCGTGTTAGAAATTATCGCATAAATTACGGATTTAATTTCCGCATAAAATGAATTATATTCTGGAATTAGAGATAAATTGTCGTAAATAATTAATTAAGTTGTTAGAGAGCTTAGAATGAGGTCCAATAAATACTGATGGGCCCAATAAGCCCAATAGGCCTCGATGATGTAAATAGTAAGTGAAAAACGGGCTTAAGGCCGATTAAGGCCCATTAAGGTACAATCGGGCCCAATATGGGTAAACGGGCCCAATGATTTAAATTAAGCTCAAAAAATATGAAATACAATTAATTGTATTGTATTTGACCTGATGTATATTTATACGCAGTTTCGAAGATTTGATTGAGAGCAAATCAGACTGCATGACGAGACATCAGTGGAAAGGTCAGACTGTACAGAAAATGAGGTAAGGGAATTGTGTGAGTAGCTAGAGGTAGCTACGCGTATTTTAATAGCTTTTGTATACACTGAATATGTATGTATACACAGAATATGTATAAAGGTCCTAGAAATAAATTAATGATTTTAAGGACTCGAAATATGAAAGGCTATTTTACCCCTATTGAGAAATTCACCTAAGGATGATGAAAGCATGACATACATGATTTAAGGAATTTTTTTATTTAAGGAATTTTCTTGATTTTTAAGCAAAGTAAATCGATAGATTGGCCAGTAATTGCATAAATTTCACAAGATAACACTACGTAAGTGTTATTTATATTTAAATAAAATTTCTTTGGAAAATAGGCCAACTATCAAGTTTATATGGAAACAGATAGTGCTGGCACATAGCTCGCACTACATCTAAGTTTGTGAGTGTGCAAAAAATGTGCTAGAGCGGTTGCTTGCACTGATTTTTATTATTGTGAAATGCATGAGAGGTGCTAGAGCTTAGCTCGCACTCTATTTTGACTATTTTGATTTGTTTTGACGTGGTATGCATAAAATGGTGCTGGAGCGATTGCTCGCACTAGTTTTAATGATTTGACATGCATGAGAGGTGCTGGAGCCTAGCTCGCATCCTGTTTTGATATGATAATTGCATAAAAGCCGTGCTGGAGTGTGACTCGCACGAGATTTGATTTATTTATGCATAAATACGTGCTGGAGGGTAACTCACGCGATTTGATTTATTTATGCATAAAGCCGTGCTGGAGTGTAACTCGCACGAGATTTGATTTATTGATGCATAACACCGTGTTGGAGCTTGCTCGCACGAAGTTTTATAACTCATTTTAAAGTCATACTGGAGTGCTACTCCTATGCAGATTTTACTGATTTTTATGAAACCGTGCTAGAGTTTTGCTCGCACGAGATTTTTAGATATCATGAATATGCATGAAGCCATGCTAGAGCTTCGCTCACACAAGGTTTTATATGACATGCATATAGCCGTGTTGGAACCTCCTGTAGACTTTGTGTCACAGTGAGATGATATGCCCACACGTCCATACTGAGACAAAGATGATATGGGTGGATAAGACCTATTGCAAGCACCCCCTGACTGAGACTGGGTTCACGGAGTACGATGTACCTTGTATATCACATGGAGTACATTGTACTGTGGGGATTGTTGGAGTGGAGTGGCATTAGCCACGAGGCAGTAAGCCTTGCCCTCGCAATCCCGATGTTATGGTGTTATGGCGGATAGGACCGACCCACCCCCCGTTTCAGGTGTGATACCCCGCGCACTAGGTACCGTGTTGCCAGGGATCACTAGGTTATGGCCATAGTCCTCGTTGTTACTGATATAGTCACCTACTTGTCTCACATGATATAACTTGTGGTCTCGATAGACCAGGATAGACCCGAGGGAGGGGTCAGGCCCCCGATTTTATGATTTTCTACTGTGATGCTAGATTTTAGATTATTTTATGACATGTAACCCTAAAAGAAGGGTGATTTTATGATATAATTTTATAACGAGTTGTTTTATGAGTTTTGAGAAGTATTTATGAGATGCTTAAGCCCTTCGGGTTAGTTTATACTGCAGTTTTAATGAAATGATTTAAAATACAGTAGCATGATGAGTTTTCCATGCTTTAATTATAAATTCATGAAAAGATTTGTCTCTCATGATTTGATTTACATGGCATGAACTAATTTATGATCCTGATTTAATTCATGCTAATTATGATTTAATGATGTCACATAAAATGCCTTTGATGCATGAATTACATGATTTCTATATGCATAAATAGTTTTGATAAACTATGTCATTGAGGTATCCATGGTTTTGTGCTTGAGATTTTAATGAAAAGAAATGGATTTTAAGGGCATGGCATTATGAGCATGTAGATAGTGGAGCTATCTACTTACTTGCATAATTGCCTTATTGAGCATGTGGTTTGCTCACCCTCCTTATTTTCCCATCTTTTCAGAGCACTCGCAATAGTTAGTGAGCGGCTAAGGACTTGTAATCTTGGTATCCGCTGCTTCCCATCGAGAGACAGGTATACACATTTGTATGGTTTTGTATCTAAATATGTAAATGCACAGTACTGTAAAAGGAAACGATGTCGGGGATGTAAGGTTTTGTAAATACCATTGTGTATGTATTTAGTTAAAGTCAAAAGAGAGTAAACTCTGATATGTGAATGTGATTATGTAAATGGAATGGTAAATAGGTGAGAGCTGACTAACACCGAATCATAGCCCAACTGTTTGGTAAGATGGTCACAATGAGAGAAAGGTAAGAATTAAATAATAATCGAAAAGGGAAAAAATTGTAGTGATTTTAGGTAATTTGGGTCGTGACACTAGGATTGTTAAAGCGTTTGATTTGCAGGTGGGTAGGCTTATATATGAGCTGTTATGATGCCAAAATTTCTATCAGCCATTTAGATGTGAATTTTAATTTAAGTATAATTATTTGTGAATAGGTAAGATAAAAGAAACGACATTGAACAAGAATTCAGTCTAAGTGAATGAAGGAATAAGTAGGAATTTAAAACTTCAAAAAAAAAATTCCCTCTGAATTTTCAAGGTCAAGAGTCATTACAGTTCTGTTCTTCACAACTCTACCCAGCCTGGCTACCACCTCTCTACTTCTCTGCTTCAATCACGTTTCTGCTTCATGTTGTCCAATTTTCTAGCATGTTTTCCTGCCCCCTATTTTCTGTCTCTCATCGTCTCCTCGTCGGGTTTCCTTCAGTCCAGTATCCTGAGTTTCTAGTAATGTCGCACATCTTCTCTCTTATCCTCCTGTTCGGGTTCCTCGATTTTCTGCATATGTTTCCTTTCATTTATTTTCTACCATTCCATGCTTATGTACGAAAGTATCTAATATATATACACTCCTATAGGTTTAACTCAACACAGTAGCTACTGTCATCCTTCCTTTCCAGTTTTATTTCCTTGTGCCAGCAGATCAAAGCAAGCTCCTCCATACTGCAGCACATCAATTCTTCTTTTTATCCCAGTAAATTTGGTTCAGATTTTTGTCCTTCTAATGTTTTATTTCACTTTCGTGTTTTTTGATGGTTCTCAATTGCTCCCACTGAAACCATTATCTTTCTTATCCTTCCTTCTCATATTTCCAGCCATGCAGTCATTTAATGTTCTCTTCATCCTCACGTTTTTGTTTCGTGTTTTTCCTGTCTCCATTGCTGCTCTCCTCTGACGCATTTTCTTGTTTCAGTTCTCCACCAACAGTTCTGAATACATATAAATATTTATATGTATTTTCATCCTACCAAATAGTTGTTGTGTTAATTCTATCACAATTAATTCCAATGCCAGCAAGCCATACTTCCTCCACTGATCACCTATCCCTTTGGTTTAGCTTCTCCACATTTCTCCATTCTGGCTTCTCCCATAAACAATAAAATACAAGCGACGGGACAATCCAATTCCACCTTATCTCATTTCCTAAACCGTTGCTGCCCTCATGATTGGCTTCATTTTAGAAGCCAATCCACGTTTGTACATATATATATATATATTTATATATATGTATATATATACTTATGGGTGTTTATACACATACATATGTATTTACTTATCTACTCGCACACTTGGCTAGAAGATTAAATAGTATATTATCTATATTTATATGTCTATGTTTCTATATGCTTAATAATTTTTCTCCACATAATATTAAAATAAATTTAATTAATATTTGGACCTTCTAATCGTAGAATAATATTTTATGTATAAATCAAACTCATTAAAATTATTTTTACACCTCATAATTATTTATTCTTTGAGTCAAAATATTTAAATTAATTAAATTCACCCGAGTTTCTCTTGTTAAAATATAACTTTGATCAATTTTCACCAAAGGAACACTTTTCATCCCAATGATTTAAATTGGTATTCATAGACAAAACCAAGTACATGAAAATTTACGATGCTTACATTATTCAACATGTATTTTAAATTTTTTATAATTTAATTTATATTCAAAATTATTATAAATTCAAATTATCACCGTGCATCGCACGAGTTTAAATCTAGTTAGGAAATAAAATTTTATTACTATATGATAAATTAAAAAATAAATAAATCTAATTATTATATAATTACTATGAGTTAGCTGAAAAATAGATAATTATATAAATAATTATATACAAATAATCATATATTTTTGATATAAAATAATTTTAGTAATTTTTAATCATTTTATTAAGTTTATAAATATAAAATATATATTATAAACTTCTATAAAAATATAAAAGCCAAGTTTTTAATCGCAAGTAAAATATCTTATGTAGCTAATTTAAATGTTTGACACATGTAATATCTTAAAATAAAAAATATAATTATCTTTTTTAATTTTCTAACAAATAGGAATCTCTATATATTAAAATTAAAAAAATAAACCAATTATCTATTTTAATTTCTAAAAGATATGCATTGTCACGACCCAAATTACCAAAAATCACTACAAATTTTTCGTTTTTCACTTTTCGTTTATTATTTAATTCTTACATTTCCTCTTATCGTGACAATCCTACCAATAGTTGGGCTATGATTCGGTGTTAGTCCCTTCTCACCTATTTACCATTCCATTTCCATATTTACATTCACACATCAAGATTTACTATCCTTTGACTTTAACTAAATACATTTACAATGGTATTTACATAACCTTACATCCCCGACATCATATCCGTTTACAGTACTATGCATTTACATGTTCAGATACAAAACTATACAAATTTGTATACCTGTCTCTCGATGGGACGCAGTGGATACCAAGAATGCAAGTCCTCAACCGCGCTCAAACTACTGAAAATACTCTGTAGAGGAGGAAAATAAGGGGGTGAGCAAACAACACGCTCAGTAAGGCAATTATGCAAGTAAGTAGATAGCTCCACTATCTACATGCTCATAATGCCATGCCCTTAAATCTATTTCTTTTCGTTTAAATCTCACGCACAAAATCATGCATACATTAATGCCATAGTTTATAAAACTATTCATGCATATAGAAATCATGCAACTCATGCATCAATGACATTTTATATATAAAATCATAATTCGCATGAAGTAAATCAAGATCATGCATTATTTCATGTCATGTAAAACAAATCACGAGAGACAATTCTTTTCATGAATTTGTAATTAAAGCATGGAAAACTCCTCATGCTACTGCATTTCAATCACTTCATTAAAAGCTCAGTATAAAATAACCCCTCTGGGTCAATCATCTCATAAATCAATTTCAAACTCATTAAAAATTCATTATAAAATTATGTTATAAAATCACCATTCTTTTAGGGTCACATGTCATAAAATCTTCTAAAAAATCTATCATCATAGTAGAAATCACAAAATCGGGGGCCTGACCCCTCCCTCGGGTCTACCCTGGTCTATCGAGATCAAAAGTTATATCATGTGAGACATGTAGGTAACTATATAAGTAATATCGAAGACTATGGCCACATCCTAATGATCCCTGGCTACACGGTACCTAGTGTGCGGGGCATCACACCTGAAACGGGAGATGGGTCAGTCCTGCTGCCATAACAACATAATATCAGGATTGCGAGGTCAAGGCTTGCTACCTCGTGGCTAATGCCACCCACTCCAACAATCCCCACGGTACAACGTACTCCATGTGATATACACGGTACAACGTACTCCATGAACCCAATCTCAGTCAAGGGGTGCCTGCAATAGGTCTTATCCACTCATACCAATTATGTCTCAGTATGCACGTGTGAGCATATCATCTCACTGTGACACACAGTCTACAAGAGGCTCCAACACGACCATATGCATGTCATATAAATCCCTGTGCGAGCAAAGCTCCAGCACGACTCCATGCATATTCATGATATCTGAAAACCTCGTGCGAACAAAGCTCTAGCTCGTTTCCATAAAAATCATTAAAATCTGCATAGGAGCAGCACTCCAGTATGACTTTAAAAGAGTTATAAATCCATATAAAACATAAATCATTCAAAACTTCGTGCGAGCAATGCTCTAGCACGAATGAATGCTCAAGTAAATCAAAGCTTCGTGTAAGCAACGCTCTAGCACAGTTTCATGCATAAATAAATCAAATCTTGTGCGAGTTACACTCCAGCATGGCTTTTATGCAATTAAATCAATTAAATCTCGTATGAGCAAGGCTCCAATACGACTTTTATGCAATTACCATATCAAAACAGGATGCGAGCTAAGCTCCAGTACCTCACATGCATGTCAAATCATTAAAACTAGTACGAGCAATCGCTCTAGCACCTTTTTATGCATATCAACAAACTCAGATATAGTGCGAGGAAATGCTCCAGCACCATCTGTTTCCATATAAACTTGATAGTTGGCTCATTTTCCAAAGAAATTTAATTTAAATCTTAATAACACTTACGTAGTGTTATCTTGCGAAATTTATGCAAGTACTAGCCAATCTACCAATTTATTTTACTAAAATTTCATGGAAATCTTCCAAATCATGCATTTCATGCATGTCATGCTTTCAGCATCCTTAGGTGAATTTTTCATTACTAGGGGTAAAATAGTCTTTTACCCATCTCGGGTCTTTAAAATTTTTAATCCATTTCTAGGATCTTTATACAGTTTCAGTATATGTAAAAGCTATTAAAAATACGCGTAGCTACTTCTAGCTACTCGTAAAATTCCCCTACCCCATTTTTCTGTACAATCTGACCTTTCTACTGATGTCTCGTCACGCAGTCCGATTTGCTCCCAATCCAATCTTCGAAACTGCGTATAGATATTCATCAGGTCAAATACAATATAATTAATTGTATTTCATATTTTTTGGATTTAATTTAAATCATTGGGCTCGTTTACCCCTATTGAGCCCGATTGTACCATATGGGCCTTAATCGGCCTTAAGCCCGTTTTCCACTTACTATTCACATTATCGAGGCCTATTAGGCTCATTGGGCCCATCAGTATTTATTGGGCCTCGTTCTAAACACTCGGATAGCTCAATTAATTATTTACGATAATTTATCTCACATTCCAGAATTTAATTCATTTATACAAAATAAATTCGTAATTTATGCGGTAAATTTCTAACACGCATAACTATGCAAATTGTCGTAAATAAGGGTTACTTACCCGAGATTCCATTATAGTACACAAATAGAGGCTGACTCGAGCTCTCGTTTGACTTCAATTGTCGAGCTACACAATTACATATTTTTCTGAGTAAATTTTTAGTCGAATATTAATCAAATTAAATATTTCAAAATTTAAATCGGTCAATTCTGACCTCTTTTTCTTTTTCTCTTTTTCTTTTTCTTTTCTTTTCTTTTCTTTCTTTTCATTTTGGCTATACCGGTCTGGTCTAGTTCAGCATATCTGCACTGCATTGAACCGGTCCATACTGGTTCGGGCTCATTTTCATTGTTCACGGTGTCTCCAGCCGGTTCCCGACTCGATTCCGGTGCCAATCGGCGCGCCATGGCTTGAGTGTTCTTCGTTAGGCCTCGGGTTGGATCGAAACTGCGCCATCGCCGTCGAATCTCCCTTTCTCTCCCGTGGTACTCTCCTCCTTTGATGTGTCGATTCCGACGTCGTCGGGGCGTGTCGCGGTAACTGGTGGTTCGCACGATGTAGGGCTTCCTTCTCCGACCCTCGCCTGGCCTTCTCTCTCGTCGGTGGCTGTCGGAGCAGGGGAAACTGATTCCCTCGTTTTTCGACTTCCTTCATTTCGTTTCTTCAGAAATCGCAATTCGTTATTTCTCTTTTTTTATTTTTATTTGTTATTTATAATTTATTTTATTATTATTTTATTCATTAAAATATTATAAAAATCCAAAATATCTTCAAAAAGTCTTATTTAATTTATTTAATCAATAAAGGAATTTATCTATCTTATTTTGTTTTTTTGGTATATTTTTCCAATATTATCGGGATAATGTTTTTCAAATTGAAAATTTCGGTTTATTCCAATAAATTCATATCTTGATCAATTGGACTTGAAATTTAATTATTTCTTCGTTATTGATCAAGATTTCTCAAATCCACATTTTTAATGAAATTTTCTTATCGAATTTATACCGAATCTTGGTCTTTTGATCGTTTTACCTTTGCATGTGTTCGGGACCAAATCAGTCTAACTTCCCTTCACAAACACTCACTTATTTCATGTTTTAAATCCTTATCTCCAGTCCGAATCCCAATCGTTTAATTTGTGACCACTTCAATCCTTCATCTGACCTTTAAACGCATTTGAAAATTTGTATTCATTCCATTTGCATTTTTTATTCACGTACAACTCTTCTTATGATTCAATTTACATATAACCATGTTTACATTATTTGAATCATAAGAAATTACGATAAAAATCGGGTCTTACATAATCTCCCCCACTTAAGAAATTTGGTCCTCCAAATTAGAACCAAGTCAAATAGGTCCATAAACGACTCCGGGTACGTCTATCGCATCATACTCTTTAATTTTCATCTGACTTTTTCCAGAGTGTAATACTACCAACGGACTTTGACTTGGGAGATCATCTTAAACCTCAACACTTTCTCCTTCCATCTAATACCCGAATCGATTTTTTTCAACAGACGTAATACTTTTATTGAGTTCCTACAGCTCATATACGATAACATATGCTGGGTCCGAATAGTATTTTCGAAGTATCAAAAGATGGAAGACATTGTGGGTGCCTGCTAATTCAGGTGGTAACGCTAACCTATAGGCCTTATCTCCCACTTTGTCTAATATCCCGAAGGATTCGATCTAACGAAACTCAATTTGCCTTCTTTCTAAATCTCGTTATGCCCTTAGGACAAGTAACTTCAAAAAATACTGATTCACCCTTGGTGAATTTCAATGGTTTCTATCTCTTGTCAGCATAGCTTTTCTGTCTGCTCTGAGGTGTTCTTAATCTTTCACAATTTAACTGAACATCCTCAGAGATTTATCTTACCAAATTCGGGAGCAATTCTCTATCTGTCACCCACTTCTTCCTATCCAAGTCGAGGAACAACCCCTAAGGCCATACTATGTCTCATAAAATGTTATCCCGATACTTAAGTGATAACTGTCGCAATTGGCGAATTCAATTAGTAACAACCGATCATCCCAGGAGCTTATAAAATCAATGGCACATTCTTTTATCATACCCTCCAGAACCTGTACAGTCCCTTCTGAGTAACCATATGTCAGAGAACGAAAAGCTATGTTAATACTCAGTCGGGTTCCCATAGCTTAAAAATATTCCCAAAAGTGGGAAGTGAAGCGGAAATCTCTACCTGATACCATGCTCACTGGAACGCTACATAATGTTTTATAATTTTTTGTGCACATAAATCCGCCTACACATTCAGAGTATCTGGGGATTCTATAACCAGAAGGTGGGTAGACTTAATCAATCTATCGACTATCACCCAGATAGCTTTGTGATTCATGCGGTCCTCTATAACCCATCACAATATCCATGGTAACTTACTCCTATCTTTGTGTCGATTTAGGTAGAGGCTGTAATAACCTTACAAAGTCTATTGCTCTACCTTAATCTACTGACATACGAGACACTTCTCCACAATCTCTACAATGTCTCTTTTCATATCTGACCACCAATACCCTTTTCAGAGATTTTGGATATATTTATTACTTCCCAGATGTACTGTATATCCCGAAGTGTGAGCTTCTGACAATAACACTATCTCATCAACTGGGGTCCTTGGGAGTACTTATACTGTCTTTAAACCTCAGTAAGCCATCATCACTCACTGTGAACTCTGTCACTGTACCCATCAGAATTTGACCCACACTATCGACACCTTGCCGATCATCACGCTAAGCCTGTCAAATCTGATCACTCAAATCTGGTTCTAATCTTAGGCTAGTTGTCACACAATCATTGTCATCATCAGAAGGGATCCCATCACTACTGAGGCTCACTACTGCTCTAGCAGCTCACGCTCCCTGACCATCATATGTAATACCATCCCGAGGCTCTTTCTGCTCAAGGTATCAACCATTACATTAGCCTTTCCTGGGTGGTACAATTTCACAATTATAATCCCTCAAAAGCTCTAACCCTCTTTGTTCTCATATCCAACTCTTTCTGTGAAAACAGATAGTCGGGGCTTTTTATGATCAGTGCATATCTAAAATTTTTCACCGTATAAGTGGTGGCGCCATACCTTCAGTGTAAACGCTACGGCTGCCAACTTTAAATCATGGGTCAGATAGTTTCTCTCATGATCCATGAACTATCTGGATCCATAAGCGACTATCTTCCCATTTTACATCAATACACAACCCACTCATTATTTTGAGGTATCCATATACACTGAGAAACCTCTTGAGCTGTTGGGTATGGTGAGAATAATTACGGTGGTTAGTTTATTACTTCAATATACCAAAACTCACGGAAGCCATTTTCATGCTTAACATCCCACTGGCATGCAATCTTTTTCTAAATGAGATGTGTCAACTGAGCAGACCATTTCGAGAAACTCACAACACCTCGTCTGTAAGACAGTTTCCAGTTGCTACTCATGCTCTTCCCTGGACTTTGAATACATTATAATATCATCACTAAAGATGACAACCAATCGGTCCTAGTAAGGTTTAAATACCTTGTTTATCAATGCCCTAACGGTTATGAAAATCATTTTGGGCACATTCACATTCTGAATTTTTAACGGATGTTACCTAGACTTCAAATCAATCTCTAAAAAGATCTGCGCTTATCACAGTTGATCTAATAAATCATCTATAGTGGGAGGAAACACTTATTCTTGATGTTAGCCTCGTTCGACAATCAAAATTCAATACATAGTAGGAGGCTTCCATTCTCTTTTCACAAACAGAACAAGTACTCCTCAAGTTACACATTCGGTCTGAGGAACGCTTATCCAATAACTCCTGTAATTGTTTCTTTAGTCCTTCTAGTTCCACTAATACCATTTTATACAGTGGTTTGGATATCGACTCTGTACTAGGTACCAAATCAATACTAACTCTATTTCTTTAACCGGTGGTAACCCTAGATGATTATCTGGGAAGATATCAGGAAACTCCCTATCCATAAGGATATCTGTTAACTCCGGATGTACCTTATCCATACCAACCACACAAGCGATGAAACATTCCCATCATTACTCATTCCGTGAGTACAATCATTCACTCCTTTAATTACAATCGCTGCACCTCCTTCATTATTTGTCAAAACTTACAATATACTTTTTTAGGGGTGAAAACATCACTATCTTAGGATAGCAATCTAAAAAGCATAGTTTGCAGTCAAATCAATCAATTCTCAAATATTACTTCAAAATTATTCATATTCCATTGAATAAAATCGGTTGACATATCTTTCACTAACTTATAAGAACCTGAAGGCGGTATGAATAAATGCGTGGCACCAGGATCAATTAAAATAATTACTTCATTATTCACAACTAGTGTGGTATCTTCCACCACATCAGATGAAACATCAGTAGTGTCTTGGTCCAAGGCATACACTCGCCCTCGTCCAACAGCCTACTTTCCCTTTTTCTTCGATCGTAGCCTCCTTTTTCAGTGTAGAGATATCAACAGGGTTTTCTCTGTCTCTTTGCCCTTCTGTGGGGTAGTCTCACCCAACTCTAAGCAATCTTTAAATAAATGGCCCATCTTACCACACTTAACACCTATTTCAGTCAATAAGATGTAGGGCCTAATTCCGTGATATCTACCACACATCCTATACTGTTTCGTAGTAGGTCGTGGTCCTCTAATCACAATACCACTCAAAAGTGCTGAAATTGGATACACTGGGGCCTTACCAATCATCTTACCCCGTGACTCATCAACTCTAATCTTTTTACCAAATGGTCTCTTTCCCACTCTGACATCTCTGTCATTCTCTATTCTCTTTCAGTCTTTATTTCGGTCCTTACTACCTTTCCCAATCTCAGAGGCATACAACTCATAATCTTATTCACACAACTGTAGTCTGTACACGGCCTCAGCATAGGTAGTGGTATCTAGCGGGGCCAATCGGACTCTAATTGACAATTTGAGCCCATCCATGAATTTTCAAACATTCTGACTCTCACTGTTCATAGTGTCGGGGTCATACCTGCCTAGGAATATAAGCTGAGTTTCATACTCGTCAATCAACCAGTTCCTCTAGGTCAAAGTAAAGAATTTTATCTGTAATTTTCTTTAAGTAGTGTCTGGGATATTCTGTCACCGAAATGCATCTAGAAATATTTCTCATGTCAGCTCTGGATGTCTAACTCTTAAGATGGGTCGAGCAGACTTCCACCAATACTCCGCCTCGCCTTCAAATCCCTTGCATACTATGAGTAACTAGCTCCATAATATTCTCCACACTCCGCTCCAACCTCGCGAAGCGTGTCTCAATACTGTCCAATCTCTCTGTCGGACTCTGTCCGATCTCTCTGTCGGACTCTGTATGGCATGCTCAACATCAGCCTCCACTTCAATCTCATCTTGAGTCTCATGTGACGACTCAGTACGACTCTCGGGCCTACCTCTATAGCCTCGAACTCGTGTACTCTTACCCCTCTACCATAGCGGCTATCAGTTAATGAGTCTATATTCTTGCATTTAAAACCAAATTCTTAGCTGCAATTCTATCTCGATATACACAATTGTGTCTAAACAATGCACAGTACATGGGGATGCAAACTTCCTTAACCACTAACATCGACTCATATCAAGCCAACTTAGCTCTGATACCAAAAACTGTCACGACCCAAATTACCAAAAATCACTACAAATTTTTCATTTTTCACTTTTCGTTTATCATTTAATTCTTACCTTTCCTCTTATCGTAACCATCCTACCAACAGTTAGGATATTATTTGGTGTTAGTCCCTTCTCACCTATTTACCATTCCATTTCCATATTTACATTCACACATCAGGATTTACTATCCTTTGACTTTAACTAAATACATTTACAATGGTATTTACATAACCTTACATCCCCGACATCATATCCGTTTACAGTACTGCACATTTACATGTTCAGATACAAAACTATACAAATGTGTATACGTGTCTCTCGATGGGACGCAGCGGATACCAAGAATGCAAGTCCTTAGCCGCGCTCAAACTACTAAAAGTACTCTGTAGAGGAGGAAAATAAGGGGGTGAGCAAACAACACGCTCAGTAAGGCAATTATGCAAGTAAGTAGATAGCTCCATTATCTATATGCTCATAATGTCATGCCCTTAAATCTATTTCTTTTCGTTTAAATCTCAGCACAAAGTCATGCATACATTAATGCCATAGTTTATAAAAACTATTCATGCATATAGAAATCATGCAACTCATGCATCAATGGCATTTTATATATAAAATCATAATTCGCATGAAGTAAATCAAGATCATGCATTATTTCATGACATGTAAAACAAATCATGAGAGACAATTCTTTTCATGAATTTGTAATTAAAGCATGGAAAACTCATCTTGCTACTGCAGTTTAATCACTTCATTAAAGGTCAGTGTAAAATAACCCTTCCGGGTCAATCATCTCATAAATCAATTTCAAAATCATTAAAATTTCATTATAAAATTATGATATGAAATCACCCTTCTTTTAGGGTCACATGTCATAAAATCCTCTGAAAAATCTATCATCATAGTAGAAATCACAAAATCGGGGGCCTGACCCCTCTCTCGGGTCTACCCTGGTCTATCAAGACCAAAAGTTATGTCATGTGAGACATGTAGGTGACTATATAAGTAACATCGAGGACTATGGCCATATCCTAATGATCCCTGGCTACACGGTACCTAGTGTACAGGGCATCACACCTAAAAAGGGAGGTGGGTCAATTCTGTCGCCAGAACAACATAATATCAGGATTACGAAGGCAAGGCTTGCTACCTCGTGGCTAATGCCACTCTACTCCAACAATCTCCACAGTACAACGTACTCCATGTGATATACACTGTACAACATACTCCATGAACCCAATCTCAGTCAGGGGGTGCCTGCAATAGGTTTTATCCACCCATACTAATTATGTCTCAGTATGTATGTGTGAGCATATCATCTCACTGTGACACACAGTCTACAGGAGGCTCCAACACGACTATATGCATGTCATATAAATCCCTGTGCAAGCAAAGCTCCAGCACGGCTCCATGCATATTCATGATATCTGAAAACCTCGTGCGAGCAAAGGTCTAGCACGTTTTCATAAAAATCATTAAAATCTGCGTGCGAGCAAAGGTCTAGCACATTTTCATAAAAATCATTAAAATCTATATAAAACATAAATCATTCAAAACTTAAATCATTCAAAAGAGTTATAAATCCATATAAAACATAAATCATTCAAAACTTCGTGCGAGCAATGCTCTAGCACGAATAAATGCTCAAGTAAATCAAAACTTCGTGCGAGCAACGCTATAGCATGGTTTCATGCATAAATAAATCAAATCTCGTGCGAGTTACACTCCAGCACGGCTTTTATGCAATTAAATCGATTAAATCTCGTACGAGCAAGGCTCAGTATGACTTTTATGCAATTACCATATCAAAACAAGATGCGAGCTAAGCTCCAGCACGTCACATGCATGTCAAATCATTAAAAATAGTGCGAGCAATCGCTCTAGCACCTTTTTATGCATATTAACAAACTCAGATATAGTGCGAGGAAATGCTCCAGCACCATCTGTTTCCATATAAACTTGATAGGTGGCCCATTTTCCAAAGAAATTTAATTTAAATCTTAATAACACTTACGTTGTGTTATCTTGTGAAATTTATGCAAGTACTAGCCAATCTACCAATTTATTTTACTAAAATTTCACGAAAATCTTACAAATCATGCATTTCATACATGTCATGCTTTCAACATCCTTAGGTGAGTTTTCCCTCAGTAGGGGTAAAATAGTCCTTTACCTATCCCGAGTCCTTAAAATTTTTAATCCATTTCTAGGATCTTTATATAGTTTCAGTGTATGTAAAAGCTATTAAAAATACGTGTAACTACTTCTAGCTACTCGCAAAATTCCCCTACCTCATTTTTCTGTACAGTGATAATTCTATATTTTTAGAATTATTTGTACTTAATTTCCTAATTAATTATTTAAATTATTTTGTTAATTATCTCCTTTGTTTAATTAAAATTCTCATGTTTGCAGATAAATTAAATCCGAATGAATTTTGAATATTTCGATATAAAATGGACCGAAATTGGGCAAAAATTGAGATTGAGCCATGCAGACAACACAAGCCATGCCACCTAGCACATCCAATTGGACAAGAAGATCGATGACAAGGAAATATCTTTTCAAGGAGCCAATAGTGTGAAGACAAGTGGGCAAAAAAATTCTAACTCATCTAGGATGTAGAAATTACAATTATACCCCTTTTGTGTGTATAAATAAGACATGGATGACAATTGAAAAAGGAATGTAGTTTAGGCGTATGTAAAGTAGTGTAAGTTAGGAGTAGTGTTTGAGTAGCTTAGTTAGATTAGTTTAGTTTTTATTTTTAGAAGCTTTTCCCGAAACCAATTTCTATTTTACTGTTCATGTTCATCTTCATTTGTTATCTTTTATGAATAGCTTTTCATGTTTTATTTTTCAGCCTCATTTTGCTCATCCTTCTTCTCGGTTTGATACTCAATCAGCTCTTTGTTTTTCAAGTTTTATTTTTGCATAGCTTATTGGTCCTAGTGTAACTCTCGGCTTTGTAAATGAATTGCTTAAGTTTTTAGTTGATAAACTTTTATTTCTCCTAGGTAGCTCTCGGTTTCCCTTAATTTTCAAGTTTTATTTTTTTTCATTGCTCCCGATTTACCATGAATTAGCTAAAGCTTGCTGGATTCTTTTAAACCGTGACTAGTGGAAAGGAGTTAGTTGGTTGTGTAGCAAACCTGAGAGGGCAATAGCAGCAAACAATCCGAAAATAGCAGCACGCCTAGAAACCGAGAGTTCTCCTCTATTCTCCCCTGTTTCAAGTTCTTTTTACTGTTCACCTTAGATCTTAGTGTTATTTTGCATTAGAATCCATTATTATTAATGCTTTAATTTTTGTTGGTGTTTTGTTAGTGCATGTAGCTGCTGCTTGGTCCTTTGATGTTGTGTCTCAAATTTAGATTTTGATCCAGGAATGTTCTTCTGCTTTTTGATTTAGTTCCCTCAGTTGTTTAACTGCTATGTTAAGTTTGTTAAAGTTCCTTATGATTTCCATGATAGTAACGTGGCCACTGATGCTCTCTCACCTCTATGGTTCACAGTTGTGTGCTGTGTTCGGGTTGAGTACCAACTGTAGGAGATTTACGTTGCTGAGAATTGCAGAAATGTGCAACGATGATGCCGAATGTTGTGACATGCGACACTCACAGAACCGAGAATAGCAGGGCGCACCTGGACAGCAGCTAGGAAAGAAGACAAAATGCAGAGGATAGCATCCAGTCCTATAATGAGAATGTGCACAGTGTGCAGTATACTAGAACGTGAGTGAGCTAAACATGTGAGGCATAGCAGCAGCAGCAGTACGTGGGCATGCTAGCATGAAAGCTTGCAGAGGTCGTGTAAATGAAGCAGCAGCAAGCTGGAAGGAAATGTGGTAGCAGCACCGAAATAGTAGGCATGGACAGCAACGTCTGGTACAGAGCAGGTCTGGACACAGTAGGTTTCAGTTGAAGTAGGAGCTGGCGTGAAGCAAGATTGCTTCTCTCGGTTGCGTGAAGGCATATACAGAATGGAGCTTAGCACGAAAACTAAAAACTAGACTGGATGCAGCAGAGTTGGTGGATAGCAGACTAGGACAAAACCGAGAGCAAGCAAGCTAGACACGCCTGGCCAAAACCGAGAGTAACCAACCCAAGACCAAACCAGAAAATGAGTAATATGAAGACATGAACAATGAATGGAGGGAGATGAGGTTGATTTAAATTTGCTAAGGCTTTGTTTGGCTAGTTCATTGTAGCAATAAATCCATTTTCATGCGTTGTTATTATAAGTTAATTTCAATTTAATTTGTTAGCTTAGTTTAGAGTCTTTAATTAAATTGAATGATTAATATCCTTGCTTAGTGGTATAAAACTTGGTTTTAATTAGGTTGATAGTTAATTAAGTGTTCATTTAGAATTAGATTAGGGGTAAATTTATTTCATTAAATCTTAACTTAGTTTAAATTGCATGTTGATTAAGTAGTTTAATTGCATTTTAGGTTAGTTTTATTTTAGTTTAATTAATCTTGCTTTGTTATTTTCATAATTGTATTTTATTTTAATCGTGTTAATTAGTTTTAACTATTTTAATTATTTTTTTAGGTTTTTTATTTTACTTGCCTGGAGCACTGTAAATAATTTTGCTCGGTTTTATTTTCTTTATTTTATAGTTTTATTATTTTCAATACTGTTAGCTTTGTAGATCACCCTTCAATTTTATAATTTGCTAGAATATACTTAGGGTAAGATTAATCGGTAGTTAATTTGGCTAACAAACTTCTCTGAGGGAGATAACTCGGGACTCAAATCCCATTATTACTTGTATGACCCGTGCACTTGCGGTAATACCTTCAGGATGTGTCAAGTTTTTGGCACCGTTGCTTGGGAAGTCTTAATTAGACATTAGTTAATATCGGTGAAATTATACTTAGGTGTAATTCTAGCTTGTAAATATTTAGGTTGTAAATATTTAATCTAGATTAGTTAATTGAAAAAAAATAAAATAAACAAAATTTAAAAATTTAAAAAAAAAATTCTAAGGACTTTCTGATGATTGCATGCGTAGAGCCAGAAGTTTTGATTGCTTTCCTCTATATCCTGAAATTGAACGCACTCTTAGAAAATTTTGAAAGGATTCCAGGAAATTAATAGCTCTGCTGCAATTCACCATGGCAGAAAATAGGGAAATTAGGACCGTTGGAGATTATGCGATGCCAACAATTGGAGGATATTATTCAGGCATTAGGCCACTAGCTGTCCCTGCAAACAATTTTGAAATTAAGCCTGCAATCGTTCAGATGATCCAGACCTCTTTACAGTTCAGTGGGCTTCCGCACGATGACCCACATGCTCACCTTGGGCAATTCCTAGACTTGTGCAACACATTCAAGAACAATGGATTATCTGATGATGCGCTTAGACTTAGACTATTTCCCTTCTCCCTTAGGGATAGGGTGCGACACTGGTTAACCTCCTTGCCTCTTGGATCCATTTCTACATGGGACAAGTTAGCCCATCAGTTTTTAGCTAAGTTTTTCCCTCCTTCTAAAATGGCCTAACTCCGTAGTAACATATTTTCCTTTACCCAGTTCGACTCAAAATCTCTTTATGAAGCATGGGAACGATATAAGGAGCTTCTTAGGAAGTGCCCTTATCATGGTTTACCTTTGTGGCTGCAAGTCCAGACCTTCTACAACGGACTTACAAGATAAAATAGGACCATTGTTGACGGTGATGCGGGTGGAGCCTTGATGTGCAAAACAGAGGAGGAAGCTTACGAGCTTTTAGACAAGATGGCAGCTAACAACTATCTATGGTCCTCAGAGAGGCAATTGCCAAAGAAGCTAGCGGGTGTTTATGAGCTCGACACACTGTCTACCTTGACCTCTCAAATCGCTAATCTTACGAAGATGGTAGAGTCGCTCAGTACCCAGCATAATCCTTCTACCAGTCCTAATCCGGTTTATTCTGTCCAAAGTCCTTTCCTTTCATGCGATCTGTGTAGTAGTACACACTCTGTGGATAGGTGTCCGCTTAACCTAGAATCCGTTCAGTATGTTGCTCCACTTCAGAAGCAACAGAACAACCTCTTGTCAAACGCCTACAACCCAGGGTGGAAGAACCATCCTAACTTTTCCTGGAGCCAAAACCAAGGGCAATCTTTTAATTCTAGACTAGTAGAACCCCCTAGTTTTCAAGCTCCACCGATTTATGTACCACCACAGCCGTAATTTTCATATCACCCGCCTCATCAACCATCCCCACCATAATTTCAGCATCATCCACCTCACTTCTACCAACCACCACCACCACCACAACCCTACTACGCACCAGCAGCTGAGAAGAAGCCCTCACTTGAGGAAATGTTCACGACTATCCTTTAAAATCAAGCTGCTTCAATTAAGAACTTAGAGGTTCAGGTAGGAAAAATAGCTAGTGCTCTTAACCAGCGTCCATAAGGGACCCTCCCCAGTAATACTGAAGTTAATCTTGTTAGGCAAAGGAAGGGTAAAGAACATGTGAAATCCATCACCCTTAGGAGCGGTAGAGAGCTAGATGACGAACCACAAGTTAAGTGCCAACCTGAACACCACATAGTTGAAGAATCCTTAAATTCTAACGAAGCAGCTCAGAAAGAGCAGGAACATTAGGATCAGGCTGCAAGAGAATCTAAGCTAGGCGCTTCTTCATCTATACCTTCTTCTATTTCACAGCCTTCCTCATCCTCTGATGCTATACATGTTACCACTACATCCCCTCTGGTTAAAACACCAGTACCTTTTCCTCAGAGGCTCAAAGATCAAAAGCTAGAGCGATAATTTGCTAAATTCCTTGAGGTTTTTAAGAAGCTTCACATCAACATTCCTTTCTCAGATGCTTTAGAGCAAATGCCAAGTTATATGAAGTTTTTGAAAGATATCCTCTAAAGGAAGAGAAGATTGGAAGAGTATGAGACGGTGGCCTTAACTGAGGAATGTAGTGCCATTATCTAGAAAAAATTACCCCCCAAGCTCAAGGATCCCGGGAGTTTTACCATACCATGCACTATTGAAATTTATTCTTTGGTAGAGTCCTGTGTGATTTAGGAGCTAGTATAAATTTAATGTCATTGTCTATCTATCAAAAGTTAGGAATAGCGGATGTCAAGCCTACTACAGTGACCCTTCAGCTAGCAGATCGATCCATTAAATATCCAAAGGGGGTTATTGAGGATGTGTTAGAAAATGTGGATAAATTTGTTTTCCCTGCGAATTTTATTGTTTTAGACATGGAGGAAGACAGGGAAGTCCCCATTATACTAGAAAGACCTTTCCTAGCGACTGGTAGAACCTTCATTGATGTACAAAAGGGGGAGTTAACTATGAGAGTCCTAGATCAGGAAGTGAAGTTTAAGGTTTTCAAACCATTGAAGCTCCCTAATGACTCTTAAGAATGTTTTAAGATGAAGATTGAGGAGGATATAAGGCTTAAGCATATAATATTTGAGAGAAAGAAGGAAGTAGATAGAGCTAAGGAGGATTTAACTGTTAACATTCTATCACCATTCTGGCTAATCCTCCTACTCTTAGCCCTACTGCTGAGTGTTGTTTTCTTCAGCTGCATTTGAAGTGGCTGTGTTTTTCTTTTCACTTTGTATATAGTTCGTTTTTTCTTTTTCTTTTCTGTTGTTTCTTTCCTTGTTTATTTTGCAGGTTTATTTTCTAGTTTTACGCTTTCAATCAAAGCTTCAGTTGTTCATCATCATCAGATAGGGGAGTACTTTGTTCTTGAGCTTAAATTCTTATATTATCTTCACACTGAGGACACTGTGCACTTTAAGTTTGGGGGAGGGGATATCACTTGAGCTATTTTGGGAAAAATTGGAAAAAATTTTGAAATTTTTTTGAAAATATGAGAAAGAATTTTTGAAAATTTTTAGATAATATTAGCTTAAATTGTTTGATTTTGGGATGATTTAGTGCTTAGCATGTAGTTTTCCCATATTCCGATGATATGACTCCATGATTTAGTCTGACTTTGATTAACTGAGAAGCATGATTATAGGAAAAGCATGAAGTTGAATTCTTGAATTTGTCTTAATTCTGATTGTGATTACCTTATCTTATGTACATGTCATGTCATAAATTTGTATATTTATTTAGAGAAAGCTTATGTGGACATAGGATTGCATTTGTTCAATTGATTTTGTGCATCATATTATAGAATTTGTTTGATATAATCTCGAGGTGAAATATTAGATTACACTTAATTAGGGAGATGATTTAGGCCATCTTTGGATCCTTTGAGCCTTTCTAGCCTTCCTTCTACATATTCTACCCCTAGTCACCCATCTGGGCCAAATAAGCTTTTCTCTGTAAATATTCCTGCTTATTTTTTTTCATAGCATAAATACTCTGTTCTTATCCCTTACCCCAAGAGCATAAAAGTCATTGAATATATTCTGAGCTATATGGGTATTAAGTGATAATGAAGGAGTATGTATCAAAAAAAATTGAAAGAAAAAGAAAAAGAAAAGAAGAAAAAAAGAAAAATACAAAAATAGAATAAAAAGTTTAGTGAAATAAATAAGTTTGGGGGAAATAATTAGAGCTCCTACATTATAGATCCTAGAAGTAATGCATGTTAAGGGGTAATTAAACCTAAATAGACTTTATCATACCTTAGCCCCAGCATTACATTACAAGCTTAATGAAGTCCTATTAATCTTTGGTTAAGTGTGACTACATTAGTGGAGAGAGAAGTGAAAAGCAAACTTATGGGAATGATCACATGTCATTGACTTTGCATTCACTGTGTTGCATAATCTAATTTGGATAATGTACTGAGAAGTGACTTAGACATTTTTCACACACTCACGAGGAGTCCAATTTGGGTTAGGACTTATGATTGAATAATTCTGAGTGCTGGACTTGTAACTGTGAGTCTTTGATTTCATAGTCTGTACTTTTTCTTTGAGGATAATATTGGGGAAATTATTGTGTTTTGCACTTATCATTCCTATAATCAGTTTGTTTTGCTTGAGGACAAGCAAAAGCTCAAGTTTGGGGGTGTGATAATTCTATATTTTTAGAATTATTTATACCTAATTTCCTAATTAATTATTTAAATCTCCAATTTATTTTGTTAATTATCCCATTTATTTAATTAAAATTCTCATGTTTGCAAATAAATTAAATCTAGATGAATTTTGAATATTTAGGTAGAAAATGGATCGGAATTGGGCTAAAATCGAGATTGAGCCACGCGGACAACACGAGCCATGCCACCTAGCACATCCAATTGGACAAGAAGACAGATGACATGGAAATATCTTTTCAAGGAGCCAATAATGTGAAGACAAGTGGCCAAAAAAAGCCAACTTATCTAGGATGTGGAAATTACAATTATACCCCTTTTGTGTGTATAAATAAGACATGGATGACAATTGAAAAAGGACTGTAGTTTAGGAGTATGTAAAATAGGGTAAGTTAGGAGTAGTATTAGAGTAGCTTAGTTAGATTAGTTTAGTTTTTATTTTTAGAAGCTTTTCCCGAAACCAATTTCTATTTTCTTGTTCATGTTCATGTTTATTTGTTATCTTTTATGAATAGCTTTTCATGTTTTATTTTTCAGCCTCATTTTGCTCATCCTTCTTCTCGGTTTGATACTCAATCAGCTCTTTGTTTTTCAAGTTTTATTTTTACATAGCTTATTATTCCTAGTGTAACTCTCGGTTTTGTAAATGAATTGCTTAAGTTTTTAGTTGATAAACTTTTATTTTTCCTAGATAGCTCTCGGTTTCCCTTAATTTTTTAGTTTTATTTTTTTTCATTGCTCCCGATTTGCCATGAATTAGCTAAAGCTTGCTGGATTCTTTTAAACCGTGACTAGTGGAGAGGAGTTGGCTGGTTGTGTAGCAAACCTGAGAGGGCAACAACAGCAAAGAATCTGAAAACAGCAGCACGCCTGAAAACTGAGAGTTCTCCTCTGTTCTCCCTTGTTTCAAGTTCTTTTTACTGTTCACCTTAGATCTTAGTGTTATTTTGCTTTAGAATCCATTATTGTTGATGCTTTAATTTTTGTTGGTGTTTTGTTAGTGCATGAAGCTGCTGCTTGGTCCTTTTATGTTGTGTCTCAAATTTAGATTTTGATCCAGGAATGTTCTTCTGCTTTTTGATTTAGTTCCCTCGGTTGCTTAAGTGCTATGTTAAGTTTGTTAAAGTTCCTTATGATTTCCAGACAGTAGCGTGGCCACTGATGCTCTCTCACCTCTATGGTTCACAGTTGTAAGCTGTGTTCGGGTTAAGTACCAGTTGAAGGAGATTTACGTTACTGAGAATTGCATAAATGTGCAACGATGATGCTGAATGCTGTGACAAGCAACACTCACAGAATCGAGAATAGCAGGGTGCACCTGGACAGCAGCTAGGAAAGAAGACAAAATGCAAAGGATAGCATCCAGTCTTGTAATGAGAATGTGCACAGTGTGCAATATACTAGAACGTGAGTGAGTTGAACATGTGAGGCATAGCAGCAGCAGCAGTACGCGGGCATGCCAGCAGGAAAGCTTGCAGAGGTCGTGTAAATGAAGCAGCAGCAAATTGGAAGGAAACGTGGTAGCAGTACCTGGAGTAGTAGGCATGGACAACAATGTTTGGTACAGAGCAGGCCTGGACACGGCAGGTTTCAACTGAAGCAGGAGCTGGCGTGAAGGCAGATTGCTTCTCTCGGCTGCATGAAGGCAGATACGGAATGGAGCTGAGCACGGAAACTAAAAACCAAACTGGATGTAGTAGAGTTGGTGGATAGCAGACTAGGACAAAACCGAGAGCAAGCAAGCTGGACACGCCTGGCCAGAACCGAGAGCAACCAACCCAAGACCAAACCAGAAAATGAGCAATATGAAGACATGAACAGTGAATGGAGGGACATGGGGTTGATTTAAATTTGCTAAGGCTTTGTTTGGCTAGTTCATTGTAGCAATAAATCCATTTTCATGCGTTGTTAGTATAAATTAATTTCAATTTAATTTGTTATCTTAGTTTAGAGTCTTTAATTAAGTTGAATGATTAGTATCCTTGCTTAGTGGTATAAAACTTAGTTTTAATTAGGTTGATAGTTAATTAAGTGTTCATTTAGAATTAGATTAGGGGTAAATTTATTTCATTAAATCTTAACTTAGTTTAAATTGCATTTTGATTAAGTAGTTTAATTGCATATTAGGTTAGTTTAATTTTAGTTTAATTAATCTTGCTTTGTTATTTTCATAATTGCATTTTATTTTAATTGCGTTAATTAGTTTTAACTGTTTTAATTATTTTTGTAGGTTTTTTATTTTAATTGCGTTGAGCACTGTAAGTAATTTTGCTCGGTTTTATTTTTTGTATTTTATAGTTTTATTATTTTCAGTACTGTTAGCTTTGTAGATCACCTTTTAATTTTATAATTTGCTAGAATATACTTAGGGTAAGATTAACCAGTAGTTAATTAGGCTAACCAACTTCTCTGAGGGACGATAACTCGGGACTCAAATTCCATTATTACTTGTACGACCCGTACACTTGCGGTAATACCTTTAGGGCGTGTCATACAGTCTAACCTTTCCACTGATGTCTCATCACGCAGTCCGATTTGCTCCCGATCCATTCTTTGAAACTGCATATAAATATTCATCAGGTTAAATACAATATAATTAATTGTATTTCATATTTTTTGGGCTTAATTTAAATCATTTAGCCCGTTTACCCCTATTAGGCTAGATTGTATCATAATGGGCCTTAATCAGCCTTAAGCCCGTTTTTCACTTACTATTCACATTATCGAGGTCTATTGGGCTCCTTGGGCCCATCAGTATTTATTAGGCCTCGTTCTAAACATTCGAATAGCTCAATTAATTATTTACGACAATTTATCTCACATTCTAGAATTTAATTCATTTATACAAAATAAATCCGTAATTTATGTGGTAAATTTCTAACACGCATAATTATGCAAATTGTCGTAAATAAGGGTTACTTACCCTAGATTCCATGATAGTACGTAAATCGAGGTTGACTCGAGCTCTCATTTGACGTCAATTGTCGAGCTACACAATTACAAATTTTTTAGGGTAAATTTTCAGTCGAATATTAGTCAAATTAAATATTTTAAAATTTAAATCGATCAATTTCGACCGCTTACCAACTTACCCGTAGCTCGATTGCATCACCGAGATTTTTTCCCAATTTTTTTCCTCTTTTTCTTTTCTTTTCTTTCTTTTCATTTTGGCTGAACCGGTCCAGTCCGGTTCAGCATATCTGCACTGCGCTGAACCGACCGTACCGGTTCAGGCTCATTTTCACCGTTCACGGTGTCTCCGGTCGGTTCCCGGATTGATTTCAGTGCCAATCGGCGTACCATGGCCTAGGTGTTCTTCGTTGGACCTCGGGTTGGATCAAAACGACGCCATCGCCGGTGAATCTCCCTTTCTCTCCTGCGGCACTCTCCTCCTTCGATCTGTCGATTCTGGCGTCGTTGGCGCGTGTCACGGTAGTTGGTGGTTCGCACGGTGTCGGGCTTCCTTCCCCGACCCTCGCCTAGCCTTCTTTCTCATCGGTGGCCGTCGGAGCAGGGGAAACCGATTCCCTCGTTTTTCAGCTTCCTTCGTTTCGTTTCTTCAGAAATCGCAATTCGCGATTTCTCTTTTTTTTATTATTTATAATTTATTTTATTATTATTTTATTCATTAAAATATTATAAAAATCCAAAATATCTTCAAAAATTCTTATTTAATTGTAAATACCATAAATTTTCACGATATGTCTATATTAATAATGTGGGAAATCAAGACTGATATGTGACTATGGGTGAATCTAAATTTAAGCACAAGTATTAGATTAACATTATTCTATACTTCATGGAAATTCAATTTGAGTGCATAGACATACATATATATATATATATATATATATGTATGCAACATTGTGTTTATTCCTCAAGATCTATGGATGGATAAATATGTGTACAAAGATATACTAATATACATATATGATTGTATATATATACATATAAAGGGATTAATGTACACTTGTAGATACATGTATGTATATATATATACATATATATATATATATAAATATAAGAGAATATATATATATATATATATATATATATATATATGTGTGTGTATACATACCAAGGAAAACCGATAGACTTTGGGTGAAAAGAAATATATGGGGTTGATAAAAATGATGAACGGTAAAATGGGCAAAATATAGATGTATATGTTACATATGGAAGCTGCTACAAGAAAAGAGAAAACGTGAAGAAGTAGTCTGAAGAATTGGCAGGAAACGTAAAAGAAAAAAAATGATAGAAGGGCTGAAAATCGAGAGGTTAGGTGGATAAGGTGTAATGAAGCAGCAGAGAAAGAGTGGGGGAGAGGGTTGAAATCGGCAGGGAATGGGACCTATGAAAGAATGATGATGGCGTTCGGTAAGGAAATAATCTTAGATGAAATATTTATATATGTATAATGCTATGCAAAATGGAAATGTAGTAGAGAAAGAGAAATATGAGCGTGAGCCAGTAGAAAAGAGGAAACGGGAACCTGCCTCCTAACATGGCTTTCATCATTCTTAAGTTCCCATCGTCACCCTGTCAACTCTTCACTTAAAAAGGAGGTTAGAAACGGAGGCTCAAGAAGGAGACCGAGAGGGAGAGGCTGGAACAGAGGAGGTTCCACCTCTGGAAAACTGCAGCAACATGAGAGGAGTGCTAAGGAAATTTTGCCTTATTTCTCAGTGATGGTGGTCCTACTATCACCGTCCACGTGTACCAGGATCAACGAATCAGAGATCCCCACGAGACAAACACAGGAGAAGCCACGTAGCTCCTACCGCGCCAGAGCCTCATGCGACAGAGTAGCGTGATAGGCGACACAATATGGCGATAGATACTCTACCGCACCGGTCTGTGCCGCACAGTAGTCGCGACAGACTCCATCGCCTCTATTGCGACATAGGTCTCCCGCACAGACTGCGGTAGAGGTCTCCGGCACAGTCTGCGGTAGAGGTCTCCCGCACAGCCTGGGGCATAGTCTCCCGCACAGACTGCAGTAGAGGTCTCCCGCACAGTCTGCGGTAGAGGTCTCCCGCACAGCCTGCGATATAGTTCTCCTGCACAACCCGCGGTAGAGGTTTCTGGCAAGCTGCTTTACCCGAAGCGCGACAGAGTGCTATATGACTCTGTCGCGGCCCAGACACGCGCCTGGGCCTCAGCTCGAACCGACTTGCAGAAACCTATAAATACACAGGTGAGCTCTCTGAAAAGAGGAGGCCGGATCCGAGAGAAAAAAAAGAACCAAAATGAAGGGAAAAGTCTTAAACTCTCTGATTTAAACATTACATTCTCTTCTTCATACATTCACAACTCCGATTACTTACTTAATCATCGGAGTGCGCGTGCAGGGACAAATCCCTGCCCCCTCTGATTCCTGTTGTTTTTGCAGGATATACAAAGAACACGTGGAACAAATTGCATCGACGTCACCCTTTTTTCGTTAGTGCAATCAGACTACGTGAAAGGTATTTTCTTGTTGCTGTCAGGTAGGCAACATCAATTGACGCCGTCTGTGGGAATTCTGACAAAAAGTCAGGTTCTCTATCAAAATGGTGAGAACACGCTCTACAGCAGAGTTGACAGGAGGGCAGAATTCAGTGAGTCCCCCTGTCAGACCAGAGCAGAGACGCAGACATAGTGAAAGGGGTGACAGAGAAGCCTTGGTTTCTCTAGAAGAATTTGAGACCCTGAAGCGCAAAAATGAAGAAACCACGACTGCGTTGAAAGATATGGTGAGTTTCTTCAGAGACGCTCTCCCCCAATTCAGCTTGCCCTATGAAGTGCAGTAGTTAGTAGGGGAAAGCACACCTCGGCAGACCTACGAGAGAGGTCAGCCCTCCACCCTGATAAACGCTGGACAAGAGGCAGGAACACGAAATAATCCCACTACAGATCCAGCACGGCAGAGGTCTCCCCCAGCAGATAGGCGGCAGAGCTCAACCGCGGACCTTAGGCGACAGAGTTCGCCCACAGCACCTATGCGGCAGGGCTCACCCGCAGACCTCGTGCGGCAGAGGTCTCCCCCAGCAGATAGACCACGGAGCTCTCCCGCAGCTCAACGGCGGCAGTGTTCACCACTGACCGATAGGCGACAGAGCCCACCAAATGTGAGGCAGAGCTCGCCCATAGCTCAATGGTGACAGAGCTCACCCGCGGCTCAACAGCGGCAGAGTTCCCCTCTGGCCGCTAGGCGGCAGAATTCCCCTCTGTCTGACAGGCGGCAGAGTTCGCTAAATGTGCGGCAGAGTCCCCCCGCGACTCAACGGCGACAGAACTCTCCCAGGGACTACATGCGGCAGAGGTATCCCGCATCACGTACGCGACGGTGCTCTCCCGCCGCTAATAGGCGGCAGAGTTCACCTCTGCCCGATGTGTGGCTGACTTCTCCTCTGGCCGCTAGGCGGCAGAGTTCCCCCGCAGCCCATAGGCAGCAGAGTTCCCCCACCTGTCGTAGCTCATCTCCCGTAGAGTCGAAACATGATCTAGGAGCCTATAGGGCTGGGAAGCAACGGAGACAGGGAGGTTTTAACCCACGAGAAGGCCTCGAAATGTCAAGTCCCGGAGTGGGCGGTGCTGGAAGGGGTGCTTATCAATCGGACTCTTCTAGACCCGAAGGGACAAGACCATACTCAGCTCAAAGGTCGAAAAACGTGGAGAAAGTCGTCGAAAGGAATTTGGGAAAAAGAAAACTGGTGTCTCCGGATGATCGTCAAAAAAGGAGGATTCCATTCAGTCCGAAGATCATGAACAAACCTTTACCGAAGAAGTTTAAAATGCCTTCTATGGCTACTTACACCGGCAAAGCAGACCCCTATGATCACATACAGAGTTATGAATCCCTCATGCTGCTGCATGGATGGGAGGACAAAATTATGTGCAGAGCTTTTTCTCTCACATTGTCCGGGCACGCTCTGAAGTGGTTCAACGGGTTGAGCGAAGGTTCAATCTTCTCTTTCGATCAATTGAGGAATGAATTTCTCAAAGTCTTCATAATCCACAGCTAGAGAAAGAAAGACGCTACTTACCTACTCACGCTTAAGCAAGGGAATAAAGAATCTTTGAAGAGCTTTGTAGACCGCTTCCGAGATGCAACCTTGGAAGTGGAAGATTTGCCGGTAGGGGTAGCCATGGCTGCAATGCTACAAGGGACAAGCTCCGAAAAGCTGCAAGAATCCCTCTCTCTTGATCAACTGATGACAATCTCCGATCTCTTTGCTAGGGCCAATAAGTATGTGGCCCAAGAAGATGTCCTGAGTTTGATCCCCTAGGGACACAAAAGAAAACCGTGAGGGGAACCCTTGATTCGGGCCCTGCGAACGGAGGCTGCCAGTGGGCTGTATCCAAAGCGGACTATGTCCTGAGTTTGATCCCCTGGGAACGCGAAAGAAAATTGCGAGGGGAACCCTTGGTTCGGGCCCTGCGAACGCAGGCTGCCAGTGGGCTGTACCCAAAGCGGACTATGTCCTGAGTTCAATCCCCTGGGGACGCGAAAGAAAACCGTGAGGGGAACCCTTGGTTCGGGCCCTGCGAATGCAGGCTGCCAGTGGGCTGTATCCAAATCGGACTATGTCCTGAGTTCGATCCCCTGGGGACGTGAAAGAAAACCGCGAGGGGAACCCTTGGTTCGGGCCCTGCGAACGCAGGCTGCCAGTGGGCTGTACCCAAAGCGGACTATGTCCTGAGTTTGATCCCCTGGGGACACGAAAGAAAACCGTGAGGGGAACCCTTAGTTCGGGCCCTGCGAACGCAGGCTGCCAGTGGGCTGTACCCAAAGCGGGCTATGTCCTGAGTTTGATCCCCTGGGGACACGAAAGAAAACCGTGAGGGGAACCCTTGGTTCGGGCCCTACGAACGCAGGCTGCTAGTGGGCTGTATCCAAAGCGGACTATGTCCTGAGTTCGATCCCCTGGGGACGCGAAAGAAAACCGCGAGGGGAACCCTTGGTTCAGGCCCTGCGAACGCAGGCTGCCAGTGGGCTGTATCCAAAGCGGACTATGTCCTGAGTTCGATCCCCTGGGGACGCGAAAGAAAACCGCGAGGGGAACCCTTGGTTCGGGCCCTGCGAACGCAGGCTGCCAGTGGGCTGTATCCAAAGCAAACTATGTCCTGAGTTCGATCCCCTAGGGACGCGAAAGAAAGCCATGAGGGGAACCCTTGGTTCGGGCCCTGCGAACGCAGGCTACAATGGGCCGTACCCAAAATGGACAATACGGTTGAATGGGCCTCCCGTCCATATGGCGACGTACATTCAGAAGAGCCGTAAGAGCCTGAGGCGCTATGCGTCACTATGGCCAGGCGCATAATCAGAAGAGCCGTAAGAGCCTAAGGCGCTATGAGTCACTGTGGCCAGGCGCATAATCAGAAGAGCCGTAAGAGCCTGAGGCGCTATGCGTCACTGTGGCCAGGCGCATATTCAGAAGAGCCGTAAGAGCTTGAGGCGCTATGCGTCACTGTGGCCAGGCGCATAATCAGAAGAGCCGTAAGAGCCTGAGGCGCTATGCGTCACTGTGGCCAGGCGCATATTTAGAAGAGCCGTAAGAGCCTGAGGCGCTATGCGTCACTGTGGCCAGACGCATATTCAGAAGAGCCGTAAGAGCCTGAGGCACTATGCGTCACTGTGGCCAGGCGCATATTCAAGCGAGCCGTAAGAGCCTGAGGCGCTATGCGTCACTGTGGCCAGGCGTACAATCAAACGAGCCGTAAGAGCCTGAAGCGCTATGCGTCGTTGTGGCCAGGCAATGGAAACATAAAGGCCATAAGAACTAAAGACGCGCTCGCGTCGTGATAGTCAGGCTTGAGAAAGGTATGTAAAATTCTTTTCGAAAATATATCTTTCTATTGAGAATCCTCTTTCGCAGGAAATATTCCTACCAAAGAGTGGGGAGCAATTGATGGTGGTCCTACTATCACCGTCCACGTGTACCAGGATCAACGAATCAGAGATCCCCACGTGACAAACACAGGAGAAGCCACGTAGCTCCTACCGCGCCAGAGCCTCACGCGACAGAGTAGCGTGATAGGCGACACAATATGGCGATAGATACTCTACCACACCGGTCTGTGCCGCACAGTAGTCGCGACAGACTCCATCGCCTCTATTGCGACATAGGTCTCCCGCACAGACTGCGGTAGAGGTCTCCCGCACAGTCTGCGGTAGAGGTCTCCCGCACTGCCTGCGACATAGTCTCCCACACAGACTGCGGTAGAGGTCTCTCGCACAGTCTGCGGTAGAGGTCTCCCGCACAGCCTGCGGTATAGTTCTCCTGCACAACCCGCGGTAGAGGTTTCCCGTAAGCTGCTTTACCCGAAGCGCGACAGAGTGCTATATGACTCTGTCGCGGCCCAGACACGCGCCTGGGCCTCAGCTCGAATCGACTTGTAGAAACCTATAAATACACAGGTGAGCTCTCTGAAAAGAGGAGGCTGGATCCGAGAGAAAAAAAAAGAACCAAAATGAAGGGACAAGTCTTAAACTCTCTGATTTAAGCATTACATTCTCTTCTTCATACATTCACAACTCCGATTACTTACTTAATCATCGGAGTGCGCGTACAGGGACAAATCCCTGCCCCCTCTGATTCTTGTTATTTTTGCAAGATATACGAAGAACACGTGGAACAAATTGCATCGACGTCACCCTTTTGTCGTTAGTGCAATCAGACTACGTGAAAGGTATTTTCTTGTTGCTGTCAGGTAGGCAACATCACTCAGTATTGAACAGAGGGGAGATACGTGGGACAAAGGTGTGAACAAGCTTTGGAGGTCAGCTGGAGCAAAGCACGGCAGAAGGAGTATGGGAGTTATCAGCTGTTCAGGTGCCGAAAGTCCAAACAGGGGCAGTGACGAGGGAGGCAGAAAGGTAGCTAGATGGAGTAAGACCGGAAAGGAAGATGAGTAGAAAGGGGAGCTGCGAGGATGACCGAACAGAACTGAGCTGAAGCAGTAAGCGAGACAGAGGAGTCCCGTCCTCTAGAAACGAAACAGGATGATGCGTGGAGGCTGGACTGAAACTGAAACCTGGAGCAAGTAAGAAATAACCGAAGACAACAGGCTGGAAGCCGGAGTAAGATCGGGGAGGCAGTACGTGTGAAACAGAGGCCATCTTCCCCCCTGTTTCGTTGATGAAGTGGCAAAACAGGCAGCTTCGAGGGCTGAGCATGGAAGCTAGCGACAGGGGCCGGGAAGGATGGCTCTCGGTTGGAAGGTGTGAGTTGGAAACAGTGGCAGGAGGCGGAACCGAGAGAAGAGTGATGATAGTGGTGGTGAAAACGGGAGGTGGTGATGAAGGAAGGGAGTATAAGGCACGAAGCAGAAGGCTAAAATGGAGATGAACAGTGCAAACCGAAATAAAGAAGAAAGAAAAAGAAAATACGGGAAAGGAAGAAGTATTTAAAAAAAAGAAAGAGAAAGAATAAGAGTAATATATATATATATATATATATATATATATTAATATATAAATATATATATAAGAAAATAGAAGAAAATAGAGGAAAATTGGAGTAGGAAAATAAGTGTACTAAATTTTAAAACCCGAGGAAAAAGGCTCCGACCAAAATAACCTGAGTGGACCGGATTCGTCGACTCGCTATGTCGAGACAATCGAGGACTATGGACAGACACAGAGGTAAAGAAAATTCTAGTCGCTGTTAGAGATCAATATGCATAATTTTCGTATATTTGTAGATATAAAATTTAGGTTAAATTTCGCAGTACCGAAATTATCGAAAAGACTATGTCGAATTTTATGACTGAAAAATTAGAGATTTTAGCTTAGTTGAAGCAATCAAATTTTACAGACTAAATTTTATGATTTGCAGAAATTATGGTATGACTTGAATTCGGTTTTAATTATTGAAAATCTTAAATTTTCATATACTGTTTTCTGAGATTTTTCAAAAAAGGGCTAGTCAGCCTGTTTTGAACGATTTCATAAAACAAATAAATTTATATGTGATTTAAGGAAAAACGATCTGTTATAAAATTATTCTGATTCTGATGAAATGTGCTTGAGCTCGTACTGACTGTGTGTCGTACGGTCCGTCTCGCACTGATTTTGAGACAAAGGCGTTGGTGAGATCATGCTGCACTTTTGTTCTGTATCTGTATCTGTGGTCCACGAGTACGATGTACCGTGTTTCTGATTATGTTTCTGGTCTTTGAACATTCTAATCTGTGAGCTGTTTGGGTAGCTGACCACTCCCACGACGATTGACATCCCGGCACACCTGGCCTGTGAATTGCCCGGAGTCACTGACATTGGCCAATAGTCATTTCTGATATCTGTTATAGCATGCATGCCTTGTCTCATCTATTTGAATGAATTGAAATATCTGGGAATATGTTGTTTTGCTATTGAAAAACTCTGAACTCTCTGGATTTATAACAGTAGTTAAATGTATTACTGATACATATTCTGTTTCTGAAAAATTTGTTTCTGGTATTTGTGCTTTTGTCGGTACTAAATCTATTTTCTGAATTCTGAAATCTGGTATCTGAGAAATTACCAAATCATCTGTATACTTTGTGAAAGTATTTCGGATTTGGTAAATATAAAAATATATATTTTTCATAGGTAGTGTATTTATCTACTTGCTATGGGGTTTTTCTTACTGAGCATGTTGAGCTCACCCCCCTTACTTTCCTCCACAGAGTTCCTTTGTAGCTGGAATCGCTTCCGTTAGTAAGGAATTCCGCATAGTTAAGATTTCGCGGAGCATATATATGCATCGAAGGTATACCTAGTTGTAAGAAATTCTTTTGTATCTAAAATTATGTAAGTACAGTAATGCAATACAAGATGTGTCTGGGGAATGTGAACATATTCTATTTAAATTTGTTACTGATAAATCTAGATTTCTATTTACGAACAAAGGGTGTTGTCCCTAGTTCGAATCTCTGGGGACGCATTCTGAGGGGAAAATGCCCTTAAGCAAGGATGACCCCGAATGAAACAAAGCCGTGCGGGCTTCGGCCCAAAGCGGACAATACGTGGAGTTGATAAGGCAGGGTGGGGAACAGGCCCTTAAGCAAGGATGACCCTAGATCCAAAAGGCCAAACAGGCTCAAAAGACCTCTTAGGTGAGGTGAGAGTGAGGGATGAGGGTCAGCCCTGGTCCTTACATTCCCTCCTCCTCCCATCTCGGTCACCTGCCACCAACAGCTTCTTCTTCCTCCAGTCACCTCGGTTGTTACTGTTTCTTCCGAGGTCCACGTCCTTTGCTCTCCCCTTCCTCTCGGGTTGTAAAAATTTTAGGGGCCAAGCTTTCTGTTTCCAGTCCTGAACCAGCCCTCTCGTTTTCACTCTCTATTTCCCGTTTCTTTTTCCCATCTCCTGCTTCCATCACGCCTTATGTTTGCCTCGGTTCGACTCTCCTGCTTTGTTTCACATTTTCCAGCTTCATGTTTCCTTTCAACTCTGTTTCTCTCAGTCTACCCCATGATTTAGGTCTGCCTTTATTTCTTCTTTGTGACAGACCTCTTGCAGGTTATTTAACTACTTTCTAACCTTTCGTTCCTACTAGCATTTCAATAGTATGAATACGTATATATGTATCTGCCCAAAATCCCAAATACCAAGCCACCCTAATATCCTTTGTTTCGAGTCTTTGTCTTCCGGTTTCCTTGTGCATCCATGTTTTTGCTCTCTTCTGACATCTTTTCTTGTTTCAATTCTCCACCAACCGCGACAATTTTCGGCATGTACCATACCTGTTTCAGTTTCCTCACGTTTTCCTTTACTACCAGGACATCTTCTTCATTCATTTCCTATTTCCTTTTCACCGAATGGCCATCCTGTCTTCCTCTGACTTTTCCCTTAATATATATCTAAACAAATATATGTAGCCGATGGAGATAACCAAATTCCCATCATTTCTCACTTCCCACAGCTACTGTTGAGAGCAGCAAACATGGGTTCGGGATTGGCTATCACTATATCATTCATCATTTCCACATATATATATATTATTAAAATTAATTTTAGTTTAACATTTTTTTTCCATTTGCTTGCTTTAGTTTCTTTCCAAAGGCATTCCCGATTTGAGGCCTTATATGTACAAATATACATATATATTTGTACCGTACATACTTTGTAAGACCCAATTTTATTGTAAGAGGAAAAGGGAATAAATAGAAATTTACGAGTGCATTTAAAAAATGCAAAAGGACTGAAATGGAATTCTCAAACACGTGCAAGGGTAAAATGGTCAAAAGATCGAAATTCGATATAAATTCGACAAGAAAATTTTATTAAAAATAATGGATTAAGAAATCTTGGTCAATAAAGGTGAAATAAATTTATTTTGGGTTAAATTGATCAAGATATCAATTTATTTGAATTAATTGGGATTAATCAAAATTTTTAATTTAAAAAATCATTCCGAAAATAATCGAAAAATATACCGAAAAGACGAAAATAGACTGATAAATTCATTTATTGAATAAAGGAATTAAATAATAATTTTAAGGATATTATAAGAGATATTTGGGTATTTTTAATGTATTTTAATGATTAAAATATTAATAAAATAAATAAATAATAAAAATAAAAATTATAAAAAAAGGAGCGAAAAACAAAACGCAGAATCGCGGAACCGCGATTCTGCCAAAACGGAAAACAGAAGAAGGAACCAAGGAAGACGGACGACCACCGACGACTGCCCAGGCGAGCGACCGGCGAGGGGGAAGGCGTCGAGCCACCACCGGCCTAACGGAGGCACGAACGGCGGCGATAGGCGGCGAAACGGCGAAAAACAAAACCGAGAGAGGAAAAAGGAAACGGTGACGAACAGCGCCGATCTGGCCGATCCCGACCACCGCCGAACATTCCGCAGGTGCAGGAGAGCTTATTGGTGGCGGCGACGACCGACGAAACTGTCGGCAAACGCCGAAAACGGCAGAAGAAGAAATGGGTTTCAACGGCAGGAGAGAAGAGGTCGGACCGGCGACTTTCCGGCGGCCTTGGACGAAACCGAGGGCAGATTCGTGCTGCGGACGGCCCAGCTGAGCCACTGGCGGCAGAAACCGGCAGAGAACCGACCGGCAAGGCCCTGAACCGGCCGAACCGGAGTGAACCGACGGTTCGAACCGGGTCTGAACCGGACCGAACCGATTCAGCTAATGAGGAAAGAGAAAAAAGGAGAAAAAGGGAAAAAAATAGAGGAAAAATTGGGAAAAAATCCCGACGATGTAATCGAGCTACGGGTAAGTCAGTAGCGGTCGAAATTGACCGATTTAAATTTTGAAATATTTTATTTAATTAATTTTTGACTGAAAATTTACCCGAAAAATTATGAAATTGTGTAGCTCGACAATTGGCATCCAACGAGAGCTCGAGACAGTCTCAATTTACGTACTAGCATGGAATCTCAGGTAAGTAAATCTTATTTACGATAATTTACATCGTTATGCGTGTTTCAAAATTAATTACTGCATAAAATAAATTAAATTATGGAAATTTAGATAAATTGTCGTAAATAATAAATTGAGCTATTCGAGAGTTAGAGCGAGGCCCAAGAAATTGTTGGTGGGCCCAATGAGCCCAATAGGCCTCGATAATGTGAAAATTAAGTGGAAAACGGGATTAAGGCCGATTAAGGCCCATTAAGGTGCAATCGGGCCCAATAGGGGTAAATGGGCCCAATGATTTAAATTAAGCCCAGAAAATAGGAAATACAATTAAATTGTATGATATCTGACCTGAGTAATATTTATACGCAGTTTCAGACATTGGATTGGGAGTAAATCGGACTGCGTGACGAGACAGCAGTGGAAAAGGAAAGGTCAGACTCTACAGAAAAATAAGGTAAGGGAATTCTACGGACTGCTAGAAGTAACTTTACGAAATTTCAAAGTCATATGCAGTCTTTTAAATTATCTGAAGGGTCTAGAAGTAAATAAATAATTTTAGTGCCTCGAATGGGCAAATTACCAAAATACCCTTGTTAAGGGTAAAATTTACAATTTTAGAAAAAATTGGGAGGAGCAAGAACAAGAGGTTCCTGCTCGTTCTGGAGGTGTTTTGATGCATGCATGAGTAGGCTGGCTAACCTTGAAAGAAAAATGCATAGCATTTCATAGTTTCAACGATGAAATTGTTTTGAAAACTGTTTTGAGGAAACAGAGCCGCCTACATGTTTTTTTGACATGTGACGTGCTAGAGCTCAGCTCGCACGATATTTTGAGTTGTGTGATGCATGCATTAGTGCTGGAGCGAGAGCTCGCACTAGAGTTTTACATGCATTGGTGCTGGAGTCTAACTCGCACCTAATTCTACATGATTTTCGTGATACGGTGCTAGAGTCTAACTCGCACCAGGTTTTATATGATTTTCGTGACAAGGTGCTAGAGTCTAACTCGCACCATATTTTTCACATGACTTGATGAGAGTGGTAGAGCTTAGCTCGCACTAGTTTTACTTGAATTGACGAGAGTGCTGGAGTATCGCTCGCACCCCCCACTGATTTTTATGAGAACATGCGATGAGCCGTGCTTGGAGCATCGGGTAGACTGTGTGTCACCGATTAAATAGGCTCGCACGTGCGTTTTGAGACATGGCATGAGTATAGAGATATGATATGGGTCCACAGAGTACGATGTACCGTGCAAGCAGCATGGAGTACGATGTACCGTGTGGTATCTTCGGATACGGGGTATCTTCGGATACGACATCTTCGGATGTGTGGGATCGGATAAGACTAACGGGTTGGATTGACCCACCTCCCGGGCGGTTCCCGATCAGGGTGAGACCCCGCACACTAGGATTCGTGTAGCAGAGGGGCTCACGAGGACACACGGCCATAGTCCTGGTTATTACCGATATACAGATGTTGCCTAGTCTCACATGTTGACGATTCTGATGAGATCAAAACTGGGTTTTAAATCAGATTTGCATGATGTTATTTCCATGCTTTTTAGACCCATGTGTGTTGTAAACTGATTTTCATGATTTTGGTGAGTCAGGACCACCCGAGGGATGGGTTGAGCCCTGGATTTGTTGTGAAATTTTAAATGAGAAGGAAGGGATTTAAAAAGAGTTGCATGTTGAATTTTCCATACGAACGTGTTTTACATAACATCATAAATCATAGCATCAGTTTCAAAATGTGTGGAGAAAGGGTGGTTTATGCATGGCACCACGTTCATGTAGGGAGTATGGTTACCTACTTGTTCGTAGGGTTGCCTTACTAAGCTTGATGTGCTCACCCCTTTCATTTTCTCACTAGATAATCTCCAGTAGATGTTGAGGCGACTGAGTACTGCATTCCGGATATCCGCTGCTGCCCATCATTTAAGGTATATAAACTTATTCATATTGTATCTAAATAAGCATAGCACAGTGACATGTTTGTAAGTAACTTTAGGGGATGTATAAATATGGTAAACATTTATAAATGACTGAGAAAGAATTAAGTTATATAGTAAATGAATGCTGGGACTGGCATTGACGCACAGCCCAATTTGTTAGTGGAGTGTGGTAACGATCAGAGGACAGGTAAGCATGAAAGAAAATAACAAAACGCGAAAAATTTACTCTGATTTTGGGTAGTTTTGGGTCGTGACATACTTGCCTCTATGTATGTCTACATCTATTTATGTGTGGACATATTGCATACATATGTGTATATATGTGTATGCTTTGCCATCTAAATATATTTATTTATTTATTTATTTATTTATTTATTTATTCATGCATCCATTACTTAAATACATGATAAATACGAAATTATTTACCCACGTATATACATATATAGATATATGTATCTCTGTATTATTATTATTATTATTATTATTATTATTATTATTATTATTATTATTATTATTATTATTATTATTATTATTATTATTATTATTATTATTATCATTATCTCTATCGATATTCCTTTGTGAGATTAGTGTATATATATTTAAATTAATTCTCTCCGGGTCTCACTACGGAGTAAAGATAAATTTTAATTTAAATCCTTAACTAATGGGTCAAAATCTTTAATCTCGAGGATTAATTTTGTTAATCATGGATAAAACCAAGTATCTGAAAGTTTACGGTATTTACATTCTCCCCACCTTGGGGAATTTGGTCCCCAAATTTAGAAGTACATCAATCCTCATATAATTGTGGGTACTTCTTTCGCATTAAGCTTTCCTAACTCCGACGTGACTTCATCTGAAGTGTGATACTGCCACAAAACCTTAACCAAAAGAATCATCTTAGACCTCAATGCCTTCTCTTTCCTATCCAATATGCAAACCGATTTCTCCATATATGTCATATCCTCCTTCAACTCCAGTGGTTCATGTCTAATCACATGAGTCGGATCTGGATGATACTTATGTAGCATTGAAACATGGAAGACATTATGAATACTCGTTAATTCTAGCGGTAACGCCAACCTATACGCTTTATCTTCATCTCAGTCTAAGATCTCGAAAGGTCCAATATAACCAGAACTTAGCTTTCCCTTCTTTTCAAATCTCGTTATGCTATTGGAAGGAGAAACTTCTAGAGACACCGAATCTCCTACTGAAAATCCCAAGGACTATCATCTTTGGTCAACATAACTCTTTTACTTGTTCTAAGTTGTTCTCACCCTTCCACAAATTAATTGAATATCTTTAGAACTTGCATAACCAAATAGGAAATAATTACCTTATACTATAGATCATTTGGTACACTATTTTGTTCTTAAATCTCAACAAATTATCGGTACTAATACTTAAGCTAGTCGCAGCACCCATCTGGGTCTGATTAGTTACATCAATATGATACTTATCAATATGCTGAGCCTGCTCGATTCGATCAATCACATCCAGTTTCATCTCTCAAGATTACTACCATGAAATAAACGTCAGTACCAGAAAGGAACCACATCCAGTTGAGGTTCACTAAATATTTCAATAACTCATGTCCTTGACCAATATATATAACACCATCTCAAAATCACTTCTGCTCAAATCGCTAACTCGAGTCATTTCCTTTCTCTTGTATTTGACAGCTTTTGTAAAATTTAATACTTAAACCTTCAAGGTCAATAGAATTTCATAATTCTTCACCGCACAAGTAATGGTATCCTGACTTCAAACACGAATATTACAATTGTCAATTCTAGTTTATGGGTTAAGGATCAGGTACTTCTAGACGCTGTCAAGTCTCTCAGGCGGGGAGGTATTTTGAAATACTTTTGTGTAAGACCCGATTTAGTTAAAACACGAAAGTTAAAAATATAAAAGGACTGAAATGGAATTCTCAAACAAGTGCAAGGGCAAAATGGTCAAAAGACCGAAAGTCGGAATAAATTCGACAAGAAAATTTAATTAAAAATAAGGGATTGAGAAATCTTGATCAATAACGAAGAAATAATTAAATTTCGGGTTAAATTGATCAAGATATGAATTTATGGGAATTAATCGGGATTAATCAAAATTTTTACCTCGAAAAATAATCTCGAAAATAATCGAAAAATATACCGAAAATGGTTAAAATAAATTAAATAAATTAAATAAAATTAAATAAATTCATTTAGAATAAAATAAGAAATTTGTAGATATTTGTATAATATTGTGAAATTTTAATGATTAAAATATTAATAAAATAAATAAATAATTAATTAATTAATTAATTAGTTAAAAAAAGAAGAAAAAAAAAAGAAGAGGAATCAGAAAAAAATCGGGGAGAGAGAAACGAAAAACAGAGTCGAACCCGAGGAGAAGGCCGGACGACCACCGACGACCCAATCGGCCAGTCGAGGGCCGAAAAAGGAAGAGGGCGTCGGCGCTACCTCCCCAGTACCGGCGACGAGCCACACCGATGTCGGAGGAGGCCGAAAACGGCAGGAGAAGCCGCGGGAAGAAAGAGCTCCGATCGGGGGCGAACGGCTCCGATCTGGCCGACCACGCCCCCAGCCGAACGTTCCCCAAGCGCAGACGAGCAGATTGGAGGCGGCCACGACTGGCGAAACTGCCGGCAAATGTCGGAAACGGCGGAAAGAGGAAATGGGTACCGACGGTGGAGAGAACAGGCCGGACCGACGACTTTTCTGGTGACCTTGGACGAAACTGAGGGCAGATTCAAGCTGCGGACGGCCCAGCGGAGCCACTGGCAATGGAAACTGGTGGGGAATTGACCGAAAATGTCACGACCCAAATCACCTAAAAATCAGAGTAAATTTTTCGCTTTTTCATTTATTATTTAATTCTTACCTTTCTCTCGTCGTGACCATCCTACAAACAGTTGGGCTATGATTCGGTGTTAGTCACCTCACACCATTTACCATTCCATTTCCATAATCATATATCAGAGTTTACTATCCTTTTGACTTTAAATAAATACATACTCAATGGTATTTACATGACTCTACATCCCCGACATCAATGTCCGTTTACAGTACTGTGCATTACATATTTAGATACAAAATCATACCAATGTGTATACCTGTCTCTCGATGGGTAGCAGCGGATACCAAGCATGCAAGTCCTTAGCCACTCAATAACTATTTCAAGTGCTCTGAAAAGATGGAAAAATAAGGGGGGTGAGCAAACTACACGCTCAGTAAGGCAATTATGCAAGTAAGTAGATAGCTCCACTATCTACATGCTCATAATGCCATGCCCTTAAATCCATTTCTTTCCATTAAAATCATCAAGCACAAAGTCATGCATATTCAATGCCATAGTTCATTCAAAACTATTTGTGCATATACAAATCATGTAATTCATGCATTCAAAGCATTTTATGTGACATCATTAAATCATCATTAGCATGAAGTAAAGCAATATCATGCATCCTTTTGCGTCATGTAAGATAAATCATGAATTTGAATAAAAGCATGGAAAACATCATCATGCTACTGTATTCAAATCATTTCTTTAAAACTGCAGTAAAAACTAACCCTTCCGGGTCCATCTCATAAGACAATTCAATAAAGTTCATTATAAAATTCCGGTTATAAAACCACCCTTCTTTCAGGGTCACAAATCATAAAATCATCTGAAATCTCGTATCACAGTATAAAATCATAACCTCCTTCAGGTCTACCCTGGTCTAACAGACCACAAGTTATATCATGTGAGACAAGTAGGTAATTATCAGTAACATCAAGGACTATGGCCATATCCTAGTGATCCTTGGCAACACGGTACCTAGTGTGCGGGGTATCACGCCTGAAACGGGAAGTGGGTCGTCCTACCCGCCAGAACAGCATAACACCAGGATTGCGAGGGCAAGGCTTGCTGCCTCGTGGCTAATACCACTCCACTCCAACAATCTCCACGGTACAGCGTACTCCGCGTGACATACACGATACAACGTACTCCGTGGACCTAAGCTCAATCAGGGGTGCCTGTAATAGGTCTTATCCACCCATATCATCTCTATCTCAGAATGCACGTGTGAGCATATCATCTCACTGTGACACACAGTCTACAGGAAACTCCAACAGGGCTATATGCATGTAATATAAATCCCTGTGCGAGCGAAGCTCAAGCACGGCTCCATGCATATTCATGATATCAGAAAAACCTCGTGCGAGCAAAGCTCTAGCAAGGTTTCAAAAAAATCAGTAAAATCTGCGTACGAGCAGCGCTCCAGTACGACTTAAACTGATTATAATTTCAAGTAAAATCCACGTACGAGCAATGCTCTAGTACGGATATGTATTAAAACTCAGTGAAAACCTCGTACGAGAAAAACTCCAGTACGATATTCAAATGAATTATGAAAACCATGTAAAACTTTGTGCGAGCAACGCTTCAGCACAAATGAATGCTGAAGTAAATCAAATCTCGTGCGAGTTATACTCCAGCACGGCTTTATGCATAATTATATCAAATCTCGTGCGAGTTACACTCCAGCACGGCTTCATGCATAATTAAATCAAAACAGGATGCAAGCTAAGCTCCAGCATCTTTCATGCATGTCAAATCATTAAAACTAGTGCGAGAAATTGCTCTAGCACCATTTTATGCATATCAAGTCAAAACCAGTCAAAACATGTCAAAACATGTCAAAACGGAGTGCGAGCTAAGCTCCAGCAGCTCTCATTTCACAATAATAAAAATCAGTGCGAGCACCATGCTCTAGCACATTTCATGCATATGATGTCACACAAGTCGGTGCGAGCAACCGCTCAAGCACATTTATGCACATTCACAAATGTAGATATAGTGCGAACTACGTGTCAGCACTATCTGTTTCCATATAAACTTGATAGTTGGCCTATTTTCCAAAGAAATTTCCATTTAAATAAATTAACACTTACGTAGTGTTATCATGTGAAATTCATACAATTACTGGCCAATCTGTATATTTACTTTGATTAAAAACCAATAAAATCCTTAATTTAAAAATTTCCTTAAATCATGCATTTCATGCATGTCATGCTTTCACCATCCTAAGGTGAACTTCCCTCAATAGGGGTAAAATAGTCTTTTCACCTATTTCGATCCTCAAAATTATTTAAACCAGTTTTAGGATCTTTATACATAATCAAAGTATACATACATATTCAGTGTACAGAAAAACTATTAAAATACGCGTAGCTACCTCTAGCTATTCACACAATTCCCTTACCTCATTTTCTGTACAGTCTGACCTTTCCACTGATGACTCATCACGCAGTCCAATTTGCTCCGAATCCAATCTCCGGAACTGCGGATACACATTCATCAGGTCAATTTCAATACAGTTTAATGTACTTCTTAATTTTTTGGGGTTAATTTAAATCATTGGGCCCGTTTACCCATATTGGGCCTGATTGCACCTTAATGGGCCTTAATCGGCCTTAAGCCCGTTTACCACAATTTATCGAGGCCTATTGGGCTCATTGGGCCCATCAGTAATTTATTTAGCCTCGTTCTAAATTCTTGGATATCTCAATTTAATATTTACGATAATTTATCCAATTTTCCAGAATTTAATTCATTTATGAGGAAATTAAATCCATAATTTATGCGTTAAATATCAATCGCGCATAACGATGCAAAATTGTCGTAAATAAGGGTTACTTACCCGTGGTTCCATGATAGTACTCAAATCGAGGCTATCTTGAGCTCTCGGTTGATGCCAATTGTCGAGCTACACAATTAAATATATTTTCGGGTAAACTTTCAGTCGATTATTTATCAAATTAAATATTCCAAAAATTAAATCGATCAATTTGACCGCTTACCGACTTACCCGAAGCTCGATTGCATCACTGGAATTTTCTCCAATTTTTTCTCTTTTTCTTTTTCCCTTTTTCTTCTTTTTTTCCTTCTCTTTTTGGCTGAACCTGTCCGGTCCGGTCCGATTCAGACCGCCGGTTCAGTCCGGTTCACACATCATTTTGCTGTTCCGACGCCATCCGGTCGGTTCGCGACGTGATTCCACCGCCGTTCGGTGCGCCGTCGCATGGGCTCCCTAAATCGGGCCTCGGCTGGGGTCGAATCGCAGCCATCACCGGCGAAATCACCTCTTCTCTCTTTCGGTCTCCCTCCGTCGATCTCCTCTCTCCCGGCGTCTCCACGGCGCGTCGCGACTGCCGGTGGTTCGCCTGGTGTAGGGCCACCTTCGCGGGTCCTCGCCGGCCCCTCAGCCCCGTCGGTGGCTGGCCGGCGAGAGGGAAACCTTCTCTCGGTCTCGGCTTGTTTTCGGTTTCATTTCGCGTTTCTTCCTCTGTCTCGTTTCAGACTTTTCCTTCTTTTTTTTTTCATTTCATTTATTTATTTATAATTTATTTTTAATATTATTTTATTCAATTAAAATATATTAAAATTGCCAAAATATCTTCAAAAATTATTATTTAATTCATTTAATCTATAAATGAATTTATCAGTCCGATTTTACCTTTTCGGTATATTTTTCGATTATTTTCGGGATTATTTTTCGATACGAAAATTCTGATTTATTCCAATAAATTCATATCTTGATCAATTTAACCCGAAATTTAATTATTTCTTCGTCATTGATCAAGATTTCACAATCCCTTATTTTTAATTAAATTTTCTTGTCCCGATTAATACCGAATTTTGGTTTTTTAACCATTTTGCCCTTGCACGTGTTCGGGAATACCATTTCAATCCTTTTTCATTTTTAAATGCACTCAAAATTATCGGGTCTTACAATCTCCCCCACTTAAAAAATTTGGTCCTCCAAATTAGAACCAAGTCAAATGAGTCCATGCACAACTCCGGTACATCTATCATTTCATATACTGTCATTGTCAAGTGACTTTCTCCGGAGTGTAATACTACCATCATACTTAACTAGGGAGATCGTCTCAAACCTTAACACTTTTTCTTCTTTCGTCTAATACTCGAATCAATTTTCAAACATATGTTACACTTTCATTGAGCTAAACTGTTGGAGCTCATAACGGATCACATATGCTGGATCTGGATAGTATTTCCGAAGCATCATAAGATAGGACACATTGTGGATGCCTGTTTATTTCAAGTGGTAATGTCAACCTACAGGCCTTACCTCCCACTTTATCCAATCTCTCTCTATCTGAATCTCGTTACGTCCTTATGCTCTTAGGACAAGTAACTATCAACAATAATGATTCACCCTCAGTGAATTCCAATGGTTTTCTATCTCTTGTCAGCATGGATTTTCTATCTGCTCTGAGGTGTTCTTAATCTCTCATAAATCAACTGAACATTCTCAGAGGGTTGTCTTACCAATTCGGGAACAATTCTATCTGTCACCCACTTCTCTTATCAGAGTCAGGGAACAACTCCCTATGGCCATACACTGCCTCATATAAAATGTTATCCCGATACTCAACTGACAACTGTCATCATTGGCGAATTTGATTAGTAGCAACTGATCATCCCAGGAGCTTATCAAATCAATGACACACGCTCTCATCACATCCTCCAGAACCTGTACAGTCCTCTCTGACTGACTATCTGTCTGAGGGTGGAAGCTGTGCTAACACTCAATCGGGTTCCCATAGCTTCCTGAAAAACATTCCCAGAAGTGGGAAGTGAAGCGGGAATCCCCATCTGATATCATGTTCCCTGGAACGCTACATATTGTTCCACAATTTTCCATACATAAAAATCCACCTACACACTCAGAGTATCTGGGATTTTGATAACCTGAAGGTGGGTAACTAAATCAATCTATCGACTATCACCCAGATAGCCTCGTGATTCATTCGGGTCCTCTATAACCCATCATAATATTCATGGTAACTTGTTCCCATTTCCATGTTAATATAGGTAGAGGCTGCAATAATCCTGCAACTTCTTTTACTCTACCTTAATCTGCTGACATACGAGACACTTCTCCACAATCTCTATAATATCACTTTTCATATCTGACCACCAATACCCTTTTCAAGGATTTTCTATATATTTATTATTTCTTGGATGCACTGTATATCCCGAAGAGTGAGCTTCTGTCAATAACACAATATCATCAACTGTGGTCCTGGGGAGCACTTATACTGTCTCTGAACCTCTGTAAGTCATCATCATATACTGTGACCTCTGTCACTATACCCTTCTGAATCTGACCCATACCATCGACACCATGCCGATCATCACGCTAAGCCTGGCAAATCCGGTCACACAAATCTGGTTCTATCCTCAGGCTAGCTGTCACACAATCACCGTCATCATCAGAAGGAATCCCATCACTACTGAGGTTCACAACTGCTCTAGCAGCTCACGCTCCCTGACCATCATATGTGATACCATCCCGAGGCTCTTTCTGCTCAAGGCATCAGCCATTACATTAGCCTTTCCTGGGTGGTACAATGTTCACACTCATAATCCTTAGAAGCTCTAACCCTCTTGGTTATTTCATATTCTCCTCTTTCTGTGAAAACAGATACTTGGAGCTTTTACGATCAGTGCATACCCGAAATTTCTTACCATTTAAGTGGCGGCGCCATACTTTCAGTATAAACGCTATGGCTGCCAACTCTAAATCATAGGTCGGATAGTTTCTCTCATGGTCCTTTAACTAACTGGATCCATAAACAACTATCTTCCCATTTTACATCAATACACAGCCCAATCCTTATTTTGGTATCCATACACACTGAAACCTCTTAAGCTGTTGGTTATGGTGAGAATACTTACGGTGGTCAATTTATCACTTCAATATACCAAAACTCACCGAAGCCATTTACATACTTATCATAACACTCGTATTCAATCCTTTTCTGAACGACATGTGTCAACTGAGTAGCCCATTGAGAAACTCACAACAACTCGTCTGTAAGACAGTTTCCTGTTGCTACTCATGCTCTTCCCTGGACTTCGAATTCATTGAAATATCATCGCTAAAGATGACAATCAATCGGTCCAGGTTAGCTTTAAATACCCCATCATAGTTGAGTTCCACTCAATATTTCAAATTCTCATATTCTTGACTTATATACACATAAACATATAACGTCATTTCGAAATAGCTTCTGGTCAAGCTACTAACTCACATCATTTCCTTTTTCTTATATTGACGTCTTTTTTTTTTTAAATTTTAATTTTTTTAAACTTTCATGATTAATGAATTTCTATATCTTTTTCTTGTACCAATAAAGGTACCCATATTTTAAATGTATATATAGCGACTGTCGATTTCAGTTTATAAGTTGTGTGCGCTTCCCGACGCTATCAAATCTTCAGGCAGGAAAGTATTTTAAAATACCTTTATTAACCCTAGGACTTGACTACATACCGCTTAATCCAAATTACTTTGCATATCAAGGACATCCTTACCTTGCATACGTCTTATTCCAATATATCTTGTATGCAGGATCTATCACATCTCCAAGCTCATCTCCTTTCATATATCACTTATAACCAACTCTTTCATTATTTGTTAAACTTACAATCCCTATACCCTTATTCAGTTAGTGAAAATCAGCTAACTATCATCCTCTTGTCTATGGGTACAGGCTTCACATTTTTCTCTAGCTTATATTAACTGAAGGCGGTATGAATAAATGCGTGGCACCAGGAGTAATTAAAATAATTACTTCATTATTCTCTACTAGTGTGGTATCTTCCACCACATCCGATGAAACATCAATAGTGTCCTAGTCCAAAGCATACACTCGCCCTCGTCCAACATCTTATTTCCGTGGTAACTACCACATATCCTACACTGTTCACACTGCTACTCTGTTGTACTGTTACGTAGCAGGTCGGGGTCCTCAAATCACAATACCCCTCATAAGTGTTGAAATTAGATACATTGGGGTTTATCAATCAACTTACCCCGTGACTGATCAGCTCAAAGTTTTTACCAAACTAACTTTTTTTCCATTCTGACATCTCTGTCATTCTCTATTCTCTTTTTGTCTCTATTTCGGCCCTCACTACCTTTCTCAATCTCAGAGGCGTGCAACTCATGATCTTATTCACACAATTGTAGTCTGCGCACTGCCTCGACATAGGTAGTGATATCTCGGGCTAATCAGACTCTAATTAACAATCTGAGCCCTTCCATGAACTTTCAAAAATCTCGAATCTCACTATTCATCGTGTCCGAGTCACATCTACCCAGGAATATAAACTGAGTTTCATACTCGTTAATTAACCAGTTCCTCTGGGTCAGAGTAAAGAATTTTATCTGTAATTTCCTTTAAAAATGTCTGGGATATTCTGTCACCGGAATACATCTCGAATTATTTTCCATGTCCATTCTGGACGTCTAACTCTTAAAATGGGTCGAGCGGACTTCCACCAATGTTCCAACTCACCCTCAAATCTCATACATATTCTGAGCAATTAGCTCACGAAATATTCTCCACACTCCGCTCCAACCTTGCGAAGCGTATCTCAATATTATCTGATCTCTCTGTCAGATTCTGTCCGATTTCTCTGTCGGACCCTGTGGGGCATGCTCAACATCAGCCTCCACGTCAATCTCATCTCGAGTCTCATGTTGCGACTCAGTACAACTCTCGGACCTACCTCAACGGCCTTGAGCTCGTGTACTCGCCTCTCAACCATAGCGGCTATCAGTTAATGAGTCTATTCTTGCATTTAAAAATCAAATTCTTAGCTGCACCTCCATCTCGATATACACAAATGTATCTAAATAATGCACAGTACATGGGGATGTAATTTCTTAACCACTAACACCGACTCATATCAGGCCAACTTAAGCTCTGATACCATTTAACCTGTCACGACCCAAATTACCTAAAAATCAGAGTAAATTTTTCGCTTTTTCATTTATTATTTAATTCTTACCTTTCTCTCGTCGTGACCATCCTACAAACAGTTGGGCTATGATTCGGTGTTATTCACCTCACACCATTTACCATTCCATTTCCATAATCATATATCAGAGTTTACTATCCTTTTGACTTTAAATAAATACATACTCAATGGTATTTACATGACTCTACATCCCCGACATCAATGTCCGTTTACAGTACTGTGCATTACATATTTAGATATAAAATCATACCAATGTGTATACCTGTCTCTCGATGGGTAACAGCAGATACCAAGCATGCAAGTCCTTAGCCGCTCAATAACTATTTCAAGTGCTCTGAAAAGATGGGAAAATAAGGGGGGTGAGCAAACCACACGCTCAGTAAGGCAATTATGCAAGTAAGTAGATAGCTCCACTATCTACATGCTCATAATGCCGTGCCCTTAAATCCATTTCTTTCCATTAAAATCATCAAGCACAAAGTCATGCATATTCAATGCCATATTTCATTCAAAACTATTTGTGCATATACAAATCATGTAATTCATGCATTCAAAGCATTTTATGTGACATCATTAAATCATCATTAGCATGAAGTAAAGCAATATCATGCATCCTTTTGCGTCATGTAAGATAAATCATGAATTTGAATAAAAGCATGGAAAACATCATCATGCTACTGCATTCAAATCATTTCTTTAAAACTGCAGTAAAAACTAACCCTTCCAGGTCCATCTCACAAGACAATTCAATAAAGTTCATTATAAAATTCCGGTTATAAAACCACCATTCTTTCAGGGTCACAAATCATAAAATCATCTAAAATCTCGTATCACAGTATAAAATCATAAAAATCGAGGGCTTGACCCCTCCTTCGGGTCTACCATGGACTAACAGACCACAAGTTATATCATGTGAGACAAGTAGGTAATTATCAGAACATCGAGGACTATGGCCATATCCTAGTGATCCCTGGCAACACGGTACCTAGTGTGCGGGGTATCACGCCTGAAACGGGAGGTGGGTCGTCCTACCCGCCAGAACAGCATAACACCAAGATTGCGAGGGCAAGGCTTGCTGCCTCGTGGCTAATACCACTCCACTCCAACAATCCCCACGGTACAGCGTACTCCGCGTGACATACACGGTACAACGTACTCTGTGGATCCAAGCTCAATCAGGGGTGCCTATAATAGGTCTTATCCACCCATATCATCTCTGTCTCAGAATGCACGTGTGAGCATATCATCTCACTGTGACACACAGTCTATAGGAGGCTCCAACACGGCTATATGCATGTAATATAAATCCCTGTTCGAGCGAAGCTCAAGCATGGCTCCATGCATATTCATGATATCAGAAAAACCTCGTGCGAGCGAAGCTCTAGCACAGTTTCATAAAAATCAGTAAAATCTGCGTACGAGCAGCGCTCCAGTACGACTTAAACTAATTATAATTTCAAGTAAAATCCACGTACGAGCAATGCTCTAGTACGGATATGTATTAAAACTCAGTGAAAACCTCGTACGAGAAAAACTCCAGTACGATATTCAAATGAATTATGAAAACCATGTAAAACTTTGTGCGAGCAACGCTCCAACACAAATGAATGCTTAAGTAAATCAAATCTCGTGCGAGTTATACTCCAGCACGGCTTTATGCATAATTATATCAAATCTCGTGCGAGTTACACTCCAGCACGACTTCATGCATAATTAAATCAAAATAGGATGCGAGCTAAGCTCCAGCATCTTTCATGCATGTCAAATCATTAAAACTAGTGCGAGCAATTGCTCTAGCACCATTTTATGCATATCAAGTCAAAACCAGTCAAAACATGTCAAAACATGTCAAAACGGAGTGCGAGCTAAGCTCCAGCAGCTCTCATTTCACAATAATAAAAATCAGTGCGAGCACCATGCTCTAGCACATTTCATGCATATGATGTCACACAAGTCGGTGCGAGCAACCGCTCAAGCACATTTATGCACATTCACAAACGTAGATATAGTGCGAACTACGTGTCAGCACTATCTGTTTCCATATAAACTTGATAGTTGGCCTATTTTTCAAAGAAATTTCCATTTAAATACAATTAACACTTACGTAGTGTTATCATGTGAAATTCATACAATTATTGGCCAATCTGTCGATTTGCTTTGATTAAAAACCAATAAAATCCTTAATTTAGAAATTTCCTTAAATCATGCATTTCATGCATGTCATGCTTTCACCATCCTAAGGTGAACTTCCCTCAATAGGGGTAAAATAGTCTTTTCACCTATTTCGATCCTCAAAATTATTTAAACCAGTTTTAGGATCTTTATACATAATCAAAGTATACATACATATTCAGTGTACAGAAAAACTATTAAAATACGCGTAGCTACCTCTAGCTACTCACACAATTTCCTTACCTCATTTTCTGTACAGAAAAACTATTAAACTAGTGGAGCCATCCAAGATTGAAGCAGTAGTTCCGTGGCAGAGACCTCAGACAGTCACGGAGATAAGAAGTTTCTTGGGTTTAACTGGATATTATCAAAGGTTTATGGAGGGATTCTCGAGATTAGCTGCTCTATTGGCACGTCTCACTAGAAGAATGTTGAATTTGTGTGGGACGATAAATGTGAGAAGAGTTTTCAAGAGTTGAAGAAGAGATTAACTGCAGCTTCGATTCTCACCATTCCTACAAGCTCAGGAGGTTTTTCTATATACACAGATGCTTCATACCTAGGACTAGGTTGTGTACTGATACAAGATGGGAAGGTAGTAGCCTATGGATCAAGCCAGCTGAAGGATCACGAGAGGAACTACCCGACCCACGATTTAGAGTTGGTGACCATGGTGTTTACTTTGAAAATATGGCCCCATTATCTTTACGATGAGAAATTCCAAGTATTTACATACCACAAGAGCCTTAAGTACCTGTTCTCATAGAAGGAATTGAACATGAGGCAAAGATGGTGGCTTGAGCTTCTAAAGGACTATGACTGCGAGATCTTGTACCACCCAGGTAAAGCAAATTTAGTGGCTGATGCACTGAGAAGGAAGCATCTCGGGTTGGTATTGTAGATGATGATCAGGAAACATGAGTTGTTGGAACAGTTTACAAGCCTCAGTTTGGATGTGACCACACTTGATGCTGATAGTGGTTGTATGGTAGGTACCCTACGATTGGAACCGGATCTGGTAGATCGTATCCGATAGGCTCAGCAGATTGATCAGTAGTGCAGTGATATTATCGGGCAGATACAGAGGGGTATAGAGACTGATTTTAATTTGAGTTCAGATAGTTTGCTGAGGTTTAGGGGTAGGATATGTGTTCCCGATGATCTAGAGATCAGGGGGTTGATCTTAACAGAAGCTCATTCAACGAAGTATACACTGCATCCGAGAAGTAACAAGATGTATCAGAACCTCTGGAGAGTGTATTGGTGGTTAGTAATGAAAAAAGATGTAGCTTAATTTGTGGTAAAGTGTCTTGTCTATCAGCAAGTGAAGGTAGAGCATCAGAAGCCTGCAGGGCTATTTCAACCTTTACATATACCGACTAGGAAATGAGAGCTTATCACTATGGACTTCGTGATGGGTTTACCTAGGACCCGGAGGAATCATGATACGATTTGGGTGATAGTGGATAGATTGACAAAGTCGACACACTTTCTAGCTATGAGAGCCACCGATACTCTGAGTACACTAGCGGAACTAAATGTGTGCTAGATAGTGAGATTGTATGGTGTTCCAGTGAGTGTTGTTTCTGATAGGGATGCCCGCTTCACTTCCCACTTTTGGGAACATTTTCAGGAAGCGATGGGGGCCTAACTGAGTTTTAGCATAGCGTTCCATTCTCAAACAGATGGTCAGTCAGAGAGGATTATACAGACCCTGGAGGATATGTTGAGAGCATGTGCATTGGATTTTGGAGGCTCTTAGGATGACCATTTGCCACTCACAGAGTTCGGCTATAATAACAGTTATCATTCGAGTATCGGGATGGCACCGTATGAGGCTTTGTATAGCCGTAGATGTCGTTCACCTATTGGATGGAAAGATATTGGTGACCGACTAATATTTGCTCCCGACTTAGTGAGACAAGCCTCTGAGGATGTCCAGTTGATTTGTGAGAGGTTACAGACAGTTCAGAGTAGACACAAGAGCTATGCTGACAAGAGATGAAGACCATTGGAATTCACAGTAGGTAAATCAGTGTTTTTACAAGTTTCTCCTTCCAAGGGTATAACGAGGTTCGGAAAGAAAGGAAAGTTAAGCCCTCGTTACATTGGACCCTTTGACATATTGGATAGAGTGAGAGATAAGGCCTACGGGCTAGCATTACCACCTGAGCTAGCCGGCGTCCATAATGTCTTCCACATCTCTATGTTATGGAAGTACCACTGGATCTGGCACATGTGATAAGATATGAGCCATTGGAGCTCTATGAGAACATGACATATGTTGAGAAGCCGATTCAAATATTGGATAAGAAGGAGAAGGTGTTGAGATCTAAGATGATTCCCCTAGTGAAAGTTCTTTGGTAGCACCACACTACAGAAGAAGCTACATAGGAGTTAGAGAGTTTGATGGGGGAAAAGTATCTCGAGTTGTATACGGACTGATATTGGGTCCAATTTAGAGGACCAAATTTTCTAAGTGGGGGAGATTGTGAAACCCCACGTATGTATGACACTATTATATGTTAATGGAATTATAAGACAAGAGATTTTGGATCACATAATGTGAATGTATTGAAATGGGATAAATGAGTGTCAAGATACAAGTAAAGGATAAATAAGGGCAGAAGTGGCCACAAATTAAATGAATAAAACTTAAAGCATCCGGACTGGAGATAAGGACTTAAAACACAAAATGATAAAGCATGGATTGTGAATTTGTGTATCCATTCTGATTTCCAAGCAATACATATAAGTTCCATAACACGAAAACTATACGAAGTAAGTCTTTCCATGCTCTATGTGGGATTAAAATGAAAAATGAGTATTGGAGCAAAGAAAGAGGAGATTATCTTGGAAAATCTGGAAAAATCCAGCAAAAGGGCTACAGATGAAGCCAGATAGATCTCCCATTCAAGGCAGATCGATCCCTTGTGCAAAACAGAGCAATTTCTAGTGAATCTGCCAAGGCAGATCGATCTCCCCATCAAGCAGATTTATCTCCCCTATGAGCAGATCGATCTGCATTAGCCTATGCTAAGCCCAGATCGATCCCTCTTAAGTGCAGATCGATCTCCATTCGATTCTTTCAAGAGCAAATCGATCTATCCCCATGAGCAAATCGATATCCTTAAGCTCTTGCCAAACCAAGATCGATCTCTCCCCAATGAGCAGATCGATCTCCCCCTTCTAAAACTTGAGAATTCGATGGCAAAAACCAAAGGAAGATCAATCTCATCACCCTAGAAGATCGATCTCATCACTCTCAATCTATAAATACCCCACGGTAAGACCCTCTTCTCCAACACACCAACACACCTCTTCCATTTTTACACAAAACACCAAGCTTTTTGTCTCTAGAATGCATCCTCTTCCAAAAAGAATTGGGAAAAAGCTATTAGAGCCAAAGTTGTTCAACTTAAGGAGGAGAACAACATAGCTTAGAGCCAACATTCAACTCATTGGATTGAAGGAGCAAAGGAATCTTCAAAACTTGGAAAAAAAGAAAGTCAAGCTAGGTGAGTTTCCAATACACCAACTTTAACTATATTTATCTAGTTGTTGTTATAAGTAGATTGGTGTATGTATTGATGATTGAAACCACCTAGAATGTAATGGAATAAGCATAACCTAGAATGGGTTAGTGTGAGAAAATATAATGTGGTTGATTAGATGATAAAAAGGATTATACCAAGTTGTTAGTGAGGTATGTGCATGATATTGAGATGATTGGATGAAGCCACATTGTGAGATTAGTCAAGTGTTAAAAATGTGCATAAATGGTGTTGTAGAGAATGCATAAATGATGGAAGATTATGGATAAACATTTATACCAAGTGTTTGATAAGTAATCAAGTGGGTTGCTAGTTAAATTGACTAAAAATGGCTTGATGATTGTCAAATGTGATAATGGGTCAAACTTGATAAAATAGGCTTGATGAGCTATATCAATTAGTTGAGGTTTAAATATGAGTTATTGATATTGACTCATATGATTTATGAATATGTGCAGCTCCCGAGGATACATCCAGAGCAAGTTGAGCCAAATTGCGAAAAGCGAGAAAAGAAGGAAGAGCTGCTTCCAAAAGAATCGAGGTAAGGGAATTGTGTTAGCCCTAGGGATATCCCTAGGGCGTACAGATTTCCCTTTCGGGCGTACATTTCTGGATTGAAATGTTGTTGAAGGGTTAAGGATTGGGTTTTTGAGAAATGTGCATCAAAAGCAAGAGCATGATGCTTCGAAATGCTTTTATGGCTTTTTAGCATGTGATTGGTAGGTTGGCTAGCATTTGAAATGATTTGTACAAAAATAGCTTGATTTGGTTTTATAATCATGCTTTGCAAAGAATGAGCCACCTACATGAGTTTGTGGAAATGAAACGTGCTAGAGCGTTGCTCGTACGAGATTTGACATGTTTATACATGATTAGAGCTGGAGCGATGCTCACACTAGAGTTTTACATGGATTTTATGATATAGTACTGGAGCATAGCTTGCATTAGAGTTTTATACATGCATGAGTGCTGGAGCTTAGCTCGTACTAGTTTTCACATGGATTTTATGACATTGTGTTGTAGCCTAGCTCGCACAGATTTTCATATTGGTTTTGACATGGTGCTGGAGCATAACTCGCACTAGATGTCCACCATACTTGTTACCGTGCTTGAGACTACTCGCACGTGGTTTTGTGACATGTTGGGAGCCGTGCTAGGAGCTACGGGTAGGCTATGTGCCACGTTGATTAAATAGGCTCGCACATGCGTATTGAGATGTGGTAGTGTATGATGTGATGATATGGGTCCACGGAGTATGTTGTACCATGCAAGTAGCATGGAGTACGCTGTACCGGGTGTGATATATATATGCCGTCTATGGACGATGGATTCTACTATGGATCGACGGGTTGGACGTGACCCACCTCCCGTGTAGGACCCGTATTTTTGGATGTAAACCTTATGGATTCATAAATGTGGTAATGTACTTGTAATGTGAAGTACAATTGATGTAAAGTCTATAGATGTAATGTACATACGTGTAATATGCGTTTGTGATGTACATACAAGTTTCATTGTGTATGAATATGAAGAAATGGACTATTATAAGTGATGAATGTGATTGGAACTCAAAATGAGTAGTGTGGTGAAATATAATGAAGGTGAACTTCCATTTAGCTTGGTATGGTATACCTGGCTATACAAAGAATACACACAAGTTCTAATGTGTATGAGGTGTGAATGGATGCCATTTTCAAGTCTTAAAGGTGGTTGGATGAGAAATTGACTATGGCAGCAAATTAAGAATGTTTGGGTGTGAGTTGTTGCAGAAAAACAGTAGAAAATCTAAAAAATATGAAGGCTAGATCGATCTCATAAGATGAGAGATCGATCTGGAAGAGCCAGAATGCTCTTATTTGAGCAATGGAATAGAGCAGATCGATATCCCAAGGAGCCAAATCGATCTCCTAAACATTCTGTAATGAAAAGATCGATCCTTAAGCATACAGATCGATCTCCTTAGCTCTTTGTTTGGAGCAGATCGATCTCAAGCTTCGACAAATTAATCTCATGCTTTAAATACCGTGAAAAATAGGGAATTAAGGGGACCAGATCAATCTCCTCCTAGTGCAGATCGATCTCCTCAAGCTATTTCTATAAAAGGAGTACTAAAATATGCAATTCTCGGGAAAATGACATCACCCTTCCATTTTTCACCCAAAACCTCGATTTATCTCTCTAAAATCAGCCATTTTCAGTAAGAATTGAGGGAGGCTATTAGGTACCAAGTTGCTCATCTTGAGGAAGAGAACAAAATAGTTGAAACCCAAAACCTCATTATTGGTATTGAAGGAGAAAGGAGCATTTTCCATATTGAACAAGAAGAGAAACTAGATTGGTAAATTCCTACTACTCCAGCCCAAGTACATTGTTTATTTATTGACTTTGGAGTTGATTTGTATGGATAGTGATGGTTGAAACTACCTAAGATGTATTTGAACAAGTTAAACCTTGAAAATGGAATAAGTCTAGTGTGAGAAAGTATAAATTAGATGACTTGGTGATTTATGGGATTTGGTAAGTTGTGATTTGAGTAATGTGAATGAAACTACATTGCAGATTTAGTGAGTTGATGAAAATGAAGTATATAAAATGCTTGACAAATGCCATAGTGAGGAAATATATGGGATATGAACACTATAGCTTAATATCGATTTAATATCGATTTGGAATGAGTTAATAGGCCTAAAAGAATCCATATACTCGAGTTATGAGTGGAACGATAAAACGAGGCCTTATGAGCGTTAATAGAAACTATAGGTCGAATCGACTATAGTAAATGCAAGAGTCATGTTATATTGGCTTAAATGACGTGAAACACGAATATGTGTAGTTTCGGAGAGTTCGTTGGAGATGAATCGAACCGTATGAGTAAGCAGCTTTAAGGAAGAGGAATCACGCGTCGCGATTCCAGGTAAGGGAATTCTGTAAGTATATAGAGGGAATTCTGTAAATTGCGCTCGAGCCTCGCTTGCACTGGATTTCGATATTTTCATTTGTATGAAACGTGCTGGAGCTTAGCTCGCACCTTGATTTGGAAACTATGATGATGTTTATAAACCGTACTGGAGCTTCTACTCGTACATGGATTTCGAATGATTTTCTTATGTGTACTGGAGTTGTGCTCGTACGTGGTTTCTTTACGATATGAGGTATGAGTCATGCTAGAGCTCTGCTCGCACAAGTTTACACATTGCGATACGTATGAGGCCTTGGAAGTTGGTAAGATCCTTAATCCTTACATCTTTAAGCCAATATCCTTAAGCCCGAGGAGGCGGGGAGGCTCTGTTAGGCAAGGAGGCTCTGTTCGGTGGGGAGGCTCTCTTACGGTAAGATCCTTAAGCCTTACATCCTTAATCCAACATCCTTAAGCCCAAGGAGGCAGGGAGGCTCTGTTAGGCAGGGAGGCTCTGTTCGATGGGGAGGCTTTATTACGAAAAGATCCTTAAGCCAACATCCTTAAGCCCGAGGAGGCAGGGAGACTCTGTTTGGCAGGAAGGCTCTCCTACATGGGTACAGAAGGATCCTTAAGCCAACATCCTCTGGCCCTGGAGGGGTGGGGAGGCTCTGTTCGACAGGGAGGCTCTCCTACAAGAGTATGGCAAGTTCTTGGTATGGGGTAGATAAGACCTAGGACTGGCACCCCTAACTACGATATGGGTCCGCAGAGTACGCTATACCGTGTATATCACATGGAGTACGATGTACCGCGTGATGATTATGTGATGAGAAAGTCTGGTGAGGGAATATCCACCTTTACGCCAGCACGATACCTCGCACACCTGGATGCGTGTGGTCTGGGATGATTTATGATATAGTTGGTCCACATAGTCATTTGGGATATAGTGACCTAGTCTTTTTATACATATGTGTGATTGTGATTGTTCAAGGTAGACCCGAGGGAGGGGTCGAGCCTTGTGGGATTTGAATTGTGAATTGGCAATGATGTTTGTGTTTGAGAAAATGATTTGTGTTGGGATGATATGTATTGAGAAAGAGATGTGATTTCAAAAAGGATGTTTTCTTAAATGAATTGCCCGTTTATGTGGGATTTGACAATTGATGAGCATAAGATGGTTTGTACAAGATGATTTTACCATGTTTCATATGCCAATTTTACATGATTTTTGATATATGATATATATGTATATTCATATGGCATAGTTTTATTCCTTATGCTCCTGTTATAAATGATTTATGAATAACACTATCAGCATGTAGATAGAGTAGTTATCTACCATGCTTGCATTATTGCCTTACTGAGCGTGTGGTTTCTCATCCCTCTCTATCTTCCCCCTCCTACAGAGCGTGCATAGTCATCCAGTGAGGACTGAGGCGTTTTGTTGAGACATCCGCTGCATCTCCATCGCCCAGAGGTATATACACAGAGATTCTTTTTGTATCTAAACAATTGTAAAAGCACAATAGTCTTTTAAGTTGTAATTATGGGGAACGTAGATGTCAATAAACATGTTTTGTATAAGTAAATGATTAACTTCGAATGTATGACATCGTTTTATTAAATTGTGAATGAATGGTAAGTGGTGATTATTATTGACTCACAGCCCAACTGTGTTGTGGTGAGTTTGTTCACGACCGAGTAAGAAAAGGAATAAATGCGAAAAATTTATTGAGATTTTCGGTTAAAAAGAATGCAAAGGGTCGTGACATCTTGTGTGGAAGCAGATAGAGGTGATACCCCGCACACTAGGATCCGTGTAGCCTGGGATCACAGAGGATATGGCCATAGTCCTAGTTATTACCTTTATTATATTATATGTCTATCTCACATATCTATTATTGAATGAGAAATCCATGTTTTGAAATGTGTCTGTGGGTCAGGATAGTCCATGGGAGGGGCTGAGTCCTGACGAGTGATGATTTATTTGTCGGTTTACGTTGAGAATTGGAAATGCTTTTAAATACACATTACATGATGATTTTCCATACTTTGATTTTGATTACGTATGATGATTTTTCCATGCTATGTTTTAAGAACTGTGCACTGATTTATATAACATGATTTTCTTTACATGGCATAAACACAAGTATGAACTAATGTTTTGGAGTATGACAAATAAATGTGTGATTTAAGCATGGCATCACGATCACGTAGATAGTACAGTTATCTACTGTTCGCATGATTGTCTTACTGAGCGCGTGGTTTTGCTCACCCCCCTTATTTTCCCCCTCTACAGAGCACTTACAGTAGATAGTGGGCAACTGAGGATTGGATTTTGGTGTCTGCTGCATCCCATCGCACGAGGTATACACATTTGTATAATTTTTGTATCTAGACATGTCAAAGCACAGTAATGTCTTTAAATGTAATTTTGGGGATGTAGAAGATTATAAACACATGTAAACATTAACTCTGATTTGAAAATACAAATGTTTAAATTTAAATAAATTAAAATTTGAAATGATATGATTGGATGAGGTTGACACCAATACATAACCCAACTGTTGGTGGTGTAGCTGTTCACGATCAGGTAAGGTAAAGGTAAAGAAACAAGTAAGGATTTAATTAAATAAGAAAAGAAAAAAAATGAAAACTTCGGTGGATTGCGGGTCGTGACAGTTGATTTTAGTGCTTGATTGGAAACCATTGTGGTGGCATGCACCAAGAAGCTTTCGACGTTGACATGCAACATAAGGGTATAATATGTTTTGATTTAATTAAGTGTTAAACTAATGGTTCAATGCTAATGAGTCGCATGTTAAGTTGGAAAATTTATATTGGAATTAAGATATGGAAATCAAAGCATATGCTTAAGTTTGTGTTCGGCCAAACCTAATATGCAAGGAATTAAAGTGATTTCACTAGGTTTATCGATTGAACATAAAGTACACCACCTTAGGAATCATGGTGTGACAAATTGGTGTAATGTCAATTTAATCAAGTGGTGACTAAGGAGACTTTAATCCATAAGGAGGTAATTAGTGATATTAGTAATTAAAGTTCATGGAATATTTTAAGATAATGAAATTGGGCTTAGCCTAGGTTTTTAATGCAAAATTATTTATGTAAATTGCATGTAACCGAGTAGATCGTGACAGGTAGAGCTAGGTGCATGCGACATATCATCGTTGGACGATTATTGTGCTTTGGTATCACCGGGATTGTAAGTGGGATTGTATAATGCCTTGTTTTAATAAATTGCATGATTTATGATATTGCCATGATTGAAATGTCTATACATGAAATGTCATATTATGAACTGAGTGGTACATGCATATGAATTTATGACATTTAAAATGATATTTGAATTTTAACTTGGTTTATGACTAAAATAAAAAGATTTGATTTCTAAATATCATAAACCTTTATGAACGGGTTACATGGTATTTAATATATTACATATATAAATCTATTTTTTGTACAAACTTGGTTTTCATTAAATTTCTTGGTTTTAACCAAAACTTTGTACAATGCATGTTTTTCTATATTGCCATGCTTTAAAGAAGCATGATTATGCAAAATTGCACTTCTTGGCTTTTGATGGGCCCTAAGGGTATTACCGCAAGTGCACGGGTCGTACAAGTAATAATAAGATTTTGATTCCCGAGTTATCGTCCCTCAGAGAAGTTGACTAGCCTAATTAACTACCGGTTAATCTTACCCTAAGTATATTCTAGCAAATTATGAGATTAAGGTGGGTGATCTACTAATCTAGAATTGAAAATACCGAAAACAATAAAATAAATAAAACCAAGTAAAATTACTTACAGTACTCAACGCAATTAAAATCGAAAACCTACAAAAGAAATTAAAACAGTTAAAACTAATTAACGCAATTAAAATAAAATGCAATTATGAAAATAACAAAGCAAGATAAATTAAACTAAATTTAACAAACCTAAAATGCAATTAAACTACTTAATTAAATGCAATTTAAACTAACCTAAGATTTAATGAAATAAATTTACCCCTAATCTAATTCTAAATGAACACTTAATTAACTATCATCCTAATTAAAACTAAGTTTTATACTACTATGCAAGAATACTAACATGCAATTTTAATTAACAACTCTAAACTAAGCCTAACAAATTAAATTGAAAGCAAACTAAACTAACAAGCATGAAAATGGATTAAAGCCTTAAATAAATTTAAACCATTCCCTCCCTTTACTGTTCACATTCATTTTTCTTTTCCAGGCTTTCGGGTATGGCTCGGTTGTCCTCTGGTCCGCTGCTTCCGTTTGTCCTCTGGTCCGCTGCTACTGTTTGTTGCTCACGGGTTGCTCGATTTTGCCATCTGCTCCAGGCTTGACCAGACACTGATCCACTACTGCTAGGTGCTCCAGTCCCAGGTGCTCACGGGTTCCAGATGCTCACGGGTTCCAGTCCTCTGTTTGCTTCTGCTGTGGTGCGTCTCGGTTCCAGGCTGTGGTCACGGGTTGCTGCTCTCGGTTGTGCTTTGTCCTGGACTCTGCAGCTGTTCTGTGCTACTGCTTAAGCCTGCTCAGCTCTACTCTACACATCCTCGATCCCTGCCCAGCTACTGCGTAGGTTGCACGTCTCTACCTGCATTGCTGCCCAGACATGTCTAGCTTCCATTCTCGGCTCTGTATTACCACACCTTCACGCCAGCTCCTGCTTTAATCTGAAACCTGCCGTTTCCATCAACTTCTTGCAGCCGAGAGGAACCGAAAGCATGAAGCACCGAGTACTTGCTATCAGCTTCTTCAATCACCAAGAGAAGCTCTTAAAACAGAGCAGAACAGAGGCAAACATTTCTCCCTGTCCACTGCTGCATCATGCCGGATTTGATCACTCCAATCTTACACATCCTCGGCTCCATTCCCTGCACCCAACTGCTAGTTCAATGCTGAACAGCAGCAATACTACCAACACAGCCCGTCGTCCATGCTTCAATCCTTATACCGTGTAGTGTCAGGACAAAGATATAGCAGCCACGTTTCCAGTACACGGGTCGTACAAGTAATAATGGGATTTTGAGTCCCGAGTTATTGTCTCTCAGAGAAGTTGATTAGCCTAATTAACTACCAGTTAATCTTACCCTAAGTATATTCTAGCAAATTATGAGATTAAGGTGGGTGATCTACTAATCTAGAATTGAAAATACCGAAAGCAATAAAATAAATAAAACCGAGCAAAATTACTTACAGTACTCAACGCAATTAAAATCGAAAACCTACAAAAGAAATTAAAACAGTTTAAACTAATTAACGCAACTAAAATAAAATGCAATTATGAAAATAACAAAGCAAGATAAATTAAACTAAATTTAACAAACCTAAAATGCAATTAAACTACTTAATCAAATGCAATTTAAACTAAGATTTAATGAAATAAATTTATCCCTAATCTAATTCTAAATGAACACTTAATTAACTATCATCTTAATTAAAACTAAGTTTTATACTACTATGTAAAAAAACTAACATGCAATTTTAATTAACAACTCTAAACTAAGCCTATCAAATTAAATTGAAAGCAAACTAAACTAACAATGCATGAAAATGGATTAAAGCTATAATGCAAAAGCCAAACAAGGCCTTAAGTAAATTTAAACCATTCCCTCCCTTTACTGTTCACATTCATTTTTCTTTTCCAGGCTTTCGGGTATGGCTCGGTTGTCCTCTGGTCCGCTGCTTCCGTTTGTCCTCTGGTCCGCTGCTACTGTTTGTTGCTCACGGGTTGCTCGATTTTGCCATCTGCTCCAGGCTTGACCAGACACTGCTCCACTACTGCTAGGTGCTCCAGTCCCAGGTGCTCACGGGTTCCAGTCCTCTGTTTGCTTCTGCTGTGGTGCGTCTTTGTTCCAGGCTGTGGTCACGGGTTGCTGCTCTCGGTTGTGCTTTGTCCTGGACTCTGCAGCTGTTCTGTGCTACTGCTTAAGCCTGCTCAGCTCTACTCTACACATCCTCGATCTCTGCCCAGCTACTGCGTAGGTTGTACGTCTCTACCTGCATTGCTGCCCAGACGTGTCTAGCTTCCATTCTCGGCTCTGTATTACCACACCTTCACGCCAGCTCCTGCTTTAATCTGAAACCTGCCGTGTCCATCAACTTCTTGCAGCCGAGAGGAACCGAGAGCATGAAGCACCGAGTTCTTGCTATCAGCTTCTTCAATCACCGAGAGAAGCTCTTAAAACAGAGCAGAACAGAGGCAAACATTTCTCCCTGTCCACTGCTGCATCATGCCAGATTTGATCACTCCAATCTTACACATCCTCGGCTCCATTCCCTGCACCCATCTGCTGGTTCAATGCTGAACAGCAGCAATACTACCAACACAGCCCGTCGTCCATGCTTCAATCCTTATACCGTGTAGTGTCAGGACAAAGATGTAGCAGCCACGTTTCCAGTACAACACAACCAGCAAACAAACCTCCCTACAACATTGTTATTAGCAGCAGCTAGCACCGAGATTTTGTCTCTCGGCACTACCCAAAATAAGCAAACCCGACAGCTATAAAACAAAGGATACAAGTTCTTCAAATAAAAACACAAGCAGTAATTTATGGAAACCGAGAACTCACTTAAAAAAATGCTATGTTAAATAAAACTTGACAATTAACAGAACCGGGTTTAACAAAACTTAGAAGTATGAAAATGATGAAATGGTGGCTGCCAAGAGAATGAAAAACTATATTGAAAAGCTTGTAAAAATAACAATGGAAATTGTTTGTGAATAGTAAAAATAAATGGGAGCTAAACGGAAAAGAGAAGCTAAAAAAATTCAAACTATTCTAACACTACTCCTAACTAAATTACACTACTCCTACTTCTAAAATTACATGATCTTTCAATTGCCATCCTTTCCTATTTATAAACATATTAGGAGTAAAATGGTAATTTTCACATCCTTGATGAGTTGGCATTGTTTTGGCCACTTGTCTTCACACCATTGGCTCCTTGAAAAGATATTTCCATGTCATCGGTCTTCTTGTCCAATTGAATGTGTTAGGTGATATGACTCGTGTTGTCCGCGTGGCTCAATCTCGATTTTAGCCCAATTCCGATCATTTTCTACCGAAATATTTAAAACTCATCCAGATTTAATTTATTTGCAAACATGAGAATTTCAATTAAATAAATGGGATAATTAACAAAATAAATTGGGGATTTAAATAATTAATTAGAAAATTAAGCACAAATAATTCTGAAAATATAGAATTATCAGCTTTAAAAGTGATTTTTTATGAATAACCATAATTCTATGACGACAATGAAAAGTGAGTCGAAGTATCTAACCTCTTTGGTACACCTATGCTATGTTCCTCCGATAAGAACATACTACCTATCCCGTAATGGTAGGTAGTGGTCACACCTGATCTGTGGGACTGGTATTTGGTCTATGATCATATATGTTGTCTTGGAGAAAGGTAGTTTGTTTACACTGATAGCTACAATGCCTAACGGTGATACCATAAGTTATATGCTGGCAATTAGAGCAGTCACTGACGCTGCTTCTGTTTTATAGTTATTTCATCCATGATTCCATGCTTTATATGTTTTGCTACGCTATGTGTATGACTTATACATCTTGATATGCGTGAAATCATTTTCACACCAATGTTTGATTTGCGATATCATAAATAATTTTTTTATTGCATTATGTGATTCCCTTACTGGGCTTTACTTGCCCCCTCTTTTCCTCCCCAGATTGATTAGTGAGTGCGCTGAGACCTACATGACTTGGTCATCAGTCCGTGGAGGCACTCTTTTTGAGATCATACCCGTGAGGTATAAGTTTGTTATTACATTTGTATCTTCAGCACAAACACCCCCACACAGTGTATATGTAAATATTTCTATATTTTGGAGATGTAAACTATATGAATGCATGTATCTGGCTATATGCCATATGAAAGCTACTAAATGTATGTTTTAGATATCTAAGTTGGAAATTAATTATGCAATTCACATTTGACATGCACATAAGCATACACATAAACGAAACCTGAAGTAGCAAAATAATGCTAACTTAATCTGGTAACCTGCACTGCACACCAAACTGAAAGCATTATGAAAAGCGAAAAAAAATTGGCCCATTTTCGAAGCTTCCCTAAAAGTTATTAAATAAGATTAATAAATCGGGACGTGACAAGATCGATCTCATAAGGACTGCAGCAAAGAGAATCAAGTTAATTAATAGTTCAAGAAAGCAAAGACAATATGACAAAGGGGTTTTGTAAACAAGAAAGTTATTTTAACTAATTTGATTGACTGAAGTACTTATACAGAAATCAACAAAGAAAAGAAAGAGCGCAGAAAGATTGATTTTAAAAATTATGTTAAAAATTATGCAAAATTATTCAGTTAGGATGCATCTTTATTACTTTGGATTTCATATTGTTGGTCATTGAATTCTCAAAGATCTCATTAAATTAATCATTCAATCGTAGTGTTGCAACAAAATCAAGCTAACACCATCTGCCCTTACTACTTACTTAATTACAAGAAAATTTCATAATTAATCCCTAAGTACTCAGATTATTTAGTAGAAAACTCCCTAGACATATTTTTTGTAGCAACATTAGAATATGTGAAAGATCTTAATTGAAATTAACCAATAAAAACAAGAACTTGAATTATCTAATTAAACTTGGATTTTTTTTCCTAACTCTTATGAATTAAACCATTAAGAAGTTAATAATTTAACTCTAGCATAAGCTCATTATATTTAATTAAATAGTTTACAACCTAGATAATTCAACTAACAATCATAAAAGCTTGCTATGGAAAATCTTAGATACTTAACCAATGATATTTTATTAGTTCTTATTTCTCACAACCAATAATCATCCAAGATTGATCAAGATTGCATACAAATTGAATTTAGACACTTACTCACCAGACATGCTTGAAACTAACATAAATATCATGTAATGATTGAAAAAGAAACAAAGAACACAAATATAGAGAAATCAAACTCACACTTTAATTAGATAAAGAAATCAGTTTTTATATTTATTTATTTATGAAAAGATTTAATTATCATGCAAGACAAATAAACTAGATGCAAAAGATTGTAATTCATAATCAAGAAAGCAATTTAAAAAACAATTAAACAAGAAAACATGCAAGAACTAATTTAAGAGTGCAATCATGAAAGAATGCAATCGACAACCTCACAAACTATTTATATCATGCAATCATGCAATATTAAAAAGAAAACATGTATTCGGTGAAGAAAGAATATAAAACAAATGAACCATACAATACAATAAACAAAGAAAACAAGATCTTAGACTAAAGCTAAAGAAATCGGTTTTATAAGAACTTTATAAAGCAATCAGTTTTAAAGATATGCAAAGAACTAAGATAAACACAATATAAAATAAAGACCATGCAACCGGAATTAAGAAGAAAAGAATGAAAGATCATGCAAATTAAGCAAGCAAAGATTGAAGAACTCGATATTAAATACATAAGAACCAATTGGCCGCTATATAAAAACAATAAAAGAAATCGCTTTCACGCTTAAACGTAAGAAAATAAAATAAAACTAAGGCCAATTGGTCCTAAGATCCCTTTATATAGTGAAGGAATAATCCTAATACTACATGGAGTAAAAGCAATCGAAACAGAAAGAAAATGGCGAAAAGCAAGATGAGAAATCGACAGATTCGATTTTCCTCCAGCTGACATGTCATGCCCCGCTTTCGGGAACCCTTCTATCCATACATTCTCTACTACGGTTGGGCTGTGAGAAGATGCAATTACTAAAAATTTATTTATTTACAGCGGAATATTTAAAACTTAAATTCACACTCCCAGGTGTGTGTGTAAATACACAAAATTAATTGTATAAATACCAAGTGTTTACATATCATCCCCATAATACTGATTACAATTTCAAGATATAACTGTGCGATACAATATATTAGATACAAAATACTCGTGTATACAAATCTTATACCTTTGCGGATTGTGGGAGCTGTTCAACACAAAAGACTTAGAGACCACCGCTCTCTTACTTCTCAGTACCTGGAGGGGGAAAAATAGTGGGATGAGCAAACCACGGCTCAGTAAGGAAATGTATGCTAGCAGGTAGATATCGTACTACCTACATAGCCCATGCATGCATAAACCAAAACCATGTTTTCGTTATAAATGGAAATATCATACGAACAATGCATTTAAATTCATATTTCTCAAGAGCATTTTCGTGTAAATCAAATGTCAAACTTCCATTTAAAACATGCTCATAAATAGTACCCTCATGGCACGAATGTGAAATCGGAGATTTATTGAAACACAAAATCTCTTTCACTTCTCAAATCATTCTCTTTCACAAATCTCTTTCTTTTTCTGAGATTGTCTCTGTTTCTTGATTCTCTGAGACAGGCATGGAATTTTAGGCAATCAAATATCCACGACTTATGGCCACAGTCAGTGATCCCAGGCCTCACTGATCGGGTGTGAACAGGGTATCACTTCGCCTGAAGGGGGATGGGTCAGTCCTACCCTCCGGCTCATCTCAATCCACCTCATCTCCTCGTATACTCACGGTGAAGATACGTCGTGTGTCATCTACGCGATACTCGTACTCACGTGCACCCAGCACGGTACATAGTATACCAACGGGTGACTACACTGTTCTACGTACAACCGTGGACCCAAGTCCATACTCCAACTCCGATGGACTTTTTATCCTTGAACCATGTCTCATATACCAGGCGAGCAAGCAGCGTGACACACAGTCAACGCAAAGCTCCAACGCGGTACGATCTATCGTTAAGGCCCAGCCCGTTCAATTGGCCGTCGGCTGGTATCCCCTTGGGTCCCAGACCCCCAGGTTTACCTTAACTCAACAAAACAGGTACGAGCATAGTTCTCGCACTTTCTCAAAACCCCCGTGCGAGTTAAAACTCCAACACGGTACATCAAGGCATTAAAACAGGTGTAAGTTAGCGCTTCAACACCAAATCACATCTCAAAACTGATAGAAGGCTATTTTCTCTTTTTTAAAAATTCAAAACATGTTTATTCATACAGCATGCTTCTTCATGCTAAAACATGTAAAATTAGCCAACCTATCATCAACATTTCTCAATCATCAATCACAATATAAAATTGAGAATTTCATTGAAAACATGCATATCATGCTATTTCCTTACCCTATCCCATTTCTCAATACATATATATACATCATAGTACTTTTCATACTTCCACATCATTTCATAACTTATAATATCGTACTAGTCCTAGCAATATATCTACGAAATTGTTGTAATTACGTACGAACATCTCTATAGCTAACACACAGTCCCTTACCTCGTTTTACTTGTGTGCAACTATCCGCCTTTATGCTTCTCGCATTCTCATCTCGACTTGCTCCGGCGTATCATCCGAAACTGAAATTCATCCATCAAACACTCGAGTTAACGTTTCTAACTCTTATTCAACTAAGCATTTATCCAATGCCTTAATTATACATTTTTACCCTTTGTGGTAAATCTCCCAATTTATCCTAATATCAACATTTCCAAACCATTTCCACATCATACTCATCCACTCAAGATATCCCATTCATCAAAAATACTCCCACATTCCACTTTCTCACACTTGACTATTTCTAAGCTATATGCATTTCATACCATCCTAGGTAGTTCTATCCACAATATGCACACCCAAATATCTTTATAATCATTAACTAAACCAATGTACTTGGATTTGTGCATTAGAACTTACCTCATTGGATTTCCTCTTGCTCCAATTAGGATTGCCCTCTATTTCTTCAATCCTTCAAATGGGAAAATGCCTCTAGACTATGTTGTTCTTCTCTTTGATGTGAACAACTTTGTCTCTAATAGCCTCTCCTTAAATCTCACTGAAAATGGCTGGATTTAGGAGTGAGAAACTAGATTTCTTTGAGTTGAAGTGAAATGGAAATGTTTTCCCCGAAATTCTGATGATCCAACTGCTCCCATTTATAGTTTTGACTTGATGAGATCGATCTTCCTTGGGTGGAGATCGATCTGTTCCTCAAAAATCCCTCTTTTCTGAGACGTTTTAAAGGTAGGAGATCGATCTGTCGAGACTGGAGATCGATCTGCTGTCAAACAGAAGCTTAAGGAGATCGATCTGGTCTTATGGGAGATCGATCTGCTTCCAACCCGAGAGCTAAGGAGATCGATCTGCTTCCTTTGGAGATCGATCTGTTCCCTTCCATTTCTCACATAAGAGCATTCTGGCTCTCCCAGATCGATCTCTCATCCTATGAGATCGATCTGGCCTTCACAAATTCCAGATTTCTGGCAGTTTTTCTGCAACAACTCTTACCAAACACCCTTAATTTACTACCATGATCATTTCCTCATTCATTCATCTTTGAGACTTGAAAATGGGATCCATCCTCACTACATACACATTAAAACTTGTGTAGAATCTTTGTATGACCAAATATATATGATATTACTCGAATGGAAATATACACTTATGTAAATCTTTCCTTCCATTTTACTATACTTCTCATATTCCATTTCGATCACATTCTTCCCGTTTTAAGTTCATTTCCTCTTACTCACTCATAATGCAACTTGTACGTATAATCACAATTCTTACTACAAGTGCGTACATAATCTTATGAACTTACATTGCATACACTTCACATTACAATACATCATCTTACTTATGATTTTATTTACATTCCCATGTTCCTATATACATAGCTATACATGTACGGGGTCTCACATTCTCCCCCACTTAAAGAATTTGGTCCTCCAAATTAGAACTAATTCAATCTGTGAATAACTCGGGATACTTTTCCCACATCAAACTTTCCAGTTCCCATGTGGCCTCTTCCACAGTGTGATGTTGCCACAAAATCTTAACCAATGAAATCGTCTTGTTCCGCAACACCTTCTCTTTCCTGTCCAACACCCTGATCGGTCTCTCGACATACGACATATCTTTCCTAAGCTCCAACGGCTCATAATTAATTACATGTGTCGGATCCGGGTAATACTTCCGGAGCATAGAAACGTGGAAGACATTGTGGACTTCTGCTAGCTCAGGTGGTAAGGCTAGCCTATATGCTCCTTCTCCCACTCTATCCAAAATCTCGAAGGGACCAATGTAACGAGGACTTAATTTCCCTTTCTTCCCAGACCTCATTATTCCCTTAGAAGGAGATACTTTCAAAAATACGGACTCGCCAACATCAAACTCAAGTGGTCTCCGTCTCTTGTCAGCATAGCTCTTTTGTCGACTTTGAGCTGTTCGCAGCCTCTCGCATATTATCTGAACATCCTCGGAGGCTTGCTTAACCAAATCGGGGGCGAGCAACTGTCTGTCACCAACTTCTTCCCAACCAATGGGCGATCGGCATCTACGACCGTATAGTGCCTCATAAGGGGCCATACCAATACTTGAGTGATGACTGTTATTGTAGGCGAACTCAATCAATGGCAAGTGATCGTCCCATGAGCCTCTAAAATCCAGCACACACGCTCTCAACATATCCTCCAGGGTCTGTATAGTCCTCTCTGACTGACCATCTGTCTGAGGATGAAAAGCGGTGCTAAAACTCAACTGGGTCCCCATCGCTTCCTGGAAATGTCCCCAAAAGTGGGAAGTGAAGCGGGCATCCCTATCCGAAACAACACTCACTGAGACTCCATGCAATCTCACTATTTCTCGCACATACAGATTCGCCAGTGCACTCAATGTATCTGTAGACCTCATGGCTAAGAAATGTGCCGATTTCGTTAACCGATCTACTATCACCCATATCGCATCATGGTTCTTACGGGTTCTCGGTAACCCCATCACAAAATCCATTGTGACATACTCTCACTTCCATGTTGGTATCGATAGAGGTTGTAATAATCCTCCTGGTTTCTGATGTTCGACTTTTACTTGCTGACAAATGAGACATCTAGCGACATACTCCTCTATGTCTCTCTTCATTCCAGACCACCAATATACTTTTCGAAGATTTTGATACATCTTATTACTCCCCGGGTGTATCGTGTATCTCGACGAGTGTGCCTCTGATAAGATCAGCTTTCTCAGCTCTACATCCTTAGGAACACATATTCTATTTCCAAACCTTAGTATTCCATCTGGACTCAATATAAAATCAGCACCCTTCCCTTTTCGGATTTGGCTAATCATGACAATACACCATTGATCGATTTGCTGAGCTTGTCGGATTCTCTCAATCAACTCCGGTTCTAATCTCAAGCTAGCAATGATCCCATAGCTGCCAATCTCAGGTAGGGTCATATCCAGACTAAGGTTCGTGAATTGTTCCAACAACTCGTGCTCTCTAACCATCATATGTGATACCAACCCGAGACTCTTCTGACTCAATGCATCGACAACCACATTTGCCTTCCCCGGGTGGTACAAGATCTCACAATCATAGTCCTTGAGGAGTTCCAACCACCTCCTCTGTCTCATGTTTAACTCCTTTTGTGAGAATAGATATTTTAGACTCTTATGATCCGTAAAGATCTGAAATCTCTCACCATACAAGTAGTGGCGCCATATCTTCAACGCAAACACTACGGCCGCTAACTCCAAATCGTGAGTGGGGTAGTTCTTCTCATGATCTTTCAGCTGTCTAGATCCATAAGCTACTACCCTTCCATCTTGCATCAAAACATAGCCTAGTCCTTGATGCGAAGTATCAGTATACACCGAGTAATTCCTTGAACTGTTAGGGATGACAAGAACTGGCGCGGTAGTTAATCTGCGCTTAAGTTCCTGAAAACTTCTCTCACAAGCTTCGTCCCATGAAAACTCCACACTTTTCCTCGTAAGACGTGTCAATGGAGCAGCTAATCTAGAGAAACCCTCTACAAATCTTCTGTAGTAACCAGCCAAACCCAGAAAACTTCTGATCTCTGTGACTGTCCTAGGTTGTTCCCATTGAACGACTGCCTCAATCTTGGATGGATCTACCGACACCCCATCATTCGATATAACATGGCCTAGAAAGGAAATCTGTTCTAGCCAAAAGTCACATTTGTTAAGCTTGGCATATAACCTTTTCTCTCGAAGGGTCTGCAAAATAATCCTTAAGTGCTGCTCATGCTCTTCTCTGGACCTTGAATACACCAATATATCATCAATGAAAATAATTACGAATTGGTCCAGGTATGGCTTGAATACTTCGTTCATTAAAGCCATAAAAGCTGCCGGCGCATTGGTCAACCCAAAAGGCATCACTAAGAATTCGTAATGGCCATAGCGGGTACGAAATGCTGTCTTGGGCACATCCTCCTTTCGAATCTTCAATTGATGATACCCAGACCTCAGATCTATCTTGGAGAAGATCTGTGCTCCCCGAAGTTGATCCAATAAATCGTCAATGCGTGGCAAGGGGTACTTATTCTTGATGGTAGCCTTGTTTAACATCCGATAATCAATACACAATCTGAGGCTCCCATCTCTCTTCTTCATAAACAATACCGGGGCTCCCCATGGTGAGACGCTCGGTCTTATGAACCCTTTCTCTAACAACTCTTGCAGCTATTTCCTTAATTCCTCTAACTCAACTGGGGCCATCCTATATGGTGACTTAGATATTGGTTCGGTTCCAGGCGTCAAGTCTATACCGAATTTCGTTTCTCTATCAGGTGGCAATCCTGGTAGATCGTCTGGGAAGACATCAGGGAATTCTCTGACCACTGAGATGTCCTCCATATCCGGATGTACTTTGTTCAAATCCACCACATAAGCAACAAAACCTTCAAAACAACACTCAAGCCATTTATACCAAAGTACTTTACTTAATACAAAATTTAAGATTTCATTTCTTCTCTTAAAATCTTACAACACATTCTTCAGGTAGAGAAAACTTAATGGACTTAGAACGACAGTCTATGACAGCATGATTGGCGGCTAACCAATCCATTCCCAAAATTACATCAATGTCATACATATTCAACAAAATCAAGTTGGCTGTCATGCACTTATCTCCCACCCTCACTTTACAATCTTTATACACTTGTTCAACTAATTGGCTCACTCTCATGGGAGTACTTATTAGTAAAGTCCTACTCAAGTATGTGGGTTCTACAAAACCTTTCAACTTAGATGAACATGCAGGTGATATGAAGGAATGCGTAGCACCAGAATCAAACAAAGCTATAACCTCTAGATTGAAAATCAAGATTGTACATTTTATCACTTCAGAAGAGGTATCAGCCGATGCCTGGTCTATCGCATACACCCTGCCTTATCCCACAACTTGTTTTCCTTTCTCTTCAGCCAAGGCTTTCTTTCTTGCAGGAGGTGCAACTGTAGGAACCCTCTCTGGCTCTTTACCCCTCTGTGGAATTGCCTCAACTATCTCCGGGCACTCTCTGGCATAATGTCCAAATTTACCACATCTGAAACATCGGGTACCCTGAAGATGACATGGTCTACCACCATGGTATCGACCGCATAGCCTACACTGATCTGTAGTCGGTCGGGGTCCACCAATCACTATTCCCCTGGCTGGTGTCTGAGTCGGAGGCATAAAAGGTCTAACAACCTTCTTCTGGAACTCATCTACCTCTCTCCGACATTTACTCATGAATTTTCGACCAAATTTGGCACTCTTGCCATCTCCCAGCTTCCTCGGACCCTTGTCCTTACCCCAACTAAACTCAAAAATCTGCAAGTCATGATCTTGCTCACATAACTGGGCCCGTCGCACAGCCTCTCTATATGTAGCGACATCAAATGGGGCCAACTTCGCTCGGATCGAAGGCCTCAGTCCATCTACAAATCTACGGACTCTGACAGCTTCACTCCTGATCGAGTCCGGATCATATCTACCCAGTGAAGTGAATCGTGACTCGTACTCATCAACTGTTCGATTCCCTTGAGTCAGATTCAGAAATTCCATCTGTAGTCTCTGTTGAGCAGTATCTGGGATGTATTGCTCTCTGAAAACGTCCAAGAACATATCCCGAGTGATAACCATTCCTTGAGCTCTTAACATCGGCCTGACGGACTTCCACCAGTGCTCTGCTTCGCCTCTCAATACAAAGGCCGCAAGCGCTACTCTCTCCGTAGCTGAACATCTACAAAAGTCGAATAACTTCTCCATTTGACTGATCCAGTCCTCAGCCACTGTCGGATCCTTTACTCCGCTAAACGAAGGAGGCTTAAAGTCCATAAAATGCCTCAATCTTTCCATATCACAGTCATATCCATACCCCAATTCATCATCATGCTGATGTGGGGCTACCGGAGGAGGTACCGGTCGAATATAAGGTTCCCATGGCCTAGCCAGTTCAGCTTGCGCAGGTGCAACATTCTCAGGTTCAGGTGCAGCTGCTGGGGGATTCGGTGCAGCCTGTCCTGCTGTACCAGGTGTACCCTCAAACCTAGTCATGATCTGACCCATCATGGTCATCATCGTGCGCATGTCTTCCTCCAATCGAGTTATTCGAGGATCAAAAGCCTCTATTTGTTCCTGGGGCTCATGACTAGAGGATGATCTACTGTGCCTCTCAGTCCTGTCATTTTGCCCTCGAGCCCTCGAGCTCTCTCCCCTCTTGCGGTGTCTCTCAGGCATAACTCACTAGCCTGATAACTTTCCTGTGTTATAACAAACATTTAATTTACTACTAGCTCCGTATACACATTTGTATCTAAATATCGCACAGTAACTTGGGGATGTATGTTTTCTTAGTCCTAAGCATCAACTCACATCAGACCAACCATGCTCTGATACCAAGCCTGTCATGCCCCGCTTTCGGGAACCCTTCTATCCATACATTCTCTACTACGGTTGGGCTGTGAGAAGATGCAATTACTAAAAATTTATTTATTTACAGCGGAATATTTAAAACTTAAATTCACACTCCCAGGTGTGTGTGTAAATACACAAAATTAATTGTATAAATACCAAGTGTTTACATATCATCCCCATAATACTGATTACAATTTCAAGATATAACTGTGCGATACAATATATTAGATACAAAATACTCGTGTATACAAATCTTATACCTTTGCGGATTGTGGGAGCTGTTCAACACAAAAGACTTAGAGACCACCGCTCTCTTACTTCTCAGTACCTGGAGGGGGAAAAATAGTGGGATGAGCAAACCACGGCTCAGTAAGGAAATGTATGCTAGCAGGTAGATATCGTACTACCTACATAGCCCATGCATGCATAAACCAAAACCATGTTTTCGTTATAAATGGAAATATCATACGAACAATGCATTTAAATTCATATTTCTCAAGAGCATTTTCGTGTAAATCAAATGTCAAACTTCCATTTAAAACATGCTCATAAATAGTGCCCTCATGGCACGAATGTGAAATCGGAGATTTATTGAAACACAAAATCTCTTTCACTTCTCAAATCATTCTCTTTCACAAATCTCTTTCTTTTTCTGAGATTGTCTCTGTTTCTCGATTCTCTGAGACAGGCATGGAATTTTAGGCAATCAAATATCCACGACTTATGGCCACAGTCAGTGATCCCAGGCCTCACTGATCGGGTGTGCACAGGGTATCACTTCGCCTGAAGGGGGATGGGTCAGTCCTACCCTCCGGCTCATCTCAATCCACCTCATCTCCTCGTATACTCACGGTGAAGATACGTCGTGTGTCATCTACGCGATACTCGTACTCACGTGCACCCAGCACGGTACATAGTATACCAACGGGTGACTACACTGTTCTACGTACAACCGTGGACCCAAGTCCATACTCCAACTCCGATGGACTTTTTATCCTTGAACCATGTCTCATATACCAGGCGAGCAAGCAGCGTGACACATAGTCAACGCAAAGCTCCAGCGCGGTACGATCTATCGTTAAGGCCCAGCCCGTTCAATTGGCCGTCGGCTGGTATCCCCTTGGGTCCCAGACCCCCAGGTTTACCTTAACTCAACAAAACAGGTACGAGCATAGTTCTCGCACTTTCTCAAAACCCCCGTGCGAGTTAAAACTCCAACACGGTACATCAAGGTATTAAAACAGGTGTAAGCTAGCGCTTCAACACCAAATCACATCTCAAAACTGATAGAAGGCTATTTTCTCTTTTTTAAAAATTCAAAACATGTTTATTCATACAGCATGCTTCTTCATGCTAAAACATGTAAAATTAGCCAACCTATCATCAACATTTCTCAATCATCAATCACAATATAAAATTGAGAATTTCATTGAAAACATGCATATCATGCTATTTCCTTACCCTATCCCATTTCTCAATACATATATATACATCATAGTACTTTTCATACTTCCACATCATTTCATAACTTATAATATCGTACTAGTCCTAGCAATATATCTACGACACTGCTGTAATTACGTACGAACATCTCTATAGCTAACACACAGTCCCTTACCTCGTTTTACTTGTGTGCAACTATCCGCCTTTATGCTTCTCGCGTTCTCATCTCGACTTGCTCCGGCGTATCATCCGAAACTGAAATTCATCCATCAAACACTCGAGTTAACGTTTCTAACTCTTATTCAACTAAGCATTTATCCAATGCCTTAATTATACATTTTTACCCTTTGTGGTAAATCTCCCAATTTATCCTAATATCAACATTTCCAAACCATTTCGACATCATACTCATCCACTCAAGATATCCCATTCATCAAAAATACTCCCACATTCCACTTTCTCACACTTGACTATTTCTAAGCTATATGCATTTCATACCATCCTAGGTAGTTCTATCCACAATATGCACACCCAAATATCTTTATAATCATTAACTAAACCAATGTACTTGGATTTATGCATTAGAACTTACCTAATTGGATTTCCTCTTGCTCCAATTAGGATTGCCCTTTATTTCTTCAATCCTTCAAATGGGAAAATGCCTCTAGACTATGTTGTTCTTCTCTTTAATGTGAACAACTTTGTCTCTAATAGCCTCTCCTTAAATCTCACTGAAAATGGCTGGATTTAGGAGTGAGAAACTAGATTTCTTTGAGTTGAAGTGAAATGGAAATGTTTTCCCCGAAATTCTGATGATCCAACTGCTCCCATTTATAGTTTTGACTTGATGAGATCGATCTTCCTTGGGTGGGGATCGATCTGTTCCTCAAAAATCCCTCTTTTCTGAGACGTTTTAAAGGTAGGAGATCGATCTGTCGAGACTGGAGATCGATCTGCTGTCAAACAGAAGCTTAAGGAGATCGATCTGGTCTTATGGGAGATCGATCTGCTTCCAACCCGAGAGCTAAGGAGATCGATCTGCTTCCTTTGGAGATCGATCTGTTAACTTCCATTTCTCACATAAGAGCATTCTGGCTCTCCCAGATCGATCTCTCATCCTATGAGATCGATCTGGCCTTCACAAATTCTAGATTTCCGTCAGTTTTTCTGCAACAACTCTTACCAAACACCCTTAATTTACTACCATGATCATTTCCTCATTCATTCATCTTTGAGACTTGAAAATGGGATCCATCCTCACTACATACACATTAAAACTTGTGTAGAATCTTTGTATGACCAAATATATATGATATTACTCGAATGGAAATATACACTTATGTAAATCTTTCCTTCCATTTTACTATACTTCTCATATTCCATTTCGATCACATTCTTCCCTTTTTAAGTTCATTTCCTCCTACTCACTCATAATGCAACTTGTACGTATAATCACAATTCTTACTACAAGTGCGTACATAATCTTATGAACTTACATTGCATACACTTCACATTACAATACATCATCTTACTTATGATTTTATTTACATTCCCATGTTCCTATATACATAGCTATACATGTACGGGGTCTCACACGACGGCCACCGCCGACCAGGGACCCGAGGCGAGGGCCGACAATAGGCGACGATGCTCGTGGGAACCACCTGCAGTCAGCACGCGCGCCGAGAACGACGGAGAACGCTGAAAATGAAGAGAGATGTCGCGAAAGAGATGCTTCGATCGGCGGTCATCGACGTCGATTCGAGCCACACCGAGGCCCAATTATGGAAGCCCAGGCGATGGCGCATCGAACGGCACCGAAAACGGCACGAGAACCGACCGGACGGTGCTGGAACGACGAAATGATGCCTGAACCGGTATGGTCGGTTCAGCGCAGTGAGAGTATGCTGAACGGGACCGGACCGGTCCAGCCAAAAAGAAAAGAAAAGGAAAAAAAAGGAAAGAAAAAAGAGAAAAAAATAGGAGTAAATTTCAGTGATGCAATCGAGCTACAGGTAAGTCGGTAAGCGATCAAATTGATCGATTTAAATTTCGAAATATTTAATTTGATTAATATCATACTAGAAATTTACCCAGAAAAATATTTAAATTGTGTAGCTGACGATTGACGTCAAACGAGAGCTCGAGACAGCTTCGATTTGCATACTATCATGGAATCTTGGATAAGTAGCCCTTATTTATGACAATTTACATCGTTATGCATGTTTGAAATTACCGCATCAATTACGAATTTAATTTCTGCATTAAATGAATTAAATTCTAGAATTAGAGATAAATTGTCGTAAATAATTCATTAAGCTATAAGAGAGTTTAGAATGAGGCTCAATAAATACTGATAGCCCAATGAGCCCAATGGGCCTCGATAATGTGAATAGTAAGTGAAAAACGGGTTTAAGGCCGATTAAGGCCCATTATGGTACAATCGGGCCCAATATGGGTAAATAGGCCCAATGATTTAAATTAAGCCCAGAAAATATGAAATACAATTAATTGTATTGTAATTGACTTGATGAATATGTATCCGCAGTTTCAGAGATTGGATTGGGAGCAAATCGGACTGCGTGATGAGTCATCAGTGGAAAGGTCAGACTGTACAGAAAAATGAGGTAAGGGAATTGTGTGAGTAGCTAGAGGTAGCTACGCGTATTTTAATAGTTTTTGTATACACTGAATATGTATGTATACACTGAATATGTTTAAAGGTCCTAAAAATGTTTTAAAGATTTTAAGGACTCAAAATAGATAAAGGCTATTTCACCCCTATTGAGGGAAGTTCACCTAAGGATGGTGAAAGCATGACATGCATGAAATGCATGATTTAAGGAATTTTTCGAATTAAGGAATTTTTCGAATTAAGGAATTTTATTGGTTTTTAAGTAAAACAAATCGATAGATTGGCCAATAATTGCATACGTTTCACAAGATAACACTACGTAAGTGTTATTTATATTTAAATGAAAATTATTTGGAAAATGGGCCAACTATCAAGTTTATATGGAAACAGATAGTGCTAGAGCATAGCTCGTACTACATCTGAGTTTGTGAGTGTGCATAAAATGTGCTTGAGCGGTTGCTCACACCGACTTGTGTGACATCATATGCATGAAATGTGCTAGAGCGATTGCTCGCACTGATTTTTATTATCGAGAAATGCATGAGAGGTGTTGGAGCCTAGCTCGTACCTTGTTTTTACTATTTTGACGATTTTGACTGTTTTGACTGAAATGCATAAAAAGGTGCTCGAGCGATTGCTCGCACTACTTTCAATGATTTGACATACATGAGAGGTGCTGGAGCTTAGCTCGCATCCTAGTTCGTTATGATATTGCATAAAAGTCGTGCTAGAGTGTAACTCGCACGAGATTTGATTTATTTATGCATAAAGCCGTGCTAGAGTGTATCTCGGACGAGATTTGATTTACTAAGGCATAACACCATGCTGGAGCTTGCTCATACGAAGTTTTATATGGATTTATTATACATTTTTAAGTCGTACTGGAGTGCAACTCGTATGTAGATTTTACTGATTTTTGTGACACCGTGCTAGAGCTTCGCTCGCACAAGATTTTCAGATATCTTGAATATGCATGGAGCCGTGCTAGAGCTTCGCTCGCTCAGGGATTTATGTGACATGCATATAGCCGTGTTAGAGCCTCCTGTAGATTGTGTGTCACAGTGAGATGATATGCTCACACGTGCATACTGAGACAGAGATGATATGGGTGGATAAGACCTATTGCAGGCATCCCTAACTGAGCTTAGGTTCACGGAGTACGTTGTACCGTGTATGTCACACGGAGTACACTGTACCGTGGGGATTGTTGGAGTAGAGTGGCATTAGCCACGAGGCAGTAAGCCTTGCCCTCGCAATCTTGATGTTATGCTGTTCTGACGGGTAGGACCGACCCACCTCCCGTTTCAGGTATGATACCCCGCACACTAGGTACCGTGTTGCCAGGGATCACTAGGTTATGGCCATAGCCCTATGTTGTTACTGATAGTCATCTACATGTCTCACATGATATAACTATTGGTCGATAGACTAGGGTAGACCCGAGGGAGGGGTCAGACCCCCGATTTTTTGATTTTATGATATGTGACCCTGAAAGAAGGGTGGTTTTGTAACCGAAGTTTTATAATGAATTTTAATGTATTGTTTTATGAGTTTGAAATTGAATTATGAGATGCTTAACCCATTTGGGTTATTTTCTACTGCGTTTTAAATGAAATGATTTAAATGCAAGTAGCATGATGAGTTTTCCATGCTTTAATGATAAATTCATGAAATGATTATATCTCACGATTTATTTTATATCGCATGAAGTATTGCATGATTTTGATTTAATTCATGCTAAGTATGATTTAATGATGTCACATAAAATGCCATTGATGCATAAGTAGTATGATTTATATACGCACGGACAGTTTTATAAACTAAGTCATTGATGACATAAATGATTTTGTGCTTGAGATTTTAATGAAAAGAAATAGATTTAAGGGCATGGCATTTTGAGCATGTAGATAGTGGAGCTATCTACTTGCATAATTGCCTTACTGAACGTGTGGCTTGCTCCCCCTTATTTTCCCATCTTTTCAGAGCACTCGCAATAGTTATTGAGTGGCTAAGGACTTGTAATCTTGGTATCCGCTGCTTCCCATTGAGAGACAGGTATACACATTTGTATAGTTTTGTATCTGAACATGTAATGCACAGTACTGTAATCGGATATGATGTCGGGGATGTAGAGTTATAAATACCATTGTGTATGTATTTAATTAAAGTCAAAAGATAGTAAACTCTGATATGTGAATGTAATTATGGAAATGGAATGGTAAATAGGTGAGAGTTGACTAACACCGAATCATAGCCCAACTGTTTGTAGGATGGTCACGATGAGATAAAGGTAAGAATTAAATAATAATCGAAAAGCAAAAAATTTACTCTGATTTTTAGGTAATTTGGGTCGTGACATTGACCACGTTTGATTTTCTCTCAAAAATCCAAAAGTGTTATTTCTTATGGTTAACACTCTCATCTCTGCGTTTTGGTCATTTTCGGGAAGTGAAATAGCTAAAAACCCCTTGAACGGTCTATTTCGAGCTTGTTTAGCCCTTTTTTACCTTTTCCACTACTTCGACATATTCGGGACCAAACCAAACCAACTTTCCTTCTTGAACTACCTTTATTTCCACGTTTTAAGTTTTTATCTTCAGTCAGAATGGTTGGCATCCGTTTGATTTAACTTGTGGCCATTATAGCCCCTATATAGCCTTTTTATGACTTATATATATTTATTCATTTCATTTGCATTTTCATTTTCGCATATACTCTTCTTATGATTCAACTAACAAAATCAAATGCTTACACATAGGAATCATAAGGAATAAATACAGAAATGTGGGTCTTACAATCCTCTCCACCTTAAGAAATTTGGTCCTCCAAATTTGAACCAAGTCAGTCCTCAGATAAATAGGGATGCTTCTCTCTCATCAGGCTCTCTAACTCCTATGTAGCCTCCTCCGAAGTGTAGTGCTGCCAGAGAACCTTAACCAAAACGATCATCTTTGATCGTAATACTTTCTCCGTCCTATCCAATATCCGAATCGGCTTCTCCACATATGACATATTTTTCATGAGCTCCAATGGCTCATACTGAATCACATGTGTCGGATCTGGTTGATCTTCTGAACTATCAAAATTTGGAAGACGTTATGGACATCTGATAAGCCTGGTGGAAATGCCAACCTATAGGCCTTATCTCCCACTTGATCCAAGATCTCAAAGGGTCCAGTCTAGCGATGACTCAGTTTACCTATCTTCCAGAATCTTGTTATACCTTTGGAAGGAGAAACATTCAAAAACACACTCACCTGCTGTGAACTCTAGTGGCCTCCATCTCTTATCAGTATAGCTCTTCTGTCTGCTCTGAGCTGTTCGTAACCTCTCACATATTAATCGAACATCCTCAGAGGCTTGCGTGACCAAATCGGGAGAAAATATCTTACGATCACCCACTTCTTCGCATCCAATAGGGGAACGACATCTACGATCATATAGTGCCTCATATGGTGCCATCCCGATACTCGAATGATAACTGTTGTTGTAGGCGAATACAGCTAGTGGTAAATGATCATCCCAAGAGCCTTTAAGATCTAGCACACATGCTCTCAACATATTCTCAAGAGTCTGTATAGTCCTCTTTGACTGACCATCTATCTGAGGATGGAAAGCTGTGCTCAAACTCAACTGGGTTCTCATGGCTTTCTAAAAGTGTTCCCAAACGTGAGAAGTGAAGCGGGAATCCCTATCAGAAACAATACTTACTGGAACACCATGTAGCCTCACTATCTCACGTACATATTAATCTGTCAATGTACTTAGAGTATCGATAGCTTTTATTGCTAGGAAGTGGGTTGACTTAGTCAATCTATCCACGATCACCTAAATAGCATCGTGATTCCCGCGGGTCCTTGGTTAACCCATCATGAAGTCCACAGTGATATGCTCTCATTTCCATGTTGGTATAAGTAGAGGCTACAATAATCCTGCAGGCTTCTGATGCTTTACCTTCACCTTTTGACAAACGAGACATTTCACCACATACTCTGCCATATCCTTCTTTATACCTGACCACCGATACACTTTTCGGAGATTCTGATACATCTTGTTGCTCCCCGGATGTAACATGTATCTCGATGAGTGAGCTTTCGTAAAATTCAATATCCTGAGCACTGGATTATTGGGAACACATATCCTACCCCTGAACCTCAACAGTCCGTCAATGTTCGACTCACAATTCGTACCTGTACCCATCTGACTCTGACTAGTCGTATTGATTGCTGTTGATCACTATGCTGAGCCTGTCAAATTCTATCTATCAAATCTGGTTCCAACCTTAGGCTAGCTATCACACAGTCAGTACCATTGTCAGGAAATGCTACACTCAAATTGAGACTCATGAACTGCTCTAACAGCTCGTGCTCCCGAACCATCTTATACGATATCATCTCAAGGTTCTTCCTGATCAAAGCATCAGCTACAACATTAGCCTTACCCAGATGATAAAGTATCTCACAATCGTAATCCTTCAAAAGCTTTAGCCATATTCTCTGTCTCATATTCAATTCTTTCTGTGAGAATAGATACTTGAGGCACTTGTGATCAATAAATATCTAAAACTTCTCACCTTATAAGTAATGGTGTCATATCTTCAACATGAACACTACTCTGCCAACTCCAAATCATGGGTCATATAGTTCCTCTCGTGGTCCTTTAACTATCGGGGTCCATAAGCTACTACCTTCTCGTCCTGCATCAATACACAACCCAATCCTTGGTGCGAAGCATCTGTATATACAGAAAAACCTCATGAGCTGGTAGGGATAGTGAGAATCGAAGCGATGGTAAATCGATGCTTCAACTCCTAAAAACTCTTCTCACATTTGTCGTCCCACTCAAATGAAACCTTCTTCCGAGTGAGGCGAGTCAACAGAGCAGCTAACTTCGAAAATCCCTCTATAAATCATCGGTAATAACTAGCTAAATCCAGAATACTTCTAATCTTTGTGACTGTCTTGGGCTTGTACTGCAACCTCAATCTTGGATGGGTCTACTAACACACAATCTTTCGACACAACATGCTCCAAAAATGAGATCTGTTCGAACCAGAAGTCACACTTACTTAGTTCAGCATACAACTCCTTCTCTCGGAGGGTCTGTAAAACAATCCTCAGATGCTGCTTATGTTCTTCCTTGGACTTTGAATAAGCCATTATGTCATCGATAAATACTATGATGAATTGGTCTAGGTATGGCTTAAACACATCATTCATCAAAGACATAAAAGTTGCAGGGGCATTCGTCAATCCGAATGGCATAACCTAAAACTCATAGTGGCCGTACCGGATTTGAAATACTGTCTTAGGTACATCGTTATCCTAAATCTTCAACTAATGGTACCTAGACCTCAGATCTATCTTAGAAAAGATCTGTCCTCCTCGAAGCTGATCCAACAAATCATTTATACATGGAAGAGGACACTTGTTCTTGATGGTGGCTTTATTCAACAACCTGTAATCAATTCACAGTCGGAGGCTCCCATTCTTTTTTTCACAAATAAAATCGGTGCTCCACAAGGTGAAACACTCGATCTAACAAACCCCTTCTCAACAGCTACTGTAACTACTTCTTTAACTCTTTTAACTCAACTAGGGCTATTTGGTATGATGGTTTCGAAATCGGCTCGGCACTAGGCACCAAATATATACAAAACTTCATCTCTCTATTTAGTGGTAACCCTGGTAGATCATCCGGAAAGACATCAGGAAACTCCCTGACCACTGTTATCTCTATCAACTCCAGACGTACCTTATCCATATCAACCGCGTATGCAATGAGATCTTCAAAACATTATCCATACCGTTAGCACCCCATTTATAAATACTACATTCTTTCAGTCATTTGTAGTAAACTTTACAATACTCTTGTCATGGTTAGTACACATTACCGTTTTAGCATAACAGCCTAAAACAACATGGTTTACAGCCAACTAGTCCATTCCTAATATTACATCAAAATCACTCATGTTCAGCAATATAAGATCAGCTGACATTTTCCATTCCTTTACTTTTAGCTTACAGTATCTAAATACATTCTCTAGTAGCTGACTATTATTTAAAGGTGTACTAATTAGTATAATTCTACTTAAAGGTGTAAACTTCACATACTTTAACAACTTATATGCAAAAGAAGGCAATACAAATCAATTCGTGGCACCAGGGTCGAACAATGCAAATGCTTAAAGATAAAAAATTAGGATAATACATTTAATCACATTCGCCAAAGCATCCACAGTGTCTTGGTCTAATGCATGTACTCACCCTCGACCAACGACGTGCTTCCCTTTCTCCTCAGCTGTATCTCTCCATCTCGGAGCAGAGGTACCAGTAGATGCTCTCTTCGGCTCTTTGACCTTATGTGGGGTAGTCTCAATCAACTCCAGGTAAATTCTCATAAAATGCCATCTCTTACCACATCGGTAACATACTCCGGTAGCCACCTGACAAGGCTAGTTGCCATAATACCTACCACATTTACTACACTGATCAATAGTGGGTTGTGGTCCTCCAATGACTATACCCTTCGCTGAGGCTATGGCCGAATACATAGGAGGTCTAACAGTCCTCTTCCACATCTCCTTGATCCGTGGCCTCTTCCCAAAAAGTCTCTTTCCTCCTCGATAACTGAAACCTCTATCACTCACTGATCTCTTTCGGTCTCAATCTCTAAGTCTGCCAACCTTCCCAAACTCCGAGGCATTCCACTCATAATCTTGCTCACAAAGCTACGCCCTGTGTAGTGCCTCCTCATACGTAAAGATATCTAACAAAACCATTTTAGACCTGATAGCTGGTCTCAATCCATAACTTCTAAACCTTCTAGGTCTCACTGCTCATAGTGTATGGCTCATACCTTCCCAAGGATATGAACTTCGACTAATACTTATCTATGTTGAGGTTCCCTTGAACCAAACTCATGAACTCTATTCGAAGCTCCCTTTTGGTAGTATCCGGAACGTACTACCTTTGTAATACATCCGAAAAGATTTTCCAACTGATCTCAGAATGTTGAGCCCTCAGTATCGATCTGGTAGACTTCCACCAATGCTCTATTACTCCCTTCCGCATGAATACGTCAAAGGCAACCCTCTTGGTCGTCGTGTACTTAAAGAATCCATATAGCTTCTTGATCTCGTTTACCCAGTCCTCAACAACTACTGGGTCCTTTACCCCGTTAAACGACGACAGTCTAAAAACTTCTGAAACTGTTGTAATCTATCCAGCTCACAATCATAACCTAAATCACTACCACTCTGCTGTAGAGTAATTGGTCAAGATGTACCCTGAACTGGTGTGGGTGTGGGAGTATCTTAGGTTGTCGCATCTGTATAGGCTGTGCAAGTGTATCAGGAGCAGCTACCTGTCTAGTAGCAATCTGTACATTCAGACCCTGTCTACCTTGCCTAGCCTGAGAAAACAGCTCCATCATAGTCTTTAGACTATGCTCTATCCTCGTAAAGTGTGCCTTTATACTCTCTGGTCCTTCAGTGGGAACGTCTGAAGCATGTTCAAAAGAAGACTTGTCTCGGCTCTTAAGCCTACCCCTACGGCCTCTAGCCCGTGCTCTCACCCCTCGACCATGGCTGCAATTAGCCATAATGACTCGATTCCCACATTCATAACCGTTTCTTAGTGTCACGACCTCCTTTACTTAAAATTGCTATAAATTTTTTTCTTTTGCTTTACCTTTCCGTTCGTGACAATTCTAATATCCGTTGGGTTGTGATTCTGTATTAGTCACACCTTACTTACCTTATTATCCATTTCTAATTAAATTTACAATCCATGAGGTTCATATCAATTAACTGTGATGCATACATCTCTAAATAGTATTTACATATATTAACCTCTATTTACATTCCCCAAAATTACATCGTATGAAATACTGTGCCGTTACATGTTCACATACAAAATCATACAAATGTGTATACCTTTTGATCAATGGGAAACTGAGGATAATAGGAATGCAAGCCCTCAGCCATTCTCTAGCTACTACAAATGCTCTGTAGATGGGGAGAAATGAAAGGGTGAGCTCACTAGCTCTGTAAGGCAATTATCTAAGCAAGTAGATAACTACACTATCTACATGTTCATAATGCCATGCCTTAAAGTGTTCTTTTTCGTTTCACATCTGAAACATGAATCTCTTTGTGTAAAACTTATGCAGTACATATATATTCACTTGTATATACGGAAATCATGTTTTATTCATAAACATAGGTAATTCATGTAAAACATTGCATTTTCATATAAAACTTATAAAACATATCATGCCATTCATTTCAATCATAAAAATATGACATCTCATCATGTAAAAACATGTCACTCGGGGCTCAACCTATCCCTCGGGTTTACCTTGGTTCCTAAAAAATTGCATTTATATAAAACCACAAGGTCATTTATCGGGGCTCGAGCCATCCCTCAGGTCTACCCTAGTTCTCATAAAATCATGTGACATAATCACGTGAGACTGGGCAACTACTGTGATAATATCGAGGACTATGATCATATCCCATATGATGATCCCAGGCTACACGATACCGAGTGTGCGGGGGCATCACTGCTGCAAAGGGATGTGGGTCAAATCCTACCCACTAGCTCACAACTCCACAACTCCGAATATCTCTTAAGCACCAATACTCATGGTACAACGTACTTCGTCTCTCGTACACGGTACAACGTACTCCATGGACCTATTTCAAGTCGATAGCCAATGCCATGTCTCGAAATGCACGTGTGAGCATCTCATACGTGCGACACACAGTCTACACGAGGCTTTTAGCACAACTCTTTTATGTCATCCATTTCAAAGCTAGTACGTGCGAGAAAACACAAGCACGGTTTCATGTACAAATTACAAGAAATCTAGTGCGAGCAAGGCTCTAGCACTATATGATGTACAAATCAAGTAAAATCGAGTACGAGCAATGCTCTAGTACCCTGTTATGCATATCATGTAAAATCAAGTGCGAGTAACACTTCAGCACTAATTTAAGTAGAAAATATATAAAATCCAGTTTGAGCAGTGCTCCAGCACGATTTGTTTTCACACAACCCGATAGCTTGCTCATTTCAAAGAGATTAACTCAATTAAATCAAATCAACACCATAACTATGCTATTTTTTTAAATCATGAAAACATTTTCCAATCTATCTATGCATCTGCTAAACATCATCAAAACCGCTCAAAAACTTGTTTTCCATGCTCTTTAGAACTTTTCTGGACTTTTGATATTTTACCCTTAATAGGGATAAAATCGTAATTTACCCATACTAGGTCTCTATAAATTTTTATTCTTTTTCTCTGACCCTCAGACTTTTTCAGTGTATGTAAATACGGTCTAAACTACGTGTAGATATCTCTAACTACCAACAAAATTCCCTTACCTGGAATCACATAGACGTGCCCACTTTTCCAACTCTGCTCAATTACGGAGTCTGTTTAGCTCCCAATATAATCTTCGGAGCTGCATATAACCATTTACCACATCAATTGCACTTTTTCAATTGTATTTCACGTTTAATATAGTTTATTTCACTTAATGGGCCTGTTTACTCTTATTAGGCCTGTTACACCTTAATAGGCCTGACACTTTCTTAAGCCCATTTTCACTTTACTATTCATTTCATCTGGGTCTATTGGGCACATTGGGTCCACAAACACTTATTGGGCTTGGTCCGAGACCTATTAACCTCATTAGGCCATGGGATGGTGGTTGAGAGTCATGCATGCCACCCTTGGTCGAGAGTCATGCCAACCACGCCATCCTTACCCATTTGCCTAGCCATTCACTTAGGCATTTCATCAAACACTTACTATGCATGCCTTAAGCCTTTAGTTTTTGTTCATTAAGGTATTTTATCAAACACCTTACATGCCATCATTAATTCATCAACCAATTCATCAAATTGAATGAAACTAGGCATGTCATGATCATGTATAGATGCTTACCAATCTATCCATGCTTGTTCATGCTTGTTCATGAAAACCTAAATACCTATTTTCGGCCAACATGGATTCATTGCGATTTTGTTTGTTTTGATCCATAAAACATACACCAATCATCTTAGAGTAATTCCTAAATTAACATACTAGAAATTTAAAGCTTGAAAACTCACATAACTTGTCATGCTTCACTTGGCCAAAACTTGTGGGAGATTTTTGGTTGTTCAATTCAGCTCCTTGATAGCTAATTCCAAGGTATGTTAATCTTCTCTCAATTTGGAACAACTTTCATGAAGATGTTTTTTTTCCAAATGTCTTTAGGCTAGTGTTTTCTAGTGAGAGAAAGCTTGGATACTTAAGCAACAATGGTGAAGGCTCTTGGTTTGGGGGAGGAAGGTGATTGCCGATAGCTTCCTTAGCTCTTAAGGCTAGTTTAATGTGTATTTGGTCTTAAAATTTCAGCCCATGAAGTGGGCCTAAGGGTTTGGGCTTGAATCATGAGTTTTGGGCTTTAACCATTTATTAATAGGCTCGGTTTTGGGCTTTCCCTTTGGGCTTTCGGTTTGGACTTTTCTTTTGGGTTTTTGGGCTGGATTTTACCTAAGTAATTGGGCCTAATATTTGCCTCATTTTAGGCCCATCAAAAGGCCCAATGATTCTGCCCATTGGGCTGACATAATTTCGCCCAGCCTTATTCTACCTTAATGGGCTTTAAAATTTCCATTAATTGACCCATCGATTTCTACTTATTTAATTTAATTCGAATTTCAATTAAATAAATTTTCCATACTTAAGTAGTTCAAGATTGAGTGTTTTAACAAAAAAAAATTTCCCCACTTTTTAACCTTAGCTGGGTTAAAATTTAACTATGGTTAGTTCTTTAAGGTCAAAGTCAACATTTACAACTAACTTTGACTTTCCTTGACCATTGACCATGTTTGACTTTTTCGCAAAAATCCAAAAGTGTCAATTTTCATTGTTAACACACTTATTTCAATGTTTTGGTTGCTTCCGGGAGGTGAATGTGTCAAAAAGACCTCAAATAGACCATTTTGGGCTTGTTTAGCCATTTTTTGGAGTTTTGCAATACTTCAACATATTTGGGACCAAACCAAATCGACTTCCCTTCTTACACTACTCTTATTTTCATATTTTAGGTTCTTACCTTTAGTCAAAAGGATTTGAATCCCTTCAGTTTAATCTGTGGCCATTACAGCCCTTATCTGGCCTTTTAAGTCTAATAAGTATTTGCTTACTTCATCTCCATTTTCATTTCAGTAAATACTTTTCTTATGATTCAACTAACAAAATTGAATGTTTACACATAGGAATCATAAGGAACATGGTACACAAATATGGGTCTTACAATCCTCCCCAACCTATGAAATTTGGTCCTCCAAATTAGAACCAAGTCAATCCTTAAATAGCTGGGGGTGCTTTTCGCTTATCAGACTCTCTAACTCCTACGTAGCTTCCTCCGAAGTGTGTTGCTGCTAAAGAACCTTAACTAACCCGATTGTCTTCGATCTCAATACATTCTCCTTCTTATCCAATATCTGAATCAGTTTCTCCACATATGACATATCATCCATGAGCTCCAAGGGCTCATACTAGATCACATGTGCTAGATCCGGTTGATACTTCCGAAGCATCAAAATGTCAAAGACGTTATGGACGCTTGATAGGTCCGGTGGCAATACCAACCTATAGGCCTTATCTCCGACTCGATCTAACATCTCAAAGGGTCTAATGTAGCGAGGACTCAGCTTACCTCTCTTCCCGAATCTCACTATACCCTTGGAAAGAGAAACTTTCAGAAATACAGACTCATCAACTGTAAACTCTAGTGGCCCCCGTCTCTTGTCAGTATAACTCTTCTATCTGCTCCGAGCTGTTCTCAATCTCTCACATATCAACTGAACATTCTCAGAGGCTTGCATGGCCAAATCAGGAGCAAATATCTTTCGATCACCCACTTCTTTCCATCCAATAGTGGAACGGCATCTACGACCATATAAAGCCTCATACAATGCCATCTCGATACTGGAATGATAACTGTTATTGTCGACGAATTTGGCTAGTGGCAAATGATCATCTCAAGAGCCTCTAAAATCTAGCACACATGATCTCAACATATCCTCCAGAGTCTATATAGTCCTCTATGACTGACCATCTGTCTGAGGATTGAAAGCTGTCCTCAAACTCAACTGGGTTCCCATGGCTTCTTGAAAATGCTCCCAGAGGTAGGAAGTGAAGCGGGAATCAATATTCGAAACAATGCTCACTGGAACACCATGTAAGCTCAACACATCGTGTACATACAACTCTACCAATGTACTCAAACTATCAGTAGCTTTCACAGATAGGAAGTGGGGTGACTTAGTCAATCTATCTACAACCATCCAAATAGCATCGTGATTCCTACGAGTCCTCGGTAAACCTATCACGAAGTCCATGGTGATATGCTATCATTTCTATGTCGGTATAGGTAGAGGCTGCAGTAACCCTGCAGGATTCTGATGCTCTACCTTCACATGTTGACAAACAAGACATCTCGCCACATAGTCACTCATATCCTTCTTCATACCCGACCACCAATACACCTTCTGGAGATTTTGATACATCTTGTTACTCTCTGGATGTAATGTGTACCTCGACGAATGAGCTTTTGATAAAATCAACCTCCTGAACTCTGGATCCTTAGGAACACATATCCTAACTCTGAACCTCAGTAGTCCATTAGAACTCAACTCATACTCACTCATCATGCCCATTTGCATCTGACTAACCATATTAATGCAATACAGATCACTCTGGTGAGCCTGTTTGATCCTGTCTAACAAATGGGGTTCCAACCTCAGGCTCGCTATCACACAGTCTGTATCCATATAAGAAGGCATAATATCCAAACTGAGGCTCGCGAACTACTCTAATAACTCGTGCTCCCGAATCATCATGTACGATTCCATCCCAAGGCTCTTTCTGCTTAAAGTATTGGCTATAACATTAGTCTTACCTGGACGATAGAGTATCTCACAATCGTATTCAACCCCTTCTACGAGAACAGATACTTGAGTCTCTAGCCATCTTCTCTATCTCATATTAAACTCTTTCTACGGGAACATATACTTGAGGCTCTTATGATTAGTAAAAATCTAAAACTTCTCACCATATAAACAGTGGCACCATATCTTCAGTGCAAACACTACGACTACCAACTCTAAATCGTGGGTCAGATAGTTTTTCTCATGGTCCTTTAACCGTCAAGATCCATAAGTAACTACCTTCCCCTCCTGCATTAATTCACAACCCAGTCTTTGGTGTGAAGCATCTGTATATACATAAAAACCTCATGAGCTAGTCGGAATAGTGAGAATCGAAGCGGTGGTCAATTGACGCTTCAACTCCTGAAAACTCTTCTCAAAATCATCGTCCCACACGAATGCAACATTCTTCCAAGTAAGACGTGTCAACAGAGCTGCTAACTTCGAAAATCCCTCAAGAAACCTTCAGTAACAACCAGTTAAACCCAGAAAACTCCTAATCTTTATGACCATCCTCAGCTATTCCCACTGAACTATAGTCTCAATCTTGGATGAATCTATTGACACTTCATCCCTCGATTCTACATTGTCTAGAAACAGAATCTGCTCTAGCCAAAAGTCACACTTACTGTGTTTAGCATACAACTCCTGTCTCGAGGGTCTATAAAACAATTCTCCGATGCTGCCCATGTTCTTCCTTGGATTTCAAATATGCCAAGATATCATCCATAAAGATGATAACAAATTGATCCAAGTATGGCTTAAACACATCATTCATCAAAGCCATAAAAGCTGCGGGGGTATTCATCAATCCGAATGACCTAACCAAGAACTCATAGTGGCCATATTAGGTATGAAATGCTGGCTTGGGTACATCATCCCTCCTGATCCTCAACTGATGATACCCTGACCTAAGATCTATCTTAGAAAATACCTGTGCTCCTCAAAGTTGATCTAACAAATCATCTATACATGGAAGGGAATACTTATTATTAATGGTAGCCTTATTCAACAATTTGTAATCAATACACAATCAGAGGCTTCCATCATTCTTATTCACAAATAAAATCGGTGCTCCCCAAGGTGAAACACTCGGTCTAACAAACTCTTTAACTTACAACTCTTGTAACTGCTTCTTCAACTCTTCTAACATAATCAGGGCTATGCGGTATGGTGGTTTCAAAATCGACTCGGTACCAGGCACCAAATCTATACAAAACTTTATCTCTCTATCTGGTGGTAACCCTGGTAGGTCATCGGAAAAGACATCAGGAAATTTCCTAACCATTGAAATATCTGTTAACTCTGGACGTGCCTTATCCTATCAACCACTTATGCCATAAGACCTTCAAAACATTATCCATACCGTTAGTAACCACTTTAATTCTATCTACTATAACAACTATACTTTTCCATTTACAAATACTACATTATTTCATTCCTTTGTAGTAAATTTCACAATACACTTTTTGGGGCTAGAAAACATTACCGTTTTAGCGTAACAATCTAAAATAGCATGGTTTGTAGACAACCAATCCATTCCTAATATTACATCAAAGTCACTCATGTTCAGCACTATAAGATCGATTGGCATGTTCTTTTCCCCTACTTTTAGCTTACAACCTTTGCATACATGCTCAACTAGCTGATTATTATTCAAATGTGTACTAATCAGCATTATCCTACTTAAAGGTGTAAAGTTCACATATTTCAATAACTTCTATGCAAATGAAGGTGATACAAATGAATGCGTGGGACCAGGGTCGAACATAGCAAATGCTTCAAGATTAAATATTAGGATAGTACTTTTAATCACATTTACGGTGTCCCTGTCTAATGCATGTACTCGTCATCGACCAACCACCTGTTTCCCTTTCTCCTCAGTTGTGGCTCTCCTTCTCGAAGCAGAGGTATCAACATGAGCTCTCTTTGGCTCTTTGCCGTTCACTAGGGCAATCTCAATCTGCTTTGGGCAAGCCCTGGCAATATGCCCTTACTTACCACATCTAAAGCACAATCCGATAGCCATTGGACAAGGTCGGTTACCATGATACCTGCCACATCTACGACACTGCTCGGTAGTAGGTCATTGCCCTCCAATAACTATGCCTCTAGTTTGAGCTATGGCTGAATATACATGAGGCTTAACAGTCCTCTCTCATATCTCATCAATCTGTGGCCTCTTCCCAAACAGTCTCCTTCTTCCTCAATAACTAAACCCTCTATAACTCGTCAGTCTCTTCCTATTTTTATCTCTAAGTTTAACAACATTCCAAAACTCATAGGTATTTCACTCATAATCCTGCTCACATAATTCTACCCTGCGCACTGCCTCTTCATATGAATGAATGTCCAACGACACCAGTTTAGACTGTATCGCTTGTCTCAGCCCATCTACAAACCTTCTAACCTTCTTAGTCTTGCTAATCATCGTATCAGGGTCATACCTTCCCAAGGATAAACTTTGTCTCATACTCATCAACTGATCTGTTCCCTTGGATCAACCCAAAAAATTCCATCTGCAGCTTCCAGTGCGGTGTATCTAGAACATGTTACCTCCTAAAGGCATCAAGAAAGATCTCCCAACTGATCTCAGAGTGTTGGGCTCTCAATATCGTTCTAGTGGACTTCCACCAATGTTCTGTCACTTCCTTCAGTATGAATGTAGTAAAAACAACCATTTTAGATGTAGGATACTAGAAGAACCCGTACAACTTCTCTATCTCGCTCACCTAGTCCTCTACCACTACAGGATCCTTTACCCCACTGAATGACGACGATCTAAACTTCTGAAACTATCGCAATCTATCTAACTTGCAACCATACCCCAATCCACTACTTGCATATCATGGAGCAACAGAAGAAAGCGTATCAGGAACTGGTAGGGGTGTAGGAGTATCTGTAGCCTGGGGCATCTATGTAGGGTGTGCAGGTGTATCAGGAATAACTATCTATCTAGAACTAGTAGCCTATACTGCTGGGCCTTGTCTGCCCTTAGTTCCATGTACAGACTGAGTGAATAGCTCCCTAATAGTCTCTATACTCCTTTCTATACTAGCACCACATGCCTCAACACTTTCGGTCCTTCAGTGGGACCCTGGGGAGTATGATCAGAAGAAAACTCATCTCGTGCCTCTCGCCCCTCTACCACGGCTAGTATTAGCCATAATGGCTCTATTCCTGCACTAATAACCATTACTTAGTCAAATCTCATCTCGAAATACACATTTGTATCTGAATAAAGTACAGTAATATAGGGATGTAAACTTTCCTAACCACTAACACCGACTCACATCGTACTAACTCTACTTTGATACCACTTCTATCACGACCTCCTTTGCTTAAAATTACTACAAATTTTTCATTTTTCTCTAGCTTTCCGTTCGTGACAATTCTAATATCTGTTGGGCTGTGATTCGGTATTAGTCACACCTTACTTACCTTATTATCCATTTCTAATTAAATTTACAATCCATGAGGTTCATATCAATTAACTGTGATGCATACACCTTGAAACAATATTTACATTCCCCAAAATTACATCAACTGTAATATGTCACGTCCGACTTTTACCAAAAACCATTACAAATTTTTCAAGTTTTATTACCTAACCTCTCTTTCTGGCATAACTCCTCCACAATTAGTTGGACTGTGATTCAGTATTAGTATCACCACTCACCATATCATTCATTCATTTTCATACATACATGTTAATATAATTATCTACTGACTGTAATTACTTCTGTATCATGAGTGAACTCACGTATATATATATATATACAAATACATCCCCCTATTATTACATTGTTTATATCAATGTGTTGTTTATATGTTCAGATACAAAATCGTACGTCATGTGTATACCTTTCTCTTGATGGGAATGTAGCGAACAAATGGAATGCTAGTCCTCAGTCATAATCTATCTACTGCAGATGCTCTGTAGAGAGAGGGAAATAAAAAGGGGTGAGCTCACTAGCTTAGCAAGGAAATCAGACAAGCAAGCAGATAACTACACAATCTACTGAAAATAATGCTATGCCATGAATGACTTTCTCCTTAATTTCACTTTAAAAATATGTATTGGAAAACTGATATAATAAGTACATACAAATCACAGGTGTGAGATCTGAGAATTTTAGATATATTTTAATTATGTAATATGAACTTGAAGTGTAATTTATTGAGCTAAGTGAAATGTATATGTGATGAATGAGAAATAATCCAAGTAGTGAATTGTGAAAATTTTATTTGGAGATTTACATGTTAAGTGTTTAACTTAAGTGAAAAACTATGAGGTCAGATCGATCTTAGGGAAGGGAGATCGATCTAGTGGGCTAAAAATGACAAGGAAGGAGGAGTTTAGGCAAGCAGATCGATCTCCAATGGAAGAAGATCTGTGAGATCTGAGAATTTCAGACATATTTTATTGATGTAATAATAATTTGAGTATAATTTATTGAGCTAAGTGAATTGTGGGAATTATAATTGGAGATTTATGTGTTAAGTGTGTAAAATAAGCATGATCCATGAGGACAGATCGATCTGGGAGAAGGAGAGATCGATCTGGTGAGTTAAAAATGACGAGGAAGGGGAAATTTGAGGAGCAGATCGATCTCCAATGGAAGAGATCGATCTCCTTATGAATCTGTTTGAGAAGGGATCGATCTCATGAGGAAGAGATCGATCTCCAAATGAATCTGTTTGAGAGAAGATCGATCTCATGAGGAGGAGATCGATCTCCAAATGTTTCTGTTTGGGGAGAAGATCGATCTCCTTAGGAGCAGATCGATCTCATAAAGCCATAAAGAGATCGATCTCACCCTTCGACAGATCGATCTCCTAGGCATAAAATTGCCCAGATCGTCCCCAAATTTCAAACACAGATCGATCTCATCAAGAGGCAGATCGATCTCTTACCTCCAGTCTATATAAGGAACCCGTGTTTTCTCCTGAAATCTCACTTTCTCTCTCTTTCAAACCTCCATTTTTCCGAAAACCTAGTTTCTCACTCCTCCAAATCCCCCATTTTCGACCGAATCAGCTATTGTGGTAAGAAGGAAAGTTGTTCCTCATCAAAGGGAGAACAACATACTTGGAAATCGAAGGACGAATCGGATCGAGGCGAGAGTTGTGCGTCTCACAAGCTTTGGGTAATTTCTAAACCTCGATCTTGATATTTGAGCTGATTTTTGATGTTATTGGTGGTTGTAATTGTGTTGAAATAGTAGAGAAATGATTAGGGATTGATGAGATTGTAATGTAGTTGGATTAATGTCGATATTTGGAAATTGTGACAATTTTGAGAATCGAGCTATAAATGGAAATATAGACAATGTGGAGAATTAGCTTAGATAATTGGTATTAGAGATATCGAACGTTGAGATATTGAGAATGAGGTTGTAGTTTAGGGTTGAGTTACGAGAATCAAGGGATTTGAGGTGTTATAAGCAATTATGCTCGATTTTGAGAATTGAGGTTTATGTGATGTTGAGTATTGATGTTTTTAACATCGTTTGGACAGCTCGGGAGTTCCAGAGTGGAATGCGAGGCTAGTCCGTGATACGGGGGAACGATTGCACTATACGAGGTGCAAAGAGGTAAGGGAAATCTAAACCATTTGTGTATGTGATTTGTAAACTGTTATAGCATGATTTATGATTTATAAACAAGCATGTTGAGTGTTTTGTGTTGAGATTAAATTGCACACGATTTTATAGCCGGCTGGAGCCCAATGTTTTATGAGTTTATAACTGGGCTCTACGTTAAGGCAACATTGAGATTTGAGAAATGTGTGCGTGTGCTTTGCCAGTTAGAACTCGGTTTTATTACGTTTTGTGTTGAGTACAAAACGGTTTTCAAATGAGTTTTATGAGAGAGAAACCATTACGAGTTCTACGTGAAGGCAAACCCGTCTTATGTGATAAGACTTAGGTGTGTAGTTGTGAGTACACACCGGGCATTGCTCTGGTAGCATGTAAGCCCGATTTCTTCTCCGTTCTGGTAACGTGAGAATGACCTATTCTGTGGCTGTGCCACGTTGAGAAAACCCTATTGGTGGCTGTGTCACGTTGAGAAAACCCCATTGGTGGCTGTGCCACGTTGAGAAAACCCCATTGGTGGCTGTGCCACGTTGAGAAAACCCCATTGGTGGCTGTGCCACGTTGAGAAAAACCCATTGGTGGCTGTGCCACGTATACCCCATTGGTGGCTGTGCCACGTATACCCCATTGGTGGCTATGCCACGTGAGAAAATAATCAGTGGCTTTGCCACGTGTGTTTTGTGGCTATGCCACGTGAGAAAATAATTCAGTGGCTTTGCCACGTGTGTTTTGTGGCTATGCCACGTGAGAAAATAATTTAGTGGCTTTGCCACGTGTGTTTTGTGGCGATGCCACGAGTGATATTAAATCAGTGGCTTTGCCACGTGTGTTTTGTGGCGATGCCACGAGTGATTTTAAATCAGTGGCTATGCCACGTTATTTGAGAACGCGTCATTTTCACATGCTTTGTTTTGCTCTAGAGTGAGCCTTTTTACTTCATGTTTTCACATGACTTGACACATGAGAGTGTCGTTTTGAGTATTTTCATGCTATGGTTTTCAAATGAGTTTCACATACAAATAAACCTTTTGTGATGTGCATTTTGGTTTATGAAATGAATCCCTACCCCCTTACTGAGCGATTTAGAAGCTCACCCTGTTTTTCTTTCCCCCCAGAGTTCTTCAAGTGAATAAGGACTTCCCTGCGACGTACGGAGTAGTGGCTAGTGGAGGATCCGAGCTCCAGGCTATATATTTTGTACTTTGAGGTATATTTATCTTTTCATGTACCCAGACTATTATTGTAATTACAGACACTTGATGTATGACATTATATGGGATGTATTAGGATTAATTAATTTGTAATCGAGTAATGGGTATAAGACAATATTTGTTATATCATGATGAGATCCTGAGGCATGATAATTATGATGATGTATGACACTGCACAGGAATGCACTCTTTATTTGTGAATTAACGAGTAAAAAGTTTTAAATTTGCCCTATTTTCCGCATTTTCGGGGCGTGACAGAGTTTTCTTGGTATCAGAGCTTAGGGTGTCTAGTACTGTCAGTGTCGGTTAAGTGAAATAGATACATCCCAAGTGTCTGTAATAGTCTGGTCATGAACTGAAATTGCGGATTGAGATTTCAATCGATTGTGATATGTACGCGCAGGAGACGAGTTGAGATTGAGAATGAGTAAATAACGAGGTCGTTCGAGGAGGCAGGCAGAGTCCCCTCCACCACCTGTCCCACAACCAGAGAGTCCTAACTCTCGATTTAATCGGATTGAGACCGATGTGAGGCAAGGTTTTGAGCAGATGGCGGCGCTATTCGCGCAACACTTTAGAGTTAATGCCTCGGATACTACCCCTACACCACCACCAGGACCTCCCATACCCCCAGTGCCTCTCGTCACTCAGCCTGAGGACAGAAGTAAGGTCCGACTAAAGGAATTTTTGAAGATGAATCCACCCGCATTTAGGGGAAAGAAGGATCCTACAGAGGCTGAGGAGTGGTTGACGGAGTTGAGAGTTATATTTGATTTACTGGGGTGCACCGATGCTGAGAGAGTCAGTATGAGTGCCTATATGCTGAAGGGGAGAGCTCGAGATTGGTGGAGTACTACCCAGGGTATCTTGATGTCCCACCAGGATGTGATTGGTTGGGAAGAGTTCTAGACAGCTTTTAGAACCCAATATGTACCACGAGCCGCCCAGAGAAGGAAACAGGCCGAGTTTTTGAGTTTGGTACAGGGTGACATGTCGGTGGATGACTATGAGAGCCAGTTCACCGCACTACTGAGATATGACCCAGAGACCTTCAAGAGTGAAGAGCTCCGCACAGAGAAGTTTGTGTATGGGTTGAAGCCCGTCATTAGAGATAGACTGATGGGGCTATGTATTACTGAGTTTGGAGATGCTCTGAGACGAGCACAAGAGGTTGAAAGAGGGATTGAGATGGTACAATCCCAGAACGAGCTCAGAGTGGTGAATAGAGATAAGGGCAAGAGGCCAGAACTTTTCCAGTCAGAGGCTCGGAGAGGTTCCTTCAGAAGAGGAAGGATTGAGGTGCAGAGGGACAGATTGGAGCGACCCAGAGCCTATCCTATTATCAAGGAGACCCCACGATATGTCAGGCCGGAGATGAGGATTTGTAGAGACTGTGGCCGATCGCATGAGGGAAGTTGTACTGGGTCGATCCATGGATGTTTCAGATGTGGTGACTTGGGTCACAGAGTGAAAGACTGTCCCCAACCTCAGATACCACATGCTCCGGAGCCCGCTAGACAACAGCCTCAGAGAGTAGATCCCCGGAGACGGGCCACTGCGGCAGAGAAAGGGAAGAAACCTGTGGCACAGGGACGTGTGTTTGCCCTGGATAAGGAGACCGCAGACGCTTCGGCAGAAACTATAAGAGGTACACTCTCTGTCTGTAATTATGAGGCTCATGTGTTGATTGATTCAGGATCCACGCATTCGTTTATTTCTGAGCATTTTGCATGTAGATTAAACTTGAAGTTTGAACCTCTAGAATATATACTACATGTAAATACCCCTATGCGTGAATCTCAGAGAACTGAGTTAATCTGTAGAGGATGTGAAATAAAGGTGGGAGATAGAGTGATGTTAGCAGATCTAATCATGTTGAATATACATGGGTTTGATGTAATTCTGGGGATGGATTGGTTAGCAACCAATCGAGTGAGTTTAGACTGCTACACTAAGATTGTAACTTTCTCCCTACCTGAACCTTACAGTGTACGGTTGAGATATTGAGGAAATGTATATATGGAATTCTAGTAAGTCATTTGAGAATTTTAACATTATTTTGGAGATTATTAAATATGATTATTCATGTGAAGGTTATGAGACACTCATCTCAGATGATGAGCGGGAACACCCGAGGATTGAGGATATACCTGTGGTTTGCGAATTTCTGGATGTTTTCCCAGATGAATTGCCAGGTTTACCACCAGAGAGAGAGCTGGAGTTTACCATTGATTTGGTACCGGATACTCAGCCGATCTCTAAACCTCCCTACAGGATGGCATTAGTGGAACTTGAGGAATTGAAGAAACAACTACAGGAGTTATTGGATCAAGGGTTTATTAGACCCAGTGTTTCACCGTGGGGAGCGCCAGTACTGTTTGTTAAGAAGAAGGATGGTAGTCTCAGATTATGTGTGGACTACCGGCTATTGAATAAGGCCACGGTGAAGAATAAATACCCACTGCCCAGGATTGACGATCTACTTGATCAGCTAAGAGGGGCATCAGTCTTTTCTAAGATTGATTTGAGATCGGGCTATCACCAATTGAGGATCAAGGAAGAAGATATTCCAAAGACGGCCTTTAGGACAAGAATGGCCATTACGAATTTCTGGAGATGTCCTTTGGATTGACGAACGCCCCTGCAGCATTTATGAGATTGATGAACGAGGTGTTCAGAGACTATCTGGATAAGTTTGTGATAGTCTTTATCGATGATATCCTGGTGTACTCTCGGTCGTATGAGGAGCATGCACAGCATTTGTGGTTAGTACTTTAGATACTCCAAGACAAGCAATTGTACGGAAAGCTTAGTAAGTGTGAGTTTTGGCTGAACCGGATAGCTTTCCTTGAGCATGTAGTCTCAGAGGAAGGAGTATCAGTGGATCCGAGTAAAATAGCAGCTGTGCTTAATTGGGAAAGACCGAGGACAGTGACTGAGATACGAAGCTTCCTTGGTTTGGCAGGGTATTACAGGAGATTTGTGGAAGGATTCTCGAGGATTGCTACTCCTTTGACTAAGCTCACGCGTAAGGAGACTCCGTTCATATGGACTGATCAATGTGAGCTCAGTTTTCAAGAGTTAAAGAGGAGATTGACAGCGGCACCTGTGTTAACTATCCCTGAGGAATCAGGAGGATTCTCGGTGTATAGTGATGCATCTCATCAAGGATTGGGGTGTGTGCTTATGCAGCACGGGAGAGTGGTCGCATATGGATCGCGTCAGCTGAAAGACCATGAGCGGAATTACCCCACGCATGATTTGGAGTTAGCCGCTGTGGTATTTGCTTTGAAGATCTGGCGACACTACTTATATGGGGAAAGATTCCAGATCTTCACTGATCACAAGAGTTTGAGATATCTCTTTGATCAGAAAGAGTTAAACATGAGACAAAGGAGATGGATGGAACTCCTTAAGGATTATGACTGCGAGATTCTATACCATCCGGGTAAGGCGAATGTAGTTGCTGATGCCCTGAGCAGGAAGAGTATGATATCTGCTATGATGATCAGGGAATGGGATTTGTTAGAGCAGTTCGTCGAACTTCGGATCAAAGTTAAAGAGGTAGAGACTGGATTTTTGGCTAGCTTGCGGATGGAGCCCAGGATCATGGATCAGATTAGAACTGGGCAGCGCAGTGATCAGAGATTGATAGATATGGTTAGCCAAGCTGAGCAGAGTTCGCAGTCGGATCTCACCATCAGTGAGGATGGATTGTTGAGATTCAGAGGACGGATTTGTGTACCGGACGATGATACCCTAAAGAGACAGATACTGAGAGAATCCCACTGCTCGCGATACACCATGCACCCAGGAAGTACTAAGATGTACCGAGACTTGAGAAAGGTGTATTGGTGGAGTGGTATGAAGCGAGACGTGGCAGAGTATGTGGCTAGGTGTTTAGTATGCCAGCAAGTGAAAGCTGAGCATCGAAAGCCCGGAGGACTACTACAGCCCTTACCTGTACCTACATGGAAATGGGAGCATGTCACTATGGACTTTATTATGGGTTTACCGAGGACCCGAAGAGGTCGTGACGTGATATGGGTCATTGTGGATAGATTGACCAAGAGTGCCCACTTCCTTGCCATCAAGAGCACAGATACTGTGGATGCCTTAGCTGAGCTATATGTCAGCGAGATAGCTAGATTACATGGGGCTCCAGTGAGTATTACTTCTGATAGAGATTCCCGATTTACTTCCAGATTCTGGACCCAGTTTCAGGAATCCATGGGATCTCAATTGAGTTTTAGTACCGCCTATCATCCTCAGACAGATGGTCAGTCAGAGAGGACTATTCAGACCCTGGAGGATATGTTGAGGGCGTGTACGATGGATTTTAAGGGATCATGGGATGATCACCTGCCCCTAGCAGAGTTTGCGTACAATAACAGCTATCATGCGAGTATTGGAATGGCACCTTTTGAGGCTCTATATGGTAGGAGGTGTAGATCCCCTGTAGCTTGGGAAGAAGTCGGTGACAGAAAGATAAATGCTCCCGAGCTTGTTGAGCAAGCCGTACAGAGTGTGAAACTCATATGTGAGAGGTTACGGGCTGCACAGAGTAGACAGAAAAGCTATGCGGATGTGCGTAGACGGCCACTCGAGTTTGATGTTGGTGATGCAGTATTTCTGAGAGTATCACCGAGCAAGGGTATCATGCGATTTGGGAAGAAAGGGAAATTGAGTCCTCGATACGTGGGACCATTCGAGATTCTTGAGAGAGTGGGAGAGGTAGCCTACAGATTGGCATTACCCCCACAGATGTCCGGAATACACAATGTTTTTCATGTGTCTATGTTGAGGAAGTACCACCCGGACCCTTCTCATGTCATAGAGTATGACGAGATGGACATACAAGAGGACATGAGCTACACTGAGGAACCCGTCCGGATTCTCGATAGAAAGGAGAAGGTACTGAGAACCAAGAGCATCCTATTAGTGAAAGTCTTGTGGAAGCATCACTCAAGGGAAGAGGCGACGTGGGAACTAGAGAGTCTCATGAAGGAGAGGTACCCCCATCTATTCTGACTAGTTGAGTTGAATTTGGGGGACCAAATTCTTTTTAAGGTGGGGAGGATGTGAGATCTGAGAATTTCAGACATATTTTATTGATGTAATAATAATTTGAGTATAATTTATTGAGCTAAGTGAATTGTGGGAATTATAATTGGAGATTTATGTGTTAAGTGTGTAAAATAAGCATGATCCATGAGGACAGATCGATCTGGGAGAAGGAGAGATCGATCTGGTGAGTTAAAAATGACGAGGAAGGGGAAATTTGAGGAGCAGATCGATCTCCAATGGAAGAGATCGATCTCCTTATGAATCTGTTTGAGAAGGGATCGATCTCATGAGGAAGAGATCGATCTCCAAATGAATCTGTTTGAGAGAAGATCGATCTCATGAGGAGGAGATCGATCTCCAAATGCTTCTGTTTGGGGAGAAGATCGATCTCCTTAGGAGCAGATCGATCTCATAAAGCCATAAAGAGATCGATCTCACCCTTCGACAGATCGATCTCCTAGGCCTAAAATTGCCCAGATCGTCCCCAAATTTCAAACACAGATCGATCTCATCAAGAGGCAGATCGATCTCTTACCTCCAGTCTATATAAGGAACCCGTGTTTTCTCCTGAAATCTCACTTTCTCTCTCTTTCAAACCTCCATTTTTCCAAAAACCTAGTTTCTCACTCCTCCAAATCCCCCATTTTCGGCCGAATCAGCTATTGTGGTAAGAAGGAAAGTTGTTCCTCATCAAAGGGAGAACAACATACTTGGAAATCGAAGGACGAATCGGATCGAGGCGAGAGTTGTGCGTCTCACAAGCTTTGGGTAATTTCTAAACCTCGATCTTGATATTTGAGCTGATTTTTGATGTTATTGGTGGTTGTAATTGTGTTGAAATAGTAGAGAAATGATTAGGGATTGATGAGATTGTAATGTAGTTGGATTAATGTCGATATTTGGAAATTGTGACAATTTTGAGAATCGAGCTATAAATGGAAATATAGACAATATGGAGAATTAGCTTAGATAATTGGTATTAGAGATATCGAACGTTGAGATATTGAGAATGAGGTTGTAGTTTAGGGTTGAGTTACGAGAATCAAGGGATTTGAGGTGTTATGAGCAATTATGCTCGATTTTGAGAATTGAGGTTTATGTGATGTTGAGTATTGATGTTTTTAACATCGTTTGGACAGCTCGGGAGTTCCAGAGTGGAATGCGAGGCTAGTCCGTGATATGGGGGAACGATTGCACTATACGAGGTGCAAAGAGGTAAGGGAAATCTAAACCATTTGTGTATGTGATTTGTAAACTATTATAGCATGATTTATGATTTATAAACAAGCATGTTGAGTGTTTTGTGTTGAGATTAAATTGCACATGATTTTATAGCCGGCTGGAGCCCAATGTTTTATGAGTTTATAACTGGGCTCTACGTTAAGGCAACATTGAGATTTGAGAAATGTGTGCGTGTGCTTTGCCGGTTAGAACTCGGTTTTATTACGTTTTGTGTTGAGTACAAAACGGTTTTCAAATGAGTTTTATGAGAGAGAAACCATTACGAGTTCTACGTGAAGGCAAACCCGTCTTATGTGATAAGACTTAGGTGTGTAGTTGTGAGTACACACCGGGCATTGCTCTGGTAGCATGTAAGCCCGATTTCTTCTCCGTTCTGGTAACGTGAGAATGACCTATTCTGTGGCTGTGCCACGTTGAGAAAACCCCATTGGTGGCTGTGCCACGTTGAGAAAACCCCATTGGTGGCTGTGCCACGTTGAGAAAACCCCATTGGTGGCTGTGCCACGTTGAGAAAAACCCAATGGTGGCTGTGCCACGTATACCCCATTGGTGGCTGTGCCACGTATACCCCATTGGTGGCCGTGCCACGTATGCCCCATTGGTGGCTATGCCACGTGAGAAAATAATCAGTGGCTTTGCCACGTGTGTTTTGTGGCTATGCCACGTGAGAAAATAATTCAGTGGCTTTGCCACGTGTGTTTTGTGGCTATGCCACGTGAGAAAATAATTTAGTGGCTTTGCCACGTGTGTTTTGTGGCGATGCCACGAGTGATATTAAATCAGTGGCTTTGCCACGTGTGTTTTGTGGCGATGCCACGAGTGATTTTAAATCAGTGGCTATGCCACGTTATTTGAGAAATCGTCATTTTCACATGCTTTGTTTTGCTCTAGAGTGAGCCTTTTTACTTCATGTTTTCACATGACTTGACACATGAGAGTGTCGTTTTGAGTATTTTCATGCTATGGTTTTCAAATGAGTTTCACATACAAATAAACCTTTTGTGATGTGCATTTTGGTTTATGAAATGAATCCCTACCCCCCTTACTGAGCGATTTAGAAGCTCACCCTATTTTTCTTTCCCCCCAGAGTTCTTCAAGTGAATAAGGACTTCCCTGCGACGTACGGAGTAGTGGCTAGTGGAGGATCCGAGCTCCAGGCTATATATTTTGTACTTTGAGGTATATTTATCTTTTCATGTACCCAGACTATTATTGTAATTACAGACACTTGATGTATGACATTATATGGGATGTATTAGGATTAATTAATTTGTAATCGAGTAATGGGTATAAGACAATATTTGTTATATCATGATGAGATCCTGAGGCATGATAATTATGATGATGTATGACACTGCACAGGAATGCACTCTTTATTTGTGAATTAACGAGTAAAAAGTTTTAAATTTGCCCTATTTTCTGCATTTTCGGGGCGTGACAAGATCGATCTCCTTATGATTCTGTAATGAAGAGATCGATCTCATGAGGAAAGGATCGATATGAAAATGTTTCTGTTTGGGAGAAGATCGATCTCCTCAAGGAGCAGATCGATCTCATGAAGCCTTTAAGAGATCGATCTCACCCCTCGACAGATCGATCTCCTAGGTATAAAATTACCGATAATCATCCCCAAATTCAAATGCAGATCGATCTCATCAAGAGCCAGATCGATCTCCTACCCTCCGTCTATATAAGGAACCCCTGTTTTCTCCTGTAATTTCACTTTCTCTCTCTTTAAAACCCTATTTTCACCCGAGCTCTAGCTTTCTCACTCATCCAAAGCACTCATTTTCATCCAAATCAGAGGCTGTGGTAGAAGGAAAGTTATTCCTCATCAAAGGGAGAATAACATACTTGGAAATCAGAAAACGGATTGAATCGAGGCAAGAGATAAGCTCTCTACAAGTTTTGGGTAATTTCTAAACCTCGATCTTGATATTTGAAATGATTTTGGTGATAATGGTTGTTGGAATTGTGTTGAAATAGTTGGAAAATGATTAGGGATTGATGAAATTACAATGTAGATGGAGTGATGATGATATTCAGCAATTTTGGTAATTTTGGGAATTTTGAGTTATAAATGGAAATTTAGACAATGTGGTGAATTAGTATAGATATTGTGGCATGGGAAGTGTAAGATGTTGAGATGTTGTGAATGAGATTGTGGATTGTGATAGAGTTACGAGAATTGAGAGATTAGAGGTGTTATGAGAAATTATGCTCGATTTTGAGAATTGAGGTTACTGTGATGATGAGTATTGATGTTTTAACATCGTTTGGATAGCCCGGGAGTTCCAGAGTGGAATGCGAGACTAGTCCGTGACCAGGGGGAAACGATTGCACTAAACGAGGTGCAAAGAGGTAAGGGAAACTAAACCATTTGTGTATGTGATTTGTGAACTATTATAGCATGATTTGTGATTTATAAAACAAGCATGTTTGATGTGTTGTGTTTTGATGAGAATGCACATGATTTTTATAGCCAGTTGGAGCCCAATGTTTTTATGAGTTTATAAGCTACGTGTGAAACCTCTTTATAAACCGTTGAGTTTGTGTGAGAAATGAATTGGTCTCTACGTTAAGGCAATATTGAGATTTGAGAAATGTGTACGTGTTTTATCGGTTGGAACTCGATTTTAATATGTTTTGCGTTGAGTACAAAATGGTTTTAAATGAGTTTTATGAGAGAAAAACCACTCTGAGTTCTACGGGAAGGCAAACCAGTTTTATATGATAATGGCTATTGATAAAGATTTAGGTGTGTAATTTTGAGTACACACCGGGCATTGCTCTGGTAGCATGTAAGCCCGATTCTTCTCTGTTCTGGTAACGTGAGATCCCCTATTTTGTGGTTGTGCCACGTGTATTTGGTGGCTGTGCCACGAGCGAACCCTATTCTGTGGCTGTGCCACGTGTATTTGGTGGCTGTGCCACAAGCGAACCTTATTCTGTGGCTGTGCCACGTGTATTTGGTGGCTGTACCATGAGCGAACCCTATTCTGTGGCTATGTCACATGTATTTGGTGGCTGTGCCACGTGAGATCCCCTATTCTGTGGCTGTGCCACCTGTATTTGGTGGCTGTGCCACGTGTGAATCTAAATCTGTTGCTGTGCCACATACAAATTTAAATCAGTGGCTATGCCACGTGTGTTGGGTGGTTGCGCCACGTGAATTATTATAATAGTGATTTTATCATGATTATCGAGAAAGCCATTATCGCATTATTTTCACATGCTTGTTACTGCTCTATACTGAGCCTTTTATTTCATGTTTCCACATGGTTTTGAGATATGAGAATGTTGTTTTGAGAACTTTCATGCTATGATTTCAAATGAGTATACTGAGTTTCATATGCAAATAACTATTTTGTGATGTGCATTATGGTTTATATAATAAGTCCCTTACCCCCCCTTACTGAGCGATTTAGAAGCTCACCCTGTTTTCTTTCCCCCCAGATTTCTTCAAGTGAAGTGAGTTCCTTGCAACATACGGGTTAGAGGCTAGTGGAGGACTTGAGCTCCAGGCCGTATTTTGTGTATTAAGGTATATATTTAATATTCATGTATCCAAACTAGAGTTATATTTACAGACACTTACTGTACAATAATGTACGAGATATATTAGGATTAATTAACTTGGAATTGAGTAATGTATATGATACGATATATACTATCTTATGATGAGATCTTGAGGCATGATAAGTATGATGATGTATGACACTGCACAGGAATGCACCCTTAATTGTGATTTGATGAGTAAAAAGTTTTAAATTAGCCCTATTTTCCGCGTTTTCGGGGTTTGACAGATTTTTCTTGGTATCAGAGCTTAGGGTGTTTAGTACTGTCAGTGTCGGTTAAGTGAAATGAAAAACATCCTAAGTGTCTGTAATAGTCTGGTCATGAACTGAATTTCAGGATTGAGGTTTCAATCGATTTTGATATGTACGTGCAGGAGATGAGTTGAAATAGAGAATGAGTGGATGACGAGCTCGTTCGAGGAGGCAGGCAGAGTCCCCTCTGCCACCTGCCCCACAACCAGAGAGTCCTAACTCTTGATTTAATCGGATTGAGACCGATATGAGGCAAGGTTTTGAGCAGATGGCAGCGCTATTCGCGCAACACTTTAGAGTTAATGCCTTGGGTACTACTCCTACACCACCACAAGGACCTCCCGTACCCCCAGTACAGATAGACCCAGTGCCTCCAATCACTCAGCCTGATGACAGAAGTGTGGTCCGACTAAAGGATTTTTTGAAGATGAATCCACCCGCATTTAGGGGAAAGAAAGATCCTATAGAGGCTGAGGAGTGGCTGACGGAGTTGAGAATTATATTTGATTATCTGGGGTGCACCCATGCTGAGAGGGTCAGTATGAGTATCTATATGTTGAAGGGGAGAGCTTGAGATTAGTGGGGTACCACCCAGGGTATTTTGATGTCCCGCCAAGACGTGATTGGTTGGGAAGAGTTTCAGACAACCTTTACGACCCAATATGTACCACGAGCCACCCATAGAAAGAAACAGGCCTAGTTTTTGAGTTTGGTACAGGGTGATATGTCTATGGATGACTATGAGAGCCAATTCACCACGCTATTGAGATATGACCCAAAGACCTTCAAGAATGAAGAGCTCCGCACAGAGAAGTTTGTGTATGGATTAAAGCTCATCATCAGGGATAGATTGATAGGGTTATGTATTACTGAGTTTGGAGATACTCTGAGACGAGCACAAGAGATTGAGAGAAGAATTGAAATGGTATAATCCCAGAATGAGCTCAAAGCGGTGAATAGAGATAAGGGCAAGATGCCAGCGATTTTCCAAGCAGATGTTCGGAGAGGTTCCTTCAGGAGAGGAAGGATTGAGGTACAGAAGGGCAGATTGGAGAGACCCAGAGCTTATCCTATTATCAAGGAGACCCCTCGATATAGCAGGCATGAGATAAGGGTTTGTAAAGACTGTGGCCGATCGCATGAGGGAAGTTGTACTGGGTCGATCCATGGATGTTTTAGATGTGGTGACATGGGTCACAGAGTGAAGGACTGTCCTCAACCTCAGATACCACATGCTCCGGAGCCCACTAGACAACAGCCTCAGAGAGTGACCCCTAGAGACGGGCCACTGCTATAGAAAAGGGAAGAAGCCTGTTACACAGGGACGTGTGTTTTCCCTAGATAAAGAGACCGCATACACTTCTGCAGAAACTATAAAAGGTACACTCTCTGTCTGTGATTATAAGGCTCGTGTGTTAATTGATCCAGGATCCACATATTCGTTCATTTCTGAGCATTTTGCATGTAGATTAAACTTGAAGTTTGAACCTCTAGAATATATACTACATGTAAATACCCCAATGCGTGAATACCAGAGAACTGAGTTAATCTGTAGAGGATGTGAAATAAAGGTGGGAGATAGAGTGATGTTAGCAGATCTAATCATGTTGAATATACATGGGTTTGATGTAATTTTGGGGATGGATTAGTTGGCAACCAATCGAGTGAGTTTAGACTGCTACACTAAGATTGTAACTTTCTCCCTACTTGAACCTTACAGTGTACGTTTGAAATATTGAGTAAATAGACGTATGAAATTTTGTAAACAATTTGAGAATTTTAATATTATTTTGGAGAATATTAAATATGATTGTTCATGTGAAGGTTATGAAACACTCATCTCAGATGATGATCAGGAACATCCGAGGATTGAGGATATACCTATGGTGTGTGAATTTTCGGATGTTTTCCCAGATGAGTTGCCAGGTTTGCCACTAGAGAGAGAGCTGGAGTTTACCATTGATTTGGTACCAGATACTCAGCCGATCTCTAAACCTCCCTACAGGATGGCATTAGTGGAACTTGAGGAATTGAAGAAACAACTATAGGAGTTATTGGATCAAGGGTTCATTAGACCCACTGTCTCACTGTAGGGAGCACCGGTTTTATTTGTTAAGAAGAAGGATGACAGTCTCAGATTATGCGTAGACTACCGGTTGTTGAATAAAGCCACTGTGAAGAATAAATACCCACTGCCCAAGATTGATGATCTACTTGATCAGCTGAGAGGGGCCTCAGTCTTCTCTGAGATTGATTTGAGATCGGGCTATCACCAATTGAGGATCAAGGAAGAAGATATCCCAAAGATGGCCTTCAGGACGAGGTATGGCCATTATGAATTTCTAGTGATGTCCTTTGGATTAACGAACACCCCTGCAGTATTTATGATATTAATGAACGAGGTGTTCATAGACAATCTAGATAAGTTTGTGATAGTCTTTATTGATGATATCCTGGTGTACTCTCAGTCGTATGAGGAGCAAGCACAGCATTTGTGGTTAGTACTTTAGATACTCCGAGATAAACAATTATATGGAAAGCTTAGTAAGTGTGAGTTTTGGCTGGATCAGATAGCTTTCCTTGGTCATATAGTCTCAGAGGACGGAGTATCAGTGGATCCAAGTAAAGTAGAGGTTGTGCTTAACTGGGAAAGATCGAGGATAGTTACAGAGGTACGAAGCTTCCTTGGTTTGGTAGGATATTACAGAAGATTTGTGGAGGGATTTTCTGAGATTGCCACTCCTTTGAGTAAGCTCACGCGTAAGGAGACTTCGTTTATATGGACTGATCAGTGTGAGCTCAATTTTCAGGAATTGAAGAGGAGATTGACAGCGACACCTGTGTTAACTATTCCTGAGGGATCAGGAGGATTTTTGATGTATAGTGATGCATCTCATCAAGGATTGGGGTGTGTGCTTATGCGGCACAGAAGGGTGGTCGCATATGGATCACGACAGTTGAAAAACTATGAGCGGAATTACCCCACGCATGATCTGGAGTTAGCCATTGTGATATTTGCCTTAAAAATCTGGCGACACTACTTATATGGGGAAAGATTCAAGATCTTCACTGATCAGAAGAGTTTGAGATACCTCTTCGATCAGAAAGAGTTAAACATAAGGAGATGGATGGAACTCCTTACGGATTATGATTACGAGATTTTATATCATCCGGGTAAAGCGAACGTAGTTGCAGATGCCCTGAGCAGGAAGAGTATGATATCTGCTATGATGATCAAGGAATGGAATTTATTGGAGCAGTTCATCGAACTCCGGATCAAAGTTAAAGTGGTAGAGACTGGATTTTTGGCTAGCTTGCAGATAGAGCCTAGGATCATGGATCAGATTAAAACTGGGCAACGCAGTAATCAGAGGTTGATAGATATGGTTAGCCAAGCTGAATAGACTTCATAGTCGGATCTCGCAATCAGTGAGTATGGATTATTGAGGTTCAGAGGATGGATTTGTGTACCGGACGATGATACCCTGATGAGACAGATATTGAGAGAATCCCACTGGTCGCGATACACCATGCACCCAGGGAGTACTAAGATGTATCGAGATCTGAGAAAGGTGTACTGGTGGAGTGGTATGATGCGAGACGTGGCGAAATATGTGGCCAGATGTTTAGTATACCAGCAAGTGAAAGCTGAGCATCGGAAGCCCGGAGGACTACTACAGCCCTTACCTATACCTACATGGAAATGGGAGCATGTCACCATGGATTTTATTATGGGTTTACCAAGGACCCGAAGAGGTCGTGATGCGATATGGGTCATTGTGGATAGACTGACCAAGAGTGCCCACTTCCTTGCCATCAAGAGAACAGATACTGTGGATGCCTTAGCTGAGTTATATGTCAACGAGATAGCTAGATTACATGGGGCTCCAGCGAGTATTACTTTTGATAGAGATCCCCGATTTACTTCCATATTTTGGACCCAGTTTCAGGAGTCCATGGGATCTCGATTAAGTTTTAGCACCGCCTATCATCCTCAAACAGATGGTTAGTCAGAGAGGACTATTGAGACCCTAGAGGAAATGTTGAGGGCATGTATGATGGATTTTAAGGGATCATGGGATGATCACCTGCCCCTAGTAGAGTTTACGTACAATAACAGCTATCATGTGAGTGTTGGAATGGCACCTTTTGAGGCTCTATATGGTAGGAGGTGTAGATCCCCTGTAGCTTAGGAAGAGGTCGGTAACAGAAAGATAAATGCTCCTGAACTTGTTGAACAAGCTGTGGAGAGTGTGAAACTCATATGTGAGAGATTATGAGCTGCACAGAGTAGACAGAAAAGCTACACGGATATGCGTAGACGGCTATTCGAGTTTGATGTTGGTGATGCAGTATTTCTGAAAATATCACCTAGTAAAGGTATCATGCGATTCAGGAAGAAAGGAAAATTGAGTCCTCGATACATTGGACCATTCGAGATTCTTGAGAGAGTGGGAGAGGTAGCCTACAGATTGGCATTACCCCCACGGATGTTCAGAATACACAATGTTTTTCATGTGTCTATGTTGAGGAAGTACCACCCGGACCCTTCTCATGTTATAGAGTATGACGAGATGGACATACAAGAAGACATGAGCTACACTGAGGAACCCGTCCGGATTCTCGATAGAAAGGAGAAGGTACTTAGAACCAAGAGCATCCCATTAGTGAAAGTTTTGTGGAAACATCACTCAATGGAAGAAGCAACGTGGGAATTGGAAAGTCTCATGAAGGAGAAATACCCCCATTTATTTAACGAGTTGAGTTGAATTTGGAGGACCAAATTCCTCTTAAGGTGGGGAGGATGTGAGATCTGAGAATTTTAGATATATTTTAATTATGTAATATGAACTTGAAGTGTAATTTATTGAGCTAAGTGAAATGTATATGTGATGAATGAGAAATAATCCAAATAGTGAATTATGGAAATTTTATTTGGAGATTTACATGTTAAGTGTTTAACCTAAGTGAAAAAAGGTCAGATCGATCTTAGGGAAGGGAGATCGATCTGGTGGGCTAAAAATGACAAGGAATGAGGAGTTTAGGCAAGCAGATCGATCTCCAATGGAAGAAGATCGATCTCCTTATGATTCTGTAATGAAGAGATCGATCTCATGAGGAAATGATCGATCTCAAAATGTTTCTGTTTGGGAGAAGATTGATCTCCTCAAGGAGCAGATCGATCTCATGAAGCCATTAAGAGATCGATCTCACCCCTCGATAGATCGATCACCTAGGCATAAAATTACCCAAAATCGTCCCCAAATTCAAATGCAGATCGATCTCATCAAGAGCCAGATCGATCTCCTACCCTCTGTCTATATAAGGAACCCCTACTTTCTCCTACAATTTTACTTTGTCTCTCTTCAAAACCCTATTTTCACCCGAGCCCTAGCTTTCTCACTCATCCAAAGCACCAATTTTCATCCAAATCAGAGGTTGTGGCAAGAAGGAAAGTTGTTCCTCATCGAAGGGAGAACAACATACTTGGAAATCGAAAGATGGATTGAATCGAGGCAAGAGATAAGCTCTCCACAAGTTTTAGGTAATTTCTAAACCTCGATCTTGATATTTGAAATGATTTGGTGATAATGGCTGTTGGCATTGTGTTGAAATAGCTGGAAAATGATTAGGGATTGATGAAATTACAATGTAGATGGAGTGATGATGATATTCAGCAATTTTGGTAATTTTGGGAATTTTGAGTTATAAATGGAAATTTAGACAATGTGGTGAATTAGTATAGATATTGTGGCATGGGAAGTGTAGGATGTTGAGATGTTGTGAATGAGATTGTGGATTGTGATAGAGTTACGAGAATTTAGAGATTAGAGGTGTTATAAGCAATTATGCTCGATTTTGAGAATTGAGGTTACTGTGATGATGAGTATTGATGTTTTAACATATTTGGACAGCTCCGGAGTTCCAGAGTGGAATGCGAGACTAGTCCGTGACAAGGGGGAAACGATTGCACTATACGAGGTGCAAAGAGGTAAGGAAAACTAAACCATTTGTGTATGTGATTTGTGAACTATTATAGCATGATTTGCGATTTATAAAACAAGCAGGTTTGATGTGTTATGTTTTGATGAGAATGCACACGATTTTTATAGCCGGTTGGAGCCCAATGTTTTTATGAGTTTATAAGCTACGTGTGAAACCACTTTATAAACTGTTGAGTTTGTGTGAGAAATGAATTGGGCTGTACGTTAAGGCAATAATGAGATTTGAGAAATGTGTGCGTATTTTACCGGTTGGAACTCGGTTTTAATATGTTTTACGTTGAGTACAAAACGGTTTTAAATGAGTTTTATGAGAGAAAGACCACTATGAGTTCTACGGGAAGACAAACTAGTTTTATATGATAATGGCTATTGATAAAGACTTAGTTGTGTAATTTTGAGTACACACCGGGCATTGCTCTGGTAGCATGTAAGCCGGATTCTTCTCTGTTCTGGTAACGTGAGATCCTCTATTCTGTGGCTGTGCCACGTGTATTTGGTGGTTGTGCCACGAGCGAACCCTATTCTATGGTTGTGCCACGAGCGAACCCTATTCTGTGGCTGTGCCACGTGTATTTGGTGGTTGTGCCACAAGCGAACCTATTCTGTGGCTGTGCCATGTGTATTTGGTGGCTGTGCCACGAGCGAACCCTATTCTGTGGCTGTGCCACGTGTATTTGGTGGATGTGCCACGTGTATTTGGTGGCTGTGCCACGTGAGATCCCTTATTCTGTGGCTGTGCCACGTGTGAATCTAAATCTGTGGCTGTGCCACGTACAAATTTAAATCAGTGGCTATGCCATGTGTGTTGGGTGGTTGCCTCACGTGCATTATTATTACAGTGATTTTATCATGATTATCGAGAAAGCCATTATCGCATTATTTTCACATGCTTGTTACTGCTCTATATTGAGCCTTTGATTTCATGTTTCCACATGGTTTTGAGATATGAGAATGTTGTTTTGAGAACTTTCATGCTATGATTTCAAATGAGTATACTGAGTTTCATATGCAAATAAATATTTTGTGATGTGCATTATGGTTTATATAATGAGTCCCTTACCCCCCCTTACTGAGAGATTTAGAAGCTCAACCTGTTTTCTTCCCCCCCTCCCCCAGATTTCTTCAAGTGAAGTGAGTTCCCTGCGACGTACGGGTTAGAGGCTACTGGAGGACTTGAGCTCCAGGCAGTATTTTGTGTATTGAGGTATATATTTAATATTCATGTATCCAGACTAAAGTTATATTTACAGACACTTATTGTACAATGATGTAGAGGATGTATTAGGATTAATTAACTTGGAATTGAGTAATGTATATGATATGATATATACTATCTTATGATGAGATCCTGAGGCATGATAAGTATGATGATGTATGACACTGCACAGGAATGCACCCTTAATTGTGATTTGATGAGTAAAAAGTTTTAAATTAGCCCTATTTTTCGCCTTTCCGGGGCGTGACAACAAGTACTGCATTCATGCTAAGTTCTCAAATATAGGCATTTTATACAAAACATTCCATCTTTATAATTTCATAATGCCTTTAAGTAAATCATCGCATTTCATTTCAAATATAGTAAATATGGAATTTTAAGCAAATAAAACATATCAATCAGGTTCCGACCCATCCCTCAGGTTTACCCGAGTTCATAAATTCATTGAATCATGTGATATAATCATGTGAGACTCGAGGGCTAAATGTAATAATATCCCGAACGATGGCTATATCCTATATTGTGATCCTCGGCTACACAAGCCTCGGTGTGCGGGCCATCCCAGCTACAATGGGAGTTGGGTCAAATCCTCACAACTGCCAGCTATCAACTCCTCAACTCCACATATCACTCTAAACTACACATGGTACAACGTACTCCATGAGACATACACGGTACAACATACACCCGTGGACCCTATCTTAATAGATAATCAATGCCACGTCTCCAAATCCACATACGAACATCTCAACAATGTGACAATCAATCTACACGAGGAAATCAACATGGTTATCAAAGTTACAATGCGCACCTTGAGTGCGACCACAGTCGACACCCCGCTCAAACACTGTTTCACACATATCATAAACTCAAATACTAGTGCGAGTAACCTCCAGCACTAGGTCTTGCATATTTCTCATTTTAATTCAAGTATGAGCAATCGCTCCAATACTCTATCATGCACAAAACTAATTAAAATCAAGTATGAGCAACACTCCAGCACTATGCCATGCGTAAATCACGTAATACTGAGTACGAGTATCACTCTAATACTCTACCATGCATAAATCACATTAAAATCAAGTACGAGCAACGCTCTAGTACTATGTTATGCATGTCATGGGAAATCAAATGTGAGTGACAATTCTAACACTTTTCATGTAAAAAACATATAAAATCAAGTGTGAGCAGTGCTCCAGCACGATTTGTTTTCACATAACTTGATAGATGGCTCCTTTAAACAGGGATGTTTCAAAACATTAAAATCAGTACCATAATTGGGCTATTTTGTGAATTTCACAAAATCATTAGCCAATCTGTCTATTCTTCTGCTGACTAGCAGTAAAAACATTCAAAAAGATGATTTCCATGCTTTTTAAGACTTTTCTAAACATTGACTTTTTACCCTTAGTAGGTGTAAAATCATAATTTATCCATATCAGATCTTAATAAATATTATTCACTTTCATTGACCCTCAGACTTTTTAAGTGAATGTAAAAGTAGAAGAAACTACGTGCAGATATCTCTAACTAGTAGCAAAATTGCTTTACCTAAAATCACGTCGAAGGCATCCACTTTCCCGACGCTACTCAATCACGTAATCCGGTTTGCTCTCAATATAAACTCTAGAGCTGCATATAACCATTTATCAGGTTAATTACACTTTTCCATTGTATTTCACATTTAATAGAGTCTATTTCACTTAATGGACCTATTTACTCTTATTGGGCCTTAATAAATCTTAATGGGCATAACACTGTCATAAGCCCATTTCAATTTACTATTCATTTTAGTTGGGCCTATTGGGCTTGTGGGGGCCACCAACTCTTATTGGGCTTGGTCTGAAGCCCATGAACTATTATTGGGCCGAGACGACTTCGGCTTGCCTCTCTCAATATGGCTCCTTGATAGCCAATTCCAACATTTGTTAATCCTCTCTCAATTTGGAACAACTTCCATGAAGATTGCAAGTTCCAAATATGTCACTAGCTTAGTGATTTCTAGTGAGATACAGCTTGATAGTATGTTTGGCCATGGTCTCCTCTTGTTGCCGAGGATGAAAGGATGAAGATGATGGTGTGTTGGCTAATTTTTAAGGTTAAAGACTTAGTCATTAAGTCACAATTTTAGCCATTAATTTAGGCTTGAAAGGGTTTGGGCCATAGGTTACCAAATTAGGATTTTAACCATTTACTAATGGGCTTGAATTTGGCTAATGCGCTTTTGGACTGAAAATGTTTCTACCAATTCAACCTTAAATATTCTTAAAATTGGGCCCTCCAATTGGCCCAACAACAAGGCCCAATAGGCCTAAGAAATTTGGTCCACACTTGGTATACCTGAATGAGCTTTAAAAATTCCAACTTTGGCCCATTGCGTTTTGCCCGTTTAATTTAATCCGGATTTCGATTAAATTAATTCTCCATACTTCGACGGATGTATATCTAGTATTTTAACCAAAAATATTTCTTCCCCACTTTTTAACCTTACTTGGGTTAAAATTTAACCATGGTTTGTCAACTGTGGTCAAAGACCACTTTTCTCAATCACTATTGACTTTTCTTGACCATTGACCAAGTTTGACTTTTTCTTAAAATTTTAAAAGTGTCATATCCTATAGTTTAGACTCTCGTCTTTACGTTTTAGCCATTTACGGGAGGTGAATATGTCTAAAATACCTCAAACGGACCATTTAATACTTGTTTAGCCCTTTTTTGGCGTTTACTCTACTTCAATGTGTTCGAGACCAAATCAAACCGACTTTCCTTCTTAAACTCTCTATATTTTCACATTATAAGTTCTTATCTTTAGTCAGAATGATTTAGATCCACTCGGTTTAGCCTGTGGCTCTTTTAGCCCTTATTTGGCCTTTATGTAGCTTATGTATGTTAAATAACTTTACTTGAAATTTGATTCTAGTAATTACTCTTCTTATGATTCAATCAACATGTATAATGTTTGTACATACAAGAATCATAACGAATAAGCTACATCAAAATTCGGGTCTTACAATCCTCCCCAACTTAAAGAATTTGGTCCTCCAAATTAGAACCAAGTCACTCATCAAATAGCTAGGGTTACTTCTCACGCATTAGGCTCTCTAACTCCCAAGTAGCCTCCTCTGAAGTGTGATGCTGCAAGAGAACCTTCATTAACCCTCTAGGGTTCGATCTCAATACTTTATCCTCCCTATCCAATATCTGAATCGACTTCTCTACATATGACATGTCCTACATGAGCTCCAACGGCTCATAATGAAGCGCATGTGCCGGGTCCGGGTGATATTTCCAAAACATCGAAATGTGGAAGACGTTATTATCGCATGATAAGTTCGATGGCAATGCCAACCTATAGGCCTTATCTCCCACTCGATCTAGTATCTCATAGGGTCCAATGTAGCGAAGACTCAGCTTACCTCTCTTCCCAAATCTCCCTCTACCGTTGGAAGGAGAAACCTTCACGAACACTGACTCACCAGCTGTAAACTCTAGTGGCCTCTGTCTCTTGTAAGCATAACGTTTCTTTCTACTCAGAGCTATTCGCAATCTATCACATATTAACCGAACATCCTCAGAGGCTTTCATAACCAAATCAGGAGCAAAAATCTTTCGGTCACCCACTTCTTCCTATCCAATAGGGGAACAACATCTACGGCCATACAAAGCCTCGTATGGTGTCATCCCGATACTTGAATAATAATTGTTGTTGTAGGAGAATTCGGCTAGTGCCAAATGATCATCTAAGGAGCCTCTAAAATCCAGCACACACGCTCTCAACATATCCTTCAGAGTCTGTATAGTCCTCTCTGACTGACCTGTATAGTCCTCTCTGACTGACCATTTGTCTGAGGATGGAAACGGTGCTCAAACTCAACTAGGTTCCCATGGCTTCCTGAAAATGTTCCCAAAAGTGGGAAATGAAGTTGGAATCCCTATTCGAAACAATGCTTACTGGAACACCGTGTAACCTCACTACCTCACGTACATACAACTCTGCCAATGAACTCAGAGTATCGATCGCTCTCATAGCTAGGTTGTAGGCTGATTTCGTCAGTCCATTAATGATCTCCCATATCACATCGTGATTCCTGCGAGTCCTTGGTAAACCCATCACAAAATCCATGGTGATATGCTCCAATTTCCATATCGATATAGGTAGAAGCTGTAATAACCCTGCAGGCTTTTGATGCTCTACCTTCACCTGTTGATGAACAAGACACCTCGCCCCAAAATCTGCCACATACTTCTTTATACCCGACCACCATTACACCTTTTGAAGGTTCTAATACATCTTGTTCCTCCCCGGATGTAACGTGTACCTCAGAGAATGAGCTTCCGACAAAATCAGTCTCTTGAGTTCTGTATCATCGGGAGCACACACCCTGCCTCTGAACCTCAGTAATCCATCATAACTCAACTCATACTCGGTTACTGTGCCCGTCTGTATCTGACTAGTCATATTAATACACTGCTGATCAACATGCTGAGCTTATTGAATTTTGTGTACCAAATCGGGTTCCAATCTCAGGCTAGCTATCACGAGGTCAGTATCCATGTCAGAAGGCACAACTCCCAAGCTGAGACTAGCAAATTTCTCCAGCAACTCATGTTCTCGAACCATCATATACGATACCATCCCGAGGCTCTTCCTACTCAAAGCATCAGCTACAACGATAGCCTTACCCAGATGATAAAGTATCTCACAGTTGTAGTCCTTCAAAAGCTCTAGCCATCTTATCTGTCTCATGTTCAGCTCCTTCTATGAGAATAGATACTTGAAGCTCTCGTGGTCGGTAAAAATCTAGAACTTTTCACCGTATAAGTAGTGGCACCATACCTTCAACATAAACACTACTGCTGCTAACTCCAAATCATGGGTCAGATACTTCTTTTCATAGTCCTTCAGCTGTCTGAATCCATAAGCAACTAGCTTCCAGTCCTGTATCAACATGCAGCCCAGTCCTTGATGCGAAGCATTGGTATACACTAAAAAACCTCCTGAGCTAGTAGGGATAGTGAGAATCGGAGTGGTGGTCAATTGATGCTTCAGCTCCTGATAACTCCTCTCACAATCATCATCCCACACGAATGCAACATTCTTCCAAGTGAGACGGGTCAACGGAGCAACCAACTTCGAAAATCCCTTAACGAATCTTCGATAGTACCCAACTAAACCCAGAAAACTCCTGATCTCGGTGACTATCCTCGCCTGTTCCCACTGAACTACAACCTCTATCTTGGAAGGATCCACTAACACCCTATCCTTTGACACAACATGTCCCAAAAACAAGATCTGCACTAACCAAAAGTCACACTTGCTGAGTTTAACATACAACTCTTTCTCTTGGAGAGTCTATAATACAATCCTCAGGTGCTGCTCATGCTCCTCTTGAGACTTCGAATACACCAAGATGTCATCGATAAAGATGATAACAAACTGATCCAAGTACAGCTTGAACACATCATTCATCAGAGCCATAAAAGTTGTGGGAGCATTCGTCAATCTAAATGGCATAACCAGAAACTCGCAATGCCTATATCGGGTTTGAAATACTGTCTTGGGTACATCTCCACTCTGACCTCTTAACTGATGGTACCCAGACCTCATATAAATCTTAAGAAAGACCTACGCTCCCTAAAACTGATCCAACAAGTCATTAAACAGCGGAAGGGCATACCTATTCTTGATGGTAGCCTTATTCAACAATCTGTAATCAATACAGAATCAGAGGCTTCCATCCTTCTTCTTCACCAACAAAATCGGTGCGACCCAAGGTGAAACACTTGGTCGAATGAACCCCCAATCCAACAGTTCTTGCAACTGCTTCTTGAGCACCTCCAACTTAACTAAGGCCTTGCGATATGGTGGTTTCAAAATAGGCTTAGTTCTAGGCACCAAATCTATGCAGAACTCCATTTCTCTATCCGGTGGTAACCCTTGTAATTCATCCAGAAAGACATTTGGGAACTCCCTAACCACAGGGATATCTGCTAACTCCAGATACACCTTATCCATATCAACCACGTACGCAATAAAACCTTCAACATTTTGATTTCTTAGACAGCATAGTAAATCATTTTACTAAATACTACAACTACATCTTTCATTTCTTTTCAGTGAACTTTACAATATATTTTTCAAGGGTAGGAAACGTAACCGTCTTAGCATAACAATCTAAAACAGCATGGTTTGTAGCTAACCAATCAATTCCAAGGGTTACATCGAAATCACTCATACTCAACAAAATTAGATTAGTTGGCATATCCTTTTCCCCTACTCTTAACTTACAGTTATGAAACACATACTCTACTAATTGACTGTTATGCATAGGTGTACTGATCAACATCATCCTACTGAACGACGTATGCTCTACATACTTTGATAACTTACATGTAAATAAAGGCAATACAAATGAATACGTGGCACCAGGATCAATTAAAACATATGCTTCAAGATAAAAAAACAGGATGTTACCTTTAATTACATCTGATGAAGCATTATTTGTGCCTAGATCAAAGCATGTACTCGCCCTCAACCAACCACCTATTTCTCCTTCTACTCAGCTATCTCTCTCCTCCTCGAAACAGACATATTAATTGGTGCTCTCTTTGGCTCCTTGCCCTTCTGTAAGGTAGATTCAAACCACTCTGGTCAAGCTCTCTCCACATGCCCTGGTTTTCGACATCGAAAACAAACAGTAGGAGTCATTGGACAAGGTCTACTGCCATAATACCTATCGTATCTATTATATTGCTCAGTAGTAAGCCTCTGTCCTCTAATAATGATGGCCCTAGCTGGAGCTATGGCTAGATATGCAGGAGGTCTAACAATCTTCTCCCGCACTTCTTTAATCTATTGTCTCTTACTGAAGAGTCTCTTCCTTCCTCGATAATCGAAACCTCTCCTACTATCTCTCACCGACCTTTTCCTATCTCTATTTCAGCACCGGCTAATCTTCCCAAACTCGAAGGTGTTCCTCTCTTAATCCTGCTCACAGAGTTACGCCCTACGCACTGCTTCATCATATGTAGTAATATCTAGCGGAACAAATCTAGACCGTATTGCCAATCTTAGTCCATCAACAAATCTGCAGATCTTCTTAGTCTTATTACACCTAGTGGGTCGTACCTCTCCAGGGATATGAATCTCGTCTCGTACTTGTCTATTGACTGACTCCCCTAGCTTAACCCTAAAAAATCCATCCGTAGCTTTCGCTCCGCCATCCGGAACATATTACCTCCTGAAGGCATCCAGAAATATATCTCTACTAATCTTAGTATGTCAGGCTCTCAATATCACTCTGGTGGACTTCCACCAATGCTTTGTTACTCCCTTCAGCATGAAGGCGACAAAGGTAACCATTTTTGAAGTCATACACTGAAAGAATCCATACAATGAAGGGGTATTCGTAGGCTGTGGCGTCTGTGTAGGCGTATCTGGAGTAAATCCCTGTCCAGTAGCAGCCTCTGCATCTGTACCTTGCCTACCATGCATAGCCTATGTGAACATCTCCATCATGGTCTCTAGGCTACGCTCTAACCTCGTGAAACACGCATCTGTACTTTTTAGTACCTTTGTGGGAGCTAGAGTTATAGGGTCATCTGAAGACTCATCTTGGCTCTCTAGCCTACCTCTACGACCTGTAGCCCTGCCTCTAGCCCCTTTACCACGGCTGGTATTAGCCATGATGGCTCGATTCTTGCATTCAGAACCATTATTTAGTTAATTCCCATCTCGAAATACACATTTTTATCTAAACAGAACACAATAATATGGGGATGTAAACTTTCCTAACCACTAACATCGACTCACATCAAACTAACTCTACTCTGATACCATTCTGTCACGATTGAGTCTTACCAAAAACCACTACAAATTTTTCGCGTTTGATTTCCTTGCCTTTCTTTCTATCATAACTCCTCCACAATCAGTTGGGTTGTTATTCAGTATTAGTATCACCACTCACCATATCATTCATTCATTTTTATACATACATGTTAATATAATTATCTACTGACTGTAATTACTTCTGTATCATGAGTGAGCTCACGTATATATATACAAATACATCCCCCCATTATTACATTGTTTACATCACTGTGCTGTTTATATATTCAGATACCAAATCATATGTGATGTGTATACCTTTCGCTCAATGGGAATGCAAGGGAGAAAAGGAATGCTAGTCCTCAACCGTAATCTATCTACTGCGAATGCTCTGTAGAGAGGGGGAAATAAAAAGGGGTGAACTCACTAGCTTAGTAAGGAAATCAAGCAAGCAAGTAGATAACTACACTATCTACTGAAAATAATGATATACCATGAATGACTCTTTGCTTAAATTCACTTTAAAAGCATGTCTTAGAAAACTGATATAATATGTATATATAAATCACATGTACTGAATTCATACTAAGTTCTCAACTATAGGCATTTCATTCAAAACATTGCATCTTTATAATTTCTTAATGCCTTTAAGTAAATCATGCCATTTCATTTCAAATATAGTAAATGTCACAACCCTCAACTTACCAAAATACGTACAAATTTTTTTTTTTTTGCATTTCCATGCATCGATCCTTAATCATCCTTCCTCGATCGTGAACAACCACACACTTAACAGTTGGGCTGTGTGTCGACGTCTAACTCACTCCACCATACCAATTCAATTTGAAACATTATTTATGAGTAAACACTTGTGTAAATGTATATATATCAGAGTTGTTACATGTGTTTACATTGCTTTACATCCCCAGTAGTTACATACAAAATGCTACTGTGCTATGTCTAGTTTAGATACAAAACAATCCAAGTGTGTATACCTTTAGCGATGGGATGCAGTGGATTACCAAAAAGGGAAATGCCTCCAGTCACGCTCAATCTATACTCAAATCTCTGTAGAGAGGGGAAAATAAGGGGGGTGACCAAACCACACGCTCAGTAAGGCAATCATGCGAACAGGTAGATACTGTACTATCTACATGATCGTGATGCCATTCTCAAAAGCATTTAATTCAATGTTTATCTCAAAACATGAGTGTATGATTGTGTTAATGGTATATAAAGCATTCATGCTATAGAAATCAAGTGCACATGTCAACTCAAAGCATGGTATAAATCATCATGCATAGTTCACAATAAAAGCATGGCATTAAACATCATGCATTTTCACAATAAAGCATGGCATTAAACATCATGCATCTGTGCACTTTAAAAACCATTAACAAATCAATTCAACGTCAGGTCCCAGCCCATCCCTCGGGCTTTCCTGACCACAATCACTTCAAACATGGATTTAATTTCAAATAGCATTAGACATGTGAGATAGGCAGTTCAACAATAGGTAATAACCTCAAGGCCTATGTACATAACCTGTGATACCGGCTACACGGATCAGGTGTGCGGGATATCACCACCATCTGCTTCCACACTGGAGGTGGGTCAAATCCTACCCGTCGGTCCATAGCAGATCTCGTCCGAAGACGGCACATCAAATCACAACACGGTACAATGTACTCTATGCTACATGCACGGTACAACGTACTCCGTGGACCCCCAGCCTTATCCCTCGTTCGGGCTCATCAGCTGTTCCTCCAACCCTTATCCCTCGTTCGGGCTCATCAGGTGGATCTCCAACCCTTATCCCTCGTTCGGGCTCATCAGGTTGTTTTAACATGCCATGTCTCAAAACAATGCACGTGTGAGCCTATTTAATCGATATGACACCAAGTCTACTCGAAGCTCCAAACACAGCAACATGCAAGGTGGGCATCCAGTGCGAGGCAAACTCAAGCACAATGCCAAAACAATATGAAATCCATGAGAAAACTAGTGCCTCATGCACTCTTTCATACTCACGAAATCATGTAGGTGGCTCAAAACTTGCAAAATATGGTTAACAAAACCAAAACATACTCATTTCTTTTGCAAATCATTTCAATGTTAGCCAACCTACCAATCATTTGCTAAAAAGCAATAAAACATGATTTCCAAAGAAATATGCTTTTGTTTTCATGCACGTTTCTCAAACTCCCAACTTTTACCCTTCAATCACCCAACAACAACATTTCCTAATCTCATGCATTCTAGCAAAACATTTATGCGCCCAAATTGCGCACAATATCTCTAAGAGTCCACACAATTCCCTTACCTCGATTTACTTGGTGTGACTCCTTTCCTTTTAGCTTCTCACGCTCTTGGCTCAACTCGCCTCGGCGTATCCTCGGAAGCTGCGATTCATTCATTAAATCGATTGAGTTAACGTATTTAACCCATAATTGACCTCACTAGTCAATATTATTCACTTATGCATTTTACAAATGCCTTAATCCACATTTTACCTCTTTTAGGCAAATCTCACAATTTATCCACCAACATCTTAAAATCATACCCATAACACTATTAATAACTTCTATATATATCTCATTTCTCATTAATCTCCATCAATTTCACTTTCTCACACTAAACCATTTCTAGGTCAAAATCATTCCAATGCATTCTAGATAGTTTCTAACCATCCATACTCATGCCAAACGACTCCAAAATCACTTAAATAAATAATGCACTATAGTTGGAGTGTTAGAATCTTACCAAATTTGATTTCTCTTCTTGCTCCAATGGCAATGCCCTTAACTCCTCCAATACCAACAATGGGAAAATGCTTTCCAACTATGTTGTTCTTCTCTTTGATAGGAACAACTTTGTCTCTAATGATCTCTCTTCAAACCTCACTGAAAATGGCTGATTTTTGAGAGAGAATGTTAGGTTTTTGGGTTGAAAGTGGAAAGTTTGTGTTTTTCCCGAAATTTTTTGATTTCCAGCACTCCTTATATAGAAATAGCTTGAGGAGATCGATCTGGTCCAAGAGGAGATCGATCTGGTCCCTTAAAATCCCTCTTTTTCATGGCATTTTTAAGCCTGAGATCGATCTGTCGAAGCATGAGATCGATCTGTCAAGGCATGAGATCGATCTGTCGAAGCATGAGATCGATCTGCTCCCAAATAGAGAGCTAAGGAGATCGATCTGGTCCATTGGAGATCGATCTGTTCTATTCTCTCGCCCAAATAAGAGCATTCTGGCTCTTCCAGATCGATCTCTCATCCCATGAGATCGATCTGCCCTTCAAAATTTCCAGATTTCCTCTGCAACAACATTTACCAAACATCCTTAATTTGCTACCATGATCATTTCCTCATTCATTCATCTTTGAGACTTGAAGATGACATCCATCCTCACTTCATACACATTAAAATTTGTGTAGGATCTTTGTATGACCAATGGTACTTAATATAAACTAAAATGGAAATGCACATCTTATGCAATTATACTTCCATTTTACCAAGCTATTCAAAATCCATTCTACACACATTCTCCACATGTTTAAGTCCATTACTACACATTCATATATAATGAAACTTGTATGTACGATTATCACTCTCATTACAAGTGTGTACATTACTTGTGGACTTACATCACATATACTTCACTCATGAATTCATAGTACAACTCTATTTACACTTCTATGTGCATATATACCCTTATACATATACGGGGTCTCACATTCTCCCCCACTTAGAAAATTTGGTCCTCCAAATTGGAACCAATTATTCTGTGAACAACTCGGGATACCTCTCCCGCATCAAATTCTCCAATTCCCATGTGGCTTCTTCCACAGTGTGATGTTGCCAAAGTATCTTCACCAAGGGAATTGTCTTTGTCCTCAGCACTTTCTCTTTTCTGTCCAATACCCGAACTGGCTTCTCAACATAGGTCATACCCTCATTGAGCTCCAAAGGCTCATATCTTATCACATGTGCCGGGTCCGGGTGATACTTCCTCAACATGGATATGTGGAAGACGTTGTGCACACTTGCCAACTCTGGTGGCAATGCCAACCTATAAGCCTTGTCTCCTACCTTATCAAGTATCTCAAATGGCCCTATATATCGAGGGCTCAACTTTCCCTTCTTCCCAAATCTCATAATTCCCTTCGAAGGGGAAACTTTCAGTAACACTGACTCACCCACCTCAAACTCTAGTGGTCTCCGTCTCTTGTCAGCATAACTCTTTTGCCTACTCTGAGCTGTCCGTAACCTCTCACATATCAATTGGACGTCCTCAGAGGCTTGTCTAACCAAGTCGGGAGCAAAGATCTGTCTGTCACTAACCTCTTCCCATCCAATAGGGGAACGGCATCTACGCCCATACAATGCCTCATATGGTACATTCCCGATACTCGCATGAAAACTGTTATTATACGCGAACTCTACGAGTGGCAAATGGTCATCCCAAGAGCCTCCAAAATCCAATGCACACGCTCTCAACATGTCCTCCAGGGTCTGTATCGTCCTCTCTGACTGACCATCTGTCTGTGGATGAAATACGGTGCTAAAATTCAACTGGGTCCCCATCGCTTCCTGAAAATGTTCCCAAAAGTGGGAAGTGAAGCGGGCATCCCTATCAAAAACAACCCTCACTGGAATTCCATGTAGCCTCACTATCTCGCGCACATATAGGTTCGCTAACTGGCTCAGAGTATCGGTAGCTCTCATAGCTAGGAAATGGGCTGATTTCGTCAACCGATCCACAATCACCCATATGGCATCATGACCTCTCCGGGTCCTCGGTAATCCCATCACAAAATCCATGGTGACATGCTCCCACTTCCATGTCGGTATCGGTAGAGGCTGCAATAACCCTGCAGGCTTCTGATGCTCTACCTTCACCTGTTGACAAACGAGACACTTAGCAACATATTCAGCAATGTGCTTTTTCATTCCCGACCACTAATAAACCTTTCGAAGGTTTTGATACATTTTGGTACCCCTGGATGTATCGTATACTTCGATGAGTGAGCCTCTGTCAGGATCAACCTTCTGATCTCTGCGTCATCAGGAACACATATCCTACCTCTGAACCTCAACAATCCATCCGAACTCAACCCAAAGTCCGTCTCTATACCCCTCTGTATCTGCCCGACAATATCACTACACTGCTGATCAACTCGCTGAGCCTGTCGGATTCGATCTACCAGATCCGGTTCCAACTGTAGGCTAGCTATCATAAATCCACTATCAGCGTCAGGCAGGGTCATATCCAAATTGAGGTTCATGAACTGTTCCAACAGCTCGTGTTCCCTGATCATCATGAATGATACCATCCCGAGATGCTTCCTACTCAATGCATCAGCAACCACATTTGCTTTACCCGGGTGGTATAGGATTTCACAATCATAATCCTTTAACAGCTCGAGCCATCTCCTCTGTCTCATGTTCAACTCTTTCTGTGAGAACAGGTACTTAAGGCTCTTATGATCTGTATAAATCTAAAATCTCTCACCATAGAGGTAGTGGCGCCATATCTTCAGCGCAAACACCACCGCTGCCAACTCCAAGTCATGGGTCGGGTAGTTCCTCTCATGATCCTTTAACTGTCTTGATCCATAGGCTACTACCTTCCCATCTTGCATCAATACACAGCCCAGTCCTAGGTGTGAAGCATCCGCATACACCGAGAAACCTCCTGAGCTGGTAGGAATGGTGAGTATTGGAGCTGTAGTTAATCTCCTTTTCAACTCCTCAAAACTGTCTTCACACTTTTTGTCCCACACAAACTCTACATTTTTCCTTGTGAGACGTGTCAATGGAGCAGCTAACCTCGAAAATCCCTCTACAAACCTTCGATAATACCCAGCTAAACCCAGAAAACTTCTGATCTCTGTCACTGTCTGGGGTCTCTGCCACTGAACTACGGCCTCAATCTTAGATGGATCCACTGATACTCCATCCTTTGATACTATGTGACCCAGAAAAGAGATCTGTTCCAACCAAAAGTCGCACTTACTGAGTTTAGCGTACAACTTCTTCTCTCGGAGGGTTTGTAGCACTATCCTTAAATGTCTTTCATGTTCCTCTCTAGACCTTGAATACACCAGTATATCATCAATAAACACAATAACAAATTGATCCAAGTACTGGTGGAATATCTCATTCATCAAGGACATAAAAGCTGCGGGAGCATTCGTCAACCCGAATGGCATAACCATAAACTCATAATGTCCATACCGGGTGCGAAAAGCTGTCTTGGGTACATCTCCACCTCGTATCTTCAACTGATGGTACCCTGACCTCAGATCTATCTTGGAAAAGACCTACGCTCTCTTAAGCTGATCCAACAAATCATCGATACGTGGGAGGGGATACTTATTCTTGATGGTGGCCTTATTCAACAACCGGTAGTCTATACACAGTCGGAGGCTTCCATCCTTCTTCCTTACAAACAGAACCGGTGCTCCCCAAGGTGAGACGCTCGGCCTGATGAACTCCTTCTCCAGCAACTCTTGTAATTGTTTCCTTAACTCCTCTAACTCAACTTGAGCCATCCTGTATGGTGGCTTGGACATCAGCTCTGTACCAGGTGTCAAATCTATACCAAACTCCATCTCCCTATCTGGAGGTAACCCTGGTAACTCATCCGAAAAGACATCTGGAAATTCCCTAACCACTGGTATGTCTTCTAATTCCGGACGTGCCTTATCCGTCTCAATCACAAAAGCGATAAATCCTTCACATTGTTCTTTCCACCATTAGTATCATAAATCATCACATCACATACATAAATGAAATCAAATTTATCTTTCATACATCATGTATCAAGATTGTACTCATCACGCTTATAATAATCATGTTCTTTAATTTCATTTCACAAAATTAACCATAAGATTGCCTATCTTTGGGAACATCAAGGTTTTAGCATGACAATCCATGACAACATGATTGGCAGCCAACCAATCCATTCCTAGGATCACATCAAAATCACTCATGTTTAATAAAATTAAATCGGCTGCCATCTCTTTACCTCCTATCTTCATTTTACAATCCCTATATATATGCTTAGTCAACTGACTATCATTCATAGGGATAGATATCAACAACATCTTATCAAGCAGCGTGGGTTTTACATGCTTCAACAATTTACATGCAAAGGATGGCGAAATAAAGGAATGCGTGCCACCAGGATCAAACAGTACATAAGCTTCTAAATCAAAGATTTGGATGGTACCTTTTACCACATCTGATGACTGATCTGCAGTATCCTGATCCAGTGCGTGCACTCGTCCTCTGCTTACACCCACTGCTTGCTTCCCCTTTTCCTCAACTGTAGCCCTCCTCCTCGGAGCAGCTGTACCAACTGGAGCTCTCTCTGGCTCCTTGCCCTTCTGTGGGGCTCTCTCTATCATCTCTGGGCAATCTCTGATTATGTGCCCTGGCTTCCCACATCTGAAGCATACAACCTGAGGTCCATAACATGGTCGAGTACCATGGTACCTACCACACTTGCCACACTGTTCTGTAGTAGGCCGTGGTCCTCCAATCACGATTTCCTTAGCTGGAGCAATGGCCGGATACATGGGAGTATCAATTGTCCTCTCCCGGATCTCATCAGTTCTCGGCCTCTTTCCAGAGAATCTCTTGCTTCCTTTATAGTTGAAGCCTCTATCCATTATAGGTCTCTTCTTATCTTTGTCCCTCATATTACTAACCTTTCCAAACTCCGAGGCGATTCTATCAACATCTTGTTCACATAGTTGCACCTTGCGCACTGCCTTCTCATAGGTCGGTATATCCAGGGGAACCAATCTAGACCTGATGGTTGGTCTCAATCCATCCACAAACTTCTGGATCTTCTCGACCTCATTACCCATCGTGTTGGGATCATACCTGCCCAGGGATATAAAAGCAGTCTCATACTCATCCACAGTCCTGCTCCCTTGGGTCAGTCCCAAAAATGCCATCTTTAGCTTCCGCTGTGCGGTATCCGGGACATACTATCTCCGAAAGGCCTCTAGAAACACATCCCAGTTGATCTCAGTTTGCCGGGCTCTCAAAATAGGCCTGGTGGATTTCCACCAATGTTTTGCTAATCCCTTCAGCATAAAAGCGGCAAATGCTACCATCTCGGTAGTAGTGCACTCAAAGAACCCATATAATTTCTCGATCTCATTGATCCAATCCTCAGCCGCTACTGGGTCCTTTACTCCACTGAAAGACGGCGGTCCAAACTTCTGGAACTGCCGCAGTCTATCCAAATCACATCCATATCCCCAACCTCTACTTCCTGGCATAGCAACCGGCGTAGGCACATCCTGTGTGGGTGGGGTATCTGTCGTCTGAGGTCCTTGGGCTTGCCTTGCCCGTGCCTCGGGAGCTGCTGCCTGCTCGGCATCACCCTGTGTAGCGGGACTCTGTCTACCGCCAACTCCAGATAAAGATTGGGTGACCAACTCCACAATCATCTCAATGCTCTGCTCAATGCTCGCGAAGCGAGCCTCAGTACTCTCGGGTCTCTCCTCTGGACCCTGTGGAGCGTGCTCAAAATCAGCCTCTACCTCAACATTCTCCTGAGCCTCGTGTGTTTCTGGCTCAACACGACCCCCAGGCCTACCTCTACGGCCTTGAGCCTGTGCTCTCATCCCTCTACCGCGACTGGTATTAGGCATACTTACTCAGTTCCCTACATTCACAACCAAATACTTAGTCAACCCATCGACATACACTATTTGTATCTAAACAAGCACAGTAACTTGGGGATGTAAAATTTTTTTCACATATAAAGTATTTTAGACACGACACACGTCAGACCAACTCGGGCTCTGATACCAACTTCTGTCACAACCCTCAACTTACCAAAATACGTACAATTTTTTTTTTTTGCATTTCCATGCATCGATCCTTAATCATCCTTCCTCGATCGTGAACAACCACACACTTAACAGTTGGGCTGTGTGTCGACGTCTAACTCACTCCACCATACCAATTCAATTTGAAACATTATTTATGAGTAAACACTTGTGTAAATGTATATATATCAGAGTTGTTACATGTGTTTACATTGCTTTACATCCCCAGTAGTTACATACAAAATGCTACTGTGCTATGTCTAGTTTAGATACAAAATAATCCAAGTGTGTATACCTTTAGCGATGGGATGCAGCGGATTACCAAAAAGGGAAACGCCTCCAGTCACGCTCAATCTATACTCAAATCTCTGTAGAGAGGGGAAAATAAGGGGGGTGAGCAAACCACACACTCAGTAAGGCAATCATACGAACAGGTAGATACTGTACTATCTACGTGATCGTGATGCCATGCTCAAAAGCATTTAATTCAATGTTTATCTCAAAACATGAGTGTATGATTGTGTTAATGGTATGTAAAGCATTCATGCTATAGAAATCAAGTGCACATGTCAACTCAAAGCATGGTATAAATCATCATGCATAGTTCACAATAAAAGCATGGCATTAAACATCATGCATTTTCACAATAAAGCATGGCATTAAACATCATGCATTTTCACAATAAAGCATGGCATTAAACATCATGCATCTGTGCACTTTAAAAACCATTAACAAATCAATTCAACGTCAGGTCCCAGCCCATCCCTCGGGCTTTCCTGACCACAATCACTTCAAACATGGATTTAATTTCAAATAGCATTAGACATGTGAGATAGGCAGTTCAACAATAGGTAATAACCTCAAGGCCTATGTACATAACCTGTGATACCGGCTACACGGATCAGGTGTGCGGGATATCACCACCATCTGCTTCCACACGGGAGGTGGGTCAAATCCTACCCGCCGGTCCATAGCAGATCTCGTCTGAAGACGGCACATCACATCACAACACGGTACAATGTACTCCATGCTACATGCACGGTACAACGTACTCCGTGGACCCCCAGCCTTATCCCTCGTTCGGGCTCATCAGCTGTTCCTCCAACCCTTATCCCTCGTTCGGGCTCATCAGGTGGATCTCCAACCCTTATCCCTCGTTCGGGCTCATCAGGTTGTTTTAACATGCCATGTCTCAAAACAATGCACGTGTGAGCCTATTTAATTGATATGACACCAAGTCTACTTGAAGCTCCAAACACGGCAACATGCAAGGTGGGCATCCAGTACGAGACAAACTCAAGCACAATGCCAAAACAATATGAAATCCATGAGAAAACTAGTGCCTCATGCACTCTTTCATACTCACGAAATCATGTAGGTGGCTCAAAGCTTGCAAAATATGGTTAACAAAACCAAAACATACTCATTTCTTTTGCAAATCATTTCAATGTTAGCCAACCTACCAATCATTTGCTAAAAAGCAATAAAACATGATTTCCAAAGAAATATGCTTTTGTTTTCATGCACATTTCTCAAACTCCCAACTTTTACCCTTCAATCACCCAACAACAACATTTCCTAATCTCATGCATTCTAGCAAAATATTTATGCACCTAAATTGCGCACAATATCTCTAAGAGTCCACACAATTCCCTTACCTCGATTTACTTGGTGTGACTCCTTTCCTTTTAGCTTCTCACGCTCTTGGCTCAACTCGCCTCGGCGTATCCTCGGAAGCTACGATTCATTCATTAAATTGATTGAGTTAACGTATTTAACCCATAATTGACCTCACTAGTCAATATTATTCACTTATGCATTTTACAAATGCCTTAATCCACATTTTACCTCTTTTAGGCAAATCTCACAATTTATCCACCAACATCTTAAAATCATACCCATAACACTATTAATAACTTCTATATATCTCATTTCTCATTAATCTCCATCAATTTCACTTTCTCACACTAAACCATTTCTAGGTCAAAATCATTCCAATGCATTCTAAATAGTTTCTAACCATCCATACTCATGCCAAACAACTCCAAAATCACTTAAATAAATAATGCACCATAGCTGGAGTGTTAGAATCTTACCAAATTTGATTTCTCTTCTTGCTCCAATGGCAATGCCCTTAACTCCTCCAATACCAACAATGGGAAAATCCTTTCCAACTATGTTGTTCTTCTCTTTGATAGGAACAACTTTGTCTCTAATGATCTCTCTTCAAACCTCACTGAAAATGGCTGATTTTTGAGAGAGAATGTTAGGTTTTTGGGTTGAAAGTGGAAAGTTTGTGTTTTTCCCGAAATTTTCTGATTTCCAGCACTCCTTATATAGAAATAGCTTGAGGAGATCGATCTGGTCCAAGAGGAGATCGATCTGGTCCCTTAAAATCCCTCTTTTTCACGGTATTTTTAAGCCTGAGATCAATCTGTCGAAGCATGAGATCGATCTGTAAAGGCATGAGATCGATCTGTCGAAGCATGAGATCGATCTGCTCCCAAACAGAGAGCTAAGGAGATCGATCTGGTCCATTGGAGATCGATCTGTTCTATTCTCTCGCCCAAATAAGAGCATTCTGGCTCTTCTAGATCGATCTCTCATCCCATGAGATCGATCTGCCCTTCAAAATTTCCAGATTTCCTCTGCAACAACACTTACCAAACATCCTTAATTTGCTACCATGATCATTTCCTCATTCATTCATCTTTGAGACTTGAAGATGACATCCATCCTCACTTCATACACATTAAAATTTGTGTAGGATCTTTGTATGACCAATGGTACTTAATATAAACTAAAATGAAAATGCACATCTTATGCAATTATACTTCCATTTTACCAAGCTATTCAAAATCCATTCTACACACATTCTCCACATGTTTAAGTCCATTACTACACATTCATATATAATGAAACTTGTATGTATGATTATCACTCTCATTACAAGTGTGTACATTACTTGTGGACTTACATCACATATACTTCACTCATGAATTCATAGTACAACTCTATTTACACTTCTATGTGCATATATACCCTTATACATATACGGGGTCTCACAGTAAATATGGCATTTTTTACAAATAAAACATATTAATCAGGTTTCAACCCATCCCTCAGGTCTACCCGAATTCAAAAAATCATAGAATCATGTGATATAATCATGTGAGGCTCGGTGGCTAAATGCAATAATATCTCAAACTATGGCAATATCCTATGTTGTGATCCCAGCCTACATAGGCCTCGGTGTGCAGACATCACTGCTGCAACGGGAGGTGGTTCAAATCCTCACAACCTCCAGCTATCAACTCCTCAACTCCACATTTCACTCCAAACTACACAGGTACAACGTACTCCGTGACACATATAAAGTACAACGTACACCCGTGGACCTTATCTCAATAGATAATCAATGCCACGTCTGTAAATCAACATGTGAACATCTCAATAGTGTGACACTCAGTCTACACGAGAAAATCAGCATGGTTTTAAACATGTCATGTATATGACATCAAAGTTACAGTACGCGCCTTGTGTATGACTCACAATCAACACCCTGCTCAAACACTGTTTCACAAATATCTTAAACTCGAACACTAGTGCGAGTAACCTCCAGTACTAGGTCATGCATATTTCTCATTTTAATTTAAGTATGAGCAATCGTTCCAATAGTCTATCATGCATAAAACTCATTAAAATCAAGTATGAGCAATGCTCTAGCATTATGTCATGCGTAAATCATGTAAAACTGTGTATGTGTATCACTTTAGTACTCTACCATGCATAAATCACATTAAAATCAAATACGAGCAATAGTCCAGTATTATGTTATGCATGTCATAGGAAATCAAGTGCGAGTGGCCATTCCAACACTTTTCATGTAGAAAACATATAAAATCAAGAGCGAGTAGTCCTCCAGCACGATTTATTTTTACCTAACTCGATAGATGGCTCCTTTAAACAAGGATGTTTCAAAAAATTTATGTATTTCACAAAATCATTGGCCAATCTATCTATTCTTCTTCTAACTAGTAATAAAAACATTCAAAAAGATGATTTGCATGCTTTTTAGGACTTTTCCTAAACTTGACTTTTTACCCTTAGTATGGGTAAAATAGTAATTTACCTATATAAGGTCTCAATAAATATTATTCACTTTCTCTGACCCTTAGACTTTTTAAGTGAATGTAAAAGAAGATGAAACTATGTGCAAATTTCTCTAACTACCTGTAAAATCCCCTTACCTGAAATCACGTCGAAGGTTTCCACTTTCCCGACGCTGCTCAATCACTCAATCTGGTTTGCTCTTAATATAAACTATAGAGCTGCATATAACCATTTATCAGGTTAATTACCCTTTTCTCACTATATTTCACATTTAATACAGTTTATTTTACATAATGGGCCCGTTTACTCTTATTGGGTCTTAATAAATCTTAATGGGCCTAACACTGTCTTAAGCCCATTTCAATTTACTATTCATTTTAGTTGGGCCTATTGGGCTTGTGGGGCCCACCAACTCTTATTGGGCTTGTTCCAAAGCCCATGAACTCTTATTGGGTCGAGTCCACTTCGGCTTGGCCCATTGGCCTCTCGGCCATGGCATGTGGTCGAGAGCCATCATGCCTTGAAATGTCGTCGGTCACAACACCACCATGCCACCCTTGGCCAATTCACTTAGGCATTTCATCAAACACCATGTGTGCAGGCCTTAGCCATAGTTTATGTTCACTTAGGCATTTTATCAAACACAATGTGTGCCAATTCTAATTCACCAACCAATTGATCAAATTGATTAAAATTAACTATGCCATAATTATGCAAACATACATACCAACCTATTCATGTCTTAAAATCGGTGGGTATTCATCAATTCACCATTACCCATTTTCGGCCATCACTTTGTTCATGGTGTTTTTGTGTGTTTTGATCCATAAAACATACATCAGTCAACTTGAATTAATCCATAGATAAACATATATAAGATTGGAAGCTTAAAATTATACCTAGCTTGTTGTTTCCCTTGTAGCCGAGACTTTGAAGAAATTTGCCTCTGTCAATATATCTCATTGATAGCCAATTCCAACATATGTTAATCCTCTCTCAATTTGGAACAAGTTCCATGAATATTGCAAGTACCAAATATGTCATTAACTTAGTGATTTCTAGTGAGATAAAGCTTGAAAGTAAGTTTGGGTATGGTTTCCTCTTGTTGCTGAGGATGAAAGGATTGAAAGGATGAAAATGATGGTGTGTTTGCTGATTTTTATGCTTAAAGACTTAGTCATTAAGTCACAATATCAGCCATTAATTTGGGCTTGAAAGGGTTTGGGCCATAGGTTACCAAATTAGGCTTTTAACCATTTACTAATGGGCTTGAATTTGGCTAATGGGCTTTTCAGTTTAGGCTTTTAATTTTGGCTTTTGGGCTGAAACTTTTTCTACCAATTGGGCCTTAAATTGACTTAATATTGGGTGCACCAATTTGTCACACCCCGACTTCGGGTGTCATGACCCAAAACTACCCAAAAATCAGAGTAAATTTTTCATTTTTCTTTTATACTTACCTGACCTCTGATCGTGACCATCCACAACCAATAATTGGGCTGTGTGTCAATGCCCATATCATCACCATACATTTTACAAATAGTGCACAATTTAAATTAAAATATTAACTCCTACGTTATGCACTAATTTCTTTTCATTTCTTTACAATATGTACCCAGTCTATACATCCCAGTGTCAATACAAAATATAATATTGTGCTTATGTTATTTAGATACAATATTTATACAACGTGTATATACCTCAAAAGATGGGCAGCAGCGGATGTCTGGAATGCAGTACTCAGTCTCCTCAAGGTCTATTGAAAGAAATCTATGTGAGAAAAAGAAAGGGGTGAGCACATCAAGCTCAGTAAGGCAATCCTACGAACAAGTAGATAACCATACAACCTACATGAACGTAATGCCGTGCATAAACCACCCTTTCTCCACATGTTTCAAAACAGTTAGTAATATTCATGATGTCATGATGTCATGTAAAACAAATTCACATATGGATTTCAAAAGCATAGAAAACTCGACATGCAAATCCATTTAAAACATTTCATTCTCGTTAAAATTTCACTGCACAGTCAGGACTTAACCCATCCCTCGGGTGTTCCTGACTCACATAAAATCATGAAATAAAATGCTTTTTAGAGCAATGGTAACATGTAAAAGTTTAAATCCCAGTTTCTATTCTCATCACAATCACGTCTTAATCAGGACTCAAGCCCTCCCTCGGGTGCTCCAGACTCACACAAAAATCCACAAAATGTGTTTCTCAAAATCATCAACATGCGAGACTAGGCAATATATGTATATCTCAGGTAAATCACTAGGACTATGACCATATGTCACGACCCGAATTACCTAAAAATCAGAGTAAATTTTTCGTTTTTTTTCATTTATTATTTAATTCTTAACTTTCTCTCGTCGTGACCATCCTACAACACAGTTGGGCTATGATTCGGTGTTAGTCACCTCACACTATTTAACATTTCATTCCCATAATCATATATCAGAGTCTACTATCCTTTTGACTTTAAATAAATACATACCCAATGGTATTTACATGACTCTACATCCCCGACATCATATCCATTTACAGTACTGTGCATTACATATTTAGATACAAAACCATACAAATGTGTATACCTGTCTCTCGATGGGTAGCAGCAAGCAGCGGATATTAAGCATGCAAGTCCTCAGCCGCTCAATAATTATTACAAGTGCTCTGAAAAGATGGGAAAATAAGGGGGGTGAGCAAACCACACGCTCAGTAAGGCAATTATGCAAGTAAGTAGATAGCTCCACTATCTACATGCTCATAATGCCATGCCCTTAAATCCATTTCTTTTCATTTAAAATTACACGCACAAAGTCATGCATATTCGATGCCATAGTTTATCCAAAACTATTTGTGCATATATAAATCATGTAACTCATGCATTCAAAGCATTTTATGTGACATCATTAAATCAATATTCAGCATGAATTAAATCAAAATCATGCATTACTTCATGCGATATAAAACAAATCGCGGGATATAATCATTTCATGAATTTATCATTTAAGCATGGAAAAGCACATCATGCTACTGCATTTAAATCATTTCATTAAAATTGCAGTAAAAACTAACCCTTCCGGGTCAATCATCTCATAAAACAATTCATTAAAATTCATTATAAAACTCGGTTATAAAACCACCCTTCTTTCAGGGTCACATTTCATAAAATCATAAAATCGTCAAATCGTCAAATCGGGGGCCTGACCCCTCCTTCGGGTCTACCCTGGTCTAATAGACCACAAGTTATATCATGTGAGACAATTAGGTAAGTATCAGTAACATCGAGGACTATGGCCATATCCTAGTGATCCCTGGCAACACGGTACCTAGTGTGCGGGGTATCACACCTGAAACGGGAGGTGGGTCGTCCTACCCGCCAGAACAGCATAACACCAGGATTGCGAGGGCAAGGCTTGCTGCCTCGTGGCTAATGCCACTCCACTCCAACAATCCCCACGGTACAGCGTACTCCGCGTGACATACACGGTACAAAGTACTCCGTGAACCCAAGCTCAGTCAGGGGTGCCTGTAATAGGTCTTATCCACCCATATCATCTGTCTCAGAATGCACGTGTGAGCATATCATCTCACTGTGACACACAGTCTACAGGAGGCTCCAACACGGCTATATGCATGTAATATAAATCCCTGTGCGAGCGAAGCTCAAGCACGGCTCCATGCATATTCATGATATCTGAAAATCTCGTGCGAGCGAAGCTCTAGCACGGTTTCATAAAAATCAGTGAAATCTGCGTACGAGCAGCGCTCCAGTACGACTTAAACTGATTATAATTTCTTGTAAATTCCACGTACGAGCAACGCTCTAGTACGGATATGTATATAAATTCAGTGAAAACCTCGTACGAGAAAAACTCCAGTACGGCATTCAAATGAATTATGAAAACCATATAAAACTTTGTGCGAGCAACGCTCCAGCACAAATGAATGCTCAAGTAAATCAAATCGCGTGCGAGTTATACTCCAGCACGGCTTTATGCATAACTAAATCAAATCTCGTGCGAGTTACACTCCAGCACGGCTTTATGCAATATTAAATCAAAACAGGATGCGAGCTAAGCTCCAGCATCTCTCATGCATGTCAAATCATTAAAAGTAGTGCGAGTAATCGCTCCAGCACTATTTTATGCATACCACGTCAAAACAAATCAAAACATGTCAAAACATGTCAAAACAGAGTGCGAGCTAGGCTCCAGCAGCTCTCATTTCACAATATTAAAAATCAGTGCGAGCACCATGCTCTAGCACATTTCATGCATATGATGTCACAAGTCGGTGCGAGCAATTGCTCAAGCACATTTATGCACATTCACAAACGCAGATATAGTGCGAACTACGTGTCGGCACTATCTGTTTCCATATAAACTTGATAGTTGGCCATTTTCCAAAGAAATTTCCATTTAATTATTAATAACACCTACGTAGTGTTATTTTGTGAAATTAAACAATTTCTGGCCAATCTATCGCTTTGCTTTGATTAAAACCAATAAAATTCCTTAATCATCAAAAATCCTTAAATCATGCATTTCATGCATGTCATGCTTTCACCATCCTTAGGTGAACTTCCCTCAATAGGGGTAAAATAGACATTTCACCTATTTCGATCCTTAAAATCATTCAAACCATTTTTAGGATCATTATACAATATCCATGTATACATACATACTCAGTGTACAGAAAAACTATTAAAATATGCGTAGCTACCTCTAGCTACTCACACAATTCCCTTACCTCATTTTTCTGTACAGTCTGACCTTTCCCACTGATGTCTTGTCACGCAGTCCGATTTGCTCCGAATCCAAATCAAATCTCCGGAACTGCGGATACACATTCATCAGGTCAAATACAATACAATTTAATGTATTTCATAATTTTCTGGGCTTAATTTTAAATCATTGGGCCCGTTTCTCATATTGGGCCCGATTGCACCTTAATGGGCCTTAATCGACCTTAAGCCCGTTTACCACACTTTATCGAGGCCTATTGGGCTCTCTGGGCCCATCAGTAATTTATTTAGCCTCGTTCTAAACTCTCTGATATCTCAATTTAATATTTACGACAATTTATCTAATTTTCCAGAATTTAATTCATTTATGCGGAAATTAAATCCGTAATTTATGCGTTAAATATCAATCACGCATAACGATATAAAATTGTCGTAAATAAGGGTCACTTACCCGTTATTCCATGATAATACAAAAATTGAGGCTATCTCGAGCTCTCGGTTGATGCCAATTGTCGAGCTACACAATTAAATATATTTTCGGGTAAACTTTCAGTCGATTATTTATCAAATTAAATATTTCAAAAATTAAATCGGTCAATTCGACCGCTTACCGACTTACCCGAAGCTCGATTGCATCACTGGAATTTTCCCCAATTTTTCTTTTTTTTTTTTCCCTTTTTCTTCCTTTTTTTTTTCCCTCTCTTTTTGGCTGAACCGGTCCGGTCCGGTTCAACCCGGTTCGGACCGCCGGTTCAGCTCGGTCCGGTTCAGCTCAAACCACCGATTCAGTCCGGTTCACCATCATTTTGCCGTTCTGGCGCCGTCCGGCCGGTTCTCTGGCCGATTCCGCCACCAATCGATGCGCCACGGCCTGGGCTTCTCAAATCGGGCCTCGGTTTGCCTCGAATCACCGCCGATGGCCGCCGATCGGCGTTTCTTCCCCCGCGGTTTCTCCTCCGTTTTCGGTGGTTTCCGGCCACCTCGCCGCGCGTCGCTGCCGCCTGTGGGCTCGCCTGAGGTCAGTCGACCTTCGCCGACCCTCGCCTGGGGTCCTATGCCGCCGGTGACCGTCGGACGGAGGGATCTCCCTCGGGTTCGCTTTTCGGCTTCCGTTTCTTCTCTGCTTCTGTTTCAGACTTTCAATTCGCGTTTTTTTTTTTTTTTATTTCATTTTATTTATTTATAATTTATTTTTAATATTATTTTATTCAATAAAATAATATTAAAATGCATAAATATCCTTAAAAAAATATATTTAATTCATTTAATCTGTAAATAATTTTCTCAGTCCGATTTTACCTTTTCGGTATATTTTTCGATTATTTTCGGGATTATTTTTCGATGCGAAAATCCCGGTTTATTCCAATAAATTCATATCTTGATCAATTTAACCCGAAATTTAATTATTTCTTCGTTATTGATCAAGATTTCTAAATCTCATATTTTTAATTAAATTTCTTGTCCCGATTAATACCGAATTTTGGTCTTTTGACCATTTTGCCCTTGCACGTATTCGGGAATACCATTTAAGTCCTTTTGCATTTTTAAATGCACTCGAAAATATCGGGTCTTACAATCTCCCCCACTTAAGAAATTTGGTCCTCCAAATTAGAACCAAGTCAAATGAGTCCATAAATAACTCCGGGTACATCTATTATATCATATACAGTCATCCTCAAGTGACCTTCTCCGGAGTGTAATACTACCATCATACTTAACTAGGGAGATCATCTTAACCCTAAACACTTTCTCTTTCCGTTTAGTGCCCGAATCAATTTCTCCAATCATACGTTATATTTTCATTGAGCTAAACCATTGAAGCTCATATCTGATCACATATACTGGATCCGGATAGTATTTCTTAAACATCAAAAGATAGGACACTGTGGATGCCTGCCAATTCATGTGGTAATGCCAACCTACAGGTCTTATCTCCCACTTGTCCAATATCTCTATCTGAATCTCCTTACGTCCTTAAGACAAGTAACTGCCAACAATGCTAATTCACCCTCGGTGAATTCCAATGATTTTCCTGTCTCTAGTCAGCATAGTCTTTCTGTCTACTCTGAGGCGTTCTTAATTTCTCATAAATCAACTGAACATGCTCAGAGGTTAATCTTACAAATTAAGGAACAATTCTCTATCTGTCACCCACTTCTTCTCTAAGTCAGGGATCAACTCCCTACGGCCATACTAAGCCTCATATAACTTGTTATCCCGATACTCGAGTGACAACTGTCATCCTTGGCGAATTTGATTAGTAGCAACTGATCATCCAGGAGCTCATAAAATCAATGGCACACGCTCTCATCACAGCCTCCAGAACCTGTACAGTCCTCTCTGACTGACCATCTGTCTGAGGGTGGAAGCTGTGCTAACACATAATCAGGGTCCCATAGCTTCAAAAAAAAACATTTCCCCAAGTGGGAACTGAAGCGGGAATCCCTATCTGATACCATGCTCACTGGAACGCTACCTCATGTATCACAATTTTCCATACACATAAATCCGCCTACGCACTCAGAGTATCTCGGGATTTCATAACCAGAAGGTGGGTAAACTTAATCAATCTATCGACTATCACCCAGATAGCCTCGTGATTCTTCCGGGTCCTCTATAACCCATCACAACTTCATGGTCACTTGTTCCCATTTCCATGTCAATATAGGTAGAGGCTGCAATAACTCTGCAGACTTCTAGTACTCTACCTTACTCTGCTGACATACGAGACACTTTTTCGCAATTCTCTACAATATCTCTTTTTCATACCTGACCACCAATACCCTTTTCAGAGATTCTGATATATTTATTACTTCTCGAATGCACTGTATATCCCGAAGAGTGAGCTTCTGACAATAGCACTTTCTTATCAACTATGGTCCTGAGGAGCACTTATACTGTCTCTGAACCTCTGTGAGTCATCATCACTCACTGTGAACTCTGTCACTATACCCTTCTGAATCTGACCCACACTATCGACACCATGCCGATCATCACGCTAAGCCTGGCAAATCCGGTCACACAATCTGGTTCTAACCTCAGGCTAGCTGTCACACAATCACCGTCATCATCAGAAGGAATCACATCACTACTGAGGTTCACAACTGCTCTAGCAGCTCACGCTCCCTGACCATCATATGTGATACCATCCCGAGACTCTTTCTGTTCAAGGCATCAGCCATTACATTAGCCTTTCTTGGGTGGTACAATATTCACAATCATAATCCTTAGAAGCTCTAACCCTCATGGTTATCTCATATTCTACTCTTTCTGTGAAAACAGATATTCGGGGCTTTTACGATCAGTGCATACCCGAAATTTCTTACCATATAAGTGGTGAAGCCATACTTTCAGTGTAATCGCTACGGCTGCCAACTCTAAATCATGGGTCAGATAGTTTCTCTCATGATCCTTGAACTATTTGGATCTATAAATGACTATCTTCCCATTTTACATCAATACACAGCCCAATCCTTATTTGGAGGTATCCATACACACTGAAACCTCTTGAGCTGTTAGTTATAGTAAGAATACTTACGGTGGTCAGTTCATTACTCCAATATACCAAAACTCATTGAAGCCATTTTCATACTTATTATACCACTCGTATGAAATCTTTTTCCAAACGAGACATCTCAACTGAGCAGCCCATTTCAAGAAACTCTCAACACCTCGTCTGTAAGACAGTTTCCCGTTGCTACTCATACTCATCCCTGGACTTCGAATACATCATAATATCATCGCTGTAGATGACAACCTATCGGTCCAGGTAAGGTTTAAATACCTTAATGTAGTTGAGTTCCACTTAATAATTCAATCACTCTTGTCATTGACCTATGTACGTATCAACGTGAAACGTCATTTTGAAATAGCTTATGGTCAAGCTACTAACCCACGTCGTTTCCTTCCTCTTATATTAACGGCTTTTATAAAATTTTAATTTTAAACTTTCATGATTAATGAATTTCTATATTTCTTTATCGTACCAGCAAAGGTACCCAAATTTTAAATGTATATATAGCGACTACGACTTTCGATTTCAATTTATAAGTTATGTGTGCGCTTCTAGACGCTGTCAAATCTTCAGGCAGAGAGATATTTTGAAATACCTTTATTAGCCCTCAGACTTGACTACATATCGCTTAATCCAAATTACTTTGCATATCAAGGATATCCTTAGCTTGCATACGCCTCTTATTCTAATATGTCTCGTATGCAGGATCTATCACATCTCGAAGCTTATCTCCTTTCATATATCACTTATGACAAACTCTTTAATTGCTTGTCAAACTTACAATCCGTTTTTCAATGATGTTTTCATCACTATTTTCAACTTACAATCCCTATACCCATATTCAGTTAGTGAAAATCAACTAACCATCATCATCTTGCTTAAGGGTATAGGCTGCACATCTTTCACTCGCTTATAAGCAATTGAAGGCGGTATGAATAAATGTGTGGCACCAGGATCCATTAACATAATTATTTCATTATTCTTAACCAGTGTGGTATCTTCCACCACATCCTATGAAACATCAATAGTGTCCTGGTCCAAGGCATACACTCGCCCTCGTCCAACATCTTATTTTCGTGGTAACTACCACGCATCTTACACTGTTCACACTGCTACTCTGTCATACTGTTACGTAGCAGGTCGGGGTCCTCAAATCACAATACCCCTCAAAAGTATTGAAATTGGATACACTGGGGTTTATCAATCAACTTACCCCGTGATTTATCAACTCTAAGCTTTTACCAAACTATCTTTTCTTGTTCTGACATCTTTGTCATTCTCTTTTCTCTTTTTGTCTCAATTTCGGCCCTCACTACCTTTCTCAATCTCAGAGGCATGCAACTCGTGATCTTATTCATACAACTATAGTCTGCGCACTGCCTCGGTATAGGTAGTGATATCAAACGGGCTAATCGGACTCTAATTGACAATCTGAGCCCTTCCATGAACTTTCAGATATCTCGACTCTCACAGTTCAGTGTTCGAGTCATATCTGCCCAGGAATATAATCTGAGTTTCATACTCATTAATTAACCAATTCCTCTGGGTCAGAGTAAATAATATCATCTGTAATTTCCTTTAAACAGTGTCCGGGATATTTTGTCACCGGAATACATTTCGAATTATTTTTCATGTCCAATCTGGATGTCGAAATCTTCAAATGGGTTGAGCGAACTTTCATCAATGTTCCGACTCGCCCTCATATATACCCTGAGCAATTAGCTCGCAAAATATTCTCCACACTCCGCTCCAACCTCGCGAAGCGTATCTCAATACTGTCTGATCTCTCTGTCAGACTCTATCCGATCTCTCTATCGGACTCTGTGGGGCATGATCAACCAGCCTCCACGTTAATCTCATCTCAAGTCTCATGTGGCGACTCAGTACAACTCATGGGCCTACCTCAACGGCCTTGAGCTCGTGTACTCGCCTCTCAACCATAGCGGCTATCAGTCAATGAGTCTATACTTGCATTTAAAACCAAATTCTTAGCTGCACTTCCATCTCGATATACACAATTGTATCTAAACAATGCACAGTACAAGGGGATGTAAACTTCCTTAACCACTAACACCGACTCATATCAGGCCAACTCAAGCTCTGATACCAAAAAAACCTGTCACGACCCGAATTACCTAAAAATCAGAGTAAATTTTTCGTTTTTTTTCATTTATTATTTAATTCTTAACTTTCTCTCGTCGTGACCATCCTACAACACAGTTGGGCTATGATTCGGTGTTAGTCACCTCACACTATTTAACATTTCATTCCCATAATCATATATCAGAGTCTACTATCCTTTTGACTTTAAATAAATCCATACCCAATGGTATTTACATGACTCTACATCCCCGACATCATATCCGTTTACAGTACTGTGCATTACATATTTAGATACAAAACCATACAAATGTGTATACCTGTCTCTCGATGGGTAGCAGCAAGCAGCGGATATTAAGCATGCAAGTCCTCAGCCGCTCAATAATTATTACAAGTGCTCTGAAAAGATGGGAAAATAAGGGGGGTGAGCAAACCACACGCTCAGTAAGGCAATTATGCAAGTAAGTAGATAGCTCCACTATCTACATGCTCATAATGCCATGCCCTTAAATCCATTTCTTTTCATTTAAAATTACACGCACAAAGTCATGCATATTCGATGCCATAGTTTATCCAAAACTATTTGTGCATATATAAATCATGTAACTCATGCATTCAAAGCATTTTATGTGACATCATTAAATCAATATTCAGCATGAATTAAATCAAAATCATGCATTACTTCATGCGATATAAAACAAATCGCGGGATATAATCATTTCATGAATTTATCATTTAAGCATGGAAAAGCACATCATGCTACTGCATTTAAATCATTTCATTAAAATTGCAGTAAAAACTAACCCTTCCGGGTCAATCATCTCATAAAACAATTCATTAAAATTCATTATAAAACTCGGTTATAAAACCACCCTTCTTTCAGGGTCACATTTCATAAAATCATAAAATCGTCAAATCGTCAAATCGGGGGCCTGACCCCTCCTTCGGGTCTACCCTGGTCTAATAGACCACAAGTTATATCATGTGAGACAATTAGGTAAGTATCAGTAACATCGAGGACTATGGCCATATCCTAGTGATCCCTGGCAACACGGTACCTAGTGTGCGGGGTATCACACCTGAAACGGGAGGTGGGTCGTCCTACCCGCCAGAACAGCATAACACCAGGATTGCGAGGGCAAGGCTTGCTGCCTCGTGGCTAATGCCACTCCACTCCAACAATCCCCACGGTACAGTGTACTCCGCGTGACATACACGGTACAAAGTACTCCGTGAACCCAAGCTCAGTCAGGGGTGCCTGTAATAGGTCTTATCCACCCATATCATCTGTCTCAGAATGCACGTGTGAGCATATCATCTCACTGTGACACACAGTCTACAGGAGGCTCCAACACGGCTATATGCATGTAATATAAATCCCTGTGCGAGCGAAGCTCAAGCACGGCTCCATGCATATTCATGATATCTGAAAATCTCGTGCGAGCGAAGCTCTAGCACGGTTTCATAAAAATCAGTGAAATCTGCGTACGAGCAGCGCTCCAGTACGACTTAAACTGATTATAATTTCTTGTAAATTCCACGTACGAGCAACGCTCTAGTACGGATATGTATATAAATTCAGTGAAAACCTCGTACGAGAAAAACTCCAGTACGGCATTCAAATGAATTATGAAAACCATATAAAACTTTGTGCGAGCAACGCTCCAGCACAAATGAATGCTCAAGTAAATCAAATCGCGTGCGAGTTATACTCCAGCACGGCTTTATGCATAACTAAATCAAATCTCGTGCGAGTTACACTCCAGCACGGCTTTATGCAATATTAAATCAAAACAGGATGCGAGCTAAGCTCCAGCATCTCTCATGCATGTCAAATCATTAAAAGTAGTGCGAGTAATCGCTCCAGCACTATTTTATGCATACCACGTCAAAACAAATCAAAACATGTCAAAACATGTCAAAACAGAGTGCGAGCTAGGCTCCAGCAGCTCTCATTTCACAATATTAAAAATCAGTGCGAGCACCATGCTCTAGCACATTTCATGCATATGATGTCACAAGTCGGTGCGAGCAATTGCTCAAGCACATTTATGCACATTCACAAACGCAGATATAGTGCGAACTACGTGTCGGCACTATCTGTTTCCATATAAACTTGATAGTTGGCCGTTTTCCAAAGAAATTTCCATTTAATTATTAATAACACCTACGTAGTGTTATTTTGTGAAATTAAACAATTTCTGGCCAATCTATCGCTTTGCTTTGATTAAAACCAATAAAATTCCTTAATCATCAAAAATCCTTAAATCATGCATTTCATGCATGTCATGCTTTCACCATCCTTAGGTGAAAGCATGACATGCATGAAATGCATGATTTAAGGATTTTTGATGATTAAGGAATTTTATTGGTTTTAATCAAAGCAAAGCGATAGATTGGCCAGAAATTGTTTAATTTCAGAAAATAACACTACGTAGGTGTTATTAATAATTAAATGGAAATTTCTTTGGAAAACGGCCAACTATCAAGTTTATATGGAAACAGATAGTGCCGACACGTAGTTCGCACTATATCTGCGTTTGTGAATGTGCATAAATGTGCTTGAGCAATTGCTCGCACCGACTTGTGACATCATATGCATGAAATGTGCTAGAGCATGGTGCTCGCACTGATTTTTAATATTGTGAAATGAGAGCTGCTGGAGCCTAGCTCGCACTCTGTTTTGACATGTTTTGACATGTTTTGATTTGTTTTGACGTGGTATGCATAAAATAGTGCTGGAGCGATTACTCGCACTACTTTTAATGATTTGACATGCATGAGAGATGCTGGAGCTTAGCTCGCATCCTGTTTTGATTTAATATTGCATATAGCCGTGCTGGAGTGTAACTCGCACGAGATTTGATTTAGTTATGCATAAAGCCGTGCTGGAGTATAACTCGCACGCGATTTGATTTACTTGAGCATTCATTTGTGCTGGAGCGTTGCTCGCACAAAGTTTTATATGGTTTTCATAATTCATTTGAATGCCGTACTGGAGTTTTTCTCGTACGAGGTTTTCACTGAATTTATATACATATCCGTACTAGAGCGTTGCTCGTACGTGGAATTTACAAGAAATTATAATCAGTTTAAGTCGTACTAGAGCGCTGCTCGTACGCAGATTTCACTGATTTTTATGAAACCGTGCTAGAGCTTCGCTCGCACGAGATTTTCAGATATCATGAATATGCATGGAGCCGTGCTTGAGCTTCGCTCGCACAGGGATTTATATTACATGCATATAGCCGTGTTGGAGCCTCCTGTAGACTGTGTGTCACAGTGAGATGATATGCTCACACGTGCATTCTGAGACAGATGATATGGGTGGATAAGACCTATTACAGGCACCCCTGACTGAGCTTGGGTTCACGGAGTACTTTGTACCGTGTATGTCACGCGGAGTACGCTGTACCGTGGGGATTGTTGGAGTGGAGTGGCATTAGCCACGAGGCAGCAAGCCTTGCCCTCGCAATCCTGGTGTTATGCTGTTCTGGCAGGTAGGACGACCCACCTCCCGTTTCAGGTGTGATACCCCGCACACTAGGTACCGTGTTGCCAGGGATCACTAGGATATGGCCATAGTCCTCGATGTTACTGATACTTACCTAATTGTCTCACATGATATAACTTGTGGTCTATTAGACCAGGGTAGACCCGAAGGAGGGGTCAGGCCCCCGATTTGACGATTTGACGATTTTATGATTTTATGAAATGTGACCCTGAAAGAAGGGTGGTTTTATAACCGAGTTTTATAATGAATTTTAATGAATTGTTTTATGAGATGATTGACCCGGAAGGGTTAGTTTTTACTGCAATTTTAATGAAATGATTTAAATGCAGTAGCATGATGTGCTTTTCCATGCTTAAATGATAAATTCATGAAATGATTATATCCCGCGATTTGTTTTATATCGCATGAAGTAATGCATGATTTTGATTTAATTCATGCTGAATATTGATTTAATGATGTCACATAAAATGCTTTGAATGCATGAGTTACATGATTTATATATGCACAAATAGTTTTGGATAAACTATGGCATCGAATATGCATGACTTTGTGCGTGTAATTTTAAATGAAAAGAAATGGATTTAAGGGCATGGCATTATGAGCATGTAGATAGTGGAGCTATCTACTTACTTGCATAATTGCCTTACTGAGCGTGTGGTTTGCTCACCCCCCTTATTTTCCCATCTTTTCAGAGCACTTGTAATAATTATTGAGCGGCTGAGGACTTGCATGCTTAATATCCGCTGCTTGCTGCTACCCATCGAGAGACAGGTATACACATTTGTATGGTTTTGTATCTAAATATGTAATGCACAGTACTGTAAATGGATATGATGTCGGGGATGTAGAGTCATGTATATACCATTGGGTATGTATTTATTTAAAGTCAAAAGGATAGTAGACTCTGATATATGATTATGGGAATGAAATGTTAAATAGTGTGAGGTGACTAACACCGAATCATAGCCCAACTGTGTTGTAGGATGGTCACGACGAGAGAAAGTTAAGAATTAAATAATAAATAAAAAAAACGAAAAATTTACTCTGATTTTTAGGTAATTCGGGTCGTGACAGGGGTGAACTTCCCTCAATAGGGGTAAAATAGACATTTCACCTATTTCGATCCTTAAAATCATTCAAACCATTTTTAGGATCATTATACAATATCCATGTATACATACATACTCAGTGTACAGAAAAACTATTAAAATATGCGTAGCTACCTCTAGCTACTCACACAATTCCCTTACCTCATTTTTCTGTACAGTCTGACCTTTCCCACTGATGTCTTGTCACGCAGTCCGATTTGCTCCGAATCCAAATCAAATCTCCGGAACTGCGGATACACATTCATCAGGTCAAATACAATACAATTTAATGTATTTCATAATTTTCTGGGCTTAATTTTAAATCATTGGGCCCGTTTCTCATATTGGGCCTGATTGCACCTTAATGGGCCTTAATCGACCTTAAGCCCGTTTACCACACTTTATCGAGGCCTATTGGGCTCTCTGGGCCCATCAGTAATTTATTTAGCCTCGTTCTAAATTCTCTGATATCTCAATTTAATATTTACGACAATTTATCTAATTTTCCAGAATTTAATTCATTTATGCGGAAATTAAATCCGTAATTTATGCGTTAAATATCAATCACGCATAACGATATAAAATTGTCGTAAATAAGGGTCACTTACCCGTTATTCCATGATAATACAAAAATTGAGGCTATCTCGAGCTCTCGGTTGATGCCAATTGTCGAGCTACACAATTAAATATATTTTCGGGTAAACTTTCAGTCGATTATTTATCAAATTAAATATTTCAAAAATTAAATCGGTCAATTCGACCGCTTACCGACTTACCCGAAGCTCGATTGCATCACTGGAATTTTCCCCAATTTTTCTTTTTTTTTTTTTCCCTTTTTCTTCCTTTTTTTTTTCCCTCTCTTTTTGGCTGAACCGGTCCGGTCCGGTTCAACCCGGTTCGGACCGCCGGTTCAGCTCGGTCCGGTTCAGCTCAAACCACCGGTTCAGTCCGGTTCACCATCATTTTGCCGTTCTGGCGCCGTCCGGCCGGTTCTCTGGCCGATTCCGCCACCAATCGATACGCCACGGCCTGGGCTTCTCAAATCGGGCCTCGGTTTGCCTCGAATCACCGCCGATGGCCGCCGATCGGCGTTTCTTCCCCCGCGGTTTCTCCTCCGTTTTCGGTGGTTTCCGGCCACCTCGCCGCGCGTCGCTGCCGCCTGTGGGCTCGCCTGAGGTCAGTCGACCTTCGCCGACCCTCGCCTGGGGTCCTATGCCGCCGGTGACCGTCGGACGGAGGGATCTCCCTCGGGTTCGCTTTTCGGCTTCCGTTTCTTCTCTGCTTCTGTTTCAGACTTTCAATTCGCGTTTTTTTTTTTTTTATTTCATTTTATTTATTTATAATTTATTTTTAATATTATTTTATTCAATAAAATAATATTAAAATGCATAAATATCCTTAAAAAAATATATTTAATTCATTTAATCTGTAAATAATTTTCTCAGTCCGATTTTACCTTTTCGGTATATTTTTCGATTATTTTCGGGATTATTTTTCGATGCGAAAATCCCGGTTTATTCCAATAAATTCATATCTTGATCAATTTAACCCGAAATTTAATTATTTCTTCGTTATTGATCAAGATTTCTAAATCTCATATTTTTAATTAAATTTCTTGTCCCGATTAATACCGAATTTTGGTCTTTTGACCATTTTGCCCTTGCACGTATTTGGGAATACCATTTAAGTCCTTTTGCATTTTTAAATGCACTCGAAAATATCGGGTCTTACACCATATGTCCTCGTTATCCCACTGCTACACAGATCCTAGTGTCCAGGGTCACACAACTATCGAGAATCTCCTCGGGAGGTGGGTCAGTCCATCTCGTCAGTCCTACCCGATCACTCGCATCTGAAGATGCCACACATTCGAAGATACCACATAATCAATCCCAGCATGGTACAGCGTACTCCATGCTACTTGCACGGTACAACGTACTCCGTGGACCCATATCTCATATCCATACTCATGCCCTATCTCAAAACGCACATGTGAGCCTATTTAATCGGTGTGACAAATAGTCTACCCGACGCTCCAAGCACGGCTCATCGTATGTTCTCATAAAACTAGTGCGAGCGATGCTCCAGCATTCTCATAAAATCCAGTAAAACTAGTGTGAGCTAAGCTCTAGCACTCTGTACACAAATCATGTGAAAATCTAGTGCGAGTTAGACTCCAGCACCGTGTCACGAAAATCATGTAAAAATCTGGTGCGAATTAGACTCCAACACCATGTCACGAAAATCATATAAAAATCTGGTGCGATTTAGACTCCAACACAAATGCATGTAAAACTCTAGTGCGAGCTCTCGCTCTAGCACTAATGCATGCATCACACAAATCAAAACTCATGCAAGTCGAGCTCTAGCATGTCACATGTCTATAAAATCATGTAGGCGGCTCTGTTATCTCAAAACAATTTCCAAACAGAATCACATTATGGAAAATATGCAATGTTGAGCATTTTTATTTAAAAGTTAGCCAACCTACTCATGCAGGTGTCAAAACACCTCAAGAATGAGCAGGAACCTCTTATTCTTGCTCCTTCTAATTTTTCCTAAAATTGGAAATTTTACCATTAACAAGGGTATTTGGGTAATATACCCATCCAGGGCACTAAAATTTTTATCTTAAATCTAGACCCTTCAGACAATTTAACAGAATGTAAATGATGTCGAAATTGCGTAAAGTTATCTCTAGCAGCCCGTAAAATTCCCTTACCTGGAATCACGCGCAAACTTATCCCTTCTCGATAATATCAGTGTAAGACCCAATTTTATTTAAAACACGAAATGAGAAAAGATCAAATGATGGATTGAAATGGAATTCTCGAACACGTGCAAGGGTAAAACGGTCTAAAAGATCAAAAGACGGTATAAATTCGAGAAGAAAATTTTTAAAAAAAATATGGAGTTGAGAAATCTTGATCAGTAATGAAGAAATAATTAAATTTCGGATTAAATTGATCAAGATATGAATTTATAAGAATTAATCAAAAATTTCACATCGAAAAATAATCCCGAAAGTATTCGAAAAAATTATTCCGATGGACGAAATAATACCGATAAATTAATTTATTGATAAAATGAATTAAATATAAATTTTTTTTAGATATTTTGGAAAAAATAATAATATTTAATTGATTAAAATAATATTAAAAATAAATTATAAATAATAAATAATAAATAATAAAATAAAGTAAATGAAAAAAATGGAATTCGCGAAAATTGTGAAACTGGAAAACAGAGAAAACGAAGAGAAGCGAACACAAGCCGAGGAAAGAGGAATCCACTGGACGGCGATCATCGACGACCCCATGGCCAGGCAAACGGTCGGAAAAGGGAGAGGACATCGGCAGTCACTCATCGATACCGGCAACGCGCTCCACCGACGTCGGACGCCGACGAATCGAAGAGGAAAAGCAGCGGAGGAAAAGAGGGAATCCAGTGGCCACTGACGGTGATTGGTCCCGATCGAGGCCAGCCAAGAGTTCCCCAGGTCGAGACGCATTGAATAGCGGCAATGGCACATCGGGAACTAGCCGGATGACGTCGACTCGACCAAAGGAGCCTTGAACCGGTCAGCGATTCAGTGATGAAGCTTTTACGCTAAACCGGACCGCACCGGTTCAGCCAAAAAGAAAAGCAAAAGAAAAAAAAGGAAAAAAAGAAAAAAATAGGAAAAATTGGGAAAAATTCCACGGATGCAATCGAGCTACAGGTAAGTTGGTAAGCGGTCGAAATTGACCGATTTAAATTTTGGAATATTTAATTTGATTAATATCCGACTGAAAATTTACCCGAAAAAATTTTAAATTGTGTAGCTCGATGATTGACGTCAAACGAGAGCTCGAGATAGCCTCGATTTACGTACTATAATGAAATCATGGGTAAGTAACCCTTATTTACGATAATTTTGCATCGTTATACGTGTTAGATAAATTACGAATTTAATTTTCGCATTAAATGAATTAAATTCTGAAAATATAGATAAATTATCGTAAATAATTCATTGAGCTATCCGAGAATTTAGAACGAGGTTCAATATATACTGATGGGCCCAATGAGCCCAATAGGCCTCGATAATGTGAATAGTAAGTGGAAACCGGGCTTAAGGTCGATTAAGACCCATTATGGTGCAATCGGGCCCAATATGGGTAAACGAGCCCAATGATTTAAAGTAAGCCCAAAAAATATGAAATACAATTAATTATATTGTATTTGACCTGATGTATATTTATCCACAGTTTCGGGGATTGGATTCGGAGCAAATCGGACTGCGTAACGAGACATCAATGAAAGGTCAGACTGTACAGAAAAATGAGGTAAGGGAATTGTGTGAGTAGCTAGAGGTAGCTACACGTACTTTAAATAGCTTTTGTATACACTGAATATGTTTTTTTTACATTGATATTGTACAAAGGTCCTAAAAATGGTTTAAAGATTTTAAGGACTCGAAATAGGTAAAGACTATTTTACCCCTATTGAAGGAAGTTCACCTAAGGATGGTGAAAGCATGACATGCATGAAATGCATAATTTAAGAAATTTTTTGAATTAAGGAGTTTTATTGGTTTTTAAGCAAAGTAAATCAATAGATTGGCCAGTAATTGCATAACTTTCACAAGATTACACTAGGTAAGTGTTATTTATATTTAAATGAAAATCCTTTGGAAAATGGGCCAACTGTCAAGTTTATATGGAAACAGATAGTGCCGACACATAGCTCGCACTATATCTACATTTGTGAGTGTGCATAAATGTGCTTGAGCGGTTGCTCGCACCGACTTGTGTGACATCATATGCAAGAAATGTGCTAGAGCGATTGCTTGCACTGATTTTTATTCTTGTGAAATGCATGTGAGGTGTTGGAGCCTAGCTCGCACTTTGTTTTGACTGGTTTTGACTTGATATACATAAAAAGGTGCTGGAGCAATTGCTTGCACTAGTTTTTATGATTTGACATGCATGAGAGGTGCTAGAGCTTAGCTCGCATCCTGTTTTGATATTATATTGCATATAAGCCGTGCTGGAGTGTAACTCGCACGAGATTTAATGTATTTATGTATAAAGCCGTACTAGAGCATTGCTCGTACGAAGTTTTGATTTACTTGAGCATTCATTCATGCTAGAGCATTGCTCACACATGATTTTATATGGATTTATAACTCATTTTAAAGTCGTACTGGAGTGATACTCGTACGCAGATTTTATTGATTTTTATGAAACCGTGCTAGAGCTTCGCTTGCACGAGGTTTTCAGATATCATGAATATGCATGGAGCAGTGCTAGAGTTTCGCTCGCACAGGGAATTATATGACATGCATATAGCTGTGTTGGAGCCTCCTGTAGACTGTGTATCACAGTGAGATGATATGCTCACACGTGCATACTGAGACAAAGATGGTATGGGTGGATAAGACCTATTATAGGCACCCTTAACTGAGCTTGGGTTCACGGAGTACGTTGTATCGTGTATGTCACGCAGAGTACGCTATACCGTGGGGATTGTTGGAGTGGAGTAGCATTAGCCAAGAGGTAACAAGCCTTGCCCTCGCAATCCTGATGTTATGTTGTTCTGGCGAGTAAGACTGACCCACCTCCCGTTTCAGGTGTGATACCCCGCACACTAGGTACCGTGTTGATAGGGATCACTAGGATATGGCCATAACCCTCGATGTTACTGATATAGTTACCTACTTTTCTCACATGATATAACTTATGGTCTCGATAGACTAGGGTAGACCTGAGGGAGGGGTCAGGCCCCCGATTTTATGATTTTTTTTACTATGCTAATATATGTTTTAGAGGATTTTATGATATGTGACCCTGAAAGAAGGGAGCTTTTATAACCGAAGTTTTATAATGAATTTTAATGAATTGTTTTATGAGATGATTGACCCGGAAGGGTTAGTTTATACTGTAGTTTTAATGAAATGATTTGAATGCAGTAGCATGATGATGTTTTCCATGATTTCATTTCAAATTCATGATTTGTCTTGCATGACATGAAAGAATGCATGATCTTGATTTACTTCATGCTAATTATGATTTAAGGATGTCACATAAAATGCTATTTATGCAAGAATTGCATGATTTCTATATGCACAAATAGTTTCGATAAACTATGTCATGGATATATTCATGATTTTGTGTTGGAGATTTTAATGAAAAGAAATGGATTTTAAGGGCATGGCATTATGAGCATGTAGATAGTGGAGCTATCTACTTACTTTCATAATTGCCTTACTGAGCGTGTGGTTTACTCACCCCCTTATTTTCCCATCTTTTCAGAGCACTCGCAATATTTAGTGAGCGGCGATAACTTACATTCTTGGTATCCACTGCTTCCCATCGAGAGACAGGTATACACATTTGTATAGTTTTGTATCTAAATATGTGATACACAGTACTGTAAACATTTTTTATGTCGGGGATGTAGACTTATGTATACCATTGTATATGAATTTAGTATAGTCAAAGGATAGTAAATCCTGATATATGAATGTGATTATGGAAATGGAATGGTAAATAGGTGAGAGGTGACTAACACCGAATCATAGCCAAACTGTTTGTAGGATGGTCACGATGAGTGAAAGGTAAGAATTAAATTATAAATGAAAAAGCAAAAAATTTACTCTGATTTTTAGGTAATTTGGGTCGTGACAGTTTAATGGTATCAGAGCTAAGTTGGCCTGATATGAGTCGGTGCTAGTGGTTAAGAAAGCTTACATCCCCATGTACTGTGCATTGTTTAGATACAATTGTGTATATTGAGATTGAATTGCAGCTAAGAATTTGGTTTCAAATGCAAGAATAGACTCATTAACTGATAGCCGCTATGGTAGAGGGGCGAGTTGTCACGAACCAATACTACCAAAATCAGTACAAATCTTTCGCTTTTGGAAAAATCCTTCTTACCTCATCGTGAAAAATCCCTCTAAACAGGTTGGGCTATGAATCAATATCGATATACCCTTTTTAAACATTAAAATATCACATGTACATATATATAATTACATTAATCATATTATAATACAGTGGTCTGTATGTTTATACATCATATGATTCTATATTTACATCCCTAAATATTACGTCAGATACAATACTGTGCTGTAAGAATACTAATACAAAATTTTGTACGTGGTGTATACCTGACAGTCGATGGGAATCACAGATACCAGCTATGTCGTCTACTCTCTACACCCGCTATCTCTATGGTGGAAACACTGAAAGTGGGTGGAAAATGAAAGGGTGAGCTCCACATGCTCAGTAAGGCAATAATACAAATGGGTAGATAGTTATACTATCTACATGCTGATAAGAAATCCGGATATATGTGAGTATGAGGTAAAAACAATGATATGCCATATATATAATATCATCTGCTCTAAAACAGGAAATCAACATATTAAAACATGGAATAACTCTCATGTGAAAACATCTCATGCTCAAATGAATCAACACGTTTAAAACACCCCATCTGGGTTAAATATGATACACTCAAGGAATTAAATCCATTTCAATAAAATAATTTATCTTAAAATTTCCTTTATAAAATCACCCTTCTCACAGGGTTACAAATCAATGAAAGTTTCATAAAATCCCTCCATGGGAATAATCAAAACTCAATTGAAATCATAAGAAAATTGGGGCTTGACCCCTCCCTCGGGTCTACCTTAGTCTATCAAGACAAATAGTTATATCATGTGAGACATGTAAGTGACTATATCGGTAATATGCAGGACTATGGCCATAACCTCGTGATCCCTCACACACGGATCCTAGTGTGCGGGGTGTCACACCTAAAACGGGAGGTGGGTCGGTCCTACCCGCCAGAATAGCATAATATCAGGATTGCGAGTGCAAGACTTGTTGTCTCGTGGTTAATGGCACTCCACTCCAACAATCCCCACGATACAGCGTACTCCGCGTGACATACACGGTATAACGTACTCCGTGAACCCAAGCTCAATCAGGGGTGCCTGTAATAGGTCTTATCCACCCATGTCAAGTATGTCTCAGTATGCACGTGTGATCATATCTTCTCACTGTGACACATAGTCTACAGGAGGCTCTAATACCGATATATGCATGTCATATAAATTCATGTGCGAGCGATGCTCTAGCACGGCTCCATGCATATTCATGATATCTAAAAACCTCGTGCGAGCGAAGCTCTAGCACGGTTTCATAGAAATTAATAAAATCTTCGTACGAGCAGCGCTCCAGTGTGACTTAAACTGATTATCAATTCAATTCAAATCCACGTACGAGCATTGCTCTAGTACGGATATGTATAAAAACTCAATGAAAACCTCGTACGAGAAAAACTCCAATACGGTAGTCATATGAAATAAATCTGTAAAATAGTGCGAGCAAGGCTCCAGCACTCTGTGTATGAGTTAAAATATAAAATCCAGTGCGAGCAGTGCTCAAGCACGATTATAACTCATATAACACTGATAGGTGGCTCAATTTTATCAAAACATGTTAAATAAATATCAATTGGCACCTATCTTGTGCCTTTTCACTTAAAACATGAAAATAATAGCCAACCTATCCATAAATTGCTTGAATTAAAGCAATATCATCATGAAAACATTAAAATCATGAATTTCATGCAATTTCATAGCCTTACTACCCTTTTTGAAAATTTCCAAACTGGGGGCAAGATAGTCATTTGTTACTATTTCCATATTTTTTTGCAAAAATTATTATTCTTTTTTCGAGTAGCCTAATGAATTTAACGTAATGTAAATCCCATCGAAACTACGTACAGCTACCTCTAAGTGCTCATAAAATTCCCTTACCTGGAATCACGCACGAGCTTAGCCCGACTCGACCGTACTAGGTCTCTCAGTCCAATTCGCTCATCTACGGAGCTGCATATAATCACATATGGGTTCAGTTCAAATATACTGATCAGTATTTCACTCTTACTGATCGAATCTAAAGCTCTGGGCTCGTTTTACTCTATTGAGCCCGATTGCACTTTAATGGGCCTCGACCCCCTTTTCAGCCCGTTTTCACTTTTTAAATCCTTTCTTCGGGTTTACTGGGCTCATTTGGCTTATCAATAATCATCGGGCTTCGTTCCAACCTCATTGGATAGCCCGGATACTATTTACGATAATTACTTTGAAATTTCAAATAAAATTCCTTTTATACAGAATTAATCCGTAAAATCTGTAAAATAATCTTAACTCTGCATTTAAGGACTCATATTATCGTAATTAAAATGTACTTACCAAATACGATGCGGGGTATAAAAATCGAAGCTAAATCGGCTCTCGTTCGGGCTCTGTAGTAACACTGCACAATTATTTAAATTCGGGTCATTTTTCAATAAAATAATATTAAATTGAATTCTCGGGATTTATCCACAGGCAATCCCGACCCTTGGTCACTTACCTGAATTTCGAGTCATCCCCGGGTACTTTTCTTCCCTTTTTTACCTTTTCTTTCCTTTCTTTTGTTTTCTTTCCTTTTTCTTTTTCTTTTTCTTTTTTTTTTCTTTTTCTTTTCTTCCTTCTCGGCTATGGTGCCTTTTTGGCCCGTTTGCAGTCCCCGGTAATCCCGACCGTCTCGTCGGCCGCCAGTGGGCTCAAAAGAACCGCCTCGACCAGGGGATCATTCGGTTGGGTCGAATCAGAGTTGGGGCACCGCCGTTCGCCGAGACCGACGCGGTTTCTCCTCGGATCTTTCGATCGTCGATTCGTCGGAGATAGGGACCGTCGGCGCGCGTCACCGGTACCAATGGAACCGTTAGGCTTCGCTCTTCCTTTTTCGACCGATAGCTGGGCTCGTCGGCCGTCGGTGGGTCATCGAAGGGTATCAGGCTGCTGTCGGGTTCTCTAGGTGCGTTTTAGGGTTCCATTTCAGTCTTTCTCTATCCCCAATTCTATTTTTCAGATTTCCAATTTCCTTTTATTTATTTATTTATTATTATTTTAATACATTAAAATGTATTAAAAATACCCAAATATCTCTAAAAATATTTTAAAAATTATTATTTAATTTATTTAATCAATAAATGAATTTATCAGTCTATTTTCGTCCTTCCGGTATATTTTTCAATTATTTTTGAGAAAATTTTTCGAATTAAAAATCTCGATTAATTCCCATAAATTTATATCTAGATCAATCAGACTCGAATTTAAATATTTTCCTCGGTATTGATCCAGATTTGCAAATTCCATAATTTAATGCAAATTACTTATCGAATTTATATTGAATTATGGTATTTTGACCATTTTACCCTTGCACGTGTTCGGGACCAAATTGAATCGACTTTCTTTCATAAATCCACAATCCTTTCCCTATTTTCAATTCCTTATTTTCAGTCAACTTGATTAAATTTCTTATTCGATTTTACGTACGTTATTTCGTTTCATCCACATTTATCAAATCCGAATCAACCATCTTATGAATCCATTAACATATAATAATGTCATACAATATGGAAATCATAAGGAACATCATACAAAAATTACGGATCTCACACGAGTACACGAGCTCGAGGCCGTAGAGGTAGGCCTGAGAGTCGTACTGAGTCGCCACATGAGACTCAAGATGAGATTGAAGTGGAGGCTGGTATTGAGCATGCCCCACAGAGTTCGACAGAGAGATCGAACAGTATTGAGACATGCTTTGCGAGGTTAGAACGAAGTGTGGAGAATATTTTGCGAGTTAATTGCTCAGAGTATGTATGAGAATTGAGGGCGAGTCGGAGCATTAGTGGAAGTCCGCTTGACCCACCTTAAGAATTAGACATCTAGAGCTAACATGAGAACAATAATTCTAGATGTATTCCGGTGACAGAATATCCCGGACACTGCTTAAGGGAAATTACAGATGAAATTCTTTACTCTGATCCAGAAGAACTGGTTGATTAACGAGTATGAATCTCAATTTATATACCTGAGTAGATATAACCCCGACACTATGAATAATGATAGTCGAAATGTTTGATAGTGCATGAAAGGGCTCAGATTGTCAATTAGAGTTCGATTGGCCCCGTTAGATATCACTACCTATGTCGAGGCAGTGCGCAGCCTATAGTTGTGTGAATAAGATCATGAGTTGTACGCCTCTGAGATTGGAAAAGGTAGTAAGGGCCGAAATAGAGACAGAAGAGAATAGAGAATGACAGAGATGTTAGAACGGGAAAAAGGTAATTTGGTAAAAGCTTAGAGCTGATGAGTTACAGGGTAAGATGATTGGTAAGGCCCCAGTGTATCTAATTTCAACACTTATGAGGAGTATTGTGATTGGAGGACCCTGACCTATTCCGTAGTAAGTGTAAACAGTGTAGGATGTGTGGTAGATACCACGAAAAAAGATGTTGGACGAGGGTGAGTGTATGCCTTGGACCAGGACACTACTGATGTTTCATCTGATGTGGTGGAAGATACCACACCGGTTAAGAGAAATGAAATAATTATTTTAATTGATCTTGGTGCCACGCATTTATTCATACCGCCTTCATTTGCTTATAAGTTAGTGAAAGATGTGAAGCTTGTACCCTTAGATAAGATGAGGAGGATGGTTAGATGATTATCACTAACTGAATATGGGTATGGGGATTATAAGTTGAAAATAGGGGAAAAAAGGATATGTCAGCCGGTTTTATTCAATGGAATATGAATAAGTTTGAAATAATATTTGAGAATAGATTGATTCGGCTGCAAACTATGATGTTTAGATTGCTATCCTAAGATAGTGATGTTTTCACCCCTGAAAAGTATTGTAAGTTTTAACAAGTAATGAAAGAGTTTGTTATAAGTGATATATGAAAGGAGATAAGTTTTGAGATGTGATAGATCTTGAATACGAGATATATTGGAATAAGAGGCGTCTGTAAGGTAAGGATATCTTTGATATGTAAAGTAATTTGGATTAAGCGATATGTAGTGAATATGAATTACGACCAAGGATAAGAGGAGGATATATCCACACCCAGTCCATGTGGTCAAGTCTGAGGGTTAATAAAGGTATTTCAAAATACCTCCTCATCTCAAGATTTGACAGCGTCTAGAAGCGCACACATAACCTATAAATTGAAATCGACAGTCGTAATATATACATTTAAAATTTGAGTACCTCTGGTGGTATGATAAAGAAATATAGAATTCGATTAATCATGAAGGTTTAAAAAATTAAAATTTTCTAAAAGTCATTAATATAAGAAAAAGGAAATGACATTATACGTTTATGCGTACATAGGTTAAGGATATGGGTGATTGAAATTTTTAGTGGAACTCAACTACGATGAGGTATTTAAACCTTACCTGGACCGATTGGTTGTCATCTTTAGCGATGATATTTCGATGTATTCGAAGTCCAGGGAAGAGTATGAGTAGCAAAGGAAACTGTCTTACAGACGAGTTCTTAAGAGTTTCTCGAAATGGGCTGCTCAATTGACACATCTTGTTCGAAAAAGATTGTATGTCAGTAGGATGATAAGTATGAAAGTAGCTTCTGTAAGACCCACTTTTATTATCTGTTGATGTATTTCATTATGATTCACGCGATGTACACGTATATATATATATTCATCGAATCATAAGAAGAGCGTTGACTAATTTAAATTTGTGAAGCAAAATAAATTGGAATATCGGTGGACGTCGGAAATAATTAAATACGAGTCGAAATGACCACTGATCAAACGAAAATGATCAAAATGAAGTTAACTGAAAATACGGAAATTAAATAAGGAAATATGGTGGATGTATGAAGGAAAGTTAGGTTAATTTGGTTCCGAAACAAGTGTAAGGGTAAAACGGTCAAAAGACCAAAATTCGGGATAAATACGATAAGAGAAATTTAATTAAAAATAAGGAATTAGGATTTCTTGATCAATAATGGGGAATTTTATAATTTCGAGTCAAATTGATCAAGATCCGGAATTTTTAGAAATACCGAAAATGTCACCCGGGACGATATCCCGAAAATACGGAGGAATTATACCGGAAAAATAATTTAAAAACTAAATAAATTTAATTTAATTTAATTAAATTAAATTGGTGAATAAAATAAAATTTTTGTAGATATTTTCAGATTTCTTTTGACTATTTTATTGATTATTTTAATAATAAAATGAATAGTTAAATAATAATGATGAAAAAAAAAAAGGAATTGGAAATCGAAAAACCCGAAAAACCAAAGGAAACCGAAACCCGTTTCACACCCAAGAAGAACCCACTGCCGATCTCGACCACCGGCGACCGTTCGACGTCCGACGAAGCTTCCAGGAGCAAGAGCAGAGTCCGACGAACGCATAGGCACCGGAACCGAGCCGCGAGGTAGCCGGAGCAGCCCGATCCGAGCTCCGAAAATCCGAGGGAGAGAAGAGGTGATCGCCGGCGAACCATCGCGACTGGGCCGGAAAGGAGGCTACCGACGCGTTCAGGGGAGGAAGCTGGTCATTTTGGTACCGGTCTTGGCCGGTAAGACCACCGGAACCGCCGGCGACGGCAAGAGGCAGTGAGGAGATCAAAAACGGTGCCGTTTTGCTGGAAGGAAAGGGAAGGAAAGGGAAGGAAAAGGAAGGAAAAGGGGAAAGAAAAGGAAAGAAAAGAAAGGAAAAGAAGGGAAAAAGAGAAAGAAAATTTTTGGGGGACGACTCGAGGTTCGGGTAAGTTGACCGAGGGTCGATATTGACCTACGGGTGAATTCCGGAATTTAATTTAATATTATTTTAATGGAAAATAATCCGGATTTACCTAATTATGCAGTTTTACGACGGAGACCGAACGAGAGCCGATCGAGCTCTGATCTTCGTACCCCGCATCGTATCGGGTAAGTACGATTTAAATTCGGCATTAAGATTTCTTTAAATATCGATTTTTAAGTATTTTACGGAATTACGGATTAATTTCACATAGGAAGGAATATTAATTAGTAATTGCAATAAATTGTCGTAAATGGTATACGGGCTATCCAATGAACTTGGATCGAAGCCCGATAATTATTAGTAAACCGCATAAGCCCGGTATACCCGAAGAAGGGAATTAATAAATATAAAAGGGCTGAAATGGGCCGAGACCAAATAGGGTAAATAGGGCCCAATACTTCAAAGTTGGTCAGTAGATGCGATATACTGATCGAGATAAGTGAATTAACCTCGATTACGTGGTTATATGCAGTGACGTATCTTTGTTTGGCGCGCACTTGGACCGAGAGGTTCGGTAGCTTCGAGATAAGCTAAGTCTACGCGCGATTCCAGGTAAGGGAATTTTATGAGCACTTAGAGGTAGCTATACGTAATTTTAAGGGGATTTACAGTACGTTAAATTCATTAGGCTACCCAAAAAACAGAATAATAATTTTTACGATAAAAATTTGGAAATAGTGAAAAATGACCATTTTGCCCCCAGTTAGGAAAATTTCAAAAAGGGTAGTAAGGCTATGAAATTGCATGAATTTCATGATTTTAATGTTGTATATGATTATATTGTTCTGATTTAAGCATATACGAATATAGGTTGGCTATTGATTTCGTGAACTATACGAAGGGTACCGGTTTGTACCGGTTATCATTTTTAAAGATGTTTTGTCAAAATCTAGCCACCTATCGTATTTATACAAGTAAAAAGAGTGCTGGAGTCTTTCTCGCACTCAAGTTTACTGATTTGATTCTCATGAAAAGCCGTACTGGAGCATTGCTCGTACGAGAAATTTGTGTGTGCATAACACCGTGCTGAAGCTTCGCTCGCACGCGATTTTAGATATCATGATATGCATAGCGTGGTGTTGGAGCTTCGCTCACACTAGACGCGAGTTGACATGCATATAGTCGTGCGGAAGCCTCTTGTAGACTGTGTGTCGCAGAGAGTTGAGATACTCGCACGTAAACTTTGAGACATGGGTTGGTTATCGACATAGTATTGGGCTGGCTAAGACCTACGGCAGGCACCCCCAGACTATGATATGGGTTCACGGAGTACGATGTACCGTGTATGTCACACGGAGTACGCTGTACCGTGCAGTCATGATGACTATTATGTTACTCGATATTCTGGCGGGTAGGACTTGACCCCACCTCCCGTTGCAGTTGTGATGCCCCGCACGCCGGGATCCGTGTGCCTGGGATCACAGGGACATAGTATGGCCATAGTCCTCGTTTTTCATACAGTAACCTACATGCCTCAGTGATATCATACGGTCTAGATAGACCAGGACAAACCCGATGGAGGGGTAGTCCCGATTTATGCTTTTAAAAAGAGATCTGATTTTATGAATCAAGGTATTCCCGAGTGATGGGTTTAGCCTTGATGTGATGAGTTTTGATTTAAACAAATAAGTTTTTAAGGTGAAGGATTTACGATGAAACTAATAGATTTTGATGTGACGAGCATGAGATGTCATACATGAGGAATTTCCATGTTGATTTTATATGCAACTTCATGATTTCTTCTATACGATATACATTCATATGGCATCGTTTTAGTCATATCTCATGCTCCAAATATAAACGATTTTTATATCATACTATTATCAGCACGTAGATAGTATAGTTATCTACCTGCTTATATTATTGCCTTACTGAGCACGTTTCGCTCACCCTTTCATTTTCCACCCCACAGGGTACACTCAGTAGAAGAGAGCGACAATAGCTTCGCAATTCGGTTATCCGCTGCTTCTTATTAAGACCAGGTATACACATTTATATAATTTCGTATCTGAACATATAGATGCACAGTACTGTATATGATGTAATATTGGGGATGTATTTAGTTTAAATAAATTGATATGTAAATAAATTATGAAAATTGAATGATAAATAGGAAAGAGGTGACTAACACCGGATCATAGCCCAACTATTAGTAGTGGAACTGTTCACGACGGGTAAGGATTATAGAAAAAGCGAAAAAAATTTGTAGGGATTTTTAGGTAATTTGGGTCGTGACAGAAAAGATGGTATCAGAGCTTAAGTTGGCCTGATATGAGTCGGTGTTAGTGGTTAAGTAAATTTACATCCCCATGTACTGTGCATTGTTTAGATACAATTGTGTATATCAAGATGGAACCGCAGCTAAGAATTTAGTTTCGAATGCAAGAATATAGTTGTTATAACTGATAGCCGCTATGGTAGAGTGGCGAGTACACATACTAGAGGCCATAGAGATCGGCCTGAGAGTTGAATGAGTTGTCACATGAGACTCAAGATGAGAATGACGTGGAGGCTGATGTTGAGCATGCCCCACAGAGTCCGACAGAGAGATCGGACAGTATTGAGACACGCTTGGCGATGTTGGAGCGGAGTGTGGAGATTATTGTGAGGAGCAAATTGCTCAGATTATGTATGAGATCAGAGGATGCGTTCTGAGGGGAGTTTCCCCATATGAGACAAAGCCGTGCGGGCTGAGGCCCAAAGCGGACAATACATTGGACTTGTGGCGTTGTTGGACCACCCGTTGTTAGACCACCATCGTTGTGTGTGGGCCCATGAGGGGTGGCCATGGTCGATGGCAGGGGTTGGCCGGGCAGGGGTTGGCCGTCACATAGTAGAAGATATTTCGAACTTGTTTACACAGTCTATTGCAGATAGTTGAGGATAGGCAGAGAAAAGCCTAAACAGATGCCTCAGACTAAAGAGATTTTTATACTTCTGGTATATAGCGAAGTAAAGAAACCAATACTTGTTGAGGACTGGGTGAATGAGATTGCAGAGATGTATGAATTATTTCGGTGTATGTCGACTAAGGAAGTGACTTTTAAAATACATTTATGTTGGAGGGCGAGGCGGAGCATTGATGGAAGTCCGCTCGACCCATCTTAAGAGTTAAATATACAGAGCTAAGATGAGAAATATTCTGGATGTATTCCGGTGACAGAATATCCCGGACACTGTATAAGAAAAATTACAGATAGAGTTTCTTACACTGCCCATAGTCATGGGTTGATTGATGAGTACGAATCTCAAATACATCCCTGGGCAAGTATGAACCCGATATTATGGACAGTGAGAGTCGAAAAACCTAAAAGTTCATGTAAGGACTCGAATTTTCAATTAGAGTCCGATTGGCCCGTGAAATATTACCTATGCCGAGGCAGTGCGTAGATTTGCAGTTGGGTAAATAAGAACATGAATTGCACGCCTCTGAGATTGGGAAAGGTAGTAAGAGCTGAAATAGAGACGGAAGAGAATAGATGATGACAGAGATGTCAGAGCGAGAAAGAGATCAGTTGGTAAGAGATTAGAGTTGATGAGTCATGGGGTAAGATAATTGGTAAGGCCCTAGTACATCTAATTTTGGCACCCTTGTGGGTATTGTGATTGGAGGACCCCGACCTGCTACGAAATACTGTAGCAGTGTAAGTACTGTAAGTAGTGTAGGGTGTGTGGTAGATACCACGGAAGGAGGGTCTATACCTACACTGTATTGATGAAAATGGCCGTTAAGTGTGGTAAGACGGACCATTGATTTTTGATTGCTCAGAGTTGAGCGAGATTGCCCCACAGGAAAGTAAAGAGATAGAGAAAAACTTCGTTGGTACAGTTGCAACGAAAAAGGAGGCCATAGCCGAAAAGAAAAAAAAAAGGAAAGTAGGTTGTTGGACGAAAGCGAGAGGATGTCTTAGATCAAGACACTATTGATATTTCATGGATGTGGTGTAAGATACCACACTTGTTAAGAATAATGAAGTACATATGTTCAGTGATCCTGTTGCCACATATTTATTCATACCGCCTTCATTCACATATAAGTGAGTAAAAGGGCATGAATGCCTACATCGTTGGGTATAATACTGATAAATGAGTACCCCAATAGAGGAGGATTAGTTAACGGAGTATGGATATAGAGAATTTTAAGTTGAAAACAGGGGTGAAAACATCACTGAAAAACATATTGTAAGTGTTGACAAGTAATAAAAAGGGGTGCAACCGTTGAAATTAAAGGAGTAAAGGATTGTACTCACGAAATCAATAATGAAAGAGTTTTATCATGATTGATATACGAAGGAGATGATCTTTGAGATATGTTGATCCCAAATACAAGATGTATTGGAGTAAGAGACGTATGCTAGGTAATAACATCTCTATGATATGCGAAGTAGTTAGGATTGAAGCAATTAGTAGCGAATACAAATTATAACCAAGGACAAAGATGGGTATAACCATAACCAGTAGTTGTGGTTAAGTCTAAGGGTTAATAAAGGTATTTCAAAATACCTCCCCGCCTGAAGACTTGACAGCGTCTAAAAATATACATATAACTTATTACGTGAAACCGGTTGCCGTAATAAATACTTTTAGCATTAGGATACCTTTAATAAGACGATAAGAATATTAAAATTCGACAAATTATAGAGGTTAACATAGTAAAATTTAATAGGAGCCGTTAAGATAAGAAAAGGAAATGACGCAGGTTAGTACCTGGAAACGCAAGCGATGTTGAAGGATTTTATACGCTTATGCGTGGATAAGTCAAGGATTGGACCGAATTGTAATCATCATTATCGATGATATATGGGGTGTAGTTAAAGTCTAGGGCGATTTATAAGCAATAATGGGAAGATGATTTTTACAGATGGATTGCTGCGAGTTCTAAGAGGATATACCTTGTTGACACGTTTAACTAAGAAACGTGGTCTTGAATAAGATGATAAATAAGATGATAGATGTGACATGGATTTTGGTGTAGTGAAGTATGAACTGACCACCTTGATTAATTTCGCCATACCCAACAGCTCAAGAGGTTCCCAGTGAGTATAGATACCTCGAAATTATGATGGAGCTGTGTATTGATGTATAATGGGAAGATAGTCAATTTTGGAGACAAACAACTCTTTGATCATTAAATAAACTATCTGACCCATGATTTTAAGTTGGCAACGGTAGTATTTGTACCGAGGATATGGTACTATTATGTACATAGTGAGAAATTGTGGATATGCACTGATCATAAAGCCCGAGTATCTGTTTTCACAGAAAGGGGCGAATATGAAAATACATATTGGGTTAGAGCTTCTGAGAGATTTTGATTTATGAAAATTGTACCTCCCAGGAAAGGCTAATGTGATGACTGATGCCTTGAGCAGAAAGAGCCTCGGGATGGTACCACATATGATGGTCAGGGAGCGTGAGCTGCGAGATGCAGTTGTGAGCCTCAGTATAGATGTGATCCCTTCTGATGATGACAGTGATCGTGTGACAGTTAGCCTGATGATTAGAACCGGATGAGAGTGCCCGAATTTGCCAGGCTTAGCGTGATGATCGGCATGATGTCGATAGTGTGGGTCAGATTCAGAAGGGTACAGTGATAGAGTTCACAGTGGGTGATGATGAGTTACTGAGGATTCCGAGACAGTATGAGTGCTCCCCAGGACCACAGTTGATAAGATAGTAATATTGCCAGAAGCTCACTCTTCGGGATATACAGTGCATACGGAAAGTAAAGAAATATATCGAAATCGCAAAAATGGTATGGGTGGTCAGATGTGGAAAGAGATATTGGTGGAGCTTGTAGAAAAGTACCTAGTGTGTCAGCAGAGTAAGGTAGAGTATTAAAAGTCTGCAGAGTTATTGCAGCACCTACCTATATCGACATGGCACGAAAATGGGAACAAGTCTCCATGAATTTTATGATGGGTTACAGAGGACCCAGGTAAATCAGGAGATTATTTGGATGATAGTCGTTAAGATGACTAAGTCTACCCATTTTTGGTTATGAAATCCCCAGATACTCAGAGTGTGTATGAGGATTCAGGTATAAGGAAGATTGTGGAACATTAAGTAGCGTTCCAGTGAGCATGGTATCATATAGGGATTCCCGCTTCACTTACCACCTTTGAGGATATTTTAGGAAGCTATGGGAACCCGATTGAGTATTAGCACAGCTTTTCGTCCTCAGACAAATGGTCAGTCAGAGAGGACTGTACAAGTTCTGGAGGATCCGATGAAAGCTTGTGCCCTTGATTTTTATGCTCCTGGGATGATCAGTTATTACAAATTGAATTCGTCAATAGTGACAGTTGTCACTTGAGTATTGGGATAACAAGATATGAGGCAGAGTATGGCTGTAGGGGTTGTTCCCCAAATTGGATGAGAAAAAGTGGGTGACAGATAGAATTATTTTCGACTTGGATAATAAGTCTTTGAGAATGTTTAGTTAAGGATGAGAGATTAAGAACACCTCAGAGCAGATAGACAAGTATTGGAATTCACCCTTGGTGAATTAGTATGGTTGAAAGTTACTTGTCCTAAGAGAATAAGGACATAGCGAACTTTTGGAAGAAGGTAAATTGAGTTGCGCTGGATTGAAGATTTTGAGAGATTAGACAAGTGGGAGATAAGACCTGTAGATTGGTGTTACCACCTGAAGTAACGGGCACCCACAATGTGTCTCAGATTTTGATTCTTCGACAATACTATCCAGATCCAGCATAGATGATCGAATATGAACTCCAAAAGTTCAGTTTAAGGAAAATATGAGTATATTGAAGAAGTTGATTCGGGCATTAAACAGGAAAGAGAAAGTATTGAGGTTTAAGATGATCTCCCTAATTAAAGCCCTTTGGTAGTAATACACTCCGGAGAAGTCACTTGAGGATGACAGTAAATTATACGATAGATGTACCCGGAGTTGTACATGGACTCATATGACTTGGTTCTAATTTGGAGGACCAAATTCTTTTAGTGGGGGAGATTATGTAAGACCCACTTTTATTATCTGTTGATGTATTTCCTTATGATTCACGCGATGTACACGTATATATATATATTCATCGAATCATAAGAAGAGCGTTGACTAATTTAAATTTGTGAAGCAAAATAAATTGGAATATCGGTGGACGTCGGAAATAATTAAATACGAGTCGAAATGACCACTGATCAAACGAAAATGATCAGAATGAAGTTAACTGAAAATACGAAAATTAAATAAGGAAATATGGTGGATGTATGAAGGAAAGTTAGGTTAATTTGGTTCCGAAACAAGTGTAAGGGTAAAACGGTCAAAAGATCAAAATTCGGGATAAATACGATAAGAGAAATTTAATTAAAAATAAGGAATTAGGATTTCTTGATCAATAATGGGGAATTTTATAATTTCGAGTCAAATTGATCAAGATCCGGAATTTTTAGAAATACCGAAAATGTCACCCGGGACGATATCCCGAAAATACGGAGGAATTATACCGGAAAAATAATTTAAAAACTAAATAAATTTAATTTAATTTAATTAAATTAAATTGGTGAATAAAATAAAATTTTTGTAGATATTTTCAGATTTCTTTTGACTATTTTATTGATTATTTTAATAATAAAATGAATAGTTAAATAATAATGATGAAAAAAAAAGGAACTGGAAATCGAAAAACCCGAAAAACCAAAGGAAACCGAAACCCGTTTCACACCCGAGAAGAACCCACTGCCGATCTCGACCACCGGCGACCGTTCGACGTCCGACGAAGCTTCCAGGAGCAAGAGCAGAGTCCGGCGAACGCATAGGCACCGGAACCGAGCCGCGAGGTAGCCGGAGCAGCCCGATCCGAGCTCCGAAAATCCGAGGGAGAGAAGAGGTGATCGCCGGCGAACCATCGCGACTGGGCCAGAAAGGAGGCTACCGATTCGTTCAGGGGAGGAAGCCGGTCATTTTGGTACTGGTCTTGGCCGGTAAGACCGCCGGAACCGCCGACGACGGCAAGAGGCAGTGAGGAGATCAAAAACGGTGCCGTTTTGCTGAAAGGAAAGGGAAGGAAAGGGAAGGAAAAGGAAGGAAAAGGGGAAAGAAAAGGAAAGAAAAGAAAGGAAAAGAAGGGAAAAAGAGAAAGAAAATTTTCGGGGGACGACTCGAGGTTCGGGTAAGTTGACCGAGGGTCGATATTGACCTACGGGTGAATTTTGGAATTTAATTTAATATTATTTTAATGGAAAATAATCCGGATTTACCTAATTATGCAGTTTTACGACGGAGACCGAACGAGAGCCGATCGAGCTCTGATCTTCGTACCCCGCATCGTATCGGGTAAGTACGATTTAAATTCGGCATTAAGATTTCTTTAAATATCGATTTTTAAGTATTTTACGGAATTACGGATTAATTTCACATAGGAAGGAATATTAATTCGTAATTGCAATAAATTGCCGTAAATGGTATACGGGCTATCCAATGAACTTGGATTGAAGCTCGATAATTATTAGTAAACCGCATAAGCCCGGTATACCCGAAGAAGGGAATTAATAAATATAAAAGGGCTGAAATGGGCCGAGACCAAATAGGGTAAATAGGGCCCAATACTTTAAAGTTGGTCAGTAGATGCGATATACTGATCGAGATAAGTGAATTAACCTCGATTATGTGGTTATATGCAGTGACGTATCTTTGTTTGGCTCGCACTTGGACCGAGAGGTTCGGTAGCTTCGAGATAAGCTAAGTCTACGCGCGATTCCAGGTAAGGGAATTTTATGAGCACTTAGAGGTAGCTATACGTAATTTTAAGGGGATTTACAGTACGTTAAATTCATTAGGCTACCCAAAAACAGAATAATAATTTTTACGATAAAAATTTGGAAATAGTGAAAAATGACCATTTTGCCCCCAGTTAGGAAAATTTCAAAAAGGGTAGTAAGGCTATGAAATTGCATGAATTTCATGATTTTAATGTTGTATATGATTATATTGTTCTGATTTAAGCATATACGAATATAGGTTGGCTATTGATTTCGTGAACTATACGAAAGGGTACCGGTTTGTACCGGTTATCATTTTTAAAGATGTTTTGTCAAAATCTAGCCACCTATCGTATTTATACAAGTAAAAAGAGTGCTGGAGTCTTTCTCGCACTCAAGTTTACTGATTTGATTCTCATGAAAAGCCGTACTGGAGCATTGCTCGTACGAGAAATTTGTGTGTGCATAACACCGTGCTGAAGCTTCGCTCGCACGCGATTTTAGATATCATGATATGCATAGCGTGGTGTTGGAGCTTCGCTCACACTAGACGCGAGTTGACATGCATATAGTCGTGCGGAAGCCTCTTGTAGACTATGTGTCGCAGAGAGTTGAGATACTCGCACGTAAACTTTGAGACATGGGTTGGTTATCGACATAGTATTGGGCTGGCTAAGACCTACGACAGGCACCCCCAGACTATGATATGGGTTCACGGAGTACGATGTACCGTGTATGTCACACGGAGTACGCTGTACCGTGCAGTCATGATGACTATTATGTTACTCGATATTCTGGCGGGTAGGACTTGACCCCACCTCCCGTTGCAGTTGTGATGCCCCGCACGCCGGGATCCGTGTGCCTGGGATCACAGGGACATAGTATGGCCATAGTCCTCGTTTTTCATACAGTAACCTACATGCCTCACGTGATATCATACGGTCTAGATAGACCAGACAAACCCGATGGAGGGGTAGTCCCGATTTATGCTTTTAAAAAGAGATCTGATTTTATGAATCAAGGTATTCCCGAGTGATGGGTTTAGCCTTGATGTGATGAGTTTTGATTTAAACAAATAAGTTTTTAAGGTGAAGGATTTACGATGAAACTAATAGATTTTGATGTGACGAGCATGAGATGTCATACATGAGGAATTTCCATGTTGATTTTATATGCAACTTCATGATTTCTTCTATACGATATACATTCATATGGCATCGTTTTAGTCATATCTCATGCTCCAAATATAAACGATTTTTATATCATACTATTATCAGCACGTAGATAGTATAGTTATCTACCTGCTTATATTATTGCCTTATTGAGCACGTTTCGCTCACCCTTTCATTTTCCACCCCACAGGGTACACTCAGTAGAAGAGAGCGACAATAGCTTCGCAATTCGGTTATCCGCTGCTTCTTATTAAGACCAGGTATACACATTTATATAATTTCGTATCTGAACATATAGATGCACAATACTGTATATGATGTAATATTGGGGATGTATTTAGTTTAAATAAATTGATATGTAAATAAATTATGAAAATTGAATGATAAATAGGGAAGAGGTGACTAACACCGGATCATAGCCCAACTGTTAGTAGTGGAACTGTTCACGACGGGTAAGGAGTATAGAAAAAGCGAAAAAAATTTGTAGGGATTTTTAGGTAATTTGGGTCTTGACAGCTTCGGTGAGTTTAGGTATATGGAAGTAATAAACTGACTACCGTAATTATTTTCTCCATAACCAACAACTCAAGAGGTTTCTTAGTGTATATGGATACCTCAAAATAATGATTGGGCTGTGTATTGATGTAAAATGGGAAGATAGTCGTTTATGGATCCAGATAGTTCAAGGATCATGAGAGAAACTATCCGACCCATGATTTAGAGTTGGCAGCCATAGCGTTTACACTAAAAGTATGGCGCCACCACTTAAATGGTAAGAAATTTCGAGTATACACTGATTGTAAAAGCCCCGAGTATCTATTTTCACAGAAAGAGTAGAATATGAGATAGCCAAGAGGGTTTAGCTTCTAAGGATTATGATTGTGAACATTGTACCACCCAAGAAAGGCTAATGTAATGGCTGATGCCTTAAACAGAAAGAACCTTGGGATGGTATCACATATGATGGTCAGGGAGTGTGAGCTGCTATAGCAGTTGTGAGCCTCAGTAGTGATGTGATCCCTTCTGATGAAGACGGTGATTATGTGACAGCTAGCTTGAGTTAGAGCCGGATTTGAGTGATCAAATTTGCCAGGCTTAGTGTGATGATCGGCATGGTGTCGATAGTGTGGGTCAGATTCAGAAGGGTATAGTGACAGAGTTTGTCAGACCCAGATTTTATGTAGCTTATTCCTTATGATTCATATGTGTATGAACACTTTATTATTATAGTTGAATCATAAGAAAAGTATTTACTAGATTTAAAGTTTTAGTAAAATGATTTAACATGCAAAAGCTACATAAAAAGCCTAATGTGAACTATAAGAGTCACAGGCTAAACCAAGTGGATCTGAATCATTCTGACTGAAAATAAGTACTTAGAATGAGAAAGCATAGAGAGCTCATGAAGGAAAGTCAGCTTGATTTAGTCTCGAACACAGAAAACGAGAGTAAAAGCTAAAAAGGGTAAAATGGACCTTTTTGGTGAGTTAAGGTATTTAAGGTGTTTCGGGTGTAATTATCCACCGGGAACGGTTGAAACATAAAGACAAGAGTGTAAGACATAAGATATGACACTTTCGAAATTTTGACAAAAAAGTCAACTTAGTCAATGGTTAAGGAAAAAGTCAACTATAGTTAAGAAAGTGGACTTTTACCATAGTTGACTAATCATGGTTAAAAATTAACCTGTGTGGAGAAAAATTTGGGGAAAAATATTCTTGGTCAGAATACAAGATAATCATCCCCGGAAGTAAGAAAAATTTACTCGGAAGGATTTCAGATTAAATTTAATGGTTAAAAACGTAATGGGCCTAAGGTGAAAATTTTAAAGCCCATTAAGGTATACTAAACGTATATCGAAATTCTTAGGTCCCTTAGACCCAATTGTTGGACCAATTGATTGGCCAAATATTGAGACAATTAAAGGCCCGTGGTATGGTGAAAATTTCAGCCCAAAAACCCATTAAGAAAGCCCAAACCGAGAAGCCCAAATGGAAAGCCCATGAGATAAATATCTAACCATAGTTAAAGCTAAACATGACTCATAAGGTGACTCATGACTAAGGCTTAGGAAGTCAAGTATAATGGCTGGAAAGTAAGGCTTAATGGCTAAGTAAGTGGCTTATAAAATCAGCCACACCATTGTCATCTTCATCACACCATTTTCAGCTAGAAGAAGAAACCATTGAAACAAATTATCCAAGCTTTCTCTCACTAGAAATCACTAGGAATTAGGCATATTTGGAACTTGCATTCTTCATAGAAGTTTTTCCAAATTGAAAGGAGAGTGACATATGTTGGAATTGGCTATCAAGGAGCCATAGAGTGCAAACCGTGAGCCTCAAAAGTATTCGGCCAAGTGTGAACACAACAATTGGTATATTTTCAAGTTTTCAATTTCATATATGTTAATGTATGAATGTTTTAAGTATATTGGTATATGCTTTAAGCATTGAAACATATGAAATCATTATGATATTGGTTAGGCCGAGAGTGAGTAGTGAGATATTGATTTATGTCCATATGATTTTAAGGCATAAATGGATTAATGTACATGTGTTAATGATTATGGTGTAATTAGAATTAATCAATTTGATTAATTAATACATGTATTAAGTTGGAAATCAAGGTGTTTGATAAAATGCCTAAATGAACTATGTGATGTTTAAGAATGTTGCCAACCAAGTGTTTGTGAAAATGCCTAAGTGAAATGGCTAAGGAAAGGGACATGGCCGGCATGCCATGGTGTAATCGAGGGCATGGATAGCTCTCGGCCATGGCATGTGGTCGAGAGGCCCAATGGGCCAAGACCAAATATTTTTGGCCTAATATGATGTAATGGGTCTAGGACAAGCTCAATAAGAGTTGGTGGGCCCCACAAGCCCAATATGCCCAACGAAAATGAATAATAAAATGGAAATGGGCTTAAGACATAGTTAGGCCCATTAAGGATTTTAAAGCCCATTAAGGGAAATAGACTGTATTTAATGTGAAATACAGTAGGAAAAGTGTAATTAACCTGATAAATGGTTATATGCAGCTCCAGAGATTATTGGAGGAGCAAATCGGACTGCAGAAACGAGCAATGCAGAGAAAGTGAAATTTCTCGAGTGATTACAGGTAATGGACTTTTGTGAGTAGTTAGAGATACCTGAACATATTTTCGTCTGTTTTTATAATCACTTAAAAACTCTAAGGGTGAGAGAAAGTGAATAAAAATTATTGTGACCCGATAGTGGCAAATTATAATTTTACCCCTAGTTAGTCAAAAAGTCAACTTTTGTGAAAAGTTGTAAAAAGCATGGAAACCACTATTTTGAGTGTTTTACTACTGTTTAGCAGAAGAATAAATAGATGGGTGAATGATTTTAAGGTTGATGTGAATTAAACACACTTTATAGTGCTGATTTTGATATTTTATAAATCATCCCTTTTTAAAGAGCCATCTATCATATTATGTGAGGATGAATCGTGCTGGAGCACAGCTCGTACTGGATTTCATATATTTTCCACATACATTAGTGTTGGATTATGATTCGTACTAGATTTCCATGACATGCATGATAGAGTACTGGAGTTTTTACTCGTACTCAGTTTTATATGATATATGCATGAAAGAGTGCTGGAGCGATTAGCTCGTACTCGAGTTTTTCATGAGATGCATGATAGAGTACTGGAGCGTTGCTCATACTCGATTCTTCATGATTTATACATGACATAGTACTTGAGCTATTGCTCGTACTTGATTTGATGATATTATGCATAGCATGGTACTGGAGCTATTGCTCGTACTTTATTTAATACATGAACTATGCATTGACCTAGTTGCTGGAGGTTTACTTGCACTAGAGTCTGAGATTGTGATGTGAAACAGTATTTGAGCAGAGTGTCGACTGTGAGTCGCACTCAAAGGCGCGCACTGTATGTGATATATAATACATGTTAAAAGCCATACTTGATTCCTTGTGTAGACTGAGTGTCACACTGTAAGAGGATATCTGCATGAGGATACTAGAGACGTGATATGATATTCCATGGTTTGAGGGATAAGACCTATGGCAGGCACCCCGACTATGATGTAGGGTCCACGGAGTACGTTGTACCGTGCTAGTGGCATAGAGTACACTGTACCGTGTTGTGTTGTGGAGTTGAGAAGGATATAGCTGGCAGTTGTTGTGGACTGACCCCCCTCTTGTTGCAGCAGTGATGCCCCGCACACCGAGTACTGTGTTGCTTGGGATCACATGTTGGATATGATCATAGTCCAAGATACTATTTACATTTTTCACCACAGAGTCTCACATGATATATCACTTGATTGACTGATTTAAATTGCGGACAGACCTGAGGGATGGGTAGAACTCCGATTTTGTGTTGTGAATGATTTAAATGTCATATTTACTGTGATTTAAACATACATGGCATGATTTATCTAATGGCATTGTGATATTATAAAGATGCATTGTTTTGCACTACATGCCTATATTTGAGAAAGAAAGCATGATTTCTGTACATGGGATTTAATCTGTACAAGTATATATAGATATATTTAAAGACATGCTTTTAAAGTGAGTTAAGGAAATAATGTTTTCAAGGCATAGCATTATTTTGAGTAGATAGTGTAGATATTTACTTGCTTGCCTGATTTCCTTACTGAGCACGTTGTATGCTCACCCCCTTTCTTTACATCTCTCTATAGAGCATCAGCAGTAGAGCGAGAGATATGAGGGATAGTGTCCCTGAGTCCACCACTATTTCCTATCGATCGCCAGGTATACATATTTAGTATGGTTATGTATCTAAACATAGAAACAGCACAGTGATGTATACGATATATATTATGGGGAATGTATTTGTATTAGCTTTTATATAATCTCACATGCATTATAAAAGCAGTTACAGTCAGTAACAATATATTGACATGTATGTATGAAAATGGATAATGTGGTAAGCGAGGATTCTAACATCGAATCATAGCCCAACCATTGAGGAGAGGAAAGGTAAGTTAAAAATGCAAAAAAATTGCAGTGGTTTTTGGTTAAGTCATGGATTGAGAACGGGTCCTGACAGAGTTCACAGTGAGTGATGATGACTTACAGAGGTTCAGAGACAGTATAAGTGCTCCCCATGACCATAGTTGCTAAGATAGTGTCATTATCAGAAGCTCACTCTTCGGGATATACAGTGCATCTGGGAAATAATAAATATATCAAAATCTCTGAAAAGGGTATTGGTGGTCAGATATGAAAAGAGACATTGTAGAGATTGTGGAAAAGTGTCTCGTATATCAGCAGATTAAGGTAGAGCAAAAGAAGTTGCAAGGTATTGCAGCCTGTACCTATATCGACACGAAAATGGGAGTAAGTTACCATGGATATTGTGATGGGTTACAGATGAATCATGAGACTATCTGGGTGATAGTCGATAGATTGATTAACTCTACCCACCTTCTGGTTATAAAATCCCCAGATACTCTAAGTGTGTAGGCAGATGTATGTAGTGTTCCAGTGAGCATGATATCGTACAGGGATTCCCGCTTCACTTCGCACTTCTGGGAATGTTTTTCAGGAAGCTATGGGAAATTGACTGAGTGTTAGCACAGCTTTTTATCCTCAGACAGATGGTCAGTCAGAGTGGACTGTACAGGTTCTGAAGGATATGATGAGAGCATGTGCCATTGATTTTATAAGCTCCTGGGATGATCAGTTGTTGCAAATTGAATTTGCCAATAATGACAGTTGTCACTTGAGTATCGGGATGACTTTATATTAGGCATTGTATGGCCGTAGGGATTGTTCCCCGACTTGGATAAGAAGAAGTGGGTGACAGATAGAGAATTGCTCTCTCCTTGGTAAGACAAACCTTTAAGGATGTTCAATTGATTTGTGAGAGATTAAGAACACCTCAAAGCAAACAGAAAAGCTATGCTGACAAGAGACAGAAAACCATTGGAATTCACCGAGGGTGAATCAGTATTGTTGGAAGTTATTTATCCTAAGAGCATAACGAGATTCGAAAAGAAGGCAAATTGAGTTTCGTTAGATTGAATCCTTTGAGAGATTGGACAAAGTGGGAGATAAGGCCTATAGGTTGGCATTACCACTGGAATAAACAGGCATCCACAATGTGTCCCATCTTTTGATGTTTCGAAAATACTATCCGGACCCAGCATATGTGATTAGATATGAGCTCCAACAGCTTAGCTCAATGAAAGTATAACGTATGTTGAAAAAATCGATTTGGTTATTAGACAGTTGAGGAGAAAGTGTTGAGGTTTAAGACGATCTCCCTAGTTAAAGTCATTTGGTAGTATTATGTGATAGACATACTCAGAGTTGTTTACAGACCCATATGACTTGGTTTTAATTTGGAGGATCAAATTTCTTAAGTGGGGGAGATTGTAAGACCTGATGTTATTTAAAACACGAAATGAGAAAAGATCAAATGAAGGATTGAAATGGAATTCCCGAACACGTGCAAGGGTAAAACGGTCAAAAGACCGAAAGTCGATATAAATTCGAGAAGAAAATTTTTAAAAAAAATATGGAATTGAGAAATCTTGATCAATAACGAAGAAATAATTACATTTCAGATTAAATTGATCAAGATATGAATTTATAGGAATTAATCAAAAATTTCACATCGAAAAATAATCCTGAAAGTATTCGAAAAAATTATTTCGAAGGTTGAAATAATACCAATAAATTCATTTATTGATTAAATGAATTAAATATAATTTTTTTAGATATTTTGGCAAAAATAATAATATTTAATTGATTAAAATAATATTAAAAATAAATTATAAATAATATAATAAAGTTAAATGAAAAAAAAAGGATTTCGCGAAAATCGCGAAACTGGAAAACAGAGAAAGCGAAGAGAAGCGGACACAATCCAAAGAAAGAGGAATCCACCGGACGGCGAGCACCGACGACCCCACGGCCAAACAAACGATCGAAAAAGGGAGAGGACATCGGCGCGCACTCATCGGCACCGACAATGCCCTCCACCGACGCCGGTGAATCGAAGACGAAAAGCAGCAGAGGAAAAAGGGAATCCGACGGCCACCGGCGGTGATTGGTCCCGATTGAGGCCAGCCGAGTGTTCCCCAGGCCGAGACATGTCGAATGGCGGCAATGGAACGCTAAGGACCGGTCGGATGACGTCGGCACGACCAAAGGAGCCCTGAACCGGTCGGCGGTTCAATGAAGAAGCTTTTGCACTGAACGGGACCGGACCGGACCGGTTCAGCCAAATAGAAAAGGAAAAGAAGAAAAAAAGAAAAAAAGGAAAAAAAAGAAAAAAGCGAAAAAATTGAGAAAAATTTCAGTGATGCAATCGAGCTACGGGTACGTTGGTAAGCGGTCGAAATTGACCGATTTAAATTTTGGAATATTTAATTTGATTAATATCCGACTGGAAATTTACCCGAAAAATATTAAATTGTGTAGCTCGACGATTGACGTCAAACGAGAACTCAAGACAACCTTGATTTACATACTATCATGGAATCACGGGTAAGTAACCCTTATTTATGATAATTTTGCATCGTTATGCGTGTTAGATAAATTACGAATTTAATTTTTGCATTAAATGAATTAAATTTTAAAAATTTAGATAAATTGTCGTAAATAATTCATTGAGATATCTGAGAATTTAAAACAAGGTCCAACATATACTGATGGGCCCAATGAGCCCAATAGGCCTCGATAATGTAAATAGTAAGTGGAAAATGGGCTTAAGGCCGATTAAGGCCCATTATGGTGCAATCGGGCCAATATGGGTAAACAGGCCCAATTATTTAAATTAAGCCCAGAAAATATGAAATACAAGTAATTGTATTGTATTTAACTTGATGTATATTTATTCGTAGTTCTGGGGATTGGATTCGGAGTAAATCGGACTGCGTGATGAGACATCAGTGAAAGGTCAGACTGTACAGAAAAATGAGGTAAGGGAATTGTGTGAGTAGCTAGAGGTAGCTACGCGTACTTTAAATAGCTTTTGTATACACTAAATATGTATGTATACATTGATATTGTACAAAGGTCCTAAAATTGGTTTAAAGATTTTAAGGACTCGAAATAGGTAAAGACTATTTTACCCCTATTAAAGGAAGTTCACCTAAGGATGGTGAAAGCATGACATGCATGTAATGCATGATTTAAGGAATTTTCTGAATTAAGGAATTTTATTGGTTTTTAAGAAAAGTAAATCGATAGATTGGCTAGTATTTGCATAAATTTCATAAGATAACACTACATAAGTGTTATTTATATTTAAATAAAAATCCTTTGGAAAATGGGCCAACTATAAAGTTTATATGGAAACAAATAGTGCCGGCACATAGCTCGCACTATATCTACGTTTGTAAGTGTGCATAAATGTGCTTGAGCGATTGCTCCCACCGACTTGTGTGACATCATATGCATGAAATGTGCTACAACGGTTGCTCGCACTGATTTTTCTTCTTGTGAAATGCATGAGAGGTGCTGGAGCCTAGCTCGCACTCTGTTTTGACTGTTTTAACTGGTTTTGACTTGATATGTATAAAAAGGTGCTCAAGCAATTGCTCGCACTAGTTTTTATGATTTGACATGCATGAGAGGTGATAGAGCTTAGCTCGCATCCTGTTTTGATATTATATTGCATATAAGCCGTGCTGGAGTGTAACTCGCACGAGATTTGATGTATTTATTCATAAAGTCGTACTCGAGCGTTGCTCGTATGAAGTTTTGATTTACTTGAGCATTCATTCGTGTTGGAGCATTGCTTGCACATGATTTTATATGGATTTATAACTCATTTTAAAGTCGTACTGGAGTGATACTCGTATGCAGATTTTATTGATTTTTATGAAACCGTGCTAGAGCTTCGCTCGTATGAGGTTTTAAGATATCATGAATATGCATGGAGCCATGCAAGAGCTTCACTCGCACAGGGAATTATATGACATGCATATAACAGTGTTAGAGCTTCCTGTAGATTGTGTGTCATAGTGAGATGATATGCTCACACGTGCATACTGTAAGACCTATTGCAGGCACCCCTGACTGAGCTTGGGTTCACGGAGTACGTTGTACCGTGTATGTCACGCGGAGTACGCTGTACCGTGGGGATTGTTTGAGTGGAGTGGCATTAGTCACGAGGCAGCAAGCATTGCCCTCGCAATCTTGATGTTATGCTGTTCTGGCGGGTAGGATCGACCCACCTCCCGTTTCAGGTGTGATACCCCGCACACTAGGTACCGTATTGCCAAGGATCACTAGGATATGGCCATAGTCCTCGATGTTACTGATATAGTTACCTACTTGTCTCACATGATATAACTTGTGGTCTCGATATGTAAGACCCGATTTTATTTAAAACACAAAATGAAAAATGCAAAAGGATTGAAAATGGTATTCCCGAACACGTGCAAGGGCAAAACGGTCAAAAGATCGAAAGTCGGTATAAATTTGAGAAGAAAATTTAATTAAAAATAATGGAATGAGAAATCTTGATCAATAACGAAGAAATAATTAAATTTCGGGTTAAATTGATCAAGATATGAATTTATTTAATATTTTTGAAATTTTTACCTCGAAAAATGATCCCAAAAATAGTGAAAAAATATACCGAAAAGACAAAATCAGACTGAGAAATTCATTGACGAATTAAATGAATTTAATATGAATTTTTGTGATATTTTTGAGATTTTAATATATTTTAAAAAATAAAATAATAATAAAAAATAATTATAAATAAAAAAAGTTAAAAAAAACAGAAAAATCACGAATTGCAATTTTCTGGAGGAAGAAACGAAACAGAAAAGCAAAAAGGGCGAACCGAGGATCCCTCATCGGCGAGCCACCATCCGGCGACCGAAGAGGCCCGTCGCCCACCAGAAAAGGAAGTCGATCACCTTGTGATCATCCAGCCACCGGAGATGGGCCCCACCAGCGTCGACAGGAGCATATCGGCGAATAAATTACAGAAAAGAAGAGAAGAGAAACGACGGCCACCGGCGAGGAGTTGGCTCCGATTGAGGCCAGCTGAGAGGTCCCTAGGTTGAGGTGCGTCGAACGGCGGCTGCGGCACGGTTGGAACCAGCCGGACGGCGTCGGAATGACCAAATGATGCCTGAACCGGTACGATAGGTTCATCGCAGTGATGGTATGCTGAACCGGACCAGACCGATTCAGATATCATGAATATGCATGGAGCCGTGCTAGAGCTTCGCTCGCACAGGGATTTATATTAAATGCATATAGCTGTGTTGGCGCCTCTTATAGACTGTGTGTCATAGTGAGATGATATGCTCACACGTGCATACTGAGACAGAGATGATATGGGTGGATAAGACCTATTGTAGGTACCCCTGACTGAGCTTCGGTTCACGGAGTACGTTGTACCGTGTATGTCACGCGGAGTACGCTGTACCGTGGGGATTGTTAGAGTGGAGTGGCATTAGCCACGAGGCAGCAAGCCTTGCCCTCACAATCCTGGTGTTATGCTGTTCTGGTGGGTAGGACGACCCACCTCCTATTTTAGGTGTGATACCCCACACACTAGGTACTGTGTTGCCAGGGATCACGAGGTTATGGCCATAGTCTTAAGTTGTTACTGATAATCACCTACTTGTCTCACATGATATAACTTTTGGTCTGATAGACCAGGGTAGACCCGAGGGAGGGGTCAGGCCCCCGATTTTATGATTTTATGATATGTGACCCTGAAAGAAGGGTGGTTTTATAATCAAAGTTTTATAATGAATTTTGATGAATTGTTTTATGAGATGATTAACCCAAAAGGGTTATTTTATACTGCATTTTAAATGAAATTATTTAAATGTAGTAGCATGATGAGTTTTCCATGCTTTAATGATAAATTCATGAAAGGATTGTATCTCACGATTTGTTTTATATCGTATGAAATAATGCATGATTTTGATTTAATTCATGCTAAGTATGATTTAATGATGTCACATAAAATAATATTGATACATGATTTGTGCTTAAGATTTTAATGAAAAGAAATGGATTTTAAGGGCATGGCATTATCAGCATGCAGATAGTGGAGCTATCTACTTGTATAATTGCCTTACTGAGCGTGTGGTTTGCTCACCCCCTTATTTTCCCATCTTTTCAAAGCACTCGCAATAGTTATTGAGCGGCTGAGGACTTGCATTCTTGGTATTCGCTACTACCTATCGAGAGACAAGTATACACATTTGTATAGTTTTGTATCTAAATATGTAATGCACAGTACTGTAAACGGATATGATGTCGGGGATATAGAGCTATAAATACCATTATGTATGTATTTAATTAAAGTCAAAGGATAGTAAACTCTGATATGTGAATGTGATTATGGAAACGGAATGGTAAATAGGTGAGAGCTGACTAACATCGAATAATAGCCCAACTGTTTATAGGATGGTCACGATGAGAGAAAGGTAAGAATTAAATAATAAATGAAAAAGTGAGAAATTTACTCTGATTGTTAGGTAATTTAGGTCGTGACACGATAGACCAGGGTAGGACCGAGGGAGGGGTCTGGCTCTCGATTTTATGATTTTTTTTACTATGCTAATATATGTTTTAGAGGATTTTATGATATGTGACCCTGAAAGAAGGGTGGTTTTATAACCGAAGTTTTATATTGAATTTTAATGAATTGTTTTATGAGATGATTGACCCAGAAGGTCTAGTTTATACTACAGTTTTAATGAAATGATTTGAATGCAGTAGCATGATGATGTTTTCCATGCTTTCATTTCAAATTCATGATTTGTCTTGCATGACATGAAAAAATGCATGATCTTGATTTACTTCATGCTAATTATAATTTAAGGATGTCACATAAAATGCTATTGATGCATGAATTACATGATTTCTATATGCACAAATAGTTTTGATAAACTATGTCATGGATATATTCATGATTTTGTGTTGGAGATTTTAATGAAAAGAAATGGATTTTAAGGGCATGGCATTATGAGCATGTGATAGTGGAGCTATCTACTTAATTGCATAATTGCCTTACTAAGCGTGTGGTTTACTCACCTCCCTTATTTTCCCATCTTTTCAGAGCACTCGCAATAGTTAGTGAGCGGCTGATGACTTGTATTCTTGGTATCCGCTGCTTCCCATCGAGAGACAGGTATACACATTTGTATAGTTTTGTATCTAAATATGTGATGCACAGTACTGTAAACGTATTTGATGTCGGGGATGTAAGTTATGTATACCATTGTATATGAATTTAGTAAAGTCAAAGGATAGTAAATCCTGATATATGAATGTGATTATGGAAATGGAATGGTAAATAGGTGAGAGGTGACTGACACCGAATCATAGCCTAACTGTTTGTAGGATGGTCAAGATGAGAGAAATGTAAGAATTAAATAATAAATGAAAAAGAGAAAAATTTACTTTGATTTTTAGGTAATTTGGGTATGACAACCAGATCTCTCAGTCCAAATTCGCACCAACCATGTCTACGGAACTACATATAACCACATATTTGGGTCAATTTAATTATATTTATCAGTATGTCACACTTACTGATCAAATTTAAAGTACTGGGCCCGTTTTACTTTATTGGGTCCGATTGCACCTTAATGGGCCCCGACCCATTTTCAGCCCATTTCTACTTTTAAATCCCTTCTTCGGGTTTATTGGGCTCATTTGGATTACCAATAATCATCGGGCTTCGTTCCAAACTCATTGGATAGCCCGTATACTATTTACGATAATTACTTTAAAATTCCGAATAAAATTCCTTTTATGCATAATTAATCCGTAAAACTCGTAAAATAATCTTAACTCTGCATTAAGGACTCTAATTGTCGTAATTAAAATGTACTTACCCAATGTTATGCGGGGTACGAAAATCGAAGCTCAATCGGCTCTCGTTCGGGCTTTGTCGTACAACTGCACAATTAAGTAAATCCGGGTTATTTTCCATTAAATATAATATTAAATAAATTTTTGAAATTTAATCATAGGTTAATCTCGACCCTCGGTCAACTTACCCGAATCTCGAGTTGTCCCCAGTAATTTTTCTTTCCTTTTCCCATTTTTCTTTCTTTTCTTTTCTTTTTGTTTCCTTCCCTTCCCTTTTTCATTCCTTTTCCTTCCTTTTCCTTTCAGCCAAACGATGTCGTTTCTGGGTCTTTGCCGTCGCTGGCGGTTCTGGCGGATTCGTTGGTTGCTACCGGTCTCAAAAGGACCACCTCCTCCTCCCGATCACGCCGGTGCCCACCATTCGAGCCCAGCTGCCGTGGATCGCCGAGAAACAGGCCGTTTTCCTCGAAGTTCTCTCTTCCTCTGTTCGCCGGTTTTCGATGTCTACACAGCGCGTCTCCGGTGCCATGGAGTTCGCTGGCCTCTCCTCTTCCTCCTCTGGTCTTCGTTTGAGTTGTCAATCGCCGGTGGCCGTGGATCGCTTGGTCACGCGCGGGTCTCAATTTTTCGATTTTCAGCTCTTTTGTTTTTCTCTCTCCCCGACCAATTTTCAATTTCTTCATTCTTTTTTATTATTATTATTATTATTATTATTATTTATAATTTAGTTTATTATTATTATATTCATGAAAATAATAAAAAAATATTCTAAAATATCTATAAATTCATTATTTTATAAATAATTAATTTATTTAATTTATTCTAATTTATTTATTTTATTTTAACCCTTTTTCGGTATATTTTCTCCGTATTTTCGGGATATTGTCCAGAGTGAATTTTCGGTAATTCTAAATAATTTCGAATCTTGATCAATTGGACTCAAAATTTGATAATTTCCTCATTATTGATCAAGATGTCCTATATCCTTATTTTTAATTAATATTTTCTTATCGAATTTATACTGGATTTCGGTCTTTTGATCGTTTTACCCTTGCAATTGTTTCGGAACCAATTTAACCTGACTTTCCATCATACACTCACTATCTTTTCTTATTTTAAATTCATATTTTTTGTCAACTTAATTTTGATCCCTTTCGTTTGGCTTATGGTAATCACGACCCTTATTTGGCTACTTCATACATTCACCGATATTTCGTTTTATTCTATTTCTAAATTTAATTCAGTCAAAACTCTTCTTATGATTCAATCAATATGTGGAAGTGTACATCACATGAATCATAAGGAATGCATCAACAAGAAATAAAAAGTGGGTCTTACATAATCTCCCCCACTAAAAGAATTTAGTCCTCCAAATTGGAACCAAATCAGTCTCTGAACAACTCTGAGTACTTCTCTTTCATCAAACTCTCTAACTCCCAAGTCGCTTCCTCCGGAGTGTGATACTGCCATAGTACATTCACCAGACGAATCGTCTTCGATCTCAATACCTTCTCCTTCCTATCCACAATATGGATTGGTCTCTCAACATAAGACATACTCTCACTGAGCTCCAATGGCTCGTATTTGATCACATGTGACGGATCTGGCTGATAAATCCGAAGTATGGAGACTTGGAAGACGTTATGGACATTTGCTAGCTCTAGTGGCAATGATAGCCTGTAAGCTCGATCTCCCACTCTCTCGAGTATCTCAAAAGGTCCTATGAAGCGAGGGCTCAGCTTCCCTCTCTTTTCGAATCTCGTAATACCCTTGGAAGGAGAAACTTTCAAGAATACTGACTGCCCTGCTATAAACTCCAACGGTCTACGTCTCTTGTCAGCATAATTCTTCTGTCGACTCTTAGCTGTCCTCAACCTCTCACAAATCAATTGGACATCCTCAGAGGCTTGACGTATCAAATCGGGGGCGAATATCTACCTGTCACCAACCTCCTTCCATCCTACAGGAGAACGACATCTACGACCATACAAGGCCTCATATGGTGACATCCCGATACTCAAATGATAAGTGTTATTATAGGCGAACTTCGCGAGTGGTAGGTGATCATCCCAAGAGATTCTAAAATCAAGTACATAAGCTCTCAACATATCCTCGAGGGTCTTTATAGTCCTCTCTGACTGCCCATCTGTCTGAGGATGGAAAGCTGTACTGAATCTCAACTGTGTCCCCATAGCTTCCTGAAAGTGTTCCCAGAAATGGGAAGTGAAGCGGGAATCCCTGTCCGACACAATACTCACTGGGACATCGTGCAGTCTCACAATCTCGCGTACATATAGCTCCACCAATCTACTCAGAGTATCGATGACTCTCATAGCTAGGAAATGTGCCGACTTCGTCAATCTGTCAACTATCACACATATGGCATCATTCCCTCTACAAGTCCTCGGTAAACCCATCACAAAGTCCATGGTGACATGCTCCCACTTCCAAGTCGATATAGGCAGAGGCTGCAATAACCCTGCAGGCTTCTGATGCTCTACCTTCACCTGCTGAAAGATGAGACATCTCACAACAAACTCTGCTATGTCTGTCTTCATTCCCGACCACCAGTATACCTTCCGAAGATTCTGATACATCTTTGTACTACCCGAATGCAAGGTATATCGTGACGAATGAGCCTCTGTCCAGATCAACCTCCTGATCTCAGGATCCTCGAGAACACATATCCTCTCTCGAAACCTCAGTAATCCATCCGAACTCAACTCAAACTCTGTCTTAATACCCCTCTGCATCTGCCTGACTATCTCAATACACTGCTGATCATCACGTTGAGCCTGTCGGATCAGATCCATCAAATTCGGCTCTAATCGCAGGCTAGTAATCATATACCCACATCAGCATCAGGTGAGGTCACATCCAAACTGAGGCTCGCAAACTACTCTAACAACTCGTGTTCTCGTACCATCATATACGAAACCAACCCGAGATACTTCCTGCTCAATGCATCAGCCACTACATTAGTCTTACCCGGGTGGTATAGAAGCTCACAATCGTAATCTTTCAGAAGCTCAAGCCACCTTCTCTGTTTCATGTTCAATTCTTTTTGCGAGAACAGATACTTGAGGCTTTTGTGATCGGTAAATATCTGAAATTTCTCACCATACAGATAGTGGCGCCATATCTTCAATGCAAACACTACGGCCGCCAACTCTAAGTCATGGGTCGGGTAGTTTGTCTCATGATCCTTCAGCTGCTTGGATCTATAAGCGACTACCTTCCTCTTCTGCATCAATACACAACCTAGTCCTTGGTAAGAAGCATCTGTGTAAACAGAAAAACCTCCTGAGTTGGTAGAAATGGTAAGAATTGGAGTAGTGGTCAATCGATACTTCAGCTCCTGAAAACTCTGCTCACATCTGTCATCCCACTCAAATCCAACGGTCTTTCGAGTGAGACGTGTCAACGGAGCAGCCAACCTCGAAAACCCCTCCACAAACCGTCTATAATAAACAGCTAATCCCAGAAAGCTCCCGATCTCAGTAACTGTCTGAGGCCTCTGCCACTGAACTACTGCCTTAATCTTGGATGGGTCTACTGATACATCATCCCTCGACACAATATGTCCCAAAAAGGAGATCTGCTCAAGCCAAAAGTCACACTTACTGAGTTTAGCATACAACTGCTTCTCACGGAGGGTCTGTAATACAATCCTCAGGTGCTGCACATGCTCCTCTCTGGTGCTGGGTGGGTCTTCACATTAAAACTCGAATTTTTAGGTAAAGGCCATTCCAGCAGTGAAGGCCCACTCGGTACCAAAGGCCCACTAGCCTCCATAGGTAACACCCATCATTGATGGGCCCCCTAGGTTGATTAGCGCAGTGGCTACTGAGCGCAACACCTACTGGCGCCCCACACATCCACATATTGTCCACTTTTGGGCCGAAGCCCATCACGGTTTTGCTCACAGCTAGGGGGCAAGCCCATCTCTAGCCTAGATGCGTCCCCAGAGATTCGAACCAGTGACAACACCCTTAGTTCGTCTCTGCTGGTACCATTGAACTCGTGGTATCAACAAAGTGTAAAAACTAGGACATGGTCCTGAGTTCGAGCACTCTAGGACACGTCATATTGGTGATGGGCTTGCCCTCCCATGTTGAACAAAACCTTGAGTGGGCCGAGGCTTTTAAAGAGGACAATACGGGTTTATGGTGTTGCGCTCAGTAGCCATTGAGCTAGTCGACCCAAGGGGACCCAAGAGGGGTTGTTGCCTGTGAAGGCTAGTGGGCCTTTGGTGCTGGGTGGGTCTTCATAATAAAAACACGCGTTTTATTGTTAAGACCCACCCAGCACCAAAGGCCCACTAGCCTCCACAGGCAACGACCCCTCTTCGGTCCCTTGGGCCGACTAGCGCAGTGGCTACTGGGCGCAAGACCAATAATCCGTATTATTCTCCTTGTAGGCCTCAGCCCACTCAAGGTTTTGTTCAACATAGGAGGGCAAGCCCATCACCAATATAATGCGTCCCAGAGTTCTCAAACTCATGACCATGTCCTAGTCTTTGTACTCTGTTGATACCACTGAGCCATCAACAGAGTGTAAAGACTAGGACATGGTCCTGAGTTCGAGCACTTTGGGATGCATCATATTAGTGATGGGCTTGCCTTCCCATGTTGAACAAAGCCTTGAGTGGGTCGAGGCCTGCAAAGAGGACAATACGGATTATTGGTGTTGCGCCCAGTAGCCACTGCGCTAGTCGGCCCAGGGGGACCCAAGAGGGGTTGTTGCTTGTGGAGGCTAGTGGGTATTTAGTGTTGGGTAGGTCTTCACATCGGGTGCGTTTCATGCATAAATATACCACTTACGATTGGGCTGTGAGCCGATGTAATTACTAATTCCATACATTTATAGGGAAATAACTGAAACTTAAATGCACACACTCCTAGGCATGTGTGTAGATATACAAAATTGATTTTATATTTATAATATCTTTACATAACATCCCCATACAAATATTATATATATATATATATATTTTGTATGACTGTGCGATACAAAAATAATAGATACAAAATGCTTTTGTATATACAATTTCTTATACCTTAGCAACTGGTGTAAGCTGACCAACACTAAACGGATTTGGAGACCAGCATACTTTTCTATCTCTCAGTATCTACAGGGGAAAATAGTGGGGTGAGCAAACCATAGCTCAATAAGGAAAAGGGTGCTAACAGGTAAATACCGCACTATCTACGTAGCCCATGCATGATTAATAAAATCATCTTTCGTTATAGATGAAAATATCATTATAAAAATGCATTAATACATTCCTCTCTCTTAGGCATTTTCATAAAGACCAATGCTCAATATTCCATTTAAAAACATATCATAAGACAGTGCTATCACAACACAAGAATTTAAATTAAGATATTTACCAAATCATATTATTTCTTTTCTTTACACAAACCATTACTTTTCATCAAATTTCTCTTATCTTTGAGACAAGTAGGAAATTTTAGGCAAACAAATATCCACGACGTAAGGCCATAGTCAGTGATCCCAGGCTTCACTAATTTGGTGTGCTCAGGGCATCACTTGCCTGAAGGAGGATGGCTCAGTCCTACCCTTCAGCTCATCTCAATCATCATCATCATCATCTTCCTCATCATATCACATATACTCACGGTACAACGTACTCCATGTGTCATCTACGCGATACTCGTACCCACGTGCACATAGCACGGTACATAGTATTCCCCAGACAACTACACGGTACAACGTATGCCCGTGGACCTAGCCCATCCACCTTAAAACAACAAACTCATCATCCTAACCCATGTCTCATATACCAAGCGAGCAAAATCAGTGGGACACACAGTCTCCGCAAGGCTCCAACGTGGTATCTCTTAGTACGAGCAACTGCTTCTAGCACTGTATCATCTCAAAATCATCATGCGAGCTAGGCTCTGGCATATTATCATCTTTATAAAACCATGTACGAGCTATGCTCCAGCACGGTTTATCAAATCATGAAAACATATGCGAATAAAATCTCCAGCATAGTCAAAATCATCCAAAAACATGGGTGAGCTAAGGCTCCAACACCTTTTCATATTTTGAATCGGATAAATGGCTATTTTCTCTAAATAAGAAAACTCAAATCGTATTTATTGATGTAGCATGCCGATCCATGCAAAACATGTAAATCTAGCTAACCTATCCTTCATCATCCCTCAGTCATAATAACAACATATAGTTGTAAAAAAATTTAAAAACATGCATGTCGTGCTATTTTCCTTACCGCGTCCCATTTTCACAATTTATTCCATAATACATTTCATACTTTCATATAATTTCATGGCTCAATAGCTAAACATAATATCACTAGCAGCATAACTACTAAAATCGCTACAAAAATACGTACGAATATCTCTATCGTTAACATACAATCCCTTACCTCGAATCGCTCTTGTATCTCCTTCGTCTCGTTTGCTCCGTTCACGATCCGGGTTAATCGTGTTCTAACGTATTCCAATCTACACGTGTAAATCATTAAGTTTTTTCCCTTTTTCTTTTCCTAAATATTCATATTGTCATTTTCTTATCTATTCATATTCCTCAAGCCTTTTTATCATATTTCACCTTGATATTTCTTTGTATATCCATCTAAAATCATTTACTCAACACCATCAATATCATAGTATTTGAAGGTCATCACAATAGCAAACTCAATCTATCTGTTTTCTAGATATATTTTAGATCAAATGAGTTCTACATATCTTAGCCATATTCTACTAACACAGTATGAATCCATCAACTCCTAAAATCACTTAAAACATCATCCTCGGAGTCGAGGGTTTTGAAGACTTACCAAGCTTGCCCCTTTCTCTAGACCAAACTTGGGGGATGCTTAACTCTTTTCCTTGAGCAATCCAAATTTTAGATTTTTGGATATATTATTCTCCTCACTACTAGGAACAATTTGCCTCTTTAAACTTCAGCCAAATCTGCTGGGAATGTAGTGTTTTCTAGAGTGAGAAAGCTTGGTTTTATGTGAAAATGGTGAGTGTTAGAGTGTTTAGGTAATAGGGAAATGTGTTCCAGTCCAAGAGCCATGTTTCTCATATAGACAGAGCCTAGAAGATCGATCTGGTGCTTGGTGGAGATCCATCTGCTAGTGGTTCAACTACCCCAACCCCTCAGATTACCTGCTACAAGATCGATCTAGTAGTAAAGGAAGATCGATCTGTTCCAACCCGAGACATTTGAAGATCGATCTATTCATTATGAGAGATCGATTTCTTCCAGACAGAGGCTTAAGGAGATCGATCTGCTCTTCCCCTGCATGCAGTTTTCTATAGATTCCCAATGTTGTCACGACCCAAATTACCTAAAAATCCCTACAAATTTTTCATTTTTTCATTTCCTTACCCGTCGTGAACAGTTATACTACTAAACAGTTGGGCTATGATTCGGTGTTAGTACCTCTCACCTATTTACCATTCCATTTTCATATTTCATTTACATATCAATTTATTTGAACTAAATACATCCCCAATTTTACATTCATATACAATACTGTGCATCTATATGTTCAGATACAAAATTATACAAATGTGTATACCTGGCCTTGATAAGAAGCAGCGGATAATTGAGATGCGAGACTATTGTCGCTCTTTTCTACTGAATGTACCCTGTGGGGTGGAAAATGAAAGGGTGAACGAAACGTGCTCAGTAAGGCAATAATGTAAGCAGGTAGATAACTATACTATCTAAGTGCTGATAATGTCATGATATAAAATCCTTTATATTTTGAGCATGAGGAATGACTAAAACGATGCCACATGTATGTATATATCATATAAGAGCAATCATGAAATCGACATATAAATCAAACATGGAAAAATCATTATGTATGACATCTCATGCTCGTCACATTAAAAACTTATTAGTTTCATCATATACTCTTTACTTTAAAACTTATTCATTTAATCACAAAACTCATCACTTTAAAACTCATTTGTTTCATCATAAAACAACTTCATCAAGGTCAAACCCATCTCTTGGGAATACCTTGATTCATTAAATCACATCTCTTTTAAAAACATAAATCGGGACTACCCCTCCATCGGGTTTGTCCTGATCTATCCAGACCGTATGATATCATGTGAGGCATGTAGGTTACTGTATGCAAAATCGAGGACTATGGCCATACTATGTCCCTGTGATCCTAGGCTACACGGATCCCGGTATGCGGGGTATCACAAATGCAACGGGAGGTGGGGTCAAGTCCTACCCGCCAGAATATCAAGTAACATCATAGAGTCATCATGACAGCACGGTACAGAGTACTCCGTGTGACATACACGATACATCGTACTCCGTGGACCCTATCATAGTCTGAGGGTGCCTGCCGTTGGTCTTATCCACCCCAATACTATGTCGATAACCAACCCATATCTCAAAGTATACGTGCGAGCATCTCAACTCTCTATGACACACAGTCTACAGGAGGCTTCCGCACGACTATATGCATGTCAACTCACGTCTAGTGCGAGCGAAGCTCCAGCACCCCGCTATGCATATCATGATATCTAAAATTTCGTGCGAGCGAAGCTCCAGCACGGTTTTGTGCACACACAAATTCCTCGTATGAGCAATGCTCCAGTACGGCTTTTCATGAGAAATAAATCAGTAAACTTGAGTGCGAGAAAGACTCTAGTACTCTTTTTACTTGTATAAATACGATATGTGGCTAAATCTTGACAAAACATCTTTTAAAATAGTAACCGGTACAAACCGATACCCTTTCGTATATTTCACGAAATCAATAGCCAACCTATGTGCATATTTGCTTAAATCAAAGCAATATAATCATATAAAACATTAAAATCATGATAATCATGCAATTTATCTGCCTTACTACCCTTTTTGTAAATTTTACTCCCAAGGGCAAAATCATCATTTTTCTTTATTCACCTATGCCCCGGTTTTCGCAAAATTATTATTTCGTTTCTAGATAGTTTTAAGAGATTCTAGACCCTGTAAATCCCCTCAAAAATACGTATAGGTATCTCTATATACCTACAAAATTCCCTTACCTTATTTTCCTATCGAGTCTGACCTTTCCACCGATGTCACGTCGCGCAGTCCGATCTGCTCCCCCATCAAATGCCCGAAACTGCGTATAATTATTCCTCAGGTCAGATATCATACAATTTAATTGTATTTCCCATTTTCTGGGCTTAATTTAAATCATTGGGCCCATTTATCCCTATTGGGCCCGATTGCACCTTAATGGGCCTTAATCAGCCTTAAGCCCATTTTTCACTTAATTTTCACATTATCGAGGCCTATTGGGCTCATTGGGCCCACTAACAATTCCTCGTGCCTCATTCTAACTCTCAAATAGCTAAATTTATTATTTACGACAATTTATCTAAATTTCCAAAATCTAATTCAATTTATGCGGAATTTAAATTCATATCACGCATAACGATGTAAATTGTCGTAAATAAGGGTCACTTACCCGAGATTCCATGATAGTACGAAATTTGAGGTTGTCTCGTGCTCTCGGTCGATGCCAATCGTTGAGCTACACAATTAAATATATTTTCGGGTAAACTTTCAGTCGATTATTTATCAAATTAAATATTTCAAAATTTAAATCGGTCAATTCGACCGCTTACCGACTTACCCGAAGCTCGATTGCATCACTGAAATTTTTTCCAATTTTTTCTTTTTTTCTTTTTCCCTTTTTCTCCTTTTTTTCCTCTCTTTCTTGGCTGAACCGGTTCAGTCCTGTTCAAACCAGTTCTGGCCTCAGCTTCGGTCAAGGTAGCCGAAAGGTCGGCGGTCCGGCTCTTCTCCCTCGGCCGTCGGAACCCATTTCTTCCCTAGGCCGTCGCCGACGATTCCCGCCGTTTCGTTGGCTGCTACTGGTGCAGAAAAAACCAGCGTCGCCTGGGCTTTCAGAATCGGGCCTTAGTTCCTCCCGAATCGTCGCCGTTCGCCGCCGGTGACCATTTTTTTCCCGCGGCCTTCTCCTCCGTTTTTCGGCGTTCTCCGGCGTCCTTGGCACGCGTCACCGGTGGCAGACGATTCACCTGGCGTCGGGCTTCCTTTGTCGACCCTCGCCTGGGTCCCTGGCCGCCGGTGGTCACACCGGCCTTCCTCGGTTGCTCGGCTTCGTTTCCTTCATTTTCCTTTCGCGTTTTCGTTTCTGTTTCACTTCTTCTTTTTTTTTTGTAAATTTATTTATTTATATTTATAATTTATTTTAATATTATTTAATTGATTAAATTAGTCTAAAATATTCAAAATATCTTAAAAAAATTATATTTTATTCATTTAGTCTATAAATAAATTTCTCGGTATTATTTCGGCTTCCCGGTATAATTTTCGATTATTTTTCTGGATTGTTTTTCGCAGCAAAAATTTCGGTTAATTTTAAAAATTAATATTTTAATCAATTTTAACCCAAAACATATGTAATTCTTCGTTATTGATCGAACTTCCTCAATCCATTATTTTTAATAATTATTTCTTGTTAAATTATACCGACTTTTGATCTTTTGACCGTTTTGCCCTTGTACGTGTTCGGGATTAATTCAGTCAAACTTTCCTTCACGAACACTCATTCATTTTATGATTTGAATCCTTATTTTCAGTCCGAATCCCATTCCTTTAAATTTGTGAACATGTTTCTACCTCATAAAATTTACGATTTTATTTCGTGTCTTACAAATGTATAACTCGTCCTTATTCACCTAATACCTTATTTTACATTCCGTATAATTCATAGGCAATAAAACTTGTGCACACAACTTGAAATCATGGATTGTACAATAAATTTCATAATCCCTACATGCTTTATTTTCTATACACCTGTAACAAAGTGCATATACATCATAGCTTCATAAGAAACACGTGTAAAACTATGGGAATTACATTTCTCCCCTCTTTAGAAAATTTGGTCCTCCAAATTGAGTCAAGTTTATTCCTAAAAAAGTAGGGGATATTTCTCCTTCATCAGGTCCTCTAGCTCCTAGGTGGCTTCCTCTGATGTATGATGCTGCCACAGGACCTTAACCAATGAAATCGACTTGTTCCGCAACACCTTCTCTTTTCTATCCAATATGGATCGATTTCTCTATATATGACATATCCCCTTAAGCTCCAATGGCTCATAACTAATTACATGTGCCGGATCCGAATGGTACTTTCGAAGCATGGAAACATGAATGACATTGTGGACCTCTGCTAGCTCAGGTGGTAAGGCTAGCCTATATGCTCTATCTCCCACTCTATCCAAAATTTCGAAGGGACCGATGTAACGAGGACTTAGTTTTCCCTTCTTCCCAAACCTCGTTATTCCCTTAGAAGGAGATACTTTCAAAAATACAGACTCACCCACCACGAACTCAAGTGGCATCCATCTTCTGTTAACATAACTCTTTTATCGACTCTGAGCTGTTCGCAACACATATTATCTGAACATCCTCTAAGGCTTGTCTAACCAAATCTGGAGCAAGCAACTATCTGTCACCAAACTCTTCCCAACCAATAGGTGATCGACATCTACGACCATATAGTGCCTCATAGGGGGCCATACCAATAATTAAGTGATAAATGTTGTTGTAGGCGAACTCAATCAGTGGCAAGTGATCGTCCTATGAGCCTCTAAAATCTAGCACACACTCTCTCAACATATCCTCTAGGGTCTGTATAGTCCTCTCTAACTGACCATCTGTCTAAAGATTGAAAGTGGTGTTAAAGCTCAATTGGGTCCCTATCGCTTCCTGAAAATGTTCCCAAAAGTGGGAAGTGAAGTGGACATCTCTAACAGAAACAACACTTACTGGGACTCCATGCAATCCACTATTTCCCGAACATACAAGTTAATCAATGCACTCAGAGTATTTGTAGATCTCATAGCTAAAAAGTGTGTCGATTTTGTTAACCGATCTACTATAACCCAAATAGCATCATGGTTCTTACGGGTTCTCGGTAATCCTATCACAAAATCCTTGGTGACATGTTCCCACTTCCATGTCGGTATCAGTAGAGGTCGCAATAATCCTCCAGGTTTATGATGCTCTACCTTAACCTGCTGACAGATGAGACATCTAGTAACATACTCAACTATATCACTTTTCATTCCAGACCACCAATTTATCTTTCGAAGATTTTGATACATTTTACTGCTCCTTGGGTGTACTATGTATCTTGATCAGTGAGCCTCTGATAAAATAAACTTTCTAAGCTTTGAATCCTTAGGGACACATAATCTATTTCTGAACCTTAGTATTCCATCTGAACTCAATACAAAATTAGTACCCTTACCTTTTCGAATTTGGCTAATCACTTCAATACAGCATTGATCATTCTATAGAGCTTGCCAGATTCTCTCAATCAACTTCGATTGTAACCTCAAGCTGGTTATAATCCCATGACTGCCTGTGACAGCCCAAAAGCGCAAAAAATAGGGCAAATTTAAAATTTTTCTGAAAACAAAACTACTAACTTTGGGTGTATTCCTATGCAGCGTCCATAAATCGCTATCGTTTATACACAAACATTATCCGCAAGGTCATATAACATAATGAAATCAAATACTTAATATCCCAAAAACAATCAACCTATAAGTCTCAACTCATTTCTTTCGTATCAATCTAATTACATCCCAAAATACTTATCGCAAATGTCTGTATTACATCATTGTCTGGATACAAAATCAACTGAATTATACCTTATGGTGTACAAGGGATAGCCTAGGGAGATCTTGTCCACTAGCCTATATCACGTACGCGGCATGCTCTATCTCGCTCACTTCAAGTAATCTGGAGGGGGCATGAAAAAGGGTGAGCTCTCAAAACGCTCAGTAAAGAGGATAACAGAAGTTATAAAAATCATCATCACAAGCACAATATGATGGAAATATTTGAGCATGCAGATCATTATTGAAAGAACGGTAGAAAAAAATGGCATCAGCATACTTCATGTGATAAAAATCATAAATCACATTACATCAAATCTCAATGCATAATATAAATCACAATTGTAAAATCACATCATCATCAAATAAATCGAGATTAGGCATTTATAAAAACTCATATGAAATCAACATCATAGGTACATCACATCAATTGAATTCGTCCCCTAGGTGGACATCCCCAATCGAGGGATTTCATCGACAATAATACACATGGCCATGATTCGTTGTAGACTTGATCAGAGTCGTATAGCCGTCAGTTTACATGCTATCAAAGCACAGCCCGGTCTTACAAGCTATCAAAGCACACCCGATCTTACATGCTATCAAAACAAGACCACCCATCGCTACCGTAGTGGGGTCATCTCACATTACCAAAACGGAGGCGTCGATCTTACATGTTACTAGAGCACGACCCGACCTTACATCGTACCAGAGCAAAGCCCGATGTGCATCTCATGACAAGCCATAGTCTCAGTAAAAATAGTTTTGCCTTCACGTAGAGCTCTTAGTGGTTATCACAAAACCCATTTCGGTTATAACACATTGTATTCACATTTACACAAAACTCATCAAAATTGAGCTTAAACCGGTAAAACACTAACACATTCCTCAAAATATCAATTCATTTCATTTCTCATAAAATATGCCATTGTTGTGTAAAACTCGTTTTACCTTCACGTAGAGCTCATGGTGGTTATCACAAAACCCATTTTGGTTATAAACCATATGTATTCACAATTACACAAATCTCATCAAAATCGAGCTCAAACCGGTAAAACACTCACACATTCATCAAAACATCAATTCATCTCATTCATCATAAACATGCTCATTTCATTAAACCTTTTTCATGCTATTAAAACATTTTCATTCATTCGAAAACTCACAAGCACAAATGGTTTATTTCCCTTCCCTCCTGCACCTTCAGCGGTACACTATTCTCTCAGACTAACCTTATTTCCCATGTCGGAGTCTCGAGCTGTCCAAACATCATTAAGTCATCAAATTGAAAGTATTCATCATTCTCATTTCTCTTTTCACCTCATTTATACTGATACCTATACTATATCCAAGTTATCATTCTTAAATACCTACATTGTCTTAAAACTTATCATACACTTCTATCATCACTTTAGCTAGTTCATAATCATCACAAGATATCCACATTTCATTTCCCTACTATACTCATTGGCTATTTCCTCATGACCTAGATATTTCCAACCGATATACCTATATATATACACATATATCCATTTACCAACATATATAAAATGGTAATGCTTAAGAAAATAAGGATCTTGTGAGCTCACCTACCTTGTCTCCTCTTGACTAAACTTGTAGAGTGCTTGTCCTTGCCTTTGTTCAACCCAATCCTTGATTTTCTAGTATGTTGTTCTCCTTACCAAGAGGAACAACTTTGTCTCTTACCCCTTTGTCTAATTTTATCTAGAATAGGGTGAATCGTAGAGAGCGAAAGCTTGGTTTGGGTGAAAATGGTGAAGATTGAGGTTTTAGAGGTGAAAGGGCTCGATTTCCAGGCGAAAATCCCATGGTCCTTATATAGACAGGGCTTATGAGATTGATCTGGCCTTGATGGGGATCGATCTCTGCTTCATTTCAACTACTCCATCTGCTCTATTAATAACTACAAGATCGATCTGGTTGAGGGTGAAGATCGATATGTTCTTCTAAGTGGAGATCGATCTGGCATTGAATTAGGGATCGATCTCTTCCAGCCCGAGAGTTAAGGAGATCGATCTACCCTTGTGACAAGATCGATCCTTGTTAGGCAGAGGCATTAGGAGATCGATCTTCTTCCTTGTGAGATCGATTTGTCTGTCTGCTTCTGTACGTTTTCTGCATTCTGGAGCTATGAGGTCGATCTCTCATCCTTGGAGATCGATCTGGCCTTCACAGATTCTACTGCTGCTGCATCAATTGTAGGAAACTCAATGCAAAACTCACCATAATCTACTCCATAGGCCATATTTCAATCCATGCACATTTAAGACTTAAAAACATCATCTCCTTATACTTCATTAAATTCAAAACTTGCGTGTACATCAACATATCATAATACATTCACCAGATTACAATTCTCACTTAGCAAAACTCATAAAATTTACAGTTCTCACATCCTCCCCACCTTAAGAGAATTTGGTCCTCTAAATTTAACTCGACCCATTAAATAGTTGAGGATACTTCTCCTTCATAAGGCTCTCTAGTTCCCAAGTTGCTTCTCCCACTGAGTGGTGCTTCCAGAGAACTTTAACCAATAGAATCCTTTTCATGCGAAGTACCTTTTCCTTTTTGCCAAGTATTCAGATGGGTTCTTTCACATAACTTATATCCCCTTGAATATCCAATGCTTCATACTCAATGACATTGGTGGGATCCAGATTATATTTCCCCAACATGGATACGTGAAAGACATTGTGTATCCTGGAGAACTGCGAAGGTAAGGCCAACCGATAAGCAATGTCTCCTACTCTCTCCAAAATCTCAAACGGTCCTATATATCGAGGACTAAATTTCACTTTCTTCCTGTAGCGCATGATACCCTTACTTGGAGATACTTTAAGAAACACAAAATCTCCAGTTTGAAACTCAAGTGGCTGTCTACACATATTCGCGTAACTCTTCTGTCGACTCTAAGCAGCCCGTAATCTATCACAAATGTTCTTCACATTTTGAACTGTCTGTTCAACTAGTTCAGGAGCAATGACTTTCCTATCACCCACTTCTTCCCATGCAATAGGGGATCTACACCTCCTACCATACAGAGCCTCACAAGGTGTGATACGAGCTAAACGTATTTCCCGCAAGTGCACGGGTCGTACAAGTAATAATGGTATTTGAGTCCCGGATTATCGTCCCACAGAGAAGTTGATCAGCCTAATTAACTACCAGTTAATCTTACCCTAAGTATATTCTAGCAAATTATGAATTTTAAGGGAGTGATCTACATGCTAACAATACTGAAAATAATAAAAACTATAAAATAAAGAAAATAAAATCGAGCTAAAATTTTCTTACAGAGTTCTGGGTAATTAAAAGCAACATCCTACAAAAGATAATTAAAACAGTTAAAATTAATTAACGCACTTAAACTAAAATGCAAATATGAAAATAAAAGACAAAATTAATTACACTAAAATTAAACCATCCTAAAAATAAAATATGCATGTAATTAAACTAACTAATAAAACTTGCAAATTAAACTAACCTGCAATCTAATAAAATAAAACTTCAATTAACCTAAAGAAATTCTTAAATCTAACTAAGAAATTAATGACCTAAAAATTAATCCTAATTTAAATCTAACTCTATCTAATTACTAATAATAAAATAAAATCTAAATAATGCATGAAAACTAATATTTTTTGGATTTTTAAATTTAAAATGAAAACTAAATTAAAAATGCATGAAACGAGTTTAATCTAAATTAATTCTAAATGTAACTCATAAATTCTACACTAAAATTTTAACTAATAAGCAAAGAACAACTAACTAATATGCAAATTAAACTTAAAACTATTTTTACCTACACTACAAGTAAAAATAAGAAGCATAGAAATAATTAGCAATAATATAAACATGAAAAACAAATTATGAAGAGTAAATGAGAATTGCCAAACATGGCCTTGGCCAATAAGCACAAATTGCCAACTGCCCCGACTATGCACTGCACTCGGCTCCATTCCCTGCATAACTCAAACTGCTTGTCCTGCTCCAGATTTCTGCCCATGCCACTGGCACCACTAGCTGCTCTATATCTCCAGCAGCTGAGGCTATCAACCAGCACTGTTCTACCTTCACGCCAGCTTCAATCGAACTCTGCACTGCCAACATCTTCTTCAGCAGCACAGATCTATGCTAAGCCATATCTCTGCATCAGCTATGCTCCTACAGTCCACACAATGCTTAGTTGAATCCAACCGACTGCCGCCTCACCGAGCACATAAGGGGATGTCAGCAAATGTAGTCATAACAACGAACCTAGAGGCAGAGATGAAACAACTAGAAATGCAGAACACGATTTAATGTGAAAAAAACGTAGGCATCAAAATATGCATACACATTGCTAAATGAAACTGAATTAACAGAAGTATAAAAAAAGGACTTTAAAAGCATAAACAAAAGAAAAGAAATAGGAAATGGATTGTCCCTTCACCCAGCACACAACATCACACTATCCTGATCGATCAACACTACAGAAAAAGGACATGGATCGTTATACAACAGCTAACACGACCCGTCCAACCTCCAGAAGCAAAGCAGCTGTAGTGAGTGGGAACAATGAAGAACCTACTTTACCTCAGCCCATGCTACCCACTACTACATATAAAAGATTAATGTAAAATAACAGAAAAAAAAAAACAAAAGAGAATGAACAGTATAATAATCATAAAACAGAGCTGAACAGAGGAAAGCTTTATAGCTACTGCACACTATTATGTTCCATCTACACCGATCGGCAGCACTCCCCTCAGCTTCAGAAGTCACGGCCCCCTCACGGGTCAGCTGCTGTTCGTGCAATAGATAACACCACTGCTTCAACCGTCGATCATCCATCATCGTTCCACTTTGCAAATGGTGTGGGAACAATGGAATGACAGTCATCGAAGAAGCATAGCAACCATCCAGCTCTCAATGAATGAGCAGTGAAAGAGAATAAAAATGAATAGGAATCGGGAATAACTAAAAAGAAACAAAATGTTGCATTAAAGAAATAACATGTAATTAAAAGCTAGTAAAATGGAAAATTTGGCAAACCGAGAGCAACAAAGGAAAAATCTAAGCTTTTCATGAAAATGGAATTTAACATGAACAGTAACTATGGAAAAACAAAATCCAGGTTAAAGCTATTTGGAAAAACTTCTAAAAAAACAAGGGAAAATAAAATTAAAGCTCTTCTACCTACACTACCTTCTACTCTAGACCACTTAGTTTTTTCAATTGCTATCATGTCTTATTTATACACACACTTAGGGGTACAATTGTAATTTTTCCATCCTAGATGAGTTGGAATTGTTTGGCCACTTGTTTTCACACCATTGGCTCCTTGAAAAGATATTTCTATGTCATCTGTCTTCTTGTCCAATTGGATGTGCTAGGTGGCATGGCTCGTGTCGTCCGTATGGCCAATCTCGATTTTAGCCCAATTCCAGTCCATTTTCTATCGAAATTTTTCAAATTCATCCGGATTTAATTTATCTATAAACATGAGAATTTTAGTCAAAATGAGGGGATAATTAACAAAATAATTTGGGGATTAAAATAATTAATTAAGAAATTAAGCATAAATAATTCTATTTTTATAGAATTATCATACCCCCAAACTTGAGCTTTTGCTTGTCCTCAAGCAAAACAAAATAATTGTAGGAATGACAAGTACTAAACACAATAATTTCCCCAATATCATCCTCAAATAAAAAGTACAAACTATGATCTGAAAGACTCATAATTACAAGTCCAACATTCAAAATCATTCAATCATAAGTCCTAACCCAAATTGGACTCCTTGTGTGTGTGAAAAATGTCAAAGTCACTTCACAGTACATTATCCAGATCAGATTATGTAAAAACAGTGAATACAAAGTCAATGACATGTGATCATTCCCATACGTTTGCTTTTCGCTTCTCTCTCTACTAATGTAGCCACACTTAATCAAAGATCAATAGGACTTCATTAAGCTTGTAATGAAAGGCTAGGGCTAAGGTATGATAAAGACGATTTAGGTTTAATTACCCCTTAACATGCATTACTTCTAGGATCTTAATGTAAGAGCTCAAATCATTTCCCCTAAACTTATTTATTTCACTAAACTTTTTATTCTATTTTTGTATTTTCTTCTTTCTTCTTTTCTTTTTCTTTTTCTTTAATTTTTTTTCAATACATACTCATTCACTATCATTTAATACCCATATAGCTCACAATATATCCCAATGACTTTTCATGCTTTTGGGGTAAGGGATAGGAACAAAGTATTTAAGCTATGGAAAAATTTTGTCGGAATATTTACAGAGAAAAGCTTATTTGGCCCAGATGGGTGACTAGGGGTAGAATATGTACAAGGATGGCTAGAAAGGTTCAAACGATCCAAAGATGGCCTAAATCATCTCCCTAATTAAGTGTGATCTAATATTTCACCTCGAGATCAGATGAAACAAATTCTAGAATATGATGCACAAAATCAACTGAACAAATGCAATCCTATGTCCACATAAGCTTTCTCTAAATAAATATACAGATTCATGACATGACATGTGCATAAGATGAGGCAATCACAATTAGCATTAAGACAAATTCAAGAATTCAACTTCATGCTTTTCCTATAATCATGCTTCTCAGTTAATCAAAGTCAGACTAAATCATACGGTCATATCATTGGAATATGGAAAAACTACATGTTAAGCACTAAATCATCCCAAAATCAAACAATTAAAGCTCATATTATCGCAAAAATTTTGAAAATTCTTTCTCAGATTTTCGAAAAATTTTTGAAATGTTTTCTAATTTTTCACAAAATTGCTCAAGTGATATCCCCTCCCCCAAACTTATAGTGCACAGCGTCCTGAGTGTACAGATAATATAACAATTTAAGTTTAAGAACAGAGTACTCCTGATAATTCTATGAAAATAGAATTATTTGTGCTTATTTTCTAATTAATTATTTAAATCCCCAATTTATTTTGTTAATTATCCCCTTTATTTAATTTAAATTATGATGTTAGCAGGTAAATTAAATCCGGATGAATTTTGAATATTTCGATAGAAATTGGATCGAAATTGGGCTAAAATCGAGATTAGATCACGCGGACAACACGAGCCTAGCACATCTAATTGGACAAAAAGATAGATGACATGGAAATATTATTTTTCAAGGAGCCAATGGTGTGAAGACAAGTGTCCAAACAATGCCAACTCATCTAGGATGGAAAAATTACAATTTTACCCCTAAGTGTGTGTATAAATAGGAAAGGATGGCAATCGAAAATGTGATGTAATTTTAGGAGTAGGAGTAGTGTAATGTAATGTAATTTAGGAGTAGGAGTAGTGTAATTTTAGGGTATAACATCTTTTAGGTTATTTTCTAAGCTTCCTTTGTTAGGAATTTTCGAATAGCTTTTTCTCAACAATCAATTTTACTGTTCATGGCATTTTCTTAATGTTTTATGAAGTTTTTCATTTTTTTCTTTGCTTGGTTACTTGTAGTTCATTGTATCAAAAGTATTTCCTTTGCATTTGATTCAATGAAAGTTAATGGAAAATGTTTGCCTCTCTTTTTGTCATGCCCCGCTTTCGGGAACCCTTCTATCCATACATTCTCTACTACGGTTGGGCTGTGAGAAGATGCAATTACTAAAAATTTATTTATTTACAGCGGAATATTTAAAACTTAAATTCACACTCCCAGGTGTGTGTGTAAATACACAAAATTAATTGTGTAAATACCAAGTGTTTACATATCATCCCCATAATACTGGTTACAATTCCAAGATATAACTGTGCGATACGATATATTAGATACAAAATACTCGTGTATACAAATCTTATACCTTTGCGGATTGTGGGAGCGGTTCAACACAAAAGACTTAGAGACCACCGCTCTCTTACTTCTCAGTACCTGGAGGGGGAAAAATAGTGGGATGAGCAAACCACGGCTCAGTAAGGAAATGTATGCTAGCAGGTAGATATCGTACTACCTACATAGCCCATGCATGCATAAACCAAACCCATGTTTTCGTTATAAATGGAAATATCATACGAACAATGCATTTAAAATTCATATTTCTCAAGAGCATTTTCGTGTAAATCAAATGTCAAAACTTCCATTTAAAACATGATCATAAATAGTGCCCTCATGGCACGAATGTGAAATCGGAGATTTATTGAAACACAAAAATCTCTTTCGCTTCTCAAATCATTCTCTTTCGCAAATCTCTTTCTTTTTCTGAGATTGTCTCTGTTTCTCGATTCTCTGAGACAGGCATGGAATTTTAGGCAATCAAATATCCACGACTTATGGCCACAGTCAGTGATCCCAGGCCTCACTGATCGGGTGTGCACAGGGTATCACTTCGCCTGAAGGGGGATGGGTCAGTCCTACCCTCCGACTCATCTCAATCCACCTCATCTCCTCGTATACTCACGGTGAAGATACGTCGTGTGTCATCTACGCGATACTTGTACTCACGTGCACCCAGCACGGTACATAGTATACCAACGGGTGACTACACTATTCTACGTACGACCGTGGACCCAAGTCCATACTCCAACTCCGATGGACTTTTTATCCTTAAACCATATCTCATATACCAGGCGAGCAAGCAGCGTGACACACAGTCAACGCAAAGCTCCAGCGCGGTACGATCTATCGTTAAGGCCCAGCCCGTTCAATTGGCCGTCGGCTGGTATCCCCTTGGGTCCCAGACCCCCAGGTTTACCTTAACTCAACAAAATAGGTACGAGCATAGTTCTCGCACTTTCTCAAAACCTCCGTGCGAGTTAATCTCCCGCACGGTACATCAAGGCTTTAAACCGGGTGTGAGCTAACGCTTCTACACCAAATCTCATCTCAAAACTGATAGATGGCTATTTTCTCTTTTTAAAAACTCAAAACACGTTTATTCACATAGCATGCCTTTTCATGCCAAAACATGTAAAATTAGCCAAACTATCATCAACATTTCTCAATCGTCAATAACCATGTAAAATTGAGAATTTCATTGAAAACATGCATATCATGCTATTTCCTTACCCTATCCCATTTCTCAATACATATATATACATCATAGTACTTTTCATACTTCCACATCATTTCATAAACTTATAATATCGTACTAGTCCTAGCAATATATCTACGAAATTGCTGTAATTACGTACGAACATCTCTATAGCTAACACACAGTCCCTTACCTCGTTTTACTTGTGTGCAACTATCCGCCTTTATGCTTCTCGCGTTCTCATCTCGACTTGCTCCGACTTATCATCCGAAACTGAAATCCACCCACCAACATTTGAGTTAATATTCCTAACTCTTATTCAACTAAGCATTTATCCAATGCCTTAATTTCACATTTTTACCCTTTGTGGTAAATCTCCCAATTTATCCTAATATCAACATTTCCAAACCATTTCCACAACATACTCATCCACTCAAGATATCCCATTCATCAAAAATACTCCCGCATTCCACTTTCTCACACTTGACCATTTCTAAGCTATATGCATCTCATACCATTTTAGGTAGTTCTATTCACAATATGCACACCCAAATATCTTTATAATCATTAACTAACCCAATGTACTTGGATTTGTGCATTAGAACTTACCTCATTGGATTTCCTCTTGCTCCAATTAGGATTGCCCTCTATTTCTTCAATCCTTCAAATGGGAAAATGCCTATAGACTATGTTGTTCTTCTCTTTGATGTGAACAACTTTGTCTCTAATAGCCTCTACTTAAATCTCACTGAAAATGGCTGGATTTAGGAGTGAGAAACTAGATTTCTTTGAGTTGAAGTGAAATGGAAATGTTTGTCCCGAAATTCTGATGATCCAACTGCTCCCATTTATAGGTTTGACTTGATGAGATCGATCTTCCTTGGGTGGAGATCGATCTGTTCCTCAAAAATCTCTCTTTTCTTAGACGTTTTAAAGGTAGGAGATCGATCTGTCGAGGCTGGAGATCGATCTGCTATCAAACAGAAGCTTAAGGAGATCGATCTGGTCTTATGGGAGATCGATCTGCTTCCAACCCGAGACCTAGAGAGATCGATCTGGTCTTAGGGGAGATCGATCTTCTCCCAACCCGAGAGCTAAAGAGATCGATCTGCTTCCTTTGGAGATCGATCTGTTCTCTTCCATTTCTCACATAAGAGCATTCTGGCTCTCCCAGATCGATCTCTCATCCTATGAGATCGATCTGGCCTTCACAAATTCCAGATTTCCTGCAGTTTTTCTACAATAACCCTTACCAAACACCCTTAATTTACTACCATGATCATTTTCTCATTCATTCATCTATGAGACTTCAAAATGGGATCCATCCTCACTACATACACATTAAAACTTGTGTAGAATCTTTGTATGACCAAATGTATACGATATTGCTCAAATGGAAATATACACTTATGTAAATCTTTCCTTCCATTTTACTATACTACTCATATTCCATTTCGATCACATTCTTCTCGTATTCAAATTCATTTCTTCCTACTCATTCGTAATGCAACTTGTACGTATAATCACAATTCTTACTACAAGTGCGTACATAATCTTATGAACTTACATTGCATACACTTCACATTACAATACATCATTTTACTTATGATTTTATTTACATTCCCATGTTCCTACATACATAGCTATACATATACGGGGTCTCACATTCTCCCACACTTAAAGAATTTGGTCCTCCAAATTAGAACCAATTCAATCTGTGAATAACTCGGGATACTTTTCCCGCATCAAACTTTCCAGTTCCCATGTGGCCTCTTCCACAGTGTGATGTTGCCATAAAATCTTAACCAATGAAATCGTCTTGTTCCGCAACACCTTCTCTTTCCTGTCCAACACCCTGATCGGTCTCTCGACATACGACATATCTTTCTTGAGCTCCAACGGCTCATAATTAATTACATGTGTCGGATCCGGGTAGTACTTCCGAAGCATAGAAACGTGGAAGACATTGTGGACTTCTGCTAGCTCAGGTGGTAAGGCTAGCCTATATGCTCCTTCTCCCACTCTATCCAAAATCTCGAAGGGACCAATGTAACGAGGACTTAATTTTCCTTTCTTCCCAAACCTCATTATTCCCTTAGAAGGAGATACTTTCAAAAATACGGACTCGCTAACATCAAACTCAAGTGGTCTCCGTCTCCTGTCAGCATAGCTCTTTTGTCGACTTTGAGCTGTTCGCAGCCTCTCGCATATTATTTGAACATCCTCGGAGGCTTGCTTAACCAAATCGGGAGCGAGCAATTGTCTGTCACCAACTTCTTCCTAACCAATGGGTGATCGGCATCTACGACCGTATAGTGCCTCATAAGGGGCCATACCAATACTTGAGTGATGACTGTTATTGTAGGCGAACTCAATCAATGGCAAGTGATCGTCCCATGAGCCTCTAAAATCCAGCACACACGCTCTCAACATATCCTCCAGGGTCTGTATAGTCCTCCATGACTGACCATCTGTCTGAGGATGAAAAGCGGTGCTAAAACTCAACTGGGTCCCCATCGCTTCCTGGAAATGTCCCCAAAAGTGGGAAGTGAAGCGGGCATCCCTATCCGAAACAACACTCACTGGGACTCCATGCAATCTCACTATTTCTCGCACATACAGATTCGCCAGTGCACTCAATGTATCTGTAGATCTCATGGCTAAGAAATGTGCCGATTTCATTAACTGATCTACTATCACCCATATCGCATCATGGTTCTTACGGGTTCTCGGTAACCCCATCACAAAATCCATGGTGACATGCACCCACTTCCATGTTGGTATCGATAGAGGTTGTAATAATCCTCCTGGTTTCTGATGTTCGACTTTTACTTGCTGACAAATGAGACATCTAGCGACATACTCCGCTATGTCTCTCTTCATTCCAGACCACCAATATACTTTTCGGAGATTTTGATACATCTTACTACTCCCCGGGTGTATCGTATATCTTGACGAGTGTGCCTCTGATAAGATCAGCTTTCTCAGCTCTACATCCTTAGGAACACATATTCTATCTCCAAACCTTAGTATTCCATTTGGACTCAATATAAAATCAGCACCCTTCCCTTTTCGGATTTGGCTAATCATGACAATACACCATTGATCGATTTGCTGAGCTTGTCGGATTCTCTCAATCAACTCCGGTTCTAATCTCAAGCTAGCAATGATCCCATAGCTGCCAATCTCAGGTAGGGTCATATCCAGACTAAGGTTCGTGAATTGTTCCAACAACTCGTGCTCTCTAACCATTATATGTGATACCAACCCGAGACTCTTCCGACTCAATGCATCGGCAACCACATTTGCCTTCCCCGGATGGTACAAGATCTCACAATCATAGTCCTTGAGGAGTTCCAACCACCTCCTCTGTCTCATGTTTAACTCCTTTTGTGAGAATAGATATTTCAAACTCTTATGATCCGTAAAGATCTGAAATCTCTCACCATATAAGTAGTGGCGCCATATCTTCAACGCAAACACTACGGCCGCTAACTCCAAATCGTGAGTGGGGTAGTTCTTCTCATGATCCTTCAGCTGTCTAGATCCATAAGCTACTACCCTTCCATCTTGCATCAAAACACAGCCTAGTCCTTGATGCGAAGCATCAGTATACACCGAGTAATTCCCTGAACTGTTAGGGATGACAAGAACTGGCGCGGTAGTTAATCTGCGCTTAAGCTCCTGAAAACTCCTCTCACATGCTTCATCCCATGAAAACTCCACACTCTTCCTCGTAAGACGTGTCAATGGAGCAGCTAATCTAGAGAAACCTTCTACAAATCTCCTGTAGTAACCAGCCAATCCCAGAAAACTTCTGATCTCTGTGACTGTCCTAGGTTGTTCCCACTGAACAACTGCCTCAACTATCTCCGGGCACTCTCTGGCATAATGCCCAAATTTACCATATCTGAAACATCGGGTACCCTGAAGATGACATGGCCTACCACCATGGTATCGACCGCATAGCCTACACTAATCTGTAGTCGGTCGGGGTCCACCAATCACTATACCACTGGCTGGTGTCTGAGTCGGAGGCATAAAAGGTCTAACAACCTTCTTCTGGAACTCATCTACTTCTCTCCGACGTTTACTCATGAATTTTCGACCAAATTTGGCACTCTTGCCATCTCCCAGCTTCCTCGGACCCTTGTCCTTACCCCAACTAAATTCAGAAATCTGCAAGTCATGATCCTGCTCGCATAACTGGGCCCGTCGCACAGCCTCTCTATATGTAGCGACATCAAATGGGGCCAACTTCGCTCGGATCGAAGGCCTCAGTCCATCTACAAATCTACGGACTCTGACAGCTTCACTCCTGATCGAGTCCGGATCATATCGACCCAGTGAAGTGAATCGTGACTCGTACTCATCAACTGTTCGATTCCCTTGAGTCAGATTCAAAAATTCCATCTGTAGTCTCCGTCGAGCAGTATCTGGGATGTATTGCTCTTTGAAAACGTCCAAGAACATATCCCACGTGATAACCATTCCTTGAGCTCTTAACATCGGCCTAACGGACTTCCACCGTGCTCTGCTTCGCCTCTCAATACAAAGGCCGCAAGTGCTACTCTCTCCGTAGCTAAACATCTACAGAAGTCGAATAACTTCTCCATTTTGACTGATCCAGTCCTCAGCCACCGTCGGATCCTTTACCCCGCTAAACGAAGGAGGCTTAAAGTCCATAAAGTGCCTCAATCTCTCCATATCACAGTCGTATCCATACCCCAAATCATCATCATACTGCTGTGGGGCTACTGGAGGAGGTACCGGTCGAATATGAGGTTCCCGTGGCCTAGCCGGTTCAGCTTGCGCAGGTGCAACATTCTCAGGTTCAGGTGCAGCTGCTGGGGGATTCGGTGCAGCCTGTCCCGCTGTACCAGGTGTACCCTCAAACCTAGCCATGATCTAACCCATCATGGTCATCATCGTGCGCATGTCTTCCTCCAATCGAGTGATTCGAGGATCAAAAGCCTCTATCTGTTCCTGGGGCTCATGACTAGAGGATGATCTACTGTGCCTCTCAGTCCTGTCATTTTGCCCTCGAGCCCTCGAGCTCTCTCCCCTCTTGCGGTGTCTCTCAGGCATAACTCACTAGCCTGATAACTTTCCTGCGTTATAACAAACATTTAATTCACTACCAGCTCCGTATACACATTTGTATCTAAATATCGCACAGTAACTTGGGGATGTATGTTTTCTTAGTCCTAAGCATCAACTCACATCAGACCAACCAAGCTCTGATACCAAGCCTGTCATGCCCCGCTTTCGGGAACCCTTCTATCCATACATTCTCTACTACGGTTGGGCTGTGAGAAGATGCAATTACTAAAAATTTATTTATTTACAGCGGAATATTTAAAACTTAAATTCACACTCCCAGGTGTGTGTGTAAAAACACAAAATTAATTGTGTAAATACCAAGTGTTTACATATCATCCCCATAATACTGGTTACAATTCCAAGATATAACTGTGCGATACGATATATTAGATACAAAATACTCGTGTATACAAATCTTATACCTTTGCGGATTGTGGGAGCGGTTCAACACAAAAGACTTAGAGACCACCGCTCTCTTACTTCTCAGTACCTGGAGGGGGAAAAATAGTGGGATGAGCAAACCACGGCTCAGTAAGGAAATGTATGCTAGCAGGTAGATATCGTACTACCTACATAGCCCATGCATGCATAAACCAAACCCATGTTTTCGTTATAAATGGAAATATCATACGAACAATGCATTTAAAATTCATATTTCTCAAGAGCATTTTTGTGTAAATCAAATGTCAAAACTTCCATTTAAAACATGATCATAAATAGTGCCTTCATGGCACGAATGTGAAATCGGAGATTTATTGAAACACAAAAATCTCTTTCACTTCTCAAATCATTCTCTTTCGCAAATCTCTTTCTTTTTCTGAGATTGTCTCTGTTTCTCGATTCTCTGAGACAGGCATGGAATTTTAGGCAATCAAATATCCACGACTTATGGCCACAGTCAGTGATCCCAGGCCTCACTGATCGGGTGTGCACAGGGTATCACTTCGCCTGAAGGGGGATGGGTCAGTCCTACCCTCCGGCTCATCTCAATCCACCTCATCTCCTCGTATACTCACGGTGAAGATACGTCGTGTGTCATCTACGCGATACTTGTACTCACGTGCACCCAGCACGGTACATAGTATACCAACGGGTGACTACACTATTCTATGTACGACCGTGGACCCAAGTCCATACTCCAACTCCGATGGACTTTTTATCCTTAAACCATGTCTCATATACCAGGCGAGCAAGCAGCGTGACACACAGTCAACGCAAAGCTCCAGCGCGGTACGATCTATCGTTAAGGCCCAGCCCGTTCAATTGGCCGTCGGCTGGTATCCCCTTGGGTCCCAGACCCCCAGGTTTACCTTAACTCAACAAAACAGGTACGAGCATAGTTCTCGCACTTTCTCAAAACCTCCGTGCGAGTTAATCTCCCGCACGGTACATCAAGGCTTTAAACCGGGTGTGAGCTAATGCTTCTACACCAAATCTCATCTCAAAACTGATAGATGGCTATTTTCTCTTTTTAAAAACTCAAAACACGTTTATTCACATAGCATGCCTTTTCATGCCAAAACATGTAAAATTAGCCAAACTATCATCAACATTTCTCAATCGTCAATAACCATGTAAAATTGAGAATTTCATTGAAAACATGCATATCATGCTATTTCCTTACCCTATCCCATTTCTCAATACATATATATACATCATAGTACTTTTCATACTTCCACATCATTTCATAAACTTATAATATCGTACTAGTCCTAGCAATATATCTACGAAATTGCTGTAATTACGTACGAACATCTCTATAGCTAACACACAGTCCCTTACCTCGTTTTACTTGTGTGCAACTATCCGCCTTTATGCTTCTCGCGTTCTCATCTCGACTTGCTCCGACTTATCATCCGAAACTGAAATTCACCCACCAACATTTGAGTTAATATTCCTAACTCTTATTCAACTAAGCATTTATCCAATGCCTTAATTTCACATTTTTACCCTTTGTGGTAAATCTCCCAATTTATCCTAATATCAACATTTCCAAACCATTTCCACAACATACTCATCCACTCAAGATATCCCATTCATCAAAAATACTCCCGCATTCCACTTTCTCACACTTGACCATTTCTAAGCTATATGCATCTCATACCATTTTAGGTAGTTCTATTCACAATATGCACACCCAAATATCTTTATAATCATTAACTAACCCAATGTACTTGGATTTGTGCATTAGAACTTACCTCATTGGATTTCCTCTTGCTCCAATTAGGATTGCCCTCTATTTCTCCAATCCTTCAAATGGGAAAATGCCTCTAGACTATGTTGTTCTTCTCTTTGATGTGAACAACTTTGTCTCTAATAGCCTCTCCTTAAATCTCACTGAAAATGGCTGGATTTAGGAGTGAGAAACTAGATTTCTTTGAGTTGAAGTGAAATGGAAATGTTTGTCCCGAAATTCTGATGATCCAACTGCTCCCATTTATAGGTTTGACTTGATGAGATCGATCTTCCTTGGGTGGAGATCGATCTGTTCCTCAAAAATCTCTCTTTTCTGAGACGTTTTAAAGGTAGGAGATCGATCTGTCGAGGCTGGAGATCGATCTGCTGTCAAACAGAAGCTTAAGGAGATCGATCTGGTCTTATGGGAGATCGATCTGCTTCCAACCCGAGACCTAGAGAGATCGATCTGGTCTTAGGGGAGATCGATCTTCTCCCAACCCGAGAGCTAAAGAGATCGATCTGCTTCCTTTGGAGATCGATCTGTTCTCTTCCATTTCTCACATAAGAGCATTCTGGCTCTCCCAGATCGATCTCTCATCCTATGAGATCGATCTGGCCTTCATAAATTCCAGATTTCCTGCAGTTTTTCTACAATAACACTTACCAAACACCCTTAATTTACTACCATGATCATTTTCTCATTCATTCATCTATGAGACTTCAAAATGGGATCCATCCTCACTACATACACATTAAAACTTGTGTAAAATCTTTGTATGACCAAATGTATACGATATTGCTCAAATGGAAATATACACTTATGTAAATCTTTCCTTCCATTTTACTATACTACTCATATTCCATTTCGATCACATTCTTCTCGTATTCAAATTCATTTCTTCCTACTCATTCGTAATGCAACTTGTACGTATAATCACAATTCTTACTACAAGTGCGTACATAATCTTATGAACTTACATTGCATACACTTCACATTACAATACATCATTTTACTTATGATTTTATTTACATTCCCATGTTCCTACATACATAGCTATACATATACGGGGTCTCACATTCTCCCCCACTTAAAGAATTTGGTCCTCCAAATTAGAACCAATTCAATCTGTGAATAACTCGGGATACTTTTCCCGCATCAAACTTTCCAGTTCCCATGTGGCCTCTTCCACAGTGTGATGTTGCCATAAAATCTTAACCAATGAAATCGTCTTGTTCCACAACACCTTCTCTTTCCTGTCCAACACCCTGATCGGTCTCTCGACATACGATATATCTTTCTTGAGCTCCAACGGCTCATAATTAATTACATGTGTCGGATCCGGGTAGTACTTCTGAAGCATAGAAACGTGGAAGACATTGTGGACTTCTGCTAGCTCAGGTGGTAAGGCTAGCCTATATGCTCCTTCTCCCACTCTATCCAAAATCTCGAAGGGACCAATGTAACGAGGACTTAATTTTCCTTTCTTCCCAAACCTCATTATTCCCTTAGAAGGAGATACTTTCAAAAATACGGACTCGCCAACATCAAACTCAAGTGGTCTCCGTCTCCTGTCAGCATAGCTCTTTTGTTGACTTTGAGCTGTTCGCAGCCTCTCGCATATGATTTGAACATCCTCGGAGGCTTGCTTAACCAAATCGGGAGCGAGCAATTGTCTGTCACCAACTTCTTCCCAACCAATGGGCGATCGGCATCTACGACCGTATAGTGCCTCATAAGGGGCCATACCAATACTTGAGTGATGACTGTTATTGTAGGCGAACTCAATCAATGGCAAGTGATCGTCCCATGAGCCTCTAAAATCCAGCACACACGCTCTCAACATATCCTCCAGGGTCTGTATAGTCCTCTCTGACTGACCATCTGTCTGAGGATGAAAAGCGGTGCTAAAACTCAACTGGGTCCCCATCGCTTCCTGGAAATGTCCCCAAAAGTGGGAAGTGAAGCGGGCATCCCTATCCGAAACAACACTCACTGGGACTCCATGCAATCTCACTATTTCTCGCACATACAGATTCGCCAGTGCACTCAATGTATCTGTAGATCTCATGGCTAAGAAATGTGCCGATTTCGTTAACCGATCTACTATCACCCATATCGCATCATGGTTCTTACGGGTTCTCGGTAACCCCATCACAAAATCCATGGTGACATGCTCCCACTTCCATGTTGGTATCGATAGAGGTTGTAATAATCCTCCTGGTTTCTGATGTTCGACTTTTACTTGCTGACAAATGAGACATCTAGCGACATACTCCGCTATGTCTCTCTTCATTCCAGACCACCAATATACTTTTCGGAGATTTTGATACATCTTACTACTCCCCGGGTGTATCGTATATCTCGACGAGTGTGCCTCTGATAAGATCAGCTTTCTCAGCTCTACATTCTTAGGAACACATATTCTATCTCCAAACCTTAGTATTCCATCTGGACTCAATATAAAATCAGCACCCTTCCCTTTCCGGATTTGGCTAATCATGACAATACACCATTGATCGATTTGCTGAGCTTGTCGGATTCTCTCAATCAACTCCGGTTCTAATCTCAAGCTAGCAATGATCCCATAGCTTCCAATCTCAGGTAGGGTCATATCCAGACTAAGGTTCGTGAATTGTTCCAACAACTCGTGCTCTCTAACCATTATATGTGATACCAACCCGAGACTCTTCCGACTCAATGCATCGGCAACCACATTTGCCTTCCCCGGGTGGTACAAGATCTCACAATCATAGTCCTTGAGGAGTTCCAACCACCTCCTCTGTCTCATGTTTAACTCCTTTTGTGAGAATAGATATTTCAGACTCTTATGATCCGTAAAGATCTGAAATCTCTCACCATATAAGTAGTGGCGCCATATCTTCAACGCAAACACTACGGCCGCTAACTCCAAATCGTGAGTGGGGTAGTTCTTCTCATGATCCTTCAGCTGTCTAGATCCATAAGCTACTACCCTTCCATCTTGCATCAAAACACAGCCTAGTCCTTGATGCGAAGCATCAGTATACACCGAGTAATTCCCTGAACTGTTAGGGATGACAAGAACTGGCGCGGTAGTTAATCTGCGCTTAAGCTCCTGAAAACTCCTCTCACATGCTTCATCCCATGAAAACTCCATACTCTTCCTCGTAAGACGTGTCAATGGAGCAGCTAATCTAGAGAAACCTTCTACAAATCTCCTGTAGTAACCAGCCAATCTCAGAAAACTTCTGATCTCTGTGACTGTCCTAGGTTGTTCCCACTGAACAACTGCCTCAACTATCTCCGGGCACTCTCTGGCATAATGCCCAAATTTACCACATCTGAAACATCGGGTACCCTGAAGATGACATGGCCTACCACCATGGTATCGACCGCATAGCCTACACTGATCTGTAGTCGGTCGGGGTCCACCAATCACTATACCACTGGCTGGTGTCTGAGTCGGAGGCATAAAAGGTCTAACAACCTTCTTCTGGAACTCATCTACTTCTCTCCGACGTTTACTCATGAATTTTCGACCAAATTTGGCACTCTTGCCATCTCCCAGCTTCCTCGGACCCTTGTCCTTACCCCAACTAAATTCAGAAATCTGCAAGTCATGATCCTGCTCGCATAACTGGGCCCGTCGTACAGCCTCTCTATATGTAGCGACATCAAATGGGGCCAACTTCACTCGGATCGAAGGCCTCAGTCCATCTACAAATCTACGGACTCTGACAGCTTCACTCCTGATCGAGTCCGGATCATATCGACCCAGTGAAGTGAATCGTGACTCGTACTCATCAACTGTTCGATTCCCTTGAGTCAGATTCAGAAATTCCATCTGTAGTCTCCGTCGAGCAGTATCTGGGATGTATTGCTCTCTGAAATTGTCCAAGAACATATCCCACGTGATAACCATTCCTTGAGCTCTTAACATCGGCCTGACGGACTTCCACCAGTGCTCTGCTTCGCCTCTCAATACAAAGGCCGCAAGTGCTACTCTCTCCGTAGCTGAACATCTACAGAAGTCGAATAACTTCTCCATTTGACTGATCCAGTCCTCAGCCACCGTCGGATCCTTTACCCCGCTAAACGAAGGAGGCTTAAAGTCCATAAAGTGCCTCAATCTCTCCATATCACAGTCGTATCCATACCCCAAATCATCATCATACTGCTGTGGGGCTACTGGAGGAGGTACCGGTCGAATATGAGGTTCCCGTGGCCTAGCCGGTTCAGCTTGCGCAGGTGCAACATTCTCAGGTTCAGGTGCAGCTGCTGGGGGATTCGGTGCAGCCTGTCCCGCTGTACCAGGTGTACCCTCAAACCTAGCCATGATCTGACCCATCATGGTCATCATCGTGCGCATGTCTTCCTCCAATCGAGTGATTCGAGGATCAGAAGCCTCTATCTGTTCCTGGGGCTCATGACTAGAGGATGATCTACTGTGCCTCTCAGTCCTGTCATTTTGCCCTCGAGCCCTCGAGCTCTCTCCCCTCTTGCGGTGTCTCTCAGGCATAACTCACTAGCCTGATAACTTTCCTACGTTATAACAAACATTTAATTCACTACCAGCTCCGTATACACATTTGTATCTAAATATCGCACAGTAACTTGGGGATGTATGTTTTCTTAGTCCTAAGCATCAACTCACATCAGACCAACCAAGCTCTGATACCAAGCCTGTCATGCCCCGCTTTCGGGAACCCTTCTATCCATACATTCTCTACTACGGTTGGGCTGTGAGAAGATGCAATTACTAAAAATTTATTTATTTACAGCGGAATATTTAAAACTTAAATTCACACTCCCAGGTGTGTGTGTAAATACACAAAATTAATTGTGTAAATACCAAGTGTTTACATATCATCCCCATAATACTGGTTACAATTCCAAGATATAACTGTGCGATACGATATATTAGATACAAAATACTCGTGTATACAAATCTTATACCTTTGCGGATTGTGGGAGCGGTTCAACACAAAAGACTTAGAGACCACCGCTCTCTTACTTCTCAGTACCTGGAGGGGGAAAAATAGTGGGATGAGCAAACCACGGCTCAGTAAGGAAATGTATGCTAGCAGGTAGATATCGTACTACCTACATAGCCCATGCATGCATAAACCAAACCCATGTTTTCGTTATAAATGGAAATATCATACGAACAATGCATTTAAAATTCATATTTCTCAAGAGCATTTTCGTGTAAATCAAATGTCAAAACTTCCATTTAAAACATGATCATAAATAGTGCCCTCATGGCACGAATGTGAAATCGGAGATTTATTGAAACACAAAAATCTCTTTCACTTCTCAAATCATTCTCTTTCGCAAATCTCTTTCTTTTTCTGAGATTGTCTCTGTTTCTCGATTCTCTGAGACAGGCATGGAATTTTAGGCAATCAAATATCCACGACTTATGGCCACAGTCAGTGATCCCAGGCCTCACTGATCGGGTGTGCACAGGGTATCACTTCGCCTGAAGGGGGATGGGTCAGTCCTACCCTCCGGCTCATCTCAATCCACCTCATCTCCTCGTATACTCACGGTGAAGATACGTCGTGTGTCATCTACGCGATACTTGTACTCACGTGCACCCAGCACGGTACATAGTATACCAACGGGTGACTACACTATTCTACGTACGACCGTGGACCCAAGTCCATACTCCAACTCCGATGGACTTTTTATCCTTAAACCATGTCTCATATACCAGGCAAGCAAGCAGCGTGACACACAGTCAACGCAAAGCTCCAGCGCGGTACGATCTATCGTTAAGGCCCAGCCCGTTCAATTGGCCATCGGCTGGTATCCCCTTGGGTCCCAGACCCCCAGGTTTACCTTAACTCAACAAAACAGGTACGAGCATAGTTCTCGCACTTTCTCAAAACCTCTGTGCGAGTTAATCTCCCGTACGGTACATCAAGGCTTTAAACCGGGTGTGAGCTAACGCTTCTACACTAAATCTCATCTCAAAACTGATAGATGGCTATTTTCTCTTTTTAAAAACTCAAAACACGTTTATTCACATAGCATGCCTTTTCATGCCAAAACATGTAAAATTAGCCAAACTATCATCAACATTTCTCAATCGTCAATAACCATGTAAAATTGAGAATTTCATTGAAAACATGCATATCATGCTATTTCCTTACCCTATCCCATTTCTCAATACATATATATACATCATAGTACTTTTCATACTTCCACATCATTTCATAAACTTATAATATCGTACTAGTCCTAGCAATATATCTACGAAATTGCTGTAATTACGTACGAACATCTCTATAGCTAACACACAGTCCCTTACCTCGTTTTACTTGTGTGCAACTATCCGCCTTTATGCTTCTCGCGTTCTCATCTCGACTTGCTCCGACTTATCATCCGAAACTGAAATTCACCCACCAACATTTGAGTTAATATTCCTAACTCTTATTCAACTAAGCATTTATCCAATGCCTTAATTTCACATTTTTACCCTTTGTGGTAAATCTCCCAATTTATCCTAATATCAACATTTCCAAACCATTTCCACAACATACTCATCCACTCAAGATATCCCATTCATCAAAAATACTCCCGCATTCCACTTTCTCACACTTGACCATTTCTAAGCTATATGCATCTCATACCATTTTAGGTAGTTCTATTCACAATATGCACACCCAAATATCTTTATAATCATTAACTAACCCAATGTACTTGGATTTGTGCATTAGAACTTACCTCATTGGATTTCCTCTTGCTCCAATTAGGATTGCCCTCTATTTCTTCAATCCTTCAAATGGGAAAATGCCTCTAGACTATGTTGTTCTTCTCTTTGATGTGAACAACTTTGTCTCTAATAGCCTCTCCTTAAATCTCACTGAAAATGGCTGGATTTAGGAGTGAGAAACTAGATTTCTTTGAGTTGAAGTGAAATGGAAATGTTTGTCCCGAAATTCTGATGATCCAACTGCTCCCATTTATAGGTTTGACTTGATGAGATCGATCTTCCTTGGGTGGAGATCGATCTGTTCCTCAAAAATCTCTCTTTTCTGAGACGTTTTAAAGGTAGGAGATCGATCTGTCGAGGCTGGAGATCGATCTGCTGTCAAACAGAAGCTTAAGGAGATCGATCTGGTCTTATGGGAGATCGATCTGCTTCCAACCCGAGACCTAGAGAGATCGATCTGGTCTTAGGGGAGATCGATCTTCTCCCAACCCGAGAGTTAAAGAGATCGATCTGCTTCCTTTGGAGATCGATCTGTTCTCTTCCATTTCTCACATAAGAGCATTCTGGCTCTCCCAGATCGATCTCTCATCCTATGAGATCGATCTGGCCTTCACAAATTCCAGATTTCCTGCAGTTTTTCTACAATAACCCTTACCAAACACCCTTAATTTACTACCATGATCATTTTCTCATTCATTCATCTATGAGACTTCAAAATGGGATCCATCCTCACTACATACACATTAAAACTTGTGTAGAATCTTTGTATGACCAAATGTATACGATATTGCTCAAATGGAAATATACACTTATGTAAATCTTTCCTTCCATTTTACTATACTACTCATATTCCATTTCGATCACATTCTTCTCGTATTCAAAATCATTTCTTCCTACTCATTCGTAATGCAACTTGTACGTATAATCACAATTCTTACTACAAGTGCGTACATAATCTTATGAACTTACATTGCATACACTTCACATTACAATACATCATTTTACTTATGATTTTATTTACATTCCCATGTTCCTACATACATAGCTATACATATACGGGGTCTCACACTTTTTCTCATTCTCGATTTTCCTCAACTGTGATTGTTTTTGTTAAAGCGAGCTTTATTTTCCTAGATCTCGGTTTGATGCTCTCTGGGGCAGTCGGGTGGTAAGCATGTCTCTTTCATTCTTTTACCTGATAGTTCTGTTGCCTTGATGTGGGTTAATGCTGAGCATTTGTCCACATCAAGAGCAAAGTGGAACACGGTAGGAGAAGAAAGTGAAGGAAACCGTGGCCTTGGAGTCTCCTATTTTCAGGTCTTATAATTTTTTGCATTATTGACTTAGTGTTCAGTGTTAGTTTTCTATGTTTTCATCTTAGTTCCTGCTTTCGTGGAGATGCTCATGTGTAATACCGAGAGAGGGTGTTCGACGGGTAGCTGGACAGTAACAAAGAAACAAACTAGCAAGCCGATCAATCCTCTGTTATGCTCTATTTTTTAACTTTTGCACTGTTCATTTGAGTTTTTCTGTATTAATCCATGATTGCTCGGTTTCCATTGTATTTCTGATAATTTTCTATTAGATTATTTAGTTTTTGCTGAGGTTTTGGGTCACTGCAGATGGTTCTTCCTTTATGATCTGTGTCTCGGTGATGTACTGTTCTCCGAATGAACAATGCATGAAAATTGGGCTACTGGGAAAGATTTGTACTGCTGTTCGAACTAACATTGCTGGTGCAGGAAATGATCAGCTGAGGCAAGGCATGACCGGTCCCAAGGAAGGTTCATGGCAGTGCTTGAGGCAAGACGTTAGCAGAATGAAGGAAAGAACATTGATTTAGTGTCGATTTCTGGTTTACATCAGTGTTGGCAGTAGCTGAGATATGCGGTATAGGACCTGGTAGCTGGACACAAGCAAACTGAGAGCACATCAACACCTAGAACCGAGAATGCATGGAGCAGCACACCAGTAGCTGGAACCGAGACACACCAGGGCATAAACAGCAGAAGCGGACTTGCCTGGAGCAACAGTATATTCCAGAACCGAGAGCTAGAAGATCGAGAGTAGCCTGGAACCGAGAACAGACCTGGTAGAAGGACACAGCAGAACCCGAGAGCTAGCAGGGTGCGCTACCAGGTGAACATGCAAAAAACGTACCAAGGGCCAGTAGCCAAAACCGTGAAAGTTTAGAAAGAAACATGAATCTAGAAAGACACATGAATAGTGTTTGGAAGGACATTTGAATGGTTTAAATTTTGCTTAAGGCTTGTTTGGCATTTACCTTGTGCACAATAATCCATTTTTCTTGATTAGTTTAGGAAGTAGATTTAATTATGTCCTTAGCTCATTTTTATTTTTATCATGCATTAGTTAAGTTAGATTAAAATTGTTACATGCATTAGTTAAATTTTATTGTTAAATTAGTAAGTAGATATAGTTAGGATTAGTTTAGAGTTAATATTTTAGACATGTAGTTTTATAGTTATTTTCTTAATTTCCTAGCATTTTATTTTCATTAAGTTTTAGTTTAGTTTAAATTGCATTTTGATTAAGTGGTTTAATTGCATTTTAGGTTAGTTTAATTTTAGTTTAATTAATCTTGCTTTGTTATTTTCATAATTGCATTTTATTTTAATGGCATTAATCAATTTTAACTGTTTTAATTATTTTCGTAGGTATTGGTTTTTAATTGCGTGAAGCTCGGTAAGTAAATCTTAGCTCGGTTTTATTTTCTTTATAGTTTTATTATTTTCAGTATTTTTTAATTTCAAACTTAGTAGACCACCGATAATCAACAATTCATAATTTGCTAGGATATACTTAGGGTAAGATTAACCGGTAGTTAATTAGGCTAGTCAACTTCTCTGTGTGACGATACCTCGGGACTCAAATCCCATTATTACTTGTACGACATGTGCAATTGTGGACTATACCTTTTGGGCGTGTCAAGTTTTTGGCACCGTTGCCGGGGAAGTTTTAATTAGTCAGTAATTAATATCAGTGAAATTATGCTTAGGTGTAATTCTAGCTTGTAAATATTTAGGTTGTAAATATTTAGATCCTTAGTTTAGTTAATTTTCTCCATTTAATTAAAAAAGAAAAAAAATTTAAAAATTAAAAACTTAAAAAAAATAAAAATAAAAAAATTTAAGGACTTTCTGATGTTTGCATGCGTAGAGCCAGGAGTTTTGATTGATTCCCTCTAGATCCTGAAATTGAATGAACACTTAGAAAAATTTGAAAGGATTCTAAAAAATTTATAGCTCCGCTGCAAAAAGCATCATGACAGAAAATAAGAAAATTAGGACCGTTGGAGATTATGCAATGCCGACTATTGGAGGTTATTATACCGGCATTAGGCCACCAGTTGTCCCTGTTAATAATTTCAAAATTAAGCCTTCCATCCTCCAGATGATCCAGACATCTTTACAGTTCTGTAGGCTTCCACACGATGACCCACATGCTCACCTTGGGCAATTCCTAGACTTGTGCAACACGTTCAAACATAATGGGTTATCTGATGATGCACTTAGGCTTAGATTATTCCCTTTCTCTCTTAGGGATAGGGCGCGACACTGGTTAACCTCCTTGCCTTCAGGATCCATTTCTACATGGGACCAGTTAGCCCATCAATTTCTAGCTAAGTTTTTCCCTCCCTCTAAAATGGCCAGACTCTATAGTGACATATCTTCCTTTGCTCAGTACGACTCTGAAACTCTTTACAAAGCATGGGAACGATATAAGGAGCTTCTTAGAAAATGCCCTCACCATGGCCTACCTCTATGGTTACAAGTCTAGACCTTCTACAATAGACTTATAAGCCCAAATAGGACCATTGTTGACACTGCTGCAGGTGGAGCGCTAATGTGTAAAACAGAGGAGGAAGCTTACGAGTTATTAGAAAAGATGGCGGATAACAACTATCTATGGTCCTCGGAGAGGCAAATGCCAAAGAAGCCGACGAATATTTATGAGCTCGACTCGACACACTGTCGATCCTTGACCTCTCATATCGCTAATCTTACGAAGAAGGTAGAGTCACTCAGTACCCAACATAATCCTCCCACTAGTCCTAACCCTGTGTATTCTGTCCAAAGTCCTTTTCTTTCATGCGATCTGTGTAGTGGTACACACTTTGTGGATAGGTGTCCGTTTAACCTAGAATCGGTTCAGTATGTTGCCCCCCCTAAGCAACAGAACAACCCTTTTTCAAACACCTATAATCCAAGGTGGAGGAACCATCCTAACTTCTCATGGAGCCAAAATCAAGAGCAATCTTCTAACTCCATATCTGTAGGACCCCCTGGTTTTCAAGATCCACCGGTTCATGTACCACCACAGCATCCATTTCCTCATCATCCACCTTCTCATCATCCCCATCCATCTCAATTTCTTAATCATCTACCTTACTTCCATTAACCGCCACCACCACCTATCCAGCCACAGCATATACTTGCACCAGCACCAGCAGCTGAGAAGAAGCCCTCACTTGAGGAAATGTTCACGACTATCCTGTAAAATCAAGTTACCTCAATTAAGAACTTAGAAGTTCAGGTTAGACAAATAGCTAGTGCTCTTAGCCAACGTCCTCTAGGGACCCTTCCTAGTAACAATGAAGTTAATCCTATTAAGCAAAGGGAGGGTAAGGAACATGTTAGATCCATCGCCCTTAGGAGTGGCAGAGAGCTAGATGAGCCACAAGTTAAGTCTGGACCTGAACAGCCCATAGTTGATAAACCCTTAAGTTCTAAAGAGGCAGCTCAAAAGGAGCAGGAACATCAGGATCAAGCTGCAAAAGAATCCAAGATAGGTGCTTCTTCATCTATACCTTCTTCTTCTTCATTGCCTTCCTCGTCCTCTGATTCTACATAAGTTCCCACTACATTACCTCTAGTTAAACCACTAGTACCTTTTTCTCAGAGGTTCCAAAATCAAAAACTGGAATAACTATTTGCTAAATTTCTTGAGGTTTTTAAGAAACTTCACATCAACATTCCTTTCGCAGATGTTTTAGAGCAAATGCCAAGTTATGTGAAGTTTCTAAAGGATATCCTCTCGAGGAAGAGAAGATTGGAAGACTATGAGACGATGGCCTTAACTGAGGAATGTAGTACAATTATCCAGAGAAAATTAACCCCCAAGCTCAAAGATCTCGGGAGTTTTACCATACCATGCACTATTGGAATTTATTCTTTGGTAGAGCCCTGCGCGATTTAGGAGCTAATATAAATTTAATGCCTTTGTCTATCTATCAAAAGTTAGGAATAGGGGATGCCAAGCCCACCACAGTGATCCTCAATTTGGCTGATCGATCAATTAAATATCAGAAGGGGGTCATTGAGGATGTGTTAGTAAAGGTGGACAAATTTGTTTTCCCTGTGGATTTTATTGTTTTAGACATAGAGGAAGACTAGGAAGTCCCCATTATACTAGGCAGACCTTTCCTAGCGATGGGTAAAACTTTAATTGATGTACAAAAGAGGGAGTTAACTATGAGAGTCCTAGATCAGGAAGTGAAGTTTAATGTTTTCAAACCTTTGAAGCTCCCTGATGACTCTGAAGAATGTTTTAAGTTGGAGATTGAGGAGAATATAAGGCTTAAGCATAGAAATCTGAAAGAAGGAGGGAAGTAGATAGAGCTAAGGAGGAGTTAATTGTCAACATTCTATCACCATTCTGGATGACCCTCCTACTCTTCGCCCTGCTGCTGAGTGTTGTTTTCTTCAGCTGCATTTGAAGTGGCTGTGTTTTTCTTTTCACTTTGTATTAGTTCTTTTTCTTTTTCTTTTCTGCTTTTTCTTTCTTTGTTTATGTTGCAGATTTCTTTTTCAGTCTTACGCTTTTAATCAAGCTTCAGTTGTTCATCATCATCATAAGTGGGAGTACTTTGTTCTTGAGCTTCAATTCTTATATTATCTGAGGATACTGTGCACTTTAAGTTTGTAGGAAGGGATATCACTTGAGCAATTTTGTGAAAAATTGAAAAAATTTTCAAAATTTTTTCGAAAGTCTGAGAAAGAATTTTTAAATTTTTTTCGATAATATGAGCTTAAATTGTTTGATTTTTGGATGATCTAGTGCTTAGCATGTAGTTTTCCCATATTCCGATGATATGACCCCATGATTTTGTCTAATTTTGATTGACTGAGAAGCATGATTATAGGAAAAACATGAAGTTGAATTCTTGAATTTGTCTTGATTCTGATTATGATTTCCTCATCCTATGCACATGTCGTGTCATGAATCGATATATTTATTTAGAGAAAACTTATGTGTACATAGGACTGTATTTGTTCAGTTGATTTTGTGCATCATATTCTAGAATTTGTTTGATCTGATCTCGAGGTGAAATATTAGATCACACTTAATTAGGGAGACGATTTAGGCCATCTTTTGATTGTTTGAGCCTTTCTAGCCTTCCTTGTACATATACTACCCCTAGTCACCCATCTGGGCCAAATAAGCTTTTCACTGTAAATATACTTGCGTTATTTTCCTTAGCTTAAATACTTTGTCCCTATCCCTTACCCTAAAAGCATGAAAAGTCATTGGGAGATATTGTGAGCTATATGGGTATTAAGTGATAGTGAAGGCGTATGTAAAAAAAAAAAATGATGAAAAAGAAAAAAAAAGAAGAAAAAAGAAAAATACAAAAAAAAAAATTTGTTTAGCAAAAGAAATAAGTTTGGGGGAAATAAATTTGAGCTCTTACATTAAGATCCTAGAATTAATGCATGTTAAGGGGTAATTAAACCTAAATCGACTTTATCATACCTTAGCCCCAGCCTTACATTAAAAGGTGAATGCAAAGTCCAATTGATCTTTAGTTAAGTGTGACTACATTAGTGGAGAGAGAAGTGCAAAGCAAACTTATGGGAATGATCACATGTCATTGAATTTGCATTCACTGTGTTTGCATAATCTAATCTGGATAATGTATTGTGAAGTGACTTAGACATTTTTCACACACTTATGAGGAGTCCAATTTGGGTTAGGACTTATGATTGAATGATTCTGAGTGTTTGACTTATAATTGTAATTCTTTAAGATCATAGTTTGTACTTTATTTTTGAGGATAATATTGAAAAAATTATTATGTTTTGTACTTGTCATTCCTATATCTATTTTGTTTTGCTTAAGGATAAGCAAAAGCTCAAGTTTGGGGGTGTGATAATTCTATGAAAATAGAATTATTTGTGCTTAATTTTCTAATTAATTATTTAAATCCCTAATTTATTTTATTAATTATCCCCTTTATTTAATTAAAATTCTGATGTTTGCAGGTAAATTAAATCCGGATGAATTTTGAATATTTCGGTAGAAAATGGATCGAAATTGGGCTAAAATCGAGATTGGATCACGTGGACAACACGAGCCTAGCACATCCAATTGGACAAAAAGACAGATGGCATGGAAATATTATTTTCAAGGAGCCAATGGTGTGAAGACAAGTGGCCAAACAATGCCAACTCATCTAGGATGGAAAAATTACAATTTTACCCCTAAGTGTGTGTATAAATAGGAAAGGATGGCAATGGAAAATGTCATGTAATTTTAGGAGTAGGAGTAGTGTAATGTAATGTAATTTAGGAGTAGAAGTAGATATAATTTTAGGGTAGAATATATTTTAGGTTATTTTCTAAGCTTCCTTTGTTAGGAATTTTCGAATAGCTTTTTCTCAACAATCAATTTTACTGTTCATGGCATTTTCTGAATGTTTTATGAAGTTTTTCATTTTTTTCTTTGCTTGGTCACTTGTAGTTCATTGTATCAAAAGTGTTTCCTTTGTATTTGACTCAATGAAAGTTAATGGAAAATGTTTGCCTCTCTTTTTCTCATTCTCGGTTTTCCTCAACAGTGATTGTTTTTGTTAAGGCAAGCTTCATTTTCCTAGATGTCGGTTTGATGCTCTCTGGGGCATTCGGGAGGCAAGCATGTCTCTTTCATTCTTTTTCTTGATAGTTCTGTTACCTTGATGTGGGTTGATACTGAGTATTTTTCCACATCAAGAGTAAAGTGGAACACGGTAGGAGAAGAAAGTGAAAGAAACTGTGGCCTTGAAGTCTCCGTTTACATGTTTTATAATTTTCTGCATTATTAACTTAGTGTTCAGTGTTAGTTTTCTATATTTTCATCTTAGTTCCTGCTTTCGTGGAGATGCTCATGTGTAATACCGAGAGAGGGTGTTCGACGGGTAGCTGGACGGTAACAAAGAAATAAACCAACAAGCCGATCAATCCTCTGTTATGCTCTGCTTTTTAACCTTTGCACTGTTCATTTGAGTTTTTATGTATTAAGCCATGATTGCTCGGTTTCCATTGTATTTCTGATAATTTTCTATTAGATTATTTAGTTTTTGCTAAGGTTTCGGGTCACTGCAGATGGTTCGTCCTTTATGATCTGTGTCTCGGTGATATATTGTTCTCCGGATGAACAATGCATGAAAACTGGGCTGCTGGGAAAGATTTGTACTGCTATTCGAACTAACATTGCTAGTGTAGGAAATGATCAGCTGAGGTAAGGCATGACCGGTCCTAAGGAAGGTTCATGGCAGTGCTTGAGGCAAGACGTTAGCAGAATGAAGGAAAGCACGTTGGTTTAGTGTCGGTTCTGGTTTACATCAGTGTTGGCAGTAGCTGAGATATGCTGGACCTGGTACCTGGACACAAGCAAACCAAGAGCACATCAGCACCTGGAATCGAGAATGCCTGGAGCAGCACACCAGTAGCTGGAACCGAGACACACCAAGGCAGAAACAGCAGAAGCGGACTTGCCTGGAGCAGCAGTAGATTCCAGAACCGAGAGCTAGCAGACCGAGAGTAGCCTGGAACCGAGAACAGACCTGGCAGCAGGACACAGCAGAACCTGAGAGCTAGCAGGGTGTGCTACCAGGTGAACATGCAGAAAACGTACCGAGGGCTAGTAGCCGAAACCGTGAAAGTTTAGAAAGAAACATGAATCTGGAAAGACACGTGAATAGTGTTTAGAGGGACATTTGGATGGTTTACCATGTGCACAATAATCCATTTTTGGCATTTACCATGTGCACAATAATCCATTTTTCTTGATTAGTTCATGAAGTAGATTTAATTATGTCCTTAGCTCATTTTTATTTTTATCATGCATTAGTTAAGTCAGATTAAAATTGTTACATGCATTAGTTAAATTTTATTGTTAAATTAGTAAGTAGATATAGTTAGGATTAGTTTAGAGTTAATATTTTAGACATGTAGTTTTATAGTTATTTTCTTATCTGCAGGCTAGCCATAAATCCGACTTCTACTTCCTTAACTCTGATCCAGAGTCCAGCGAACTGTTTTAACAAATCCTATTCTTTGATCATCATAGTAGATATCATACTCTTCCTGCTGTAGGCATTAACCACTGCGTTCGTCTTCCCCAGATGATAGAGTGTCTTGCAATCATAGTCTTTAAGGAATTCCATCCATCTCCCTTGTCTCATGTTTAACTCATTTTGGTCAAATATATATCTCAGGCTCTTGTGGTCAGTAAATATTTGGAACCTTTCCCTATATAAGTAATGCCGCCAGATCTTCAATGCAAACACTACTATGGCTAACTCCAAGTCATGTGTGAGGTAGTTATGCTCATAATCCTTCAGCTGTTGGGAATTATAAGCGACTACTCTCCCATGCTCCATGAGCACGACTACTCTCCCATGCTCCATAAGCACACACCCAAATCCTTGTTAAGAGGCAGCACTGTACACTGCGAAGCCTCCAGGTCCATTTGGAATATTTAATGCAGGTGCCATCGTGAATCTCCTCTTTAACTCTTGGAAACTCTGCTCACACTTCTCTAACCATACAAAAGGAATCTCCTTACGTGTGAGTTTGGTCAAAAGAGCGACAATCTTAGAAAATCCTTCAACAAACCTTCTGTAATACCCTACCAACCCTAGGAAACTCTGAATCTCTATAACTGTCCTTGGTCTCTCCAATTAAGTACAACTTCTATCTTAGACGGATCAACTGACACCCCGTCTTTAGATACAATATGACTAAAGAAAGGTATTTAGTCTAGCCAAAACTCATTCTTACTGATCTTTCCATAAAGTTGCTTATCCTTGAGTACTTACAACACAATCCTCAAATGTTATGCATGTTCCTCAGGAGACCGAGAATACACAAGGATATCATCAATGAATACTATCACAAAATGATCTAGATAGCCTTTAAAAACCTTATTCATCAAGCTCATAAAAGCAACAGGGGCCTTCATGAAACCAAAGGGCATCAGTAAGAACTCGTAGTGGCCATCTCTAGTTCTGAAGGTCGTCTTTGAAATATCCTCCTTCTTGATTCTTAACAAATGATAGCCCGACCTCAAGTTAATCTTAGAAAAGACAGAAGCCCCTCTCAGCTAGTCAAACAAATCATCTGTCCTTGGTAGGGGGTACTTGTTCTTCACCGTAGCCTTGTTCAGTAATCTGTAGCCTATACATAGTCTCAAGCTACCATCTTTCTTCTTTACAAACAACACCGGAGCTCCCTATGGTGACACACTAGGTCCAATAAAACCTTGGTCAAGTAGTTCTTGCAACTATTTTTTTAACTCTTCCAATTCAACCAACGCCATTCTATAGGGAGGTTTAGAGATCGACTGAGTATCTGGCACTAAATCGATAATGAACTCTAGCTCTCTCTCTCTGATGGTAAGCCAAGAAATTCATCTGGGAATACATCCGTAAACTCACATACTACTGGTATGTCCTCTATCCTCAGATGTTCTCGACTCATATCAGTGATAAGCGCGATGTAACCTTCACATCAATAATTCAATCAGTATTTATAGGATATAATCATCTCTTAACAATTCATAATAAACTTCACACGTCTTTATTCTTTAATCATTCAAACATACACTAAAATTTTCAGGTAGGGAGAAAGTTATAGTCTTAGTGTAGCAGTCTAGACTCACACGATTGGCCGCTAGCCAATCCATCCCTAAAATCACATCAAAATCACATGTTTAATAACACTAGATCTGCTAACATCACCCTATCTCCTCCCTTGATCTCACAATTCCTACACACCATATCAGTCCTGTGGGATTCACGTATGGGGGTATTTACATGTAAAATATAATATAAGGATTCATACTTCAAACTCAGTTTACATCCAAATTGTACATCAATAAAAGAATGCGTGGATCCTGAATCAAATAACACATGAGCCTCATGATTACAGAAAAGAGTGTGTACCCCGTATGGTCTCAGATGAAATGCCTGCAGTCTCCTTATCCAAAGTAAACACACGTCCCTCTGTGACTGACTTCTTGTCCTTATCAACAGCCGAAGCCTGTCTCTGGGGAATCGTCCTCTGTGGCTGCTGTCTATGACGCTCTTGAGAATGTCACTTTTGTGATTGCGTGCAATATCTCACTCTGTGACCCATGTCTTCGCATCTATAGCATCCTTGTATGGTTTTGGGACAGCTTCCCTCATGTCATTTAGCACAATCTCTGCAAACTCTAACCTCTGGTCTGACACCTTGAGGGGTCTCCATAACCATGAGAGGAACCCTGGGTCTGTCAACTCTTCCCTTCAATCTCTCAAACTGCCTCTTCTTAAAAGAACCTCTCTGAAAGTCTGTGTGAGAAGTCACAAGTCGCTTACTCTTGTCCCTAGTCAAATTCTGGGACTCAGTATGGGACTGTACCAACTCTAGTCCCCTCTCTACTTCTTGTGCTCGTCTCAGAGAATCCTTAAACTCAGTGATACAGAGCCCTATCAACCAGTCTCTAATGATGGGTCTTAGTCCATACACAAATCTCTCTGTACGGAGCTCCTCATCCTTAAGAGTCTTCGGGTCATACTTCAGTATGGTGGTGAATCGGCTCTTGTACCTATCAACCGTCATATTGCCCTGAGCCAAATTTAGGAATTCAGCTTGCTTCCTCCTCTAGGCAGCTCTTGGTATATACTGGGTTCTAAATGTCGATTGAAACACCTCTCAGCTAATCACCTCATGGCTAGTCGTCAATATACCCTGAGTAGTGCTCCACCAATCTTGGGCTTGTCCCTTTAACATGTAGGCACCCATGCCAACCTTCTCTGCATCGTGCATCCCAAAAAGTGAAAAATGACTCGCAACTCTATCAGCCACTCCTCAGCCTCTGCGGGATCTTTCACCCCTCTAAAAGTTGGTGGGATCATCATCAGAAAGTCCCTCATCCGACCCTTATCTCTATCATCAAGTTGGGTTTGCATTAGGAGTTGTATGGCAGGAGGCACCGGATTAGTCTATGTTGGGGGTGTGGCTGGTCCCTGTGGGGGTGGAGCAGTCGAAACCGGTGTAGTACCCGAGGCATTATCCCCAAAGTGCTACGGGAATAGCGCTGTTATCTATTCGAATCCCTGACACACATTGCGCTCTAGGCGATTCATTCGAGAGTTAAGACTCTCCGATTATGGTTCAGGTGGCGGAGGTGGCTGCGCCTGCCTCCTTGAATATCCTCTTCTCCCCCTTATATTCTATCTCTTACATGCCGCGCGCATTTATTAATCATTGATCATAATCTTACTCGTTAAATTCAATTCATTACCAAAAAATACAGATACTTGGGATGTAATCTATTTCGAATTACTCGACATTGACAGTACTAGATACCCTTTGCTCTGATACTAAAAAAAATTTGTGACAGCCCGAAACTACGAAAAATATGGAAAATTTAAAATTTTTCTTAAAACAAAACTACCAACTCTGGGTGTATTTCTGTGCAGCGTCCTTAAATCGCTATCGTTTATACACAAACATTATCCCTAAGATCATACAACTTAATGAAATCAAATACATAATATCCCAAAAAGAATCAACCCATAAGTCTCAACTCATTTCTTTCATAACAACCAAATTACATCCTAAAATACTTATCACAAATGTTTGTATTACATCATTGTCTGGATACAAAATGAACTGAATTATACCTTATGCGTGTACAAGCAATAGCTTGGGGAGATCTTGTCCACCAACCTATATCACGTATGCGACAAGCTCTATCTCGCTTACTTCAAGTAATTTGGAGGGGGGAGAAAAAAAGGTGAGCTCTCAAAACGCTCAGTAAGGAGGATAAGGGAAGTAATAAAAATCATCATCACAAACACAATATGATGGAAATATTTGAGCATGCAGATCGTTATACAAATAACGGTAGAAAACAATGGCATCAGCATACTTCATGTGATAAAAATCACAAATTAGATTACATCAAATCTTAATGAATGATATAAATCACTTCATCATCAAATAAATCGAGACTTGGCATTTATAAGAACTCATATGAAATCAACGTCATAGGCACATCACATCAATTGAATTCGTCAACTAGGCGAACAGCCCCAATTGAGGGATTTCGTCAACAGTAATACACATGGCCATGATTCGTTGTAGACTTGATCAGAGTCGTACAGTCGTCGGTCTTACATGCTATCAAAGCAAGGCCACCCATCGCTACCGAAGCGGGGTCATCTCATGTTACCAGAAAGGAGGAGTTGGTCTTACATGCTACTAGAGCACGACTCGACCTTACATGCTACCAGAGCAAAGCCCAATGTGCATCTCATGACAAGCCATAGTCTCAGTAAAAATTATTTTTCCTTCACGTAGAGCTCTTAGTGGTTATCACAAAACCCATTCTGGTTATAACATATTGTATTCACATTTACACAAAACTCATCAAAATCGAGCTCAAACCAGTAAAACGCTAACACATTCCTCAAAACATAAATTCATCTCATTTCTCATAAAATATGCCATTGTTGTATAAAAATTGTTTTGCCTTCATGTAGAGCTCATGGTGGTTATCAAAAAACCCATTTTGGTTATAAACCATGTGTTCACAATTACACAAATCTCATTAAAATATAGCTCAAACCGGTAAAACACTCATACATTCATCAAAACATCAATTCATCTCATTTCTCATAAACATGTTCATTTCATTAAACCTTTTTCATGCTATTAAAACGTTTTCATTCATTCGAAAACTCACAAGAATAAATGGTTTATTTCCTTTACCTCTTGCACCTTGAGTTGTACACTATACTCTCAGACTAACCTCGTTTCCCATGTTTGAAGTCTCGAACAGTCCAAACATCATTAAGTTATAAAATTATAACTATCCATCGTTCTAATTTCTCTTTTCACCTCATTTATACTCATACCTATACTATATCCAAGTTATCATTCTTAAATATCCATATTGTCTTAAAACATATCCTACACTTCTATCATCACTTTAGCTAGTTCATAATCATCACAAGATATCCACATTTCATTTCCCTACTATACTCATTGGTTATTTCCTCATGACCTAAACATTTCCAACCTATATACCTATATATAAACACATATATCCATTTACCAACATATATAAAATGGTAATGCTTAAGAAAATAAGGATCTTGTGAGCTCACCTAGCTTGTCTCCTTTTGACCAAATTTGTAGAGTGCTTGTCCTTGCCTTTGTTCAACCCAATCCTTGATTTTCTAGTATGTTGTTCTCCTTACCAGGAGGAACAACTTTATCTCTTACACCTTTATCTAATTTTGTCTAGAATAGGGTGAATCTTAGAGACAAAAAGCTTAGTTTGGGTGAAAATGGTGAAGATTGAGGTTTTGGAGGTGAGAGGGCTCAGTTTCCAGGCGAAAATCTCGTGGTCCTTATATAGACAGGGCTTATGAGATTGATCTTGCCTTGATGGGGATCGATCTCTGCTTCATTTCAACTGCTCCATCTGCTCTATTAACAACTATAAGATCGATCTAGTCGAGGGTGAAGATTGATCTATTCTTCTAAGTGGAGATCGATCTGGCATTAAATTAGGGATCGATCTCTTCCAAGCCGAGAGTTAAGGAGATCAATCTATCCTTATGACAAGATCGATCCTTGCTAGGCAGAGGCATTAGGAGATTGATCTTCTTCCTTATGAGATCGATCTGCTTGAATGCTTTTGCATGTTTTCTGCATTCTGGAGCTATGGGATCGATCTCTCATCCTTGGAGATCGATCTGGCCTTCATAAATTCTACTGCTGCTGCATCAATTGCAGGAAACTCAATGAAAAACTCACCATAATATACTCCATAGGCCATATTTCAATCCATACACATTTAAGACTTAAAAACTTCATCTCCTTTTACTTTATTAAATTTAAAACTTGCGTGTATATCAACATATGATATTTACATTCACCACATTACAATCCTCACTTAGGAAAACTCATAAAATTTACAGTTCTCACATTGCCAATCTCAAGTGGGGTCATATTCAATCGAAGGTTCATGAATTGTTCCAACAATTCGTGCTCCCTAACCATCATACATGATACCAACCCGAGACTCTCTCTACTGAATGCATCGGAAACAACATTTACCTTCCCGGGTGGTAAAAAATTTCACAATCATAGTCTTTAAGGAGCTCCAACCACCTTTTATGTCTCATGTTTAACTCTTTCTGTGAGAACAGATACTTAAGACTATTGTGATCCGTAAAGATCTGAAATCTCTCTACATACAAGTAGTGGCGCCATATCTTCAATGCAAATATTATGGCCTCCAACTCTAAATCGTGAGTGGGATAGTTCTTCTCATGATCTTTTAGCCGTCTTGATCCGTAAGCAACTACCCTTCCATTCTGCATCAAAACACAGCCTAGTCCTTGGTGTGAAGCATCTGTGTAAACAGAAAAGTCTCTTGAACTATTAGGAATGGTGAGAACTGGCGTGGTGGTCAATTTGTGCTCAGGTTCTTGAAAACTCCTCTCACATGCTTTATCCCACATAAACTCCACATTTTTCCTTGTAATACGTGTCAACGGAGCATCTAATCTAGAGAAACCCTCTGTAAATCTCTTGTAGTAACCTGCTAAACTAGAAAACTTCTGATCTCTGTGACTATCCTGGGTTGTTCCCACTAAACAATAGCCTCAATCTTGAATGGATCTACTGACACCCCATCCTTCGATACAACATGGCTAAGAAAGGAAATCTGCTCCAGCCAAAAGTCATATTTACTAAGTTTGGTGTATAACTTTCTCTCTCAGAGGGTTTGCAGAACAGTCCTTAAGTGCTGCTCGTGATCTTCCCTGGATCAAAAATAAACCAATATATCATCAATGAATATTATCACAAATTGATCCAAGTATGACTTGAATACATCATTCATTAGAGCCATGAAAGGCGCATTCGCCAACCCGAAAGGCATCATTAGGAAATTCGTAATGACCATAGCGGGTATAGAAAGCTATCTTAGGCACATCTTCCTTCCGAATCTTCAATTGATGGTACCCAGACCGAAGATCTATCTTAGAAAAGATTTGTGCTCCCCGAAGCTGATCCAACAAATTATCGATGGGCGGTAAGGGGTATTTATTCTTGATGGTAGCCTTGTTCAACAACTGATAATCAATACATAACCTAAGGCCCCCATCTCTCTTCTTCACAAACAATACTGGGGCTCCCCATGGTGAGACGCTTGGTCTTATAAACCCTTTATCTAGTATATCTCACAACTGCTTCCTTAATTCCTTAGTTCAACTGGAGCCATCCTATATGGTGATTTAGATATTGGCTCTGTTTCGGGTGTCAAATCTATACCAAATTCCATTTCTCTATTCGATGGCAATCCCAGTAGGTCGTCTGGAAAGACATCAGGGAATTCTCTAACCACTGGAATGTCATCCATACCCAAATGTCCTTTGTTCAAATCCACCACATAACCAATAAAAACCTTCAAAATAACATTTATGTCATTTATGTACCAATGCACTTTACTTACTGCAAAAATCAAGATTTCATTACTTCTCATAAAACTTTACAACAAATTTCTCGGGTAGCGAAAATGTAATAGACTTAGAGTGGCAGTCTAAGACAACATGATTGGTAGATAACCAATCAATTCCTAAGATTACATCAAGGTCATATATATTCAGCAAAATCAGATTGGCTGTCGTACGCTTATCTCCTAACCTCACTTTACAATCTTTATATACTTGTTCAGCTAATTGACTAACTTTCATTGGAGTACTTATTAATAAAGTCTGATTTAAGTATGTGGGTTTTACAAAACCTATTAACTTTGATGCACATGCAGGCGATATAAAGGAATGCGTAGCACCAAAATCAAATAAAGCTATAGCTTCTAGATTGAAAATTAGAATTGTACCTTTTATCACCTCAGAAGAGGTATATGTTGATGCCTAGTCTATCGCATATACCCTACCTTGACCCATAACTTACTTCCCTTTTTCTTCAGTCTTGGCTCTCTTCCTTGCAGGAGGTCTAACTATGGGAACTTTCTCTGACTCCTTGCCTTTCTGTGGGACTACCTCAACTGCTTCTGGACAATCTTTTGCATAGTGCCCAAACCTACAACATCTGAAGAATCATGTGCACTAAAAATGACAGGGCCTACTACCATGATACCGGCCACATACTCTGCACTGGTCAGTAGTCGATCGGGGTCCACCAATCACTATACCCATTGTTGGTGTTTGAGTCGGATACATAAAAGGTCTAGCAGCCATCTTCTGTGACTCATTTACCTCTATCCGACGCTTACTAGCATATCTTTGACCAAATCTGGCACTGTTGCCATCTCTCAATTTCCTAGGACCTTTATCCTTACCCCAACTGAACTTTGAAATATGCAGGTCATAGTCCTGTTCACACAACTAGGCCTGTTGTACAACTTCTCTATGTGTAGCAATATCAAACGGGGCCAGTTTAGCTCTAATCGAAGGCCTTAGTCCATTAACAAATCTACGGCCCTAATAGCTTCACTCATGATAGAGTCCGGATCATACCGATCCAATGATGTGAATCGTGACTCGTACTCATCCACTGTTCGGTTCCCTTGAGTCAGATTCAAAAATTTCATTTGCAACCTACGTTAAGCAGTATTTAAGATATATTATTCTCTAAAAGCACCCAAAAACATATCCCATGTGGTCGTTGTACCTCGAGTTCTCAACATAGGCTTGGTGGACTTCCACTAGTGCTCTGCTTCGCCTCTCAATACAAAGGCGGCAAGCGTTACTCTTTTCATAGCCGAACATCTATAAAAATCAAACAACTTCTCCATCTGACTTATCCAATCCTCAGCCACTGCTGGATCTTTTACCCCACTAAAAGAAGGAGGCTTAAAGTCTATAAAATGCCTCAATCTCTCCATATCACAGTTATAACCGTGCCCCAAATCATCATCATCACACTGCTGTGGGACCACTAGAGGAGGAACTGGCTGAATAGGGGGATCTCGTCATCTATCTGGTTCGGGTTGTACAGGTACAACATTCTCAGGTTCAGGTGTAGCTACTGGCGGATTCGGTGCAACCTGTCCTGCTGTACCGGGTATAACCCTCATACCTCGACATAATCTGACCCATCATGGTCATCATCGTACGCATATCTTTCTCTAATCTGGCTATCCGAGAATCGAGAGCCTCTATGTGATCATGGGGCTCATGACTAGAGGATGATCTATTATGCCTCTCAGTCCTATCATTCTGCCCTTGAGCTCGTGAGTTCTCTCCCCTCTTGCGGTGTCTCTCAGGTTTAACTCATAAGCCTGTTGACTTTCCTGCATTTATAACGAACTCTTAGATCATTACTAGCTCCATATACACATTTGTATCTAAATATCGCATAGTAACTTCGAGATGTACATTTTCTTAGTCCTAAACATCGACTCACATTAGACCAACCTTGGCTTTGATATCAATTTTGTCAAACCCCGACTCTGGGTTCCCTTCATGCATACATATACCACTTACGGTTGGGTTGTGAGCTGATGTAATTACTAATTTCATACATTTATAGGGAAATAATTGAAACTTAAATGCACACACTCCCAAGCATGTGTGTAGATATACAAAATCAATTATATATTTATAATATCTTTACATAACATCCCCATACAAATATTATATATATATATTTTGTATGATTGTGCGATACAAAAACAACAAATACAAAATGCTTTTGTATATACAATTTTTTATACCTTAGCAACTGGTGTAAGCTGACTGACACTAAACAGATCTGGAGACAACCGCACTTTTCTATCTCTCAGTATCAGAGGGGGAAAATAGTGGGGTGACCAAACCACAGCTCAGTAAGGAAAAGGATGCTAATAGGTAGATACTGTACTATCTATGTCATGATTAACAAAATCATCTTTCGTTATAGATGAAAATATCATTGAAAAAATGCATTAATACATTCCTCTCTCTTAGTCATTTTCATAAAGACCAATGCTCAATATTTCCATTGAAAAACATGTGATAAGATAGTGCATCACTGCACAAGCATTTAAATCAAGATATTTATCAAATGATATTATTTCTTTTCTTCGCACAAACCATTACTTTTCATTAAATTTCTCTTATCTCTGATACAGGTAGGAAATTTTAGGCAAACAAATATCCATGACGTATGGCCATAGTCAGTGATCCCAGAACTCAATGATTAGGTGTGCTCAGGGCATCACTTGCCTGAAGAGGGATGGGTCAGTCTTACCTATCGGCTCATCTCAATCATCATCATCATTTTCCTCATCATATCACATATATTCATGATATAACATACTCCATGTGTCATCTACGGGATATTCGTATCCCAGTACAAAGAACACGGTACATAGTATTCCCTGGACAACTACACGGTATAACGTACACCCATGGACCCAGTCCATCCACCCTACAACGATGGACTCATCAGCTTAACCCATGTCTCATATACCAGGCGAGCAAAATCAATGGGACACACAGTCTCTGCAAGGCTCCAACGTAGTAAGTCTCAGTACGAGCAACTACTTCTAGCACTGTATCATCTCAAAATCATCGTGTGAGCTAGGCTCCAGCACATTATCATCATTATAAAACCACGTGCAAGCTATGCTCCAACACAGTTTATCAAATCATGAAAATATATACGAATAAAAGCTCCAGCATTATCAAAATCATCCAAAAATATGGGTGAGCTAAGGCTCCAACACCTTTTCATATTTCAAATCAGATATATGGCTATTTTCTCTAAATAGGAAAACTCAAATCGTATTTATTGACGTAGCATGCCGATCAATGCAAAACATGTAAAACTAGCCAACCTATCCTTCATCATCCTTCAGTCACAATAAAAACATATAGTTGTAAAAAAAATTTAAAAACATGCATGTCGTCCTATTTTCCTTATTGCGTCCCACTGTCACAATTTATACCATAATACATTTCATACTTTCATATCACTTCATGGCTCAATAGCTAAACATAATATCACTAGCGTCATAACTACTAAAATCGCTACAAAAATACGTACGAATATCTCTATCATTAACATACAATCTTTTACCTCGAATCGTGCTTGTATCTCCTTCATCTCGTTTACTCCGTTCGCGATCCGGGTTAATCGTGTTCCAACGTATTCCAATCTACACGTGTAAATCATTAAGTTATTTCCCTTTTCTTTTCCTAAACATTCACATTGTCATTTACTTATCTATTCATATTCCTCAAGTCTTTTTATCATATTTCACCTTAATATTTCTTTGTATATCCATCTAAAATCATTTACTCAACACCATCAATATCAAGTATTCCAAGATCATCACAATAGTAAACTCAATATATCGCTTTTCTAGATATATTTTAGATCAAGTAAGTTCTACTCATATTAGCCATATTCTACTAACACAATATGCATCCATCAACTCCTAAAATCACTTAAAACATAATGCTCGGAGTTGAGGGTTTTGAACACTTACCGAGCTTGCCCTTTTCTCTAGACTAAACTTGGGGGATGCTTAACTCTTTTCCTTGAGCAATCCAAATTTTAGATTTTTGGATATATTATTCTCCTCACTACAAGGAACAATTTGCCTTTTTAAATTTCCTCCAAATCTGCTGGGAATAGAGTGTTTTCTAGAGTGAGAAAGCTCGGTTTTGTGTGAAAATGGTGAGTGTTGGAGTGTTTAGGAAAGAGGGAAACATGTTCTAGTCCAAGAGCCGTGTTTCTTATATAGATAAAGCCTAGAAGATCGATTTGGTGCTTGGTGGAGATCAATCTGCTAGTGGTTCAACTACTCCAACCACTCAGATTACCTGGTACAAGATCGATCTGGTAGTAAGGGAAGATCGATCTGTTCCTTGTGAGAGATCGATTTCTTCCAGACAAAGGCTTAAGGAGATCAATCTGCCTTGCTATGGGATCGATCTGCCTCGCTCCAATTGAACTGATACTTGACATTTCGTGAGAGGGGATCGATCTTTCATTCATGGGAGATCGATCTGATCTTCCCACGCATCCACATTACTGCAGTTTTCTGCAGATTCCCAATGTATAACTTGTCCTTATTCGCCTAATACCTCATTTTACATTCCGTATAATTCATAGGCAATAAAAATTATACACACAACTTGAAATCATTGATTGTACGTTAAATTTCATAATCCCTACATCCTTTATTATCTATACACCTATAACAATGTGCATATACATCATAGCTTCATAAGAAACACGTGTAAAACTACGGGCATTACACCAATTGGCCCAACAACTAGGCCCAATGGGCCTAAGAAATTCGTCCCACACTTAGTATACCAAAATGGGCTTAAAAAATTCAAATTTTAGCCCATTGCGTTTTACCCGTTTAATTTAATCCGGATTTCGATTAAATTAATTTTTCGTACTTCAACGGATGAATATCTAGTATTTTAATCAAAAATATTTCTTCCCCACTTTTTAGCCTTACTCGGGTTAAAATTTAACCATGGTTAGTCAACTATGGTCAAAGTCCACTTTTCTTAACTACCATTGACTTTTCTTGACCATTGACCACGTTTGAATTTTTCTCATAATTTTGAAAGTGTTGTATCTTATAGTTTACACTCTCATCTTTACGTTTTGGCTGTTTCCCGGAGGCGAATACGTCTAAAATACCTCAAACGGACCATTTTGGACTCGTTTAGCCCTTTTTTGACATTTACTCTACTTCAATATGTTCGGGACCAAATCAAACCGACCGTCCTACTTGAAGTCTCTATATTTTCACATTATAAGTTCTTATCTTTAGTCAGAATGATTTAGATCCACTCGGTTTAGCCTATGGCTCTTTTAGCCTTTATTTAGCCTTTTATGTAGCTTATGTATGTTAAATCACTTTATTTGAAATTTCATTCTAGTAATTACTCTTCTTATGATTCTATCAACATATATAATGTTCGTACATACAATAATCATAAGGAATAAGCTACATCAAAATTTGGATCTTACATAATATTATGCTATTACATGTTCAAATATAAAATCAAACGAATGTGTATACCTTTCAATCGATGGGAAACAGTGAACAATAGGCATGCAAGCTCTCAGTCCTGCTCTAGCTACTATGAATGCTCTATAGAGAGGGGGAAAATGAAAGGGTGAGCTTACTAGCTCAGTAAGGTAACCATGCAAGCAAGTAAATGACTACACTATCTACATGTTCATAATGCCATACCTTAAAGCATGAATCTCTTTGTATGAAACTTATGCAGTGCATATATATTCACTCGTATATATAGAAATCATGCTTTATTCATAAACATAGGTAACTCATGCAAAACATTGCATTTTCATATAAAGCTTATAAGCATATCATGCCATTTCATTTCAGTCATAAAAATATGGCATTTCATCATGTAAAAACATGTCAATCGGGGCTGAACCCATCCCTCAGGTTTACCCTGGTTTATAACCAATTGCATTTATATAAAACCATAAGGTCATTTATCGAGGCCCGACACATCCCTCGGGTCTACCCTAGTTCTCATAAAATCATGTGACATAATCACGTGAGATTGGGCGACTACTGTGATAATATCGAGGACTATGATCATAACTCATACGGTGATCCTAGGTTATACGATACCTAGTGTGTGGGGCATCACTATTGCAATGGGAGGTAGGTCAAATCCTACCCACCAGCTCACAGCTCCACAACTCTGAATATCTCTTGAACACCAAATACTCATGGTACAGTGTACTCTATGTCCCATACACAATGCAACATACTCCATGGACCCTATTTCCAGTTAATAGTCAATGCTAGGTCTCAAAACGCACATGCGAGCATCTCATACGTGTGACACATAGTCTACACGAGGCTTCCAGCATGGCTTTTTTATTTCATACATTTCGAAACTAGTACGTGCGAGAAAACACCAACACAGTTTCATGCACAAATCAAATAAATTCTAGTGCGAGCAAGGCTCCAGCACTATATCAGGTACAAATCATGTAAAATTGAGTCGATCAATGCTCTAGTACCCTGTCATGAATATCATGTAAAATCAAGTGCGAGTAACACGCTAGCACTAATTTAAGTAGAAAACATATAAAATTCAGTGCGAGTACTGCTCCAGCACGATTTATTTTCACACAACTCGATATATGGCTCATTTGAAAGAGATTAACTCGATTAAATCAAATCAGTACCATAACTATGTTATTTTGTGTAAATCATGAAAACATTTTCCAATCTATCTATGCATCTGCTAAACAGCATCAAAATCGCTCAAAAACATGTTTTTCATGCTTTTTTGAACTTTTTCAGACTTTTGATATTTTACCCTTAATAGGGGTAAAATCGTAATTTACCTATACCGAGTCTCTACAAATTTTTATTCTCTTTCTTTGACCCTCAGACATTTTTAGTGTATGTAAATATGCTTGAAACTACATGCAGATATCTCTAACTACCCACAAAATTCCCTCACCTGGAATCACGTAGAGCGCGTCCACTTTTCTAACGCTGCTCGATCACGCAGTCCATTTAGCTCCCAATATGATCTCCTGAGCTATATATAACCATTTACCACATCAATTACACTTTTTCAATTATATTTCACATTTAATATAGTCTATTTCACTTAATGGGCTCGTTTACTCTTATTGGACCTATTACACCTTAATGTGCCTAACACTGTCTTAAGCCAATTTTCACTTTACTATTCATTTCATCTGGGCCTATTAGGCTCATTGGGTCCATTAATAACTATTAGGCTTGGTCGAGGCCCATTAACCTCATTGGGCTGAAACCATCAAGTCTTGGCCCATTAAGCCTCTCTGCCATGGCACGGTGGCTGAGAGCCATGCACGCCACCCTTGGCCGAGAACCAAGCCAACCACGCCATCCTTACCCATTTGCCTAGCCATTCACTTAGGTATTTCATCAAACACTTACTACGTATGCCTTATGCCTTTAGTTTTTATTCATTCAGGCATTTTATCGAACACCTTACATGCCATCATCAATTCATCAACCAAATTTATCAAATTGAATGAAACTAAGCATGCCATAATCATGTATACATGCTTACCAATCTATGCATGCCTTAAAATCACTTGCTTGTTCATGGAAACCTAAATACCCATTTTCGGCCAACATGGATTAATGGTGATTTTGTGTGTTTTGATCCATAAAATATACACCAATCATCTTAGAATAATTCCTAGATTAACATACTAGAAATTGGAAGCTTGAAAACTCACATAGCTTGTTGTTCTTCACTTGGCTAAAACTTATGGGAGATTTCTGGTTGTTCAATTTAGCTCCTTAATAGCTGATTCTAAGGTATGTTAATCCTCTCTCAATTTGGAATAACTTTCATGAAGATCTCTTTTTCCAAATAGTCTTTAGGCTAGTGTTTTTTAGTGAGAGAAAGCTTGGATACTTAAGCAACAATGGTGAAGGCTCTCATTTTGGGTGAGGATGGTGATTGTTGATTGCTTTCTTAGCTCTTAAGGCTAGTTTAATGTGTATTTGGTCTTAAAATTTTAGCCCATGAAGTGGGCGTAAGGGTTTGGGCTTGAACCATGAGTTTTGGGCTTTAACCATTTATTAATGGGCTTGGTTTTGGGTTTCCCTTTTGGGCTTTCGATTTGGGCTTGATTTTTTCTCGGTAATTAGGCCTACAATTTGCCTCATTTTAGGCCTATCAAATGGCATAACAATTCGGCCCATTGGGCTTACATAATTCGGCCCATCCTTAATCTACCTTAATGGCCTTTAAAATTTCCATTAATTGGCACATCAATTTCTGCCCATTTAATTTAATCCAAATTTCGATTAAATTAATTTTCCATATTTAAGTAGTTGGAGATTGAGTGTTTTAACAAAAAAAAATTATACCCCATTTCTTAACCTTGGCTGGGTTAAAATTTTACTATGGTTAGTTCTTTAAGGTCAAAGTCAACATTTATAACTAACTTTGACTTTCCTAGACCATTGACCACGTTTGACTTTTTCTAAAAAAATCCAAAAGTGTCAATTTGCATGGTTAACACACTCATCTCTGCGTTTTGGTCACTTTCGAGAGGTGAATGTGTCAAAAACACCTCAAACAGACCATTTTGAGCTCATTTAGCCCATTTCTGATGTTTTCCACTACTTCAACAAATTCGAGAACAAAGCAAACCGACTTCCCTTCTTACATTACTCTTATTTTCATATTTTATATTCTTATCTTTAGTCAGAAGGATTTAAATCCCTTCGGTTTAGTCTGTGGCCATTGCAACCCTTATTTGGCCTTTTATGTCTTATAAGTATTTGCTTACTTCATTTCAGTAAATACTCTTCTTATGATTCCACTAACAAAATTGAATGTTTACACATAGGAATCATAAGGAACATGGTATAAAAATATGGGTCCTACACTTAGTCAATTCCCATCTCGGAATACACACTTGTAACTAAACAAAACACAGTAATATGGGGATGTAAACTTTCCTAACCACTAACACCGACTCATATCAGATCAACTTTGCTCTGATACCACTTCTGTCACGACCTCTTTTTACCTTAAAACACTACAAATGTTTTATTTTTATTTTCCTTTTTCACTTCGTGACCATCTTACTACCAACAGTTGGGCTAGGATTCGGTATTAGTTACGTCATCCTTACTTACCACATTATCCATTTCTATGTCATACATACATGTCAGTATAAACTATCGATTGACTGTAAATATTTTCATCTCATAAGTGAGCTCACACATGTTTACATACATTTGCATCCGCAATATTACACTTGATTACATTACTTTGCTGTTACATGTTTAGATACAAAACTATACGAATGTGTATACATTTCAATCGACGGGAATACAACGGATACTGGAATGTGAGTCCTCAGTCGCTTACTAGCTACTAAAAATGCTCTGTAGAGAGGGGGAAAATGAAAGGGTGAGCTCAATAGCTTAGCAAGGCAATTATTGAAACAAGTAGATAACTACACTATCGACATGATCATAGTGCCATACCTTAAATCATTCTTTTTCCATATCACGTTTTAAAAGCATGTTTGCATTTATAAACATATGCAACATAAATCTCACGCACAAAAGGACGTTCTATGCCATTCATTCATGGACATGTATTTTTCTCAATTTAGTATGTTTAAAACAGTGATCAAGACTTAACCTTTCCCTCAGGCTATCCCGTACCATGTAAAATCATTTCAAACATGAATGTCATTCAACATTTATTAAGGCTACTCCCATCCCTCGGGATACCTTAAGTCATATAAAATCATTCAAAATATGAATTTCATTCCACATATATCAAGGCTCCTCCCATCCCTCGGGATACCTTGATTCATAAAGTCGTACAAATCATGTATTTCTATACATCCTATAACATGCGAGATTTGGTAGGTATTGTGGTAATCATGTAGGAACTATGGCCGTATCCTAATCAGTGATCCCAAGCTACACGGATCCTGTTACACCCTGCTTCACGCTTAATTTTGATTATTCATTCATACAAACAACGGAGTAGACCACACTCAAAAGGTTGGGCACACGAGAGACATACATCTCATACACATAATACATGCCAATATCACTTTACTAACATTTAACTGAAATCTTTATTCACATATATGATACATATGTACCTTTAAATCCCAGTATCCATTTATATATATAATTGTGTCTCAAACGTTTAGATACAAAATCAAAAGAGATGTATACCTTTACCATTACGAAGTATGGGCTGTCAACTACTAAAAAAAATCCGCAGCACTAACGGCGGAGGTATCTCTATGGAGAGGAGGGAAGAAGGGTGAGCTACAACACGCTCAATAAGGAATTATGTAAGCAAGTAGATAACTATACTACCTACGTGTGCATAGTAACATGTCATGCAAAAAGTCCTTACTTTCTCAATCCACAACAAAATTCTCAAAATCACATGTGTGTGCTTTCTCAAAATCATAAAACATCACAAACAGATTTCTCGAAACACTTAGTCTTATAAAGCTGATTTAAATCAAATAGGAGACAAGTCAAAGTCTCAGAAATTAAATCAGAAATCTTATATCAATGTGGCGATAAAGCAGAGTAGATCGAAACATATAGACATATGGCCATAGTCATTGGACTCCATGCCTCACGGGCCAGGTGTGCATGAATGTCCCCGGATGGCTGAGGGAAGAGAGAGCAGTCTCCCATCAGATAGCAAACACACAAATCATGGTACTTCGTACTCCATGTGTGTCCACATGATACATAATACTCCGTGAACCCCAATATCATAAATCAACGAGATTAGGAGCACCCAAAGTATCCAGGTCTTATCATCCCATCTCTAGCTATATCAATACTAGCTCTCCAACTATGCACGTACGAGCATATCAATCGATGTGGCACACAGTCTAGATGAGCCTCCAGCACAACCTTATGAAATCACGTGCGAGGATCAGTGTAAGCTCACATAGCCTACACGATGTCTTCGAACACGGTTTTATACATATCACAAAATCACAAACTAGTACGAGCAAAGCTCTAGCACGTTAATATGCATAAAACATATAGAGTTAAGCCCATTTCCACTTTACTATTCATTCTATCAAGGCCTATTGGGCTTTTTAGGACCATTAACAATTATTGGGCCATCTGTGGGGTCCACTAGCCTTATTCGGTTGAAATCACATGGGCCTAGCTCGTGGTAACTCTCAGCCATGGCATGGTGGCCGAGTACCACCACGCTACACCATGGCCTATTGGCTACCATCACCACGCCATCTTAATTGGTGTTCTCCTAGGCATTTTGTCAAACACCTATCATGCATGGACTATGTTCTTAACTTGGTTCTTTATGGCATTTCAACAAACATCTTAAGTACCCATTCATCAAACTATCCAATTTCTATAAATTGATTCCACCAAATTACATAATCATCATCCATACATCATTATCAACATTTATGTATAATCAATTCATCACTATCTTAGCCTAAACCCTTTTCTCTTTCTAAACCCATTTTCGACCACAAGGGATTCATGGTGTTCTAGGTTTTTCTGATCCAATATATATATATATATTTAGAGTTGATTGGTATATATATGTCTATTGGATCAAAAACTAGATAAACATACTTCAAGTTAGAAGATTGAAAACATACCTAGCTTAATCTTTCCACCTTGCCCGAAACTTAAGGTAGTGAGAACCTCTTCAATTCAAGTTATTGGATTCTAGTTTTAAACTATGTTATTCACCACATCATATGGAACAAATTTGGTGAAGAATACTTGTTCCAAATCTATTTGTATAGTAATGAATTTCTAGAGAGAGAAAACTTGCACAATTTTGGCTTCCATAGGTGCTCTCGGGTTGGAAGAGAAGACAAGGGGGAAGGGCTAAATTTTTTGGTTTATTACTTAGAAAACACTTAGGTTATTTCTTAAAAATCAGCCCATGAAGGGGCCTTGGCATTGGATTTAGGCTTAGCCATTTTGGGCATTAGTTTTTGGGCTTGGACATTTAATAATGGGCTTTCGGTTTGGGTTTCCATTTGGGCCTTTGGTTTGGGCCTTGGAATTCAAAATTTGGGCCCACTAAATAGACTTATTTGGGCCTACTTTATGTCTAAATTTTTGGCCCAATACATGGCCCAAGGTTCAGCCCATTAACCTTGTACACTAGCCCCATTAGTTTTTGAGACCCAAATGGCCTTTAGGCATTTAATTTCTTGGCCCATTATCTCTCTTCAATTTCAGCCCACTTAATTATTCCAAAATTGTTTTAATTTATTTCCCATATATAATAGGCTAAAAATTGAGTGTTTAACCAAAAATAACTTGTCCCACACTTTAACTATGGTTGGGTTAACTTTTAACCATGGTTAGTTCTTTATAGTCAAAGTCAAAATTTCCAAGCTAAGTTTGACTTTCCTTGACCATTGACCACCTTTGAATTTTTGATTAAAATCCAAAAGTGTGGTTTCCCATGGTTAACACTCTCATCTATACGTTTCAGTTATTTTTGGGAGGTGAAAACGCTAAAAACACCTCGAACGGTCCATTTCGAGTTCATTTATGCCCTTTTCATGTATTCCACATTACCGGGACCAAACCAAAACGACTTTGTCATGAACTCTTTTCACTAAAATTACTACCAAATTTTCACTTTTTCCTTCCCCTTTCCTTTCGTGATAATTTTACCACCAACAGTTGAGCTATGATTCGGTATTAGTCACCTCATCCTTACTTACTTTACCATTCATTTTATATCATACATACATGTCAATATAAACTATGGATTGACTGTAAATATTTTCATCTCATAAGTGAGCTCACATATGTTTACATACATTTACATCCCGATATTACATCCGTATATAGTACTATGTTGTTACATGTTTAGATGTAAAATCGATGAGAGTGCAGCGTGTATTGGAATGCGAGTCCTCAGCTGCTCGCTAGCTAGTGTAAATGCACTGTAGAGAGGGGGAAATGAAAGGCGTGAGCTCGCTAGCTCAATAAGGCAATCAAGCAAGTAAGTAGAAAACTACACTATCTACATATTTATAATGGCATGCCTTAAAATACTCTTTTCTCTGTTTCACAATTAAAGCATGAATGTTATTGTAAAATTTATGCACTGTGTACATATTTGCTCGTCTATACTGAAATCATGCTTTACTCATAAATATAGACATTTCTTGTAAAACAATGCATTTTATGTAATTTCATATAATGCTTTTAAAACATATCATGCCATTTCTTTCAAACATATAAAATATGGCATTTAATCAAGTAAAACATATCTATCAGGTCTCGACCCATCCCCCGGTCTACCTGAATTCTTACAAAACTAGGTGACATAATCATGCGAGACTGGTGGCTACATGCAATAATATCGAGGATTAGAGCCATATCTAATATTGTGACCCTTGGCTACACGGATCCTGGAGTGCGAGGCTTCACTTCTGCAATGAAAGGTGGGTCAAATCCTAACCGTCAGCTAACAACTCCACAACTTTGAATATCCCCTTCAACACCGCACTGCACAACGTACTCCGTGTCACATGCACGGTATAATGTACTCCTGTGGACCCTATCTTAAGTCGATAATCAAGGCCATATCTCTAAATGCACGTGCAAACATCTCATCCGTGTGACACAAAGTCTATAGAAGGCATCCTACACGGCCTTAAACATGTTATGTATATCACATCAAAATCTAGTGCGCGCCTTGAATGGGACTCTCAGTCGACACCCAGCTCAAATATTGTTTTATGCACATTTTATATAAGATCTAGTGTGAGTAACACTCCAGCACTATGCCATGCATAAATCATATTTAAATCGAGTACGAGCACGATTTGTTTCCACACAACTTGATAGATGGCTAATTTCATAGGGATTATTTAAAATCATAAAATTCAACACCATAATTTTCCTATTTTGGATAAATCACGAAAACACTAGCCAATCTATCCATTCTTCTGCTAGATAGTAGTAAAAACACTCAAAAACATGTTTTTCATGCTTTATATACCTTTTCCTAATTTCCATAATTTTACCCTTTATAGGGGTAAAATGGTAATTTACCCATATCGAGTCTCTATTATTTTTATTCACTTTCATTGACCCTCAGACTTTTTAAGAGAATGTAAACATTGACAAAAATATGTGTAGATATCTCTAACTACCTGCAAAATTCCCTTACCTCGAATCACGTCGAGTGAATTCACTTTCCAAACGCTGCTCGATCACGTAGTTGATTACCTCCGAATATAATCTCTGAAGCTCAATATAACCATTTATTAGGTTAATTACGCTTTTTCAACTGCATTCCACTTTGAATATAGTCTATTTCACTTAATGGGTCCGTTTACTCTTATTGTGCCTAATTGCATCTTAATAGGCCTTATTCAGTCTTAAGCTCATTTCACATTACTATTCATTTCATCTGGGCCTATTGGGCCTGTTGGGCCCACAAAAACTTATTGGGCTTGGTCCGAGGCCTATCATCTTTTATTGGGTCGAAACCAATTTGGCTTGGCCCATTATGCCTATCGGCCATGGCATGGTGGCTAAGAGCCACGCACGACACCCTTGGCCGACGGTCACCCATTATCACACCAACCTTACCAACTGCCTAGCCATTTACTTAGGCATTTCATCAAACACATACTATGCATGCCTTAAGCCTTTAGTTTTTGTTCATTAAGGAATTTTATCAAACACCTTATATGCTAACCTTATTTCACCAACCAATTGACCAAATTGATTAAAACTAACTATGCCATAATCATGTATACATGTTTACCAACCTATCCATGTCTTAAAATCACATGGCTGTTCATCAAAACCTAAATACCCATTTTTGACCAAATGTGTTTGTAGTGATTATGTGTGTTTTGATCCATAAAACATGTACCAATAATCTTAGAATAATTCCTAGATTAACATACTAGAAGTTGGAAGCTTGGAAACTCACCTAGCTTTGTGTTTTTCACTTGGCTGAAACTTCCAAGGATTTCGCCTCTCTTAATATGGCTCCTTGATGGCTAATTCCAAGATATGTTAATCCTCTCTCAATTTGAAAAAACTTTCATGAAGATCACTTGCTCCAAATATGCTTTTAGGTTAGTGATTTCTAATGTGAGAAAGCTTGAAAGTTAGCTTTCCATGGTGTTTCCTTGTTGCCGAGAGCTTAAAAGAGAAGAAGGCTTGTCTTGGCTGATTTTTCCCTTAGCTAAATCATCCTTTTAATGTTAAATTTCAGCCCACCAATTGGGCTTCGTAATGGTTTTGGGTTTAGAGAACTTGGGCTTAAATTTTGGGCTTGGACATAAAGCTAATGGGCTTGATTTTGGGCTTCGGTTGGGCTTGATTTTGGGCTAAATATTTTTCAACAATTTGGGCTTTCAATAGGCTTAATATTAGGCCCATCAAATGGCCCAACAATTTGGCCCATTGGGCCTACAAAATTTAACCCATTCTTAATCCACCTTAATGGGCTGTATAATTTCAATAAGTTTCCCCATCGATTTCCACCCATTTAATTTAATCTAGGTTTTGATTAAATTAATTTTCCATACTTAAGGAGTTGAAGATCGAGTGTTTTAACTAAAAATATTTATTCACCACTTTTTAACCTTGGTTAGGTTAAATTTTAACCATGGTTAGTTCTTTAAGGTCAAAGTCAACATTTCTTAGCTAACCTTGACTTTTCTTGACCATTGACCACATTTGACTTTTCTCAAAAATCCAAAAGTGTCAATTCTCATGGTTAACACACTCATCTCTGCGTTTTGGTCGCTTTCGGGAAGTGAAATTGTCAGACTCGGATTTTTTTTGTAGCTTGTACCTTATGATTCCTATGTGTATGAACACTCTGTTATTGTAGTTGAATCATAAGAAGAGTATTTACTAGACTTAAAGTGTTAGTGAAATGATTTAACACGCAAAAGCTACATAAAAAGCCTAATGTGAGCTATAAGTGTCACAGGCTAAACCGAGTGAATCTAAATCATTCTGACTGAAAATAAAAACTTAAAATGAGAAAGCATAGAGAGCTCATGAAGGAAAGTCAGCTTGATTTAGTCCCGAACACAGAAAACGAGAGTAAAAGCTAAAAAGGGCAAAATGGATCATTTTAGCGAGTTAAGGTATTTAAGGTGTTTCGGGTGTAATTCTCCATGGGAACGGTTGAAACATAAAGACAAGAGTGTAAGACATAAGATATGACACTTTCAAAATTTTGAGAAAAAGTCAACTTGGTCAATGGTTAAGGAAAAAGTCAACTATAGTTAAGAAAGTGGACTTTTACCATAGTTGACTAATCATGGTTACCTAAGTGTGGAGAAAAAATTGGAAAAAAATATTCTTAGCCAGAAAACAAGATAATCATCCCCGGAAGTAAGGAAAATTTATTCGGAAGGATTCTGGATTAAATTTAATGGTTAAAAACGTAATGGGCCTAAGGTGAAAATTTTAAAGCCCATTAAGGTGTACTAAACGTATATCGAAATTCTTAGGTCCTTTAGACCGAATTTTTGGACCAATTGATTAGCCAAATATTGAGACAATTAAAGGTCCGAGGTATAGTAAAAATTTCAGCCTGAAAGCCCATTAAGAAAGCCCTGAGAAGCCCAAATGGAAAGCCCATGAGATAAATATCTAACCATAGTTAAAGCTAACCATGACTCATAAGGTGACTCATTAGGTGACTCATGGCTAAGGCTTAGAAAGTCAAGCTTAATGGCTGGAAAGTAAAGCTTAATGGATAAGTAAGTGGCTTATAAAATCAGCCACACCATTGTCATCTCCATCACACCAAATTCGGCTAGAAGAAGAAACCATTGAAACAAATTATCCAAGCTTTCTCTCACTATAAATCACTAGGAATTAGGTATATTTGGAACTTGCATCCTTCATAGAAGTTGTTCCAAATTGAAAGGAGAGTGACATATGTTGGAATTGGCTATCAAGAAGCCATAGAGTGCAAACCGTGAGCTTCCAAAGTTTCGGCCAAGTGTGAACACAACAATTGGTATATTTTCAAGTTTTCAATTTCATATATGTTAATGTATGAATGATTTTAAGTATATTGGTATATGTTTTAAGCATTGAAACATATTAAACCACTATGATGTTAGTTAGACCAAGACTGAGTAGTGAGATATTGATTTATGTCCATATGATTTTAAGGCATAAATGGATTAATGTACATGTGTTAATAATTATGGTGTAATTAGAATTAATCAATTTGATTAATTAATACATGTAATTAGTTGGCAATCAAGGTGTTTGATAAAATGCCTAAATGAACTATATGATGCTTAAGAATGTTACCAACCAAGTATTTGTGAAAATACCTAAGTGAATTGGCTAAGAAAGAGACATGGCCGGCATGCCATGGTGTAACCGATGGTGTGGGTAGCTCTCGGCCATGGCATGTGGCAGAGAGGCCCAATGGGCCAAGCCCAAATATTTTAGGCCCAATGTGATGTAATGGGTCTAGGACAAGCCCAATAAGAGTTAGTGGGCCCCACAAGCCCAATAGGCCAAACTAAAATGAATAGTAAAATGAAAATAGGCTTAAGGCATAGTTAGGCCCATTAAGGATTATTAAAGCCCATTAAGGGAAATATACTGTATTTAATGTGAAATACAGTAGGAAAAGTGTAATTAACCTGATAAATGGTTATATGCAGCTCCAGAGAGTATTGGAGGAGCAAATCGGACTGCTGAAACGAGCAGCGCAGAGAAAGTGAAATTTCTCGAGTAATTACAGGTAAGGGACTTTTGTGAATAGTTGAGATACCTGCACGTATTTTCGTCTGCTTTTACATTCACTTAAAACCTCTGAGGGTCAGAGAAAGTGAATAATAATTATTGTGACCCGATAGTGGTAAATTATGATTTTACCCCTAGTTAGTCAAAAAGTCAACTTTTGTGAAAAGTTGTAAAAAGCATGAAAACCACTATTTTGAGTGTTTAACTGCTGTTTAGCAGGAGAATAAATAGATGGGCGAATGATTTTAAGGTTGATGTGAATTAAGCACACTTTATAGTGCTAATTTTGATATTTTGTAAATCATCCATTTTTAAAGAGCCATCTATCATATTATGTGAGAATGAATCGTGCTGGAGCACAGCTCGCACTGGATTTCATATATTTTCCACATACATTAGTGTTAGATTATGATTCGCACTAGATTTCCATGACATGCATGATAGAGTACTGGAGTTAATTCTCGTACTCAGTTTTATATGATATATGCAGGAGAGAGTGCTGGAGCGATTAGCTCGTACTCGAGTTTTCATTAGATGCATGACAGAGTGCTGGAGCGTTGCTCGTACTCGATTCTTCATGATTTATATATGACATAATACTAGAGCTATTGCTCGTACTTGATTTGATGATATTGTGCATAGCATGGTATTGGAGCTATTGCTCGTACTTGATTTAATACATGAACTATGCATTGACCTAGTTGCTGGAGGTTTACTCATACTAGAGTTGAGTTTGTGATGTGAAACAGTGTTTGAGCGGAGTGTCGACTGTGTGTCGCGCTCAAAGGTGCGCACTGTATGTGATATATAATACATGTTAAAACCCATGCTTGATTCCTTGTGTGACTGAGTGTCATATTATGTGAGAGGATATCCGCATGAGGGTACTAGAGACGTGGTATGATATTCCATGGTTTGAGGGCTAAGACCTATGGCAGGCACCCCGACTGTGATGTAGGGTCCACGAAGTACGTTGTACCATGCAAGTGGCATGGGGTACACTGTACCGTGTGGTGTTGTGGAGTTGAGGAGGATATAGCTGGCGGTTGTGATGGACTGACCGCCCTCCCGTTGCAGTAGTGATACCCCGCACACCGAGTACTGTGTTGCTTGGGATCACATGTCAGATATGATCATTGTCCAGGATACTATTTACATTTCACCACTGAGTCTCACATGATATATCACTTGATTGACTGATTTAAATTGCGAACAGACCTAAGGGATGGGTCGGACTCCGATTTTGTGATGTGAATTATTTAATTGCCATATTTATTGTGATTTAAATATACATGGCATGATTTACCTAAAGGCATGATTTATATAAAGATGCATTGTTTTGCACTACAAGCCTACATTTGAGAAAGAAAGCATGATTTCTGTACATGGGATTTAATCTGTACAAGTATACATATATATATATATATATATTTAAAGACATGCTTTTAAGGTGAGTTAAGGAAATAATGTTTTCAAGGCATGGCATTATTTGGAGTAGATAGTGTAGATATCAACTTGCTTGCCTGATTTCCTTATTGAGCGCGTTGTATGCTCACCCCCCTTTCTTTACATCTCTTTACAGAGCATTAGCAGTAGAGCGAGAGCTGTTGAGGGATAATATTCCTGAGTCCACTGGTAGTTCCTATCGACCGCCAGGTATACAGATTTTGTACAGTTATATATCTAAACATAGAAACAGCACAGTGATGTATACGATATATATTATGGGGAATGTATTTGTGCTAGATTTTATATAATCTCACATGTATTATAAAAGCAGTTACAGTCAGTAACAGTATATTGACATGTATGTATGATAATGGATAATGTGGTAAGCGAGGATTCTGACATCGAATCACAGCCCAACCATTGAAGAGAGGAAAGGTAAGTTAAAAATGTGAAAAATTTGTAGTGATTTGGTTAAAGTCATGGATTGAGAACGGGTCCTGACAGAAATAGCTAAAAACACCTCAAATGGACCATTTAGATCTCGTTTAGCTCCTTTTTTGCTTTTTCCCTACTCCGACATATTCTAGATCAAATCGAACTATCTTTCCTTCTTGAACCCTCTATATTTTGATGTTTTAAGTTCTTCTTTTCTGTCAAAAGGATATGAATCCCTTCGGTTTAGCTTGTGGCCATATCGGCCCTTACTTGCCCTTTACATGGCTTATATGCATTTACTCATTTAACTTGTATTTTCATTTCAGTAAATACTCTTCTTATGATTCAATTAACATAATCTAATGTTTACACATAGGAATCATAAGGAATATAGTAAAAATATGGGTCTTACATTCCTCCCCAACTTAAGAAATTTGATCCTCCAAATTAGAACCCAGTTAATCTACAAAAAACTGGGGGTGCTTCTCGCGCATCAGGCTCTCTAACTCCTATGTAGCTTCCTCCGAAGTGTAGTGCTGCCAGAGAACCTTAACTAACTCGATCGTCTTCAATCTTAATACCTTCTCCTTTATATCTAGTATCTAATCGACTTCTCCATATATGACATATCCTCTTTGAGCTCTAATGGCTCATATTGAATCACATGTGCCGAATCCAGGTGATACTTCAGAAGCCTCGAAATGTGGAAGATGTTACGGACTCTTGATAAGTCTGATGGCAACGCCAACCTATAGGCCTTATCTCCCACTCGATCTAATATCTCAAAGTGTCCAATGTAGCGAGGACTCAGTTTACCTCTTTTCTCGAATCTCTTTATACCCTTAGAAGGAGAAACTTTCAAAAATACATATTCACCAACTGTAAACTCTAGTGGCCTCCATCTCTTGTCAGCATAGTTCTTCTATATACTTTGTGTTGTTCGTAGTCTCTCACATATCAACGGAACAACCTCAGAGGCTTGCGTGATCAAATCAGGAGCAAATATCTTTCGATCACCAAATTCTTTCTATCCAATAAGGAACGACATCTACAGCCATATAGTGCCTCATACGATACCATCCTGATACTCGAATGATAACTTTTGTTGTATATAAATTCGGCTAGTGGCAAATGATCATCCTAAGAGCCTCTAAAATCTAGAACAAATGTTCTCAACATATCCTCCAGAGTCTATATACTCCTCTCTAACTAACCATCAGTCTGAGGATAGAAAGATGTGCTCAAACTCAACTAGGTTCCCATGGTTTCCTGAAAGTGTTCCTAAATATGGGAATTGAAGCGGGAATCCCTATCCGAAACAATGCTCACTGGAACACCATGTAACCTCACTACCTCGCATACATACAACTCTGCCAATGAACTGAGAGTATCGATAGCTCTCATAGCTAGAAAGTGGGCGGACTTAGTCAATCTATCTACAATCACCAATATAACATCGTGATTCTTGCGGGTCCTCTCTAAACTCATCACAAAATCCATGGTGATGTGCGCTCATTTCCATGTCGGTATCGGTAGAGGCCGCTATAGCCTTATAGGCTTCTGATGCTCTACCTTCACCTGTTTACAAACAAGTCATCTTGCCACATACGCAACCACATCCTTCTTCATACTTGACCACCAATACACCTTCCGGAGGTTCTGATACATCTTATTACTCTCCGGATGTAACGTGCACTGCGAAGACTGAGCTTCTGATAAAATCAACCTTCTGAGCTCTATGTCCTTAGGAACACATAATCTACCTACGAACCTCAGTGGTCCATTAGAACTTAACTCGTAATCGATCACCGTGCCCATCTGAATCTGACTAACCCTATTAACGTAATACGGATCACTCTGCTGAGCCTGTCTGATCCTGTCTAACAGATCGAGTTCTGACCTCAAGCTAGCTATCATATAGTCCGTATCCATATCAGAACGCACAACATCCAAACTGAGGCTAGCAAACTGCTCTAGCAACTCGTGTTCCCTAACCATTATATACTTCATCATCCCAAGGCTCTTTCTACTCAAAGCATCTGCTACAACATTAGCCTTACTCGGATGATAAAGTATCTCACAATCATAGTCCTTCAGAAGCTCTAGCCATCTTCTCTATCTCATGTTCAGCTCCTTCTACGAGAATAGATACTTGAGGCTCTTGTGGTTAGTAAATATTTGACACTTCTCACCATATAAATAGTGGCGCCATATCTTTAGTGCAAACGCTACAACCGTAAACTCTAAACCATCGATCGGATAGTTCTTCTCATGGACCTTAAGTTGTCTGGATCCATAAGCAACTACCTTCTCATTCTGCATCAATGTATACCCAATCCCTGTAGTGAAGCATCTGTATATATAGAAAAGCCTCATGAGCTAGTAGGAATGGTGAGAATCGGAGCGATGGTTAATCGACGTTTCAATTCTCTAAAACTCCTCTCACAATCATCGTCCCATAAAATGCAACATTCTTCCGAGTGAGACAGGTCAACGGAGCAGCTAACTTCGAAAATCCCTCTACAAACCTTTGATAATAACCAGCTAAACCAAGAAAACTCATGATCTCTATGACTCTCCTAGGCTATTCCTATGGAACTACAGCCTTAATCTTGGATAGATCTACTAGCGCTCCATGCCTCGAAACCACATGGCCTAGAAACAAAATTTGCTCCAGGAAGAAGCCACACATACTGAGTTTAGCATAAACTCCTTCTCTCCGAAGGTCTGTAAACCAATTCTCAGATGCTACACATGTTCTTCCTTGGATTTTGAATACAACAAAATGTCATTGATAAAAACGATAACGAATCGATCCAAGTATGGCTTGAACACATCATTCATAAGAGCCATAAAAGCTATGTGAGTATTAGTCAAACCGAATAGCATAACCATAAACTCATAATGCCCATACTGGGTACGAAAAGCTATCTTAGGTACATCTCCACTCCGAACTCTCAACTTATGATACCCTAACCTTAGATCAATCTTGGAAATGACATGTGTTCCTCGAAGCTGATCTAGCAAATCATCTATGCGTGGATGGGGATACTTATTCTTGATGGTAGTCTTATTTAATAATCTGTAATCAATACATAATTAGAGGCTTCTATGATTCTTATTCACAAACAAAACTGGTGCTTCCCAAGGTGAAACACTCAGTCTAATGAACCCCTTATCCAACAGTTCCTGCAATTGCTTCTTGAGCTCCTCCATCTCAACCAAACCATTCAGTATGTTGGTTTGGATATTGTTCGGTACTAGGCCGCAAATCTATACAGAATTCCATCTCCTTGTCTGGTGGGAACCATGTCAGCTCATCTAGAAAGACATATGGGAACTCCCAAACCACAGGGATATCTGCTAACTCTGGATGCGCCTTATCCACATCAACCACGTACGCAATGAAACCTTCAACATATTGGTTATTTAGTCAACAAAATAATTTACCTTTTTAATTAATACTATTACTTTTTTCATTTCGTTTCAGTAAACTTTAAAACATATTTTGCAGGGGTAGGAAATATTACCGCCTTAGAATAACAATATAAAATAGCATGGTTTATAGCTAACTAATCCATTCCTAAGGTTATATCGAAGTCACTCATATTCAATAAAATGAGATTGGCTGACATATCCTTTTCCCCTACTCTTAGCTTGCAGTCTCTATACACATACTCGACTAGCTGACTGTTATTCATAGGTGTTCTAATCAACATCATTCTACTTAACGATGTACGCTTCACATAATCCAATAACTTACATGCAAATGAAGGTGATACAAATGAATGTGTGGCACCAGGATCAAATAAAACATATGCTTGAAGATAAAAAAATTAGGATGGCATCTTTGATTACATCTTTGATTACATCTAATATAGCATTCGTTGTGCCCTGGTCCAAAGCATGTACTTGCCCTCGACCAATCACCTGATTCCCTTTCTCCTCGGCTGTGGCTCTCCTCCTCGGAGTAGAGGTATAAGCAGAAACTCTCTCTGCCTCTTTGCCCTTTTGTGGGGCAGTCTCAATCATCTTTAGGCAATTCCTCAGAATATGCCATGCCTTACCACATCTGTAACAAACTACGACAGTCATCGGATAAGGCGGGTTACCATGATACCTGCCACATCTACCACACTGCTCGATAGTGGGCCTCTGTCCTCCAATCACTATGTCCTTTGCTAGAGCTATGGTGGCATATACAAGGGTTTAATAGTCCTCTCCTGTATCTCCTCGATCTGTGGCCTCTTACCGAAGAGTCTTCTTCCACCTAGATAACAGAACCCTTAATCACTCATGGGTCTCTTTCGGTCTCTATCTCTACTCCTGTTATCTTTACCGAAATCAAAGGCATTCCATTCATAGTCCTGCTCACATAGTTACGCCCTACGCACTACCTCCTTATACAAAGGAATGTCTAACGAAACCAATCTAGATCGTATCGCCGGTCTTAGGCCATCTACAAACCTTCTGACCTTCTTTGTCTCACTAATTATCGTATCAAGGTTGTATCTTCCCAGGGACATAAAGTTCATCTCATACTTATCATACTTTGTCATTCCTGTCCAATATCCGCATCGTTTTCTCTACATATGACATATAGTCCCTTAACTCCAGTGGTTCATACCTGATCACATGTGGTGGGTCTGAATGATACTTTTGAAGCATAGACATATTGAAGACGTCATGCATGTTTGCCAACTCAGGTGGCAACGCTAGTCTATAGGCCTTATCTCCCTCTTAGTTTAAGTTCTGAAATGGTCCGTTGTAACAAGGACTCAATTTGCCTTTCTTGTCAAATCTTATAATACCTTTCGAAGGAAAGACCTTCAGAAATTCTAATTCACCGACCATAAACTCTAATGGTCTACGTCTCGTGTCAGCATAGCTTTTTGTATACTCTGAGTTGTCCTCAATCTCTCTTATATGAACTGGACATCCTCAGAGACTTGCTTTACTAAATCGGGAGCAAATACCTTTTCGTCACCCACTTCTTCCCAGCCAGTAGGAGATCGACACCTACGACCATATAAGGCTTTATACGGTGTCATCCTAATACTCGAGTGATAACTATTGTTGTAGGCGAACTCTGCTAATGGCAAATGATTATCCCAAGAGACTTTAAAATCCAAAACACAAGCTCTCAACATGTCCTCCAAAGTCTTGATGATTCTCTCTGACTTACCATTTGACTAAAGATGGAGAGCTGTACTGAAACTCAATTGGGTTCCCATGACTTCCTGAAAATATTCCCAAAAGTGGAAGTGAAAAGGGAATCCCTATCAGACACAATACTCACTCGAACACCATGTAGCCTCACAATTTCCCGTACAAGCAGATTCGCCAATGCACTCAGAGTATCTATAACTCTCATACGTAAGAAGTGAGCTGACTTCGTAAATCGGTCCATAATCACTCATATGGCATCATGATACCGTCTGGTCTTCAGTAAACCAATGATGAAATCCATGGTGATGTGGTTTCATTTCCATGTCGGAATAGGTAGAGGTTGTAATAACCCTACAGGCTTCTGATGCTCTACCTTAATCTGCTGACATATGAGACACTTAACAACATATTCGGTAATGTTCCTCTTCATACCGGGCCACCGGTATACTTTTCAGAGATTTTGATACAACTTACTAGTATGCCGTGAAGAATGCGCTTCTAAAAAAATCAATCACTTTAACTCTAAGTCATCGGGAACATATATCCTGCCTCGAAACCTTAGTAAAATTTCATCACTCAACTCAAAATCGATTCTAATACCCGACTGAATCTAACTAGCCCACTCAATACAACTCTGATCGACACTCTGAGCCTGTCTAATTCAGTCCATCAGATCCGATTCCACTATTAAGTTAGGCACAAAATAATTGGCTACAGTATTAGAAAGGGTAACATCCAAAATAAGGCTCGTAAATTGTTCCAACAGCTCGTGTTCCTTGATAATCATATATGATACCATCCCGAGGTTCTTCTTGCTCAAAGCATCAACCACTACATTCGCTTTTCCTAAGTGGTACAAGATCTCACAATCATAATTTTTCAGGAGTTCTAACCATCTTCGCTACATCATATTCAGTTCCTTCTGCGAAAATAGATACTTGAGGCTTTTATTATCAGTAAATACCTCAAATTTCTCACCGTACAAATAGTGGCGTCATATCTTAAGTGCAAACACCACGGCTGCCAAATCATGGATCTTAAGCTGTCAGGATCCATAAGAAACTACCTTCCTATTTTGCATTAGTACATAGTCCAATCCCTATCTCGAGGTATCTGCATACACCGAAAAGCATTATGAGCTGGTAGGTATGATGAGAATAGGTGCGGTGGTCAGACGATACTTCAACTCCTGAAAACTCTTTTCATAAGCATCATTCCCCTAGAATACCACATCCTTCTGAGTGATCCAAGCCATAGGAGCAGCCAATTTCAATAAATCGTCGACAAACCTCTTGTAATATCTAGCTAAACCCAGAAAACTTATGATATCTGTGACTAGCCTAGCTCGTTCCCACTGAACTACTACTTCTATCTTACACAGATCAACAAATACCCTGTCCTTCGATACTACATGACCCAAAAACGATATCTATTCCAATCAAATGTCACACTTACTGAGTTTAGCATACAGTTACCTCTCTTGGAGGGTTTCCAAAACAATCCATATGTGCTGCTTATGTTCCTCCTTGGACTTCGAATATATCAGAATGTCATCAATAAAAACAATGACAAATCGATCCAAATATGGCTTGAACACATCATTCATCAGGGCCATGAAAGCTGCAGGAGCATTCATTAACCTGAAAGGCATAACCAAGAACTCATAGTGACCATAACGGGTACGAAAGGCTGTCTTAGGTACATCTTCACTCCGAATTCTTAACTAGTGGTACCTAGACTTCAGATCAATCTTGGAAAAGATCTGTGCTCTATAAAGCTGATCTAATAGATCATCAATGCGTGGAAAGGGATACTTATTCTTGATGGTAGCCTTATTCAACAACCGATAGTTAATGCATAGTCGGAGGCTTCCATCCTTCTTTTTCAAAAACAAAATCGGAGATCCTCAAGGTGAGATGCTCGGTCTAATAAACCACTTATCCAGTAGCTCCTGTAACTGCTTCTTTAGCTCCTCCAATTTGACTAAAGCCATTTTGTATGGTGGTTTAGATAAAGGCTCAGTACCAGGCACCAAATCAATACAAAAGTCTATCTCCATGTCTGGTGGTGACCCTGGTAGATCATCCGAAAATGTATCTGGGAATTCCCTAACCACGGGGATATCAGTCAAATCCGGACGTGCCTTATCCATATCAACCACATAGGTAATAAAACCTTCAAAACATTAACCGTTCAGCTAGCACCAATACTCATCATTTCTAATTACGACAAATTCTTTCTTTCATTTTTTCTGATAACATTTTACAATATGTTTCTTAGGTAGAGAAAACATTACTTCCTTAGAATAGCAATCTAAGATAGCATGATTTGTCGCTAGCCAATCCATCCGCAATATTACATCAAAGTCGTACATATTTAACATAATAAGATCGGCTATCTTGCTCTTATCACCTACTTTCAATTTATAATCCTTACACATCATTTCGGTCATTTAACTATTTCTCATAGGTGTACTGATCAATAGCCTAGTACCTAATGGTACAAGTTTCATAAAATTTAACAGTTTAAATGCACATGAGGGGGATATAAATGAATGTGTTGCACTAGGATCAAATAACGCTAATGCTTATAAGTTAAATACCAAAATAGTACCTTTAATCACGTCGGAAGAAGCATCATCAGCGTCTTGATCCAAAGCGTACACACGACCCTGCTCAATAGTCTGTTTTCCTTTCTCCTCAGCTATGGCTTTCCTCCTCTGAGGTGAAGGTGTAATAGAAGCTTTTTGTGGCTCCTCTAACCTCATGGAGTAGGGGTAACAAGATCTGGGCAATATCTGATCATATGGCCCATCTTTCCGCACTTGAAGCATGCTCTGGTTCATTGAAAGCATCGCCTACCGCCATGAAATTTCCCACATACTCAACATGGCTCAATAGTAGATTGGGGCTAACCAATAACTATACCCCTAGACGGAGCTGAAGTCGGCAGAACAAAGGGTCTCCCTGTCTTACCTTGAAACTCTTCAGGCCTTAGTCGCTTCCTCGATGACCTCTTCCCTTCTCTAAAACTTAGATCATCAATTGTCCTCTTCTTATCCTTACTCAGTCTACCAAAATCATGAGCGTGTAACTCATAGTCCTACTCATACAATTGAGCTCTATGCACTGCCTCCTCATATGTCAGAATATCGAAAGGAGCTAATCTAGCTCTGGTAGACAGTCTTAACCCATCCATGAATTTCCTGACCTTTCTATCCTCACTAGCCATAGTGTCAAGGTCGTACCTCCCCAAATATGTGAACCAAGACTCGTACTCATCCACTGATTGGCTACCCTTTGTCAGACCAAAGAATTCCCTCTATAGCCGTCTCTTAGCAGTCTCTGGAATGTATTACCTCCGAAAGGCATCGAGGAAAATCTCCCAAGTCACTACTTTGTTTTAGGTCCTCAGTATAGGCTGGGGGAGTTTCCACTAATGTTTTGCTTCGCCTTCTAACACAAATGAAGCAAAGGCTACCTTCTCTATCTGGGAAAACTCAAAGTACCCATAAAACGTCTCTAATCTGTTTACCCAGTTCTCTGCTGCTACCGGATCCTTGACTCCACTGAAGGATAGCGGTCCAAGCTTCTGGAACTGTCTCATCCTATCTAAATAACCACCACACCCTACCTCATTAGCTCTCCCATGTGGAGCTCTCTGAGGTTCTACTAGGGCTGGTCGCGGTACCGGAGGTCCAACAGGTGGAGGTGCTGCCTTAGGCTGTACCGATGTCACGACCTGCTTCCCATGACTTACTTCCAACAGTTGGGTTGTGAGTCAACATCCATATCCACATCTCATCCAAACTTATAATTTAATTTTATTAAGTGAAATAGAAACTGTACTTTTATATATATACTAAAGCGTTTACATCAGTTTCTATTATATATATCCCTTTTGTACAAATATAGCTTTATTGTGCACTATTTTATAGATACAAAGTTTCTCATAAGTTTATGCTTACCTCTACACCATTGGATGGCTGGAGAACACAGTAGCAAGAACAACTGTAGTGAACTCACTACTGCGTAGAATCTGTAGAGGAGGAAAAAAAGGGGGTGAGCTAACACACTCAGTAAGGAAAATATGAAAGCAAGTAGATAACTACATTATCTACAATGCTTAAAATACATACATTTATTTTCTTTATAAAACATATGCATTCTTTAAAAACAACTTCCATCTATGTGAAACCATTAATTCGCTAGATGGGCATATGCATATTTATTATCAAATCACACAGCAACATACTTATTTCAAAATCACATAAATATACTTAGAAAATACATTACACTTAGCAAATCATAGCAAGATAATCAACTTAAGACTAGGATGGGATATCATATCACCTAGTATGACACAGCAGGGGACATTTATCACATCACACAGTAGGGGACATAATGTCACATCACACAGAAAAGGACGTATGGCCATAGTCACTGGATTCCAAGAAATCACTAATCTGGTGTGCAAGAATCCCATGCTTGAGGAGGTGGATCAACCATCCCTTCAGCTCACTAAGATCACTAAGATATCAAGGCACATCGTACTCCATGGCTAACGGTCACGGTACAACGTGCTCCATAGATCCTCATATGTTGTGATATAGCTGAGGAGATCGAGAAATCTCGAGGTCTACCATCTCAGTATCACTATCACCCATTTCCCTTGTCTCAAAATCACGTGCGAGTAGGTCTCTCCAAGAACACCTAGCAATACACGACGGCTCTAGCACGGTTTTTACTCTTCACACAGTAAAAACCATAAAATCTCGTGCGAGCATCTCAGCGTAGGATCATATAGCAATACCTGAGGACTCTAGCACAGTTTCACTTAGAATCACTTTAAGTCTAAAAGTTACATGCGAGCATAGTCAGAGTAAGAACACTTAGTAGTACTCGATGACTTCAGTTTCCAAAATCCAGTGCGAGCTCTCTAGTATACCACATAGAACTCAAATCTAGTACAGTTTGCTTTCTCAAAATCCTTTTTAAAATGATGTGCGAGCATAGCTGGTAAATCTACTGTTACCATGTTGGCTCTAGCACAAGTTCACACAGAAATTTAGTAGATGGCTCCATTAAGATGAAAACAGTATCCCTGTCCAAATTCACTTTGATAGATCACCAAGTATGAGTGAGAGGGAAATTTCCCTTCAATCACTTGTTTCACGTTTTTCACTTGGTAAAATATATAGTTTTATGTAAAATAGCTAAATCAAGAGCCAGTCTATGATTATACACTTACAAAACATCAACTCATTTCGGTGCAACTTTCCCTATAGTAGGGCAATATAATCTTTTGCAAACACTAGGTAATTTCCTAGAATTTTTTCAATCTCTATATATTCCATACTTTTTATTCGCATACATGGATTTATAAAAATACGTACAGCTATCTCTAATAGCTCGCATAAATCTCTTACCTCGACTCACGCAAATGTCACTTTCCATTGATTTCCACTGCTCGTGATCCGATCTTATCGACTCCAATTATATCTCGAGCAGCTGTAATTATTTACTATTCACTTCAGTATCTTTTCATATATTTAATTATCACTTGAATTATATTTAAATCAATGTATTGAGCCATTTACACCCATTTGGTCTTATTACATCTTATCGAACCTTACTCTCTTTTAAGTCCGTTTCGATTATATAATTCATTTCTCAAGAATCTATTAGACTCATCAAATTCTACTGATCCATATTGAGCCGGTATTAAGCTCACAATGCCTTAAGTTCATCACTTTCCTGCACTAAGGCATTTCATCATACACCTCATATGTCTACTTTCATTCATCATCTATTCCAACATATGGATTTCACAAAACTATCTTAGAATCATGTTTACATGCTTAACAACATCAATACATGTTTAAATCATCATTAAATCCCTACCAAATCAACTTTCTCTCACTTTCTCACATTAAACCCCTTTTAGGTCATGGAAGATTAAGCATGTTTAACGGTGTTTTAGCCAATATTACATACACCAATCAACTCATAAGAATGTCTAGATTAACATACTTTAAGTTGGTGTATTGAAAACTCAGTTAACTTGATTTTTCTATTTTTGGCTGAAATTGGGGAAAATCCTTTGTTCCTTCAATCCACAAATCAACTTCTAGTGTTTTACTATGTTGTTCTCCTTATCACATGGAACAACTTTGCTTAAAGTAATCTTTCTCAAATCTGATTGGAAGGTGATGATTTTAGAGTGAGAAAGCTTGGTTTTCTTTACTGTAAATGGAGAGGTATCAGTTGTTTCATGGAAGAAGACTTGGCTGTTGGGTTTTTATAGAAATGGCATTATGAGATCGATCTCCTAAGGTGAGAGATCGATCTTCCCTTTGTTTGAACTCTTTCAATATTCGATATGTAGGTTGTTAGATCGATCTTCTCATGGGATGGGATCGATCCTTGCTAGGCAGAATCAACTGGAGACCGATCTATCTTTAGGAAGAGATCGATCATGTCTAGGTAGAAGCGGCTTGAGATCAATCTTCTTTAAATGAGGGATCGATCTCCTTTTTATAAAATGCCTTGGTACTTTCATTTCGAGAAGATGAGATTGATCCCCCCTTGCACTAAGATCGATCTGGCATTCATTTGTAGCATTCCAGATGCAATTCTCCTAGAAATTCAATGGATGGATTGCTTCCAATTACTTTACTACTCATTTTTGCATTCTAGTCACACTTAGAATATAAAAATGTCCATTTCTTATGATTCACATATAATGTAACTTGTGTGTACATTCTTGGAATCATAAATGATACATATAAAAGTACAGACCTTACATTCCTACCCTCCTTTAAGAAATTTGGTCCTCCAAATTAGAACCAAGTCATTCCTCAAAAAGTCGAGGGTATTTTTCCCATATTAAGCTCTGAAACTCCCAGGTAGCCTCTCTGAAGTGTGGTGTTGCCAGAGAACCTTAACAAATGGAATTATCCTTATCCGTAACACCTTTTCCTTCCTATCTAGTATCCAGATCAGTCTCTCTACATACGACGGATCATCCTTGAGCTCCAATGGCTCATACTGAATTATATGGGTTGGATATGGATGGTATTTTAGAAGCATCAATACGTGGAAAACATTATGAATGCATGCAATCTCTAGTAGCAACACGAGCCTATAGGCCTTATCTCCCACTTGATCCAATATCTCAAATGGCCTGATATACCGAGGGTTCAACTTACCCTTCTTACTGTAACCTCATAATCCCTTTTGAGGGAGAAACTCTCAAGAACACTGAATCACCTACAGTGAACTCTAATGGCCTCTGTCTCGTGTCAACATAACTCTTCTGCCTGCTCTGACTATTCTTAATCTCTCACATATCAATTGATCATCCTCAGAGGCTTGCTTCACTAAGTCGTGAGCAAAAACTTTTCTATCTCCCACTTCTTCCCAACCAATAGTGGAACGACACCTTCTACCATACAATGCCTCATATGGTGCCATCCCGATACTTGAGTGATAACTGTTGTTGTAAGTAAATTTAGCTAATGGCAAGTGATCATCCTAAGAGCCCTTAAAATCCATAACACTCGCCCTCAGCATATCCTCTAACGTTTGGATGGTTCTCTCTGACTGACCATCAGTGTGAGGATGGAAATTGAAACTAAAATTCAATTAGGTTCCCATAACTTCCTAAAAATGTTCACAAAAGTTGGAAGTGAAGCGGGAATCCCTATTCGATATGATGCTCACTAGAACACCATATAGCCTCACAATCTCCCGTACGTACAACTCTGCCAAAGTACTCAAAGTATCTGTGGACTTTATGGCCAAAAAGTAGGCGAATTTTGTCAATCAGTCTACCACTACCCAGATAGCATCATGGTTCCTCCTAGTCCTCGATAATTCTATGATGAAATCGAGGGTGACATGCTCCCATTTCCAAGTTGGTATCGATAGAGGTTGCAACAACCCAGTAGGCCTCTGATGCTCTACCTTGATCTGCTGACATAGGAGACACCTTGCCACAAACTCTGCGATATCATTTTTCATCCTTAACTACCAATACACTTTTCGAAGATTCTTATACATCTTATTACTCCTCGGATGTAATGTATATCTCGATGAATGAGCTTCTGTCAAAATCATTTTGTTTAGTTCTGGGTCATTGAGAACAGAAATCTTGCTTGTAAACCCCAGTAGACCATCATCACTCACTGAGAAATCAATTACATTACCCCTCTGAATTTGACTTGCACGATCATCACACAACGGATCGACATACTGAGCCTGTTGTATCCGGTTAATCAAATCCGATTTCACTTGCAGGCTAGCTACCACATAGTCACTGTCAACATCAAGAGGGTCTATATCTAGATTGAGGTGATCAAACTACTCGAACAGCTCATGTTTCCTGACCATCATGTACTATACCACTCCGAGGCTCTTTCTACTCAAGGCATCAGCCACAACATTAGCCTTTCCACGATTGCATAATATCTCGTAATCATAATCCTTCAGAAGCTCTATCCACCGTCTCTGCCTCATATTCAACTTTTTCTACAAAAAAAAGATATTTGAGGCTTTTATGATCTGTAAACACGTGAAATTTCTCACTGTACAAGTAGTGATGCCATATATTTAATACAAATACCATGACTGCCAACTCTAAAACATGGGTCGGGTAGTTCCTCTCTTGGTCCTTAAGCTGTTTGGATTCATAGGCGACTACCTTTCCGTTCTAAATCAACACACAACCCAGTTCCTATCCCGAGGCATCTGTATACACTGAGTAACCTCCTGAGCTGGTGGGTATAGTGAGAATAGGTGCAGTTGTCAGTCTATGCTTCAACTTATAGAAACTACTTTCACACTAATCATCCCACTCATATGCCACATTCTTTCCAGTTAGACGTGTCAATGGAGCAACTAGCTTAGGGAATCCATCCAAAAACTGTCGATAATAACCTGTGAAACCAAGAAAACATGGATCTCTGTAACCGTCTTGGGTCTCTTCCACTGTACCACAGCCTCTATCTTGGACGGATCCACTGACACCCCACCTCTCGAGACTACATGACCAAAAAACGATATCTCATTCAGTTAGAAATCACACTTATTGAGTTTAGCATATAATTTCTAATCTCGGAGGGTTTGTAACACTATTCTCAAGTGTCCTTCATGCTCTTCCCTGGACTTCGAGTGCACCAATATGTCATATATAAAGACAATCATGAATCTGTCCAGGTATAACTTAAACACATCATTCATTAATGCCATAAATGATGCAGGAGCATTCATCAACCCAAAAGGCATAACTAGAAACTCATAATGACCATAACGAGTCTGAAATGCTGTCTTTGGCACAGCTCCACTCCGAATCCTAAACTGATGATACTCATACCTCATATCAATCATAGAAAAGATTTGTGCTCCCTACAACTGATCCAATAGATCATTAATCTGTGAAAGGGGATACTTATTCTTGATGGTAGCCTTGCTCAACAACCGGTAATCTAGGCATAGTCGGCGGCTCCCATCCTTCTTCTTCACAAACAGAACCAGTTCTGCCAAAGGTGAGACACTCGGTTTGATGAACCCTTTATCCAATAACTCTTACAACTGCTTCTTGAGCTCCTCCAACTCAATCGAAGCCACTCTATACGGTGGTTTGGATATCGATTTAGTAGCAGGTACCAAATCAATACAAAACTCCATCTCTCTGTCTGGTGGCAACCCTGGTAATTCATCTGGAAAGACATTAGGGAACTCTTTAACCATTGGGATGTCAGTTAAATCTGGGTGCGCCTTATCCAAATCAATCACATATGTGATAAAACCTTCAATATATTATGATTTCATTTGTTAGTAAAATCGTCCATCCTTGGAAATAATTTAATACTTCTTTCATTACTTTTCAAATCTTACAACATACTTATCAGAGGTGAAAAACATTACTATCTTAGCATAACAGTCTAAAACAGCATGGCTTGCCGTCAACCAATCCAATCCTAGTATTACATCAAAATCCTTCATGTCAACAGAATGAGATTGGCCAACATATCCTTTTCCCCTACTTTTAACTTACAACCATTACATACATACTCTGTCACTACGATATCCCGAACTGGAGTGCTTATAAGCAACACCCTACCTAAAGGTACGGGTTTCACATGTTCAAACAATTTACATGCAAATGAAGGCGATATAAATGAATGCATGGCACCAGGATCTATTAACACTAATGCTTCAGAATCAAAGACTAGGATGGTACCTTTAATCACATCTATGGAAGCTTCTATAGATGCTTGGTCCAAAGCAAACACTCGCCCTCGACCAATAGTTTACTTCCCTTTCTCCTCAGTCGTAGCCTTCCTCTTTGGAGTAGGTGTCTCCACTGCAACCTTCTCTGGCTCTTTGCCCTTCTGTGGGGATGTATCAACCAACTTCGAGCATTCACGAGCTGTGCCCTAGTTTGCCGCATCTATAACATGACTTCGTCATCAAATGGCATGGCTTACTCCCGTGATATATACCAAACATCCTGTACTACTTGATGGTAGGTCAGGGTCCGTCAATAACTATACCCCTCGATGCTGGATGTAAAGCTGGATAAGTTGGAGGCTTCGTAGGCCTCTCTCGTACCTCCTCAATCTTCTGTCTATTACCTTATAACCTTCGGCCCTTTCTGCATCTTCTATCATCAACTGACCTTTTTCGATCTCTGTCTCTGCCTTTACCACTCATGCCTAACTCCGAGGTATGCAACACATAATCTTGGTTGCATAGCTGAGCTCTCGTGTTGCCTCATCATAAGTAGTAATTTCTAATGGAGCCAATCGAGCTACAATCGAAGGTCTCAACCCCTCAATAAACTTCTGAGCCTTCCTATCCTCACTACTCATGGTAACTGTATCATACCTACCCAGGGATGTGAATCCAGACTCATACTCATCAACTGACCGGGTTCCCTGAGTCAAAGTCATAATCTCCATTAGCATCTTCCTCTGAGTAGTGGCTGGAATGTTCTACCTCCTGAAGGCATCCAAAAATATATTCTAAGTCATAACCAGGTGTCGGACACTCAAAATTAGCTGTGTGGCCATCCACCAATGCTTGGCCTCACCCTCTAATACAAAAGCTTCAAAGGTGACCTTTTCTGTGGCAGAGTAATGAAAAAATCTGTAAAGCTTCTTCATATTACGAATCCAAAGCTCCGCTAACAATAGCTTTTTTAACCCCATTAAATGAAGGTGGTCCAAACTTCTTGAACTATCTCAATCTATCCAGGTCATACTCAAAAACTCCTTCACCACCAGCCTGTTATGGAGCTATAGGACCCTGAACTGGTGGAGGAATATCCTGAACTTGAGGGGGTAAAGGAATCTCTGCCTCTGCGCCTGAGGTCTCTGTGCAGGCTCATGTCTCTCATGTGCAACAGCCTAACCAGTAGGGTTCTCCTATCTACCGTTAAATCTGGTCATTGGTTATGTAAACATCTCCATGATAGTGTCTACACAGCACTGTAATTGAGCTATACGTGCCTCAGCGGCATCACTAAGACTAGGTAGATCTCTACTAGAACTGAATCAACTGAGCCTCTCGGGCTCATCTCTACGCCCCTGAGAGCGCGAACTCTTTCCTCTACGAGTGCGTCGTCTATCCGACATCTTGCATAGTCAGTAACAAGTGTCTCAATCACATTTCCAGCTTGGTATACACAATTGTATCCAAATAATGCACATTTCTTTAGGGATATATAATTTCCTAACTATGGATACTAACTTACATCAAACCAACTCCGCTCTGATACCACCTATGCCACAACCCATTTCCTGTGACTTACCTTTCTTCCAATAGTTGGGCTATGAGTCAACATCCATATCCACATCTCATCCATACTTATAATTTAATTTCATTAAGCGAAATAGAAACTGTACTTCTTTTTATATATATGGAAGTGTTTACATCAGTTTCTATTATATACATCCCTTTTGTACAAAGATAGCTTTACTGTGCACTATTTTAAATGTACAAAGTTTCTCATAAGTTTATGTATACCTCTACACCACTAGATGACTGGAGAACACAATAGCAGGAACGACTGCAGTGAATTCACTACTGCGTAGAATCTGTAGAGGAGGAAAATAAGGGGGTGAGCTAACACGCTCAATAAGAAAAATATGAAACCACGTAGATAACTACACTATCTACAATGCTTAAAATACATACATTTATTTTCCTTATAAAACATATGCACTCTTTAAACACAACTTCCATCTATGCAAAACCATTAATTCGCTAGATAGGTATATGCATATTTATTATCAAATCACACAGCAACAAACTTATTTCAAAAATCACACAGTCTATACTTAGAAAATACTTTACACTTAGCAAATCACTTAGCAAGTTAATAAACTTGAGACTAGGATGGGATATCATATCACCCAGTACCACACAGCAGGGGACATAGGTCACATCACATAGTAGAGGACATAATGTCACATCACACAAAAAGGGACGTATGGCCATAGTCATTGGATTCTAGGAAATCACTGATCAGGTGTGCCGGAATCCCATGCTTAGGGAGGTGGATCAACCATTCCTTCAGCTCATTGCGATCACTAAGATATCATGGTACATCTACTCTGTGGGTAATGCTTACGGTACAGCGTGCTCCGTGGATCCTCATATGTTGCGATATAGCTGAGGAGACCAAGAAATCTCGAGGTCTACCGTCTCAGTATCACTATCACCCATTTCCCTTATCTCAAAATCACATGCGAGCAGGTCTATGCAAGAACACCCAACAATACACGACGACTCCAGCACGGTTTTTACTCATCACACAGTAAAAATCATAAAATCACGTGCAAGCATCTTAGAGTAGGATCACATTGTACCTGAGGACTCTAGCACAGTTTCACTTAGAATCACTTTAAGTCTAGGATGTTACATGCGAGCATAATCAAAGTAAGAACACTTAGCAGTACTCGATTGCTCCAGCATGACTTTCAAAATCTAGTGCGAGCACCTTAGTGTACCACACAACACTCAGCTCAAGCAGCGTTTGCTTTCTCAAAATCCTTTTTAAAACGATGTGTGAGTAGGTAAATCTACTGTTACCACGTTGGCTCTAGCACAAGTTCACACATAAATTTAATAGATGGCTTCATTCAGATGAAAACGGTATCCCTGACCGAATTCACTTCGATAGGTCACAAAGTATGAGTGAGAGGGTAATTTCCCTTCAATCACTCGTTACACGTTTTTCACTTAATAGAACATGTAGTTTTATGTAAAATAGCTAAAATTATTTACTATTCACATCAATATCATTTCATATACTTAATTCTCACTTGAATTATATTCAAATCAATGTATTGAGCCATTTACACTCATTTGGTCTCATTATATCTTATCGAACCTTACTCTCTTTTAACTTCATTTCGATTATACAATTCATTTATCAAGAATCAATTACACTCATCAAGTCTATTGATTCGTATTGAGCTGGTATTAAGCTCACAATGACTTAAGTTCATCATTTTCCTTCACTAAGGCATTTCATCACACACCTCATATGTCTACTTTCTTTCATCATCTATTCCAACATATGGATTTTACAAAACCATCTTAGAATCATGTATCCATGCTAAATAACATCACTACATGTTTAAATCATCATTAAATCCCTACCAAATCAACTTTCTATCACTTTCTCACATTAAAATCCTCTTAGGTCATGGATGATTAAGCATGTTCAAGGGTGTTTCCGCCGACCTTACATACACCAATTAACTCATAAGAACGTCTAGATTAACATACTTGAAGTTGGTGTATTGAGAACTTACCTAGCTTGATTTTTCTATTTTTGGCTAAAATTGGGGAAAATCCTTTGTTCCTTCAATCCAGCAAATCAACTTCTAGTTTTTTACTATGTTGTTCTCCTCATCACAAGGAACAACTTTGCTCAAAGTAATCTTTCTCAAATCTGATTGGAAGGTGATGATTTTATAGTGAGAAAACTTGGTTTTCTTTACTATAAATGGAGAGATATCAGCTGTTTCATGGAATAAGACTTGGCTGTCGAGTTTTAATAGAAATGGCATTATGAGATCGATCTCTTAGGGTGAGAGATTGATCTTCCCTTTGTTTGAACTCTTTTAGTATTCGATATGTAGGTTGTGGAATCGATCTGCTCATGGGATGGGATCGATCCTTGCTAGGAAGAATCAACTGGAGTTCGATCCGTCTTTAGGACGAGAGCAATCCTGTATAGGCAGAAGCTACTTGAGATCGATCTTCTTTGAATGAGGGATCGATCTCTCTTTTACAGAATGCTTTGGCACTTTCATTTTGAGAAGATAAGATCGATCTCCCCTTGCACTAAGATCGATCTGACATTCATCTGCAGCATTCCAGCTGCCATTCTCCCAGAAAGTCAATGGAAGGATTGTTTCAAATTGCTTCACTACTCATTTTTGCATTCTTGTCACACTTAGAATACAAAATGTTCATTTCTTAAGATTCACATATAATGTAACTTGTGTGTACATTCTTGGAATCATAAATGATACATATAAAAGTACGGGCCTTCCAACCGTTGGGGGTGGTGTCAGAATAGGTGAGACAGAATTAGAGGGGTCATCAGTGTGAGGTGCAGTCGTGCTAGCGGCTACTGCAGGTTCACTCGTACCCTGCTGACTCTCTAGTCTAGCCATCTCTCATCCAAACAATTGTGTCATATTCTCCACAGTCCGCTCTAACCTCGCAACACAGGTATCAGTAGTATCTGCCAGGTCTTGAGGGATATGTTCAAAAGATGACTCGGTATGTCTCTCGAGTCGATCTCTCTTCCCTCGAGATCTAGAACCTTCCCCTCGATTGCGGTGTCTATCAAAAATAGTAATGATTTTCCTACACACACAATCAATTCTTAGTATATTAATAGCCCAGTATACACATTTGTATCTAAATGAGGCACAGTAACCAAGGGATGTAAACTTTCCTAACGACTTATACCGACTCGTACTCAGACCAACCTAGCTCTGATACCAACTTGTGTCACACCTCGTTTTATGCTTAAATCTGATTATTCATTCATACAAAAAATGAAGTAGACCACACTCAAAAGGTTGGGCACACGAGCCGTATACATCTCATACACATAATACATGCCAATATCAATTTACTAAAATTTAATTGAATTCTTTATTCACATATATGATACATACGTATGTTTACATCCCAATATCCCTTTATATACATAATTGTGTCTCAAAAGTTTAGATATGAAAGGATTATCCATTGAAAATGAAATTTGACAAAGATTAATGAAGAACATGAAATGCATAGTAAAACAAACGGGAAAATACAAAATACTAGGAAGGAAAATAACTCTAAAAACTACTCTACCTACACTACTCCTACTCCTAAATTAAATTTACTTCTACTCCTAAAATTACATAGTTTTTTCAATTGTCATTCTTTCCTATTTATAAACACACTAGGGGTAAAATGGTAATTTCCACATCCTTGATGAGTTGGCATTTTTTTGGCCACTTATCTTCACACCATTGGCTCCTTGAAAAGATATTTCCATGTCATTGGTCTTCTTGTCCAATTGGATGTGTTAGGTGGCATGACTCGCGTTGTCCGCTGGCTCAATCTTGATTTTAGCCCAATTTCGATCCATTTTCTACCGAAATATTCAAAATTCATTCGGATTTAATTTATCTGCAAACATGAGAATTTTAATTAAATAAAGGGGATAATTAACAAAATAAATTGGGGATTTAAATAATTAATTGGGAAATTAAGCAAAAATAATTCTAAAAATATAGAATTATCAGTGTCACGACCCTCAACTACCCAAAAATCGTCACAAATTTATCGTTTTTCATGCATTATTTATTTTTCGTCTTTACCTTACCTTGATCATGATCAGTTACCCTCTTAACAGTTGGGCTATGTGTCAATGTCTACCTCATCCAACCATAACAATTTCATTTGCATCAAAATTTAGAAGTAAACACTTTTATAAATAAATTAGTGTTGTTGTTTATATGTGTTTACATTGCTTTACATCCCCAATAGCTACATACAAAATGCTACTGTGCTATAGAAAGTTTAGATATAAAATTTCATCAGTGTGTATACCTCACGCCAAGGGATGCAGCGAAAACCAAAAAGGAAAGCCTCCAGTTGCTCTCAGTCTAAACTCAAAGCTCTGTTGAGAGGGGAAAATAAGGGGGTGAGTAAACAACACGCTCAGTAAGGCAATCATGCGAACATGTAGAAACTGCGCTGTCTAAGTGATCGTGATGCCATGCTCAAAACTATACACATTTTCATTCACAATTCAAAAGCATTAGTTCATGCTTGTGTTAATGGCATGTAAAGCAAATTATGTTGTTTAATTCAGTGTACAAATCAATTCAAGGAATGGAAAACCATCATGCATCAATGCACTTTAAAGCCATTATCATGCTTTCTCATCTCAAAAATTAACACTCGTCAGGGCTCAACCCCTCCCTCGGACTGTCCTGACGCACAAAACATTTCAACATGGATTTATTCATAAAACAATAGACATGTGAGATAGGCAATATAATAAGGGAAATCTCCTATAGGACTATGGTCATATCCTGTGATCCCAGGCTACACTAATCAGGTGTGCGGGGTATCACCACTATCTACTTCCTCATGGGAGGTGGGTAAAATCCAGCCTGTCGGTCCATAAAAGATCTAAACATCGTCCGAAAATGGCATAACATAATCTCAACATGGTACAACGTACTCCATGCTACCTGCACGGTACAGCGTACTCCATGGACCCATATCAACACATCATATCATGCCATATCTCAAAGTGCACGTGCGAGCCAATTTAATCAGTACGACACCCAGTCAACCCAAAGCTCCTAGCATAACCATCAACATGTCAAAACCCACGTGCGAGTAATCTCAAGCAGGACAGCAAGTATGGTGGACATCTAATGCGAGCTATATACTCCAGCACCTTATCAAAACTAGTATAGAATCTGTGCGAGCTAATCTCCAGCACAACATCACGAAAATGCATGTGAAAACTAGTGCGAGCTAAACTCTAGCACTCATGCGTATAAAACACATCAAACTCATGAAATCCATGTAGGTGTCTCAATTCTTTGCAAAACATGGTTATCTACTAAATCAAATCATTTCTTTTGTAAATCATTTCAAATATTAGCCAACCCACTAACCACTTGCTAATAAGCAACAAAATAAGGTTTTTAAAGCATCATGTTTTTGTTTTCATGCACATTTCTCAAAACCCAACTCTTTGCCCTTCAATCACCCAATTTCATTTCCTAGTATCACATGCACTCTAACAAAACATTATACACTCAAATTGCACACAGATATCTATAAGAGTCCACATAATTCTCTTACCTTGATTTACTCGCGGTACAACTCTCTTCCTTTACACTTCTCGGGCTTTCGATTCAACTTGCTTCGGTGTATCCTCGAGAGCTGCAAATCATTCAGCAAACACTTGAGTCAATGTTGCTAACTCACATTCAACTATGCATTCTACCCAATGCCTTAATTACTCATTTTACCCTTTTTGGGTAAGTCTCACAATTGATTCCATAACACCATCTTAAATTCATACCCACAACACCATTATCATCTTAAGATATCATATTCATCATTTATTCCACTACATTTCACTTTCTCACACTAACCCATTTCTAGGTTATAATTATTCCATGGCATTCTAGGTAGTTATACCATTAATATGCACACCCAACAACTCAAAAGTCAATAAATAGACAATGTACTTGGATTGGTGCATTAGAAACTCACCTAGATTGATCTCCCCTTGCTCCAAATGGAAATGCACCTTTGCTCATTCAATCCTAGAAATGGGGTAATGCCTCCATGCTAGCCTTCCCTCAAATCTTCTTGAAAGTGGGTGGATTTAGAGAGCGAAAATTAGATTTTTGGATTGAAAATGGTAGAGTGAGGTTGTTTCTTGAAATCTACAGATCCAACTGTCACGACCCAATTCCATTCTCTTTAACCGAAAATCACTAAAAATTTTTCGTGTTTTACTGTTACCTTACCCGGTCATGAACTAACTCACCACACACTGTTGGGCTGTGAGTCAATAATAAACTCCACATCTCATTCATTCTCAGTTAAATAAAACGATGTCATACATTTGCATTTAATCTTGTACTTATACAAAAGCATGTTTTACTGACGTCTACATCCCCCATAATTACAACTCAAGGAATACTGTGCTTTTACATTGTTTAGATACAAAAAGAATCACTGTGTATATACCTCTAAGCGATGGAGATGCAGCGGAGTCCAAAACACCACGCCTCAGTCCTCACTGGGCTACTATGCACTCTCTGTAGGGGAAATAGAGAGGGATGAGCAACCACACGCTCAGTAAGGCAATAATGCAAGCATGGTAGATAACTACTCTATCTACATGCTGATAGTGTTATGCATAAATCATTTATGGTAGGAGTATGAGGAATAAAACTATGCCATATGAGTATACATATATATCATTTGTCAAAATCATGTACATTGGCATATCAAACATGGTAAAAGAACATCATGTATAAATCATCTCATGCTCAATCTCATTTAAATTAATAAAAAGGGCAATTCATTAAGAAACCTCCTTTTTAAACCAACATCATAAACCTCTTTCTCAACACATACATATCACCAAATCAATTCACAATCACAACCACATTTTCATTTCACAATTCACGCATGTGTATAAAAACTAGGTCACTATATCAAAAGTGCCTATGTGGACCACTACATCATAAATCATCCCAGACCACACGCATCCAGGTGTGCGGGGTATCATGCTGGCACGAAGATGGATTATCCCTCGCCAGACTTTCTCATCACATAACCATCATACGGTACATCGTACTCCATGTGATATACACGGTACAGCGTACTCCGCAGACTCATATCGTGATTGGGGGTGCCATTCCTAGGTCTTACCTACCCCATACCAAGAGTTTTCCATATCCGTGAAGGAGAGCCTCCCTGCCGAACAGAGCCTCCCCGCCTAACAGAGCCTCCCTGCCTCCTCGGGCTTAAGGATGTTAGCTTAAGGATGTAGGGCTTAAGGATCCTTCCGTAAGAGAGCCTCCCCACCTAACAAAGCCTCCCCGCCTAATAGAGCCTCCCCGCCTCCTCGGGCTTAAGGATGTTGGCTTAAGGATGTAGGGCTTAAGGATCTTACCGTACCCATGTAGGAGAGCCTCCCTGCCTAACAGAGCCTCCCCGCCCCTCCAGGGCTTAAGGATGTTGGCTTAAGGATCCCACCGTAAGAGAGCCTCCCCATCGAACAGAGCCTCCCCGCCTAACAGAGCCTCCCCGCCTCTTTGGGCTTAAGGATGTTAGCTTAAGGATGTAGGGCTTAAGGATCTTACCAACTTTCACAACCTTATACGTATCCCAATGTGCAAACTTGTGCGAGCAAAGCTCTAGCACGACTCATGGATCCTCTCATAAAGAGACGCGTACGAGCATAGCTCTAGTACGGTTATACTCATAATACAAACCACTCAAATCCTCGCACGAGCGTAAGCTCCAGTACGGTTTATAAAACATCATCACAATTCAGATCAAAGTGCGAGCTAAACTCAAGCACGTATCACACAAGTGAAAACATAAAAATCCAGCGCGAGCGAGGCTCTAGCGCGATTTATGTCATACAAATATGATAGATAGCTCATACAAAATCAAACAATCCCGACAACCGGGTTTAGCACTTCACAAATGCATTTTTTTCACAACATTAATAAACAATAGCCGACCCATCTACAAGCTTGCTTAAAACAAAGCAATTTCATTTTGAAAGACATCAAGACATTAGATTTATGCAATTATTAGCCTTAGTATCCCATTTCATAGAATCCACTTCCAAAACCAAAAATCACACATATCCTCATTCTCATTCATGAATACCATCAATCATTTACTTTAGCAACCCTGCACTTCGTAAAACACCCAATATTCACCCACAAATTTAAAGTACGAGTAGCTACCTCTATATACTCACAAAATTCCCTTACCTGGAATCGCGATGCGTGATTCCACTTCCTTAAGCTGCTTACTCGTACGGTTCGATTCGTCTTCCAACGAACTCTTCGGGACTACACAAAATCGTATCCCGCATTATACTCGATCCATATAATATGATATCGTGCATTCACTATAGTCAATTCGACCTATAGTTTTCTATTAACGCTTATGAGGCCTCGTTTCATTACTTTACCCAAAACTCATGTCTATGGATTCTTCTTATGCCTATTAACTTATTCAAAATCGATATTAAATCGACATTAAGCTCATAGTGTTCATATTTCATGAATTCCCTCACTATGACATTTTATCAAGCATATACATACTCATTTTCACAATTCCTCCAAACTCACAATGTAATTTCATTTAACCATCTAAAATCATAAACATTACCTCAATAACAACTTTAGCATGCCCATAAATCATAAACTCATTCAACCCATATATTCTCACATTATACCCATTCTAGGTTTTCTAGGTCACACCAATTCCACCACATCCCTAGATAATTTATCCATCAATACTCATGCCAAATAACTCCAAAATCAATTAAATAGACAATGTATTTGGATTGGAGTGTTAGAATCTTACCAAATATGATTTTTCTTCTTGCTCCAAATGGCAATGCCCTTAACTCCTTCAATACCAACAATGGGAAAATGCCTACCCACTATGTTGTTCTTCTCTTTGATAGGAACAACTTTGCCTCTAATGGTCTCTCTTCAAATCTCACTGAAAATGGCTGATTTTAGAGAGGGAAAGTTAGGTTTTTGGGTTAGAAATGGAAGATTGGTGTTTTTCCCGAAATTTTTAGACTTTCAGCCCTCCTTTTATAGAAATAGCTTGAGGAGATCGATCTGGTCCAAGAGGAGATTGATCTGGTCCCCTTAAATCCCTCCTTTTCACGACATTTTTAAGCATGAGATTGATCTGTCGAAGCATAAGATCGATATGTCGAAGCATGAGATCGATCTGGTCCCAAACAGAGAGCTAAGGAGATCGATCTGGGCACTTGAGGATCGATCTTTTCATCACAAAATGCTTAGGAGATCGATCTGGCCCCATTGGAGATCGATCTGCTCTATTCCATTGCCCAAATAAGAGCATTCTGGCTCTTCCAGATCGATCTCTCATCCTATGAGATCGATCTGGCCTTCATATTTTCCAGATTTCCTGTAGTTTTCTTGCTGCAACTCATACCAACACATCCTTAATCTGTTGCCATGGCCATTTTCTCATCCATCCTCCTTTATAACTTGAAAATGGCATCCATTCATACCTTATGCACATTGAAACTTGTGTGCATTCATTGTATGTCCAAAGGTACGCTACATAAAACCAAATGGAAGCATAACTTCATTCCATTTTACCACACTACTTATTTTGAGTTTCAATCACATCCATCACTTATAAGAACTCATTTCTTCATATTCATACTCAATGGAACTTGTATGTACGTTACAAATCATATTACACATACGTACATTGAATCCATGGACTTACATCAATCATACTTTACATTACAAGTCCATTCACATTCATTACACATTACAACTTTACATATACGGGGTCTCACACCAACTGCTCCTATTTATAGGTTTAACTTGATGAGATCGATCTGGTTTTGGTGGAGATCGATCTGGACCTCTTAAAATCCCTCATTTTTATGACATTTGAAGGCAAGAGATCGATCTGTAGAGGGTTTGGGATTGATTTGTCTCAGGCAAAAAGTTAAGGAGATCGATCTGCTTCAACACGAGAGCTAAGGAAATCGATCTGCTTGCATTGGGGATCGATCTCTTTATTACAGAATGTTTATCAGATCGATCTATCCCCATTGGAGATCGATCTGCATTGTTCCATTGCTCAAATAAGAGCATTTTGGCTCTTCAGATCGATCTGTCATCCTATGAGATCAATCTGGCTTTCATATTTTTTAGATTTTACTGCAGTTTTCTTCAGAAACTCATACCAAATGTCCTTAATTTGCTACCATAGTCACTTTCTCATCCAGTTAGCTTTAAGACTTGGAATGACATCCATTCATACTTTGTACAAATTAAAACTTGTGTGAAATATTTGTATAACCAAAGGTATACAATATAAACTAAATGGAAGTGCACAACTCATGCAATCTTCATTCCATTTTACCACACCACTCATTTTTCATTCAACTCACATTCATCACATACAAAAGTCCATTTCCTCATATTCATACATAACAAAACTTGTACGTACATCACAAACTCTCATTACAAGTGTGTACATTGAATTTATGGACTTTATATCACTTATGAATTCGTAATTACTTGTTCCAAAATCATCCATATTATAATTCCATTCACATATATACAAAGTTATACATATATGGGGTCTCACATTCTCCCCTACTTAGAAACTTTGGTCCTCCAAATTGGAACCAATCATTCTGTGAATAATTTGGGATGCTTCTCCCGCATTAAACTCCCCAATTCCCATGTGGCCTCTTCCATCATGTGATATTGCTAAAGGACTTTCACCAAGGGAATTATCTTTGTCCTCAACACTTTCTCTTTTCTATCAAATATCCAAACCGGCTTCTCAATGTACATGATACTTTCATTGAGCTCCAAAGGCTCATACCTTATCACATGTGCTGGGTCCGGGTGATACTCTCATAACATGGATATGTGGAATATGTTATGTACACTCGTAAACTCTGGTGGTAATGACAATCTATAAGCCTTATCTCCCACTTTATCCAGTATCTCAAATGGCCTTACATATCGAAGGCTCAACTTCCCCTTATTCCCGAATCTCATAATCCCCTTCGAGGGAGAAACCTTCAAAAACACTAACTCACCCACATTAAACTCTAGTGGTCTCCGTCTCTTGTCAACATAACTCTTTTGTCTACTCTGAGATGTCTGTAACCCCTCACAAATCAACTGGACATTCTCAGAGGCTTTTCTAACTAAGTCAGGAGCAAAGATCTGTCTGTCACTTACCTCTTCTCATCCAATAGGGGAACGACATCTACGCCCATATAATGCCTCATATGGTGACATCCCGATACTTGCATGAAAACTGTTATTATAGGTAAAGTCTACGAGTGGCAAATGGTCATCCCAAGAGCCTCTAAAATCCAACGCACACACTCTCAACATATCCTTCAGGGTCTGTATAGTCCTTTCTGACTAACCATCTGTCTGAGGATGAAACACGGTGCTAAAACTCAACTGGTCCCCATCGCTTCCTGAAAATGTTCCTCGAAATGGGAAGTGAAGCGAGCATCCCGATCAGAAACAACGCTCACTAGAATTCCATGTAGCCTCACTATCTCGCGCACATACAAGTTAGTTAACTGGCTCAGAGTATCGGTAGCTCTCATAGCTAGAAAATGGGCTGATTTCGTCAACTGATCCATAATGACCCATATGGCATCATGACCTCTGCAGGTCCTGGATAATCCCATCACAAAATCCATCGTGACGTGCTCCCACTTCCAAGTTGGTATCGATAAAGGCTGCAATAACCCTGCAGGCTTCTGATTATTTACCTTCACCAGTTGACAAACGAGACACATAGTGACTTATTCAGCAATGTCTTTCTTCATCCCAAACCACCAATAAACTTTTCGAAGGTTTTGATAAACCTTAGTACTCCCTGGATGTATCGTATACCTCGATGAGTGAGCCTCTGTCAAGATCAACCTTCTGATCTCTGAATCATCAAGAACACATATTCTACTTTCGAACCTCAACAATCCATCTGAACTCAATCCAAAATCAGTCTAGGCACCCCTCTATATCTGCTCGACGATCTCACTACACTGCTGATCAATCCACTAAGCCTGCCGAATTTGATCTACCAGATCCGGTTTCAACTGCAGGCTAGCTATCATAAAACCACTATCAGCATCAGGCAGGGTCACATCCAAACTGAGGTTTGTGAACTGGTCCAACAGCTCGTGTTCCCTAATCATCATAAATGACACCAACCCGAGATATTTTCTACTCAATGCATTAGCCACTATATTTGCGTTACCTGGGTGGTATAGGATCTCACAATCATAATCCTTTAAAAGTTTGAGCCATCTCCTCTGTCTTATGCTTAACTCTTTCTGCGAGAACAGGTGCTTAAGGCTCTTGTGATTAGTGTAAACCTGAAATCTCTCACCATAGAGGTAGTGGTGCCATATTTTCAATGCAAACACTACGGCAGCCAACTCTAAATCATGGGTTGGGTAGTTTCTCTCATGATCCTTCAATTGTCTTGATCCATAGGCTACTACCTTCCCATCCTGCATTAACACACAGCCCAGTCCTTGATGTGAAGCATCTATGTACACCGAGAAATCTTCTGAGCTAGTTGGAATGGTGAGTATCAGAGATGTAGTCAAATGATGCTTCAACTCCTAAAAACTTTCCCCACACTTATCGTCCCACACAAATTCAACATTCTTCGTCATGGGACGTGTCAAAGGAACAGCTAATCTCGAGAATCCCTCTATAAACTGTCAATAATATCCATCTAAACCTAGGAAAATTCTGATCTCTGTCACTGTTTGGGATCTCTGCCACTATATCACTGCCTCAATCTTTGTTGGATCCACTAACACTCCATCTTTCGATACTGTATGACCTAGAAAAAAGATCTGTTCCAACCAAAAGTCACACTTACTGAGTTTAGCGTACAACTTCTTCTCTCAGAGGGTATGTAGCACTATCCATAGATACTTTTCATGCTCCTCTCTAGATCTTGAGTACACCAGTATATCATCAATAAATATAACAACAAATCGATCCAAATACTAGTGAAATACCTCATTCATCAATGACATAAAAGCTGCGGGAGCATTTATTAACCCGAATGGCATGGTCATAAACTCATAATGTCTATACCGGGTGTGAAAAGCTATCTTGGGTACATCTCCACTCCGTATCTTCAACTGATGGTACCCAGATCTCATATCTATGTTGGAAAAGACCTGCGCTCCCCTAAACTGATCCAACAAGTCATCGATGCATGGAAGGGGGTACTTATTCTTGATGGTAGCCTTGATCAACAACCGATAATCTACACACAGTCGTAGGCTTCCATCCTCTTTCCTTACAAATAGAACCGGTGCTCCCCAAGGTGAGGCATTCGGCTTGATAAACCCCTTCTCCAGCAACTCCTGTAACTGTATTCTTAATTCTTCTAACTTAACTTGAGCCATTCTGTACGATGACTTGGATATCAGCTCTGTACCAGGTGCCAAATCTATACCAAATTCCATCTCTCTATCTGGAGGCAACCCTGGTAATTCATTCAGGAAGACATCTATGAATTCCCTGACCACTAGGATGTCTATCAAATCTAGACGTGCCTTATCCGCCACAATCACATAAGCAATGAATCCTTCACATTATTCTTTCCACCGTTAGTAACACAAATCGTCACATTAACATACATAATTGATAAACAGATACATCTCTCGAATATCATGTATTAATATCATACTCTTTTATTTATATTAAACATGTCTCTCATTTCATTTCATAAAACTTACAACGAGATTATCTATCTTTGGGAAAGTCAATGTTCTAGCACAACAATCCATAACAACATGGTTTACAGCCAGCCAATCCATCCCTAGGATTACATCAAAATCACACATTTTTAATAAAATTAAATCAACTGCCATTTCTTTACCTCCTATCCTCATCTTACAATTTCTATATACATGCTCAGTCAATTGACTATCATTCATAGGGGTAGATATCATCAACATCTTACCTAGCAGCGTGGGTTTCACATGCTTTAACAATTTACATGCAAAGGATGGCGATGTAAAGGAATGCGTGGCACCATGATCAAATAGTACTAGTGCTTCTAAATCAAAGATTTGGATGGTGCCTTTTACCACATCTGAAGACTGATCTGCAGTCTCTTGGTCCAGTGCGTGCACTCGTCCTCTGCTTACACCCACTGCATGCTTCCCATATTCCTTAGTTGTAGCCCTCCTCCTTGGAGGAGCTATCCCAACTAGAGCTCTCTCTGTTTCCCTACCCTTTTATGGGGCTCTTTCTGTCATCTCTGGAATTCCTGATTATGTGCCTTGGTTTCCCACATCTAAAACATACTGCAGGGGTCCATAGCATGGTCGAGGACCATGGTACCTACCACACTTGCTACACTATTTCGTAGTAGGCCGTGGCTCTCTAAACATAATTCCCTTAGTTGGAGCTATGGCCCGATAGAAGGGAGGATTAACTGTCATCTCCCGAATCTCCTCAATCCTCGACCTCTTCCCAGCAAACTTCTTGCTTCCCTTATAACTGAAGCCTCTATCCAGCACTGGTCTCTTCTTATCTCTATCCCTCACTGTACCAACTTTCCCAAACTCTAGGGTGATCCTATCGATATATTGTTCACACAATTGTGCCCTATGCACTACCTCCTCGTAGGTCGGTATATCTAAAGGAACTAATCTTGACCTGATGGTTGGTCTCAGTCCATCCATAAACTTTTTGATCTTCTCGGCCTCATTACCCATTGTATTGGGATCATATCTGCCCAGGGAGATAAAAGTCGTCTCATACTCATCCATTGTTCTGCTCTCTTGGGTCAGTCCCAATAATACCATCTTCATCTTTCGTTGTCCAGTATCCGAAACATACAATCTCTGAAAAGCCTTCAAAAACACATCCTAGCTAATCTCTGTATGCCGGGCTCTCAAAATGGGCTTGGTGGATTTCCACTAATGTTTTGTTAATCCCTTCAATATGAATGCGGCAAACACTACCATCTCGATAGTAGTGCACTCAAAGAACCCATATAACTTTTAAATTTTATTTATCCTATCCCCTGTAGCTACTAGGTCCTTAACTCCACTGAAAGACAATGGTCCAAACTTCTGAAACTGTCGCAGTCTATCCAAATTACAACCGTAACCCCAGCTTCTATTGCCCTGTGGTGTAGCAACAGGTGTATGCATATCCTGTGCGGGTGGGGTTGTAGGTGTATCTATCGTCTGAGGTCTCTGGGCTAGCTATGCCCGTACCTCAGGAGCTGTCGCCTGCTCGGCATCACCCTGTGTAATGGGACTCTGTCTGCCCCCAACTCCAAGCAACGATTGAGTGACCAACTCTAAGATCATCTCTATACTTAGTTTAATCCTCATAAAGCTTGCCTCAATACTCTTAGGTCTCTCCTCTGAACCCTGTGGATCATGCTCAACCTCAGCCTCCACCTCAATCTCTTCTTGAGCCTCGTGTGTTTCTGGCACAACACTACCCCTAGGCCTACCTCTACGGCCTCGAGCTTGCACTCTCGCCCCTCTACCGCGACTGGTGTTAGGCATTATGCTAAGATCCCTACATTCACATCAATTTCTTAGTAAACCTATTGACACATACACAATTGTAACTAAACAAGCACAGTAACATGGGGATGTAATTTTTCCAACTTGTTAAGTATTTTAGACATCGACACACATCAAACCAACTCAGCTCTGATACTAACTTCTGTCACAACCCTCAACTTACCAAAAATCGTCATAAATTTTTCACTTTTCATGCATTATTTATTTTTCGACCTTACCTTACCTCGATCATGATCAGCTACCCTCTCAACAGTTAAGCTGTGTGTCAATGTCTACCTCATCCAACCATAACAATTTCATTTGCATTAGAATTTAGAAGTAAACACTTGTATAAATAAATCAGAGTTGTTGTTTACATGTGTTTACATTGCTTTACATCCCTAATAGTTACATACAAAATGCTATTGTGCTATAGAAAGTTTAAATACAAAATTTCATTAGTGTGTATTCCTCACGCGATGGGATGCAACAGATACCAAAAAGGAAAGCCTCCAGTCGCTCTCAGTCTAAACTCAAAGCTCTGTAGAGAGGGGAAAATAAGAAGGTGAGCAAACAACACGCTCAGTAAGGTAATCATGCGAACAGGTGGATACTGCACTATCTACGTGATCGTGATACCATGCTCAAAACCATACATATTTTCATTCACACTTCAAAAGCATTAGTTCATGCTTCTGTTAATGTCATGTACAGTAAATTATGTTGTTTAATTCAGTATACAAATCAATTGAAGGCATGGAAAACCATCATGCATATTTAATTCATAAGGCATGAAAAATCATCATGCATCAGTGCACTTTAAGGCCATTATCATGCTTTCTCATCTTAAAAATCAACACTCATCAGGGCTCAGCCCCTCTCTCGGACTGTCCTGACCCACAAAGCATTCAACATGGATTTATTCATAAAACAATAGACATGTGAGATATGTAATATAATAAGGGAAATCTCCTCTAGAACTATGGCTATATCCTGTGATCCCAGGCTACACTGATCAGGTGTACGGGGTATCAACACTATCTGCTTCTACACGGGAGGTGGGTTACGTCCAACCCGTCGGTCCATAGCAGATCTAAACATCGTCAAAAGATAGCATAACACAATCTCAACACGGTACAACATACTCCATGCTACCTGCACGATACAGCGTACTCCATGTACCCTTATCAACACATCATATCATGCCACATCTCAAAGTGCGTGTGCGAGTCTATTTAATTGGTATGACACCCAGTCTACCTGAAGCTCCTAGCACGACCATCAACATGTCAAAACCCACGTGCGAGTAATCTCAAGCATAACAACAAGTATGGTGGACATCTAATGCAAGCTATGCTCCAGCACCATGTCAAAACTAGTATAGAATCTGTTCGAGCTAAGCTCCATCACAACATCACAAAAATCCATTTGAAAACTAGTGCGAGCTTAGCACTCTTGTGTATAAAACACATCAAGTCTCATACGAGTCATACTCTAGCACGCTTTCATTCTCACAAAATCCATGTAGGTGGCTCAATTCTTTGCAAAACATGGTTATCAACAATATCAAATTATTTCTTTTGCAAATCATTTTAAATATTAGCCAATTAACCAACCACCTGCTAAAAAGCAACAAAACAAGGTTTTTCAATGCGTCATGCTTTTGTTTTAATGCACATTTCTCAAAACCTAACTCTTTGCCCTTTAATCACCCAATTTCATTTCCTAGTATCACATGCACTCTAACAAAATATTATGCACCCAAATTGCGCACAGATATCTCTAAGAGTCCACACAATTCCCTTACCTCAATTTACTCGGGGTGCGACTCTCTTCCTTTACGCTTCTCGCGCTTTCGGCTCAACTTGCTCTGGTGTATCCTTGAGAGCTATAAATCATTCACCAAACACTTGAGTCAATGTTGCTAACTCTCATTCAACTATGCATTCTACCCAATGCCTTAATTACTCATTTTACCTTTTTTGGGTAAGTCTCACAATTCATTCCATAACACCATCTTAAATTCATACCTATAACACCATTATCATCTTAAGATACCCTATTCATCATTTATTCCACTACATTTCACTTTCTCACACTAACCCATTTCTAGGTTATAACTATTCCATGGCATTCTAGGTAGTTCTACCATTAATATGCATACCCAACAACTCCAAAGTTAATAAATAGACAATGTACTTGGATTTGTGCATTAGAAACTCACCTAGACTGATCTCCTCCTTACTCCAAATGGAAATACACATTTGCTCCTTTAATCCCACAAATAGGGTAATGCCTCCAAGCTATGTTGTCCTTCTCGTTGATGTGAACAACTTTGTGTTTAATAACCTTGCCTCAAATCTTCTTGAAAATTGGTGGATTTAGAGAGAGAAAACTAGGTTTTTGGATTGAAAATGGTAGAGTGAGGTTGTTTCCTAAAATCTACAGATCTAACTGCTCTTATTTATAGATTTCACTTGATGAGATTGATCTGCCGTGGGTGGAGATGGATCTAGTCCTCTTAAAATCCCTCTTTTTAACGACATTTGAAGGTAGGAAATCGATCAGTCGAGGGCTTGGGATCGATCTATCAAGGGCTTCAGATCGATATGTCTCAGGTAGAAAGTTAAGGAGATCTATCTGGCTAGGGAGGAGATCGATTCACTTCAATTCGAGAGCTAAGAAAATTGATCTGCTTGCATTGGGGATCGATCTCTTCATTACAGAATGTTTATCAGATCGATCTGTCCTAATTGGAGATCGATCTGCATTGTTCCATTGCTCAAATAAGAGTATTTTGGCTCTTCTAGATCGATCTCTCATCCTATGAGATCAATCTGACCATCATATTTTCTAGATTTTGCTACAGTGTTCTGCAAAAACTCATACCAAATGTCTTTCATTTGCTGCCATAGTCACTTTCTCACCCAGTTAACTTTAAGACTTGGAAATGGCATCCATTCATACTTTATACATATTAAAACTTGTGTGAAATCTTTGTATAACCAAAGGTATATAACAAAGCTAAATGGAAGTGCATAACTCATGCAATCTTTATTCCATTTTACCACACCACTCATTCTTCATTCCACTCACATTCATCACATACAAAAGTCCATTTCCTCATATTCATACATAATGAAACTTGTACGTACATCACAAACTCTCATTACAAGTATTTACATTGAATTTATGGACTTTATATCACTTATGAATTCGTAATTACTTGATCCAAAATCATCCATATTATAATTTCATTCACATATATACAAAGTTATACATATATGGGGTCTCACACCAGGAGGTAGTACCTCACAGAAATAGTGAAGTGGAAGTTACAGATGGACTTTTTAGGGCTGAGCTAAGGGAGTCAATCAGTAAACGAGTATAAGATGAGATTCATATCCCTGGGTGGTACAACCTCGATACTATGTGTAGTGAGGCCAGAGAGGTTCACAGATTTGTTGATGGACTGAGACCGGTGCTACAGACTAGATTGGTTCCACTGGACATTACAACATACGATGAAGCAGTAGGTAGGGTGCAACTTTATGAGTATTATTATGAGAGGAATGCCTCTGAGTTTAGAAAGGTTAATCAGAGCTGAGATAGAGATAGAAAAATGGCGGTGAGAGATAGTAGCAGAGGTTTCAGTTATCGAGGAGGGATAAGACTCTTGTTTAAGAGACCACAGATTGAGGAGATACTAGAGAAGACTGTTAGACCTCCTGCATATCCGGCCATAGCTCCAGCTAGGGCATTATTATTAGAGGCTTGAGGCCTACTACCTAGCAGTGTAGTAGATGTGGTAGATATAATGGCAGTAGACCTTGTCCGATGACTCCTGTAGTTTATTTTCGATGCGGAAAACCAGGGCATAGTGCTAGAGCTTGTCGAGAAAGGTTTGAGCCTACCCCACAGAAGGGCAAGGAGCCAGAGAGAGCTCCAGTTGATACGTCTGCTCTGAGGAGGAGAGCGACAGCTAAGGAGAAGGGGAAATCAATGGTTGGTCGAGGGTGAGTACATGTTTTAGACCAGGGTACAGTTGATTCTTCATTGGATGTGATTAAAGGTAACATCCTGATTTTTTATCTTGAAGCATATGTTTTATTTGATCCTGGTGCCACGTATTCATTTGTATCGCCTTCATTTGCGTGTAAGTTATCAAAGTATGTAGAGCGTACGTTGTTAAGTAGGATGATAGCTAATCTAATTTTGTTAAGTATGAGCGATTTTGATGTAATCCTAGGAATGGATTGGTTAGTTGCAAACCATGCTATTTTAGATTGTTATGCTAAGACGATTATGTTTCCTATCCCTGAAAAGTATATTGTAAAGTTTACTAGAAAGAAATGAAAGATGTAGTTGCGGTATTTAGTAAAATGATTTACTACGCTAACTAAGAAATCAAAATGGTAAAGGTTTCATTGCGTATGTGGTTGATACGGATAAGGCGCATCTGAAGTTGGCAAATATCCCTATAGTTAGGGAGTTTCCTGATGTCTTTTGGGATAAATTGTCAGGGTTACCAACAGACAAAGAGATGAAGTTCTATATAGATTTGGTGCCTGGAACCGAGCCTATTTCGAAACCACCGTACTGTATGGCCTTGGTTGAGTTGGAAGAGCTCAAGAAGTAGTTGCATGGACTGTTGGATAAGGGGTTCATCAGATCGAGTGTTTCACCTTTAGGAACACTAGTTTTATTTGTGAAGATGAAGGATGGAAGCCTCTGATTTTGTATTTATTACAGATTGTTAAATAAGGCTACCATCAAGAATAGGTATCTCCTTCCATGGATTGATAATTTGTTAGATCAGATTCATGGAGCGCAGGTCTTTTCTAAGATTTTTTTGAGGTCTGGGTATCATCAATTGAGAGTTCAGGCTCGAGATGTACCCAAGACAGCATTTTGGACCCAATATGTCCACTATAAGTTGTTGGTTATGCCATTCGGATTGATGAATGCTCCCATAGCTTTTATGGCTCTGATGAATGATGTGTTCAAGCCATACATGGATCAGTTTGCTATCTTCTTTATCAATGACATCTTGGTGTATTCAAAGTCTCAGGAAGAGTATGAGCAGCACCTGATGATTATATTACAGACTCTCTAAAAGAATGAGTTGTATGCTAAACTCAGTAAGTGTGACTTCTGATTAGTACAGATATCAATTTTGGAACACGTTGTGTCGAAGGATGGGGTGTCAGTGATTCATCAAAGATAAAGGTTCTAGTTTAGTGGGAACAATCGAGGACAGTCACCGAGATCAGGATTTTTTTAGGTTTAGTTGGGTATTACCGGAGGTTCGTTTAGGGATTTTCAAACTTAGCTGCTCCATTGACATGTCTCACTTAAAAGAATGTTGCATTCGTGTGGGACGATGATTGTGAGAGAGTTTTCAGGAGCTGAAGCGTCGATTGACCATCGCTCCGATTCTCACTATTCCTACCAGCTCAAGGGGTTTTTCAGTGTATATCAATGCTTCGCATCAAGGACTGGGCTCTGTATTGATGTAGTATAGGAAGGTAGTTTCTTATGGATCTAGATAGCTGAAGGACCTTGAGAAGAACTATCTGACCCACAATTTGGAGTTGGCAGTAGTAGTGTTTGCGTTCAAGATATGGTGCCATTACTTATACGATGAGAAGTTTCAGATCTTTACCGACGACAAGAGCCGTAAGTATCTGTTCTCGTAAAAGGAGATGGACATCAGATAGAGAAGATGGCTAGAGCTTCTGAATGACTACAATTATGAGATATTTTATCATCCGGGTAAGACTAACGTTGTAGCTGATGCGTTGAGTAGGAAGAGCCTTGGGATGGTATCTTATATGATGGTTCGAGAACATGAGCTGTTGCAGCAGTTTGCTAGCCTCAATTTAGGAGTTGTGCCTTCTGACATGGATACTGACTGTATGATAGCTAGCCTAAGGTTAGAAGCAGATTTGGTGGACTGAGTCCGACAAGCTTAGCATGTTGATCAGTAGTGTATTGATATGACCAGTCTGATACAGACGAGTATAGTGACTGAGTATGAGTTGAGTTCTGATGGACTATTGAGGTTAAGAGATAGAGTATATGTTCTCGATGATCCAGAGCTCAGGAGATTGATTTTGTCATAAGCTCATTCTTCGAGGTACACATTACATCCAGGGAGTAACAAGAAGGATGTGGCAAATTTTATGGCTAGGTGTCTCACTTGTCAGCAAGTGAAGGTAAAACATCAAAAGCATGCAGGGTTATTGCAGTCCCTACCTATACTAACATGGAAATGAGAGCATATCACCATTGATTTCATGATGGGTTTACCAAAGACCCACAGGAATTGCGATGCGATATGGGTGATCATTGATAGACTGATGAAGTTAGCCCACTTCCTAGCTATGAGAGCTATCGATACTCTGAGTTCATTGGCAAAGTTGTATTTACACAAGGTAGTGAGGCTACGTGGTGTTCCAATGAGCTTTGTTTCAGATCGGGATTCCCATTTCACTTCCCACTTTTGGAAACACTTTCAAGCTGTCGTGCAAGCATAGTTGAGTTTGAACACCGCTTTCCATCCTCAGACAGATGGTTAGTATGAGAGGACTATACAAACTCTCGATGACATGTTGAGAGCATGTGTGCTAGATTTTAGAGGCTTCTGAGATGATCATTTGCCACTAGCCAAATTCGCCTACAACAGTAATTATCATTCGAGTATCAAGATGCCATTGTACGAGGCTTTGTATGGTCATAGATGTCGTTCCCCTATTGGATAGTAAGAAGTGAGTGACAAAAGCCTCTAAGGATGTTCGATTGATATATGATAGATTGCGAACAACTTAGAGCAAACGAAAGAGTTATGTCAACAAGAGAAGGAGGCCACTTGAGTTTATAGTTGGCGAGTCAATATTCTGAAGGTTTCTCCTTCCAATGGTATAGCGAGATTCGGGAAGAGAGGTAAGCTGAGCCCTTGCTACATTGGACCCTTTGAGATACTAGATCGAGTGGGAGATAAGTCGTATAGGTTGGAGTTGCCACCAGACTTATTAGGTGTCCACAACTTCTTCCACATTTCGATGCTTCGAAAGTATCACTCGGGTCTGGCACATGTGATTCACTATGAGTCGTCGGAGCTCAAAGAGGACATGTCATATGTAGAGAGGTCGATTTAGGTACTAGATAGGAAGGAGAATGTATTGAGATCGAAGACTATCATATTAGTGAAGGTTCTCTGGCAGCAGCACACTTCAGAGGAAGCTACTTGGGAGTTAGAGAGCCTGGTGCGTGAGAAGCACCCTCATCTATTTAATGACTAACTTGGTTCTAATTTGAAGGAATAAATTCGTTAAGTTGGGAAGGATTGTAAGACTCGAATTTTTTATGTAGCTTATTCCTTATGATTCCTATATGTACAAACATTTTATTCTGTTAGTTGAATCATAAGAAGAGTATTTACTAGAATGAAATTGCAAGTGAAGTAGTAAAACACACATAAGCTACATAAAGGCCAAATAAGGGCTATAAGAGCCATAGGCTAAACCGAGTGGATCTAAATCATTCTGACTAAATATAAGAACTTATAATGGGAAAATATAGAGAGCTCTTGAAGGAAAGTCGGTTTGATTTGGTCCCGAACATATTGAGGTAGAGGAAACGCAAGAAATGGGCTAAACGAGTCCGAAATGGTCCATTTCATGTGTATTTGATATATTCACCTCCCGAAAATAGCCAAAATGTAAAGACGAGAGTGTAAACCATAGAATATGACACTTTCCAAATTTTCAGAAAAAGTCAAACGTGGTCAATGATCAAGGAAAGTCAATGGTAGTTAAGAAAAGTGGACTTTGACCATAGTTGACTAACCATGGTTAAAATTTAACCTAAGTAAGGTTAAAAAGTGTGGAAGAAATATTTTTGATTAAAACACTCGATATTTATCTCCTGGAGCATGAAAAATTTATTCAATCGAAATCCGGATTAAATTAAATAAGTAAAACGCACTGGGCCAAAGTTGGAATTCTTAAAGCCCAGTAAGGTATAACAAGTGTGGGCTTAATTTCTTAGGCCCATTGGACCAAGTTGTTGGGCCAATTGGTGGGCCCAATATTAAGTCAATTTGAGGCCTAATTGATAGAAAAAGTTTCAGCCTAAAAGCCCAAACCGAAAAGTCCAGTAGCTAAACTTAAGCCCATTAGTAAATGGTTAAAAGCCTAAATTGTAAACAATGACCCAAACCCAATTAAGCCCAAATTAATGGCTGAATTTATGACTTAATGACCAAGTCTATTAGCTTAAAAATCAGCCAACACACCATCATCTTCATCCTTTCATTTTCTTCAAATAAGAGACACCATTAATAAACATAGTTTCAAGGTTTATCTCACTAGAAATCACTAAGCTAGAGACATATTTGGAACTTGCAATCTTCATGGAAGTTGTTCCAAATTGAGAGAGGATTAACATATCTTGGAATTGGCTATCAAGGAGCCATATTAAGAGAGAAGAAATTCATCAAAGTCTCGACCACAAGGGGGAACACCAAGCTGGTATAATTTCAAGCTTCAAACTTCATATTTGTATATCTATGGATTAATTCAAGCAGATTGGTGTATGTTTTAAGGATCAAAACATATGGAAACACCACAAATCCATGTTGGCTAAAAATGGGTATTTGTGTTTTGATGAATACCCACTTGATTTTAAGACATGTATAGGTTGGTATGTATGTGTGCTTGATTATGACATACTTAATTTTAATCAATTTGATCAATTGGTGAGTGAATTGAAGATGGCAAACAAGGTGTTTGATAAAATTCCTAAGTGAACATAAACTAAGGCTAATGAAATGCCTAAATGAAAGGCTAGCCAAATGGCCATGGGTGGCATGGTGCTCGGCATGGTGTGGCTTGATGACTCTCGGCAATGGGCCTTACCGAAGATGTCTTGGCTCAATAAGCAATAGTGGGCTTCAGACTATGCCCAATAAGAGTTAGTAGGCCCCACAAGCCCAATAATGCCAACTGAAATGAATAGTAAAGTGAAATGGGCTTAAGACAGTGCTAGGCCCATTAAAATTTATTAAGGCCCAATAAGATTAAATGGGCCTATTAAGTGAAATAGACTGTATTAAACGTGAAATACAGTGGAAAAAGCGTAATTAACCTGATAAATGGTTATATGAAGCTTCAGAGTTCATATTGGGAACAAATCAGACTGCGTGATCGAGCAGCATTGGGAAAGTGATTTCGCTCGGAGTGATTTCAGGTAAGGAGATTTTGCAGGTAGTTAGAGATATCTGCACATAGTTTCATCTGCTTTTACATTCACTTAAAAAGTCTGAGGGCCTGAGAAAGTGAATAATATTTATTGAGACCCGATATGTGTAAATTATGATTTTACCCTTACGAAGGGTAAAAAGTCGAAGTTTAGGAAAAGTCCTAAATAGCATGCAAACCATATTTCTGAATGTTTTTCTGTTGTTTAGTAGAATAATAGATAGATTATCCAATGATTTTGTGAAATACAAAAAATATCCCAATTATTGTGCTGATTTTATAGTTTTGAAACATCCCTGTTTAAAGGAGCCATCTATCGAGTTATGTGAAAACAAATCATGCTGGAGCACTGCTCGCACTTGATTTTATATGTTTTCTATATGAAAAGTGTTGGAGTGATTACTCACACTTGATTTTCCATAACATACATGACATATTACTGGAGCATTGCTCGTACTTGATTTTAATGAGTTTTTTACTTGACCTAGTACTGGAGCGATTGAACGTACTTTATTTGAAATGTGAAATATGCATGACCTAGTGACGGAGTGTTACTCGCACTAGCGTTTGAGTTTGTGATATACGTGAAACAGTGTTTGAGCGGGGTGTCGACTGTGAGTCGCACTGAAGGCGTGCGCTGTAACTTTGATGTTATATACATGACATGTTTAAAACCATGCTGATTTCCTCGTGTAGACTGAGTGTCACACAAATGAGATGTGGTATTGATTATCCATTGAGATAAGTTCCACGGGTGTACGTTGTATCGTGTATGAGTCACGGAGTAAGCTGTATCGTGTATTGTTTGGAGTGATATGTAGAGTTGAGGAGTTGATAACTGATGGTTGTGAGGATTTGACCCACCTCCCGTTGCAGCAGTAATGCCCCACACAATAGGATCCGTGTAGCCTGTGATCACAGTAGAGGATATGGCCATAGTCTTGGATATTATTGCATTTAGCCATCGAGTCTCGTATGATTATATCACATGACTTTATGAATTTGGGTAGACCTAATGGATGGGTCGAAACCTGATTGATATGTTTGAATTGCTAAATGTCATATTTAATATGTTTGAAATAAAATGGCATGATTTGTTTAAAGGCATTATAAATTGACAAAGATGCAGTGTTTTGCATGAAATGCCTATAATTGAGAACTCAACATGATTTCAGTAGATGTAATTAATATGTACATACTATATCAATTTTTCAATACATACTTTAAATGTGAAATTAAGGAAAGAGTAATTCATGGCATAGTATTATTTTCAGTAGATAGTGTAGTTATCTACTTGCATGCCTGATTTCCTTACTGAGCTAGTGAGCTCACCCCTTTCATTTTCCACCTCTCTACAAAGCATCCGCAGTAGATAGTGTATGGTTGAGGACTAGCATTCCTTTTGTCTGCTGCATTTTCCATCGAGCGAAAGGCATACACATCACGTATGATTTTGTATCTGAACATATAAACAACACAGTGATGTAAATAATGTAATAATGGGAAATGTATTTGTATTTATATATATGTGAGCTCATTTATGGTACATAAGTATTTACAGTCTGTAGATAGTTATATTGACATGTATGTATGATAATGAATGATATGGTAAGAGATGATACTAATACCGAATCACAAGCCAACTGATGTTTGGAATTATGGCAGAAGGAAAGGTAAGTAAAAGCTAAAACTTAGTAGTAGTTTTTGGTAAAAGTCGATCATGATAGTGTACATGTCGAGAATGACTTAATAAGAAAGGGTCAGACTAGTGGAAGTTGTTTGTGGATAGGGCATCAAATAACAATGGAAGTGGAGTTAGCATAGTACTAATGACATCTAGAAGAGAAATGTTGGAGTATTCTTTACGCTTCAAATAACATTATCGAATACGAAGCATTGATAGTCCGCATAAAGCTTACATCAGAGCTCTAGGTTTAGAATTTATTGGCCCACAGTGACTCGTAACTAGTTGTTAACCAGTTCAATAGACAATATGAGACTTGAGAGTTAGCCCTCGTTCCTACTAGTAAAATGTCCAATTATTTGCCCAATCATTTGATAATTTTTAGTTCAACTAAATCAACCGATTTGAAAATAATCATGTGGTTGCCTTGTCCAAATTAGCCGCATCCAAAGAAATAGTTGGAAGTTCCTCAAAGGTTGAAAAGTTAGAGAAACTTAGTAAAGAGGAAGAAGGGCCTTTGAGGTTGAGATCGATGATGATTAGAGGACATTGATCAAGCAGTATTTACTGGAAGCAATGCTTACTGAAGACAAAGAAGAAACTCAAAGAATGAAAATTCGAAGTGAGAAATTTACCTTGTTGAATAGGGAGTTCTTCAAAAAAGGGTATACAATGCCACTATTAAAGTGTTTGGGCCCCGAATATGCTAATTATACATTAACTGAAGTGCATGAAGGAATATGCTGAGAACATTTGGGGGCCTTATCTTTGGCCAAAAAAATACTTTGAGTTGGTTCTTATTGGCCTACACTTATGCGAGGTGTAGTTGATAAAGTGTAGAAAGTGTGACAAATGCAAAACGTTTGCCCCCATTGAGATAGCACTAGTTTCAGCTCTTAAATCACATTTAACCAACAACGTTTGTTCAGTAAGAGATTGATATATTGGGACCATTTTTAGTAGCTACAGGGTAAAGAAAATTTTGACTGGTAGCTACAGACTATTTTACTAAATGGATTAAACCAAACCTTTGGCGTCAATTACAGAAAACAAGGTAGAAGCGATGGTCTGGAGTGATATTTTTTGCCGATTTAGAATCCTAAAAGTGTTGAACACAGATCATGGAAAACAGTTTGTGTAAAACCCATATTTATATATTATATTCCTTATGATTCCTATGTGTAAACATTTGATTTTGTTAGTTTAATCATAAGAAAGTATTTTCTGAAAAGAAAATGAAAATGAAATGAATAAATATATATATATATATATATATATATATATAAGTCATGAAAAGGCTAAATAAGGGCTATAATGCCTACAGGTTAAATTGAAGGGATGCCAACCATTCTCACTAAAGATAAGAACTTAAAAGGTGAAAATAAGGGTAGTTCAAGAAGGAAAGTTGGTTTGGTTTGATCCCGAATATGTCGAAGTAGTGGAAAAGCAAAAAAAGTGATAAACAAGCTCGAAATAGACCGTTCGAGGAGTTTTTAGTTGTTTCACTTCTCGAAAATGATAAAAACGCAGAGATGAGAGTGTTAACCATGAGAAATGGCACTTTTGGATTTTTGAGAAAAAGTCAAACATAGTCAATGGTCAAGGAAAGTCAAAGTTAGATGGAAATGTTGACTTTGACCAAAAAAAAAAACTAACCATGGTTAAAAATATTGACCCAACCAAGGTTAAAAAGTGGGAAAGAATTAATTTTGCCTAAAACACTTGATCTTCAACTACTCAAACATAGAAAATTAATTTAATCAAAATTCGGATTAAATTAAATGGGTAGAAATCGATGGGCTAACTAGTCGAAATTTTAAAGCCCATTAAGGTGAATTAAACATAGGCTGAATTGTGTAAGCCCAATGGGCAGAATTGTTGGGTCATTGGATGGGCCCGATATTAAGCAAAATTGAAGGCCTAAATTGTGGTGAAAATTACAACCCAAAAGCTTGAAAGAAAAGCCCAAATCGAAGCCCAAAATGGAAAGCCCAAAACTAAGCCCATTAGTTAAATGTCCAAGCCCAAAACTAAAGCCCAATGTTGCCAAGCCCAAGATTTATGACCAGCCCACTTTATGGGCTGAAAATTAAGACTATAGGGATAAAATTTGCTAAGTAAAAATCAACCAAGCCAAGTCCTCTTCTTTCTTAAGCATTCGACAACAAGGAAACACCATTAACAACATAACTTTCAAGCTTTCTCACACTAGAAATCACTAACCTAAAGGCATATATTGTAATAAGTGATCTTCATGAAAGTTGTTCCAAATTGAAAGAGGAATAACATATCTTGGAATCAGCCATCAAGGAGCCATATTGAGCAACCCGAAATCCTTGGAAGTTTTGGCCAAAGTAGGAACACCAAGCTAGGTGAGTTTTCAAGCTTCCAACTTCTAGTATGTTTATCTAGAAATTATTCTAAGTAGATTGGTGATGTTTTATGGATCAAAACATACAAAGTCAACATGAACAAGTGATTGCCGAAAATGGGTATTTCATTTTCCATGAGCAAGCATGTGATTTCAAGGCATGGATAGATTGGTAAGCATGTATACATAATCATGACAAGCTTAGTTTCATTCAATTTGATGAATTGGTTGGTGAATTAAGGTTGGTACCAAAGGTGTTTGATAAAATGCCTTAACAAACAAAAACTAAGGGCTTAAGGCATGCATAGTAAACGTTTGATAAAATGACTAAGTGAATGGCTAGCAAAATGGCATGATGGTGGAATGGTTGGCGTGACTCTCGGCCATGGTGGCGTGCATGGCTCTCGACCACCATACCATGGTCGAGAGGTATAATAGGCCAAGCCAAGTGGTTTCGGCCCAATAAAGTTAATGGGCCTTAGACAAGCACAATAAGCCCAATAGGACCAGAAGAAATGAATAGTAAAGTGAAAATGGGGTTAAGATAGAGTTAGACCCAATTAAAGTGAATAAGGCCCAATAAGAGTGAACGGGCCCAATGAGTGAAATAAGCTCTATTAAAAGTGAAATACAATCGAATAAGTGTAATTAATGTGTTAAAGAATTACATGAAGCCTCAGAGATTATACATGGAGCTAAACGGATTGTGTGATCGAACAGCTGAGAAAAGTGAACTCGTTCTACGTGATTCGAGGTAAGGGAATTTTTTGAGTAGTTAGAGATATCTGCGCATATTTTTGAGGGTATTTAAAGTCACTTAAAAAGTCTGAGGTTTCTAGAAATAGAATAAAATTTATAAAGACCCGATATGGTAAATTACGATTTTACCCCTATTAAGGGTAAAATTTCGAAAGTTAAAAAAAGTCATGAAAAGCATGTTTTCGAGTGTTGTTACTACTGCTTAGCAGAAGCATAGATAGATTGGAGAGTGTTTTCATGATTTACACAAAATAGCATAATTATGGTGTTGATTTTGATTATTGAAATAATCTCTTTGAAATGAGCAATCTATCGAGTTGTGTGGAAACAAATCGTGCTGGAGCACTGCTCGCACTGGATTTTATATGGTTTCTGCATGAAAAAGTACTGGAGAGTTCTCACATTAGATTTCACATGATATGCATGACACAGTACTGGAGCGTTGCTCATACTTGATTTTAAATATGATTTACCCATGACATAGTGCTGGAGTGTTACTCGCACTAGATTTTATGAGAAATATGCATAAATCGTGTTTGAGCGGGGTGTTGACTGGGGGTCACATTCAAGGTTCACACTGTGTTTTGGATATAATATACATAAACCGGTGTTGGAGATTACTCACGTGGATTTGATTTAACATGCTTAAGGCCATGTTGGATGCCTCGTGTAGATTATGTGTCACACGATAAGATGCTCGCATGAGCGATATGAGAATGGCCTAGGTGATTGATATGAGATGGGGTCCATGAAGTAATTTGTACCATGTACGTAGCACAGAGTACGTTGTACCGTGTAGTCTTTGGACTAAATGAGTCTTCGGACTGGATTATATTATATTTTAGGCTGGCAGAGAGGATTTGACCCACCTACCATTGCAGCAATGATTCCTCGCACACTAGAATCTGTAAGACCCGTACTTTGGCATTGTACTCCTTATAATATCATGTTGTAAACGTTTGATATATTCTATGAGAATAATAAGAGAGTGCATTTTAGCATTTGAATGTGAATGAGAAGTGAGGTGCTTATAAAAGCACCAAAACGTTAAATGCAAGTTATGGTGAGGTTAGACTAAACATAGGGCATTCCGATCATTTTGACTGAAGATAAGAACCTTAAAACATGGAAATATAAAGAGTCCATTAAGGGAAGTCGATTTGGTTTGGTCCCGGTAATGTGGAATACATGAAAAAGGCATAAATGAACGCGAAATGGAACGTTCGAGGTGTTTTTAGTGTTTTCACCTACCGAAAATGACTAAAACATGTAGACAAGGGTGTTAACCATGAGAAACCCCACTTTTGGATTTTGATCAAAAAGTCAAACATGGCAATGGTCAAGGAAAGTCAAAGTTAGCATGGAAATGTTGACTTTGACTATAATGAACTAATCATGATTAAAAGTTAACCCAACAATAGTTAAAGTGTGGGAAAAGTTATTTTGTGTTAAAACACTCAATTTTCAGCCTATTATATATGGAAAATAAATTAAATAAATTTTGGAATAAATTAAGTGGGCTGAAATTGAAGAGAGATAATGGGCCAAGAAATTAAATGGCTAAATCCCATTTAGGTCTCAAAAACTAATGTGCCTAGTGTGCAAGGTTATTGGGCCAAACTTTGGGCCATGAATTGGGTTGAAAATTAAGACATAAAGCAGGCCCAAATAACTGTATTTAGTGGGCCGAAATTCTGAATTCCAATGTCCAAACCGAAAGCCCAATTAGAAACCCAAATCGAAAGGCCATTAGTAAATGTCCAAGCTCAAAAACTAAGGCCCAAAATTGCCAAGCCCACTTCATGGGCTGATTTTTAAGAAATAACCTAAGTTTTTTCTATGTAAGAAACCAAAAAATTTAGCCCTTCCCCCTTGTCTTCTCTTCTAACCCGAGAGCACCCATGGAAGCCAAAATTGTGCAAGTTTTCTCTCTCTAAAAATTTATCACTATACAAATAGATTTGGAACAAGTATTCTTCTCCAAAGTTGTTCCATATGATGTCATGAATAACATAGTTTAAAACCAGCATCTAATAAGTTGAATTGAAGAGGTTATTCACTCCCCTAAGTTTTGGCCAAGGTGGAAAGATTAAGCTAGATATGTTTTCAATCTTCCAACTTCAAGTATGTTTATCTAGTGATTATTCGGAGTTGATTGGTATATATATATATATATATATATATATATTGTGGATCAAAACAACTTAGAACACCATGAATCCCTTGAGGTTGAAAATGGGTTAAGAGAGAGAAAGAGGTTTAAGCAAGATGGTGATGAATTGATTATACATAGATGTTGATAATGATGTATGGATGATGATTATGTAATTTGGTGGAATCAATTTATAGAAATTGGATAGTTTGATGCATGGGTACTTAAGGTGTTTGTTTAAATGCCATAAAGAACCAAGTTAAGAACATAAGCCATGCATAATAGGTGTTTGACAAAATGCTTAGGAGAACACCGAGCAAAATGGTGTGGTGATGGTGGCCAATGGGCTATGGTGTGACGTGGTGGTGCTCGGCCACCATAGCATGGCCGAGAGGTGCCATAGGCTAGGCTCATGTGCATTCAGGCCAATAAAGCTAGTGGGCCCCACGGATGGCCTAATAATTTTAATGGGCCTAAAAAGCCTAAGGGCCTTGATAGAATGAATAGTGATGTGAAAAAGTGCTTAAGTTAATATTGGGCCTAATAAAGATTAATAAGGCCTAATAAGATAAATCAGGCCCAATATATCAATTAGACTGTAAAGAATGTGAGAAATGCAGTAACAAACATAACTAATGTGATTGGTGATAAATTGAAGCTCCCGAGGACGTAAACAGAGCCACAAAGACTGCGTGATCAAGAGAGATCGAGAATTAAAATTCGTAATTGACCTATTTCGAGTTAAGGGATTTCGTAAGCTCTTAGAGATAGTTGTACCAATTTTCATCGCCATTTCAGAGTCTTTAAAATCTCTGAGGAGTCCATATTAGGAATTTCCAAAATTTCACCGAAAATAGGCAAATTACCAAAATGCCCCCAATTATGAAAAAAATTGAGAGAAACCAAAATGGCATGAATTGATGTGTTTTACATGAATAAGTACGTTTTGTGAATGAGTAATGATAGAATGGCTATCTGGTATAGACTACGCCCACTCAAAGTGACCTAGACGTGTTATTCGCAAGTGCACGGGTTGTACAAGTAATAATGGGATTTGAGTCTCGGATTATCGTCACACAAATAATCTAATTAGCCTAATTAAGTACCGGTTAATCTTTCCCTAAGTATATCCTAGCAAATTATGAATTTTAAAAGGGTGATCTACAAGACTTAATCAATGAAATCAATGAAATCAAAGCTGAAGATAATTACAAGGCTCCGAGCAATAAAAAGCGTTAACCTACAAGATAATTAACAAAGCTAAAATTAATTAGTGCAAATAAACTAGAATGCAAATAAGAAATAAAATTAACTTGAATAAAATTAGACAATAAAAATAAAATGTCCATGCAATTAATCTAATTATGAAAATGCAAATTAAACTAACTTAATTCTAATGAAATAAAATTCTAAAATAAAATTTCTAAATATAATTATAAATCTAAATGCCTAAAATAGTGATTCTAAATTGATCCTAACTATAGCTAATTACTAACTTAACAATAAAATCTAAATAATGCATGAGAACTTAATATTTTTGGAATTTTCAATTTAAAATGCAAACTTAAAAATTTATAACATGATTTTATCCCTAATTTAATTTTAAATGCAACACCTAACACTAAAATCAACATTAACTAATGACATAATTAAATCTAAGTTTTGAACTAACAAGCAAAGGAAATGTAACTAACATACAAATTAATTTAAAACTATTATTTTTTAAGCTAACAAATAAGATTGACATTAAAATATCAAAAATGGATGAAAAATGAATATGTAACCAAAATGGAATAGCCAAACACGGCCTTAGCCATATTGCCAGCTAAATGAACCTGTGCATGTACTGTGCACGTTCCTGCTCTAGGTGCTGCTCCAGGCGATGTCCGCTTCTGCTGTCTGCTGCACGTTCATCGTCTTATTCTGCTCCAGGCGATGTCCGACTGCTCCTACCCCATTCCCTGCAACAACAGCACGCAACAATGAAAAGGGTGCACCAACTTTCTTCTTTTTCCGGCACTGTACCCGTCCCTTGCTGATTTCCTCCATCTCGTCACCATGCTTAGCAACATAGAGTACACTAGGGGACGTTCAGCCATGCCTGCTGCTTCCAAGTCACCACATCCTGCAGCACATCGCCAGCTTTATTCTGCACAGCCCAATACACACAACAGCTGTAGCCAACATCTACTTCAACTGCACGTGTCCTGTGATTTAGGAGAGGTTATTTGCATCACCAACAGCTGCCTTCATTTTTTGCTTCAGTCAGTTACCAGCCAAGAAACCCAAACATCATCCTTATGCAACCTTCAATAATGTAAATAAAAGATCAACTAAGTACAAACGAAGGCTGTTATCGTGCAAGATTAAAACAGTTCATGAAAAACAAATAACTTTTAAAATGCTTGAAATCACAAGTTAAAGAATAGAAATAAGAGGAACAATAAATGAAGTCTTGAACATGGGAGAACAGAGCATTCTTCCCTGTTGCTGTAACGGTGCTGTCCAGCTGCTGCCTCTCCCCCGATGCTAGCTGCTGCCTCTCCAAGTCTAAAAGAAAAAAAAAAATTGAGGCAAAAAACAAAACTAGAGCTTTAAAAGAAACTATTATTAAACAGGAAACCAAAGCAGTAAAAATTGAACAGTAGTTGGTCCATAAAACAGAGACAATGAAAAAAATTGCAATAAATGAAAACTGATCGGTGCAGGAAAAACGAAACAACCAAACCAAAAATCTTGCAGGAAATGGATAGCCTCTTTTCAATAAAATAAAAGAAAATCAACTACACAATTAAATGCGCAAGCAGTAGTCAAACTAGCTTCTACCGCCGACACACTATCAAGCAGATCATGCAGAAACTGAGATGAACAGTAGTAAAAATGGATAGGAGTTGCAGCAGGGAAGAAGACATCTTGACACCTACACCACAACCAGCCAACTCCTCTTCACTAGTCACGGTTTAAAAGAACTAGCAACACAGAAACAATGTGGTTAATCGCGTGAAGAGGTAAAGTTCAAAGAAAAGAAAAATAAATCATTGCAGAAGAATAACGAAACTAGGAATTAAAAGGAATTAGAGCAGCAATAACCGAGAAGTAATTGAACAGTACTGTGAGTTTTAAAGAAAAAGAGTATGAACATGAGGAAGATAGAAATTATCATTGAATGTAAGCATGATGAAAAACCGAGAACCAACAATAAAAAAAAAAAAAGCTAATGCTTATCATTAAAACTTAAATGTGTTGAACAACAAGGAGATGAAAGCTTGTAAAACCGAGAAGATAAAAATGGTGGCTTGACAAAAACTAACGGTAAAACTTGAAGAAAACCAAAAATTGCATAAAACTTTAACTGAAATTATTCTAAAAACTACCTCTAAAATTACTTCTACTCCTACCCTACCTACCTCCTACCCTAAAATTACTTTACCTACACTACTCCTACACTAATTTACCTACTTGGTTTTTCAATTGCTCATCATGTTCTATTTATACACAAAATTGGGGGTACAATGGTACTTTCCAATCCTAGATGAGTTGGTATTTTTTGGCCACTTGTCTTCATTCCATTCGTTGTAGAGAAGATATTTCCACATCATTTATCTTCTAGTCAACTTGGATGTGCGATGTGGCCCAGCGTGTGTCTTCCATAAGGTGGGCACGGTGTCCGTCGATCTTATCCTTCCAAGGTGAATAAAATACAAACACCCGACATCACATGTTTCCAGACGAATGGTGACTCAGACTGTGAATTGGAAGTGGTCCAGTCTCCTTTAGCACATTTTCAGCCCATTTTTGACTGAAATTCATTCAGATTTAATTTACCTGTACATAAGAGAATTTTAATTAAATTGAGGGGATAAATAATAAAATAATATGGGGATTAAAATAATTCATTAAGAAATTAAGCACAAATAATTCTATTTTAATAGAATTATCACTTACAATTGGATTATCTGCATTAAATTGGATGTTTTTCAGAATTAATTATATGTGACGATTGATTTAATAGAAAATATTTTCCTCTCACTCAAGTGGGTGCTATTTTCAGTATATGATTTAATCATGAGCACCACATTTATCAGAATTGAGCCATCTATCTGATTTATGTGGAAACAGATAGTGTTGGAGCTTGCTCGCACTGGATTTGATATGGTTTTTACATGACATAGTGTTGGAGCTTTGCTCGCACTAAACTCTATATGTTTTATGCATGATAACATGCTAGAGCTTTGCTCACACTAGTTTGTGATTTTGTGATATGCATAAAACCATGTTCAAAGACGTCGTGCAAGCTATGTGAGCTTGCACTGATCTTCGCATGTGATTTGATAAGGTCGTGCTGGAGCCTCGTGTAAACTGTGTGTCACGATGATTGATATGCTCGCACATGCAATTTTGGAGACCTAGTATTGATATAGCTAGAGATGGGATGATAAGACCTGGATACTTCTGGCACTCTAAATCTCACTGAATTATGATATTAGGGTTCACAGAATATAATATACCGTGTGGATGCACATGGAGTACGAAGTACCATGATTTGTGTGCTTGCTGTCTGATAGGAGATTGGCCCATCTTCCCTCAGCCATCTGGGACATTCATGCATACCTGGCCCGTAAGGGATGGAGTCCAATGACTATGTCTATATGTCTATGTGTTTTGATATGTTCTTCTTTGTCTCCACATTTATATAAGATGTTTTATTTAATTTATGAGACTTTGACTATATGTTTTGAGAAATTCGTTTGTGATGTGTTATGATTTTGAGAAAGCACTTACGTGTAATTTTGAGAATTTTGTTGTGGATTGAGAAAGTAAGGATTTTCTGCTTGACATGTGGTTATGTGCATGTAGGTAGTATAGTTAGTTATCTACTTGCTTGCATAATTCCTTATTGAGCGTGTTGTAGCTCACCTTTCTTCCATCCTCTCCATAGAATTACATCTGTCGTGAGAGCTGTACATTTTACTGAGCGGTTGACAACCCATACATCGTAGTACGCAAAGGTATACACCTCTTTTGATTTTGTATTCATGTTTTCGGTTTGATAAGCTTAGCTCTTTGATATTTTTTTTTTAGCACTTGAGTTCTCAAATTTCTTTTAATCCTAGATTTAGCCTTCATGTTGGATTTCATATTTTATTTTCCCACTCTCCATTCGAGTTTGTGATGTGCTGAAGCTTGCTCAGTACCGAGCATTGCGTAACAGCAGTAGAGGAAGGAGAAGCCGGTGATAGTGGCCATCTTCCTCAGCTATTTAACTGTTGTGGTGCAGATTTAGAGAGGCAGCAGCTAGCATCCCGAAAGCACCAGCAAGCTATCCGAAAGCTCTCCTCTGTTCTCCTCTGTATTGTGAAGTAATTACTGTTCATCTTTATGTTGTTTGTAACTTGCATTGCTCATCGCTTCCTGTTGTAGGAGTGAGGCTCGGGTTACTGTCAAGCTGCTGAGTGCTGGACTGAAGCAAGAGGAGGCTTGGAGTTCGCTGAAGTAGCTACTATGTTGTCCCATTTGGTTGTAACAGCTCATAAACCGTGTTGCAGGAATTGCACCATGGATATTGTCTGCTGGCAGGGTTGTGTTGCAAAGCATGGAGCTGAACCCGTGAGCCTGGAACTGAGATGGCCTGGAGCAGCAGTCGGACAGAAACAACACATGCAATAAATAGCAGCAATGGCAGCAAATGGCAGACCTGGTAGCAGGACACAGCAGAACCGAGAATGGAGTCTGAAGAAGGAAATGGTGTCTGAAGAATGAAATGGTGCAGCAGGAAGCCGAACCGAGACATGCCTGGAGCACCTAGCATGCTTGGAGTAGAAATCAGAACTGAGAGCAAGCAGAGTGCCGAGAGATAGTTGCCAAAACCGTGAAAGCCTGGAAAATAAACAAAAATGTGAAAGACACGTGAACAGTGAATGAACATGTTTTTACTTTAATGAATTAAATTGGTTAATACTTGTTAGTTGTCATTTAGGTAATTTAATTAAGTAATGGTAGGGTAGCTTTAATGTTTTGCATGTTAATTTAATTTGTAGTGTTAATTTTTAGTTAGTAGTTAATTTTATATTAAATGTTTTAGGATTTTATTTTAGTTTAGTGTTTTATAAGTGGCATTTAGAATTAATCTAGATTAAATGTTTCTCATGCATTTTAATTTGGTTTCTATTTTTATTAGATTTTAGGTTAGTTTAATTTGTAATTTTTATTAGTTTAATTACATGCATTTTTAGACTAGTTTAATTGTAGTTTAATTTTATTGCTTTATTTTCATAATTGCATTTTATTTTAATTGCGTTGATTAGTTTTAACTGTTTTAATTTCTTTTGTAGGTTTTTTATTGCGTTAAGCACTGTAAGTAATTTTGCTCGGTTTTATTTTCTTTATTTTATAGTTTTATTATTTTATTGCTTTCGGTATTTTCAATTCTAGCTTAGTAGATCACCCACCTTAATCTCATAATTTACTAGAATATACTTAGGGTAAGATTAACCGGTAGTTAATTAGGCTAACCAACTTCTCTGAGGGACAATAACTCAGGACTCAAATCCCGTTATTACTTGTACGACCCATGCAATTGCGGTAATACGTTTAGAGCTTGTCAAGTTTTTGGCGCCGTTGCCGGGGACGTTTTAATTAGTCCTTAATCAATATCGGTGAAATTATGCTTAGGTGTAATTCTAGCTTGTAAATATTTAGGTTGTAAATATTTAGAGCCTTAGCTTAGGTTAGTTAAATTTTCTCTTAATTAAAAAAAATTTGAAAAATTAAAAAAACTTAAGAAGTTTCTAAGGACTTTTTAATGATTGCATGCGTAGAGCCAGAAGTTATGATTGCTTTCCTTTGGATCCAGAAATTGAACAAACACTTAGAAAAATTCGTAAGGATTCTAGGAAATTTATAGCTCCGCAGCAAAACACGAGGGCAAAAAATAGGGAAAGTAGGACCGTTGGAGATTATGCAATGCCGACTATTGGAGGTTATTATACCGGCATTAGGCCACTAGCTGTCCATGCAAACAATTTTGAAATTTAGTCTTCCATCCTCCAGATGATCTAGACTTCATTGTAGTTCAGTGGGATTCCGCACGATGACCCACATGCTCACTTTGGGCAATTCCTAGACTTGTACAACACATTCAAACACAATGGATTATCTGATGATGCGCTAAGGCTTAGATTATTCCCCTTCTCACTAAGGGATAAGGCGAGACACTAGTTAACCTCCCTACCTCCAGGATCCATTTCTACATGGGACGAGTTAGCCCATCAATTTCTATCTAAGTTTTTCCCTCCCTCTAAAATGGCCCAACTCCGTAGTAATATATCTTCCTTTGCCCAGTACGACTCTGAATCTCTTTATGAAGCATGGGAATAATATAAGGAGCTTCTTAGGAAGTGCCCTCACCATGGTCTACCTTTGTGGCTGCAAGTCCAGACCTTCTACAACGGACTTACAAGCCAGAATAGGACCATTGTTGACGTTGCTGCGGGTGGAGCGCTAATGTGTAAAACAGAGGAGGAAGCTTACGAGCTTTTAGACAAGATGGCAGCTAATAACTATTTATGGTCCTCGGAGAGGCAATTGCCAAAGAAGTCGACGGGTACTTATGAGCTCGACACACTGTCTACCTTGACCTCTAATGTTACGAAGAAGGTAGAGTCGCTCAGTACCCAACATAATCCTCCCACCAGTATCCGATTTATTCTGTCCAAAGTCTTTTTCTTTCCTGCGAGCTGTGTAGTGGTAACCACTCTGTAGATAGGTGTCCGCTCAACTTAGAATCGGTTCAGTATGTTGCCCCTTCTCAAACACAACAGAACAACCTTTTTTCAAACACCTATAATCCAGGGTGGAGGAACCATCCTAACTTCTCCTGGAGCCAAAACCAAGTGGAAACTTCGAGCTCTAGACCTAAAGGACTCCCTGGTTTTCAAGCTCCACCGGTTCAGGTACCACCACAGTCACAATTTCCATACCATCCACCACATCATCCATCCCTACCTCAATTTCAATATCATCCATCACCACCACCACCACCACCATAACCTACGCAGCCATAACTTTACCATGCACCAGCAGTTGAGAAGAAGCCCTCGCTTGAGGAAATGTTCACGACTATCCTGCAAAATCAAGCTGCTTCAATTAAGAACTTAGAAATTCAGGTTGGACAGATAGAAAATGCTCTTAGCCAACGTCCTCAAGAGAACCCTTCCTAGTAACACTGAAGCTAATCCTGTTAGGCAAAGGGAGGGTAAAGAACATGTAAAATCCATCATCCTTAGGAGCGGCAAAGAGCTAGAGGAGCCACAAGTTAAGTCCAATCCTGTTGAGTACATAGTTGAAGAATCCTTAAGTTCTAATGAAGCAACTCAGAAAGAGCAGGAACATCTGGATCAGGCTGTAAAAGAATCCAAGCTAGGCACTTCTTCATCTATACCTTCTTCTATTTCACAGCCTTCCTCGCCCTTTAATGCTACACATGTTTCCACTACATCCCCTCCGGTTAGACCACCAGTACCTTTTCCTCAGAGGTTTCAAAACCAAAAGCTTGAACAACAATTTGCTAAATTTCTTGAGGTTTTTAAGAAACTTCACATCAACATTCCTTTCGCAGATACTTTAGAGCAAATGCCAAGTTATGAGAAGTTTCTGAAGGATATCCTCTAAAGGAAAAGGAGATTGGAAGACTATGAGACGGTGGTCTTAACTGAGGAATGTAGTGCCATTATCCAGAGGAAATTACCTCCCAAGCTCAAGGATCTCGGGAGTTTTACCATACCATGCACTATTGAAAATTTATTCTTTGGTAGAGCCCTGTACGATTTAGGAGCTAATATAAATTTGATGCCATTGTCTATCTATCATAAGTTAGGAATAGGGTATGCCAAGCTCACCACAGTGACCCTCCAGTTGGCTGATCGACAATTAAATATCCGAAGGGGGTTATTGAGGATGTCTTAGTAAAGGTGGACAAGTTTATTTTTCCTGCGGATTTTATTATTTTAGACATGGAGAAAGACAGGGAAGTCCCCATTATACTAGGTAGACCTTTCCTAGCTACTGGTAGGACGATAATTGATGTGAAAAAGGGGGAGTTAACGATGAGAGTCCAAGATCAAGAAGTAAAGTTTAATTTTTTCAAACCTTTGAAGCTCCTTGATGACTCTCAAGAGTGTTTTTAGATGGAGATTGAGGAGAATATAAGGCTTAAGCATATAATATCTGAGAGAAAGAAGGAAGTAGATAGGGCCCAAGAGGATTTAACTGTTAACATTCTGTCACCATTTTGGCTAATCCTCCTCTTCTTCGCCCTGCTGCTGAGTGTTGTTTTCTTCAGCTGCATTTGAAGTGGCTGTGTTTTCTTTTTCACTTTGTATATAGTTCTTTTTCTTTTTCTTTTCTGTAGTTTCTTTCTTTGTTTATATTGCAGGTTTAATTTCTAGTATTATGCTTTCAATCAAGCTTCAGTTGTTCATCATCATCAGAAAGGGGAGTACTCTATTCTTGAGCTTAAAATTCTTATATTATCTGCACACTGAGGACACTGTGCACTTTAAGTTTGGGGGAGGGGATATCACTTGAGCTATTTTGGAAAAAATTGGAAAAATTTTCAAAATTTTTTTGAAAATCTGAGAAAGAATTTTCAAAATTTTTTTGATAATATGAGCTTAAATTGCTTGATTTTGGGATGATCTAGTGCTTAGCATGTAGTTTTCTCATATTTCGATGATATGACCCCATGATTTAGTTTGACTTTGATTGACTGAGATGCATGATTATAGGAAAAGCATGAAGTTGAGTTCTTGAATTTATCTTGATTCTGATTGTGATTTACTCATCTTATGCACATGTCATGTCATGAATCGGTATATTTATTTAGAGAAAGCTTATGTGTACATAGGACTGCATTTGTTTAGTTCATTTTGTGCATCATATTCTAGAATTTGCTTGATCTAATCTCGAGGTGAAATATTAGATCACACTTGATTAGGGAGATGATTTAGGCCATCTTTGGATCGTTTGAGCCTTTCTAGCCTTCCTTGTACATATTCTACCCCTAGTCACCCATCTGGGCCAAATAAGCTTTTCTCTGTAAATACACTTGCTTATAATTTTCCTTAACTTAAATATTTTTTTCCTATCCCCTACCCCGAAAGCATGGAAAGTCATTGGATATATTTTGTGCTATATGGGTATTCAATGATAGTGAAGGAGTATGTATAAAAAAATGAATGAAAGAAAAAAAAAGCAAAAGAAAAGAAAAAAGAAAAAAAGAATGAAAAGTTGAGTGAAATAAATAAGTTTGGGGGAAATAAATTTGAGCTCTTACATTAAAGATCCTAGAAGTAATGCATGTTAAGGGGTAATTAAACCTAAATCGACTTTATCATACTTTAGCCCTAGCCTTACATTACAAACCTAATGAAGTCCTAATGATCTTTAGTTAAGTGTGACTACATTAGTGGAGAGAGAAGTGAAAAACAAACTTATGGGAATGATCACATGTCATTGACTTTACATTCACTGTGTTGCATAATCTGATCTGCATAATGTACTGTGAAGTGACTTAGACATTTTTCACACACTCACGAGGAGTCCAATTTGGGTTAGGACTTATGATTGAATAATTCTAAGTGCTGGACTTGTAATTGTGAGTCTTTGATTTCATAGTCTATACTTTTTCTTTGAGGATGATATTGGGGAACTTATTGTGTTTTTTGTACTTGTCATTCCTACAATCATTTTGTTTTGCTTGAGGACAAGCAAAAGCTCAAGTTTGGGGATGTGATAATTCTATATTTTTAGAATTATTTGTGCTTAATTTCCCAATTAATTATTTAAATCCCCAATTTATTTTGTTAATTATCCCTTTATTTAATTAAAATTCTCATGTTTACAAATAAATTAAATCCGGATGAATTTTGAATATTTCGGTAGAAAATGGATTGAAATTGGGCTAAAATCGAGATTGAGCCACGCGGACGACGCAAGTCATGCCACCTAGCACATCCAATTGGACAAGAAGACCGATGACATGGAAATATCTTTTCAAGGAGCCAATGGTGTGAAGACAAGTGGCCAAAAAAATGCCAACTCATTAAGGATGTGGAAATAACCATTTTACCCCTAGTGTGTTTATAAATAGGAAAGAATGGCAATTGAAAAACCTATGTAATTTTAGGAGTAGAAGTAAATGTAATTTAGGAGTAGGAATAGTGTAGGTAGAGTAGTTTTTAGAGTTATTTTCCTTCCTAGTATTTTTTATTTTCCCCTTTGTTTTACTATGCATTTCATGTTCTTCATTAATCATTGTTAAATTTCATTTTCAATGGATAATCACTTTCATTTTCATGTTTTCGGTTTGATAAGCTTAGCTCTTTCATATTTTTTTTTAGCACTTGAGTTCTCAAATTTCTTTTAATCCTCGGTTTAGCCTTCATGTTGGATTTCATATTTTATTTTCCCACTCTCCATTCGGGTTTGCGATGTGCTGAAGCTCGCTCAGTGCCGAGCATTGCGTAACAGTAGTAGAGGAAGGAGAAGCTGATGACAGTTGCCTTCTTCCTCAGCTATTTAACTGTTGTGGTGCAGATTTGGAGAGGCAGCAGCTAGCATCCCGAAAGCAGCAGCAAGCTATCTGAGAGCTCTCCTTTGTTCTCCTCTGTATTGTGAAGTAATTACTGTTCATCTTTGTGTTGTTTGTAGCCTGCATTGCTCATCGTTTCCTGCTGTAGGAGTGAGGCTCGGGTTACTGTCAAGCTGCTGAGTGCTGGACTGAAGCAAGAGAAGGCTTGGAGTTCGCTGGAGTAGCTGGTGTGTTGTCCCATTTGGTTGTAATAGCTCATAAACCGTGTTGCAGGAATTGCACCATGGATATTATCTGCTGGCAGGGTTGTGTTGCAAAGCATGGAGCTGAACCCGTGAGCCTAGTACTGAGAATGCCTGGAGCAGCAGTCAGACAGAAATAACACCTGTAGTAAATAGCAGCAATGGCAGCAGATGGCAGAACTGGCAGTAGGATACAGCAGAACCGAGAATGGAGTCTGAAGCAGGAAATGGTGCAGCAGGAAGTGGAACCGAGATAGGCCTGGGGCATCTAGCATGCTTGGAGTAGAAATCAGAACCGAGAGCAAGCGGAGTACCGAGAGATTGTTGCCAAAACCGTGAAAGCCTGGAAAATAAACAAAAATGTGTAAGACACGTGAACAGTGAATGAAGGGAGTTCTTTGTTGATTTAAATTGTTTAAGGCCTTGTTTGGCCAATTAATGTGTTATTTCATGTTTTTACTTTAATGAATTAAATTGATTAATACTTGTTAGTTGTCATTTAGGTAATTTAATTAAGTAATGGTAGGGTAGCTTTATTGTTTTGCATGTTAATTTAATTTGTAGTGTTAATTTTATATTAAATGTTTTAGGATTTTATTTTAGTTTAGTGTTTTATAAGTGGCATTTAGAATTAATCTAGATTAAATGTTTCTCATGCATTTTTAATTTGGTTTCTATTTTTATTAGATTTTAGGTTAGTTTAATTTGCAATTTTTATTAGTTTAATTACATGGATTTTTAGGCTAGTTTAATTGTAGTTTAATTTTATTGCTTTATTTTCATAATTACATTTTATTTTAATTGCGTTAATTAGTTTTAACTGTTTTAATTTTTTTGTAGGTTTTTTATTGCGTTAAGCACTGTAAGTAATTTTGCTCGGTTTTATTTTCTTTATTTTATAGTTTTATTACTTTATTGCTTTCGGTATTTTCAATTCTAGCTTAGTAGATCACCCACCTTAATCTCATAATTTGCTAGAATATACTTAGGGTAAGATTAACCGGTAGTTAATTAGGCTAACCAACTTCTCTGAGGGACGATAACTCGGGACTCAAATCCCATTATTACTTGTACTACCCGTGCACTTGCGGTAATACGTTTAGGGCGTGTCAGACACTTGAAGGCATCCAAAAATATATCCCAACTAATATCGGTATGTCGGGCTCTCAATATCAATCTGGTGGACTTCCACTATTGCTCTGTCACTCTCTTCAGCATGAACACGGCAAAGGCAACCATCTCTGAAGTCGTACACTGAAAGAATTCGTACAGCTTCTCAATCTCTCCAATCTAATCCTCCCCAACCACTGGGTCGTTGTCCCTACTAAATGATGGCGGTCTAAACTTCTGGAACTGTCGTAGATGATCCAGCTCACAACCATACCCCAAACTACTACTAACCTGCTGCGGGTCAACAGTAGATGGCATATCCTGTACTGGTGGAAGTTTAGGAGTATCTGTAGGCTGTGGTGTCTGTAGAGACTGTGCAGACGTACCTAGAGCAACTCGCTGTCCAGTAACACTCCCTGCATCCATGCCCTGCCTGCCATGCATAGCCTAAGAAAACATCACCATCATGGTCTCTAGGCTACGCTTTAACCGCGTGAAACACATCTCAGTACTCTTTGGTACCTCAGTAGGACCTGGAGTCACAGGGTCAGATGAAGACTCATCTGGGCTCTCAAGCCTACCTCTACGGCCACTAGCCTGATTTCTCGCCCCTCTACGACAACTGGTATTATCATAATGGCTCAATTCCTGCATTCACAACCATTACTTAGTCAATTCCCATCTCGAAATACACATTTGTGTCTAAACACAACACAGTAATATGAGGTCATAAATTTTACTAACCACTAACACTAGCTCACGTTAGACCAACTGTACTCTGATAACATTCTGTCACGATCGACTTTTACCAAAAATCACTACAAATATTTCGCTTTTACTTACCTTTCCTTCTACCATAATTCCAAACATCAATTGGCTTGTGATTCGGTATTAGTATCATCCCTTACCATATCATTCATTATCATACATACATGTTAATATAACTATCTACTGACTCTAAATACTTCTGTACCATAAGTGAGCTCATATAAATAAATACAAATACATCCCCCATTATTACATTGTTTACATCACTGTGCTGTTTATATGTTCAGATACAAAATCGTACGTGATGTGTATACCTTTCGCTTGATGGAAAATTCAGCGGACAAAAGGAATGCTAGTCCTCAATCGTACTCTATCTGCTACAGATGCTCTGCAGAGAGGTGGAAAATGAAAAGGGTGAGCTGACTAGCTCAGCAAGGAAATTATGCAAGTAAGTAGATAACTACACTATTTACTGAAAATAATGTTATGCCATGAATTACTCTTTCCTTAATTTCACATTTAAAGCATGTATTGAAAAATCGATATAGTATGTACATATTAATCACATGTACTGAAATCTTGCCGAGTTCTCAATTATAGGCATTTCATGCAAAACATTGCATCTTTGTAAATTCATAATGCCATTAAACAAATCATGCCATTTTATTTAGAACATATTAAATATGACATTTCAGCAATTAAAACATATCAATCAGGTTTCGACCCATCCCTAAAGTCTACCCGAATTCATAAAGTCATGTGATATAATCACGCGAGACTTGGTGGCTAAATGCAATAATATCCCAGATTATGGCCATATCCTATATTGTGATCCCAGGCTACACAGATCCTAGTATGTGGGGCGTCACTACTGCAACCAGAACGGGGTCAAATCCTCACAACTGCCAGTTATCAACTCCTCAACTCCATATAACACTCCAAACAATACACGGTACAACGTAGCCTGTTACTCATACACTGTACAACATCCACATGTGGACCCTATCTCAATGGATAATCAATACCACGCCTCTAAATCCACATGCGAATATATCATCTGTGTGACACTCAGTCTACATGAGGACATAAACATGGATTTAAACCTGTCATGTATATCACATCAAAGTTACAGTGCGCGCATTGAATGAGACTCACAGTAGACACCCCGCTCAAACACTGTTTCACACATATCACAAACTTAAACGCTAGTGCGAGTAACACTCCAGCACTGGGTCATGCATATTTCACATTTCAAATCAAGTACAAGCAATCGCTCCAATAATATGTCATGCACTAAACTCATTAAAATCAAGTATGAGCAACGCTACACTACTATGTCATGTATGTCATGGGAAATCAAGTGTGAGTAATCACTCAAACATGTTTCATGTAGAGACATAAAATTAAGTGCGAGCAGTGCTCCAGCATGATTTGTTTTCACATAACTCAATAGATGACTCCTTTAAACAAGTATGTTTCAAAGTTGTAAAATCAGCACCATAATTGGGCTATTTTATGTATTTCATAAAATCATTGGCCAATCTAGCTATTCTTGTAATACCCAAATTTTTTGATGTAGCTTATTCCTTTTGATTCCTATATGTACAAACATTATATTATGTTAGTTGAATCATAAGAAGAGTATTTACTTGATGTAAAGTATTAGTAAAGTGATTAAATACACATAAGCTACATAAAGGCCAACAGAGGACAATAAGAGCCACAGACTAAACCGAGTGGATCTAAATCATTTTGATTGAAGAGAAGAACTAAAAATGAGGAAATAGAGAAAGCCCATGAAGGAAAATCGGTTTGATTTGGTCCCGACCATATTGAAGTAGAGTAAACGCGAAAAAGGAGCTAAACGAGTTCGAAATGGTCCGTTTGAGGTGTTTTAGACATATTCGCCTCTAGCAAATGGCCAAAACATAAAGGTGAGAGTGTGAACCATAGAAAATGACACTTTTGGATTTTTGAGAAAAAGTCAAACGTGCTCAATGGTCAAGAAAAGTAAATGGTAATTAAGAAAAGTGGACTTTGACCATAATTGACTAACCATGGTTAAAATTTAACCTAAGTATGGTTAAAAAGTGGGGAAGAAATTTTTTGGTTAAAACACAAGATATTCATCTCGCGAAGTAAGGAAAATTAATTTAATCGAAATCCAGATTAAATGAAATGGGCAAAACGCAATGAGCCAAAGTTGGAATTTTTAAAGCCCATTTAGGTATATCAAGTGTAGGCCGAATTTCTTAGGCCCACTAGGCCGAATTGTTGGGCCGATTTGTGGCCCTAATAATTATAAAATTGAAGGCCCAATAGGTTGTAAAAAATTCTACCCAAAAATCAAAGTGGAAGGCCCAAACCGAGAGGCCCAAAGTTAAGGCCCATTAGTTTAAGTTAAAACCCATTAGTAAATTAACTATAAGCCTACTCTGGTAACCATGACCCAAACCCATTCAAGCCAAAATTAAAGGCTGAAAATTTAAGACTTAGTGACTAAGTCTTTAGGTTAAAAATCAGCCAACTCATTGTCTTCTTCTTCACTAAGCTCTTGGCAAACCTAGGAAACCATAACCAAACCATATTTCAAGCTTTCTCTCACTAAAACAATCACTAGGTTAGAGACATATTTGGAACTTGTTATCTTCATGGAAGTTGTTCCAAATTGAGAGAGGATTATCATATCTTGGAATTGGCTATCAAGGAGCCATATTGAGGGAGACAAAAATCAAGGAATTTTCAGCCACAAGGAGAAGTATAAGCTAGGTATAATTTCAAACTTCCAAATTTATACATGTTAATCTATGAATTATTCTAAGTTTATTGCTATATGTTTTATGCACTAAAACATATGAAATCACGATGAACATGGATTGGTCGAAATTATGTTTTTGTAAATTGATGAATACCCATATGATTTTAAGGCATGTATAGGTTGATATTCATGTATACATGATTATGGCATAACTAGTTTTAATCAATTTGATCAATTGATGTATGAATTGAAGTTGGCAATTAAGGTGTTTGATGAATTGTCTAAAAGAATTGGCTAGCAAATGGCCATGAGTGGCGTGGGGTGGTGTGACTGACGGCATGGTGGCTCTCAGCCACATGTCATGGCTGAGAAGGCCAATGGGCTAAGTCGATTTGGTTTCGGCCTAATAAGGTGACATAGACCTCGAACAAGCCCAATAAGAGTTGGTGGGCCCCACAAACCTAATAGGCCCAACGAAATTAAATAGTAAAATGAAAATGGGCTTAAGACGGTGTTAGGCCCACTAAGGTTCATTAAGGCCCAATAAGAGTAAACAAGCCTATTAAGTGAAATAGACTGTATTAAATGTGAAATATAGTAGGAAAAGTATAATTAACCAAAAAATGGTTATATGCAGCTCTAGAGATTATCATAGGAGCAGATCGAACTGCAGGACTGAGCGTCGTTGAGAAAGTAAAATTTCTTGAGTCATTCAAGGTAAGAGACTTTTGCGAGTAGTTAGAGATATCTGCGGGTAGTTTCATCTGCTTTACATTCACTTAAAAAGTCTGAGGGTCCGAGAAAGTGAATAAAATTTTAAGAGACCTGATATGTGTAAATTACCATTTTACCCATAGTAAGGGTAAAAAGTAAACTTTTGGGAAAAGTTGTAAAAAGCATGGAAACCACGTTTTTGAGTGTTTTTACGGCTGTTTAGCAGAAGAGTAGATAGATGGGCTAATGTTTTCATGATTAATCAGTAACAGCACAATTTATGGTGCTGATTTAATGTCTTAAAAATCATCTGTTTTAAAAAGCCATCTATCAAAATTATGTGAGAATAAATCGTACTAGAGCACAGCTTGCACTTGATTTAAAATGTTTTTCCAGAGAAATTAGTGTGGGAGTGTACTCGCACCAAATTTATTTGATATGCATGATAGAGTGCTAGAGCAATTGCTCGTACTCAGTTTTACATGTTTTGTGCATAGCATGGTATTGGAGCGATTACTTGTACTTGTTTTGAAATGTGAACTATACATGAACTAGTGCTGAGTGCTACTCGCACTAGAGTTCAAGTTTGTGATGTGTATGAGACAGTGATTGATAGGGGTGTCGTTTGTGAGTCACACTCAAGTCTCGCACTGAGATAGTGATTTGAGTGGGGTGTCGGCTATGTGTTACACTCAAGGCTCGCACTGCAGATATGTGATATACATTATATGATTTAAAAATCATGTTGATTTCCTAGTGTAGATTGAGTGTCACACTGATGAGATGTCTGTACGTGGATTTAGAGACAAGGCATTGATTATCCAATGAGATAGGGTCCACAGTTGTACGTTGTACCGTGTATGTGTCACAGAGTACGTTGTACCATGTGTTGTTGTGTTGTTATGATGTCTAGAGTTGAGGAGTTGATAGCTGGTGGTTGTGAGGATTTGATCCACTTCCTATTGCTGCAGTGATTGCCCTGCACACCAAGATCTGTGTAGCCTAGGATCACCATTTTAAGATATGGCCATAGTTCAAGATATTATTGCATATAGCCACCGAGTCCGCATGATTATATCACATGATTTTATGACATGGGTAGACCTAAGGGATGGGTCGGAACCTGATTGATGTGTTGTGAATTGTTGAACTGCCTTATTTACTATAATTTGAATATAAATGGTATGATTTATTTAAAGGCAATGTGAATTTATAAAGATGCAGTAAATTTCATGAAATGCCTATATTTGAGAACTTGGCATGATTTCAATACATGAGATTTAGTATGTACATCTACATCAGTTTTCAATTCATGCTTTTAAACGTGAGTTATGGAAATATTATTCCAAGGCATGACATTATTTTCAGTAGATAGTGTGGATGTCTACTTACTTGCCTGATTTCCTTAGTGAGCTAGTGAGCTCACCCCTTTCATTTTCCACCTCTCTACAGAGCATCTGCAGTAGATAGAGTACAACTGAGGACTACCATTCCTTTTGTCCGCTGCATTCCCATCGAGCAAAAGGTATACATATTCACAACATTTTGTATCTGAACAATGTAAAAGCACAGTGATGTAAACGTATTTAATATTGGGGATGTATGTGTATTTAATATATATGAGCTTACTTATAATAAAAGAGTACTTACAGTCAATAGATAGTTATGTTGACATGTATGCATCACATGGAATGAATAATAAGGTAAATATGGATGAGATGACTAATACTGAATCACAGCTCAACTGTTGGTAATAAGAAAGGTAAGTAAAAATAAAAAAATTTGTAGCGATTTTTGGATAACCAATCAGTCGTGACAGAATGGTATCAGAGCCAAGTTGGTCTGATATGAGTCGGTATTAGTGGTTAGGAAATTTTATATCCCCATATTACTATGCTTTGTTCAGTTACAAATGTGTATTCCAAGATGGGAAATGGACTAATACAGGAGTCGAGTCCTTATGGCTAATACCTTCCGTGGTAGAGAGGCAAGGTCGAGAGGTAGGCCTAGAGACCGTAGAGGTAGGCCTGTGAGCCGAGATGATTCTAAGTCTTCATCTGCCCATGAGACTCCAGGTCCCACTGAGGTACCAAAGAGTATCGAGGCACGTTTCACAAGATTAGAGCATAGCCTAGAGAATATAGTGGAGTTGTTGGCACAAACTATGCCAGGTAGACAGGGACAAGATGCAGGGACTGTGACTGGACAGGCAGCTGCGCTTGACACGCCTGCACAGATGCAATAACATACGGATACTCCCACACCCCTAACATTCAGGATACGCCTTCTCCTGTTGCTCCTTGACAAAGTAGTGGTTCAAGGCACGGATGTGAGCTGTTTCATTTACGATAGTTCCAGAAGTTTGGACCTCCGTCTTTTAGTAGGGTTAAGGACCCAGTTGTTGCTGAGGAGTGGATAGGAGAGTTGGAGAAGTTGTATGGGTTCTTTGAGTGTACGACTTCGAAGATAGTTGTATTTGCTGCATTCCTGCTGAAGGGATCGGCAAAGTATTGGTGGAAATCCACCAAGCCCATATTAAGAGCCCGACATATAGAGATTAGTCGGGAGATATTTTTGGATACCTTTAGGAGGCAATTTGTTCTAGATACGGCACAACAAAGATTGTTGGCCAAGTTTTTGGGGTTGAGCTAAGGGAGTCACCTAGTAGATGAGTATGAGACTAGATTTATATCCCTAGAAAGGTATGACCTTGACACTATGCAATGTGAGAGTAGGAAGGTCCGTAGATTCGTTGATGGACTAGGACCAGTGCTACGGTCTATATTGGTCCCATTTAATAGAGCTACATTTGGGAGGCAGTACGCAGAGCACAACCTTGTGAGTAGGACTATGAAAGGAACGCCTTTGAGTTCGGGAAGCTTAGTCAGAGCTGAGATAGAGAGAAGAGGAGGTTGATTAGAGATAGAGGTTTCAGTTATTAAGGAGGGACCAAACTCTTTAGCAAGAGACCACAGATTGAAGAGGTACGAGAGAGACCAGTCAGACCTCCAGTACATCTGACCATCGCTCCAACTAGAGGTATTGTCATTGGAAGACAGAGGCCTACCACTAAGCAGTGTACTGGATGTGGTATATATCATGACAATAGACATTGTCTCATGATGTCACGACCCAATTCCATTCTCTTTAACCGAAATCACTAAAAAATTTTCGCGTTTTACTGTTACCTTACCCGGTCGTGAACTAACTCACCACACACTGTTGGGCTGTGAGTCAATAATAAACTCCACATCTCATTCATTCTCAGTTAAATAACACGATGTCATACATTTGCATTTAATCTTGTACTTATACAAAAGCATGTTTTACTGACATCTACATCCCCCATAATTACAACTCAAAAGAATACTGTGCTTTTACATTGTTTAGATACAAAAAGAATCACTGTGTATATACCTCTAAGCGATGGAGATGCAGCGGAGTCCAAAATACCACGCCTCAGTCCTCACTGGGCTACTATGCACGCTCTGTAGGGGGGAAAATAGAGAGGGATGAGCAACCACACGCTCAGTAAGGCAATAATGCAAGCATGGTAGATAACTAGTCTATCTACATGCTGATAGTGTTATGCATAAATCATTTATGGTAGGAGCATGAGGAAGTAAAACTATGCCATATGAGTATACATATATATCATGTATCAAAATCATGTACATTGGCATATAAAACATGGTAAAAACATCATGTATAAATCATCTCATGCTCAATCTCATTTAAATTCATAAAAAGGGCAATTCATTAATAAACCTCCTTTTTAAACCCACGTCATAAACTCTTTCTCAAACACATACAATCTCATCACATCAATTCACAATCACAACCACATTTTCGTTTCACAATTCACGCATGTGTATAAAAACTAGGTCACTATATCAAAAGTGCCTATGTGGACCACTACATCATAAATCATCCCAGACCACACGCATCCAGGTGTGCGGGGTATCATGCTGGCACGAAGATGGATTATCCCTCTCCAGACTTTCTCATCACAAAACCATCATGCGGTATACCGTACTCCATGTGATATACACGGTACAGCGTACTCCGCAGACTCATATCGTGATTGGGAGTGCCATTCCTAGGTCTTACCTACCCCAAACCAAGAGTTTTCCATATCCGTGAAGGAGAGCCTCCCTGCCGAATAGAGCCTCCCCGCCTAACAGAGCCTCCCTGCCTCCTTGGGCTTAAGGATGTTAGCTTAAGGATGTAGGGCTTAAGGATCCTTCCGTAAGAGAGCCTCCCCACCGAACAGAGCCTCCCCACCTAACAGAGCCTCCCCGCCTCTTTGGGCTTAAGGATGTTGGCTTAAGGATGTAGGGCTTAAGGATCTCACCGTACCCATGTAGGAGAGCCTCCCTGCCTAACAGAGCCTCCCCGTCCCTCCAGGGCTTAAGGATGTTGGCTTAAGGATCCCACCATAAGAGAGCCTCCCCACCGAACAGAGCCTCCCCGCCTAACAGAGCCTCCCCGCCTCTTTGGGCTTAAGGATGTTGGCTTAAGGATGTAGGGCTTAAGGATCTTACCAACTTTTACAACCTTATATGTATCACAATGTGCAAAACTTGTGCGAGCAAAGCTTTAGCACGACTCATGCATCCTCTCATAAAGAGACGCGTACGAGCATAGCTCTAGTACGGTTATACTCATAAGACAAACCACTCAAAAGCCACGTACGAGCAGAAGCTCCAGTACGGTTTATAAACATCATCATAGTTTCCAAATCAAGGTGCGAGCTAAGCTCCAGCACGTTTCATACAAGTGAAAACATCAATACCCGGTGTAAGCTAGGCTCTAGCACGGTTTAATTCACATAAACATGATAGGCGGCTCATAAGCTTTTAAAACTATCTCAAAACATATTTGGCACTTCACATGTGCTACAAATATCAAACCACAATAGCCAACCTATTTATCAATTCGTTTGAAACCAAACACATGTTTTGTGAAAGCGTTCAAAACACTTGATTTATGCAATTATTAGCCTTACTATCCCTTTTTATACATCCATGTAAACCAAATCGTCCAATATTCACAACTATTTTCGCATACAAAACAACCAATTTCTCAAACGTTCATGCATTTCATAAACACCCTATAATCCCGTAAATTACGATGAGCTACCTCTATATACTTACAGAATTCCCTTACCTGGAATCGCGATGTGTGATTCCACTTCCTTAAGCTGCTTACTCGTACAGTTCGATTCGTCTTCAACGAACTCTTCGGGACTGCAAAAAATCGTATCCCACATTATACTCGATCCATATAATATGACATCGTGCGTTCACTATAGTCAATTCGACCTATAGTTTTCTATTAACGCTTATGAGGCCTCGTTTCATTACTTTACCCAAAACTCGAGTCTATGGATTCTTTTAGGCCTATTAACTCATTCCAAATCGATATTAAATCGACATTAAGCTCATAGTGTTCATATTTCATGAATTCCCTCACTATGGCATTTTATCAAGCATATACATACTCATTTTCACAATTTCACTAAAACCCATATTATAACTCCACATAACCATTCCAAATCACCCACAGTACTCATTTAACAACTTATCTTAACCCATAAACCACCAACTCCCTAATTCATTCTTTCTCACACTAGAGGCATTCCATTTTCTAGGTTACATTAGTTTCTAACAGAACCTAGGTCTTTCCATCCATACATACTCATGCCAAACAACTCCAAAATCAATTAAATAGACAATGTACTTGGATTGGAGTGTTAGAATCTTACCAAATATGATTTTTCTTCTTGCTCCAAATGTCAATGCCCTTATCTTCTTCAATACCCACAATGGGATTTTGGGTTCCAACTATGTTGTTCTCTTCCTCAAGATGAACAACTTAATGCCTAATGGTCTCCCCTCAATTCTTGCTGAAAATGGCTGATTTTAGAGAGAGAAAGTTAGGTTTCTGGGTTAGAAATGGAAGATTGGTGTTTTTCCCGAAATTTTTAGATTTTCAGTCCTCCTTATATAGAAATAGCTTGAGGAGATCGATCTGGTCCAAGAGGAGATCGATCTGGTCCCCTTAAATCTCTCATTTTCACGAAATTTTAAGCATGAGATCGATCTGTCGAAGCATGAGATCGATCTGGTCCCAAACAGAGAGCTAAGGAGATCGATCTGGGTGCTTGAGGATCGATCTTTTCATTACAGAATGCTTAGGAGATCGATCTGGCACCACTGGAGATCGATCTGCTCTATTTCATTGCCCAAATAAGAGCATTCTGGCTCTTCCAGATTGATCTCTCATCTTATGAGATTGATCTGGCCTTCATGTTTTCTAGATTTCCTGCAGTTTCCTTGCTGCAACTCATACTAACACATCCTTGATCTATTGCCATGGCCATTTTCTCATCCATCCTCCTTTATAACTTGAAAATGGCATCCATTCATACCTTATGCACATTGAAACTTGTGTGCATTCATTGTATGTCCAAAGGTATGCTACATAAAACCAAATGGAAGCATTTATATTCATGCAACTTCCTTCCATTTACCACACCACCCATTTTGAGTTTCAATTACATCCATCACTTATAAGGACTCATTTCTTCATATTCAAACTCAATGGAACTTGTATGTACGTTACAAATCATATTACACATACATACATTGAATCCATGGACTTACATCGATCATACTTTAATTACAAGTCCATTCACATTCATTACACATTACAACTTTACATATACGGGGTCTCACATCCTCCCCTCCTTCAAGGAATTTGGTCCTCCAAATTAGAACCAAGTCACTCTTCAAAACGTTGGGGGTACTTCTCCTGTATCAAGTTCTCCAATTCCCATGTGGCCTCTTCCGCAGTGTGATGTTGCCAAAGAACTTTCACCAAGGGAATTGTCTTATTCCGCAACACTTTCTCTTTTCTGTCCAATATCCGAATCGGCTTCTCAACATACGTCATACTCTCATGGAGCTCCAACGGCTCATATCTTATCACGTGTGTCGGGTCCGGGTGATACTTTCGAAGCATCGAGACGTGGAAGACGTTGTGGACATTTGCTAAGTCTGGTGGCAATGCCAACCTATACGCCTTATCTCCCACTCTCTCCAAAATCTCGAAGGGTCCGATATATCTAGGGCTTAGCTTGCCCTTCTTACCAAATCTCATAATACCCTTCGATGGTGATACCCTCAGAAACACCGACTCACCCACATCAAACTCCAATGGTCTTCGTCTCTTGTCAGGATAACTTTTTTGCCGGCTCTGAGCTGTCTATAATCTCTCACATATCAACAGGACGTCATCAGATGCCTGCTGCACTAAGTCCGGAGTAAAAATTTATCTGTCACCAACCTCTTCCCATCCAATAGGGGAACGGCATCTACGTCCATACAATGCCTCATAGGGTGCCATCCTGATACTCGCATGATAGCTATTATTAAAAGCGAACTCGACTAACTGCAGGTGGTTATCCCAGGAGCCTCTAAAATCCAACACACACGCTCTCAACATATCCTCGAGGGTCTGTATTGTCCTCTCTGACTGCCCATCTGTCTGAGGATGAAAAGCGGTGCTAAAACTCAGTCGGGTCCCCAGCGCTTCCTGAAAATGTTCCCAAAATTGGGAAGTGAAGCGGGCATCCCTATCAGAAACAATGCTCACTGGTACACCATGTAGCCCTACAATCTCTCGAATATACAGGTTCACAAACTGACTCAGTGTATCGGTAGCTCTCATAGCCAAGAAATGGGCGGACTTAGTCAACCGGTCCACAATAACCCATATGGCATCATGACCTCTACGGGTCCTCAGCAACCCCATCACAAAATCCATGGTGACATGCTCCCACTTCCATGTCGATATCGGTAGAGGCTGCAATAATCCTGCAGGCTTCTGATGCTCTACCTTCACTTGCTGACAAACGAGACACTTAGCGACATATTCAACAATGTCTCTCTTCATTCCAGACCACCAATAAACCTTCCGAAGGTTTTGATACATCTTTGTACTTCCCGGATGTATCGTATACTTCGAAGAGTGAGCCTTTGATAAAATCGTTCTCCTGATCTCAGGATCCCTGGAAACGCATACTCTGCCTCTGAACCTCAATAAGCCATCAGCACTCTGCTCAAAATCAATACCCACACCTATTTGTATCTGCCTCAGCCAATCGATGCACCGTCGATCGATCTGCTGGGCTTGCCTAATACGGCCAATCAATTCTGGCTCCAGTCTTAAACTAGCCATGATCTCAAGTCTCTCAGATCCAGGTGGGGTTACATCCAAACTGAGGTTCGTAAAGTGTTCTAACAATTCATGTTCCCGTACCATCATATATGACACCAACCCAAGGTTCCTTCTACTCAAAGCATCGGCAACTACATTTGCCTTACCTGGGTAGTACATGATTTCACAATCATAGTCTTTCAAGAGTTCAAGCCATCTCCTCTATCTCATATTCAGTTCTTTCTGCGAGAACAGGTACTTAAGGCTCTTATGATCTGTGAACACCTGAAATTTCTCACCATAGAGATAGTGGCGCCATATTTTCAAAGCAAATACTACAGCCGCCAACTCCAAATCATGTGTCGGGAAGTTCCTCTCATGATCTTTCTACTGTCTAGATCCATAGGAAACTACCTTCCCATCCTGCATAAGCACACAGCCCAGTCCCTGGTGTGATGCATCCGTATACACCGAGAATCCTCCTGAGCTGGTAGGAATGGTGAGAACTGGAGCAGTCGTCAATCGACACTTAAGCTCCTCAAAACTCCTCTCACATGCCTCATCCCACACAAACTTAACATCTTTTCGCGTGAGGCGTGTCAATGGAGCAGCTAGTCTGGAGAAACCCTCTACAAATCTTCGATAATATCCTGCCAATCCCAGAAAACTCCTGATCTCAGTTACTGTCTTGGGCTGTTCCCACTGTACAACTGCCTCTATCTTGGATGGATCCACCGATACCCCATCCTTTGACACAACATGCCCCAGAAATGAGATCTGTTCCAACCAAAAGTTACACTTGCTGAGTTTGGCATACAATTCTCTCTCTCGGAGGGTCTGCAGAACTATCCTCAAGTGCTCCTCATGATCTTCCCTGGACTTAGAATACACCAAAATGTCATCAATGAACACTATTACAAACTTGTCCAGGTATGGCTTGAATATATCATTCATCAATGCCATAAATGCTGCGGGAGCATTCGTCAATCTGAATGGCATCACCAAAAACTCGTAGTGGCCATAGCGGGTACGAAATGCTGTTTTGGGTACATCTCCACTCCTGATCCTCAACTGATGATACCCTGACCGCAGATCTATCTTAGAAAATACTTCGGCTCCTTGGAGCTGATCCAACAAATCATCGATTCTTGGAAGGGGGTACTTGTTCTTAATGGTGGCCTTATTCAACAACCGGTAATCTATACACAGTCGGAGGCTTCCATCCTTCTTCCTTACAAATAGAACTGGTGCTCCCCAAGGTGAGACACTCGGTCTAATAAACCCCTTCTCCAACAACTCTTGCAGCTGTTTCTTCAGCTCTTCCAATTCTATCAGAGCCATTCTATAGGGTGGTTTCGATATTGGCTCTGTACCAGGCACTAGCTCAATGCAAAATTCTATTTCCCTTTCAGGTGGTAGTCCTGGTAATTCATCCGGAAAGACATCACGGTAATCCGTAATTACGGCTATGTCCCTCAATTCCAAGTGTGCCTCATCTATATCAACCACGTATGCAATGAACCCTTCACATTATCCTCTCCATCGTTAGTAACATGACCATCACTCCACATTCAACATTTATCAAAAACAATAATTTATCTCTCAAGCAATATGCATTTAAAATCATACTCCTTTATTTACAACAAACATGCTATTTTCATATCAATTCTTTTCATCAAAATTTACAATAAGATTGTCTAATCCTGAAAACATCAATGTTTTGGCATGACAATCCATCACAACACAATTGGTAGCCAACCAATCCATTCCCAAAATTACATCAAAATCATTCATATTCAATAAAATCAGATTGGCTATCATTTCCTTCCCCTCTATCTTTAACTTACAATCTCTACATACATGCTCAGTCAATTGACTATCATTCATGTGTGTGGAAATCATTAACATCTTATCCAACAATGTTGGTTTCACATGCTTCAATAATTTATGTGCGAAGAAAGGTGATATGAAAGAATGCATGGCACCAGGATCAAATAATACCAATGCTTCTAAATCAAAGATTCGGATGGTACCTTTAATCACATTCGTCGATACGTCTGCAGTGTCCTGGTCCAGTGCATGTACTCTTCCTCTGCTCACACCCGCAGCCTGTTTCCCTTTTCCTCAGCTGTAGCCCTCCTCCTCGGGGTTGCTGTCTCAACTGGAGCTCCCTCAGGCTCCTTGCCCTTCTGTGGGGCAATCTCTATCTTCTCGAGACAATACTTAGCCATATGTCCTGGTCTCTCGCATCTAAAACACACCATAGGGGTCATCAGACAGGGCCTATTCCCATGAAATCTCCCACATCTCCTACACTGGTCAGTAGTAGGCCGTGGTCCTCCAATAGTCATACCCCTCGGCGCAGTCAAGGCTGGGTATATGGGAGGTCTAGCAGCTCTCTCCTGCACCTCCTCAATCTTAGGCCTCTTCTCAAAAAATCTTTGGCCACCTCTCTTGGCCACTCTTCCAAACCCGGATCTCTTCCGATCTCTGTCCTTTCTAACACTGACTCTACCAAGCTCGGAGGCATTTCGCTCAAAGTCTTGCTCACATAACTGAGCCTTATGTACAGCCTCCTCATAGGTCAAGATGTCAAACGGAGCTAGCTTAGTCCGGATGGCCAATCTCAATCCATCCATGAACTTTTGATTCTTCCGAGTCTTACTACCCATCGTGTCCGGGTCATATCTCCCCAAGGACATAAACTTGGACTCATACTCGTCCACAGTATGGTTCCCCTGAACCAAATTCATAAATTCCATCCGCAGTTTCCTCTGTGCGGTAGCTGGAATATACTGTCTTCTGAAGGCCTCCAAGAATATCTCCCATGAAATCTCGGAGTGTCTAGCCCTCAAAATAGCTTCAGTGGATCTCCACCAATGCTCTGCCTTACCTTTCAACATGAACACGGCAAAGGCTACCTTCTCAGCTGAAGTGCATCGGAAAAACCTATATAGTTTCTCCATCTCATACACCCAATCCTCCGTAACCACTAGGTCCTTCACCCCTCTAAAAATTGGGGGTTTCAGCGCTTGAAACTCTCGTAACGTGCTCAAGTAGCAGTCATAACCCACATCACTACCGCTCTGCTGTGGAACGATAGGAGAATCTATATCCTGTACTGGAGGTGGTGTAACTGTAGCTGTCTCAGCAGTCTGAGGTCTCTCCGCCTCTGGAGCTGCCTGTTCAGTAGTAGGCTGTGCCGCGGGACCTCGTCTGCCACCGGCGCCCAAGTCCTGCGTGACTATCTCCACCAAATTCTCAATACTCCGCTCTAACCTAGCGAAGTGAGCCTTAGTGTCCCCTACTCTCCCAGCAGGGTTCTGTGGAGCCTGTTCAGTCTGTGGCTCCGCACGGCCCTCAGGCCTACCTCTACGGCCTCTAGCACGTGCTCTCGCCCCTCTACTTTTGCGTGTAATTGGCATAGTGCCTAACTTCCTGTATTATAATAATTCATTAAGCTCAATCCATCACGGTATACACAGTTATATCTAAACAAAAGCACAGTACTATGGGGATGTACTTTCCTACGTTTTATTAATGACTCACATTAGGCCAACACAGCTCTGATACCAATCTCTGTCACGACCCAATTCCATTCTCTTTAACCGAAAATCACTAAAAAATTTTTGCATTTTACTGTTACCTTACCCGGTCGTGAACTAACTCACCACACACTGTTGGGCGGTGAGTCAATAATAAACTCCACATCTCATTCATTCTCAGTTAAATAATACGATGTCATACATTTGCATTTAATCTTGTACTTATACAAAAGCATGTTTTACTGACATCTACATCCCCCATAATTACAACTCAAAAGAATACTGTGCTTTTACATTGTTTAGATACAAAAAGAATCACTGTGTATATACCTCTAAGCGATGGAGATGCAACGGAGTCCAAAATACCACGTCTCAGTCCTCACTGGGCTACTATGCACGCTCTGTAGGGGGAAAAATAGAGAGCGATGAGCAACCACACGCTCAGTAAGGCAATAATGCAAGCATGGTAGATAACTAGTCTATTTACATGCTGATAGTGTTATGCATAAATCATTTATGGTAGGAGCATGAGGAAGTAAAACTATGCCATATGAGTATACATATATATCATGTATCAAAATCATGTACATTGGCATATAAAACATGGTAAAAACATCATGTATAAATCATCTCATGCTCAATCTCATTTAAATTCATAAAAAGGGCAATTCATTAATAAACCTCCTTTTTAAACCCACGTCATAAACACTTTCTCAAACACATACAATCTCATCACATCAATTCACAATCACAACCACATTTTCATTTCACAATTCACGCATGTGTATAAAAACTAGGTCACTATATCAAAAGTGCCTATGTGGACCACTACATCATAAATCATCCTAGACCACTCGCATCCAGGTGTGCGGGGTATCATGCTGGCACGAAGATGGATTATCCCTCGCCAGACTTTCTCATCACATAACCATCATGCGGTACATCGTACTCCATGTGATATACACGATACAGCGTACTCCGCAGACTCATATCGTGATTGGGGGTGCCATTCCTAGGTCTTACCTACCCTATACCAAGAGTTTTCCATATCCGTGAAGGAAAGCCTCCCTGCCGAACAGAGCCTCCCCGCTTAACAGAGCCTCCCTGCCTCCTCGGGCTTAAGGATGTTAGCTTAATGATGTAGGGCTTAAGGATCCTTCCGTAAGAGAGCCTCCCCACCGAACAGAGCCTCCCCGCCTAACAGAGCCTCCCCGCCTCTTTGGGCTTAAGGATGTAGGGCTTAAGGATCTTACCGTACCCATGTAGGAGAGCCTCCCTGCCTAACAGAGCCTCCCCGCCCCTCCAGGGCTTAAGGATGTTGGCTTAAGGATCCTACCGTAAGAGAGCCTCCCCACCGAATAGAGCCTCCCCGCCTAACAGAGCCTCCCCGCCTCTTTGGGCTTAAGGATGTTGGCTTAAGGATGTAGGGCTTAAGGATCTTACCAACTTTCACAACCTTATACGTATCACAATGTGCAAAACTTGTGCGAGCAAAGCTCTAGCACGACTCATGCATCCTCTCATAAAGAGATGCGTATGAGCATAGCTCTAGTACGGTTATACTCATAAGACAAACCACTCAAAAGCCACGTACGAGCAGAAGCTCCAGTACGGTTTATAAACATCATCATAGTTTCCAAATCAAGGTGCGAGTTAAGCTCCAACACGTTTCATACAAGTGAAAACATCAATACTCGATACGAGCTAGGCTCTAGCACGGTTTAATTCACATAAACATGATAGGCGGCTCATAAGCTTTTAAAACTATCTCAAAACATATTTGGCACTTCACATGTGCTACAAATATCAAACCACAATAGCCAACCTATTTATCAATTCGTTTGAAACCAAACACATGTTTTGTGAAAGCGTTCAAAACACTTGATTTATGCAATTATTAGCCTTACTATCCCTTTTTATACATCCATGTAAACCAAATCATCCAATATTCACAACTATTTTTGCAGACAAAAGAACCAATTTCTCAAACGTTCATGCATTTCATAAACACCCTATAATCCTGCAAATTACGAGGAGCTACCTCTATATACTTACAGAATTCCCTTACCTGGAATCGCGATGCGTGATTCCACTTCCTTAAGCTGCTTACTCGTACGGTTCGATTCGTCTTCAACGAACTCTTCGGGACTGCACAAAATCGTATCCCGCATTATACTTGATCCATATAATACGACATCGTGCGTTCACTATAGTCAATTCGACCTATAGTTTTCTATTAACGCTTATGAGGCCTCGTTTCATTACTTTACCCAAAACTCGAGTCTATGGATTCTTTTAGGCCTATTAACTCATTCCAAATCGATATTAAATCGACATTAAGCTTATAGTGTTCATATTTCATGAATTCCCTCACTATGGCATTTTATCAAGCATATACATACTCATTTTCACAATTTCACTTAAACCCATATTATAACTCCACATAACCATTCCAAATCACCCACAGTACTCATTTAACAACTTATCTTAACCCATAAACCACCAACTCCCCTATTCATACTTTCTCACACTAGAGGCATTCCATTTTCTAGGTTACATTAGTTTCTACCACAACCTAGGTCTTTCCATCCGTACATACTCATGCCAAACAACTCCAAAATCAATTAAATAGACAATGTACTTGGATTGGAGTGTTAGAATCTTACCAAATATGATTTTTCTTCTTGCTCCAAATGTCAATGCCCTTATCTCCTTCAATACCCACAATGGGATTTTGGGTTCCAACTATGTTGTTCTCTTCCTCAAGATGAACAACTTAATGTCTAATGGTCTCCCCTCAATTCTTGCTGGAAATGGCTGATTTTAGAGAGAGAAAGTTAGGTTTCTGGGTTAGAAATGGAAGATTGGTGTTTTTCCCGAAATTTTCAGATTTTCAGTCCTCCTTATATAGAAATAGCTTGATGAGATTGATCTGGTCCAAGAGGAGATTGATCTGGTCCCCTTAAATCTCTCATTTTCATAAAATTTTAAGCATGAGATCGATCTGTCGAAGCATGAGATCGATCTGGTCCCAAACAGAGAGCTAAGGAGATCGATCTGGGTGCTTGAGGATCGATCTTTTCATTACAGAATGCTTAGGAGATCGATCTGGCACCACTGGAGATCGATCTGCTCTATTTCATTGCCCAAATAAGAGCATTCTGGCTCTTCCAGATCGATCTCTCATCTTATGAGATCGATCTGGCCTTCATGTTTTCCAGATTTCCTGCAGTTTCCTGGCTGCAACTCATACTAACACATCCTTGATCTATTGCCATGGCCATTTTCTCATCCATCCTCCTTTATAACTTGAAAATGGCATCCATTCATACCTTATGCACATTGAAACTTGTGTGCATTCATTGTATGTCCAAAGGTATGCTACATAAAACCAAATAGAAGCATTTATATTCATACAACTTCCTTCCATTTACCACACCACCCATTTTGAGTTTCAATTACATCCATCACTTATAAGGACTCATTTCTTCATATTCAAACTCAATGGAACTTGTATGTACGTTACAAATCATATTACACATACATACATTGAATCCATGGACTTACATCGATCATACTTTAATTACAAGTCCATTCACATTCATTACACATTACAACTTTACATATACGGGGTCTCACATCCTCCCCTCCTTCAAGGAATTTGGTCCTCCAAATTAGAACCAAGTCACTCTCCAAAAAGTTGGGGGTACTTCTCCCGTATCAAGTTCTCCAATTCCCATGTGGCCTCTTCCGCCGTGTGATATTGCCAAAGAACTTTCACCAAGGGAATTGTCTTATTCCGCAACACTTTCTCTTTTCTGTCCAATATCCGAACCGGTTTCTCAACATACGTCATACTCTCATGGAGCTCCAACGGCTCATATCTTATCACGTGTGTCGGGTCCGGGTGATACTTTCGAAGCATCGAGACGTGGAAGACGTTGTGGACATTTGCCAAGTCCGGTGGAAATGCCAACCTATACGCCTTATCTCCCACTCTCTCCAAAATCTCGAAGGGTCCGATATATCTAGGGCTTAGCTTGCCCTTCTTACCAAATCTCATAATACCCTTCGATGGTGATACCCTCAGAAACACCGACTCACCCACATCAAACTCCAGTGGTCTTCGTCTCTTGTCAGCATAACTCTTTTGCCAGCTCTGAGCTGTCCGTAATCTCTCACATATCAACAGGATGTCCTCAGATGCCTGCTGCACTAAGTCCGGAGTAAAAATTTGTCTGTCACCAACCTCTTCCCATCCAATAGGGGAACGGCATCTACGTCCATACAATGCCTCATAGGGTGCCATCCTGATACTCGCATGATAGCTATTATTAAAAGCGAACTCGGCTAACTGCAGGTGGTCATCCCAGGAGCCTCTAAAATCCAGCACACACGCTCTCAACATATCCTCGAGGGTCTGTATTGTCCTCTCTGACTGCCCATCTGTCTGAGGATGAAAAGCGATGCTAAAACTCAGTCGGGTCCCCAGCGCTTCCTGAAAATGTTCCCAAAAATGGGAACTGAAGCGGGCATCCCTATCAGAAACAACGCTCACTGGTACACCATGTAGCCGTACTATCTCTCGAATATACAGGTTCGCCAACTGACTCAGTGTATCGGTAGCTCTCATAGCCAAGAAATGGGCGGACTTAGTCAACCGGTCCACAATAACCCATATGGCATCATGACCTCTACGGGTCCTCGACAACCCCATCACAAAATCCATGGTGACATGCTCCCACTTCCATGTCGATATCGGTAGAGGCTGCAATAATCCTGCAGGCTTCTGATGCTCTACCTTCACTTGCTGACAAACGAGACACTTAGCGACATATTCAGCAATGTCTCTCTTCATTCCAGACCACCAATAAACCTTCCAAAGGTTTTGATACATCTTGGTACTTCCCGGATGTATCGTATACTTCGATGAGTGAGCCTCTGATAAAATCGTTCTCCTGATCTTAGGATCCCTGGGAACGCATACTCTGCCTCTGAACCTCAATAAGCCATCAGCACTCTGCTCAAAATCAATACCCACACCTATCTGTATCTGCCTCAGCCAATCGATGCACCGTCGATCGATCTGCTGGGCTTGCCGAATACGGCCAATCAGTTCTGGCTCCAGTCTTAAACTAGCCATGATCTCAAGTCTCTCAGATCCAGGTGGGGTTACATCCAAACTGAGGTTCGCAAAGTGTTCTAACAATTCATGTTCCCGTACCATCATATATGACACCAACCCAAGGTTCGTTCTACTCAAAGCATCGAAAACTACATTTGCCTTACCTGGGTGGTACATGATTTCACAATCATAGTCTTTCAAGAGTTCGAGCCATCTCCTCTATCTCATATTCAGCTCTTTCTGCGAGAACAGGTACTTAAGGCTCTTATGATCTGTGAACACCTGAAATTTCTCACCATAGAGATAGTGGCGCCATATTTTCAAAGCAAATACTACAGCCGCCGACTCCAAATCATGTGTCGGGTAGTTCCTCTCATGATCTTTCTACTGTCTAGATCCATAGGTAACTACCTTCCCATCCTGCATTAGCACACAGCCCAGTCCCTGGTGTGATGCATCCGTATACACCGAGAATCCTCCTGAGTTGGTAGGAATGGTGAGAACTGGAGCAGTCGTCAATCGACACTTAAGCTCCTCAAAACTCCTCTCACATGTCTCATCCCACACAAACTTAACATCTTTTCGCGTAAGGCGTGTCAATGGAGCAGCTAGTCTAGAGAAACCCTCTACAAACCTTCGATAATATCCTGCCAATCCCAAAAAACTCCTGATCTCAGTTACTGTCTTGGGCTGTTCCCACTGTACAGCTGCCTCTATCTTGGATGGATCCACCGATACCCTATCCTTTGACACAACATGCCCCAGAAATGAGATCTGTTCCAACCAAAAGTTACACTTGCTGAGTTTGGCATACAATTCTCTCTCTCGGAGGGTCTGCAGAACTATCCTCAAGTGCTCCTCATGATCTTCCCTGGACTTAGAATACACCAAAATGTCATCAATGAACACTATTACAAACTTGTCCAGGTATGGCTTGAATATATCATTCATCAATGACATAAATGCTGCGGGAGCATTCGTCAATCCGAATGGCATCACCAAAAACTCGTAGTGGCCATAACGGGTACGAAATACTGTTTCGGCACTCCTGATCCTCAACTGATGATACCCTGACCGCAGATCTATCTTAGAAAATACTTCGGCTCATTGGAGCTGATCCAACAAATCATCGATTCTTGGAAGGGGGTACTTGTTCTTAATAGTGGCCTTATTCAACAACCGATAATCTATACACAGTCGGAGGCTTCCATCCTTCTTCCTTACAAATAGAATCGGTGCTCCCCAAGGTGAGACACTCGGTCTAATAAACCCCTTCTCCAACAACTCTTGCAGCTGTTTCTTCAGCTCTTCCATTTCTATCGGAGCCATTCTATAGGGTGGTTTCGATATTGGCTCTGTACCAGGCACTAGCTCAATGCAAAATTCTATTTCCCTTTCAGGTGGTAGTCCTGGTAATTCATCCGGAAAGACATCAGGGTAATCCGTAATTACGGCTATGTCCCTCAATTTCGGGTGTGCCTCATCTATATCAACCACGTATGCAATGAACCCTTCACATTATCCTCTCCATCGTTAGTAACATGACCATCACTCCACATTCAACATTTATCAAAAACAATAATTTATCTCTCAAGCAATATGCATTTAAAATCATACTCCTTTATTTACAACAAACATGTTATTTTCATATCATTTCTTTTCATCAAAATTTACAATAAGATTGTCTAATCCTGAAAACATCAATGTTTTGGCATGACAATCCATCACAACACGATTGGTAGCCAACCAATCCATTCCCAAAATTACATCAAAATCATTCATATTCAATAAAATCAGATTGGCTATCATTTCCTTCCCCTCTATCTTTAACTTACAATCTCTACATACATGCTCAGTCAATTAACTATCATTCATGGGTGTGGAAATCATTAACATCTTATCCAACAATGTTGGTTTCACATGCTTCGATAATTTATGTGCGAAGGAAGGTGATATGAAAGAATGCATGGCACCAGGATCAAATAATACCAATGCTTCTAAATCAAAGATTCGGATGGTACCTTTAATCACATCCGTCGATGCGTCTGCAGTGTCCTGGTCCAGTGCATGTACTCTTCCTCTGCTCACACTCGCAGCCTGTTTCCCTTTTTCCTCAGCTGTAGCCCTCCTCCTCGGGGTTGCTGTCTCAACTGGAGCTCCCTCAGGCTCCTTGCCCTTCTGTGGGGCAATCTCTATCTTCTCGAGACAATACTTAGCCGTATGTCCTGGTCTCTCGCATCTAAAACACACCATAGGGGTCTCAGACAGGGCCTATTCCCATGAAATCTCCCACATCTCCTACACTGGTCAGTAGTAGGTCGTGGTCCTCCAATAGTCATACCCCTCGGCGCAGTCAAGGCTGGGTATATGGGAGGTCTAGCAGCTCTCTCCTGCACCTCCTCAATCTTAGGCCTCTTCTCAAAAAATCTTTGGCCACCTCTCTTGGCCATTCTTCCAAACCCGGATCTCTTCCAATCTCTGTCCTTTCTAACACTGACTCTACCAAGCTCGGAGGCATTTCGCTCAAAGTCTTGCTCACATAACTGAGCTTATGTACAGCCTCCTCATAGGTCAAGATGTCAAACGGAGCTAGCTTAGTCCGGATGGCTAATCTCAATCCATCCATGAACTTTTGAATCTTCCGGGTCTCACTACCCATCGTGTCCGGGTCATATCTCCCCAAGGACATAAACTTGGACTCATACTCGTCCACAGTATGGTTCCCCTGAACCAAATTCATAAATTCCATCCGTAGTTTCCTCTGTGTGGTAACTGGAATATACTGTCTTCTGAAGGCCTCCAAGAATATCTCCCATGAAATCTCGGAGTGTCTAGCCCTCAAAATAGCTTCGGTGGATCTCCACCAGTGCTCTGCCTCACCTTCAACATGAACACGGCAAAGGCTACCTTCTCAGCTGAAGTGCATCGGAAAAACCTATATAATTTCTCCATCTCATACACCCAATCCTCCGTAATCACTGGGTCCTTCACCCCTCTAAAAACTAGGGGTTTCAGCGCTTGAAAATCGCGCATCCTGCTCAAGTAGCAGTCATAACCCACATCACTACCGCTCTGCTGTGGAACGATAGGAGAATCTATATCCTGTACTGGAGGTGGTGTAACTGTAGCTGTCTCAGCAGTCTGAGGTCTCTCCGCCTCTGCAGCTGCCTGTTCAGTAGTAGGCTGTGCCGCGGGACCTCGTCTATCACCGGCGCCCAAGGCCTGCGTGACTATCTCCACCAAATTCTCAATACTCCGCTCTAACCTAGCGAAGCGAGCCTTAGTATCCCCTACTCTCCCAGCAAGGTTCTGTGGAGCCTGTTCAGTCTGTGGCTCCGCACGGCCCTCAGGCCTACCTCTACGGCCTCTAGCACGTGCTCTCGCCCCTCTACTTTTGCGTGTAATTGGCATAGTGCCTAACTTCCTGTATTATAATAATTCATTAAGCTCAATCCATCACGGTACACACAGTTATATCTAAACAAAAGCACAGTACTATGGGGATGTACTTTCCTACGTTTTATTAATGACTCACATCAGGCCAACACAGCTCTGATACCAATCTCTGTCACGACCCAATTCCATTCTCTTTAACCGAAAATCACTAAAAAATTTTTGCATTTTACTGTTAGCTTACCCGGTCGTGAACTAACTCACTACACACTGTTGGGCTGTGAGTCAATAATAAACTCCACATCTCATTCATTCTCAGTTAAATAACACGATGTCATACATTTGCATTTAATCTTGTACTTATACAAAAGCATGTTTTACTGACATCTACATCCCCCATAATTACAACTCAAAAGAATACTGTGCTTTTACATTGTTTAGATACAAAAAGAATCACTGTGTATATACCTCTAAGCGATGGAGATGCAACGGAGTCCAAAATACCACGTCTCAGTCCTCACTGGGCTACTATGCACGCTCTGTAGGGGGAAAAATAGAGAGGGATGAGCAACCACACGCTCAGTAAGGCAATAATGCAAGCATGGTAGATAACTAGTCTATCTACATGCTGATAGTGTTATGCATAAATCATTTATGGTAGGAGCATGAGGAAGCAAAACTATGCCATATGAGTATACATATATATCATGTATCAAAATCATGTACATTGGCATATAAAACATGGTAAAAACATCATGTATAAATCATCTCATGCTCAATCTCATTTAAATTCATAAAAAGGGCAATTCATTAATAAACCTCCTTTTTAAACCCACGTCATAAACTCTTTCTTAAACAAATACAATCTCATCACATCAATTCACAATCACAACCACATTTTCGTTTCACAATTCACGCATGTGTATAAAAACTAGGTCACTATATCAAAAGTGCCTATGTGGACCACTACATCATAAATCATCCCAGACCACATGCATCCAGGTGTGCGGGGTATCATGCTGGCACGAAGATGGATTATCCCTCGCCAGACTTTCTCATCACATAACCATCATGCGGTACAGCGTACTCCATGTGATATACACGATACAGCGTACTCCGCAGACTCATATCGTGATTGGGGGTGCCATTCCTAGGTCTTACCTACCCTATACCAAGAGTTTTCCATATTCGTGAAGGAGAGCCTCCCTGCCGAACAGAGCCTCCCCGCCTAACAGAGCCTCCCTGCCTCCTCGGGCTTAAGGATGTTAGCTTAAGGATGTAGGGCTTAAGGATCCTTCCGTAAGAGAGCCTCCCCACCGAACAGAGCCTCCCCGCCTAACAGAGCCTCCCCGCCTCTTTGGGCTTAAGGATGTAGGGCTTAAGGATCTTACCGTACCCATGTAGGAGAGCCTACCTGCCTAACAGAGCCTCCCTGCCCCTCCAGGGCTTAAGGATGTTGGCTTAAGGATCCCACCGTAAGAGAGCCTCCCCACCGAACAGAGCCTCCCCGCCTAACAGAGCCTCCCCGCCTCTTTGGGCTTAAGGATGTTGGCTTAAGGATGTAGGGCTTAAGGATCTTACCAACTTTCACAACCTTATACGTATCACAATGTGCAAAACTTATGCGAGCAAAGCTCTAGCACGACTCATGCATCCTCTCATAAAGAGACGCGTACGAGCATAGCTCTAGTACGGTTATACTCATAAGACAAACCACTCAAAAGCCACGTACGAGCAGAAGCTCCAGTACGGTTTATAAACATCATCATAGTTTCCAAATCAAGGTGCGAGCTAAGCTCCAGCACGTTTCATACAAGTGAAAACATCAATACTCGGTGTGAGCTAGGCTCTAGCACGGTTTAATTCACATAAACATGATAGGCGGCTCATAAGTTTTTAAAACTATCTCAAAACATATTTGGCACTTCACATGTGCTACAAATATCAAACCACAATAGCCAACCTATTTATCAATTCGTTTGAAACCAAACACATGTTTTGTGAAAGCATTCAAAACACTTGATTTATGCAATTATTAGCCTTACTATCCCTTTTTATACATCCATGTAAACCAAATCATCCAATATTCACAACTATTTTCGCATACAAAAGAACCAATTTCTCAAACGTTCATGCATTTCATAACCACCCTATAATCCCGCAAATTACGAGCAGCTACCTCTATATACTTACAGAATTCCCTTACCTGGAATCGCGATACGTGATTCCACTTCCTTAAGCTGCTTACTCGTACGGTTCGATTCGTCTTCAATGAACTCTTCGGGACTGCACAAAATCGTATCCCGCATTATACTCGATCCATATAACACGACATCGTGCGTTCACTATAGTCAATTCGACCTATAGTTTTCTATTAACGCTTATGAGGCCTCGTTTCATTACTTTACCCAAAACTCGAGTCTATGGATTCTTTTAGGCCTATTAACTCATTCCAAATCGATATTAAATCGACATTAAGCTCATAGTGTTCATATTTCATGAATTCCCTCACTATGGCATTTTATCAAGCATATACATACTCATTTTCACAATTTCACTTAAACCCATATTATAACTCCACATAACCATTCCAAATCACCCACATTACTCATTTAACAACTTATCTTAACCCATAAACCACCAACTCCCCAATTCATACTTTCTCACACTAGAGGCATTCCATTTTCTAGGTTATATTAGTTTCTAACACAACATAGGTCTTTCCATCCATACATACTCATGCCAAACAACTCCAAAATCAATTAAATAGATAATGTACTTGGATTGGAGTGTTAGAATCTTACCAAATATGATTTTTCTTCTTGCTCCAAATGTCAATGCCCTTATCTCCTTCAATACCCACAATGGGATTTTGGGTTCCAACTATGTTGTTCTCTTCCTCAAGATGAACAACTTAATGTCTAATGGTCTCCCCTCAATTCTTGCTGAAAATGGCTGATTTTAGAGAGAGAAAGTTAGGTTTTTGGGTTAGAAATGGAAGATTGGTGTTTTTTCTGAAATTTTTAGATTTTCAGCCCTCCTTATATAGAAATAGCTTGAGGAGATCGATCTGGTCCAAGAGGAGATCGAGCTGGTCCCCTTAAATCTCTCATTTTCATGAAATTTTAAGCATGAGATCGATCTGTCGAAGCATGAGATCGATCTGGTCCCAAACAGAGAGCTAAGGAGATCGATCTAGGTGCTTGAGGATCGATCTTTTCATTACAGAATGCTTAGGAGATCGATCTGGCACCACTGGAGATCGATCTGCTCTATTTCATTGCCCAAATAAGAGCATTCTGGCTCTTCCAGATCGATCTCTCATCTTATGAGATCGATCTGGCCTTCATGTTTTCTAGATTTCCTGTAGTTTCCTTGCTGCAACTCATACTAACACATCCTTGATCTATTGCCATGGCCATTTTCTCATCCATCCTCCTTTATAACTTGAAAATGGCATCCATTCATACCTTATGCACATTGAAACTTGTGTGCATTCATTGTATGTCCAAAGGTATGCTACATAAAACCAAATGGAATCATTTATATTCATGCAACTTCCTTCCATTTACCACTCCACCCATTTTGAGTTTCAATTACATCCATCACTTATAAGGACTCATTTCTTCATATTCAAACTCAATGGAACTTGTATGTACGTTACAAATCATATTACACATACATACATTGAATCCATGGACTTACATCGATCATACTTTACATTACAAGTCCATTCACATTCATTACACATTACAACTTTACATATACGGGGTCTCACACATGACTCCTATAGTATGTTTCAGCTGTGCGAAACCCTGGTATATTGCTAGAGCTTGCCCAGAGTGGATTGAGCCTTTCCCACAAAAGGACAAAGAGCCAATGAGAGCTCTAGTTGATACTACTTCTTCGAGGAGGAGAGTGACGACAAATGAGAAAGGGAAGTATGTGGTTGGTCGAGGGCGAGTACATGCTTTGGACCAGGGCTCAACGAATGCTTCATCGAATTTGATTAGAGGTAACATCTCGAGCTTTGATCTTGAAGCATATGTATTATTTGATCCTGGTGCCACGCATTCATTTGCATGTAAGTTAGCGAGACATGTAGAGCGTACACCTTTAAGTAGGATGATATTGATTAGTACGCCTATAGATAACAGTCAGCGAGTTGAGTATGTGTTTAATTATTGTAAGCTAATAGTAGGGGAAAAGGATATGATAGCCAATCTAATATTGTTAAGTATGAGCGATTTTGTTGTAATCTTAGGAATGGATTAGTTATCTGTAAACCATGTTGTTTTAGATTGTTATGCTAAACAGTTATGTTTCCTAACCCAAAAATTTATATTGTAAAGTTTACTGAAAAGAAATGAAAGTAGTAGTTACTGTTATAATAAACAATATGTTATGCTGACTAAGAAATTAATATGTTGAAGGTTTTATTGCATAAGTGGTTGATACGGATAAGGCATCTCCGGAGTTGGTAGATATTCCTGTGGTTAGTGAGTTCCCAGATGTCTTTTCGGATGAACTGTCAGAGTTACTGATAATTCTATATTTTTGAATTATTTGTGCTTAATTTTCTAATTAATTATTTAAATCCCCAATTTATTTTGTTAATTATCCCCTTTATTTAATTAAAATTATCATGTTTGCAGATAATTAAATCCGGATGAATTTTGAATATTTCAGTAGAAAATGGACCAAAATTGAGCTAAAATCGAGATTGGACCACGCGGACAAGACAAGCCTAGCACATCCAATTGGACAAAAAGACAGATGACATGGAAATATTATTTTTCAAAGAGCCAATGGTGTGAAGACAAGTGGCCAAACAATGCCAACTCATCTAGGATGAAAAAATTACAATTATACCCCTAACTTTGTATATAAATAGAAAAAGATGGCAATTGAAAAAGGAGAGCTTTAGTTTTTTAGGTTAAACATTTATTGTTAGGTTTTATTTTTTTTCTTAGGTTTTCTTTTAATCTTTTCAGCTGGTGACAACAGCCACCATTCACCATATTTCTTCTAGGTTTTTTTCAATTTACATTCCATTATTATTTTACTGTTTGAGTTTTAATTAAAAGTTATTATTTTTATATTGTTGCTCTCAGTTTGCTTCCTATTTCGATTTTCTTTCTATGTTTTTCTACTGCTTATTCATATTTCGCTACAGTCACTCTATATGCTTCAATTATCACAGCCTGTGTCCTATTCTGGTGTTTTGATGTGGGTTGGGTGCTAGGTATTGTTCCCGAGTTGTTGGCACAACGGAACGACGATGATTGCTTAGAGGAGGAAGTATTTCATGGTGTTCGAATTTTTGCATTTTCCAGTTACTGTTCACTCTATTGTTGGTTTAACGTTAGAGGCTATTTTGTGTGTATTTTTCATTTCGACCTATTTTCTTCTATTCTGATTAGACAGAAGCCATTCTTCATCTCATTGCTGATAACGTTAGCTAGACTACTGTCGTACGATGTAAAACAGAGGCTGAATACATTAATGTGTTGAACAGGGATCACATCATCTTCTCTGTTCTGCCCTATTTCAAGTGTTTTTACACTGTTCATCGTCTCAATTTTGCTTTTATTCTGATCTAAGGCCGTGTTGGCTGGTTGCAGGTTCGTTGCGGTATGCTTACATTAGCACTGAGCTTCTGAGGAGGACCTTGGCAGGTTGCAGTTGAGGTTGTTGTTGGTGCAGACTTTGCGTAACCAAGTTCGGGTCCAGCCATTATCTTCATTTTTTGCATTATCTCCTTTGAATCATTTACACTTCCGGTTATCAACTTCAGTATTTATAGAATTAGTTTAAGTTTTATTTGTCCAAGGATTAATGTTTATTTTATAAGTCCATTGCATTAGTTTAACTCTTCCAACTTTTGTGTACATCTTTGCATATTATTTACTGATTAGTTTGCTGGAAGTGCTAGTGTGTGTTGTGCTCCAGTGACCAGTGCATAGCTGACGCAGAGCGTCAGTTCAGGTGGGCATGTACAGGACTGACAGCAACGTGATAGCAGCTAACCAGTAGCAGGTGGTGGCGAGAATTGAAACTGATTCCAGAGCAGGAGCTGGCAGTAAGAGCAGACGCCTGGCTGATGCTGTGTGTGACTAGCTAGTACCGTGCTTGAAGCATTTGCGTGGCATGACTGTTACAGAAACTGCTGGTAGCATAAATGGTCAGCACTAAAGCAGAACAGGAAGCTTATACAGGGACGTGAGGGTAGCTGTAGTGGTGATCTGAAGGCAGTACGTGGCCACCGTTGGTAGCTCCTGGAAAGGAATCTGCTGAAGATGAAGCATGAATAGTACTACGTGTCGGGACCATATTGTTGCAATTTGTTAAGGCCTTGTTTGGCCACCTTTCCTTGGTTTAAATTAATGTTGATTGCATTTTGATTATTTTCATTAGTATTAGTTAGGATAGTGGTAATTGATAGATAAATTTAATATTTTAAGTTGTTAATTTAATATTTAGTTTTAAGTCTTAGTTGATAGTTAAATTTAGATTATATGTGTTAGGATTTAATTTTTAGTTTAGCATTTTATGAGTTACATTTAGAATTAATTTAGATTAAATTTGTTAAATGCACTAGTTAGATTCTATTGTTAAGTTAGTATTTAGATATAATTAGGATTAATTTTAGAGTCATTAGTTTAGACATTTAGATTTATGATTATTTTCTAAATTTTTCTAGGATTTTATTTTAATAGATTTTAGGTTAGTTTAATTTGCAATTTTCATTAGTTTAATTATATGCATTTTTATTTTTAGTTTGTTTTAGTTTAATTAATTTTATTTCTTTATTTTCTTATTTGCATTTTATTTTAGTTGCGTTAATTACTTTTTAACTGTTTTAATTTTCTTTTGTAGGTTGATTGCTTGGAGCATCGTAAGTAATTTTTAGCTCGATTTTATTTTCATCAGTTTATAATTTTTCTTTTTCAGTAATTTTAATTTTCAAACTTAGTAGATCACCCACTTTAATTTCATAATTAGCTAGGATATACTTAGGGTAAGATTAACTGGTACTTAATTAGGCTAGTCAACTTCTCTGTGGGACGATAATTTCGGGACTCAAATCTCATTATTACTTGTATAACCCGTGCACTTGTGGACAATACCCTTTTGGGCCTGTCAAGTTTTTGGCGTCATTGCCGGGGAAGTTTTAATTAGTCGTTAATTAATATCGGTGAAATTATGCTTAGGTGTAATTCTAGCTTGTAAATATTTAGGTTGTAAATAGTTAGAAGTTTAATCTAGATTAGTGAATTGAACATTTAAAATAAAAAAAATTGAAAAATTAAAAAAAAATTAAAAAAAAATTCTAAGGACTTTTAGATGTTTGCATGCGTAAAGCCGGGAGTTATGATAGCTTTCCTCTAGATCCTGAAATTTAAAGAACCCTTAGGAAAATTCAAAAGGATTCTAGGAAATTAATAGCTCCGCAGCAAAACATAATGGCAGAAAATAGGGAAATTAGAACCGTTGGAGATTATGCAATGCCGACGATTGGAGGATATTATACCGATATTAGGCCACCAGCTGTCCCTGCTAATAATTTTGAAATTAAGCCCATAATCCTCCAGATGATCCAGACTTCATTGTAGTTCAGTGGGCTCTCTCATGACGACACACATGCTCACCTTGGGCAATTCCTAGACTTGTGCAACACGTTTAAACACAATGGATTATCTGATGATGTGCTTAGGCTCAGACTATTCCCCTTCTCACTTAGGGATAGGGCGAGACATTGGTTGACCTCCCTGCCTCTAGGATCCATTTCTACATGGGACGAGTTAGCCCACCAATTTCTAGCTAAGTTTTTCCCTCCCTCTAAAATGGCCAGGCTCCGTAGCGATATATCCTCCTTTGCCCAGTACGCCTCTGAATCCCTTTACGAGGCATGGGAATGATATAAGGAGTATCTAAGGAAGTGCCTTCACCATGGCCTACCTCTATGGATGCAAGTCCAGACCTTCTACAATGGACTTACAAGCCAAAATAGGACCATAGTGGACGCTACTTCGGGTGGAGCCTTGATGTGTAAAACAGAGGAGGAGGCTTATGAGCTGCTAGACAAGATGGCGACTAACAACTATCAATGGTCCTTAGAAAGGCAATTGCCAAAGAAATCGGCGGGTATATATGAGCTCGACACGCTGTCCACCTTGACCTCTCAAATCGCCAATCTTACAAAGAAGGTGGAGTCGCTCAGTACCCAACATAATCCTCCCACTAGTCCTAACCCTGTGTATTCTGTCCAAAGTCCTTTTCTTTCCTATGAGCTGTGTAGTGGTACCCACTCTGTAGATAGGTGTCTGCTCAACTTCAAATCGGTTCAGTATGTTGCCCCTTCTCAAACGCAACAGAACAACCTTTTTTCAAACACCTATAATCCAAGGTGGAGGAATCATCCTAACTTATCCTGGAGCCAAAACCAAAGGAAAAATTCTAGCTCTAGACCTGTAGGACTCCCTGGTTTTCAAGCTCCACCGATTCAGGTATCACTACAGCCATAATTTCCATATCATCCTGTGAGATCCGCAATTGTTGTATGATATTCCTTATGATTTTCATATTGTATGACATTAGTATATGTTAATGGATTCATAAGATGGTTGATTCAGATTTGATAAATGTGGATGAAACGAAATAAATTACGTAAAATCGAATATGGATAAATTGGGAAAATAAAGAAGCAACAAGTTGTCTAAGGAATTAAATCGAGTTGACTGAAAATAGGGAAAAGATTGTGGATTGATGAAAGAAAGTCGATTCAATTTGGTCCCGAACCCGTGCAAGGGTAAAATGGTCAAAAGACCAAAATTCGGTATAAATTCGATAAGTAATTTTCGATAAATTATGGAATTTGCGAAATCTGGATCAATACCGAGGAAAATATTTAAATTCGAGGCCGATTGATCTAGATATTAATTTATTAAAATTTACGGGGATTAATTTGAAATTAATCGGGATTTTTAATTCGAAAAATTATCCCGAAAAGAATCGAAAAATATACCGAGAAAGACGAAAATACACTGATAAATTCATTTATTGATTAAATGAATTTAATAATATTTTCTTAAGATTTTTGGGATATTTGGATTATTTTAATATATTTTAATGTATTAAAATAATAATAAATCAATTAAAAAAAAAAAAAACGAAAATCTGAAAATTCGTCGGGAGAGAGAAAGACCCGCGAAACCCGAAAATCAACCTGTCTGAACCCGTGATCCCCGACGATGCACCGGCGTCTGACGAGCCCAAATACCGGTCGGAGAAGATAGAGCGACGTCCGACGAGTCTATTGGTACCGGTGACGCGCGTCGACGGCAACTATTTCCGGCGAATCGATCGACGGAAATTTCGGGGAGAAACCGCCTTAGTTCCGACGAACGGCGGCATTCCAGCGCCGATTCAACCCAGCCGAGCCTTCCCCTGGCCGAGACGGTTCTGTTGAACCCACTGGCTGCCGGCGAGATGGCCGGAAACGTCGACGACGGCAAATGGGCCAAAACGGCACCGTAGCCGGGAAAGGGAGAAGGGAGAAAAGAAAAAAGAAAAGAAAAAAAAAAAGGGAAAAAAGGAAGAAAGTGTACCCGGGGACGACTCGAAAATTCGGGTAAGTGACCGAGGGTCGGGATTGACCTGTGAATAAATCCCGAGAATTTAATTTAATATTATTTTATTAGAAAATGACCCGGATTTAAATAATTGTGCAGTGTCACTACAGAGCCCGAACGAGAGCCGATTTAGCTCCGATTTTCGTACCCCGCATCATATTGGGTAAGCATATTCTAATTACGATAATATGAGTCCTTTAATGCAGAGTTTCGATTATTTTACAGATTTACGGATTAATTCTGCATAAAAGGAATTTTATTTGAAATTTCAAAGTAATTATCGTAAATAGTATCCGGGCTATCCACTGAGTTTGGAACAAAGCTCGATGATTATTGATAAATCAAATGAGCCCAGTAAACCCGAAGAAGGGATTTAAAAGTGGAAACGGGCTGAAAAAGGGGTTCGAGGCCCATTAAAAAAGTGCAATCGGGCCCAATAGAGTAAAACGAGCCCAGAGCTTTAGATTTGATCAGTAAGAGTGAAATACTGATCTGTATATTGAACTGAACCCATATGTGGTTATATGCAGCTCCGTAGACGAGCGAATTGGACTGAGAAACCTGGTACGACCGAGTCGGGATAAGCTCGCGCGTGATTCCAGGTAAGGGAATTTTATGAACACTTAGAGGTAGCTGTACGTAATTTTGAGCGGATTTACATTACGTTAAATTCAATAGGCTACCTGAAAACAGAATAATAATTTTTACGGAAAAATATGGAAATAGTGGAAAATGACTATTTTACCCCCAGTTAGGAAAATTTCAAAAAGGGTAGTAAGGCTATGAAATTGCATGAATTTCATGATTTTAATGTTTTCATGATGATATTGCTTTAATTCAAGCAATTTATGGATAGGTTGGCTATTATTTACATGTTTTATGTGAAAAGGCACAGGTTAGGTGCCAGATGATTTTTATTTAACATGTTTTGATAATATTGAGCCACCTATCAGTGTTATATGAGTGTAACCGTGCTTGAGCACTGCTCGCACTGGATTTTATATTTTAAATCATACTCAGAGTGCTGGAGCATTACTCGCACTATTTTACAGATTTGTTTTATATGACTACCGTACTGGAGTTTTTCTCGTACGAGGTTTTCACTGAGTTTTAATACTTATCCGTACTGGAGCAATGCTCGTACGTGGATTTGAATTGAATGTATAATCAGTTTAAGTCGTACTGGAGCGCTGCTCGTACGCAGATTTTAATTGACTTCTATGAAACCGTGCTAGAGCTTCGCTCGCACGAGCTTTTTTTCGATATCATGAATATGCATGGAGCCGTGCTGGAGCTTCGCTCGCACAGGAATTTATATGACATGCATATAGCCGTGTTGGAGCCTCCTGTTGACTGTGTGTCACAGTGAGATGATATGCTCACACGTGCATACTGAGACATACTTGACATGGGTGGATAAGACCTATTACAGGCACCCCTGATTGAGCTTGGGTTCACGGAGTACGATGTATCGTGTATATCACGCGGAGTACGCTGTACCGTGGGGATTGTTGGAGTGGAGTGGCATTAGCCACGAGACAGCAAGTCTTGCCCTCGCAATCCTGATATTATGCTGTTCTGGCGGGTAGGATGACCCACCTCCCGTTTCAGGTGTGATACCCCGCACACTAGGATCCGTGTGCCAGGGATCACGAGGTTATGGCCATAGTCCTGGATATTACCGATATAGTCGTTGACATGTCTCACATGATATAACTATTGGTCTTGATAGACCAGGGTAGACCCGAGGGAGGGGTCAGGCCCCGATTTTCTTATGATTTCAATTGAGATTTGGTTATTCCCATGGAGGGATTTTATGAGACTTTTATTGATTTGTAACCCTGTGAGAAGGGTGTTTTATAACGGAGATTTGAAAATAAAGAATTTTGTTGGAATTGATTTTGATTTGTGAGTGTATCGTATTTTGACCCAGATGGGGTATTTTAAAACGTGTTGTTTCATTGAGCATGAGATGTTTTTACATGAGGATTATTTCATGTTTTAATATGCCGATTTCCTGTTTTAGAACAGATGATATTATATATATGGCATATCATTGTTTTTACCTCATGCTCACATATATCCTGATTTTCTTATCAGCATGTAGATAGTATAGCTATCTACCCGTTTATATTATTGCCTTACTGAGCATGTGGAGCTCACCCTTTCATTTTCCACCCACTTTCAGTGTTTCCACCATAGAGATAGCGGGTGTAGAGAGTAGACGGCATAGCTGATATCTTTGTTTCCCATCGACTGTCAGGTATACACCACGTACAGAATTTTGTATTAATATGCTTACAGCACAGTACTGTATATGAAAGAATATTTGGGGATGTAAATATAGAATTAATTGATGTATAAACGTACCGACCACTCTATTATATGATTAATGATATCAGTATGTATGTTTACGTGTGATATTTCTTAATGGTTTGAATGGTATATCGATATCGATTCACAGCCCGACCTGTTTAGAGGAATATGTCACGAGGAGGTAAGAAAGATTTTTCAAAAGCGAAAAATTTGTACTGATTTTGGTAATATTGGGTCGTGACACATCCACCTCATCAACCATCCCCACCGTAATTTCAACATCATCCACCTCACTTCCACCAACCACCACCACCACCACAGATACAGCCCCAACATTACCACGCACCAGCAGCTGACAAGAAGCCCTCGCTTGAGGAAATGTTCTCCACGATCCTGCAAAATCAAGATGCTTCAATTAAGAACTTAGAGGTTCAGGTAGGACAAATAGCAGACGCTCTTAGTCAACATCATCAAGAGACCATTCCCAGTAACACTGAAGTTAATCCTACTAATCAAAGGGAGGGTAAGGAACATGTCAAATCCATCACCCTTAGGAGTGACAGAGATCTAGATGAGCCACAAGTTAAGTCTGGACCTGAACAACCCATAGTTGAAAAACCCATAAGTTCTAATGAAGCATCTCAGAAAGAGCAGGATCATCAAGATCAGGCTGCAAAAGAATCCAAGCTAGGCACTTCTTTATCTATACCTTCTTCTATTTCACAACCTTCATCATCCTTAGATGCTACACCTGTTTTCGCTACATCCCTTCTAGTTAGACCACCAGTACCTTTTTCTCAGAGGTTCCAAAGTAAAAAATCGGATCAACAATTCATCAAATTTCTTGAGGTTCTTAAGAAACTTCACATTAACATTCCTTTCACAGATGCCTTAGAGGAAATGCCAAGTTATGTGAAGTTTTTGAAGGATATCCTCTTGAGGAAAAGAAGATTGAAAGATTATGAGACAGTGGCCTTAACTGAGGAATGTAGTGTCATCATCCAGAGAAAATTAGCCCCTAAGATCAAGGATCCCGGGAGTTTTACCATACCTTGCACTATTAGAAATTTATTCTTTGGTAGATCCCTATGTGATTTAGGAGCTAGTATAAATTTAATGCCATTGTCTATTTATCATAAGTTAGGAATAGGTGATGCCAAACCCACCACAATGACCCTTTAGTTGGTTGATCGATCAATTAAATATCTGAAGGGGGTCATTGAGGATGTGTAAGTAAAGGTGGACAAATTTGTTTCCCTGCGGATTTTATTGTTTTAGACATGGAGGAAGACAGGGAAGTCCCCATTATACTAGGCAGACCTTTCCTAGCAACGGGTAGAACTTTAATTGATGTACAAAAGGGGGAGTTAACGATGAGAGTCCAAGGTCAGGAAGTAAAGTTTAATGTTTTCAAACCTTTGAAGCTCCCTGATGACTCTCAAGAGTGTTTTAAGATGGAGATTGAGGAGAATATAAGGCTTAAGCACAAGAGATCTGAAAGAATTAGGGAAGTAGATAGAGCTCAGGAGGATTTAACGGTTAACATTTTGTCACCACTCTGGCTAATCCTCCTACTCTTCGCCCTGCTGCTGAGTGTTGTTTTCTTCAGCTGCATTTGAAGTGGTTGTGTTTTTCTTTTCACCTTGTATATAGTTCTTTTTCTTTTTCTTTTCTGTTGTTTCTTTCTTTGTTTATTTTGTAGGTTTATTTTCTAGTTTTACGCTTTCAATCAAAGCTTCAGTTGTTCATCATCATCAGAAAGGGGAGTACTTTGTTCCTGAACTTCAATTCTTATATTATCTACACACTGAGGACACTGTGCACTTTACGTTTGGGGGAGGGGATATCACTTGAGTATTTTTTGAAAATTTGAGCAAAATTGAAATTTTTTTCAAATTTTTTTCAAAAATCTAAGCTTAGACTATTTGATTTTGGGATGATTTAGTGCTTAGCATGTAGTTTTCCCATATTCCGATGATATGACCCCATGATTAAGTATGATTTTGATTGACTAAGAAGCATGATTATAGGAAAAGCATGAAGTTGAGTTCTTGAATTTGTCTTGATTCTGGTTGTATTTTCCTCATCTTACGCACATGTCATGTCATGAATCTGTATATTTATTTAGAGAAAGCTTATGTGGACCTAGGATTGCATTTGTTCAGTTGATTTTGTGCATCATATTCTAGAATTTGTTTGATCTGATCTCGAGGTGAAATATTAGATCACACTTAATTAGGGATATGATTTAGGCCATCTTTGGATCGTTTGAGCCTTTCTAGCCATCCCTGTGCATACTTTACCCTAGTCACCTATCTGAGCCAAATAAGCTTTTCTCTGTAAATACACTTGCATAATTTCCTTAGCTTAAACTCTTTTCCTATCCCTTACCCCGAAAGCATGGAAAGTCATTGGATATATTTTGAGCTTTGTACATATGGGTATCTGGTGATAGTGAAAGTTCAAAAAAAATGAAAGAAAAAAAAAAGAAAAAGAAAAAGAACAAGAAAGAAGAAAAAGAAAAATACAAAAATAGAATAAAATGTTTAGTGAAAGAAATAAGTTTGGGGGAAATAAATTGAGCTCTTACATTAAAGATCCTAGAAGTAATGCATGTTTAGGGGTAATTAAACCTAAATCAACTTTATCATACCTTAGCCCCAGCCTTACATTACAAGCTTAATGAAGTCCTATTGATCTTTAGTTAAGTGTGACTACATTAGTGGAGAGAGAAGTGAAAAGCAAACTTATGGGAATGATCACATGTCTTTGACTTTGCATTAACTATGTTTCCATAATCTGATCCGGGTAATGTACTGTGAAGTGACTTTGACATTTTCACACACACACGAGGGATCCAATTTAGGTTAGGACTTATGATTGAATGATTCTGAGTGTTGGACTTATAATTGTGATTCTTTGATTTCATAGTCTATACTTTTTAATTGAGGATAATATTGAGAAAATTATTGTGTTTTGTACATGTCATTCCAACAATTATTCTTGAGAACAATCAAAAGCTCAAGTTTGAGGGTGTGATAATTCAATTTTTTTAAAATTATTTGTGCTTAATTTCCTAATTAATTATTTAAATCCCCAATTTATTTTGTTAATTATCCCCTTTATTTAATTAAAATTCTCATGTTTGCAGATAAATTAAATCCAGATGAATTTTGAATATTTCGGTAGAAAATGGATCGGAATTGAGCTAAAATCGAGATTGAACCATGCAGACAACACGAGCCTAGCACATCCAATTGGACAAAAAGATAGATGATATGGAAATATTATTTTTCAAAGAGCCAATGGTGTGAAGACAAGTAGGCAAACAATGCCAACTCATCTAGGATGAAAAAATTACAATTGTACCCCTAGGTTTGTATATAAATAGAAAAAGATGGCAATTGAAAAAGGAGAGCTTTAGTTTTTTAGGTTAAACATTTATTGTTAGGTTTTATTTTTTTTCTTAGGTTTTCTTTTAATCTTTTCGGCTAGTGACAGCAGCCACCATTCACCATATTTCTTCTAGGTTTTGTTCAATTTTCATTCCATTATTATTTTACTGTTTGAGATTTAATTAAAAGTTATTATTTTTATATTGTTGCTCTCAGTTTGCTTCCTATTTCGGTTTTCTTTCTTTGTTTTTCTACTGCTTATTCATATTTCGCTACAGTCACTCTATATGCTTTGATTATCACTGCCAGTGTCCTATTTTGGTGTTTTGATGCAGGTTGGGTGCTGGGTATTGTTCCCGAGTTGTTGGCACAGCGGAACGACGATGATTGCTTAGAGAAGGAAGTATTTCATGGTGTTCAGATTTTTGTATTTTCCAGTTACTGTTCACTTTATTGTTGGTTTAACGTTAGAGGCTATTTCGTGTGCATTTTTCATTTCGGCCTATTTTCTTCTATTCCGATTAGACAGAAGCCGTTCTTCATCTCATTGGTGATAACGTTGGCTGGACTACTGCCGTACGGTGCAAAACAGAGGCTGAATACATTAATGTGGTGAACAGGGATCACATCATCTTCTCTGTTCCGCCCTGTTTCAAGTGTTTTTGCTCTGTTCATCATCTCAATATTGCTTTTATTCTGATCTAAGGCCGTGTTGGCTGGTTGCAGGTTCATTGCGGTATGCTTACATTAGCACTGAGCTTCTTAGGAGGACCTTAGCAGGTTGCAACTGAGGTTGTTATTGGTGCAGAGTTTGGGTAACCAAGTTCAGGTCCAGCCATTGTCTTCATATTCTGCATTGTCTCCTTTGAATCATTTACACTTCCGGTTATCAACTTCAGTATTTATAGTAGTTTAAGTTTTATTTGTCCAAGGATTAATGTTTATTTTATAAGTCCATTGCATTATTTTAACTCTTCTAGCTTTTGTGTACATCTTTGCATATTATTTACTTATTAGTTTGCTGGAAGTGTTGGTGTGTGTTGTGCTCCAGTGACCAGTGCATAGCTGACGCAGAGCATCGGTTCAGGTGGGCCTGTGCAGGACTGGCAGGAACGTGATAGCAGCTAACCAGTTGCAGGTGGTGGCGAGAATTGAAACTAATTCCAGAGCAAGAGCTGGCAGTAAGAGCAGACGCCTGGCTGATGCTGTGTGCGACTAGCTAGTACCGTGCTTGAAGCATTTGCGTGGCATGACTGTTGCAGAAACTGCTGGTAGCATAAATGGTCAGCACTAAAGCAGAGCAGGAAGCTTATACAAGGACGTGAGGGTAGCTGGTGTGGTGATCTGATGGCAGTACGTGGGCACCGTTGGTAGCTCCTGGAAATGAATCTGCTGAAGATGAAACATGCATAGTACTGCATGTCGGGACCACATTGTTGCAATTTGTTAAGGCCTTGTTTGGCCACCTTTCCTTGGTTTAAATTAATGTTGATTGCATTTTGATTATTTTCATTAGTATTAGTTAGGATAGTGGTAATTGATAGATAAATTTAATATTTTAAGCTGTTAATTTAATCTTTAGTTTCAAGTCTTAGTTGATAGTTAATTTTAGATTATATGTGTTAGGATTTAATTTTTAGTTTAGCATTTTATGAGTTACATTTAGAATTAATTTAGATTAAATTTGTTACATGCATTAGTTAGATTCTATTGTTAAGTTAGTATTTAGATATAATTAGGATTAATTTTAGAGGCATTAGTTTAGACATTTATATTTATGATTATTTTCTAAATTTTTATAAGATTTTATTTTAATAGATTTTAGGTTAGTTTAATTTGCAATTTTCATTAGTTTAATTATAAGCTTTTTTATTTTTAGTTTGTTTTAGTTTAATTAATTTTATTTCTTTATTCTCTTATTTGCATTTTATTTTAGTTGCATTAATTATTTTTTAACTGTTTTAATTTTCTTTTGTAGGTTGATTGCTTGGAGCATCGTAAGTAATTTTTAGCTCGGTTTTATTTTCATCAGTTTATAAATTTTATTTTTCAGTAATTTTAATTTTCAAACTTAGTAGATCACCCACTTTAATTTCATAATTAGCTAGGATATACTTAGGGTAAGATTAATCGGTACTTAATTAGGCTAGTCAACTTCTCTGTGGGACGATAATTCCGGGACTCAAATCCCATTATTACTTGTACGACCCGTGCACTTGCGGACAATACCCTTTTGGGCGTGTTAGTTATCACCAGACAGAGAGATGAAGTTCTGTATAGATTTGGTGCCTGGTACAGAGCCTATTTCGAAATCACTGTATCGTATGGCCTTAGTCGAGCTAAAGGAGCTAAAGAGACAGTTGCAGGAGTTGTTGGATAGGGGTTTCATCAGACTGAGGGTTTCACCTTGGGGAGCATGGATTAATTTTTGTGAAGCATAAGGATGGATGCCTTCAATTGTGTATTGATTATAAATTGTTAAATAAGGCTACCATCAAGAATAGGTATCCCCTTCCACGTATCGATGATTTGTTAGATTAGCTTCAGGGAGCATAGGTCTTTTCTAAGATTGATTTGATGTCTGGGTATCATCAGTTGAGAGTTCGGAGTGGTGATGTACCCAAGACAGCATTTCAGACCCGATATGGCCATTATTAGTTCCTTGTTATGCCATTCGGATTGACGAATGCTGTCGTAGCTTTTATGGCTCTGATGAATGATGTGTTCAAGCCTTACTTGGATCAGTTTGTTATCGTCTTTATCGATGACATTTTGGTATATTCAAAGACTCAGGAGGAGCATGAGCAGCACCTGAGGATCATATTACATACTCTCTAAGAGAAAGAGTTGTATGCTAAACTTGGTAAGAGTGACTTCTAGTTGGCAAAGATATCATTTTTGGGACACGTTATCTCGAGGGATGGAGTATCAGTAGATCCATCCAAGATAGAGGCTATAGTTCAGTGGGAACAACCAAGGACAATCATCGACATCAGGAGTTTTTTAGGTTTATTAGGATATTATCAAAGATTCGTTGAGGGATTTTTGAAGTTAGCTACTCCGTCGATACGTCTCACTCAGAAGAGTGTACCATTCATGTGGGACAAGGATTGTGAGATGAGTTTTCAGGAGTTGAAGCGTTGATTAGCCGTCACTTCGATTCTTACAATGTGTACCAGCTCAAGAGGTTTTTCAGTCTATACCGATGCTTCGCATCAGGGATTGGGCTGTGTTTTAATGCAGGATAGGAGTGTAGTTACTTATGGATCCAGACAACTGAAGGACCATGAGAAGAACTATCCGACCCATGATTTGGAGTTGGCAGCAGTAGTGTTTGTGTTAAAGCTATGGCGCCATTACTTATATGGTAAGAAGTTTTCGATTTTGACCGACCACAAGAGTCTCAAGTATTTGTTCTCGCAGAAGGAGCTAAACATGAGACAAAGAAGATGGCTAGAGCTTCTGAAGGACTACGATTGTGAGATAGTTTATCATCCGAGTAAGGCTAATGTTATAGCTAATGCGTTGAGTAGGAGGAGCCTTAGGATGGTATCATATATGTAGTTAGGAAATACGAGTTTCTAGATCAGTTTGATTGCATTAGTTTGGGTGTTGTGCCTTCTGACATGGATACAGATTGTGTAATAGGTAGCTTACGGTTGGAACTAGATTTGTTGGACAGGATCAGACAGGCTCAGTAGAGCGATCTGTATTAGAGTGATATGACTAGTCAGATGCAAACGGGTACAGTGATCGATTTTGAGCTGAGTTCTAATGACTGTTAAGGTTCAGAGGTAGATTATGTGTTCTCGAGGACCCAGAGGTCAGGAGATTGATTTTGACGGAAGCTCATTTTCAAGGTACACAGTTCATCCGGGGAGTAGCAAAATGTACCAGAACATCCAGAAAGTGTATTTGTGGTCGGGTATGAAGAAGGACGTGGTAGAGTTTGTGGTGAGATGTCTTATATGTCTGCAAGTGAAGGTAGAGTATTAGAAGCCTGCAGGATTATTGTAGCCTCTACCTATACCGACATGAAAATGAGTGCATATCACTATGGATCTCGTGATGGGTTTGCCGAGGACCCGCAGGAATCACGAAGCGATATGGGTGATCATTGATAGACTAACGAAGTTAGCCCATTTCCTAGATATGAGATCTACTGTCACGACCCATTTTCACGACATACCTTACTACCAATAGTTGGGCTGTGAGTCAATATCCATAACCACATCTCATCCATTTTATAATTCAATTTCATTAAATAGAATAGAAATTGTACTTTTATTTATACAGAAGCGTTTATATCAGTTTCTATTATATAAATCCTCATATACAAAAGATAGCTTTACTATGCACTATTTTACAGATACAAAAATTTCATAAGTGTATACATCTACACCGCTAGAGGACTGGAGAACACAATAGCAGGAGCAACTGCAGTGGACTTACTACTGTGCAAGATCTGTAAAGGAGGAAATAAGGGGTGAACTAACACGCTCAATGAGGAAAATATGAAAGCAGGTAGATAACAATGCTGTCTACAAAACTTAAAATATACATTTATTTTCCTTATAAAACTATGCATTCATTCAAAACAACTTCTATCTATATAAAACCGTTAATTCGCTAGATGGGTATATATATACTCATTTCAAATCACACAACACGTACTTAGAAAACACTTTACACTTAGCAAATCAATATACATGAGACTAGGATGGTATATCATATCATACAATAGGGGACGTATGGCCATAGTCTCTGGATTCCAGGAAATCACAGATCAGGTGTGTGGGAATCCTATGCTTGGGGAGGTAGATCAGCCATCCGTTCAGCTAACAAAGATCACTAAGATATCATGGCACATCATACTACGTGGCTAACACTCACAGTACAGCATGCTCCCATGGACCCTCATATATTGTAATGTAGCTGAGGGGACCGAGTAACCTCGAGGTCTACCGTCTCAGTATCACTATCACCTATTTCCCTTGTCTCAAAATCACGTGCGAGCAGGGCTGTACAAGTAAACCCAGTAATACACGACGGCTCCAGCATGATTTTACTCATTAGTAAAACTCATAAAACCACGTGCAAACAACTCAGCATAAGATCACATAGCAATACCTAAGGGCTTTAGCACCGTTTCACTTAAAATCACGTTAAGTTTAGGAAATTACATGCCAGTATAGTCAGAGTAAAGACACTTAGTAGTACTTGATTGCTCCAGCATGATTTAACAATCTAGTTCGAGCTCTTTAGTGTACCACACAATTTACACTCAGCTTTCGCATCGTTTGCTTTCTCAGAAATCCTCTTAAAACAATGTACGGGCAAGGCTAGTAAATCTACTGTTACCACGTTGGCTTTAGCACAAGTTCATACAGAAATTCTATAGATGGCTCCATTCAGGTGAAAACGGTATCCCTGACCGAGTTCACTTCGACAAATCATAAAATATGAGTGAGAGGGCAGTTTCCTTTTAATCACTCATTAAATGCTTTTAACATAATAAGATATGCATTATATGGTAAATAGCTAAATCGGGATCCAATCTATCATTACTCTATCTCAAAACAACATTTTTAGGGTAAAATTACCAAGATATGCCATTTCGGGCACTTTTATTTTTGGCCATAGCTAGGGTATTTTCGTAATTTATCCCTTCTCAGTGAAAAAAATTATAATTCACATACAAACTCTTTGTAAAATTTCGTGCCCTATAATATCGAAATTTTACTGCGTAGCTATCTCTAAGAGCTAGCATAAGTCCCTTACCTCGAATCACATAGGAGTCATTTTCTTTTGATTTCCACTGCTCGTGATCTGGTATAATCGATTCTAAAGATATCTCTAGGAGCTTTAAATATTTACTAATCACATCAGTATAATTTCATATACTTAATTCTCACTTGAATTAAATTCAAATCAATATATTGGGCTTGTTTACACTTATTGGGCCTCGTTACATCTTATTGGGCCTTACTTTCTCTTAAGTCCATTTTGATTATACTATTCATTTCTCGAGAATCTATTGGGCCCATCAAACCTATTGATTCATATTAGGCCAGCCTTAGGCCTATAATACCTTATTGAGCCAAATACTCAACACTTGGCCAACTTGACCATTTAGTCACGTATGGTGCGCCACGCCTAGTCATGGCTGAAACCATGGTTGCCTAGCTCTCATAGCATTTCGATAAACACTTGGTGTGCATGCCTTAAGTTCATCACTTTCCTTCACTAAGGCATTTCATCATACACCGCTTATGCTTACTTTAAATCATCATCTATCCCAACATATTGGTTTCACAAAACCATCTTAGAATCATGTCTACATGCTTAATAACATCAATACATGTTTAAATCATCATTAAATCCATGCAAAATCAACTTTCACTCACTTTCTCACACTAAACCCATATTCAGTCACAGATGATTAAACATGCTCAAGGATGTTTCAGCCAACAATACATACACCAATCAACTCATAAAAATCTCTAGATTAACATAATTGAAGTTGGTGTATTGAAAACTCACCTAGCTTGACTTTTCTCTTTTGGCCAAAATTTGGGAAACACTTTGCTCCTTCAATCCAGCAATTCAACTACTAGTTTTTTTACTATGTTGTTCTCCTCATCAGAAGGAATAACTTTACTAAAAGCAACCTTTCTCAAATCTGTTTGGAAGGTGATGATATTTTAGAGTGAGAAAACTTGTTCACTTTGCCAAAATGGAGAGGTATTTGCTATCTAGGGAAGAAGACTTGGTTGTTGGGCTTTAATAGAATTGGGTATTGTGAAATCGATCTCCAATGGTGAGAGATCGATCTTCCTTTGGTCGAACTATACAAGTATTCAATAGGTAAATTGTGGGATTAATCTGCTCTTGGGAAGGGATTGATCCTTTCTAGGCAGAATCAAATTGGGATCGATCTGCTTGCCTAGAAAACATTTCTGATTTCCTTCCGAAATTTTAAGATCGATCCTGTCATGTAAGAAGATAGATCTAGCATTCATATGCAGGATTCCAACCATAAATTTTTCCAGAATTTCAAAGGAAATATTGCATTTAAATGCTTCACTGATCATTTTGCATTCTATTCACACTTAGAGTATAAAAGGTCCATTTCTTATGATTCACATATTATGTAACTTGTGATACAACATGGAATCATAAAGGTACATAGAATTCACGGGCCTTACATCTCTTATGATTCATATAACATGTAACAAGTGTGTACATCATGGAATCATAAGGAATACATATAAAAGTATGGGCCTTACATTCTTCCCCTCCTTCAAGAAATTTGGTCCTCCAGATTAGAACCAAGTCACTCCTCAAAAAGTCCGGGGTACTTTTCTCGCATCTGGCTCTCCAACTCCCAGGTAGCCTCATCTGAAGTGTGGTACTACTAGAGAACCTTAACAAGCATAATCATCTTGGTCTGTAACACCTATTATTTCCTATCCAGTATCTGGATCGGTCACTCTAAATACGATAGATTATCCTTGAGCTACAATGGCTCATATCGAATCACATGAGTTGGATCTGGATGGTACTTCCGAAGCATCGATACGTGGAAGATATTATGAATGCATGCTAGCTCTGGTGGCAACGCGAGCCTATAGGCCTTATCTCATACTCCCTCCAGTATCTCAAATGGCCTGATAAATTGAGGGCTCAACTTACCCTTCTTAACGAACCTCATAATCCCTTTCGAGGGAGAAACTCTTAAGAACACTGAATCACCTACACGGAACTCTAACGGCCTCCGTCTTGTGTCAGCATAACTCTTTTGCCTACTCTGAGTTGTCCTCAATCTCCCACATATCAGTTGAACAATCTTAGAGGCTTGTTACACTAAATAGAGAGCAAAAGCTTTCCTATCACCCACTTCTTCCCAACAAACAAGGGAACAACACCTTCTACCATACAACGCCTCATACAGTGCCATCCCGATACTCGAGTGGTAACTGATGTTGTAAGCGAATTCGGTTAATGGCAAGTGATCATCCTAGGAGACTCTAAAATCCATAACACTTGCTCTCAACATATCGTCTAATGTCTGGATGGTCCTTTCTGACTGACCATCGGTCTGAGGATAGAAAGCAGTACTAAAACTCAACTGGGTTCCCATCGCTTCTTGAAAATGTTCCTAAAAGTGGGAAGTGAAGTGGGAATACTTATCTGATACGATGCTCACTGGAACACCATGTAGCCTCACGATCTCCCGTACGTACAACTCTGCCAAAGTACTTAGAGTATCCATAGACTTCATGGCTAGAAAATGGGTGGACTTCTTCATTCTATCTACCACTACCTAAATAGCATCATGGTTCCTCCTAGTCCTCGACAATCCCATGATGAAATCTATGGTGACATGCTCTCATTTCCAAGTTGATATCAGTAGAGGCTGCAACAAACCTGCAGGCTTTTGATGCTCTACCTTCATCTGCTGACATACGAGACACTTTGCCACAAACTCTGCAAAATCATGTTTCATCCCTAACCACTAATACACTCTTTGGAGATTCTGATACATTTTGTTGCTCCCCTGATGCAATGTATATCTCAATGAATGACTTCTGTCAAAACCAATCTCTTCAACTCTGGGTCATCGAGAACGTAAATCCTGAAAAATTGGTTATCAACAGTCACTGAGAAATCACCACATCACCCCTCTGAATCTGACATGCACGATCATCAAACAACAGATCGGTATGCTGAGCCTGTCGTATTCGGTCAATCAAATCTAGTTCCACTCATAGGCTCGCCATCACACAGTCACTCTCAACATCAAGAGGGTCTATATCCAAACTGAGGTGAACAAACAGCTCGAGCAGTTTATGTTCCCTCACCATCATGTACGATACCACTTCAAGGCTTTTTCTGCTCAGGGCATCAGCGATAACATTAGCCTTTCCTGGATGGTATAATATCTCACAATCATAATCCTTTAGAAGCTATCTCCACCGTCTCTGCCTCATATTCAACTTTTTCTATGAAAACAGATATTTGAGGCTCTTATAATCTGTAAACACCTGAAATTTCTCACCATAAAAGTAGTGGCACCATAGCTTCAATGCAAATACCACAGCTGCCAACTCTTGATCGTGGGTCAGGTAATTCCTCTCATGGTTCTTAAGCTATCAGGATCCATAAGCGACTACCTTCTCGTTCTGCATCAACACATAGCCCAGTCCCTGTCTCGAGGCATTTATATGCACTGACAAACCTCTTGAGCTGGTGGGTATGGTGAGAATAGGTGCAGTGGTTAATCTATGCTTCAACTTGCAGAAAATACTTTCCCACTTATCATCCCGCTCAAATGCCACATTCTTCCGAGTAGACATGTCAACGAAGCAGCCAATTTTGAGAATCCCTCCACAAATTGTTGATAATAACCTACCAAACCCAAAAAATCGCGAATCTCTGTAATCGTCTTGGGTCTATCCTACTGTTCCACAGGCTCTATCTTGGATAGATCTACTGACACCCTGTCACTTGAGACTACATGACCCAAAAATGATATCTCACTTAGCCATAAATCACACTTATCGAGTTTAGCATACAGTTTCTTATCTCGGAGGGTTTGTAACACTGTTCTCAAGTGTTGTTCATGTTCTTCCCTGGACTTCGAGTACACCAATATGTTATCTATAAAGAAAATCATAAATCTATCCAGCTATGGCAAACACATCGTTCATCAAAGCCATAAATGTTGTATGAGCATTCGTCAACCCGAATGGCATAACTAGAAACTCATAATGGCCATAACGGGTACGAAATGCTGTGTTGGGCACATCTCCACTTCAAATCCTCAACTAATGATACCCAGACCTCAGATCAATCTTAGAAAAGATCTATACCTCTTGCAACTGATCCAATAGATCATCAATTCAGGGAAGGGGATACTTATTCTTGATGGTAGCATTGTTCAACAACTAATAATCGACACAGAGTCGGAGGCTTCCATCCTTCTTCTTCACAAACAAAACCGGTGCTCCCTAAGGCGACACACTCGGTTTGATGAATCCCTTATCTAATAACTCTTACAACTGTTTCTTTAGCTCCTCAAATTCCACTGGAGCCATTCTATACGGTGGTTTGGATATAGGTTCAGTACCAAGCACCAAATCAATACAGATTTCCATCTCTCTGTCTGGTGACAACCCTGGTAAATCATTCGAAAAGGCATAAGAGAATTCTTTAACCACTGGGATGTCAGCTGGTGCTCCTTTTCCAAATCAACCACGTATGCCATAAAACCTTTAACATTTTATTATTAAATTAGTTAGTAAAATCGTTCATCCTTGGAAATAATTTATTACTTCTTTCATTACTTTTCAAATCTTATAACATACTTTTCAGGGGTGAAAAACATTACTGTCTTAGCATAACAATCTAAAACAACATGGTTTGCTAAAAACCAATCCATTCCTAGTATTACATCAAAATCCTTCATGTCTAATAGAATAAGATTGGCCAACATATCCTTTTCCCCCATTTTTAACTTACAACCATTACATACATACTCAGTCACTACGTTATCTCTAACTGGAGTGCTTATATGGAACACCCTACCTAAAGGTACCGGTTTCACATGTTCAAACAATTTACATACAAATGAAGGTAATATAAATGAATGCGTGACACCAGGATCAATTAATGCTAATGCTTCACAATCAAAGACTAGGATGATACCTTTAATCACATCCGTGGAAGCTTCGATAGATGTCTGGTCCACTGTAAACACTCGCCCTCAACCAATGGTTTGCTTCCCCTTTTCCTTAGCCGTGGTCTTCCTCTTCGGAGAAGGTGTCTCAACTGTGGCCTTCTCTGGCTCTTTGCCCTTCTATGGGGTTGTATCGACCAACTCCTGGCAGTCACGAGCTATATGCCCTGGTTTGTTGCATCTTTAGCATGACCTCGTCAACAAATAGTATGGTCTACTCTCGTGATATCTACCACACATCTTGCACTGCTCGATGGTAGGTCGGGGTCCACCAATAACTATATCTCTCGATGCTGGAGGTAAAGCTGGATAAGTTGGAGGCTTTGTAAGCCTCTCTCGTACCTCCTCAATCTTTGGTTGCTTCCCAAATAATCTACGACCCTTTTTGAATTCTCTATTGTCACCTGACCTTTTTCGATCTCTGTCTCTGCCCTTACCACTCCTACCAAACTCTGAGGCATGCAACTCATAATTTTGTTCACATAGCTGAGCTCCACATACTGCCTCATCAAAAGTGGTAATGTCCAATGGGGCCAATCAAGCTCAGATCGAAGGTCTCAACCCCTCAATAAACTTTTGAACCTTCTTATCCTCACAGCACATGGTAACTGTGTCATACCTGTCCAGGGATGTGAATCCAAACTCATACCATCAACTGATCGGGTTTCCTAAGTCACATTCATGAACTGTATCTGCATCTTCTGTTGAGCAGTTGCTGGAATGTATTGCCTCCTAAAGGCATCCACAAATATGTCCCAAGTCACAACCGGGTGCTGGGCACTCAGAATCGACTTTGTGGCCATCCACCAATGCTCGGCCTCTCCATCTAATACAAAAGCCACAAAGGTGACCTTCTTTGTGGCAAAGCAATGGAAAAATCTGTAAAGCTTCTTCATACTCGAATCCAATGCTCCGTTAACACTGGGTTCTTCACCCCACTAAATGAAGGTGTTCCAAACTTCCTGAACTATCTCAATCTATCCAAGTCACACTCATAAAACCCTTCACCACCAACCTATTATGGAGCTACAGGATCCTAAACTGGTGGGAGAACATCTTGAACTTGAGGGGGTGCAGGACTCTCTGCCTCTGCAGCTTGAGGTCTCGTTACAGGCTATGCAGGCTCAGGTCTCTCAGTGAAGCTGCCTGACTAGTAGTGTTCTCCTGTCTACCCTCTGATCTGGCCATCGCTTGTGTAAACAACTCTAAGATAGTGTCTACAATACGCTTTAGCCGAGCTATGCGTGCTTCAATGGCATAACTAGGACCAAGTGGATCTCTACCAGAACTAGACCCACTTCGCCTCTCGGGCTCACCTCTATGCCCCTAAGAGTGTGAACTCTCTCCTCTACGCCTGCGTCATCTATCCGACATCTTACCTACACAACAACAAACGTCTCATTCAAATTTCCAACTCGGTATAGACAATTGTATCAAAATAATGCACATTACTATAGGGATGTATAATTTCCTTTCTACGGACACTGACTCACATCAGACCAACTTCGCTCTGATACCAGCTTTGTCAGGACCCATTTTCACGACTTACCTTACTACCAACAATTGGGCTGTGAATCAATATCAATAATCACATCTTATCCATTTTTTAATTCAATTTCATTAAATAGAATAGAATTTGTACTTTTATTTATACAGAATCGTTTACATCAATTTCTATTATATACATCCCTCGTATACAAAAGATAGCTTTACTGTGCACTATTTTATAGATACAACATTTTCATAAGTGTATACCTGTAAGGTCTATAAATTTCTATGTATTGTTCATGATTCTTGAATGTACAAACAAGTTACATTAAGTATGAATCATAAGAATTAACTATTTGTAAGCTCTATGTGTGAATGAAATGTAAAATGAGTAGTGAAGTAATTGAGTATGAGTTTAACTTTGGAAAATCTGGAAAAATTACAGTAGGAATGCTGCAGATGAAGGGTAGATCAATCTTAGATGAAGGGAAGATCGATCTCATTACCTTGAAATACAATGCCAAGCATTCTGCAAGAGGGAGATCAATCCCCCATTCAAAGTAGATCGATCTCAAGTTGCTTCTGCTTGGACAAGATCGATCTCCTCCCATAAGGCAGATCGATCTCTAGTTGCCTTTGGTTAGCAAATATCATTCTCTTCTTAAGGCCAGATCGATCTCTAAAGTCTTCTGCTGGCTAAGATCGATCCCATCTCATGAGCAATGATCAATCTCATCTCTTGAGCAGATAGATCTCATCCAAGGAGGAAAATCGATCCCTTAGCATGCAAGTCAAATTCTGAAGGACTTTAAACAAGGGCAGATCGATCTATCACCTTAGAAGATCAATTTGATGAAGTAGATTCTATAAAACTCGACAGCTGAGTCCTGCATTTGACGAAAATAACTTATTTTCCTCCATTTTTAACAAGTGACCTAGCTTTCTCACTCTAAAATCATCACCTTCCAATCAGATTTGAGAGAAATTCCTTTGAGCGAAATTATTCCTAGTGAGGAAGAGAACATGACAGTCAAAGATTGGAAGCTGAAACTTTGGATTGAAGCAGAAAATAGGTTTTCCCCAAATTTAGCAAAAGGGAGAAAAATCAAGCTACGTAAGATTTCAATACACCATCTTTTAGTGTGTTAATCTAGACATTTTGATGATTTGATTGGTGTATATAATGTTGGTTGAAATGTTCATGTACATGCTTAAACAACCATGACCTAGAATAGGCTTAGTGAAAGAAGTTGAAACGGCATAGAGTTGATGATTTAAGCATGTAGAGATGTTAGTAAGCATGTAGAGGTGATTTTGAGATAACTTTGTGAAATCCATATGTTAGAATAGATGATGATTGAAAATGGGCATAAGAGGTATATGATGAAATGCCATAGAGAAGAAAAATGATGAACTAAAGGCATTATGAGCTTAATTCTGATTCAATGTGAGTCAATAAACTTGATGAGTCTAATAGATTCTCAAGAAATGAATAATATGATCGAAATAGACTTAAGAAAGAGTAAGGTCTGATAAGATGTAACGAGGCCATATTGAGCTCTTTCAGATAAAATTAGAGCTGATAAGATCGGATCACGAGCATTGGAAATTAAGGAAAGTGATTCGAGCATGATTCGAGGTAAGGGATTTATGCGAGCTATTAGAGATAGCTATACATATATTTATTACCTGCTATATGCGAATAAATATGATAAAGTATATAGATATTGAAATAGCTATGTGAAAACTAAGAATGAGAAAAAGCTTATTAGCATGAATTACATGTCTACAATGTTCTTCTTGTGAAAAGATGTTTTGCAAGTGTTTTGAGAAAGAGTAATAATAGACTGGCTCCCGGTTTAGTATTGTACATGAAAGCATTTAACGAGTGATTGAAGGGAGATTGGCCTCTCACTAAAATTAGTGAATGGAGCCATTTATTTCTTTTTTGTGTAAACTTGTGATAGAGCCAAAATCGCAATGGTAGATTTAATAACCTTGCTGACACAACATTTTAACAGGATTTTGAGAAAAACAAACGGTACTGGAGCTGAGTGAAGCTGTGTGATATACTCGAGAGCTCGCACAAGATTTTGGGAATCATGCTAGAGCCATCGAATACTACTAAGTGATCTTACTCTGACTATGCTCGCATGTGACCCCCTCGATTTAAAGAGATTACAAGCAAAATCGTGCTCAATGCCTTAGGTATGCTGTGTGATCTTACGCTGAGTTGCTACCACATGGTTTTATAAGCTTTCTGTGTAATGGGACAAAATCGTGCTCGGTGCCTCATGTATGCTTTGTGATCTTACACTGAGTTACTCGCACATTGTGTTATAAGCTTGCAGTGTGATGAGTAAAATCGTACTAGAGCCATTGTGTATTGCCGAGTTATCTTGAACAGACCTGCTCTCACGTGATTTTGAGATAATGGAAATGGGTGATAAGGATCCACATGAGCACGTTGTACCTTAAGCGTTAGCCATGGAGTACGATGTGCCATGATATCTTAGTGATTCTGTGCGGGCTGAAAGTATGGTTTATCCGCTTCCCCAAGCATAGGATTCCCGCACACCTGATCAGTGACGCCTAGAATCTAGACTATGACCATAAGCTCTTTCATCTGTGTGATATGACATTTTGTCGCTACTGTGTGAGGTGACATATGACCCCCTGTTGTGTTGTCACGACCTTCTTCCCGTGACTTAACTTACTACTAATAGTTGAGTTGTGATTCAACATCCATATCCACATCTCATCCATTCATAATTTAAAATTCATTTAATGAAATAGAAACTGTTCTTTTATATATATGCGGAAACGTTTACATCAGTTTCTATTATATACATCCCTTTTGTACAAAAGATCACTAGACCGTGCATTAATTTATAGGATACAAAATTTTCTCATAGATGTATACCTTTGTACTGCTGGAGAACTGGAGAGTACCATAACAGGGACAGCTACAGTAACTCACTACTGCGTAGAATCTATGGAGGAGGGAATTAGGGGGTGAGCTAACATGCTCAGTAAGGAAAATATGAAAGCAAGTAGATAACTACATTATCTACATGCTTAAAATATAAAAATTTATTTTACTTATAAAACATATGCATTCTTTGAAAATAGCTTCCATCAACTACAAAATCATTAATTCGCTAGAGGGGTATATGCACATTTCTTTCTCAAATCACACAGAATCACTTCTCATTTCACACATTACACACTTATAAATCTCTTTGCACATAACAAATTATTTAGTAAATCAATTTACATGAGACATATTATGGGATATCAAATCACCTTGTATTAGACAGCAGGGGGACATATGTCACCTCACACAGTAGTGACAAAATGTCATATCACACAGATAAAAGAACTTATGGCCATAGTCTGGATTCCAGGCAACATTGATCAGGTGTGCGAGACTCCCGTGCTTATGGAGGCAGATCAACCATCCCTTTAGCTCACACAAAATCACTAAGATATCATGGCACATTGTACTCCATGGCTAACGCTCACGGTACATCGTGCTCCCGTGGATCCTTATCACCCATTTCCATTGTCTCAGAATCACGTGCGAGCATGTATGTACAGATCACTAAGTAATACACGATGACTCCAGCACGGTTTTACTCATCACACAGCAAAGATCATAAAACCATGTGTGAGCAACTCAGTGTAAGATCACACAACATATCTAAGGCATCGAGAACGATTTTACTAATCACACAGAAAGCTTATAGAACCACATCCGAGCAACTCATCGTAAGATCACACAGGATACCTGAGGCATCCAGCATGGTTTTGCTCATCACACATAAAGCCTATAGAACCACGTCCGAGCAACTCAGCGTAAGATCACACAACATACATGAGGCATAGAGTACGATTTTGCTGAAAATCACTTTAAATTTAGGGGATCACATGCGAGCATAGTCAGAGCAAGATCGCTTAGCAGTACTCAATGGCTCTAGCATGATTCCAAAAAATCTAGTACGAGCTCTCAAGTGTATCACACAACTTCACTTTGCTCTAGCACCTTTTTCTTTTCTCGAAAATCCTTTCTAAAATGAAATGTAAGCAAGGGTGGTAAATATAGCATTGTCATTTTCGCTCAAGCACATGTTCACATAGAAAAGGAATAGAAGGCTCTATTCACTAAGTATGAGTGAGAGGGCAATCTCCTTTCAATCACTCGTTAAAAGCTTTTCATGCAAATTTTTAAACAGAGAGCCAAACTATTATTACTCTTTCTCAAAACACTTGCAAAACATCTTTTCACAACAAGACATTAAAGTCATGCAATTCATGCATATAAGCTTTTTCTTATCACTTAGCTTTCACGTAGATATATCAATATCTATATACATTATCCTATTTATTTGCACACAGCAGGTAAGAAACATATGCCCTGCGACGTACGGAGTAGTGGCTAGTGGAGGACTTGAGCTCCAGGCCATATATATTGTATTTTGAGGTATCATTTATCTTTTCATGAATTAAGACAATTATTGTAATCACTAACACTGGATGTACAACATTGTATGGGATGTGTTAGGATTAATTAACTTGGGATTGAATAATGTATATGATATGATATGATATATACTATTTAATGATGAGACCTTGAGGCAAGATATGTATGATGATTTTTGACACTGCACAGGAATGCACCCTCAATGTGATTTAATGAGTAAAAAGTTTTAAATTTGCCCTATTTTCCACGTTTCTGGGGCGTCACAAAGTTTTCTTGGTATCAGAGCTTAGGGTGTCTGTGCAGTGTCAAACATCATCATACATATCTTGCCTCAGGGTCTCATCATTAAATAGTATATATCATATCATATACACTATTCAATCCTAAGTTAATTAATCCTAATACATCCCATACAATATTGTACATTAAGTGTCTGTGATTACAATAATTGTCTGGATACATGAAAAGATAAATGATACCTCAAAATACAATATATATGGCCTGGAGCTCAAGTCCTCCACTAGCCACTACTCCGTACGTAACAGGAAATTAGCCTCACTTGAAGAAATCTGGAGGGGAGGTAAAACAGGGTGAGCTTCTAAATCGCTTAGTAAGGGGGTAACCAACGCTACTGGAGTAGGGGTCATCTCACGTTACCAAAATGGAGGAATATCAGACTTACATGCTAATAGAGCAATGCCCGGTGTGTATTCAAAATGACACACCTAAGTCTCAATTAATAGCCATTATCATAAAAAAAATTGTTTTACCTTCACATAAAGCTCCAAATGGTTTTCTATCATAAAGCTCCTTTCAATCCACTTTGTACTCAACACAAAACCTGTTAAAACTAAGCTTCAACCAGCAAAACCATGCACACATTTTCTCAAACCTCAGTACGCCTTAACGTAGGGCCCAAAACACTTTTCTCATTTTAAACACAAAATGGTTGTAAAGCATTTTCACGTATAGTTTACAACTAGTAAAGGTTGGGCCCCAACCGGCTATAAAATTGTGTGCATTTCTCATACACAACACATAAAACATGCTTGTTTTCTCAGTTGAAAATCATGCTACAATGTTATCACAAAACACATACACAAATGAGTTTAGTTTTCCCTTACCTCTTTGCACCTTGTATAGTGCAATCGTTCCCCCATATCACGGACTAGCCTCGCATTCCACTCTGGAACTCCCGAGCTGTCCAAAGGATGTTAAAACATCAATGTCTCGACTCAATTTCATTATCGAGCATACATTTGCTCATATTTCTCACTAACGCCTAAATCTCTCAATTCTCATAACTCTATCACCATTCATAATCCCATTTACTACATTTCTACATCCTACATTTCTCACACATAATACCCATACCAAAATCACCTCATTGCCTAAATTTCCAATTTATAAACAAAAATCTCAATTTACCATAATTTACTTAATATCATCATCACTCCAATAAAATCACAATTTCATCAATCTCTAACCATCTCCTAGCTATTTCATCATAATGCCCATTTTCACCATCACCAAAAATCACTTCAAAACCAAAGGTCGAGGTTTAGAAAATTACCCAAACTTACGGAGTGCTCAACTCACACCTCAATTCGATTCGATTCGTCTTTCGATTTCCAAGTATGTTGTTCTCCTTTAGGTGAGGAAAAACTTTCCTTCTTACTATAACTCTTGATTTGGACAGAAATGGGTGATTTAGAAGAGAGAGAAAGCTAGTGTTCGACTGAAATGGAGGTTTGAAAGAGAGAGAAAAGATGAAATGCAGGAAAACACAAGGGTCCTTTTATAGATAGATAGTAGGAGATCGATCTGGCTCTTGATGAGATCGATCTGCATTTAAATTTGGGGACGATTTGGGGTAATTTTATGCTTAGGAGATCGATCTGTCGTGGGGTAAGATCGATCTCTTAGTGGCTTTATGAGATCGATCTACTCCAATTATGAGATCGATCTCTAGTTTACAGAATACTTAATGAGATCGATCTGCCCTTCAAGGAGATCGATCTTCTCCTTAACAAAAACATTTTGAGAATGATCCCTTCCTCATGAGATCGATCTGCTCACTTAATTTCCTCCTTCCTTGTCATTTTTAACTTACCATATCGATCTCTCTTCTCCGAGATTGATCTGGCCTCGTAGTTTCACACTTTAACATAAAATCTCATTTATAACTTAGTAATTCATTCCATACCACCTCAATGTAAGAGTACATTTCATTTAGTTCAATCAATTACACTTCATGTTCTCATTACATAAGTTGATGTGTGTAAAATTTTCAGATCTCACATATAGCTATCTCTAATAGCTCGCATAAATCCCTTACCTCAAATAACGCTTGAATCACTTTCCTTGATTTCCAATGCTCGTGATCCAATCTTATCGGCTCTAATTATGTCTCTAGGAGCTAGCTTGACTTTTTCCTCTTTTTGCCAAATTAGGGGAAAACCTCTTTTCTCCTTCAATCCAAGGTTTCAGCTTCCAATCTTGGCTGTGTTGTTCTCTTCCTCACTAGGAACAACTTTGCTCAAAGGAACTTCTCTCAAAACTGATTGGAAAGTGATTATTTTAGAGTGAGAAAGCTATGTCACTTGTTAAAAATGGAGGAAAAGAGTTGTTTTCGCAAAAATAAGGATTCAATTGTCGAGTTTTATAGAAATAGCCTAATGAGATCGATCTCCAAGGGTGGGAGATCGATCTGCCCTTGTATAAACTCCTTCAGAATTCGACTTGCAGGCTAGGGGATTGATCTGCCTATTTGTATAAGATCGATCTGCCTACTTGCATGAGATCGATCTACTCAAAGGGATTGGACTGATCTTTGTTCATGGGATAAGATCGATCTTGGCCAGGTAGAAGGCTTCAGAGATCGATCGCCTTGAGAGGAGATTGATCTGGCCTATCCAGAGGTAACTAGAGATCGATCTACCTTATGAGAGGAGATCGACTAGCCCAAACGAAAATAACTTGAGATCGGTCTGCTTGAGTGAAGGATCGATCTCTCTCTTGCAGAATGCCTTGGCTTTGCATTTCAAGGCAAGGAGATCGATCTCTCCTTGTAATGAGATTGATCTGCCCTGTGTCTGCAGTATTTTAGCTGTAATTTTTCCCAGATTTTCAAAGTTAAACTCCCATTCAATTGCTTCTATATTCATTTTGCATTTCATTCACACTTAGAACTTAAAAACATTAATTTCTTAAGATTCGTATATATTGTAACTTGTCTATACATTTCGAAATCATAAACATTACATAGAAATTTACGGGTCTTATATTCCTCCCCTCCTTCAAGAAATTTGATCCTCCAAATTAGAACCAAGTCATTCATCGAAAAGTCGGGGGTACTTTTCCCATATCCGGCTCTCTAACTCCCAAGTAGCTTCCTCTTAATTATGGTGCTTCAAGAGAACCTTAACAAGCAAAATTGTCTTATTCCTTAACACCTTTTCCTTCCTATCCAGTATCTGGATCGATCTCTCTACATACGACAGATCATCCTTAAGCTCCAATGGCTCATACCAAATCACACGAGTCGAATTTGGATGGTACTTCCGAAGCATCGATACGTGGAAGATACTATGAATGCCTGCTAGCTCCGATGACAACACTAGCTTATAGGCTTTATGTCCCACATGCTCAAGTATTTCAAATGGTCCGATATAATGAGGGTTCAACTTACCCTTCTTACCAAACCTCATAATCCGTTTCGAGGAAGAGACTTTCAAAAATACTAAGTCACCCACAGTGAACTCTAGTGGCCTATGTCTCATGTCAGTGTAACTTTTATATCTGCTCTGAGCTATTCTCAATCTCTCACATATTAGCTGAACAACCTCAGAGGCTTACTATACCAAATCGGGAGCAAAAGTCTTTCTATCACCCACTTTTTCCTAACTAATAGGGGAACGACACCTTCCACCATACAATGCCTCATACAGTGCCATCCCGATACTCGAGTCATAACTGTTGTTGTAAGCAAATTCGGCTAATGGTAGGTGATCATCCTAGGATCCTTTAAAATCCATAACACTGGCTCTCAACATATCCTCTAGCGTCTGGATGGTTCTCTCTACCGACCATCAGTTTGAGGATGAAAAGCGGTACTAAAACTTAATTGGGTTCCTATAGTATGCGTGAGATGGCAATCTCCCTTCACTAATTCTACCATTGCCACTTCGGCTCTAGTACAATTCATGCATATAAGCTTCTACTCATACTTGGTTTTCACATAGCTATATACTTATCTATATACTTATCGCATTAATTTGTACACACCAGGTAAGAAACATACATATAGCTATCTCTAGTAGCTCGCATAAATCCTTTACCTCAAATCACACTCAAATCGCTTTCCTTGGCTTTCAAAGCTCGTAATCCGGTCTTATCGACTCCAACTATGTCTCCAGGAATTATAATGATTTACATCTCTCATCAGTATACTTAAATATGCTTCATTTTCACTTGCATGAAGTTTAATTCAATGCATTGGGTCATTTTACAACAATTTGGCTTCGTTACGTCTTATTGGACCTTATGTTCTCTTAAGTCCATTTCGACTATTCTACTCATTTTTTTGAGAATCCTTTAGACTCACCAAGTCTATTGATTCATATTGAACCGACATTAATCTCACAATGTCTTAAGTTTATCACATACCTTCTCTATGGAATTTTATCAAACACTACTTATGCCCATTTTCAATCATCATCTTTTCCAACATATGTATTTCACAAAACTATCTTAAAGTCATCTATACATGCTTACTAACAACTCTACATGTTTAAATCATCATCAACTCTATCCCATTTCAACTTTTCTCACTAACCCCATTCTAGGTCATGGTTTTTTAAGCATGTAAATGAACATTTCAGCCAACATTATATACACCAATCAACTCATCAAAATGTCTAGATTAACATACTAGAAAATGGTGTATTGAAACCTTACCTAGCTTGACCTTTTTCCTCTTTTTGCCAAATTGGCGGAAAACCTCTTTTCTCCTTTAATCAAAGGTTTAAGCTTCTAATATTTGACTATGTTGTTCTCTTCTTCACTAGGAAAACTTTGCTCAAAGGAACTTCTCTCAAAACTAACTAGAAAATGGTGAATTTTAGAGTGAGAAAGCTAGGTTATTGTTAAAAATGGAGGAAATGGGTTGTTCTTCATGAAATACAGATTCAGCTGCCTAGTTTTTATAAGAAACGCCTTATGAGATCAATCTCTAATGGTGGGAGATCGATCTAGTATTACTTAAACTCCTTCAAAATTTCTACAATGCAGGCAGGAGATCGATCTGTCCATTTGCATGAGATCGATCTGCTCAAAGGGAATAAGATCGATCTGTTTCAGGTAGAATGCTTCAGAGATCGATCCGGCCTTGAGAGGAGATCGATCTGGTCCAAGCCAAGGCAACTTGAGATCGATATGCTTGAGTGAGTGATCAATCTCCCACTTGCAAAATATCCTGGCATTGCATTTCAAGGCTATGAGATCGATCTCTCCTTGAAATGAGATCGATCTGCCCTGTCCCTGCAGTATTTCGACTACAATCTTTAGTAAATTTTCAAAGTTAAACTCCCATTCCATTACTTCTATACTCATTTTGCAATTTAGTCACACTTAGGACTTAAAATAATCCATTTCTTATGATTCATATATATTATAACTTGTTTGTAAAATTCGGAATCATAAACATTACATAGAAATTTACGGGGTCTTACATATTGGGCCCATCAAACCTACTATTCATATTATGCCGGCCTTAGGCCCACAATGCCTTATTAAGCCGAATATTCAATGCTTGGCCCACTTGACCATTCGATCAAGCATGGTGCGCCACGCCTAGTCATGGCCGACACAATGGTTGCCTAGCCCTCATGGCATTTCGGCAAACACTTGGTGTGCATGCCTTAAGTTTATCACTTTCCTTCACTAAGGCATTTCATCATACACCTCTTATCCCTACTTTAAATCTTCATGTATTCCAACATATTGGTTTCACAAAACCATCTTAGAATCATGTATACATGTTTAATAACATCAATACATGTTTAAATCATCATTAAATCCATGCAAAATCAATTTTCTCTCACTTTCTCACATTAAACCCCTTTTAGGTCATGGATGATTAAGCATGTTCAAGGGTGTTTCAACCAACAATACATAAACCAATCAACTCATAAAAATGTCTAGATTAACATAATTGAAGTTAATGTATTGAAAACTCACATAGCTTGACTTTTCTCTTTTAGCCAAATTTGGGGAAACACTTTGCTCTTTCAATCTAGAAATTCAACTACTAGTTTTTTTACTATGTTGTTCTCCTCATCACAAGGAACAGCTTTGCTAAAAGTAACCTTTCTCAAATTTGTTTGGAACATGATGATATTTTAGAGTGAGAAAACTTATTCACTTTGCCAAAATTGAGAGCTATTTGCTATATGGGGATAAAGACTTGGTTGTCGGGCTTTAATAGAATTGGGTATTCATTAAGTAAATTGTGGGATCGATCCTTTCTAGGCAGAATCAAATCGAGATAGATCTATTTGTAGGAAGGGATTGATCCTTTCTAGGCAAAATCAAATTGAGATCTATCTGTTTGTGGGAAGAGATCGATCTGCTCAACTAGAAAGCCTCTATGATTTCCTTTCGAAATTCCAAGATCGATCCTATCGTGTAAGAAGATTGATCTAACATTTATCTGCAAGATTCCAACTGCATATTTTTCCAGAATTTCAAAAGAAATATTACATTAAAATGCTTCACTGATCATTTTGCATTCCATTCACACTTAGAGTATAAAAAGGTTTCTTTCTTATGATTCACATATTATGTAACTTGTGTGTACAACATGGAATCATAAAGGGTACATAGAATTCATGGGCCTTACATCTCTTAGGATTCATATAATATGTAACAAGTGTGTACATCATGGAATCATAAGGAATACATATAAACGTAGGGCCTTACATTCTACCGATACTCTGAGTTCATTGGCAAAGTTGTATGTACGCGAGGTAGTGAAGTTACACGGTGTTCCAGTGAGCATTGTTTCGGATAGGGATTCTCGCTTCACTTCTTATTTTTGGGAATATTTTCAGGAAGCTTGGGAACCCAGATGAGTTTAAGCATCACTTTCCATCCTCAGATAGATGGTCAGTCAGAGAGGACTTTACAGACTCTGGAGGATATGTTGAGAGTATGTATACTAGATTTTAGAGGCTCATAGGATGATCATTTGCCACTAGCCGAATTTGCCTACAACAACAGTTATCATTCGAGTATCGGGATGGCACCGTATGTGGCTTTATATGGCTGTAGATGTCGTTCCCCTGTTGAATGGGAAGAAGTGGGTGATCGTAAGAGTTTTGCTCCTGATTTTGTTACATAAGCCTCTGAGGATGTCCGGTGATTGTTGAGAGACTGAGGACAAGTCATAGTAGACAGAAGAGTTATGCTGACAGGAGACGGAGGCCACTAGAGTTTACGGTGAGTAAGTCTGTATTTTTTAAGGTTTCTCCTTCCAAGGGTATAGCGAGATTCGGGAAGAGAGGTAAGTTGAGTCCTTGCTACATTGGGCCCTTTGAGATTCTTGATCGAGTGAGAGTTAAGGCCTATAACTTGGCATTGCCACCGGACTTATCAAGTGTACATAACGTCTTCCACATTTCGATGCTTTGGAAGTATCACTTAGACCCGACACAAGTCATTAGTTATGAGCCATTAGAGCTCAGAAGAACGTGTCATATGTTGAGAGGCCGATTCGGATATTGGTTAGGAAGTAGAAGGTTTTGAGATCGCAGACTATCAGGTTAGTGAAGGTTCTCTATCATGACCCTCACTCTCAATCTGTGACCTTTACCTTACCATTTAATGTTGGGCTATGAGTCAACATCCACTTCATATCTCATCCATTTTTAGTTTAAATAAATTCATACAAAAGAAGTAAAATAGAAACTGAACTTATATATATATATATATATATATATATATATATATGCGGAAGCATTTACATCAGTTTCTATTATATACATCCCCAAAATACAAAATACAAACTTTACTCTACATTAATTTACAAGATACAAATTTTTTCATCTCAAGTGTATACCTCTCTATACTACTGGATGACCGAAGAAACACGATAGCAGGGATGACTGCAGTGTACTCACTACTGCGTAGTATATGTGGATGAGGAAATAAGGGGGTGAGCTAACACCCCCAGTAAGGAAAATATGAATGCAGGTAGATAACTACACTATCTACATGCTTAAAATATAGATATATATATATATATATATTCATTTTCATTATAAAACATATGCATTCCCTTTAAATCAACTTCCATCAATGCGAAACCATTAATTCGCAAGATGGGTATATGCATATTCACACAGTATCACATAACATAATCTATTCACACTATTTATACTTAGAAAATGCTTTACATTTAGCAAAACAATATATATTTAAGACATAAATCATGGGTTATCAAATCCCCAGACACAAAGCATGGGAGACATATGTCACCTCACACAGTAGTGACAATGTCCTATCTCATAGATATAAGAAAACTTATAGCCATAGTCGGATTCCAGGCAAAACTGATCAGGTATGCCGAAACCCTACGATTGGGGAGGCGGATCAACTATCCTTTCAGTTCATACTTAATCCATGGCACATCGTACCCCATGGCTAACGCTCACAGTACATCGTGCTCCCAAGGATCCTTATCAGCCATTTCCATTGTCTCGAAATTGCATGCGAGTAGGTCAGTACAAGACACACAGCAGTACATGACGGATCCAACATGGTTTTGTATTCATTACATCACAATCATAAACCACGTGTGAGCAGGTCAATGCAAGACACATAGTAATACATGATGGCTCTAACACAGTTTTACTCAACACACAACATAATCATGAAAACCTCATTCGAGCAACTCAGCGTAAGACACACAACATACCTCAGGCATCGAGCATGATATTACCAGGAAATTAAATGCGAGCATAGTTGGAGCAAGACACATAGCAATACTCGAAGGCTCTAGCATGATTCCCAAAATCTAGTGTGAGCATCTCGAGTGGAACACACAACATCACCCGAGGCATCGAGCACTCTTTTGTTTCTTTAAAATCCCTTTGAAAATAACATTCGAGCAGGGCTGGTCAATTTACCGTTGCCAATACGCTCAAACACGATTTCACATAGAAAAGAAATAGAAAGGGCTCTTTGTATAGTCATGAGTGAGAGGGAAAATCTCCCTTCAATCACTCTTTAGAAACATTTCATGCAATCGATTAAACCGGGAGCTCGTCTATTATCATTCTTTCTCAAAACCTTTGTAAAACCTCTTTTCACAGCAATCATAGAAGTCACGCAACTCATACTATTGACTTATTCTCATACGTAGTTTTTACCTAAAAATATCAATATCTATGTACTTATCGCATACATTTTAACACAGCAGGTAGGAAAACATACGTATAGCTATCTCTAATAGCTCGCATAAGTCCCTTACCTTGAATCACGCTTGGATCGCTTTCCTTCGATTTCCACTTCTCGTGATTCGTCCTATTGACTCCATTTGTATCCTCTGGACCTGAAATTGTGTATTACACACATCAGTATACTTTCACATACTTCATTTCACTTGCATAATATTCAAATCAATGCATTAGGCCATTTCTATCTCATTTCGCCTTGTTACATAATTATCGGACCTTATCCTTTCTTCTGTCCATTTCGAGTATATAACTCTTTTTCGAGAATCTCTCAGACTCCTCAAGTATATTGATTCGTATTAAACCGATATTAAGCTTACTATATCACGAGTTCATGATCTTATTTCATTGTGTCATTTCATCGAATACCTCATATACTCACTTTCAGCCATTTTTGTTTCTAGCACCTGGATTTCACCAAACTGTTATACAAGCATATATACATGCTTAATAACTTCTTTACGTGCTCAAATCTCTATTAAACCATGCCTACTCGATTTTCTATCATTAGATCGATTCTAGGTCTTATTTTTGTTTAAGCATCTTTATTACATTTCAACCGTCAATCTATATACCAATCAACTCATACAAGTGTATAGATTAACATACATGAGATTGATGCATTGAAATCTTACCAATATCAACTTTTCTCCTTTTTTTCACAAATTTGAGGAAAATCTCCTTTTCTCCTGCGATTCAACAATTCTACCTCTCGTTTCCAATTATGTTGTTCCTCTCCACTCTATGAACAACTTTGATGTAATAAACTTCTCTCCAATCTCAATAGAAAGTGTTGATGGTCTAAAGAGGAAAGTTAGGTCACTTTACTTAAAAAATGGAAAGGTTTAATGTTTTTCCCGTGAATTGTAGTTCAGCAGCCCTGTTTTATAGAAATTTCTTGATGAGATCGATCTCCATAAGTGAGGAATCGATCTGTTGCTGCTGTTAGCATTTCTGCATACTGTTTTCAAGCTTAAGAGATCTGATAATTCTATATTTTTAGAATTATTTGTGCTTAATTTCCAAATTAATTATTGAAATCCCCAATTTATTTTGTTAATTATCCCCTTTATTTAATTAAAATTCTCATGTTTGTAGATAAATTAAATCCGGATGAATTTTGAATATTTCGGTAGAAAATGGACCAGAATTGGGCTAAAATCGAGATTGAGCCACGCGGACAACACGAGTCATGCCACCTAGCACATCCAATTGGACAAGAAGACCGATGACATGGAAATATCTTCTCAAGGAGCCAATGGTGTGAAGACAAGTGGCCAAAAAAATGCCAACTCATCAAAGATGTAGATTACAATTTTACCCCTAGTGTGTTTATAAATAGGAAAGGATGATAATTGAAAAACTATGTAAGGTAGGACTAGGAGTAGTGTAATGTAGTGTAGAAGTTAGGAGTAGTGTTAGAATAGTTTTAATTTTTTGTTTTCAAGTTTCTCTTTCCCATTTTAGCTACCATTTATGACACACCCTGAAGGTATAATCCGCAAGTGCACGGGTCGTACAAGTAATAATAGGATTTAAGTCCTGAGTTATCGTCCCACAGAGAAGTTGATCAGCCTATTTAACTACCGGTTAATCTTACCCTAAGTATATCCTAGCAAATTATGAATTTAAAGTGTTGAAAATAATAAAGGCTAAAAACTAAATAAAACCGAGTTAAAATTACTTACAAAGCTCTGAGTAATTAAAGGCAAGTACCTACAAAAGAAAATTAAAACAGTTAAAAAATCATTAATGCAATTAAAATAAAAAGCAAAAATGAAAATAAGGAAACAAGATTAAGTAAACTAGAATTAAACAAGCCTAAAATAACATATGCATGTAATTAAACTAAACTAATGAAAATTGCAAATTAAACTAACCTAAAAGTCTAATGAAAATAAAGACTAAATTAAAAATGCATGAAAAACATTTAATCTAAATTAATTCTAAATGCAAAACCTTAATTCTTATTGTAAAAAGAAAATTAACTATTAATGAAATTAAACTAAGCCTTAAACTAATAAACTAAGAAAATAAAACTAATACGCAAATTGATTCGCTACTCTAATTCTAACAAGGTTAATAAATTAAAGTAAAAGCAATAACAAGTAATAGAAATGCATGGTAACTTTAATTGAAACAAATCCATAATGCCAAACATGGCCTTAGCAAAATTTCCCAACCACCAAAGTGGTCCCGAATAGTTGCTGGTACTGTGCTTGTCTTCCTCATTATTTTTGTTTGTCCAGGCATGCGCTCGGGTGGCTGTCTCCAGGTGCTGCAGCGCACGTCCAAGCCTGTTGTCTGCTACTTCTACTCCAGGCCACTGTTCTCGGCTTGTCCAGTCCTCTGCATTTTGTCTTCTGCCTCCTGTAATGTCCAGGTGCTGCAGGTTGCAAACTGCAACCTGCTACAAATGCTGCTCCATGTTCGGTTCTGGCCAGTCCTCTATACCAGCACACACATCCTGCCACCTTCATGCATTAGCAGCCTTGCGTCGCTTGTAACAATCATTTTGCAGAATACCACCACTTCTCGATCCGTAACTCCAGCAGCAGGAATGAACTGCTTCAGTCCAGGTAATACCCGACTCTGCATGCACATCATCTGTCCCACTTGTTGCAATACCGTCTGCACTGTATCACCTTAGCTTATCTGCGCCAAATTCTGTCTCAATTTCACTGCTAGGTGCTGGTCACTGCAGCAAGGCACGCACAAAGCAGCAGTTCCTACTCCAGTCTAAAATGCGCACAGCCTTTCACCTTCAAGCAGTGGTCACGTATAGGGGTGTAATCGAGTCGAGTCGAGTCGATACAGTGAGGTGCTCGAGCTCGAGCTCGACTCGAAACTCGGTGCTCGATACTCGGCTCGAGCTCGATCGAGTCTTATTTTTTAAGCTCGAGCTCGGCTCGAGATCGAATTCGAGCTACTCGATTAGGCTCGATTAGGCTCGATTATATAAGCTCGATATTTTACTCGAACTCGATTAGGCTCGATTAAGCTCGATTAGGCTCGATTAAGCTCGAATCATTATATAAATATTATTATATTATTAAAATATATAAAAACTCGATGCTCGATTAGGCTCGCGAGCTACTCGAGTAGGGTATTTAAGTGCTCGAATTCGGCTCGCTCGATAGCTCGAGTAGCTCGAGCTCGAGCTCGACTCGACTAAAATCGAGCCGAATTCGAGTTTTGCTCGAGTCGAGCCCGAGTAGCTTGCGAGCACCACTGTATCGTTTACACCCCTAGTCACGTACTGGTATCTGCAACAGATCCTGCAGGCAGCTGCGTTTATACAACAGAACGGGGTACACCTGGGTCTGCTTATCAGCAGGGCACAACGATGAACCAGGCCCTAGCTTATGCCATGCGGCTATCTTCAACACAGATGTAATTAAACCATAAATACAGAAAATGCAAAATGATTAAATCAAGAGCTAAGGATAGAAATCGTATGAACAGTGGAAGAGGTTGTAAAACAGAGGAGAGCAGAGCTGTGATTTTCAAGCTAATGTTGTTGCCGAGCTCAGCAGCCCAGCCTCCTGCACCACCGAGACAATCAAACAGCACAATAACAGAGAAAGAAAGAATAGAATATGTGATCCCTTGTACTGCAACCGTGAGGCGGCTACTGTAAACTAACAAGAACAAAAATAATAACCAGGAAAAGAACTATAAAAGATTGTAGCTGTTTGCCTATGATTCACTGTGTCGGGCAACCTCCTCGGCTCAGCAAATAATGCTTCACCGAGCCCACAACACAATACCCATATCCCGAAACAGCCCCACATTGCAGCTCAAGACTCTTAAAATCGTAAATGAAAATGGCAAAAAATGTAATGCTCAAAGAGGAATCAAAAAGCAAAAAAAATCAAAGAAAATATGCAACCCGATAGCTTGAAGAGAAACAAAGGAAATAAAACTGATCAACGGGAGAGAACTTTGCATAAAAATAAATTGATAAAAACTTAATCATAAACTAGAAAGAGCTTGTAAACCCGAGAAGGAAAGCATAGTGGATGGAAGATAATGTGAAATACTAAAAATCCTTGAAACAATGAAACTTTTCATAAAATATAACAAATAAAGTTGGTCCTGAACAGTAGCTATGGAGAATGGAATAAATGGTGGCTAAAAAAAAAACTAATCGGAAAGCATAAAAGGAACAATAAAAAAAAAAAAACTAAAGCTACCCTAAATTACTCTACATTATTCCTACCCTAAACTACTTCTACTTACCCTACTCCTACTTTCTACTTCCTACTTTATTTTTCAATTACCATCATGTTCTATTTATACACAAACATAGGGGTACAATGGTAAATTTTCATCCTAGATGAGTCAGCAGTGTTTGGCCACTTGTCTTCATTTGATTTGTTGCTGAGTAGATATTTCCACGTCATCAGTCTTTTTATCCAATTAGCTGTGCGATGTGGCCCGGCGTGTGTCTTCCAGAGGGTTGGCACGGTGTCCTTCGATTTTATCGTTTCGGAGCAAATAAAATACGGACACCTGACATCACGTGTGTCCAGTCGACTGATGACTCAATCTGTAAATTGGAAGTGGTCCAGTCTCCTTTAGCCCGTTTTCAGCCCAATTTCGTCTGAAACGACTGAATTTCATCTGGATTTAATTTACCTGCACATTAAAGAATTTTAATTAAATAAAGGGGATTATTAGTAAAATAATATAGGGATTAAATAAATAATTAGGAATTTAAGCACAAATAATTCTATAAAAAAAAAGAATGATCACACCCCCAAACTTCAGCTTTTGCTTGTCCTCAAGTAAAACAAAATAATTGTAGAAATGACAAGTACTAAACATAATAATTTCCCCAACATTATCCTCAAAGAAAAAGTACAGACTATGAAATCAAAGACTCACAATTACAAGTCAAACATTCAGAATTATTCAATCATAAGTTCTAACCCAAATTGGATCCCTTGTGTGTGTGTGAAAATGTCAAAGTCACTTCATAGTACATTACCCGGATCAGATTATGCAAACATAGTGAATGCAAAGTTAATGACATGTGATCATTCCCATAAGTTTGCTTTTCACTTCTCTCTCCACTAATGTAGTCACACTTAACTAAAGATCAATATGATGTCATTAAGCTTGTAATGTAAGGCTGGGGCTAAGGTATGATAAAGTCAATTTAGGTTTAATTACCCCTTAACATGCATTACTTTCTAGGATCTTTAATGTAAGAGCTCATATTTATTTCCCCCAAACTTATTTCTTTCACTAGACATTTTATTCTATTTTTGTATTTTTCTTCTTCTTCTTCTTTCTTCTTCTCTTTTTTTTCATTCATTTTTTTTCTTTTTCTTTCATTTGCAATTTTTTTTTGAACTTTCACTATCACCAGATACCCATATGTTCAAAGCTCACAATATATCCCAATGACTTTTCATGCTTTCGGGGTAAGGGATAGGAAAAAAAGTACTTTAGGCTAAGGAAAATAACGCAGGTGTATTTACAGAGAAAACCTTATTTGGCCCAGATGGATGACTATGGGTAAAGTATGTACAGGGATGGCTCGAAAGGCTCAAACGATCCAAAGATAGCCTAAATCATCTCCCTAATTAAGTGTGATCTAATATTTCGCCTCGAGATAAGATCAAACAAATTCTAGAATATGATACATCAAAATCAATTGAGCAAATGCAATCCTAGGTCCACAGAAGCTTTCTCTAAATAAGTATACAGATTCATGACATGACATATGCATAAGATGAAGAAATCACAATCAGAATCAAGACAAATTCAAGAATTCAACTTCATGCTTTTCCTATAATCATGCTTCTCATTCAATCAAAATTAGACTTAATCATGGGGTCATATCATTGAAATATGGAAAAACTACATGCTAAGCACTAAATCATCCCAAAATCAAACAGTTTAAACTCAGATTTTCGAAAAATTTTGAAAAAATTTTCAATTTTGCTCAAATTTTCAAAAAATACTGAAGTGATATCCCCTCCCCCAAACTTGAACTGCACAGTGTCCTCAATGTGCAGATAATATAAGAATTGAAGTTCAGGAACAAAGTACTCCCCTCTCTGATGATGATGATGAACAACCGAAGCTTGATTGAAAACATAAAACTAGAAAAGAAATCTGCAAAATAAACAAAGCAAGAAATAGGAGAAAAGAAAAAGAACTATATACAAAGTGAAAAGAAAAACACAACCACTTCAAATGCAGTTGAAGAAAACAATACTCAGCAGCAGGGCGAAGACTAAGAGGGTCATCCAAAGTGGTGACAAGGTGCTGACAGTTAACTCCTCTTGAGCCTTATCTACTTCCTTCTTTCTCTCAGATATTATATGCTTAAGCCTTATATTCTCCTCAATCTCCATCTTAAAACACTCTTAAGAGTCATCAGGGAGCTTCAAAGGTTTGAAAACATTAAACTTTACTTCCTGATCTAGGACTCTCATAGTTAACTCCCCCTTTTGCATATCAATTATCGTCCTACCATTAGCTAGGAAAGGTCTGCCTAAAATAATGGGGACTTCCCTGTCTTCCTCCATATCTAGTACAATAAAATCTGCAGGGAAAATAAACTTCTCCACCTTTACTAAGACATCCTCAATGACCCCCTTTGGATATTTAATGGATCGATCTGCTAGCTGAAGGGTCACTGTAGTGGGCTTGACGTCCCCTATTCCTAACTTCTGATAAATAGATAAAGGCATTAGATTGATACTAAATCCTAAATCACACAAGGCTCTACCAAAGAATAGATTTCCAATAGTGCAGGGTATGGTAAAACTCTCGGGATCCTTGAGCTTAGGGGGTAATTTCCTTTGGATAATTGCACTACATTCCCCAATTAAGGCTACCGTCTCATAATCGTCCAATCTCCTTTTCCTCGAGAAGATATCCTTTAGAAACTTCACATAACTTGGCATTTGCTCTAAGGCATCTGCGAAAGGAATGTTGATGTGAAGTTTCTTAAAAACCTTAAGAAATTTAGTGAATTGTTGTTCTAGTTTTTGATTTTGAAACCTCTGAGGAAAAGGTACTGGTGGTCTAACTAGAGGCAATGTAGTGGGAACTTGTGTGGAATCAGAGGATGAGGAAGGCTATGAAATAGAAGAAAAAGAAGGTATAGATGAAGAAGTACCTACCTTTGTTTCCTTGGCGGCCCGATCTTTAGGTTCCTGCTCTTTCTGAGCTGCTTCTTTAGAACTTACGACTTCTTCAACTATGTGCCATTCAGGTTGGGACTTAACTTGTGGCTCCTCTAGCTCTCTGCCACTCCTAAGGGTGATAGATCTAACATGTTCCTTACCCTCCCTTTGCTTAACAGGATTAACTTCAGTATTACTAGAAATTGTTCCTTGAGGATGTTGACTAAGAGCACTAGCTATTTGTCCAACCTGAACTTCTAAGTTCTTAATTGAAGCAGCTTGATTTTGTAGGATAGTCGTGAACATCTCCTCTAATGTAGGCTTCTTCTCAGCTGCGGGTGCATGGTAGAGTTGGGGCTGCATAAGTGGTGGCGGTGATGGTGATGGATGATGTGGGTATGGGTGATGAGAAGGCGGATGAAATGGAAATTGCGGCCGTGGTGGTACCTGAACCAGTGGAGCTTGAAAACTAGGGGGTCCAGCAGATATGGAGTTAGAGGTTTGCCCTTGGTTTTGGCTCCAAGAGAAGTTAGGATGGTTCCTCCACCCTGAATTGTAGGTGTTTGAAAAAGGGTTGTTCTGTTGCGTTTGAGAAGGGGTAACATACTGAACCGATTCTAAGTTGAGCAGACACACATCTACAGAGTGGGTACCACTACACAGCTCGCAGAAAAGAAAATGACTTTGGACAAAATACACAGTGTTAGGACAATGGGAGGATTATGTTGGGTGCTGAGCGACTCTACCTTCTTCGTAAGATTAGCGATTTGAGAGGTCAAGGTAGACAGTGTGTCGAGCTCATAAATACCCGCCGACTTCTTTGAAAATTGCTTCTCCGAGGACCATAGATAGTTGTTAGCTGCCATCTTTTCTAACAACTCGTAAGCTTCCTCCTCTGTTTTACACATTAGTGCTCCACCGGCCGTAGCGTCAACAATAGTCCTATTTGGGCTTGTAAGTCCGTTATAGAAGGTTTGGACTTGCAACCACAAAGGTAGGCCATGGTGAGGGCACTTCCTAAGAAACTCCTTATATCGTTCCCATGCTTCGTAAAGAGATTCAGAGTCGTACTGGGCAAAGGAAGATATATTACTATGGAGTTGGGCAATTTTAGAGGGAGGGAAAAACTTATATAGAAATGGGCTAACTCGTCCCATGTAGAAATGGATCCTGGAGGCAGGGAGGTTAACCTGTGTCGTGCCATATCCCTAAGTGAGAAGGGGAATAATCTAAGCCTAAGCGCATCATCAGATAATCCATTATGTTTCAACGTGTTGCACAAGTCCAGGAATTGCTCAAGGTGAGCATGTGGGTCATCGTGTGGAAGCCTACTGAACTGTAAAGATGTCTGGATCATCTGGAGGATGGAAGGCTTAATTTAGAAATTATTAGCAGGGACAGCTGGTGGGCTAATGCCGGTATAATAATCTCCAATAGTCGGCATTGCATAATCTCCAACGGTCCTAATTTCCCTATTTTCTGCCATGATGCTTTGTAGCGGAGCTATAAATTTTCTAGAATCCTTTCGAATTTTTCTAAGAGTATGTTCAATTTCAGGATCTAGAGGAAAGCTATCTTAACTCCTGGCTCTGCGCATGCAAACACCTAAAAGTCCTTAAAATTTTTTTTAAGTTTTTTAATTTTTTATTTTTCTTTTAATTAATTATGAGAAAATTAACTAAACTAAACTAAGGATCTAAATATTTACAACCTAAATATTTACAAGCTAGAATTACACCTAAGCATAATTTCACCGATATTAATTACTGACTAATTAAAACTTCCCCGACAACGGCACCAAAAACTTGACACGTCCTGAAGGTAGAGTCCGCAAGTGCACGGGTCGTACAAGTAATAATGGGATTTGAGTCCTGAGTTATCATCCCACAGAGAAGTTGATCAGCCTAATTAACTACCGGTTAATCTTACCCTAAGTATATCCTAGCAAATTATGAATTTAAAGTGTTGAAAATAATAAAGGCTAAAAACTAAATAAAACCGAGTTAAAATTACTTACAAAGCTTTGAGTAATTAAAGGCAAGTACCTACAAAAGAAAATTAAAACAGTTAAAAAATCATTAATGCAATTAAAATAAAAAGCAAAAATGAAAATAAAACTAAACTAATGAAACAAGATTAAGTAAACTAGAATTAAACAAGCCTAAAATGACATATGCATGTAATTAAACTAAACTAATGAAAATTGCAAATTAAACTAACCTAAAAGTCTAATGAAAATAAAGACTAAATTAAAAATGCATGAAAAACATTTAATCTGAATTAATTCTAAATGCAAAACCTTAATTCCTATTGTAAAAAGAAAATTAACTATTAATGAAATTAAACTAAGCCATACACTAATAAACTAAGAAAATATAACTAATAAGCAAATTGATTCACTACTCTAATTCTAATTAAGTTAATAAATTAAAGTAAAAGCATTAACAACTAATAGAAATGCATGGTAATTTTAATTGAAACAAATCCATAATGCGAAACATGGCCTTAGCAAAATTTCCCAACCACCAAAGTGGTCCCGAATAGCTGCTGGTACTGTGCTTGTCTTCCTCATTATTTTGGTTTGTCCAGGCATGCTCTCGGGTGGCTGTCTCCAGGTGCTGCAGCTCACGTTTATGCCTGCTGTCTGCTGCTTCTGCTCCAGGCCACTGTTCTCGGCCTGTCCAGTCCTCTGCATTTTGTCTTCTGCCTCCTGTAATGTCCAGGTGCTAGAGGTTACAAACTGCAACCTGCTACAAATGCTGCTCCATGTTCGATTCTGGCCAGTCCTCTGTACCAGCACACACATCCTGCCACCTTCATGCATCAGCAGCCTTGCGTCGTTTGTTACAGTCATTTTGCAGAATACCTCCACTTCTCGATCCGTAACTCCAGCAGCAGGAATGAACTGCTTCAGTCCAGGTAATACCCGACTCTGCATGCACATCATCTGTCCCACTTGTTGCAATACCGCCTGCACTGTATCACCTTAGCTTATTGCGCCAAATTCTGTCTCAATTTCACTGCTAAGTGCTGGTCACTGCAGCAAGGCACGCACAAAGTAGCAGTTCCTACTCCAGTCTAAAATGCGCATAGCCTTTCACCTTCAAGCAGTGGTCACGTACTGGTATCTGCAACAGATCCTACAGGCAGCTGCGTTTATACAGCAGAACGGGGTGCACCTGGGTCTGCTTATCAGCAGGGCACAACGATGAACCAGGCCCTAGCTTATGCCATGCAGCTATCTTCAACACAGATGTAATTAAACCGTAAATACCGAAAATGCAAAATGATTAAATCAAGAGCTAAGGACAGAAATCGTATGAACAGTGGAAGAGGTTGTAAAACAGAGGAGAGCAGAGCTGTGATTTTCACGCTACTGTTGTTACCGAGCTCAGCAGCCCAGCCTCCTGCATCACCGAGAAAATCAAACAGCACAATAACAGAGCAAGAAAGAACAGAATATGTGATCCCTTGTACTGCAACCATGAGGCAGCTATTGTAAACTAACAATAACAAAAGTAGTAACCAGAAAAAGAACTATAAAAGATTGTAGCTGTTTGCCTATGATTCACTGTGTCAGGCTACCTCCTCGGCTCAGCAAATAATGCTTCACCGAGCCCACAACTTAATAGCCATATCCTGAAACAGCCCCACATTGCAGGTCAAGACTCTTAAAACCGTAAATCAAAATGGCAGAAAATGTAATGCTCAAAGAGGAATAAAAAAGCAAAAAAATCAAAGAAAATATGCAACCCGATAGCTTGAAGAGAAACAAAGGAAATAAAACTGATCAACGGGAGAGAACTTTGCATAAAAATAAATTGATAAAAACTTAATCATAAACTAGAAAGAGCTTGTAAAATCGAGAAGGAAAGCATAGTGGATGGAAGATAATGTGAAATACTAAAAATCCTTGAAACAATGAAACTTTTCATAAAATATAACAAATAAAGTTGGTCCTGAACAGTAGCTATGGAGAATGGAATAAATGGTGGCTAAAAAAAAAAACTAATCGGAAAGCATAAAAGGAACAATAAAAAAAAAACTAAAGCTACCCTAAATTACTCTACACTATTCCTACCCTAAACTACTTCTACTTACCCTACTCCTACTTTCTACTTCCTACTTTATTTTTCAATTGCCATCATGTTCTATTTATACACAAACATAGGGGTACAATGGTAAATTTTCATCCTAGATGAGTTGGCAGTGTTTGGCCACTTGTCTTCATTTGATTTGTTGCTGAGTAGATATTTTCACGCCATCAGTCTTTTTATTCAATTAGCTGTGCGATGTGGCCCGACGTGTGTCTACCAGAGGGTTGGCACGGTGTCCTTCGATTTTATCGTTTCGGAGCAAATAAAATACGGACACCTGACATCACGTGTGTCCAGTCGACTGATGACTCGGTCTGTAAATTGGAAGTGGTCAAGTCTCCTTTAGCCCGTTTTCAGCCTAATTTCGTCTGAAACGACTGAATTTCATATGGATTTAATTTACCTACACATTAAAGAATTTTAATTAAATAAAGGGGATTATTAATAAAATAATATGGGGATTAAATAAATAATTAGGAATTTAAGCACAAATAATTCTATATAAAAAAAAAAGAATTATCAATTTACTGTTCACAACAATGTCATTTTTATTTTTACAAGCTTTTCAAGTTAGTTTTTTCATTCTCTTGGTAGCCACCATGGTTCATTGAGCTCTCGATTTTGTTAACTTCATTTCTTATAGTTTTCAGTTTTATTACATAGCTTTATTTCCTAGTTGTTAGTCTCGGGTTGACATCTTTCTCCTTTCTATTTTCCTTGTTAATGCTATTGGGATGATTGGATGTCTGAGCTGGCAAAGAACCGTAATGCAAACTTGAACCAGCAGATGGGTGCAGGGAATGGAGCAGAGGATGTGTAAGATTAGACTGAGCAAGGCCTGATCGGGCATGATGCAGTATTGGACAGGGAGCAATTTTTACCTCTGTTCTGCTCTATTTTAAGAGCTTCTCTCGGTGATTGCAGAAGCTGATAGCAAGAAACTCGGTGCTTCCATGCTCTTGGTTACTCTCGGTTGTAAGAAGTTGATGGACACAGAAGGTTTCAGCTTAAGCAGGAGCTGGCATGAAGGTGTGGCAATACAGAGCAGACCGAGAACCTTACCTGGAGCCTGGAACAGCAGCAAGGCAGGAGCATAAGCTAGCAGTTGGAGCAGAATGGGGGACTTTTGTTGCTGGAGTTTGAAGCAAATGCAGGGGCAAAAGTCGTGACCTGAAGAAGGAGCATGTCTGGCCAGAAAACGCAGCTTGAAGCAGGTGGTAACGTGATGTGTTGTTACAGGTACGGATGTTGTACACGGAACTGAGAATGGGAGTTAGTCACGCCTGGCAGATGTAGAAAATGCATCTTGAAGTAGGTGGAAACGTGCAGGCTCTATGCGGTAGCTAGACACCCGAGAGGCATGGAACAGAAAGCCAAAACTGAGAGCAACCAACCCGAGGCATACCTGGAAATGAAAATGAAAAATGAAGCATGAACAGTGAATGGAGGGACTTTTTGGTGGATTTAAATTTGTTAAGGCTTTTTTGGCTAATGCATTGTAGCAATTAATCCATTTTCATGCATTTGTTAGTTGTTAGTTAGTTAGTAGGTCAGTTTTAATATTTTTGCATGTTAATTTAATTTGTAGTGTTAATTTTTAGTTAGTAGTTAATTTTATATTAAATGTTTTAGGATTTTATTTTAGTTTAGATGCATTTAGAGTTAATTTAGATTTAATGTGTTTCATGCATTTTTAATTTAGTCTTTATTTTCATTAAGTTTTAGTTTAGTTTAAATTGCATTTTGATTAAGTAGTTTAAATTGCATTTTAGGTTAGTTTAATTGTAGTTTAATTTTACTGCTTTTTTTTCATAATTGCATTTTATTTTAATTGCGTTAATTAGTTTTATCTTTTTTAATTTCTTTTGTAGGTTTTTTTGATTTTAATTGCATGGAGAACTGTAAGTAATTTTGCTCGGTTTTAATTTCTTTATTTTATAGCTTTTATTATTTTATTGCTTTCAGTATTTTAATTTTAGCCATGTAGATCACTCCTTTTAATTCCATAATTTGCTAGGTTATACTTAAGGTAAGATTAACCGGTAGTTAATTAGGCTAGTCAACTTCTCTGTGGGACGATAACTCGGGACTCAAATCCCATTATTACTTGTACGACTCGTGCACTTGCTGACATTACCTTTAGGACATGTCAAGTTTTTGGCGCCGTTGCCGGGGAAGTCTTAATTAGCCATTAGTTAATATCGGTGAAATTATGCTTAGGTATAATTCTAGCTTGTAAATAGTTAAGTTGTAAATATTTAGAAGTTCAATCTAGATTAGTTAATTAAAAAAATAAAAAAAATAAAAATTTTTAAAAAAAAATTTCTAAGGACTTTTTGATGATTACATGCGTAGAGCCAGAAGTTTTGATTGCTTTCCTCTAGATCCTGAAAATGAATGCACTCTTAGAAAAATTTGAAAGGATTCTAGGAAATTAATACCTCCGTTGCAATTCACCATGGCAGAAAATAGGGAAGCTAGGACTGTTGGAGATTATGCAATGCCGACAATTGGAGGATATTATTCTGGCATTAGGCCACCAGTTGTCCCTGCAAACAACTTCGAAATTAAGCCCGCAATCCTCCAGATGATCCAGACCTCTTTACAGTTCAGTGGGCTTCCGCACGATGACCCACATGCTCACCTTGGGTAATTCCTGGACTTGTGCAACACGTTCAAACATAATGGATTATCTGATGATGCGATTAGGGTTAGACTATTCCCCTTCTCACTTAGGGATAGGGCGAGACACTGGTTAATCTCCTTGCCTCCAGGATCCATTTCTACATGGGACGAGTTAGCCCATCAATTTCTATCTAAGTTTTTCCCTCCCTCTAAAATGGCCCAACTCCGTAGTAATATATCTTCCTTTTGCCCAGTACGACTCTGAATCTCTTTACGAAGCATGGGAAAGATATAAGGAGGTTCTTAGGAAGTGCCCTCACCATGGCTTACCATTATGGCTGCAAGTTCAGACCTTCTACAACGGACTTACAAGCCAAAATAGGACCATTGTTGACGCTGCTGCGGGTGGAGCACTAATGTGTAAAACAGATGAGGAAGCTTATGAGCTCTTAGACAAGATGGCGGCTAACAACTATCTATGGTCCTCGGAGAGGCAATTGCCAAAGAAGCCGGCGGGTATTTATGAGCTCGACATACTGTCTACCTTGACCTCTCAAATCGCTAATCTTACGAAGAAGGTAGAGTCGCTCAGTACCCAGCATAATCTTTCTACCAGTTCTAATTTGATTTATTCTGTCTAAAGTCCTTTCCCTTCATGCGATCTGTGTAGTGGTACACACTCTGTGGATAAGTGTCCACTTAACCTAGAATCGGTTTAATATGTTGCTCCACTTCAGAAGCAACAGAATAACCCCTTGTCAAAAACCTACAACCCAGGGTGGAGGAACCATCCTAACTTCTCCTGGAGCCAAAACCAAGGGCAAACTTCTAGCTCTAGACTTGTAGAACCCCCTAGTTTTCAAGCTCCACCGGTTCATGTACCACCACAGTCAAATTATCCATATCATCCACCTCATCAACCATCCCTACCTCAATTTCAACATCATCTACCTCACTTCCATCAACCACCACCACCACCACCATAACCTACGTAGCCACAACTTTATCATGCACCAGCAGCTGAGAAGAAGCCCTCGCTTGAGGAAATATTCATGACTATCCTACAAAATCAAGCTGCCTCATTTAAGAACTTAGAAGTTCAAGTTGGACAAATAGCTAGTGCTCTTAGCCAGCGTCCACAAGGGACCCTCCCCAATAATATTGAAGTTAATCCTGTTAGGCAAAGGGAGGATAAGGAACATGTCAAATCCATCATCCTTAGGAGCGGCAAAGAGCTAGAGGAGACACGAGTTAAGTCTAATCCTGTTGAACCCATAGTTGAAAAACCCATAAGTTCTAACGAAACAGCTCAAAAGGAGCAGGAACATCAAGATCAGGCTGCAAAGGAAACAAAGCTAGGCGCTTCTTCATCTTTACCTTCTTCTTCTTCACCGCCTTCCTCGTCCTCTGATTCTACACAGGTTCCCACTACATTGCCTCCAGTTAGACCACCAATACCTTTTCCTCAGAGGTTTCAAAATAAAAAAATAGAACAACAATTTGCTAAATTTGTTGAGGTTTTTAAGAAGCTTCACATCAACATTCCTTTTGCAGATGCTTTAGAGAAAATGCCAAGTTATGTGAAGTTTTTAAAGGATATCCTCTCGAGGAAGAGAGACTAGAAGATTATGAGACGGTGGCCTTAACTGAGGAATGTAGTGCCATTATTCAAAGAAAATTACCCCCCAAGCTCAAGGATCTTGGGAATTTTACCATACCCTGCACTATTGGAAATTTATTCTTTGGTAGAGCCCTGTGCGATTTAGGAGCTAGTATAAATTTGATGGCTTTGTCTATCTATCAGAAGTTAGGAATAGGGGATGCCAAGTCCACCACAGTGACCCTGCAGTTGGCTGATCGATCAATTAAATATCCAAAGGGGGTCATTGAGGATGTGTTAGTAAAGGTGGACAAATTTGTTTTCCCTGTGAATTTTATAGTGTTAGACATGGAAAAAGACAGGGAAGTCCCCATTATACTAGGCAGACCTTTCCTAGCGACGGGTAGAACTTTAATTGATGTACAAAAGGGGGAGTTAACTATGAGAGTCCTAGATCAGGAAGTGAAGTTTAATGTTTTCAAACCTTTAAAGTTCCCTGATGACTCTCAAATTTGTTTTAGGATGAAGGATATAAGGCTTAAGCATAAGAAATCTAAAAGAAATAAGGAAGTAAATAGAGCTCAGGAGGATTTAACTGTTAACATTTTGTCACTATTCTGGATGATCCTCCTACTCTTCGCCCTGCTGCGGAGTGTTGTTTTCTTCAGCTGCATTTGAAGTGGCTGTGTTTTTATTTTCACTTTGTATATAGTTCGTTTTTCTCTTTCTTTTCTGTTGTATCTTTCTTTGTTTGTGTTGCAGGTTTCTTTTCTAGTTTTACGCTTTCAATCAAAGCTTCAGTTGTTCATCATCATCAGAAAGGGGAGTACTTTGTTCCTGAACTTCAATTCTTATATTATCTGCACACTGAGGACATTGTGCACTTTAAGTTTGGTGAAGGGGATATCACTTAAGCAATTTTGTGAAAAATTGGAAAAAATTTCAAAATTTTTTCAAAAATCTGAGAAAGAATTTTTAAAGTTTTTTCGATAATATGAGCTTAAATTGTTTGATTTTGGGATGATCTAGTGCTTAGCACGTAGTTTTCCCATATTCCGATGATACGACCCCATGATTAAGTCTGATTTTGATTGACTAAGAAGCATGATTATAGGAATAGCATGAAGTTGAATTCTTGAATTTGTCTTGATTCTGATTGCGATTACCTCATCTTATGCACATGTCATGTCATGAATCGGTATATTTATTTAGAGAAAGCTTATGTGTACATAGGATTGCATTTGTTCAGTTGATTTTATGCATCATATTCTAGAATTTGTTTGATCTAATCTTGAGGCGAAATATTAGATCACACTTGATTAGGGAGATGATTTAGGCCATCTTTGGATCGTTTGACCCTTTCTAGCCTTCCTTGTACATATTCTAACCCTAGTCACCCATCTGGGCCAAATAAGTTTTTCTCTGTAAATATATCTGCGTTATTTTCCTTAGCTTAAATACTTTGTTCCTATCCCTTACCCCAAAAGCATGAAAAGTCATTGGGATATATTGTGAGCTATATGGGTATTAAGTGATAGTGAAAGAATATGTATAAAAAAAATACAAAAATAGAATAAAAAGTTTAGTGAAATAAATAAGTTTGGGGGAAATGATTTGAGCTCTTACATTATAGATCCTAGAAGTAATGCATGTTAAGGGGTAATTAAACCTAAATCGACTTTATCATACCTTAGCCCTAGCCTTACATTACAAGCTTAATGAAGTCCTATTAATCTTTGGTTAAGTGTGACTACATTAGTGGAGAGAGAAGTGAAAAAGAAACTTATAGGAATGATCACATGTCATTGACTTTGTATTCACTGTGTTGCATAATCTGATCTGGATAATGTACTGTGAAGTGACTTAGACATTTTTCACACACTCACGAGGAGTCCAATTTGGGTTAGGATTTATGATTGAATAATTCTAAGTGCTGGACTTCTAATTGTGAGTCTTTGATTTCATAGTCTGTTCTTTTTCTTTGAGGATGATATTGGGAAAATTATTGTGTTTTGTAATTGTCATTCCTATAATCATTTTGTTTTGCTTGAGGACAAGCAAAAGCTCAAGTTTGGGGATGTGATAATTCTATATTTTTAGAATTATTTGTGCTTAATTTCCAAATTAATTATTTAAATCCCAAATTTATTTTGTTAATTATCCCATTTATTTAATTAAAATTCTCATGTTTGCAGATAAATTAAATCCAGATGAATTTTGAATATTTCAGTAGAAAATGGACCGAAATTGGGTTAAAATCGAGATTAAGCCATGCGGACAACACGAGTCATGCCACCTAACACATCCAATTGGACAAGAAGACCGATGACATGGAAATATCTTTTCAAGGAGCCAATGGTGTGAAGATAACTGGCTAAAAAAATGCCAACTCCTCAAGGATGTGGCAATTACAAGTTTACCCCTAGTGTGTTTATAAATAGGAAATGATGACAATTGAAAAACTATGTAAGGTAGGAGTAGGAGTAGTGTAGAAGTTAGGAGTAGTGTTAGAATAGTTTTAATTTTTTGTTTTCAAGTTTCTCTTTCCCATTTTAGCTACCATTTACTGTTCATAACAATGTCATTTTTATTTTTACAAGCTTTTCAAATTAGTTTTTTCATTCTCTTGGTAGCAACCAAGCTCTCGATTTTGTTAACTTCATTTCTTGTACTTTTCAGTTTTATTACATAGCTTTATTTCCTAGTTGTTAGTCTCGGGTTGGCATCTTTCTCCTTTCTATTTTCCTTGTTCATGCTACTGGGATGATCGGATGTGTGAGCTGGCACAGAACTGTAATGCAAACTTGAACCAGCAGATGGGTGCAGGGAATGGAGTCGAGGATGTGTAAGATTGGACTGAGCAAGGGCTGATCGGGCACGATGCAGCAGTGGACAGGGAGCAATTTTTGCCTCTGTTCTGCTCTGTTTTAAGAGCTTCTCTCAGTGATTGCAGAAGCTGATAGCAAGAAACTCGATGCTTTCATGCTCTCGGTTACTCTCGGTTACAAGAAGTTGATGGACACGGAAGGTTTCAGCTTAAGCAGGAGCTGGCATGAAGGTGTGGTAATACAGAGCAGACCAAGAACCTTACCTGGAGCCTGGAACAGCAGCAAGGCAGGAGCATAAGCTAGCAGCTGGAGCAGAATGGGGGACTTTTGTTGTTGGAGTTGGAAGCAAATGCAGGGGCAGAAGTTATGACCTGAAGAAGGGGCAGGTCTGGCCAGAAAACGCAGCTTGAAGCAGGTGGTAACGTGATGTGTTGTTACAGGTAAGGATGTTGTACACAGAATCGAGAATGGGAGTTAGTCACGCCTAGCAGATGCAGAAAACGCAGCTTGAAGTAGGTGAAAACGTGCAGGCTGTATGTGGTAGCTGGACAAAGAACAACCCGAGAGGCATGGAGCAGAAAGCCAGAACCGAGAGCAACCAACCCGAGGCTTACCTGGAAATGAAAAATGAAGCATGAACAGTGAATGTAGGGACTTTTTGGTTGATTTAAATTTGTTAAGGCTTGTTTGGCTAATGCATTGTAGCAATTAATCCATTTTCATGCATTTTTGGTTGTTAGTTAGTTAGTAGGTTAGTTTTAATATTTTTGCATATTAATTTAATTTGTAGTTTTAATTTTTAGTTAGTAGTTAATTTATATTAAATGTTTTAGGATTTTCTTTTAGTTTAGATGCATTTAGAGTTAATTTAGATTAAATGTGTTTCATGCATTTTTAATTTAGTCTTTATTTTCATTAAGTTTTAGTTTAGTTTAAATTGCATTTTGATTAAGTAGTTTAAAATTGCATTTTAGGTTAGTTTAATTGTAGTTTAATTTTATTGCTTTATTTTCATAATTGCATTTTATTTTAACTGCGTTAATTAGTTTTAACTGTTTTAATTTCTTTTGTAGGTTTTTTTGATTTAATTGCGTGGAGCACTGTAAGTAATTTTGCTCGGTTTTAATTTCTTTATTTTATAGCTTTTATTATTTTATTGCTTTCAGTATTTTAATTTTAGCCAAGTGGATCACTCCCTTTAATTCCATAATTTGCTAGGATATACTTAGGGTAAGATTAACCGGTAGTTAATTAGGCTAGTCAACTTCTCTGTGGGACAATAACTCGGGACTCCAATCCCATTATTACTTGTATGACCCATGCACTTGCGGACATTACCTTTAGGGCGTGTCAAGATCGATTTGTCGAAGAGCATGAGATCGATCTCAGCCAGGCAGAATGTTTCACAGATCGATCTGGCAGAAAAATGAGATCGATCTGCTTCTGGCCGAGGCATAAGGAGATCGGTCTGGTTAAGGATAAATCAATCTATTCTTCATAGGGGATCGATCTGGCTTAGACTGAGGATCGATCTCCTCTTTACAAAATACTCTGGTTAAGCAGTTTGGACACAATGAGATCGATTTGCTTGCTTCTAAGATCGATCTCTCCTTGCTCAGCAGCCATGCTTAGCCAATTTTATCCTAATTTCTCAAAGCTAACTTCATATTAATTTACTCTACCACTGATTTTGCATTCAATACACACTTATCACTTCAAAAGGTCCATTTCTTATAATTCATAATTAATGAAACTTGCGTGTACATCACAAATTCACATAACAAGTGTGTACAACGAATATACGGACCTTACATCACTTATGATTTATATTACATAAACGAATGTATACTTAGGAAATCATAATGGTTACATATGAAAATACGGGTTTTATATTCCTCCCCTTCTTTAAGAAATTTGTTCCTCCGAATTAGAACCAAGTTACTCCTCAAAAAGTCAGAGGTACTTTTCCCGTATAGAGTTCTCCAACTCCCAAGCAGCTTCCTCCGAAGTATGGTGCTGCCAGAGAACTTTAATAAGCAGAATTATCTTATTCCGTCGAACCTTTTCCTTCCTATTTAGTATTAGGATTGGTTTCTCTACATATGACAAATCATTCTTAAGCTCCAATTGCTCATACCGAATCACATGGGTCGGATCTGGATGGTACTCTGAAGCATTGATACATGGATGACATTATGTATGCCTGCTAGCTCTAGTGGTAATGCTAGCCTGTAGGCCTTATCTCCCACACGCTCCAGTATCTCAAACAGTCTGATATACCAAGGGCTCAACTTACCCTTCTTACAAAACCTCATAATCCCTTTCGAGGGAGAGACTTTCAAAAATACTGAGTCACCCACGGTGAACTCTAGTGGCCTTCGTCTCATGTCAGCGTAGCTTTTCTGTCTGCTCTGAGCTGTTCTCAATCTCTCACATATCAATTGAACAACCTCAGAGGCATGCTATACCAAATTAAGAGCAAAAATTTTCCTTTCACCTACTTCTTCCCAACCAATTGGAGAACGAAACCCTCTACCATACAAGGCCTTATATGGTGCCATTCCGATACTCGAGTGATAACTATTGTTGTATAAAAATTCTGCTAATGATAGGTGATCATCCCAAGAGCCTTTAAAATCCATAACACTCGCTCTCAACATGTCCTCTAACGTCTGGATGGTTCTCCCTGACTGACCATCGGTCTAAGGATGGAAAGCAGTACTGAAACTTAATCAGGTTCTCATAGCTTCCTGAAATTGTTCCTAAAAACAAGAAGTCAAGCGAGAATCCCTATCAGATACGACGCTCACTCGAACACTATGTAGCCTCACTATCTCCCATATATACAACTCTGCCAAACTACTCAAAGTATTCATAGATTTCATCGCCATAAAATGGGTAAATTTCGTCAGTCTGTCAACCACTACCCAGATAGCATCATGGTTTCCCTTAGTCCTCGGTAATCCCATGATGAAATCCATAATGACATGCTCCCAATTTCCAAGTTGGCACTGGTAGAGGTTGTAATAACTCTGCAGGCTTCTGATGCTCTACCTTCACTTGCTAACATATTAGACATCTTGACACAAATTTTGCGATATCTCTTTTCATCCCTGACCACCAATACACTTTTCAGAGGTTTTGGTACATCTTGTTACTCCCCGGATACAATGTATATCTCGAAGAATGAGCTTCTATCAAAATCAATTTCTTTAACTCTGAGTCATTGGGAACGCAAATCCTGCCCCTAAACCTCAGTAGGCCATAATCACTCACTAAGAAATCGGCCACATCACCCCTCTGAATCTGACTGGCATGATCCTCACACAGTAGATCGCCAAGCTGAGCCTGGCCTATCCAGTCAATCAAATCCAGTTCCACTCGCAGGCTAGCTATCACACAGTCTCGGTCAACATCAAGAGGGTCTATATCCAACCTGAGGTGAATAAACTGCTTGAGCAGCTCATATTCCCTGACCATCATGTGCGATACCATTTCGAGGCTCTTTCTTCTCAAGGCATCCGCCACAACATTAGCCTTCCCTGGATGGTACAACATCTTGCACTCATAATCTTTTAGAAGCTCTATCCATTGTCTCTGCCTCATATTTAACTCTTTTTTTGTGAAAATAGATATCTGAGGCTTTTATGATCTATATACACCTGAAATTTCTCACCGTACAAGTAGTGGCGTCATATTTTTAATGCAAATACCACGGTTGCCAACTCTAAATCATGGGTCGAGTAGTTCCTCTTATGGTCCTTAAGTTATCTGGATCCATAGGCTACTACCTTCTCGTCCCGCATCAACACACAGCCTAATCCTTGTCCCGAGGCATCTGTATACACTGTATAACCTCCTGAGCTGGTGGGTATGGTGAGAATAGGTGCAGTGGTCAGTTTGTGCTTTAACTCGCAGAATCTACTCTCACACTTATCATCCCACTCGAATACCACATTCGTTCGGGTGAGACATGTCAATGGAGTAGCCAGCTTAGAGAATCCCTCGATAAATCATCGGTACTAACCTGCTAAACCCAGGAAACTACGTATCTATGTAACCATCTTAGGTTTTTCCTACTGTATCACAGCCTCTATCTTAGACAGATCCTCTGATACACCATCTCTCGAGACTACATGACTCAAAAATGATATCTCACTCAGCTAGAAATCACACTTGTTGAGTTTAGCATACAACTCCTGATCTCAGAGGGTCTATAACACTGTTCTCAAATACTGCTCATGCTCTTCCATAGACTTCGAGTACACTAATATGTCATCTATGAAGATAATCACGAAGTAGTCTAGGTATGGCTTGAATACATCATTCATTAAAGCCATAAACATTGCAGGAGCATTCGTCAACCCAAATGGCATAGCCAAAAACTCGTAATTGCCATAACGGGTTCGAAATGCTGCCTTGGGTACATCTCCACTCCGAATTCTCAATTGATGATACCCAAACCTCAGATCAATCTTCGAAAAGACTTGTGCTCTCTGTAATCGATCCAATAGATCGTCTATCCATGGAAGGGGATACTTATTCTTGATGGTAGCTTTGATCAACAACCGATAATCTATACACAGTCTGAGACTCCCATCTTTCTTTTTTACAAACAGAACCGGTGCTCCCCAAGGTGATACACTCGGTCTGATGAACCCCTTGTCCAAGAACTCTTACAATTGCTTCTTTAGCTCCTCCAATTCAACTGGAGCCATTCTATATAGTGGCTTGCATATTGGTTCAGTTCCAGGCACCAAATCAATAAAGAATTCCATTTCTCTGTCTGGTGGCAACCCAGGTAATTCTTCCAAAAAGACATCGAGAAATTATCTAACCACTGGGATGTCAATCATATCCAGGTACACCATATCCAAGTCAACCACATAGGCGATGAAACCTTCAACACATTATCATTACATTGGTTAGCAACATCATCTATCCTTAAAAATAATCTACTATTTCTTTCATTATTTTGCAAATCTTACAATGTACTTTTCAGGGGTGGAAAACATTATTGTTGTTGTTGCTCGATTACAACAATGTTGAATTGCAGACGTCTTCACCTCGATCTTCGCGTCACGTGTTCTAAAATGGATCTGCAAAAGAGAGAAAGAGCAGAGGGACGCAGGGGTTTTTCCCTGCGTTGGCACTCCGATACTTAAGTCAGCCAAAGAATTGAGCAGAGTTTTAGGGAAATTTAGAATTAGGTTAACGAATCATACCTGACCCCTATTTATAGGGATTTACTCTGTCACTAATTACATTTTTGCCCTTTTTATCTTACTCAGGGTTTGTATCATTTCTTACATGTTTTATTCGTACGCCACGTGGCATTCTTTTATTATTCTTTTATCATGCACAACAATTACTCCCCACTCTTCCGCTAGGTATAACCTTGCGGAAGAGTACATATGTTCTCCTTGTAGCCTTAGATGAAGTCCTTACATTGTATTCTGAAGTCAAATTCTCTGGCTGTATAATTCTCAAGCTCTTGTTTGAGTGCGTGGCTTACCTCGCGCATTTTTCACTTCTAGCCCTTTGTTTGAGTGCATGGCTTTCCTCACGCATTTTTCGCTTCAAGCCCTTTGTTTGGGTGCATGGCTTTCCTCACGCATTTTTTGCTTCAAGCTCTCGCACATTTTCTTCATGGCTTACATCGCGCATTTTTCGCTTCAAGCCTTTTGTTGTGTGCTTAACTTACATCGCGCACTTTTCGCTTCAAGCTCTCGCACATTGTCTTCGTGGCTTATCTCGCGTATTTTTCGCTTTAAGCCCTTTGGTTCTGTGCTTAGCTTACATCACGCACTTTTCGCTTCAAGCCCTTGGTTGAGTGCTTAGCTTACCTCGCGCATTTTTTGGCTTCAAGCTCTCACACATTTTCTTTATGGCTTACATCGCGCCCTTTTCGCTTCAAGCCCTTTGTTGTGTGCTTAGCTTACGTCGCGCACTTTTCGCTTCAAGCTTTCACACATTGTCTTCGTGGCTTACCTCGCGCATTTTTTGCTTCAAGCCCTTTGATTGTGTGCTTAGCTTACATCGCGCACTTTTCGCTTCAAGCTCTTGCACATTGTCTTCGTGGCTTACCTCGCGCATTTTTCACTTCAAGCCCTTAGTTGTGTGCTTAGCTTACATCACGCACTTTTCGCTTCAAGCTCTTGCACATTGTCTTTGTGGCTTACCTCGCGCATTTTTCGCTTCAAGCCCTTAGTTGTGTGCTTAGCTTACATCGCGCACTTTTCGCTTCAAGCTCTCGCACATTTTCTTTATGGCTTACATCGCGCATTTTTCGCTTCAAGCCCTTTGTTGTGTGCTTAGTTTATGTCGCGCACTTTTCGCTTCAAGCTTTCGCACATTGTCTACGTGGCTTACCTCTCGCATTTTTCACTTCAAGCCCTTTGATTGTGTGCTTAGCTTACATCGCGCACTTTTCGCTTCAAGCTCTTGCACATTATCTTCGTGGCTTACCTCGCGCATTTTTCGCTTCAAGCCCTTGGTTGTTTGCTTAGCTTACATCGTGCACTTTTCACTTCAAGCTCTCGCACATTTTCTTTATGGCTTACATCACGCATTTTTCGCTTTAAGCCCTTTGTTGTGGCTTAGCTTACGTCGCGCACTTTTCGCTTCAAGCTTTCCGTACATTGTCTTTGTGGCTTACCTCGCCCATTTTTTGCTTTAAGCCCTTTGATTGTGTGCTTAGCTTACATCGCGCACTTTTCGCTTCAAGCTCTTGCACATTGTCTTCGTGGCTTACCTCGCGCATTTTTCGCTTCAAGCCCTTGGTTGTGTGCTTAGCTTACATCGCGCACTTTTCGCTTCAAGCTCTCGCACATTTTCTTTATGGCTTACATCGCGCATTTTTCACTTCAAGCCCTTTGTCTTGAGTGCGTGGCTTACCTCGCGCATTTTTCGCTTCAAGCCCTTTGTTTGGGTGCATAGCTTACATCGCGCACTTTTCGCTTCAAGCCCCTGCACATGTATAGCTGGTGCGATCAGTCATTTATTAATTATGTGCGAATCTCAACAGCTAATAAAATATCAATATGGCATAAATAATAGTTCAACAAATTAAATTTCAACCCATAGTTGAATTAACAAAATATAATATTAAATGTCATAAAGTCTCGCTGCCAGTGTAGTTGCAAGTGGTTGATATTTCGCGTTTTTGCTATCCTCTTGCCTTGTGACCTTTCCATCTTCTTTCAAGGCATTGGTGATGGCTTAGGTAGCCCGATGATGGTAAGGGTTTCTTTTCTTTGAACTCCCTTATATGTAGTTCAGCGTCGGTATCGTTTTCATCACTTCTTCTGGAATGATATATTTATCTGCTCTAGAGAACAAGTCTGAGATCGTAGTCGGCTGATCTAAAGATAGCGACTCTTGTAACTTTTCAGACCTTGTCCCTTGTAGCATAGCTGTCATAGCTACTCCAACTTGTAGATCATGTACTTTAAGAGTAGCATTACGGAATCGATCCACATAGCTTTTGAGTGATTCCTTGCTCTCCTGCCTTAAAGTAAGCAGATAGGTGGCCTCCTTCCTTTTTCGGCTTTTTATCACAAAGGCCTTCAGGAATTCGCTTCTTAATTGATTGAAAGACGAAATAGACCCCTCCGACAAACTGTTAAACCATTTTAGTGCATGGTCAGTTAAAGTTGAGGGGAATGCTCTACTTATGATCTCATCCTCCCATCCATGTAATAGCATCAATGACTCATAATTTTGAATGTGATCATAAGGGTCAGTTTTTCCCGTATACGTCGTCATCTGCGGCATTTTGAATTTTAGGGGCAGCGATTTTCCCATGATCGTTGTACTGAATGGGATTCTCCTTCTCTGGTTTTCTTCAGTTGGAACCAACATTTTCTCTTCTAAGATTCGTTCCACCATTCTTTTCATATCTGTGGTAACTTGTGCCTTGGACACAGGTTTGTTTTGCACTTTCTTAGCATTGTATGCATCAGCTTGGCCGCAGTCCATAGCTTCTTTCCCGTTACCCTAAGTTCGATTTTGACGAATCTGAGATTGAAAGTTTGCCATTCCATTTTCAAGGTTTCGTTTTGGATCTATTTCCAAGTCTGTCTCAGCATGAGACCTGTCATTACCACATCTTTGATTCCATTGTTTGGTGGGCCATTTGTGTTCTGGGGCCAAGGATCTTTCGCACCCAAATATCCAGAATCTACTTGAGCCGGGCCCTTAAGGTTTCTAGTACTTTGGCATCTCTGACCACCAATAATCTCTCGTGTTGAATTCCTTGTACCATGATGCCGCGATTTTTTGACACCCTGATGTCTCCAGTTCATTGGAGTCTCGGGCATAGGGTCTTTCGTAGCTTGGCGCCGTAGGCCTCCCGAGGCCTCATGCATAGGGTCTCCCATACCCTGATGCCTTATGTCTTCCTCAGTCTCACACATAGGGTCTCTGCAGCCATGTTGCGAGGATTTCACGCACCTCTACAGTGAGGGTCTCGCGCGGAAGGGTCTCGTGTGAGCTGGCATCCCCGCTCTATGAGTACGCCATGTGGCGCGCGAAGAACTCGCCACGTGGCGTACAAAGCAAACGGGGGGTCTTGCGCGGCCATGCCGTGAGAGTTTCGTGCACCCCTACCGTGAGGGTCTCGCGCTCCCCTGCCATGAGAGTCCACCGTGGGCATGCCGTGAGGGTTCAATACAGGCATGCCACGAGAGTCAGGTGCAGGCATGCCGTAAGGGTCCAATGCAGGTATGCCGTGAGGGTCTTGCGGCATGTTACCGTGAGGATCTTGCGGCAGGATGCCGTGAGGGTTTTGTGTCCTCATGCCGTGAGGGTCTTGCGGCAAGATGCCGTAAGGGTCTTGCGTCCTCATGCCGTGAGGGTCTTGCGGCAAGTTGTCGTGAGGCTCTTGCGGCAGGATGCCATGAGGGTTTTACGTCCTCATGCCGTGAGGGTCTTGCGTCCTCATGCCGTGAGGGTCTTACGGCAGGATGCCATGAGGGTCTTGCGTCCTCATGCCGTGAGGGTCTTGCAGCAAGTTGCCGTGAGGCTCCCCTGCGAACATGCGAAGAGGGTCTTGCGTGACCATGCCGTCAGAGTCTTGCGCAGCTCGGCCTTCTCCCACCAAGTTTTGGATGGCCAGTGGCAGATTCACTTGCAGGAAAACACCATTGAACAGATCAACCATTGTCCGCAAAGCTTAAACAGTCTCTTCTCTTTGCTTCCGCATGGCTTCAAATTCGGCAATGGGAATTGTCATCATATTCGACCCTCTCTCGATCTGAACTCCCTCACCTAAGTCCGCCATTGGGGAGCTCGCCATGTCCTCACTTTCTTCACTTCTTATTGTTGTTGAACGTGTCTGTACCATCATTGTCAAAAGCTTTTCTTCTGTTTCCCACAGTCGACGCTAATTGTTATTGCTCGATTACAACAATGTTGAATTGCAGACGTCTTCACCTCGATCTCCATGTCACGTGTTCTAGAACGCCTCTACAAAAGAGAGAAAGATCAGAGGGACGCAGGGGTTTTTCCCTGCGTTGGCACTCCGATACTTAAGTCAGCCAGAGAATTGAGCAGAGTTTCAATAGGAAAATTCAGAATTAGGTTAACGAATCATACCTGACCCCTATTTATAGGGATTTACTCTGTCACTAATTATATTTTTGCCCTTTTTATCTTACTCAGGGTTTGTATCATTTCTAACATGTTTTATTCGTGCGCCACGTGGCATTCTTTTATTATTCTTTTATCATGCACAACAATTGTCTTAACATAATAGTCTAAAACAACATGGTTTGCAGCCAACCAATCCATTCCTAGTATTACATTGAAATCCTTCATAGCTAATAGAATGAGATCGGCCGACATGTCCTTTTCCCCTACTTTCAACTTACAACTCTTACATATATACTCTGTCATTACATTATCTCTCACTGGAGTGCTTATAAGTAAAACTCTACCTAAGGGTACAGGTTTCACATGTTCACATAGTTTATATGTAAATGAAGGTGATATGAATGAATGCGTGGCACCAGGATCAATCAATGTTAATGCTTCAAAATCAAAGACAAGGATGGTACCTTTTATCTCATCTGAGGAAGATTCTGTAAATGCCTGGTCCAATGCAAACACTCGCCCTCTACCAACAACTTGCTTCCCTTTCTCTTCAGCTCTGGCCTTCCTCTTAGGTGTAGATGTCTCAACCGTAGCCTTCTCTGGCTATTTACCCTTTTGTGGGGCTGTATCAATCAACTCTGGACATTCACGAGCTATGTGCCCTAGTTTACCACACCTATAACATGATCTCATTGATAATGGGCATGGTCTACCCCCATGATATCTACCACATGACCTGCACTGCTCTGTGGTAGGTTGAGGTCCACCAACAACTATGCCCCTCGAAGTTGGATGAACCGGAGGCTTCGCAGGCCTCTCTCATATCTCCTCAATCTTAGGCCCCTTACCAAATAACCTTCGACCCTTTCGGAACCCTCTGTCATCAACTGACCTCTTTCGATCTCTATCTCTGCCTTTACCACTCCTGCTCAATTTTGCGGCATGCAACTCATAATCTTGCTCACATAGCTGAGATCTGCGTACTACCCCATCATAGGTGGTAATGTCCAATGGAGCTAGTCGAGCTCTAATATAAGGTATAAGTCCTTCAAGAAATTTTTGAACCTTTCTGTCCTCAAGGCTCATAGTGATTATATCATATCTACCTAGGGACGTAAATCCAGGCTCATACACATCCACTGTCTGGTTCCCCTGAGTCAATGCCATAAATTCGATCTACATCTTTCTTTAAGCAATAGAGGGAATGTATTGCCTCCGGAAGACATCTAAGAATATATCCCATATAACAACCGGGTGTCGTGCACTCAACATCGGCTGTGTGGCCATCCACCAATGCTCGACCTCATCCTCTACTACGAAAGTCACAAAGGTGACCTTCTCAATGTCGGAGCAATGGATGAATCGGTAGAGCTTCTCCATACTGCGTATCTAATGCTTAGCTGACATTGGGTTCTTCACCCCATTAAATGAAAGTGGTCCAAACTTTCAGAACACTCTTAATCTAACCAGATCACAATCATACTCTCCCTCACCACCAACCTGTTGTGTAGCTACAAGATCTTGAACTGGTAGGAAAATGTCCTGAATTGGAGGGGGTACAGGTATCTCTGCCTCTGCATCTTGAGGTCTCGGTGCAAGCTGTGCTGGCTCTTGCCTCTCAGGTGCAGCAGCCTAACCAACATGGTTCTCCTATCTACCCTCAAATTTAGCCATAGCCTGTGTAAACATCTCCATGACCGTGTCTACACGGCGCTGTAACTGCGTTATACTTTCCTCAGTGGCCTCACTAAGACCAAGTGGATCTCTACTAGAACTAGACCCACTGCGTCTCTTGGGCTCATCTCTACGCCCTTGAGAGAGTGAAATCTCTCCTCTACGAGTACGTCATCTATCAGACATCTTGCATACTCAAAATAAGTGTCTCAGTCACATTTCCCAGCTTGGTATACACAATAATGTACAATACTTTTGGGGATGTATAATTTTCCTGACTATGGATACTGACCCACATCAGACCAACTCAGCTCTAATACCATTAATTCTGTCATGACCCTCACCCTCAGTCTATGACCTTTACCTTACCACTTACAGTTGGTCTGTGAGTCAACATCCACTTCATATCTCATCCATTTTAGTTTAAATAAATTCATACAAATGAAGTAAAATAGAAATTGGACTTTTATATATATGTGCGGAAGTGTTTACATCAGTTTCTATTATATACATCCCCTAAAATACAAAATACAAAGTTTACTATGCATTAATTTACAAGATACAAAATTTTTCATCTCAAGTGTATACCTCTCTAAACTTCTGGATGACCGAAGAAACACGATAGCAGGGACAACTGCAGTGTACTCAGTACTGCGTAGTATCTATGGAGGAGGAAATAAGGGGGTGAGCTAACTTCTCAGTAAGGAAAATATGAAAGCAGGTAGATAACTACACTATCTACATGCTTAAAATACATATATATTCATTTTTCTTATAAAACATATGCATTCTCTTTAAATCAACTTCCATCAATGCGAAAGCGTTAATTCGCTAGATGGGTATATGCACATTCACAAGTATCACATAACATAATCTATTCACACAGTTCATACTTAGAAAATGCTTTACATTTAGCAAATCAATATATATTTGAGACATAAATCATGAGTTATCATATCCCCAGACACATAGCAGGGGAGACATATGTCACCTCACACAGTAGTGACAATGTCCTATCACACAGATATAAGAAGAATTATGGCCATAGTCAGATTCCAGGCAACACTGATAAGGTGTGCGAGAACCCTACGCTTGGGGAGGCGGATCAACCATCCCTTCAGCTCATGCTCAAATCATGGCACATCGTACCCCATGGTTAATGCTCATGGTACATCGTGCTCCCGTGGATCCTTATCACCCATTTTTATTGTCTTAGAATCGCATGCGAGCAGGTCAGTGCAAGACACACAGCAGTACACGACGACTCTAGCACGGTTTTGTATTCATTACATCACATTGATAAACCACGTGTGAGCAGGTCAATGTAAGACACACAGCAATACATGACGGCTCTAACACGGTTTTACTCAACACACAACATAATCATGAAATGTAAGACCCGTAGTTTTGTATATAAACCTTATGAAATGCATAAGTATATACATGTACATGCTATGTGAAACATAAATGATATAAGTCCATAAGTTAACGTACACACTTGTGATATAAGTTTGTGATGTACACACAAGTTTCATTATGTATGACTGTGAAGAAATGGACTTTTCTCAGTGATAAATGTGAATAGAACTCAAAATGAGTAGTGTTGTAAAATGGAAGGAAGTTGCATGAGTTTCATAAAGCTTTATACTTCCATTTGATATATATTGTATACCTTTGGTTATACAATGAATGCACACAAGTTTTAATATGTATAAAGGATAAATGAATGTCATTTTCAAGCCTTAAAGATGGTTGAATGAGAAAATGACTATGACAGCAAAATCAAGTATGTTTGGTGTGAGTTATTGCAGAAAAGTGCAGTAAAAATTTGAAAAATATGAATGCCAGATCAATCTCATAGGGGGAAAGATCGATTTGGAAGAGCCAAAACTGCTTCTGTTCGAGCAATGGAACAGGGCAGATCGATCTCCGATGGAACCAAATCGATCTTCTTAAGCTACTGACTTGCAACAGATCAATCTCATGCAGGAGAAGATCGATCTCCTTAAGGTTCTGTGTTGTACATATCGATCTCATGCTAGGAACAGATTGATCTCATTGAGCTTGGAAGGTCGGTTTCAAGAGGAAAAATGCTAGAAAGATCGATCTCTTGGGGTAGGAGATCGATCTTACCAAGGCAATTTCTATAAAATAGGACTTGCTTACCTGCATTTCACGGGAAAAACTAAAACCTTTCCATATTTTGACACCAAATGACCTAAATCCCCTTCTAGACTATAAACACTTTCCATAGAGGTTGGAGGCAAGTTTGTTTCATTAAAGTTGTTCATAGAGTGGAGAAGAACAACATAGTTGGAAGCTAGAAGTTGATGTGATCCATTGAAGGGAGAAAAGGAGTTTTCCCCCAAAGTGTACTAAGTGGAGAAAAGCTAAGATTGGTAAGATTTCAATATCCTAATCTCATATAGCTTAATCTATGAGTAGATTGGTATATATATTAATGGTTGAAACATCTTAGAAGTGTTAAACTATCCATGACCTAGAAAATGGCTAAATGAGCCAAAATGAAGAGTTATTGAGTAGGCATGGATTTGATGATGATTTAAGCATGCCTAGATGCTATTAAGCATGTATAGATGCTTCTAAAATGATTTGATGAAGTTCATGCGCTATAAACAAAAGTAGCTCAAATTGACTATATGTGGTGTTTGATGAAATGCCACAATGAAGAGAAAATCATGAACTTGAGGTATTAAGAGTGTAATATCGATTAAAGATGAATCGATAGACTCGAGGAGTCTAAGGGATTCTTGGAAACGAGTTATAGACTCAAAATGGACTTGTAAGTGGATAAAGTCCACTAAAGCATAAAAAGGGCCAATGAGATGTAAATGGCCAAATGCATTGATTTGAATATCATGCATGTGAAATGAAGTATATGATAGTATGCTAATGTGTGTGATGCACAATTTCAGCTACTGAAGATAAAGGTGGAGTTGATAAGACTGGATCACAAGCTAGTGGAATCAAAGAAAAAGATTCAAGCGTGATTCGAGGTAAGGGATTTATGTAAGTTATAGAGAAAGCTATACGTAGGTTTTCTTATCTGCTGTGTGAATTGTATGTGATAATAGATTGAAATTGATATATCTAGAAGAAAACTACGTATGAAAATAAGTCGATAAGCATATGTTGCATGACTTTTGTGATTTTTGTGAAAAGAGATTTTTTCAAATGCTCTGAAAAAGAACAATAATGGACAGGCTCTGGTTTTAACCAATTGAATGAAATATGTAGACAGAGTGATCGATGTAAGACCCGATTTTATTTAAAACACGAAATGAAAAATGCAAAAGGATTGAAATGGTATTCCCGAACACGTAAAAGGGAAAAACGATCAAAAGATCGAAAGTCGGTATAAATTCGATAAGAAAATTTAATTAAAAATATGGAAATGAGAAATCTTGATCGATAACGAAGAAATAATTAAATTTCTGGTTAAATTGATCAAGATATGAATTTATTGGAATTAATCGAAATTTTCACCTTGGGAAATTATCCCAAAAATAATCGAAAAATATACTTGAAAGATGAAATAAGACCGAGAAATTGATTTATTGATTAAATGAATAAAATAAAATAAAAATTAGATACTTTTGGGATTTTTAATAATAAAATAATGATTTAAATAATAATAAAATTTAATCATAAAAAAACGAAAAACGCAGAATCGCAAAATCACGATTCTGCCAAAGAAAAGCCGAACCCGTCCAATGAAGGACCAGCGATCGGCAGCCCAGGCGAAGGAAGCCCAGCCAAGCCACCACCGGCACCAACAAGCCGACGAACGGCAGCGAACGGCGAGAGAAAGGGGGAAAGAGAGAACCGAGAGGGAGAAAAGAAATTTCCTGGCGACCGACACCTATTCAGGCCCGACCACCAATAGCCGATGGAAGCTTGACCCCGTGAGAAACCCCAGCCACCGGAATACGCGCCCCCAGCCACCGAAAAAATCACAAACGGCTAGGAAAGAGGAAAGCACCAACGCCGAAAAGGACAAGGGCCGAACCGGCCAATTTTCGGCCACCTCGGACGAAACCGAGAGCAGATCCGAGCTTCAGAAGACCCCACGGAGCTATTGGCGGTGGAAGTCGATGGAGAACCGACCGGCGAAGCATCGAACCGGACTGAACCGGCTATATCGAACCGATCTGAACCTAGTTAAACCGGACCGAACCGGTTCATCCAAAAAGAAAAGGAAAAAAAAAGAAAAAATGGGAAAAAGAAAAAGAGAAAAATTTGGAAAAAATTTCAGTGATGCAATCGAGCTACGGGTAAGTCGATAAGCAGTCAAGATTGACCTATTTAAATTTTGAAATATTTAATTTGATTAATTTTGGACTGAAAGTTTACCTAAAAAAATATTTAATTGTGTAACTCAACAATTGACGTCAAACAAGGACTTGAGTCAACCTCGATTTGCATACTATCATAGAATCTCGGGTAAGTAACCATTATTTACGACAATATTGCATCCTTATGCGTGTTAAAAAATTTACCGCATAAGTTACGGATTTAATTTTCTCATAAAATGAATTAAATTCTGGAAATTGGGATAAACTGTCGTAAATATTTAATTGAACTATTCGAGAGTTTAGAACGAGGCTCAATAAATATTGATGGGCCCAATGAGCCCAATAGGGCTCGATAATGTGAATAGTAATTGGAAAACAGGCATAAGGTCGATTAAGGCCCATTATGGTACAATCAGGCCCAATATGGGTAAACAGGCCCAATGATTTAAATTAAGCCCAAAAAATATGAAATACAATTAATTGTATTGTATTTGACTTGATGTATATTTATACGCAGTTTCGGATATTTGATTGAGAGCAAATCGGACTGCATAATGAGACATCAGTGAAAGGTCAAACTATACAGAAAAATGAGGTAGGGAATTGTGTGAGTAGCTAGAGGTAGCTACACTTACTTTAAATAACTTTTGTATACACTGAATATGTATGTATACATTGATATTGTACAAAGGTCCTAAAAATGGTTTAAAGATTTTAAGGACTCGAAATAGGTAAAAAAAGGCTATTTTACCCCTATTGAGGAAAGTTCACCTAAGGATGGTGAAAGCATGACATGCATGAAATGCATGATTTAAGGAATTTTCTGAATTAAGGAATTTTCTAGGTTTTTAAGCAAAGCAAATTGGTAGATTAGCCAGTAATTGTATAAATTTCACAAAATAACACTACGTAAGTGTTATTCATATTTAAATGAAATTTCCTTAGAAAATGGGCCAACTATTAAGTTTATATGGAAACAGATAGTACCGACACATAGCTCACACTATATCTGCATTTGTGAGTGTGCATAAATGTGCTTGAACGGTTGCTCGTACCGACTTGTGTGACATCATATGCATGAAATCTACTAGAGCGGTTGCTCGCACTGATTTTTATTGTGAAATGCATGAGAGGTGCTGGAGCCTAGCTTGCACCCTATTTTGACTGTTTTGACGGTTTTGATTATTTTGACCTGATATGCATAAAAAGGTGCTGGAGCGATTGCTCGCACTAGTTTTAATGATTTGACATGCATGAGAGGTGCTGGAGCCTAGCTCGCATCCAGTTTTGATATGATATTGCATAAAAATCGTGCTGGAGTGTAACTCGCACGAGATTTAATGTATTTATGCATAAAGTCATACTGGAGCATTACTCGTACGAAGTTTTGATTTACTTGAGCATTCATTTGTGCTGGAGCATTGCTCGCACATGATTTTATATGGATTTATAACTCATTTTAAAGTCGTACTGGAGTGCTACTGGTACGCAGATTTTACTGATTTTTATGAAATCATGCTAGAGCTTCGCTCGCATGAGATTTCTAGATATCATGAATATGCATGGAGCCGTGCTAGAGCTTTGCTTGCACAGAGATTTATATGACATGCATATAGTCGTGTTGGAGCCTCCTGTAGACTGTGTGTCACAGTGAGATGATATGCCCACACGTGCATACTGAGACAGAGATGGTATGGGTGGATAAGACCTGTTGCAGGCACCCCTGACTGAGCTTAGGTTCACGGAGTACATTGTACCCTGTATGTCACACGGAGTACGCTGTACCGTGGGGATTATTGGAGTGGAGTGGCATTAGCCACGAGGGAGCAAGCCTTACCATTGCAATCTTGATGTTATCCTGTTCTGGCGGGTAAGACCGACCTACCTCCCGTTTCAGGTGTGATACCTCATACACTAGGTACCGTGTTGCCAGGGATCACTAGGTTATGGCCATAGTCCTCGTTGTTACTAATATAGTCACCTATTTGTCTCACATGATATAATTTGTGGTCTCGATAGACCAGGGTAGACCCGAGGGAGGGGTCAGGCCCTCAATTTTGTGATTTTCACTAAAATGTGCTTTACTACTATCATGCTAGATTTTTCAGAGAATTTTATAACGAATTGATTTATGAGATGCTTAACCCCTTCGGGTTATTTTATACTACAGATTTAATGAAATGATTTAAATGCAGTAGCATGATGAGTTTTCCATGCTTTAATTATAAATTCATGAAAAGAATTGTTTCTCATTATTTGTTTTACATGGCATGGATTTTTAGATATTGATTTTTGAGATGCTTAACCCCTTCGGGTTATTTTATACAGTAGTTTTAATGAAATGATTTAATTGCAGTAGCATGATGAGTTTTCCATGCGTTAATGATAAGATTCATGAAAAGAATTGTTTCTCATGATTTGTTTTACATGGCATGAAATGATGCATGATCTTAATTTAGCTCATGCTAAGTATGATTTAATGATGTCACATAAAATGCCTTTGATGCATGAATTACATGATTTCTATATGCACAAATAGTTTCGATAAACTATGTCATGGATATATGCATGATTTTGTGTTGGAGATTTTAATGAAAAGAAATGGATTTTAAGGGCATGGCATTATGAGCATGTAGATAGTGGAGCTATCTACTTACTTGCATAATTGCCTTACTGAGCGTGTGGTTTGCTCAGCCCCCTTATTTTTCCATCTTTTCAGAGCACTCGCAGTAGTTAGTAAGCAGCTGATGACTTGCATTCGTGGTATCCGCTGCTTCCCATCGAGAGACAGGTATACACATTTGTATAGTTTTATATCTGAACATGTAATGCACAGTACTGTAAACATATATGATGTCGGGGATGTAAGGTGATGTAATACCATTGTATATGGATTTAGTTAAAGTCAAAGGATAGTAAACTCTGATATGTGTATATGATTATTGAAATGGAATGGTAAATAGGTGAGAGGTGACTAACTTCGAATCATAGCCCAACTGTTTGTAAGATGGTCACGATGAGAGAAAGGTAAGAATTAAATAATAAATGAAAAAGCGAAAAATTTACTCTGAGTTTTAGGTAATTTGGGTCTTGACAATCGAAGGGAGTTTACCCTCTCACTCTTACTTAGTGAAAGGAGTCGTTCTATTTCTTTATTGTGTGGAGTCGTACTGAGCATTAGAGGCAAAAGGTAGATTGACTAGCCCTGCTCATACATTATTTTCAAAGGGATTTTGAGAAAGTAAATAAGTGCTTGAAGCTTCGAGGATATTGTGTGTTTCACTCGAGAGCTCGCACGTGATTTTGAGATAATAGAAATGGGTGATAAGGATCGATGGGAGCACGATGTATCGTGAGTGTTAGCCATGGGGTACGATGTGCAGTGACTATTTGTGTGATAACTATGTAAGATCTGTGTGATATTTGTGTGATGCTGAAGGGATGGTTAATCCGCCTCCCTAAGCATGGGGTTCCCGCACACCTGATCAGTGTAGCCTGGAATCCGACTATGGCCATAAGTTTGCAAAAGTTGCATAAGTCTATATCTGTGTGATACGATATTGTCACTACTGTGTAAGGTGACAGCCATCTTCCTTTGCTATGTGTATATGGATGGAATAACCCATGATTTATGTCTCAACGTGTAATTGATTTACAAAGTATAAAGTATTTTCTATATGTGATCTGTGTGAATCGAGTATGTTGTGTAAACCTGTGTGGTATTGAAAGATGATCTACGTGAAGCTATGTGTTTGCTGTGTTAAAAGTGATTTTAAGTGTGTATTGTGTGCAGTTTTAAACTCAGTGGTTTTGTATGATAAACTGTGTTAATATGCTTATACTCATCTGGCGAATTAACGGTTTCGTATTGATGTAAATTGATTTAAAGAACATGCATATTATTTTATAAGGAAATGTGAGTATGTATTTTAGCATTTAGATAGTGTAGTTATCTACCTACTTGCACATTTTTCTTACTGAGCGCGTTATGCTCACCCCGCTAATTTCCTCCTCCACAGATACTACTCAGTAGTGAGTACAGCAATCGTCCCTGCTACAGTATTCTCTAGTCATCCAGCCGTACAGAGAGGTATACACTGTGTGATGATATGAAGAGAAATTTTGTATCCTATAAATTAATGCATAGTCTAGTAATGTGTTGTACAAAAAGGGGATGCATAGTTAATAGGAACTGATGTAAACACTTCCGCATATGTTATAAAAGTCCAGTTTCTATTTTAATTTGTTTAATTACATTAAAGAAACTATAAATAAGTAAGATATGGATTGGATTTGACTCACAGCCCAACTGTAAGTGGTAAGTGTTAAGGTAAAAGGTCATGGAAGAAGGTCGTGACCGAATTAATGGTATCAAAGCTGAATTGGTCTGATGTGAGTCATGTCCATAATTAGGAAATTATACATCCCTAAAGTACTGTGCATTATTAGGATATAAATGTGTATACCAAGTTGAGAAGTTTTGACTAAGACACTTGTTATTGAGTGTGCAGGATGTCTAATAGACGACGTGGTCATAGAGGAGAGAGTTCACGCTCTCATGGGCATAGAGATGAGCCCGAGAGGTATAGTGGGTCTAGTTCTCGTAGAGATCCACCTGAGCTTAGTGAGGCTGTTGAGGCCAGAATAGCGCAGTTACAACGGAGTGTAGACACAGTGATGGAAATGTTTACACAGGCTATGGCCATAATGGAGGGTAGACAAGAAAACCCTATTAGTCAAGCTGCTGCACCTGAGTGAGTTGAACCATCACAACCTGTACCGATACCTCAGGTTGCAGAGACAAAGATACCTGCACCTCCCTCAGTTCAGGACATTCCCCTACCAGTTGATGATCCTGTAGTTCCACAACAGGTTGGTGGAGAGGGAGTTTATGATTCTGATCTGGGTAGACTGAGGGAATTTCAGAAGTTTGGACCACCTTCTTTAAGTGGGGTGAATAACCCAGTGTTGGCCGAGCATTGGATACGTGGTATGGAGAAGCTCTACCAATTTTTCCATTGCTCTGACACCGAGAAGGTCACCTTTACGGCTTTTGTGTTAGATGGAGAAGCCAAGCATTTGTGGATAACCACACAGCCAATTTTGAGTCCAAGGCACCCGGTTGTGATATGGGATATATTCCTAGACGCCTTCAGAAGGCAATCTGTTCCAGCTACTGCACAGAGGAAGATGCAGATGGAATTTTTTACGTTGACTCAGGGGAACCGTACAGTGGATGAGTACAATTCTGGATTTACATCCCTGGGCAGGTATGACACAGTTACGATGAACTATCAGGACAGAAAAGTCCAAAAGTTTATTGAGGGATTGAGACCTTCAATCAGAGCTCGACTAGCTCTGTTTGGCATTACCATCTATGATGAGGCAGTATGTAGATCTCAAATGTGTGAGCAAGATTATGAGTTACATGCCTTAGAGTTGAGTAAGAGTGGTGAGGGCAAAGATAGAAGCCGAAAGAGATCGGTTGATGATAGAGGATTTTGAAAAGGTCGAAGGTTATTCGGTAAGGGGCCTAAGATTGAGGAGATGCAAGAGGGGTCTGTGAAACCTCCGGTGCATCCAACTTATTCTCCAGCATCGAGGCCACAGGCATAGTTATTGGTGGACCCAAACCTACCACTGAACAATGTTGGATATGTGTTAGATATCATGGGGGTAGACCATGCCCTATGACGAGAGTATGCTATAGATTCTGTAAAGATGGGCACATAGCTCGTGAATGCCTAGAGTTGGTAGATACAAGACCACAGAATGGAAAAGAACCAGAAAAGGCTAAGGTTGAGACACCTACACCTAAGAGGAAAGCCACAGCTGAAGAGAAAGGGAATCAAGTTGTTGGCCATGGGTGAGTGTTTGCTTTAGACCAGACTTCTGCTGAGACTTCCAAGGATGTGATAAAAGGTACCATCCTAGTCTTTAATTTTGAAGCATTAGCATTGATTGACCCTGGTACCACGCATTCATTCATATCGCCTACTTTTGTAAGTAAATTGATAGAACATGTACTACCTGTACCTTTAGGTAGGGTAATGCTTATAAGTACTCCACTTAGAGAGAATGTAATGACCGTGTATGTCTGAACGGTTGTAAGTTGAAAGTAGGGGAGAAGGAGAGGTTAGCCAATCTTATTCTATTAAACATGAGAGATTTTGATGTAATATTAGGACCGAATTGGTTAGCTGCAAACCAGGCTATTTTAGACTGTTATGCTAAGACAGTGATGTTTCCTACCCCTAAGAAGCATATTGTAAGCTTTACAAAGAAATAAAAGAAGTAGTAACTTATGCCCAATGATGGAAGTTTTACTATTAAAAAATGATTATAATGTGTTAAAGGTTTTATAGCCTATGTGGTTGATTTGGATAAGGTGTCTCCGGATATGGTTGAGATCCCTATGGTGAGAGAATTCCTCGATGTCTTTTCGGAAGAACTACCAGGATTGCCACTAAATAGAGAGATGGAATTCTGTATTGACTTGGTGCCTAGAACTAAACCGATATCCAAACCACCGTATCGAATGGCTCCAGTGGAATTGGAGGAGCTAAAGAAACAGTTGCAGGAGTTGTTGGACAAGGGGTTTATCATACCGAGTGTATCACCTTGGGGAGCACGGGTTCTATTTGTAAAGAAGAAAGATGGGAGTCTTCGACTGTGTATAGACTATCGATTGTTGAACAAGGCTACCATCAAGAATAAATATCCCCTTCCACGGATTGATGATCTATTGGATCAGTTGCAAGGAGCACGGATCTTTTCAAAAATTGATCTGAGGTCTGGGTATCATCAGCTGAGGATTCGGAGTGGAGATGGACCCAAGACAGCGTTCAGGACCCGTTATGGCCATTATGAGTTTCTAGTTATGCCATTTGGATTGACGAATGCTCCTGCAGCGTTTATGGCTTTATTGAACAATGTGTTTAAGCCATACCTGGACAGATTCGTGATTGTCTTTATAGATGACATACTGGTATACTCGAAGTCCAGGGAAGAGCATGCGCAGCATTTGAAAACAGTGTTTCAGACCCTCCGAGATTAGGAGTTGTATGCTAAACTGAACAAGTGTGATTTCTGGCTATGTGAGATATCATTTTTGGGTCATGTAGTTTCAAAAGACAGTGTATCAGTGGATCCGTCTAAGATAGAGGTTATGTTACAGTGGGATTGACCCAAGACGGTGACAGAAATCTGAAGTTTCCTGGGTTTAGCAAGTTATTACCGACGATTTGTCGAAGGATTCTCTAAGCTGGCTGTTCCGTTAACACGTTTCACTCGAAAAGGTGTGGCATTTGAGTGGGATGATAAATGTGAGAAAAGTTTTTACGAGCTAAAGAATAGACTGACCACCACACCTATTCTCACCATACACACCAGTTAAGGAGGTTCCTCAGGACAAGGACTGGGTTGTGTGTTAATGCAGGATGGGAAGGTAGTAGCCTATGGATCCAGACAGCTTAAGGACCATGAGAGGAACTACTCGACCCATGATTTAGAGTTGGCAGCTATTATATTTGTATTGAAAATATGGCGCCAGTACTTATACGGTGAGAAATTTCAGGTGTATACAGATCATAAGAGCCTCAAATATCTATTTTCACAGAAAGAGTTAAATATGAGGCAGAGACGATGGATAGAGGTTCTGAAAGATTATGATTGCGTGATATTGTACCATTCAGGAAAGGCTGATGTTGTGGCTGATGCCCTGAGTCGAAAGAGCCTTGGAATGGTATCGCACATGATGGTCAGTGAATATGAGCTGCTCAAGCAGTTTTCTCACCTCAGGTTGGATATAGACCCTCTTGATGTTGACAATGGCTGTGTGATAGCTAGCCTACTAGTGGAACCGGATTTGATTAACCAAATACGTCAGGCTCACAAGCCGATCTACTGTGTGAGGATTGTGCGAGGCTGATTCAGAGGGGTGATGTGGCCAACTTCTTTGTGAGTGATGATGGCCTACTGAGGTTTAGAGGTAGGATTTGCGTTCCCGATGACCCAAAATTAAAAAGATTGATATTGACAAAAGCTCATTCATCGAGATACACATTGCATCCAAGAGGTAATATGATGTACCAAAACCTCCGAAAAGTGTATTGGTGGTCAGGAATGAAAAGAGATATCGCAGATTTTGTGGCAAGATGTCTGGTATGTCAGCAAGTAAAGGTAGAGCATCAAAAACCTGCAGGGTTATTACAGCCTCTACCAGTACCAACATAGAAATGGGAGCATGTCACCATGGATTTCATCATGGGATTACCAAAGACTAAGAGGAACCATGATGTTATTTGGGTAGTGGTTGAGAGATTGACGAAATCAACCCAGTTTCTAGCAATGAAATCTACAGATGCCTTGAGTAATTTGGCAAAGTTGTTTGTACGGGAGATAGTGAGGCTACATGGTATTCCAGTGAGCATTGTATCTGATAGGGATTTTCGTTTCACTTCTCACTTTTGGGAACAACTCCAAAAGCTACGGAAACCCAATTGTGTTTCAGTACTGCTTTCCATCCTCAAACTGATGGTCAATCAGAGAGAACTATCCAGTCGTTAGAGGATATGTTGAGAGCAAGTGTTATGGATTTTAAAGGCTCATGGGATGATCACCTACCGTTAGCCGAATTTGCATACAACAATAGTTATCACTCAAGCATCGGGATGGCACCATATGAGGCCTTATACGGTAGAAGGTGTCGTTCCCCAATTGGTTGGGAAGAAGTGGGTGAGAGGAAAATGTTTGCTCCTGACTTAGTATAGCAAGCCTCTGAGGTTGTTCAGTTACTATGTGAGAGATTGAGAACAGCTCTGAGCAGGTAAACAAGCTATGCTGACATAAGACATAGGCCACTGGAGTTTAAGGTTGGTGACTCTGTATTCTTGAAAGTGTCTCCCTCAAAAGGGATTATGAGGTTCGGTAAGAAGGGTAAGTTGAGCCTTCGGTATATCAGACTGTTTGAGATAATAGAGCGGGTGGGAGATAAGGCCTATAGGATTTCATTGCCATCAGAATTGGTAAGTATTCATAATGTCTTCCACGTATCGATGCTTCGGAAGTACCATCCAAATCCAAGTCATGTGATTCAATTGAGCCATTGGAGCTCAAAGATGATTTGACCTACATCGAGAGACCAATCCGGATACTGGATAGGAAAGAGAAAGTGTTACGAAACAAGATGATTCAGCTTGTTAAAGTTCTCTGGCGACACCATAATTTGGAAGAGACAACTTGGGAGTTAGAGAACTTGATACGGGAGAAGTACCCCCGACTTTTTGAAGATTAACTTGGTTCTAATTTGGATGACCAAATTCTTTTAAGGAGGGGAGGAATGTAAGACCTGTAGTTTTGTATATAAACCTTATGAAATGCATAAGTATATACATGTACATGGTATGTGAAACATAAATGATATAAGTCCATAAGTTGATGTACACAATTGTGATATAAGTTTGTGATGTACACACAAGTTTCATTATGTATGAATGTGAAGAAATGGACTTTTCTTAATGATAAATGTGAATAGAACTCAAAATGAGTAGTGTGGTAAAATGGAAGGAAGTTGCATAAGTTTCATAAAACTTTATACTTCCATTTGATATATATTGTATACCTTTGGTTATATAATGAATGCACATAAGTTTTAATATGCATAAAGGATAAATGGATGTCATTATCAAGCCTTAAAGATGGTTGAATGAGAAAATGACTATGGCAGTAAAATCAAGTATGTTTGGTGTGAGTTACTGCAGAAAAGTGCAGTAAAAATCTAGAAAATATGAATGCCAGATCGATCTCATAGGGGGAAAGATCGATCTAGAAGAGCCAAAACTGCTTCTGTTTGAACAATGGAACAGGGCAGATTGATCTCCAATGGAACCAGATCTATCTCCTTAAGCTACTGACTTGCAACAGATCGATCTCATGCAAGAGAAGATCGATCTCCTTAAGGTTCTGTGTTGTGCAGATCGATCTCATGCTAGGAACAGATCGATCTCATTGAACCTGGAAGTTCGGTTTCAAGAGGAAAAATGCTGAAAAGATCGATCTCTTGGGGTAGCAGATCGATCTCACCAAGGCAATTTCGATAAAACAGGACCTGCTGACTTATATTTCACGGGAAAAAACTAAAACCTTTCCATATTTTGACACCAAATGACCTAAATCCCCTTGTAGATTATAAACACTTTCCATAAAGGTTGAAGGTAAGTTTGTTTCATCAAAGTTGTTCAGAGAGTGTAGAAGAACAATGTACTTGGAAGCTGGAAGTTGAGGTGATCCATTTAAGGGAGAAAAGGAGTTTTCCCCCAAAGTGTGCTTAGTGGAGAAAAGATGAGATTGGTAAGATTTCAATATCCCAATCTCATATAGGTTAATCTATATACTTGTATGAGTAGATTGGTATATATATTAAGTGTTGAAGCATCTTAGAAGTGCTAAACTATCCATAACCTAGAAAATAGCTAAATGAGCCAAAATGAAGAGTCATTGAGTAGGCATGGATTTGATGATGATTTAAGCATGCCTAGATGCTATTAAGCATATATAGATGCTTCTAAAATGATTTTATGAAGTTCATGTGCTAGAAACAAAAGTAGCTCAAATTGACTATATGTGGTGTTTGATGAAATGCCACAATGAAGAGAAAATCATAAACTTGAGGTATTATGAGTGTAGTACCGATTTAAGATGAATCGATATACTTGAGGAGTCTAAGGGATTCTTGGAAACGAGTTATAGACTCAAAATGGACTTGTAAGAGGATAAAGTCCACTAAGGCATAAAAAAGGCCAATGAGATGTAAATGGCCAAATGCATTGATTTGAATATCATGCATGTGAAATGAAGTATATAACAGTATACTGATTTGTGTGATGCACAATTTCAGCTATGGAAGATAAAGGTGGAGTTGATAAGACCGGATCACAAGCTAGTGGAATCAAAGAAAAAGATTCAAGCGTGATTCGAGGTAAGGGATTTATGTAAGCTATAAAGATAGCTATACATATGTTTTCTTATCTGCAGTGTGAATTGTTTGTGATAATATATAGGTATCGATATATCTAGAAGAAAACTACGTATGAAAATAAGTCGATAAGCGTGTGTTGCATGACTTCTGTGATTTTTGTGAAAAGAGATTTTTTTCAAATGCTTTGAAAAATAACAATAATAGACAGGCTCTGGTTTTAACCAATTGAATGAAATGTGTAGACAGAGTGATCAAATGGAGTTTACCCTCTCACTTATACTTAGTGAAAGAGGTCGTTCTATTTCTTTACTGTGTGGAGTCGTACTAAGCATGAGAGGCAAAAGGTAGATTGACCAACCCTGCTCTTACATTGTTTTCAAAGGGATTTTGAGAAAGTAAATGAGTGTTTGATGCTTCGAGGATATTGTGTGTTTCGCTCGAGAGCTCGTACGTGATTTTGAGATAATAGAAATGGGTGATAAGGATCCATAGGAGCACGATGTACCGTGAGCATTAGCCATGGGGTACGATGTGTCATGACTATCTGTGTGATAACTGTGTGAGATCTGTGTGATATCCATGTGATGCTGAAGGGATGGTTGATCCGCCTCCCTAAGCATGGGGTTCCCATACACCTGATCAGTGTAGCCTAGAATCCGACTATGGCCATGAGTCTGCAAAAGTTGCATAAGTCTGTATCTGTGTGATACGATATTGTCACTAATGTGTGAGGTGACAGACATCCTCCTTTGCTATGTGTCTGGGGATGGAATAACCCATGATTTATGTCTCAATGTGTAACTGATTTACAAAGTATGCATTTTTAATTTTTCATTTTAAAATTTAAAATTCCAAAAATTATTTTTCATGCATTAGTTAATTTTTATTGTTAAGTTAGTAATTAGTGATAATTAGGATTAATTTAGATTTAATATTCTAGACTTTTAGATTTGTAGTTAGTTTCTTCATTAATTTGCATTTTAATTAATTACTTTAAGTACATGCATATTTTATTCTAGAATAGTTTAATTTTAGTTTAGTTTAATTTTATTTCTTTATTTTCTTATTTGCATTTTATTTTAGTTGCATTAATTACTTTTTAACTGTTTTGATTATCTTTTGTAGGTTCTTGCTTTTTATTACTTGGAGCTTTGTAAGTAATTTTAGCTCTGTTTAATTTTCTTTATAGTTTTATTATTTTCAGTACTTTAATTTTAGCTATGTAGACCACCCATCAGAAATTCATAATTTGCTAGGATATACTTAGGATAAGATTAACCGGTAGTTAATTAGGCAGATCAACTTCTCTGTGGGATGATAACTCGGGACTCAAATTTCATTATTACTTGTACGAGCCGAGCACTTGCGGATAATGCCCTTTGCGCGTGTCAAGTTTTTGGCGCCGTTGCCGAGGAAGTTTTAATTAGTCCTTAATTAATATCGGTGAAATTATGCTTAGGTGTAATTCTAGCTTGTAAATATTTAGGTTTTAAATATTTAGATCCATAGTTTAGTTTAGTTAATTTTCTAAAAAAAAAATTAAATTAAATGAAAAAAATTAAAAAACTTAAAAACAAATTTCAAAGGACTTTTTGATTATTGCATGCATAGAGCCAAGAGTTATGATTGCTTTCCTTTAAATCGTGAAATTGAACAATTAGAAAAATTCGAAAGGATTCTAGGAAATTATTAGCTCCACTGTAAAACATCATGGCAGAAAATAGGGAATTTAGAACCGTTGGAGATTATGCAATGCCGACGATTGGAGGAAATTATACCGGCATTAGGCCACCAGCTGTCCCTGCTAATAACTTCAAAATTAAGCCTTCCATCCTCCAGATGATCCAGACCACTTTACAGTTCAGTGGGCTTCCACACGATGACCCATATGCTCTCCTTAGGCAATTCCTGGACTTATGCAACACGTTCAAACACAATGGGTTATCTGATAATGCGTTTAAGCTTAGATTATTCCCCTTCTCTCTTAGGGATAGGGCGCGACACTGGTTAACCTCCTTGCCTTCAGGATCCATTTCTACATAGGACGAGTTAGCCCATCAATTTCTAGCTAAGTTTTACCCTCCCTATAAAGTGGCCAGACTCCGTAGTGACATATCTTCCTTTGCTCAGTACGACTCTGAAACTCTTTAAGAAGCATGGGAACGATAAAAGGAGCTTCTTAGGAAGTGCCCTCACCATGGCTTACCACTGTGGTTGTAAGTCCAGACCTTCTACAATGGAATTACAAGCCTAAATAGGACCATTGTTGACGCTGCTACTGGTGGAGCGCTAATGTGTAAAACAGAGGAGGAAGCTTACAAGTTGTTAGAAAAGATGGCGGCTAACAATTATCTATGGTCCTCGGAGAGGTAATTGCCAAAGAAGTCGGCGGGTATTTATGAGCTCGACACACTGTCGACCTTGACCTCTCAAATCGCTAACCTTACGAAGAAGGTAGAGTCACTCAGTACCTAACATAATCCTCCCACTAGTCCTAACTACGTGTATTCTGTCCAAAGTCATATTCTTTCCTGCGAGTTGTGTACCCACTCTGTAGATAGGTGTCTGCTCAACTTAGAATCGGTTCAGTATGTTGCCCCTTCTCAAACGCAACAGAACAACCATTTTTCAAACATCTATAATCCAGGGTGGAGGAACCATCTTAACTTCTCCTGGAGCCAAAACTAAGGGCAAACTTCTAGCTCTCGACCTGTAGGACTCCCTGGTTTTCAAGCTCCACCGGTTCAGGTACCACCACAGCCGCAATTTCCATACCATCCACCACATCATCCATCCCCACCACCACCACCACCACAACCTATGCAGCCCCAACATTACCACACACCAGCAGCTGAGAAGAAGCCTACATTAAAGGAGATCTTCTCAACGATCCTGCAAAATCAAGCTGCTTCATTTCAGAACTTAGAGGTTCAGGTGGGACAAATAGCAAATGCTCTTAGCCAACGTCCTCAAGGAACCCTTCCTAGTAACACTGAAGTTAATCCTATTAGGCAAAGGGAGGGTAAAGAACATGTCAAATCCATCACCTCTAGGAGTGACAAAGAGCTAGATGAGCCACAAGTTAAGTCTGGACCTCAACAACCCATAGTTGAAAAACACATAGGTTCTAACAAAGCAGCTCAGAAGGAGCAGGAACATCAGGATCGAGCTGCAAAAGAATCCAAGATAGGTGCTTGTTCATCTATACCTTCTTCTACTTCAATGCCTTCCTCGTCCTCTGATGCTATACATGTTTCCACTATATCACCTCCGGTTAGACCACTAGTACCTTTTCCTCAGAGATTCCAAGATCAAAAGCTGGAACGACAATTTGCTAAATTTCATGAGGTTTTTAAGAAACTTCACACAACATTCCTTTCGCATATGCCTTAGAGCAAATGCCAAGTTATGTGAATTTTCTAAAGGATATCCTCTCAAGGAAGAGAAGACTGGAAGATTATGAGACGATGGCATTAACTGAGGAATGTAGTGTCATTATCCAGAGGAGATTACCCCCCAAACTCAAAGATCTCGGGAGTTTTACCATACCCTGTACAATTGGAAATTTATTCTTTAGTAGAGCCCTGTGTGATTTAGAAGCTAGTATAAATTTAATGCCATTGTCTATCTATCATAAGTTAGGAATAGGGGATGCCAAGCCCACCACAGTGACCCTTCAGCTAGCAGATCGAAGCATTAAATATCCGAAGGGGGTCATTGAGGATGTCTTAGTAAAGGTGGACAAGTTTATTTTCCCTTCAGATTTTATTGTACTAGATATGGAGGAAGACAGGGAAGTTCGCATTATTTTAGGCAAACCTTTCCTAGCTACTGGTAGGACGATAATTGATGTGCAAAAGGGGGAGTTAACGATGAGAGTCCAAGATCAAGAAGTAAAGTTTAATGTTTTCAAACCTTTGAAGCTCCCTGATGACTCTCAAGAGTATTTTAAGATGGAGGTTAAGGAAGATAAAATGTTTGAACATGAGAAATCTGAGAGAAAGAAGGAACTAGATAGAGCTAAGGAGGAATTAACTGTCAATATTCTGTCACCATTTTGGCTGACCCTCCTACTCTTTGCCCTGCTGCTGAGTGTTGTTTTCTTCAGCTGCATTTGAAGTGGCTGTGATTTCCTTTTCACTTTTTGTATATAGTTCTTTTTCTTTTCTGCTGTTTCTTTCTTTGTTTATTTTGCAGATTGCCTTTACAGTATTATGCTTTCAATCAAGCTTCAATTGTTCATCAACATCAGATAGGGGAGTACTATGCTCTTGAGCTTAAATTCTTATATTATCTGCACACTGAGGACACTGTGCACTTCAAGTTTGGGGGAGGGGATATCACTTGAGCATTTTTCACAAATTTGGGCAAAATTAAAAATTGTTTTTGAAAATTTTTTCGAAAATATGAGCTTAAATTGTTTGATTTTGGGATGATTTAGTGCTTAGCATGTAGTTTTCCCATATTTCGATGATATGACCCCATGATTAAGTATGATTTTGATTGACTGAGAAGCATGATTAAAGGAAAAGCATGAAGTTGAATTCTTGAATTTGTCTTGATTCTGATTGTGATTTCCTCATCTTATGCACATGTCATGTCATGAATCTGTATATTTATTTAGAGAAAGCTTATGTGGACTTAGGATTGCATTTGTTTAGTTGATTTTGTGAATCATATTCTAGAATTTGTTTGATCTAATCTTGATGTGAAATATTAGATCACACTTAATTAGGGAGATGATTTAGGCCATCTTTGGATCGTTTGAGCCTTCCGAGCCATCCATGTACATAATTTATCCCTAGTCACCCATTTGGGCCAAATAAGCATTTCTCTGTAAATACACCTGCTTATAATTTTCCTTAGCTTAAATACTTTGTTCCTATCCCTTACCCCGAAAGCATGAAAGTCATTGGGATATATTTTGAGCTTTGTACATATGGATATTTGGTGATAGTGAATGTTCAAAAAATAAAAAGAAGAAGAAAAATACAAAAATAGAATAAACAGTTTAGTGAAATAAATAAGTTTGGGGGAAATGATTTGAGCTCTTACATTAAGATCCTAGAAGTAATGCATGTTAAGGGGTAATTAAACCTAAATCGACTTTATCATACCTTAGCCCCGGCCTTACATTACAAGCTTAATGCAGTCCTATTGATCTTTAGTTAAGTGTGACTACATTAGTGGAGAGAGAAGTGAAAAGCAAACTTATGGGAATGATCACATGTCATTGACTTTGCATTCACTGTGATTGCATTATCTGATCCAGATTTTGTACTGAGAAGTGACTTAGACATTTTTTCACACACTCACGAGGAGTCCAATTTGGGTTAGGACTTATGATTGAATGATTCTGAGTGTTAGACTTATAATTTTGATTTTTTGATTTCATAGTCTGTACTTTTTCTTTGAGGATGATATTGAGGAAATTATTGTGTTTTGTACTTGTCATTCCTACAATCATTTTTTTCTTGAGGACAAGCAAAAGCTCAAGTTTGGGGGTGTGATAATTCTATATTTTTAGAACTATTTGTGCTTAATTTCCTAATTAATTATTTAAATCTCCAATTTATTTTGTTAATTATCCCCTTTATTTAATTAAAATTCTCATGTTGGTAGATAAATTAAATTCGGATGAATTTTCAATATTTCGGTAGAAAATGGATCGAAATTGAGCAAAAATCGAGATTGGACCACGCGGACAACACGAGCCTAGCACATCCAATTGGTAAAAAAGACAGATGACATGGAAATATTATTTTTCAATGAGCCAATGGTGTGAAGACAAGTGGCCAAACAATGCCAACTCATCTAGGATGAAAAAAATTACAATTGTACCCCTAAGTGTGTATATAAATAGAAAAAGATGGTAATTGAAAAAGGGGTAGCCTAGGTTAGAACAGAGGTAAGTTAGGGTAGAATAGTTTTTAGGTTAATTTTAAAAGCATTCTTTACAATTTCCGAATAGTTCTTTTTACAAGTTGTTTTACTGTTCATTCCATTTTCTTTATGTTCTTCGTTAGTCTTGGATTTATTTTTCAATGAAAAGCAATTTTATTCATGTTCTCGATTTGATAAAAACTAGTTCTTTTATTGTTAAGTGTTCTTTGCATAGTTGATTTCCTAGTTGATTTGCTCTCAATTTTTCTTAATAGTTGATGTTTTTGGTTTGATCAATCTTTAATATTTTTGTTCTCCTTCTCGGTTTATTCTCTTAGTGCATTCGGGTCACCATGATAATCATTTGTTTTCCATTTTTGTTGCTCTCAGGTTATTTTCTGGTTGGGTTCATTTTCCATTGTTCATTTGTGTTCTTTCTTTTCATTGCTTCCTTGGTTTTCATTTTTTTTCTTTCTTTTCTACTATTCATGCCTAGTGTGCTCTAGAGTAGCTACTGTCTCTTTTGCCATTTTTGCACTTAGCTAGTCACGATGAAGGCGACAGCGTGATGGGCATTCAGAAATATAGAAGGACAAGCTATTAACACAGATGCATTAATATGATGAATTTCTGTTTCAAGCTGTAAACCGTGACTGGGCATTTTCCTATTTCGTTATGCTCTGTTTTGAGAGCTTGATACTGTTCATTCTCTTTTTATGACTGCATTCTGCATTAATCTAGTTGTGGTAGCTGAAGTTGTGAAGGATATAGAGATTTGTGTTTATTCTTGTTCCAGCTTGTTTCCATTTCTGTTTTGTGCTTATTTTATTTTCTGTTTCATGTTTCATGTTTCAGTTTGTAGTTGTATTAAATTTGATTAGCCTTTCAGTTTTTTGCATTATTGATTGTTAATTGCTGATTCAATTTCTTGGTTGTAGTTGGTCGGGTGGCATGTTCAAAAAGGAAGTAAGGTGTAGCCGAGACCTAAAGCAGAAGCAATGAACAGTACGGTGCATGGGACTCTGGTTAGATGAGCAGAATACGTTTAGTTCATGTCACTGGTGCGCGGCAGTAGGAGCTGAGCAAATGCTGTGCGTGAGTGTTGTGTTGGATTGTAGCAGCAAACCTGGATAGGGCCTATGAAGAATTGTGCACATACAACATCGCTGGGCAGGACGAGAGCAGTACCTGAATCTGGACAGCAGCTGCAGCATCTGAAATTGAAGAACATTGCTTTCAGGATGTCAGTACAGAGCACGGTTTGACAGCAGGACACAGAAAGACGACAGGGCCAGTAGCAGCACCTGACGCAGCAGACTTGGACAAGAACATGGAGCAGAAGCACAGGACCGAGAGCATGTTGGAACAAATTCTGCTGAAGATGGAGCATGAACAGTACTGCATGTCGGGACCACTGGGCTTAGTAATTGGTTAAGGCCACGTTTGGCCACTTCCTTTTTACAATTTGATGTTTGCATTTTTCTTCATAGTTTAATCTTCCATGCAATTACGTTGCTTTATCTAAGTTTTGTTATTTTTTGTTTATTTATTACTTTCTAGCTTAGTTAGATAGAATAGTTTAATTCTCTTAGTTTATTATTTTAAGTTTTAGTTTAATTTCATTAATAATTAATTAGTGCTTAGATTAGGATTTAAGAATTGGATTTTGCATTTAGAGTTAAATTAGAGGAGTATCATGTTATGCATTTTTAATTTTTCATTTTAAAATTTAAAATTTCAAAAATTATTTTTCATGCATTAGTTAATTTTTATTGTTAAGTTAGTAATTAGTTATAATTAGGATTAATTTAGATTTAATATTTTAGACTTCTAGATTTGTAGTTAGTTTCTTAATTAATTTGCATTTTAATTAATTAGTTTAAGTACATGCATATTTTATTCTAGGATAGTTTAATTTTAGTTTAGTTTAATTTCATTTCTTTATTTTCTTATTTGGATTTTATTTTAGTTGCGTTCATTACTTTTTAACTGTTTTGATTATCTTTTGTATGTTCTTGCTTTTTATTACTTGGAGTTTTGTAAGTAATTTTAGCTCTGTTTAATTTTCTTTATAGTTTTATTATTTTCAGTACTTTAATTTTAACTATGTAGACCACCCATTAGAAATTCATAATTTGCTAGGATATACTTACGGTAAGATTAACCGGTAGTTAATTAGGCTGATCAACTTCTCTGTGGGACGATAACTCGGGACTCAAATCCCATTATTACTTGTACGACCCGTGCACTTAGGGACAATACCCTTTGGGCGTGTCATGTTTTTGGCGCCGTTGCCGGGGAAGTTTTAATTAGTCCTTAATTAATATCGGTGAAATTATGCTTAGGTGTAATTCTAGCTTGTAAATATTTAGGTTTTAAATATTTAGATCCTTAGTTTAGTTTAGTTAATTTTCTAAAAAAAATAAATTAAATTAAAAAACTTAAAAAAAAGTTTCTAAGGACTTTTTGATGATTGCATGCGTAGAGCCAGGACTTATGATTGTTTTCCTTTAAATCTTGAAATTGAACACTTAGAAAAATTCGAAAGGATTCTAGGAAATTATTAGCTCCGCTGCAAAACATCATGGTAGAAAATAGGGAATTTAGAACCGTTGGAGATTATGCAATACCGACGATTGGAGGATATTATACCGACATTAGGCCACCAGCTGTCCCTGCAAATAACTTCAAAATTAAGCCTTCCATCCTCCAGATGATCTAGACCTCTTTATAGTTCAGTGGGCTTCCACACGATGACCCACATGCTCACCTTGGGCAATTCCTGGACTTATGCAACACGTTCAAACACAATGGGTTATCTGATGATGCGCTTAGGCTTAGATTATTCCCTTTCTCGCTTAGGGATAGGGCGCGACACTGGTTAACCTCCTTGCCTTCAGGATCCATTTCTACATGGGACAAGTTAGCCCATTAATTTCTAGCTGCTTTTTCCCTCCCTCTAAAATGGCCAGACTCCATAGTGACATATCTTCCTTCACTCAGTACGACTCTGAAACTCATTACAAAGCATGGGAACGATATAAGGAGCTTCTTAGGAAGTGCCCTCACCATGGCCTACCTCTATGGTTGCAAGTCTAGACCTTCTACAACGGACTTACAAGCCCAAATAGGACCATTGTTGATGCTGCTACGGGTGGAGCGCTAATGTGTAAAACAAAGGAGGAAGCTTACGAGTTGTTAGAAAAGATGTCGGCTAACAACTATCTATGGTCCTCGGAGAGGCAATTGCCAAAGAAGTCGGTGGGTATTTATGAGCTCGACACACTGTCTACCTTGACCTCTCCATTCGCTAACCTTACGAAGAAGGTAGAGTCGCTGAGTACCCAACATAATCCTCCCACTAGTCCTAACCATGTGTATTATGTCCAAAGTTTTTTCTTTCCTGCGAGCTGTGTAGTGGTACCCACTCTGTAGATAGGTGTCCGCTCAACTTAGAATCGATTCAGTATATTGCCCATTCTCAAACGCAACAGAACAACCCTTTTTCAAACACCTATAATCCAGGGTGGAGGAACCATCCTAACTTCTCCTGGAGCCAAAACCAAGGGCAAACTTCTAGCTCTAGACCTATAGGACTCACTGGTTTTCAAGCTCCACCGGTTCAGGTACAACCACCGCCGCAATTTCCATACCTTCCACCACATCATCCATCCCCACCGCCACCACCACCACATCCTATGCAGCCCCAACATTACGACACACTAGCAGCTGAGAAGAACCCTACATTAGAGGAGATGTTCTCAACGATCCTGCAAAATCAAGCTGCTTCAATTAAGAACTTAGAGGTTCAGGTGGGACAAATAGCAAATGCTCTTAGCCAACGTCCTCAAGGGACACTTCCTAGTAACACTGAAGCTAATCCTATTAGGAAAAGGGAGGGTAAAGATGTCACGACCCAAATTACTTAAAATCACTACAAATTTTTCGCTTTTTCTTTCATTTCCTTACCCGTCGTGAATAGTTACACCACTAACAGTTGGGCTATAAGTCGATGTTAGTCCCTCCTGTCATGTTACTTACCTTAACATCTATTTTCCACATTACATTTACATATCAGTTTATTTTAACTAAATACATCCCCAGTATTACAATCTGTGTATATTACTGTGCCTCTATATGTTCAGATACAAAAATTATACGAATATGTATACCTGGTCTTGATAAGAAGCAGCGGATAACCGAAATGCAAGACTATTGTCTCTCTCTTCTACTGAATGTACCCTGTGGGGTGGAAAATGAAAGGGTGAGCGAAACTTGCCCAGTAAGGCAATAATGTAAGCAGGTAGATAACTATACTATCTACGTACTGATAATGTCATGATATAAAATCTTTATATTTGGAGCATGAGGTAAGACTAAAATGATGCCACATGTATGCATATATCATATAAGAGAAATCATGAAATCGACATATAAAACAAATTTGGAAAAATCATCATGTATGACATCTCATGCTCGTCAGATTAAAACTTATTTTTGTTCATCATAAACTCATCACGTTAAAACTTATTTATGTTATCATAAAACAATCACATCAAGGCTAAACTCATCACTCGGGAATACCTTGATTCATTAAATCGCATCTCATTTAAAAACATAAATCAGGACATTACCCCTCCTTCGGGTTTGTCCTGGTCTATTCAGACCATATGATATCATGTGAGGCATGTAGGTTACTGTATGAAAATCGAGGACTATGGCCATAATTTATCCCTATGATCTCAGGTTACACGGATCCCGGTGTACAGGGCATCACAATTGTAACGGGAGGTGGGGTCAAATCCTACCCGCCAGAATATCAAGTAACATCATCGAGTCATCATGACTGCACGGTACAGCGTACTCCGTGTGACATACACGGTACAACGTACTCCGTGGACCCATATCATAGTCTGGGGGTGCCTGTCGTAGGTCTTATCCACCCCAATACTATGTCGATAACCAACTCATGTCTCAAAGTATACGTGCGAGCATTACAACTCTCTGCGACACACAGTCTACAGGAGGCTTCCGCACGACTATATGCATGTCAACTCACGTCTAGTGCGAGCGAAGCTCCAGCACGACCCTATGCATATCATGATATCTAAAATCTCGTGCGAGCGAAGCTCCAGCACGGTTTTGTACACACATAAATTTCTCGTACGAGCAATGCTCCAGTACGGCTTTTCGTGAGTAAAAAATCAGTAAAATTTAGTGCGAGTATGACTCTAGCACTCTTTTTACTCGTGTAAATATGATATGTGGCTCAATCTTGATAAAACATCTTTTAAAATTGTAACCGGTACAAACCAGTACCCTTTCGTATATTTCATGAAATCAACAGCCAACCTATGTGTAAATTTACTTAAATCAAAGCCATACATTCATATAAAACATTAAAAACATGAAATCATGCATTTTATCTGCTTTACTACCCTTTATGTAAATTTTACTCCCAGGGGCAATATCATCTTTTTCCTTTATTCACCTATGCCCCGATTTTTCACAAAAAATATTATTTCGTTTCTAGATACTTTAAGAAATTCTAGGCCCTGTAAATCCCTCAAAAGTACGTATAGAAATCTCTATGCACCTATAAAATTCCCTTACCTCGATTCACGCGTAAACTTATCCCGTCTCGATAATACCCAATCTCTCAGTCCAAATGCGCGTCAACCAAGTCTACAGAACTGCATATAACCACATATTTTGGGTCAATTCACTTATTTTTATCAGTATGTCGCATTCTCTGATCAATCTAAAGTGTTGGGCCCGTTTCACTTTATTGGGCCCAATTGCTCCTTAATGAGCCTCAACCCATTTTCAGCCCGTTTATACTTATTAAATCCCTTCTTCGGGTTTACTGAGCTCATTCAGCTTACCAATAATCATCGGGCTTCGATCCAAACTCATTGGATAGCCCGTATACTATTTACGGTAATTACATTACAATTTCGAATAATATTCCTTTTATACAGAATTAATCCGTAAAATAATCGAAACTCTGTATTAAAGAACTCTAATTGTCGAAATTAAAATGTACTTACCCAATTCTATGTGGGGTATGAAAATCGGAGCTCAATCGGCTCTCGTTCAGGCTCTGTCGTACAACTGCACAATTATATATTTAATTTCGGGTTAATTTTGATCAAATATAATTTAGATAAATTTTTCAAAAATCAAATCGGTCACTTTTAACCTCTTACCGACTTACCCGAATTCCTGTGTATCCCCAAAAATTCTTCCCCTTTTTTCTTTTTCTCTTTTTCTCCTTTTTTCCCTTCTTTCTTGGCTGAACCGGTTCAGTCCGGTTCAACCCGGTTAAGACCAGTCCTGTTCAGTCGATTCACCTCTTGTTGAACCTGTCCGTACTAGTTCAGGCCTTTCCGCCGTCGTTCATGACGTTTTCGGTCGGTTCTCGTCTCGTTTCTGGCGCCAATCACTCCTTCCTGCACTAGGGGAGTGTTCGAATAGGTCAGGGTTGGTCGAATCAGGCCGCTGGCCGCCGGATTCCTCTTCTCCCTCTGCAGCACTCTCCCTCTCGATCCGTCGAATTTTGGTGGTTTCACCGATCGATACCGATCTCAAAAGAACCGGCTCCTCCTCCTGAACTCGTCGGTAGCCTCCGTTCAAGCCCAACCGCCATAGATCGTTGGAATCTACCCCGTTTTCCTCGCGAGCTTCTCTTCCTCCGTTCGGCGATTTCTGACCTCCTGACGGAGCGTCTCCGGTGTCCACAAGATCGCCGGCCTCTCCTCTTTCTCCTCGGCTGTTCGTCGGCGTCGTCGGTCGCCAGTGGCCATGGATCGATCGGGTCATGCGCAGGCATCTTCCTCGGTTTCCTTTGTTTTTTCTCTCCCCGATAAATTTTCTGATTCTGTCTTTTTTTCTTTTTTTTGAATTAATTTAATTTAATTTATTATTTAATTTTATTAATATTTTAATCATTATTTTATTCTAAAAATCCCAAAAATATCTAAAAAAATCATATTTTATTCTAATTAATTAATTTAATTTATTTAATCTATTTTTTCACTTTTTCGATATATTTTCTGTCTTTTCGGAATATTGTCCCGAGCGAAAATTTTGATTAATTCCAGTAAATTCATATCTTGATCAATTTAATCTGAAATTTAATTATTTCTTCGTTATTGATCAAGATTCTCAAATCCATTATTTTTAATTAAATTTTCTTGTCGAATTTATTCCGGCTTTCGGTCTTTTGATCGTTTTACCCTTCACGTGTTCAGGAATTTCATTTCAGTCCTTTTGCATTTTTAATTTTGTGTTTTGAATCCTTATCTCCAGTCCAAATCTCGTTCGTTTAATTTGGGACCATTTCAATTCTTCCTTTCACGAACATACTCATTTCGTGTTTTAACTAAATTCGAATTTTACATAATCTCCCCCACTTAAGAAATTTGGTCCTGCAAATTAGAACCAAGTTAAATGGATCCATAAACAACTCCGGGTACGTCTATCGTACCATATACTGTCATTCTCAAGTGACTTTTTTCGGAGTGTAATACTACCAACATACTTTAATTAGGGGGATCATCTTAAACCTCAACACTTTCTCCTTCCTGTTTAATACACGAATCGATTTTCTAATCATACGTTATACTTTCATTGAGTTAAGCTGTTAGAGCTCATATCTAATTACATATGCTGGATCCGGATAGTATTTTCGAAGCATCATAAGATAGGATACATTGTAGATGTTTGCTAATTCAGGTGGTAACGCCAACCTACTGGCCTTGTCTCCCACTTTGTCCAATCTTTTTTCGAACCTCGTTACGTCCTTATGCTATGTCCTAAGGGCATGTAACTTCCAACAATACTAATTCACCTTCGATGAATTCCAATGGTTTTCGTCTCTTGTCAACATAGCTTTTCTATCTGCTCTGAGGTGTTCTTAATCCTTCACAATTAACTGAACATCCTCAAAGGTTTGTCTTACCAATTCGGGAACAATTTTCTATCTGTCACCCACTTCTTCTTATCCAAATCGGGGAAACAACCCTTACGACCATACAATGTCTCATCTGAAGTCATCCTGATACTCAAGTGACAACTGTCATTATTAGCGAATTCAATTAGTAACAACTGATCATCCCAAGAGCTTATCAGATAAATGGCACACGCTCTCATCATATCCTCCAGAACCTTTACAATCCTCTCTGACTGACCATCTGTTTGAGGATGGAAAGCTGTGCTAACACTTAGTCAGGTGCCCATAGCTTCCTGAAAAACATTCCCAGAAGTGGGAAGTGAAGCGGGAATCCCTATATGATACAATGCTCACTGGAAAAATACTTGGTGTTCCACAATTTTCCATACACATAAATCCGCCTACACACTCCGAGTATCTAGGGATTTCCTAACCAGAAGGTGGGTAGACTTAGTCAATCTATCGACTATCACCCAGATAGTCTTATGATTCATCCGGGTCCTCTGTAACCCATCACAAAATTCATGGTAACTTGTTCCCATTTTCGTGTCAATATAGGTAGAAACTGCAATAACCCTGCAACTTCTTTTGCTTTACCTTACTCTGCTGACATACGAGACACTTTTTCCATAATCTCTACCATGTCTCTTTTCATGTCTGACCACCAATACCCTTTTCTAAGATTTCGATATATTTATTACTTCTCGGATGCACTGTATATCCCGAAGAGTGAGTTTATGACAATAACTCTATCTCATCACTGTGGTCTTGGGGAGCACTTATACTGTCTCTGAACCTCAGTAAGCCATCATCACTCTCTGTGAACTCTGTCACTGTACCCATCTGAATCTGACCCACACTATCGACACCCAGCCGATCATCACGCTAAGCCTGTCAAATCCGGTCACTCAAATTTGGTTCTAATCTCAGGCTAGCTGTCACATAATCACTGTCATCATCAGAGGGGATCACATCACTACTGAGGCTTACAATTACTCTAGCAGCTCACGCTCCCTGACCATCATATGTAATACCATCCCGAGGCTCTTTCTGCTCAAGGCATTAGCCATTACATTAGCCTTTTCCTCTGTGGTACAATTTCCACAATCATAATCCCTCAGAAGCTCTAACCCTCTTTGTTCTCATATCCAATTCTTTCTGTGAAAACAGATACTCGAGGCTTTTATGATCAGTGCATACCTGAAATTTTTCACCGTATACATAGTAGTGTCATATACTCAATACAACCACTATCGCTGTCAACTTTAAATCATGGACCGGATAGTCCTTTCATGATCCTTGAGTTGTTTGGATTCATAATTAACTATCTTCCCCTTTTGCATCAATATACAGCCCATTCATTATTTTGAGGTATCCATAGACTCATGAGAAACTTCTTAATCTGTTAGGTATGGTGAGAATAAATGCGGTGATCAGTTTATTACTTCAGTACACGAAAACTCCTGTCACGTCTATCATCCCATTCAAATACAACTTTTTCTAAGTTAAACGTGTCAATAAAGTAGTCCATTTCGAGAACTCTCAACAAATCATTTGTAAAAACAATTTCCAATTGTTACTTATAATTTTCCCTGGACTGTAAATACACCCAAAATATCATCAATATGAATGATAACAAATCGGTCCAGGTAAAGTTTAAATACCTCATTGTAGTTGTGTTCCACTAAATATTTCAATCACCCATATCCTTGACCTATGTACGCATAAAAGTATAATGTCATTTCAAAATCGCTTCCATTCAAGATACTAACCCGCGTCATTTCTTTTTTTCTTATATTAACGGCTTTTATAAAATTTTTAATTAATTTTTTTAAACCTTCACGATTAATCGAATTCTATATTTCTTTATCGTAAAAGTAAAGGTACCCTAATTTTAAATATATATATATATATATATATATTACGACTGTCGATTTCAATTTATAGGTTATGTGTATACTTTTAGACGCTGTCAAGTCCTCAGGCGGGGAGGTATTTTGAAATACCTTTATTAATCCTCAGACTTGACCATAATTACTTTACATATCAGTCCATGTGGTCACAATTCATATTCGCTACTAATTACTTTAATCCAAATTACTTCACGTATCATAGATATTCTTACCTTGCATATGCCTCTTATTCCAATAGATTTTGTATTCAGGATCTATCACACCTAAAAGCTTATCTCCTTTCGTATATCACTTCACTCATTCCGTGAGTACAATCATTTATTCCTTTAATTTCAATCGCTACACCCCTTTTTCGGTGCAGATATACCAATAGGGTTTTCTCTGTCTTTTTACCCTTCTGTGGGGCAGTCTCACCCAAATTTGAGCAATCATTAAATAATTGGCCTATTTTACCACACTTAACGCATATTTTAGTCAATAAAGTATAGGTGTAGGCCCTACTTCCGTGGTATCTACCACACATCCTACACTGATTACACTGCTACACTGCTCACTGCTAACATTGTTCCACTGCTCACACTGCCAACATTGCTCCATTGCTCCGTAGTAGGTTGGGGTATTCAAATCACAATACCCCTTAAAAGTGTTGAAATTGAATACACTGGGGCCTTACCACTCATTTTACCCTATGACTCATCAACTCTAATCTCTTACCAACTGGTCTCTTTCCTACTCTGACATCTCTGTCATTCTCTATTATCTTCTGTCTCTATTTCGGCCCTTACTAGCTTTCCCAATCTCAGAGGCGTGTAACACATGATATTATTCACGTAAGAGTATTTTGTGTACTGCCTTGACATAAGTAGTTAGCCAATCGAACTCTAATCGACAACTTGAGCCCTTCCATGAACTTTTAGGCTTTTTGACTCTCACTGACCATAGTGTCGGGGTAATACCTGAGCAGGTATATCAACTGAGATTCATACTCGTAAATCAACCAGTGTCTCTGGGTCATTGTAAGAAATTTTACCTGTAATTTCTTTTAAGTAGTGTCCGAGATATTCTGTCACCAAAATACATCTAGAATTATTTTTCATGTCGGCTCTAGATGTCTAACTCTTCAGATGATTCGAGCGGATTTCCACCAATGCTCCACCTCGCCTCCAACATAAACGTATTTAAAAGTCACATTCTCAGTTGACATACACCGAAAGAATCCATACAACTTCACTATCTCATTCACCCAGTCCTCAGCAACTATTGGTTTCTTTACTTCGCTATATACCAGAGGGGTGTGAAAATCTCTATAGTCTAAGGCATCTGTTTAGGCTTTACCCTGCCTATCCTCAACTACCTGCATAGACTAAGTAAACAACTCCGAAATATTTTCTACGCTCTACTCCATCCTCTCGGAGCGTGTCTCAATACTGTTTGGTCTCATTATAGGATCCTGTGGAGTATGCTCAACATTAGCCTCCACCTCACCCTCTTCTTGAGTCTCATGTGACGACTCATTCGACTCTCAGTCCGATCTCTACGGCCTCGAGCATGTGTACTCGCCCCTCTACCATAGCGGCTATCAGTTATAAAAACTATATTCTTGTATTCGAAACTAAATTCTTAGCTGCAGTTCCATCTTGATATACACAATTGTATCTAAACAATGCACAGTACATGAAGATGTAAATTTACTTAACCACTAATACTAACTCATATCAGGCCAACTCTGCTCTGATACCACCTCTTGTCACAACCCAAATTACTTAAAATCACTACAAATTTTTCGCTTTTTCTTTCATTTTCTTACCCGTCGTGAACAGTTACACCACTAACAGTTGGGCTGTGAGTCGATGTTAGTCCCTCATGTCATGTTACTTACCTTAACATCTATTTTCCACATTACATTTACATATCAGTTTATTTTAACTAAATACATCCCCAATATTACAATCTGTGTACAGTATTGTGCCTCTATATGTTCAGATACAAAAATTATACGAATGTGTATACCTGGTCTTGATAAGAAGCAGCGGATAACCGAAATGCAAGACTACTGTCGCTCTCTTCTACTGAATGTACCTGGTAATTCTATTTTTTATAGAACTATTTGTGCTTAAATTCTAAATTATTTATTTAATCCCCATATTATTTTATTAATAATCCCCTTTATTTAATTAAAATTCTTTAATGTGCAGATAAATTAAATCCGGATGAAACTCAGTCGTTTCAGATGAAATTGGGCTAAAAACGAGCTAAAGCATATTGGACCACTTCCAATTTACAGACCGAGTCATCAGTCGTCTGGACACGCGTGATGCCAGGTGTCCATATTTTATTTGCTCCGAAATGATAAGATCGAAGGACACCGTGCCAATCCTCTGGAAGACACACGCCGAGCCACATCGCACAGCTAATTGGACAAAAAGACTGATGACGTGGAAATATCTAGTCTGCAGCAAATCAAATGAAGACAAGTGGCCAATCAATGCCAATTCATCTAGGATGAAAATTTACCATTGTACCCATATGTTTGTGTATAAATAGAACATGATGGTAATTGAAAAATGAAGTAGAAGTAGGAGTAGAAGTAGAAAGTAGTGTAGGTAGGGTAAAGTAGTTTAGGAGTAGAATTTTAAGGTAAAGTAGTTTTAGAGGTAGCTTTTAGAATAGTTTCAGTTTTTTTTAAGTTAAAGTTTTAATGAAATTTTTAGTTTCTTTAAGCTTTTTACAATGTGAAGACTAGCACCATTTTTAATTTTCTTTTCTGTTTTTCCAAGCTTCCATTCCTTTATCGTTTTGACATTTTAAGTTTTATAGACAATTTCATTCCTTTTTCATTACCTCTATGTTATCCCTCAGTTCCTTGTATGTTTTTCCATTTTATTCACTGTTCCTTAAAACAGAAGCATTGCCGACCTTTTAGACCATTTTCCTTTCTGCCAATATCGTTCACTGTTCACTCGAATTTATGCCTTGCAGATTGTCCAAAGCTCGTTATTGTTGTCCATACCTTGTTCTGGATCAGTGGATCAACGGTGGCTGAACAGAGGATGAAGCAAGGCGTGGCCACTAGAGCTTTACATTTCTCTGTTTCATGGCTTCTCTTGTTTTGGTTTAATCTTCAGCTAATGATTTTATTCTTGCCTTTTCTGCTTCAAGTTGATTACCTAATGTTGCCCTGTGTTTCTTTCTCATTGGCTATTTTCATTTGCTGCATTATATCAATTCCGCTCTTTATTGTATTTAGAGTATTACGCTGTCGGTTTATGCCTTTCAGCATCTAGTTTGTATTTTACTTGTTCTGCATTTTTTTCATCTTGGCATTTTCTTTTTGTGTCCATTTTGCTCGCTGGCTGGTATTAAAGTTGGCAGGATTACAGCCGTGCTGGATGCTTAGCTAAGCATAGCATCTGAACAGAGGTTGGACAGGATGCTGCATGCTGGGTTTCAAACTACGGTTGAGTCTGCTCCATCCGATGCAGTACAGCAGCGAGATTGCTCATGACAGTGGACAGGGACCAGATCCCTCCTTTGTTCTGCTCTGCTTTAGTTTAATGTTACTGTTCATCTTAGCTATCTTGTTATCCTGCATTGTTGCCGATGCTCTTATTTGGACTGGTGATCTATTAGCTTATTTAGCTGTTGTTCGTTTTTTTCTATTTTAAGTGTAGTTTAGGTCCAAGAGCATTCTTTTTTTCGTTTCTCTTTTGGTTCGTTTTCCTTTCTGTCTTAGCATGAGTTTAGTCATCCTGGTTATTTTCTTGCAATTGTAAGTCACTTGTTGTCTGCTGTAGATAGGTGATCGGTGCTGAAGCAAAGCCGGTAATGGGGACAGCAACGATCAGAAATGGTGGCAAGTGCAGATAGTGCTTGACAATAATACTGAACCGAGCAGGGGACAGATGTTAAAGTCTGCTGCGTTTTGCCTCCATTCAGGTGTACAGAGCATGATCTCTGTCGAGGAGGCTAGGCTGCTGATGCATGAAGGTGGCAGGATGTGTGTGCTGGTACAGAGGACTGGACAAGCCGAGGACAGTAGCCTGGAGCAGAAGCAGCAGACAGCAGGCCTGGACGTGCGCTGCAGCACCTGGAGACAGCCACCCGAGAGCAGGCCTGGATAAACCAAAATAACGAGGAAGACAAGCACAGTACCAGCAGCTATTCGGGACCACTTTGGTGGTTGGGAAATTTTGCTAAGGCCATGTTTGGCATTATGGATTTGTTTCAATTAAAGTTACCATGCATTTCTATTACTTGTTATTGCTTTTACTTTAATTTATTAACTTAGTTAGAATTAGAGTAGTGAATCAATTTGCTTATGAGTTATATTTTCTTAGTTTATTAGTTTAAGGCTTAGTTTAATTTCATTAATAGTTAATTTTCTTTTTACAATAGGAATTAAGGTTTTGCATTTAGAATTAATTTAGATTAAATGTTTTTCATGCATTTTTAATTTAGTCTTTATTTTCATTAGACTTTAAGTTAGTTTAAATTGCATTCTCTTAGTTAGTTTAATTACATGCACATTTTATTTTAACCTTGTTTAATTTTAGTTTAATTAGTTTTATTGCTTTATGTTTATATTTGCATTTTATTTTAATTGCGTTAATTCATTTTAACTGTTTTAATTTTCCTTTGTAGGATTTTGTTTTTAATTGCTTGGAGTTTTGTAAGTAATTTTTGCTCGATTTTATTTCCTTTATTTTATAGTTTTATTATTTTATTGCTTTTCAGTATTTTTAATTCTAGCTATGTAGATCACCCACCTTAATTTCATAATTTGCTAGAATATACTTAGGGTAAGATTAACCGGTAGTTAATTAGGCTGATCAACTTCTCTGTGGGACGATAATCCGGGACTCAAATCCCATTATTACTTGTACGACTCGTGCAGTTGCGGACATTACCCTTAGGGCGTGTCAAGTTTTTGGCACCGTTGCCGAGGAACTCTTAATTAGCCATTAGTTAATATCGGTGAAATTATTCTTAGGTGTAATTCTAGCTTGTAAATATTTAGGTTGTAAATATTTAGAGCCTTAACGTAGGATAGTTAAATTTTCTCTTAATTAATTAAAAAAAATAAAAAACGTAAAAAAAAATTTTCTAAAGACTTTTTGATGATTGCATGCGTAGAGCCAAGAGTTATGATTGCTTTCCTTTAAATCCTAAAATTGAACACTTAGAAAAATTCGAAGGGATTCTAGGAAATTAATAGCTCTGCTGCAAAACATCATGGCAGAAAATAAGGAATTTAGAACCGTTGGAGATTATGCAATGCCAACGATTGAAGGATATTATACCAGCATTAGGCCACCAGCTGTCCCTGCTAACAATTTTGAAATTAAGCTTGCAATCCTCCAGATAATCTAGCCTTCATTGCAGTTCAGTGGGCTCTCTCATGACGACCCACATGATCACCTTGTGCAATTCTTGGACTTGTGCAACACGTTTAAACACAATGGATTATCTGATGATGCGCTTAGGCTTAGATTATTCCCCTTCTCACTTAGGGATAGGGCGTGACACTGGTTAACCTCCCTGCCTCCAGGATCCATTTCTACATGGGACGAGTTAGCCTATCAATTTTTATCTAAGTTTTTCCCTCCCTCTAAAATGGCCAGACTCCGTAGTGACATATCTTCCTTTGCTCAGTACGACTCTGAATCTCTTTATGAAGCATGGGAACGATATAAGGAGCTTCTTAGGAAGTGCCCTCACCATGGCCTACCTTTGTGGTTGCAAGTCCAGACCTTCTACAATGGACTTACAAGCCCAAATAGGACCATTGTTGACGCTGCAGCGGTTGGAGCGCTAATGTGTAAAACAGAGGAGGAAGCTTACGAGCTTTAGACAAGATGGCGGCTAACAACTATTTATGGTCCTCGGAGAGGCAAATGCCAAAAATGTCGGTGGGTATTTATGAGCTCGACACACTGTCTACCTTGACCTCTCAAAGCGCTAATCTTACGAAGAAGGTAGAGTCGCTCAGTACCCAATATAATCCTCCCACTAGTCCTAACCCTGTGTATTCTATGCAAAGTCCTTTCCATTCTTGCGAGCTGTATAGTGGTACCCACTCTGTAGATAGGTGTCCACTTAATTTAGAATCGATTCAGTACGTTGCCCCTTCTAAGCAACAGAACAACCCCTTGTCAAACACCTATAATCTAGGGTAGAGGAACCATCCTAACTTCTCCTGGAGCCAAAACCAAGGGCAAACTTCTAACTCCATATCTATAGGACCCCCTAGTTTTCAAGCTCCATCGGTTCAGGTACCACCACGGCCACAAATTCCATATCATCCTCCTCATTATCCAACCCCACCTCAATTTCAATATCATCCATCACCACCACCACCACCACCACCACCACTTATGCAGCCCCAACTCTACCATGCACCAGCAGTTGAGAAGAAGCCTACATTAGAGGATATGTTCACGACTATCCTGTAAAATCAAGCTACTTCAATTAAGAACTTAGAAGTTCAAGTTGGACAAATAGCTAGTGCTCTTAGCCAACGTCCTCAAGGGACCCTTCCTAGTAATACTGAAGTTAATCCTGCTAAGCAAAGGGAGGATAAGGAACATGTTAGATCCATCACCCTTAGGAGTGACAGAGAGCTAGATGAGCCATAAGTTAAGTCTGGACTTGAACAACCCATAGTCGATAAATACATAGGTTCTAACGAAGCAGCTCAGAAAGAGTAGGAACATCAGGATCGGGCTGCAAAACTAGGCGCTTCTTCACCTTTACTTTCTTCTTCTTTTTCGCCTTCCTCGTCCTCTGATTCTACACATGTTCTCACTACATTGCCTCTAGTTAGACCACTAGTACCTTTTCCTCAGAGGTTTCAAAATAAAAAATTGGAACAACAATTTGCTAAATTTCTTGAGGTTTTTAAGAAGCTTCACATCAACATTCTTTTGCAGATGCTTTAGAGCAAATGCCAAGTTATGTGAAGTTTCTAAAGGATATCCTCTAGAGGAAGAGAAGACTGGAAGATTATGAGACGATGGCCTTAACTGGGGAATGTAGTGCAATTATATGAGGTAATTACCTCCCAAGCTCAAGGATCCCGGGAGTTTTACCATACCCTACACTATTGTAAATCTATTCTTTGGTAGAGCCCTGTGTGATTTAGGAGCTAGTATCAACCTAATGTCGTTGTCTATCTATCAGAAGTTAGGAATAGGGGATGTCAAGCCCACTACAGTGACCCTTCAGCTAGCAGATCGATCCATTAAATATCCAAAGGGGGTCATTGAGGATGTCTTAGTAAAGGTGGACAAGTTTATTTTCCCTGCAGATTTTATTATACTAGATATGGAGGAAGACAGGGAAGTCCCCATTATTTTAGGCAGACCTTTCCTAGCTACTGGTAGGATGATAATTGATATGCAAAATGGGGAGTTGACTATGAGAGTGCAAGATTAGGAAGTGAAGTTTAATGTTTTCAAACCTTTGAAGCTCCCTGATGACTCTCAAAAGTGTTTTAAGATGGAGATTAATGAGGATATAAGGCTTGAGCACAAGAATTCTCAAAGAATGAGGGAAGTAGCGAGAGCTCAGGAGGAGTTAACTGTCGACATTCAGTCACCACTATGGCTAATCCTCCTACTCTTCGCACTGCTGCTGAGTGTTGTTTTCTTCAGCTGCATTTGAAGTGGTTGTGTTTTTTCTTTTCACTTTGTATATAGTTCATTTTTCTTTTTCTTTTCTATTATTTCTTTCTTTGTTTATTTTGTAGGTTTATTTTCTAGTTTTACGTTTTTAATCAAAGCTTCAGTTGTTCATCATTATCAGAAAGGGGAGTACTCTGTTCTTGAGCTTACATTCTTATAGTATCTGCACACTGAGGATACTGTGCACTTCAAGTTTGGGGGAGGGATATCACTTGAGTATTTTTCAAAAATTTGAGCAAAATTGAAAAAATTTTCAAATTTTTTTCAAAAATCTGAGCTTAAATTGTTTGATTTTAGGATGATTTAGTGCTTAGCATGTAGTTTTCCCATATTCTGATGATATGACCCCATGATTTAGTCTGACTTTGATTGACTGAGAAGCATGATTATAGGAAAAGCATGAAATTGAGTTCTTGAATTTGTCTTGATTCTGATTGTGATTTCCTCATTTTATGCGCATGTCATGTCATGAATTTGTATATTTATTTAGAGAAAGCTTATGTGGACCTAGGATTGCATTCGTTCAGTTGATTTTGTGTATCATATTCTAAAATTTGTTTGATCTAATCTCGAGGTGAAATATTAGATTGCACTTAATTAGAGAGATGATTTAGGCCATCTTTGGATCGTTTGAGCCTTTCGAGCCATGCCTGTACATATTTTACCCCTAGTCACCCATCTAGGCCAAATAAGCTTTTCTCTGTAAATACACCTGCATAATTTCCTTAGCTTAAACTCTTTTCCTATCCCCTACCCCGAAAGCATGGAAGGACATTGGATATATTTTAAGCTTTGTACATATGGGTATCTGGTGATAGTGAAAGTTCAAAAAAAATGAAAAAACAAAAAGAAAAATGAAAAAGAAAAAAAAAGAAGAAAGAAGAAAAATACAAAAATAGAATAAAATGTCTAGTGAAATAAATAAGTTTGGGGGAAATAAATAGAGTTCTTACATTAAAGATCTTAGAAGTAATGCATGTTAAGGGGTAATTAAACCTAAATCGACTTTATCGTACCCTAACCCCAGCCTTACATTACAAGCTTAATAAAGTCCTATTGATCTTTGATTAAGTGTGACTACATTAGTGGAGAGATTAGTGAAAAGCAAACTTATGGGAATGACACTTGTCATTGACTTTGTATTCACTATGTTTGCATAATCTGATCCGGATAATGTACTTTGAAGTGCCTCTAACATTTTTCACACACACACACGAGGAGTCCAATTTGGGTTAGGACTTATGATTGAATAATTCTAAGTGTTGGACTTGTAATTGTGAGTCTTTGATTTCGTAGTCTGTACTTTTTCTTTAAAGATAATGTTGGGGAAATTATTATGTTTTGTACTTATCATTCCTACAATTATTTTGTTTTGCTTGAGGATAAGCAAAAGCTCAAGTTTGGGGGTGTGATAATTCTATTTTTTATAGAATTATTTGTGCTTAAATTCCTAATTATTTATTTAATCCCAATATTATTTTATTAATAATTCCCTTTATTTAATTAAAATTCTTTAATGTGCAGATAAATTAAATCCGGATGAAACTCAGTCGTTTCAGACGAAATTGGGCTGAAAATGAGCTAAAGGAGACTGGACCACTTCTAATTTGCAGACTGAGTCATCAGTCATCTGGACACGCGTGATGCCAGGTGTCCATATTTTATTTGCTCCGAAACGATAAGAACGAAGGACACCGTGCCAACCCTCTGGAAGACACACGCTGGGCCACATCGCACAGCTAATTGAACAAAAAGACTGATGACGTGGAAATATCTACTCTGCATCAAATCAAATGAAGATAAGTGGCCAAACAATGCCAACTCATCTAGGATGAAAATTTACCATTGTACTCCTATATTGTGTATAAATAGAACATGATGGCAATTGAAAAATGAAGTAGAAGTAGGAGTAGAAGTAGAAAGTAGTGTAGGTAGGGTAAAGTAGTTTAGGAGTAGAATTTTAAGGTAAAGTACTTTTAGAGGTAGCTTTTAGAATAGTTTTAGTTTTTTTTTTAAGTTAAAGTTTTTATGAAATTTTTAGTTTCTTTTAGCTTTTTACGATGTGAAGACTAGCACCATTTTTAATTTTCTTTTCGATTTTTCCAAGCTTCCATTCCTTTATTGTTTTGACATTTTAAAATTTATAGACAATTTCATTCCTTTTTCATTACCTCTATGTTATCCCTCGGTTCCCTGTATGTTTTTCCATTTTATTCACTGTTCCTTGAGAGCATAAGCATTGCCGACCTTTTAGACCATTTTCCTTTCTGCCAATATTGTTCACTGTTCACTCGAATTTATGCCTTGCTGATTGTCTAAAGCTCGTTATTGTTGTCCATACCTTGTTCTGGCTCAGTGGATCAACGGTGGCTGAACAGAGGATGAAGCAAGGCGTGGCCACTAGAGCTTTACATTTCTCTGTTTCATGGCTTCTCTTGTTTTGGTTTAATCTTCAGCTAATGATTTTATTCTTGCCTTTTCTGCTTTAAGTTGATTACCTAATGTTGCCCTGTGTTTCTTTCTCATTGCCTATTTTCATTTGCTGCATTATATCAATTTCGCTCTTTATTGTATTTAGAGTATTAAGCTGTCGGTTTATGCCTTTCAGCATCTAGTTTGTATTTTACTTGTTCTGCATTTTTTTCATCTTGGCATTTTCTTTTTTGTGTCCATTTTGCTCGCTGGCTGATATTGAAGTTCGCAGGATTACAGCCGTGCTGGATGCTTAGCTAAGCATAGCATCTGAACAGAGGTTGGACAGGATGCTGCATGCTGGGTTTCAAACTACGGTTTAGTCTGCTCCATCCGATGCAGTACAGCAGCGAGATGCTGGGTTTCAAACTACTGTTCATCTTAGCTATCTTGTTATCCTGCATTGTTGCCGATGCTCTAATTTCGACTGGTGATCTATTAGCTTATTTAGCTGTTGTTCATTTTTTTTATATCTGTTTTAAGTGTAGTTAAGGTCAAAGAGCATTCTTTTTTTCATTTCTCTTTTTGGTTCGTTTTCCTTTCTGTCTTAGCATGAGTTTAGTCATCCTGGTTATTTTCTTGCAATTGTAAGTCACTTGTTGTCTGCTGTAGATAGGTGATCGGTGCTGAAGCAAAGCCGGTAATGGGGACAGCAACGATCAGAAATGGTGGCATGTACAGATAGTGCTTGACAGTAATACTGAACCGAGCAGGGGACAGATGTTGAAGTCTGCTGCGTTTTGCCGCAATTCAGGTGTGCAGAGCATGATCTCTGTCGAGGAGGCTAGGCTGCTGATACATGAAGGTGGCAGGATGTGTGTGCTGGTACAGAGGACTGGACCAGCCGAGGACAGTGGCCTGGAGCAGAAGCAGCAGACAGCAGGCCTGGACGTGCGCTACAGTACCTGGAGACAACCACCCGAGAGCAGGCCTGGACAAACCAAAATAATGAGGAAGACAAGCACAGTACCAGCAGCTATTCGGGACCACTTTGGTGGTTGGGAAATTTTGCTAAGGCCATGTTTGGCATTATGGATTTGTTTCAATTAAAGTTACCATGCATTTCTATTACTTGTTATTGCTTTTTCTTTAATTTATTAACTTTGTTAGAATTAGAGTAGTGAATCAATTTGCTTATTAGTTATATTTTCTTAGTTTATTAGTTTAAGGCTTAGTTTAATTTCATTAATAGTCAATTTTCTTTTTACAATAGGAATTAAGGTTTTGCATTTAGAATTAATTTAGATTAAATATTTTTCATGCATTTTTAATTTAGTCTTTATTTTCATTAGACTTTATGTTAGTTTAAATTGCATTCTCTTAGTTAGTTTAATTACATGCACATTTTATTTTAAGCTTGTTTAGTTTTAGTTTAATTAGTTTTGTTGCTTTATGTTTATATTTGCATTTTATTTTAATTGCGTTAATTCGTTTTAACTGTTTTAATTGTCTTTTGTAGGATTTTGTTTTTAATTGCTTGGAGTTTTGTAAGTAATTTTTGCTCGATTTTATTACCTTTTGATGTTGCCCACCTGACAGCAACAGTGCTTTGCTTTCCACGTGATCGGATTGTACTGTTGACGGTTAAGTCAATCGTCACAGTTTGCTCCACGTGTTCTTCGTATATCCTGCAAAAACAACAGGAATCAGAGGGGGCAGGGATTTGTCCCTGCACGCGCACTCCGACGATCCAGTCAGTGATCGGGAGTTGGTGTATGTAAGAAAAGGAGAAAGTATTGCTTAAATCAAAGGGTTTAAGTGTTTCTCCCTGTTTTTTTCTTTTTTGGATCGGATCCCCCTTTTCAGAGAGCTCACCTGGTATTTATAGGTTCCTGAGGCGGTTTGGGCTGAGACCCAGGCGCGTGTCTGGGCCGCGACAGAGTTATAGAGCATTCTGTCGCGCCTCGGGCCATGCAACTTGCGGGGAAGTAGTCTGGCGGCAGAGTATGCATGGAACCTCTACCGCTATTGGTGCGGGAGACCTCTGCCGCTACGCTGGGCGAGGGACCTCTACCGCTGTCTAAGCGGGAGCTGCTCTGCCACTACGCTGGGCGAGGGACATCTACCGCTATTCGCGCGGGAGACCTCTACCGTGATCTGTGTGGGAGACTTCTACCGCGATCGGCGCGGGAGACTACGCCGCATGTTGAGCGGGAGACTTCTACCGCGGTCTGTGCGGGAGACTATGCCGCAGGCTGAGCGGGAGACTATGCCGCATGCTGTGCGGGAGACTTCTACCGCAGACGGAGCGGGAGACTATGCCGCATGCTGTGCGGGAGACTTCTACCGCGGTCTGTGCGGGAGACTATGCCGCATGCTGTGCGGGAGTCCTCTACCGCGGTCTGCGCGGGGGACTACACCTCATGCTGTGCGGGAGACCTCTACCGCGGTCTGCGCGGGGGACTACACCTCATGCTGCGCGGGAGACCTCTACCGCGGTCTGCGCGGGAGACTACGCCGCATGCTGTACGGGAGTCCTCTATCGCGTGAGGTGCGGGAGACTTCTACCTCAGGCACGCGGGAGACCTGTGTCGGGGGAAATGCGGAGTCCTGTGATGTCCAGGGGCGATGGAGGTCTGCCGCTCACGATGCGCGGCAGACTGTGAGGCGGCAGACTCCTCTCGCATCAGACACTCTGTCGCAGCTCTAGGAACGGTGTCGCATGGCGGTTCTGTCGCCAATCTGCCATGTGGCCTGTTCTTGGTTCGACACGTGGCAGGCGGATAGTTGCACACGTGGATCTGGTGACACGACTACCATCACCTTTATTTTATAGTTTTATTATTTTATTGCTTTCAGTATTTTTAATTCTAGCTATGTAGATCACTCACCTTAATTTCATAATTTGCTAGAATATACTTAGGGTAAGATTAACCGGTAGTTAATTAGGCTGATCAAGTTCTCTGTGGGACGATAATCCGGGACTCAAATCTCATTATTACTTGTACGACCCGTGCACTTGCGGATATTACCCTTTGGGCATGTCAGTAACCTGTGGGGTGGAAAATGAAAGGGTGAGCGAAACTTGCTCAGTAAGGTAATAATGTAAGCAGGTAGATAACTATACTATCTACGTGCTGATAATGTCATGATATAAAATCATTTATATTTGGAGCATGAGGTAAGACTAAAACGATGCCACATATATGTATATATCATATAAGAAAAATCATGAAATCGACATATAAAACAAACATGAAAAAATCATCATATATGACATCTCATGCTCGTCACATTAAAACTTATTTTTGTTCATCATAAACTCATCATGTTCAAACTTATTTGTGTTATCATAAAACAACCACATCAAGGTTAAACCTATCACTCGCGAATACCTTGATTCATTAAATTGCATCTCATTTAAAAACATAAATCGGGACATTAACCCTCCTTCGGGTTTGTCCTGGTCTATTTAGATCGTATGATATCATGTGAGGCATGTAGGTTACTGTATGAAAATCGAAGACTATGGCCATAATTTGTCCCTGTGTTCCCAGGCTACACGGATCCCGGTATGCGGGGCATCACAACTGTAACGGGAGGTTGAGTCAAATCTTACCCACCAGAATATCAAGTAACATCATCGAGTCATCATGACTGCACGGTACAACGTACTTCGTGTGACATACACGGTACAACGTACTCCGTGGACCCATATCATAGTCTGGGGGTGCCTGCCGTAGGTCTTATCCACCCCAATACTATGTCGATAACCAACCCATGTCTCAAAGAATACGTGCGAGCATATCAACTCTCTGCGACACACAGTCTACAGGAGGCTTCCGCACAGCTATATGCATGTCAACTCACATCTAGTGCGAGCGAAGCTCCAGCACGACGCTATGCATATCATGATATCTAAAATCTCGTGCGAGCGAAGCTTCAGCACGATTTTGTACACACACAAATTTCTCGTACGAGCAATGCGCCAGTACGGCTTTTCATGAGTAATAAATCAGTAAAATTTAGTGCGAGTATGACTCTAGCACTCTTTTTACTTGTGTAAATATGATAGGTGGCTCAATCTTGATAAAACATCTTTTAAAATCGTAACCCGTACAAACCGGTACCCTTTCGTATATTTCATGAAATCAATAGCGAACCTATATGTAAATTTGCTTAAATCAAAGCCATACATACATATAAAACATTAAAAACATGAAATCATGGAATTTATCTGCCTTACTACCCTTTTTGTATATTTTACTCCCAGGGGCAATATCGTATTTTTCCTTTATTCACCTATGCCCCGATTTTTCGCAAAAATTATTATTTCGTTTCTAGATACTTTAAGAAAGTCTAGGCCCTATAAATCCCCTCAAAAATACGTATAGAAATCTCTATGCACCTATAAAATTCTCTTACCTCGATTCACGCGTAAACTTATCCCGTCTCGATAATACCCAATCTCTCAGTCCAACTGCGCATCAACCAAGTCTACAAAACTGCATATAACCACATATTTTGGGTCAATTCACTTCTTTTTATCAGTATGTCACATTCTCTGATCAATCTAAAGTATTGGGCCCATTTTACTTTATTGGGCCCAATCGCACCTTAATGGGCCTCGACCTATTTCAGCCTGTTTATACTTATTAAATCCCTTCTTCGGATTTACTGGGGTCATTCAGCTTACCAATAATCATCGAGCTTCGTTCCAAACTCATTGGATAGCCCGTATACTATTTACGGTAATTACGTTATAATTCCGAATAATATTCCTTTTATACAGAATTAATCCGTAAAATAATCGAAACTTTGTATTAAAGAACTCTAATTGTCGAAATTAAAATGTACTTACCTAATGCTATGTGGGGTACGAAAATCGGAGCTCAATCGGCTCTCTTTCGGGCTCTGTCGTACAACTGCACAATTATATATTTAATTTCGGGTTAATTTTCGATCAAATATAATTTAAATAAATTTTTCAGAAATCAAATCGGTCACTTTTGACCTCTTACCGACTTACCTGAAGTCCGGTGTATCCTCGAAAATTCTTTCCCTTTTTCTCTTTTTCTCATTTTTCCCTTCTTTCTTGGCTGAACCGGTTCAGTCCAGTTCAACCTGGTTCAGACCGATCCGGTTCAGCCGGTTCACCTCTTGCTGATCGGTCTGTACCAGTTCAGGCCTTTCCGCCACCATTCACAGCATTTTCGGTCGGTTCTCGGCTCGTTTCTGGTGCCAATCGGTGCACCTGCACTGGGGGAGTGTTCGGCTGGGGTCGGGGTTAGCCGAATCACGCCGGTGGCCGCTGGATTCCTCTTCTCCCTCTACGGCACTCTCCCTCTTGATCAGTCGAATTTCGGTGGTTCCACCGGTCGATACCGATCTTAAAAGAACTGGCTCCTCCTCCTGAACTCGTCGGTAGCCTCCGTTCAAGCCCAACCGTCGTAGATCGCCGGAATCTACCTCGTTTTCCTCGCGGGCTTCTCTTCCTCCATTCAGCGATTTTTGACCTCCTGACGGCGCGTCTCCGATGTCCACAAGATCGTCGGCCTCTCCTCTTTCTCCTCGGCTGTTCGTTGGCGTCGTCGGTCGTCGGTAGCCGTGGATCGATCAGGTCACACGCGGGCATCTTCCGTAGTTTCCTTTGTTTTTCTCTCTCCCCGATAAATTTTCAGATTCTCTCTTTTTTTTCTTTTTTTTTTGAATTAATTTAATTTAATTTATTATTTAATTTTATTAATATTTTAATCATTATTTTATTCTAAAAATCACAAAAATATCTAAAAAATTATATTTTATTATAATTAATTTATTTAATTTATTTAATCTATTTTTCCACTAAAAGCTTTCTTTGCAATTTTCGAATAGTTCTTTTTACAAGTTGTTTTACTGTTCATTCCATTTTCTTTATGTTCATTAGTCTTGGATTTATTTTTCAATGAAAAGTAATTTCATTCATGTTCTCGGTTTGATAAAAACTAGTTCTTTTATTGTTAAGTTTTATTTGCAGAGTTGATTTCCTAGTTGATTTGCTCTCTGTTTTCCTTAATAGTTGATGTTTTTGGTTTGATCAATCTTTAATATTTTTGTTCTCCTTCTCGGTTTATTCTCTTAGTGCATTCGGGTAATTGAAAAAAATTTCAGTTATGCAATCGAACTACGGGTAAGTCGGTAAGCGGTCAAAATTGACCGATTTAAATTTTGAAATATTTTATTTGATTAATTTTCAACTGAAAGTTTACCCGAAAAAATATTTAATTGTGTAGCTCGACAATTGATGTCAAACAAGGACTCGAGTCAACCTCGATTTGCATACTATCATGGAATCTCGGGTAAGTAACCGTTATTTACGACAATATTGCATCCTTATGCGTGTTAAAAAATTTACCGCATAAATTGCGGATTTAATTTTCGCATAAAATGAATTAAATTCTGGAAATTGGGATAAATTGTCGTAAATATTTAATTGATCTATTCGAGAGTTTAGAACGAGGCTCAATAAATATTGATGGGCCCAATGAGCCCAATAGGCCTCGATAATGTGAATAGTAAGTGAAAAACAAGCTTAAGGCCAATTAAGGCCCATTATGGTACAATCGGGCCTAATATGGGTAAACAGGCCCAATGATTTAAATTAAGCCCAAAAAATAGAAATACAATTAATTGTATTGTATTTGACCTAATGTATATTTATACGTAGTTTCGGATATTTGATTGAGAGCAAATCGGACTGCATGACGAGACATTAGTGAAAGGTCAGACTGTACAGAAAAATGAGGTAAGTGAATTGTGTGAGTAACTAGAGGTAGCTACGCGTACTTTAAATAACTTTTGTACACACTGAATATGTATGTATACATTGATATTGTACAAAGGTCCTAAAAATGGTTTAAAGATTTTAAAGACTCGAAATAGGTAAAAAAGGCTATTTTACCCCTATTGAGGGAAGTCCACATAAGGATGGTGAAAGCATGACATGCATGAAATGCATGATTTAAGGAATTTTTTGAATTAAGGAATTTTCTTGGTTTTTAAGCAAAGCTGATGGAGGTCCACTTGCTCGCGATGTTCATGATGATCGTGATGCCAAGGATCCATGGGTCATCCAAGGAGGTCCAATTACCCGAGCTCAAGCTAAGAAGATGCAACACGCCCTGGTCTCATTGGTTTGTCAAGGAAACTTCCATGAAAAGTCCCCAGCCACCTATATTTGTTTGGAAGCCCAAACGACATGAGTCTTAGTTTAGTAATAAGTTGGGTTAAGTGTTTAAATAGCCCACATTTGAGTTTTATAGTGTTTTAGACCAATTATCCTATGTAACTAGGCTTATGCGTGAATTTAAGTTTTATTCTTATTTTCTATTTGGTGTTAATTCCAGCCCACTTGTTTAATGGCTTAAGTGCTAGATATTATTATAAATACATTGCAAACGCTCTTGAATAGGATAAAAGAGATCAGATTGAATTTTCAAAAATTTGAGTGTGCCTCTTTCTAGGGTTCCCTCTCAACTAGGATTATCAAGGTCTTCTTCCTTGTGGCGCCTCCCTCTTCACCAACCACCATTGTTATACCTTTGGTTCTCGAATTTTATATTCGTAGGGTCGAGGTCCAATACCTTTGGCTCAAGTCTCTTTAGACTTCAGGTCTAGGTTGTTATTCTAATTTTTCATTCAAAGTCTACCATTATTATTTTCGCCCAGCTTGCGTTTTTAGCACTTTCAATTCCCAATCCACACGTTTCCGTGATTGTCCTAAATCATCATCTTGTATGCGCATACCAATTTGGTATCAGAGTAAGGTTTCAATTTTCTGGTTGTGCGTCTTCCCCTTCATCTCTAACACTAAATCAATGTCAAAAAGAAAAAGAAAGAAAAAAAAAGAAATCGTGTACGGTTCAAACACTGTTCATAACAAACTCTGTTGAGTTACGAGATGCACAAGTACACGTTTTAAAGAAAACGACGAAATACAACGAACCTGTGAATTTTTTTCATAGGCCCCACCCTCTCTTGGCTAAATTCCATTATTTTCCTATAGTTTTAGGCATTTTTTTTATTTTTCTGGTGATTATTTCTTTGAGATTCTTGTTCTGTTTGAGTTGGACTTCTGAAATTTTGTTTTAAGTCAGTATCTTAGCCACACTAAAACTCTTCCTCACCACCCTAGCCACAAATCAGATTAGTCTTTGTTAAAAAAAAAATCATACACTTAGTTGTAGTGTTTGAGTTGGATTCTACACTTAGTCGTTGTATTTGAGTTGGACTCTACAGTTAGTCGTGTTTGAGTTTGACTCTACACTTAGTCGTTGTGTTTGAGTTGGACTCTACACTTAGTTGTTGTGTTTGAATTGGACTTCTGAATTTTCCTTTCAAGTCAGTCTTTTAGCCACACTAAAACTCTTTCTCACCACCCTAGCCACAAATCAGATTAGTCTTTGTAAAAAAATAAAGAGAGAAAAAAAGAAGCAAAAAAAAAAAGAAGAAAAAAAAGAAGAAGAAAAAAAAATACTTGGTGAATTGGTTGATCTTTCGAGGTTGAATCTTTGACTGAGTCTCTAGTACGATTGTGAACGTATAGAGTTGAGGTAGAGTAAGTGAAAAAGGCATGAGCGTGTAAGAAACATTAGTAGAGAAAAGCCAAATTACTTGAGTGAAACACGAGTGTGAGTGCCCCATCTTGAGTGAATTGAGTGTAAACACATGAGGTTATCACTTATGAGGTTCTTTGTTTTCTGTTATCACTAACGTTTCTTGCAGGTTAAAGATGTCTTTTGAAGGTGATAAGTCAGACTTTAAAAAAATTGAGTTCATGCTCCAGGCAATGCAACAACAGTTCCAATGGATGGATGTGAAATTCAATGACATTCATGATAAGTTGGACCGACATGAAGTTCAGTTTGCAAGGATCCAACAAGGTGATTCTTCCCATATGAAAAGTAAGATTGTTACCAATGAAGAGTATGATGATAATATTGGGTATGATTTGGAAGAAGAGTCTGAGGCAAATAGACATCATAGAAGGCATCATGAGTATAGAGATAGAGATCGAGTTGATAGAGCCCGTGATAGAGGCAAAGAGAAGATGGATGGAAACCTTGGTAGCATAAAATTGAAGATTCCTTCTTTCCAAGGCAAGAATGATCCCGAGGCATATTTAGAGTGGGAAAGGAAGATTGACATGGTATTTGACTGCCATCACTACTCTGAGGTAAAGAAGGTTAAACTTGCTGCAGTAGAGTTCATAAAATATGCTATGGTATGGTGGGATCAACTGGTCTCCAGTAGAAGAAGATATGGTGATCCTCTAGTGTCTACATGGGATGAGATGAAGCGTATCATGAGGAAAATATTTATGCCTAACCATTATTACATAGATCTGTACCAGAAGCTCCAAGGTCTCACCTAAGGTTCAAAAAGTGTTGACGATCATTACAAGTAGATGGAGATAATCATGATCCAAGTCAATATCCAGGAGGATGCAAAAGCTACTATGGCTCGTTTTCTCCAAGGTTTGAATCATGAGATTACCAATGTTGTAGAGTTGCACCATTACATGGATTTAGAGGAGATGCTGCATATGGCCATTAAAGTGGAAAGGCAACTCAAAAGGAAAGGTACATCCTGTTTCACTCCTAGTTCAGTTCCTGTTGGGAAATCTAACACCTTTCGTAGGGATGATAAGCCTGTGTTTAAGCCTAAGTCAGAAAGTTTTGTTAAGCCAAGGTCTAAGGACCCTCCAAAGCTTAAGACTGATCCTGGCCAAGCATCCCAAAGCAGAACACATGACATAAAGTGTTTTAAGTGTTTGGGTCGTGGACATGTTACCTCTTAGTGTCCTAACCGTATAGTGATGCTCATGCTTGAGAATGGAGATGTTGAGAGTGAAGGTTCTGATGTTGGTATTGAGGATGAGATGCCTGCATTAGAAGATGCTGAAGAAGAAGAAGTTGTTGAGTTTGCTGCTTATGGTGAAGCACTTATTGCCAGACGTGCTCTTAATACTCATGTGAAGTTTGAGGATGAGGTATAACGTGAAAACATCTTCCATACAAGATGTTACATTAGTTACAAGGTATGCTTTGTGATCATTGATGGTGGGAGTTGTACTAATGTTGCTAGCACATACTTTGTTGATAAGCTAAAATTACCCAATACCAAGCATCACCGCCCATATAAGTTACAGTGGATTAATGATTATGGTGAAGTGAACGTGGTGAAGCAAGTCTTGGTTCCTTTCCGTATTGGAAGATATCAAGATAAAGTGTTGTGTGACGTGGTACCCATGCAAGCTAGCCACCTGTTGCTGGGTAGACCGTGGCAGTATGATTGGAGAATCATCCATGACGGTTACACTAACCGTTACTCCTTTTTTATGGATGGCAAGAAGATTACTCTTGCTCCCCTTAGCCCCAAGGAGATTTACGAGGATCAATTAAGGCTGAAGGAGCAACATGACGAGCAAAGGAAGCTAGCTAAAGAAATGAAGGGAAGCAAGGAAAGCAAAGGAATAAGCTACCATGCCAATCCTCGAGATGTGAAAACTGCATTTATTGCTAAGTCTCCTATCCTTTTGCTTTTATTTAAAGATTCTTGTTTCATTGATACTGAACTCCATTATACTTTGCCTACTGATGTTGTCTCTTTATTGTAGGAGTTCAAGGATGTATTCCCTGAGGAGATCCCGAATGGACTACCACTAATTCATCGGATTGAGCATCAGATTGACCTCGTCCCCAGAGCTGCCATACTTCATCGCCCAGCCTACAGAAGTAATCCAGAGGAAACGAAGGAGCTTCAAAGGCAAGTTGAGGAGCTCATGAGGAAAGGTTATGTGATAGAGAGCATGAGTCCATGCGTCGTGCCCGTATTGCTTGTGCCTAAAAAGGATGGGACGTGGAGGATGTGCGTTGACTACCGAGCCATCAACAAAATCACTGTAAAGTATCGGTATCCTATTCCTAGGCTAGATGACATGCTCGATAAGTTGCATGGTGCATGCATATTTTCTAAAATTGATTTAAAGAGTGGATATCACCAAATTCGTATGAAAGAAGGTGATCAATGGAAAATCGCATTTAAGACTAAACATGATCTTTATGAGTGGTTAGTTATGCCTTTTGCCTTGACTAATGCACCCAGTACTTTCATGCGCTTAATGAACTATGTTTTTCGTGCTTTCATTAGTAAGTATGTGGTTGTCTATTTCGATGACATTCTAATTTACAGTAAGAGTCTGCATGAGCATGTTGAGCATCTTAGGAATGTTCTTACTGTTTTAAGGAATGAAAGTTTTATGCCAATTCTAAGAAATGTACATTCTGTACTGATAAGGTTGTTTTCCTTGGGTATGTAGTTTCTTCACATGGCATTTCTATTGATGATGAGAAGGTAAAGGCAATTAGAGATTGGCCTATACCTAAGTCTGTTTCTGAAGTGCGCAGTTTTCATGGCTTAGCTAGTTTCTATCGTCGATTCGTTAGATACTTTAGCACTATAGCCACACCTTTGACCGAAGTGGTCAAAAAGAATGTTGCATTTCATTGGGGTCCTGCACAAGAGCATGCTTTTAATTTCCTCAAGGCTAAACTTTGTTTTGCTCATTTGTTAACTCTGCCTAACTTTACTAAAACTTTTGAGATTGAGTGTGATGCCTCAAGTGTAGGAATTAGAGCTGTGCTCATGCAGGAAAAATGCCCAATTGCCTTCTTCAGTGAGAAGTTAAATGGGACAACACTTAATTGTCCCACATATGACAAGGAGATGTACGCGTTAGTGAGGGCCTTGGAGACATGGTAACATCACCTTTGGCCCAAAGAATTCATCATCCACACCGATCACGAGTTCTTAAAGCATCTGAAAGGATAGAGTAAGCTGAACAAGCCTCATGCCAAGTGGATGGAGTTCATTGAGGAGTTCCCGTACGTGATCAAGTACAAACAAGGTAAAGAGAACGTCGTAGCTGATGCGTTGTCTCGTAGGTATACTCTTATCATAACTCTTGATGTTAAGTTTTTAGGATTTGAGTATATCAAAGATCAATGTGCTCATGATGCTGATTTTGGTAATGTTTATGATGCATGTGCTACATCTGGTTTTGGCAAGTTCTTTAAGCATGATGGGTTCTTATTTAGAGAGAATAAGTTATGTGTGCCTAGGAGTTCTTTGCGTGAGCTGTTAGTTAGAGAAGCCCATAGTGAAGGGTTAATGGGTCACTTTGGAGTTAGAAAAACTCTAGATATTTTGCATGAGCACTTCTTTTGGCCTAACATGAGAAGAGATGTAGAGAAGTTATGTGATAGATGCATTTCATGTAGGCAAGTTAAATCTAGAGTTCATAATCATGGCTTATATACTCCTTTACCCATTCCTACTACGCCGTGGACTGATATCTCTATGGATTTTGTTTTGGGCTTGCCTAGAACAAAACGTGGTAGAGATTCTATTTTTGTTGTGGTTAACAGGTTCCCCAAGATGGCTCATTTCATTGCTTGCCACAAGACGGATGATGCAAGCAACGTTGCTGACCTTTTTTTAAAAGAGATAGTACGTCTACATGGCGTGCCGAGAACTATTGTCTCTGATCGTGATATTAAGTTCCTTAGTTACTTTTGGAAGATGTTATGGGGAAAATTGGGAACTAAATTATTATTCTCCACCACTTGTCATCCCCAAACTGATAGACAGACTGAGGTGGTCAACCGAACCCTATCTACATTATTAAGGTCTGTCATACAGAAAAATTTGAAAAATTGGGAAGAATGCTTGCCACATGTTGAGTTTGCCTATAACCACAGTGTCCACTCCACTACGAGTTGCTCTCCATTCGAAGTTGTTTATGGCTTCAATCCTCTTACTCCTTTGGATTTGTTGCCATTACCTAGTTCCAAGCAGAGTAACTTAGATGGAGAACAGAAGGCTAAGTTTGTGAAGCAACTCCATGAGAAAGTGCATCAAGCTATTGAAAGGAAGATTGAGCAGTACACCACCCAAGCCAATAAGCACTGTAAGAAAGTAGTCTTTGAACCTGGTGATTGGGTTTGGGTACATATGAGAAAGGAGAGGTTCCCTACTTAGCGATGAACTAAGTTGCATCCTCGAGGAGATGGACCATTCCAAGTCATTGAGAAGATTAATGATAATGCCTACTGATTGGATCTTCCTAGTAAGTATGGTGTATCTGCTAATGTTTCTGATCTTTCTCCCTTTTCTCTTGATGAAGGTACATGCGATTTGAGAACAAATCCTTTTGAGGAGAGGGGGAATGATGGAGGTCCACTTGCTCATGATATTCATGATGATCGTGATGCCAAGGATCCATGGGTCATCCAAGGAGGTCCAATTACCCGAGCTCGAGCTAAGAAGATGCAACAAGCCCTGGTCTCATTGGTTTGTCAAGGAAGCTTCCATGAAAAGTCCCCAGCCACCTATATTTGTTTGGAAGCCCAAACGACATGAGTCTTAGTTTAGTAATAAGTTGGGTTAAGTGTTTAAATAACCCACATTTAAGTTTTATAGCGTTTTAGACCAATTATCCTATGTAACTAGGCTTATGCATGAATTTAAGTTTTAGTCTTATTTTCTATTTGGTGTTAATTCCAGCCCACTTGTTTAAGGGCTTAAATGCTAGATATTATTATAAATACATTGTAAACGCTCTTGAATAGGATAGAACAGATTAGATTGAATTTTCAAAAATTTGAGTGTGCCTCTTTCTAGGGTTCCTTCTCAACTAGGATTATCAAGGTCTTCTTCCTTGTGGCGCCTCCCTCTTCACCAACCACCATTGTTATACCTTAGGTTCTCGAATTTTATATTCGTAGGGTCGAGGTCCAATACCTTTGGTTCAAGTCTCTTTAGACTTCGGGTCTAGGTTGTTATTCTAATTTTTCATTCAAAGTCTACCATTATTTCTTTTGCCCAGCTTGCGTTTTTAGCTGTTTCAATTCCCAATCCACACGTTTCCTTGATTGTCCTAAATCATCATCTTGTACGCGCATATCAAAAGTAAAATTGGTAGCTTGGCCAGTAATTGTATAAATTTCACAAAATAACACTACGTAAGTGTTATTCATATTTAAATGAAATTTCCTTGGAAAATGGGCCAACTATCAAGTTTATATGGAAACAGATAGTGTCGGCACATAGCTCGTACTATATCTGTGTTTGTGAGTGTGCATAAATGTGCTTGAGCGGTTGCTCGCACCGACTTGTGTGACATCATATGCATGAAATGTGGTAGAGCGGTTACTCGCACTGATTTTTATTGTGAAATGCATGAGAGGTGCTGGAGCCTAGCTTGCACCCTGTTTTGACTGTTTTGACAATTTTGACTATTTTGACCGATATGCATAAAAAGGTGCTGGAGCGATTGCTCACACTAGTTTTAATGATTTGACATGCATGAGAGGTGCTGGAGCCTAGCTCGCATCTAGTTTTGATATGATATTGCATAAAAGCCGTGCTAGAGTGTAACTTGCACGAGATTTAATGTATTTATGCATAAAGTCGTACTGGAGCGCTGCTCGTACGAAGTTTTGATTTACTTGAGCATTCATTCGTGCTGGAGCATTGCTCGTACATGATTTTATATGGATTTATAACTCATTTTAAAGTCTTACTGGAGTGCTACTCGTACGCAGATTTTACTGATTTTTATGAAACCGTGCTAGAGCTTTGCTCACACGAGATTTCTAGATATCATGAATATGCATGGAGCCATGCTAGAGCTTTGCTCGCACAGGGATTTATATGACATGCATATAGCCGTGTTGGAGCCTCCTGTAGACTGTGTGTCATAGTGAGATGTGTTGAGATAATATATTTTGAAATGACAAAACAAGTAAATTCAATAATATAAAGATGATATAAAAACATGTTTAGAGGTTATCAGTACCAGAACTTAAGTTTCTGTAGATGAGAGATCAATCTGGGTTATGAGAGATCGATCTCCTGGGTTTTCTTGGATGAGAGATCGATCTGGGTTATGAGAGATCGATCTCCTGGGTTTTCTTGGATGAGAGATCGATCTGGGTTATAAAAGATCGATCTCCTGAGTTTTCTTGGATGAGAGATCGATCTCATGAAGACATGAGATCGATCTGCTAAGCTTTGAACTTGTTCAAAGGTATCAAGGAAGATTGAGATCGATCTATAAGGGTTATAAGATCGATCTTCCTAGTACAGGATGCTGATGAGATCGATCTAGTATAGCAAGAGATCGATCTCCCCTAACACAAAGGTAAAGACAGTAGATCGATCTGTAAGATCGATCTATACTCAAACAGAGAGCTCAAGAGATCGATCTGGTATAGGAAGAGATCGATCTCCCTAAAGTCAGAGAGCTAAGGAGATCGATCTGGGTTAATGAGAGATCGATCTCCTCACTACGAGATTACCTGGCAGATCGATCTATAGATCGATCATGCCTCAAACAGAGAGATTGGAAGATTGATCTGCCTATTCGACAGATCGATCTGCCCTAATATTTTCAAATTATGAGATCGATCTGCTCATATATGAGATCGATCTCCTTGCTTCTTTTTGCCTTGATTTTGCAGGGATTATAACTAAGAGATCGATTTGGTCAAGATGGCAGATCGATCTGGCACTCTACTGGAGGTTTCCAACGGCTCTTTCTGCAAAAATCTCAACGGGGAAAAATTGTATTTAATGCTCCAACTACCAATCCTTCAGTATATAATCAAGCATTGAAGACAATGAGAGGAGAGACACAATTACTGCACATTTTGTATATTCTCAAGAGTTTAATTCCTTCATTCCTTTTGTCTTCAATTCTCATTCATTGAATTTGTTGTATAAGCTTGTGTGCAAAAGCTGTATTTGTCCTACCCACATTAAAAGCTTGGTATTGTATTCATCTTATCCTTAAGAGAGAAGAGGATTGTTCCTCAATGAGATAAATTCTGTAAAAGGGTGAATACACCATTGTTTAAAAGGGGTAGAGAGGTTATTCCTTAACCTGAAAAAGGATATTGTAACTTCTGTAAAGTGAGAAAGAAAGCACTTGACAAGAAGGTCAAGGAGAGAGGACGTAGGCAAGAGATTGGCCGAACCTCTATAAACGATTGTGTTTGTTACTCTCTTCCCTATCTTGCTTTAATTTAATTCATTTCATTATATTGTTCATTTATTAATTGTTAATTAAATTTGAATTAAGTTAAATTTGTCATTATTATTAGAAAACCGATTCACCCCCCCTCTCGGTAGAGCCAACAATTGGTATCAGAGCTAGGACTCTTTAATCACATAGGAACAACTTCCTAAGAGTTAGAAACGATCAAATGGCTCATAACAATGTAGCAACTAGTTTGGTAGGAGAGGGGCATTCTACGGTTAGGCCTCCTATGTTCAATGGGGAACATTATGCCTATTGGAAGACTAGGATGATGTTATTCATTCAAGCAAATGATTATGAGGTGTGGAGGATTATAACTAAAGGACCTCAAATCCCCACAAAAAGAATAGAGGGAAGAGATATCCCTAAGGAAGAAGAAGAATGGGACTCAAATGATGTTAAATGTGCCCAACTAAATGCTAAGGCCATGTACACTCTCTTTTGTGCTTTAGGGCCAAATGAATACAATAGAGTCTCCGGATGTGACAATGCCAAACAAATTTGGGACAAATTGACAATAACTCATGAGGGTACAACCCAAGTAAAGGAGACTAAGGTAGGAATGCTCACACATGATTATGAGCTATTTAGGATGAAGGAAGGAGAATCAATTAGTGATATGTTCACTAGATTCACTGATGTAATTAATGGATTAAAGTCCTTAGGAAAAATATACTCTAATATTGAAATGGTCAAGAAAATATTAAATAGCTTACCTAAATCATGGAAAGCTAAAGTGACTGCAATTGAGGAATCTAAGGATCCTTACACATTGTCTTTAGATGAATTAATAGATCACTACTCACTTATGAGATGAAGTTAAGAAGAAATGAAGAGACACCCAAGAAAGTAGGAGTTGCTCTAAAATATACTGCTCAAGAGGAGATTAAGAATGAGAGTGGTAGTGAAGAGGATCTTGAGATGGTAATGTTTGCCAAAAGATTTAACAAATTCATGAGAATGAGAGCTAGTGGTAGTAATAGGAGAAACTACAAGAGAGATCAGGAAGAGGTAGGTAGAAAAGATACAATTGTGTGTTATGAATGTAAAAAACCAGGACACATAAAGTTTAACTGCCCTTTTCTTAAAAGGTCCAATGATAGGTTCCACAAAAAGAAGGCAATGGTAGCAACATGGAGCGACAGTGACTGCTCCGATGATGACTCAAAAGAGGACATTGCCAACTTCTGCTTCATGGCTATTGAGGATGAAAAGGTAACTTCAAACCTTAATGAATATTCTTTTGATGAATTGCAAGATGCATTTGATGATCTTGCATTGGAATATGAATGCATGAGTATGAAATATAAGAAAATAATATCTAAATTGAAGAAAGAAAATGAGTTAATTCTAGAGGACAAATTAGAATGTGAAAAGAAACTAGAAATTACTAATCTTGAAATTTGTGATCTAAAAGAGAAAAATAGTAATTTACATAATTCCTTTAATAGATTTTATATGGGACAACAAAAGCTAGATAACATGCTAGAAACTCAAAGAGCATTCTTTGATAAAAATGGGTTAGGATATAATGGAGAAAGTAGAGAGACTCATCTCAAAAGCTTCATTGCTAGAAAGAGCTTACATAAACCTTCAACTATTTGTCCATATTGTGATAGAAAGGGACATACATCACATAATTACAATAAGAAGTTGACCACTCTTAAAGGAAAAATAGTAAAAAGGATATGGGTTCCAAAAGAATTAATTAACTCAAAGGATGTTAATGCATTAGCAAAATGGATCCCAAAGGGATCAAGAATTGCATTCACTAACCTCAAAGGACCCAAGAGAATTTGGGTACCTAAGACTTGAGTTTGAATCTTTTTGTAGGTGATTGAGCAGTGCCACAAAGCTAAGATAAAGGAAGCTTGGTACTTAGATAGTGGATGCTCAAGGCACATGACGGGTGATAGAAGCCACTTCAATTCATTTAAATCAAAGGTTGGTGGAGAAGTCACATTTGGGGACAACTCCAAAGGTCAAGTTAAAGGGAGTGGCTCAATAGGTAATGAATACTTTTCTTTAGAAAAAGCATTTTTAGTTAGGGGCCTAAAGCATAACTTACTAAGCATAAGTCAACTTTGTGACAAAGGTTACAAAGTAATTTTTGATTGCATGAAATGTCATGTTATAGATCCTAAGTCAAATAAAGTTCTTTTCTTAGGCCATAGACAAGGTAATATATACATTGTCTATCTTAATGAACTTAAGAATGAAAACATATGCCTAATGGTAGACAAAGAAAAAGAATCTTGGTTATGGCATAGAAGACTAGGTCATGCTAGCATGCATGTACTTTCTAAGTTAGCTAGAAAGGATCTAGTTATAGGATTGCCTAAGATGTCCTTTGATTATGAAAAAATATGTGAAGCTTGTGTTAAAGGAAAACATAAAAGGACAACATTTAAGCCTAAGAATAGTGTATCCACCTCTAGGCCTCTTCAATTACTCCACTTAGATTTATTTGGACCAACTAGAACAATAAGCCTTGGTGGGAAACACTATGGATTTGTAATAGTTGATGATTACACTAGGTACACTTGGGTGTTCTTTTTGAGAGTAAAAAATGAAGCCTTAGAAAAATTCATAGCTTATACAAAAGTGACTCAAAATAAAAAAGGATACACAATAACTAGTATTAGAAGTGATCATGGCAAGGAATTTGAAAATATAGGATTTGATGAGTATTGCAATGATTAGGGAATTAGCCATAATTTTTCAGCCCCTAGGACACCACAACAAAATGGAGTAGTTGAGAGAAGAAATAGAACATTGGAAGAAATGGCTAAAACCATGTTGTGTGAAAATAATTTACCAAAATATTTTTGGGCTGAAGCTATAAACACATCTTGCTATATCATTAATAGAGCTATGATTAGACCCATGCTAAAGAAAACCCCTTATGAGCTATACAAAGGTAAGAAGCCTAACACTAGCTACTTCCATCCTTTTGGCTGCAAATGTTTTGTCTTGAATAATGGTAAAGATAATTTAGGAAAATTTGATGCCAAGAGTGATGAGGGAATTTTTCTGGGATATTCCTTGAATTCAAAGGCTTATAGAGTCTATAGCAAAAGAACATTGATGGTTGAAGAATCAATTCATGTAATATTTGATGAGTCAAATGATGTATCTAAAGATTCAACCAATGATGAGGATGTTGGAATATTTGATGAAAACTTGGAGGAAATTCCAAACTTAGAAGATGATTTATTAGAAAAACTTGACTTGAATAAAGAAGATGAAGAAGAAATAGAGATATTAGAGAGAGAGTCTAGAGCACCAAGAGAGTTAGGATATGTAAAGGATTGTGAAATAGTAGGAGATCCAACCCTTGGAGTTAGAACTAGATCATCTCTAAGGAATATGTGTCAATATATAGCCTTTGTATCTCAAATAGAACCTAGCAATGTCAATGAAGCCTTAGATGACAATAATTGGTTCCTAGCAATGCAAGAAGAATTAAATCAATTTGAGAGAAGCAAAGTATGGAAACTAGTTCCTAAGCCTAGTGATCACTCTATAATTGGAACTAAATGGATATTTAAGAACAAGATGGATGAAAATAGTGTGATCATAAGAAACAAGGCTAGGTTAGTTGCACAAGGCTATAGACAAGAAGAAGGTATAGACTATGATGAAACCTATGCACCGGTAGCTAGACTAGAGGCAATAAGAATGTTACTTGCCTTTGCATGTTATAAAAACTTCAAGTTATATCAAATGGATGTAAAGAGTGCATTCTTGAATGGTTTCATTAATGAAGAAGTCTATGTTGAGCAACCTCCCGGCTTTGAAAATCATGAATTTCCTAAACATGTTTTCAAACTTTCTAAGGCACTCTATGGTTTGAAACAAGCTCCTAGAGCTTGGTATGAAAGATTGTCAAAATTCCTAATAGAGAAAGGATTTTTAAGAGGAAAAGTAGATACCACTTTGTTTATTAAAAATAAAAATAAAGATTTACTAGTTGTTCAAGTGTATGTAGATGATATTATTTTTGGATCAACTAATGAATCTTTATGCCAAGAGTTTGCTAAGATCATGCAAGGTGAATTTGAAATGAGCATGATGGGAGAGCTCACTTTCTTCTTGGGACTTCAAGTGAAGCAAACAAAGGATGGAACCTTCATCAATCAAGCAAAGTATACTAAGGATTTGCTCAAGCGATTTGGAATGGACAATTGCAAACCTCAAGCAACTCTAATGGGCACCAACATCAAGCTTGATAAAGATAAAAGTGGTAAGTGTGTAGACACTAAACTCTATAGGTCTATGATTGGCTCATTGCTCTATTTAACTGCAAGTAGACCAGATATATTGTTTAGTGTATGCCTTTGTGCTAGGTTTCAATCCTCTCCTAGGGAATCACACTTATTAGCAACTAAAAGGATCTTTAGATACCTTAAGGACACTCCATCTCTAGGACTTTGGTACCCCGAAGGACTCCACTTTTACACTTCATGCATTTTCAGATGCAGATTTTGGGGGATGCAAAATAGATAGGAAAAGTACTTCAGGTACTTGCCAATTCTTAGGGAATAGATTAATATCCTGGTTCTCTAAGAAACAAAACAGTGTGGCTCAGTCTACAACTGAAGCTGAATACATAGCAGCAGGTAGTTGTAGTGCTCAAGTGTTGTGGATAAAACAACAAATGAAAGATTATGGTATTGACATGAAACAAGTCTCTATTAAATGTGATAATACCAGTGCTATCAATCTATCTAAAAATCCCATTCAACACTCTAGAACTAAGCACATTGAGATTAGGCATCATTTCCTTAGAGACCATGTGCAAAAGGGAGATATAATTCTAGAGTATATTGACACCTTACATCAAATAGCTGATATATTCACCAAACCTCTTGATAGAGATAGGTTTTGTGTCCTTAGAGGTGAATTAGGACTCATGAACGTTCCTATAGATGTATATGCTTCAAAATCTTGATTTTAAATCTATTTTAAAAAGACCTTTTCAAAGATTTTTCTGGGCAAAGAGTATGAGAGATCGATCTCCTATCAATATAGATTGATCTCCATACTTCAAATAAGCCTAAAGCATTAAGGTTAAGCTAGGCAGATCGATCTTCTATCCATAAGATCGATCTCCTTAAGCCTTTGTTAAACAGCAGATCGATCTGAGCATACGACAGATCGATCTCCTCAAACCTCTGTATTCTGAAGATCGATCTATGCAGATCGATCTCCCTAAGCCTCTGTCAAACAGCAGATCGATTTGTGCATACGACAGATCGATCTCCTCAAGCTTCTGTATTCTGAAGATCGATCTTGTGGAACCACAGATCGATCTCTTCGGGCTTCTGGAAATGACAGATCGATTTGTCGTCTCGACAGATCGATCTCCTGTGCCCTGGACTATAAAAACTGGCGAAAAATCCCCAAATTTCAAATCTCCAAAATCTCAAATCCCTAAAATCCTGTCGTACCTCATCTCTCGATTCTCCCTCCAGATCGATCTTCGGTAAGAAAACTGTCAAATCTTCTCTTCGATTCTTGATCTAGTAACCTATATTGCAAAATGTTTTCTCAAAATTCTTATTGCAAAATGTTTTCTCAAAATTCTTAGTTAAGTGCTCAATTTCTCTCTCGGTCGAATCTAGTTACTGTTTCATTGGTCAGTTATTTAGAGAACTAGTTTTAAGTGTGTCTTGTGTCTAGAAAAATGCCTCGTATTAAGAGAACAGCCAATAGAGAATCTAGACCAACCTCCTCCCAACCACCTTCTACCTCTTTAGTCACTACCTTTAACAGGTGTTTTAAAACACCTACAAAAAGGAAGAGATATGAAGAGTATTTTTCCACCATGCCAATTAAACATTGGCGAACCATCGATTTTTCTTTCTTAAATCGCATTGATTTTCCCTATCTACCCAAATTTGAAGAGTTTGGGTGGATTTCGTTTCTCAAAATCAATACTCCCGTACCCCCAAACATCGTCAGGGCATTCTTTTCAAATGTCGAACTCACATATGATCCTGACGATACTTGTAAAATTCTCGGGTTTTCAACGTATGTCATGGGTAAGTCCATTGCAATAGACCCTGATGTCTTAGCCTATGTCAGGACCCCTTCTCAATCCATGACTTTATCCAAAAATCACTATAAATTTTTCTCATTCTTAACTTACCTTTCCTCTCTTCAATGGTTGGGCTGTGATTCGATGTCAGAGTCCTCACTTACCACATCATCCATTTCATACATACATGTCAATATATTATTACTGACTGTAACTGCTTTTATTATACATGTAAGATTATATAAAATCTAATACAAATACATTCCCCATAATATATAACGCATACATCACTGTGCTGTTTCTATGTTTAGATACACAACTGTACAATATAAGTATACCTGGCGATCGATAGGAACTAGCAGTGGACTCTGGAACACTATCCCTTGATAGCTCTCGCTCTACTGACGCTCTGTAGAGAGATGTAAAGAAAGGGGGTGAGCATACAACGCGCTCAGTAAGGAAATCAGGAAAGCAAGTAGATATCAACACTATCTACTCAAAATAATGCTATGCCTTGAAAACATTATTTCCTTTACTCGCTTTAAAAAGCATGTCTTGAAATATAATATATATACTTGTACAGAATAAATCCCATGTACAGAAAATCATGCTTTCTTTCTCAAATGTAGGCATGTAGTGCAAAACAATGCATCGTATATAAATCATGCCTTTATGTAAATCATGCCATGTATATTTAAATCACAATAAATATGGCATCAAATGATTCATAACATAAAATCGAAGTCCGACCCATCCCTCAGGTCTGTCCGCAGTTTAAATCATTCAATCAATGTGATGTATCATGTAAGACTCTGTGGTTAAGTGCAAATAGTATCTTGGACTATGATCATATCCGAAAGGTGATCCCAAGCAACATAGATCTCGGTGTGCGGGGCATCACTGCTGCAACGGGAGGATGGTCAGTCCACTACAGCCGTCAGCTATGCGTAACACACGGTACAGCGTACACCTCGTGCCCCGGGCACGGTACAAAGTACACCCGTGGACCCTCACAGTCAGGGTGCCTCCCATAGGACTTAGCCCTCGTAACTATAGAAATATTTATACCACATTCACAAATACCCTCATGCTGGCCATCCTCTCAAAATGTGACACTCAGTCACACAAGAATGCGGCATGAATAGGTACCATGTATATAATATCACATACAGTGTGCGCCCTCGAGTGCGACACACAGTCGACACTACGCTCGAACACTGTTTCACATCACAAACTCAACTCTAGTGCGAGCAATCTCCAGCAACTAGGTCAATGCATAGTTCATGTATTAAATCAAGTACGAGCAATAGCTCCCAATACTATGCTATGCATATATCAAATCAAGTACGAGCAATAGCTCCAGTACTATGTCATGTATAAACCATGAAGAATCGAGTACGAGCAACGCTCCAATACTCTGTCATGTATCTCATGTAAAAACTCGAGTACGAGCTAATCGCTCCAGCACTCTGTGTCATGCATATATCATATAAAACTGAGTACGAGTAAAACTCCAGTACTCTATCATGCATGTCATGGAAATCTAGTGCGTATAAAAATCTAGCACTAATGTATGTGGAAAACATATGAATCCCAGTGCGAGCTGTGCTCTAGCACGATTCATTCTCACATAATATGATAGATGGCTATTTAAAAGGGATTGTTTATAAAACATCAAAATCAGCACTATAAAGTGTGCTTAAGTCACATCAACCTTTAAAATCATTAACCCATCTATTTATTTTCATGCTAAACAGCAATTAAACAATCACAATAATAGTTTCCATGCTTTTTACAACTTTTCACAAAAGTTGACTTTTTGACTAACTAGGGGCAAAATCGTAATTTATCACTATCGGGTCGCAATAATTATTATTCACTTTCTCTGACCCTCAGAGTTTTTAAGTGAATGTAAAAGCAGATGAAAATACGTGCATGTATCTCTAACTACTCACAAAAGTCCCTTACCTCGGATCACGTCACGTGACCTCACTTCCTCGGTGCTGCTAAATCCCGCAGTCCGATCAGCTCTCAATGTAAACTCCGGAGCTGTAAATAACCATTCCTCAGGTTAATCATAATTTTCCTACTGTATTACACATTAATACAGTCTATTTTCCCTTAATGGGCCTTAATAATCCTTAATGGGCCTTAATCCGTATTAAGCCCGTTTTTCACTTATTATTTCCCTTCATCTGGGTCTATCGACTCATTGGGCCAATCAATACCCATTGGGCTTTATTCCAAGCTCTTTGGATAGCCCGTATATTATTTACGACAGTTAATTCAAAATTCCAATTATAATTCACTAAATACGGAATTTAATCCGAAATGCGTAAAATAAATCTTAAATATGCAATAATGACATAAATTGTCGTAAATGATCTTTACTTACCCGAGAATATGCGATGGTACGCAAATCGAAGTTCGATCGGGCTTCCGTTCGAAAATTTATCGTCGAACTGCACAATTTATTATATTTAACTCCGGGTCAATTTTCGATTAAATATAATTTAAATAAATTCATCAAAAATTAAATCGGTCACTTTTGACCTCGTATCGACTTACCCGAAGTCCAGTGAAATCTCGAAAATTTTTCTTTTCCTTTTTCTTTCTTTTTCCTCTTTTTCCCCTTTTCTCCTTGGCTGAACTGGTCCGGTCCGATTCAGCAAAGAACCTTCTCCCCTGAACCGCCGACCGGTTCAGGCATCCTTTGGCCGTGTCGGCGTATTCCGGTCGGTTCCCGACGCATCACCACCGCAGTTCGGAGCGCCTAAGCCTGGGCAACACTCGGCTGGGTTCGATCGGGACCAAGCACCGTCGGTGGCCATCGGATTCCTTCTTTTCCTCCGCGGCTTCACCTCTTCGATTCGCCGGTGTCCGGCGTCGGTGGATGGCGTGATCGGTGCCGATGGGTGCGCATGGACATGCTCTTCCTTTTTCGGCCCCTTGCCTGGCCGTGGGGTCGCCGGTGCTCGCCATCCGGTGGTCTTCTCCCTCGGGTCGGCTTGCTTCCGTTTCCTCTGTTCTCTCTCCCCGATTTCTCTTCAGATTTCGTTTCTCTTTTTTTTTTTTTTACTTATAATATATTTTTATTATTATTTTATTATAAAATAATAATAAAAATCCCATAAATATCCCATAAATATCCCAAAAATATCTAAAAATATTTCCAAAAATCATATTAAATTCATTTAATCTGTAAATGAATTTATCAGTTCGATTTTACCTTTTCGGTATATTTTTCCACTATTTTTGGGCTCATTTTTGAGGCAAAAATTTTAATAAATTCTAATAAATTTATATCTTGATCAATTGGGCTCAAAATTAAATATTTTCCTCGATTTTGATCAAGATTCCTCAGTTTCATATTTTTAATGAAATTGTATTATCGAAATTATACCGAATTCTAGTCATTTAATCGTTTTACCCATGCACTTATTCGGGAATCAACTTAACCCTTATCTCGCTGTTATGTAGCTTACATGCATTTTTAATTTCTCAAATAGTCGATTGCATGATAGTAAATACTCTTCTTATGATTCAACTATAATTACATAGTTTTCATACACATAGGAATCATAAGGTACAAGCTACAAAAATTCGGGTCTGACAATCCTCCCCCACTCAGAAAATTTGGTCCTCCAAATTAGAACCAAGTCAGTCCTCAAATAGGTGAGGGTACTTCTCTCGCATCAGACTCTCTAGCTCCCAAGTAGCTTCCTCTGAAGTATGATGCTGCCAGAGAATCTTCACTAATCCGATGGTCTTCAATCTCAATACCTTCTCCTTCCTATCCAATATCCGAATCCGTCTCTCAACATATGACATGTCCTCTCGGAGCTCCAAAGGCTCGTAACTAATCACATGTGACGGATCCGGGTGATACTTTCGAAGCATCGATATGTGGAAGACGTTATGGATACCTGATAAGTCCGGTGGCAATCCCAACCTATACGCCTTATCTCCCACTCGATCAAGTATCTCAAAAGGTCCAATGTAGCAAGGATTTAGTTTCCCTCTCTTCCCAAATCTCGCTATGCCCTTGGAAGGAGAAACTCTCAAAAACACGGATTCCCCAACTGCAAACTCTAGTGGCCTACGTCTCCTGTCAGCGTAACTCTTCTGTCTGCTCTGAGCTGTCCTCAATCTCTCTACAATCAAGCGAACGTCCTCAGATGCTTGCGTAACCATGTCAGGAGCGAAAATCTTACGGTCACCCACTTCTTCCCATCCAATAGGGGAACGACATGTACGGCCATACAAAGCCTCATACGGTGCCATCCCGATACTCGAATGATAACTGTTGTTGTAGGCGAACTCAGCTAGTGGCAGGTGGTCATCCCAGGAGCCTCAATAATCTAGCACACACACTCTCAACATGTCCTCCAGAGTCTGTATAGTCCTCTCTGACTGACCATCTGTCTGAGGATGAAAAGCGGTGCTCAAACTCAACTGGGTTCCCATGGCTTCCTAAAAATGTCCCAAAAAGTGGGATGTGAAGCGGGAATCCCTATCAGAGACTATGCTCACTGGTACACCGTGTAACCTCACTACCTCGCGTACATACAGTTCCGCTAATGAACTCAGAGTATCGGTCGCTCTCATAGCTAGAAAGTAGGCTGACTTCGTCAGTCTGTCAACGATCACCCATATAGCATCGTGATTCCTGCGGGTCCTCGGTAAACCCATCACGAAATCCATGGTGATATGCTCCCATTTCCATGTCAGTATAGGTAGAGGCTGCAATAACCCTGCAGGTTTTTGATGCTCTACCTTCACCTGCTGACATATGAGACACTTTGCCACGAAGTCTGCTACATCTTTCTTCATACCCGACCACCAGTATACCTTCCGAAGGTTCTGATACATCTTGTTACTCCCCAGATGTAACGTATACCTCGACGAATGAGCTTTCGCCAATATCAATCTCCTGAGTCCTGGATCCTCGGGAATACACAATCTACCTCTGAACCTCAGTAGTCCATCAGAACTCAACTCAAAGTCAGTCACGGTGCCCTTCTGCATCTGACTACCCACATCCATACAAAATGGATCAGTCTGCTGAGCCACCCTGATCCTATCCAACAGATCCGGCTCCAAGCGTAGACTAGCTATCACATAGCCTGTATCCATGTCAGAAGGCACGACTCCCAAACTGAGGCTAGCAAACTGCTCTAGTAAATCATGTTCCCTAACCATCAGGTACGATACCATCCCCAGGCTCTTCCTGCTCAAGGCATCGGCTACAATGTTAGCCTTACCCGGATGATAAAGTATCTCGCAATCGTAGTCCTTCAGAAGCTCTAGCCATATTCTCTGTCTCATGTTAAGCTCCTTCTGTGAGAACAGATACTTGAGGCTCTTGTGGTCGGTAAATATCTGGAACTTCTCGCCATACAAGTAGTGGCGCCATACCTTCAACGCAAACACTACTGCTGCTAGCTCCAAATCATGGGTCGGATAGTTCTTCTCATGATCCTTCAGCTGTCTGGATCCATAAGCAACTACCTTCCCATCCTGCATCAATACGCAGCCCAGTCCCTGATGCGAAGCATCGGTATATACTGCAAATCCTCCTGAGCTGGTAGGGATAGTGAGAATCAGAGCGGTGGTCAATCGACGCTTCAACTCCTCAAAACTCTTCTCACAATCCTCGTTCCATATGAACGGTGCACTCTTTCGAGTAAGACGTGTCAACGGAGCAGCCAACTTCAAAAATCCCTCAACGAATCTCCGATAGTATCCAGCTAAACCCAGGAAACTCCTGATCTCGGTGACTGTCTTCAGCTATTCCCACTGAACTACAGCCTCTATCTTAGATGGATCAACTGATACACCATCTCTCGATATAACATGTCCCAAAAACGAGATCTGTGACAACCAAAAGTCACACTTACTGAGCTTAGCATATAACTCATGCTCCCATAGCATCTGTAACACTATCCTGAGATGCTCCTCATGCTCCTCCTTGGATCTCGAATACACTAATATGTCATCGATGAAGACGATAACAAACTAGTCCAAATATGGCTTGAACACATCGTTCATCAAAGCCATGAAAGCAGCTGGAGCATTCGTCAATCCGAATGGCATGACCAAGAACTCATAGTGGCCATATCGGGTACGAAATGCTGTCTTGGGTACATCTCCACCCCGAACCTTCCGCTGATGATACCCAAACCTCAGGTCTATCTTGGAAAAGACCTGTGCTCCCTGAAGCTGATCTAACAAGTCGTCAATGCGTGGAAGGGGGTATCTATTCTTGATGGTGGCATTATTCAACAATCGGTAGTCTATACACAATCGGAGGCTCCCATCCTTCTTCCTCATAAACAAAACCGGTGCTCCCCAAGGTGAAACACTCGGTCGAACAAAACCCCTATCAAACAGCTCCTGTAACTGTCTCTTGAGCTCCTCCAGCTCAACTAAGGCCATACGATATGGTGGTCTCGAAATAGGCTCCGTACCAGGTACCAGATCTATACAGAACTCCATCTCTCTGTCTGGTGGTAACCCTGGCAATTCATCCGGGAAAACATCTGGGTACTCACTGACCACAGTAATATCTGACAACTCCGGATGTGCCTTATCCATATCTACCATGTACGCAATGAAACCTCGAATCACATCCGATGAAGCATCAGCTGTTCCCTGGTCCAAAGCATGTACTCGCCCTTGACCCATCACTTGTTTTCCCTTCTCCTCTGCCATCGCTCTACCTCTCTGAGCAGACGTACCAGCTGGGGTTCTATCAAACTCCCTGCCCCTATGTGGTGCAGTCACAAATGGCGCTGGGCACTCTCTAGCCATGTGCCCCTGTCCCACATCGAAAACATACCATAGCACCCTGTGAACACGATCTATCTCCATGTGATCTACCGCATCTTCTGCACTGATCTGCAGCAGGTCTCTATCCTCCTATGACAATGCCCTTTCTGGGGCTACATTCGGATAAGCAAGAGGTCTAGCATATCTTTCTCGTGCCTCCTCTACTCGTGATTTCTTATCGAAGAGTCTCCTCCCTCCTCGATAACTAAAATCTCTAGCCAACCTCTTCTTCTGTATATCTCGGCTACGGCTAAACTTCCCAAACTCGAAAGCATTTCTCTCGTAATCCTGCTCACATAATTACGCCCTGCGCACTGCTTCCTCATAGGTCACTATGTCTAATGGGACCAACTTAGACCGTAAAATCGGTCTCAACCCGTCGATAAACCTGTGGACCTTCCTGGTCTCACTATACATGGTATCCGGGTCATATCTTCCTAGGGATAGGAATAGAGTCTCATACTCGTCCACAGATAAACTCCCCTGGTGTAGTCCCAAAAACTCTGCCTGTAGTTTTCGCTGTGCAGTGTCGGGAACAAACTGCCTCCTGAAGGCCTCCCGAAATATATCCCAACTGATATCTATGTGTCGGGATCTCAATATAGGTCGGGTGGACTTTCACCAATGCTCTGCAGCTCCCTTCAGTAGGAACGCAGCAAATGCGACCATCTCCGAGGTCGTACACTCGAAGAATCCATAAAGCTTCTCCAGTTCTGCTAACCACTCCTCAGTAGCCACGGGGTCCTTGACCCCGCTAAAGGATGGAGGTCTAAACTTCTGGAATTCTCGCAACTGATGCAGATCACATCCATATCCTAATCCACTACCACCCAAAACCGGTGGGGGTGTAGGAGTATCTACAGTCCTCTGTGCATCAGCTATCTGCGTAGGTGTATCAGGGGCAACTGCCTCTCCTGTCGCAGCTCCTGCCTCTTGTCCCTGCCTACCTGGCATCGTCTGTGCCAGTATCTCGATAATAGTCTTGAGACCACGCTCTAATCTTGTGAAGCTTGTCTCTGTACACTCGGGTGCCTCAGTAGCACCTGGAGTCTCATGCGTAGGTAATGGTCCGGCAGCGGCTCGTCCCTCGGGTCTATCTCCCCGGCCTCGAGCCCTACCTCTCATACCTCTACCACTACGCGTATTTGCCATATAGGCAAAGTTCCTGCATTCATAATAATGAACTAGTCCATCTCCTATCCGGTATACACAGTTATATCTAAACACAGCACAGTACTATGGGGATGTACACTTTCCTATTTTCTAACACCGACTCACATCAGACCAACCACTGCTCTGATACCATTCTATCAGGAGCCCTTCTCAATCCATGACTTTATCCAAAAATCACTATAAATTTTTCGCATTCTTAACTTACCTTTCCTCCCTTCAATGGTTGGGCTGTGATTCGATTCAGAGTCCTCACTTACCACATCATCCATTTCATACATACATGTCAATATATTATTACTGACTGTAACTGCTTTTATTATACATGTAAGATTATATAAAATCTAATACAAATACATTCCCCATAATATATAACGTATACATCACTGTGCTGTTTCTATGTTTAGATACACAACTGTACAATATAAGTATACCTGGTGATCGATAGGAACTAGCAGTGGACTCTGGAACACTATCCCTTGATAGCTCTCACTCTACTGACGCTCTGTAGAGAGATGTAAAGAAAGGGGGTGAGCATACAACGCGCTCAGTAAGGAAGTCAGGTAAGCAAGTAGATATCAACACTATCTACTCAAAATAATGCTATGCCTTGAAAACATTATTTCCTTTACTCGCTTTAAAAAGCATGTCTTGAAATATAATATATATACTTGTACAGAATAAATCCCATGTACAGAAAATCATGCTTTCTTTCTCAAATGTAGGCATGTAGTGCAAAACAATGCATCGTATATAAATCATGCCTTTATGTAAATCATGCCATGTATATTTAAATCACAATAAATATGGCATCAAATGATTCACAACACAAAATCGGAGTCCGACCCATCCCTCAGGTCTGTCCGCAGTTTAAATCATTCAATCAATGTGATATATCATGTAAGACTCTGTGGTTAAGTGCAAATAGTATCTTGGACTATGATCATATCCGAAAGGTGATCCCAAGCAACACAAATCTCGGTGTGCGGGGCATCACTGCTGCAACAGGAGGATGGTCAGCCCACTATAGCCGTCAGCTATGCGTACACACGGTACAGTGTACACCTCGTGCCCCAGGCACGGTACAAAGTACACCCGTGGACCCTCGCAGCCAGGGTGCCTCCCATAGGACTTAGCCCTCGTAACTATGGAAATATTTATACCACATTCACAAATACACTCATGCTGGCCATCCTCTCAAAATGTGACACTCAGTCACACAAGAATGCGGCAGGAATAGGTACCATGTATATAATATCACATACAGTGTGCGCCCTCGAGTGTGACACACAGTCGACACTACGCTCGAACACTGTTTCACATCACAAACTCAACTCTAGTGCGAGCAATCTCCAGCAACTAGGTCAATGCATAGTTCATGTATTAAATCAAGTACGAGCAATAGCTCCCAGTACTATGCTATGCATATATCAAGTCAAGTACGAGCAATAGCTCCAGTACTATGTCATGTATAAACCATGAAGAATCGAGTACAAGCAACGCTCTAATACTCTGTCATGTATCTCATGTAAAAACTCGAGTACGAGCTAATCGCTCCAGCACTCTGTATCATGCATATATCACATAAAACTGAGTACGAGTAAAACTCCAGTACTCTATCATGCATGTCATGGAAATCTAGTGCGTATAAAAATCCAGCACTATTGTATGTGGAAAACATATGAATCCCAGTGCGAGCTGTGCTCTAGCACGATTCATTCTCACATAATATGATAGATGGCTATTTAAAAGGGATTATTTATAAAACATCAAAATCAGCACTATAAAGTGTGCTTAAGTCACATCAACCTTTAAAATCATTAGCCCATCTATTTATTTTCATGCTCAACAGCAATTAAACAATCACAATAATAGTTTCCATGCTTTTTGTAACTTTTCACAAAAATTGACTTTTTGACTAACTAGGGGCAAAATCGTAATTTGCCACTATCGGGTCGCAATAATTATTATTCACTTTCTCTGACCCTCAGAGTTTTTAAGTGAATGTAAAAGCAGACGAAAATACGTGCAGGTATCTCTAACTACTCGCAAAAGTCCCTTACCTCGGATCACGTCACGTGACCTCACTTCCTCGGTGCTGCTAAATCCCGCAGTCCGATCATCTCTCAATGTAAACTCCGGAGCTGTAAATAACCATTCCTCAGGTTAATCATAATTTTCCTACTGTATTACACATTAATACAGTTTATTTTCCCTTAATGGGCCTTAATAATCCTTAATGGGCCTTAATCCGTATTAAGCCCATTTTTCACTTATTATTTCCCTTCATCAGGGTCTATGGACTCATTGGGCCTATCAATACCCATTGGGCTTTATTCCAAGCTCTTTGGATAGCCCGTATATCATTTACGACAATTAATTCAAAATTCCAATTATAATTCACTAAATACGGAATTTAATTCGAAATGCGTAAAATAAATCTTAAATACGCAATAATGACATAAATTGTCGTAAATGATCTTTACTTATCCGAGAATCTGCGATGGTACAAAAATTGAAGTTCGATCCGGCTTCCGTTCGAAAATTTATCGTCGAACTGCACAATTTATTATATTTAACTCCGGGTCAATTTTCGATTAAATATAATTTAAATAAATTCATCGAAAATTAAATCGGTCACTTTTGACCTCGTATCGACTTACCCGAAGTCCGGTGAAATATCGAAAATTTTCCTTTTCCTTTTTCTTTCTTTTTCCTCTTTTTCTCCTTTTCTCCTTGGCTGAACCGGTCCGGTCCGATTCAGCACAGAACCTTCTCCCCTGAACCGCCGACCGGTTCAGGCATCCTTTGGCCGTGTCGACGTATTCCGGCCGGTTCCCGACGCATCACCACCGCAGTTCGACGCGCCTAAGCCTGGGCAACACTCGGCTGGGCTCGATCAGGACCAAGCACCGCCGGTGGCCGTCGGATTCCTTCTTTTCCTCCGCGGCTTCACCTCTTCGATTCGCCGGCGTCCTGCGTCGGTGGATGGCGTGACCGGTGCCGATGGGTGCGCATGGACATGCTCTTCCTTTTCCGGCCCCTTGCCTGGCCGTGGGGTCGCCGGTGCTCGCCGTCCGGTGGTCTTCTCCCTCGGGTCGGCTTGCTTCCGTTTCCTCTGTTCTCTCTCCCCGATTTCTCTTCAGATTTCGTTTCTCTTTTTTTTTTTTAGTTATAATATATTTTATTATTATTTTATTATAAAATAATAATAAAAATCCCATAAATATCTAAAAATATCTCCAAAAATCATATTAAATTCATTAAATCCGTAAATGAATTTATCAGTTCGATTTTGCCTTTTCGGTATATTTTTTCACATTTTTGGGCTCATTTTTCGAGGTAAAAATTTTGATAAATTCTAATAAATTTATATCTTGATCAATTGGGCTCGAAATTAAATATTTTCCTTGATTTTGATCAAGATTCATCAATTTCATATTTTTAATGAAATTGTATTATCGAAATTATACCGAATTCTAATCATTTGACCGTTTTACCCCGCACTTGTTCGGGAATCAACTTAACCCTTATCTCGCTGTTATGTAGCTTACATGCATTTTTAATTTCTCAAATAGTCGATTGCGTGATAGTAAATACTCTTCTTATGATTCAACTATAATTACATAGTGTTCATACACATAGGAATTATAAGGTACAAGCTACAAAAATTCGGGTCTGACAGCCCAAGCTTTCCACATAAGCAATGAAGGCTTGACCAATGAAGATGAGGAAGTCCCCTTGGAGTTTGACCTTCCTGGGGATAAGGCAAGTGACCTCCCAATGCACCCACGGTTACTCCACCTCATTATCTCATGGAATCTTCATCCTTTCGGTACCCGTCATTCCACCGTTAGGAGGTTAGATCATTTTTGGATACACCACATCCACTCCATAAGTCAAAAACCCAACCTTGTCCATTTTATCTATGAAGATTGGTTGAAGATCGTACGCGGCCAAGCCACCACGATAGTTTTTTCGAAACCGTTGGCGTACTTTCTACAACGACTTGGAGTGGACTGCAGTTGTGAAACGGGTGAACTGCCCTCCCCAAAGAGCGTCCTAAACATCGAAACACTTCACCACATGGGATACTACAAAGACTTCTGAGGGGATTGGAAGAAGAAGCAGGAACAGCAGCCTGCAGCAGCCATGGAGGAAGATCCCACAGACGAGCCCCTTGCTCCACCTGCTGCACCGACTGAGGGTCCATCCTCTTCCTCTGCTCAGCCCACTGCACCCACTGGCATGGAGTCCATTTTGACAATGATAATGGAGCTGAACCGGAAGGTAGATGAAGGTTTCGCAAACCTTAATGATACCCAGCAGGCGATGTATGATGAGCTTCAAGTCACTCGTACTCACGTCGAGGAACTAATGGATCACTTCCCTCGTGCACCTTAGGACTTAGTTGGTAGAACTAGTTTGGCTAATGTTTTGACATTATTAGTTGGTGTTTTGAAAACCACATTTGCTTGAATGAAATGATATGTTAGCTATTGTTGCAATGTGCTTTGCTGACTTACTATTTTGAAATGAAAAGTGTGTTGAACGTTAAATTGCTCTGTTTAAACCTTTAAGTGTCATTGATATGACAAAAAGGGGGAGAAGAATAAGAAAACATGTTTAAATATAGTTTTAAATATGTTAAAGAATCATGTCTAATGGTTTAAAGGAATGATTAAAATGAGGGGGAGTTAAGAAAGTTAAGAGGCCAAACGCCAAAAGTAAAGGGGAGCTTACAAAAAGGGAGAGCTTGTGCAAAATGAAAATAGGTAACTAAACATGTTGATTGAATAGGTTTTGTCATATCAAAAAGGGGGAGATTGTTAGATAATATATTTTGAAATGACAAAACAAGTAAATTCAATAATATAAAGATGATATAAAAACATGTTTAGAGGTTGTCAGTACCAGAACTTAAGTTTCTGTAGATGAGAGATCGATCTGGGTTATGAGAGATCGATCTCCTGGGTTTTCTTGGATGAGATCAATCTGGGTTATGAGAGATCGATCTCCTGGGTTTTCTTGGATGAGAGATCGATCTGGGTTATAAAAGATCGATCTCCTGAGTTTTCTTGGATGAGAGATCGATCTCATGAAGACATGAGATCGATCTGTTAAGCTTTGAACTTGTTCAAAGGTATCAAGGAAGATTGAGATCGATCTATAAGGGTTATAAGATCGATCTGCTAGTACAGGATGCTGATGAGATCGATCTGGTATAGTAAGAGATCGATCTCCCCTAAAACAAAGGTAAAGGCAGTAGATCGATCTGTAAGATCGATCTATACTCAAACAGAGAGCTCAAGAGATCGATCTGGTATAGGAAGAGATCGATCTCCCCAAAGTCAGAGAGCTAAGGAGATCGATCTGGGTTAATGAGAGATCGATCTCCTCACTATGAGATTACCTGGCAGATCGATCTATAGATAGATCATGCCTCAAACAGAGAGATTGGAAGATCGATCTGCCTGTTCGACAGATCGATCTGCCCTAATATTTTTAAATTATGAGATCGATCTGCTCATATATGAGATCGATCTCCTTGCTTCTTTTTGCCTTGATTTTGCAGGGATTATAACTAAGAGATCGATCTGGTCAAGATGGCAGATCGATCTGGCACTCTACTGGAGGTTTCCAACGGCTCTTTCTGCAAAAATCTCAACGGGAAAAATTGCATTTAATGCTCCAACTACCAATCCTTCAGTATATAATCAAGCATTGAAGATAATGAGAGGAGAGACACAATTACTGCACATTCTGTATATTCTCAAGAGTTTAATTCCTTTTGTGTTCAATTCTCATTCATTGAATTTGTTGTATAAGCTTGTGTGCAAAAGCTGTATTTGTCCTATCCACATTAAAAGCTTGGTATTGTATTCATCTTATCCTTAAGAGAGAAGAGGATTGTTCCTCAGTGAGATAAATTCTGTAAAAGGGTGAATACACCATTGTTTAAAAGGGGTAGAGAGGTTATTCCTTAACCTGAAAAAGGATATTGTAACTTCTGTTGAAAGTGAGAAAGAAAGCACTTGACAAGAAGGTTAAGGAGAGAGGACGTAGGCAAGAGATTGGCCGAACCTCTATAAACGATTGTGTTTGTTACTCTCTTCCCTATCTTGCTTTAATTTAATTCATTTCATTATTTTTTTCATTTATTAATCGTTAATTAAATTTGAATTAAGTTAAATTTGTCATTATTATTAGAAAATCGATTCACCCCCCTCTCAATAGAGCAAACAAGATGATATGCCCAACGTGCATACTGAGACAGAGATGGTATGGGTGGATAAGACCTATTGCAGGCACCCCTGACTGAGCTTAGGTTCACGGAGTACGTTGTACCCTGTATGTCACGCGGAGTACGCTGTACCGTGGGGATTGTTGGAGTGGAGTGGCATTAGCCACGAGGCAGCAAGCCTTACCATTGCAATCCTGATGTTATGCTCTTCTGGTGGGTAAGACCGAGCCACCTCCCGTTTCAGGTGTGATACCCCGCACACTAGGTACCGTGTTGCCAGGGATCACTAGGTTATGGCCATAGTCCTCGTTGTTACTGATATAGTCACCTATTTGTCTCACATGATATAATTTGTGGTCTCGATAGACCAAGGTAGACCCGAGGGAGGGGTCAGGACCTCGATTTTGTGATTTTCACTGAAATGTGCTTTACTACTATCATGCTAGATTTTTCAGAGAATTTTATAACGAATTGATTTATAAGATGCTTAACCCCTTCGGGTTATTTTATACTACAGATTTAATGAAATGATTCAAATGCTGTAGCATGATGAGTTTTCCATGCTTTAATTATAAATTCATGAAAAAAATTGTTTCTCATTATTTGTTTTACATGGCATGAATTTTTAAGATATTGATTTCTGAGATGTTTAACCCCTTTGGGTTATTTTATACAGTAGTTTTAATGAAATGATTTAAATGCAGTAGCATGATGAGTTTTCCATGCGTTAATGATAAGATTCATGAAAAAAATTGTTTCTCATGATTTGTTTTACATGGCATGAAATGATGCATGATCTTGATTTACCTCATGCTAAGTATGATTAAATGATGTCACATAAAATGCCTTTGATGTATGAATTACATGATTTCTATATGCACAAATAGTTTTGATAAACTATGTCATGGATATATGCATGATTTTGTGTTGGAGATTTTAATGAAAAGAAATGGATTTTAAGGGCATGGCATTATGAGCATGTAGATAGTGGAGCTATCTACTTACTTGCATAATTGCCTTACTGAGCATGTGGTTTGCTCACCTCCCTTATTTTCTCATCTTTTCAGAGCACTCGCAGTAGTTAGTAATCGGCTGATGACTTGCATTTGTGGTATCCGCTGCTTCCCATCGAGAGACAGGTATACACATTTGTATAGTTTTGTATCTGAACATGTAATGTATAGTACTGTAAACATATCTGATGTCGGGGATGTAAGGTGATGTAATACCATTGTATATGTATTTAGTCAAAGTCAAAGGATAGTAAACTTTGATATGTGAATATGATTATTGAAATGGAATGATAAATAGGTGAGAGGTGACTAACTCCGAATCATAGCCCAACTATTTGTAAAATGGTCACGATGAGGAAAGGTAAGAATTAAATAATAAATGAAAAAGTAAAAAATTTACTCTGATTTTTAGGTAATTTGGGCCGTGACAATCGAAGGGAGTTTACCCTCTCACTCTTACTTAGTGAAAGGAGCCGTTTTATTTCTTTACTGTGTGGAGTCGTACTGAGCATGAGAGGCAAAAGGTAGATTGACTAGTCGTACATTGTTTTCAAAGGGATTTTGAGAAAGTAAATAAGTGCTTGATACTTTGAGGATATTGTGTGTTTCACTCGAGAGCTCACACGTGATTTTGAGATAATAAAAATGGGTGATAAGGATCCATGGGAGCACAATGTATTGTGAGCGTTAGCCATGGGGTACAATGGGCAGTGACTATCTGTGTGATAACTATGTAAGATCTGTGTGATATCTATGTGATGTGAAGGGATGGTTGATCCGGCTCCCTAAGCATGGGGTTCCCGCACACCTGATCAGTGTAGCATGGAATCCGACTATGGCCATAAGTCTGCAAAAGTTGCATAACTCTGTATCTGTTTGATATGATATTGTCACTACTGTGTAAGGTGACAGACATCCTCCTCTGCTATGTGTATACGGATGGAATAACCCATGATTTATGTCTCAATGTGTAACTGAGTTACAAAGTATAAAGTATTTTCTATCTGTGATCTGTGTGAATCGAGTATGTTGTGTAAACCTGTGTGGTATTGAAAGATGATCTACGTGAAGCTATGTGTTTACTGTGTTAAAAGTGATTTCAAGTGTGAATTGTGTGCAGTTTTAAACTCAGTGGTTTTGTATGATAAACTGTATGAATATGCTCATAGTCATCTGGCGAATTAACGGTTTCGTATTGATGTAAATTGATTTAAAGAACATGCATATTATTTTTATAAGGAAATATGAGTATGTATTTTAGCATTTAGATAGTGTAGTTATCTACCTACTTGCATATTTTCCTTATTGAGCGCGTTATGCTCACCCCGCTTATTTCCTCCTCTATAGATACTACTCAGTAGTGAGTACAACAGTCGTCCCTGCTACAGTATTCTCTAGTCATCCAGCCGTACAGAGAGGTATACACTATGTGATGATATGAAGAGAAATTTTGTATCATGTAAATTAATGCACAGTCTAGTAATGTGTTGTACAAAAAGGGAATGTATAGTTAATAGGAACTGATGTAAACGCTTCCACATATGTTGTAAAAGTCCAATTTCTATTTTAATTTGTTTAATTACATTAAAGAAACTATAAATGAGTATGGATTGGATTTAACTCACAGCCCAACTGTAAGTGGTAAGTGTTAAGGTAAAAGGTCATGGAAGAGGGTCGTGACCAAATTAATGGTATCAAACTGGGTTGGTCTGATGTGAGTCATGTCCATAATTAGGAAATTATACATCCCTAAAGTACCGTGCATTATCAGGATACAAATGTGTATACCAAGCTGGGAAGTTTTGACTGAGATACTTGTTATTGAGTGTGCAGGATGTCTCATAAACGACGTGGTCATAGAGGAGAGAATTCACGCTCTCATGGGCATAGAAATGAGCCCGAGAGGCGTAGTGGGTCTAGTTCTCGTAGAGATCCACCTGAGCTTAGTGAGGCTGCTGAGGCCAGAATAGCGCAGTTACAGCGCAGTGATGGAAATGTTTACACAGGCTATGGCCAGAATGGAGGGTAGACAAGAAAACCCTATTGGTCAAGCTGCTGCACCTGAGCGAGATGAACCAGTACAGGCTGTACCGAGACCTCAGGTTGCAGAGACAGAGATACCTACACCTCCCCTAGTTCAGGACATTCCCCCACTAGTTGATGATCCTGTAGTTCCACAACAGGTTGGTGGAGAGGGAGTTTATGATTGTGATCTAGGTAGACTGAGGGAATTTTAGAAGTTTGGACCACCTTCTTTTAGTGGGGTGAATAACCCAGTGTTGGCCTAGCATTGGATACGTGGTACGGAGAAGCTCTACCGATTTTTCCATTGCTCTGACACTGAGAAGGTCACCTTTACAGCTTTTGTGTTAGACGAAGAAGCCAAGCATTTGTGGATAACCACGCAGCCAATTTTGAGTGCAAGGCACCCGCAGCCAATTTTAAGTGCAAGGCACCCGGTTGTGACATGGGATATATTCTTAGATGCCTTCAAAAGGTAATATGTTCCAGCTACTGCACAGAGGAAGATGCAGATGCAATTTTTTATGTTGACTCAGGGGAACCGTACAGTGGATGAGTACGAGTCTGGATTTACATCCCTGGGCAGGTATGACACAGTTACGATGAACTATCAGGACAAAAAAGTCTAAAAGTTTATTGAGGGATTGAGACCTTCAATCAGAGCTCGACTAGCTCTGTTTGGCATTACCACCTATGATGAGGCAGTATGTAGAGCTCAGATGTGTGAGCAAGATTATGAGTTGCATGCCTCAGAGTTGAGTAAGAGTGGTAAGGGCAAAGATAGAGACCAAAAAAGATCGGTTGATGATAGAGGATTTTGAAAAGGTTGAAGGTTATTCGGTAAGGGGCCTAAGATTGAGGAGATGAAAGAGGGGTCTGTGAAACCCCTGATGCATCCAACTTATTCTCCAGTATCAAAGGCCACAAGCATAGTTATTGGTGGACCCAGACCTACAACTGAACAATGTTGGATGTGTGTTAGATATCATGGGGGTATACCATGCCCTATGACAAGAGTATGCTATAGATGTTATAAAGCCGGGCACATAGCTCATGAATGCCTAGAGTTGGTAGATAGAAAACCACAGAAGGGCAAAGAACCAGAAAAGGCTAAGGTTGAGACACCTACACCTAAGAGGAAAGCCACAACTGAAAAGAAAGGGAAACAAGCTATTGGCCGTGGGTGAGTGTTTGCTTTGGACCAGGCTTCTGCTGAGAGTTCCAAGGATGTAATAAAAGGTACCATCTTAGTCTTTGATGGGCCCTAAGGGTATTACCGCAAGTGCACGGGTCGTACAAGTAATAATGGGATTTGAGTCCCGAGTTATCGTCCCTCAGAGAAGTTGGTTAGCCTAATTAACTACCGGTTAATCTTACCCTAAGTATATCCAAGCAAATTATGAAATTTTGAGTGGGTGATCTACCGAGTTTAGAATTAAAAATACTGAAAGCAATAAAGTAATAAAAACTATAAAATAAAATCGAGCAAAATTACTTACAATGCTCTACGCAATTAAAATACCTACAAAAGAAATTAAAACAGTTAAAACTAATTAACGCAATTAAAATAAACTGCAAAGATGGAAATAACAAAGCAAGATTAATTAAACTAAAATTAAACTATCCTACAATTGCAATTGAACTACTTAATTAAAATGCAAATTAAACTAAACTAAAGCTTAATGAAAATAAAATCCTAGGAAATTAAGGAAATAACTATAAAACTACATGTCTAAAATATTAACTCTAAACTAATCCTAACTAATTAAATTGAAATTAAACTAAACTAACATTTCAAGAAAAATGAATTAATTACTAAAGTGAAATGCCAAACAAGTCTTAACAAATTTAAATCCTTCCCTCCCTTTACTATTCATTTATCATTTTTGCATTTCCATTTCCAGGTCACGGCTCTGTCCAGTGCATGAGCTGTGTCCAGCTGTTCTTTGCTGCTCCAGGCTTGATCTGCTACTTTTGGTTCTGACCAGACACTGCTCTAACTTGCTCCAGGCTGCTCGAGGTTAGCCATCTAACTACACTGGTCCTCTAGCTGATCTCGTTCTGCTCTAGGCTACTGTCCGTGTCGATAGCTTCTGCTTTACATTAATACAGCTGTTTCGGTTCCAGCTACCTCATTCTGCTTCTCGGTTCTAGGTCTGTTATCTTCATCAAGTGCTGTCCAGGCGAGGGTTGCTTCTGCTGTTGCTGCTTGTCCTGCAAACTTCTGCTCCAGATCCGTGCACGCCTGCGCCTGCTTCTGCTCCAGGTTCAGCTGCTGCTGGTTCGTGCAACCGCTGCTCTTGACACCAGTTCAGCTGCTGTTCCAAGGTGTCTTGCTACTGCTATGTACCAGCTTTAGTTCGTGGGGTCAAGGGCTATAGCAGAACTGAAGTGGTTAAATGAAACAGTACATAGATGACAGAAAAGTGAAAGTGAACAGGAAAAGAAACTCAAAATAGAGCATAGCAGAGTGCATTGTAGTTCCCGATCACTGCCATGGTTTGCTCAGTCCCTGCTCTGTGATGCATGGGGACATTAAGTAACAATGAGCAAGCTGTAAATAGCTAACTAACTAAAGGAAAAAGAACAGAAAATGCAGTGATACACAAACACAAAATCGAGAAGGGAGAATGCAGTAAATAGAAACGGAAGCAAGCATGAATATGCAGAAAATAATGGCTTCTGTGTACTGCACAAAATGTCAAATGACACAAGGGAAATCAACAACAATCCATTACTAGATGAAAGTAAAAAAAACTAAAAGAACTAAATGAAGATTGACACTGAAAAATATTTAACCAAGCTAACAATACCAAATGCACATGAACCGGGAATCCATCACCCTCGGTTTGCATCAAATTCTTTTCCATTACTCTTTGTTGTTACCTGAAACAATGGTGACGAATCGCTGACGTCTTCGCCCTAATTTTTATGTCACGTGCCACTAAAGATTCTGTAAGAAAAAGAAGATCAGAGGAATGCAGGGGTTCTCCCCTGCGTTTACACTTCGATGCTTAAGTTAGACAGAGAATTTGGCAGAGTTTCTGTAAACAAAATAGAGCTTAGGCTTTTCTTGATCATACCTGAGGATATTTATAGATGTCCCTGTGTGGCTTCAATGAGCTTAGGACTCATATTTGTGTGGGCCCCAAAACTTTATTACGTTGGGCCTTTTGTATCCTGAAGCTCAGGCGCGTAACTGGGCTAGGAGTAAATTACCTCTATCAATTGCTCCCCACTCTTTCATAGGGAAGTTCCCTATGTAAGAGTATATATGTTCTCATCATAACCTCATGTCAAGCCTTTACGTTAGATTCTGAAGTCGAATTTTCATCGGAATGTTTAGCTTAACTTGCGCATTTTTTGCTTCAAGCCCTTATTTGAGTGCTTAGCTTACCTCGCGCATTTTTCGCTTCAAGCTTTTGCACTTTTTCTTCATGGCTTAGCTCGCGCATTTTTTTGCTTTAAGCTCTTTTATATAAATCTTCTCCTGGTGTCGGGCCATCGTGATGCATTCGCGCCTCTGGAACTATGGCATGTTTGTCTTCAACGGCTAGCTACCGTGACGCTATCGCGTCTCAAGCTTTCATTACTTATTTGTCTTCAACGCCTGGCCACAGTGACGCTATCACGCCTCAGACTCTTATGACTCGTCTGATTTTTACACATGGCCACAGTGACGCTATTGCGCCTCAGGCTCTTACGGCTCGTCTGATTTTTTACGCCCGGCCACAGTGACGTTATTGCGCCTCAGGCTCTTACGGCTCGTCTGATTTTTTACGCCCGGCCACAATGACGCTATTGCGCCTCAGGCTCTTACGGCTAGTCTGATTTTTTACGCCCGGCTACAGTGACGCTATTGTGCCTCAAGCTCTTACGGCTCGTTTAATTTTTTACGCCTGGCCACAGTGACGCTATTGCGCCTCAGGCTCTTACGGCTCGTATGATTTCTACGCCTGGCCACAGTGACGCTATTGCGCCTCAGGCTCTTACGGCTCGTATGACGCCTGGCCACAGTGACGCTATTGCGCCTCAGGCTCTTACGGCTCGTCTGATTTCTACGCCTGGCCATAGTGACGCTATTGCACCTCAGGCTCTTACGGCTCATCTGATTTTTTACGCCTGGCCACAGTGACGCTATTGCGCCTCAGGCTCTTACGGATCGTCTAATTTCTTACGCCCGGCCACAGTGACGCTATTGCGTCTCAGGCTCTTACGGCTCATCTGATTTGTTACGCCCGACCATAGTGACTCTATTGCGCCTCAGGCTCTTACGGCTCGTCTGATTTTTTACGCTTGGCCACAATGACGCTATTACGCCTCAGGCTCTTACGGCTCGTCTGATTTTTACGCCCAGCCACAGTGACGCTATTGCGCCTCAGGCTCTTACGGCTCGTCTGATTTTTTACGTCCTGCCATAGTGACGCTATTGCGTCTCATGCTCTTACGGCTTTTACGGTTCATCTGTCACAAGATCCATATTTATGAGTATTAGTAAGATAAATATAAGAATAGAGAAATTCCATCTATTATATGGATCTCATGACAACATATTCAAAATAAATAGATAAAATGTGAAAATGCAAAAATATATAAAGGAAATATAATGTAAATGGCTAATTCCAGTATGATTTCAAGTGACTTGAAATCCATATCCTCCCTGCAAAATTTCAAGGTTACGGGTGTTGGGCCCAATCATCCGTGTGACTTTCTCGATTAGCTCTGAATTTCATTCTCTTTCAGAGCATATGTTATGTGTGACTTTTTCAGCACCAGATCTTTGACAAGTTGGGGTTTTGGAAGGTCAGTTATAGATAACTCCTCATTTCTCTCTATTCCTTTGCATGTAGTAGAGGCGGTATAACATGTACGAGCCTTCTTTTGATCCCCTTACACTTGTTCAACTCCATTGGGGGTATGAAACTTTATTAACAGGTAGCAAGGAGAGATGACAACCCTCATGGCATTCAATAGAGGTCTTCCCAGAATCTTGTTGTAAACAGTCGAAGTTGACTTTACGACTATAAATAACACTTGTCGAGTTACATGTTTTGGGCTTTCTCGACTACCTTTACCTGTTCCCCAAACTTTCGTTGTCTAACAAGATTCAATTAACTATTTCATGAGATAACCATGGGATCATCGTGGGGGATGATATTATCTCCCCGATCTGCTGGGGTGAACATAATAGGCTCTTCATCTACTCTCTTCTCCATAACAACATGAACTCGATACGCTTGCCTCGCGTAAGTTTCACAACAGGTAGAGGAATTTTCCGCCATTGAATTTTCACCTGCTATGACATTTATAGCTAGTCCAGTTGGTTCATTATCTTGTCGGTTACCTTCTGGGATTTGGTCTAGCTTCTTCCTCATTTCTTGGCCTGTTTTGCCTATTTTGTGGGCGATTATCCCTTCCATCTCGGGAAGGGTAATGAGCTCTTTCGTTTCTCCAAAGGAAATGATTAATCTTCCCCTCGCGAACCTTTTCAACTAGTTCATCAGTTCTCTGCACCTTTTCGTAAAATGACCATGAGTGAAATGGAAGTCATAGTAGGCATCTATGTGTTAGCCTACGTTTTTTACTTTCTTCTTCGGGAATTCTACCAGTCCAGTCCCTTCAATATCAGCATGGGGCTCATTTAGCTTAGCATAGCTTTCGTACCCAAGCCTAGGAGCTTTATGTCACGACCCAATTCCATTCTCTTTAACCGAAAAACATTAAAAAATTTTCGTATTTTTCTGTTACCTTACCCGGTCGTGAACTAACTCAACACACTCTGTTGGGCTGTGAGTCAATAATAAACTCCACATCTCATTCATTCTCAGTTAAATAAAACGATGTCATACATTTGCATTTAATCTTGTACTTATACAAAAGCATGTTTTACTGACATCTACATCCCCCATAATTACAACTTAAAGAATACTGTGCTTTTACATTGTTTAGATACAAAAAGAATCACTGTGTATATATACCTCTAAGTGATGGAGATGCAGCGGAATACAAATTACCACGCCTCAGTCCTCACTGGGCTACTATGCACGCTTTGTAGGGGGAAAAATAGAGAGGGATGAGCAACCACACGCTCAGTAAGCAATAATGCAAGCATGGCAGATAACTACTCTATCTACATGTTGATAGTGTTATGCATAAATCATTTATGGTAGGAGCATGAGGAATAAAACTACGCCATATGAGTATACATATATATCATGTGTCAAAATCATGTACATTGGCATATCAAACATGGTAAAAAGAACATCATGTATAAATCATCTCATGCTCAATCTCATTAAATTCATAAAAGGGCAATTCATTAAGAAACCTCCTTTTTAAACCAACATCATAAACCTCTTTCTCAACACATAAATACCACCAAATCAATTCACAATCACAACCACATTTTCATTTCACAATTCACACATGTGTATAAAAACTAGGTCACTATATCAAAAGTGCCTATGTGGACCAACTACATCATAAATCATCCCAGACCACACGCGTCCAGGTGTGCGGGGTATCATGCTAGCACGAAGATGGATTCTCCCTCGCCAGACTTTCTTATCACATAACCATCATGCGGTACATCGTACTCCATGTGATATACATGGTACAACGTACTCCGCGGACTCATATCGTGATTGGGGGTGCCATTCCTAGGTCTTACCTACCCCATACCAAGAGTTTTCCATATCCGTGAAGGAGAGCCTCCTTGCCGAACAGAGCCTCCCCGCCTAATAGAGCCTCCCTGCCTCCTCGGGCTTAAGGATGTTAGCTTAAGGATGTAGGGCTTAAGGATCCTTTCGTAAGAGAGCCTCCCCACAGAACAGAGCCTCCCCACCTAACAGAGCCTCCCCGCCTCCTCAGGCTTAAGGATGTTGGCTTAAGGATGTAGGGCTTAAGGATCTTACCGTACCCATGTAGGAGAGCCTCCCTGCCTAACAGAGCCTCCCCGCCCATCCAGGGCTTAAGGATGTTGGCTTAAGGATCCCACCGTAAGAGAGCCTCCCCACCGAACAGAGCCTCCCCGCCTAACAGAGCCTCCCCGCCTCTTTGGGCTTAAAGATGTTAGCTTAAGGATGTAGGGCTTAAGGATCTTACCAACTTCCAAAACCTTATACGTATCACAATGTGCAAACTTGGGCGAGCAAAGCTCTAGCACGACTCATGCATCCTCTCATAAAGAGACGCGTACGAGCATAGCTCTAGTATGGTTATACTCATAAGACAAACCACTCAAAAGCCACGTACGAGCAGAAGCTCCAGTACGGTTTATAAACATCATCATAGTTTCCAAATCAATGTGCGAGCTAAGCTCTATCACGTTTCATACAAGTGAAAACATAAATACCCGGTGCGAGCTAGGCTCTAGCACGGTTTAATTCACATAAACATGATAGGCGGCTCATAAGCTTTTAAAACTATCTCAAAACATATGTGGCACTTCACATGTGCTACAAATATCAAACCATAATAGCCAACCTATTTATCAATTCGTTTGAAACCAAACACATGTTTTGTGAAAGCGTTTAAAACACTTGATTTATGCAATTATTAGCCTTACTATCCCTTTTTATACATCCACGTAAACCAAATCATCCAATATTCACAACTATTTTTGCATACCAAACAACCAATTTCTCAAACATTCATGCATTTCATAAACACCCTATAATCCTGCAAATTAGGAGCAGCTACCTCTATATACTTACAGAATTCCCTTACCTGGAATCGCGATGCGTGATTCCACTTCCTTAAAGCTGCTACTCGTACCACTCGATTCGTTTCCAACGAACTCTTTGGGACTGCACAAAATCGTATCCCGCATTATACTCGATCCATATAATATGACATCGTACGTTCACTATAGTCAATTCGACCTGTAGTTTTCTATTAACGCTTATGAGGCCTCGTTTCATTACTTTATCCAAAACTCGAATCTATGGATTCTTCTTAGGCCTATTAACTTATTCCAAATCGATATTAAATCGACATTAAGCTCATAGTGTTCATATTTCATGAATTCCCTCACTATGGCATTTTATCAAGCATATACATACTCATTTTTACAATTTCACTTAAACCCATATTATAACTCCACATAACCATTCCAAATCACCCACAATACTCATTTAACAACTTATCATAACCTATAAACCACCAACTCCCCAAATTATACTTTCTCACACTAGAGGCATTCCATTTCCTAGGTTACATTAGTTTCTAACACAACCTAGGTGTTTCCATCCATACATACTCATGCCAAACAACTCTAAGATCAATTAAATAGACAATGTACTTGGATTGGAGTGTTAGAATCTTACCAAATATGATTTTTCTTCTTACTCCAAATGTCAATGCCCTTATCTCCTTCAATACCCACAATGGGATTTTGGGTTCCAACTATGTTGTTCTCTTCCTCAAGATGAACAACTTAATGTCTAATGGTCTCCCCTCAATTCTTGCTGGAAATGGCTGATTTTAGAGAGAGAAAGTTAGGTTTTTTGGTTAGAAATGGAAGATTGGTGTTTTTCCCAAAATTTCTAGATTTTCAGCCCTCCTTATATAGAAATAGCTTGAGGATATCGATCTGGTCCAAGAGGAGATCGATCTGGTCCCCTTAAATCTCTCATTTTCACGGCATTTTAAGCATGAGATCTATCTGTCGAAGCATGAGATCGATCTGGTCCCAAACAGAGAGCTAAGGAGATCGATCTGGGTGCTTGAAGATCGATCTTTTCATCACCGAATGCTTAGGAGATCGATCTGGCCCCATTGGAGATCGATCTGCTCTATTCCATTGCCCAAATAAGAGCATTCTGGCTTTTCCAGATCGATCTCTCATCTTATGAGATCGATCTGGCCTTCATGTTTTCCAGATTTCCTGCAGTTTCCTTGCTGCAACTCATACTAACACATCCTTGATCTATTGCCATGGCCATTTTCTCACCCATCCACCTTTATAACTTGAAAATGGCATCCATTCATACCTTATGCACATTGAAACTTGTGTGCATTCATTGTATGTCCAAAGGTATACTATATATAACCAAATGGAAGCATTTATATTCATGCAGCTTCCATCCATTTACCACACTACCCATTTTGAGTTTCAATCACATCCATCACTTATAGGAACTCTTTTCTTCATATTCATACTCAATGGAACTTGTATGTACGTTACAAATCATATTACACATACATACATTGAATCCATGGACTTACATCGATCATACTTTACATTACAAGTCCATTCACATTCATTGCACATTACAACTTATATATACGGGGTCTCACATTCTCCCCTCCTTCAAGGAATATGGTCCTCCAAATTGGAACCAAGTCACTCTTCAAAAAGTTGGGGGTACTTCTCCCGTATCAAGTTCTCCAATTCCCATGTGGCCTCTTCCGCCGTGTGATGTTGCCAAAGAACTTTCACCAAGGGAATTGTCTTATTCCGCAACACTTTCTCTTTTCTGTCCAATATCTGAACCGGCTTCTCAACATACATCATACTCTCATGGAGCTCCAACGGCTCATATCTTATCAGGTGTGCCGGGTCCGGGTGATACTTCCGAAGCATCGAGACGTGGAAGACGTTGTGGACATTTGCCAAGTCCGGTGGCAATGCCAACCTATACACCTTATCTCCCACTCTCTCCAAAATCTTGAAGGGTCCAATATATCTAGGGCTAAGCTTGCCCTTCTTACCAAATCTCATAATACCCTTCGATGGTGATACCCTAGAAACACCGACTCACCCTCATCAAACTCCAGTAGTCTTCGTCTCTTATCAGCATAACTCTTTTGTCGGCTCTGAGCTGTCCGTAACTCTCACATATCAACTGGACGTCCTCAGATGTCTGCTGCACTAAGTCCGAAGCAAAAATCTGTCTGTCACCAACCTCTTCCCATCCAATAGGGGAACGACATCTACGCCCGTATAATGCCTCATAGGGTGTCATCCCGATACTAGCATGATAGCTATTATTATAAGCGAACTCGGCTAACTGCAGGTGGTCATCCCAGGAGCCTCTAAAATCCAACACACACGCTCTCAACATATCCTCGAGGGTTTGTATAGTCCTCTCTGACTGCCCATCTGTCTGAGGATGAAAAGCGGTTCTAAAACTCAGTCGGGTCCCCAGCGCTTCCTGAAAATGTTCTAAGAAATGGGAAGTGAAGCGGGCATCCCTATCAGAAACAACGCTCACTGGTACACCATGTAGCCGTACTATCTCTCGAATATACAGGTTCGCCAACTGACTCAGTGTATCGGTAGCTCTGATAGCCAAGAAATGGGTGGACTTAGTCAACAGGTCCACAATAACCCATATGGCATCATGACCTCTGCGGGTCCTCGCAACCCCATCATAAAATCCATGGTGACATGCTCCCACTTCCAAGTCGGTATCGGTAGAGGCTGCAATAATCCTGTAGGCTTTTGATGCTCTACCTTCACTTGTTGACAAACGAGACACTTAGCGACATATTCAGCAATGTCTCTCTTCATTCCAGACCACCAATAAACCTTCCGAAGGTTTTGATACATCTTGGTACTTCCCGGATGTATCGTATACTTCGATGAGTGAGCCCCTGATAAAATCGTTCTCCTGATCTCAGGATCCCTGGGAACGCACACTCTGCCTCTGAACCTCAATAAGCCATCAGCACTTTGCTCAAAATCAATACCCACACATGTCTGTATCTGCCTCAGCCAATCGATGCACCGTCGATCGCTCTGCTGGGCTTACCGAATACGGCCAATCAACTCTGGCTCTAGTCTCAAACTAGCCATGATCTCAAGTCTCTCGGATCCAGGTAGGGTTACATCCAAACTGAGGTTCGCAAAGTGTTCTAACAATTCATGTTCCCGTACCATCATATAAGACACCAACCCAAGGTTCTTTCTACTCAAAGCATTAGCAACCACATTTGCCTTACCCGGGTGGTACATGATTTCACAATCATAGTCCTTCAGGAGTTCGAGCCATCTCCTCTGTCTCATATTCAGCTCTTTCTGTGAGAACAGGTACTTAAGGCTCTTATGATCTGTGAACACCTGAAATTTCTCACCATAGAGATAGTGGCGCCATATTTTCAGAGCAAATACTACAGCCGCCAACTCTAAATCATGTGTCGGGTAGTTCCTCTCATGATCTTTCAACTGTCTTGATCCATAGGCAACTACCTTTCCATCCTACATAAGCACACAGCCCAGTCCCTGGTGTGATGCATCCGTATACACCGAGAATCCTCCTGAGCTGGTAGGAATGGTGAGAACTGGAGCAGTCGTCAATCGACACTTAAGCTCCTCAAAACTCCTCTCACATGCCTCATCCCACACAAACTTAACATCTTTTCGCGTGAGGCGTGTCAATGGAGCAGCTAGTCTGGAGAAACCCTCTACAAATCTCTAATAATATCCTGCCAATCCTAGAAAACTCCTGATCTCAGTTACTGTCTTAGGCTGTTCCCACTGTACAACTGCCTCTATCTTGTATGGATCCACCGATACCCCATCCTTTGACACAACATGCCCCAGAAATGAGATCTGTTCCAACCAAAAGTTACACTTGCTGAGTTTGGCATACAATTCTCTCTCTCGGAGGGTCTGCAGAACTATCCTCAAGTGCTCCTCATGATCTTCCCTGGACTTGGAATACACCAAAATGTCATCAATGAACACTATTACAAACTTGTCCAGGTATGGCTTGAATATATCATTCATCAATGCCATAAATGCTGCGGGAGCATTCGTCAATCCGAATGGCATCACCAAAAACTCGTAGTGGCCATAACGGGTACGAAATGCTGTCTTGGGTACATCTCCACTCCTGATCTTCAACTGATGATACCCTGACCGACAGATCTATCTTAGAAAATACTTCGGCTCCTTGGAGCTGATCCAACAAATCATCGATTCTTGGAAGGGGGTACTTGATCTTAATGGTGGCCTTATTCAACAATCGATAATCTATACACAGTCGGATGCTTCCATCCTTTTTCCTTACAAATAGAACTGGTGCTCCCCAAGGTGAGACACTCGATCTAATAAACCCCTTCTCCAGTAACTCTTGCAGCTGTTTCTTCAGCTCTTCCAATTCTATCGGAGCCATTCTATAGGGTGGTTTCGATATCGGCTCTGTACCAGGCACTAGCTCAATGCAAAATTCCATTTCCCTTACAGGTGGTAGCCCTAGTAATTCATCCGGAAAGACATCAGGGTAATCCGTAATTACGGCTATGTCCCTCAATTCCGTGTGTGCCTCATCTATATCAACCATGTATGCACTGGACCCTTCACATTATCCTCTCCATCGTTAGTAACATAACCATCACTCCACATTCAACATTTATCAAAAACAATAATTTATCTCTCAAGCAATATGCATTTAAAATCATACTCCTTTATTTATAACAAACATGCTATTTTCATATCATTTCTTTTCATCAAAATTTACAATAAGATTGTCTAATCCTGAAAACATCAATGTCTTGGCATGACAATCCATAACAACACGATTGGTAGCCAACCAATCTATTCCCAAAATTACATCAAAATCATTCATATTCAATAAAATCAGATTGGCTATCATTTCCTTCCCCTCTATCTTTAACTTACAATCTCTACATACATGCTCAGTCAATTGACTATCCTTCATGGGTGTGGAAATCATTAACATTTTATCCAACAATGTTGGTTTCACATGCTTCAATAATTCATGTGCAAAGGAAGGTGATATGAAAGAATACGTGGCACCAGGATCAAATAATACGAATGCTTCTAAATCAAATATTCGGATGGTACCTTTAATCACATCCGTCAAAGCATCTGCGGTGTCCTGATCCAGTGCATGTACTCTTCCTCTGCTCACACTCGCAGCCTGTTTCCATTTCTCCTCAGCTGTAGCCCTCCTCCTCGGGGCTGATGTCTCAACTGGAGCACCCTCAGGCTCCTTGCCCTTCTGTGGGGCAATCTCTATCTTCTCGGGACAATGCTTAGCCATATGTCTTGATCTCTCGCATCTAAAACACACCATAGGGGTCATCAGACAGGGCTATTCCCATGAAATCTCCCACATCTCCTACACTGGTCAGTAGTAGGCCGTGGTCCTCCAATAGTCATACCCCTCGGCGCAGTCAATGCTGGGTATATGGGAGGTCTAGCAGCTCTCTCCTGCACCTCCTCAATCTTAGGCCTCTTCTCGAAAAATCTTTGGCCACCTCTCTTGGCCACTCTTCCAAACCCGGATCTCTTCTGGTCTCTGTCCTTCCTGACACTAATCCTCCCAAGCTCGGAGGCGTTTCGCTCAAAGTCTTGCTCACACAACTGAGCCTTATGTACAGCCTCCTCGTAAGTCAAAATGTCGAAAGGAGCTAGCTTAGTCCGGATGGCCAATCTCAATCCATCCATGAACTTCTGTATCTTTTGGGTCTCACTACCCATCGTGTCAGGGTCATATCTCCCCAATGACATAAACTTGGACTTATACTCGTCCACAGTATGGTTCCCCTGAACCAAATTCATAAACTCCATCCGTAATTTCCTCTGTGCGATAGCTGGAATATACTGTCTTCTGAAGGCCTCCAAGAATATCTCCCATGAAATCTCAGAGAGTCTAGCCCTCAAAATAGCTTCGGTGGATCTCCACCAGTGCTCGGCCTCGCCTTTCAACATAAACACGGTAAAGGCTACCTTTTCAGCTGAAGTGCATCAGAAAAACCTATATAGTTTCTCCATCTCATACACCCAATCCTCCGTAACCACTGGGTCCTTCACTCCTCTAAACACTGGGGGTTTCAGCGCTTGAAATTCTCGCAACCTGCTCAAGTCGCAGTCATAACCCAAATCACTACCGCTCTGTTGTGGAGCGATAGGAGAAGCTATATCCTGGGCTAGAGGTGGTGTAGCAGTAGCAGTCTCTGTAGTCTGAAGTCTCTCCGCCTCTGCAGCTGCCTGTTCAGTAGTAGGCTGTGCCGTGGGACCTCGTCTGTCACCGGCGCCTAAGGCCTGCGTGAGTATCTCCACCAAATTCTCAATACACCGCTCTAACCTAGCGAAGCGAGCCTCAGTATCCTCTGCTCTCCCAGTAGGGTTCTATGGAACCTACTCAGTCTGTGGCTCCGCACGGCTCTCAGGCCTACCTCTACGGCCTCTAGCGCGTGCTCTTGCCCCTCTACCTTTACGTGTAACTGGAATAGTGCCTAACTTCCTGTATTATAATAATTTATTAAGCTCAATCCATCACGATATACATAGTTATATCTAAACAAAAGCACAGTACTACGGGGATGTACTTTCCAACATTTTATTAGTGACTCACATCAGGCCAACACAACTCTAATACCAATCTCTGTCACGACCCAATTCCATTCTCTTTAACTGAAAATCATTAAAAAATTTTCGCGTTTTACTATTACCTTACCCGATCGTGAACTAACTCACCACACACTGTTGGGCTGTGAGTCAATAATAAACTCCACATCTCATTCATTCTCAGTTAAATAAAACGATGTCATACATTTGCATTTAATCTTGACTTATACAAAAGCATGTTTTACTGACATCTACATCCCCCATAATTACAACTCAAAGAATACTGTGCTTTTACATTGTTTAGATACAAAAAGACTCACTGTGTATATATACCTCTAAGCGATGGAGATGCAGCAGAATCCAAATTACCACGCCTCAGTCCTCATTGGGCTACTATGCACGCTCTGTAGGGGGAAAAATAGAGAGGGATGAGCAACCACACGCTCAGTAAGGCAATAATGCAAGCATGGTAGATAACTAATCTATCTACATGCTGATAGTGTTATGCATAAATCATTTATGGTAGGAGCATGAGGAATAAAACTATGCCATATGAGTATACATATATATCATGTGTCAAAATCATGTACATTGGCATATCAAACATGGTAAAAAGAACATCATGTATAAATCATCTCATGCTCAATCTCATTTAAATTCATAAAAAGGGCAATTCATTAAGAAACCTACTTTTTAAACCAACATCATAAACCTCTTTCTCAAAACATAAATACCACCAAATCAATTCACAATCACAACCACATTTTCATTTCACAATTCACACATGTGTATAAAAACTAGGTCACTATATCAAAAGTGCCTATGTGGACCAACTACATCATAAATCATCCCAGACCACACGCGTCCAGGTGTGCGGGGTATCATGCTGGCACGAAGATGGATTATCCCTCGCCAGACTTTCTCATCATATAACCATCATGCGATACATCGTACTCCATGTGATATACACGGTACAGCGTACTCCGCAGACTCATATCGTGATTGAGGGTGCCATTCCTAGGTCTTACCTACCCCATACCAAGAGTTTTCCATATCCGTGAAGGAGAGCCTCCCCGCCTAACAGAGCCTCCCTGCCTCCTCGGGCTTAAGGATGTTAGCTTAAGGATGTAGGGCTTAAGGATCCTTTCGTAAGAGAGCCTCCCCACCGAACAGAGCCTCCCCGCCTAACAGAGCCTCCCCGCCTCCTCGGGCTTAAGGATGTTGGCTTAAGGATGTAGGGCTTAAGGATCTTACCATACCCATGTAGGAGAGCCTCCCTGCCTAACAGAGCCTCCCCGCCCATCCAGGGCTTAAGGATGTTGGCTTAAGGATCCCACCGTAAGAGAGCCTCCCCACAGAACAGAGCCTCCCTGCCTAACAAAGCCTCCCCGCCTCTTTGGGCTTAAGGATGTTAGCTTAAGGATGTAGGGCTTAAGGATCTTACCAACTTTCATAACCTTATACGTATCACAATGTGCAAACTTGGGCGAGCAAAGCTCTAGCACGACTCATGCATCCTCTCATAAAGAGACGTGTACGAGCATAGCTCTAGTACAGTTATACTCATAAGACAAACCACTCGAAAGCCACGTACGAGCAGAAGCTCCAGTACGGTTTATAAACATCATCATAGTTTCCAAATCAAGGTGCGAGCTAAGCTCCAGCATGTTTCATACAAGTGAAAACATCAATACCCGGTGCGAGCTAGGTTCTAGTACGGTTTAATTCACATAAACATGATAGGCGGCTCATAAGCTTTTAAAACTATCTCAAAACATATTTGGCACTTCACATGTGCTACAAATATCAAACCACAATAGCCAACCTATTTATCAATTCATTTGAAACCAAACACATGTTTTGTGAAAGCGTTCAAAACACTTGATTTGTGCAATTATTAGCCTTACTATCCCTTTTTATACATCCATGTAAACCAAATCATCCAATATTCACAACTATTTTTGCATACCAAACAACCAATTTCTCAAACGTTCATGCATTTCATAAACACCCTATAATCCCGCAAATTACGAGCAGCTACCTCTATATACTTACAGAATTCCCTTAACTGGAATCGCGATGCATGATTCCACTTCCTTAAAGCTGCTACTCGTACCACTCGATTCGTTTCCAACGAACTCTTTGGGACTGCACAAAATCGTATCCCGCATTATACTCGATCCATATAAATGACATCGTGCGTTCACTATAGTCAATTCGACCTGTAGTTTTCTATTAACGCTTATGAGGCCTCGTTTCATTACTTTATCCAAAACTCAAATCTATGGATTCTTCTTAGGCCTATTAACTTATTCCAAATTGATATTAAATCGACATTAAGCTCATAGTGTTCATATTTCATGAATTCCCTCACTATGGCATTTTATCAAGCATATACATACTCATTTTCACAATCTCACTTAAACCCATATTATAACTCCACATAACCATTTCAAATCACCCACAATACTCATTTAACAACTTATCATAACCCATAAACCACCAACTCCCCAAATCATACTTTCTCACACTAGAGGCATTCCATTTCCTATGTTACATTAGTTTCTAACACAACCTAGGTGTTTCCATCCATACATACTCATGCCAAACAACTCTAAAATCAATTAAATAGACAATGTACTTGGATTGGAGTGTTAGAATCTTACCAAATATGATTTTTCTTCTTGCTCCAAATGTCAATGCCCTTATCTCCTTCAATACCCATAATGAGATTTTGGGTTCCAACTATGTTGTTCTCTTCCTCAAGATGAACAACTTAATGTCTAATGGTCTCCCCTCAATTCTTGTTCGAAATGGTTGATTTTAGAGAGAGAAAGTTAGGTTTTTGGGTTAAAAATGGAAGATTGGTGTTTTTCCCAAAATTTCCAGATTTTAGCCCTCCTTATATAGAAATAGCTTGAGGAGATCGATCTGGTCCAAGAGGAGATCGATCTGGTCCCCTTAAATCTCTCATTTTCACGGCATTTTAAGCATGAGATCTATCTGTCGAAGCATGAGATTGATCTGGTCCTAAACAGAGAGCTAAGGAGATCGATCTGGGTGCTTGAGGATCGATCTTTTCATCACCGAATGCTTAGGAGATCAATCTGGCCCCATTGGAGATCGATATGCTCTATTCCATTGCCCAAATAAGAGCATTTTGGCTCTTCTAGATCGATCTCTCATCTTATGAGATCGATCTGGCCTTCATGTTTTCCAGATTTCCTACAGTTTCCTTGCTGCAACTCATACTAACACATCCTTGATCTATTGCCATGGCCATTTTCTCATCCATCCACCTTTATAACTTGAAAATGGCATCCATTCATACCTTATGCACATTGAAACTTGTGTGCATTCATTGTATGTCCAAAGGTATACTATATATAACCAAATAGAAGCATTTATATTCATGCAGCTTCCATCCATTTACCACACTATCCATTTTGAGTTTCAATCACATCCATCACTTATATGAACTCCTTTCTTCATATTCATACTCAATGGAACTTGTATGTACGTTACAAATCATATTACACATACATACATTGAATCCATGGACTTACATCGATCATACTTTACATTACAAGTCCATTCATATTTATTACACATTACAACTTATATATACGGGGTCTCACACTTTATCCAATCTATCAGGTCTAGAAGAGCTACTTTCAAGTACATCTCTCTCTTTTTCTTTCTTCCTTCACTTCTCGTGACTATACTATCTTCATTACATCCTCTTGAGCTACATACTTATTTGCTCGAGTACATAAATCTAAGATGATTGTGGGTTAATCAAGGGACTCTTATAGCATTTCAACTTTTGTTCCTTGTAGCATTGTTGCCATAACTACTCTAACTTGTAGATCTTTCACTTTTAGAGTCGTATCCCGAAAATGATCAACATAACTTTTCAACAACTCCTTGTTTCCTTACTTGAGTGTAAACAAGTAGGTCGCGTCCTTTTTTCGCTGGGTATTGATCATGAAGGCTTTCAAAAACTTACTTCGTAACTGATCAAAAGACAAGATGGAACCTTCTTTCAAGGTATGCCCCGTTAGCGTGAGCGAAAAGGCTCTACACATTATTTCATCCTCTCATCCATGAAGTATCAAGGGAGACTCGTAATTTTGCATATGGTCATACATGTCGATTTTGTCAGCATAAGTAGCCATAAATGGCATCTTGAACTTCTTTGGCAATAGCTTGTCCATGATCTCAAGACAATATGGGATTCACCAGTTTTTTCTTCTCAAGAATCCTTTCTATGACTTTTTTCATGTTCTTCTTCGATTCTCGGGTCGAATGTGCTCCCCTTTCCTTGGTATTAGAAGAGTCCGAGTACGTGATTCTCGAGATTCTCATGTCTTTGCATTGGATGCTTTCTTCTAACACCTCCCATTCTAAGATTTGGCCTTGAATCTTCGAAATAGACTAAAGAGTTCAGACTGTTCTGACCATTAGATTGTTGCCTTCTTTTTTGCTGAGGGAGGGCTCTGCCTCCCCTGCTCCCCAGACCGATGACCTTTGAATTCATATCAAACTTTACGGTAGGGTTTATCTCTCTCACCCTGATGATAGGGTCTTGAGTATTGATCCCTGCAGCAGGGTTCTGAAAATGTGTCGTAGGGTTGTACTCCCTCAGCCTTACTGCAGGAATCTAAATCTGCGCTACAAGGTGCGTGGCATAGTCTTTCACGCGGTAAGGTTTCAGATGACAGAGTACACTTCAGGGTCTCATGCTAGGCAGAGTATGCGGCAGGGTCTCGTGCTGCAGAGTGGGCGACAAGCCTCATGTCGCAAGGTGCGCGGCAGTGTGTGCGACAGAATGTCGCCATGTGCGACAAGGTCTCGCACGACAGAGTGTGCGATAGAGTCTCGCCTTTGCGCTGCAGGGTCTCGCGCGACAGAGTGCGCAATAGGGTCTCGCGCGGCAGAGTCTAGCGCGGCAGTGTGTGCATTAGAGTATCGCTCGACAGGTGTGCGGTAGAGTCTCAATCGGTAGGTTCGCGACAGAGTGTGCGGAGAGTTTGCGGCGGGGTGTACGGCAGAGTCTAGAGCGGTAGGGTCTCGCGCGTCAGAGTGTGCGGCAGACTCTAGCGTGGCATAGTGTACGGCAGAGTGTACGGCAGAGTGTAGAGCGGCAGGGTCTCGCGCCTCAGAGTGTGCGGCAGACTCTCACGCAGCAATGTGTGCGCGGCAGAGCCTTGTATGGCAGAGTGTGTGGCAGACTCGCGCGGCAGGGTGTGCGCAGCAGACTCGCGTGACAGGGTGTGTGTGGCAGAGTCTAGCATGGCAGGTTGGTGACAGAGTGTGCGCAGAGTCTGCGACAGGGGTGTGCGGCAGAGTGTAGAGCGACAGGGTCTCACGCGTCAGAGTGTGCGGCAGACTCTAGTGCTACAGAGTGTACGGTAGAGTGTACGACAGAGTGTAGAGCGACAGGGTCTCGCGCCTCAGAGTGTGCGGTAGACTCTCGCGCGGCAATGTGTGCGCGACAGAGTCTTGTGCGGCAGAGTGTGTGGGAGACTCTCGTGCAGCAGAGTGTAAGGCGACATAGTTGCGGCAGAGTGCTCGATAGGGGTGCGCGACAGAGTGGCAACAGAGCGACAGAGTTACGACAGAGTGTGTGACAGAGTTGCTGCAGAGTGCTCGATAGGGGTGAGTGACAGAGTGTTGATAGGCGACAGAGTTGCGGCAGAGGCGACAGAGTTACCGCAGAGTGGCTACATAGGGGACAGAGTTGCGGTCGGGTCGACTGAGTCACGACAGAATGGCAACAGATGCGACAGAGTTACGGCATAGGCGACAATGTTACGGCATAGGCGACAGAGTTGCTGCAAAGTGGCAACATAGGTGACAGAGTGGCGGCTGAGGCGACAGAGTTGCGATAGAGTCTCTCCCTACGTTTGAAACTTTGGAAGGCTATAACTTTGTGCTCCGCCGTCCGATTGAGGTGAATTGTTTTTTGAATCCATGTAACTTTTCAGGATCTACGTGCTAGCAAACAGCCAAAGGTAGTTTTTCTTGGATTTTTCCCCAAAAAATGTCGTTTTGGCTTCGAATTTTGATTTTTTCGTATTATTCATCGGTTCTAATCCCTCCCGAACGCGTCTGTATAATAGCTTTTTTCTTTCGTTTCCCACAGACTGCGCCAATTGTTGTTACCTAAAACAATGGTGACGAATCGCTGACGTCTTCACCCTAATTTTTATGTCACGTGCCACTAAAGATTCTGTAAGAAAAAGAAGATCAGAGGAACGCAGGGGTTCTCCCCTGCGTTTGCACTCCGATGCTTAAGTCAGACAGAATTTGGTAGAGTTTCTGTAAACAAAATAGAGCTTAGGCTTTTCTTGATCATACCTGAGGATATTTATAGATGTCCCTGTGTGGCTTCAATGAGCTTAGGACTCATATTTGTGTGGGCCCCAAAACTTTATTATGTTGGGCCTTTTGTATCCTGAAGCTCAGGCGCGCAACTGGGCTAGGAGTAAATTACCTCTATCACTCTTGATGTGGAACAATGTTCAACATCCATCCACATCAAGGCACCAGAATCGAAATGGAGAAGAATGACTGAAAAAAAAAGAAATAAAAAACTGTCACCCGATTACTCACTAGGATAGTAAACCGAGAATGAGAAAAATAACACTTGCTTTAACAAAAACAATCATAGTTGAAGAAAATCGAGAATGAGAGAAAAGAGAGGTAAACATTTTCCATTAACTTTCCTTGATTCAAATGCAAAAGAAATGCTTTTGATACAATGAACTATAAGTATCTAAACAAAAAAAAAAAGAAAAACTTCATAAAGCATTAAGAACATCCATGAACAGTAAAAAAGTTGATTGCTTGAAAGAAAACTACTCGGAAATCTCTCACAAAAGAAGCTTGAAAATAACCTAAAAGAAAATCTACCCTAAAAATTGCATTACACTACTCCTACTCCTAAAATTACATAACATTTTCAATTGTCATCCTTTCCTATTTATAAGCACACTAGGGGTAAAATGGTAATTTCTACATCATTAATGAGTTGGCATTTTTTTGACCACTTGTCTTCACACCATTGGCTCCTTGAAAAGATATTTCCATGTCATCGGTCTTCTTGTCTAATTAGATGTGCTAGGTGGCATGACTCGTGTTGTCTACGTGGCTCAATCTCGATTTTACCTAATTTTGATCCATTTTTTATCGAAATATTCAAAATTCATCCGGATTTGATTTATCTGCAAACATTAGAATTTTAATTAAATAAAGGGGATAATTAACAAAATAAATTGGGGATTTAAATAAAATTAAGCACAAATAATTCTAAAAATATAGAATTATCAGTCTTTAATTTTGAAGCATTAGCATTGATTGACCCTGGTGCCTCGCATTCATTCATATCGCCTACTTTTGCATGTAAATTGATAGAACATGTACTACCTGTACCTTTAGGTAGGGTAATGCTTATAAGTACTCCACTTAGAGAGAATGTAATGACCGAGTATGTCTGTAACGGTTGTAAGTTGAAAGTAGGGGAGAAAGAGAGGTTAGCCAATCTTATTCTATTAAACATGAGAGATTTTGATGTACTATTAGGAAAGGATTGGTTAGCTGCAAACCAGGCTGTTTTAGATTGTTATGCTAAGACAGTGATGTTTCATACCCCTGAGAAGCATATTGTAAGCTTTGCAAAGAAATGAAAGAAGTAGTAACTTATGCCCAATGATGGATGTTTTACTAATAAAAAAAGATTGTAATGTGTTGAAGGTTTTATAGCCTATGTGGTTGATTTGGATAAGGTGTCTCTGGATATGGTTGAGATCCCAGTGGTGAGAGAATTCCTCGATGTCTTTCCAGAAGAACTACCAGGATTGCCACCAGATAGAGAGATGGAATTCTGTATTGACTTGGTGCCTGGAACTGAACCGATATCCAAACCACCGCATCGAATGGCTCCAGTGGAATTAGAGGAGCTAAAGAAACAGTTGCAAGAGCTGTTGGACAAGGGGTTTATCAGACTGAGTGTATCACCATGGGGAGTACCGGTTCTGTTTGTAAAGAAGAAAGATGGGAGTCTCTGACTGTGTATAGACTATCGGTTGTTGAACAAAGCTACCATCAAGAATAAATATCCCCTTCCACGGATTGATGATCTATTGGATCAGTTGCAGGGAGCATAGATTTTTTCAAAAATTGTTCTAAGGTCTGGGTATCATCAGTTGAGGATTCAGAGTGGAGATGGACCCAAGACAGCGTTCAGGACCCGTTATGGCCATTATGAGTTTCTAGTTATGCCATTTGGATTAACGAATGCTCCTGCAGCATTTATGGCTTTAATGAACGATGTGTTTAAGCCATACCTAAACAGATTTGTGATTGTCTTTATAGATAACATACTGGTATACTTGAAGTCTAGGGAAGAGCATGCGCAACATTTGAAAACAGTGTTACAGACCCTCCGAGATCAGGAGTTGTATGCTAAACTGAACAAGTGTGATTTCTGGCTATGTGAGATATCGTTTTTGGGTCATGTAGTTTTGAAAGACGGTGTATCAGTGGATCCGTCTAAGATAGAGGCTGTGATACAGTGGGATTGACCCAAGACAGTGATAGAAATTCGAAGTTTCTTGGGTTTAGCAAGTTATTACCGACGATTTGTCGAAGGATTCTCTAAGCTGGCTACTTCGTTAACACGTTTCATTCGAAAAGGTGTGGCATTTGAGTGGGATGATAAATGTGAGAAAAGTTTCTGCGAGCTAAAGAATAGACTGACCACCGCACCTATTCTCACCATACCCACCAGTTAAGGAGGTTACTCAGTGAACACAGATGCCTCAGGACAGGGACTAGGTTGTGTGCTGATGCAGGACGGGAAGGTAGTAGCCTATGGATCCAGACAGCTTAAGAACCATGAGAGGAACTACCTGACCCATGATTTAGAGTTGACAGCTATTATATTTGCATTAAAAATATGGCGCCAGTACTTATACGGTGAGAAATTTCAGGTGTATACAGATCATAAGAGCCTCAAATATCTATTTTCACAGAAAGAGTTAAATACGAGGCAGAGACGATGGATAGAGGTTCTGAAAGATTATGATTGCGTGATATTGTACTATCCAGGAAAGGCTAATGTTGTGGCTGATGCCCTGAGTAGAAAGATCCTTGGAATGGTATCGCACATGATGGTTAGCGAATATGAGCTGCTCGAGCAGTTTTCTCATCTCAAGTTGGATATAGACCCTCTTTATGTTGACAATGGCTGTGTGATAGCTAGCCTACTAGTGGAACCGGATTTGATTAACCGAATACGTCAGGCTCAGCATGCCGATCTACTGTGTGAGGATCGTGCAAGGCAGATTCAGAGGGGTATGTGGCCGACTTCTTTGTGAGTGATGATGGCCTACTGAGGTTTAGAGGCAGGATTTGCGTTCTCGATGACCTAAAATTAAAAAGATTGATATTGACAGAAGCTCATTCATCGAGATACACATTGCATCCAGGAGGTAATAAGATGTACCAGAACCTCTGAAATGTGTATTGGTGGTCAGGAATGAAAAGAGATATCGCAGAGTTTGTGGCAAGATGTCTGGTATGTCAGCAAGTAAAGGTAGAGTATCAAAAACCTACAGGGTTTTTCCAGCCTCTGCCAGTACCAACATGAAAATGGGAGCATGTCACCATGGATTTCATCATGGGATTACCAAGGACTAAGAGGAACCATGATGCTATTTGGGTAGTGGTTGACATATTGACGAAATCAGCCCAGTTTCTAGCAATGAAATCTACAGATGCCTTGAGTAATTTGGCAAAGTTGTAAGTATGGGAGATAGTGAGGCTACATGGTGTTCCAATGAGCATTGTATCGGATAAGGATTCCTGTTTCTCTTCTCGTTTTTTGGGAACAATTCCAAGAAGCTACGAAAACCCGATTGAGTTTCAGTACTGCTTTCCATCCTCAAACTGATGGTCAATCAGAGAGAACTATCCAGTCGTTAGAGGATATGTTGAGGCAAGTGTTATGGATTTTAAAGGCTCCTGGGATGATCACCTACTGTTAGCCAAATTTTCATACAACTATAGTTATCACTCAAGCATCGAGAAGGCACCATATGAGGCCTTGTACGGTAGAAGGTGTCATTCCCCAATTGGTTGGGAAGAAGTGGGTGAGAGGAAAATGTTTGCTCCTGACTTAGTATAGCAAACCTATGAGGTTGTTCAGTTACTATGTGAGAGATTGAGAATAGCTCAGAGTAGGTGAAAAAGCTACGCTGACATAAGACGCGGGCAACTGGAGTTCACGGTTGGTGACTCTGTATTCTTGAAAGTGTCTCCCTCAAAAGGGATTATGAGGTTCGGTAAGAAGGGTAAGTTGAGCCCTCGGTATATCGGACCGTTTGAGATACTAGAGTGGGTGGGAGATAAGGCCTATAGGATTTCGTTGCCATCAGAATTGGTAAGTATTCATAATGTCTTCCACGTATCGATGATTCGGAAGTACCATCCAAATCCAAGTCATGTGATTCAATATGAGCCATTGGAGCTCAAAGATGATTTGACCTACATCGAAAGATCGATTCGGATACTGGATAGGAAAGAGAAAGTGTTACGGAACAAGACGATTTAGCTTGTTAAAGTTCTCTGGCGACACCATAATTCGGAAGAGAAAACTTGGGAGTTAGAGAACTTGATACGGGAGAAGTACCCTCGACTTTTTTAAGATTAACTTGGTTCTAATTTGGATGACCAAATTCTTTTAAGGAGGGGAGAAATGTAAGACCCGTATTTTTGTATATAAACCCTATGAAATGCATAAGTATATAAATGTACATGCTATGTGAAACTTAAATGATATAAGTCCATAAGTTGATGTACACACTTGTGATATAAGTTTGTGATGTACACACAAGTTTCATTATGTATGAATGTGAAGAAATGGACTTTTCTTAATGATAAATGTGAATAGAACTCAAAATGAGTAGTGTGGTAAAATGGAAGGAAGTTGCATAAGTTTCATAAAACTTTATACTTCCATTTGATATATATTGTATAACTTTGGTTATACAATGAATGCACACAAGTTTTAATATGCATAAAGGATAAATGGATGTCATTATCAAGCCTTAAAGATGGTTGAATGAGAAAATGACTATGGCAGCAAAATCAAGTATGTTTGGTGTGAGTTACTACAGAAAAGTGCAGTAAAAATTTGGAAAATATGAATGCCAAATCGATCTCATAGGGGGGAAGATCGATCTGGAAGAGCCAAAACTGCTTCTGTTTGAGCAATGGAACAGAGCAGATCGATTTCCAATAGAACCAGATCTATCTCCTTAAGCTACTGACTTGCAACAGATCGATCTCATGCAAGAGAAGATTGATCTCCTTAAGGTTCTGTGTTATGCAGATCGATCTCATGCTAGGAACAGATCGATCTCATTGAGCTTGAAAGTTCAGTTTCAAGAGGAAAAATGTTGAAAAGATTGATCTCTTAGGGTAGCAGATCGATCTCACTAAGGCAATTTCGATAAAACAGGACCTGCTGACTTGCATTTCACGAGAAAAACTAAAACCTTTCTATATTTTGACACCAAATGACCTAAATCCCCCTCTAGACTATAAACACTTTCCATAAAGGTTGAAGGTAAGTTTGTTTCATCAAAGTTGTTCAGAGAGTGGAGAAGAACAACGTACTTGGAAGCTAGAAGTTGAGGTGATCCATTTAAGGGAGAAAAGGAGTTTTCCCCCAAAGTGTGCTAAGTGGAGAAAAGATGAGATTGGTAAGATTTCAATATCCCAATCTCATATAGGTTAATCTATATACTTGTATGAGTAGATTGGTATATATATTAAGTGTTGAAACATCTTAGAAGTGCTAAACTATCCATGACCTAGAAAATGGCTAAATGAGCCAAAATGAAGAGTTATTGAGTAGGCATGGATTTGATGATGATTTAAGCATGCCTAGATGCTATTAAGCATGTATAGATGCTTCTAAAATGATTTGATGAAGTTTATGTGCTAGAAACAAAAGTAGCTCAAATTGACTATATGTGGTGTTTGATGAAATGCCACAATGAAGAGAAAATCATGAACTTAAGGTATTATGAGTGTAATACTGATTTAAGATGAATCGACAGACTCGAAGAGTCTAAGGGATTCTTGGAAACTAGTTATAGACTCGAAATGGACTTGTAAGAGGATAAAGTTCACTAAGGTATAAAAAGGGCCAATGAGATGTAAATGGCCAAATGAATTGATTTGAATATCATGCATGTGAAATGAAGTATATAACAGTATACTGATGTGTGTGATACATAATTTCAGTTATGAAAGATAAAGGTGGAGTTGATAAGACCGGATCACAAGCTAGTGGAATCAAAGAAAAAGATTCAAGCGTGATTCGAGGTAAGGGATTTATGTAAGATATAGAGATAGCTATACGTATGTTTTCTTATCTGCAATGTGAATTGTATGTGATAATAGATAGATATCGATATATCTAGAAGAAAACTACATATGAAAATAAGTGGATAAGCATGTGTTGCATGACTTCTGTGATTTTTGTAAAAAGAGATTTTTTCAAATGCTTTGAAAAATAACAATAATAGACAGGCTCTGGTTTTAACCAATTGAATGAAATGTGTAGACAGAGTGATTGAAGGGAGTTTACCCTCTCACTCATACTTAGTGAAAGAAGCCGTTCTATTTCTTTACTGTGTGGAGTCGTACTGAGCATGAGAGGCAAAAGGTAGATTGACCAACCCTACTCGTACATTATTTTCAAAGGGATTTTGAGAAAGTAAATGAGCTTTTGATGCTTCAAGGATATTGTGTGTTTCGCTCGAGAGCTCGTACATGGTTTTGAGATAATAGAAATGGGTGATAAGGATCCATGGGAGCACGATGTACCGTGAGCGTTAGCCATAGGGTACGATGTGTCGTGACTATCTGTGTGATAATTGTGTGATATTCGTATGATGCTGAAGGGATGGTTGATCCGCCTCCCTAAGCGTGGGCTTCTCGTACACTTGATCAGTGTAGCCTGGAATCCGACGATGGCCATAAGTCTGTAAAAGTTGCATAAGTCTGTATTTGTGTGATACGATATTGTCACTAATGTGTGAGGTGACAGACATCCTCCTTTACTATGTGTCTGGGGATGGAATAACCCATCATTTATGTCTCAACGTGTAACTGATTTACAAAGTATAATGTATTTTCTATATGTGATATGTGTGAATCGAGTATGTTGTGTAAACCTGTGTGGTATTGAACGATGATCTACGTGAAGCTATGTGTTTATTTGTGAAAAGTGATTTCAAGTGTGAACTGTGTGCAGTTTTAAACTCAATGGTTTTGTATGATAAACTGTGTGAATATGCTCATACTCATCTGGCAAATTAACGGTTTCGTATTGATGTAAATTGATTTAAAGAACATGCATATTATTTTATAAGGAAATGTGAGTATGTATTTTAGCATGTAGATAATGTAGTTATCTACCTGCTTGCACATTTTCCTTACTGAGCGCGTTATGCTCACCCCCCTTATTTCCTCCTCCACAGATACTACTCAGTAGTGAGTACAGCAGTCGTCCCTGCTATGGTATTCTCTAGTCATCCAGCCGTACAAAGAGGTATACACTATGCGATGATATGAAGAGAAATTTTGTATCCTATAAATTAATGCACAGTCTAGTAATGTGTTGTACAAAAAGGGGATGTATAGTTAATAGGAACTGATGTAAACCCTTCCGCATATGTTATAAAAGTCTAGTTTCTATTTCACTTTGTTTAATTACATTAAAGAAACTATAAATGAGTAAGAAATGGATTGGATTTGACTCATAGCCTAACTGTAAGTGGTAAGTGTTAAGGTAAAAGGTCGCGGAAGAAGGTCGTGACATGAAAACCTCATGCAAGTAACTCAGCATAAGACACACAGCATACCTGAGGCATCGAGCACCGTATTACTAGGAAATTACATACGAGCATAGTCAGAGCAAGACACACAGAATACTCCGCATGATTCCCAAAATCTAGTGCGAGCGTCTCGAGTAGAACATACAACATCACCCATGGCATCGAGCATTCTTTTTCTTTTCTCAAAAATCTATTTGAAAATAACGTACGAACAGGGCTGGTCAATTTACCGTTGCAACTAGGCTCTAGCACGATTTCACTCATAAAAGAAATAGAAGGGGCTCTATGTATAGTCATGAGTGAGAGAGAAAATCTCCCTTCTATCACTCTTTAGAAACATTTCATGCAATCGATTAAACTGGGAGCTCGTCTATTATCATTCTTTCTCAAAACAACCTTTACAAAACCTCTTTTCACAACAATCATAGAATTCATGCAACTCATACTATGGACTTATTCTCATACATAGTTTTCACCTAGAAATATAAATATCTATGTACTTATCGCCTACATTTGCACACACCAGGTAGGAAAATATACGTATAGCTATCTCTAATAGCTTACATAAGTCCCTTACCTCGAATCATGCTTGGATCACTTTCCTTCGATTTCCACTTCTCGTGATTCGTCCTATTGACTCCAATTATATCATCTGGAGCTGAAATTGTGTATTACACACATCAGTATACTTTCACATACTTCATTTCACTTGCATGATATTAAAATCAATGCATTGGGCCATTTATATCTCATTTGACCTTGTTACATCATTATCAGACCTTATCCTTTCTTGAGTCCATTTCGAGTATATAACTCATTTTCGAGAATCTCTCAGACTCCTCAAGTCTATTGATTCGTATTAAACCGATATTAAGCTTATTATATCTCGAGTTCATGATCTTATTTCATTGTGGCATTTCATCGAATACCTCATATACTCACTTTCAGCCATTTTTGTTTCTAGCACATGGATTTCTCCAAACTATTATACAAGCATATATACATGTTTAATAACTTCTTTACATGCTAAAATCTCTATTAAACCATGCCTACTCGATTTTCTCTCATTAGATCGATTCTAGGTCTTATCTTTATTTAAGCATGTTTGTCACATTTCAACCGTCAATCTATATACCAATCAACTCATACATGTATATAGATTAACATACATGAGATTGATGCATTGAAATCTTACCAATCTCAACTTTTCTCCTTTTTCACAACTTTGAGGAAAATCTCCTTTTCTCTTGCGATTTAACAATTCTACCTCTCATTTCTAACTATGTTGTTCCTCTTCACTCTATGAAAAACTTTGATGTAATAAACTTTTCTCCATCTCAATGGAAAGTGTTGATGGTCTAGAGAGGAAAGTTAGGTCACTTTACTTCAAAATGGAAAGGTTTAATGTTTCTCTCGTGAATTGCAGTTCAGCAGCCCTATTTTATAGAAATTGCTTGATGATATCGATCTCCATAAGTGAGGGATCGATCTGCTACTGCTTTTTGCCTTTCTGTATACAGTTTTCAAGCTTAAGAGATCGATCTGTCGAAGAGCATGAGATCGATCTCAGCCAGGCAGAATGCTTAACAAATCGATTTGGCAGGGAAATGAGATAGATCTGCTTCTGGCCAAGGCATTAGGAGATCGGTCTGCTAGAGGATAAATCGATCTGTTCTTCATCGGGGATCAATCTGGCTTAGATTGAGGATCGATTTCCACTTTACAGAATACTCTGGTTAGGCAGTTTGGTCACAATGAGATTGATCTGCTTGCTTCTAAGATCAATCCGCCTTGCTCTGCAGCCATACTTAGCCAATTTTATACCAAATTCTCAAAGCTAACTTCATATTAATTTACTCCACCACTCATTTTGCATTCAATACACATTTATCACTTCAAAAGGTCTATTTCTTATAATTCATACTTATGTGTGTACATCACGAATTCACATAACAAGTGTATACATCAGATTTACGGACCTTACATCACTTATGATTTATATTACATAAACGAATGTATACTTAGGAAATCATAAGGGTTACATATGAAAATACGGGTCTTACATTCTCTGGAAGCATCATTCTTCAGAGGAGGCTACTTGGGAGTTAGAGAGCCTGATGCGCGAGAAGCACCCCAGCAATTTGATGACTAACTTGGTTCTAATTTGGAAGACCAAATTCTTTAAGTTGGGGAGGATTGTAAGACCCAAGTTTTTTGATGTAGCTTATTCATTATGATTCCTATGTGTACAAACATTATATTATGTTACTTGAATCATAAGAATAGTATTTACTTGATGTAATGTTTTAGTAAAGTGATTAAACACACATAAGCTACATAAAGGCCAAAAGAGGACAATAAGAGCCACAGGATAAACTGAGTGGATCTAAATCATTCTGACTGAAGAGAAAAACTTAAAATGAAGAACTTAAAATGAGGAAATATAGAGAACTCATGAAAGAAAGTCGGTTTGATTTGGTCCTGAACATATTGAAGTAGAGTAAACGCCAAAAAGGAGCTAAACGAGTACGAAGTGGTCCGTTTAAGGTGTTTTAGACATATTCGCCTCCCGAAAACAGCTAAAACATAAGGATGATAGTGTGAACCATGGAAAATGACACTTTTGGATGTTTGAGAAAAAGTCAAACGTGATCAATGGTCAAGAAAAGTCAATGGTAGTTAAGAAAAGTGGACTTTGACTATAGTTGACTAACCATGGTTAAAATTTAACCTAAGTATGGTTACAAAGTGGGGAAGAAATATTTTTGTTAAAACATAAGGTATTTATCCCCCGAAGTAAAGGAAAATTCATTTAATCCAAATCCAGATTAAATGAAATGGGTAAAACGCAATAGGCCAAAGTTGGAATTTTTAAAGCCCATCTAGGTATACCAAGTGTGGGCCGAATTTCTTAGGCCCATTGGGTCAAATTGTTGGGCCGATTTGTGGGTCCAATAATTAGACAATTGAAGGCCCAATAGGTAGTAAAAATTTTAGCTAGAAAGCCAAAGGGGAAGGCCCAAATTCGAGGCCCAAATAACTCAATTTTCTCCCATGAACTATTTATATCAATGGATTTGTTCAATCCAAAACATGAGACAATGGGTGTAATTCGAAAAAGGATTCATAAGTGGTTATTAATTGAGTTGAAGTTACCAAATTTTGAGGAGTCGGTATCAGTTTATACCTAATTGCTTCGCATATAGTTCCTCTAACTACATTTTCTAAACGAACCAGAGCCAATCCGAATTGATCTTTTAAGAGATCCGCTACAAAACGAATACGCTTATTTTTCAATTGATTCATATCGTCAAGTGTAACCATTCCAAATTTCATTCCAATCAAATGATCCGTAGCTACCAATATATCTCGTGGTAACAAAAATGTATTGTTTTAAGGTATATTAAGATTCAGTCTCTGGTTCATATTTCATCGACCTATCCTTCCTAATTCACATCTTTGCAGAAAGAATTTCTTTAGTAATTCCTTACACAAGAATTCAAAAAATACCGGATCCCCCCTACACAAGAAAATTGTTGATAAAACTCCAAAATGGCATTTTCTTTTGGCCCAAAGTTAAGAACCATTAGTTTAAGTTAAAGGCCATTAGTAAATTAACTATAAGCCCACTTTGGTAACCATGACCCAAACTCATTCAAGCCCAAATTAAAGGCTGAAAATTTAAGACTTAGTGACTATGTCTTTAGGTTATAAAATCACCAACTCATTGTCTTCTTATTCCCTAAGCTATCGGCAAACCTAGGAAACCATAATAAAACCATATTTCAAGCTTTCTCTCACTAAAGAAATCACTAGATTAGAGACATATTTGGAACCTGCAATCTTCATGAAAGTTGTTCAAAAATGAGAGAGGATTAACATATCTTGGAATTGGCTATCAAGGAGCCATATTGAGGGAGACAAAAATCAAGGAAGTTTCGCCCACAAGGAGAAGTATAAGCTAAGTATAATTTCAAACTTTCAAATTCATATATCTAATTCTAATAATTAGTCTAAGTTGATTGGTATATGTTTTATGCATTCAAACACGTGAAATCACCATGAACATGGATTGGTCAAAATTGGATATTTGTAAATTGATGAATACCCATATGATTTTAAGGCAAGTATAGGTTGATATACATGTATACATGATTATGGCATAGTTAATTTTAATCAATTTGATCAATTGATGTATAAATTGAAGTTGGTATTTAAGGCATTTGATGAAATGCCTAAATGAACAAAGTTAAGGCTTAAGACAATTGCTAACCAAGTGTTTGATGAAATGCCTAAGAGAATTGGCTAGCAAATGGCCATGAGTGGCCTGGGGTGGTGTGATCGATGGCATGGTGGCTCTTGGCCACATGCCATGGTCGAGAATGCCAATGGGCCAAGCCAATTTGGTTTCGACCCAATAAGGTGTAAGACCCGAATTTAATTAAAATACAAAAATTAAATAAGAAAAGATGGGGGACGTATGAAGGAAGTCGGGTTAAATTAATCCCGGACACGTGTAAGGGCAAAATGGTCAAAAGACCGAAAGCCGGTATAATTTCGATAAAGAAAATTAATTAAGATATGGATTTAAGAAATCTTGGTCAATAAAAGTGAAATAAAATTATTTCGGATTAAATTGATCAAGATATTAATTTATGGGAATTAATCGGGATTTTTAGTTTGGAAAAATAATCCTGAAAATAATCGAGAAATTATACCCGAAAAAGAGGTTAAAATATAATAAATAAATTAAATAAAATTAAATAAATTGAATTAAAATAAAAATAATAATTTTAAGGGATATTTTGGTATTTTTAGTGTATTTTAATAAATAAAAATAAATTGTTAAATAAGATAATAAAACAAAAAAAAAAAAAAGAATTGAAACAAAAAAAAAAAGAGAGAGAAAGGCTGAAGAAAACGAAAGTTTCGGGGAGAGAGAGAAGAAAACGGAACAGAGAAGACCGAAGAAGGCCGACCACCGTCCGGCGGCCAAAGGCTCGACCAAGGGCCGAAAAAGAAAGAGGGGAGGCCGGTGATCTCAATGGCACCGGCGGTGCAGCCTACCGACGTCGGAGGAAGCCGATCGGAGGAGAGAAAGGCCGCGGGAAAGAGAAGGCCACCGGCGGCGAACGGCGGCGATCCGACCGGAACCAAGGCCCGATTTGGAGAGCCCAGTCGACGGCGGTGCTTTTGGCACCGGTGGCAGCCGACGAGACGGCCGGAATCGGCGGCGACGACCAAAAGAGGGAGACGGGTCCGACGGCGAAGAGGAGAAGAGGCCGAACCGGAGGCGTTCCGGCGGCCTTGGGCAAAGCCGAGCCCAGATTCAAGCTGCGGACAGCCTTGCGGAGCTGATGGCGGTGGAAGCCGACGGAGAACTGGCCGGAAAAGGGGCGAACCGGCTGTGAACCGGTCGAACCGGGGTGAACCGGCGGTCTGAACCGGTCCGAACCGGACTGAACCGGTTCAGCCAAAAAGAGGGGAAAAAAGGGAGAAAAAGGGAAAAGGAAAAAGAGGAAAAAAATTGGGGAAAATTCCGGTGATGCAATCGAGTTTCGGGTAAGTCGATAAGCGGTCAAATTGACCCGATTTAAATTTGAAATATTTTATTTAATTAAATTTCGACCGAAAAGTTTACCCAAAAATGTAATTAATTGTGTAGCTCGACGATTGGCATCCACCGAGGGCTCGAGACAGTCTCGATTTGAGGACTAGCATGGAATCTCGGGTAAGTGATCCCCATTTACGACAATTACCTTGTATTGCGTGATATTGATTTAATTCCCGCAATTATTTGAATTAATTTATGGAAATTTAGATAAATTGTCGTAAATAGTGAATTTAGATATTCGAGAATTAGAACGAGGCCCAATAAATTATTGGTGGGCCCAATGAGCCCAATAGGCCTCGATAAAGAGAAAACTAAGTGGAAAACGGGCTTAAGGCCGATTAAGGCCCATTAAGGTGCAATCGGGCCCAATAGGGAAAAATGGGCCCAGCGATTTAAATTAAGCCCAGAAAAGTATTAAATACAATTAAATTGTATAACATCTGACCTGAGGAATATTAATACGCAGTTCCGGGCGTCTGATTGGGAGCATATCGGACTGCGCGACGAGACGACAAGGGAAAAGAAAAAGGTCAGACTCGACGAGAATCGAGGTAAGGGAATTCTGCGGACTGCTAGAGGTAACAGTACGCAATTTTACATTCATATGCAGTCCTTTAAAACTAATTGAAGGGTCTAGAGGTCGAAAAACAATTTTAGTGCCCCGTATGGGCAAAATTACTAAAATACCCTTGCTAAGGGTAAAATTCTAAAAATTTAGGAAAAATTGGGAGGAGCAAGAACAAGAGGTTCCTGCTCGTTCTGGAGGTATTTCAACGCATGCATGAGTAGGCTGGCTCACCTTGAAAGAAAATGCATAGCATTGCATATCTTAACTGATGTGATTTCTGTGAAAACTATTTGGAAATAACCGAGCCGCCTACATGTTTTTATTTACATGTGACGTGCTAGAGCTCAGCTCGCACGATGTTTGACTTGTGTGATGCATGCATTAGTGCTGGAGCGAGAGCTCGCACTAGAGTTTTACATGCATAGGTGCTAGAGTATAACTCGCACCAGATTTCACATGCTTTTGCGTGACATGGTGCTAGAGTCTAACTCGCACCAGATTTTACATGATTTTCATGACAGGGTGCGGGAGTTTAACTCGCACCAGATTTTATAAGATTTTCATACGATTTGTATACAGAGTGCTGAGCCTAGCTCGCACTAGTTTTACTGGATTTGTGGAGTAGCGCTGTCTGCCCTTGGAGTCAGCCAAAAGGCCCAACAGGCTCAATAGACCTCTTAAGTAGGGTGAGAGTGAGGGATGAGGTTGGCGGCCTTGTGGAGATGTAAAGCGGGCTCTGCCAAGTTTACTTGATTTGATGAGAGTGCTGAGCATCGCTCGCACTGATTTTTAAGAGAACATACGATAAGCCGTGCTTGGAGCATCGGGTAGACTGTATGTCACCGATTTAATAGGCTCGCACGTGCGTTTTGAGACATGGCAACGAGTATTGAGTTATGAAAACCTCTGTGGGAAGCAGGCCAATTGGGCTGGAGTACCTAGAGTGATATGGGTCCATGGAGTACGATGTACCGTGCAAGTAGCATGGAGTACGATGTACCGTGGGGTATCTTCGGATGCGGTATCTTTGTGATACAGAGTATCTTCGGATACGGTATCTTTGTGATACGGGGTATCTTTGTGATACGGTATCTTCGTGATACGGGGTATCTTCGGATACGGCATCGACGGATGCGTGAGATCGGATAAGACTGACGGGTTGGATTGACCCACCTCCCGGGCAGTTCCCGATCAGGGTGAGACCTCGCACACTGGGATCCGTGAAGCTAGAGGACTCACGAGGACATATTGGCCAGTCCTGGTTATTACCGATATACAGTATTGCCTAGTCTCGTATCTTGTATATATATACGTATGTTTTCGATACCGATGCTTTTGAGAAATTCTATTTCCATGGTTTTGTGTGAGTCAGGATCACCCGAAGGAGGGGTCGAGTCCTGACTTCATTGTGAAATTTTTAAAGAGAAAGAAATGATTTAAAATAATTGCATGTTGAGTTTTCCGTGCAACTGGATTTACATAACATCACAACATCATATCATATGTTTTAAAATGTGTGGAGAAAGGGTGGTTTATGCATGGCACCACGTTCATGTAGGTAGTATGGTTACCTACTTGTTCGTAGGATTGCCTTACTGAGCTTGATGTGCTCACCCCTTTCATTTTCTCCCACAGATGATCTCCAGTTGAAGTTGAGGCGACTCAGTACTGCATTCCGGATATCCGCTGCTGCCCATCAACATAAGGTATATACACTTGTACTTATTGTATCTACATAAGCATAGCACAGTAACATGTTTGTAAGTAACTTTAGGGGATGTATAAATAATATAACAACTATAAATGACTGGAGAAGAAATAAGTACTGGGGTAATTGTATGGTGGGACTGGCATTGACGCACAGCCCAATTAGTAGTGGAGTGTTGGTCACGATTCGAGGACAGGTAAGAATTAAGTAAGAAAATAAACAAAAACGCGAAAAATTCACTCTGATTTTTGGATAGTTGGGTCGTGACAATTATTTTGGTATCAGAGCACAATTGGTCTGATGTGTGTCAGTGTCAGAAGTTAGGAAATTACATCCCCGTGTTACTGTGCTTAGTTAGATACAATAGTGTATATCGAGATGGGCTTGACTAAGAAATGATTGAGAATGCAGGAATGCCTAATATGAGTCGCGTAAAATGAGATAGTGCACGAGGCAGAGGTCGTAGAGGTAGACCTGAGTCTGCTAAGTCGTGCTGAGTTTGACTTATGAGAACCAGTGTGAAATTGAAATGGAGGCTAATGTTGAAAATGCCTCACAGAGTCCGACAGAGTGATCGGACAGTATTGAGACACGCTTCGCGAGATTGGAGCGGAGTGTGGAGATTACTTGAGGAGCAAATTGCTCAGATCATGTATGAGATCAGAGGGCGCAGCGGAACAGTGGTGGAAACCCGCTCGACCCATCTTAAGAGTTGAGATGAGAAATATCTTGGACATATTCCGGTGACAGGATATCCCGGACATGATTTAAAGGACATTTCAGATTAAAGTCCTTATTCTGACCCAGAGGATTTGATTGATTGACGAGCAGGGGGACTCGATTATATTCTGGGTAGATATTACCTCGACACTATGAACAAGTGACAGTCGAGATGTCTAAAAGTTCATGAAAGGGCTCGACTTTTCAATTAGAGTCTGATTGGCCCGTGAGATATTACCTATACCGAAGCAGTGTACAGATTTACAGTTGGGTAAGTGAGAATATAAATTGCACGCCTCTGAGATTGGGAAAGGTAATGAGGGCTGAAATAGAGACATAAAAGAGAATCGAGAAATGACAAAGATGTTGAATGAGAAAAATGGAAATTGGTAAGAGATTAGATTTGACGAGTTATGGAGTAAGATAATTGGTAAGACCCCAGTGTATCTAATTTTGGCACTCTTGAGGGGTATTGTGATTGGAGGACCCTGACCTGCTACGAAGCAGAGTAGCAGTGTCATTACTGTGGAATGTGTGGTGGATACCACGAAAGGAGGGTCTATACCTATACGGTATTGGTGAAAATGGTCGTCAAGTGTGATAAGACAGACCATTGATTTTGATTGCTCAGAGTTGAGCGAGATTTTCCCACAGGAAAAGTAAAGAGACAGAAAAAAAAATTTCGTTGGAATAGTTGCAACGAAAAGGGAGGACATAGCCGAAGAGAAAAAGGAAAGTAGGCTATTGGACGAAGGCGAGAGGATGTCTTGGACCAGGACACTATTGATGTTTTATGGATGTGGTGTAAGATACCACACTTGTTATGAATAATAAAGTACATATGTTTATTGATCCTGGTGCCACATATTTAATCATACCGCCTTCACTCGCATATAAGTAAGAAAAAGGCATGAATGCCTACATCATTGGCCACAATAGTGATAAAGGAGTACCCCAATGGAAGGGGATTAATTAACAGAACGTGGATATAGAGATTTTAAGTTAATAAAAAGGGGTGCAACAGTTGAAAAATTAAAGGAGTAAAGGATCGTACTCATGGAATGAATAATGACTAGAGTTTTGTCATGATTGATATACGAAGGAGATGATCTTGAATATGTGTTGATCCTAAATACAAGATGTATTGGAGTAAGAGGCGTATGCTAGGTAAGAGCATCCTTACGATACGAAGTCATTAGGATTAATGCAATTAGTAGCGAATACAAATTATAACCAAGGACAAGATGGGTATAACCATAACCAGTAGTTGTGGTTAAGTCTGAAGGCTAATAAAGGTATTTCAAAATACCTCCCCGCCTGAAGACTTGACAGCGTCTAAAAGTATATATATATATATATATAACCTATAACGTGAAATCGATCGGCGTAATAGATACCTTTAGCATTAGGATACCATTACTAAGACGATAAGAATATAAAAAAAAAAAAAAAAAATTTCGACAAATCATAAAGGTTAACATATTAAAATTTAATAAGAGCCGTTAAGATAAGAAAAGGAAATGACGCAGGTTAGTACCTGAAGACGTAAGTGATTTTGAAGGATCTTATACGCTTACGCATAGATAAGCCAATGATTGGATCGAGTTGAAATCATCATTATCGATGATATATTGGGTGTAGTTAAAGCCTAGGGCGATTTATATGCAACAATTAGGAAATGGCTTTTACAAATGGGCTGCTGCGAGTTCAAAATGGATATACTTGGTTGACACGTTTAACTAAGAAACGTGGTCTTGGAATGAGATGATAACTAAGACGATGGATGTGATATGGATTTCGGTGTAGTAAAGTATGAACTGACCACCGTGATTAATTTCGTCATACTCAACAGCTCAAGAGGTTCTCAGTGAGTATGAATACCTCGAAATAATGATGGAGCTGTGTATTGATGTGTAATGGGAAGATAGTCAAGTATGGAGTCAGACAACTCCTTGATCATGAAATAAACTATCTGACCCATGATTTAAAATTGGCAACAGTATTTGTACCGAGGATATGGTACTATTAGGTACTCGATGAGGAATTATGGATATGCACTGATCATAGAGCTCGAGTATCTGTTTTCACAGAAAGGGGCGAATATGAAAATACATATTGGGTTAGAGCTTCTGAGAGATTTTGATTTATGAAAATTGTACCACCCAGGAAAGGCTAATGTGATGACCGATGCCTTGAGTAGAAAGAGCCTCGGGACGGTACCACACATGATGGTCAGGGAGCGTGAGCTGCTAGACGCAGTTGTGAACCTCAGTATAGATGTGATCCCTTCTGATGATGACAGTGATTGTGTGACAGCTAGCCTGATGATTAGAACCGGATGAGAGTGCCCGGACTTGCCAGGCTTAGCGTGATGATTGACAGGATGTCGATGGTTTGGGTCTGATTCAGAAGGGTACAGTGATAGAGTTCACAGTGGGTGATGATGAGTTACTGAGGATTCAAAGACAGTATGAGTGCTCCCCAGGACCACAGTGGATGAGATAGTAATGTTGTCAGAAGCTCACTCTTCGGGATAAACAGTGCATATGAAAAAGTAATGATTATATATTGAAATCTTAAAAAGGGTATTGGTGGTCAGATGTGAAAAGAGATATGGTGGAGATTGTGAAAAAGTGTCTGGTATGTCAGCAGGATAAGGTAGAGTATTAAAAGTCTGCAGAGTTATTGCAGCTTCTACCTATATCGACACGGCACGAAAAACGAGAGTAAGTCTCCATGAATGTCGTGATGGGTTATAGAGGACACGGATAAATCAGGAGACTATTTGGATGATAGTCGCCAAATTGATTAAGTCTACCCACCTTCTAGTTATGAACTCCCCAGATACTCAGAATGTGTATGAGGATTTATGTGTAAGGCAGTTTGTGGAACATTATGTAACGTTCCAGTGAGCATGGTATCATATAGGGATTCCCGCTCCACTTCCTACCTCTGGAATATTTTTAGGAAGCTATGGGAACCCGACTAAGTATTAGCACAGCTTTTCATCCTCAGACAGATGGTCAGTCAGAGAGAACTGTACAAGTTCTGGAGGATCCGATGAAAGCGTGTGCCACTGATTTTATAAGCTCCTGGAATGATCAGTTGATTTCTAATTAAAGTTGCCAATAACGACAGTTGGCAGTTGAGTATCGGGATAACAATATATGAGACAGTGTACGGCTGTAGGGGTTATTCCCCGAGTTGGATAAGAAAAGTGGGTGACAGATAGAAGTATTTTCGACTTGGATGATAAGTCTCTGAGGATGTCTACTTAAAGGATGAGAGATTAAGAACACCTCAGAGCAAATAGACAAGTATTGGAATTCACCTTTGGTGAATTAATATGGTTGAATTAGCTTGTCCTAAGAGAAAAAGGACATAGCGAACTTTTGGAAGAAGGTAAATTGAGAGGCGCTGGATGGAACATTTTGAGAGATTGGACAAGTGGGAGATAAGACCTGTAGGTTGGTGTTATCACCTGAGTTAACAGGCACCCACAATGTGTCCCACTTTTGATGCTTCGGCAATACTATCCAGATCCAGCAGAGGTGACAGGATATGAACTCCAAAAGTTCAATTTAATGAAAATATAAGTATATTGATAAGTTGATTCGGGCATTAAACAGGAAAGAGAAAGTATTGAGGTTTAAGATGATCTCCCTAATTAAAGTCCTTTGGTAGTAATACACTCCGGAGAAGGTCAGATAATAATTTAAAAGTATGATACAATCGATATACCCGGAGTTGTATATGGACTCATATGACTTGGTTCTAATTTGGAGGACCAAATTCCTTAAGTGGGGGAGAATTGTAAGACCCGAATTTAATTAAAATACAAAAATTAAATAAGAAAAGATGGGGGACGTATGAAGGAAGTCGGGTTAAATTAATCCCGGACACGTGTAAGGGCAAAATGGTCAAAAGACCGAAAGCCGGTATAATTTCGATAAAGAAAATTAATTAAGATATGGATTTAAGAAATCTTGGTCAATAAAAGTGAAATAAAATTATTTCGGATTAAATTGATCAAGATATTAATTTATGGGAATTAATCGGGATTTTTAGTTTGGAAAAATAATCCCGAAAATAATCGAGAAATTATACCCGAAAAAGAGGTTAAAATATAATAAATAAATTAAATAAAATTAAATAAATTGAATTAAAATAAAAATAATAATTTTAAGGGATATTTTGGTATTTTTAGTGTATTTTAATAAATAAAAATAAATTGTTAAATAAGATAATAAAACAAAAAAAAAGAATTGAAACAAAAAAAAAAAGAGAGAGAAAGGCTGAAGAAAACGAAAGTTTCGGGGAGAGAGAGAAGAAAACGGAACCGAGAAGACCGAAGAAGGCCGACCACCGTCCGGCGGCCAAAGGCTCGACCAAGGGCCGAAAAAGAAAGAGGGGAGGCCGGTGATCTCAATGGCACCGGCGGTGCAGCCTACCGACGTCGGAGGAAGCCGATCGGAGGAGAGAAAGGCCGCGGGAAAGAGAAGGCCACCGGCGGCGAACGGCGGCGATCCGACCGGAACCAAGGCCCGATTTGGAGAGCCCAGTCGACGGCGGTGCTTTTGGCACCGGTGGCAGCCGACGAGACGGCCGGAATCGGCGGCGACGACCAAAAGAGGGAGACGGGTCCGACGGCGAAGAGGAGAAGAGGCCGAACTGGAGGCGTTTCGGCGGCCTTGGGCAAAGCCGAGCCCAGATTCAAGCTGCGGACAGCCTTGCGGAGCTGATGGCGGTGGAAGCCGGCGGAGAACCGGCCGAAAAAGGGGCGAACCGGCTGTGAACCGGTCGAACCGGGGTGAACCGGCGGTCTGAACCGGTCCGAACCGGACTGAACCGGTTCAGCCAAAAAGAGGGGAAAAAAGGGAGAAAAAGGGAAAAGGAAAAAGCGGAAAAAAATTGGGGAAAATTCCGGTGATGCAATCGAGCTTCGGGTAAGTCGATAAGCGGTCAAATTGACCCGATTTAAATTTGAAATATTTTATTTAATTAAATTTCGACCGAAAAGTTTACCCGAAAATGTAATTAATTGTGTAGCTCGACGATTGGCATCCACCGAGGGCTCGAGACAGTCTCGATTTGAGGACTAGCATGGAATCTCGGGTAAGTGATCCCTATTTACGACAATTACCTTGTATTGCGTGATATTGATTTAATTCCCGCAATTATTTGAATTAATTTATGGAAATTTAGATAAATTGTCGTAAATAGTGAATTTAGATATTCGAGAATTAGAACGAGGCCCAATAAATTATTGGTGGGCCCAATGAGCCCAATAGGCCTCGATAAAGAGAAAACTAAGTGGAAAACGGGCTTAAGGTCGATTAAGGCCCATTAAGGTGCAATCGGGCCCAATAGGGAAAAATGGGCCCAGCGATTTAAATTAAGCCCAGAAAAGTATTAAATACAATTAAATTGTATAACATCTGACCTGAGGAATATTAATACGCAGTTCCGGGCGTCTGATTGGGAGCATATCGGACTGCGCGACGAGACGACAAGGGAAAAGAAAAAGGTCAGACTCGACGAGAATCGAGGTAAGGGAATTCTGCGGACTGCTAGAGGTAACAGTACGCAATTTTACATTCATATGCAGTCCTTTAAAACTAATTGAAGGGTCTAGAGGTCGAAAAACAATTTTAGTGCCCCGTATGAGCAAAATTACTAAAATACCCTTGCTAAGGGTAAAATTCTAAAAATTTAGGAAAAATTGGGAGGAGCAAGAACAAGAGGTTCCTGCTCGTTCTGGAGGTATTTCAACGCATGCATGAGTAGGCTGGCTCACCTTGAAAGAAAATGCATAGCATTGCATATCTTAACTGATGTGATTTCTGTGAAAACTATTTGGAAATAACCGAGCCGCCTACATGTTTTTATTTACATGTGACGTGCTAGAGCTCAGCTCGCACGATGTTTGACTTGTGTGATGCATGCATTAGTGCTGGAGCGAGAGCTCGCACTAGAGTTTTACATGCATAGGTGCTAGAGTATAACTCGCACCAGATTTCACATGCTTTTGCGTGACATGGTGCTAGAGTCTAACTCGCACCAGATTTTACATGATTTTCATGACAGGGTGCGGGAGTTTAACTCGCACCAGATTTTATAAGATTTTCATACGATTTGTATACAGAGTGCTGAGCCTAGCTCGCACTAGTTTTACTGGATTTGTGGAGTAGCGCTGTCTGCCCTTGGAGTCAGCCAAAAGGCCCAACAGGCTCAATAGACCTCTTAAGTAGGGTGAGAGTGAGGGATGAGGTTGGCGGCCTTGTGGAGATGTAAAGCGGGCTCTGCCAAGTTTACTTGATTTGATGAGAGTGCTGAGCATCGCTCGCACTGATTTTTAAGAGAACATACGATAAGCCGTGCTTGGAGCATCGGGTAGACTGTGTGTCACCGATTTAATAGGTTCGCACGTGCGTTTTGAGACATGGCAACGAGTATTGAGTTATGAAAACCTCTGTGGGAAGCAGGCCAATTGGGCTGGAGTACCTAGAGTGATATGGGTCCATGGAGTACGATGTACCGTGCAAGTAGCATGGAGTACGATGTACCGTGGTGTATCTTTGGATGCGGTATCTTTGTGATACAGAGTATCTTCGGATACGGTATCTTTGTGATACGGGGTATCTTTGTGATACGGTATCTTCGTGATACGGGGTATCTTCGGATACGGCATCGACGGATGCGTGAGATCGGATAAGACTGACGGGTTGGATTGACCCACCTCCCGGGCAGTTCCCGATCAGGGTGAGACCTCGCACACTGGGATCCGTGAAGCTAGAGGACTCACGAGGACATATTGGCCAGTCCTGGTTATTACCGATATACAGTATTGCCTAGTCTCGTATCTTGTATATATATACGTATGTTTTCGATACCGATGCTTTTGAGAAATTCTATTTCCATGGTTTTGTGTGAGTCAGGATCACCCGAAGGAGGGGTCGAGTCCTGACTTCATTGTGAAATTTTTAAAGAGAAAGAAATGATTTAAAATAATTGCATGTTGAGTTTTCCGTGCAACTGGATTTACATAACATCACAACATCATATCATATGTTTTAAAATGTGTGGAGAAAGGGTGGTTTATGCATGGCACCACGTTCATGTAGGTAGTATGGTTACCTACTTGTTCGTAGGATTGCCTTACTGAGCTTGATGTGCTCACCCCTTTCATTTTCTCCCACAGATGATCTCCAGTTGAAGTTGAGGCGACTCAGTACTGCATTCCGGATATCCGCTGCTGCCCATCAACATAAGGTATATACACTTGTACTTATTGTATCTACATAAGCATAGCACAGTAACATGTTTGTAAGTAACTTTAGGGGATGTATAAATAATATAACAACTATAAATGACTGGAGAAGAAATAAGTACTGGGGTAGATGTATGGTGGGACTGGCATTGACGCACAGCCCAATTAGTAGTGGAGTGTTGGTCACGATTCGAGGACAGGTAAGAATTAAGTAAGAAAATAAACAAAAACGCGAAAAATTCACTCTGATTTTTGGATAGTTGGGTCGTGACATAAGGTGACATAGGCCTCGAACAAGCCCAATAAAAGTTGGTGGGCCCCACAAGCCCAAAGGCATAACGAAAATGAATAGTGAAATGAAAATGAGCTTAAGACAGTGTTAGGCCCATTAAGGTTCATTAAGGCCCAATAAGAGTAAACAGGACCATTAAGTGAATTAGAGTGTATTAAATGTGAAATACAGTAGGAAAAGTATAATTAACGAAATAAATGGTTATATGCTGTAAGACCCTCAATTTTCGATGTAATGTGTACAATTATATGATGAACAAACAAATTGAATTATGTATAAATCATAAGAAATGAATGTTTTTGAAGTCCTAAGTATGAATGGAATGATAAATGAATGTGGAATTGAAATAGTATGACTTTATGTAAGACCCGATTTTATTCAAAACATGAAATGAGAAAAAGATCAAATGAAGGATTGAAATGGTAGTCCCGAACACGTGCAAGGGTAAAACGGTCAAAAGACTGAAACACGGTATTAATTGGATAAGAAAATTTCATTAAAAATATGGGATTGAGAAATCTTGATCAATAACAAAGAAATAATTAAATTTCAGGTTAAATTGATCAAGATATGAATTTATAGGAATTAATCAAAAATTTCACATCAAAAAATTATTCTGAAAATAATCAAAAAATATATCGAAAAGATGAAACAAGATCGATAATTCATTTATGGATTAAATGAATTAAATAAGAATTTTTAAGATATTTTTGGAATTTTAATAATATTTTAATGAATAAAATAATAATAAAAATAAATTATAAATAAATAATAAAAATTAAAAAAAAAGGTTCAGCCAAAAAGAAAAGGAAAATAAGAAAAAGAAAGGGGAAAAAGAAAAGAAGAAAAATTAGGGAAAAATCACAATGATGCAATCGAGCTACGGGTAAGTCGGTAAGCGGTCGAAATTGACCGATTTAAATTTTGAAATATTTAATTTGATTAATATTCGACTGGAAATTTACCCGAAAAATTATGTAATTGTGTAGCTCGACAATTGATGTCAAACGAGAGCTCTAGTCAGTTTCGATTTGCGTACTATAATAGAATCTCGAGTAAGTAACCCTTATTTACGACAATATTGCATCGTTATTCGTGTTAAAAATTTATCACATAAATTACGAATTTAAATTTCGCATGAAATGAATTATATCCCGTAATTAGAGATATATTGTTGTAAATAATTCATTAAGCTTTCTGAGAATTTAGAATGAGGCTTAATAAATACTGGTGGACCTAATTAGCCTAATAGGCCTCGATGATGTTAATAGTAAGTGGAAAACGGGCTTAAGGCCGATTAAGGCCCATTACGGTACAATCGGGCCCAATATAGGTAAACGAGCCCAATGATTTAAATTAAGCCCAGAAAATATGAAATACAATTAATTGTATTGTATTTGACCTGATGAATATTTATTTGCAGTTTCGGAGATTGGATTCAGAGCAAATCGGACTGCTGACGAGACATCGGTGTAAAGGTCAGACTGTACAGAAAAATGAGGTAAGGGAATTGTGTGAGTTGCTAGAGGTAGCTACGCGTATTTTAATAGCGTTTGTATACACTGAATATGTATGTATACACAGAATATGTATAAAGGTCCTATAAATAAATTAATGATTTTAAGGACTAGAAATAGGAAAATGCTATTTTACCCCTATTGAGGGAATTCACCTAAGGATGCTAAAAGCATGACATGCATGAAATGCATGATTTAAGTAATTTTCAGATTTAAGGAATTTTTTTAGTTTTTAAGAAAAGCAAATTGGTAGATTGGCCAATAATTGCATAAATTTCACAATATAACACTACATAAGTGTTATTAAGATTTAAATGAAATTTATTTGGAAAATGGGCTAACAATCAAGGTTATATGGAAACAGATAGTGCTGGCATATAGCTCGCATTATATCTGCGTTTGTAAGTGTGCATAAAAGGTGCTAGAGTGGTTACTCGCACCGATCTGTGTGACATCATATGCATGAAATGTGCTAGAGCGGTTGTTCGCACTGATTTTTATTATTGTAAAGTGCATGAGAGGTGCTGGAGCCTAACTCGCACTCTATTTTGAATTTTTTGATTTGTTTTGACTTGATTTGTATACAAAAGCTGCTGGAGCGATTGCTCGCACTAGTTTTTATGACTTGATATGCATAAAAAGGTGCTGGAGCGATTGCTCGCACTAGTTTTTATGATTTGACATGCATGGAGGTGCTAGAGCTTAGCTCGCATCCTGTTTTGATATGATAATTGCATAAAAGTCATACTGGAGCCTTGCTCGTACGTGATTTAACAGATTTAATTGCATAAAGCCGTGCTGGAGTGTAACTCGCACGAGATTTGATTTATTTATGCATAAAGATGTGCTGGAGTATAACTCGCAAGAGATTTGAATTATTGATGCATAACACCATGCTCGAGCTTGCTCGCACGAAGTTTTATATTAATTTATAACTCATTGTAAAGACGTACTGGAGTACTACTCGTATGCAGATTTTACTGATTTTTATGAAACCGTGCTAGAGCTTCGCTCGCCCGAGATTTTTTAATATTATGAATATGCATGGAGTCGTGCTAGAGCTTCGCTCGCACAGGGATTTATATGACATGCATATAGCCATGTTGGAGCCTCCTGTAGACTATGTGTCATAGTGAGATGATATGTCCACACGTGCATACTAAGACAGAGATGGTATGGGTGGATAAGACCTATTGCGAGCACCCCTCACTGAGCTTGGGTTCACGGAGTACATTGTACCATGTATGTCACGTGGAGTACGTTGTACCGTGTGGATTGTTAGAGTGGATTGGTATTAGCCATGAGACAGCAAGCTTTGACCTCGCAATCCTGATGTTATGCTGTTCTGGCGGGTAGGACCAACCCACCTCCCGTTTCAGGTATGATACCTCGCACACTAGGTACCGTGTTGCCAGGGATCACTAGGTTATGGCCATAGTCCTCGTTGTTACTGATATGTCACCTACTTGTCTCACATGATATAACTTGTGGTCTTGATAGACCAGGATAGACCCGAGGGAGGGGTCAGGCCCTCGATTTTGTGATTTTCTACCATGATGTTAAAATTTTCAGTGAATTTTATAATGAATTTTTAAGAGATTGATTTCTGAGATACTTAACCCCTTCAGGTTATTTTATACTGCAGTTTTAATGAAATGATTTAAATGCAGTAGCATGATGAGTTTTCCATGCGTTAATGATAAGATTCATGAAAAGAATTGTTTCTCATGATTTGTTTTACATGGCATGAAATGATGCATGATCTTGATTTACCTCATTCTAAGTATGATTTAATGATGTCACATAAAATGCCTTTGATGCATGAATTACATGATTTCTATATGCACAAATAATTTTGATAAACTATGTCATTGATGTATGTATGGTTTTGTGCTTGAGATTTTAATGAAAAGAAATGGATTTTAAGGGCATCGCATTATGGGCATGTAGATAGTGGGAGCTATCTACTTACTTGCATAATTGCCTTACTGAGCGTGTCGTTTGCTCACCCCTTTATTTTTTCATCTTTTCAGAGTACTCGCAGTAGTTAGTGAGTGGCTAAGGACTTGCAATCTTTGTATCCACTGCTTCCCATCGAGAAACAGGTACACACATTTATATGGTTTTGTATATAAATATGCAAATGCACTGTACTATAAACGTATATGATGTCGGGGATGTAAGGTTATATAAATATCATTGTGTATGTATTTAGTTAAAGTCAAAAGATAGTAAACTCTTATATGTGAATGTGATTATGGAAATGGAATGGTAAATAGGTGAGAGGTGACTAACACCGAATCATAGCCCAACTGTTTGGTATGATGGTCACGATGAGAGAAAGGTAAGAATTAAATAATAATCGAAAAGTGAAAAATTTGTAGTGATTTTAGGTACTTTGGGTCGTGACAGTTTAAATAGAGAATTTGCAGCAGAAAGGGTGTAGGATGAAGGCCAGATCGATCCCATGCAAGGAGAGATCGATCTCATGGCCTGAAGAATGCAGAATCAATCATGTTGGAAGAGGAAGATCGATCCCTCATTCAAGCAGATCGATCTCCTTAACTCTCGGATTGGAGTAGATCGATCTCCCCTTAATACAAGATCGATCTTCTTAGCTCTCTGCCTGAGACAAATCGATCCTGTTCCATTGGAGAAGATCCATCTCATTAACTGAAGTAGATCGATCTCAAGCCTTCGACAAATCGATCTCATGCTTTAAAAATGTCATGAAAATGAGGAATTTAAGAGGACCAGATTGATCTCCACCCTATGCAAATCAATCTCATCAAGCCAATTTTATAAATATGGAGCAGTTGGATCTACATTTCACAGGACTAAACCATTCCTTTCCATTTTTAATCCAAAACCTAACCTTCTCACTCTAAAATCATGCCATTTTCATAAAGATTTGAAGAAAGAACATTAGAGCAAAGTCGTTCTTTACAAAGAGAAGAACAACATACCGTGGAATCAATATCCCTTTTGGTTGGATTGAAGGAGCAAAGGTGCATTCCCATTTGGAGTAAGGAGGAAATCAAGCTATGTGAGTTTCTAATGCACCAATCCAAGTATATTTGTTTAGTTATTGATTTTGGAATTGGTTTGTGTACATATTAATGATAGAAATTACCTGGGATGCAATGGAACAAGTAAAACCTAGAATAAGTCTAGTGATGAACGCCCTTCCTAAGTGACCTAGACATGTTAATCGCAAGTGCACGGGTCGTACAAGTAATAATGGGATTTGAGTCCCAAATTATCATCCCACAGAGAATCTAATTAGCCTAATTAAGTATCGGTTAATTTTACCCTAAGTATATCATAGTAAATTATGAATTTTTAGTGGGTGATCTACAAAGCTTAAATTAAAAAGTACTAAAAAACAATAAAAATTATAAAATAAAGAAAATAATAAAAATAGAGCAAAGATTACTTACAACGCTCCAAGCAAATAAAAAATAATAACCTGCAAAAAAATAATAATGAAACTAAAATTAATTAGTACAAATAACCTATAATGCAAATAAGAAAATAAAGAGATAAAATTAATTAGAATAAAATTAAACAATCCTAAAAGAAAATAAGCAGGTAATTAAAAATGCAAATTAATCTAACCTAAGATTTAATGAAGCAAACTTTTATAAATTTAATAACCTAAGATTTAATGAAGCAAACTTTTATAAATTTAAGGAAATTCCTAAATATAACTATAAATCTAAATGTCTAAAATAGTAATCCTAAATTAATCCTACTATAGCTAATTATTACTTAAATAATGCATGAGAAATAAATATTTTTGGATTTTCTTAAAATTTAAAATGAAAACTAACTTAAAAATTGCATAAAATAATTTTTTCCTCTAATTTAACTCTAAATGCAATACCTAAATATTAGAATTAAGTCTTAAATCCTAATGTATTCAACAATTACCTAATAGTACAATTAAAACTAAGCCTTAAACTAATAAACAAAGAAAATTTAGCTACCATGCAAATTAATTTATACCTAAGCTAACAAATACTAAAAGGAACATAACAATTAAACAAACTAATTGAAATGCATGAAACATTAAATTGGGACATTCCAAATTGCTAAACACGACCTTAAACCAATTTCTCAGCAAGCAATTGTCCTATGCACTTCTATTGTGCACGCTTCACCCATCTCTGCTCCAGGTGCTGTCCTACACATCTACTCCTGCCACCATCCTGCTTCTGCAACACATTCCTTATCCAGTCCTGGCCACGTCCCAGCATGCACAGCAGCATGCCGTCTCAACCCAGCTAGCAGTAATGTGTTTCAGCTTCTCCAGTATGGTAGCAGCTCGTGAGGAAGTAGAACACATCCCAGCAACACAGCAGCAGCTGTGCACTTGTGTCATACACAATGACAACCACTACCTCTTATCAGCAACAATATTAAACACCCTGAAAGATAAAAACACAGAAACCGAAAATGCAAGTAACAATGTAAGATTGCATATTAAAAAGACAAACAAAAATAAACAGTAACAAGAGCCATAAACAGAGTAGAACAGAGGATGAATTTCATGCTACTGTTGCTGCCAGGAATAAACCCGTGCCTCACGAACTGCAGCAGAAAATGAGATATTAATAACAGCAACAACAAAACAAACAAAATACACAGCAAACACGAATCAAAACAGAGAGGGAAGTTAGTCCTTGTTCACTACAGTCGCCGACTGTTGCTTGAAGCTCTGCACCGAACAGTAGCTAATACACCATTTTCACTACGAACCAGTAAGCAATGTATGAACAAACAAAGAAAAATAGAAAATACTGAAATGAACACTCACATAAAAAATTAAATATAAACTAGAGGCTGGAATGTAGAAACCGAGAACTCATACTACAAATGCTGAAAAGAGAGGATCTCAATATAATGCAGCAAACGAAAATAGATAATGTAAAAGAAATGACAGTGCAACTGTCAGACCCGTATTTTTATGTAGCTTGTTCCTTATGATTTATACATGTACAGACATGTATTGAGTTATTTAAATCATAAGAAGAGTATTTACTAGATTTAAGTGTTAGTGAAATGCTTTAACACTTAAAAGCTACATAAAGGCCTAATGTGAGCTATAAGGGCTACAGGTTAAACCGAATGGATCTAAATCATTCTGACTAAAGAGAAGAACTTATGATGTGAAAATATAGAAAGTTCATGAAGGAAAGTCAGTTTGATTTGGTCCCGAACACATAAAGGTAGAGTAAATGCCAAAAAAGGGGCAAAACAGACCTTTTAAGTCGTTCGAAGTGCTTTAGGTATATTCACTTCCCGAAAATGGCCAAAACGTAAAGACGAGAGTGTAAGACATAAGATATGACACTTTTGAGATTTTGAGAAAAAGTCAACTTGGTCAATGATTATGAAAAAAGTCAACTATAGTTAAGAAAAGTGGACTTTTACCATAGTTGACTAACCATGGTTAGGAATTTACCTAAGTACGGAGAAAAAATTGAGAAAAAATAATTTTAGCTAAAATACAAGATATTCATCCTCCGAAGTAAGAAAAATTTATTTGGATGAATTCTGGATTTAATTTAAGGGTTAAAAACGCAATGGACCAAAGTTGGAAATTTTAAAGCCCATTAAGGTATCATAAGTGTGGGCCGAATTTGGAAAGCCCAACGGGCCGAATTGTTAGGCCAATTTGTGGGCCCAATATTGAGACAATTGAAGGCCCAATAGGTAGTAAAAATTTCAGCCCAAAAGCCCAAAGGAAAAGCCCAAACCGAGAAGCCCAATTGAAAGCCCATTTGAATAAGTTAAAAGCCATTAATGAAAGGTAACAAAGTATGAAATGATAACCATTACCTAAACTTTTTGGAAGTCAATTAAGGTGGCTGGATTTGAGCTTAATGACTAAGTAATGGACTTATAAATACCAGCCAACACATAATCATCTTCATCCTTTCATTTTCGGCAAAGTGAAGAAACCATAACCGAAAAGTTTTCTAAGCTTTCTCTCACTAGAAATCACTAGGAAAAAAACATATTTAGAACTTGCAATCTTCATGAAAGTTGTTCCAAATTGAGAGGAGAGTGACATATGTTGGAATTGGCTATCAAGGAGTCATAGTATACAAACCATGAGGCTTCAAAGTTTCGACCAAGTGTGAACACAAATACTACGTATAATTTCAAGCTTCCAACTTCATATATGTTAATCTATGAGTTATATGGAGTTGATTGGTATATGTTTTATGGATTGAAATACATGAAAACACTATGAACAGGTGATGGCCGAAAGTTGGTATATGAGTTTGATAAATACCCATGTGATTTTAAGACATGTATAGGTTGATATGCATGTAGACATGATTATGGCATGGTTAGTTATAATCAATTTGTTCATATGGATGGTGGTATGATATTGGCACATAAGGTGTTTGATAAAATGCCAACATGAACTATAGGAAAGGCTTAAGACATTCAAACCAAGTGTTTGTGAAAATGCCTAAGTGAATTGGCTAAACAAATGGACATGGACGGTATGCCATGGTGTGACCGACGGCATGGAGTGCTCTCGGCCATGGCATGCGGCTGAGAGGTCCAATGGGCCAAGCCCAATTATTTTAAGTCGAATGTGATGTTATGGGTCTCAAATAAGCCCAATAAGATTTGGTGGGCCCCACAAGCCCAATAGACCCAACGAAAATGAATAGTAAAATGGAAAATGGGCTTAAGACATAGTTAGGCCCATTAAGGATTATTAAAGTCCATTAAGAGAAATAGAGTGTATTTAATGTGAAATATAGTAGGAAAAATATAATTAACCTGATAAATGGTTATATGCAGCTCCAGAGATTATTGGAGGAGCGAATTAGACTGCTGGATCGAGCAGCGTTGAGAAAGTAAAATTTCTCGAGTGATTGCAGGTAAGGGACTTTTGTGAGTAGTTAGAGATACCTGCACATATTTTATTCTGCTTTTACATTCACTTAAAAACTCTGAGGGTCAGAGAAAGTGAATAATAATTATTGTGACCCGATAGTGGCAAATTATGATTTTGCCCCTAGTTAGTCAAAAAGTCAACTTTTGTGAAAAGTTGTAAAAAGCATGGAAACCACCATTTTGAGTGTTTTACTACTGTTTAGCAGAAGAATAAATAGATGGGCTAATGATTTTAAGGTTGATGTAAATTAAGCACACTTTATAATGTTGATTTTGATATTTTGTAAACCATCCCTTTTTAAAGTCATCTATCATATTATGTGAGAATAAATCGTGCTGGAGCACAGCTCTGGATTTCATATATTTTCCACATATATTAGTGCGGGATTATGATTCGCACTAGATTTCCATGACATGCATGATAGAGTGCTAGAGTTATTACTCGTACTCAGTTTTATGTGATTTATGCTTGAGAGAGTGCTAGAGCAATTAACTCGTACTCGATTCTTCATGATTTATACATGACATAGTACTGGAGCTATTGTTCGTACTTGATTTGATGAGTTTTGTGCATATCATGGTACTGGAGCTATTGCTCATACTTGATTTGAAACATGAACTATGCATTGACCTAGTTGCTAGAGGTTTACTCCACTAGAGTTGAGTTTGTGATGTGAACAGTGTTTGAGCGGAGTGTCGACTGTGAATCGTGCTCAAAGGCGCACAATGTAATTTATGTGATATATAATACATGTTGAAAACCATGCTTGATTTCCTCGTGTAGACTGAGTGTCACACTATGAGAGGTTCACATGTGGATTTAGAGACGTGGTATGATATTTCATGGTTTTGAGGGCTAAGACCTATGGCAGGCACCCCGACTGTGATGTAGGGTCCACAGAGTACGTTGTACCGTACATGTGGCATGGAGTACACTATATCGTGTGGTGTTGTGGAGTTGAGGAGGATATAGCTAGCGGTTGTGATAGACTGACCCCCCCTCCCGTTGCAGCAGTGATGCCACGCACACCGAGTACTGTGTTGCTGGGATCACCATTATCGGATATGATCATAGTCCAGGATACTATTTACATTTTCACCACAGAGTCTCACATGATATATCACCTGATTTACTGATTTAATTGCGGATAGACCTGAGGGATGGGTCGGACTCCGATTTTGTATTGTGAATGATTTAAATGCCATATTTTCTGTGATTTAAATATAAATGGCATGATTTATCTAAAGGCATTATGATATTATAAAGATGCATTGTTTTGCACTACATGCCTACATTTGTGAAAGAAAGCATGATTTCTGTACATGGGATTTTAATCTGTACAAGTGTATATATATATTTAAAGACATGCTTTGAAAATGTGTTAAGGAAATAACATTTTGAGGCATAGCATTATTTTGAGTAGATAGTGTAGATATCTACTTGCTTGCCTGATTTCCTTACTGAGCGCGTTTGTAAGACCCCGTATATGTATAAGGGTAATGTGTGTAATTGGATCAAATAATGTGAATGGACTTGTAATGTAAAGTATGATTGATGTAAGTCCATGGATTCAATGTATGTATGTGTAATATAAATTGTAACGTACATACAAGTTTCATTGAGTATGAATACGGAGAAATGTGTTCTAGCAAGTGATGGATGTGATTGAGACTCAAGATGAGTAGTGTGGTAAAATGGAATGGAGTTATGCTTCCATTTGGTTTTATGTAGCATACCTTTGAACATACAATGAATGCACATAAGTTTCAATGTGCATAAGGTATGAATGGATGCCATTTTCAAGTTATAAAGGTGGATGGATGAGAAAATGGCCATGGCAATAGATTAAGGATGTGTTGGTATGAGTTGCAGCAAAGAAACTGCAGGAAATCTGGAAAACATGAGGTCCAGATCGATCTCATAGGATGAGAGATCGATCTGGGAGAGCCAGAATGCTCTTATTTGGGCGAAAGAATTGAGTAGATCGATCTCCAATGGAGCCAGATCGATCTCTCAAGCATTCTGTAGTGGAAAGATCGATCCGCAAGCACCCAGATCGATCTCCTTAGCTCTCTGTTTGGGACCAGATCGATCTCATGCTTCGACAGATCGATCTCATGCTTCAACAGATCGATCTTATTGCTTCGACAGATCGATCTCAGGCTTAAAAATGCCGTGAAAAAGAGGGATTTTAAGGGACCAGATCGATCTCCTCTTGGACCAGATCGATCTCCTCAAGTCATTTCTATATAAGGAGAGCTGAAAATCTGGAAATCCCGGAAAAAAACCAAACTTTACAATTTCAACCCCAAAAACCTAACTTTCCCTCTCTAAAATTAGCCATTTTCAGTGAGATTTGGAGAGAGATCATTAGAGGCAAAGTTGTTCCTATCAAAGAGAGGAACAACATAGTGAGAGGGCATTTTCCCATTTTTGGAATTGAAGGAGTTGAGGGCATTATCAATTGGAGCAAGAAGAGAAATCATATTGGTAAGATTCTAACACTCCAATCCAAATGCATTAGCTATTTAATTGATTTTGGAGTTGATTGGTATGAGTATTGATGGATAAACTACCTAGGTATGTAGTGGAATTGGTGTGACCTAGAAATCTAAAATGGGTATAATGTGAAGATATGTGGGATTGAATGAGCTTATGGTTTATGGCATGCTAAAGTTGTTATTGGGGTAGTGTTTATGATTCTAGATGGTTAGATGGAATTACTTGGTGAGTTGGAGGAATTGTGAAAATGGATATGTACATGATTGATAAATGCCATAGTGAGGGAATTCATGGAATATGAACACTATAAGCTTAATGTCGATTTAACATCGATTTTGAATAAGTTAATAGGCCTAAGAAGATCCATAGACTCGAGCTATGGGTAAAGTAATGAAACGAGGCCCAATAAGCTTTAATAGAAGCTATAGATTAAATTGACTATAGCAAGCGCAAGGGTTGCATTGTATGGATCGAATATAATGCGGGATACGATTTTGTGCAGTCCCCGAAGAGTTCGTTGAAGGCAAACCGAACCGTACGAGTAAGCAGCTTAAGGAAGTGGAATCACGCATCGCGATTCCAGGTAAGGGAATTTTGTAAGTATATAGAGGTAGCTGCTCGTATTTTGAACTCGTGGGTATATATAGGGCTTTGGAAATGTGCATGGACTTATGGAAATGTGTTTTGATGGTGTATGAGTATTTGTATGAGATTTGGTTGTTTGAAATGGTTATTGAAAAAGGGATAGTAAGGCTAATAATTGCATAAATCATGTGTTTTGAATGCTTTTACGAAACACAATGCTTTGATTTGAGCAAATAAAAGGATAGGCTGGCTAGTACTTGAATGATGTTGTGAAATAGCACATATGAGGCACTAAGCATATTATGAGATGTTTTGAATTCATGTGAGCCACCTATCGCGTGTATGTGATATAATTCGCGTTAGAGCCTCACTCGCGCGAGATTTCTATGTTTTCACTTGTGTGAAACGTGCTTGAGTTTAGCTCGCACTTTGAATTTGAATTGTGATGATGTTATAAACCGTACTGGAGCTTACGCTCGTACGTGGATTTGAGTGGTTTTTCTTATGCATATAACAGTACTGGAGCTATGCTCGTACATGGTTTCTTCATATTTTTATGCATAAAGGCCGTACTAGAGCGTTGCTAGTACGAAGTGATTGGTTTTGATGCATGAATTCGCGCTAGAGCGTAGCTCGCGCTGGTTTTCACACTGTGGTATGTATGAGGCCGTGGTGAGAGATACGGATTAACTCAGGGAACCCAACAGTCCTGACAGACCTCTTAGGTGGGGTGAGGGTGAGGGGCTAGGACCTGACATAATCCATCCAGGGAACCCAACAGGCCTGACAGACCTCTTAGGTGGGGTGAGGGGCTAGGACCTGGATCAGGGAACCCAACAGGGGCGAGCAAGGCCATGAGGGGCTAGGACCTGGTATTGAGGTTACTCCCACGCGCTCTTGAGACTATAAAGGTTACACTTGGTATGGGGTAGATAAGACCTATGGCAGGCACCCCCAACCATGTTATGGGTCCGCGGAGTACGATGTACCGTGTATATCACATGGAGTACGATGTACCGCGTGGTGGTTACTTGATTTGAGAAAGTCTGGCGGAGAACTAACCCACCTTCGTGCCAGCATGATACCCCGCACACTGGAATCCGTGTGGTCTGGGATGATATGTGAAGATTGGCCAATGTAGTCACTTGAGATATAGTAACCTGTCTCCTTGCTTGAATTACTTACTACCACATGATTTTAAATCTCTAAGTGTGATTGTGATTGTTTAGGGTAGACCCGAAGGAGGGGTCGAGCCTCGTGGATTTGAATTGTGAAATGAAAATGAGGTTGTGATTATGGATTGATGTGATGTATGTGATGAGAAAGAGTTTATGACGTTGATTTAAAAAGGAAGTTTCTTAAAGAATTGCCCTTTTATGAATTTAAATGAGATTGAGCATGAGATGATTTTTACATGATGTCTCTAGCATGTTTTATATGCCAATGCACATGATTTTGATACATGATATATATGTATATCCATATGGCATAGTTTTATTCCTCATGCTCCTACTATAAATGATTTATGCATAACACTATCAGCATGTAGATAGAGTAGTTATCTACCATGCTTGCATTATTGCCTTACTGAGCGTGTGGTTGCTCATCCCACTCTATTTTCCCCCTACAGAGCGTGCATAGTAGCCCAGTGAGGACTGAGGCGTATTATTTTGGACTCCGCTGCATCTCCATCGCTAAGAGGTATATACACAGTGATTCTTTTTGTATCTAAACAATGTAAAAGCACAGTATTCTTTTGAGTTGTACTTATGGGGGATGTAGATGTCAGTAAAACATGTATTCGTATAAATACACGATTAAATGCACATGTATGACATCGTTTTAATTAATTGAGAATGAATGAGATGTGGTGATTATTATTGGCTCACAGCCCAACAGTGTGTGGTGAGTTTAGTTCACGACCGAGTAAGGTAACAGTAAAACGCGAAAATTTTTCAGTGATTTTCGGTTAAAGAGAATGGAAATGGGTCGTGACAGAGATTGGTATCAGAGCTGTGTTGGCCTGATGTGAGTCATTAATAAAATGTAGGAAAGTACATCCCCATAGTACTGTGCTTTTGTTTAGATATAACTGTGTATATCGTGATGGATTGAGCTTAATGAATTATTATAATACAGGGAGTTAGGCACTATGCCAGTTACACGCAAAGGTAGAGGGGCGAGAGCACGTGCTAGAGGCCGTAGAGGTAGGCCTGAGAGCCGTGCGGAGCCACAGACTGAGCAGGCTCCACAGAACCCTGCTGAGAGAGCAGGTGATACTGAGGCTAGCTTCGCTAGATTAGAGCGGAGTATTGAGAGTCTGGTGGAGATAGTCACGCAGGCCTTGGGCGCCGGTGACAGACGAGGTCCCGCAGCGCAGCCTACTACGGAACAGGCAGCTGCAGAGGCGGAGAGACCTCAGACTGCTGAGACAGTTACAGTTACACCACCTCCAGCCCAGGATACAGATTCTCCTATCGCTCCACAGCAGAGCGGTAGTGATGTGGGTTATGACTGCGACTTGAGCAGGTTGCGAGAGTTTCAAGCGCTGAAACCCCCAGTGTTTAGAGGGGTGAAGGACCCAGTGATTACGGAGGATTGGGTGTATGAGATGGAGAAACTGTATAGGTTTTTTCGATGCACTTCAAGTGAGAAGGTTGCCTTTGCCGTGTTTATGCTGAAAGGCGAGGCCGAGCATTGGTGGAGGTCCACCGAGGTTATTTTGAGGGCCAGACACCCTGAGATCTCATGGGAGATATTTCTAGAGGCCTTCAGGAGACAATATGTCCCAGCTACCGTACAGAGGAGACTGCGGATGGAATTTATGAACTTGGTTCAGGGGAACCGTACTGTGGACGAGTATGAGTCCAAGTTTATGTCCTTGGGGAGATATGACCCGGACACGATGGGTAGTGAGACCCGAAAGATTCAGAAGTTCATGGATGGATTGAGATTGGCCATCCGGACTAAGCTAGCTCCTTTCGATATTGTGACTTATGAGGAGGCTGTACATAAGGCTCAATTATGTGAGCAAGACTTTGAGCGGAATGCCTCCGAGCTGGGGAGAGTCAGTGTCAGAAAGGACAGGGACCGAAAGAGATCCGGGATTGGAAGAGTGGCCAAGAGAGATGGCCAAAGATTTTTCGAGAAGAGGCCAAAGATTGAGGAAGTGCGGGAGAGAGCTGCTAGACCTCCCGTATACCCAGCTTTGACTGCGCCGAGGGGTATAACTATTGGAGGACCACGACCTACCACGGATCAGTGTAGGAGATGTGGGAGATACCATGGGACTAGGCCATGTCAGGTGCCCCCTATTTCGTGTTTTAGGTGTGGGAGGCCAGGACATATATCGAGGTACTGCACTGAGATGATTGAGGTTGCCCCACAGAAGGGCAAGGAGCCTGAGGGAGCTCCAGTTGAGACAGCGGCCCCGAGGAGGAGGGCTACAGCTGAGGAAAAAGGGAAACAAGCTGCGGGTGTGAGCAGAGGAAGAGTACATGCACTGGATCAGGACACCGCAGATGCTTCGACGGATGTGATTAAAGGTACCATCCGAATCTTTGATTTAGAAGCATTGGTATTATTTGATCCTGGTGCCACGCATTCTTTCATATCACCTTCCTTTGCACATAAATTGTTGAAATATGTGAAACCAACATTGTTGGATAAAATATTGATGATTTCCACACCCATGAATAATAGTCAATTGACTGAGCATGTATGTAGAGATTGTAAGATAAAGATAGAGGGGAAGGAAATGATAGCCAATCTGATTTTATTAAATATGAATGATTTTGATGTAATTTTGGGAATAGATTGGTTGGCTACCAATCGTGTTGTGATGGATTGTCATGCCAAAACATTGATGTTTTCAGGATTAGACAATCTTATTGTAAACTTTGACGAAAAGAAATGATATGAAACTAGCATGGTTGTTGTAAATAAAAGGAGTATGATTTTAAATTCATATTGCTTGAGAGATAAATTTATTGTTTATGATAAATGTTGAATGTGGAGTGATGGTTTATGTTACTAATGATGGAGAGGACAATGTGAAGGGTTCATTGCCTATGTGGTCGATATAGATGAGGCACACCCGGAATTGAGGGGCATACCCGTTATTGCGGATTACCCTGATGTCTTTCCGGATGAATTACCAGGACTACCACCTGAAAGGGAAATGGAATTTTGCATTGAGTTAGTGCCTGGTACAGAGCCGATATCGAAGCCACCCTATAGAATGGCTCCGATAGAGTTGGAAGAGCTGAAGAAACAGCTGCAAGAGTTGTTGGAGAAGGGGTTTATTAGACTGAGTGTCTCACCTTGGGGAGCACCGATTCTATTTGTAAGGAAGAAGGATGGAAGCCTCCGACTGTGTATAGATTACCGGTTGTTGAATAAGGCCACCATTAAGAACAAGTACCCCCTTCCAAGAATCGATGATTTGTTGGATCAGCTCCAGGGAGCCGAAGTATTTTCTAAGATAGATCTGCGGTCAGGGTACCATCAGTTGAGGATCAGGAGTGGAGATGTACCCAAGACAGCATTTCGTACCCGTTATGGCCACTACGAGTTTTTGGTGATGCCATTTGGATTGACGAATGCTCCCGCAGCATTTATGGCATTGATGAATGATATATTCAAGCCATACCTGGACAAGTTTGTGATTGTTTTCATAGATGACATTTTGGTGTATTCCAAGTCCAGGGAAGATCATGAGGAGCACTTGAGGATAGTTCTGCAGACCCTCCGAGAGAGAGAATTGTATGCCAAACTCAGTAAGTGTAACTTTTGGTTGGAACAGATCTCATTTCTGGGGTATGTTGTGTCAAAGGATGGGGTATCAGTGGATCCATCCAAGATAGAGGCAGTTGTGCAGTGGGAACGGCCCAAGACAGTAGCTGAGATCAGAAGTTTCTTGGGATTGCAGGATATTATCGGAGATTTGTAGAGGGTTTCTCCAGACTAGCTGCTCCATTGACACGCCTCACGCGTAAAGATGTTAAGTTTACATGGGATGAGGCATGTGAGAGGAGTTTTGAGGAGCTTAAGGTCGATTGACGACTGCTCCAGTTCTCACCATTCCTACCAGCTCAGGAGGATTCTCGGTGTATACGGATGCATCACACCAGGGATTGGGCTGTGTGCTTATGTAGGATGGGAAGGTAGTTGCCTATGGATCTAGACAATTGAAAGATCATGAGAGGAACTACCCGACACATGATTTAGAGTTGGCGACCGTAGTATTTGCTTTGAAAATATGGCGCCACTATCTCTATGGTGAGAAATTTCAGGTGTTCACAGATCATAAGAGCCTTAAGTACCTGTTCTCGCAGAAAGAGCTGAATATAAGACAGAGGAGATGCCTCGAACTCTTGAAGGACTATGATTGTGAAATCATGTACCACCCGGGTAAGGCAAATGTAGTTGCCGATGCTTTGAGTAGAAAGAACCTTGGGTTGGTGTCATATATGATGGTACGGGAACACGAATTGTTAGAACACTTTGCGAAACTCAGTTTAGATGTAACCCCACCTGGATCTGAGAGACTTGAGATCATGGCTAGTTTGAGACTAGAGCCAGAGTTGATTGGCCGTATTCGGCAAGCCCAGCAGAGCGATCGACGGTGTATCGATTGGCTGAGGCAGATACAAACAGGTGTGGGTATTGATTTTGAGCAGAGTGCTGATGGCTTATTGAGGTTCAGAGGCAGAGTATGCGTTCCCAAGGATCCTGAGATCAGGAGAACGATTTTATCAGAGGCTCACTCATCGAAGTATACGATACATCCGGGAAGTACCAAGATGTATCAAAACCTTCGAAAGGTTTATTGGTGGTCTGGAATGAAAAGAGACATTGCGGAATATGTCGCTAAGTGTCTCGTTTGTCAGCAAGTGAAGGTAGAGCATCAGAAGCCTGCAGGATTATTGCAGCCTCTACCGATACCGACATGGAAGTGGGAGCATGTCACCATGGATTTTGTGATGGGGTTGCCCAGGACCCGTAGAGGTCATGATGCCATATGGGTTATTGTGGACCGGTTGACTAAGTCCGCCCATTTCTTAGCTATGAGAGCTACCGATACACTGAGTCAGTTGGCGAACCTGTATATTCGAGAGATAGTACGGCTACATGGTGTACCAGTGAGCGTTGTTTCTGATAGGGATGCCCGCTTCACTTCCCATTTCTGGGAACATTTTCAGGAAGCGCTGGGGACCCGATTGAGTTTTAGCACCGCTTTTCATCCTCAGACAGATGGGCAGTCAGAGAGGACTATACAGACCCTCAAGGATATGTTGAGAGCTTGTGTGCTGGATTTTAGAGGCTCCTGGGATGACCACCTGCAGTTAGCCGAGTTCGCTTATAATAATAGCTATCATGCTAGTATCGGGATGGCACCCTATGAGGCATTATACGGACGTAGATGCCGTTCCCCCATTGGATGGGAAGAGGTTGGTGACAGACAGATTTTCGCTCCGGACTTAGTGCAGCAGGCATCTGAGGACGTCCAGTTGATATGTGAGAGATTACGGACAGCTCAGAGCCGATAAAAGAGTTATGCTGACAAGAGACGAAGACCACTGGAGTTTGATGAGGGTGAGTCGGTGTTTCTGAGGGTATCACCATCGAAGGGTATTATGAGATTTGGTAAGAAGGGCAAGCTGAGCCCTAGATATATCGGACCCTTCGAGATTTTGGAGAGAGTGGGAGATAAGGCGTATAGATTGGCATTGCCACCGGACTTGGCAAATGTCCACAACGTCTTCCACGTCTCGATGCTTCGGAAGTATCACCCGGACCCGGCACACGTGATAAGATATGAGCCGTTGGAGCTCCATGAGAGTATGACGTATGTTGAGAAGTCGGTTCGGATATTGGACAGGAAAGAGAAAGTGTTGCGGAATAAGACAATTCCCTTGGTGAAAGTGCTTTGGCAACACCACACGGCGGAAGAGGCCACGTGGGAATTGGAGAACTTGATACGGGAGAAGTACCCCCAACTGTTTGAAGAGTGACTTGGTTCTAATTTGGAGGATCAAATTCCTTGAAGGAGGGGAGAATGTAAGACCCCGTATATGTATAAGGGTAATGTGTGTAATTGGATCAAATAATGTGAATGGACTTGTAATGTAAAGTATGATTGATGTAAGTCCATGGATTCAATGTATGTATGTGTAATATAAATTGTAACGTACATACAAGTTTCATTGAGTATGAATACGGAGAAATGTGTTCTAGCAAGTGATGGATGTGATTGAGACTCAAGATGAGTAGTGTGGTAAAATGGAATGGAGTTATGCTTCCATTTGGTTTTATGTAGCATACCTTTGAACATACAATGAATGCACACAAGTTTCAATGTGCATAAGGTATGAATGGATGCCATTTTCAAGTTATAAAGGTGGATGGATGAGAAAATGGCCATGGCAATAGATTAAGGATGTGTTGGTATGAGTTGCAGCAAAGAAACTGCAGGAAATCTGGAAAACATGAGGTCCAGATCGATCTCATAGGATGAGAGATCGATCTGGGAGAGCCAGAATGCTCTTATTTGGGCGAAAGAATTGAGTAGATCAATCTCCAATGGAGCCAGATCGATCTCTCAAGCATTCTGTAGTGGAAAGATCGATCCCCAAGCACCCAGATCGATCTCCTTAGCTCTTTGTTTGGGACTAGATCGATCTCATGCTTCGACAGATCGATCTCATGCTTCAACAGATCGATCTCATTGCTTCGACAGATCGATCTCAGGCTTAAAAATGCCATGAAAAAGAGGAATTTTAAGGGACCAGATCGATCTCCTCTTGGACCAGATCGATCTCCTCAAGTCATTTCTATATAAGGAGAGCTGAAAATCTGGAAATCCCGAAAATCTCCTCAAGTCATTTCTATATAAGGAGAGCTGAAAATCTGGAAATCCCGAAAATCTCCTCAAGTCATTTCTATATAAGGAGAGCTGAAAATCTGGAAATCCCGGAAAAACACCAAACTTTACAATTTCAACCCCAAAAACCTAACTTTCCCTCTCTAAAATCAGCCATTTTCAGTGAGATTTGGAGAGAGATCATTAGAGGCAAAGTTGTTCCTATCAAAGAGAGGAACAACATAGTGAGAGGGCATTTTCCCATTTTTGGAATTGAAGGAGTTGAGGGCATTACCAATTGGAGCAAGAAGAGAAATCATATTGGTAAGATTCTAACACTCCAATCCAAATGCATTAGCTATTTAATTGATTTTGGAGTTGATTGGTATGAGTATTGATGGATAAACTACCTAGGTATGTAGTGGAATTGGTGTGACCTAGAAATCTAAAATGGGTATAATGTGAGGATATGTGGGATTGAATGAGCTTATGGTTTATGGCATGCTAAAGTTGTTATTGGGGTAATGTTTATGATTCTAGATGGTTAGATGGAATTACTTGGTGAGTTGGAGGAATTGTGAAAATGGATATGTACATGATTGATAAATGCCATAGTGAGGGAATTCATGGAATATGAACACTATGAGCTTAATGTCGATTTAACATCGATTTTGAATAAGTTAATAGGCCTAAGAAGATCCATAGACTCGAGCTATGGGTAAAGTAATGAAACGAGGCCCAATAAGCTTTAATAGAAGCTATAGATTAAATTGACTATAGCAAGTGCAAGGGTTGCATTGTATGGATCGAATATAATGCGGGATACGATTTTGTGCAGTTCCCGAAGAGTTCGTTGAAGGCGAACCGAACCGTACGAGTAAGCAGCTTAAGGAACTGGAATCACGCATCGCGATTCCAGGTAAGGGAATTTTGTAAGTATATAGAGGTAGCAGCTCGTATTTTGAACTCGTGGGTATATATAGGGCTTTGGAAATGTGCATGGACTTATGGAAATGTGTTTTGATGGTGTATGAGTATTTGTATGAGATTTGGTTGTTTGAAATGGTTATTGAAAAAGGGATAGTAAGGCTAATAATTGCATAAATCATGTGTTTTGAATGCTTTTACGAAACACAATGCTTTGATTTGAGCAAATAAAAGGATAGGCTGGCTAGTACTTGAATGATGTTGTGAAATAGCCCATATGAGGCACTAAGCATATTATGAGATGTTTTGAATTCATGTGAGCCGCCTATCGCGTGTATGTGATATAATTCACGTTAGAGCCTCGCTCGCGCGAGATTTCTATGTTTTCACTTGTGTGAAACGTGCTTGAGTTTAGCTCGCACTTTGAATTTGAATTGTGATGATGTTATAAACCGTACTGGAGCTTACGCTCGTACGTGGATTTGAGTGGTTTTTCTTATGCATATAACAGTACAAGAGCTATGCTCGTACATGGTTTCTTCATATTTTTATGCATAAAGGCCGTACTAGAGCGTTGCTAGTACGAAGTGATTGGTTTTGATGCATGAATTCGCGCTAGAGCGTAGCTCGCGCTGGTTTTCACACTGTGGTATGTATGAGGCCGTGGTGAGAGATATGGATTAACTCAGGGAACCCAACAGTCCTGACAGACCTCTTAGGTGGGGTGAGGGTGAGGGGCTAGGACCTGACATAATCCATCCAGGGAACCCAACAGGCCTAACAGACCTCTTAGGTAGGGTGAGGGTGAGGGGCTAGGACCTGGATCAGGGAACCCAACAGGGGCGAGCAAGGCCATGAGGGGCTAGGACCTGGTATTGAGGTTACTCCCACGCGCTCTTGAGACTATAAAGGTTACACTTGGTATGGGGTAGATAAGACCTATGGCAGGCACCCCCAACCATGTTATTGGTCCGCGGAGTATGATGTACCGTGTATATCAGATGGAGTACGATGTACCGCGTGGTGGTTACTTGATTTGAGAAAGTCTGGCGGAGAACTAACCCACCTTCGTGCCAGCATGATACCCCGCACACCGGAATCCGTGTGGTCTGGGATGATATGTGACGATTGGCCAATGTAGTCACTTGAGATATAGTAACCTGTCTCCTTGCTTGAATTACTTACTACCACATGATTTTAAATCTCTAAGTGTGATTGTGATTGTTTATGGTAGACCCGAAGGAGGGGTCGAGCCTCGTGGATTTGAATTGTGAAATGAAAATGAGGTTGTGATTGTGGATTGATGTGATGTGATGTATGTGATGAGAAAGAGTTTATGACGTTGATTTAAAAAGGAAGTTTCTTAAAGAATTGCCCTTTTATGAATTTAAATGAGATTGAGCATGAGATGATTTTTACATGATGTCTCTAGCATGTTTTATATGCCAATGCACATGATTTTGATACATGATATATATGTATATCCATATGGCATAGTTTTATTCCTCATGCTCCTACTATAAATGATTTATGCATAACACTATCAGCATGTAGATACAGTAGTTATCTACCATGCTTGCATTATTGCCTTACTGAGCGTGTGGTTGCTCATCCCACTCTATTTTCCCCCCTACAGAGCGTGCATAGTAGCCCAGTGAGGACTGAGGCGTATTATTTTGGACTCCGCTGCATCTCCATCGCTAAGAGGTATATACACAGTGATTCTTTTTGTATCTAAACAATGTAAAAGCACAGTATTCTTTTGAGTTGTACTTATGGGGGATGTAGATGTCAGTAAAACATGTATTCGTATAAATACACGATTAAATGCACATGTATGACATCGTTTTAATTAATTGAGAATGAATGAGATTTGGTGATTATTATTGGCTCACAGCCCAACAGTGTGTGGTGAGTTTAGTTCACGACCGGGTAAGGTAACAGTAAAACGCGAAAATTTTTCAGTGATTTTCGGTTAAAGAGAATGAAAATGGGTCGTGACAGCGTTGTATGCTCACCCCCCTTTCTTTACATCTCTCTATAAAGCATCAGCAGTAGAGTGAGAGCTTTTGATGGATAGTATTCTTGTGTCTGCTGCTATTTCCTATCGATCGACAGGTATACATGTTTTGTACGGTTATGTATCTAAACATAGAAACAGCACAGCGATGTATACGATATATATTATGGTGAATGTATTTATATTAGATTTTATATGATCTCATATTTATTATAAAAGAAGTTACAGTCAGTGACAGTATATTGACATGTATGTATGATAGTGGATGATATGGTATGCGAGAAAGCTAACATCGAATCACAGCCCAACCATTGAAGAGAGGAAAGGTAAGTTAAAGATGCGAAAAATTTGTAGTGATTTTTGGTTAAGTCAAGATGGGTCTTGACAGCAACATTATGTAATCAACTTAAAACAAAAAAGGCATGATTCAAATTAGTGACTGAAGGTTAAATCGAAGCAAGAGGGAGTCGTAAGGCAGAATAGTTCCCAGTAATATCGAGAATGCCGAGAAGAGAAAAATGTTGTAATCGGGCAGTAGATGATAACTAGAAATTGAAACAGGAGATAAAAAGATCAAGCAGCCCTGACCTTTTATCCCAAGATTGTAGTCTCAATACCCTTTCCAAAAAGGTATTATATGCCTTGACAATTGAAGAAACGAGAGAGATCTCCCCATGGAAATTTGTCGTACATGTCCTCCACTACTTCCTCATTGTGAGATTTTTTCGACCATCTTCCATGCAGAATTAGAGTTTGTCTAAGAAGGACCGATTTTATCCCTAGAATGTCCCTACAACATATTCAAATTTCAGCCAAATCCAATGGCATTTGCCAAGTGAAACGTTAATGAGAATATTTTTGGGCAGAATTACCCTATTCTGCAAGGTGAGAGTAAGCTTTGTTTTTGATTCTTTGGTTCAATTCTAAGGTTGGTTAAGGTGTCTTAAGGTTATATACATGTTTTCTTGTAGCCAAGAAGGATTGTTGGTAAACAAAAGTCAATTTAAAGTTTGGTCAAAAGAGATAGAAAGTGTTAGAAGTTTATGAATTTCATATATGTTGATGTTTGATGTGTTTGAATGATTTTGGCCAAAAGTAGAATTTTGAGTTGGATTCTATGTGGGATAGCTTAAGTTCGGCTAGCCTAGGTTTTATCTAGAAATGTTGAAGTTTGATGGAATTTGATGATAGTGTGGTATTGGGTAAAATTGAAATGTTCGATTTAAGCTTTGGTTTAATCGAAAACTGTAAAAATGATGAAAACGGTACTTTGGCATGTCATGGATTGTTATGGAAAGGCTTGAAATGAATGGTTTTTAACAAGTATAAATTTAAGTAAGTTTAGATTGAAGTAAATGAGCTAAACCGAGAAGGATCGATTTATACCTCGATTTAGCTAAATAATATGAAATGATGAAAAGTGACATATAAGTAAGTTGTAAAACATAAGTTATGGGCTGAAGTGGATGAATGGAGTGTTATTATGAAAATTCTAAGTTCGAGAAATGAAAAGTTATTAAAATATCTAAATGGCATGTTTATCGGTAAAACCGATTAAATAACAAAGTTGGCTAAAATGGCCAACTTTAATGAAGTTTATGTAAGTTGGTGTATGTTTAAATATAGTAAGATGAATTTAAGTATTATTTAATGGTTTTGGAGTTATCTTGGGCAGCGCGAGGTGTTGGCACGTAAATCAAGGTAATGTCGATATCTGAAAATTTTGTACTACCCTGAGAGCTGATAGGTAAGGGATGTAATTTAAAGTGGTAATAGTGTCCCTTAATTTTATTACCAACATGATTTGAAGTATGATCGAGTTGTGAAATGTATCCAATTTTTGAAAAGTACTATTTACACATAAACTGAAACTAATAGAAAAACTAATGTTTCCACAACCTTTGAATGTACGTTCTTTACATCTGTAAAATGTTTTAGAAAAGCAAGTTTTGATGTAAAAAATGTGTTTTATGAATATGCTTCAGAAATATGAAAATTTGACATAAGGTTCGATTTGAGATAAAAGGCATCTTGTAGTCTATGACCCTTGTCATGCATGGCTCGTGTGGAGCTTGGTCTTTCATGGTGCATGCCTTACGCCACATCATGCATGTTTATTTTGGTCCTTTGTGGTGCATGTTTGTTTTGGTCCTTTGTGGTGCATGTTTAACCACGTCATTAATGTTATGCCCACTCGATGCTTGATTTTCATCATGGCGTACATGCTATGCCCACATTGTGCATGTTTGTTTTGGTTCTTTGTGCTACTTGGTCTTTCGTGGAATGATTTCCACCACTTCATGCATGTTTATTTTTATCCTTAGTGGTGCACGGCGCTGTATAACCCTGATCTAGTCTACAATCCTCTTACCATGGCCATCGGTACTCTATTTATTCATTTGATTCCCTCTTCAGAGGTTGAGTGATCATGACCTATGTTAGCTATATGAATTTGCCTAATCTCCATGATATTCTGTGATTTCGAAAGTAATATGATAAGTTTTGTGATATATGATATATGTTATCTGAATGTGTTTGATTTGCTTTCTAAAGCTAAGCATGTTTCGATATATGTTTTTTTTTTGAAGCTTTGTATGAAAGTATCCAAAAGTGATTTAAAGTATGAAATGCATTTTAAAAGCATCATGTTTTCCATCTGTTTTGATACTAGGACTATTGTAAATGCATTTCTTATTGGGCTTTCTAAAAGCTTGCCCCCTTTCTCCATTTTTACAGATTATTTGTAGTGATATTTCTACGTCCGCCGTGTATTCGACGTAGGCTGGTGTATACTACTCTCTCCCTGGGCTACCTTTGGTACATGTTAAAGTATACTCCTATTCTTATTGTCAGACATCCTGTACAGCATAGACACTTTTGTATAAAAGATATTTTGGGATGTAATCTATATCAGTGTGTATGTAAAGCTTGTTAACTTACAGTTTTTACAATAAAATGTCATTTTAAGATATTAAGGAAATGGAATGGAATGTATGTTACGTTGTCACGACCTTATTTCATCTTAAAACACTATAAATATTTTTCTTTTTCCTTACCTTTTTATCTTCATGACAATTTCACCACCAACAGTTGGGCTATGATTCGATATTAGTCACCTCATACTTACTTACCTTACCATCCATTTTTATATCATACATACATGTCAATATTAACTATCAATTGACTGTAAATATTTTCATCTCATAAGTGAGCTCACAACCGTTTACATACATTTACATCCTTGATATTACATCCGTATATAATACTGTTTTGTTACATGTTTAGATACAAAACTATATGAATGTGTATACCTTTTTCTCGATGGGAATGCAGCGGATACCAGAATACGAGTCCTCAGCCACTCACTAGGCTACTGTAAATGCCTGTAGAGAGGGGGAAAATGAAATTGGTGAGCTCACTATCTCAGTAAGGCAATCGACAAGTTAATAGATAACTACACTATCTACATATTCATAATGTCATGCCTTAAAATACTCTTTTCTTCGTTTCATAATTAAAGCATAAATTGTAAAACTTATGTAGTGTGTATTTATATTTACTCATATAAACTGAAATCATGTTGTGTTCATAAATACAGGCATTTCATGCAAAACATTGCATTTTATATAATCTCATATAATGCCTATAAAACATATCATGTCATTTCATTTAAATCATAATAACATATGGCATCTCATCATTTAAAAACACATCAATCAGGTCTCAACCCATCCCTCGGGTCTATCCTAATTCACAAACATTTACATTGATGTAAAACCATAAAATCATTTATCGGGGTCCAACCTATCCCTATGGTCTACCCGAGTTCATATAAAACTATGTGATATAATCATGTGAGACTAGACGATTACTATGATAATATCTAGGACTATAGCCATATCTAATACTGTGATCCCAAGCTACACTGTACCTAGTGTACGGGGCATCACTGCTACAATGAAAGATAGGTCGAATCCTACCCGCCAGCTCACAACACCACAACTCCGAATATCACCCTCAACTCCACATGGTACAGCGTACTCCGTGAACCATACACTGTACAATGTACTCTCGTGGACCCTATCTCAAATCGATAGTCAATGTCACGTCTCCAAATTCACATGCGAGCATCTCATCAGTGTGACACATAGTCTACACGAGGCTTCTAGCACGGCCTTAAACTTGTCATGTATATCACATCAAAATACAGTGCGTGCCTTAAGTGCGATGCTCAGTCGACACCCCGCTCAAACACTGTTTTATACCCATTTCATATAAAATCTAGTGCGAGTAACACTCCAGCACTATGCTATGCATAAATCATATCTCAAATCGAGTATAAGCAACGCTCTAGTACTATGCCATGCATATCATGGAAAATCTATTACGAGTAACACTCCAGCACTTTTTCATGCAGAAAACATATAAAATCCAATGCGAGTAGTGCTCCAGCACGATTTGTTTTCACACAACTCGATAGATGGCTAATTTTAAAAGGGATATCTCAAATCAGTAAAATCAACACCATAATTGTGTTATTTTGTGTAATTCATGAAAACACTCACCAATCTATCTATTCTTCTGCTAAACAGCAGTGAAAACACTCAAAAACATGTTTTTCCATGCTTTATATGTCTTTTCAAAATTTTCATAATTTTACCCTTAATAGGGGTAAAATTGTAATTTACCTAGATTGAGTCTCGATGAATTTTATTTTCTTTCTCTGACCCTCTGACTTTTTAAGTGTATGTAAATAGTGTTGAAAATACATGCATATATCTCTAACTACTTACAAAATTCTTTTACCTCGAATCTCGTGGAATGTTCTTCCTTTTTCAATGCTGTAAAAGCACTCAGTTTGTTTTGCTCCCAATATAATCTTTAGAGCTGCATATAATCATTTATCTGATTAATTACAGTATATTCAATTGTATTTCACTTTCACTGGGCTTAATTTAAAGCTTTGGGCCCATTTACTCTTATTTGGCCTAATTGCACTTATTGGGCTTACTTAGTCTTAAGTCCATTTTCACTTTACTATTCATTTCATCTGGGCCTATTAGGCTTATTGGGCCCATTAACGATTATTGGTCTTTTTTCGAGGCCCATTTGCCTTATTTGGACCGAAACCACATCGGATTGGTCCATTATGAACGTTTGGCCAAAACATGACCTAACACCATCATCACGTCATCTCAAGCCTTTTCTAGTCTTATTGGATAGTTCATGCAATCATTTACAATAGTTGATTTTTAATTAGAAACTTAAAGCAATTTATACAGAGTTAACCCGCAACTTATGCGATTAATTCCTAACTCATATAACTATATAAGTTATAGCAAGTGAGATTTACTTACGCGAGATTTCGTGATGGCTCGTAAATCGAGGCTCGATCGAACTAACGTTCATCACCTATTGTCGCACTACACATTTATATATTGAAACCAGTCAATTTCGATAAAATATAAATTCAAATAAATTTTTCAAAAATTAAATCGATCAATTCTGACCGCTTACCGACTTCTTCTTAACTTGATGCCTTAGCCCGGTGTATTATTGAATTTTTCTACATTTCTTTCTCTCTATCCTAGCTGAACAGGTTCGGACTGGTTCAGCCCCTTTTTACACTAAATCGATCTGAACCGATTTAGGGGTCGTTTTTGCCGTTCCCGGTGTTTCTGGCCAGTTCTCAGGCGGACTCCTCCACCAATCGGCTCGACTTCGCCTGGGGAGTCTTCGATTAGCTTAGGCTGGGTATATTGGCGTCAGATTCTACCTGATTTCCTTTTCTCTTCCGTGGCTTCTCCCTCTCTGATCTCCCATTTTTCGACGATGCAGAGCGCGTGACGACACTCGAAGGATCCCATGGTACCGATCTTCACTTCACCAACCGTCTCTCCTCCGTGGTCCTGGCCGTTCGCTACTGGTGAAGAAAATCAGAGGAGGATCGAGTTGTCCTCCTCTGTTTCATGTTTTCCTTCCTTTTTCATTTCCAGTTTCTCTTTTTTTTTTTTTATATATATAATATATAATATTATATATATATTAATATAATGTAATATATTATATATAACAAATATCTTATACCTAAATATCTTAATATATATTATTTAATTTATTTCTATATATATTTATATAGACATAGTTATTTATTTTAATTTCCTCAAAAATATTTTTTCATATTCCCGAGATAAATTCCTGATGTGGGAAAATTTCGGGTCTTCATAATAAATTCATATCTTGATCAACTGGACTTAGAATTCAATTATTTATTCTTTATTGCTCAAGATTTCATGAATCCATATTTATGTCACGACCCAAACTACCCAAAAATCAGAGTTAATTTTTCGCGTTTTATTATTTTCTTACTTAATTTCTTACCTGTCCTCGAATCGTGACCAACACTCCACTAATAATTGGGCTGTGCGTCAATGCCAGTCCCACCATTCAATTACCATCTAACTTATTTCTTCTCCAGTCATTTATAATTGTCTACATTATTCATACATCCCCAAAAGTTACTTACAAACATGTTACTGTGCTATGCTTATGTAGATACAATATGTACAAGTGTATATACCTTATGTTGATGGGCAGCAGCGGATCTCCGGAATGCAGTACTGAGTCGTCGCAACTTCAACTGGAGATTATCTGTGGGAGAAAATGAAAGGGGTGAGCACATCAAGCTCAGTAAGGCAATCCTACGAACAAGTAGGTAACCATACTACCTACATGAACGTGGTGCCATGCATAAACCACCCTTTCTCCACACATTTTAAAACAATGATATGCATTATGATGATATGTAAAACACATTTGCACGGAAAATCATCATGCAATTATTATAAATCATTTCTTTCTCAATTAAGATTATCACAATAAAGTCAGGACTCGACCCCTCCTGCGGGTGATCCTGACTCACACAAAATCATGAAAACGTTTACATTACACGTGGGTTTTGAAAAGCATGGAAATACCATCATGCAATTTAGTTTTAAAACCCAGTTTAAATCATCATAAAAGTCATCAACATGCGAGACTAGGCAACGTCTGTAAATAGGTAAATAACTAGGACTATGGCCACATCTGTCCTCGGGAGTTCCACAGCTACACGGATCCTAGTGTGCGGGTTCTCACCATGATCGGGAACCGCCCAGGAGGTGGGTCAATCCATCCCGTCAGTCTTATCCGATCCCCGGCATCCGAAGATGCTGCATCCGGAGATGCCGTATCCGAAGATACCACATGGTACATCGTACTCCATGCTACTTGCACGGTACATCGTACTCCGTGAACCCATATAATATCTCTAGGTACTCCAGCCCAATTGGCCTGCTTCCCACAGAGGTTTGTTTCTCAATACTCATGCCATGTCTCAAATCGCACGTGCGAGCCTATTAAATCGGTGACACACAGTCTACCCGATGCTCCAAGCACGGCTCATCGCATGTTCTCATAAAAATCAGTGCGAGCAATGCTCAGCACTCTCATCAAATCAAGTAAATCTAGTGCGAGCTAAGCTCTAGCACTCTGTATGCAAATCGTATAAAAATCTGGTGCGAGCGAAGCTCTAACACCCTGTCTCAAAATCATATAAAAATATGGTGCGAGTTAGACTCTAGCACCCTGTCACGAAAATCATATATATATAAGAATCTGGTGCGAGTTGGACTCCAGCACCTATGCATGTAAAACTCTAGTGCGAGCTCTCGCTCCAGCACTAATGCGTGCATCACACAAATCGACAATAAAAACACATAGGCGGCTCTGTTTCCTCAAAACAGTTTTCAAAACAATATCACGTTGAAAGTATGCAATGCTGTGCATTTTCTTTCAAGGTGAGCCAGCCTACTCATGCATGCCTCAAAACACCTCCAGAATGAGCAGAAACCTTTTGTTCTTGCTCCTCCCAATTTTTCCTAAATTTTTAGATTTTACCCTTAACAAGGGTATTTTAGTAATTTGCCCATTCGGGGCACTAAAATTATTATTCGACCTCTAGACCCTTCAGAATACTTTAAAGGACTGCATATGAATTTAAAATTACGTAAAGTTACCTCTAGCAGTCCGCAGAATTCCCTTACCTTATTTTCCTGTCGAGTCTGACCTTTTCTTTTCCAATGTAGTCCCGTCGCGCAGTTCGATATGCTTCCAATCCAATGCCCGGAACTGCGTATTAACATTCCTCGGGTCAGATATTATGCAATTTAATTGTATTTAATATTTTCTGGGCTTAATTTAAATCATTGGGCCTATTTACCCCTATTGGGCCCGATTGCACCTTAATGGGCCTTAATCGGCCTTAAGCCCGTTTTTCACTAAATTCCCACTTTATCGAGGCCTATCGGGCTCACTGGGTCCACCAATAATTTATTGGGCCTCGTTCTAATTCTCGAATATCTAAATTCACTATTTACGACTATTTATCTAAATTTCCATAATTTAATTCAATTTATGCGGAAATTAAATCAATATCACGCATAACGAGGTAATTGTCGTAAATAGGAGTCACTTACCCGAGATTCCATGCTAGTCCGTAAATCGAGGCTGTCTCGAGCCCTCGATGGATGCCAATCGTCGAGCTACACAATTAATTACATTTTCGGGTAAACTTTTCGATCGAAATTTAATTAAATAAAATATTCCAAATTTAAATCGGGTCAATTTGACCGCTTATCGACTTACCCGAAGCTCGATTGCATCACCAGAATTTTCTCCAATTTTTTTCTCTTTTTCCTTTTCCCTTTTTCTCCCCTTTTTCTCCTCTTTTTGGCTGAACCGGTTCAGTCCGGTTCGGACCGGTTCAGACCGCCGGTTCACCCCGGTTCGACCGGTTCACCGCCGGTTCACCACCTTGCCGGCCGGTTCTCCACCGGCTTCCACCGCCAATCGCTCCGCTGGGTCGTCCGCATCTCAGATCTGGGCTCGGCTTCGCCCAAGGCCGCCGGAAAGTCACCGGTCCGGCCGTTCTCCTCCTCCGTCGGTACCCACTTTGCTTTTTCGCCGTTTTCGGCGCCGTCCGCCGTTTTCGGTGCCGTCCACTGCCACCAATCTGCTCAGCTGCACCTCGGGGACGATCGGTGGCCGTCGGTCGGGCCTGAATCGACGCCGATCGGCCGCCGTTTCCTTTCCTCTTCCGCGATTTTTCTCCCGTCGATTCACCGCTCTCCGGCGTTCCCCGTGGCGCGTCGTCGCCGCTGTGAGGTAGTCCGGGGTCGGGCTGGCCTTCGCCGACCCTCGCCTGGTCGCCTGGCCGCCGGCAGGGGCTCGACCTCTGCTTCCGTTTTCTTCGTCTCTGCTTCTCTCTCCCCGACCCGTTTTCCCCCTTTTTTTTTGTTTTATCATTTTTATTATTTTTATTTTTATTTATTTTATTTATTTTACTATTCATTAAAAAACTCCATAAAATCCCAAAATATCTACAAAATTATTATTTTTATTTTAATTAATTTTTTTATTTAATTTATTTATTATATTTTAGCCTCTTTTTCGAGTATAATTTCTCGATTATTTTCGGGATTATTCTTCCGAACTAACAATCCCGATTAATCCCGATTAATTTTCATAAATTAATATCTTGATCAATTTAACCCAAAATAATTTTATTTCATCTTTATTGACCAAGATTTCTTAAATCCATATTTTTAATTAAATTTCCTTATTGAAATTATACCGACCTTTGGTCTTTTGACCATTTTTCCCTTACACGTGTTCGGGATTAATTTAACCCGACTTCCTTCATACGTCCCCTATCTTTTCTTATTTAATTTCCGTATTTTAATTAAATTCGGGTCTTACAACTCTCCCCCACTTAAGGAATTTGGTCCTCCAAATTAGAACCAAGTCATATGAGTCCATATACAACTCCGGGTACATCGATCATATCATACTCTTAAATTCTTATGTGACCTTCTCCGGAGTGTATTACTATCAAAGGACTTTAATTAGGGAGATCTTCAACCTCAATATTTTCTCTTTCCTGTTTAATGCCCGAATCGACTTATCAATACACTTATATTTTCATTAAATTGAACTTTTGGAGTTCATATCCTATCACCTCTGCTGGATCTGGATAGAATTCCCGAAGCATCAAAAGTGGGACACATTGTGGGTGCCTGCTTATTCACGTGATAACATCAACCTACAGGCCTTATCTCCCACTTGTCCGATCTCTCAAAATATTCCATCCAGCGCAACTCAATTTACTTTCTTCCAAAAGTTTCGTTATGTCCTTATTCTCTTAGGACAAGAAATGTTTCAACCTTACTAATTCACCAAGGGTGAATTCCAATACTTATTTATCTGCTCTGAGGTGTTCTTAATCTCTCATCCTTAACTAAACATCCTCAGAGACTTATTATCCAAAATCGAAAATGATTCTATCTGTCACCCACTTTTTCTAATCCAATTTAGGGAACAACCCCTACAGCCATACACTGTCTCATAACTTGTTATCCCGATACTCAACTGCCAACTGTCGTTATTGGCAACTTTAATTAAAAATCAATTGATCATTCCAGGAGCTTATAAAATCAGTGGCACACGCTTTCATCGGATCCTCCAGAACTTGTACAGTCCTCTCTGACTGACCATCTGTTGAGGATGGAAAGCTGTGCTAATACTCAGTCGGGTTCCCATAGCTTCCTTAAAATATCCTCCGAGGTAGGAAGTGAAGCGGGAATCCCTATATGATACCATGCTCACTGGAACGCTACTAAATGCTCCACAATCTTCCTTACACATAAATCCTCATATACACTCTGAGTATTTAGGGATTTCATATCCAAAAGGTGGGTAGACTTAGTCAACTTAGCGACTATCATCTAAATAGTCTCGTGATTCACCTGGGTTCTCTGTAACCCATCAGGACATTCATGGAGACTTGTTCTCATTTTTCGTGCCGTGTCGATATAGGTAGGTGCTGCAATAACTCTGCAGACTTTTAATACTCTACCTTACTCTGCTGACACACTAGGCACTTTTATACAATCTCCACCAATATCTCTTTCCACATCTGACCACCCATACCCTTTTCGAGATTTCGATATATTTATTTACTTTCGTATGCACTGTATATCCCGAAGAGTGAGCTTCTGACAATATTACTATCTCATCCACTGTGGTCCTGGGGAGCACTCATACTGTCTTTGAATCCTCAGTAACTTATCATCACACTCTTTGTGATCTCTGTCACTGTACCCTTCTGAATCTGACCCAAACCATCGACATCCTGTCGATCATCACGCTAAGCCTGGCAAGTCCGGGAACTCTCATCCGGTTCTAATCATCAGGCTAGCTGTCACATAATCGTACTAATCACTGTCATCATCAGAAGGGATCACATCACTACCGAGGTTCACAACTGCTCTAGCAGCTCACGCTCCCTGACCATCATATGTAATACCATCCCGAGGCTCTTTCTACTCAAGACATCAGTCATGACATTAGCCTTTCCTGGGTGGTACAATTTTCACAATCACAATCTCTCAGAAGCTCTAACCCACTATGCATTCTCATATTCGTCTCTTTCTGTGAAAATAGATACTCGGGCTCTATGATCAGTGCATATCCATAATTCCTCATCGTGTACCTAATAGTACCATATCCTCGGTACAAATACTGTTGCCAACTTTAAATCATGGGTCAGATAGTTTATTTCATGATCAAGGAGTTGTCTGACTCCTTACTTGACTATCTTCCCATTATACATTAATACACAGCTCATTCATTATTTCGAGGTATCCATACTCACTGAGAACCTCTTGAGCTGTTGGGTATGGTAAAATTAATCACGGTGGTCAATTCATACTTCTCTACATCGAGATCCATGTCACATCTATCATCTTATGTACCATCTCCTTCCAAGACCACGTTTTCTTAGTTAAACGTGTCAATAAGGTATATCCTTTTAGAACTCGCAACAACCCATTTGTAAAAACCATTTCTCCATTGTTGCTTATAAATCGCCCTAGACTTTAACTACACCCAATATATCATCGATAATGATGATTACAACTCGATCTAATCCTTGACTTATTTACGCATAAGCGTATAAAATCCTTCAAAAGCGCTTACGTTTTCAGGTACTAACCTGCGTCATTTCCTTTTCTTATCTTAACGGCTCTTATTAAATTTTACTATGTTAGTCTTTATGATTTGTCGAATTTAAATATTCTTATCGTCTTAGTAGAGGTATCCTAATGCTAAAGTTATCTATTACGACGCTCGATTTCACGTTATAGGTTATATATATATCTAGACGCTGTCAAGTCTTCAGGCGGGGAGGTATTTTGAAATACCTTTATTGACCTTCAGACTTAACCACAACTACGTAATATCTCAGTCTATGCGGTCACAATTTATATTCGTTACTAATCGCTTAACCTCAATTACTTCGCATAATAAGGGTATTCCATACCTAGCATATATCTCTTACTCCAATACATCTTATATTTAGGATCTACCTTATCTCTAAGATTATCTCCTTGGTGTATCAATCACGACAAAACTCTTTCATTATTGATTCCGTGAGTACAATCCTTTACTCCTGAAATTTTCAACTGTTACACCCCTTTTTATCACTTAAAATCTCTATATCCAAATTCTGTTAATTCATCCTCCTCTATTGGGGTACTCATTTATCAGTATTGCCCAATGATGTAGGCATTCATGCCTTTTACTCAGTTATATTCGAATGAAGGCGGTATGATTAAATATATGGCACCAGGATCAATAAACATATGTGCTTCATTATTCATAACAAGTGTGGTATCTCACACTACATCCATGAAACATCAATAATGTCCTGGTCCAAGACATCCTCTCACCTTCGTCCAACAGTCTACTTTCCTTTTTCTCTTCGGCTATGTCCTCCTTTCTCGTTGTAGCTATACCAACGAAATTTTTTCTCTGTCTCTTTACTTTTCTGTGGGGCGATCTCGCTCAACTCTGAGCAATCCTAACTCAATGGTCCGTCTTACCACATTTAACGGCCATTTCATCAATACCATGTAGGTATAAACCCTCCTTCCGTGGTATCTACCACACATCTCACATTGCTTACAGTGATCACACTGCTACTCTGCTTCGTAGCAGGTCGGGGTTCTCCAATCACAATACCCCTCAAGAGTGCCAAAATTAGATGCACTGGGGCCTTACCAGTTATCTTACTCCATGACTCGTCAAATCAAATCTTTTACCCATTACCATATCAACATCTCTATCATTTCTCGATTTTCTTTTCTGTCTCAATTTCAGCCCTCATTACCTTTCTCAATCTCAGAGGCGTGCAATTCATGCTCTTATTTACCCAACTGCAAAACTGCGCACTGCCTCGGTACAAGTAATATCTCACGGGCCAATCAGACTCTAATTGAAAAGTTGAGCCATTTCATGATCTTTAGACATCTCGACTGTAACTTGTTCATAGTGTCGAGGTAATATCTGCCAAAGAATATGATTGAGTCTCCATGCTCGTCAATAAATCAAATCCTCTGGGTCAAAGTAAGGACTTTAATCCAAAATTTCCTTTAAATCATGTCCGGGATACCCTGTCACCGGAATATATTCATAAACATTTCTCATCTTAGCTCTTAAGATGGGTCGAGCGGGTTTCCACCAATGCTCCACTGCGCCCTCTGATCTCATACATAATCTGAGCAATTTGTTCCTCAAAATAATACCCATGCTCCGCTTCAATCTCGCGAAGCGTCTCTCAATACTGTCCGATCACTCTGTCGGACTCTGTGAGGCATACTCAACATTAGCCTCCATTTCAATTTCATCATGATTCTCATAGTCAAACTCAGCACGACTTAGCAGATTCAGGTCTATCTCTATGACCTCTGCCTCGTGCACTATCTCATCGAATGCGACTCATATTAAGCATTCCTGCATTCTCAACCATTTCTTAGTCAAGCCCATCTCGATATACACTATTGTATCTAACTAAGCACAGTAACACGGGGATGTAATTCCTAATTAATGACACTGACACACATCAGACCAATTGTGCTCTGATACTATAATAATTGTCACGACCCAAACTACCCAAAAATCAGAGTTAATTTTTCGCGTTTTATTATTTTCTTACTTAATTTCTTACCTGTCCTCGAATCGTGACCAACACTCCACTAATAATTGGGCTGTGCGTCAATGCCAGTCCCACCATTCAATTACCATCTAACTTATTTCTTCTCCAGTCATTTATAATTGTCTACATTATTCATACATCCCCTAAAGTTACTTACAAACATGTTACTGTGCTATGCTTATGTAGATACAATATGTACAAGTGTATATACCTTATGTTGATGGGCAGCAGCGGATCTCCGGAATGCAGTACTGAGTCGTCGCAACTTCAACTGGAGATTATCTGTGGGAGAAAATGAAAGGGGTGAGCACATCAAGCTCAGTAAGGCAATCCTACGAACAAGTAGGTAACCATACTACCTACATGAACGTGGTGCCATGTATAAACCACCCTTTCTCCACACATTTTAAAACAATGATATGCATTATGATGATATGTAAAACACATTTGCACGGAAAATCATCATGCAATTATTATAAATCATTTCTTTCTCAATTAAGATTATCACAATAAAGTCAGGACTCGACCCCTCCTGCGGGTGATCCTGACTCACACAAAATCATGAAAACGTTTACATTACACGTGGGTTTTGAAAAGCATGGAAATACCATCATGCAATTTAGTTTTAAAACCCAGTTTAAATCATCATAAAAGTCATCAACATGCGACACTAGGCAACGTCTGTATATAGGTAAATAACTAGGACTATGGCCACATCTGTCCTCGGGAGTTCCACAGCTACACGGATCCTAGTGTGCTGGTTCTCACCATGATCGGGAACCGCCCAGGAGGTGGGTCAATCCATCCCGTCAGTCTTATCCGATCCCTGGCATCCGAAGATGCTGCATCCGGAGATGCCGTATCCGAAGATACCACACGGTACATCGTACTCCATGCTACTTGCACGGTACATCATACTCCGTGAACCCATATAATATCTCTAGGTACTCCAGCCCAATTGGCCTGCTTCCCACAGAGGTTTGTTTCTCAATACTCATGCCATGTCTCAAATCGCACGTGCGAGCCTATTAAATCGGTGACACACAGTCTACCTGATGCTCCAAGCACGGCTCATCGCATGTTCTCATAAAAATCAGTGCGAGCAATGCTCAGCACTCTCATCAAATCAAGTAAATCTAGTGCGAGCTAAGCTCTAGCACTCTGTATGCAAATCGTATAAAAATCTGGTGCGAGCGAAGCTCTAACACCCTGTCTCAAAATCATATAAAAATATGGTGCGAGTTAGACTCTAGCACCCTGTCACGAAAATCATATATATATAAGAATTTGGTGCGAGTTGGACTCCAGCACCTATGCATGTAAAACTCTAGTGCGAGCTCTCGCTCCAGCACTAATGCGTGCATCACACAAATCGACAATAAAAACACATAGGCGGCTCTGTTTCCTCAAAACAGTTTTCAAAACAATATCACGTTGAAAGTATGCAATGCTGTGCATTTTCTTTTAAGGTGAGCCAGCCTACTCATGCATGCCTCAAAACACCTCCAGAATGAGCAGAAACCTTTTGTTCTTGCTCCTCCCAATTTTTCCTAAATTTTTAGATTTTACCCTTAACAAGGGTATTTTAGTAATTTGCCCATTCGGGGCACTAAAATTATTATTCGACCTCTAGACCCTTCAGAATACTTTAAAGGACTGCATATGAATTTAAAATTGCGTAAAGTTACCTCTAGCAGTCCGCAGAATTCCCTTACCTTATTTTCCTGTCGAGTCTGACCTTTTCTTTTCCAATGTAGTCCCGTCGCGCAGTCCGATATGCTTCCAATCCAATGCCCGGAACTGCGTATTAACATTCCTCGGGTCAGATATTATGCAATTTAATTGTATTTAATATTTTCTGGGCTTAATTTAAATCATTGGGCCCATTTACCCCTATTGGGCCCGATTGCACCTTAATGGGCCTTAATCGGCCTTAAGCCCGTTTTTCACTAAATTCCCACTTTATCGAGGCCTATCGGGCTCACTGGGCCCACCAATAATTTATTGGGCCTCGTTCTAATTCTCGAATATCTAAATTCACTATTTACGACTATTTATCTAAATTTCCATAATTTAATTCAATTTATGCGGAAATTAAATCAATATCACGCATAACGAGGTAATTGTCGTAAATAGGAGTCACTTACCCGAGATTCCATGCTAGTCCGTAAATCGAGGCTGTCTCGAGCCCTCGGTGGATGCCAATCGTCGAGCTACACAATTAATTACATTTTCGGGTAAACTTTTCGGTCGAAATTTAATTAAATAAAATATTCCAAATTTAAATCGGGTCAATTTGACCGCTTATCGACTTACCCGAAGCTCGATTGCATCACCAGAATTTTCTCCAATTTTTTTCTCTTTTTCCTTTTCCCTTTTTCTCCCCTTTTTCTCCTCTTTTTGGCTGAACCGGTTCAGTCCGGTTCGGACCGATTCAGACCGTCGGTTCACCCCGGTTCGACCGGTTCACCGCCGGTTCACCACCTTGCCGGTCGGTTCTCCGTCGGCTTCCACCGCCAATCGCTCCGCTGGGTCGTCCGCATCTCAGATCTGGGCTCGGCTTCGCCCAAGGCCGCCGAAAAGTCACCGGTCCGGCCGTTCTCCTCCTCCGTCGGTACCCACTTTGCTTTTTCGCCGTTTCCGGCGTCGTCTGCCATTTTCGGCGCCGTCCACTGCCACCAATCTGCTCAGCTGCACCTCGGGGACGATCGGTGGCCGTCGGTCGGGCCTGAATCGATGCCGATCGGTCGCCGTTTCCTTTCCTCTTCCGCGATTTTTCTCCCGTCGATTCACCGCTCTCCGGCGTTCCCCGTGGCGCGTCGTCGCCGCTGTGAGGTAGTCCGGGGTCGGGCTGGCCTTCGCCGACCCTCGCCTGGTCGCCTGGCCGCCGGCAGGGGCTCGGCCTCTGCTTTTGTTTTCTTCGTCTCTGCTTCTCTCTCCCCGACCCGTTTTCCCCCTTTTTTTTTGTTTTATCATTTTTATTATTTTTATTTTTATTTATTTTATTTATTTTACTATTCATTAAAAAACTCCATAAAATCCCAAAATATCTACAAAATTATTATTTTTATTTTAATTTAATTTATTTAATTAATTTTTTTTATTTAATTTATTTATTATATTTTAGCCTCTTTTTCGGGTATAATTTCTCGATTATTTTCGGGATTATTCTTCCGAACTAAAAATCCCGATTAATCCCGATTAATTTTCATAAATTAATATCTTGATCAATTTAACCCAAAATAATTTTATTTCATCTTTATTGACCAAGATTTCTTAAATCCATATTTTTAATTAAATTTCCTTATTGAAATTATACCGACCTTTGATCTTTTGACCATTTTGCCCTTACACGTGTTCGAGATTAATTTAACCCGACTTCCTTCATACGTCCCCTATCTTTTCTTATTTAATTTCCGTATTTTACTTAAATTCGGGTCTTACAATTTACAATAACAACTTCTTAAAGAAATGATACCAAATTTTGGGTCTTACATATGAAAATCACTATTGATTGTGAACGGTGATTAAAAGCAACTATCTTGGGATTATAAATTGTATTTTTAAATATTACAGGGGGTAAGTTTATGTATAAGTCGTTATGCCAGTAAATTTTCATTAAAATGAAAGGTTAAGTAATCGACACTGAACATGAATGAAACTTAAATAAGAAATTAAGTTAAAAAAAAAGTTAGCCCTAATTTTCAAATTTTCAGGACGTTATAAAATTGACTTTATTTCTTCACAAAATCGAGATCGAATAAAGGGGAATAGATCTCTATGGGTGCCTTTACCCCGATTTGCTTGATAACTCTTTTTGAGCCATGTTAGGGACCTGCTACTTGTCTAAAACTTATCTTAATTCACACTTATCACTATCTTTACTCGTCTTATGTGTAAAAATTCAGGTTCTCACATTGAGTAAAATTTTGGAAATCTCTAGGAGAGAAAATCTCCTTCATGATCTATTCAGCTGAATGAAGAAGCTAATAATAATAATAATATAAAGTACTAAAAGTAAAGATAAATAAAAATAAAATAAGAAGAATTATACGTGAAAATAAAAATAATTATCCATAAATTATGAGGATGAATATGTATCATTTTGATGATAAGATTCCAAAGTAGGTTACACTTAAATAACACTTTGGTAATCTTTAGGTAAGAAAATTTCATTCAAGGTCTGATCAGCTTAGTGGAGGATCTAAAAGAAATTTTTGATAAAAATAATTTATGTTCATTTTGTAAAAATAAATACATATTAAATAATAAATAAAAAAATAGAAAAAATGATAAAAGTAGAATAATAAGAATGAATTGAGTAGAGGAATTAAAGTTAGGAAATTTGATAAGACATTAAAATTAATCCGACGATGGAGTCTCTTCTAGCAAGTCGTACAGGATTACTTGGATACACCAGAGGTGATGAAGATTTTTTAAGTTGTACCACTAATTTAACGGAGTATACTTTGAAATATTTTCCAATATTAATCATATTGAAACAAAAGAACAACACAAGCAAATTTAGTAGATAACCTAAGACTAAGTGGTACCATTTTAAAATGGGTGCTATGGGGGTGCTAATCCTTCGCCACACATAACCGTAGTCCCGAACCCTATAATTTTTTAACATAAATTGATGCCTCATCCTTAGTTTGAATAGGTTGTAAGATCTGGATTTTTTATGTAGCTTATTCCTTATGATTCCTATATGTACAAACATTATATTATGTTGGTTGAATCATAAGAAGAGTAATTACTAGTATGAAATTGTAAGTGAAGTGATTAAACACACATAAGCTACTTAAAGGCCAAATAATGGCTATAAGAGCCACAGGCTAAACCGAGGGGATCTAAACCATTCTAACTAAAGATAAGAACTTATAATGTGAAAATATAGAGAGCTCATGAAGGAAAGTCGGTTTGATTTGGTCCCGAACACATTAAAGTAAACGAAACGCCAAAAAGGGGCTAAACGAGTCTGAAATGGTCCATTTGAGGTGTAATTGATATATTCGCCTCTCGAAAACAACCAAAATGTAAAGACGAGAGTGTAAACTATAGAGTACGATACTTTCAAAATTTTGAGAAGAAAGGTCAAACGTTGTTAATGGTCAAGAAAAGTCAGTGGTAGTTAAGAAAAGTGGACTTTGACCATAGTTGACTAACCATGGTTAAAATTTAACCTAAGTATGGTTAAAAAGTGGGGAAGAAATATTTTTGGTTAAAACACTCGATATTCATCCCCTTAAGCATGGAAAATTTATTTAATCGAAATCCGGATTAAATTAAATGGATAAAATGCAATGGGCCAAAGTTGTAATTTTTAAAGCCCATTAAGGTATAACAAGTGTGGGCTGAATTTCTTAGACCCATTGGGCCAAATTGTTGGGCCAATTGGTGGGCCCAATATTAAGTCAATTTAAGGCCCAATTGGTAGAAAATATTTCAGCCCAAAAGTCCAAATTAAAAGCCAAAATCGAGAAGCGAAAACCGAAAAGCCCATTAACTAAACTTAAGCCCATTAGTAAATGGTTAAAAGCCCCAATGTATAAACTCTGACCCAAACCCAATTAAGCCCTAATTAATGGCTGAAATTGTGAATTAATGACTAAGTTTAGAAGCTTAAAAATCAGCCAACACAAAGTCTTTTCCAACCTTTCATTTTCGACAAACAAGAGACACCGAGTTAATACAAACATAGTTTCAAGCTTTATCTCACTAGAAATAACTAAGTTAGAGGCATATTTGGAACTTACAATCTACATTGAAGTTATTCCAAATTGAGAGAGGATTAACATACATTTGAATTTGTTATCAATGAGCTATATTGAGAGAGGAGGAATTCTTCAAAGTCTCAGCCACAAGGGAGAACACCAAGCTAGGTATAATTTCAAGCTTCCAATCTCATATATGTGTATCTATGGATTAGTTCAAGTTTATTGGTGCATGTTTTATGGATTGAAACACATGGAAACACCATAAATCCATTTTGGCCAAGAATGGGTATTTGTGTTTTGATGAATACCCACTTGATTTTAAGACATGTACAGATTGGTATGTATGTGTGCATGATTATAGCATAGTTAATTTTAATCAATTTGATAAATTGGTGAGTGAATTGAAGATGGCACACAAGGTGTTTGATAAAATACCTAAGTGAACATAAACTAAGGCTAAGGCATGAACACATGGTGTTTGATGAAATGCCGCTAAATGGCCATGGGTGGCGTGGTGTTCGGCATGATGTGGCGTGATGGCTCTCGGCCACACGCCATGACTGAGAGGCCAATGGGCCTTGTCAAAATGGTCTCGGCCCAATAGGCAATCATGGGACTCGGACCAAGCCTAATAAGAGTTGGTGGGCCCCACAAGCCCAATAGGCCCAACTGAAATAAAAAGTAAAGCGAAATGGGCATAAGATAGAGTTAGGCCCATTGAGATTCATCAAGGCCCAATAAGAGTAAACAGACCCATTAAGTGAAATAGACTGTATTAAACATGAAATACAGTGGGAAAAGTATAATTAAACTGATAAATGGTTATATGCAGCTCCAGAGTTTACATTGGGAGTAAATTGGACTGCATGATCGAGCAGCGTTGAGGAAAAGATTTCACTCGGAGTGATTTCCCATAAAGAGATTTTACGGGTAGTTAGAGATATTTGCACATAGTTTCTTCTGCTTTTACATTCACTAAAAAAGCCTGAGGGTTAAAAAAAGTGAATAATATTTATTGAGACCCGATATGGGTAAATTACAATTTTATCCCTACTAAGGGTAAAAAGTCAAAGTTTAGGAAATGTCCTAAAAAGCACGAAAAACATGTTTTTGAATGTTTTTACTGTTGTTTAGCAGGTATATAGATATATTGGCCAATATTTTAGTGAAATACACAAAGTAGCCCAATTATGGTGCTGATTTTACAGTTTTGAAACATCCCTGTTTAAAGGAGCCATTTATTGAATTATGTGAAAACAAATCGTCCTGGAGCACTGCTCCCACTTGATTTTATATGTTTTCTATATGAAAAGTGTTGGAGTGATTTCTCACACTAATTTCCCAGGAAATACATGGCATAGTACTGGGGCATTGCTCGTGCTTGATTTTAATGAGTTTTGTGCATGGTATAGTATTGGAGCGTTGCTCGTACTTGATTTGAAATGCAAAATATGCATGACCTAGTGCTGGAGTGTTACTCGCACTAGTGTTAAAGTTTGTGATATGTGAGGAACAGTGTTTGAACAGGGTGCCGACTGTGAGTAGCACTCAAGGCGCGCACTGTAACTTTGATGTGATATATATATATGACATGTTAAAACCATGCTGATTTCCTCGTGTAGACGGAGTGTCACACAAATGAGATGTTCGTATGTGGATTAAGAGACGTGGCATTGATTATCTATTGAGATAGAGTCCACGGGTGTACGTTGTACCTTGTATGAGTCATGAAGTACACTGTACCGTGTGTCGTTTGGAGTGGTATCTGGAGTTGAGAAGTTGATAGCTAGTAGTTGCGAGGATTTGACCCACCTCCCATTGCAGCAGTGATGCCTCGCACACAAGGATCCATGTAGCTTGGGATCACAGTATAGGATATGGTCATAGTCCGGGATATTATTGCATTTAGCCACAAAGTCTCACATGATTATATCACATGACTTTATAAATTCGGGTATACCTGAGGGATGGGTCAGAACCTTATTTATTTGTTTCAATTGCTGAAAATGCCATATTTACTATATTTAAATATAAATGGCTTGATTTATTTAAAGGCATTATGAATTCACAAAGATTCAGTATTTTGCATTAAATGCCTATAATTGAGAACTTAGCATGATTTCAGGACATGTGAATTATATGTACATACTATATCAGTTTTCCAATACATGCTTTAAACGTGAAACTAAGGAAAGAGTAATTCATGGCATAACATTATTTTCAGTATATAATGTAGTTACTTATGACACGCCCTGAGGGTATTATCCGCAAGTGCACGGGTCGTACAAGTAATAATGGGATTTGAGTCCTGAGTTATCGTCCCACAGAGAAGTTGACTAGCCTCATGAACTACCGGTTATTCTTACCCTAAGTATATCCTAGCAAATTATGAAGTTTTGATTATGGGTGGTCTACTAAGTTTGAAATTAAAAATACTGAAAATAATAAAACTATAAAATAAAGAAAATAAAAGCAAGCTGAGATTTACTTACCGAGCTTCACGCAATTAAAAACCAATACCTACGAAAATAATTAAAACAATTAAAATTAATTAACGCAATTAAAATAAAATGAAAATATCAAAATAAAGAACTAAAGTTAAACTAAAATTTAAACAAACTTAAAATAGAAATGCTGATAATTCTATATTTTTAGAATTATTTGTGCTTAATTTCATAATTAATTATTAAATCCCCAATTTATTTTGTTAGTTATCCCCTTTATTTAATTAAAATTCTCATATTTACAGATAAATTAAATCCGGATGAATTTTGAATATTTCGGTAGAAAATGGACCAGAATTGAGCTAAAATTGAGATTGGACCACTCAGACAACACGAGCCTAGCACATCCAATTGGACAAAAAGACAGATAACATGGAAATATTATTTTTCAAGGAGCTAATGGTGTGAAGACAAGTGGCCAAACAATGCCAACTCATCTAGGATAAAGAAAATTACAATTGTACCCCTAAGTGTGGTATAAATAGAATATGATGGCAATTGAAAAGGGAGTAGCCTAGGTTAGGAGCTGTAGCTTTAGTTTTTAGTTTTTAGGTTAAACATTTATTGTTAGGTTTTATTTTTTTATCTTTTCGACTGGTGACAGCAGCCACAATTGATCATAATTTTTCTAGGATTTGTTCAGTTTTCATTCTATTATTATTTTACTGTTTGAATTTTAATTAAAACGTTTTTATTTTTATATAGTTACTCTCGGGTTGCTTAGAATTATTATTTACCAATCCAGTTTTCTTCACACCATTCACATCATGTTTTGTTATATGTTTAATCCATTCTCGGTTGTAGTATAAAGCATTTGCAAAGCTTTAATAATCAATGCCAATCATGATATTTTGATTCATTATTGTCGATCTAATATGTTGGGATTAATCTGGGTATTGATTTACAATATTCAATTGGTGAAACAATATTGGTTTGATTGGAGAATGCAGTTGCAAACCGAGACCACTAAGATTCTGCTTTTGTGTTAAAACCTTCTCCAGCCTCTGTTTAATTTGCAGCTACTGCCTTTACCGATATTCATATATTCCCTTTTTACTAGTTTTAATTTTCTGCATTTTCTTGGTTTCGATATTATTTGTTGGGTTTTTCCTTATTCGGTGCTTGATTATAGTTAGATTTTGACTTCCATGTTTACTGCATTTATTTATGTTTCCTGCATATAGTTCATTTACTACATTCTATTTCATCTTCTTTTAAGTTTGTTATTTGCTGGATTAGGAAATGATTGTGGTTGATTGTTCGGTATAAAGATTAAAGAAGCATTCATAGGAGAATAGTTAAAGTCATGGCAGCAAGATAACGTCACATTTTCTCTCTGTTTAGCTCTGTTTACATTCCATGTTGCTGTTCATTTTAGTTGTCTTTTATTAAGTGTTAATCCAATTGTTTTCTGTTGTTAAGTTGCAGTGGATTGAGGTTTAGTGAGCTGGTAGGCTGGAATGGCTGCCGTGGTGTTTATATGTTACGATAACTACCTGCTAGCTGGACACGAGGAGGCTAAGGATGATGCTGGAATCGGGTGTTGAGCTTGCTTGTACTGGTGCAAGGGTGCAGAACCATTAGCTGCTATTGTGTCGTTTGGACGTGGTGCGAGGAGCAAAAGATGGCCAAGCAAATTTATGCATTCTGAATCTGCATGAACACTTACTGCTCTATTGGGACTTGCAGAGGAAATACAAAGAATGATAGCTGAGGCATCCGGGGCTTAACAGGTTCCAGGAGCAGCTACAGCAGGGTAGAACAACACCGGTGGTAGACGCACATCAGCCTGGGGCAGGAGGACAGACATTACCTGGACAGAACTAAGATTGCAGAACACCTGCAGCACCTGGAGACAGCATCCTGAGAGCATGCCTGGAACCGAAAATTGAAGAAGACAAATGAATAGTACCAGACAATCGGGACCACTTGGATTTCAAATGCCTAAGGCCATGTTTGGCAAATGTTTATTGTAGTGGTTTAATTCATTTTACATGTATTATTAGATAGATTAATTTCAAGTTTATTAGTTTGCTTAGTTAGTTGATTTCTCAATTGCATGATAGTTATATTTTCTTTGTTTCATTAGTTTAACTTAGATTTAGTTAAATCAGTAATTAATTTTTATTCTAGTATTATGGGTTGTGCTTAAAATTAATTTAGATAAACTCATTTTATGCATTTTAAGTTTTAGTGAAAATTCCAAAAAAGTGTTTCATGCATTAGTTAGATTTTAGTGTTAAGTTAGTATTTAGATATATTTAGGAGTAATTTTAGATTCATTAGTTTAGACATTTAGATTTATGATTATTTTTCTTAATTTTCTAGGATTTTATTTTATTAGATCTTAGGTTAGTTTAAATTGCAATTTTTATTAATTAGATTAATTTGCATGCACATTTCATTTTAAGTTTGTTTAAATTTTAGTTTAATTAATTTTCCTTTATTTTTATATTCGCATTTTAATTGCATTAATTCATTTTAACTATTTTAATTTTCTTTTGTAGGTTCTTACTTTTTATTGTTTGGAGCTTTGTAAGTAATTTTAGCTCGGTTTTATTTTCTTTATTTTATAGTTGTTATTATTTTCAGTACTTTAATTTTAGCCATGTAGACCACCGATAATCTAAGTTTCATAATTTGCTAGAATATACTTAGGGTAAGATTAATCAGTATTTAATTAGGCTAGTCAACTTCTCTGTGGGATGATAACTCAGGACTCAAATCCCATTATTACTTGTACGACCTGTGCACTTGTGGGAATACCCTTTTGGGCGTGTCAAGTTTTTGGTGCCGTTACCGAGGAAGTTTTAATTAGTCGTTAATTAATATCGATAAAATTATGCTTAGGTGTAATTCTAGCTTGTAAATATTTAGGTTGTAAATATTTAGATCCTTAGTTTAGTTTAGTTAATTTTCTCATAATAAATTAAAAATAAAAAAATTGAAAAATTTAAAAAAAAAACTTAAAAAATTTTCTAAGGACTTTCTGATGTTTGCATGCATAGAGCCAGGAGTTTCGATTGCTTTCCTTTAGATCCTGAAATTGAATGAACACTTAGAAAAATTCGAAAGGATTCTAGGAAATTTATAGCTCCGCTGCAAAGCATCATGGCAGAAAATAGACAAATTAGGTCCGTTAGAGATTATGCGGTGCCGACTATTGGAGGGTATTATTCCGGCATTAGGCCACCAGCTGTCCATGCAAACAATTTTGAAATTAAGCCTTCCATCCTCCAGATGATCCAGACTTCTCTGCAGTTCAGTGGGCTTCTACACGATGACCCACATGCTCACCTTGGGCAATTCCTGGACTTGTGCAACACGTTCAAACATAATGGTTATCTGAAGATGCGCTTAGGCTTAGATTATTCCCCTTCTCGCTTAGGGATAGGACGCGACACTGGTTAACCTCCTTGCCTTCAGGATCCATTTCTACATGGGACGAGTTAGCCCATCAATTTCTAGCTAAGTTTTTCCCTCCCTCTAAAATGGCCCAACTCCATAGTAACATATCTTCTTTTGCTCAGTACGACTCTGAATCTCTTTACGAAGCATGGGAACGATATAAGGAGCTTCTTAGGAAGTGCCCTCACCATGGCCTACCTTTGTGGTTGCAAGTCCAGACCTTCTACAACGGACTTATAAGCCTAAATAGGACCACTGTTGACGCTACGGCAGGTGGAGCGCTAATGTGTAAAACAGAGGAGGAAGCTTATGAGTTGTTAGAAAATATAGCGGCTAACAACTAGCTATGGTCCTCGGAGAGGCAATTGCCAAAGAAGTCGACGGGTATTTATGAACTCGACACACTATCTACCTTAACCTCTCAAATCGCTAACCTTACGAAGAAGGTAGAGTCACTCAGTACCCAACATAATCCTCCCACTAGTCCTAACCCTGTGTATTCTGTCCAAAGTCCTTTTCTTTCCTGCGAGCTATGTAGTGGTACCCACTTTGTAGATAGGTGTCCGCTCAACTTAGAATCAGTTCAGTATGTTGCCCCTTCTCAAACACAACAGAACAACCCTTTTTCAAACACCTATAATCCAGGGTGGAGGAACCATCCTAACTTCTCCTGGAGCCAAAACCAAGGGCAAACTTCTAGCTCTAGACCTGTAGGACTCCCTGGTTTTCAAGCTCCACCGGTTCAGGCACCACCACAGCCGCAATTTCCATATCATCCACCACATCATCCATCCCTACCTCAATTTCAAAATCATCTATCACCACCACCACAACCTATGCAGCCCTAACATTATCATGCACCAGCAGCTGAGAAGAAGCCCTCGCTTAAGGAAATGTTCATGACTATCCTACAAAATCAAGCTGCCTCAATTAAGAACTTAGAAGTTCAGGTTGGACAAATAGCTAGTGCTCTTAGCCAACGTCCTCAAGGGACCCTTCCTAGTAACACTGAAATTATTCCTATTAAGTAAAGGGAGGGTAAGGAACATGTTAGATCCATCACCCTTAGGAGTGGTAGAGAGCTAGATGAGCCACAAGTTAAGTCTGTACCTGAACAACCCATAGTTGATAAACCCTTAAGTTCTAAAGAGGCAGCTCAAAAGGAGCAGGAACATCAAGATCGGGCTACAAAGGAAACAAAGCTAGGCGCTTCTTCATCTATACCTTCTTCTTCTTCATTGCCTTCCTCGTCCTCTGAGTCTACACAGGTTCCCACTACATTGCCTCTAGTTAAACCACCAGTACCTTTTCCTCAGAGGTTCCAAAATCAAAAACTAGAACAACGATTTGCTAAATTTCTTGAGGTTTTTAAGAAGCTTCACATTAACATTCCTTTCGCGGCTGCTTTAGAGCAAATGCCTAGTTATGTGAAGTTTATGAAGGATATCCTCTTGAGGAAGAGAAGATTAGAGGATTATGAGATAGTGGCCTTGACTGAGGAGTGTAGTGCCATTACTCAGAGGAAATTACCCCCCAATCTCAAAGATCCAGGTAGTTTTACCATACCTTGCACCATAGGAGATCAGTTCTTTGATAGAGTCCTTTGTGATCTAGGAGCAAGTATAAACCTTATGCCTTGGTCCATATACCAGAAGCTAGGAATAGGAGATGCAAAGCCCACCACAGTGACCCTTCAATTAGCTGATAGATCCATTAAATATCCGAAGGGGATCATTGAGGACGTGCTAGTTAAGGTGGACAAGTTTATTTTCCCTGCAGATTTTATCGTGTTAGATATGGAGGAAGACAGGGAAGTCCCCATTATTCTAGGCAGGCCTTTCCTAGCTACTGGTAGGACATTAATTGACATACAAAAAGGGGAATTAACCATGAGAGTCTTAGATCAGAAGGTGACATTTAATGTTTTCAAACCTTTGAAGATTCCTGATGACTCTCAAGATTGTTTTAAAATGGAGATTGATGAGGATATAAGGCTTGAGCATAAGAAATATGAAAGAAGGAGGGAAGTAGATATAGTTAAGGAGTATTTAACTATTGATATTTTGTCACCATTCTGGATGATCCTCCTCTTCTTTGCACTTCTGCTGAGTGTTGTGTTCTTTAGCTGCATTTGAAGTGGCTGTGTTTTTCTTTTCACCTTGTACATAGTTCTTTTTCTTTTTTCTTTTCTTTTGTTTCTTTCTTTATTTATTTTGTAGGTTTATTTTCTAAGTTTTATGCTTTCAATAAAAGCTTCAGTTATTCATCAACATCAGATAGGGGAGTACTATGTTCTTGAGCTTAAATTCTTATATTATCTGCACACTGAGGACACTGTGCACTTCAAGTTCGGGGGAGGGGATATCACTTGAGCATTTTTTTAAAATTTGGGCAAAATTGAAATTTTTTTCAAATTTTTTACGAAAATCTAAGCTTAAATTGTTTGATTTTGGGATGATTTAGTACTTAGCATGTAGTTTTCCCATATTTCGATGATATGACCCCATGATTAAGTCTGATTTTGATTGACTAAGAAGCATGATTATAGGAAAAGCATGAAGTTGAATTCTTGAATTTGTCTTGATTCTGATTGTGATTTCTTCATCTTACGCACTTGTCATGTTATGAATCTGTATATTTATTTAGAGAAAGCTTATGTGGACTTAGGATTGCATTTGTTTAGTTGATTTTGTGCATCATATTCTAGAATTTGCATGATCTGATCTCGAGGTGAAATATTAGATCACACTTAATTAGGGAGATGATTTAGGTCATCTTTGGATCGTTTGAGCCTTTCTAGCCATCCCTGTACATATTTTACCCCTAGTCACCCATCTGGGCCAAATAAGTTTTTCTTTGTAAATACACCTGCGTTATTTTCCTTAGCTTAAATACTCTTTTCCTATCCCTTACCCCGAAAGCATGAAAATTTATTGGGATATATTATGAGCTTTGTACATATGGGTATTAAGTGATAGTGAAGGAGTATTTAGTCGAAAAAAAAAGAAAAAGAAAAAGAAAAGAAGAAAGATGAAAAATACAAAAATAAAATAAAATTCTAGCAAAATAATTAAGTTTGGGGGAAATGATTTGAGCTCTTACATTAAGATCCTAGAAGTAATGCATGTTAAGGGGTAATTAAACCTAAATCGACTTTTTCATACCTTAGCCCCAGCCTTACATTACAAGCTTAATGAAGTCCTATTGATCTTTAGTTAAGTGTGACTACATTAGTGGAGAGAGAAGTGAAAAGCAAACTTATGGGAATGATCACATGTCTTTGACTTTGCATTCACTATGTTTGCATAATCTGATCCATGTAATGTACTTTGAAGTGACTTTGACATTTTCACACACACACGAGGGATCCAATTTGGGTTAGGATTTATGATTGAATGATTCAGAGTGTTGGACTTATAATAGTGATTCTTTGATTTCATAGTCTGTACTTTTTCTTTGAGGATAATATAGGGAAAATTATTGTGTTTAGTACTTGTCATTCCTACAATTATTTTGTTTTGTTTGACGACAAGCAAAATCTCAAGTTTGGGGGTGTGATAATTCTATATTTTTAGAATTATTTGTGCTTAATTTCCTAATTAATTATTTAAATCCCCAATTTATTTTGTTAATTATCCCCTTTATTTAATTAAAATTCTCATGTTTGCAGATAAATTAAATCCGGATGAATTTTGAATATTTCGATAGAAAAAGGATCGAAATTGAGCTAAAATCGAGATTGAACAACGCGGACAACACGAGCCTAGCACATCCAATTGGACAAAATGACAGATGACATGGAAATATTATTTTTCAAGGAGCCAATGGTGTGAAGACAAGTGGCCAAACAATGCCAACTCATCTAGGATAAAAAAAATTACAATTGTACCCCTAAGTGTGTGTATAAATAGAATATGATGGCAATTGAAAAGGGGGTAGCCTAGGTTAGGAGCTGTAGCTTTAGTTTTTAGTTTTTAGGTTAAACATTTATTGTTAGGTTTTATTTTTTTATCTTTTCGACTAGTGACAGCAGCCACAATTGATCATAATTTTTCTAGGATTTGTTCAGTTTTCATTTTATTATTATTTTACTGTTTGAATTTTAATTAAAATGTTTTTATTTTTATATAGTTACTCTCGGGTTTCTTAGAATTGTTATTTACCAATCTAGTTTTCTTCACAACATTCAGATCATGTTTTGCTATATGTTTAATCCATTCTCGGTTGTAGTATAAAGCATTTGCAAAGCTTTAATAATCAATGTCGATCATGATATTCTGATTCATTATTGTCGATCTAATATGTTGGGATTAATCTGGGTATTGATTTACAATATTCAATTGGTGAAACAATATTGGTTTGATCAGAGAATGCAATTGCAAACCGAGACCACTGGGATTCTGCTTTTGTGTTAAAACCTTCTCCAGCCTCTGTTTAATTTGCAGTTACTGCCTTTACTGATTTTCATATATTCCCTTTTTACTAGTTTTAATTTTCTGCATTTTCTAATCTTCTTGGTTTCGATATTATTTGCTGGGCTTTTCCTTATTCGGTGCTTGATTATAATTAGATTTTGACTTCCATGTTTACTACATTTATTTATGTTTCCTGCATATAGTTCGTTTACTGCATTCTATTTCATCTTCATTGTAGTTTGTTATTTGCTGGATTAGGAAATGATTGTGGTTGATTGTCCGGTATAAAGATTAAAGAAGCAATTCATATGAGAATAGTTAAAGTCATGGCAGCAAGATAACGTCACATTTCCTCTCTGTTTAGCTCTGTTTACATTCCATGTTGCTGTTCATTTTAGTTGTCTTTTATTAAGTGTTAATCTAGTTGTTTTCTGCTGTTAAGTTGCAGTAGATTGAGGTTTAGTGAGCTGGTAGGGTGGAATGGCTGCCGTGGTGTTTATATGTTACGATAACTACCTACTTGCTGGGCACGAGGAGGCTAAGGATGATGCTGGAATCGGGTGTTGAGCTTGCTTGTACTGGTGCAAGGGTGCAGAACCATTAGCTGTTGTTGTGTCGTTTGTACGTGGTGCGAGTAGCAAAAGATGGCTAAGCAGATTTATGCATTATGAATCTGTATGAACACGTACTGCTCTGTTGGGACCTGCAGAGGAAATACAGAGAATGATAGCTGAGGCATCCGGGGCTTAACAGGTTCCAGGAGCAGCTACAGCAGGGTAGAACAACATCGGTGGTAGACGCATATCAGCCTGGGGCAGGAGGACAGACATTACCTGGCCAGAACCGAGATTGCAGAACACCTGCAGCACCTGGAGACAGCATCTCGAGAGCATGCTTGGAACCGAAAATTGAAGAAGATAAATGAATAGTACCAGACAATCGGGACCACTTGGATTTGCAAATGCCTACGGCCATGTTTGGCAAATGTTTTTTGTAGTGGTTTAATTCATTTTACATTCATTATTAGATAGATTAATTTCAGGTTTATTAGTTAACTTAGTTAGTTGATTTTTCAATTGCATGATAGTTATATTTTCGTTGTTTCATCAGTTTAACTTAAATTTAGTTAAATCAGTAATTAATTTTTATTCTAGTATTAGGGTTGTGCTTAAAATTAATTTAGATAAACTCATTTTATGCATTTTAAGTTTTAGTGAAAATTCCAAAAATGTGTTTCATGCATTGGTTAGATTTTAGTGTTAAGTTAGTATTTAGATATATTTAGGAGTAATTTTAGATTCATTAGTTTAGACATTTAGATTTATGATTATTTTTCTTAATTTTCTAGGATTTTATTTTATTAGATCTTAGGTTAGTTTAAATTGCAATTTTTATTAATTTGCATGCACATTTCATTTTAAGTTTGTTGAAATTTTAGTTTAATTAATTTTCCTTTATTTTTATATTCGCATTTTAATTGGGTTAATTCATTTTAACTGTTTTAATTTTTTTTTGTAGGTTCTTGCTTTTTATTGTTTGGAGCTTTGTAAGTAATTTTAGCTCGGTTTTATTTTCTTTATTTTATAGTTGTTATTATTTTCAGTACTTTAATTTTAGCCATGTAGACCACCGATAATCTAAGTTTCATAATTTGTTAGAATATACTTAGAGTTAGATTAATCGGTATTTAATTAGGCTAGTCAACTTCTCTGTGGGACGATAACTCCGGACTCAAATCCTATTATTACCTGTACGACCCGTGAACTTACGGTAATACCCTTTTGGGCGTGTCAAATGCATGTAATTAAACTAATAAAAATTGCAAATTAAACTAACCTAAAATCTAATAAACATAAAAAACAAATTTAAAAAAATGCATGAAAAACATTTAATCTAGATTAATTCTAAATGCCACTTATAAAACACTAAACTAAAATAAAATTCTAAAACATGCAAAACAATAAAGCTAACCTACCATTACTTAATTAAATTACCTAAATAACAACTAACAAGTATTAATCAATTTAATTCATAAAAGTAAAAACATGAAATAACACATTATTTGGCCAAACATGGCCTTAACCAAATTTGGAAACCAAAAGTGTCCCGATATTGCACTGTTCACTGCCTTCTCCATTCTGCTTTTGATTCTGACTATACACTACAACTACTGCTAGGTGCTCCAGGCTACTCTCGATAATCTGCTACAATGGTGCTGCTCCAAGCATTCTTGGTTTGCTCTGTCTTGCACTGCTGCTCCACGTCCTCGGCTCTCGGTCTAGACACGCACTGCTCTCGGTCCAGCAATTGCTGTTGATTAAGCTCCCAGCTGTTGATTTGCCTGCATACTGTAGTAGGTCATCAGAAGTTCATCCTCATTCAGCAATCTAACATCGGTAATTTGCCACAATTCCTGCCAGCAACCTGTTTCGCGACATTTTGTTTCTGTCCTGGACCCTTATCTCATGCACTGGACTGTCACCACTGCTCCAACAACTGGTACTGAAGGCATGTTCAGCTTTTGCTCAGGTGCTGTTAAACCGAGAGCTTAAGCATGCAGCAGACGCAGCACACACAGCACCACCTCCTTGGAACCAAGAGCAACCAGCCTTGGCAACACCACGACAAGCCAGCACCCCGAGTCAACCAAGAGACGCCCAGCAATGCCTAACTGCGGCTCTGTTCCTCCTACACCCTCCACAGCAGCTCAGTTACAGAAATGCTATCCTCCAGCCATGTTAATGACAAACAAAATAATGATGAACAGTTTTTGCCTTGCTTTCGAGATGCTAGCTACTGCCTCTCCAAATCTGCACCACAACCTTGAGCAATAATGAAAGAGTTAAATAGCTGAACAAGATGGCCACTGTCACCAGCTTCTCCTTCCTCTCTTTACTGTTCATCTGAACTCTAGAAAATTAAAGGAATAAAACTAACTAACTAAGCTACCCGTGTAAGACCCGAATTTAATTAAAATATGAAAAGTAAATATGAAGTAAAGGAGTATTTGTGAAGGGAAGTCAGGTTAAATTAATCTCGAATACGTGTAAGGGCAAAACGGTCAAAAGACTGAAGGCCGGTATAAATTCGAGAAGAAAAATTTAATTAAAAATAACGCATTGAGAAATCTTGGTCAATAAAGATGAAATAAATTTATTTTGGGGTAAATTGATCAAGATATTAATTTATTGGAATTAACAGGGATTAATTGGAATTTTTAGTTCGGAAAAATAATCTCGAAGATAACCGAAAAATATATCGAAAAGTCACCCGGGACAATATCCCTAAAATACGAGAAAATTATACCCGAAAAAGAGGTTAAAATTTAATAAATAAATTAAATAAAATTAAATTAATTAATTTGAAATAAAATAATAATTTTAAGGGATATTTGGGTATTTTTAAGGTATTTAAATGATTAAAATAATAAAAGATAAATAATAAAAATGATAAAAAAAAGGGAGAGAAACGGGTCGGGGAGAGAGAAACTGAGGCAGAGAAACGGGAAGGAAACGGAAGCAAGGCCGACCACCGTCCGACGGCCAACGGCTCGACCAAGGGCCGGAAAAGGAAGAGGGGATGCCGGTGACCTCCCTGGCACCGGCAGCACGGCCAACTGACGCCGGAGGAGGCCGAAATCGGGGAGAGAAGCCGCGGGGGAAAAACTTTCGATCGGCGGTGAACGGCGCTGATCTGGCCGACCCCGACCCCAGCCGAAGCTTCCCCAAGCGACGGTGAGCAGATTGGCGGTGGTGGCAGCCACCGAAACCGGCCGACGGCTCCGGAAACGGCGACAAATCAAAGTGGGTACCGACGGAGGAGGAGAACGGTCGGACCGACGACTTTTCGGCGGCCTTGGGCGAAGCCGAGCCCAGATCTGAGATGCGGACGACCCAGCGGAGCTGCTGGCGGTGGAAGTCAGCGGAGAACCGACCGGAAAGATGGTGAACCGACTGTGAACCGGCCAAACCGGGGTGAACCGGCGGTCTGAATCGGTCCGAACCGGACTGAGAGGAAAAAAAGGAGAAAAAAGGGAAAAAGAAAAAGAGGAAAAAAATTGGGGAAAATTTTTGTGGTGCAATCGAGCTTCGGGTAAGTCGATAAGCAGTCAAATTGACCCGATTAAAATTTGAAATATTTTATTTAATTAATTATCGACTGAAAGTTTACCCGAAAATGTAATTAATTGTGTAGCTCGACAATTGGCATCCAACGACAGCTCGAGACAGCCTCGATTTACGAACTAGCATGGAATCTCGGGTAAGTGACCTCTATTTACGACAATTACCTCGTTATGCGTGATATTGATTTAAATTCTGCATAAATTGAATTAAATTATGGAAATTTAGATAAATTGTCGTAAATAATCGATTTAGCTATTCGAGAATTAGAACGAGGCCCGATAAATTATTGGTGGGCCCAATGAGCCCAATAGGCCTCGATAAAGTGAAAATTAAATGGAAAACGGGCTTAAGGCCGATTAAGGCCCATTAAGGTGCAATCGGGCCCAATAGGGGTAAACGGGCCCAACGATTTAAATTAAGCCCAGAAAGTATTAAATACGATTAAATTGCATAATATCTGACCTGAGGAATATTAATACGCAGTTCCGGGCATTTGATTGGGAGCATAACGGACTGCGCAACGAGATAACATTGGAAAAGAAAAGGTCAAACTCTACGGAAAAATAAGGTAAGGGAATTCTACGGACTGCTAGAGGTAAACTCTACGAAATTTTAAATTCATATGCAGTCTTTAAAATTTATCTGAAGGGTCTAGAGGTCGAATAATAATTTTAGTGCCCCGAATGGGCAAATTACTAAAATACCCTTGTTAAGGGTAAAATAAAAAAATTTAGGAAAAATTGGGAGGAGTAAGGACAAGAGGCTCCTGCTCGTTCTGGAGGTATTTCAACACATGCATGAGTAGGCTGGCTCACTTTTAAAGAAAAATGCATAGCATTGCATATCTTAAACGATGTGATTTCTGTGAAAACTATTTTGAGATAACTGAGCCGCCTACGTGTTTTATTTACATGTGACGTGCTAGAGCTCAGCTCGCACGATGTTTGATTTGTGTGATGCATGCATTAGTGCTGGAGCGAGAGCTCGCACTAGAGTTTTACATGCATAGGTGCTGGAGTCCAACTCGCACCAGATTTGTATACATATATATATGATTTTCGTGACAGGGTGCTAGAGTCTAACTCGCACCATATTTTTATGTGATTTTTGAGGCAGGGTGTTGGAGCTTCGCTCGCACCAGCTTCTCATATGGTTTGCATACAGAGTGCTAGAGCTTAGCTCGCACTAGTTTTATTTGATTTACTGACAGTGTTAGAGCACCGCTCGCACTACTTTTCAGAGATCATACGATAAGCCGTGCTTGGAGCATCGGGTAGACTGTGTGTCACCGATTAAATAGGCTCGCACGTGCATTTTGAGACATGGCAATGAGTATTGAGAAACAAAACCTCTCTGTGGGAAGCATGCCATTGGGCTGGAGTACCTAGAGTGATATGGGTCCATGGAGTACGATGTACCGTGCAAGTAGCATGGAGTACGATGTACCGTGGGGTATCTTCGGATACGGTATCTTTGTGATACGGGGTATCTTTGTGATACGGTATCTTTGTGATACGGGGTATCTTCGGATACGGCATCTTCGGATGCGTGAGATCGGATAAGACTGACGGGTTGGATTGACCCACCTCCCGGGCGGTTCCCGATCAGGGTGAGACCTCGCACACTGGGATCCGTGAAGCTAGAGGGACTCACGAGGACACATTGGCCAGTCCTGGTTATTGCCGTTATACAATATTGCCTCGTCTCGCATGTTGACGATTTCGATGATTTAAACTGGGATTTAAATTAAATATGCATGATGGTTATATTCCATGCTTTTAAAACCCATATGTGATGTTAACGATTTTCATGATTTTGAGTGAGTCAGGATCACCCGAAGGAGGGGTCGAGTCCTGACTTTACTATGAAATTTTAAACGAGAAAGATATGATTTTGAATATACTTGCATGTTGGATTTTCCGTGCAATGTGTTTTACATAACATCATAATTCATAGCATCTATTTTAAAATGTGTGGAGAAAGGGTGGTTTATGCATGGCACCACGTTCATGTAGGTAGTCTGGTTACCTACTTGTTCGTAGGATTGCCTTACTGAGCTTGATGTGCTCACCCCTTTCATTTTCTCCCACAGATAATCTCCAGTTGAAGTTGAGGCGACTCAGTACTGTATTCCGGATATCCGCTGCTACCCATCGACATAAGGTATATATACACTTGTACATATTGTATCTACATAAGCATAACACAGTAACATGTTTGTAAGTAACTTTAGGGGATGTATAAATAATGTAAACAATTATAAATGACTGGAGAAGAAATAAGTTAGATGGTAATGGTATGGTGGGACTGGCATTGACGCACAGCCCAATTATTAGTGGAGTGTGGTCACGATTCGAGGACAGGTAAGAACTTAAGTAAATAATAAAATGCGAAAAATTAACTCTGATTTTTGGGTAGTTTGGGTCGTGACATATAAAGGTGGTATCAGAGCGCAATTGGTTTGAAGTGTGTCAGTGTCAGTAATTAGGAATTACATCCCCGTGTTACTATGCTTAGTTAGATACAATAGTGTATATCGAGATGGGCTTGACTAAGAAATGGTTGAGAATGCAGGAATGCTTAATATGAGTCGCGTTAGATGAGATAGTGCACGAGGCAGAGGTCATAGAGGTAGACCTGAGTCTGCTAAGTCGTGCTGAGTTGACCTATGAGAATCAGAATGAAATTGGAATAGAGGCGAATGTTGAGAATGCCTCATAGAATCCGACAGAGAGATCGGACAGTATTGAGAGACGCTTCGCGAGATTGGAGCGGAGTGTGGAGATTATTTTAAGGAGCTAATTGCTCAGATTATGTATGGGATCAGAGGGCGCAGCGGAGCATTGGTGGAAACCCGCTCGACCCATCTTAAGAGTTGAGATGATAAATATCTTGGATATATTTCGGTGACAGGATATCCCGGACATGATTTAAAGGAAATTTTAAGGAAAAATTTCTTACACTGCCCAGGAATACTAAATTGATTATGAGTATGAAACTCAGTTATATTCTTGGCAGATATTACCTCGACACTATGAACAAGTGACAGTCGAGATGTCTAAAAGTTTATGAAATGACTCAACTTTTCAATTAGAGTCTGATTGGCCCGCGAGATATTACCTATACCGAGGCAGTGCGCAGATTTACAGTTTGATAAATAAAAACATGAATTGCACGCCTCTGAGATTGGGAAAGGTAGTGAGGGCTGAAATAGAGACATAAAAGAGAATCGAGAAATGATAAAGATGTTGAAATGGGAAAATGGTAATTGGTAAAAGATTTAATTTGACGAGTCATGGAGTAAGATAATTGGTAAGGCCCTAGTGCATTCAATTTTGACACTCTTGAGGGGCATTGTGATTGGAGGACCCCGACCTGCTACGAAGCAGTGTAAGCACTGTAAGCAGTGTAAAATGTGTGGTGGATACCACGGAAAGAGGGTCTATATCACTGTATTGATGGAAAATGGCCGTTAAATGTGGTATGACGGACCATTGATTTTGATTGCACAGAATTGGGCGAAATCATCCCACAGAAAAGTAAAGAGACAGAGAAAAACTTCATTGGTATAGCTGCAACGAAAAGGGAGACCATAGCGGAAAAGAAAAAGAAGAAAGTAGGCTGTTGGACGAAGGCGAGAGGATGTTTTGGACCAGGACACTATTGATGTTTCATGGATGTGGTGTAAGATACCACACTTGTTATGAATAATGAAATACATATGTTCATTAATCCTGGTGCCACACATTTATTCATACCGCCTTCATTCGCATATAAGTGAGTAAAAGGCATGAATGCCTACATCATTGGGCACAATACTGATAAATGAGTACCCCATTAGAGGAGGATTAATTAACGGAATATGGATATAGAGATTTTAAGTTGAAAACAAGGGTGAAAACATCACTAAAACGTATACTGTAAGTGTTGACAGGTGATAAAAAGGGATGCAACAGTTGAAATTAAAGGAGTAAAGGATTGTACTCACGAAATGAAAAATGACAAGAGTTTCGTTATAATTGACATACGAAGGAGATAATCTTTAAGATAAGATAGATTATGAATACAAGATGTATGGGAGTGAGAGATATATGCTAGGTAAGGAATACCCTAATATATGAAGTCATTAGGATTAGAGCAATTAGTAGCGAATATAAATTGTGACCACAGAGACTGAGATATAACGTAGTTGTGGTTAAGTCTGAAGGCTAATAAAGGTATTTCAAAATACCTCCCCGCCTGAAGACTTGACAGCGTCTAAAAGTATATATGTATAACCTATAACGTGAAATCGAGCGTCGTAATAGATAACTTTAGCATTAGGATACCTTTACTAAGACGATAAGAATATTTAAATTCGACAAATCATAAAGACTAACATAGTAAATTTAATAAGAGCCGTTAAGATAAGAAAAGGAAATGGCGCAGGTTAGTACTTGAAAACGTAAGCGATTTTGAAGGATCTTATACGCTTATGTGTAAATAAGTCAAGGATTAGATCGAGTTGTAATCATCATTATCGATGATATATTGGGTGTAGTTAAAGTTTAGGGCGATTTATAAGCAACAATTGGGAAATTGCTTTTGCAGATGGTTGCTGCGAGTTCTAAAAAGATATACCTTGTTGACACGTTTAACTAAGAAACGTGGTCTTGGAATGAGATGATAACTAAGACGATAGATGTGATATGGATTTCGGTGTAGTGAAGTATGAACTGACCACCGTGATTAATTTCACCATACCCAACAGCTCAAGAGGTTCTCAGTAAGTATGGATACCTCAAAATTATAATAGAGCTGTGTATTGATGTATAATGGGAAGATAGTCAATTTTGGAGTCAGACAACTCCTTGATCATGAAATAAACTATCTGATCCATGATTTAAAGTTGACAACAGTAATTGTACCGAGGATATGGTACTATTAGGTACACGATGAGAAATTATGGATATGCACTGATCATAAAGCCCGAGTATCTGTTTTCACAGAAAGGGGCGAATATGAGAATACATAGTGGGTTAGAGCTTCTGAGAGGTTTTGATTTGTGAAAATTGTACCACCCAGGAAAGGCTAATGTGATGACTGATGTCTTGAGTAGAAAGAGCCTCGGGATGGTATTACATATGATGGTCAGGGAGCGTGAGCTGCTAGAGCAGTTGTGGACCTCAGTATTGATGTGATCCCTTCTGATGATGACAGTGATTGTGTGACAGCTAGCCTGATGATTAGAACCGGATGAGAGTGCCCGGATTTGCCAGGCTTAGCATGATGATCGACAGGATGTCGATAGTTTGGGTCTGATTCAGAAGGGTACAGTGACAGAGTTCACAGAGTATGTTAATGATTTACAGAGAGGTTCAGAGACAGTATAAGTGCTCCCCAGGACCATAGTTGATGAGATAGTAATGTTGTCAGAAGCTCACTCTTCGGGATATACGGTGCATACAGAAAGTAAAGAATATATTAAAATCTCGAAAAGGGTATTGGTGGTCAGATATGAAAAGAGACATGGTAGAGATTGTGAAGAAGTGCCTAGTATGTCAACAGAATAAGGTAGAGTATTAAAAGTCTGCAGAGTTATTGCAGCACCTACCTATATTGACACGGCACGAAAAAACGAGAGCAAGTCTCCATGAATGTCGTGATGGGTTATAGAGGACCCGGATAAATCAGGAGACTATTTGCATGATAGTCGATAGAGTGACTAAGTCCACCCACCTTCTGGTTATGAACTCCCTAAATACTCAAAGTGTGTATGAGGATTCAGGTATAAGGAAGATTGTGGAACATTATGTAGCGTTCCAGTGAGCATGGTATCATATAGGGATTCCCGCTTCACTTTCTACTTCAGGGAATATTTTTAGGAAGCTATGGGAACCCGACTGAGTATTAAGCACAGCTTTCCATCCTCAGACAGATGGTCAGTCAGAGAGGACTGTACAAGTTCTGGAGGATCTGATGAAAGCGTGTGCCATTGATTTTATAAGCTCCTGGAATGATCAGTTGATTTCTAATTGAAGTTGCCAATAACGACAGTTGGCAGTTGAGTATCGGGATAACAAGATATGAGTGTATGGCTGTAGGGGTTGTTCCCCAAATTGGATAAGAAAAAGTGGGTGACAGGTAGAATCATTTACGACTTTGGATAATAAGTCTCTGAGGATGTTTAGTTAAGGATGAGAGATTAAGAACACCTCAGAGCAGATAGATAAGTATTGGAATTTACCCTTGGTGAATTAGTATGATTGAAATATTTCTTGTCCTAAGAGAATAAGGACATAGCGAACTTTTGGAAGAAAGTAAATTGAATTGTGCTGGATGGAATATTTTGAGAGATTAGACAAGTGGGAGATAAGACCTGTAGGTTAGTGTTATCACCTGAATTAGCAGGCACCCACAATGTGTCCCATCTTTTGATGTTTCGAAAATACTATCCGGATCCAGCATAGGTGATTGAATATGAATTCCAAAAGTTCAGTTTTATGCAAATATAAGTATATTGAAGAAGTTGATTCGGGCATTAAACAAGAAAGAGATAGTATTGAGGTTTAAGACGATCTCCCTAATTAAAGTCCTTTGGTAGTAATACACTCCGGAGAAGATCACATAAGAATTAAAGGAGTATGATACGATCGACGCACCCGGAGTTGTATATGGACTCATATGATTTGGTTCTAATTTGGAGGACCAAATTCCTTAAGTGGGGGAGAGTTGTAAGACCCGAATTTAATTAAAATATGAAAAGTAAATATGAAGTAAAGGAGTATTTGTGAAGGGAAGTCAGGTTAAATTAATCCCGAATACGTGTAAGGGTAAAATGGTCAAAAGACTGAAGGCCGGTATAAATTCGAGAAGAAAAATTTAATTAAAAATAACGCATTGAGAAATCTTGGTCAATAAAGATGAAATAAATTTATTTTGGGGTAAATTGATCAAGATATTAATTTATTGGAATTAACAGGGATTAATTGGAATTTTTAGTTCGGAAAAATAATCTCGAAGATAACCGAAAAATATATCGAAAAGTCACCCGAGACAATATCCCGAAAATACGGGAAAATTATACCCGAAAAAGAGGTTAAAATTTAATAAATAAATTAAATAAAATTAAATTAATTAATTTGAAATAAAATAATAATTTTAAGGGATATTTGGGTATTTTTAAGGTATTTAAATGATTAAAATAATAAAAGATAAATAATAAAAATGATAAAAAAAAGGGAGAGAAACGGGTCGGGGAGAGAGAAACTGAGGCAGAGAAACGGGAAGGAAACGGAAGCAAGGCCGACCACCGTCTGGCGGCTAACGGCTCGACCAAGGGCCGAAAAAGGAAGAGGGGATGCCGGTGACCTCCCTGGCACCGGCAGCACGGCCAACCGACGCCGGAGGAGGCCGAAATCGGGGAGAGAAGCCGCGGGGGAAAAAGTTTCGATCGGCGGCGAACGGCGCTGATCTGGCCGACCCCGACCCCAGCCAAAGCTTCCCCAAGCGACGGTGAGCAGATTGGCGGCGGTGGCAGCCACCGAAACCGGCGGACGGCGCCGAAAACGGCGAAAAAGCAAAGTGGGTACCGACGGAGGAGGAGAACGGTCAGATCGGCGACTTTCGGCGGCCTTGGGCGAAGCCGAGCCCAGATCTGAGATGCGGACGACCCAGCGGAGCTGCTGGCGGTGGAAGCCGGCGGAGAACCGGCCGGAAAGATGGTGAACCGATGGTGAACCGGCCAAACCGGGGTGAACCGGCGGTCTGAACCGGTCCGAACCGGACTGAACCGGTTCAGCCAAAAAGAGAGGAAAAAAGGAGAAAAAAGGGAAAAAGAAAAAGAGGAAAAAAATTGGGGAAAATTTCTGTGGTGCAATCGAGCTTCGGGTAAGTCGATAAGCGGTCAAATTGACCCGATTAAAATTTGAAATATTTTATTTAATTAATTATCGACTGAAAGTTTACCCGAAAATGTAATTAATTGTGTAGCTCGACAATTGGCATCCAACGACAGCTCGAGACAGCCTCGATTTACGAACTAGCATGGAATCTCGGGTAAGTGACCTTTATTTACGACAATTACCTCGTTATGCGTGATATTGATTTAAATTCCGCATAAATTGAATTATATTATGGAAATTTAGATAAATTGTCGTAAATAATCGATTTAGCTATTCGAGAATTAGAACGAGGCCCGATAAATTATTGGTGGGCCCAATGAGCCCAATAGGCCTCGATAAAGTGAAAATTAAATGGAAAACGGGCTTAAGGCCGATTAAGGCCCATTAAGGTGCAATCGGGCCCAATAGGGGTAAACGGGCCCAACGATTTAAATTAAGCCCAGAAAGTATTAAATACGATTAAATTGCATAATATCTGACCTGAGGAATATTAATACGCAGTTCCGGGCATTTGATTGGGAGCATAACGGACTGTGCAACGAGATAACATTGGAAAAGAAAAGGTCAGACTCTACGGAAAAATAAGGTAAGGGAATTCTACGGACTGCTAGAGGTAAACTCTACGAAATTTTAAATTCATATGCAGTCTTTAAAATTTATCTGAAGGGTCTAGAGGTCGAATAATAATTTTAGTGCCCCGAATGGGCAAATTACTAAAATACCCTTGTTAAGGGTAAAATCAAAAAATTTAGGAAAAATTGGGAGGAGTAAGGACAAGAGGTTCCTGCTCGTTCTGGAGGTATTTCAACACATGCATGAGTAGGCTGGCTCACTTTTAAAGAAAAATGCATAGCATTGCATATCTTAAACGATGTGATTTCTGTGAAAACTATTTTGAGATAACTGAGCCGCCTACGTGTTTTATTTACATGTGACGTGCTAGAGCTCAGCTCGCACGATGTTTGATTTGTGTGATGCATGCATTAGTGCTGGAGCGAGAGCTCGCACTAGAGTTTTACATGCATAGGTGCTGGAGTCCAACTCGCACCAGATTTGTATACATATATATATGATTTTCGTGACAGGGTGCTAGAGTCTAACTCGCACCATATTTTTATGTGATTTTTGAGACAGGGTGTTGGAGCTTCGCTCGCACCAGCTTCTCATATGGTTTGCATACAGAGTGCTAGAGCTTAGCTCGCACTAGTTTTATTTGATTTACTGACAGTGTTAGAGCACCGCTCGTACTACTTTTCAGAGATCATACGATAAGCCGTGCTTGGAGCATCGGGTAGACTGTGTGTCACCGATTAAATAGGCTCGCACGTGCGTTTTGAGACATGGCAATGAGTATTGAGAAACAAAACCTCTCTGTGGGAAGCATGCCATTGGGCTGGAGTACCTAGAGTGATATGGGTCCATGGAGTACGATGTACCGTGCAAGTAGCATGGAGTACGATGTACCGTGGGGTATCTTCAGATACGGTATCTTTGTGATACGGGGTATCTTTGTGATACGGTATCTTTGTGATACGGGGTATCTTCGGATACGGCATCTTCGGATGCGTGAGATCGGATAAGACTGACGGGTTGGATTGACCCACCTCTCGGGCGGTTCCCGATCAGAGTGAGACCTCGTACACTGGGATCCGTGAAGCTAGAGGGACTCACGAGGACACATTGGCCAGTCCTGGTTATTGCCGTTATACAATATTGCCTCGTCTCGCATGTTGACGATTTCGATGATTTAAACTGGGATTTAAATTAAATATGCATGATGGTTATATTCCATGCTTTTAAAACCCATATGTGATGTTAACGATTTTCATGATTTTGAGTGAGTCAGGATCACCCGAAGGAGGGGTCGAGTCCTGACTTTACTGTGAAATTTTAAACGAGAAAGATATGATTTTGAATATACTTGCATGTTGGATTTTCCGTGCAATGTGTTTTACATAACAACATAATTCATAGCATCTATTTTAAAATGTGTGGAGAAAGGGTGGTTTATGCATGGCACCACGTTCATGTAGGTAGTATGGTTACCTACTTGTTCGTAGGATTGCCTTACTGAGCTTGATGTGCTCACCCCTTTCATTTTCTCCCACAGATAATCTCCAGTTGAAGTTGAGGCGACTCAGTACTGCATTCCGGATATCCGCTGCTACCCATCGACATAAGGTATATATACACTTGTACATATTGTATCTACATAAGCATAACACAGTAACATGTTTGTAAGTAACTTTAGGGGATGTATAAATAATGTAAACAATTATAAATGACTGGAGAAGAAATAAGTTAGATGGTAATGGTATGGTGGGACTGGCATTGACGCACAGCCCAATTATTAGTGGAGTGTGGTCACGATTCGAGGACAGGTAAGAACTTAAGTAAATAATAAAATGCGAAAAATTAACTCTGATTTTTGGTTAGTTTGGGTCGTGACAACCCGAGACTAGGAAAAAAATAGATTTTCTTTCAAATAAAAACATAAGCAATTTAAGAAGCAAACCGAGAAGAAGGATGAGCAATTGAGGCTGCAAATAACACATGAAAAGCTATTCATAAAAGATCACAATTGAAGATGAACATGAACAGTAAAATAGAAATTGGTTTCGAGAAAAGCTCTAAACATAAACACTAAAACTAAGCTAACTAAGCTACTCTAACTCTACTTCTTCACTAACACTACTCCTAACTTACACTACTCCTACTTACATCTACTTCTACTCCTAAAAATACATATTGTTTCAATTGCCATCCTTTCCTATTTATACACACAATAGGGGTACAATTGCAATTTTTCCTTCCTAGATGAGTTGGCATTTTTTTGGCCACTTGTCTTCACACCATTGGCTCCTTGAAACGATATTTCCATGTCATCGGTCTTCTTGTCCAATTGGATGTGCTAGGTGGCATGGCTCGTGTTGTCCGCGTGGCTCAATCTCGATTTTAGCCCAATTCCGATCCATTTTCTATCGAAATATTCAAAATTCATCCTGATTTAATTTATCTGCAAACATGAGAATTTTAATTAAATAAAGGGGATAATTAACAAAATAAATTGGGGATTTAAATAATTAATTAGGAAATTAAGCACAAATAATTCTAAAAATATAGAATTATCACACCCCCAAACTTGAGCTTTTGCTTGTCTTCAAGCAAAACAAAATGATTATAGGAATGATAAGTACAAAACACAATAATTTCTCCAATATTATCCTCAAATAAAAAGTACAGACTATGAAATCAAAGACTCACAATTACAAGTCCAGCACTTAGAATTATTCAATCATAAGTCCTAACCTAAATTGGACTCCTCGCGAATGTGTGAAAAATGTCTAAGTCACTTCTCAGTACATTATCCGGATCTGATTATGCAACACAGTGAATGCAAATTCAATGACATGTGATCATTCCCATAAGTTTGCTTTTCACTTCTCTCTCCACTAATGTAGTCACACTTAATCAAAGATCAATAGGACTTCATTAAGCTTGTAATGTAAGGCTGGGGTTAGGGTATGATAAAGTCGATTTAGGTTTAATTACCCCTTAACATGCATTACTTCTAGGATCGTAATGTAAGAGCTCAAATCATTTCCCCCAAACTTATTTATTTCACTAAACTTTTTATTCTAGTTTTGTATTTTCTTCTTTCTTCTTTTCTTTTTCTTTTTCTTTCTTTTTCATCAATATATATATATATATATTTATACATACTCTTCCACTATCACTTAATACCCGTATAGCTCATAATATATCCCAATGACTTTTCATGCTTTTGGGGTAAGGGATAGGAACAAAGTATTTAAGCTAAGGAAAATTTTGTTGAAAAATTTACAGAGAAAAGCTTATTTGGCCCAGATGGGTGACTACGGGTAGCATATGTACAAGGAAGGCTAGAAAGGCTCAAACGATCCAAAGATGACCTAAATCATTTTCCTAATTAAGTGTGATCTAATATTTCACCTCGAGATTAGATTAAGCAAATTCTAGAATATGATGCACAAAATCAACTGAACAAATGCAATCCTATGTCCACATAAGCTTTCTCTAAATAAATATACTGATTCATGACGTGACATGTGCATAAGATGAGGAAATCACAATCAGAATCAAGACAAATTCGAGAATTCAACTTCATGCTTTTCCTATAATCATGCTTCTCAGTTAATCAAAGTCAGACTAAATCATAGGGTCATATCATCGGAATATGGGAAAACTACATGCTAAGCACCAAATCATCCCAAAATCAAACAATTTAAGCTCATATTTTGGAAAAAAATTTGAAATTTTTTTCAATTTTGCCCAAATTTTTAAAAAATGCTCAAGTGATATCCTGTAAGACCTGATATTTTCGAGTGCATTTAAAAATGTAAAAAAGGATTTAAATGGTATTCCCGAATACGTGCAAGGGTAAAACGATCAAAAGATTGAAATTCGATATTAATCGGGACAAGAAAATTTAATTAAAAATAGGGGAATGAGAAATCTTGATCAATAACGAAGAAATAATTAAACTTCGGGTTAAATTGATCAAGATATGAATTTATTGGAATAAACCGAAATTTTCGTATCGGAAAAATAATCCCAAAAATAATCGAAAAATATATCGGAAAGGTAAAATCGGACTGATAAATTCATTTATAGATTAAATAAATTAAATAAATTAAATAATAATTTTTGAAGATATTTTGGCAATTTTAATATATTTTAAATGAATAAAATAATAATAAAAATAAAATAATAAAACAATTGAAAAAAAAAGGAAAGGAAACAGAATTGAAAACGCGAAACAGAGGAAAACGAAGAGGAAAAACGCGAAGGAAGGCCCGAGGAAGAGAAATTCGCCGGACGGCCACCACCGGCGACCCCAAGGCCAGGCACGCGACCGGAAAATGAAGCCCGGCACCGTGCGACCTCCCTGCCACCGGGACGCGCCCCACCGGCGTGGAAAAATGCCAAAAATGGGGAGGAGAAGCCGCGGGAGAGAACCTCGATTCGCCTGCGATGGCTGCGATTTGACCCCAGCCGAGGCCCGATTTAGGGAGCCCAAGTAATGGCGCACCGAACGGCGGTGGAATCGCGTCGGGAATCGGCCAGACGGCGTCGGCACGACCAAATGTTGCCTGAACCGATCGAATCGGACTGAACCGGCCGAACCAAACCAGACCGAACCGGTGGTCCGAATCGGGTTGAACCGAACCGGACCGGTTCAGCTAAAAAGAGAGGGAAAAAAGGAAGAAAAAGGGAAAAAGAAAAAGAGAAAAAATTGGAAAAATTCCTGTGATGCAATCGAGCTTCGGGTAAGTCGGTAAGCCGTCGAATTGACCGATTTAAATTTTAAAATATTTAATTTGATTAATTCTGACTGAAAATTTACCCGAAAAATTATATTAAATTATGTTGCTCGACAATTGGCATCCAACGAGAGCTTGAGACAGCTTCGATTTGTGTACTATCATGGAATAACGGGTAAGTGACCCTTATTTACGATAATTTACATCGTTATGCGTGATTGATATTTATCGCATAAATTACGGATTTAATTTCCGCATAAATGAATTAAATTCTGAAAAATTGGATAAATTGTCATAAATATTAAATTGAGATATTCGAAAATTTAGAACGAGGCTAAATAAATACTGCTGGGCCCAATGAGCCCAATAGGCCTCGATAAAGTGTAGTAAACGGGCTTAAGGCCGATTAAGGCCCATTATGGTACAATCGGGCCCAATATGGGTAAACGAGCCCAATGATTTAAATTAAGCCCAGAAAATAAGAAATACAATTAAATTGTATTGTAATTAACCTGATGAATGTGTATCCGCAGTTCTGGAGATTTGATTGGGAGCAAATCGGACTGCGTGACGAGACATCGGTGTAAAGGTCAGACTGTACAGATAAATGAGGTAAGGGAATTGTGTGAGTAGCTAGAGGTAGCTACGCATATTTTAATAGATTTTATATACACTAATTATGTATGTATACGCGATTATTGTATAATGATCCTAAAAGTGGTTTAAATGAATTTTAAGGATCGAAATAGGTGAAATGTCTATTTTACCCCTATTGAGGGAAGTTCACCTAAGGATGGTGAAAGCATGACATGCATGAAATGCATGATTTAAGGAATTTTCTGAATTAAAGAATTTTATTTGTTTTAATCAGAATAAATCGATAGATTGGCCAGTAATTGTATGAATTTCACATGATAACACTATGTAAGTGTTGTTTATATTTAAATGGAATTTCTTTGGAAAATGGGCCAACTATCAAGTTTATATGGAAACAGATAGTGCTGACATATAGTTCGCACTATATCTACGCTTGTGAATGTGCATAAATGTGCTTGAGCGGTTGCTCGCACCGACTTGTGTGACATCATATGCATGAAATGTACTAGAGCATGGTGCTCGCACTGATTTTTATTATTGTGAAATGAGAGCTGCTGGAGCTTAGCTCGCACTCCGTTTTGACATGTTTTGACATGTTTTGACATGTTTTGACTGGTTTTGACTTGATATGAATAAAATGGTGCTAGAGCAATTGCTCGCACTAGTTTTAATGATTTGACATGCATGAAAGATGCTGGAGCTTAGCTCGCATCCTGTTTTGATTTAATTATGCATGAAGCCGTGCTGGAGTGTAACTCGCACGAGATTTGATATAATTATGCATAAAGCCGTGCTGGAGTATAACTCGCACGAGATTTGATTTACTTAAGCATTCATTTGTGTTGGAGCGTTGCTCGCACAAAGTTTTACATGGTTTTCATAATTCATTTGAATATCGTACTGGAGTTTTTCTCGTACGAGGTTTTCACTGAGTTTCTATACATATCCGTACTAGAGCATTGCTCGTACGTGGATTTTACTTGAATTTATAATCAGTTTAAGTCGTACTGGAGCGTTGCTCGTACGCAGATTTTACTGATTTTTATGAAACCGTGCTAGAGCTTCGCTCGTACGAGGTTTTCTGATATCATGAATATGCATGGAGCCGTGCTTGAGCTTCGCTCGCACAGGGATTCCGAGGCTCTTTCTGCTCAAAGCATCAGCCTTTCCTTGGGTGGTACAATTTTCCCAATCAAAATCTCTCAGAAGCTCTAACCCACTACGTATTCTCATGTACACCTCTTTCTGTGAAAACAGATACTCGGGCTTTATGATCAGTGCATATCCACAATTTCTCACCATATACATAATAGTACCATATCCTCGGTACAACTACTGTTACCAACTTTAAATCATGGGTCAGATAGTTTATTTCGTGATCAAGGAGTTGTCTGACTCCATACTTGACTATCTTCCCATTATACATCAATACACAGCTCCATCATAATTTCGAGGTATCTATACTCACTGGGAATCTCTTGAGCTGTTGGGTATAGTGAAATTAATCACGGTGGTCAGTTCATACTTTACTACACCGAAATTTATATCACATCCATCATCTTATTTATTATCTCATTCCATGACCACATTTTCATAATTAAACGTGTCAACAAAGGATATCCTTTTAGAACTCGCAGCAACCATCTGCAAAAGCAATTTCCCATTATTACTTATAAATCGCCCTAGACTTTAACTACACCTGGCATATCACCGATACTGCTGATTACAATTCCAATCCTTGACTTATTTACGCATAAGCGTATAAGATCCTTCTCAACCGCTTACGTTTTCAGGTACTAGCCTGCGTCATTTCCTTTTCTTATCTCAACGGTTCTTATTAAATTTTTACTATGATAATTTTTATGATTTGTCGAATTTTAATATTCTTATCATCTTAGTAAATGTATCCTAATGCTAAAGACATTTATTATGACGATCGACTTCTCGTTATAGGTTATATATATATATCTAGACGCTGTCAAGTCTTCAGGTGGGGAGGTATTTTAAAATACCTTTTTTAGCCCTCAGACTTAACCACAACTACTGGTTATGGTTATACCCATCTTTATCCTTGGTTATAATTTATATTCCTTACTAATTGCTTAATCCCAATTACTTCATATCGTAAGGATGTTCTTACCTAGCATACGCCTCTTACTCCAATACGTCTTGTATTTAGAATCTACCTTATCTTAAAGATTTTCTCCTTTGCGTATCAATTATAATAAAACTCTTGTCTTTATTCATTCTGTGAGTACAATCCCTTCCTCCTGTAAATTCAACTGTTGCACCCCTGTTTTTAACTTAAAGTCTCAATATCCCTATTCCGTTTATTAATCCTCCTCTATTGGGATACTCATTTATCTGTATTGCGCCCAATGATGTAGGCATTCATGCCTTTTACTCACTTATATGCGAATGAAGGCGGTATGAATAAATATGTGGCACCAGGATCAATAAACATGTGTACTTTATTATTCATAACAAGTGTGGTATCTCACACCACATCCATGAAACATCAATAGTGTCCTGGTCCAAGACATCCTCTCGCCTTCGTCCAACAACCTACTTTCCTTTTTCTTTTCGGCTAGGGCCTCTCTTTTCGTTGCGGCTATACCAACGAAGTTGTTCTGTCTCTTTACTTTTCTGTGGGACGATCTCGCTCAATTCTGTGCAATCAAATCAATGGTCCGTCTTATCACACTTAACGGCCATTTTCATCTATACCGTGTAGGTATAAACCTTCCTTCCGTGGTATCCACCACACATCTCACACTGCTTACAGTGCTCACACTGCTACACTGCTTCGTAGCAGGTCGGGGTCCGCCAATCACAATGCCCCTCAACAGTGCCAAAATTGGATGCACTAGGGCCTTACCAATTATCTCAGCCCATAACTCATCAAATCTAATCTTTAACCAATTTCCATTTTCCCATTTTGACATCTCTGTCATTTCTCGATTCTCTTTCTGTCTCTATTTCAGCCCTCATTACCTTTCCCAATCTCAGAGGCGTGCGATTCATATTCTTATTTACCCAACTGTAAATCTGCGCACTGCCTTGGTATAGGTAATATCTCACGGGCTAATTAGACTCTAATTGAAAATCTGAGCACTTCCATAAACTTTTAGACATCTCGACTGTCACTTGTTCATAGTGTCGAGGTAATATCTGCCCAGAATAAAATCGAGTCTCATACTCATAATTAAATCAAATCCTTTGGGTCAGAGTGAGGACTTTAATCTGAAATTTCCTTTAAATCATGTCCGGGATATCCTGTCACCGGAATATATCTAAGATGTTTCTCATCTCAACTCTTAAGATGGGTCGAGCGGATTTCCACCAATGCTCCGCTGCGCCCTCTGATCTCATACATAATCTGAGCAATTTGCTCCTCAAATTGATCTCCACACTCCGCTCCAATCTCGCGAAGCGTGTCTCAATACTGTCCGATCTCTCTGTCGGACTCTGTGAGGCATTCTCAACATTAGCCTCTATTTCAATCTCATACTGATTCTCATAGTCAAACTCAGCACGACTTAGCAGACTCAGGTCTACCTCTACGACCTCTGCCTCGTGCACTATCTCATCTAACGCGACTCATATTAGGCATTCCTGCATTCTCAACCATTTCTTAGTCAAGCCCATCTCGATATACACTATTGTATCTAACTAAGCACAGTAACACGGGGATGTAATTTCTTAATTACTGACACTGACACACATCAGACCAATTGTGCTCTGATACCACCTTTATATGTCACGACCCAAACTACCCAAAAATCAGAGTGAATTTTTCGCGGTTTATTTATTTCTTTACTTAAATTCTTACCTGTTCTCGAATCGTGACCAACACTCCACTAAAAATTGGGCTGTGCGTCAATGCCAGTCCCACCATTCAATTACCATCTAACTTATTTATTCTCCAGTCATTTATAATTGTTTATATTATTTATACATCCCCTAAAGTTACTTACAAACATGTTACTGTGCTATGCTTATGTAGATACAATATGTACAAGTGTATATATACCTTATGTCGATGGGTAGCAGCGGATATCCGGAATGCAGTACGGAGTCGTCGCGACTTCAACTGGAGATTATCTGTGGGAGAAAATGAAAGGGGTGAGCACATCAAGCTCAGTAAGGCAATCCTACTAACAAGTAGGTAACCATACTACCTACATGAACGTGGTGCCATGCATAAACCACCCTTTCTCCACACATTTTAAAACAAATGATATGCGTCATGATGTTATGTAAATCAAGTTGCACGAAAAATTCAACATGCAATTCATTTTAAATCATTTCTTTCCCATTTAAAATTTCACAATGAAGTCAGGACTCGACCCCTCCTTCGGGTGATCCTGACTCACACAAAACCATGGAAATTGAGTCTCTCAAAAGCATCGATATCGAAAACATACGTATATATATATACAAGATACGAGACTAGGCAATACTGTATATCGGTAATAACCAGGACTGGCCAATATGTCCTCGTGAGTCCCTCTAGCTTCACGGATCCCAGTGTGTGAGGTCTCACCCTGATCGGGAACTGCCCGGGAGGTGGGTCAATCCAACCCGTCAGTCTTATCCGATCTCATGCATCCGAAGATGCCGTATCCGAAGATACCCCGTATCACAAAGATACCGTATCACAAAGATACCCCGTATCACAAAGATACCGTATCCGAAGATACCCTGTATCACAAAGATACCGTATCCGAAGATACCCCACGGTACATCGTACTCCACGCTACTTGCACGGTACATCGTACTCCATGGACCCATATCACTCTAGGTACTCCAGCCCAAATGGCCTGCTTCCCACAGAGAGGCTTTGTTTCTCAATACTCATTGCCATGTCTCAAAACGCACTTGCGAGCCTATTTAATCGGTGACACACAATCTACCCGATGCTCCAAGCACGGCTTATCGTATGATCTCTGAAAAGTAGTGCGAGCGGTGCTCTAACACTGTCAGTAAATCAAATAAAACTAGTGCGAGCTAAGCTCTAGCACTCTGTATGCAAACCATATGAGAAGCTGGTGCGAGCGAAGCTCCAACACCCTGTCTCAAAAATCACATAAAAATATGGTGCGAGTTAGACTCTAGCACCCTGTCACGAAAATCATATATATATGTATACAAATCTGGTGCGAGTTGGACTCCAGCACCTATGCATGTAAAACTCTAGTGCGAGCTCTCGCTCCAGCACTAATGCATGCATCACACAAATCAAACATCGTGCGAGCTGAGCTCTAGCACGTCACATGTAAATAAAAACATGTAGGCGGCTCGGTTATTTCCAAATAGTTTTCACAGAAATCACAACAATTAAGATATGCAATGTTATGCATTTTTCTTTAAAAGTGAGCCAGCCTACTCATGCATGCGTTGAAATACCTCCAGAACGAGCAGGAACCTCTTGTCCTTGCTCCTCCCAATTTTTCCTAAATTTTTAGATTCTACCCTTAACAAGGGTATTTTAGTAATTTTGCCCATTCGGGGCACTAAAATTGTTCTTCGACCTCTAGACCCTTCAGTTAATTTTAAAGGACTGCGTATGAATTTAAAATTGCGTAAAGTTACCTCTAGCAGTCCGTAGAATTCCCTTACCTTATTTTCCTGTCGAGTCTGACCTTTTCTTTTCCAATGTTGTCTCGTCGCGCAGTCCGATATGCTCCCAGTCAAATGTCCGGAACTGCGTATTAATATTCCTCAGGTCAGATATTATGCAATTTAATTGTATTTAATATTTTTTGGGCTTAATTTAAATCATTGGGCCCATTTACCCCTATTGGGCCCGATTGCACCTTAATGGGCCTTAATCGGCCTTAAGCCCGTTTTTCACTAAATTCCCACTTTATCGAGGCCTATTGGGCTCATTGGGCCCACCAATAATTTATTGGGCCTCGTTCTAATTCTCGAATAGCTAAATTTAATATTTACGACAATTTAACTAATTTTTCATAATTTAATTCAATTTATGCGGAAATTAAATCAATATCACGCATAACGAGGTAATTGTCGTAAATAGGGGTCACTTACCCGAGATTCCATGCTAGTCCGTAAATCGAGGTTGTCTCGAGCCCTCGGTGGATGCCAATCGTCGAGCTACACAATTAATTACATTTTTGGGTAAACTTTTCGGTCGAAATTTAATTAAATAAAATATTCCAAATTTAAATCGGGTCAATTTGACCGCTTATCGACTTACCCGAAGCTCGATTGCAGCACAAAAATTTTTCCCAATTTTTTTCCTCTTTTTCTTTTTCCCTTTTTTCTCCTTTTTTCCTCTCTTTTTGGCTGAACCGGTTCAGTCCAGTTCAGACCGGTTCAGACCGCCGGTTCTCTCCGGTTCGGTCAGTTCACCGTCGGTTCACTGCCTTGCCGGCCGATTCTTCGCCGGCTTCCACCGTCAGCAGCTCCGCTGGGTCGTCCGCAGCCCGAATCTACCCTCGGTTTGGGTCAAGCTCGCCGGAACGCCGCCGGTCCGGCTCTTCTCCCTCGGCCGTCGGACCCATTCTCTTCCTCTTGGCCACCGCCGGCGATTCCCGCCGTCTCGTCGGGTGCTATCGGTCTCAAAAGCACCGCCGTCGCCTGGGCTCTCGAAATCGGGCCTCGGTTCCGCCCTGATCGTCGCCGTTCGCCGGGACCGAGCCCCTCAATCCCGTCGGCCTTTCTCTCCTCCGATCGGCTTCCTCCGACGTCGGTTGGGCGTGCTGCCGGTACCAGTGAGGTCGTCGGCCTCTCCTCTACCTCCTCGTGGCCTCGTCGGAGCCGTTGGTCGCCGGACGAGGGTCCGATCTTCCTCGGTTGTCGCGGCTTCCGTTTTTCTTCTTCTCTTTCTCTCTCCCCGACCCATTTTCTCTCTTTTTTTTTCAATTCTTTTTTTTTTAGATTTATTTATTATTTATCTTTTATTATTTTAATCATTCAAATACCTTAAAAATACCCAAATATCCCTTAAAATTATTATTTTATTCCAAATTAATTAATTTAATTTAATTTAATTTATTTATTATATTTTAACCTCTTTTTCGGGTATAATTTCTCCGTATTTTCGGGATATTGTACCGGGTGACTTTTTGATAATTTTTCGATTATTTTCGGGATTATTCTTCCAAACAAAAAATCTCGATTAATTTCCATAAATTAATATCTTGATCAATTTAACCCAAAATAAATTTATTTCATCTTTATTGACCAAGATTTCTCAAATCCATATTTTAATTAAATTTTTCTTATCGAAATTATACCGACCTTTGGTCTTTTGACCATTTTGCCCTTACACATGTTCGGGATCAATTTAACCCGACTTCCTTCATACTTCCCCCATCTTTTCTTATTTAATTTTTTTTTGTATTTTAATTAAATTCGGGTCTTACACCTTCTCAAGAAGATTACATAAAGGCTTAGATATCTGAGAAAAGTCCTTAATGAACCTTCTGTAAAATCCTGCATGGCCCAGGAAACTTCAAATTCCTTTTATAGTGGTAGGGGTGGTAACTTCTCAATAATTTCCACCTTAGCCTTATCCACTTCTATCCCCCTAGCACAGATTTTGTGCCCTAGCACTATACCTTCTTTCACCATAAAGTGGCATTTCTCCCAATTAAGCACTAAGTTTGTTTCTTCACACCTCCTCAGCACTAGTGCTAAATTCTGCAAACATAAATCAAAGCTATCCCCAAATACTGAGAAATCGTCCATGAAAACCTCAAGAAAATCCTCCACCATATCATGAAATATGGCCATCATGCAACGCTGGAATGTAGCAGGTGCATTGCATAGGCCAAAAGGCATTCTTCTAAAAGCAAAGGTCCCATAGGGACAGGTGAAGGTAGCCTTTTCTTGGTCTTTCGGGGCTATCGCTATCTGATTGTACCCAGAGTATCCATCCAGCAAACAGTAAAATTCGTGACCAGCTAATCGATCTAATATTTGGTCAATGAAGGGCAAAGGGAAGTGGTCTTTCCTGGTGGCTTTGTTGAGTTTCCTATAATCCATACATACTCGCCAACCAGTGACAGTCCTAGTGGGGATGAGCTCATTATTTTCATTTTCGATCACTGTCATCCCTCCCTTCTTAGGGACACATTGTACTGGGCTCACCCAGGTACTGTCAAAAATGGGATAGATAATCCCTGCATCTAACCACTTAATGATCTCCTTCTTGACAACTTCTTTCATTATAGGGTTCAATCGACGCTGGTGCTCTATGGAAGACTTATACCCCTCCTCCAATAGTATCTTATGCATACAAATAGAGGGACTAATACCCTTAAGGTCAGAGATAGACCAGCCTATAGCCTTCTTATGCTGTCTTAGCACTTGTAGTTATTTTGCTTCCTGATCACTAGAGAGAGTAGCAAATACTATTACCGGTCGTGTGGAGGATTCACCTAAATAAGCATACCTAAGGTGTGGGGGTAAAGGTTTGAGTTCTAATGCTGAAGGATCACTGGTGGATGGAAAGATATTTGAAGCTGGAATAGATGAAGAGTCTAGTGTCTCAAATTAGGCAATTTCCTCAAAAGGAGTGACCTCTAATAACTGTAAAGTCTCGTAGACCTCATCATCATCTTCACTGTATTCTCTAAGATCAACAGATTTCACTAAGGAGGCTTCTAAAGGGTTTAAAGGATGTGTCTTAGAAAACTCCTCAGTGATGTCCTTATCCACTAAATCCATCCTAAAACAATCATGAGAGTCGTCAGGGAACCTTAGAGATTTGAACACATTAAACTTGACTTCCTGATCTTGAATTCTCATTGTTAACTCCCCTTTTTGTACATCTATTAAAGTTCTACCAGTTGCTAGGAATGGTTTACCTAGTGTAATTGGGACTTCCCTGTCTTCCTCCATGTCCAACACGATAAAATCTGCAGGAAAAATAAACTTGTCCACTTTTACTAAGACATCCTCAGTGACCCCCTTCGGATATTTAATTGATCGATCGGCTAACTGGAGGGTCACTGTGGTGGGCTTGGCATCGCCTATTCCTAACTTATGATAGATAGACAACGATATCAAATTTATACTAGCTCCTAAATCGCACAGGGCTCTACCAAAGAATAAATTTCCAATAGTGCATGGTATGGTAAAACTCCCGGGATCGTTGAGCTTGGGGGGTAACCTTCTCTGGATAATGGCACTAAATTCCTTAGTTAAGGCCACTGTCTCGTAATCTTCCAATCTTCTTTTCCTAGAGAGGATGTCCTTCATAAACTTCACATAGCTTGGCATTTGCTCTAAGGCATCTGTGAATGGAATGTTGATGTGAAGTTTCTTAAAAACCTCAAGAAATTTTACAAATTGTTGGTCCAGTTTTGTATTGTGAAATCTCTGAGGAAAAGGGACTGGTGGTCTAACAGGAGGAGATGTAGTGGGAACTTTTGTAGCATCAGAGGTTAAAGAAGGTTGTGACAAAGAAACCGGTAAAGGTGAAGAAATACCTGGCTTTGTTTCCTTTGCAGCTTGATCTTTTGATTCTTGCTCCTTTTGAGCTGCTTCACTAGAATCTATAGGTTTTGCAACTGTGGGCTGGTCAGGTCTGGACTTAACAGGGGGAGTTACAAGCTTTCTTCCACTCCTAAGGGTGATAGCTTTCACATGTTCTTTCCCTTCCCTTTACCTAACAGGATTGGCTTTAGTGTTACTAGGAAGGGTCCCTTGAGGACGTTGACTAAAAGCGTTTTCTATTTGTCCTACTTGAACCTCTAGGTTCTTAATTGAAGCTGCTTGATTTTGCAAGATTGTTGTGAACATTTCTTCAAGAGAGGGTTTCTTATCAGCTGCTGGTGAATGCTGGGGTTATGGTGGTTGATGGAAGTGGGATGGATGGGAATGATTAGGTGGATGATATGGATATGGAGGTGGTGGGTGGTGAGGAAATTAATGCTGTGGTGGTACCTGAACCTATGGAGCTTGAAAACGTGGGGGTTCTACTGGTCTAGAATTAGAAGCTTGCCCTTGGTTTTGGCTCCAAGAAAAGTTCGGATGGTTCCGCCACCCTGTGTTATAGGTGTTTGAAAAAGGGTTATTCTGTTGTTTAGGGGCAACGTACTGAACTGATTCTAGGTTAAGTGGACACCTATCCACAGTGTGGGTACCACTACACAGATCACACGAGAGAAAAAGACTTTGGACAGAAAACACAGGGTTAGGATTGTTGGAAGGATTAGGTTAGGTACTGAGCGACTCCACCTTCTTTGTAAGATTGGCGATTTGAGAGGTCAAGGTGGACAAAGTGTCGAGCTCATATATACCCGTCGATTTCTTTGGCAATTGCCTTTCCAAGGACCATTGATAGTTGTTAGCCGCCATCTTGTCTAACAGCTCATAAGCCTCCTCATCTGTTTTGCACATCAAGGCTCCACCCGAAGCAGCGTCCACTATGGTCCTATTCTGGCTTGTAAGTCCATTGTAGAAGGTCTGGACTTGCAGCCATAGAGGTAGGCCGCGGTGAGGGCACTTCCTAAGAAGCTCATTCTATCATTCCCATGCCTCGTAAAGAGATTCAGAGTCGTACTGGGCAAAGGAGGATATATCGCTACGGAGTCTGGCCATTTTAGAGGGAGGGAAAAATTTGGCTAGAAATTGGTGGGCTAACTCGTCCCATGTAGAAATTGATCCTGGAGGCAGGGAGGTCAACCAGTGTCTCGCCCTATCTCTAAGTGAGAAGGGGAATAATCTAAGCCTAAGCGCATCGTCAGGTAATCCATTGTGTTTGAACATGTTGCACAAGTCCAGGAATTGCCCGAAATGAGCATGTAGGTCATCGTGTGGAAGCCTACTGAACTGCAAAGAGGTCTGGATCATCTGGAGGATGGACGACTTAATTTTAAAATTATTAGCAGGGACTGCTGGTGGCCTAATGCCAGTATAATACCTTCTAATCGTCGGCACCGTATAATCCCCAACGGTCCTGATTTCCCTATTTTCTGCCATCGTGTGTTGCAGCGGAGCTATAAATTTCCTAGAGTCCTTTCAAATTTTCCTAAGAGTTCATTCGATTTCAGGATCTAGAGGAAAGAAATCAAAACTCCTTGCTCTATGCATGCAAACATCAGAAAGTCCTTTGAAAATTTTTTTTGTTTTTTAATTTTTCAATTTTTTTTTGCTTTTAATTAATTATGAGAAAATTAACTAATCTAAATATTTACAACCTAAATATTTACAGGCTAGAATTACACTTAAGTATAATTTCACCGATATTAATTAACGACTAATTAAAACTTCTCCGGCAACAGTGCCAAAAACTTGACACGCCCTAAAGGTATATGTCCGCAAGTGCATGGGTCGTATAAGTAATAATGGGATTTGAGTCTCGAGTTAACGTCCCACAGAGAAGTTGACTAGCCTAATTAAGTATCGGTTAATCTTACCCTAAGTATATCCTAGCAAATTATGAAATTAAAGAGGGTGATCTACTAAGGCTAATTAAAAATACTAGAAAGTAATAAAATAATAAGAACTAAAGGAAATAAAACCGAGCAAAATTTACTTACAGTATCCGAGCAATTAAAAGCAAATAACCTACAAAAGAAAATTAAAATAGTTAAAATGAATTAATGCAATTAAAATGCGAATATAAAAATAAAGGAATAAAATTAATTAAACTAAAATTTAAACAAACTTAAAGTGAAATGTGCATGCAAATTAATTAATAAAAATTGCAATTTAAACTAACCTAAGATCTAATAAAATAAAATCCTAGAAAATTAAGAAAAATAATCATAAATCTAAATGTCTAAACTAATGAATCTAAAATTACTCCTAGATATATCTAAATACTAAATTAGCACTAAAATCTAACTAATGCATGAAACACATTTTTTTGGAATTTTCACTAAAACGTAAAATGCATAAAATGAGTTTATCTAAATTAATTTTAAGCAGATCCCCTAATGCTAGAATAAAAATTACTTAGTAACCAAATTAAATCTAAGTTAAACTTATGCAACAAAGAAACTATGACTAACATGCAAATTAGAAATCAACTAACTAAATTAAGTAATAAACTTGAACTTAATCTATCTAAAAATGCATGCAAAATGAATTAACAACTACAATGGGCTAGCCAAACGTGGTCTTATCAAATAATAAGCAAAGTGGTCCCGATTTTGTTTTGCAAGTGCACTGTTGCACTGTCTTCTCCGTTATTTTGTTCTGCCTCCAGGTGCTACGGACATGCGGCCAGTCTGCTTTATCTTGCACTCTGCTCCTGCCGTGTGGCTGCTCCTAGCTGCTATCCTACCCAGCTAGCAGGCACGTCCAACCTACTGTTCTGCTTCACACGTCCTCTGCCCAGCTAGCGTCTACTACAACATATTGCTTTTGGTTTTTGCATAACTCCTCTCGTGTACAACAGCTGAGTACCAAGGGATTACTTCAACAGCAGCAGCTGCATCCTAGTCTAACATCATCTTCAGCCTCCTCGGTGCCCAACTTTATGCTCAATAATTATTAACAACAAAGCAACAAAACCAGTTAGCACAAAACTTATAGAAACAGTAAGCAATAATCGAAACAGAGTATAACAGAGAGTAAAAATGAAGCCAAGAGTGAACTTATGCTCCTACGAATTACTTCTTGAGACTCTACATCGGAAAACTCACCCCATCCTTTTCACTAACCATTAACAAGCAAAAAATGAAAACTTAAAATGTTGAAATGAAATGCAGTGAATGATTAAAGAAACATAATGAAATTGCAGTAAAAATAGAAGCTAAACTTTAAATGTAGTCACAAACCGGATCATGAATTGTAAGCAAATAACAATGAAATAAGGAATGAACAATGACGCATAGCTGCATACAAACTTAAAATCGAAAGGAAATAAAAATCACAACTACACAACACCCGTGAGCTTCTTCCATTGACAGTGAACTCAACTTCCTCGGATTACATCACTTCCTTATCCAACCATGTTCCACTTTGCTCATGATGTGGACAAATGCTCAGCATCAATCCACATCAAGGCAACAGAATCATAAGGTGGAAGAATGAATGAAATAGTTATGCCACCCAACTGCACCACTTAATATCTAACCGAGAGCTACAAAAGTGATGGTTTAACAAATAAAGAAAAGAAAACATAGGTAATGCTTCTGGAAAAAAAACTGAGACATGCACTAGGAAACTAAGTTATGGAAATACAACTTGATAAATAGAGAACTCATGGTTACCAAACCGAGAGCATGAAAAAGAGATTGATTTTCCATTGAAAATAAAATTTAACAAAGATTAATGAAGAACATGAAATGAATAGTAAAATAACTTGTAAAAAAAAAAAAACTATGCGAAAATTTAAAGAAAACTTTTAAAATTAATTTAAAAGCTATTCTACCCTAACCTACAAACATTTTCAATTGCCATCATGTTCTATTTATACACAAACATAGGGGTACAATGGTAATTTTTCATCCTAGATGAGTTGGCATTATTTGGCCACTTGTTTTCAATTGATTTGCTGCAGAATAGATATTTTCACGTCACTTTTCAGTTTGTCCAGTTGGCTGTACGATGTGGCCCGGCGTGTGCCTTCCAGAATATTCACTTGGTGTCTATTGATCTTATCATTTCGGAGCAACTAAAATATGGACACTTGGCATCACGCGTGTCTAGACGACTGGTGACTCGATCTGCAAAATTTGAAGTGGTCTAATCTCCTTTAGCTCGTTTTCAGCCCAATTTTTACTGAAACGACTGAGTTTCATTAGGATTTAATTTATCTGCACATAAAAGAATTTTAATTAAATAAAGGGGATAATTAATAAAATAATATGGGGATTAAATAAATAATTAGGAATTTAAGCACTAATAATACTATTAAAAATAGAATTATCATCTACTTCCTTCTTTCTCTCAGATATTATATGCTTAAGCCTTATATTCTCCTCAATCTCCATCTTAAAACACTCTTGAGAGTCATCAGGGAGCTTCAAAGGTTTGAAAACATTAAACTTCACTTCTTGATCTTGGACTCTCATCGTTAACTCCCCCTTTTGTACATCAATTACTGTTCTACCAGTAGCTAGGAAAGGTCTACCTAGTATAATGGGGACTCCCCTGTCTTCCTCCATGTCCAAAACAATAAAATCTGCAGGGAAAATAAACTTGTCCACCTTTACTGAGACATCCGCAATGACCCCCTTCAGATATTTAATTGATCGATCAGCTAACTGGAGGGTCACTGTGGTGGGCTTGGCATCCCCTATTCCTAACTTATGATAGATGGACGATGGCATCAAATTTATACTAGCTCCTAAATCGCACAGGGCTCTACCAAAGAATAAATTTCCAATAGTGCATGGTATGGTAAAACTCCCGGGATCCTTGAGCTTGGGGAGTAATCTTCTCTAGATAATGGCACTACATTCCTCAGTTAAGGCCACCGTCTCATAGTCTTCCAATCTCCTTTTCCTAGAGAGGATATCCTTCAGAAACTTCACATAAATTGGCATTTGCTCTAAAGCATCTACGAAAGGAATGTTGATGTGGAGTTTCTTAAAAACCTCAAGAAATTTGGTGAATTGTTGATCCGGTTTTTTATTTTGGAACCTCTGAGGAAAAGGTAATGGTGGTCTAACCGGAGAGGATGTAGTGGAAACATGTATAGCATCAGAGGGCGAGGAAGGCTGTGAAATAGAAGAAGGTATAGATGAAGAAGTGCCTAGCTTGGATTCTTTTGCAGCCTGATCTTGACGTTCATGCTCTTTCTGAGCTGCTTCGTTACAATCTATGGGTTTTTCAACTATAGGCTGTTCAGGTCCAGACTTAACTTGTGGCTCATCTAGCTCTCTGTCACTCTTAAGGGTGATGGATTTGACATGTTCCTTACCTTCCCTTTGCTTAACAGGATTAGCTTCAGTGTTATTGGGAACAGTCCCTTGAGGACGTTGACTAAGAGCTTTTGCTATTTGTCCTACCTGAACCTCTAAGTTCTTAATTGAAGCAGTTGATTTTGCAGGATCGTTGAGAACATTTCCTTAAGCAAGGGCTTCTTCTCAGCTGCTGGTGCGTGGTAATGTTGGGGTTGTATCTGTAGTGGTGGTGGTGGTTGGTGGAAGTGAGGTGGATGATGTTGAAATTGAGGTGGGGATGGTTGATGAGGCAGATGAAATGAAAATTGTGGCTGTGGAGGTACATGAACCAGTGGAGCTTGAAAAACAGGGGGTTCTACAGGTCTAGAACTAAAAGTTTACCCTTGGTTTTGGCTCCAAGAGAAGTTAGGATGGTTCCTCCACCCTAGATTATAGGTGTTTGAAAAAGGGTTATTCTGTTGCTTAGGGGGGCAACATACTGAACCGATTCTAAGTTGAGCGGACACCTATCTATAGAATGGGTACAACTACGCAGCTCGCAAGAAAGAGAAGGACTTTGGACAGAAACACAGGGTTAGGACTAGTGGGAGGATTATGTTGGGTACTGAGCGACTCTACTTTCTTCGTAAGGTTAGCGATTTGAGAGGTCAAGGTAGACATGTGTCAAGCTCATAAATACCCGCTGACTTCTTTGGCAATTGCCTCTCCGAGGACCATAAATAGTTATTAGCCTCCATTTTGTCTAAAAGCTCGTAAGCTTCCTCTTCTGTTTTGCACATTAGCGCTCCACCCGCAGCAGCGTCAACAATGATCCTATTTTGGGTTGTAAGTCCGTTGTAGAAGGTCTGGACTTGCAGGCACAAAGGTAGGCCATGGTGAGGGCACTTCCTGAGAAGCTCCTTATATCCTTCCCATTCTTCGTAAAGAGACTCAGAGTCGTACTGGGCAAAGGAAGATATATTACTACAGAGTTGGGCCATTTTAGAGGGAGGGAAAAACTTAGTAGAAATTTATGGGCTAACTCGTCCCATGTAGAAATGGATCATGAAGGCAAGGAGGTTAACCATTGTCGCGCCTTATCCCTAAGCGAAAAGGGGAATAATCTAAGCCTAAGTGCATCATCAGATAACCTATTGTGTTTGAACGTGTTGCAAAAGTCCAGGAATTGCCCAAGGTGAGCATGTGGGTCATCGTGTGGAAGCCCACAGAACTGTAAGGATGTCTGGATCATCTGAAGGATGGAAGGCTTAATTTCAAAATTTTTAGCAGGGACAGCTGGTGGCCTAATGCCGGTATAATAACCTCCAATAGTCGGCATTGCATAATCTCCAAAGGTCCTAATTTCCCTATTTTCTGCCATGATGCTTTGCAGCGGAGCTATAAATTTCCTAGAATCCTTTCAAAATTTTCTAAGTGTTCGTTCAATTTCAGGATCTTGAGGGAAGCAATCAAAATGTCTGGCTCTACGCATGCAAATATCTGAAAATCCTTAGAAATTTTTTTAAAGTTTTTTTAAATTTTTCATTTTTTTATTTTAATTTTTCAATTCACTAATCTAGATTAAACTTCTAAATATTTACACCATAAATATTCACAAGCTAGAATTACACCTAAGCATAATTTCACCGATATTAATTAACGACTAATTAAAACTTCCCCGGCAACGGCGCCAAAAACTTGACACGCCCTGAGGGTATTATCCACAAGTGCACGGGTCGTACAAGTAATAATGGAATTTGAGTCCCGAGTTATCATCCCACAGAGAAGTTGACTAGCCTAATTAACTACCGGTTATTCTTACCCTAAGTATATCCTAGCAAATTATGAAGTTTTGATTATGGGTGGTCTACTAAGTTTGAAATTAAAAATACTGAAAATAATAAAACTATAAAATAAAGAAAATAAAACCGAGTTGAGATTTACTTACCGAGCTTCACGCAATTAAAAACCAATACCTACGAAAATAATTAAAACAATTAAAATTAATTAACACAATTAAAATAAAACGCAAATATGAAAATAAAGAACTAAAGTTAAACTAAAATTTAAACAAACTTAAAATAAAATTGCATGTAATTAAACTAATAAAAATTGCAGATTAAACTAACCTAAAATCTAATAAACATAAAATCCAAATTAAAAAAAATGCATGAAAAACATTTAATCTAGATTAATTCTAAATGCCACTTAAACACTAAACTAAAATAAAATCCTAAAACATGCAAAACAATAAAGCTAACCTACCATTACTTAATTAAATTACCTAAATAACAACTAACAAGTATTAATCAAATTTAATTCATTAAAGTAAAAACATGAAATAACACATTATTTGGCCAAACAAGTCCTTAACCAAATTTGGAAACCAAAAGTGTCTCGATAATGCACTGTTCACTGCCTTCTCCATTTTCATGTTTATTTCCAGGCTGTGCTCACGGGTTGAGTCCTCTGCTCTAGATCTGTCTTGGCTGCTACTGTCCTTACTGCATTCTGCTTTTGGTTCTGACTATACACTGCTCCAACTATTGCTAGGTGCTCTAGGCTACTCTCGATAATCTGCTACAATGGTGCTGCTCCAGGCATTCTCGATTTGCTCTGTCCTGCATTGCTGCTCCACGTCCTCGGCTCTCGGTATGGACACGCAATGCTCTCAGTCCTGCAATTGCTGTTGATCAAGCTTCCAGCTGTTGTCTTGTCCGCGTACTGTAATAGGTCATCAGAAGTTCATCCTCATGCAGCAATCTAACATCGATAATCTGCCACAATTCCTGCCAGCAACCTGTTCCGCTACATTTTGTTTCTGTCCTGGACCCTTATCTCATGCACTGACTGCCATCGCTGCTCCAGCTGCTGGTACTGAAGGCATGTCTGGCTTCTACTCAGGTGCTGTTAAACCAAGAGCTTAAGCATGCAGCTGATGCAGTACGCACAGCAGCACCTCCCTAGATCCGAGAGCAACCATCCTTGGCAACACCACGACAAGCCAGCACCCCGAGTCGATCAGGAGATGCCCAGCAATGCCCAATTATAGCTCTGTTCCTCCTACACCCTCCACAGTAGCTCGGTTATAGTAATGCTATCCTCTAGCCGTGTTAATGACAAACAAAACAATGATGAACAGTAGAAGGCTCATGAAACAGAGGAGAACAGAGTAAGTCTTTTGTTTCTGCCTTGATTTCGGGATGCTAGCTGCTGCTTCTCCAAATCTGCACCACTGAGCAACAATGAAAGAGTTAAATAGCTGAAGAAGATGGCCACTGTCACCGGCTTCTCCTTCCTCTCTTTACTGTTCATCTGAACTCTAGAAAATTAGAGGAATAAAACTAACTAACTAAGCTACCTGAGACTAGGAAAAATATAGATTTTCTTTCAAATAAAAACATAAGCAATTTAAGAAGCAAATCGAGAAGAAGTATGAGCAAATGAGGCTGCAAATAACACATGAAAATCTATCCATAAAAGATCACAATTGAAGATGAACATGAACAGTAAAATAGAAATTAGTTTCGAGAAAAGCTCTAAACATAAACACTAAAACTAAGCTAACTAAGCTACTCTAACACTACTTCTTCACTAACACTACTCCTAACTTACACTACTCCTACTTACATCTACTTCTACTCCTAAAAATACATATTGTTTCAATTGCCATCGTTTCCTATTTATACACACACTAGGGGTACAATTGTAATTTTTTCTTCCTAGATGAGTTGGCATTTTTTTGGCCACTTGTCTTCACACCATTGGCTCCTTGAAAAGATATTTTCATGTCATTGGTCTTCTTGTCCAATTGGATGTGCTAGGTGGCATGGCTCGTGTTGTCTGCGTGGCTCAATCTCGATTTTAGCCCAATTTCGATCCATTTTCTACCGAAATATTCAAAATTCATCTAGATTTAATTTATCTGCAAACATGAGAATTTTAATTAAATAAAGGGGATAATTAACAAAATAAATTGGGGATTTAAATAATTAATTAGTAAATTAAGCACAAATAATTCTAAAAATATAGAATTTTCAACCTACCTGCTTGCCTGATTTCCTTACTGAGCTAGTGAGCTCACCCCTTTTCATTTTCCACCTCTCTACAGAGCATCCGTAGTAGATAGAGTATGGCTGAGGACTAGCATTCCTTTTATTCGTTGGATTTCCCTTCGAGCAAAAGGTAAACACATCATATACAATTTTGTATCTGAACATATCAACATCGCAGTGATGTAAACAATGTAATAGTGGGGGATGTATTTTGTATTTATATATATGTGAGCTAACTTATGGCACAGAAGTAATTACAATCAATAGATAGTTATATTGACATGTATGTATGACAACGAATGATATAGTAAGCGACAATACTAATACCAAATCATAGCCCAACTGATGTTTGTAATTATGGCAGAAACAAAGGTAAGTAAAAATGAAAAATTTGAAGTGCCTTTTGGTAAAAGTCGATCGTGACAGAATGGTATCAGAGTTGGGAAAAAATTTACATCCCCATATTACTATGTCGTGTTAAGATAAAAATGTGTATTCCTATATGGGAATTGACTAAGTAATGGTTGTGAATGAATTTTTGGTAAAACATTTACATCCCCATATTACTATGCCGTGTTTAGATACAAATGTGTATTCCAAGACGAGAATTGATTAAGTAATGGTTGTGAATGTAGGAATTAAGCCATTATGGCTAATATCAGCAGTGGTAGATGGGCGAGAGGTCGAGTTAGAGGTCGTAGAGGTAGGCCTGAGAGCCAAGATGAGTCTTCATCTGACCCTGTGACTCCAGGTCCGACTAAGGTATCAAAAAGTATCGAGACGTGGTTCAAGAGGTTAGAGCGTATCCTAGAGACCATGATAGATATGTTTACTAAGGCTATGTGTGGTAGGCAGGGCATGGATGCAAGGACTGCTACTGGATAGGGAGTTGCTCTAGATACGCCTGCATAGACACCACAGCCTACAGATACCTCTACAGGTCCGCCAGTTCAGGATACATCATCTCCTATTGACCCGCAGTAGCTTAGTAGTCGTTTGCGGTACGATTGTGAGTTGGATCATCTACGACAGTTCCAGAAGTTTAAACTGCCATCATTTAGTAGGGTCAAAAACCCAATGGTTACGGAGGATTGGATTAGGGAGATCGAGAAGTTGTAAGGATTCTTTCAGTGTACGACTTCAGAGATGGTTGCCTTTACCGCATTCATGCTGAAAGGAGCGGCAGAGCATTGGTGGAAGTCCACCATAATGATATTGAGAGCCTGACATACTGAGATTAGTTAGGAGATGTTTCTGGATGCCTTTAGGAGGCAGTACATCTTAGATACAACGTAGCGGAAGCTGCAAATGAACTTTTGGGGCTAAGCCAGGGGAGTCAGTCAGTAGACGAGTCTGAGATAAGATTCATATTCCTGGGGAGGTACGACCCTGATACTATATGTAGTTAGACCAGGAAAGTCCACAGATTTATTGATGGACTGAGATCGACACTACGATCTATACTGGTTCCGCTAGATATTACTACGTACGATGAGGCAGTGCGCAGGGTGCAACTCTGTGAGCAAGATTATGAGAGGAATGCCTCTGAGTTTAGGAAGGTTAGCCGGAGTTGAGATAGAGATAGGAAGATGCCGGTGAGAGGTAGTGGCAAAGGTTTTGGGTATCAAGAAGGGAGGAGACTCTTCAGTAAGAGACCACAGATTGAAGAGATACAAGAACCTCCTTTGTATCCGAGCATAGCTCTAGCTAGAGGTATTGTTATTAGAGGACAGAGGTCTACTACTGAGCAGTGCAGTAGATGTGGAAGATATCATGGCAATAGACCTTATCTGATGACTCTTGTAGTTTGTTTCGATGTGAAAAACCAGGGCATATTGCGAGGCTTACCTAAAGTGGTTTGAGCCTACCCCACATAAAGTCAAGGAGCCAGAGAAAGCTCCAGTTGATACGTCTGCTCTAAAGAGGAGAGCGACAACGAGGAGAAGGGGAAGAAAGTTGTTAGTCGAGGGCGAGTACATGCTTTAGGCCAGGACATAGCTGATGCTTCATCGGATGTGATTAAAGGTAATATCCTAACTTTTAATCTTGAAGCATATGTTTTATTTGATCCTGGTGCCACCCATTCATTTGTATCACCTTCATTTGCATGTAAGTTATCGAAATATGTAGAGCAAACGTTGTTAAGTAGGATGATGTTGATTAGTACGCCTATGAATAACAGTCAGTTTGTAGAGTGTGTGTTTAATGACTGTAAGTTAAGAGTGGGGAAAAGGATAAAACAACTAATCTAATTTTGTTAAGTATAAGAGATTTTGATGTAATCATAGGAATGGATTCGTTAGTGCAAACCATGTTGTTTTAAATTGTTCTACTAAGACGGTTTTGTTTCCTAACCCTAAAAAATATATTGTAAAGTTTACTTAAAATAAATGAAAGATGTAGTTTTAGTATTTAGCGAATAAATTACTATGCTGACTAAGAAATTAATATGTTGAAGGTTTCATTGCGTACTGGTTGATACGGATAAGGCGCATCTGGAGGGGACAGATATCCGTGTGGTTAGGGAGTTTCCAAATGTCTTTTCGGATGATTTACCAGGGCTACCACCAAACAGAGAGATGGAGTTTTATATAGATTTGGTACTTAGAATCGAGCCTGTTTCAAAACCCCCGTATCGCATGACCTTGGTTAAGTTGAAAGAGCTCAAGAAGCAGTTGCAGGAACAGCTGGATAGAGGACTCAGCAAACTGAGTGTTTCACTTTGGGGAGCTCCGGTTTTGTTTGTGAAGAAGAAGGATGGAAGCATCTGATTGTGTATTGATTACAAATTGTTAAATCAGACTACCATCAAGAATAGGTATCCCCTTCCGTGGATTGATGACTTGTTAGATCAGCTTCGGGTAGTGCAAGTCTTTTCTAAGATTGATCTGAGGTCTGACTATCATCAGTTGAGAGTTCGGAGTGGAGATGTACCCAAGATAGTATTTCAGACCCGAATGGCCACTATGAGTTCTTGGTTATGTCATTCTGATTGACGAATGCTCCTGCAGCCTTTATGGCTTTGATGAACGATGTGTTCAAGGCATACTTGGATCAATTAATTATCATCTTTATCGATGACATTTTGGTTTATTCGAAGTCTCAGGAGGAGTATGAGAAGCACCTGAGAATTGTATTACAGACTCTTCGAGAGAAAGAGTTGCATGCTAAACTCAATAAGTGTGACTTTTGGTTAGCATAGATCTCATTTTTTGGACACGTCGTCTCAAAAGATGGGGTGTTATTGGATCCATCCAAGGGAGAGGCTTTAGTTCAGTAGGAACTGCCAAGGACAGCTACCGAGATCAGGAGTTTTCTAGGTTTAGCTTGGTATTACCGGAGGTTTGTAAAGGGATTTTAGAAGTTCGCTACTCCATTAACCCGTCTCACTCGAAAGAATGTGGCATTCATGTGGGACTCTGATTATGAGAGGAGTTTTCAAGAGCTGAAGTGTCAATTGACCGTCCCTCTGATTCTCACTATACCTACCTGCTCATGAGGTTTTTCAATGTATACCGATACTTCGTATCAGGCACTGGGCTATGTATTGATGCAGGAGGGAACGATAGTCGCTTAAGGATCCAGACAGCTGAAGGACCATGAGAAGAACTATCCGACCTATGATTTGGAGTTGGCAGCAGTAGTGTTTACATTGAAGATATGATGCAACCACTTATACGGTGAGAAGTTTCAAATTTTTACTAACCACAAAAGGCTCTAGTATCTGTTCTCGTAGAAGGAACCGAACATGAGACAGCTTCTAAAGGAGTATGATTGTGAGATACTTTATCATCTGAGTAAGGCTAATGTTATAGCTGATACTTAAAGTAGGAAAAGCCTTGGGATGGTATCATAAATAATGGTTCGGGATCATGAGCTATTATAGCAGTTTTTTAGCCTCAGTTTGGGTGATGTGCCTTCTGTCACGCCCCGAAAACGCGGAAAATAGTGCAATTTTAAAACTTTTTACTCATTAATTCACAATTAAGAGTGCATTCATGTGCAGTGTCATACATCATCACCTATATTATACCTCAGGATCTCGTTGTTAAATAGTATATATTATATCATATACATTACTTGATCTCAAGCTAATTAATCCTAATACATCCCATACAATGTTATACATCAAGTGTCTGCAATTATGATAATTGTCTGGTACATGAAAAGATAAAAGATACCTCAAAATACAATATATGGCCTGGAGCTCAAGTCCTCCACTAGCCACTACTCCGTACGTCGCAGGAATACCCTTTTCACTTGAAGAGATATGGGGGGAAAGAAAACAGGGTGAGCTTCTAAATCGCTTAGTAAAGGGGGTAAGGGACTCATTTCATAAACCGAAATGCACATCACAAAATATTTATTTGTATGTGAAACTCATTAATCTCATTTGAAAACCATAGCATCAAAGTACTCAAAACGACATTCTCATGTCTCAAATCATGTGAAAACATGAAGTAAAAAGGCTCAGTCTAGAGCAATAACAAAGCATGTGAAAATAATGTGATAAACGCTTTCTCAATTAACATGATAAAATCACTGTAATAATAATGCACGTGGCACAGCCACTAAACACACGTGGCATAGCCACTGATTTAAATTCACACGTGGCACAACCACTAAGCACACGTGGCATAGCCACTGATTTAAATTCACACGTGGCACAGCCACTAAGCACACGTGGCATAGCCACTGAGTTAAATTTACACGTGGCACAGCCACAGGATAGGGTTTCACATGGCAACGGCCACCAATTAGGATTCTCACGTGGCAACGGCCACCAAATAGGGTTTTTCACGTGGCAACAGCCACCAAATGGGGTTCTCACGTGGTGACGGCCACCAAATAGGGTTTCTCACGTGGCAACGGCCACCAAGTAGGGTTTCTCACGTGGCAACGGCCACCAAGTATACGTGGCATATCCACAGAATGGGTTATTCTCACGTTACCAGAACGGAGAAAAATCGGACTTACATGCTACCAGAGCAATGCCCGGTGTGTACTCAAAATTACACACCTAAATCTTATCACATAAGACTGGTTTGCCTTCACGTAGAACTCATAGTGGTTTTTCTCTCATAAAACTCATTTGAAAACCGTTTTGTACTCAACACAAAACATAATAAAACCGAGTTCCAACTGGCAAAGCACGCACACATTTCTCAAATCTCGATATTGCCGTAATGTAGAGCCCAATTCATTACTCACACAAAATTCAACGGTTTATAAAGTAATTTCACAGTCGACTTATAAACTCATAAAATAATGGGCTCCAACCGGCTATAAAAATCATGTGCAATTGTATCACAACACAACACTCAACATGCTTGTTTTATAAATCACAAATCATGCTATAATAGTTCGCAAATCACATACACAAATGGTTTAGTTTCCCTTACCTCTTTGCACCTCGTATAGTGCAATCGTTTCCCCCTTGACACGGACTAGTCTCGCATTCCACTCTGGAACTCCCGAGTTGTCCAAACGATGTTAAAACATCAATATTCAACTATCACATCAACCTCAATTCTCAAAACTCGAGCATAATTGCTCATAACACCACAAATCTCTTGATTCTCGTAACTCTACCCCAAACTACACTCTCATTCACAACATCTCAACGTTCTACATTTCTCATGCCAATTATCTATGCTAATTCACCCCATTGTCTAAATTTCTATTTATAGCTCAAATTCCCAAAATTGCTAAATATCATTACCACTCCAACCACATTGTAATTTCATCAATCCCTAATCATTTTTCAGCTATTTCAACACAATGACAACAACCATTATCATCAAAATCATCTCAGATATCAAGATCGAGGTTTAGAAATTACCCAAAACTTGTGGAGAGCTTATCTCTTACCTCGATTCGATCCGTCTTTCGATTTCCAAGTATGTTGTTCTCCCTTTGATGAGGAATAACTTTCCTTCTTGCCACAACTTCTGATTTGGACGAAAATGGGTGCTTTGGATGAGTGAGAAAGCTAGGTTTCGGTGAAAATGGGGGTTGGAAGAGAGAGAAAGTGAGATTGCAGGAGAAAAACAGGAGTTCCTTATATAGGCTGAGGGTAGGAGATCGATCTGGCTTTTGATGAGATCGATCTGCATTTGAATTTTAGGGACGATTTGGGTAATTTTATGCCTAGGAGATCGATCTGCCGAGGGGTGAGATCGATCTCTTTATGGCTTTATGAGATCGATCTGCTCCTTGAGGAGATCGATCTTCTCCCAAACAGAATCATTTGGAGATCGATCTCTTCCTCATGAGATCGATCTTCTCTCAAACAGAATCATAAGGAGATCGATCCTCTTCCATTGGAAATCGATCTGCTCCTTAAATTCCTCCTTCCTTGTCATTTTTAACTCACCAGATCGATCTCTCCTTCTCCCAGATCGATCTGTCCTCATGGCTTCACACTTATTTTAAACACTTAACATATAAATCTCCAATTATCATTCCCACAATTCACTTAGCTCAATAAATTACACTTCAAATTCTTATTACATATTTAAAATATGTCCGAAATTCTTAGATCTCACATCCTCCCCACCTTAAAAAGAATTTGGTCCTCCAAATTCAACTCAACTAGTCAAATAGATGGGGGTATTTCTCCTTCATGAGATTCTCTAGTTCCCACGTTGCCTCTTCCATTGAGTGATGTTTCCCCAAAACTTTCACTAATGGGATGCTCTTAGTTCTCAGTACCTTCTCTCTTCTATCGAGAATCTGGACGGGTTCCTCAGTGTAGCTCATATCCTCTTGAATGTCCATCTCATCATACTCTATGACATGAGAAGGGTCCGAGTGGTACTTCCTCAACATAGACACATGAAAAACATTGTGTATTCCAAACATCTGTGGGGGTAATGCTAATCTGTAAGCTACCTCTCCCACTCTCTCAAGAATCTCGAATGGTCCTACGTATCGAGGACTCAATTTCCCTTTCTTCCCAAATCGCATGATACCCTTACTCGGTGATATTTTCAGAAATACTGTATCACTAACCTCAAACTCGAGTGGCCATCTACGCATATCCGCGTAGCTTTTCTGTCTACTTTGTGCAGCCCGTAACCTCTCACATATGAGTTTCACACTCTGTACGGCTTACTCAACAAGCTCGGGAGCATTTATCTTTCTGTCACCGACTTCTTCCCAAGCTACGGGGATCTACACCTCCTACCATATAGAGCCTCAAAAGGTGCCATTCCAATACTCGCATGATAGCTGTTATTGTATGCAAACTCTGCTAGGGGCAAGTGATCATCCCATGATCCCTTAAAATCCATCGTACACGCCCTCAACATATCCTCTAGGGTCTGAATAGTCCTCTCTGACTGACCATCTGTCTGAGGATGATAGGCGGTACTGAAACTCAATCGAGATCCCATGGACTCCTGAAACTGGGTCCAAAATCTAGAAGTAAATCGGGAATCTCTATCAGAAGTAATACTCACTGGAGCCCCATGTAATCTAGCTATCTCGCTGACATACAGCTCAGCTAAGGCATCCACAGTATCTGTGCTCTTGATGGCAAGGAAGTGGGCACTCTTGGTCAGTCTATCCACTATAACCCATATAGCGTCACGACCTCTTTGGGTCCTCGGTAAACCCATAATAAAGTCCATAGTGACATGCTCCCATTTCCATATAGGTACAGGTAAGGGCTGTAGTAGTCCTCCGAGCTTCCGATGCTTAGCTTTCACTTGCTGGCATACTAAACACCTGGCCACATACTCTACCACGTCTCGCTTCATACCACTCCACCAATACACCTTTCTCAAGTCTCGGTACATCTTAGTACTCCCTGGGTGCATGGTGTATCGCGAGCAGTGGGATTCTCTTAGTATCTGTCTCTTCAGGGTATCATCGTCCGGTACACAAATTCATCCTCTGAATCTCAACAATCCATCCTCACTGACTGTGAGACCTGACTGCGAACTCTGTTCAGCTTGGCTAATCATATCTATCAATCTCTGATCACTGCGCTGCCCAGTTCTAATATGATCCATGATCCTGGGCTCTATTCGCAAGCTAGCCACAAATCCAGTCTCTATCTCTTTAACTCTGATCCGAAGTTCGGCAAACTGCTCCAGTAAATCCCATTCCCTGATCATCATAGCAGATATCATACTCTTCCTGCTCAAGGCATCAGCAACCACATTCGCCTTGCCCGGATGATATAGAATCTCGCAGTCATAAAGTTTGGCAAACTGCTCCAGTAAATCCCATTCCCTGATCATCATAGCAGATATCATACTCTTCCTACTCAAGGCATCAGCAACCACATTCGCCTTGCCCGGATGATATAGAATCTCACAGTCATAATCCTTAAGGAGTTCCATCCATCTCCTTTGTCTCATGTTTAACTCTTTCTGATCAAAGAGATATCTCAAACTCTTGTGATCAGTGAAGATCTGGAATCTTTCCCCATATAAGTAGTGTCGCTAGATCTTCAAAGCAAATACCACAGCGGCTAACTCCAAATCATGCGTGGGGTAATTTCGCTTATGGTCTTTCAGCTGTCGCGATCCATATGTGACCACTCTTCCGTGCTGCATAAGCACACACCCCAATCCTTGATGAGATGCATCACTATACACCGAAAATCCTCCTGATCCCTCAGGAATAGTTAACACAGGTGTCGCTGTCAACCTCCTCTTTAATTCCTGAAAACTGAGCTCACATTGATTAGTCCATATAAATGGAGTCTCTTTGCGCGTGAGCTTAGTCACAGGGGCGGCAATCCGGGAAAATCCTTCCACAAATCTTCTGTAATACCCTGCCAAACCAAGGAAGCTTTGTACCTTAGTAACTGTCCTCGGTCTCTCCCAATTAAGCACAGCCTCCACCTTGCTTTGGTCCACTGATACTCCTTCCTCTAAGACTATATGACCAAGGAAAGCTATCCGATCCAGCCAAAACTCACACTTACTAAGCTTTCCATATAATTGCTTATTTCGGAGTATTTGAAGTACTAACCACAGATGCTGTGCATGCTCCTCATACGACCAAGAGTATACCAGGATATCATCAATAAAGACTATCACAAATTTATCTAGATAGTCTCTGAACACTTCATTCATCAACCTCATAAATGCTGCAGGGGCGTTCGTCAATCCAAAAGACATCACCAAAAATTCATAATGGCCATACCTTGTCCTGAAGGCCGTCTTGGGAATATCTTCTTCCTTAATCCTCAATTAGTGATAGCCCGATCTCAAATCAATCTTAGAAAAGACTGATGCCCCTCTCAGCTGATCAAGTAGATCATCAATCCTGGGCAATGGGTATTTATTCTTCACCGTGGCTTTATTCAACAGCCGGTAGTCTACGGATAATCTGAGACTACCATCCTTCTTCTTGACAAATAAAACCGGTGCTCCCCACGGTGAAATACTGGGCCTAATGAACCCTTGATCCAATAACTCCTGTAGTTGTTTCTTCAATTCCTCAAGTTCCACTAATGCCATCCTGTAGGGAGGTTTAGAGATCGGCTAGTATCTGGTACCAAATCAATGGTAAACTCTAGCTCTCTCTGGTGGTAAACCTGGCAATTCATCTGGGAAAACATCCAGGAATTCACACACCACAGGTATATCCTCAATCCTCGGATGTTCCCGCTCATCGTCTGAGATGAGTGTCTCATAACCTTCACATGAACAATCATATTTAATATTCTCCAAAATAATATTAAAATTCTCAAATTACTTACTAGAATTCCACAAATTCATTTCCTCAATATCTCAATCGTACACTGTAAGGTTCAGGTAGGGAGAAAGTTACAACCTTAGTGTAGCAATCTAAGCTCACTCGATTGGTTGCCAACCAATCCATTCCCAAAATTACATCAAATCCATGTATATTCAACATGATTAGATCTGCTATCATCCCTCTATCTCCCACCTTTATCTCACATCCTCTACAGATTAACTCAGTTCTCTAGGATTCACGCATAGGGGTATTTACATGTAGTATATATTCTAGAGGTTCAAACTTCAAGTTTAATCTACATGCAAAATGATCAGAAATAAACGAATGCGTGGATCCTGAATCAATCAACACATGAGCCTTATGATTACAGACAGAGAGTGTACCTCTTATAGTTTCTGCAGAAGTGTCAGCGATCTCTTTATCTAGGGTAAACAAACGTCCCTGGGTAACAGGTCTCTTTCCTTTCTCTGCAGTAGTGGCCCGTCCCTGGGGATTCACTCTCTGAGGCTGTTGTCTAGTGGGCTCCAAGACATGTGGTTTCTGAGGTTGAGGGCAATCCTTCACCATGTGACTCATGTCTCCACATCTAAAATATCCATGGATCGACCCAGTACAACTTCCCTCATGCATTCGGCCATAATTTTTGTAAAACCTTGTCTCAGGCCTGACATCTCGAGGGGTCTCTCTAATGTTAGGGTACCCTCTGGGTCTCTCTAATCTGCCCTTCTGTACCTCAATCCTTCCTCTTCTGAAGGAACCCCTCCGAGCCTCTGTTTGGAAAATTGCTAGCCTCTTGCCCTTATCTCTATTCACCGCTCTGACCTCATTCTGGGATTGTACCATTTCAATTCCTCTTTCAATCTCTTGTGCTCGTCTCAGAGCATCTCCAAACTCAATAATAGATAGCCCTATCAATCTATCTATGATGATGGGCTTCAATCCATACAAAAATTTCTCGGTGTGGAGCTCTTCATTCTTAAAGGTCTCTGGGTCATATCTCAATAGCGCTGTGAATTGGCTCTCATAGTCATCCACAGACATGTCACCTTGTACCAAACTCAAAAACTCGTCTTGTTTCTTTCTCTGGGCGGCTCGTGGTACATATTGGGTCCTAAAGGCTGTCTGAAACTCTTCCCAACCAATCACATCCTGGCGGGACATCAGAATACCCTGGGTAGTACCCCACTAATCTCGAGCTCTCCCTTTCAACATATAGATACTCATACTGACCCTTTCAGTATCGATGCACCCCAGATAATCAAATATAATTCTCAACTCCGTTAGCCACTCCTCAGCCTCTGTAAGGTCCTTCTTTCCCCTAAACGCGAGTGGATTCATCTTCAAAAAATCCTTCAGTTGGACCATACTTCTATCATTAGGCTGAGTGACGGGAGGTATTAGGGGTATGGGAGGTCCTTGTGGTGGTGTAGGAGTAGTACCCGAGGCATTAACTCCAAAGTGTTGCACGAAAAACGCTGCCATCTGCTCAAAACCTTGCCTCACATTGGTCTCAATCCGATTAAATCGAGAGTTAAGACTCTCTGGTTGTAGGATAGGTGGCGGAGGGGACTCTGCCTGCCTCCTCGAACGACCTCGTCGTCCACTCATTCTCTATCTTAACTCGTCTCCTGCGAGTACATATCAGAATCGATTGAAATCTCAATCCTCAATTTCACTTCATGACCAGACTATTACAGACACTTGGGATGCATTCTATTTCACTTAACCGACACTGACAGTACTAGACACCCTAAGCTCTGATACCAAGAAAACTCTGTCACACCCCGAAAACGCAGAAAATATGGCAATTTTAAAACTTTTTACTCATTAATTCACAATTACGAGTGCATTCCTGTGCAGTGTCATACATCATCACCTATATTATACCTCAGGATCTCGTCGTTAAATAGTATATATTATATCATATACATTACTTGATCTCAAGCTAATTAATCCTAATACATCCCATACAATGTTATACATCAAGTGTCTGCAATTATGATAATTGTCTGGGTACATGAAAAGATAAAAGATACCTCAAAATACAATATACGGCCTGGAGCTCAAGTCCTCCACTAGCCACTACTCCGTACGTCGCAGGAATACCCTTTTCACTTGAAGAGATCTGGGGGGAAAGAAAATAGGGTGAGCTTCTAAATCGCTCAGTAAAGGGGGTAAGGGACTCATTTCATAAACCAAAATGCACATCACAAAATATTTATTTGTATGTGAAACTCATTAATCTCATTTGAAAACCATAGCATGAAAGTACTCAAAACGACATTCTCATGTCTCAAATCATGTGAAAACATGAAGTAAAAAGGCTCAGTCTAGAGCAATAACAAAGCATGTGAAAATAATGCGATAAACGTTTTCTCAATTAACGTGATAAAATCACTGTAATAATAATGCACATGGCACAACCACTAATCACACGTGGCATAGCCACTAATTTAAATTCACACGTGGCACAGCCACTAAGCACACGTGGCATAGCCACTGATTTAAATTCACACGTGGCACAGCCACTAAGCACACGTGGCATAGCCACTGAGTTAAATTTACATGTGGCACAGCCACAAGATAGTGTTTCACATGGCAACGGCCACTAATTAGGATTCTCACGTGGCAACGGCCACCAAATAGGGTTTCTCACGTGGCAACGGCCACCAAATGGGGTTCTCACGTGGCAATGGCCACCAAGTAGGGTTTCTCACGTGGCAACGGCCACCAAGTAGGGTTTCTCACGTGGCAACGACCACCAAGTATACGTGGCATAGCCACAAAATGGGTTATTCTCACATTACCAGAACGGAGAAAAATCGAACTTACATGCTACCAGAGCAATGCCCGGTGTGTACTCAAAATTACACACCTAAGTCTTATCACATAAGACTGGTTGCCTTCACGTAGAACTCATAGTGGTTTTTCTCTCATAAAACTCATTTGAAAACCATTTTGTACTCAACACAAAACATAATAAAATCGAGTTTCAACCGGCAAAGCACGCACACATTTCTCAAATCTCGATATTACCTTAACGTAGAGCCCAATTCATTACTCACACAAAATTCAACGGTTTATAAAGCAATTTCACACTCGACTTATAAACTCATAAAATAATGGGCTCCAACCGGCTATAAAAATCGTGTGCAATTGTATCACAACACAACACTCAACATGCTTGTTTTATAAATCACAAATCATGCTATAATAGTTCGCTAATCACATACACAAATGGTTTAGTTTCCTTTACCTCTTTGCACCTCGTATAGTGCAATCGTTTCCCCCTTGACACGGACTAGTCTCGCATTCCACTCTGGAACTCCCGAGCTGTCCAAACGATGTTAAAACATCAATATTCAACTATCACATCAACCTCAATTCTCAAAAATCGAGCATAATTGCTCATAACACCACAAATCTCTTGATTCTCGTAACTCTACCCCAAACTACACTCTCATTCACAACATCTCAACGTTCTACATTTCTCATGCCAATTATCTATGCTAATTCACCCCATTGTCTAAATTTCTATTTATAGCTCAAATTTCCAAAATTGCTAAATATCATTATCACTCCAACCACATTCTAATTTCATCAATCCCTAATCATTTTTCAGCTATTTCAACACAATGACAACAACCATTATCATCAAAATCATCTCAGATATCAAGATCGAGGTTTAAAAATTACTCAAAACTTGTGGAGAGCTTATCTCTTGCCTCGATTCGATCCGTCTTTCGATTTCCAGGTATGTTGTTCTCCCTTTGATGAGGAACAACTTTCCTTCTTGCCACAACGTCTGATTTGGACAAAAATGGGTGCTTTGGATGAGTGAGAAAGCTAGGTTTCGATGAAAATGGGGGTTGAAAGAGAGAGAAAGTGAGATTGTAGGAGAAAAACAGGAGTTCCTTATATAGGCTAAGGGTAGAAGATCGATCTAGCTCTTGATGAGATCGATCTGCATTTGAATTTTGGGGACGATTTGGGCAATTTTATGCCTAGGAGATCGATCTGTCGAGGGGTGAGATCGATCTCTTTATGGCTTTATGAGATCGATCTGCTCCTTGAGGAGATCGATCTTCTCCCAAACAGAATCATTTGGAGATCGATCTCTTCCTGATGAGATCGATCTTCTCTCAAACAGAATCATAAGGAGATCGATCCTCTTCCATTGGAGATCGATCTGCTCCTTAAATTCCTCCTTCCTTGTCATTTTTAACTCACCAGATCGATCTCTCCTTCTCCCAGATCGATCTGTCCTCATGGCTTCACACTTATTTTAAACACTTAACATATAAATCTCCAATTATCATTCCCACAATTCACTTAGCTCAATAAATTACACTTCAAATTCTTAATACATATTTAAAATATGTCTGAAATTCTTAGATCTCACACCTTCTGACATGGATATAGACCGTGTGATAGCGAGCCTGAGATTGGAACCAGATCTGTTGGATAGGATCAGACAGGCTCAGCACAGTGATATGTATTGGATTAATATGACCAGTTAGATGCAGATGGGCACAGTGATCGAGTATGAGATGAGTTTTGATAGACTATTGAGGTTCAGAAGTAGGGTGTGTGTTCTCGATGTCCAGAGCACAAAAGACTGATTTTGTCAGAAACTCATTCTTCAAGGTACACATTGCATTCAGGGAGTAACAAGATGTATCAGAACCTCCGGAAGGTGCATTAATGGTCAGGGATGAAGAAGGATGTGGCAGATTTTGTGGCGAGGTGAAGGTAGAGCATCAGAAGCCAGTAGGGTTATTGCAACCTTTACCTATACCGACATAAAAATAAGAGGATATTGCCATGGATTTCGTGATGGGTTTATAGAGGACCTATAAGAATCACGATGCGATATGGGTGATCATGGATAGACTGATGAAGTTAGCCGACTTCTTAGCTATGAGAGTTATGATACTCTGAGTTCATTGGCAGAGTTGTATGTACGCAAGGTAGTGAGGTTAAATGGTGTTCTAGTGAGCATTGTTTTGGATAGAGATTCCCGCTTCACGTCCCACTTTTGGGAACATTTTCAGGAAGCCATGGGAACCCAGTTGAGTTTGAGCACCACTTTCCATCCTCATACAGATGATCAAACAGAGAGGACTATACAGACTCTAGAGAGCATGTTGAGAGCATGTGTGATGGATTTTAGAGGCTCTTGGGATGATCATTTGCCACTAGTCGAATTCTCATACAACAACAGTTATCATTCACGTATTGGGAGGGCATCGTATGAGGTTTTGTATGCCTGTAGATGTCGTTCCCTATTGGATGGGAAGAAGTGGGTGACCGAAAGCTTTTTGCTCCTGATGCCTCTGAGGATGTTCAGTTGATATGTGATAGATTGCGAACAGCTCAACGCAGACAGAAGAGTTATGATGACAAGAGATGGAGGCCACTAGAGTTTGCAGTTTGTGAGTCAGTGTTTCTGATGGTTTCTCCTTTTAAGGGTATAGCGAGATTTGGGAAGAGATGTAAGTTGTGTCCTTACTACATTGGACCCTTTGAGATACTAGATCGAGTGGGAGATAAGGCCTATAGATTGGTGTTGCCATCGGACTTATCAAGTGTGCACAACGTTTTCCACGTTTTAATGCTTCGAAAGTATCACTCGGATCTGGAACATGTGATTAGGTATGAGCCGTTGGAGCTCAGAGAAGACATGTCATAAGTAGAGAAGCTGATTCAGATACTGGATAGGAAGGAGAAGGTATTGAGATCATAGACTATCAGGTTAGTGAAGGTTCTTTGGTAGCATCACACTTCGAAATGGTCCGAAATGGTCTGTTTGAGGTGTTATTGATATATTCGCCTCCCGAAAATGGCCAAAACGTAAAGATGAGAGTGTAAACCATAGAATACGACACTTTGAAAATTTTGACAAAAAGGTCAAACGTGGTCAATGGTCAAGAAAAGTTAATGGTAGTTAATAAAAGTGGACTTTGATCATAGTTGAGTAACCATGGTTAAAATTTAACCTAAGTAAGGTTAAAAAGTGGGGAAGAAATATTTTTGGTTAAAACACTTGATATTCATACCCTTAAGCATGGAAAATTTATTTAATCAAAATCTAAATTAAATTAAATAGGTAAAACACAATGGGCCAAAGTTTGAATTTTTAAAGCCCATTAAGGTATAATAAGTGTGGGACGAATTGTTGGGCCAATTCGTGGGCTAATATTAAGTTAATTTAAGGTTCAATTGGTAGAAAACTTTTCAGTCCAAAAGCCCAAAATTGAAGCCCAAACTGAAAAGCCCATTACCTAAACTTAAGCCCGTAAGTAAATGGTTAAAAGCCCAAATGTATAAACTATGACCAAAACCCAATTAAGCTAAAATTAATGGTTGAATTTGTGACTTAATGACTAAGTTTACAAGCTTAGAAATCAGCCAACATAAAGTCTTCTTCATCCTTTCATTTTCGGCAAACAAGAGACACCATTAACAAACATAGTTTCAAGCTTTATCTCACTAGAAATCACTAAGCTAGAGACATATTTGGAACTTGCAATTTGCATGGAAGTTGTTCCAAATTGAGAGAGGATTAACATACTTTGGAATTTGCTATCAATGAGCTATATTAAGAGAGGAGGAATTCTTCAAAATCTCAACCACAAGGGGGGACACTAAGCTAGGTATATTTTCAAGCTTCCAATCTCATATATGTGTATCTTATGATTAGTTCAAGTTGATTGGTGTATGTTTTATGGATCGAAACACATGAAATGGGTATTTGTGTTTTAATGAATACCCACTTGATTTTAAGACATGTATAGGTTGGTATGTATGTGTGCATGATTGTGGTGTAGTTAATTTTAATCAATTTGATCAATTGGTGAGTGAATTGAAGATGGCACACAAGGTATTTGATAAAATGCCTAAGTGAACATAAACTAAGGCTAAGGCATGCACACATGGTGTTTGATGAAATGCCTAAGTGAAACACTAGCCAAATGGCCATGGGTGGCGTGGTGTTCGAGATGGTGTGGCATGATTGCTCTCGGCCACAAGCCATGGTTAAGAGGCCAATGGGCTTTGCTGAAGTGGCCTCAGCCTAATAGGCAATCATAGGCCTTGAACCAAGCCTAATAAGAGTTGGTATGCCCCGCAAGCCCAATAGGGACAACGAAAATGAATGGTAAAGTGAAATGGGCTTAAGACAGAGTTAGGCCCATTAAGATTCATTAAGGCCTAATAAGAGTAAACAGGCCCATTAAGTGAAATGGACTGTATTAAACCTGAAATAATGTGGGAAAAGTGTAATTACCTGATAAATGGTTATATGCAGATCCAAAGATTATATTGGGAGCAAATCGGATTGTGTGATCGAGCAGCGTTGAGGAAACAATTTCGCTCAGAGTGATTTCAAGTAAGGGGATTTTATGGGTAGTTAGAGATATTTGCACATAGTTTCGTCTACTTTTACATTCACTTAAAAAGCTTGAGGGTCAAAGAAAGTGAATAATATTTATTGAGACCTGATATGAGTAAATTATGATTTTACCCCTGTTAAGGGTAAAAAGTCAAAGTTTAGGAAATGTCCTAAAAAGCAGAGAAAACGTGTTTTTGAATGTTTTTAGTACTATTTAGCAGAAGAATAGATATATTGGCCAATGTTTTTGTGAAATACACAAAGTAGCCCAATTATGTTGCTAATTTTACAGTTTTGAAATAGCCTTGTTTAAAAGAGCCATCTATCAAATTATGTGAAAACAAATCATGTTGGAGCACTGCTCATACTTGATTTTAATGAATTTTGTGCATGGTATAGTATTGAAGCGTTGCTCGTACTTGATTTGAAATGCAAAATATGCATGACCTAGTGCTGCAGTGTTACTCGCAGTAGTGTTCGATTTTGTTATATGTGTGAAACAGTGTTTGAGCAGGATGTCGACTATGAGTCGCACTCAATGTGCGCACTGTAACTTTGATGTGATATACATGACATGTTAAAACCATGCTAATTTCTCGTGTAGACTGAGTGTCACAGAGATGATATGTTTGCATGTTGATTTAGAGGCGTGGCATTGATTATCTATTGAGATAGAGTCTATGGGTGTACATTGTACCATGTATGAGTTACGAAGTACGTTGTACCATGTGATGTTTGGAGTGGTATGTGGAGTTAATGAGTTGATAGCTGGCGGTTGTGAGGATTTGACCCACCTCCCGTTGCAGCAATGATGCCCCGCACACTAGGATCCGTGTAGCATAGGATCACACTATAGGATATGGCCATAGTCTAGGATATTATTACATTTAGCCATCGAGTCTCATATGATTATATCACATGACTTTATGAATTCGGGTAGACTTGAGGGATGGGTTGAAACCTGATTTATATGTTTCAATTACTGAATATGCCATATTTACTATATTTGAATATAAATTGCATGATTTATTTAAAGGCATTATGAATTCACAAAGATGCAGTATTTTGCATAAAATGCCTATAATTGAGAACTTAATATGATTTTAGTGCATGTGAATTATATGTACATACTATATCAGTTTTCCAATACATGCTTTAAATGTGAAATTAAGGAAAGAGTAATTCATGGCATAACATTATTTTTAATAGATAGTGTAGTTATCTACTTGCTTGCATGATTTCCTTACTGAGCTAGTGAGCTCACCCTTTCATTTTCCACCTCTCTACAGAGCATTTATAGTAGATAGAGTACGATTGAGGAGTAGCATTCCTTTTATCCGCTACATTTCCCATCAAGCGAAAGGTATACACATCACGTACGATTTTGTATCTAAACATATCAACAACACAGTGATGTAAACAATGTAATAATGGGGGATATATTTTGTATTTGTATATGTGATCTCACTTATGGTACAGAAGTAATTATGGTTAATAGACAGTTATATTGACATGTATGTATGATAATGAATGGTATGGTAAGTGATGATACTAATACCAAATCACAACCTAACTGATGTTTGGAATTATGGCAAAAAGAAGGGTAAGTAAAAGCGAAAAATTTGCAGTGGTTTTTGGTAAAGGTCGGTCGTGACATAGGTGACTAATGACAACTTAGATTAGCATGGCTGTGGTGACTCCATAATTTATGTCTAGTGAGTTAGGATTTAAGTCTTTACAAGTTATCACACTGTGAATTAGGCTAAAATATTCTCCACTACGATCTGATCAAAGTGTCTTCATATACTTGCTTAGTTGGTTCCGTACTTCATTCTTGAATTCCTTGAACTTTTCAAATGATTTTGACTTGTATCTCATTAGATACACATAACCATATCTACTATAGTCACTAGTAAATGTGATGAAGTATTAGAACCCTCCTCTAGCCTGTATGTTTTATAAGCCGCATACATCTATATGTATGAGTTTTAGTAAACCACTTGTCGTGACCCATTTTTTCCGAAAACCGCTACAAATTTTTCACTTGTTCCATTCACGACCATATACCTCTTTTAAATAGTTGGGTTATGAGTTAATATTAGTCCTGTTATGTTACCTATCTTACCATCCAGTTTTATATCACATTTACATATCAGCATTCGCTATCGATTGACTATAAATAACTTCATCTCATAACTGTATTCCCATATGTTTACATTCCCGATATTACATCCAGTTACATCACTGTGCTGTTACATTTTTGGATACAAAACTATTCAAGTGTGTATACCTTTACTCGCGTTGGGAAGCAGCAGACAACAGGAATACAAGATCACTGCCGCACTCTAACTCTGTAAGCGCTCGGTAGGGGGAAAATGAAAGGGTGAGCTCAACTAGCTTAGTAAGGCAATTATGCAAGGCAGTAGATAACTACACTATCTACATGTTCATAATGTCATGCCTTAAAATACTCGTTCACTTTCCAAGTCTGAACCAAGAGTTTATGCATAAAACTTATGCAACGTACATATATATATATAACTCATATATATATATAATACCATACTCAATTCAACACTACCGACATTCCATGCAAGTCATGTAAAGCATGTAAAACATATCATGCTATTTCATTTCAATCAAATATAGCATGTTATTTCGTTTTTTATTATGAAAATAATGTAGATTAAGGCTCAACCCATCCCTCGAGCTCCCCTTGATCCATACATATCATAAAACCATATAAACATATATCAAGGCTCGACCCCTCCCTCGAGTCTACCTTGATCCACACAAATCGTGTGAGACTAGGAAGGAAATTCTGGTAACCTGTCACGATCGACTTTTTCCAAAAATCACTACAGATTTTTCGCGTTTTTCATACCTTTCTTTCTGTCATAATTTAATCGCCAACATTTGGGCTGTGATTCGGCATTAGTATCATCACCTTTACTTACGATATCATCCATTCATTTCGATGCATACATGTCAATAAAACTGTCTATTAACTGTAAATAACTTTTGTACCATAAGAGCACTCAATATATTAATATACAAATACATCCTCCATGTTACATACGTTTAAATCATTGTGCTGTTATATTGTTCAGATACAAAATCGTACGTGTGTATGTATTAACTGTAAATAATTTTTGTACCATAAGTGCACTCACTATATTAATATACAAATACCTTTCTCTCGATGGGAATGCAGCGGACAAAAGGAATGCAAGTCCTCAGTCATGCTCTATCTACTGCGGATGCTCTATAGAGTGGGGGGAAATAAAAGGGGTGAGCTCACTAGCTCAGTAAGGAAATCAGGCAAGCAAGTAGATAACCACACTATCTACATGAATATAATGTTGTGCCTTGAAATATTCCTTTTCACTTCACATCTAAAGCATGTATCTCTCTTTGAAACATTTATGCAAGTATATATATATATATACACCCTCAGTTGTGTATACTGAAAACATGCTTGTTTATAAACATCAATAATCCGTGAAAAATATTGCATTGTCATGTAAATCATATAAATCACATTATATCATGCTATTTCGATTAACCCATCCCTCGGGTTTACCCTTTATAAAACACAAAGTCACATGTTGAGACTCAACCCATCCCTGGGGTTTACCCTTTATAAAACACAAAGTCACATGTAGAGGCTCAACCCATCCCTCGAGTCTACCCAACTTCATAAAAACCATGTGACAATTCAAATAAGAAATATCAAGTGAGATTGGCGACTACTTGTATGGTTTCAAGGATTATGATCATATCCCATTTTCAGTCATCCCATACAACACGGATCCCGATGTGCGGGGCATCACTGCTGTAATGAGAGGTGCGTCGAATTCTCAACCGCCAGCTAACAACACTACAACTCCACAACTCCAGAACACCATGTACTTACGGTACATCGTACTCCGTGTTCTGTACAAGGTACAAAGTACTCCATGGACCCAATTATGGTTTCGATAGTCCTCTGCCATATCTAAAAATACACGTGCAAACATATCAAACCGACGCGACACACAATCTGCACTAGCTCCAGCACGACTGTTTCATGCTATCTCTTTCAAAACTGGTACATGTGAGTAAACTCTTGCACGACCTTATGCACAATTCATAAAGATCTAGTGCGAGCAATGCTCCAACACTATAACATGCACAATCATGTAAAACAGAGTACGAGCAATGCTCCAATACTCTATAATGCATAAATCATATCAAAATCAAGTACGAGCAAAGCTCCAGTACTTTGTTATGTAGAATACATATAAAATCTAGTGTGAGTAGTGTTCCGGTAAGATTTATTTTCACACAACTCAATAGATGGCTTATTTAAAAGAGTTTCACTCAATTAAATCAAATCGACACTATATTGTGTTGCTTCGCATTTAACATGAAAACATCAGCTAATCTATTTATGCATCCACTAAATAACATTAAAAATAATTAAAAACATCCTTTCCATGTTTTTTAGGACTTTTTCTAACTATTGATTTTTTACCCTTAATAGGGGTAAAATCGTAATTTACCCTTTCTAGTTCGCTATAATTTTTATTCACTTTCTTTGACCCTCAAACTTTTTAAGTAAACATAAATGCATATGAAATACATACAAATATCTCTAACTACCCGTAAAATTCCCTTACTTGGTATCACGTCGAGAAATTTCACTTTCTCAAAGCTGCCCGATCTCGCAGTTCGATTCGCTCCCACTATAATCTCTGGAGCTGCATATAACCATTTATTTGGTTAATTATACTTTTTCATCTGTATTACACTTTAAATACAGTCTATTTCACTTAATGGCCCATTTAGTCTTATTGGGTCTTAATGGGCCTAACACTGTCTTAAGCTTATTTCACTTTACTATTCATTTCAATTGAGCCTATTGGGCATGTGGGGCCAACTAATACTTATTGGGTTGGTCTGAGGCCCATGATTGCTTATTGGGTCGAGACCACATCGATAAGGCCCATTTGGCCTCTTGGCCATGGCATGTGGCCGAGAGCCATCATGCCGCACCATCGCCGAGCATTACGCCTACCATGCCATCTTGCTAGCCATTTTCTCTTAGGCACTTTGTCAAACACCACATGTGCATGCCTTAAGCCTTAGTTTATGTTCATTTAAGCATTTTATCAAACACCTTATGTGTCATCTTCAATTCATTAACCAATTGATCAAATCGATTATAATTAACTATGCCATAATCATGTACACATACATACCAACCTATACATGTCTTAAAATCATGTGGGTATTCATCAAAACACAAATACCCATTTTTGGCCAACATGGATTCATGGTGTTTTCATGTGTTTTGATCCATAAAACATGCACTAATCAACTTGAATTAATCCATAGATAAACATATATGAAGTTGGAAGCTTGAAATTATACCTAGCTTAGTGTTCCTACTTTGGCCGAGACCTTTGAGCAAATCCCTCTCTTTCAATATGGCTTCTTGATAGCCAATTTCAAAGTATGTTAATCCTCTATTAATTTGGAACAACATCCATGAAGATTGCAACTTCCAAATATGTCTCTAGGTTAGTAATTTCTAGTGAGATAAAGCTTGAAACTATGGTTATTAATGATTTCCTCTTGTTGCCGAGAATGAAAGGATGAAGATGACAGTGTGTTGGTGATTTTTAAGCTTGTAGACTTAGTCATTAAGTCACAAATTTCAGCCCTTAATATGGGCTAAATGGCTTTGGGTCATAGTCTACCGATTGGGCTTTAGTTTATTTACTAATGGGCTTGAGGTTAACTAATGGGCTTCTTGGTTTGAGCTTTTATTTTGGGCTTTTGGAATGAAAATTTTTCTATCAATTGTGCCTTAAGTTGACTTAATATTTGGCCCACCAATTGGCCCAACAATTTGGCCCAATGGGCCTAAGAAATTCGGCCCACACTTGTTACACCCTAATGGGCTTTAAAAATTCCACTGTTGGCCCATTGCGTTTTACCCATTTAATTTAACCCGGATTTCAATTAAATTAATTTTCCATACTTAAGGGGATGAATATCGAGTGTTTTAACCAAAAATATTTCTTCCCCACTTTTTTTAACCTTACTTAGGTTAAATTTTAACCATGGTTAGTCAACCATGGTCGAAGTCCACTTTTTCTTAACTACCATTGACTTTTCTTGACCATTGTCCACGTTTGACTTTTTCTCAAAAATTTGAAAGTGTCATTTTTCATGGTTTACACTCTCATCTTTATGTTTTGGCCGCTTTCGGGAGGCGAATATGTCAAAAACACCTCAAACGGACCATTTCGAGTTTGTTTAGCCCTATTTGGGCGTTTCCTCTACTTCAATTATTTCGAGACCAAATCAAACCTACTTTCCTTCATGAACCCTCTATATGTTCACATTATAAGTTCTTATCTTTAGTCAAAATGATTTAGATCCATCCGGTTTAGCCGGTGACTCTTATAGCCCTTATTTGGCCTTTACCTAGCTTATGTACGTTTAACCACTTCACTTACAAATTTCATTCTACTAAATACTCTTCTTATGATTCAACCAACATAATAGGATGTTTGTACATATAAGAATCATAAGGAATAAGCTACATAAAAATTTGGGTCTTACATAAGCTCTAGGACTATGGTATACCCTGTGATCCCAAGCTACACGATACCTGTGTGCGGGGCATCACGCTACAGCGGGAGGTGGGTCAAATTCTCCTCTTCGGCCTATCATATCATGTCATCTAGTCTGAAAGACTCATGTAGTTCTAAGACTTCACGGTACAGCGTACTCCATGTTACATACATGGTACAACATACTCCATAGACCCCATTTCATATCAATAACCAATGCCATGTCTTAAAATGCACGTGCAAGCATATCATATCAGTGTGAGACACAATCTACAAAAGGCTCCCAGCACGGCTTTAAGCATATCACGATATCAAATCTAGTGCAAGTAAGGCTCTAGCACGATTTCATGCATAAATAATTCAAAATCTAGTGCGAGCAAGGCTCCAGCACCATGTCATGTATAAATCATATTGAAATCGAGTGCGAGCAAAGCTCCAACACTAATTCATGTAGATACCATATAAAATCCAATGTGAGCAACGCTCTAACACGATTTGTTTCTACATAATTCTGATAGGTGACTCACTTTTATCGAAAATACTTTCAACAAATCAAAACTCCGCACCTGAAAGTTCTATTTATGCAATTTATGTAACACTAGCCAACCCATCTACATACTCACTAAAAAGCAGTATTTTCATAGTAAAAACATCAAAAACATGAAATTCATACATTTTCCATCTTTGCCCAAACTTTTCTCAATTTACCCTAAGTATGGGCAAAATGGTAATTTTCCCATATTAGGTTTCTACCGAAATTTTTCCATTTCTGGAATCCTTATAATATTTAAGTGACTGTAAATTTACTCGAAAATATGTATAACTACCTCTAGCTACTCACAGAATTTCCTTACCTCGAATCACGTCGATTGCACTTTTCTCTTTTTCCACTTTCTGGAAATCGATCTATCCGGCTCCGAATTTATCTTCTGGAGCTGCAGATAATTATTTATCTATTAGTTTAACCCAATAAATATAATTCTTGTATTCACTACAGTCGATTTAACTTATTGAGCTCGTTTACTCTTATTGGGCCTTAGTACACCTTAATGGGCCAGCCCTGTCTTAAGTCCATTTTCACTTCACTATTTATTTTATCAAGGCCTATTTGGCCCATCAAGTCCATTAACACTTATTGGGCCTTATCATAGGCCCATTGACCTTATTGGGTTGAGTCCATCCATGCTTAGCCCATTATACCTCTCGACCATGGCATTGTGGCCGAATGCCTACCAAGCCACCCATGGTCGAAAGCTAGCGACTACCACACTAACCTTGCCATTCTCTAGCTAACTTCTCTTAAGCATTTTATCAAACACTTGGTTAGCATGTCTTAAGCTATTTCCATGGTTTATTAAGGCATTTCATCAAACACCTTTCCTACCAACATGAATACAACATCCATTTCAACAAACTAGTTAAATTTAAGCATGTCATCGTCATGTACACATGCTACTCTAGCTATTCATGCATTAAAATCATGTGCATGTGTATGAAAAATAAAAAACCATTTTTGGCCAACATGTGTTCATCATGATTTTGGTTGTTTTGATCCTCAATTCATACACCAATCAACTTAGAATAATCCCTAGGTAAACATACTTGAAGTTGGAAGCTTGAAAACTCACCTAACTTTGTGTTCTCTTCTTGGCCGAAACTTCAAGGGAATTTCGGGTTGCCCAAATCAGTTCTTTAATTGCTGGATTCAAGATATGTTACTCCCCTCTCAATATGGAACAACTTCCATGAATATCACTTGTTCTAAATACGCCTTTAGGTTAGTGATTTATAGAGTAGAAAACTTGTTAAACTTAAGCAAAAATGGTGGCCTTAGGTTCGGTTTCGGGAAAAAGATGAAGGCTGCCAAATTCCTTAGCTCTTAAGACTTGATTTATGCTTAATTAGTCATAAAATTTCAGCCTATGAAGTTGGCTTCAAGGTTTTTGGGCTTGAACCATGGGGTTTGGGCTTAGTTTTCATGAAATGGGCTTACATCTTGGGCTTTCGGTTATTGCTTTTTCCTTGATGTTATTAGGCTTGATTTTCATCATGTTTTGGGCCTTTAATTTGCTTCATTCTGGGCCCATCAAATGGCTCAACAATTTGGCCCAATTGCTTGTACAATTTTGGCCCATGCTTAATTAAGCTTAATGGGCTTAAAAAATTCCATTAGCAACGCCCATCAATTTCAGCGCATTTAATTTAGTCCAAATTTAATTTAAATAAATTTTCCATGCACTAGAAGTTGAATATTGAGTGTTTTAGCCAAAAATAATTCTTCCTACACTTTAACCCTGGTTAGGTTAAATTTTAACCATAGTTAACTCTTATGGTCAAAGTCAACATTTTTAAAGGTGCTTTGACTTTCCTTAACCATTGACCACATTTGACTTTTGTTTACAAATCCAAAAGTGTGGTTTCTCATGTTTAAAACTCCCATCTCTGCGTTTTGGTTACTTCCGGGTTGTGGAATTACTAAAATCAGCTCAAGCAATTGATTTTGAGCTCGTTTGGGTCTTTTTCTCATTTTCACTGCTTCAACGTATTCGGGACCAAACCAAACCAACTTCCCTTCTTGAACTACTCTTATTTTAATGTTTTAAGTTTTTATCTTCAGTTAGAATGGTTGGCATCCCTTCGATTTAGTCTGTGGTCAATATAGCTCATGTTTTAGCATTTTTTGTGTTCATGAGTATTTCTTAATTTAGTTGCACTTATACTTCAATAAACACTCTTCTTATGATTCCATTAACATAATTCAATGTTTACAATATGTGAATCATAAGGAATACAATACAAGGTTACGGGTCTTACACCACTGGCCCTTTCACTTGTTCTTACAAAAGAGGCCTTAGTCATCTTACTAAGCAAACAAGATTCACATATCATATGATTTAAAATTGAATGAATCTGATTTGTAAGCTTTATGGAACTTAAATATGCATTTCTCATTCATGTAACCAAGTCTACAGTGCCAAAGGAATGTAGGGTTAATCTTATTACCCTTTGACTTCTTGGAATCAACACTGTATATGTGATTATCTATGTTTAGAACGTAGAATCCATTCATAATAGAAGCAATGCCATAGAAAATATCATTAAAGTTAAGTGAACAACTATTGTTCATTATTTAATAAAAAACTTTTCTTGTCTAGCTAAGAAAGAAAAATAATATTCTTAGTAATTGATGCAAGACAATAAAAGTTATCAAGTTCTAGAATTAGGTCGAAAGGCAATGATAAACAAAAAGTTCATGTAGTTAATACAACAACCCTTGCTCCATTTCCAACTTGTAGGCCCACCTTGCCCTTTGATAAGTGCTTCATTTGATATATTAATACTGTCTAAGAATATTCTTTTAACTTTAAATTGTATTTAAAAAGTGCCATGTAACTTTTTTTTTAGATGTTATAGGCATTGAAAATAGGCTTATGGGAGAAAATGACACTTTTTACACTTTTTATAAAATTGACCAAAATGGGTATTTTGGTAATTTCAACTCAGTCTAATTTTTTTGTGAAAAAGTGACTTGCTTCAATATTATAGAAGACTTCTCTACATTTTCAGAATATCCAAGATCGTCCAAATCAAAGTTCATTTAATGGGTCAAAAGTCTTTGCAAAGTCAGCACTAAATAAGGAAAGTCAAACTCCTATTCAAAGTGGGCTTACAACAAGGATAATTGAAAAAAAAAAAACATAAAGCCTTTTTAGAAGATATTTATAAAGAGAGAGAAGATCCTTGATGAGTTGGCAAGATGAATTAGGAACCAAGTCAACTACTCAAGATAAATTTGAAAAGTTATTATTATATAAACAGCAGTAATTGTAAGTAGTGTCTAACTACAACTAGGAGTTTTACCTTTTCCTCACTATATAAAAGGAACTTATAATGGTTAATAATAATACCAATTGGCCTAATTTTATTTTAATTAGTTCCTTTATTATTTTTTGCATGAGAAAACGATATCTTTATTTTATAAAGTTGGTCGATCGGTACTTTTCTTTATATTCAATATTGTGTTCTTCACATCTCTACTTTCTCTAATTGCATGTTTTTTTTTTCTTTTCTCTTTAATTTTGATTGCATGGTCTTATTTACTTAATATTGTGTTGCTTTTAGTTTCTTATATAAAATAATAAAATCGATTGCTTAATATTAGTTAATAATCTTGATTTCTTTGATCTTTATTGCATGCTTTGTTTATATTGATCATTTCCTTTGCTAATTGCATAATTTCTTTTTATTGTTGCATGTTTCATGTTTGCATATAGTTCTTGAAGTTGCCAATTACATTAATAATATAAAGTTGTGTTTTCATCTTTCTTGCATGATGTTCTCTTTCTAATTTGTTTTCTTGGTTAGGATTTATAATCTTTTGCATCTATTTTTTTTTTTATCTTGCATGTTTAATTAATTTTTTGTATAAAATTAATTGAAACTGATTTCTTGGAGCTTAATGTTGAGATTTTTGTTTTCTTGGATCTTGTTTAGATTAATTAGATATTATTCTTTGGTTTTACAATTGTGTCAATATCATATAAGTTTCTTTGCTTGTCGCATGGTCTAGTATCCTATATAAAATGTCAAATTTTGCATACTTTTATACACTTGTGTTTTCTTTATACTTTGTTTCTTTGTGTTCTTTTTCAGTTTTTTGCATGATTTTTATGTTTGTTTTAAGCATGATATGTATTGAATAAAGTCTTTATTTGGTTGGTGTGTTTTCTTGATTCAGTCTTAGTAACATGATGTTGTGAGAAATATGAATTTATGATATATTATTGATTGAGTATCAAGATTTTCTATAGTATCTTTATATGATTATTGATTTAGTTTGATAGAAGCCTACTATCTAATTAATATCAATAATTTACTACTAGATTAAAGTGTGAGAACCTTAAATTTCGATTTTCTTTTCCTAATTTAATTTAAGAGATTAATAAGATATGTTTATTCAAATGATTTTAGGTCTAAACCTTTACCTACGAGGAGCAGAGATGAGCTCGAGGTTTGAGATATGTAAAGTAACTCGAATATTTACCCATGTATGATTTTATGTATTAGTACGGATAAGAAATAGTTTGATGTATTGCATTGACCAGGGAAGTATGTTATGAGAAGGAAATTATATGATTGCAAATGCATGTTTATGGATTATGAGAAAAATGATATGAATAACTAAGTATTTATGCCATACAAGGAATCACAATATTAATATGCATTGCACCTATAAGATTTAAAGAGTTATTACGAAATAAAAGTGGTATGTTTAAGTATAAAATTTAAGGCTAAATCTTAAACTTGCAAACAGCCAAGCATTTTAGGATGCATTCTTGAAGTTTAAGTGCATAAACTTGGCTAAATGATGATTAAAGAAAATTTATTTGGAATCGAGAAAAATATATGATGTAATTAAGTCAATTAAGTGATGAAATGAGGTTTTAAAGTGATTAAATAAGATTGATTAAGTGGCCAAAATTAATTTGCAAAAAGAAAGCTCAAAACCATGAAACATAAGTGAGCTAGGCCAACAAATGCACTTAAATCATATGAAAATTAATCATCTTAAAATTTGGGGTTAATTTAAGCTTAAAGTAAACTTATAATGGAGCAAATTTGTTGAAAGAAACCTTGGCCAAATTCTGAAGGGAAGGCTAAGAAAAAAAATGAAAGAAAACAATCACTAAGCTTACCTAACCCTACTACATATGATCCTACATTACCCCATGATTCAAATCATACCCTAGACCTAAGCTTTACATTAAACACATTTTGAGGTTCAAGTTTACCATTTAACTCAGCCAAACTGAAGCAAAAAACAACATCAAGGTCTAAAAAGCTCCAACCCGAGGCATCCCTTGTTGCTTTCTCTTCCTAAATTGTTTTCACAACTAAACCTACATTATTTGACATAGGTTCTTTGAGATCGATTTTAGAATTAGGAGTCCTCTACAACATATATTTTTTTGTGGGACTCAAGAAGCTCATCTAGAAGGTGGTTGCTGGCCAGGAAGAACATGGCACTGAATCAACCCTGCATCTAGGTAAGTGGAGTTTTGTGGTTTCATTTGCAAGGTCGTTGATGTCTGATGGGACCCTAAGGGTATCTACCGCAAGTGCACGGGTCGTCCAAGTAATAATGGGATTTTGAGTCCCTAGATATCGTCCCACAGGGAAGTTGTTAGCCTAATTAACTACCGGTTACTATTATCCTAAGTATATCCTAGCAAATTTATGAATTTTCAAAGGTGATCAACTAATCTAGAATTGAAAATACCAAAAGCAAGAAAATAATAAAACTATAAAATAAGTAACTAAAACCGAGCTCAGAGTACTTACAAAATTCCAAGCACTTAAAATCGAAAACCTGCAAAAGAAATTAAAACAATTAAAACTAATTAACCAAATTAAAATAAAATGCAAAATAAATGAAAAGACATGATTAATTAAACTAAAATCTAACTAACCTAAAAAATGCATGTAATTAAACTAATTGCAAATTAAACTATTCCTAATGCTAGATTAAAATTACTTAGAAACTAATTAAATCTAAATTAACTAACTAAACATGATTGACTACATCTAAATACATAATTAAAACTATTAACTAAACTAATTACATCATCTAACTAATCTTAAAAACTAATCTAACACTAACTATATGAAAAATGCATTAATCCCTAAATAAGCAACCAAACATGGCCTAAAGATTTTAAACAAATAGTAACTTTCCCACCAAAACACTGTTCAAGCATCATTTGCAATTTGGTTTTCCAGGTAAGCTCGGGTTGGTGAGATCTGCCCAGCTGATTGCTCACGGGTTTCGGTTCTGCCAGGCTACCAACTCTGCATCGGGTTGCTAGGTCCTGTCCAAGCCTTCTGCCCACTACCAGCTCCATGCATAACCGTGCACGTTTCCTTCTCCAGGTGGTTTGGTTTGTAGCTGGTCCAGGCATGGTCATGTCCGCTGCTGCTTGTTACTGCCCAGCTCCCTGCTACTGCCGTGCAACTGCTCCTTCTTGCTGTTTTTGCCTCTGTCCAGATTTTCTTGGGTTCCAGGCACTGTACCATTCCTACAAACTTCCACCTGCTGCCATTAACGGACCACACAGCAGCTGTACACTACAACAGAGCAGAACAAAGGATGAATTGGTCCCTGTTTGCTGCTTCGGTGCTGTCTCTGCCTGCTTATGCTGCTGCCGTCTCTGTTCAGTCATGCATTGCTGCATCCATCCTCATCTACCGGTCAGACAACACTACTCTCTTGACAGGAAACAAGCTTAAACCCGACTACCATCAGCTTAACAACAAGAGCAGTGCACTCAATCGTGAGACAGAATTACACCGAGGACAACACCGAGAAGAATAGCATGCAGTAGAAGAAACGGAAGCTAGGATTAACATGCATTAAAGATTACCATTTATGTTGAGCAAACAATGAAACATGAACAAACATTGCAATGAAACACCAACAGAATATTAGAAGAAGATTTATCAAAGGTTGCATGGCAAAATAATGTGAAACCGAGAGCTACCAAAGAAACTAGAAACCGAGCCCCTTAAATGGTGAAAGATTACTAAACACAACAATGAAGAAACACAAAGCAAGAAAACTGTGAAGAAACCGAAAGCTTGGATTGAAATTGCTTACATTAAAATGAGATTCAACAATGATAAAAGAAGACACTAGCATAAACAGTAAAAATTCTTTAAGGAAAATAGCTTAATCGGGAAAAGAAAAGAACAAGGAAAAATAAGCTATTCTACCCTAATCTACATTACCTTACACTACTCCTACTCCTAAATTACATTAACTTCTACTCCTAAAATTACATCCTTTTCAATTGTCATCTTTTCCTATTTATAAACACACTAGGGGTAAAATGGTAATTTTCACATCCTTGATGAGTTGGCATTTTTTTTTGGCCACTTGTCTTCACACCATTGGCTCCTTGAAAAGATATGTCCATGTCATCGGTCTTCTTGTCCAATTGGATGTGCTTGGTGGTATGACTCGTGTTGTCCACGTGGCTCAATCTCGATTTTAGCCCAATTCCGGTCCATTTTCTACCGAAATATTCAAAATTCATCCGAATTTGATTTATCTGCAAACATGAGAATTTTTATTAAATAAAGGGGATAATTAACAAAATAAATTGGGGATTTAAATAAATAATTAGGAAATTAAGCACAAATAATTCTAAAAATATAGAATTATCAATGTCACAACCCTCTTCTCATGACTTAACTTACTACTAATAGTTGGGCTGTGAGTCAACGTCTATATCCACATCTCATCCATTTTATAATTGAAATTCATTTAATGAAATAGAAATCGTTCTTTTATAAATATGTAGAAGCGTTTACATTAGTTTCTATTATATACATCCCTTGAGTACAAAAGATAGCTTTACTGTGCACTAATTTACAGGATACAAAATTTTTTTCTCATAAGTGTATACCTCTGTATTACTGGAGAACTAGAGAACACCGTTGTAGGAACAACTGCAGTAACTTACTACTGCACAGAATCTGTGGAGGAGGAAATAAGTGGGTGAGCTAACACGCTCAGTAAGGAAAATATGAAAGCAGGTAGATAACTACACTATCTACATACTTAAAATATAAACATTTATTTTCCATGTAAAACATATGCATTCATTGAAAATAACTTCCATCGATGAGAAACCATTAATTTTCTATATGGGTATATGCATAATTCATTCTCAAGTCACACAGAATCACACAACATACTCTTTAAAATCACATAGCATCATTTTTCAATTCACACAGTACACACTTAGAAATTTCTATACATTTAGCAAATCACTTAGTAAATCTATAATCATGAGACATATTATGGGATAACGTATCACCCTGTATCACACAGTAGGGGGGACATATGTCACCTCACACAGTAGCGACAAAATGTCATATCACACAGATAAAATACTTATGGCCATAGTCTGGATTTCAGGCATCATTGATCAGGTGTGTGAGAATCCCATGCTTGGGGAGGCGGATCTGTGAGACCCCATATATGTATAACTTCGTATATATGTAAATGAAATCATAAGTATATGTGATGTAAGTCCATAAGTTTAATGTACACACTTGTAATAAGAGTGGTGATTCTACGTACAAGTTACATTATATATGAATATGAAGAAATAGACTTAAACATGTGAAGAATGGGAGTAGAATGGGAAATGAGTAGTGTGGTAAAATGGAAGGAAGATTTTATAAGTTGTGCACTTCCATTCAGTTTATATCATGTACCTTTGGTTATACAAAGATTTCACACAAGTTTTAATAGGTATAAAGTGGGAATGGATGACATTTTTAAGTCTCAAAGATGATCGGATGAGAAAATGACTATCGCAGCAAAGTAAAGTTTTTTCGTTGTAAGTACTTGTAAAAAAAATCAGTAAAATCTTGAAATATGAAGGCCAAATCGATCTTATAGGATGAGAGATCGATCTGGAAGAGTAAAAATGCTCTTATCTTGAGCTATGAAACAGGATAGATCGATCTCCAATGAAGTCAGATCGATCTGCTAAACATTTTGTAAAAAGAAGATCGATTTCAAGATAAATAGATCGATTCCCTTAAGCTCTCAGGTTGAAGCAAGATCGATCTCCTCCCAAGCCAAATCGATCTCCTAGAGCTACTACCTGAGACAGATCGATCTCCACTATTCGACAGATCGATCTCATGCCTTGAAATGCTGTGAAAAAGAAGGATCTTAAGAGGACCAGATCGATCTCCACCCAAGGTAGATCGATCTCACCAAGCTAAATCTATAAATAAGAGCAGTTAGATCTGTAGATTTCGGGAAAACACTCTCACTCTACCATTTTCAATCCAAAACCTAGCTTTCTCACTCTTGAATCCACCCATTTTCAGTAGGATTTGAGGGAAAGCTATTAGAGGCAAAGTTGTTCACATTAAAGAGAAGAACGACATAGTTGGGAGGCATTTTCCCCAATTGTTTATTTAAGGAAACAAGGTGTATTTCCATTGGAGCAAAGAGGAAATCAAGCTAGGTGAGTTTCTAATGCAAATACTCAAGTACATTTGTTTGGATATTGATGTGGGGAATGATTGGTACGCATAAAAATGGTAGAAACTACCTAGAGTAGAATGAATCCACCATGACATAGAAATGGTCTAGTGTGAGAAAGTGGAATGTATTGAGATTAATGATGAATGGGATATTTGAGGCGATAATAGTGTTATGGGTATGATTTTAAGTTGTTATTAGTGAATTAATTGTGAGATTTACCTAAAAGGGTTAAAATGTGGAATAAGGCATTGGTAAAATGTATAAATGAATTATATTGACTAGTGAAGTCAAAATGTGAGTCAACAACATTAACTCAAGTGATTTGGATGAATGAATCACAGCTCTCGAGGATACACCAGAGCAAGGCGAGCCAAGAGTGTAAGAAGCTAAGAGGAAGAGAGAGTCGCACTTAACTAAATCGAGGTAAGGGAATTGTGTGGACTCTTAGAGATATCTGTGCGCAATTTGGGTGCTTAAATGCTTTGCTAGAGTGCATGTGATACTAGGAAATGATATTGGGTGATTGAAGGGTCAAGAGTTGGGTTTTGAGAAATGTGCATGAAAACAAAGGCATAGTGCTTTAGAAAATCATTTTTTATAACTTTTAGAAATTGATTGGTAGGTTTGCTAACATTTGAAAAGAACTACAAAAGAAATGTGTTGTTTTGGTTTGTAAACCATACTTTGCAAAGAATTGAGCCACCTACATGGTTTTCTTGAGAATGAAAGCGTGCTAGAGCATGACTCGCATGAGATTTGATGTGTTTTATACGCATGAGTGCTAGAGCTTAGCTCGTACTAATTTTCACATGGATTATATACTGGTTTTGGCATGGTGTTTGAGCATAGCTCGTATTAGATGCCCACCTTATTTGTTACAGTGCTTGGAGCTTCGGGTAGATTGGGTGTCGCACCGATTAAATAGGCTCGCACATGCATTTGTTATATTTGACATGTTGATAGCCGTGTTAGGAGCTTCGAGTAGACAAGAAGTCGTACCGATTAAATAGGCTCACACGTGCGCTTTGAGATGTGGCGTGATATGATGCGTTGATATGGGTCCACGGAGTACCTTGTATCGTATATGTAGCATAGACTACGTTGTACCGTGTTGAGATTGTGTTATGCCGTCTTGGGACGAGATCTACTATGGACCATCGAGTTGGACTTGACCCACCTCCCGTGTGGAAGCAGATAGTGGTGATACCCTGCACACTTGATCCGTGTAGCCGGTATCACAGGATATGGCCATAGTCCTAGAGGATATTTCCCTTATTGTATTGCCTATATCACATGTCTATTGCTTTGTGAATAAATCCATGTTTGAAATGATTTATAGGTCAGGACAGTCTGAGGGAAGGGCTGAGTCCTGACAAGTGTTGGATTATTTTAAGATGACAGTGCATGTACGCATGATATGATTTCCATGCCCTATTTGTGAAATATGCATGATGGATATTCCATGCTTTGAATTGAATTGTAAACTAGATTTTAATAGCATGAATGCTTTACATACAATTAACACAAGCATGAACTCATATTTTGATAAAATGATGAAATGTATGCTTTAAACATGGTATCATGATCACGTAGATAGTGCAGTATCTACCTATTCGCATGATTGGCTTACTGAGCGTGTGGTTTGCTCACCCCCCTTATTTTCCCCCTCTCTACAGAGCTTTGAGTATAGATTAAACATGACTGTAGGTGTTCCCTTTTGGTATCCGCTGCATCTCATCGCATAAGGTATACAAAATGATGAGATTTTTGTATCTAGACTTTCCATAGCACAGTAGCATTTTGTATGTAACTATTGGGGATGTAAAGCAATGTAAACACATGTAAACAACAATTGTGATTTATTTATACAAGTGTTTACTTATAAATAATATGCAATTTAAATTGGTATGGTGGAATGAGATAGACATTGACACACAGCCCAACTGTTGAGGAGAGTAGATGTTCACGATCGAGGAAACGACGAATAATAAATAATGCATGAAAATGTAAAAAATTTGTATGTATTTTGGTAAGTTAAGGGTCGTGACAGAAGTTGGTATCAGAGCCGAGTTGGTCTGACATGTGTCATGTCTAAAATACTTAATAAGTTGAAAAATTACATCCCCATGTTACTGTGCTTGTTTAGATATAAATTGTGTGTGTGTCGATGGGTTAACTAAGAAATTGATGTGAATGTAGGGAATTGAGCAATTATGCCTAATATCAGTCACGGTAGTGGGGCGAGAGCGCAAGTTAGAGGTCGTAGAGGTAGGCTTGTGGGTCGTGTTTAGCTAGAAAGACAGGAGGCTCGAGAAGAGATTGAGGTGGAGACTGAGGTTGAGCATGCTCCATAGGGTCCAGAAGAGAGACCAAAGAGTACTAAGGCTAGCTTCAGGAGGATTGAACGGAGCATGGAGATGATCTTGGAGTTGGTCACTCAATCATTGCTTGGAGTTAGGGGCAAATAGAGTCCCACTACACAAGGTGATGACGAGCAGGCGGCAGTTCCTGAGGCACAGGCCCCGCCAGCCTAGAGACCTCAGACGACAGATACACCTACACCCCCACCTGCACAAGATATGCCTATGCCTATTGCTACACCACATGCTAGTAGAGGCTGGGGTTACTATTATGACTTGGATAGATTGCGATAGTTCCAAAAGTTTGGACCACCATCTTTCTGTGGAGTTAAGTGTCACGACCCAATTCCATTCTCTTTAACCGAAAATCACTGAAAATTTTTCGCGTTTTACTGTGACCTTACCCGGTCGTGAACTAAACTCACCACACACTGTTGGGCTGTGAGTCAATAATAAACACCACTTCTCATTCATTCTCAATTAATTAAAAACAATGTCAGACATGTGCATTTAATCGTGTACTTATACGAATACATGTTTTACTGACATCTACATCCCCCCATAATTACAACTCAAAAGAATAATGTGCTTTTACATTGTTTAGATACAAAAAGAATCACTGTGTATATACCTCTTAGCGATGGAGATGCAGCGGAGTCCAAAATACCACGCCTCAGTCCTTACTGGGCTACTATGCACACTCTGTAGGGGGGAAATATAGTGGGATGAGCAACCATATGCTCAGTAAGGCAATAATGCAAGCATGGTAGATAACTACTCTATCTACATGCTGATAGTGTTATGCATAAATCATTTATAGTAGGAGCATGAGGAATAAAACTATGCCATATGAGTGTACATATATACATATATCATGTATCAAAATCATGTCCATTGGCATACAAAACATGGTAAAAACATCATGTATAAATCATCTCATGCTCGATCTCATTTAATTTCATAAAAAGGGCAATTCATTAAGAAACCTCCTTTTTAAACCAACATCATAAACACCACCAAATCAACTCACAATCACAACCACATTTTCGTTCCACAATTCACGCATGTGTATAAATCTAGGTCACTATATCCAAAGTGCCTATGTGAACCATTACATCATAAATCATCCCAGACCACATGCATCCAGGTGTGCGGGGTATCATGCTGGCACGAAGATGGATTATCCCTCGCCAGACTTTCTCATCACATAACCATCATGCGGTACATCGTACTCCATGTGATATACACGGTACAGCGTACTCCGCAACTCATATCGTGATTGGGGGTGCCATTCCTAGGTCTTATCTACCCCATACCAAGAGTTTTCCATATCCGTGAAGGAGAGCCTCCCTGCCTAACATAGCCTCCCCACCTAACAGAGCCTCCCCGCCTTTTGGGCTTAAGGATGTTGGCTTAAGGATGTAGAGCTTAAGGATCCTTCCGTAAGAGAGCCTCCCCACCGAACAGAGCCTCCCCACCTAACAGAGCCTCCCCGCCTCTTGGACTTCAGGATGTTGGCTTAAGGATGTAGGGCTTAAGGATCTTACCATACCCATGTAGGAGAGCCTCCCCGCCTAACAGAGCCTCCCTACCCCTCCAGGGCTTAAGGATGTTGGCTTAAGGATCCCACTGTAAGAGAGCCTCCCCACCGAATAGAGCCTCCCCACCTAACAGAGCCTCCCCGCCTCTTTGGGCTTAAGGATGTCGGCTTAAGGATGTAAGGCTTAAGGATCTTACCATCTTTCACAACCTTATACGTATCACAATGTGCAAACTTGTGCGAGCAAAGCTCTAGCACGACTCATGCATCCTCTCATAAAGAGACGCGTACGAGCATAGCTCTAGTACGGTTATACTCATAAGGCAACCACTCAAAAGCCACGTACGAGCAAAAGCTCCAGTACGGTTTATAAACATCATCATAGTTTCCAAATCAAGGTGCGAGCTAAGCTCCAGCACGTTTCATACAAATGAAAACATAGAAATCCAGCGCGAGCGAGGCTCTAGCGCGATTTATGTCATACAATTACTATAGGCGGCTCATACACAATCAAACAATCCCGAAAATTGGGTTTAGCACTCACAAATGCTTTTCCACAACAACAATACAATACTAGCCGACCCATCTACAAGCTTGCTTAAAACCAAGCAAATTTCATTTTGGAAAGCATCAAAACATTAGATTTATGCAATTATTAGCCTTACTATCCCATTTCATAAAATCCACTTCAAATCCAAAACCACGCATATACTCCTCATCATTCACGAATACCATCAATCATTTATTTGAGCAACCATGCATTTCATAAAACACCCAATATTCACTCACAAGTTCAAAGTACGAGCAGCTACCTCTATATACTCACAAAATTCCCTTACCTGGAATCGCGATGCGTGATTCCACTTCCTTAAGCTGCTTACTCGTACGGTTCGATTCGTCTTCAACGAACTCTTCGGGACTGCACAAAATCGTATCCCGCATTATATTCGATCCATATAATATGACATCGTGCGTTCACTATAGTCAATTCGACCTATAGTTTTCTATTAATGCTTGTGAGGCCTCGTTTCATTACTTTATCCATAACTCGAGTCTATGGATCTTCTTAGGCCTATTAACTTATTCAAAATCGATATTAAATCGACATTAAGCTCATAGTGTTCATATTCCATGAATCCCCTCACTATGGCATTTATCAATCATATACATACCCATTTTCACAATTCCTCCAACTCACTATGTAATTCCATCTAACCATCTAAAATCATAAACATTACCCCAATAACAACTTTAGCATGCCATAAATCATAAGCTCATTCAATCCCACATATTCTCATATTATACCCATTTTTGATTTCTAGGTCACACCAATTCCACTACATTCCTAGGTAATTTATCCATCAATACTCATACCAAACAACTCTAAAATCAATTAAATAGCTAATGCATTTGGATTGGAGTGTCAGAATCTTACCAATATGATTTTTCTTCTTGCTCCAAATGGTAATGCCCTTAACTCCTTCAATTCCAAAAATGGGAAAATGCCCTCTCACTATGTTGTTCTTCTCTTTGATAGGAACAACTTTGCCTCTAATGATCTCTCTCCAAATCTCACTGAAAATGGCTGATTTTAGAGAGGAAAAGTTAGGTTTTTGGGGTTGAGATTGTAAAGTTAAGTGTTTTTTCAAGATTTCCAGATTTTCAGCCCTCCTTATATAGAAATAGCTTGGGGAGATCGATCTGGTTCATGAGGAGATCGATCTGGTCCCCCTTAAATCCCTCTTTTTCACAGTATTTTTAAGCCTGAGATCGATCTGTTGAAGCATCAGATCGATCTGTTGAAGCATGAGATCGATCTGTCGAAGCATGAGATCGATCTGGTCCCAAACAGAGAGCTAAGGAGATCGATCTGGGTGCTTGGGGATCAATCTTTTCATCACGAAAATGCTTAGGAGATCGATCTGGCCCCATTGGAGATCGATCTGCTCTATTTCATTGTCCAAATAAGAGCATTCTGGCTCTTCCAGATCGATCTCTCATCCTATGAGATCGATCTGGCCCTCATGTTTTCCAGATTACCTACAGTTTCCTTGCTGCAACTCATACCAACACATCCTTAATCGATTGCCATGGCCATTTTCTCATCCATCCACCTTTATAACTTGAAAATGGCATCCATTCATACCTTATGCACATTGAAACTTGTGTGCATTCATTGTATGTTCAAAGGTATGCTACATAAAACCAAATGGAAGCATAACTCCATTCCATTTTACCACACTACTCATCTTGAGTTTAGATCACATCCATCACTTGCCAGAACTCATTTCTTCATATTCATACTCAATGAAACTTGTATGTACGCTACAATTCATATTACACATACATACATTGAATCCATGGACTTACATCAATCATACTTTACATTACAAGTCCATTCATATTATTTGATCCAATTACACACATTACCATTATACATATACGGGGTCTTACACTAAGAACCCGTAGCTGTAGTGGATTAGATAAATGAAATCGAGAAGTTGTATGGGTTCTTCAAGTGTCCTACTACCGAGATGGTAGCGTTTGCCGATTTTATGTTGAAGTAATCAGCTGAACATTAGTGGAAATCCACCATGCCTATTTTGAGAGCCTGACATGCTGAGATCAGCTGGGATGTGTTTTTGGAAGCATTTCGGAGATGGTATGTACCGGATACCACCCAACGAAAGATGAAGATGGCATTTTTGGGACTGGCCCAAGGGAGCAGGACTTCAGATGAGTACGAGATGACCTTTATCTCCCTGGGCGGATATGATCCTATCACGATGGGTAATAATGTCGAAAAGATCAAAAAGTTTGTGGATGGATTGAGACCGACCATCAGGTCCAGATTGGTTCCCCTGGATATACCGACCTACGAGGAGGCCGTGCGTAGGGCGTAATTCTGCGAGCAAAATGTTGATAGGATTGCTTCAAAGTTTGGGAAGGTTGGTAAGATAAGAGACAGAGAGAAGAAGAGACCAATAACGGATAGAGGTTTCGGCTATAAGGGAAGCAAGAGAATTTCTAGAAACAGGCCGAGGATCGAGGAGATCAGGGAGAGGACAGTTAATCCTCATATGTACCCGACCATAGCTCCAGCTAAGGGAATTATGATTGGAGGGCCATGACCTACTACTGAGCAGTGCAGCAAGTGTGGCAGGTACCATGGTACTCGACCATGCTATGGACATCCTGCAGTATGTTTTAGATGTGGGAAACCAGGGCACATAATTCGAGATTATCTAGAGATAACAGAGAGGGCCCTACAGAAGGGCAGGGAGCCAGAGAGAGCTCCAGTCGGGACATCTGCTCCGAGGAGGAGGGCTACAACTGAGGGAAAGGGGAAGCAGGCAGTGGGTGTGAGCAGAGGATGAGTGCATGCACTGGACCAGGACACTACGGATCAGTCTTCGGATGTGGTTAAAGGTATCATCCAAATCTTTGATTTGGAAGCATTTGTATTGTTTGATCCTGGTGTCACTCATTCTTTTATTTCGCCATCCTTTGCATGTAAATTGTTGAAGCATGTACAACCCACACTGCTAGATAGGATGTTGATGATAACTACCCCTATGAATTGTAGTCAGTTGATTGAGCATGTGTATAGGAATTGTCAGATGAGGATAGGAGGTAAAGAAATGGCAGCCAATTTAATTTTATAAAATATGAGTGATTTTGATGTAATCCTAGGGATGGATTGGCTGGTTATAAACCATGTTGTTATGGATTATCAGGCTAAGACATTGATGTTTCCCAAGGTAGAAAATCTTGTAGTAAGCTTTGTGAAATGAATTGAAAGATATGTTAAACATAAATAAAAAAGTATGATCTCAATTCATGATATTTGAGTTTGTTTATCAATTATATGTGTGTATGTGATTATTGTGTTACTAACGGTGAGAAGAATAATGTGAAGGGTTCATTGCTTATGTGATTGAGATGGATAAGGCACGTCTGGAGTTGATAGACATCTCATTGGTCAAGGAATATCTTGATGTCTTTTCGGAGGAATTGCCAGGGTTACCTCCAGATAGGGAGATGGAATTGGGTATAGATTTGGCACATGGTACAGAGCCGATATCCAAGCCACCGTAAAGAATGACTAAAGTTGAGTTGGAAGAATTAAGGAAGCAGTAACAAGAGTTGCTGAAGAAGGGGTTCATCAGGTCGAGCGTCTCACTTTGGGCAGCGCCAGTTCTGTTTATAAGGACGAAGGATGGAAGTCTCCGACTATGTATAGATTATCGGTTGTTTAATAAGGCTACCATCAAAAATAAGTATCCCTTTCCATGCATCGATGGCTTATAGGATCAGCTTAAGGGAGCGCAGGTCTTTTCCAAGATAGATCTGAGATTTGGGTACCATCAGTTGAAGATACGGAGTGGAGATGTACCTAAGGCAGCTTTTCGCACCCGGTATGGACATTATGAATTTATGGTTATGTCATTTGGGTTGACGAATGCTCCTGCAGCTTTTATGTCGTTGATCAATGAGTTATTCCACTAGTATTTGGATCTATTTGTAATCATATTTATTGATGATATACTGGTGTACTCAAGGTATAGATAGGAGCATGAAAGGCATATAAGGATAGTGCTACAGACCCTCAGGGAGAAGAAGTTGTACGCTAAACTTAGTAAGTGCGACTTTTGGTTGGAACAAAATCTCTTTTCTGGGTCATATAGTATCAAAGGATGGAGTGTCAGTGGATCCATCAAAGATTAAGGTAGTGACACAGTGGCAGAGACCTCAGATAGTGAGAGAGATCAAAAGTTTCCTGGGTTTAGCTGGGTATTATCGAAGGTTTGTGAGGGATTTTTGAGGTTAACTGCTCCTTTGACACGTCTCACAAGGAAGAATGTGGAGTATGTGTGCAACGATAAGTGTGAGGAAAGTTTTCAGGAGTTGAAAAGGAGATTAACCACAGCTCTGATACTCACCATTCCTACCAGCTCAGGAGGTTTCTCGATGTATGCGGATGTTTCACACCAAGGACTGGGCTGTGTATTAATGCAGGATGGAAGGGTAGTTGCAAATGGGTCTAGACAACTGAAGGATCATGAGAGGAACTACCCAACCCATGATTTGGAGTTAGCAGCGGTGGTGTTTGCGCTGAAGATATGGAGCCACTAACTTTATGGTGAGAGATTTCACACCAAGGATTAGGCTGCGTATTAATGTAGGATGGAAAGGTAGTAGCTTATGGATCGAGACAGTTAAAGGACCATGAGAGAAACTACCCAACCCACGATTTAGAGTTGGTGGCTGTAGTAGTTGTATTGAAACTATGGCGCCACCATCTCTATTGTGAGAGATTTCAGATTTACACAGATCATAAGAGCCTTAAGTACCTGTTCTCGTAGAAATAGTTAAACATGAGATAGAGGAGATGGCTCGAGCTTTTAAAGGATTATGATTATGAAATCCTGTACCACTCGGGTAAGGCAAATGTAGTTGCTGATGCATTAAGTAGGAAGCATCTTGGATTGGTGTCATTCATGATGGTCAGGGAACATGAGCTGTTGGATCAGTTCATGAACCTCAGTTTGGATATGACCCCGTCTGATGCTAATAGTGGATTTATGATAGCTAGCCTACAGTTGGAACCAAATCTGGTAGATCGAATCTGACAGGCTCAGCGAGTTGATCAGTAGTGCAGTGATATTGTCTGATAGATACAAAGGGCTATAGAGACGGACTTTGAGTTGAGTTTAGATGGATTGTTGAGGTTCAAAGGTAAGATATGCGTTCCTGATGATGCAGAGATTAGAAGATTAATCTTGACAGAAGCTCACTCATCGAGGTATACTATACATTCAGGAAGTACCAAGATGTATCAAAACCTTCGAAAGGGTTATTAGTAGTCTGGGATGAAAAAACACATTACTGAATATGTTGCTAAGTGTCTCATTTGTCAGTAGGTGAAGGTAGAGCATGAGAAGCCTGCAGGGTTATTGTAGCCTCTACCAATATCGACTTGGAAGTGGGAGCACGTCACCATGGATTTTGTGATGGGATTGTCGAGGACCCACATAGGTCATGATGCCATATGGGTGATTGTGGATCAGTTGACGAAATCAGCCCATTTTCTAGCTGTGAGAGCTACCGATACTCTGAGCTAGTTAGCGAACTTGTATACGCACGAGATAGTAAGGCTACATAGATTTTCGATGAGCGTTGTTTCTGATAGGGATGCCCGCTTCACTTCCCACTTTTGAGAACATTTTCAGGAAGCGATGGGGACCCAGTTGAGTTTTAACACTGCGTTTCATCCTCAGACAGATGGTCAGTCAAAGAGGACTATACAGACCCTAGAGGATATACTGAGAGCATGTGCATTGGATTTTGGGGGCTCTTGGGATGACCATTCGCCACTCGTAGAGTTCGCTTATAATAACAGTTTTCATGCGAGTATTGGGATGGCACCATAAGAGGCATTGTACGGGTGTAGATGTCGTTCCCCTATTGGATGGAAAGAGGTTGGTGACAAACATATCTTTGCTCTGTACTTGGTTAGACAAGCCTTTGAGGATGTCCAATTGATTTGTGAGAGGTTACGAACAGCTAAGAGTAGACAAAAGAGTTATGCTGACAAGAGACGTAGACCACTAGAATTTAAAGTGGGTGAGTCAGTGTTTTTGAAGGTTTCTCCTTCGAAGGGAATAATGAGATTCGAGAAGAAGTGAAAGTTAAGCCCTCGATATATATGGTCATTTGAGATACTTGATAAGGTGGGAGATAAGGCATACAGGTTAGCATTGCCACGAGAGTTGGCAAGTGTTCATAACGTCTTCCATGTATCCATGTTAAGGAAGTATCATCTAGACCCGGCGCACGTAATAAGGTATGAACCCTTAGAGCTCAATAAGGGTATAACATATGTTGAAAAGCCAGTTTGGATATTGGATAGAAAAGAGAAAGTGTTGAGGACAAAGACAATTCCCTTGGTGAAAGTTCTTTGGCAACATCACACAGTGGAAGAGGCCATATGGGAATTGGAGAGTTCGATGTGGGAGAAGTACCCCGAAATATTCACGGATTAACTTGGTTCCAATTTGGAGGACCAAATTTTCTAAGTGGGGGAGAATGTGAGACCCCATATATGTATAACTTGGTATATATGTAAATGAAATCATAAGTGTGGTGATATACTTGTAATGTGAAGTATATGTGATATAAGTCTATAAGTTTAATGTACACACTTGTAATAATAGTGGTGATTGTACGTACAAGTTACATTATATATGAATATGAAGAAATAGACTTAAACATGTGAAGAATGGTAGTAGAATGGGAAATGAGTAGTGTGGTAAAATGGAAGGAAGATTTTATAAGTTGTGCACTTCCATTTGGTTTATATCATGTACCTTTGGTTATACAAAGATTTCACACAAGTTTTAATAGGTATAAAGTGGGAATGGATGCCATTTTCAAGTTTCAAAGATGATCGAATGAGAAAACGACTATCGCAACAAAGTAAAGTTGTTTTGGTGTGAGTACCTGTAGAAAATTGTAGTAAAATCTTGAAATATGAAGGCTAAATCGATCTCATAGGATGAAAGATCGATCTGGAAGAGCCAAAATGCTCTTATCTTAAGCTATGGAACATGACAGATCGATCTCCAATGAAGCCATATCGATTTAAACATTCTGCAAAAAGAAGATCGATTTCAAGACAAGCAAATCGACTCCTTTAAGCTCTCGGGTTGAAGCAAGATCGAGATCCTCCCAAGCCAGATTGATCTCCTGGAGCTACTGCCTGAGACAGATCGATCTCCAGTATTCAACAGATCGATCTCATGCCTTGGAATGCTGTGAAAAAAGAGGGAATTTAAGAGACCCAGATCGATCTCCACCCAGAGCAGATCGATCTTACCAACCTAAATCTATAAATAGGAGTAGTTGGGTCAGCAGATTTCAGGAAAACACTCTCACTCTACCATTTCAATCCAAAACCTAGCTTTCTCACTCCTGAATCTACCCATTTTCAGTAGGATTTGAGGGAAAGCTATTAGAGGCAAAGTTGTTCACATTAAAGAGAAGAACAACATAGTTGGGAGGCATTTTTCCCATTTGTTGGATTTAAGGAAACAATGTGCATTTCCATTGGAGCAAAAGAGGAAATCAAGCTAGCTGAGTTTCTAATGCAAATATGCAAGTACATTTGTTTGGATATTGATGTTGGGAATGATTGGTACGCATAGAAATGGTAGAAACTACCTAAAGTAGAATGAATCCACCATGACCTAGAAATGGTCTAGTGTCAGATAGTGGAATGTATTGGGATTAATGATGAATGGGATATCCGAGGTGATAATAGTGTTATGGGTATGATTTTAAGTTGTTGTTAGCGAATTAATTGTGAGATTGACCTAAAAGGGGTAAAATGTGGAATAAGGCATTGGTAAAATGCATAAATGAATTATATTGACTAGTGAAGTCAAAATGTAAGTTAACAGCATGAACTCAAGTGATTTGGATGAATGAATCGCAGCTCCCGAGGATACATCGGAGCAAGGCGAGCCAAGAGCGCAAGAAGTTAAGAGGAAGAAAGAGTCGCACTCAAGTAAATCGAGGTAAGGGAATTGTGGGGACTCTTAGAGATATCTGTTCACAATTTGGGCGCTTAAATATTTTGCTAGAGTGCATGTGATACTAGGAAATGATATTGGGTGATTGAAGGGTAAAGATTTGGGTTTTGAGAGATGTGCATGAAAACAAAGGCATAGTGCTTTGGAAAATCATGTTTTATTACTTTTAGTAAGTGATTGGTAGGTTGGGTAGCATTTCAAATGAATTGCAAAAGAAATGAGCTATTTTGGTTTGTTAACTATACTTTACAAAGAATTGAACTAGCTACATTGTTTTCGTGAGAATGAAACTGTGCTAGTGCATGAGTCGTACGAGATTTGATGTGTTTTATACGCATGAGTGTTGGAGCTTAGCTCGCACTAATTTTCACATGGATTATATATTGGTTTTGACATGGTGTTGGAGTATAACTCGCATTAGATGCCCACCTTATTTGTTGCTGTGCTTGGTGCTTCGGGTAGACTGGCTGTCGCACCGATTAAATAGGCTCGCACGTGCATTTTTTATATTCGACGATATGATGTATTGATATGGGTCCACGGAGTACATTGTACCGTGCATGTAGCATTGAGTACGTTGTACCGTGTTAAGATTGTGTTATGCCATCTTCGAACGAGATCTGCTATGGATCGATGAGTTGGACTTAACCCACCTCCCGTGTGGAAGCAGATAGTGGTGATACCCCGCACACCTAATCCGCGTAGCCGGTATCACAGGATATGGCCATAGTCCTAGATGATATTTCCCTTATTGTATTGCCTATCTCACATGTCTATTGCTTTGTGAATAAATCCATCTTTGAAATGATTTGTGGGTCAGGACAGTCCGAGGGAGGGGCTGAGTCTTGACAAGTGTTGGATTGTTTTGAGATGACGGTTTGTTAATGGTTTTAAAGTGCACGTACGCATGATGTGATTTCCATGACCTATTTGTGAAATATGCATGCTGGATATTCCATGCTTTGAATTGAATTGTGCACTGTATTTTAATAGCATGAATGCTTTACATACCATTAACACAAGCATGAACTCATATTTTGAGAAAATGATGAAATGTATGCTTTCAGCATGGCATCACGATCACGTAGGTAGTACAGTATCTACCTGTTCGCATGATTACCTTACTGAGCGTGTGGTTTGCTCACCTCCCTTAATTTCCCCCTCTCTACAGAGCTTTGAGTATAGATTAGCGTGACTGGAGGCGTTCCCTTTTGGTATCCGCTGCATCCCATCGCATAAGGTATACACACTGATGAGATTTTTGTATCTAAACTTTCGATAGCACAGTAGCATTCTGTATGTAACTTTTGGGGATGTAAAGCAATGTAAACACATGTAAACTCTGATTTATTTATACAAGTGTTTACTTATAAATAATATGCAATTTAAATTGGTATGGTGGAATGAGATAGACATTGACACACAACCCAACTGTTGAGAAGAGTAACTGTTCACGATCGAGGAAACGAAGAATAATAAATAATGCATGAAATGCAAAAAATTTGTACGTATTTTGGTAAGTTGAGGGTCATGACAGGATCAACAATCCCTTCAGCTCACACAGAAATCACTAAGATATGACGACACATCATACTCCGTGGCTAACGCTCAAGGTACAACTTGCTCCTGTGGATCCTTATCACCCATTTTCATTATCTCAAAATCACGTGCGAGCAGATCTGTGCAAGATCACTCAACAATACATGACAGCTTTAGCATGGTTTGCTTTTCTCAAAACCATTTTAAAATGTTGTGCAAGCAAGGCTGGTAAATCTACCATTACCACGTTGGCTCTAGCACAAGTTCACACAAAAAAAGAAATAGATGGCTCCATTCACTCAGTATAAGTGAGAGGGCAAATCTCCCTTCAATCACTTGTTAAATGTTTTTCACTTAAAAACACATGCATTTTATGCACAATAGTTAAACCGAGAGCCAATCTATTACTACTCTTCTCAAAATACTTACAAACATCTTTTCACACAAAGATATTAAAAGCATGCAATTTGTGCATGTAAGCATTTCTCATACTTAGTTTTCACATAGATATATCAATATCTAAATACTCTATAGTATTCATGTACACACAGCAGGTAAGAAATATACGTATAGCTATCTCTAATAGCTCACATAAATTACTTACCTCAAATCACGCTTGAATCACTTTCCTTGATTTCCAATGCTCGTGATCCGGTCTTATTGGCTCAAATTGTATCTTTAGGAGCTGCAAGCATTTACTTCTCATGTCATAATATCATAATATGCTTAATTCTTACTTGCATAAAGTTCAATTTAATGCATTGGGCCATTTTTACAACAATTTGGCCTCGTTACATCTTATTGGACTTTACTCTCTTATAAGTCCATTTCGATTGTACATTTCATTTCTTGAGAATCTATTAGATTCATCAAGTCTATTGATTTGTACTGAACCGACATTAAGCTCATAATGCCTCTAGTTTATCATTTCTTTCACTAAGGCAATTTATCAACACTTCTTATGCCCATTTTTAATCATCATCCATTCCAACATATGGATTTCACAAAGTTTTCTTAGAATCATCTATACATACTTAATAACATCTCTACATGTTTAAATCATCATTAACTCCATGCCATTTCAACTTTCTCTCACTAAGTCCATTCTAGGTCATGGTTGCTTAAGCTTGTACATGAACATTTCAGCCAACAATGTATACACCAAATCAACTCATCTTAATGTCTAGATTAACATACTAGAAGTTGGTGTATCGAAATCTTACATAGCTTGACTTTTTTCCTCTTTTTGCCAAATTGAAGGAAAATCACTTTGCTCCTTCAATCCAAAGTTTCAGCTTCCAATTTTTGATTATGTTGTTCTCTTCCTTACTAGGAACAACTTTTCTCAAAGGAATCTTTCTCAAATCTGATTGGAAGGTGATGATTTTAGAGTGAGAAGGCTAGGTCACTTGTTAAAAATGGAGGAAGATGAGTTGTTTTGTGAAATCAATAACTCAGTCGTCGAGTTTTATAGAATTTGCCTCATCAGATCGATCTCCTATGGTGAGAGATCGATCTGCCCTTGTTTAAACTCCTTCAGAATTTGACAATGCAATCTAGGGGATCGATTTGCCTCTTGAGGAAGGGATCGATCTTGGCTAAGCAGACACTTAAAGATCAATCTGACCTCGAGAAGAGATCGATCTTTGCTAACCAGGGGTAACTAGAGATCGATCTGCCTCATGGGAAGAGATCGATCTTTGCACACCAGAATCCATCCGATATCAATCTGCTTTGAATGAGGGATCGATCTCCCTTTTGCAGAATGCTTGGGCATTGCATTCTAAGGCAATAAGATCGATCTCCCCTTCATCTAAGATCGATCTACCCTTCATTTGCAGTATTCCAGCTGTAATTTTCCCAGATTTTCAAAGGTAAATTCATATTCAATTACTTCAATACTCATTTGCTAATCTAGTCACACTTAGGACTTAAAAATATTCCTTTCTTATGATTCATATATAATGTAACTTATCTGTACATCTCGAAATCATAAACAATACATAGAAATTTACGGGCCTTACAATTGAACATGATGAATTGTGATGTTCTAAGGTTTATTTTTGGTGTTAATTTACAGTTGGAAAGTTGAGGAAAAATAGGTGTTTATGTTCATCCAAGAGCAAAGAATGTTGCTTGAACTTGTATTTTGTAAATGACATAATGGGATGGCAACTTTAGGGTTTCAACCAAGACAGGCATTTAGGGTTATGATGATGCTAAGTTGAGGTTTGATATATTGGTCTATCTATAAGAATTATATATGTTAATTGTGATGCCTCGGAACCCTGGAAATATAGGCTAATTTTAACTTTTTAAATCCTTTACTTAAGTTGTATTCCTATCAGTGCCGATTTCTTAACCCTGTTATTTCTTAAAAAGTTCACCAGCGTAACAGTGTATTTTTATCCCTAACCTCTTACAAAGTACAAACCGCAGTTTATATTTTGCAACCATTTGATTTTAATTTCCTTTTATTACTTAACAGCACATCTATGCTCATCTCCATACTTTAATATTCTGAAATATACAATATTATGTAAACTGCATAACTGCAACTTTATTTGTATACATATCTACTCAATTTACTTCCCAAATGTTATGTACAACATCTATCTATGCTTTACAACAAGTCTTGTAATAAAGTAAAAGTATACTTCCCTTGTACAAAAGTAACTCAAAAAGGGGTCGGGTCCACTCGTCCACGACCATTGTACAGCAGGTAAAGCTAGTGAATCACTTAAGATAATTTGGAAGAAAGAATGGAAAGGGGTGAGCTCTTCAAGCCTAGTAAGACATGCGTTTAAAGCAGTCTTAGTAATAAAACACGTAGAAATAAAACATTGTAACAAGTAACTTTAAAATCACGTAGCTCAGTTCAGTTGTAAACAATATATAACTTATAAACTACGTAGCATATAACACGTAGCGTATAAATCTCGTAGTACAGAAATCACATAGTTTAGAAAATACGTAGCATATAACGCATAACATATAAATCACGCAGTATAGAAATCACAGAGCTTTTAAATCACGTAGCATATATCGCATAGTTCATTTCAAAACCGAGTCAAACCATGAAAAATATGAAACAATAACTTAATAATCATTCTTTAAAATCATACTGGATAATATCATGGAGACCAGGTAGAGACACATAGTAATAAATGTCATGCTCACGTAGATAGTTCACGTTTGATTTTCGCGAAGATAGTTCATGTAGATAGTATACCTATGGACATGGTAAAGGGACTGTAGACTGGATCAGGGTCGTACAACACCCTACGCCACTTAAAATGATGGTAGAGGCACCGAGTGGTATAAATACCCAACGTGGTTATGCATATGCCACAGCGATCTAAACATACATCAAGTGGCATATGGCACACACCACAGAGGTCCAAAGTCAACTCGGGCCACACATGACAAATCATGTAGAATTTATGTGGCCTTAGTCTCAAAACAATACTTTTAAAGTATATTTTAGGTCTATTAACCCGTAAACTCATACAAATAATATATTTATTTCATTCTATAAACATATACATCATTTATAAGATTTTATTTTCGCGTAGCAAATCTTATTTCAAAACATGTCATAGTTACAAAAAGGTACAGTTAAGAGTTCAGAAAAAAAAGGACTTATGCCTTGGTTTCTCGGTTTAGCTTGAATAGTAACTTTTTTGGTTTGGGAATACCTTTTTTAAGATTCGAGCATACCATATGATTTCATAAATCAAACAGGGTATTTGAAGTGTCAATTGTCATAACCCTCACACTTACCAAAATACGTATAAATTTTTCGCTTTTTTAAATATAATTGTTTATTCGTCCATACCTTACACCGATCGTGAATAGCTACCCTCACAACAGTTGGGCTATGTGGCAATGTCTACCTCCTCCATCCATAACAATTTAATTTGCAATATCATTTTAGAAGTAAACACTTTTATAAATACATCAGAGTTAATGTTTACAAGTGTTTACATTGCTTTACATCCCGAATGTTTACATAAAAAATGCTACTGTGCTATGTCTAGTTTAGATAAAAGATAATTCAAGTGTGTATACCTTATGTGATGGGATATAGTGGATACCAAAAGGGAAAGCCTCCAGTCGCTTTCAATCTATACTCAAAGCTCTGTAGAGAGGGGGAAATAAGGGGGTGAGCAAACCACACGCTCAGTAAGGCAATCATGCAAACAGGTAGATACTGCACTATCTACGTGATCGTGATGCCATGCTCAAAAGCATTTAGTTCATCATTTTATCTCAAAACATGAGTGTATGATTGTGTTAATGGTATGTAAAGCAATTCCTGCTATTAAAATTTAGTGCACAAAACCCATTCAAAGCATGGCATTATCCATCATGCATATTTTATAAGTAAAGCATGGCATTAATCATCATGCATATTTCTCAAGAAAAGCATGGCATTAAACGTCATGCATCAATGCACTTTAAAACCATTAACATACTTTCATCTCAAACCATTCAATTCTAGTCAAGATTCGATCCCTCCCTCGGACTATCCTGAATCACAAATCATTTCAAACATGGATTTATTCATAAAGCAATAGACATGTGAGATAGGTAATTCAATAAGGAAATAACCTCTAAGACTATGGCCATATCCTGTGATACCGGCTACACAGATCAGGTGTGCGGGATATCTCCACTATCTGCTGTCGCACAGGAGGTGGGTCAAATCCAACCCACCGGTCCATAGCAGATCTCGTCCAAAGACGGCATATCACAATCTCAACACGGTACAACGTACTCCACGCTACCTGTACGGTACAGCGTACTCCATGGACCCACATTAACACATCATATCATGCCACATCTCAAAAATGCATGTGTGAGCCTATTTAATCGGTGTGACACCCAGTCTACCCAAAGCTCCAAGCACGGTAACAAGTAAGGTGGGCATCTAATGCGAGCTATGCTCCAGCACCATGCCAAAACCAGTAAAAATCCATGTGAAAAGTATTACGAGCTAAGCTCCAACACTCATGTGTATAAAACACGTCAAATCTCGTGCGAGTCATACTCTAGCACTCTTTCATCCTCACGAAAACCATGTAGGTGGCTCAATTCTTTGCAAAGTATGGTTAACAAACCAAAACAACTCATTTCTTTTACAAATCATTTCAAATTTTAGGCAACCTACCAATCATTTGCTAAAAAAGAAATAAAACATGATTTTTAAAGCATTATGCTTTTGTTTTCATACACATTTCTCAAACACCCAACTTTTGCCCTTTAATCACCCAATTTCATTTCTTAATACCTGATGCATTCTAGCAAAGCATTTAAGATCCCAAATTGCGCACAGATATCTCTAAGAGTCCACACCATTCCCTTACCTCGATTTACTCAGGTGCGACTCTCTTCCTTTACGCTTCTCACATTCTTATCTCGACTTGCTCCGGTGTATCCTCGGGAGCTACAATTCATCCATCAAACACTTGAGTTAACGCTTTTAACTCTTATTCAACTATGCATTTATCCAATCCCTTAAATACATATTTTACCTCTTGTGGTAAATATTACAATTTATTCACTAACAACATCTTAAAATCATATTGATAACACTATTTTCACCTCAAGATATCCCATTCATCATTAGCCTCAATACATTCCACTTTCTCACACTAGACCATTTCTAGGTTAAAATCATTCCAATGCATTTTAGATTATTTTCTAACAATACCAAGCACCCCAAACATCAATAGTATAACAATGTACTTAAGTTGGTGCTTTAGAAACTCACCTAGCTTGATTTGCTCTTTACTCCCAATGGAACTACACCTTGTTCCTCAAATCCAACAAATGAGGAAAATGCCTCTAAGCTAAGTTGTTCTTCTCTTCGATGTGAGCAACTTTATGTCTGATAGCCTTCCATCAAATCTTCTTGAAAATGGTCAGATTGCAGATCCAACGGCTCCTATTTATAGATTCAACTTGATGAGATCGATCTGCCTTGGGTGGAGATCGATTTGGTCCCCTTAAATTCCTCTTTTTTCACGGCATTTTCAAGCATGAGATCGATATGTCGAAGCTTGAGATCGATCTGCTCCCAAACAGAGAGCTAAGGAGATCGATCTGTTCCATTAAGGATCGATCTACAATTTACAAAATGTTTAGGAGATCGATCTAGCTCCCTTGGAGATCGATCTACCCTATACCATTGCTCAAATAAGAGCATTCTGGCTCTTCCAGATCGATCTCTCATCCTATGAGATCGATATGCCCTTCATATTTTTTAGATTTTCTGCAGTGACTCACACCTAAACATCCTTAATTTGTTGCCATGGTCATTTTGTCATCCGATCATCTTTGAGACTTGAAAATGGCATCCATTAATACTTCATACATTTTAAAACTTGTGTAGAATCTTTGTATGACCAAAGGTACTTAATATAAACCAAATGGAAGTGCACATCTTATGCAAATCTTCCTTCCATTTTACCACACTACTCATAATCCATTCTACTCACATTCCACATATGTTTAAGTCCATTTCTTTACATTCATATATCATGAAACTTGTGTGTACAATCACAACTCTTTTTTACATGTGGGTAGATTAACTTATGGAGTTACATTTCATATACTTCACATTACAAGTATATCACCCTACTTATGAGTTCATTTACATATATACAAGGTTATACAGATATGGGGTCTCACATTTTCCCCACTTAGAAAGTTTGATCCTCCAAATTGGAACTGATTCAATCCACGAATATCTTGGGATACTTCTCCCGCATCAAACTTTCCGATTCCCATGTGGCCTCTTCCACAGTGTGATGTTGTCAAAGGACTTTCACCAAGGGAATTGTCCTTGTCCTCAACACTTTATCTTTTCTATCCAATATCCGAACTGGCCTCTCAACATATGTCAGATTCTCATTGAGCTCCAATGGCTCATATCTTATTACATGTGCTAGGTCCAGATAATACTTCCTTAACATGGATACGTGGAAGACGTTATGAACACTTGCCAACTCTGGTGGTAATGCCAATCTATAAGCCTTGTCTCCCACTTTATCAAGTATCTCAAATGGCCCTATATATCGAGGGCTAAACTTTCCCTTCTTGTCGAATCTCATAATTCCCTTCGATGGAGAAACCTTTAAAAACACTGACTCACCCACATCAAATTCTAGAGGTCTCCATCTCCTGTCAGCATAACTCTTTTGTCTACTCTGAGCTTCCATAACCTCTCACAAATCAACTGGACATCTTCAGAGGCTTGCCTAACCAAGTCAGGAGCAAAGATCTGTCTGTCACCAACCTCTTCCCATCAAATAGGGGAACGACATCTACGCCTATACAGTGCCTCATAAGGGGCCATCCCGATACTCGCATGAAAACTGTTATTATAGGCGAACTCTGCGAGTGGAAAATGGTCATCCCATGAGCCCCCAAAATATAATGTACACGCTCTCAACATATCCTCCAGGGTCTGTATAGTCCTCTCTGGCTGACCATTTTTCTGAGGATGGAACGCGGTGCTAAAACTCAACTAGGTCCCCATCGCTTCCTGAAAATGTTCCCAGAAGTGGGAAGTGAAGCAGGCATCCTTATTCGAAACAACGCTCACTGGAATTCCATGTAGCCTCACTATCTCGCGTACATACAAGTTCGCTAACTGGCTCAGAGTATCGATAGCTCTCATAGCTAGAAAATGGGCTGATTTCATCAACCGATCCATAGTCACCCATATGTCATCATGACCTCTACAAGTCCTCAGCAATCCCATCACAAAATCCATGGTGACGTGCTCCCACTTCTAAGTCGGTATCGGTAGAGGTTGCAATAACCTTGCAGGCTTATGATGCTCTACCTTCACCTGCTGACAAACGAGACACTTAGCAACATATTCGTCAATGTGCTTTTTTATTCCAGACCACCAATAAACTTTTTGAAGGTTTTGATACATCTTAGTACTCCCAGGATGTATCGTATACTTCGATGAGTGAGCCTCTGTCAAGATCAACATTCTGATCTCTACATCATCAGGAACACATATCCTACCTCTGAACCTCAATAATCGATCAGTACTCAACTTAAAGTCTGTCTCTGTACCCCTCTGTATCTGGCCGACAATTTAACCACACTGTTGATCAGCTCGCTGGGCTTGTCGGATTCGATCTACCAGATTCGGTTCCAACTGCAGGCTAGCTACCATAACACCACCATCAGCACTGGGCGGGGTCACATCCAAACTAAGGTTCGTGAACTATTCCAACAGTTCGTGTTCCCTGATTATCATAAATGACACCATCCCAAGATGCTTCCTACTTAATGCATCAACAACCACATTTGCTTTACTCGGGTGGTACAGGATCTCATAATCATAATCCTTTAAGAGCTCGAGCCATCTCCTCTGTCTCATGTTTAACTCTTTCTGCGAGAACAGGTATTTAAGGCTCTTGTGATCTATATAAACCTGAAATCTCTCACCATAAAGTTAGTGACACCATATCTTCAGCTTAAACACCACCGCTGCCAACTCCAAATCATGGGTCAGGTAGTTCCTCTCATGATCCTTCAGTTGTCTAGACCCATATACAACTAGCCTTCCTTCCTGCGTTGATACACAGCCCAATCCTTGGTGTGAAGCATTCGTATACACCGAGAAACCTTGTGAGCTGGTAGGAATGGTGAGAATCGGAGTTGTGGTTAATCTCCTTTTCAACTCCTCAAAGCTCTCCTCACACTTCTCGTCCCACACGAATTCCACATTCTTTCTTGTGAGACATGTCAAAGGAGCAGCTAACCTCGAAAATCCCTCTACAAACCTTCGATAATACCTAGCTAAACCCATGAAACTTTTGATCTCTGTCACTGTCTGGGGTCTTTGCCACTGAACTACGGCCTCAATCTTAGATGGATCCACTGACACTCCATCTTTTGATACTATATGACACAGAAAAGAGATCTATTCCAACCAAAAGTCGCACTTACTGAGTTTTACATACAACTTCTTCTGTCGGAGGGTCTGTAGCTGTGAGACCCGAAATTAAATCGTAAATTTTTGAGGTAGAAAAAGAGTTCACAAATTTAAAGGAATGGGATTCGGACTGAAAATAAGGATTCAAATCATAAAATGAATGAGTGTTCGTGAAGGAAAGTTTGACTGAATTAATCCCGAACAAGTGTAGGGGTAAAACAGTCAAAAGATCGAAATTCGGGATAAATTCGATAAAAAAATAATAATAATAAGGATTTAGGATATCTTGATCAATAATAAGAAATTATACAATTTCGAGTCCAATTGATCAAGATCCAAAATTTTTAGAAATACCAAAAATCACCCGGGACAATATCCCGAAAATACGGAGAAATTATACTGAAAAAATGGTTAAAAATATAATAAATTAAATAAATTAAATTAAGTTAAATTGTTTGGAATAAAATATTAATTTTGTAGATATTTTCAGATTTTTTTAGACTATTTTAATGAATATTTTAATAATAAAATAAATTGTTAAATAAAAAAAAGAGAGAAATCTGTAAAACGTCGGGGAGAGAGAAAGAAAAGGGAAAACGGAGAGGGGGACTGTGCGTGGCCGACCGACGAGCCACCACCGACGACCTTTGACCTCCGACGAAGGGCCGAGCAGCAAGAGGAGAGGCCGGCGAAGCTATTGGCGCCGGCGACGCGCGCTAAGGAGGTCGAAAATTGCCAAACGGAGGGAGAGAAGCCCGCGGGGAAAACGGAGTCGGTACCGGCGATCCACGGCAGCTGGGGACGAACGGCGGGTACCAGCGTGATCAGGAGGAGGAGCCGGTCCTTTTGAGACCAGTATCGGCCAACGAAACCGCCGGAATCCACCGGATCGAGAGGTGGCAGCCGCGAGGGAGAAGAGGTGATTCACCGACGATGGCTGCGTTTCGACCCCAACCGAGGCCCGATTCTGAATGCCCAGGTGTAGCCGAGCCGAACGGCACCGAAATCGCTTCGGGAACCGGCCGGACGGCGCCGGAATGAGCAAATGGGGATTGAACCGGTCGAACCGGCCTGAACCGGCCAAAACTGAATCGAATCTGATCGAGCTGAACCGGCGGTTTGAACCGGTCTGAACCGGACTGAACCGGTTCAGCCAAAAAGAGAGGAAAAAAGGAGAAAAAGAGGAAAAGGAAAAAGGAAAAAGGGAAAGGATTTTCGGGGATACATCGGACTTCGGGTAAGTCAATACGAGGTCAAAAGTGATCGAATTGATTTTTGAAAAATTTATTTAAATTATATTTAATCAAAAATTAACCCGAGATTAAATATAATAACTGTGCAGTTGTACGATAAAGCCGAACGAGAGCCGATTGAGCTCCAATTTTCGTATTCCGCATCGTATCGGGTAAGTACAGTTTAATTTCGGCAATTAGAGTCCTTTAATACAGAGTTTCAATTATTTTACAGAATTTACGGATTAATTATGTGTAAAAGGAATATTAATCGGAATTACAACGTAATTACCGTAAATGGTATACGGGCTATCCAATGAGTTTGGAACGAAGCCCGATAATTATTGGTAAGCTGAATGAGCCCAGTAAACCCGAAGAAGGGATTTAAATAGTATAAACGGGCTGAAAATGGGTCGAGGCCCATTAAAGTGCAATCGGGCCCAATAGGGATAAATGGGCCCAATGATTTAAATCAAGCCCAGAAAGTATTAAATACAATTAAGTTGTATAATATCTGACCTGAGGAATATTATTATGCAGTTCCGGAGGTTTGATTGGGAGCAGATCAGACTGCGCGACGTGACAACAGTGGAAAAGGAAAGGTCAGACTCGACGAGAATCGAGGTAAGGGAATTTTGTAAGTGCATAGAGATGCCTATACATATTTTGAGGGTATTTACAGGGCTTAGAATTTATCTAAGTATCTAGTAAACGAAATAATAATTTTTACGAAAACCGGGGCTAAGATAAATAAAGGAAAAAGATGATTTTGCCCCTAGGAGTAAAATTTACAAAGGCAGGTAAATTGCATGATTTCATGTTTTTAATGCTTTATATGAATATATTGCTTTGATTTAAGCAAATATACACATAGGTGGGCTGTTGATTTCGTGAATTTTACGAAAAGGTACCGGTTTGTACCGGTTACTATTTAAAAAGATGTTTTATTAAGATTAAGCCACCTATGGTATTTACATGAATAAAAAGAGTGTTAGAGTCTTACTCGCACTCAAGTTTACTGATTTATTCTCATGAAAAGCCGTACTGGAGCATTGCTCTACGAGAAATTTATGTGTGCACAAAACCGTGCTGAAGCTTCGCTCGCACGAGATTTTAGATATCATGATATGCATAGCGTGGTGCTGGAGCTTCGTAAGCCTGTGACCTGGTGTGGGGCGGGCAGCAGGATGCTCACATAAATGCACTAGACGCGAGTTGACATGCATATAGTCGTGCGGAAGCCTACTATAGACTGTGTGTCACAGAGAGTTGAGATGCTCGCACATATACTTTGAGACATGGGTTGGTTATCGACATAGTATTGGGCTGGATAAGACCTACGGCAGGCACCCCCAGACTATGATATGGGTCCACGGAGTACGATGTACCGTGTATGTCACACGGAGTACGCTGTACATTGCAGTCATGATGACTCTATGATGTTACTTGATATTCTGGCGGGTAGGACTTGACCCCACCTCCCGTTGCAGTTGTGATACCTCGCACACCGGGATCCGTGTAGCATCGGATCACAGGGACATAGTATGGCCATAGTTCTCGATTTTTCATACAGTAACCTACATGCCTCACATGATATCATACGGTCTGGATAGACCAGGACAAACCCGATGGAGGGGTAGTCCCGATTTATGTTTTTAAAAGAGATGTGATTTGATGAATCAAGGTATTCCCGAGAGATGGGTTTGACCTTGATGAAGTTGTTTTATAATGAAACAGATGAGTTTTAAATGTGATGAATTTATGATGAAACAAATAAGTTTCAAAGTGATGAGTTTTGTGATTAAACAAATGAGTTTTAAAGTGAAGAGTTTATGATGAAATAAATGAGTTTTAATGTGACGAGCATGAGATGTCTACATGATGATTTTTCCATGTGTGCTTTATATGCCGATTTCATGATTTCTTGTATATGATATATACATACATGTGGCATTGTTTTAATCTTACCTCATGCTCCGAAAGTAAACGATTTTTACATCATGACATTATCAACACGTAGATAGTATAGTTATCTACCTGCTTACATTATTGCCTTACTGAGCACGTTTCGCTCACCCTTTTATTTTCCACCCCACAGGGTACATTCAGTAGAAGAGAGCGACAATAGTCTCGCATCTCGGTTATACGCTGCTTCTTATCAAGATCAGGTATACACATTTGTATAATTTCGTATCTGAATATATAGATGCACAGTACTGTATATGGATTTAATATTGGGGATGCATTTAGTTCAAATAAATTGATATGTAAATGAAATATGAAAATGGAATGGTAAATAGGTAAGAGGTACTAACACCGAATCATAGCCCAACTGTTTAGTAGTGTAACTGTTCACGACGGGTAAGAAAATGAAAAAGTGAAAAATTTGTAGGGATTTTTAGGTAATTTGGGTCATGACAAATTAAATGGTATCAGAGCTGAGTTGGCCTGATATGAGTCGGTGTTAGTGGTTAAGTAAATTTACATCCCTATGTACTGTGCATTGTTTAGATACAATTGTGTATATCAAGATGGAACTGCAGTTAAGAATTTTGTTTCGAATGCAAAAATATAGTTGTTATAACTGATAGCTGCTATGGTAGAGTGACGAGTACACATGCTCGAGACCGTAGAGATCCGTCTGAGAATCAAATGAGTCATGATATGAGACTCAAGATGAGATAGTGCACGAGGCAGAGGTCGTAGAGGTAGACCTGAGTCTGCTAAGTCGTGCTGAGTTGACCCATGAGAATCGGGATGAGATTGAAATAGAGGCTAATGTTGAGCATACCTCTCAGAGTCCGACAGAGTGATCGGATAGTATTGAGACACGCTTCGCGAGATTGGAGCGGAGTGTGAAGATTATTTTGAGGAGCTAATTGCTCAGATTATGAATGAGATACGAGGGCGCAGCGGAACATTGGTGGAAACCCGCTCGACCCATCTTAAGAGTTAGACATCCGGAGTCGACATGAGAAATATTTCTGGATGTATTCTGGTGACTGAATATTTTGGGCACTACTTAAAGGAATTTATTGATAAAGTTTCTTACACTGCCCATAGTCATTGGTTGATTGATGAGTATGAATCTCAGATTTCATCCCTGGGCAAGTATGAACCCGATATTGTGGACAGTGAGAGTTGGAAAACCCAAAAGTTCATGAAAATGGCTCAAATTGTCGATTAGAGTCCGATTGGCTCACTACCTATGTCGATGCAGTGCACAGAATACCGTTGCATGAATAATGTCATGTATTGCACGCCTATGAGATTGGGAAAGGTAGTAAGGGTCGAAATAGAGACAGAAGAGAATAGAGAATGACAGAGATGTCAGAGCAGGAAAGAGACCAGTTGGTAAGAGATTGGAGTTGACGAGATATGGAGTAAAATAATTGGTAAAGCCCCAGTGCATCCAATTTTGGCACTCTTGAGGGGCATTGTGATTGGAAAACCCCGACCTGCTACGAAGCAGTGTAGCAGTGTAAGCAGAGTAGCAATGTGATCACTGTAGAATGTGTGGTAGATACCACGGAAGGAGGGTCTATACCTACACGATATCGATGAAAATGGTCATTAAGTACGGTAAGATGGACCATTGATTTTGGTTGCACAGAGTTGGGCGAGATCGCCCCACAGAAAAGTAAAGAGACAGAGGAAAACTTTGTTGGTATAGCTGCAATGAAAAGGGAGGCCACAGCCGAAGAGAAAAAGGAAAGTAGGTTGTTGGACGGAGGCGAGAGGATGTCTTGGACCAGGACACTATTGATGTCTCATGGATGTGGTGTAAGATACCACACTTGTTATGAATAATGAAGTACATATGTTCATTGATCCTTGTACCACACACTTATTCGTACAGCCTTCATTCGCATATAAGTGAGTAAAAGGCATGAATGCCTACATAATTGGGCACAATACTGATAAATGAGTACCCCAATAGAGGAGGATTAATTAACGGAATATGGGTATTGAGATTTTAAGTTAATAAAAAGGGGTGTAACAGTTGAAATTAAAGGAGTAAAAGATTGTACTCATGGAATGAATAATGACAAGAGTTTCGTTATAATTGATACACTAAGGAGATAATCTTCGAGATATGCTTGATCCTAAATACAAGATGTATTGGAGTAAGAGTGCATATGTGAAGTAATTGGGATTAAGTGATAAGTAGGGAATATAAATTATAACTAAGGATAAAGATGGGTATAACCATAACCAGTAATTGTGGTTAAGTCTGAAGGTTAATAAAGGTATTTCAAAATACCTCCCCGCCTGAAGACTTGACAGCGTCTAAAAGTATATATATAACCTATAACGTGAAATCGATCGTCGTAATAGATAACTTTAGCGTTAAGATACCTTTACCAAGACGATAAGAATATTAGAATTCGACAAATCATAAAGTTTAACATAGAAAAATTTAATAAGAGCCGTTAAGATAAGAAAAGGAAATGACGCAGGTTAGTACCTAAAAATGTAAGCGGTTGAGAAGGATCTTATACGCTTGTGCGTAAATAAGTCAAGGATTGGATTGAGTTGTAATCATCATTTTCGATGATAGGTTGGGTGTAGTTAAAGTCTAAGGCAAATTATAAGCAATAATGAGAAATTGCTTTTACAGATGGTTGCTGCGAGTTCTAAAAGGATATACCTTGTTGACACGTTTAACTAGAAAACGTGGTCTTTGAATGAGATGATAAATAAGATGATAGAGGTGACGTGAATTTCGGTGTAGTGAAGTATGAACTGATCACCGTGATTATTTTCATCATACCCAACAGCTCAAGAGGTTCTCAGTGAGTATGGATACCTCAAAATTATGAAGGAGCTGTGTATTGATGTATAATGGGAAGATAGTCAATTATGGAGTCAGACAACTCCTTGATCACGAAATAAACTATCTGACCCATGATTTTAAAGTTGACAACAGTATTTGTACCGAGGATATGGTACTATTACGTACACGATGAAGAATTTTGGATATGCACTGATCATAAAGTCTCAAGTATCTGTTTTCACAGAAAGAGGCGAATATGAAAATACATAGTGGGTTAGAGCTTCTGAGAGGTTTTGATTTGTGAAAATTATGCCACCCAGGAAAGGCTAATGTGATGGCTGATGCCTCGAGTATAAAGAGCCTTGGGATGGTATTACATATGATGGTCAGGGAGCGTGAGCTGCTAGAGCAGTTGTGGACCTCAGTAATGATGTGATCCCTTCTGATGATGACAGTGATTGTGTGACAGCTAGCCTGAGATTAGAACCGGATGAGAGTGCCCGGATTTGCCAGGCTAAGCGTGATGATCGGCATGATGTCGATAGTTTGGGTCAGATTCAGAAGGGTACAGTGACAGAGTTCACAGCGAGTGTTGATGATTTACAGAGAGGTTCAGAGACAATATGAGTACTCCCCAGGACCACAGTTGATAGGATAGTAATATTGTCAGAAGCTCACTCTTCGGGATATACAGTGCATACGGAAGGAAATAAAATATATTGAAATATCTCAAAAAGGGTATTGGTGGTCAGATGTGGAAAGAGATATGGCAGAGATTATGGAAAAGTACCTAGTATGTCAGCAGAATAAGGTAGAATATTAAAAGTCTGCAGAGTTATTGCAGCCTCTCCCTATATCGACGAAAAATGTGAGCAAGTTTTCATGAATTTCGTGATGGGTTACAGAGAACCCAGGTGAAGTACGAGGCTATTTGGATGATAGTCGATAGAGTGACTAAGTCTACCCACCTTCTGATTATGAAATCCCAGATACTCAGAGTGTGCATGAGGATTCAGGTATAAGGAAGATTGTGGAACATTAAGTAGCGTTCCAGTGAGCGTGGTATCATATAGGGATTCCCGCTTCACATCCCACCTTTGAGGATATTTTAGGAAGCTATGGGAACCCGATTGAGTATTAGCACAGCTTTTCGTCCTCAGACAAATGGTCAGTCAGAGAGGACTGTACAGGTTCTGGAGGATCCGATGAAAGCTTGTGCCCTTGATTTTTATGCTCTTGGGATGATCAGTTATTACAAATTGAATTCGTCAATAGTGACAGTTGTCACTTGAGTATCGGGATAACAAGATATGAGACAGTGTATGGCTGTAGGGGTTATTCCTCAAATTTGGATAAGAAAAAGTGGGTGACAGAACAGAATTAATTTTGACTTTGGATAATAAGTCTCTGAGGATGTTTAGTTAAGGATGAGAGATTAAGAACACCTCAGAGCAGATAGACAAGTATTGGAATTCACCCTTGGTGAATTAGTATGGTTGAAAGTTACTTGTCCTAAGAGAATAAGGACATAGCGAACTTTTGGAAGAAGGTAAATTGAGTTTCGCTGGATTGAATCTTTTGAGAGATTGGACAAGTGGGAGATAAGACCTGTAGGTTGGTGTTATCACCTGAATTAACAGGCACCCACAATATGTCCCAGCTTTTGATGCTTCAAAAATACTATCCAGATCCAGCATAGATGATGGGATATGAGATCCAACAGTTCAGCTTAATGCAAGTATAAGTATATTGAAGAAGTTGATTCGGGCATTAAACAGGAAAGAGAAAGTATTGAGGTTTAAGATGATCTCCCTAATTAAAGTTCTTTGGTAGTAATACACTCCGGAGAAAGTCACATAAGAATTTAAGAGTATGATACGATCGAGGTATCCGGAGTTGTATATGGATTCTTATGACTTGGGTCTAATTTGGAGGACCAAATTCCTTAAGTGGGGGAGATTTGTGAGACCCGAAATTAAATCGTAAATTTTTGAGGTAGAAAAAGAGTTCACAAATTTAAAGGAATGGGATTCGGACTGAAAATAAGGATTCAAATCATAAAATGAATGAGTGTTCGTGAAGGAAAGTTTGACTGAATTAATCCCGAACACGTGTAGGGGTAAAACGGTCAAAAGATCGAAATTCGGGATAAATTCGATAAAAAAATAATAAGGATTTAGGATATCTTGATCAATAATGAGGAATTATACAATTTCGAGTCCAATTGATCAAGATCCGGAATTTTTAGAAATACTGAAAAGTCACCCGGGACAATATCCCGAAAATACGGAGAAATTATACTGGAAAAAAATAGTTAAAAATATAATAAATAAAATAAATTAAATTAAGTTAAATTGTTTGGAATAAAATATTAATTTTGTAGATATTTTCAGATTTTTTTAGACTATTTTAATGAATATTTTAATAATAAAATAAATTGTTAAATAAAAAAAAAAGAGAGAAATCTGTAAAACGTCGGGGAGAGAGAAAGAAAAGGGAAAACGGAGAGGGGGACTGCGCGTGGCCGACCGACGAGCCACCACCGGCGACCTTTGACCTCCGACGAAGGGCCGAGCAGCAAGAGGAGAGGCCGGCGAAGCTATTGGCGTCGGCGACGCGCGCTAAGGAGGCCGAAAATTGCCAAACAGAGGGAGAGAAGCCCGCGGGGAAAACGGAGTCGGTACCGACGATCCACGGCAGCTGGGGGCGAACGGCGAGTACCAGCGTGATCAGGAGGAGGAGCCGGTCCTTTTGAGACCAGTATCGACCGGCGAAACCGCCGAAATCCGTCGGATCGAGAGGTGGCAGCCGCGAGGGAGAAGAGGTGATTCGCCGGCGATGGCTGCGTTTCGACCCCAACCGAGGCCCGATTCTGAATGCCCAGGTGTAGCCGAGCCGAACGGCACCGAAATCGCACCGGGAACCGGACGGACGGCGCCGAAATGAGCAAATGGGGATTGAACCGGTCGAACCGGCCTGAACCGGCCAAAACTGAACTGAACCGGACCGAGCTGAACCGGCGGTCTGAACCGGTCTGAACCGAACTGAACCAGTTCAGCCAAAAAGAGAGGAAAAAAGGAGAAAAAGAGGAAAAGGAAAATGGGAAAGGATTTTCGGGGATACACCGGACTTCGGGTAAGTCAATACGAGGTCAAAAGTGACCGAATTGATTTTCAAAAAATTTATTTAAATTATATTTAATCAAAAATTAACCCGGGATTAAATATAATAACTGTGCAGTTGTACGATAAAGCCGAACGAGAGCCGATTGAGCTCCAATTTTCATATTCCGCATCGTATCGGGTAAGTACAGTTTAATTTCGGCAATTAGAGTCCTTTAATACAGAGTTTCAATTATTTTACAGAATTTACGGATTAATTCTGTATAAAAGGAATATTAATCGGAATTACAACGTAATTACCGTAAATGGTATACGGTCTATCCAATGAGTTTGGAACGAAGCCCGATAATTATTGGTAAGCTGAATGAGCCCAGTAAACCCGAAGAAGGGATTTAAACAGTATAAACGGGCTGAAAATGGGTCGAGGCCCATTAAAGTGCAATCGGGCCCAATAGGGATAAATGGGCCCAATGATTTAAATTAAGCCCAGAAAGTATTAAATACAATTAAGTTGTATAATATCTGACCTGAGGAATATTATTACGCAGTTCCGGAGGTTTGATTGGGAGCAGATCGGACTGCGCGACGTGACAACAGTGGAAAAGGAAAGGTCAGACTCGACGAGAATCGAGGTAAGGGAATTTTGTAACTGCATAGAGATGCCTATACATATTTTGAGGGTATTTACAGGGCTTAGAATTTATCTAAGTATCTAGTAAACGAAATAATAATTTTTACGAAAATCGGGGCTTAGATAAATAAAGGAAAAAGATGATTTTGCCCCTAGGAGTAAAATTTACAAAAGGGTAGTAAGGCAGGTAAATTGCATGATTTCATGTTTTTAATGCTTTATATGAATATATTGCTTTGATTTAAGCAAATATACACATATGTGGGCTGTTGATTTCGTGAATTTTACGAAAAGGTACCGGTTTGTACCGGTTACTATTTAAAAAGATGTTTTATTAAGATTAAGCCACCTATGGTATTTACATGAATAAAAAGAGTGTTAGAGTCTTACTCGCACTCAAGTTTACTGATTTATTCTCATGAAAAGCCGTACTGGAGCATTGCTCGTACAAGAAATTTGTGTGTGCACAAAACCGTGCTGAAGCTTCGCTCGCACGAGATTTTAGATATCATGATATGCATAGCGTGGTGCTGGAGCTTCGTAAGCCTGTGACCTGGTGTGGGGCGAGCAGCAGGATGCTCACATAAACGCACTAGACGCGAGTTGACATGCATATAGTCGTGCGGAAGCCTCCTGTAGACTGTGTGTCACAGAGAGTTGAGATGCTCGCACATATACTTTGAGACATGGGTTGGTTATCGACATAGTATTGGGCTGGATAAGACCTACGGCAGGCACCCCCAGACTATGATATGGGTCCACGGAGTACGATGTACCGTGTATGTCACACGAAGTACGCTGTACCGTGCAGTCATGATGACTCTATGATGTTACTTGATATTCTGGCGGGTAGGACTTGACCCCACCTCCCGTTGCAGTTGTGATACCCCGCACACCGGGATCCGTGTAGCATGGGATCACAGGGACATAGTATGGCCATAGTCCTCGATTTTTCATACAGTAACTTACATGCCTCACATGATATCATACGGTCTGGATAGACCAGGACAAACCCGATGGAGGGGCAGTCCCGATTTATGTTTTTAAAAGAGATGTGATTTGATGAATCAAGGTATTCCCGAGAGATGGGTTTGACCTTGATGAAGTTGTTTTATAATGAAACAGATGAGCTTTAAATGTGATGAATTTATGATGAAACAAATAAGTTTCAAAGTGATGAGTTTTGTGATTAAACAAATGAGTTTTAAAGTGAAGAGTTTATGATGAAATAAATGAGTTTTAATGTGACGAGCATGAGATGTCTACATGATGATTTTTCCATGTGTGCTTTATATGCCGATTTCATGATTTCTTGTATATGATATATACATACATGTGGCATTGTTTTAATCTTACCTCATGCTCCGAAAGTAAACGATTTTTACATCATGACATTATCAGCACGTAGATAGTATAGTTATCTACCTGCTTACATTATTGCCTTACTGAGCACGTTTCGCTCACCCTTTTATTTTCCACCCCACAGGGTACATTCAGTAGAAGAGAGCGACAATAGTCTCGCATCTCGGTTATCCGCTGCTTCTTATCAAGATCAGGTATACACATTTGTATAATTTCGTATCTGAACATATAGATGCACAGTACTGTATATGGATTTAATATTGGGGATGCATTTAGTTCAAATAAATTGATATGTAAATGAAATATGAAAATGGAATGGTAAATAGGTGAGAGGTACTAACACCGAATCATAGCCCAACTGTTTAGTAGTGTAACTGTTCACGACGGGTAAGAAAATGAAAAAGCGAAAAATTTGTAGGGATTTTTAGGTAATTTGGGTCGTGACAGTAGCACAATCCTTAGATGCCTTTCATGCTCCTCTCTAGACTTTGAGTACACTAGTATATCATCAATAAATACAGTAACAAATTGATCCAAGTACTGGTGAAATACCTCATTCATCAATGACATAAAAGCTGCGGGAGCATTCGTCAACCCGAATGGCATAACCATAAACTCATAATCTCCATACCGAGTGCGAAAAGTTGTCTTAGGTACATCTCCACTCCATATCTTCAACTGATGGTACCCGGATCTTAAATCTATCTTAGAAAAGACCTACGCTCCCTTAAACTGATCCAATAGGTCATCGATGCGTGGAAGGGGATACTTATTCTTGATGGTGGTCTTGTTCAACAACTGGTAATCTATACACAGTCGGAGGCTTCCATCCTTCTTCCTTACAAACAGAATCGGTGCTCCCCAAGGTGAGACCCTCGGCCTACGGAACCCCTTCTCTAGCAATTCTTGCAGTTGTTTCCTTAGTTCTTCCAACTCAACTTGAGTCATTCTGTACGGTGGCTTGGATATTGGGTCTGTACCAAGTGTCAATTCTATACCAGACTCCATCTCTCTATCTGGAGGTAACCCTGGTAACTCATTCGAAAAGAAATCTGGAAATTCCCTGACCACCGGCATGTCTATCAACTCCGGACGTTCCTTATCCGTCTTAACCACATAAGCAATGTATCTATCACATTATCCTTTCCTTCCTTAGTAACACAATCATCATATACACACGTATAATTGATAAACAAATTCATCTCTCAAATATCATAAATTGAGATCATACTCTTTTCATTTATAAAGATCATGTCATTTCATTTCTTTTCATCAAAATTTACAACAAGGTTGTCTATTTTTGAAAACATCAAAGTTTTTGCATGACAATCCACAACAACAAGATTGGCAGCCAACCAATCCATTCCTATGATCACATTAAAATCACTCATATTTAATAAAATTAAATCGGCTGCCATTTCTTTGCCTCCTATCCTCATCCTACATTCTCTATATACATGTTCAGTCAACTGACTATCATTCATAGCAGTAGATATCATTAACATTTTATCTAGCAGTGTGGGTTTTACATGCTTCAACAATTTATGTGCAAAGGATGGCAATATAAAAGAGTGCATGGCACCAGGATCAAACAATACAAATGCTTCTAAATCAAAGATTTGGATGGTACCTTTAACCACATCTGAAGACTAATCCATAGTGTCCTGGTCCAGTGTATGCACTCGTCCTCTGCTCACACTCACTACTTGCTTCCCCTTTTCCTCAGTTGTAGCCCTCCTCCTCGGAGCAGTTATCCCAACTGGAGCTCTCTCTGGCTCCTTGCTCTTCTTTGGGGCTCTCTCTGTCATCTCTGGGCAATCCCTGATCATGTGCCATGATTCCCACATCTGAAACATACTGTAGGATGTCCAAGCATGGTCGAGTACCATGGTACATGCCACACTTATCGCACTGCTCTGTCGTAGGTCGTGGCCCTCCAATCACAATTCCCATAGCTGAAGTTATGGTCAGATACATGAGAGTATTAACTGTCTTCTCCCGGATCTCTTCGATCATCGGTCTCTTTCTAAAAAAGCTCTTGCTTCCCTTATAGCTAAAACCTCTATCCATCATTGGTCACTTTTTATCCCTATCCCTCACTTTATCGACTTTTCCAAACTCTGAGGCGATTCTATCAACATCTTGTTCACACAATTGCGCCATGTGCACTGCCTCCTCGTAGGTCGGTATATCCAGGGGAACTAGTCTAGACCTGATGGTCGGTCTCAATCCATCTATAAATTTTTGGATCTTCTCGACCTCATTACTCATCGTGTTGGGATCATATCTGTCCAGGGAGATAAAAGTTGTCTCATACTCATCCACAGTCCTACCCCCTTGGGTCAGTCCCAAAAATGCCATTTTCATCTTTCTCTGTGCAGTATCTGGAACATACTGTCTCCGAAATGCCTCAAAAAATATATTCCAGCTAATCTCTATATATCGAGCTCTCAAAATAGGCCTGGTAGACTTCCACCAATGTTCTGCTGATCCCTTTAGCATAAATACGACAAATGCTACCATCTCAGTAGTAGTGCACTCAAAGAACCTGTATAGCTTCTCAATCTCATTAATCTAATCCTTTGTAGCTACTAGGTCCTTAACTCCACTAAAAGATGATGGCCTAAACTTCTAAAATTGCCGTAATCTGTCCAAATCGCATCCATATCCCCAACCTCTACTGCCTGGTGTAGCAACCGATGTAGGCACATCCTGTGTAGGTAAGGTATCTATCATCTGAAGTCTTTGGGCTGGTCGTGCTCGTGCCTCTAGAGCTACCGCCTGCTCGGCATCACCCTGTGTAGCGAAACTCTGTCTACCACCAAGTCTAGGTAAAGATTGGGTGACCAACTCCAAGATCATCTCTATGCTCCGTTCAATCCCCATAAAGAGAGCCTCAATACTATCGGGCCTCTCCTCTAGACCCTGTGGAGCGTGCTCAACCTCAGCCTCCACCTCATCCTGTGTCTCGTGTGTTTTCGGCTCAACACTACCCCCAGGCCTATCTCTACGGCCTCTAGTTCGTCCTCTCACCCCTCCACCATGGTTGGTATTAGGCATAATGTTTCACTACCCTGCATACATCTCAATTTCTTAGTTAACCCATCGACACACACACAATTGTATCTAAACAAGCACAGTAACAAGGGGATGTAATTTCCCAACTTATTAAGTATTTTAGACATCGACACACATCAGACCAATCGAGCTTTGATACCAACTTCTGTCACGACCCTTACACTTACCAAAATACGTATAAATTTTTCACTTTTTTAAATATAATTGTTTATTTGTCCATACCTTACTTCAATCGTGAATAGCTACCCTCACAACAGTTGGGTTGTGTGTCAATGTCTACCTCCTCCATCCATAACAATTTAATTTGCAATATCATTTTAGAAGTAAACACTTTATAAATACATCAGAGTTAATGTTTACAAGTGTTTACATTGCTTTACATCCCCAATGTTTACATACAAAATGCTATTGTGCTTTGTCTAGTTTAGATACAAGATAATTCAAGTGTGCATACCTTATGTATATGGGATGCAGCGGATACCAAAAGGGAAAGCCTCCAGTCTCTTTCAATCTATACTTAAAGCTCTGTAAAGTGGGCGAAATAAAGGGGGTGAGCAAACCACACGCTCAGTAACACAATCATGTGAACAGGTAGATATTGCACTATCTACGTGATCGTATGCCATACTCAAAAGCATTTAGTTAATCATTTTATCTCAAAACATTAGTGTATGATTGTGTTAATGGTATGTAAAGCAATTCATGCTATTAAAATTTAGTACACAAAACCCATTCAAAGCATGGCATTATCCATCATGCATATTTTATAAGTAAAGCATGGCATTAATCATCATGCATATTTCTCAAGCAAAGCATGGCATCAAACGTCATGCATCAGTGTACTTTAAAACCATTAACATACTTTCATCTCAAACCATTCAATTCTAGTCAGGATTCGGTCCCTCCATCGGACTATACTGACTCACAAATCATTTCAAACATGGATTTATTCATAAAGCAATAGACGTGTGAGATAGGCAATTCAATAAGGGAAATAACCTCTCAGACTATGGCCATATCCTATGAAACTGGCTACACGGATCAGGTGTGTGAGATATCACCACTATCTGCTTCTACACGGGAGGTGGGTTAAATCCAACCCGCTGGTCCATAGCAAATCTCGTCAGAAGATGGCATATCACAATCTCAACACGGTACAACGTACTCCATGCTACCTGTATAGTACAACATACTCCGTAGACCCACATCAACACATCATATTATGCCACATCTAAAAAATGCACGTGTAAGCCTATTTAATCAGTACGACCTCTTGTCTGCCCTAAGCTCCTAACACGGCTAATCAATCATATCAAAACAATGCACGTGCGAGCCTATTTAATCGGTGTGACACCTAGTCTACTCGAAGCTCTAAGCACAACAACAAGTAAGGTGGGCATCTAATGTGAGCTATGCTCTAGCACCATGCCAAAACCAGTAAAAATCAATGTGAAAACTAGTGGGAGCTAAGCTCCAGCACTCATGTGTATAAAACACGTCAAATCTCGTGCGAGTCATACTATAACACTCTTTCATCCTCACGAAAACCATGTAGGTGGCTCAATTCTTTGCAAAGTATGGTTAACAAACCAAAACAACTCATTTCTTTTACAAATCATTTCAAATGTTAGCCAACCTACCAATCATTTGCTAAAAAAGCAATAGAACATGATTTTCAAAGCATTATGCTTTTGTTTTCATGCACATTTCTCAAACACCCAACTTTTGCCCTTCAATCACCCAATTTCATTTCCTAATATCTCAGGCATTCTAGCAAAGCATTTAAGCGCCAAAATTATGCACAGATATCTCTAAGAGTCCATACCATTCCCTTACCTCGATTTACTCAGGTGCGACTCTCTTCTTTTATGCTTCTCACATTCTTATCTCCACTTACTCTGGTGTATCCTCGGAAGCTACAATTCATCCATCAAACACTTGAGTTAATGCTTTTAACTCTTATTCAACTATGCATTTATCCAATGCCTTAAATACACATTTTACCTCTTGTGGTAAATATCACAATCTATTCACTAATAACATCTTAAAATCATACTACTAACACTATTTTCACCTCAAGAGATCCCATTCATCATTAGCCTCAATACATTCCACTTTCTCACACTAGACCATTTCTAGGTCATAATAATTCCAATGCATTTTAGATAGTTTTCTAACAATACCAAGCACCCGAAACATCAATAGTATAACAATGTACTTAAGTTGGTGCTTTAGAAACTCACCTAGCTTGATTTCCTCTTTACTCCCAATGGAACTACACCTTGTTCCTCAAATCCAACAAATGAGGAAAATGCCTCTAAGTTAAGTTGTTCTTCTCTTCGATGTGAACAAGTTTATGTCTGATAGCCTTCCCTCAAATCTTCTTGAAAATGGCAGGATTTAGAGAGTAAAATCTAGGTATTTTGGGTTTGGAACGGAAGGAAATTGCTTTGTCTTGAAATCTGCAGATCCAACTACTCCTATTTATAGATTTAGCTTGATGAGATCGATCTGCCTTGGGTGGAGATCGATCTGATCCCCTTAAATTCCTCTTTTTCACGGCATTTTCAAGCATGGGATCGATTTGTCGAAGCTTGAGATCGATCTGCTCCCAAATAGAGAGATAAGGAGATCGATTTGTTCCATTAAGGATCGATTTGCATTTTATAAAATGTTTAGGAGATCAATCTAGCTCCCTTGGAGATCGATCTAACCTATACCATTGCTCAAATAAGAGCATTCTGGCTCTTTCAGATCGATCTCTCATCCTATGAGATCGATCTGCCCTTCATATTTTCTAGATTTTTTGCAGTTTTTCTACAGTAACTCACACTTTAGCATCCTTAATTTATTGCCATGGTCATTTTGTCATCCCATCATCTTTGAGACTTGAAAATGACATCCATTAATACTTCATACATATTAAAACTTGTGTAGAATCTTTGTATGACCAAAGGTACTTAATATAAACCAAATGGAAGTGTACAACTTATGCAAATCTTCCTACCATTTTACCACACTACTTATAATCCATTCTACTCACATTCCCCACTTGCTTAAGTCCATTTCTTCACATTCATATATAATGAAACTTGTGTGTACAATCACAACTCTTATTTACAAGTGTGTACATTAACTTATGGACTTACATTACATGTATTTCACATTATAAGTATATCACCCTACTTATGAGTTCATTTACATATATACAAGGTTATACAGATATGGTGTCTCACATCAATACTACTTAAAACACATCCCTTACCTCGTAGACCTTCGAGCAGCGCATAATCATCGGGTCTTGGGATAGCCTCAATTTGCATGTCGAATTCTTGAGCTGCCCAAAACAATGTCAATTCATCATATATCACTCAATCTCATCTCAACATATCCAAATATGTATTAAGTTTCATAAATGTTGACTGATTTTGATATTTCTGTCAACTTTTCTCATTTTCTCGTTTTTATCGATTTAACTGATGGTTTAAGCTAAATTAGCCAATTTGGTTTTCCTAACTTCAAATTCATTACTTCATTAACCTCAATACTCACTCAAGTTCATAAATCATACTTGTCAATATGCCAAATTGCTAATTCTTACACTTTTCGATTTTTCACCAGACTAAGTTATAAACCAAGCTTTTCGGTATAAATTTAACTGTTAACCTTGAATTCATCAAAATTTCATCACAATCACTTGAACCTAGGTTGGTCGAATTCATAGCCATCCGTAGAATTTAATTCATTCAATTTCACTTAACTAAAAATCATTCAAAAACACCAAATAACAATATATCTCAAGTTCATCACCATTTATCAAGTTTACCGCAACATTGACCAAGGTTGACCATGTTTTTGATCCTCCCAATTGATACTCAGCTATAATTAAACATATATATATATATATATATCTTAGAATCATCAAAAACTACCCAAAAATCCAACCAAAAACTTTCAAAAATGAAACTTTCTCTCACCTCGAAATAGGGTAGATTCTGCCCTCGTTCTTCTTTCTAGTTTTTCACCTAGAAAATGAACTTCTTTGTGGCTGGATTTTTTATATGTTATAGAGGAATTGAAGAGAAAGATTTTATTCTTCTTGATCATCACCTGAAAGTGGCCGGAAGGTAACCAGAAAAATCACATAAGCCACTCTTGGAGTTACTGCTTGTGGCAGAATGAGGGGAGACTTTCTCTCTCATCCAAGGTCAGCTTGGGGTGATATTTACTTCTTTAGAAAGCTTGTTAAGATGTATTTTAATCTGGATAAGCTTGGAGTCAAAAGATTTCAAAAATATCTTCAAATCTAATAATTTCTATAGGTTGCTTAGTTTCCTGAAGTAGAACAACTTTATGTTCTATTGTGGAAAATTCATAAAAATTATTTCTAGTTCAATTTCCTCCAAATTGTAACTTTCCAAGTGTTATACTATGTCCCCAGTATGTCTCATAAAAATTTGGAGGTCACTTGCTTAATAAACGTTCCCCGATTGAGCTCGTTTTGTACGATTTGGTCAATACCGAGCAAAATGACTTAAGGTTTTCGATTAACTTTAAAAATTAATTCAATCCCTGAAACCTCCATATTTCCATTTGAATTTTGCTCCCCATGTTAAATATGCCTTATACTAATTTCATATGGTCTCGAAATAATTTTTTGGAATTTCTAAATTTTATTCCAAATGTTTTTCCATTACTAGGCCATTTTTTCTCGATTTATCGTAAACTCGAGTTTTACTAACTTTTTAACTTCCAATACCTTACTTTTCACTTCTACACATCATTTAATGCTTATACATTCAATTCTTAAGTAATTATCGAGCTTAAAGCCTTACCTCAATTTGTGTGCCACGGGCCCCACGCCACTAACCGAGTGCTTCGCTGGTTTCGAGCCTGCATAACATTATTCAAAGTTCTCAATTGCTTCTTAGTTTTTCAAATAAAAATAAAGTGAGAAAATTTTGGGTTTCACATTTCTCCACACCTTTTAGGAATTCAGTCTTTCAAATTCAAGCTGGTCCATTAAATAACTACGAGTACTTCTCTCTCATATGGCTCTCTAACTCCTGCGTAGACCCTTTACCAATGGAATCATTTTAGATCGAAGTACCTTTTCTTTTCTATTAAGGATCCGGATCGATTGTTCAACATAACTTATTTCTTCCAATGACATGAGAAGGGTCCGGATGATACTTCCTTAACATGGAAACGTGGAAGACATCATGTATTCCCAACAACTATGGAGGTACCGTGAGTCGGTAGGCAACATCTCCCACTTTCTCTAATATTTCAAATGGACCAATGAAGCAAGGACTAAGCTTCCCTTTTGTAAGACACATATTTTTTTATGTAGCTTATTCCTTATGATTCCTATATGTACAAACATTAAATTGTGTTAGTTGAATCATAAGAAAAGCCTTTACTAGAATGAATTTGTAAGTTAAGTGATTAAACACACATAACCTACATAAAGGCCAAATAAGGGCTATAAGAGCCACAGGCGAAACCGAGTGGATCTAAATCATTCCGACTAAAGATAAAAACTTATAATGTAAAAATATAGAGAGTTCATGAAGGAAAGTCGATTTGATTTGGTCCCGAACACATTGAAGTAGAAGAAATGGCAAAAAGGGGTTAAACGAGTCCGAAATGGTTCGTTTGAAGGGTATCTAATATATTCGCCTCCCAAAAATGGTCAAAACGTAAAGACGAGAGTGTAAACTATCGGATGTGATAGTTTCAAAATTTTAAGAAAAGTCAAATGTGATCAACGGTCAAGAAAAGTCAATGGTAGTTAAGAAAAGTGGACTTTAACCATTTTTGACTAACCATTGTTAAAATTTGACCAAAGTAATTTTAAAAAGTGGGGAAGAAATATTTTTGGTTAAAATACTAGATATTCATCCCCCGAAGAATGCAAAATTGATTTAATCGAAATCTGGATTAAATTAAACGAGTAAAACGGAACGGGCCAAAGTTGAAAATTTTAAAGCCCATTAAGGTATAACAAGTGTCGGCCGAATTTCTTAGGCCCATTGGACCGAATTGTTGGGCCAATTGGTGGGCCAAATATTGACCTAATTTAAGGCACAATTTCTATAGGTTGGTCAGTTTCCTAAAGTAGAACAATTTTCTGTTCTGCTTTGGAAAATTCATAAAAATTATTTCTAGTTCAATTTCCTCCAAATTCTCACTTCCCAAGTGTTATACTATGTCCCCAGTATGTCTTATAAAAATTTGAGGGTCACTTGTTTAATAAAATTTCCCTGATATAGCTCATTTTGTGCGATTCGGTCAATATCGAGCAAAATGGCTTAAGGTTTTCGATTAACTTTAAAAATTAATTCAATCCCCAAAACCTCCATATTTCCATTTGATTTTTGCTCCCCATGTTAAATATATCTTATACTAATTTTCTATGGTCTCAGAATAATTTTCAGGAATTTATAGAATTTATTCTGAATTTTTTTCCTTTACTGGGCCCATTTTTCTCGATTTATCGTAAACTCGAGTTTTCATAACTTTTTAACTTCCAATACCTTAGTTTTCAGTTCTACACATCATTTCATGCTTATACTAAAATTCTCAAGTAATTATTGGGCTTAGATCTTTACCTCAATTTACGTGCCACTGAGCCTCACGCCACTAACCAAGTGCTTCGCTGGTTTCGGGCCTGGATAACATTATTCTGAGTTATCAATTGCTTCTTAGTTTTTCAAATAAAAAATAAAGTGAGAAATTTTTTTTTTGTTTCACATTTCTCCCTTCCTTTTAGGAATTTAGTCCTACGAATTCAAGCTGGTCCATTAAATAACTGCAAGTACTTCTTTCTCATGTGGCTCTCTAACTCCCGTGTAGCTTCTTTTGTCGAGTGATGTCGCCAGAGAACCTTGACCATTAGAATCTCTTTAGATTGAAGTACCTTCTCTTTTCTATCGAGGATCCAAATCGATTGTTCAACATAACTCATGTCTTCCAGAATCTCCAACGGTTCATACTGAATGACATGAGAAGGGTCCGGATGATATTTCCTCAACATGGAAATGTGGAAGACATCTTGTATTCCCAACAGCTCTGGAGGTAGTGCGAGTCGGTAGGCAACGTCTCCCATTTTCTCCAATATTTCAAATGGATTAATGAAGCGAGGACTAAGCTTCCTTTTTGTAAGACCCAAATTTTTTATGTAGTTTATTCCTTATGATTCCTATATTTACAAACACTATATTGTGTTAGTTGAATCATAAGAATACTATTTACTATAATGAATTTGTAAGAGAAGTGATTAAACACACATAAGCTACAAAAAGGCCAAATAAGGGCTATAAAAGCCACAGGCTAAACCGAGTGGATCTAAATCATTCTGACTAAAGATAAGAACTTATAATGTAAAAGTATAGAGAGTTCATGATGGAAAGTCGGTTTGATTTGGTCCTGAACACATTGAAGTATAGGAAATGCCAAAAAGGGGCTAAACGAGTCTAAAATGGTCTGTTTGAGGGGTATTTGATATATTCGCCTCCCGAAAACAGACAAAGCGTAAAGACGAGAGTGTAAACTATAGGATACGACACTTTTGAAACTTTGAGAAAAGTCAAACGTGGTCAATGGTCAAAAAAAGTCAATGGTAGTTAAGAAAAGTGGAAGTTGACCATTTGTTGGCTAACCATGATTAAAATTTAACCTAAGGTTAAAAAGTGGGGAAGAAATATTTTTGGTTAAAATACTAGATATTCATCCTCCAAAGTATGAAATATTGATTTAATCAAAATCCAGATTAAATTAAACGAGTAAAACGCAATGGGCTAAAGTTGGAAAATTTAAAGCACATTAAGGTATAACAAGTGTGGGCCGAATTTCTTATGCCCATTGGCCCGAATTGTTGGGCCCAGTATTCACCCAATTTATAGCCCAATTGGTAGAAAAATTTTCAGCCCAAGAGAAAAGCCCAAACTGTAAGCCCAATAAAAAACCGAAAAGTTACGCCTATTAGTTAAATGGTTAAGCCCAAAACTTAAGCCCAAAGTTACGAAGCCCAAATCCAATTGACAAGCCCAATTCATAGACTGATTTTTAGGATATTTATGGCAATATTTAGGAAGCAAAAGCAAATTTGGCTAAGTAAGAATTTTCTTCTTCCTTAAGTAAGAGTGAAGCTACCATGGAAACATAAACTCTTAAACTTTCTCTCTCTAGAAATCACCTACCTAGAGACATATTTAGAACAAGCGATCTGCATTAAAGTTGTTCCATATTGAGAAAGGAATAACATATCTTGGAATAAGCTATCAACGAGCCATATTGAGCAACCTGAAATTCTTCAAAGTTTCGGCCAAAGTGAGAACTATAAGCTAGGTAAGTTTTCAATCTTCCAACTTCATATATGTTTATCTAGGGATTATATGAAGTTGATTGGTGTATGTTTTATGGATCAAAACACACAAAAACACCATGAACAAGTGATGGCCAAAAATGGGTAATTGTGAATTGATGAATACCCACTTGATTTTAAGACATGAATAGGTTGGTATGTATGTGTTCATGATTCTGTCATACTTAATTTTAATCAATTTGATCAATTGGTTAGTGAATTAGAATTGGCACACAAGGTGTATGATAAAATGCCTAAGTGAACATAAACTAAGGCTAAGGCATGTACACATGGTGTTTGATGAAATGCCTAAGTGAATTGGCCAAGGTTGGCTTGATGATAGATGGTCTCGGCCATAGGCGCGCGTCCATGGCTCTCGGCCACATGCCATAACTGAGAGGCCAATGGGCCAAGCCGAAGTGGTCTCGGCCCAATAAGTGTTCATGGGCTTAGAACAAAGCCCAATAAAATGTTAATGGGCCCAATAAACCCAATAGGCCCAACTGAAATGAATAGTAAAGTAAAATGGGCTTAAGACAAAGTTAGGCCCATTAAGAATTGTTAAGGCTCAATAAGAGTAAATGGGCCCATTAAGTGAAATAGATTGTATTAAGTACAAAATACAGTGGGAAAAGTGTAATTAACTTGATAAATGGTTATATGCAACCTCAAAGTTTATATTGAGAGCAAACCGGACTGCGTGATTGAGCAGCGTCGGGAGAGTGGAAATCTTCGATGTGATTTTAGGTAAAGGGATTTTTTGGGTAGTTAGAGATATCTTAACGTAGTTTTGTCTGCTTTTACATTCACTTAAAAAGTCTGAGGGTTAGAGAAAGTGAATAATATTTATTCAGACCAGGTATGGGTAAATTACGATTTTACCCCAACTAAGGGTAAAAAGTCAAAGTTTAGGAAAAGTCCTTATAAGCATGAAAAACATATTTTTGAATGTTTTTACTGTTGGTTAGCAGAAGAATAGATAGATTGGCCAATGATTTTGTGAAATACACAAAATAGCCCAATTATGGTGCTGATTTTACAGTTTTGAAATATCCCTTTTTTAAGGAGCCATCTATCGAGTTATGTGAAAACAAATCGTGCTAGAGAACTGCTCGCACTTGATTTTATATGTTTTCTACACGAAAAGTGTTAGAGTGATTACTCACACCTGATTTCCCATGACATACATGGCATAGTACTGGAGCGTTGCTCGTACTTGATTTTAATGAGTTTTGAGCATGGCATAGTACTGGAGCGATTGCTCGTACTTGATTTAAAAGTGATTTATGCATAATAGAGTATTGGAGTAATATTCGTACTTAGTTTGACATGATTTATGCATGATAGAGTATTGGAGTGATTGCTCATACTTGATTTGAAATGAGAAATAAGCATGACCTAGTGTTGGGATGTTACTCGCACTAGTGTTAGAGTTTGTCCATATGTGTGAAATAGTGTTTGAGTGGGTTGTCAACTGTGAGTCACACTCAAGGCACATACTGTAACTTGGATGTGATATACATGACATGTTTAAAACCATGCTGATTTCCTCGTGTAGACTGAGTGTCACACTCTGAGATGTTCGCATTTGGATTTAGAGTCGTGACATTGATTATCTATTAAGATAGGGTCCAAAGGTGTAAGTTGTACCGTGTATGAGTCACGGAGTACGCTGTACTGTGTGTTGTATTTGGAGTTGTGGAGTTGAGGAGTTGATAGTTGGTGGTTGTGAGGATTTGACCCACCTCCCGTTACAGCAGTGATGCCCCATAGATCGAGGCCTGTGTAGCTTAGGATCACAGTATAGGATACGATTATAGTCCATGATATTATTGCATTAGCCACCAAGTCTTACATGATTATATCACATGATTTTATGAATTCGAGTAGATCGGAGGGATGGGCCCGAACTTGATTGATATGTTTGAATTGCTGAAAATGCCATATTTACTATATTTGAAATGAAATGGCATGATTTATTTAAAGGCATTATGAATTTATAATGATGCAATGTTTTGCATGAAATGCCTATATTTGAGAACTCAGCATGATTTAAGTACTTGTGATATATATGTACTTATTATATCCGTTTTCCAATACATGCTTTAAAAGTGAAATTAAGGATAGAGTAATTCATGGCATAACATTATTTTCAATAGATAGTGTAGTTATCTACTTGCTTTCCTGATTTCCTTACTGAGCTAGTGAGCTCACCCCTTTCATTTTCCACATCTCTACAGAGCATCCGTAGTAGATAGATTACGGCTGAGAACTAGCATTCCTTTTGTCTACTACATTTCCTATTGAGCGAGAGATATACACATTATGTACAATTTTGTATCTGGACATATAAACAGCACAGGGATGTAAATAATGTAATAATGGGGGATGTATTTGTATATATATATATATATACGTGAGTTCACTCATGATACAGAAGTAATTACAGTCAGTAGATAATTATATTGACATATATGTATGATAATGAATGAATGATATGGTAAGTGGTGATACTAATACCGAATCATAGCCCAACTGTTAGTGTGTGGAGTTATGATAAAAAGAAAGGTAAGGTATTAAAACGTGAAAAATTTGTAGTGGTTTTTGGTAAAAGTCGGTCGTGACACCTTTCTTTCTGAAACACATGACACCCATCATCGGAGACACCTTTACAAATACGGAGTCCCCAACTTGAAATTCCAGAGGATGTCTTCGTACATCTGCATAGCTCTTCTGTCTACTCTATGTCGTCTTCAATGTATCACAGATTAGCTGAACACCTCTAGCTGCCTATTCAACCAGTTCGGGAGCAAGTATTTTCCTGTCACCCACTTCTTCCAATGCTATAGGAGATCTACATCGTCTACTATACATAGCTTCATAAGGAGCCATTCCGATGCTAGCATGATAACTGTTATTATAGGAAAATTCAGCTAGAGGCAAATGATCATCCCATGAGCCCTTAAAGTCCAATGCACTGCCTTAACATATCCTTTAAGGTTTGAATCGTCCGCTCGGACTGACCATCGGTCTGAGGATGGTAGTAGTGCTCAAATTCAGTTGAGATCCCACTGCTTCCTCAAAACGATTCTAAAAGCTCGAAGTGAACTAGGAATCTCTATCAGAAATAATGCTCATAGGAGCCCCATGTAACTGTGCTACCTCTTTGACTTACAAGTCTGCTAGCTTATCTAGTGAATTGATGCTCTTAATGGGAAGGAAGTTGCCACTCTTTGTCAATCTGTCCACAATCACCCAGATTATATCATGACCTCTCTGGGTTCTTAGTAATCCTATGATAAAATCCATAGTAATGTGCTCTCATTTCCAGGTAGGCACCGATATTGACTTTAAGCAGTCCTACGGGCTTCTGGTGCTCAGCCTTAATCTGTTGGCAGACCAAATATCTAGCCACAAAGTCTGCCACATCTCTCTTCATCCCCATCTAGCAATACACCTTACGGAGGTCATTGTACACCTTAGTGCTCCCTGGGTGCATGGTGAATCGAGAATAATGAGACTCTTTTAAAATGCTCTGTCTCGAGGTGTCATCATGTGGCATACAAATACAGTCTTGAAATCTCAGCAACCCATCATCACTGATCGAGAAGTCTGACTATGATCTCTCTTTAGCCTAGCTAACCATGTCCAATAGCTTCTGATCATTCCTCTGCCCTGCCCTGCCCTAATCTGATCCAATATACTGGGTTCAATATGTAGGCCAACCATAAACCCACCCTTAACCTCATCAACACTAATTTTGAGCTCGGCGAACTGTCCTAACAAATCTCATTCTCTGATCATCATGTAGGACACCATACCCTTTCTACCGAAGGCATCTTCTACCATATTTGCCTTGCTTGGATGGTACAAAATATCGCAATCATAAGCTTTCAAGAGCTCTATCCATCTCCGCTGTCTCATACTAAGCTGCTTCTGATCAAAAGTATACTTGAGACACTTATGATCAATGAAAATCTAAAATCTGTCACCATATAAATAATGCCGCCATATCTTTTGAGAAAAAATTATTGCGACCAATTCTAAGCCATGAGTGGGATAGTTACGCTATTGGTCCTTCAGCTGGTGAGAACCATAAGCAACCACTCTACCATTCTGCTTCAACATGTAGCCCAAGCCTTGGTAGGAGGCATCACTGAACACTGCAAATCCTCTGAAACCACTCAAAATGGTCAAGATTAGTGTTGTAGTCATTCGACATTTGACCTCTTGGAAGGTCTGCTCAGACCACTCAACTGGGGCATCCTTACAGGTCAGTCTAGTCAAAGGAGTTGCAATCTGAGAAAATCCTTCCACAAATCTTTGATAGTACCTGCCAATATCAAGAAACTCCGAACCTCCGTCACTATCCTCGATCTCTCCTATTCCAGCACTGCATCCACCTTAGACGGATCAACAGACACCCCGTCCTTCTCACGAAGAGTCTGAAGCACAATCTACAAATGCTGCTTGTTCTACTCCTGAGACTTAGAATAGATTAGTATATCATTAATGAACATAATTACAAACCTATCCAAAAACTCCCTAAAAACATCATTCATCAAATTTATAAAGGCAGTAGGGGTGTTAGTTAGTCCAAAGGGCATCACTAGAAATTCATAGTGCCTATATCGGGTCTGAAAAGGTGTCTATCATACATTAGTCTCCTTAATTCTCAACTGATGGTAACCCAATCTCAGATCTATTTTAGAGAATACTAAAGCCCCTTATCGAGGACCCAATGTCAGATTATTTTTATTAAAAAAAATATCACTTCGTTTATAAATTTTAACTTTGTTAATTAACAAAATACCTTTTGTGGTTGATTATTGATCTTTTTTTTTCTTGGGTTACAGTTGATTATTGATTATTGAACTTTAATATTTATAATTTAACATGAAATTAGAGATATAGTTAAGTACCTTACAATTCTTTTTTTTATCATATTAATCAGAGTCAATAAATATTTATGATTTTTTTCTGAGAAACAGTACCAGAGGACCCCATGGAGACACACTTGGCTTGATAAATCCCTTATCGAGCAATTCATGCAACTGCTTTTTCAGTTCCTCCAGTTCGACCAATGCCATTCGATAAGGTGGCTTGGAGATAGGTTGAGTGTCGGGCACCAGGTTAAATGCAAACTCAACATCCCTCTTCAGTGGTAGCCTTAGCAAATCATCCGAAAAGACAGCTGGAAACTCACATCCAACTCGAACATCTTGAATACTTAGTGGTTCCTGACTATTTTTAGAAATAAAGGCAATGTAACCTTCACAAAAATTTATACTGTCAGCAATTTCTAATTAATTCAATACCCGATAACTTCATGAAAATTTACACTAAGCACTTTATTTCTTATTAATAAAACATGCATCAAACTTTTTCGAGAAGGAGAAAGTTAGGGTCTTAGTGTAGCAGTCTAGACTTACACGGTTGGTAGCTAGCCAGTCCATGCCTAAAATTACATCAAACCCATACATATTCAGTAAAACTAGATCTACTAATAATTTCCTACCTCCTACCGTGATTACAGACAAAGAGTGTACCTCTAATAGAATCGAAGGAAGTATCAGCGGTCTCCTTGTCAATGGCATATACATGTCCCTATGAGACAGGCTTCCTACCCTTGTCGGCAGCAGTGGCTCTCTTCTATTGGGCCTATCTAAGGGGACTTTGTACTTACCTCTCGATCTATCTGGGCTGTTCTTAATGCTCCTAAGGTCTCATCAACAGGCAATCCTTAATCAGGTGTCCTACCTCACCACATCTGTAATAGGCACCCATAGTCATGCGACATGGTCCATAATGTAGCTTGCCACAATTCTTACATCTGCGTAACTTGGTGCCAGGGCTTCAAGCAGTGTCAACACCAACCATGGGGGTCTTGGGCTTCCCATCCCCTATCTGAGGCTCCTCTGTCCTCTACCTCTTAGGCTGACCCCTTCTCAGTTCAAACAGAGATGTTTGTATTCCCTTTCCCTTATCCTTGCCCTTACTTCGGTACCCATGCTCTGCTTGTGCCACATCAAGGCCCCTTTCAACTTCTTGAGCTCATCCCAAAGCATCTTTAAAATCTGTGAACTGAAATCCTAATAATCTATCTTTGATCCCTGATCTCAAACCCTCCAAGAATCTCTCAATCTGATGTACGAAATCCCTAGCGGTCTCTAGGTCATATCTCAACAGGATAGTGAATCGATTCTCATACTCATCTACGGTCAAACGCCCCTGTACAAAACTCAAAAACTTTACTTGCAACTTCTTTTGCGTTGTGGGTGGAATGTACTAAGCTTGGAATGCATCAAGGAAGGCATCCCATGTAATATCTATCGGATTCTCAGCTAAGGCTGTCTGCATGGCATTCCACCAAAATTTGGCCTGACCTCTAATCATGTAACTAGCTATGGTTACCCTCTCTATATTAGTACACCCAAAATACTGAAAAACAGACTCGAGGTCCGATAACCATTCCTCGGCCTTGATTGGATCTTTCACCTTTCTGAACTCAAGGGGATCCACTCCCAGAAAGTCTCATAGCCTCTACGTATCTCTGTTATCCCTAGGCTATGGGACTGTACATTGAGGAATTAGGGCTGTCGGAGGGTCCTATAGTGCGAGAGGAGGAGTAGGTGCAAGTTTGGCAGTAGCTCGTGTACCAGACGTATTTACCCCAAACTGCTGGGCAAACAAGGCAATAAGGGCACTCAATCCTTCCCTCATACTCTACATGCCTTCTTCGAGCCTCCTTATTATGATAGTAGGGCTCTCAGCCTGAGGGAAAGGTGGAGGAGGAGGTTGTGCCTGTCTCCGGGGATGGCCTCGTCTACCACTCATAGTTAAGTGATTGGTTTCCTTCACATATACCAAGATTTTAGTCATATTTTTAACAGATATACCTATTTTATAACTAAACAAGCATAGAGAATTTGGGATGTAATTTAGTTTCACTAACTAACACTGACAATACTAGACAACTTTTGCTCTGATACCACGTAAACTGTGAAACCCCAGAAATGTGGAAATATGGGCTAAATTTTAACTTTTTAAATCTTTTACTTAAGTTTTTTTTCGTATCAGTGCTGATTTCTTAATTAATGTTATTTCGTAAAAATTTTGCCAGCATAATGGCGTATTTTTATCCTAAACCTCCTGCAAGGTACAAAACGTAGTTTATATTTCGCAACCAGTTGAGTTTAATTTCCTTTTATTACTTAACAACACATCTATGCTCATCTCCACATTTTAATATTTTGGAATATACAATATTATGTAAACTGCGTAACTGCAACTTTATTTATATACATATCTACTTAATTTAGATCTCAGATGTTCTGTATAACATCTGTCTATGCTTTACAACAAGTCTTGCAGTAAAGCAAAAGTATACCTTGTTTGTACAAGAATAGCTGAAAAAGGGGTCGGGACCTCTCGCCCATGACCACTGTATAGCAGGTAAAGCTAGTGAATCACTTAAGATAATCAGCAAGAGAGAAAGGAAAGGGGTGAGCTCTTTAAGCCCAGTAAGACATGCGTTTAAATCAGTCTTAGCAATAAAACATGTAGGAATAAAACATTGTAACATGCAACTTTCAAATCATGTAGCTCAGTTTAGCTACAAATAATATATAACTTATAAACTTCGTAGCATATAACACATAGTGTATAAATCTCGTAGTACAGAAATCACGTAGTTTAGGAAACACGTAGCATATAACGTGCAGCATATAAATCACGTAGTAGAGAAATCATGTAGCATATAAATCGCGTAGTTCATTTCAAACCGAGTCAAAACATGTAATATATGAAACACGTAGCTTAATAATCATTCTTTAAAATCATACTGGATAATATCATGGAGACCAAACAGAGACGCATAGTAATAATTGTCATGTTTGCGTACGTAGGAATTTTACTTAGATAGTTCACGTAGACAGTATACCTATGGCTATGGTAAGGGGACTATAAACTGGATCAGGGTCGTACAGTGCCTCACGCCACTTACAAATATGGCGAAAATAAGGCACCGAGTGGTATAAATACCCAACGTGGTTATGCATACGCCACAAGTGTCACGACCCGTTTTCGCGACTTACCTTACTACACTGGAGAACTAGGGAACACGGTAGTAGGAATAACTGTAGTGGACTCACTACTGTGCAGAATCTATAGAGGAGGAAATGAGGGGGGTGAGCTAACACGCTCAGTAAGGAAAATATGAAACAGGTAGATAACTACACTATCTACAATACTCAAAATACACATTTATTTTCCTTATAAAACAATATGCATTCATTTAAAACAACTTCGATCTATGCGAAACCATTAATTTGCGAGATGGGTATATGCATACTCATTTCAAATCACACAGTATCACATAGCACATACTTAGAAAACACTTTACACTTAGTAAATCAATATACATGAGACTAGGATGGGATATCATATCACATAGTAGGGGACATATGGCCATAGTCACTAGATTCCAGGTAATCACTGATCAGGTGTGCGGGAATCCCATGCTTAGGAAGGCAGATCAACCATCTCGTCAGCTCACTAAGATCACTAAGATATCACGACATATCGTACTCCGTGGCTAACACTGTTACGACCTAAATTACCTAAAAATCAGAGTAAGTTTTTCACTTTTTCATTTATTATTTAATTCTTACCTTTCTCTCATCGTGACCATCTTACAACACAGTTGGGCTATGATTCGGTGTTAGTCACCTCTCACCTATTTGCCATTCCATGTGCATATCACATTCACATATCAGAGTTTACTATCTCTTGACTTTGACTAAATACATACACATTGGTATTTATAACTCTACATCCCCGACATCATATCTGTTTACAGTACTGTGCATTACATATTTAGATACAAAACTATACAAATGTGTATACCTGTCTCTCGATGGGAAGTACCACATACCCAAAATGCAGTCTTCAGCCGCTTACTAATTACTGTGAGTGCTCTGAAAAGATGGGAAAAAAAGGGGGGTGAGCAAACCACACGCTCAGTAAGGCAATTATGCAAGTAAGTAGATAGCTCCACTATCTACATGCTCATAATGGCATGCCCTTAAAATCCATTTCTTTTCATTAAAATCTTAAGAGCAAATCATGTATATCTTCAATGACTTGGTCTATAAAACTATTCGTGCTTATATAAATCATACTATTCATGCATCAAAGGCATTCTATGTGACATCATTAAATCATACTTAGCATGAATTAAATCAGGATCATAAATTAGTTCATGCCATGTAAAACAATTCATGAATTTGAAATGAAAGCATGGAAAACACCATCATGCTACTGTATTCAAATCATTTCATTAAAACTGTAGTATAAACTAACCCTTCCGGGTCAATCATCTCCTAAAACAATTCAGTAAAATTCATTGTAAAACTTCGGTTATGAAACCACCCTTCTTTTAGGGTCACATATCATAAAATCATCTGAAATCTACCATCACGGTATAAAATCATAAAATCGGGGGCCTGACCCCTCTCTCGGATCTACCTTGGTCTATCAACCAATAGTTATATCTTGTGAGACATGTAAGTGACTATCAGTAACAACATAGGACTATGGCCATAACATCGTGATCCCTGGCAACACAGTGCCTAGTGTGTGGGGTAACACACCTGAAACGGGAGGTGGGTCGTCCTACCCGCCAGAACAGCATAACACCAAGATTGCGAGGGCAAGGCTTGCTACCTCATGGCTAATGCCACTCCACTCCAACAATCCCCATGGTACATCATACTCTACGTGACATACACGGTACAACGTACTCCGTGAACCCAAGCTCAGTCAGGGGTGCCTGCAATAGGTCTGATCCACCCATATCATCTATGTCTCAGTATGCACGTGTGAGCATATCATCTCACTCTGACACACAGTCTACAGGAGGCTACAACACGGCTATATGCATGTAATATAAATCCCTGTGCGAGTGAAGCTCTAGCACGGCTCAATGCATATTCATGATATCTGAAAACCTCGTACGAGCGAAGCTCTAGCACGGTTTCATAGAAATCAATGAAATCTGCGTGCGAGCAGCGCTCCAGTACGACTTAAACTGATTATAAATTCAAGTAAAATCCACGTACGAGCAATGCTCTAGTATGGATATGTATAAAAACTCAGTGAAAACCTCGTACGAGAAAAACTCCAATACGACTTTAATATGAGTTATAAAACCATATAAAACTTCGTTCGAGCAAGCTCCAGCACAAATGAATGGTCAAGTAAATAAAATCTCGTGCGAGTTACACTCCAGCATGGCTTTATGCATAATTAAATCAAATCTCATGCGAGTTATACTCCAGCACGGCTTTTATGCAATTATCATATCAAAACTAGATGCGAGCTAATCTCGAGCATCTCTCATGCATGTCAAATCATTAAAACTAGTGCGAGCAATCGCTCCAATATCTTTTTATGCATATTCAATCAAAACAAATCAGAACAATCAAAACATGTCAAAACATGTCAAAACAGAGTGCGAGCTAGGCTCCAGTAGCTCTCATGCATATCAAATCATAAAATCAGTTCGAGCAACTGCTCTAGCACATTTTATGCATATGATGTCACACAAATCGGTGCGAGCAACTGCTCAAGCACATTTATGCACATTCATAATCGCAGATATAGTGCGAACTACGTGTCAGCACTATCTGTTTCCATATAAACTTGATAGTTGGCCCTTTTTCCAAAGAAATTTCATTTAAATATAAATAACACTTACGTAGTGTTATCTTGTGAAATTTATGCAATTATTAGTCAATCTATCGATTTGCTTTGCTTAAAAACAAATAAAATCCCTTAATTCAGAAAATTCCTTAAATCATGCATTTCATGCATGTCATGCTTTCACCACCTTAGGTGAACTTCCCTCAATAGGGGTAAAATAATCTTTACCTATTTCGAGTCCTTAAAATATTTAAACCATTTTTAGGACCATTATACATAATCAAGGTATACATACATATTCAGCGTATAAAAAAGCTATTAAAATACGCGTAGCTACCTCTAGCTACTCACACAATTCCCTTACCTCATTTTTTTGTACAGTCTGACCTTTCCATTGGTGACTCATCACGCAGTCCGATTTGCTCCGAATCCAATCTCCAAAATTGCAGATACATATTCATCAGGTCAACTACAATACAATTAACTTTATTTCATTTTTTTGGGCTTAATTTAAATCATTGGGCCCGTTTACCCATATTGGGCCTGATTGCACCATAATGGGCCTTATTCAGCCTTAAGCCCGTTTTTCACTTACTATTCACATTATTGAGGCCTATTGGGCTTACTGGGCCCATCAGTAATTATTGAGCCTCGTTCTAAACTCTCGAATAGCTTAATTTAGTATTTACAACAATTTATTCCAATTTCTGGAATTTAATCCATTAAATGTGGAATTAAATCCGTAATTTATGCGAAAAATATCAATCACGCGTAACGATGCAAAATTGTCATAAATAAAGGTTACTTACCTGTGATTCCAAGATAGTACACAAATCGAGGCTGTCTCGAGCTCTCGTTTGACGTCAATTGTCGAGCTACACAATTAAATATTTTTTCGGGAAACTGTCAATCAAATATTAATCAAATTAAATATTCCAAAATTTAAGTCGGTCAATTCGATCGCTTACCGACTTACCCTTAGCTCGATTGCATCACTGGAATTTTTCCCAATTTTCCTTTATTTTTTCCTTTTTTTTGGCTGAATCGGTCCGGTCCGGTTCAACCCGGTTCAGACCGTCGCTTCAGTCCGGTTCAACCAGTTCAGTGGCTCGTCGACCGGTTCTCCGTCAGTTTCTGCCACTAGTGGCTCCGCTAGGTAGTCCGATGCACGGATCTGGGGTTGGTTTCGTCCAAGGCCGTCGAAAAGTGGCCGGCCGCTGTTCTCTCCTGGCCGTCGGTACCCATTTTCTTTTTCGCCGTTTTCGGCGCCGTCCGTCGGTTTCGTCGGTCATGGCCACCACCGATTGCGTCGCTTGCACCTGGGGAAGCCTTGGTTGGGGTTAGTTGGGGCTAGATCGGCGTCCGTCGTTGGGGATTTCCTTTCTCTTCTCTCGGTTCTCTTTCTTCCATTTCGCCGGTCGTCATTCGTAGCTTCTTCGGGCCGCTGGTACCAGTGGATGGCTCGGCTGCCTTGCCTTTGGTCTGGGTCTCCACTGATCGCCTGTGATCGGTGAGGCAGAAGGGAAGCATCGGCTTCCTTTTTCGTTTTCCAGCTCGCGTTTAGCGAGTTTTTGTTTTTTTTTTTATTATTTATTATTATTATTATTTTAATCAATATTTTATTATTATTTTACCAAAATATCTGAAAAATTATTATTTTTAATTCATTTAATTCGTAAATGAATTTATCAGTCCGATTTTACCTTTTCGGTATATTTTTCGAATATTTTCGAGGTTATTTTTCGAAGTGAAAATTTCGATTTATTTCAATAAATTCGTATCTTGATCACTTTAACCCGAAATTTAATTATTTCTTCGTTATTGATCAAGAGTTCTCATTCCCATATGTTTAACTAAATTTCTTGTCGCGATTAATACCGAATTTTGATCTTTTGACCATTTTACCCTTCACGAGTTCGGGAATTCCATTTCAATCCTTTTGCATTTTTAAATGCACTCGAAAATTTCTATTTATTCTCTTTTGCTCTTACGGCAAAATCGGGTCTTACAATCTCCCCCACTTAAGAAATCTGGTTCTCCAAATTAGAACTATGTCAAATGGATCCATAAACAACTCCGGGTATGTCTATCGTATCATACTCTTTAATTCTCATGTGACTTTTTTCGGAGTGTAATACTACCAAAGGACTTTGACTAGGGAGATCATCTTAAACCTCAACACTGCCTCCTTCCAACATACGTTACACTTTTATTGAGCTAAGCTGTTGGAGCTCATATCCAATCACATATGCTTGATTCGGATAGTATTTCCGAAGTATCAAAAGATGGGACACATAGTGGATGCCTGCTAATTCAAGTGGTAACGCCAACCTACAGGTCTTATCTCCCACTTGTCCAATATCTCTATCCGAATCTCATTACGCCCTTAAGACAAGTAACTACCAACAATAATGATTCACCCTCGGTGAATTTCCAATGGTTTTCGTATCTTGTCAGCATAGCTTTTCTGTCTGCTCTGAGGTGTTCTTAATCTCTCACAAAGCAACTGAACATCCTCAGAGGTTTATCTTACCAATTCGGGAACAATTCTCTATCTGTCACCCACTTCTTCTTGTCTAAGTCGGGAAACAATTCCCTATGGCCATACAATGCCTAATATAAAGTCATCCCGATACTCAAGTGACAATTATCATTATTGGCGAATTCGATTAGTAACAACTGATCATCCCAGGAGCTCATAAAATCAATGGCACACACTCTCATCACATCCTCCAGAACCTGTATAGTCCTCTCTGACTGACCATCTGTCTGAGGATGAAAGCTGTACTAACTCTCAATCGGGTTCCCATAGCTTTCAAAAACAATATGCCCCAAAAGTGGGAAGCGAAGCGAGAATCCCTATCCGATACCATGCTCACTGGAACACTACATAATGTTTCACCATTTTCCATACACATAAATCCGCCTACACACTCTGAGTATCTGGGGATTTCCATAGCCAGAAGGTGGGTAAACTAAATCAATCTATCGACTATCACCCAGATAGTCTCATGATTTATCTGGGTCCTCTGTAACCCATCACGAAATTCATGGTAACTTATTCCCCTTTTTTGTGTCAATATAGGTAGAGGCTGCAATAACTCTGCAGACTTCTAGTACTCTACCTTAATGTGCTGACATACGAGACACTTCTCCACAATCTCTATAATATCACTTTTCATATCTGATCACCAATACCTTTTTCAAGGATTCCGATATATTTATTACTTCTCGGATGCATTGTATATCCCGAAGAGTGAGCTTCTGACAATAACACTATCTCAGTAATTGTGGTCCTGGGGAGCACTTATACTATCTCTGAACCTCTGTAAGTCATCATCACTCACTGTGAACTCTACCACTATACCCTCCTGAATCTGACCCACACTATCGACACCCTGCTGATCATCACGCTAAGCCTGGCAAATTCGGTCATACAAATCCGGTTCTAACCTCAGGCTAGCTGTCACAAAATCACCGTCATCATCAAAAGGGATCACATCACTACTGAGGCTCACAATTGATCTAGCAGCTCACGCTCCTTGACCATCATATGTGATACCATCCCGAGGCTCTTTCTGTTCAAGGTATCAGCCATTACATTAGCCTTTCCTGGGTGGTACAATTTCCATAATCATAATCCTTAGAAGCTCTAACTCTCTTAGTTATCTCATATTCTACTCTTTCTATGGAAACATATACTCGGGGCTTTTACGATCAGTGCATACCCGAAGTTTCTTACCATTTAAGTGGTGACGCCATACTTTTAGTGTAAACGCTATGGCTGCCAACTGTAAATCATGGGTCGGATAGTTTCTCTCATGGTCCTTGAACTATCTGGATCTATAAACGACTATCTTCCCATTTTACATCAATACACAGCCCAATCCTTATATTGAGGTATCTATACACATTGAAACCTCTTGAGCTGTTGGTTATGGTGAGAATAAATACAGTGGTCAGTTCATACCTCAATATACCAAAAATCATGGAAGCTATTTTCATACTTATCATCCTACTGACATACAATCTTTTCCGAACAAGATGTGTCAACTGAGCAGCCCATTTTGAGAAACTCTCAACAACTCGTCTGTAGACAGTTTCCTATTGCTACTCTTGCTCTTCCTTGGACTTCGAATACATTAAAATATCATTGCTAAATATGACAACCAATCAGTCTAGGCAAGGTTTAAATGCCTCATCGTAGTTGAGTTTTACTAGATATTTCAATCACCCATCTCCTTGACCTATGTATGCATAAACGTATAATGTCATTTCAAAATTGCTTCTGTTTAAGATACTAACCCACATCATTTCCTTTTTCTTGTATTAACGGCTTTTATAAAATTTTAATTTTTTAAACCTTCATGATTACCCAAATTTTACCAATAAAGGTACCCAAATTTAAATGTATATTTTATGACTATCGATTTCAATTTATAGGTTATGTGTGTGCTTCTAGACGTTGTCAAATCTTCAGGCAGAGAGTATTTTGAAATACCTTTATTAACCCTCAGACTTGACCATATAGACTGGTTATGGATATATCCACCCTTATCCTTGGTCACAATTCATATTCATTACATATCGCTCAATCCAAATTACTTTACATATCAAAGATATTCTTACCTTGCATACGCCTCTTATTCCAATATATCACATATAACAAACTCTTTCATTACTTGTCAAACTTACAGTACACTTTTCAGTGATGTTTTCACCCCTATTTTCAACTTACAATCTCTATCCCCATTATTCAGTTAGTGAAAATCAGCTAACTATCATCATCTTGCCTACGGGTACAGGCATCACATCTTTCTCTAGCTTATAAACAACTGAAGGCGGTATGAATAAATGCGTGGCACCAGGATCAATTAAAATAATTATTTCATTATTCACAACCAGTGTGGTATCTTCCACCACATCCTATGAAACATCAATAGTGTCCTGGTCTAAGGCATACACTCGCCCTCGTCCAACATCTTATTTCTGTGGTAACTACCATTTATCCTTCACTGTTTACACTGCTACAGACCAGGTCGGGGTCCCCCAATCACAATACCCCTCATAAGTGTTGCAATTAGATACATTGGGGTCTTACCAATCATTTTACCCCGTGAGGCAATAGCTCTAAGCTTTTACCAATCTACCTTTTTCCCGTTTTGACATCTCTGTCATTCTCTATTCTCTTTCTGTCTCTATTTCGGCCCTTACTACCTTTCTCAATCTCAGAGGCGTGCAACTCATGGTTTTATTGACACACTGTATTCTGCGCACTGCCTCGGCATAGGTAGTGATATCTAACGGGCTAATCGGACTCTAATTGACAATCTGACCCCTTCCTAAACTTTTAGACATTTCGACTCTCACTGTTCATAGTGTCGGAGTCATATCTACCCAAGAATATAAACTGAGTTTCATACTCGTTAATCAACCAGTTCCTCTAGGTCAGAGTAAAGAATTTTATTTGTAATTTCCTTTAAGTAGTATCTGGGATATTCTGTCACCGGAATACATCTAGAATTATTTTCTATGTCCATTCTGGATGTCTAACTCTTCATATGGGTCTAGTGAACTTCCACCAATGCTCCGACTCGCCCTCAAATCTCATACATACTCTGAGCAATTAGCTCTCAAAATATTCTCCATACTTCGCTCCAACCTCGTGAAGCGTGTCTCAATACTATCCGATCTCTCTATTGGACCCTGTGGGGCATGCTCAATACCAGCATCCACGTCAATCTCATCTCGAGTCTCATGTGGCGACTCAGTACTACTCTCGGGCTTAACTCTATAACCTCAAGCTCCAGTACTCGCCCTTCTACCATAGCGGCTATCAGTTAATGAGTCTATTCTTACATTTAAAAATCAATTTCTTAGCTGCACTTCCATCTCGATATACACAATTGTATCAAAACAATGCACAGTACATGGGGATGTAAACTTCCTTAACCACTAACACCGACTCATATCAAGCCAACTTAAGGCTCTGATACCATTAAACCTGTCACGACATAAATTACCTAAAAATCATAGTAAATTTTTTCGCTTTTTCATTTATTATTTAATTCTTACCTTTCTCTCATCGTGACCATCTTACAATACAGTTGGGCCATGATTCGGTGTTAGTCACCTCTCACCTATTAACCATTCCATTTCCATATCACATTCAGATATCAGAGTTTACTATCTTTTGACTTTGACTAAATACATACACACTGGTATTTATAACTCTACATCCCCGACATCATATTTGTTTACAGTATTGTGCATTACATATTTAGATACAAAACTATACAAATGTGTATACCTGTCTCTCGATGGGAAGCAGCAGATACCCAGAATGCAAGTCTTCAGCCACTTACTAATTACTGTGAGTGCTCTGAAAGGATGGGCAAATAAGGGGGTGAGCAAACCACATGCTCTGAAAGTCAATTATGCAAGTAAGTAGATAGCTCCACTATCTACATACTCATAATGCCATGCCCTTAAAATCCATTTCTTTTAATTAAAATCTCAAGCACAAATCATGTATATCTTCAATGACTTGGTCTATAAAACTGTCGTGCTTATATAAATCATACTATTCATGCATCAAAGGCATTCTATGTGACATCATTAAATCATACTTAGCATGAATTAAATCAGGATCATAAATTAGTTCATGCCATGTAAAACAATTCATGAATTTGAAATGAAAGCATGGAAAACACCATCATGCTACTGCATTCAAATCATTTCATTAAAACTGTAGCATAAACTAACCCTTCCGGGTCAATCATCTCATAAAACAATTCAGTAAAATTCATTATAAAACTTCGGTTATGAAACCACCTTCTTTCAGGGTCACATATCATAAAATCATCTCAAATCTAGCATCACAGTATAAAATCATAAAATCGAGGGCTTGACCCCTCCCTCGGGTCTACCCTGGTCTATCGACCAATAGTTATATCATGTGAGACATATAGGTGACTATCAGTAACAACATAGGACTATAGCCATAACCTAGTGATCCCTGGCAACACGGTACCTAGTGTGTGGGGTATCACACTTGAAACGGGAGGTGGGTCGTCCTACCCGTCAGAACAGCATAACACCAAGATTGCGAGGGCAAGGCTTGCTACCTCGTGGCTAATGCCACTCCACTCCAACAATCCCGACGGTACAGCGTACTCCACGTGACATACACGGTACAACATACTCCGTGAACCCAAGCTCAGTCAGAGGTGCATGCAATAGGTCTTATCCACCTATATCATCTCTGTCTCAGTATGCACGTGTAAGCATATCATCTCACTGTGACGCACAATCTACAGGAGGCTCCAACACGACTATATGCATGTAATATAAATCCCTGTGTGAGCGAAGCTCTAGCACGGCTCCATGCATATTCATGATATCTGAAAACCTCGTGCGAGCGAAGCTCTAGTACGGTTTCATAGAAATCAATGAAATCTACGTACGAGCAGCGCTCCAGTACGACTTAAACTGATTATAAATTCAAGTAAAATCCACGTACGAGCAATGCTCTAGTACAAATATGTATAAAAACTCAGTGAAAACCTCGTACGAGAAAAACTCCAGTATGATTTTAAAATGAGTTATAAACCATATAAATCTTCGTGCGAGCAAGCTCCAGCACAAATAAATGCTCAAGTAAATCAAATCTCATGCGAGTTACACTCCAGCACGGCTTTATGCATAATTAAATCAAATCTCGTTCGAGTTACACTCCAGCATGACTTTTATGCAATTATCATATCAAAACTGGATGCGAGCTAAGCTCCAGTATCTCTCATGCATGTCAAATCATTAAAACTAGTGCGAGCAATCGCTCCAGCACCTTTTATGCATATTCAATCAAAACAAATCAGAGCAGTCAAAACATGTCAAAACATGTCAAAACAGAGTGCGAGCTAGGCTCTAGCAGCTCTCATGCATATCAAATCATAAAATCAGTATGAGTAACCGCTCTAGCACATTTTATGCATATGATGTCACACAAATCGGTGCGTGCAACTGCTCAAGCACATTTATGCACATTCACAAACGCATATATAGTGTAAACTATGTGTCAGCACTATCTGTTTCCATATAAACTTGATAGTTGGCCCTTTTTCTAAAGAAATTTCATTTAAATATAAATAACACTTATGTAGTGTTATCTTGTGAAATTTATGCAATTATTAGCGAATCTATCGACTTGCTTTGCTTAAAAACAAATAAAATCCCTTAATTCAGAAAATTCCTTAAATCATGCATTTCATGCATGTCATGCTTTCACCGTCCTTAGGTGAATAGGGGTAAAATAGTCTTTACCTATTTCGAGTCCTTAAAATATTTAAACCATTTTAAGGACCTTTATACATAATCAGGATATACATACATATTCAGTGTACAGAAAAGCTATTAAAATACGCGTAGCTACCTCTAGCTACTCACACAATTCCCTTACCTCATTTTTCTGTACAGTTTGACCTTTCCACTGATGATTAATCCGCAGTTCGATTTGCTCCAAATCCAATCTTCGAAACTGCGGATACATATTCATCAAGTCAAATACAATACAATTAACTGTATTTCATATTTTTCTAGGCTTAATTTAAATCATTGGGCCTGTTTACCCATATTGGGCCTGTTTACCCATATTGGGCCTGATTGCACCATCATGGGCCTTATTCGGCCTTAAGCCCGTTTTCCATTTACTATTCACATTATCGAGGCCTATTGGGCACACTGGACCTATCAGTAATTATTGAGCCTCGTTCTAAACTCTCGAATAGCTTAATTTAGTATTTATAACAATTTATTCCAATTTCCAGAATTTAATCCATTAAATGCGGAAATTAAATTCGTAATTTATGCGATAAATATCAATCACGCATAATGATGCAAAATTGTCATAAATAACGGTTACTTACCCGTGATTCCATGATAGTACACAAATCGAGGCTGTCTCGAGCTCTCCTTTGATGTCAATTGTCGAGCTACACAATTAAATATTCTTTCGGGTAAACTTTCAGTCGAATATTAATCAAATTAAATATTTTGAAATTTAAATCGATCAATTCGACTGCTTAACAACTTACCCATAGCTCGATTGCATCACTAGAATTTTTCCCAATTTTCATCTTTTTTTTTCCTTTTCTTTTTTTTGGTTGAACCGGTCCGGTTCGGTTCAACCCGGTTTAGACCGCCGGTTCAGTCTGGTTTGACCGATTCAGTAGCTCACCGGCCGATTATCCGTCGATTTTCGCTGCCAGTGGCTCCGCTGGGTCGTCCGTTGCACGGATTTGGGGTTGGTTTCGTCCAAGGCCGCCGAAAAGTGGCCGGTCTGGCCTGTTCTCTACTGGCCGTCGGTACCCATTTTCTTTTTCGCCGTTTTCGATGCCGTCAATCGATTTCGTCGATCGTGGCCACAACCCATCGCGTCGTCTGCACCTGGGGAAGCCTCGGCTGGGGTCGGTTGGGGCTAGATCTGCGCCGGTTGGTGAGGATTTCCTTTCTCTTCTCTCGGTTCTCTTTCTTCCATTTCGCCGGCCGTCATTCGCCGCTTCTTCGAGTCGCTGGTGCCGGTGGATGGCTCGGCTGCCTCGCCTCTGGTCTAGGCCTCCGCCGATCACCGGTGATCGGTGAGGCAAAAGGGAAGCATCGACTTCCTTTTTCGCTTTCCAGCTCGCGTTTCGCGAGTTTTCATTTTTTTATTTATTATTTATTTTTATTAATATTTTAATCAATATTTTATTATTATTTTACCAAAATATCGAAAAATTTATTATTTTTAATTCATTTAATCTGTCAATCCAATTTTACCTTTTCAGTATATTTTTTGAATATTTTCGGGGTTATTTTTCGAAGTGAAAATTTCGGTTTATTCCAATAAATTTGTATCTTGATCAATTTAACCCGAAATTTAATTCTTTCTTCGTTATTGATCAAGATTTCTCATTCCCATATTTTTAATTAAATTTCTTATCATGATTAATACCAAATTTTGATCTTTTGACCATTTTACCCTTCACGAGTACGGGAATTTCATTTCAATCCTTTTGCATTTTTAAATGCACTCGAAAATTTCTATTCATTCTCTTTTGCTCTTACGATAAAATCGGGTCTTACAAACACTCACGGTACAGCGTGCTCTGTGGACCCTCATATATTGTGATATAGCTGAGGAGGCCGAGTAATCTCGAGGTCTACCATCTCAGTATCACTATCACTCATTTCCATAGTCTCAAAATCACGTAGGAGTAGGTTTGTACAAGAACACCCAACAATACACAACTACTCTAGCGCGATTTTACCCATCACATAGTAAAAATCATAAAACCTCGTGCTAGCAACTCATCGTAAGATCACATAGCAATACCTGAGGACTCTAGCACGATTTCACTTAAAATCACATTAAGTCTATAAAGTTACATGCGAGCATAGTCAGAGTAAGAACACTTAGCAGTACTCGATAGCTCCAGCATGATTTAAAAATCCAGTAAGAGCTCTCTAGTGTACCACATAGTTTACACTCAGTTCTAGCACGGTTTGGTTTCTCAGAATCCTTTTTAAAACAATGTGCAAGCAAGGCTAGTAATTCTACTGTTACCATGTTGGCTCCATGCACAAGTTCATACAGAAACTCGATAGATGGCTTCATTTAGGTGAAATCGATATCCCTGACCGAGTTTGCTTCGACAAATCATAAAGTATGAGTGAGAGGGTAATTTCCCTTCAATCACTCAAGAAAGGCTTTTCACTTAGTCAAAAATACATTTTATGTAAAATAGCTAAATCGGGAGCCAGTCTATAATTGTTCACTTTCAAAAACATTTTTTTCACGATAACGACACTGAAAGCATGCACTTTATGCAGTTGTGCCTTTTTCCTATGATTTGGTTTTCATGTAGATATTCCAATATCTATATACTCTATAGTAGTTATTTGCACACAGAAGGTAAGAAATATACATTTAGCTATCTCTAATAGCTCACATAAATCCCTTACCTCGAATCACACAGGAGTCACTTTCTTTTGATTTCCACTCCTCGTGATTCGGTCTAATCGGCTCTAAATATATCTCCAGGAGCTGCAATTATTTACTAATCACAACACTATAATTTCATATACTTCATTCTTACTTGAATTATTTTAAAATCAATGCATTAGGCCCACCTATTTTGTTGAACCTGATTTTTATCGTAATTTCTTACGATTCAAATGATGTAAACATGGTTTTATGTAAATTGAATCATAAGAAGAGTTTTACATGAATGAAAAATGCAAATGGAATGAATAAAAGATTCCCGAATGCATTTAAAGGTCAAATGAAGGATTGAAATGGTCACAAATTAAACGACTGGGATTTAGACTGTAGCGAAGTATTTAAAACATGAAATGAGTGAGTGTTCGTGAAGGGAAGTTGGATTGGTTTGGTCCCGAACACGTTGAAGGGTAAAACGGTCAAAAGACTGAAATTCATTATTAATTTGACTAGAAAATTTCATTATAAATATGGATTTGAGAAATCTTGATCAATAACGAAGAAATAATTAAATTTCAAGTTAAATTGATCAAGATATGAATTTATTGAAATAAACCGAAATTTTCATTTCGAGAAATTATCCTGAAAATATTGGAAAAATACACTAAGAAGAGAAAATATGACAGATAAATTTATTTAATGGATTAAATGAATAAAATATAAAATTTTAAAGATATTTTGGGTTATTTTATTCTTTTTATTGATTAAAATATAATTTAATCAATTACAAAAAAAGAAGCAAAATCGAATTATGCAAACGAAACAGAAAGAAAATGAAGCAGGCGAAAGCGAGGGTAAGAGACTGAGGGAGACGACCCCTCTTCGGCGAGCCTCGACCATCGGACCAGCATGAGATGACAGGCAACAACATGACCGGCATGGTGGGAGTCCCTGAGCGACACCACGCGCACCGGTGACGCCTGACGGAGGAGATTGAAGGAAGGGAGACCAAAAGAGAGAAGAGGGAATCGATGGCTATCGAAGCCGATTCGACTCCACCCAAGGCCCGACGAAGAACACCCAGGAGATGGTACGTTGAACAGCACCGAAAATGGCCCGAGAACCGACAGGAGACACCGTGAACGGTGAAGTGAGGACTGAACAGATACGACCGATCCGGTGAAGAGGGAACTGTGCCGAACCAGACCGGACCGGTTCAGCCAAAAAGAAAAGAAATAAAAGAAAAAGGAAAAAAAAGAGAAAAAATTGGGGAAAAATTTTGGTGGTGCAATCGAGCTACGGGTAAGCCAGTAGGCGATCGAAATTAACCGATTTAAATTTCAGAATATTTAATTTGATTAATATTTGACTGAAAATTGTTTCGAAAAAATATGTAATTGTGTAGCTCGATAATTGACATCAAACGAGAGATCAAGTCAGCCTCGATTTGCGTACTATCATGGAATCTCGGGTAAGTAACCTCTATTTACGACAATTTACATTGTTATGTGTGTTACAAATTTACCTTTTAAATTACGGATTAATTCCGTATAAAATGAATTAAATTCTGGAATTTGAGTTAAATTGTCGTAAATAATTAATTGAGCTATCTGAGAGTTTAGAACGAGGTCCAATAAATGCTGATAGGCCCAATTGGCCTCGCTAATGTGAATAGTAAGTGGAAAACGGGCTTAAGGCCGATTAAGGCCTATTAAGGTGCAACCGGGCTCAATATGGGTAAACGGGCCCAATGATTTAAATTAAGCCCAGTAAAAGTGAAATATGGACAAGCATGTTTGGATTTAACCCGATAAATGATTATCTGCAGCTCCGGAGGACATATTGGGAGCTAAACGGATTGGATGATCGGTAGCGTTGGGAAAAGTCAGACTGTACAGAGTAAATTGAGGTAAGGGAATTTTGCAAGTAGTTATAGGTATCTATGAGTATTTTTAACAGCTTTTATATACACTGAAATTGTATAACGATCTTAGAAATGGATTAAAAATTTTAAAGACCCGGGATGGGTAAAAGACTATTTTACCCCTACTGAGGGAAAATTCACTTATGGATGGTGAAAGCGTGACATGAATGAAATGCATGATTTGGAAGATTTCTGTGAACTTTTAGTAAAGCAAATTGGTATATTAGTCAGTATTTTCAAAAATTTCATAAGATAACACTACGTAAGTGTTATTTTAATTTAAATAAAATTCTTTGAAAAATGGGCCAACTATCAAGTTTATATGGAAACAGGTAGTGGAGTATTGCTCGTACTATATCTGAGTTTGTGACTGTGTATAAAAGGGTGCTTAAGTGCTCGCATCGATTTGTTTGACATCATGTGCATCAAATGTGCTAGAGCGGTTGCTCGCACTGATTTTTACTGTTGTGAAATGCATGAGAGGTGCTGGAGCCTAGCTCGCACCCTGTTTTGATTTGATATGCATAAAAAGGTGCTAGAGCGATTGCTTGCACTGGTTTTAATGATTTGACATGCATGAGAGGTGCTAGAGCTTAGCTCGCATCCTGTTTTGATATGATAATTGCATAAAAGCCGTATTGGAGCCTTGCACGTGATTTAATAGATTTAATTACATAAAAGTCGTGCTGGAGTGTAACTCGCATGAGATTTGATTTCTTTCTACATGAAACCGTGCTAGAGCATTGCTCGCACGAAGTCTTGATTTACTTAAGCATTCATTCGTGCTGGAGCATTTTTCGCACGAAGTTTTGAATGATTTATGCACGATGCCATGCTGGAGCATTGTTCGCACGAGGCTTTGATGGATTTTATGCATAAAATCGTGTTGGAGCTTGCTCGCACGTGATTTTATATGGATTTATAACTCTTTTAAAGTCGTACTGGAGTGCTACTCGTACGCAGATTTTACTGATTTTTATGAAAACGTGTTGGAGCTTCGCTCGCACGAGGTTTACAGATATCATGAATATGCATGGAATTGTGCTGGACCTTTGCTCGTACAGTGATTTATATGACATGCATATAGCTGTGTTGGAGCCTCCTGTATAATGTGTCACAGTGAGATGATATGCCCACATGTACATACTGAGACATAGATTGGTATGGGTGGATAAGACCTACGGCAGGCACCCCCTAACTATGATTTAGGTTCACGAAGTACGTTGTACCATGTATGTCAAGCGGAGTACGTTGTACTGTGGGGATTGTTAGAGTGGAGTGGCATTAGCCACGAGGCTGTAAGCCTTACCCTCACAATCCTGGTATTTATATTGTTTTGGCGGCAAGACTGACCCACCTCCCGTTTCAGGTGTGATGCCCCGTACACTAGGTAACGTGTAGCCAGGGATCACTAGGATATGGTCATAGTCCTCGATGTTATTGATATAGTCACCTATATGTCTCACATGATATAACTTTTGGTCTCGATAGACCAGGGTAGACTCGAGGGAGGGGTCAGGCCCTCGATTTTGTGATTTTCACTGAGTTGTGATTTTCTACTATGACGCTAGATTTTTCAAAGGATTTTATGACATGTGACCCTAACAGAAGGGTGATTTTATAACAGAATTTTATAATGAATTTTTAGGAGTTTGAGATTGATTTATAAAATGATTGACATGAAGGGGTTATTTTATACGGAGCTTTAATGAAGTGATTTAAATGCAATAGCATGAGGAGTTTTTCATGCTTTAATTAATAATTCATAAAAAGAATTGTCTCTCATGATTTATTTTACATGGCATGAAATAATGCATGATCTTGATTTACTTCATGCGAATTATGATTTTACATAAAATGCCATTGATGCATGAGTTGCATGATTTCTATATGCACAAATAGTTTTTATAAACTATGGCATTGATGTATGCATGATTTTATGTGTGAGATTTAAGCGAAAAGAAATGGATTTAAGGGCATGGCATTATGAGCATGTAGATAGTGGAGCTATCTACTTACTTGCATAATTGCCTTACTGAGTGTGTGGTTACTCAGCCCTCTTATTTTCCTCCTCTACATAGTACTTTTAGTAGTTTGAGCACGGCTGAGTACTTACATATTTGGTATCCCCTGCATCCCATCGAGAGACAAGTATACACATTTGTATAGTTTTGTATCTGAACATGTAAATGCACAGTATTGTAAATGGATATGATGTTGGGGATGTAAGGTTATGTAAATACCATTGTGAGTGGATTTAATTTAAGTTAAAGGATAGTAAATCCTGATGTGTAAATGTGAATATGGAAATGGAATGGTAAATAGGTGAGAGGGAAATAACACTGAATCATAACCCAACTGTTGGTAGGATGGTCACGATAAGAGAAAGGTAAGAATTAAATAACAAATGAAAAAAAAATTTGTAGTGATTTGTAGGTAATTTGGGTCGTGACAGTTTTTAGTATCAGAACTAAGTTGGCCTGGTATGAGTCGGTGTTAGTGGTTAAGGAAGTTTACATCCCCACGTACTGTCCATTGTTTAGATACAGTTGTGTATATCGAGATGAAATTATAGCTAAGAATTTAGTTTCAAATGCAAGAATACAGACTAATTAACTGATAGTCGCTATGGTAGAGGGGCTAGTACACGAGCTCGAGGCCGTAGAGGGAGGCTTGAGAGTCGTACTGAGTCGCCACATGAGACTCAAGATGAGATTGAAGTGGAGGCTGATGTTGAGTATGCCCCATAGAGTTCGACAGAGAGTCCAGACAGTATTGAGACACGCTTAGCGATGTTGGAGCGAAGTGTGGAGAATATCTTGGTACCTATTTACTGAAAGTATGCATGGGATTTGAGGGCGATTTGGAGCATTGATGGAAGTCCGCTCGACCCATCTTAAGAGTTAGACATCTAGAATGGACATGGAAAATAATTCTAGATGTATTTCGGTGACAGAATATCCTGGACACTGCTTAAAGGAAATTACAGATAAAATTCTTTACTCTAACCAAGAGGAACTAGTTGATTGACGAGTATGAAACTCAGTTTATATTCTTGGGAAGGTATGACCCCGACACTATAAACAGTGAGAGTCAGGATGTTTGAAAGTTCATGGAAGGGTTCAGATTGTCAATTAGAGTCCGATTAGCCCCGCTAGATATCACTATCTATGTCGAGGCAGTACGCAGACTATAGTTGTGTGAATAAGATCATGAGTTGCATGCCTCTGAGATTGGGAAAGGTAGTAAGGGCAGAAATAGAGACAGAAGAGAATACAGACTGACAGAGAAGTCAAAACGGGAAAAAGGTTGTTTAGAAAGAGATCAGAGTTGATGAGTCATGGGGTATGATGATTGGTAAGGCCCCAGTGTATCTAATTTCAATACTTTTAAGGGGTATTGTGATTAGAGGACCCCGACCTGCTACGGAGCAGTGTAGGATGTGTGGTAGATACCACGGAAGTAGGCCCTACACCTTTTTGACTAAAATAGGTGTTAAGTGTGGTAAGATGGGCCATTTATTTAATGATTGCTCGAAGTTGGGTGAGATTGCCCCACAGAAGGGCAAAGAGACAAAGAAAACCCTATTGATATAACTGCACCGAAAAGGGAGGCCACAGTTGAAGAGAAAGGGAAAGTAGGCTGTTGGATGAGGGCGAGTGTATGCCTTGGACGAGGACACTACATATGTTTCATTTGATGTGGTGGAAGATACCACACTGGTTGTGAATAATGAAGTACTTATTTTCATTGATCTTTGTGCCACGCATTTATTCATACCGCCTTCAGTTGCTTATAAGCTAGTGAAAGATGTGAAGCCTGTACCCTTAGGCAAGATGATGATAGTTAGTTGATTATCACTAACTGAATATGGGTATAGGAATTGTAAGTTGAAAATTGAGGAAAAAGGATATGTCAGTCGATTTTATTCAATGGAATATGAATAATTTTGCAGTAATATTTGAGAATAGATTGATTCGGCTGCAAACTATGCTGTTTAGATTACTATCCTAAGATAATGATGTTTTCACCCCTGAAAAGTGTACTGTAAGTTTGACACGTAATGAAAGAGGTTTAGCGATTGTAATTAAAAGAGTGAAAGATTGTATGGACGAGATGAGTAATGATGGGAATGTTTCATCACTTGTGTGGTTGGTATGGATAAGGCACATCAAAAATTTAAAAGGTATCCTAGTGGTTAGGGAGTTTCCTGATATCTTCTTGGATAATCTACCAGGGCTACCATCAGATAAAGAGATAGAATTTTGTATTAAGTTGGTACCTGGCACGGAGCCGATATCCTAACCATGGTATAAAATGGTATTAGTGGAACTGGAAGGACTAAACAAACAATTACAGGAGTTATTGGATAAGCGTTTCTCAGACCGAATGCGTAACTTGAGGAGCACTTGTTTTGTTTGTAAAAAGAGAATGGAAGCCTCCGACTATGTATTGAATTTTGATTGTCGAACGAGGCTAACATCAATAATAAGTGTTTCCTCCCACTATAGATGATTCATTGGATCAATTGTGAAAAACACATATCTTTTTAGAGATCGATTTGAAGTCTAGGTAACATCCGTTAAGAATTAGGAATGTGAATGTGCCCAAGATGATTTTCATAACCGTTAGGGCATTGATGAACAAGGTATTTAAACCTTACCTAGACCGATTGGTTGTCATCTTTAGCAATGATATTTTGATATATTCGAAGTCTAGGGAAGAGCATGGGTAGCAACTGGAAACTGTCTTACAGATGAGGTGTTGTGAGTTTCTCGAAATAGGCTGCTCAGTTGACACATCTCGTTTGAAAAAAGATTGCATGCCTGTGGGATGATAAGTATGAAAATGGCTTCCGTGAGTTTTGGTATATAGAAGTAATAAATTGACCATCGTAATTATTCTCACCATGACCAACAGCTCAAGAGGTTTCAATGTGTATGGATACCTCAAAATAAGGATAAGGCTGTGTATTGATGTAAAATAGGAAGATAGTCGTTTATGGATCCAGATAGTTCAAGGACCATGAGAGAAACTATCTGATCCATGATTTCAAGTTGGCAGTAGTAGTGTTTGTACTGAGTATATGGCACTACTATGTACACGGTGAGAAATGTCTGTTATGCACTGATCATAAAAGCCCCGAGTATCTGTTTTCACAGAAAGAGTAGAATATGAGATAACATAGAGGTTTAGAGCTTCTGAAGGATTATGATTGTGGAAATCATACCACCCAGGAAAGGCTAATGTAATGGCTGATGCCTTGAACAGAAAGAGCCTCGAGATGGTATCACATATGATGGACAAGGAACGTGAGCTGCTATAACAGTTGTGAGCCTCGGTAGTGATGTGATCCCTTCTGATGGTGACAATGATTGTGTGACAGCTAGCCTTAGATTAGAATCGGATTTGAGTGACTGAATTTGACAATCTTAGTGTGATGATCGGCAGGGTGTCGATAATGTGGGTCAGATTCAAATGGGTATAGTGACAGAGTTCACAGTGAATAATGATGGCTTACTGAGGTTCAGAGACAGTATAAGTGCTCCCTATAACCACAGTTGATGAGATAATGTTATTGTCAAAAGCTCACTCTTCGGGACATACAGTGCATCCGCGAAGTAATAAATATATCAAAATCTCAGAAAAGGGTATGGGTGGTCAGATATGAAAAGAGACATTATAGAGATTGTGGAGAAGTGTCTCGTATGTCAGCAGATTAAGGTAGAGCAACGAAAGTTTGCAGGGTTATTGCAGCCTCTACCTACATCGACACGAAACTGGGAACAAGTTACCATGCATATCGTGATGGGTTATAGAGGACCGCAAGAATCATGAGGCTATCTGGGTGATAGTCGAAAGATTGACTAAGTCTACCCACCTTATGGTTATGAAATCCCCAAATACTCTGAGTGTGTAGGGGGATTTATGTGTACGAAAAATTGTGAAACATTATGTAGCGTCCCAGGGAGCGTGATATCAAATAGGGATTTTCGCTTCGCTTCCCACTTGTGGGAACGTTTTTGAGGAAGCTATGGGAACCTGATTGAGTGTTAGCACAGCGTTCCATCCTCAGAGAGATGGTCAGTCAGAGAGGACTGTACAGATGCTGGAGGATATGATGAGAGCATGTGCCATTGATTTTATAAGCTCCTGGGATGATTAGTTGTTACTAATCGAATTCGCCAATAATGACAATTGTCACTTGAGTATCAGGATAACATTTTACGAGACATGGTATGGCTTTAGGGTTGTTCCCCGACTTGGATAGGAAGAAGTAGGTGACAGACAGAAAATTGCTCCCGATTTGGTATAATAAGTCTCTGAGGGTGTTCTGTTGGTTGTGAGAGATTAAGAACTCCTCAGAGCAGACAGAAAAGTTATGCTGACAAGAGATAGAAAACCATTGGAATTCAACGAGGGTGAATCAGTATTGTTGGAAGTTACTTGTCCTAAGGGCATAACGATATTTGGAAAGAAGGCAAATTGAGTTTCGTTAAATTGAATTCTTTGAGATATTGGACAAAGTGGGAGATAAGGCCTGTAGGTTGGCGTTACCACTTGAATTAGCATGTAAGACTTGATTTTATTTAAAACACGAAATGAGAACAAAATCAAATGAAGGATTGAAATGGTAGTCCTGAACATGTGCAAGGGTAAAACGGGTCAAAAGACCAAAATTCGGTATTTATCGTGACAAGAAAATTTAATTAAATATATGGGATTGAGAAATCTTGATCAATAACGAAGAAATAATTAAATTTCGGGTTAAATTGATCAAGATATGAATTTATAGGAATTAATCGAAATTTTTACCTTGAGAAATTATCATGAAATTATTGAAAAATTATACCGGAAAGACGAAATAAGCTAGATAAATTCATTTAGTGATTAAATGAATAAATTAATAATTTTTTAGATATTTTGGATTTTAATTGAATATAATAATGATTAAAATAATATTAAAAATAAATTATAAATAAATAAAATAAAAACAAAAAAATCAAAAAATCGCGAAATGCGATTTCTGAAGGAAAATGGCGAAAATGAAGCCGAAAAAATCGAGGGAACCAAATCCCCTCCGTCGGACGACCACTAGCGATGCTGGGGGGTCGGCGAGGGCCGCCGAATGCAGCCCAACATCGGGTGACTCACCAGCGGCCGTAACGCGTCGTGGATCCCGTCGGAATCGGTAGATCGGAATAAGAGAGGCCGCGGGAGAGAAGCTTGGATTGGCAGCCATCGGTGCCATTTCGATCCAACCGGAGGCCCGATGATGAATGCCCAGGCCGTGGCGCCCCGATTGGTATCGGAATCACGTCAGGAACCGACCGAACGGAGCCAAAACGACGAAATAAAGCCTGAATTGGTATAACCGATTCAGCGCTGTGAGGAAAAATTGAGAAAAATTTCAGTGATGCAATAGAGCTACGGGTAAGTCAGTAAGCGATCGAAATTGATCGATTTAAATTTCGAAATATTTAATTTGATTAATATCCAACTGGAAATTTACTTAGAAAAATATTAAATTATGTAGCTCGACAATTGACGTCAAAAGATAGCTCGAGATAGCCTCGATTTATGTACTATCATGGAATCTCGGGTAAGTAATCCTTATTTACGATAATTTGCATCATTATGCGTGTTAGAAATTTACCGCATAAATTATGAATTTAATTTCCGCATTAAATGAATTAAATTATGGAATTAAAGATATATTGTCGTAAATAATTCATTAAGCTACCTGGGAATTTAGAATGAGGCTCAATAAATACTGATGGGCCCAATAGGCCTCGATAATGTAAATAGTAAGTGGAAAACAAGCTTAAGATTGATTAAGGCCCATTATGCTGCAATCGGCCCAATATGGGTAAACATGCTCAATGATTTAAATTAAGCCTAGAAAATATGAAATACAATAAGTTGTATTGTATTTGACCTGATGTATATTTATACGCAGTTTCGGAGATTGGATTAGGAGCAAATCGGACTGCATGACATGACATCAGTGAAAGGTTAGACTGTACAGAAAAATGAGGTAAGGGAACTGTGTGAGTAGCTAGAGGTAGCTATACGTATTTTAATAGCTTTTGTATATACTGAATATGTATGTATACACTGATTATGTATAAATGTCCTAAAAATGGTTTAAAGATTTTTAGGACTTGAAATAGAAAAAGACTATTTTACCCATATTAATCGAAATTCACTTAAGGATGGTGAAAGCATGACATGCATGAAATGCATGATTTAAGGAATTTTCTTATTTAAGGAATTTTCTTGGTTTTTAAGAAAAGAAAATCAGTAGATTGGCCAATAATTGCATAAGTTTCACAAAATAACACTACGTAAGTGTTATTTATATTTAAATGAAAATTCTTTGGAAAATGGGCCAACTATCAGGTTTATATGGAAACAGATAGTGTTGGCGCATAGCTCACGCTATATCTGGGTTTGCGAGTGTACATAAAATGTGCTTGAGCGATTGCTCGCACCGACTTGTGCGACATCATATCCATGAAATGTGCTAGAGCAGTTGCTTGCACTGATTTTACTAATGTGAAATGCATGAGAGGTGCTGGAGCCTAGCTCGCACTCTGTTTTGACATGTTTTGATTTGTTTTGACTTGATATGCATAAAAAGGTGTAGGAGTAATTGTCCACACTAGTTTTAATTATTTGACATGCATGAGAGGTGCTGGAGATTAGCTCGCATCCAGTTTTGATATGATAATTGCATAAAAGCCGTGCTGGAGTGTAACTCGCACGAGATATACTTTATTTTTGCATGAAATCGTGCTGGAGCGTTGCTCGCACGAAGTTTTATATTAATTTATAACTTATTTTAAAGTCGTACTGGAGTGTTACTCGTACACATATTTTACTAATTTTTATGAAATCGTGCTAGAGCTTCTCTCACACGAGATTTTCTGATATAATGAATATGCATGGAGCCGTGCTAGAGCTTCGCTCGCACAGGGATTTATATGACATGCATATAGCCGTGTTGGAGCCTCCTGTAGACTGTGTGTCACAGTGAGATGATATGTCCACACGTGCATACTGTGACAAAGATGATATGGGTGGATAAGACCTATTGCAGGCACCCCAACTGAGCTTGGGTTCACGGAGTATGTTGTACCGTGTATGTTACGCGGAGTACGTTGTACCGTGGGGATTGTTAGAGTGGATTGGCATTAGCCATGAGGTAGCAAGCCTTGACCTCGCAATCCTAATGTTATGCTGTTTAGGCAGGTAGGACCGACCCACCTCCCGTTTCAGGTGTGATACCCCGTACACTAGGTACCGTGTTGCCAAGGATCACTAGGTTATGACCATAGTCCTCGTTGTTTTTGATATAGTCACCTACTTGTCTCACATGATATAACTTGTGGTCTTGATAGACTAGGGTAGACCCGAGGGAGGGGTCAGGCCCCCGATTTTGTGATTTATACTGAGATGTGATTTTTAACAGAATTTTATAATGAATTGTTTTAATGAATTTTTGTGAGATGCTTAACCCCTTCAGGTTATTTTATACTGCAGTTTTAATGAAGAGATTTAAATGCAGTAGCATGATGAGTTTTCCATGCGTTAATCATAAATTCATGAAAAGAATTGTTTCTCATAATTTGTTTTATATTGCATGAAATAATGCATGATTTTGATTTAATTCATGCTAAGTATGATTTAATGATGTCACATAAAATGCCATTGATGCATAAGTAGTATGATTTAATATGCACGAACAGTTTTATAAACTAAGTCATTGATGACATACGTGATTTTATACTTGAGATTTTAATGAAAAGAAATGGATTTTAAGGGCATGGCATTATGAGCATGTAGATAGTGGAGCTATCTACTTACTTGCATAATTGTCTTACTGAGCATGTGGTTTGCTCGCCCCCTTATTTTCCCATCTTTTCAAAGCACTCGCAGTAGTTAGTGAGCGGATAGGGACTTGCAATCTTGGTCTCCGCTGCTTCCCATCGAGAGTCAGGTATACACATTTGTATAATTTTGTATCTAAATATGTATTGCACAGTACTGTAAACGTATATGATGTCGGGGATGTAAGGTTATGTAAATACCATTGTGTATGTATTTAGTCAAAGTCAAAAGATAGTAAACTCTGATATGTGAATGTGATTATGGAAATGGAATGGTAAATAGGTGAGAGGTGACTAACACCGAATCATAGCCTAACTGTTTGTAGGATGGTCACGATGAGAGAAAGGTAAAAATTAAATAATAAATGAAAAAGCGAAAAAATTACTCTGATTTTTAGTTAATTTGGGTCATGACATAGCAGGCATCCACAATGTGTCCCATCTTCTGATGCTTCGGAAATACTATCTGGACCCAGCATAAGTGATCGGATATGAGCTGTTGGAGCTCAATGAAAGTATAACTTAGGTTGAAAAAAATCGATTCGGGTATTAGACGGAAGGAGAAGGTGTTGAGGTTTAAGACGATCTCCCTAGTCAAAGTCCTTTGGTAGTATGACACTCCGAAAAAAAAAGTCACATGAGAATTAAAGAGTATGATGCGATAAATGTACCCGGAGTTGTTTATGGACCCATTTGACTTGGTTCTAATTTGGAGGACCAAATTTCTTAAGTGGGGGAGATTTTGTAAGACCCGATTTTTATCGTAATTTCTTATGATTCAAATGATGTAAACATGGTTTTATGTAAATTGAATCATAAGAAGAGTTTTACATGAATGAAAAACGCAAAATCCCGAATGCATTTAAAGGTTAAATGAAGGATTGAAATGGTCACAAATTAAACGAATGAGATTTTGACTGGAGATAAGGATTTAAAAGACGAAATGAGTGAGTATTCGTGAAGGGAATTGGATTGATTTGGTCCCGAACACGTTGAAGGGTAAAACGGTCAAAAGACTTAAATTCGGTATTAATTTGACAAAAAAATTTCATTATAAATATGGATTTGAGAAATCTTGATCAATAACGAAGAAATAATTAAATTTTAGTTTAAATTGATCAAGATATGAATTTATTGGAATAAACCAGAATTTTCACTTCGAGAAATTATCCTAAAAATATTGGAAAAATACCCTGAAAAGAGAAAATAAGACAGATAAATTCATTTAATGGATTAAATGAATAAAATATAAAATTTTGAAGATATTTTGGGTTATTTAATACTTTTTATTAATTAAAATATAATTTAATCAATTATATAAAAAAAAGCAGAATTGAATTCTACAAAGGAAATAGAAAGAAAACGAAGCAGGTGAAAGCGAGGGCGAGATAGCGAGGGAGACGACCCCTTTTCTGTGAGCCTCGACCATCGGACCAGCACGAGACGACAGGCGACAGCATGACCGGCACGAAGGGAGTGCTTGAGTGGCAGCACGCGCACCGATGATGCCTAACGGAGGAGATCGAAGGAAGGGAGACCAAAAGAGAGAAGAGGGAATCGCGACCATCGATGCCAATTTGACTCTACCCGAGGCCCGACAAAGAACACGTAGGCGATGGCGCACCGAACAACACCAGAAATGACCCGTGAACCAACTGGAGACGCTGTGAACGACGAAGTGCGGACTGAACCGTTAGGCCGGTTCTGTGAAGAGGGAACTGTGTTAAACCGGACCGGACCGATTCAGCCAAAAAGAAAAGAAAGAAAAGAAAAAGGACAAAAGAAAAAGAGAAAAAATTTTGGTTGTGCAATCGAGCTACGGGTAAGCCGGTAAGCGGTCGAAAATGCCGATTTAAATTTTGGAATATTTAATTTGATTAATCTTCGACTGAAAATCGACCCGAGAAAATATATAATTGTGTAGCTCATCAATTGACGTCAAACGAGAGCTCGAGTCAGTCTCGATTTGCTTACTATCATGGAATCTCGGGTAAGTAACCCTTATTTACAACAATTTGCATAGTTATGCATGCTAGAAATTTACCGCATAAATTACGGATTAATTCTGTATAAAATGAATTAAATTTTGGAATTTGAGATAAATTGTCGTAAATAATTAATTAAGCTATCCGAGAGTTTAGAACGAGACCCAATAAATACTAATGGGCCCAATGAGCCCAATAGGCCTCGATAATATGAATAGTAAGTGGAAAACGGGCTTAAGGTCGATTAAGGCCCATTAAGGTGCAACCGGGCCTAATAGGGGTAAACGGGCCCAATGATTTAAATTAAGCCTAGTAAAAGTGAAATCTGGATAAACATGTTTGGATTTAACCCGATAAATGATTATCTGCAGCTCCGGAGGACATATTGGGAGCTAAACGGATCGGGTGATCGGTAGCGTTGGGAAAAGTCAGACTGTACAGAGTAAATTGAGGTAAAGGAATTTTGCAAGTAGTTAGAGGTAGCTACGCATATTTTTAATAGCTTTTACATACATAGAAACTGTATAACGATCCTAGAAATGGATTAAAAATTTTAAGGACTCGGGATGGGTAAAAGACTATTTTACCCATGCTGAGGGAAAATTCACCTAAGGATGGTGAAAGCATGACATGCATGAAATGCATGATTTGGAAGATTTTCGTGAACTTTTAGTAAAGTAAATTGGTAGATTGGTCAGTATTTGCATAAATTTCATAAGATAACACTACGTAAGTGTTATTTGAATTTAAATGAAATTCTTTGGAAAATGGGCCAACTATCAAGTTTATATGGAAACAGATAGTGCTGGAGCATTGCTCGCACTATATCTGAGTTTGTGAATGTGTATAAAAGGGTGCTGAAGTGCTCGCACCGATTTATCTGACATCATGTGCATCAAATGTGCAAGAGCGGTTGCTTGCACTGATTTTTACTATTCTGAAATGCATAAGAGGTGCTGGAGCCTAGCTCTCACCTTGTTTTGATTTGATATGCATAAAAAGGTGCTAGAGCGATTGTTTGCACTAGTTTTAATAATTTGACATGCATGAGAGGTGCTGGAGCTTAGCTCGCATCCTGTTTTGATATGATAATTGCATAAAAGCCGTACTGGAGCCTTGCTCGTACGTGATTTAATTGATCTAATTGAATAAAAGCCGTGCTAGAGTGTAACTCGCATGAAGTTTTGATTTACTTGAGCATTCATTCATGCTGGAGCATTTCTCACACGAAGTTTTGAATGATTTATGCACGATGTCGTGCTGGAACATTGCTCGCACGAGGCTTTGATGGATTTTATGCATAAAATCGTGCTGGAGCTTGCTTGTACGTGATTTTATATGGATTTATAACTCTTTTAAAGTTGTACTGGAGTGCTGCTCGTACGCAGATTTTATTGATTTTTATGAAAACATGTTGGAGCTTCACTCGCATGAGGTTTTTAGATATCATGTATATGCATGGAGCCGTGCTGGAGTTTTGCTCACACAAGGATTTATATGACATGCATATAGCCGTGTTGGAGCCTCCTGTAGACTGTGGGTCATAGTGAGATGATACGGCCACACGTACATACCGAGACATAGATTGGTATGGGTGGATAAGACATACAGCTGGCACCCCCTGACTATGATTTGGGTTCATGGAGTACATTGTACCGTGTATGTCACACGAAGTACGCTTTACCGTGGGGATTGTTGGAGTGGAGTGGCATTAGCCACGAGGCTGTAAGCCTTGCCCTCACAATCCTGGTATTTATATTGTTCTGGCGGCAGGACTGACCCACCTCCCGTTTCAGGTGTGATGCCCCGCACACTAGGTACCATGTAGCCAGGGATCACTAGGATATGACCATAGTCTTTGATGTTACTGATATAGTCACCTACATGTCTCACATGATAAAACTTTTGATCTCGATAGACCAGGGTAGACTCAAGGGAGGGGTCAGGCCCCCGATTTTGTGATTTTCACTGAGATGTGATTTTCTACTGTAATGCTAGATTTTTCAGAGGATTTTATGACATGTGACCCTAAAGGAAGGGTGATTATAACATAATTTTATAATGAATTTTTATGAGTTTAAGATTGATTTATAAAATGATTGACCCGGAGGGGTTATTTTATACTGAGCTTTAATGAAGTGATTTAAATGCAGTAGCATGAGAAGTTTTCCATGCTTTAATTTCAAATTCATGAAAAGAATTGTCTCTCATGATTTGTTTTACATGGCATGAAATAATGCATGATCTTGATTTATTTCATGCGAATTATGATTTTACATAAAATGTCATTGATGTATGAGTTGCATGATTTCTATATGCACGAATAGTTTTTATAAACTATGGCATTGATGTATGCATGATATCGTGTGTGATATTTAACCGAAAAGAAATGGATTTAAGGGCATGGCATTATGAGCATGTAGATAGTGGAGCTATCTACTTACTTGCATAATTGCCTTCTGAGCATGTGATTGCTCACCCCCTTATTTTCCTCCTCTACAGAGTACTTTCAGTAGTCTTAGCGCAGCTGAGTACTTGCATCTTTGGTATCTGCTGCGTCCCATTGAGAGACAGGTATACACATTTGTTTAGTTTTGTATCTGAACATGTAAATGCACAGTACTGTAAACGGATATGATGTTGGGGATATAAGGTTATGTAAATACCATTGTGAATGGATTTAGTTAAAGTCAAAGGATAGTAAATCCTGATGTGTTAATGTGAATATGGAAATGAAGTGGTAAATAGGTGACAGGGGAATAACACCGAATCATAGCCCAACTGTTGGTAGGATGGTCACGATAAGAGAAAGGTAAGAATTAAATAACAAACGGAAAACAAAAATTTGTAGTGATTTGTAGGTAATTTGGTCCATGACATATTTGGCCTCCTTACATCTTATTAGGCCTTACTTTCTCTAAATTTTGTTTCGATTATACAGTTCATTCCTCGAGAATCTATTGGGCTCATCAAGCCTATTGATTCATATTGGGCCGGCCCTAGGCCCACAATGCCTTATTGAGCCAAATTTTCAGAACTTGGCCTACTTGACCATTCGATCACACATGGTGCGCCACGCCTAGCCATGGTTGACACAATGGCTACCTAGCCCTCATGGCATTTCAGCAATTAGTTGGTGTGCATGCCTTAAATTCATCATTTTCCTTCACTAGGACATTTCATCATACACCTCTTATGCCCACTTTAAATCATCATCTATTCCAACATTTTAATTTCACAAAACCATATTAGAATGATATATACATGCTTAATAACGTCAATTCATGTTTAAATAATCATTAACTCCATGCCAAATCAACTTTCTTTCACTTTTTCACATTAAACCCATTTTAGGTCATAGATGATTAAGCAAGTTCAAGGATGTTTTAGCCAAACAATACATACACAAATCAAATCATAAATATGTCTAGATTAACATAATTGAAGTTGGGGTATTGAGATCTCATATAGCTTGACTTTTCTCTTTTAGCTGAAATTGGGGGAATTACTTTGCTCCTTCAATCCAGCAAATCAACTTCTAGTTTTTTGACTACGTTGTTCTTCTCATCCCAAGGAACAACTTTACTAAAACAACCTTTCTCAAATCTGTTTGGAAGGTGATGATATTTTAGAGTGAGAAAACTTGTTTACTTTGTTTTAAATGGAGAAGTATCAGCTATTCATGGAAGAAGACTTGGCTGTCGGGTTTTTATAGAAATGGGCATTGTGAGATCGTTCTCCAAGGGTGAGAGATCGATATTCCTTTGGTTGAACTACATCAATAGTCAGCAAGCAGACTGTGGGATCGATCTGCTCTTGGGAAGGGATCGATACTTTCTAGGCAGAATTAGATAGAGATCGATCTATTTTTAGGAAGGGATCGATCCTTTCTAGGCGGAAGCAAGTCGAGATCAATCTGCTTTGAATAAGGGATCGATCTTCCTTTTACAGAATGCTTTGGTACTAACATGTCAAGAAAATGAGATCGATCTCCCATGTACTAAGATCGATCTGCTTGCCTAGAAAACCTTTGTGATTACATTCTGGAATTACAAGATCGATCCTATAGTGGATGAAGATCGATCTGGCATTCATCTGTAGCATTCCAACTGTGAATTTTCCCAGAAATTCAAATGAAGGATTGTTTTTAATTGCTTCACTACTCATTTTGTGTTCTATTCACACTTAGAGCATAAAAAGGTCCATTTCTTATGATTCACATATTATGTAACTTGTGTGTATAACATGAAATCATAAAGGGTACATATAAAACTACGGGTCTTACATTCCACATTCCTTTAAGAAATTTGGTCCTCCAAATTATAACCAACTCGATCTTCGAAAGGTCGAGGGTATTTTTCTCGCATCAGGCTCTCCAACTCCAAAGTAGCCTCCTCTAAAGTGTGGTGTTGCTAGAGAACCTTAACAAGCAGAATCGTCTTGGTTCGTAACACCTTCTCCTTCCTACCCAGTATCCAGATCGATCTCTCTACATACGATAGATCATCCTTGAGCTCCAATGGCTCATCTCGAATCACATGGGTCAAATCTGGATGATACTTCCGAAGCATCGATACGTGGAAGACGTTATAACTGCCTACTAGCTTTGGTGGCAACACAGGCCTGTAGGAGTTATCTCCCACTCATTCCAATATCTCAAATGGCCTGATATACCGAGGGCTCAACTCACCCTTCTTACTGAAACTCATAATCCCTTTTGAGGGAGAAACTCTTAAGAACACTGAAGCACCTACAATGAAGTCTAATGGCCTCCGTCTCATGTCAGCATAATTCTTCTGCTTGCTCTGAGCTGTCCTCAATCTCTCACATATCAATTGAACATTCTCAGAGACTTGCTGCACTAAATTGAGAGCAAAAGCTTTCCTATCACCCACTTCTTTCCAACCAATAGGGGAACGACACCTTTTACCATACAACACCTCATACGATGCCATCCCGATACTTAAGTGATAACTATTGTTATAAGTAAATTTGGTAATGATAGGTGATCATCCTAGGAGCCTCTAAAATCCATAACACTCACTCTCAACATATGCTCTAATATCTGGATGGTTCTCTCTGACAGACCATCGGTCTGAGGATAGAAAGCGGTACTAAAATTCAACTAGGTTCCTATAGCTTCCTGAAAATGTTTCCAAAAGTGAGAAGTGAAGCGGGAATACCTATCTGATATGATGCTCATCGGAATAGAATGTAGCCTCACAATCTCCCGTACATACAACTCTACCAAAGTACTTAGTGTATCTATGAACTTGGCTAGAAAGTGGGCGGAGTTTGTCAATCTATCCACCACTACCCAGATAGCAGCATGGTTCCTCCTAGTCCTCAGTAATCCCATGGTGAAATCCATGATGAAGTGCTCTCATTTCCAAGTCGGTATTGGTAGAGGCTGCAACAACCCCGTAGGCTTCTGATGCCTCTACCTTCACCTACTGACATATGAGACACTTCGCCATAAACTCTGCAATATCACTCTTCATCCTTGACCATCAATACACTCTCCGAAGATTTTGATACATCTTGTTGCTCCCCGGATGCAATGTATATCTCGATGAATGAGCTTTCGTCAAAATCAATCTCTTTAACTTTGGGTACTCGAGAATGTAAATCCAACCTTTAAACCTCAACAAACCATCATTACTCACTGATAAATCATCCACATCACCCTTCTGAATCTGACTTGAACGATCATCACACAACAGATTAGCATGCTAAGCCTATCGTATCTGGTTAATCAAATCCAGTTCCACTCGTATGCTAGCTATCACATGGTCACTACCCACATCCAGAGGGTCTATATCCAAACGGAGGTGTGCAAACTTCTCTAGTAGCTTATGTTCCCTGACCATCATGTACGATACCACTCCGAGGCTCTTCCTGCTCAAGGCATCAACCACAATATTATCCTTTATCGAATGGTACAATATCTCACAATCATAATCTGTGAGACCTCGTATATGTATAGTTGTAATGTGTAATGAATGTGAATGGACTTGTAATGGAAAGTATGATTGATTTAGGTCCATGGATTTAATGTACATAATGATAGTATGATTTTGTAATGTACACACAAGTTCCATTTTGTATGAATATGAAGAAATGAGTTCTTGCAAGTGATGGATGTGATTGGAACTCAAAATGAGTAGTGTGGTAAATGGAAGGAAGTTGCATGAATATAAATGCTTCCATTAGGTTTTATATAGCATACCTTTGGACATACAATGAATGTACACAAGTTTCAATGTGCATAAGGTATGAATGGATGCCATTTTCAAGTTATAAAGGTGGATGGATGAGAAATTGGCCATGACAACAGATTAAGGATGTGTTGGTGTGAGTTGCAGCAAGGAAACTGCAGGAAATCTGAAAAACATGAAGGCCAGATCGATCTCATAGGATGAGAGATCGATCTGTAAGAGTCAGAATGCTCTTATTTGGGCAATGGAATAGAGCAGATCGATCTTCAATGGGGCCAGATCGATCTCCTAAGCATTCTGTAATGAAAGGATCGATCCTCAAGCACCCAGATCGATCTCCTTAGCTGTCTGTTTGGGAGCAGATCGATCTCATGCTTCGACAGATCGATCTCATGCTTAAAATTTCATGAAAATGAGAGATTTAAGGGGACCAGATCGATCTCCTCTTGGACCAGATCGATCTCCTCAAGCTATTTCTATATAAGGAGTGCTGAAAATCTGAAAATTTTGGAAAAAATACCAATCTTCCATTTCTAACCCAAAAACCTAACTTTCTCTCTTTAAAATCAGCCATTTCCAGCAAGAATTGAGGGGAGATCATTAGACGCTAAGTTGTTCATCTTGAGAAAGAGAACAACATAGTTGGAACCCAAAATCCCATTGTGGGTATTGAGGGAGCTAAGGGTATTGACACTTAGAGCAAGAAGAAAAATCAGATTTGGTAAGATTCTAACACTCTAATCCAAATACATTGTCTATTTAATTGATTTTGGAGTTGTTTGGCATGAGTATGGATGGATGGAAACACCTAGGTTGTGTTAGAAACAAATGTAACCTAGAAAATGGAATGCCTCTAGTGTGAGAAAGTATGATTTGGGGAGTTGGTGGTTTATGGGTTATGATAAGTTGTTAAATGAGTAATGTGGGTGATTTGGAATGGTTATGTGGAGTTATAATATGGGTTTAAGTGAAATTGTGAAAATGAGTATGTATATGCTTGATAAAATGCCATAGTGAGGGAATTCATGAAATATGAACACTATGAGCTTAATGTCGATTTAATATCGATTTGGAATAAGTTAATAGGCCTAAGAAGATCCATAGACTTGAGTTATGGGTAATAGAATGAAACAAGGCCTTATGAGCATTAATAGAAACTATAGGTCGAATTCGACTATAGTGAACACACAGTTTCCTGTTATATGGATCGAATATAATGTGGAATATGATTATACGCAGTTTCGAAGAGTCCGGTGGAGACGAATCGAACCGTACGAGTAAGCAGCTTAAGGAAGTGGAATCACGCATCGCGATTTCAGGTAAGGGAATTCTGTAAGTATATAGAGGTAGCTGCTCGTATTTTGTGGGTGTATAGGGCTTTGGAAATGTGCATGGATTTATAGAAATGTGTTTTGACGATGTATGGATGTGACTATGAATAATTGTATGAGATTTGGTGGTTGAAATGGTATTGTAAAGAAATGGGATAGTAAGGCTAATAATTGCATAAATCTAATGTTTTGATGTTTTTCAAAACATTAGATTTATGCAATTATTAGCCTTACTATCCCATTCAAAACATAATTTGCTTTGTTTTAAGCAAGCTTGTAGATGGGTCGGCTAGCGTTTATTGATGTTGTGGAAAAAGCATTTGTGAAGTGCTAAACCCGGTTGTCAGGATTTTGTGATTGTGTATGAGCCACCTATCGTATTTGTATGACATAAATCACGCTAGAGCCTCGCTCGCGTTGGATTTCTATGTTTTCACTTGTGTGAAACGTGCTTGAGCTTAGCTCATACTTTAATTTGAATTGTGACGGTGTTTTATAAACTGTACTAGAGCTTACGCTCGTACGTGGATTTGAGTGGTTTTTCTTATGCATATAACCGTACTGGAGCTATGCTCGTACGTGGTTTCTTCTTATTTTATGCATAAATGCCATACTAGACCGTTGCTCGTATGAAGTGATTGGTTTTGATGCATGAATTCGCGCTAGAGCGTAGCTCGCGCCGGTTTTCACACTGTGGTATGTATGAGGCTGTGTTGAGAGATACAGATTGGTGTTCAGGGAACCCAACAGGCCTAACAGACCTCTTGAGTGGGGTGAGGGTGAGGGGCTAGGACCTGACATCATCCATTCAGGGAACCCAACAGGCCTAACAGACCTCTTGAGTGGGGTGAGGGTGAGGGGCTAGGACCTGAATCAGGGAACCCAACAGGGGCGAGCAAGGCCATGAGGGGCTAGGACCTGGTATTGAGATTACTCTCACGCGCTCTTGAGACTATAAAGATTACACTTGGTATGGGGTAGATAAGACCTACGACAGGCACCCCCAACCTTGTTATGGGTCCGCGGAGTACGATGTACCGTGTATATCACATGGAGTATGATGTACCGCGTGGTGGTTACTTAAATTGAGAAAGTCTGGTGGTAAACTAACCCACCTTCGTACCAGCATGATACCCCGCACACCGAGATCCGTGTGGTCTGGGATGATATGTGACGATTGGCCAACGTAGTCACTTGAGATATAGTAACCTGTCTCCTTGCTTGATTTACTTACTACCACATGATTTTAAATCTCTAAGTGTGATTTCTGATTGTTTAAGGTAGACCCGAAGGAGGGGTCGAGCCTCGTGGAATTGATTTGTGAAATGAAAATGAGGTTGTGATTGTGAATTGATGTGATGAGATTATATGTGTTTGAGAAAGAGTTTTATGACGTGGGTTTAAAAAGGAGGTTTCTTAATGAATTGCCCTTTTTATGAATTTAAATGAGATTGAGCATGAGATGATTTATACATGATGTTTTTACCATGTTTTATATGCCAATGTACATGGTTTTGATACATGATATATATGTATACTCATATGGCATAGTTTTATTCCTCATGCTCCTACCATAAATGATTTATGCATAACACTATCAGCATGTAGATAGAGTAGTTATCTACCATGCTTGCATTATTGCCTTACTGAGCGTGTGCTTGCTCATCCCTCTCTACTTTCCCCCTCCTACAGAGCGTGCATAGTAGCCCAGTGAGGACTGAGGCATTGTGGTTTTGGACATCCGCTGCTTCCATCGTCGAAAGGTATATACACAGGATTCTTTTTGTATCTAAACAATGTAAAAAGCACAGTAGTCTTTTGAGTTGTAATTATGGGGGATGTAGATGTCAGTGAACATAGCTTGTGTAAGTTAATGATTAACTTATAAATGTATGACATCGCTTTACTTAACTGAGAATGAATGAGGTGTGATGTTTATTATTGACTCACAGCCCAATAATGTGGTGGTAAGTTAGTTTATGACCGGGTAAGGTAATGGTAAAACGTGAAAAATTTTCAGTGATTTTCTGTTAAAGAGAATGAAATTGGGTCGTGACATAATCTTTCAGAAGCTCTATCAACCATCTCTACCTCATATTCAACTCTTTCAGTGAAAACAGATATTTGAGGTTTTTATGATCTGTAAACACCTGAAATTTCTCACCGTACAAGTAGTGGTGTGATGAGTGTCGAATTCAACCAAATTTAAATTACTGGTCTTACCAAAATTTTACAGTAGCGAAAAATCCAGGTCGAACCCTAGAGACTAGTGGATTAATTATCATGCAATAACTAAATATAATTGGGGGGTTTAATTTAACATAATTAAAATCCTAAAATAGAATTGATATTCAATTAATTATAAAGAGAGTAATTAACAACTTTGATTCAAAGGAACTACCCAGTAACTAACAATTAATCATTAACACCTAATTTGCCATATTCTCTTCAATTATTTAGCTAAGGTATTATCTCCCAGCAAGATAATATCTCTTCTTTCCTGCTATGATTAACTCAAGCCTAGCACCCGAATTATATTCTTATCCTTAATCAAATCGATTTTGATGCAATCCTATTTAGACTAGGAACAACATTAACACTCTAGGAAGATTACTAGCCGAATAACACTCCAGCCACGGGTTGAATGTTTAATCCTTTCTATTGTTTCACTTAGAGTTGACGAACCCTAAATGCTACTGATTCTTATTTCTATCACAACAATTATGGATTGTGAAAATTTCAGATAGCATACAATCACATGCGAATATTATCTAATTGGCCAAATCATATAATTTTCTCATGCAAACGAATCAATTAATAAAAAAAACAATAGATAATTGAATCAAAAGATAGTTTAGAAAAACAAACCATTTTTCTCAATTGTTGAAGTTTACTGGATTCAATTCCCTTGAACCGAATAAAAGATTTAGCAGCATATGATTATTGGAAACGAAAATAAAAATATAGAGGGTGAATTTTTTTTTTAATTTGACTGCTGCCCCTCTTATTTATCTCTCTTCTGTTCTCCCTAAAGAAAACAAAACTATATATATACAGTAAAAAAAAAACTAAATTCAAAAATCCTATTGCAAGTAGGAAAAGGTTAACATATTCGGGCTTTCTCTTTACAGCTGGTTTTAGAGTGCGAATATGTGAGATCTAAGAATTTTAGACATATTTTAATTATGTAATATGAACTTGAAGTGTAATTTATTAAGCTAAGTGAATTGTGAAAATTACATTTGGAGATTTATGTGTAAGTGCTTAACCAAGTGGGAAACTATGAGGTCAGATCAATCTTAGGGAAGAAAGATCGATCTGGTAAGCTAAAATTGACAAGGAAGGAGGAACGCAAGTGAGCAGATCGATCTCCAATGGAAGAGGATCGATCTCCTTATGATTCTATTTGAGAGAAGATTGATCTCACGAGGAAGGGATCGATCTCCAAATGTTTCTGTTTGGGAGAAGATCGATCTCCCCAATGAGCAAATCGATCTCATAAAGCCATAAAGAGATCGATCTCACCCCTCGATAGATCGATCTCCTAGGCATAAAATTACCCCAAATCGTCCCCAAATTCAAATGCAGATCGATCTCATTAGGAGCCAGATCGATCTCCTACCCTCAGTCTATATAAGGAACCCCTGCTTTCTCCTACAATTTCATTTTCTCTCTCTTCAAAACCCCATTTTCACCCGAGCCCTAACTTTCTCACTCATCCAAAGCACCCATTTTCGTCCAAATCAGAGGTTGTGGCCGAAGGAAAATTGTTCCTCATCCAAGGGAGAACAACATACTTGGGAATCGAAAGACGGATCGAATCGAGGCAAGAGATAAGCTCTCCACAAGTTTTGGGTAATTTCTAAACCTCGATCTTGATATTTGAGATGATTTTGGTGATAATGGTTGTTGGCATTGTGTTGAAATAGCTGAAAAATGATTAGGGATTGATGAAATTACAATGTAGTTGGAGTGATGATGATATTTGGCAACTTTGGTAAATTTGGGAATTTTGAGCTATAAATGGAGATTTAGACAATGAGGTGGATTAGCATAGATATTGTGGCATGGGAAATGTAGAATGTTGAGGTGTTGTGAACGAGATTGTGGTTTGTGAGAGAGTTATGAGAATTGAGAAAATTTGAGCTGTTATGAGCAATTATGCTCGATTTTGAGAATTTAGGTTACTGTGATGATGAGGATTGATGTTTTAACATCGTTTGGACAGCTCGGGAGTTCCAGAGTGGAATACGAGGCTAGTCCGTGATACGGGGGAAACGATTGCACTATACGAGGTGCAAAGAGGTAAGGGAAAACTAAACCATTTGTGTATGTGTTTTGATGAATTGTTTGTAGCATGAACCATGATTTGAGAATACAAGCATGTTAGTGTTGTGTTGTGATATGATTGCACACAGTGTTTATAGCCGGTTGGAGCCCATTATTTTATGAGTTTATAAGCTGAGTGTGAAATTGCTTTATAAACCGTTGAGTTTGCGTGAAAAGTAAATTGGGCTCTACGTTAAGGCAATATTGAGATTTGAGAAAATGTGTGTGTGTTTTACCAGTTGGAACTCGGTTTTAATATGTTTTGTGTGAGTGCATGAACATTTTAAATGTGTTTTATGAGAGAAAACCATAATGAGTTCTATGTGAAGGCATAACGTTTTATAAGATAATGGCTAATGATTGAGACTTAGGCGTGTCATGTTGAATACACATTGGGCCTTTCTTTGGTAGCATGTAAGAACGATATAGTGGGACGCCTGGGAACTGACCCAGGGACCACATGCCTTGTTCTGGTAACAAGTAAGTCTGATTATTCCTCCGCTTTGGTAGCGTTGGGAGGCCTTGCTCTTGTAGCATGTAATCCCGATATTCCTCCATTTTGGTAACGAGAGATAACCCCTGTTCTGGTAACATTGGGTGGCCTTGCTTTGGTAGCATGTAAGACCGAGAGAGTGGGCCGCCTGTGAACCGACCCAGGGACCACGTGATAGTGTGCATGAGGCGAGACATTGCTCTGGTAGCATGTAAGGTCGGGCCTTATTTTGGTAGCATATAAGTCCAATATACCATGCATACGACCATATTGTCGACGGTTCCTCTTACGAGGATGCCTGGGATGCGCACCCAGAGGAGATTATATATATTTGATGTGCCATGACGAGTTTTAAATGAGTTTTATTGCCTAGTCTCGTTTTACACATGAGTTGTGTTTTGTGACTTTGTCACGTGCTATTTACTGAGGTGATTTTATCACATATTTTGAGAAAAGCCATTATCGCATATATTTACACCTGCTTGTGAATGCTCGTTATTGAGCCTTTTTAACTTCATGTTTTCACATGATTTGTGAGCTATGAGATGATGATGTGTCGAGAACTTTCATGCTATGCTTTCAAATGAGTTTGATAAACAAATACATATTTGTGATGTGTGATATGGTTTATATAACCGAATTCCCTTACCTCCCCTTACTGAGCGATTTGGACGCTCACCCTATTTTCTCTTCCCCCAGATTGCTTCAAGTGAAGTGAGTTCCATGCGACGTACGAGTTAGAGGCTAGTGGAGGACTTGAGCTCCAGGCCGTATTTTGTGTATTGAGGTATATATTTAATATTCATGTATCCAGACTAGAGTTATATTTACAAACACTTATTGTACAATGATGTACAGGATGTATTAGGATTAATTAACTTGGAATTGAGTAATGTATATGATATGATATATACTATCTTATGATGAGATCCTGAGGTATGATAGGTATGATGATGTATGACACTACACAGGAATGCACCCTTAATCGTGAATAGATGAGTAAAAAGTTTTAAATTTGCCTTATTTTTCACGTTTCCGGGACGTCACAGAGTTTTCTTGGTATCAAAGCTTAGGGTGTCTAGTACTGTTAGTGTCGGTTAAGTGAAATAGAATACATCCCAAGTGTCTGTAATAGTCTGGTCATGAACTGAATTTGAGGATTGAGGTTTCAATCGATTTTGATATATACGCGCAAGAGACGAGTTGAGATAGAGAATCAGTGGACGACGAGGTCGTTCGAGGAGGCAAGCAGAGTCCCCTCCGCCACCTGCCCCCTAACCAGAGAGTCCTAACTCTGGATTTAATCGTATTGAAACCGATGTGAGGCAAGGTTTTGAGCAGATGGCAGCGCTATTCGCGCAACACTTTGGAGTTAATGCCTCGGGTACTACTCCTACACCACCACAAGGACCTCCCATACCCCCGATACAAATGGACCTAGTGCCTCCCGTCACTCAGCCTGATGACAGAAGTATGGTCCGACTGAAGGATTTTTTGAAGATGAATCCGCCCGCATTTAGGGGAAAGAATGATCCTACAGAGACTGAGGAGTGGCTGACGGAGTTGAGAATTATATTTGATTATCTGAGGTGCACAGATGCTGAGAGGGTCAGTATGAGTGCCTATATGTTGAAAGGGAGAGCTCGAGACTGGTGGGGTACTGCCCAAGGTATTTTGATGTCCCACCAGGATATGATTGGTTGGGAAGAGTTCCAAACAGCCTTTAGAGCCCAATATGTACCATGAGCTGCCCAGAGAAGGAGGCAAGCAGAGTTTTTGAGTTTGGTATAGGGTGACATGTCTGTGGATGATTACGAGAGCTGATTTACCGCTCTGTTGAGATATGATCCAGAGACTTTCAAGAATGAAGAGCTCCGCACAGAGAGATTTGTGTATGGATTGAAGCCCATCATTAGAGATCGATTGATTGGGTTGTGTATTACTGCATTTGGAGATGCTCTGAGACGAGCACAAGAGATTGAGAGGGGACTTGAAATGGTACAGTCCCAGAACGAGCTTAGAGCGATGAATAGAGATAAGGGCAAAAGGCCAGCGATGTCTCAAGCAGATGTTCGGAGAGGTTCCTTCAGGACAAGAAGGATTGAGGTACAGAAGGACAGGTTGGAGAGACCTAGAGCTTATCCTATTATCAAGGAGCCCCTCGATATGGCAGGCCTGAGATAAGGGTTTGTAGAGACTGTGGTCGATCGCATGATGGAAGTTGTACTGGGTCGATCCGTGGATGTTTTAGATGTGGTGACATGGGTCACAGAGTGAAGGACTGTCCTCAACCTCAGGTACCACATGCTCCGGAGCCTACTAGACAGCAGCCTCAGAGAGTGAATCCCCAGAGACTGGCCACTACTGCAGAGAAAGGGAAGAAACCTGTGGCACAAGGAAGTGTGTTTGCCCTGGATAAGGAAACTGCGGACACTTCAGCAGAAACTATAAGAGGTACACTCTCTGTCTGTAATCATAAGGGTCATGTGATAGATCCAGGATCCACACATTTGTTTATTTCAGAGCATTTTGCATGTAGTTTAAATTTGAAGTTTGAACCTCTAGAGTATATACTACATGTAAATACCCCTATGCGTGAATCCCAAAGAACTGAGTTAATCTGTAGAGCATGTGAGATAAAGGTGGGAGATAGAGTGATGTTAGCAAATCTAATCATGTTGAATATACATGGGTTTGATGTAATTTTGGGAATGGATTGGTTAGCAACCAATCGAGCGAGTTTAGACTGCTACACGAAGATTGTACTTTCTCCCTACCTGAACCTTACAGGGTACGGTTGAGATATTGAGGAAATGAATATGTGGAATTCTTGTAAACAATTTGAGAATTTTAATATTATTTTGGAGAATATTAAATATGATTGTTCATGTGAAGGTTATGAAACACTCATATCAGATGATGATCGGGAACATCCGCGGATTGAGGATATACTTGTGGTTTGCGAATTTTTGGATGTTTTTCTAGATGAGTTTTCAGGTTTGCCACCAGAGAGAGAGCTGGTAGACAAAACGTATTTACCATATAGGCAAAATTCCTGCATTTACCATATAGGCAAAGTTCCTGCATTCATAATCATGAATTAGTCTATCTCTTATCTGGTAGACACAGTTATGTCTAAACACAACACAGTACTATAGGGATGTACACTTTCCTATTTTCTAACACCGACTCACATCAGACCAACCTCAGCTCTGATACCATTCTGTCAAGACCCGTTCTCAATCCATGACTTAACCAAAAATCACTACAAATTTTTTGCATTTTTAACTTACCTTTCCTCTCATCAATGGTTGGGCTGTGATTCGATGTCAAAATCCTCTATTACCATATAATCCATTATCATACATATATGTCAATATACTGTTATTGACTGTAACTGCTTTTATAATACATGTGAGACTATATACAAGCTAATACAATTACATTCCCCATAATATATATCGTATACATCACTGTGCTATTTCTATGTTTAGATACATAACCATATAAAATTTGTATACCTGTGATCGATAGGAAATAGCAGTGGACTCAGGAATACTATCCCTCAATAGCTCTCAATCTACTGCTGATGCTCTGTAGAGAGATGTAAAGAAAGGGGGGTGAGCATACAATGCGCTCAGTAAGAAAATCAGGCAAGCAAGTAGATATCTACACTATCTACTCAAAATAATGCTATGCCTTGAAAACATTATTTCCTTAACTCACTTTAAAAGCATGTCTTTAAATATATATATGTATACTTGTACAGATTAAATCCCATGTACAGAAATCATGCTTTCTTTCTCAAATATAGGCATGTAGTGCAAAACAATGCATCTTTATATAAATCATGCCTTTAGGTAAATCATGCCATGTATATCTAAATCACAACAAATATGGCATTTAAATAATTCACATCACAAAATCGAAGTCCGACCCATCCCTCAAGTCTGTCCACAATTTAAATAAGTCAATCAAGTGATCCATCATGTGAGACTCTGTGGTGAAAATGTAAATAGTATCCTGGACTATGTAAGAGAGCCTCCCCGCCGAGCAGAGCCTCCCCGCCCACTCTGGCTTAAGGATGTTGGGCTTCAAGATCTTACCAGCCTCTACGACATCATATGTACCACAGTGTGAAAACTTGTACTAGCTAAGCTCTAGCACGATGTCATACATCTCATGTAAAACTCAAGTACGAGCTAATCGCTCCAGCACTCTCTCATGCACAATCACATAAAACTGAGTACGAGCAATGCTCCAATACTCTATCATGCATGTCAAGTAAATGTAGTGCGAGTAAACCTCCAGCACTAATGTATATGAAAAATGTTTGAAATCAAGTGCGGGCTGTGCTCCAGCACGATTGTTTCCACATAATACGGTAGATGGCTCTTAAAAAACAGGGATGTTTAAAATCATTAAAATTAGCACTATAAAGTGTGCTTAGCTTACATCGACCTAAAAATCTTTAGCCCATCTATTTATTCTTCTGCTAAACAGCAGTAAAACAGTCAAAATGGTGGTTTCCATGCTTTTTACAACTTCTCACAAAAGTTGACTTTCTGACTAACTAGGGGCAAAATCGTAATTTACCACTATCGGGTCACAATAATTATTATTCACTTTCTCTGACCCTCAGAGTTTTTAAGTGAATGTAAAAGAAGACGAAAATGCGTGCAGGTATCTCTAACTACTCACAAAAGTCCCTTACCTGCAATCACTCGAGAAATTTCACTTTCTCTACGCTGCTCGTTTCAACAATCCGATTTGCTCCTCCAATAATCTCTGGAGCTGCATATAACCATTTATCAGGTTAATTACATTTTTCCTACTGTATTTCACATTAAATACAATCTATTTCCCTTAATGGGCTTTAATAATCCTTAATGGGCCAACTATACCTTAAGCCCATTTTCATTTTACTATTCATTTTCGTTGGGCCTATTGGCCTTGTGGGGCCCACCAACTCTTATTGGGCTTGTCCTAGACCCATTACATCATATTTGGCCTAAAATATTTGGGCTTGGCCCATTGGGCCTCTCGGCCACATGCCATGGCTGAGAGCTACCCATGCCATCGGTTACACCATGGCATGCCGGCCATGTCTCTTTCTTAGCCAATTCACTTATGTATTTCCACAAACACTTGGTTGGCAACATTCCTAAACATCATATAGTTCATTTAGGCATTATATCAAACACCTTGATTGCCAACTAATTACATGTATTAATTAATCAAATTGATTAATTCTAATTACACCATAATCATTAACACATGTACATTAATCCATTTATGCCTTAAAATCATATGGACATAAATCAATATCTCACTACTCACTCTCGGCCTAACTAACATCATAGTGATTTAATATGTTTCAATGCTTAAAACGTATACCAATATACTTAAAATCATTCATACATTGACATATATGAAATTGAAAACTTCAAAATATACCAATTGTTGTGTTTACACTTGGCCGAAACTTTGGAGGCTCACGGTTTGCACTCTATGGCTCCTTGATAGCCAATTCCAACATATGTCACTCTCCTTTCAATTTGGAACAACTTCTATGAAGGATGGAAGTTCCAATTATGCCTAATTCCTAGTGATTTCTAGTGAGAGAAAGCTTGGATAATTTGTTTCAATGGTTTCTTCTTCTAGCCAAATTTGGTGTGTTGAAGATGACAATGGTGTGGCTGATTTTATAAGCCACTTACTTAGCCATTAAGCTTTACTTTCTAGCCATTAAGCTTGACTTTCTAAGCCTTAGCCATGAGTCACCTAATGAGTCACCTTATGAGTCATGGTTAGCTTTAACTATGGTTAGATATTTATCTCATTGCTTTCCATTTGGGCTTCTTGGTTTGGGCTTTCTTAATGGGCTTTCGGGCTGAAATTTTTACTATATCTCGGGCCTTTAATTGTCTAAATATTTAGCCAATCAATTGGTCCAACAATTCGGTCTAAAGGACCTAAGAATTTCGATATACGTTTAGTATACCTTAATGGGCTTTAAAATTTTTACCTTAGGCCCATTACGTTTTTAACCATTAAATTTAATCCGGAATCCTTCCAAATAAATTTTCCTTACTTCCGGGGATGATTATCTTGTATTCTGGCCAAGAATATTTTTTCTCAATTTTTCCTCCACACTTAGGTTAATTTTTAACCATGATTAGTCAACTATGGTAAAAGTCCACTTTCTTAACTATAGTTGACTTTTTCCTTAACCATTGACCAAGTTGACTTTTTCTCAAAATTTCAAAAGTGTCATATCTTATGTCTTACACTCTCGTCTTTATGTTTCAACCGTTCCCGATGGATAATTTCACCCGAAACACCTTAAATACCTTAACTCGCCAAAAAGGTTCATTTTACCCTTTTTAGCTTTTACTCTCGTTTTCTGTGTTCGAGACTAAATCAAGCTGACTTTTCTTCATGAGCTCTCTATGCTTTCTCATTTTAAGTTCTTATTTTTAGTCAGAATGATTTAGATTCACTCGGATTAGCCTGTGACACTTATAGCTCACATTAGGCTTTTTATGTAGCCTTTGCGTGTTAAATCATTTCACTAACACTTTAAGTCTAGTAAATACTCTTCTTATGATTCAACTATAATAATAGAGTGTTCATACACATAGGAATCATAAGGTACAAGCTACATAAAATCTGGGTCTGACACAATCTCAGAGGCGTGCAACTCATAATCTTATTCACACAACTGTAGTCTGCGCACTGCCTCGCCATAGGTAGTGATATCTAACTGGCTAACCGGACTCTAATCGACAATCTGAGCCTTTCCATGAACTTTCAGACTTTTTGACCCTTATTTTTCATAATGTCAGGGTCATATCTGCCAAAGAATAGATTCATACTCGTTAATCAACTAGTTCCTCTGGGTCAGAGTAAAAAATTTTATCTGTAATTTCCTTTAAGCCGTGTCTAAGATATTCTGTCATCGGACTACATCAAGAATTATTTTTCACGTCCATTCTGGATGTATAACTCTTAAAATGGGTCGAGCGAACTTCCACCAATGCTCCGACTTGCCCTCAAATCTCATACATACTCTTAGCAATTAGCTCTCAAAATATTCTCGACACTCTGCTCTAACCTCGCGAAGCGTGTCTCAATACTGTCAAGTTTCTCTGTCGGACTCTGTCTGATCTCTCTGTCGGACTCTGTGGGGTATGCTCAACATCAGCCCCCACTTCAATCTCATTTTAAGTCTCATGTGGCGACTCAGTACGACTCTAGGGCCTACCTTTATGACATCAAGCTCGTGTACTCTCGCCCCTTTACCATAGCGACTATCAGTTAATGAGTCTATATTCTTGCATTCGAAACCAAATTCTTAGCTGCAATTCCATATCGATATACACAATTGTATCTAAACAATGCATATTACTTGCGGAAGTAAACTTCCTTAACCACTAACACCGACTCATATCATGCCAACTTAAGCTCTGATACCAAAAACTGTCACGACCCAAAATACCTAAAAATCAAAGTAAAATTTTTTGCTTTTTCATTAATTATTTAATTCTTACCTTTCTCTCATCGTGACCATCCTACAAATAGTTGGGCTATGATTCGGTGTTAGTCACCTCTCACCTATTTACCATTCTATTTCCATAATCACATTCACATATCAGAGTTTACTATCTTTTGACTTTAACTAAATACATACACAATGGTATTTACATAACCTTACATCCCGACATCATTTCCATTTATAGTACTGTGCATTACATATTTAGATATAAAACTATACAAATGTGTATACCTGTCTCTCGATGGGAAGCAGTGGATACCAAGATGCAAGTTCTCAACCGCTCACTAACTACTGCGATTGCTCTGAAAAGATGGGAAAATAAGGGGGTGAGTAAACCACACGCTCAGTAAGGTAATTATGCAAGTAAGTAGATAGCTCCACTATCTACATGCTCATAATGCCATGCCCTTAAAATCCATTTCTATTCATTAAAATCTCAAGCACAAAACCATGCATACATTAATGACATAGTTTATCAAAACTATTTGTGCATATAGAAATCATGTAATTTATGCATCGAAGGCATTTTATGTGACATCATTAAATCATACTTAGCATGAGGTAAATCAAGATCATGCCATGTAAAACAAATCATGAGAAACAATTCTTTTCATGAATTTGTGATTAAAGCATGGCAAACTCATCATGGTACTGCATTTAAATCATTTCATTTAAATCGCAGTATAAAATAACTCAAAGGGGTTAAGCATCTCATAATTCAATTTCAAACTCATAAAGCAATTCGTTATAAAATTTTGTTAAAAAGCACATCTCAGTAAAAATCATAAAATCGGGGGCCTGACCCCTCCCTCGGGTCTACCCTGGTCTATCGAGACCACAAGTTATATCATGTGAGACAAGTAGGTGACTATATCAGTAACGACAAGGACAATGGCCATAACCTAGTGATCCCTGGCTACACGGTACCTAGTGTGCCAGGAATCACACCTGAAACAGGAGGTGGGTCGGTCCTACCCTCCAGAACAGCATAACATAAGGATTGCGAGGGCAAGGCTTACTGCCTCGTGGCTAATGCCACTTCACTCCAACAATCCCCATGGTACAACGTACTCCGTGTGACATACACGGTATAACGTACTCCGTGAACACAAGCTCAGTCAGGGGTGCCTACAATAGGTCTTATCCACCCATACCATCTCTGTCTCAGTATGCACGTGTGGGCATATCATCTCACTGTGACACACAGTCTACAGGAGGCTCCAACACGGCTATATGCATGTCATATAAATCCATGGGCGAGCGAAGCTCTAGCACAGCTCCATGCATATTCATGATATCTAAAAATTTCATGCGAGCGAACCTCTAGTACGGTTTCATAAAAAAATCAGTAAAATCTATGTACGAGTAACACTCTAGTACGACTTTAAAATGAGTTATAAATCCATATAAAATCATAAATCATTCATAACTTCGTGTGAGCAATGTTCTAGCACGAATAAATACTCACGTAAAACAAAACTTCGTACGAGCAACGCTCCAGCACGGTTTCATGCACAAAAAAATCAAATCTCATGCGAGTTACACTCCAGCAGAGTTTTTATATAATTTAATTGATTAAATCACATACAAGCAAGGCTCCAGTACGGCTTTAATGCAATTACCATATCAAAATAGGATGTGAGCTAAGCTCCAGGAGCTCTCATGCATGTCAAATTATTAAAACTAGTGCGAGCAATCGCTCCAGCACCTTTTTATGCATATTAAGTCAAAACAAATCAAAATAGTCAAAACAGAGTGCGAGCTAAGCTCTAGCACCTCTCATGCATTACACAATAGTAAAATCAGTGCGAGCAACTGCTCTAGCACATTTTATGCATATGATGTCACACAAGTCGGTGTGAGCAACTGCTCAAGCACATTTTATGCACACTCACAAACGCAAATATAGTGCGAGCTATGCGCCAGCACTATTTGTTTCCATATAAACTTGATAGTTGGCCCATTTTCCAAAGAAATTTTATTTAAATCTTAATAACACTTACGTAGTGTTATATTGTGAAATTTATGCAATTATTGGTCAATCTACCGATTTGCTTTGCTTAAAAACCAAGAAAATTCCTTAAATCTAAAAATTCCTTAAATCATGCATTTCATGCATGTCATGTTTTCACCATCCTTAGGTGAATTTCCCTCAATAGGGGTAAAATAGCCTTTTCCTATTTCGAGTCCTTAACATCATTAATTTATTTCTAGGACCTTACATATTCAGTGTATACATACATATTTAGTGTATACAAAAGCTATTAAAATATATGTAGATATCTCTAGCTACTCACACAATTCCCTTACCTCATTTTTTTGTACAGTCTGACCTGTCCACTGATGACTTGTCACGCAGTCCGATTTGCTCCCAATCTAATCTCTGGAGCTGCGTATAAATATACATCAGGTCAAAAAACAATATATTTAATTGTATTTCATATTTTCTGGGCTTAATTTAAATCATTAGGCTCGTTTACCCATATTGGGCCCGATTGCACCATAATGGGCCTTAAGCCCGTTTTCCACTTACTATTCACATTATCGAGGCCTATTAGGCTCATTGGGCCCATCAGTATTTATTGGACCTTGTTCTAAGCTCTCAGATAGCTCAATTAATTATTTACGACAATTTATCTCTAATTCCAAAATATAATCCATTTTATGCGGAAATTAAATCTGTAATTTATGCGGTAAACTTCTAACACGCATAATGCTGTAATATTGTCATAAATAAGGGTTACTTACCCGAGATTCCATGATAGTATGCAAATCGAGGCTGTCTCAAGCTCTCGTTTGACGTCAATTTGTCGAGCTACACAATTACATAATTTTTCGGGTAAATTTCAGTCAAATATTAATCAAATTAAATATTCTGAAATTTAAATCGGTCAATTTCAACCGTTTACCGACTTACCCGTAGCTCGATTGCATCATTGATATTTTTCCCAATTTTTCCTCTTTTTCTTTCTTTTTTTTCTTCTTTTTCCTTTTTTTTTGGCTGAGAGGAGAGAGGTTGGATATATATACCTTTATCATGGCAGATACCCAAAAGCGTCGCCCACTGGCATTGGTTCCGATGATGGTAGTGAGAGGTTCAGTCCAAACCTTGTGCCACAACTAGCGATGATAGGCTATGCACATCAGAAAGCTTAGTGGCACGAAAAGCATGTCCAAATAGCATGACCTCCACTCCATCTCTCTCTGTCTCTCTCTCTCTCTCTCTCACTCCCTTACTACCTTAGTGATCCTTTGCTTAATTTTCCTAAAATCTTCGGGCCTTGCACTCCTTTTTATAATATTTCTAGGTAGTTGAGGTTCACACACAATAGTAGGATTTTATGTATTTGGACTTGTTACAACGCCCAATTCAATCCCATGAAACAAACCACCAACTACTACTACTTTAAAACTTTAAGCAAACCCTTTTTTTCTCTTTATTATTCTAACATTATATGTATTTTATAGACGCAATCCTAATTATATGCGGGACGACGCATTTCTCATTTGTCTCATTCCCCCACTTTACCATATTTCTCTCTTTAGCAAAACATTTTTCCTACTTTTGCATGCATGCTCTCTCTGTGCTCACATTTAGCCGTTAGTATTTGCTATATTTACTATATAATTAGTATATGATAGATTTATCCATTGGCATATACTATACTAGTTTACATATGCATGAGTGGGAGAGATATAGTTGGTACCGGAGGTAAGGCATAATCCTCCAGGTTGGTCGATTGGCGTCGTCCGGCCGGTTTCCGGTGTGATTTCGATGCCGTTCGGCGTGCCATCACCTGGGCGTTCATCATCGGGCCTCGGGTTGGACCAAATCGACGCCGATGGCCACCAATCTCCTCTCTCCCTTTTCGGCCTCCCCTCCATCAATCTCCCGATTTCGGCGTCTCCATGGCGCGTCGCCTCCGCTGGTGGGTCGCCCGGTGTTGGGCTGCCTTCGTCGGTCCTCGCCAGCCCCTCAGTCTTGCCGATGGCTCACCGGTGGCTCGTAGGTGAGGGGAAACCGATTCCCTCGGTTTCTGCTTCCTCACTTTCACCTGTTTCGTTTTCTATTTCCTCGATTTTTCAATTCAGTTTCAGTTTTTTTAAAAATTTATTTATTTATTTATAATTTATTTTTAATATTATTTTAATCAATATTTTATTCAATTATAATCCAAAATATAAAAAAAATTATTATTTTATTCATTTAATCAATAAATGAATTTCTCGGTCTTATTTCATCTTTTCGGTATATTTTTCAAATATTTTCGGGATAATTTTTCGATGTGAAAATTTTCGATTAATTCCAATAAATTCATATCTTAATCAATTTAACCCGAAATTTAATTATTTCTTCGTTATTTATCAAGATTTCTCAATCTCATATTTTTAATTAAATTTTCTTGTCACGATTAATACCGAATTTTTATCTTTTGATCGTTTTACCCTTGCACGTGTTCGAGAATACCATTTCAATCTTTTATTTGATCTTTTCTCATTTCGTGTTTTAAATAAAATCGGGTCTTACATGCATGGTCGGGTCATCTTCTTGCCAAGTCAGACACATGTCAGTGTTGTGTCCTACCAACGAACAGATTCCGCACACCTTCGCTGCTTGTAAGTTCCCTACTACCATTTGACAAACTAAAGAGGTTAGATAAAAATTTTGATGTTCTAGGTTGGAAGTACTTACATCGTTCACCTTCTTCAGTGTGTGATCCAATCTACTCTCGAATTGTTGCGTATTGGTTGCCATGTTGGCGATAAGATTCCTCGCAGCCTTTGGGGTCTTATCAAGTAGTGCTCCTCCACTGGCAGCATCAATCATGCTCTTGTCCATTGGCATTAAACCTTCATAGAAATACTGCATTAGAAGCTGGTCAGTAATCTGGTGGTGTGGACAGCTCGCACACAACTTCTTAAAACGCTCCTAATATTGGTACATGGTTTCACCATTGTATTGCCAAATTCCACAAATCTTTTTTCTTATATTTGCAGCCCTAGAAGCAGGGAAATACTTCTAAAAAAATAACCGCTTCATCTCATTCCAGGAACGTATTGATCCCGAAGGAATGTAGTATAACAAATCCTTCGCTTGATCTGCAAACGAGAAGGGCAATGCCCTCAGCTTGATTTGATCCTTTGAGATGCCCTGTGGTTTCATGCTCGAACGCACCACATGGAACTCCTTAAGGTGCTTGTGGGGATCTTCACCTGCAAGTCCACAAAAAGTGGGCAGAAGATGTATTAGTCCTGATTTAAGTTCAAAAGTCGCATCTAAAGTAGGGTACTTAATACATAAAGGTTGTAAGTTTAAGTCAGGAGCAGCAAGCTCCTTCAAAGTCCTATTATTATTAATTGCCATGTTGTCAGTGTCCAACTCCTCCATTAAGCTCTTGTCTGACGTACTTTCGAGATCTACGGGTTCTACAACAGTTGTAATTTTTAGGTCCCGTTTCAACCTCCTCAAGGTTCTCTCTATCTCTGGATCGAATTGAAGTGCAATTTCACCTGAATTGGAGGATCTGGTCATAAAAACACAAAATAACAATAAAAATAAAAATAAAAAATCACAAAATAATCACAAGGAAAACAAAAAATGGACTAAAACTATAAGAAAACGATAGAATTTGGGCGAGATAAAATCCCTGGTTTGTTTTATTTCACTGTTTCGACTTAAAATCAAGTACTCACACGTCTCCTAACTCAACAAAATTTTTTTCAATGAATAGTAACATGAATAGTACCAAAAGCCCTAAAAAATAAATAAAAATAAAAATAAATCACAAGAATTTAAAACCAACATAATAAGAATAATATAAAGCACAGTAATTAATCAGAACCAGTCCTCGACAACGGCGCCAAAAATTGGTGAGTGTCGAATTCAACCAAATTTAAATTACTAGTCTTACCGAAATTTTGCAGTAGCGGTAAATCCAGGTCGAATCCTAGAGACTGGTGGATTAATTATCATGCAATAACTAAAATAATTGGAGGGGGTTTAATTTAATAGAATTAAATTACTAAAAAAAATTGATATTCAATTAATTATGAAGAGAGTAAACCAAGATTAACAACTTCGATTCAAAGGAACTACGCAGTAACTAACAATTGATCATTAACACCTAATTTACCATATTGTCTTTAATTATTTAGATAAGGTATTATCTCCCAACCAGATAATATCTCTTCTTCCCTGCTATCATTAACTCAAGCCCAACACCCAAATTAAATTCTTATCCCTAATCAAATCGGTTTTAACGCAATCTTATTTAGACTAGGGATAGCATTAACACTCTAGCCACAGGTTGAATGTTTAATCCGTTCTATTATTTCACTTAGAGTTGACAAACCATAAATGCTACTGATTATGATTTCTATCACAATAATTACAGATTGTGAAAATCTCAGATAGCATACAATCACATGCGAATATTATCTAATTGGCCAAATCATATAATTTTCTCATGCAAATCGAATCAATTAATATAAAAAACAATATATAATTGAATCAAAAGATAGTTTAGAATAGAAGACCGTGTTTCTAAATTGTTGAAGTTTACTGGATTCAATTCCCTTGAACCGAATAAAAGAGTTAGCAGCACATGAGTATTGGAAACAAAAATAAAAAATATAGAAGGTGAATTATTATTTTTTAAATTCGACTGCTGCCCTCTTCTCTATCTCTCTTCTATTGTCCCTAAAGAAAACGAAACTATATATATATATAGTAAAAAAAAAACCTAAATTCAAAAATCCTATTACAAGTAGGAAAAGGTTGACATATTCAGGCTTTCTCTTCACACCTGGTTTTGGAGTGGAAATAGGCCGAATTGAATCTTGGGCTCTACTTCAAAGTTGTAAATCAGTAAGTCAACATTCCACTAGGCCTAATTTTGCATTATTTGGAGGACTGGAACTTCGTTTAGAGCCAAAATTCCAAACAACACTAAAATTGTCCAATTTCTTTGGTCTAGCTCTTGAAGCCCAATTTATCTGCCAAAATTACAAAATTAACATAAGTACTCTAATTAACATGGGGAACATAACGAAATATTAAAATGTAGAAGGAAATAAATAATAAAAATATGGCACTCTTCATGGCGCCAAATCTTCAATGCAAATAGCACAGCCGCTAACTCTAAATCAGGGGTCGGGTAGTTCCTCTCATGGTCCTTAAGCTGTCTGGATCCATAAGCGACTACCTTCTCATCCTGCATACACACACAACCCAATCATTTCTCATCCTGCATCAACACACAACCCAATCATTATCTCGAGGAATTTGTATACACTGAAAAGCCTTATGAGCTGGTGGTATGGTGAGAATAGGTGTGATGGTTAGTCTATGCTTCAATTCACAGAAACTACGTTCACACTGATCATCCCACTCAAATGCCATATTCTTCCGAGTGAGGTGTGTCAACGGAGCAGCCAATTTAGAGAATCCCTCCACAAACCGTCGATAAAAATCCTGCCAAACCCAAAAAACTATTGATCTCTATAACTGTCTTGGGTCTCTCCCATTGTACCACATCTTCTATCTCCGACGAATCCACTGACACCCTCTCGAGACTACATGACCCAAAAATGCTATCTCACTCAGCTAGAAATCACACTTACTGAGTTTAGCATACAACTCCTTATCTCAAAGAGTTTGTAACACTATTCTCAATTGCTGCTCATGCTCTTCGTTGGACTTCAAGTACACCAAAATGTCATCTATAAAGACAATCATGAATCTCTCCAGGTATGGCTTAAACACATCATTCATCAAAGCCATAAACGTTGTAGGAGAATTCGACAACCCAAATGGCATAACCAGAAACTCATAATGGCCATAACAGGTACGGAATGCTGTCTTGGGCACATCTCCGCTCTGAATCCTCAACTGATGATATCCAGAACTCAGATCAATCTTCCAAAAGATCTGTGCTCCCTGCAACTGATCTAACAGATCATCAATAAGCGGAAGGGAATACTTATTCTTGATGGTAGCCTTATTCAACAATCAGTAGTCTATGCACAATTGGGGGCTCCTATCTTTGTTCTTCACAAACAGAACTAGTGCTCCCCTAGCCGAAACATAGGGTCTGATGAAAACCTTATCCAACAACTCTTTCAAATGCCTCTTTAGCTCTTCCAATTCCACTAAAGCCATTTTATACGGTGGTTTGGATATCGGCTCAGTACCAGACACCAAATCAATACAGAACTCCATCTCTCTATCTGGTGGCAACCTTGGTAAATCATCCGAAAAGACATCAAGGAACTCTCTAACCACTAGGATGTCAACTAAATTCGGGTGTGCCTTATCCAAATCAACCATGTATGCGATAAAACCTTCAAAATTTTATTATTAATTTGTTACTAAAATCGTTCATCCTTGAAAATAATTTACTACTTCTTTCATTACATTTTCAATCTTACAACATACTTTTCAGGGGTGGAAAACATTACTGTATTAGCATAACAATCTAAAATAGTATGGTTTGTAGCTAACCAATCCATTCCTAGTATTACATCAAAATCCTTCATGTCTAACAAAATAAGATTGGCCAACATATCCCTTTCCCCTACTTTTAACTTACAACCATTACATACATACTCAGTCACTACGTTATCTTTCACTGGAGTACTTATAAGCAACATCCTACCTAATGGTACCGGTTTCACATGTTCAAACAATTTACATGCAAATGAAGGTAATATAAATGAATGTGTGGCACCGGGATCTATTAACACTAATGCTTCAAAATCAAAAACTAGACTTGTACCTTTAATCACATCCGTGGAAGCTTTTGCAGATGCCTGGTCCAACGTAAACAGTCGCCCTCGACCAACTGCTTGTTTCCCTTTATCCTCAGTCGTGGCCTTCCTCTTAGGAGCAGGTGTCTCAACTGTAACCTTCTTTGGCTCTTTGCCCTTTTGTGGGGCTGTCTCAACTAACTTCGGGTATTCATGAGCTATATGCCCTTATTTGCCGCATTTATAACATGACCTCGTCAATAAATAGCATGGTCTACTCCCATGATATCTACCACATATTCTGTACTGTTCGGTGGTTGGTTCAGGTCCGCCAATAACTATATCCCACAATGCTATAGGTAAAGTTGGATAAACTGGAGGCTTCGCAGGCTTCTCTTGTACTTCCTCAATCTTTGGCCCTTTACTAAATAACCTTCGGCCCTTTTTGAATCCTCTATCATCAACTGACCTCTTTCGATCTCTGTCTCTGCCCTTACCACTCCTACCTAACTCTGAGGCATGAAACTCATAATCCTGCTCACATAGTTGAGCTCTACGTACTGCCTTGTCATAAATGGTAATGTCCAATGGAGCCAATCGAGCTCTGATCGAAGGTCTTAATCCCTCGATAAACTTCTAAACCTCTCTATCCTCACTGCTTATGATGACTACGTCATACCTACCCAGGGATGTGAATTCAGACTCATACTCATCAACTGACCGGGTCCCCTGAGTCAAAGTCATAAACTCTATTTGCATCTTCCTCTGAGCTGTGGCTGAAATGTACTGCCTCCTAAAGGCATCCAAAAATATGTCCCAAGTCACAATGGGGTGTCGGGCACTCAGAATTGGCTGTATGGCCATCCAACAATGTTCGGCTTCACCCTCTAATACAAAAGCCGCAAAGGTGACCTTCTTAATGGTAGAGCAATGGAAAAAACTATAAAGCTTCTCCATACTACGAATCAAATGCTCCGCTAACACTGGGTTCTTCACCCCTCTAAATGAAAGTGGTCCAAACTTCCTAAACTATCTCAATCTATCCAGGTCACACTCATAAACTGCTTCACCACCAACCTACTATGGAGCTACAAGATTCTGAACTGGTGGGAGAACATCCTGAACTGGAAGGGGTACAGGATTCTCTGCCTCTGCAGCCTGAGGTCTCGGTGCAGGCTGTGCAGGCTTAGGTCTCTCAAGTGCAGCTGCTTGACCTGTAGGGTTCTCCTATTTACCCTCAAATCTGGCCATCGCCTGTGTAAGTAACTCCTTCATAGTGTCTACCCTGTGCTCTAGCTGCACTATGCGTGCTTCAGTGGCATCACTAAGACCGAGTGTATCCCTACTAGAACTAGACCTACTGCGCCTCTCGAGCTCATCTCTATGCCCTTGAGAGTGCGAACTCTCTCCTCTAGTACTGCGTCATCTATCCGACATCTTGCCTATACAACAATAAGTGTCTTAATCAATTTTCCAGCTCAATATACACAATTGTATCAAAATAATGCACAGTACTATGGGGATGTATAATTTCCTAACTACAGACACTAACTCACATCAAACCAACTCCGCTCTGATACAACTTCTGTCACGACCCATTTTTGCGACTTACCTTATTACTAACAGTTGGGTTGTGAGTCAATATCCATAACCACAGCTCATCCATTTTATAAATCAATTTCATTAAATAGAATAAAAATAGTCCTTTTATTTATACGGAAGCGTTACATCAGTTTCTATTATCTACATCTCTTCATATATAGAATATAGCTTTATTGTGCACTATTTTACAGATACAAAATTTTCATAAGTGTATACCTCTGCACCGTAGGAGAACTGGAGAACACGGTAACATGAACAACTATAGTGGATCCACTACTGTTGTTCTTGTTAGGGAAGGAAATAAAGGGGTGAGCTAACACTCTCAGTAAGGAAAATATGAAAGCAGATAGATAACTACACTATCTACAATGCTCAAAATACACATTTATTTTCCTTATAAAATAATATGCATTCATTTAAAACAACTTCCATCTATGCGAAACCATTAATTCGCGCGATGGGTATATGCATACTCATTTCAAATCACACAGTATCACACAACACATACTTAGAAAACACTTTGCACTTAGTAAATCAATATACATGAGACTAAGATGGGATATCATATCACACAATATGGGACATATGGCCATACTCACTAGATTCCAGGTAATCATTGATTAGGTGTGAGAGAATCCCATGCTTAGGGAGGCGGATCAACCATCTCATCAGCTCACTAAGATCAGAAAGATATCACGACACATCGTACTCTGTGGCCAACACTCACGGTATAGCGTGCTCCGTGAACCCTCATATATTGTGATATAGCTAAGGAGACCGAGTAATCTCGGGGTCTACTATCTAAGCATCACTATCACAAATTTTAGTTGTCTCAAAACGTGTAAACAGGTTTGTGCAAGAACACCCAACAATACACAACTGCTCTAGCACGATTTTACTCATCACATAGTAAAAATTATAAAACCTCATGTGAGCAACTCAGCTTAAGATCACATAGCAATACCTGAGGACTCTAGTACGGTTTCACTTAAAATCACATTAAGTCTAGAAAGTTACATGCGAGCATAGTCAAAGTAAGAACAGTTAGTAGTACTCAATAGCTCCAACATGATTTAAAAATCCAGTGTGAGCTCTCTAATGTACCACATAGTTTACACTCAATTTAAGCACTGTTTGCTTTCTCAAAATCCTTTTTAAAATAATGTGTGGGCAAGGCTGGTAATTCTATTGTTACCATGTTGGCTCTGATAATTCTATTTTTAATATAATTATTTGTGCTTAATTTCCTAATTAATTATTTAAATCCTCAATTTATTTTATTAATTGTCCCCTCAATTTAATTCAAATTCTTTAATGTGCAGGTAAAATAAATCCGGATGAAACTCAGTCGTTTCAGTAAAAAATTGGGCTAAAAATGGGCTAAAGGAGACTAGACCACTTTCAATTTGCAGATCGAGTCACCAGTCATCTGGACACGCGTGATGCCAGGTGTCCGTATTTTATTTTGCTCAAAACGATAAGATCGACGGACACCGTGCCAACCTTTTGGAAGACACACATCGGGCCACATCGCACAGTCAACTGGACAAATAGACAAGTGACGTGGAAATATCTATTCTACAGCAAATCAAATGAAGACAAGTGGCCAAATAATGCCAACTCATCTAGGATGAAAAATTACCATTGTAACCATATGTTTGTGTATAAATAGAACATGATGAGCAATTGAAAAAGTGTGTAGTTTGTATGGTAGAAGTAATTTAGGAGTAGTGTAGTTTAGGGTAAATTAGTTTTTAGGAGTAGGAGTAGGAGTAGGTAGGGTAAAAATTGTTTTAGAATAGTTTTTATTTTTTCGGTAGCCACCATTGTTGTAGAAATTTACAAGCTCCATTTTATTTTCTTTAAATGAAAAATGTTTCCTTTAAGCTGCGATTAATTTCTTTTACTTCAGTTTGCTTTCATTCCTCTGTTTTTGTTTATCTGGGTTGGAGGGGCTGGTGACAGCAGCAAAATTCCTCATTTCGTTGCTCCTCTTTCATTTTTTATCACTGCGTATTGTTATTTATTTCGTTTATCTTCCATTTTCTTATTCTTGGTTTTATTAAGGTTCCATTTCTTTGTCTCCTCTGCTTATTCGGGTGATTCATTCTCCTTCATTACTTTCCCACTCGGTTCTGGTGCTTTGATGTGGTCTTGATGCCTACCATTATTTTCACATCAATAGCAATGTGGAATCACGGTTGGAGAAGGAATTGAAGCAACCCGAGGATGCTAGACATCCACGTTAATGTGCCTACGGGTGTTGATAGTTTTGGGTTAATTTCTAGTTGTTGATTTTCTTTATTTCCTTTCGGTTTCAAGCTTAAAACCTGTGACTGGATTGTGTTTTTTTTTTCATTTTCATTTTTCTGCACTACATGGATTAAAATATTTTTCTGCATTTGGAGTGTTAGTTTTCATCTTTTATTTCAGCATTCAAGTTGTGTTTGTTTCTAGCTTTGCATTTGTTCTTTTCGGCATTTTCAAGTTGTATTGGTTTATGCTTGTTGCTGGCTAGTGATAAATGTTGATGAGCAGATGCCATTCGGTGCAGCAGAGACTCACAGTTGCAAGGACAGAAAATCACATAATCGTGCTCTGTTCTCCTCTGTTCTTCATCGTCTTCTATTGTTCATCATCTCTTATTGTTTCTGTTTAATTCATTTAAACTCTACTTAACATATTGGAATACAAGTGCTTTAGAATTGTGGCAGAACTGTCCGGGACGTGCGGATAGACCTCTGGCAGGATCGAGAGCAGAGCAGGACATCACCTGGGTGGTACCTGGACAGCGCCTGGTGCAAAATGGAGAACGAAATGTGCACAGTACCAGTGCACAGTCAAGACCACGAGGCCAGCTGGGAGTTTTGGTTAAGGCCATGTTTGGCCATATTGTTTTACTGTTACAATTAGTTTAGCAAGTGTGGGATTTTTTTTATGCCATTTACATTATTTGTTAAGTTAGAAAAAATAGATTTTCATTGCTTGTTAGTTTAGTACTTAGTTTTAATTAGTATAATAATTAATTTTTGATTACATTAGGATGGTAATGTTATTTTAATTAAAAAGCTCTAGTATTGCATTTAGAATTAATTTAGAGATAGAACTATTTCATAATTTAGTTTTCAATTAAAAAAATCCAAAAGCAATTATTTTTCAAGCATTAGTTATATATTAGTTAGAGTTAGATTTAATTTAGGATCATTTTAGAGGTAATTAGTTTTTTAGTTTATTAATAGAATTTTATTTTATTAGACTTTAGGTTAGTTTAAATTGCATTTTTATTAATTAGTTTAATTACATGCATATGTTATTCTAGGATTGTTTAATTTTAGTTTAATTAATTTGTTTCTTTATTTTTCATATTTGCATTCTAGTTTAATTCATTAATTAGTTTTAACTGTTTTCATTATCTTTTGTAGGTTAATGCTTTTAATTGCTTGGAGCATCTGTAAGTAATTTTTGCTCTGTTTTAGTTTCTTTAGTTTATATTTTTTATTGTTTTCAGCTCTTTTAATTCTAGCCTTGTAGATCACCCATTAAATTCATAATTTGCTATGATATACTTAGGGTAAGATTAACCGGTACTTAATTAGGCTAATCAGCTTCTCTGTGGGACGATAATCTGGGACTCAAATCCCATTATTACTTGTACGAGCCGTGTACTTGCAGATACACGTCTAGGTCACTTAGAGTGGGCGTAGTCTGTACCAAGTTTTTGGCACCGTTGCCGGGGAAGATAATTAGCCAGTAATTAATATCGGTAAAATTATGCTTAGGTGTAATTATAACTTGTAAATACTTAGGTTGTAAATATTTAGAGCTTTAATCTAGATCAGTTAATTTTCTCTTTCATAAAAAAAATGAAAAATTAAAGAACTTAAAAAAAAAAATTTCTTGAGGACTTTTTGATGTTTGCATGCATTGAGCTAAGAGTTATGATTGCTTCCCTCTAGATCCTAAAATTTAATGAACTCTTAGGAAAATTCGAAATGATTTTAGGAAATTAATAGCTCCGCTGCAAAACACCATGGCAGAAAATAGAGAAATGAGGACCGTTGGAGATTATGCAGTGCCGACGATTGGAGGATATTATGCCGGTATTAGGCCACCAGCTGTCCCTGCAAACAACTTCCAAATTAAGCCTTCTATCATCCAGATGATCCAAACTTCTTTATAGTTCAGTGGACTTCCTCATGACGACCCACATGCTCACCTCGGGCAATTCCTGGACCTGCGCAACACCTTCAAGCAAGATGGATTATCTGATGATGCGCTTAGGCTTAGATAATTTCCCTTCTCCCTTAGGGATAGGGCACGACACTGGTTAACCTCCTTACCTCCAGGATCCATTTCTACTTCGGGCGAGTTAGCCCGTCAATTTTTAGCTAAGTTTTTCCCTCCTTCTAAAATGGCCAGACTCTGTAGTGACATATCTTTTTTTACCCAGTTCGATTCTGAATCTCTTTACGAAGCTTGGGAACGATATAAGGAGCTTCTTAGGAAGTGCGCTCATCATGGCCTACCTTTGTGGCTGCAAGTCCAGACCTTCTACAACGGATTTACAAGCCAAAATAGGACCATCGTTGACGCTGCTGCTGGAGAAGCCCTAATGTACAAACAGAGGAGGAAGCTTACGGTCTCTTAGACAAGATGGCTGCTAACAACTATCTATGGTCCTTGGAGAAGCAGGTACCTAAGAAGTCGACGAGTATCTATGAGTTAGACACGCTGTCTACCTTGACCTCTCAAATAGCTAACATTACAAAGAAGGTATAGTCACTCAGTACCCAGCATAATCCTTCCACCAGTCCTAATCCTCTCTATTCTATACAAAGTCCTTTTCTTTCATGTGATCTGTGTGGTGGTATACACTCTGTAGATAGGTGTCCACTTAATTTAGAATCGGTTCAGTACGTTGCCCCATCTCAGAAGCAACCGAACAGCCCCTTTTAAAAAATCTACAACCCAGGGTGGAGGAACCATCCTAACTTCTCCTGGAGCTAAAATCAAGGCCTATCTTCTAATTCCAGACCTATAGGATAACCTGGTTTTTAAGCTCCACTAGTTCATGTACCACCACATCAACAACTTCCATATCATCCACCTCGTCACTCTCATCACCCATCCCCACATCAATTTCATCTTCCACCACCACAACCTATACAGCCCCAACATTACCATGAACTAGCAACTGAGAAGAAGCCCTCGCTTGAGGAGATGTTCACGACTATTCTACAAAATCAAGTTACATCAATCAAGAATTTAGAAGTTCAGGTTGGACAAATAGCAAATTCTCTTTGCCAGTGTCCTCAAGGGACACTTCCTAGTAACACCAAAGCTAATACTACTAGGCAGAGGGAGGGTAAGGAACATGTTAAAGCCATCACCCTTAGGAGAGGCAGAGATCTAGTCGATCCAAAAGTTAAGTCCAGACCTGAAAAGCCCATAGTTGAAGAACCTATGGATTCTAACGAAGCAGCTAAAAAAGAGCAGGAACATAAAGATCAGGCTACAAAGGAAACAAAGCTAGGCGCTTCTTCATCTATACCTTCTTCTTCTGTACAACCTTCCTCATCCTCTGATGCTACACATGTTTCCAATACATCCCCTCCAGTTAGACCACCAGTACCTTTTCCTCAAAGGTTCCAAAATAAAAAACTGGATCAACAATTCGCTAAATTCCTTAAGGTTTTTAAGAAGCTTCACATCAACTTTCCTTTTATAAATACTTTAGAGCAAATGCCAAGTTATGTGAAGGATATCCTCTCGAGGAAAAAAAGATTGGAAGATTATGAGACGGTGGCCTTAACTGAGGAATGTAGTGCAATTATTCAGAGGAAATTACCCCCAAGCTCAAAGATCCCGAGAGTTTTACCATACCCTACACTATTGAAAATCTGTTCTTTGGTAAAGCCCTGTGTGATTTAGGAGCCAGTATAAATCTGATGCCTTGGTCAATTTACCAAAAGTTAGGAATATGGGATGCTAAGCATACCACAGTGACCCTTCAGTTAGCTGATCGATCCATTAAATATCTGAAGGGGGTCATTGAGGATGTGTTAGTAAAGGTGGACAAATTTATTTTCCTTATGGATTTTATTATATTAGATATGGAGGAAGACAGAGAAGTCCCCATTATACTAGGCAGACCTTTCCTAGCTACTGGTAGAACTTTGATTGACGTACAAAAGGAGGAATTGACTATGAGAGTCCTAAATTAGGACGTGACATTTCATGTTTTCAAACCTTTGAAGTTCCCTGATGACTCTCAAGAGTGTTTTAAGATAGAGGTTAAGGAAGATAGAATGCGTAAGCACGAGATATCTACTAGAAGGAGGGAAGTGGAAAGAGTCAATAAGGATTTAACTGTCAATATTTTGTCACCACTTTGGCTGACCCTCCTAGTCTTCGCCCTGATGCTGAGTGTCATTTTCTTCAACTGCATTTGAAGTGGCTTTATCTCTCTTTTTACTTTTTGTATAGTTCTTTTCTTTTTTCTGCTTTTTCTTTCTTTGTTTATTTTGCAGATTCCTTTTCTAGTATTACGTTTTCAATCAAGCTTCGACTGTTCGTCATCATCATCAGATAGGGGAGTACTCTGTTCTTGAACTTTAATGTCTATATTATCTGCACACTGAAGACACTATGCACTTTAAGTTTCGGGGTGGGGATATCACTTGAGCGATTTTTGGGCAAAATTGAAAAAACATTTCGAAAATATGAGCTTACATTGCTTCATTTTTGGATGATTTAGTACTTAGCATGCAATTTTCCCATATTCCGATGATATGACCCATGATTTAGTCTGACTTTGATTGACTAAGAAGCATGATTATAGGAAAAGCATGAAGTTGAATTCTTGAATGTGTCTTAATTTTGATTGTGATTTCCTCATTTTATGCACATGTCATGTCATGAATCTGTATATTTATTTAGAGAAAGCTTATATGGACATAGGATTGCATTTGTTCAGTTGATTTTGTGCATCATATTCTAGAATTTGTTTGATCTGATCTCGAGGTGAAATATTAGATCACACTTAATTAGGGAAATGATTTAGGCCATATTTGGATCGTTTGAGCCTTTCTAGCCAACCCTGTATATATTTTACCACTAGTCACCCATATGGGCCAAATAAGCTTTTCTCCGTAAATACACCTGCATAATTTTCATTAGCTTAAACACTCTATTCCTATCCCTTACGCCAAAAGCATGAAAATTCATTAGGATATATCTTGAGCTATGTACATATGGGGATTAGGTGATAGTGAAAGTTCGAAAAAAAACAAAAAAAAAATTAAAAAGAAGAAGAAGAAAAATACAAAAACTAGAATAAAATATTTAGCAAAAGAAATAAGTTTGGGGGAAATAATATGAGCTCTTACATTAAAGATCCTAGAAGTACTGCATGTTAAGGGGTAATTAAACCTAAATCGACTTTATCATACCTTAGCCCTAACCTTACATTACAAGCTTAATGAAGTCCTACTGATCGTCGGTTAAGTGTGACTACATTAGTGGAGAGATAAGTGAAAAGCAAACTTATGGGAATGATCACTTGTCATTGACTTTGCATTCACAGTGTTTGCATAATCTGATCTGGGTAATGTACTGTGAAGTGGCTTTGACATTTTCACACACACACGAGGAGTCCAATTGTGAATTTTTGATTTCATAGTTTGTACTTTATCCTTAAGGGTAATATTGGGGAAATTATTATGTTGGTACTTGTCATTCCTACATTTGTTTTGTTTTGCTTGAGAACGAGCAAAAGCTCAAGTTTGGGGGTGTGATAATTCTACTTTTAATAGAATTATTTGTGCTTAATTTTCTAATTAATTATTTAAATCCTCAATTTACTTTATTAATTATCCCCTCAATTTAATTAAAATTATTTAATGTGCACGTAAAATAAATCAAGATGAAACTCAGTCGTTTCAGTAAAAAATTAGGCTAAAGGAGACTAGACCACTTCCAATTTGCAGACCGAGTCACCAGTCGTCTGGACACGCGTGATGTCAGGTGTTCGTATTATATTTTTCTTGAAACGATAAGATAGACGAACACAGTGCCAACCTTCTGGAAGACACACGCCGGGCCACATCGTTGTGACTCCTCGGAAGCGCAAAAAACAGGGCAAACTTAAAATTTATTTTCACCATTTCACAATTCTAGGTGCATTCATGTGCAGTGTCATGCATCATCATCATATATATATATGTTATAAAACTTTAACCTCAGGATCTCATCATCCAATTTACATGTCACACCACATACATTCCTCAGTTCCGAATTAATAAATCCTAATACATCCTATATATCATTGTTCATCAAGTGTCTATCAATACAACTTTAGTCTAGGTACATGAAATATTAAAATATACCTCAAGCACAACATGTGGCCTGGAGCTCAAGTCCTCCATTAGCCACTACTCCGTACATCACAGGAAACCTCTCTTCACTTGAAGAAATCTGGGGGGAGATAAACAGGGTGAGCTTCTAAATCGCTCAGTAAGGGGGTAAGGGATTTATTAACAAAATAATGATTTGCACAGCACAATCATTTTATCTCGTAGTTGAAACTCAATAAAAGTGTAGCATGAAAACAGTAAAACATCATTATCATCTCATTTCTCTAAAATCATGTAAAAACATGAGAGTACATGACTCATGTACAAATCACAGTCACAAGCATGTGGAAATTAGGATGCGATAATGGCTTTTCTCGTAAAAACGTGATAAAAATCACCTCAATAGTAATGCACGTGGCGCAGCCACCAAACATAATCTCATGTGTAGAATGAGACTAGGCAAATAAAACTCAAATAAAATATTCGTCATGGCACATCAATATAATTCTCCTCTGGATGCGAATCCCAGGCATCCTCAAAAGAGGGAATGTCGATAATATGGTCGTGTACATGATATATTGGACTTACGCGTTAGCAGAAAAAGGCCCGACCCTACATGCTATCGGAGCAAAGCCTCTCCTCATGCACACTATCAGTCTTACATGCCACCAAAGCAAGGCCCGAACTTACATGCTACCAAAGCAAGGCCTCCCAGCGCTACCAGAGCGGGGAAAAATATCGGACTTACATGTTACCAAAGCAATGCCCGGAGTTATATGCTACCAGAGCAAGGCCACCTAGCGCTACCAGAGCAGGGATCATCTCACGTTACTAGAATGGAGGCATCTCTCGTTACCAAAATGGAGAAATATTAGACTTACATGCTACCAGAGCAATGCTCGGACATACATGCTACCAGAGCAAGGCCCGATGTGTATTCAACATTGTCACGACCCTCAACTTACCAAAATACGTACAAATTTTTTGTACTTTCATGCGTTGTTTATTAATCATCCTTACCTCGATCATGATCAGCTACACACTCGACAGTTAGGTTGTGTGTCAATGTCTATCTCATTCCACCATACCAATTTAATTTCCTTTTTAAAATAAGGTAAACACTTGTATAATTAAATCAAAGTGTTGTTTACATGTGTTTTCAACTGCTTTACATCCCCAATAGTTACATATAAAATGCTACTATGTTATGTCTAGTTTAGATACAAAATAATTCAAATATGTATACCTTACCCGATGGGATGCAGCAGATACCAAAAGGGAACGCCTCCAGTGACGCTCAGTCTATACTCAAATCTTTGTAGAGAGGGGGAAAATAAGGGGGTGAGCAAACTACACACTCAATAAGGCAATCATGCAAATAGGTAGATACTGCACTATCTACGTGATCGTGATGCCATGCTCAAAGCATACATTTCATCATTTTCTCACAATATGAGTTCATGCTAGTGTTAATGGTATGTAAAGCATTCATGCTATTAAAATCCAGTGCACAATTCAATTCAACACAAGACATTAACCATCATGCATTTTTGATAAGTAAGGCATGACATTAATCATCATGCGTATTTCATAAGTAAAGCATGGTATTAAACATCATGCGTACGTGCACTTTAAAGCCATTAACAAACCGTTATCACAAAACATTCCAACACTTGTCAAGACTCAACCCCTCCCTCGGATTGTCATGATCCACAAATCATTTCAAACATGGATTTATTCATAAAGTAATAGACATGTGAGATAGACATTCAATAAGGGAAATAACCTCTAGGACTATTGCCATATCTTGTGATACCGGCTACACGGATTAGGTGTACGGGATATCACCACTATCTGTTTTCGCACGGGAGGTGGGTAAAATCCAACTCGTCGGTCCATAGCAAATCTCGTTCGAAGACGACATATCACAATCTCAACCCAGTACAACGTACTCCATGCTACCTGCACGGTACAGAGTACTCCGTGGACCCACATCAACACATCATATCACGCCACTTCTCAAAAACGCACATGTGAGCTTATTTAATTAGTATGACCTCTTGTCTATCTGAAACTCCTAACACGGCTATCAATCATGTCAAATTCTCAAAACGCATGTGCGAGCCAATTTCATCGGTGTGACACCAAGTCTACCCAAAGCTCCAAGCACGGCAACAAATAAGGTGGGCATCTAATGCGAGCTATGCTCCAAGCACCATGCCAAAACCAGTATGAAATCCATTTGAAAACTATTGCGAGCTAAGCTCCAGCACTCATGCTCATAAAACACATCAAATCTCGTTCGTGTCATACTCTAGCACACTTTCATTCTCATGAAAACAACGTAGGTGGCTCAATTCTTTGCAAAGTATGGTTAACAAACCAAAACAACTCATTTCATTTGCAATTCATTTCAAATGTTAGCCAACCTACCAATCACTTGCTAAAAAGCAATAAAACATGATTTTCCAAAGCGTTATGCCTTGGTTTTCATGCACATTTCTCAAACACTCAACTTTTTACCCTTCAATCACCCAATATCATTTCCTAATATCTCATGCATTCTGGCAAAAAATTTAAGCGCCCAAATTGCACACAAATATCTCTAAGAGTCCACAGAATTCCCTTACCTCGATTTACTTGAGTGCGACTCTCTACCTCTTAGTTTTCTTGCGCTCTTGGCTCGCCTTACTCCGGTGTATCCTCGAGAGCTGCGATTCATTCATCCAAACCACTTGAGTTAATGTTGTTAACTCACGTTTTGACCTCACTAGTCAATATAACTCATTCATGCATTTTACAAATGCCTTAATCCACATTTTACCCTTTTTTGGTAAACCTCACAATTTATTCACTAACAACATCTTAAAATCATACTCATAACACTATTATCACTTCAAGATACCCCATTCATCATTAATCTCAATACATTTCACTTTTTTACAGTAGACCATTTCTAAGTCATGGTGGATTCATTCTACTCTAGGTTGTTTCTACCATTTCTATGCTTACCAAATCATTCCCCACATCAATATCCAAACAATGTACTTGAGTATTTGCATTAGAAACTCACCTAGTTTGTTTTCCTCTTTGCTCCAAATGAAAATGCACCTTGATCCTTTAATCTAACAAATGAGGAAAAATGCCTCCAAGCTTAGTTGTTCTTCTCTTCGATGTGAACAACTTTGTATCTAACAACCTTCCCTCAAATCTTCTTGAAAATGGTCAGATTTAGAGAGTAAAATCTAGGTTTTTGGATTGGAAAATGAAAGAGTTGGTTTTGTCTCAACAATTACAGATCCAACTGCTCCACATTTATAGAATTTTCTTGATGAGGTCGATGTGCATTGGGTAGAGATCGATCTGCTCCTCTTAAAATCCCTATTTTTCACGACATTTGAATGTAGGAGATCGATCTGTCGAGGCTTGAGATCTATCTGCTTCAAACAAAAGGTTAAGGAGATCGATCTAGTCTTGGGGAAGATCGATCTGTATTTTACAGAAGGTTCAGAAGATCGATCTGGTCTTAGGGGAGATCGATCGGTATTTTACAGAATGTTTAGGAGATCGATCTGGCTCCATTGGAGATCGATCTGTCTTATTTCATAGCTTAGAATAAGAGCATTTTGGCTCTTCCAGATTAATCTCTCATCCTATGAGATCGATCTGGCCTTCATATTTCCAAATTTTACTGTAGTTTTTTGCAGGAACTTACACCAAAACAGTTTCAATTTGCTGCCATAATCATTTTCTTATCCGATCAACTTTGAGACTTGAAAATGGCATCCATTCCTACTTTGTACCTATTAAACCTGGTGTGGAATCCTTGTATAACCAAAGGTATACGATATAAACCAATTGGAAGTGCATAACTTATGCAATCTTCCTTCCATTTACCACACTACTCATTTTGCATTCTACTCATATTCTTCTCATGTTTAAGTCCATTTCTTCATATTCATTTATAATGTAACTTGTACGTACAATCACAACTCTTGTTACATGTGTGTATATTAAACTTATGGACTTACATTACATATACTTCACATTAAAAGTATATCTCTATACTCATGAATTCATTTACATATATATATATATACAAGGTTAAACTTATACAGGGTCTCACATTCTCCCCCACTTAGAAAATTTGGTCCTCCAAATTGTATCCAATCATTCCGTAAACAACTCAGGATACTTCTCTCGTGTCAAACTTTCTAATTCCCATGTGGCCTCTTCCACAGTGTGATGTTGCAAATGAACTTTCACCAAGGGCATTGTCTTTGTCTTCAACACTTTCTCTTTTCTATCCAATATCTGAACTGGCTTCTCAACATACGTCATGCCTTCATTCAGCTCCAAATGTTCATACCTTATTACATGCGTCGGGTCCGGATGATACTTCCTTAACATGAATACATGGAAGACGTTATGAACACTCGCTGACTCTGGTAGCAATGCCAACCTGTATGCCTTATCTCCTACCTTATCAAGTATCTCAAATAACCCTATATACCGAGGGCTCAACTTTCCCTTCCCGAATCTCATAACTCCCTTCGAATGGGAAACTTTCAAAAACACTGACTCACCCACCTCAGACTCTAGTGGTCTCTGTCTCCTGTCAGAATAACTCTTTTACTGGCTATAAGCTATCCGTAATCTCTCACATATCAATTAGACGTCCTCAGGTGCCTGCAACACTAAGTCTGGAGTAAAAATCTGTCTGTCACCAACCTCTTCCCATCCAATAGGGGAACGACACCTATGCCCATACAATGCCTCATATAGTGCCATCCTGATACTCGCATGAAAATGTTTATTATAGACGAACTCTACGAGTAGCAAATGGTCATCCCAGGAGCCTCCAAAATCCAATGCACACACTCTTAACATATCCTCTAGGGTCTGTATAGTCCTCTCTGACTGACCATCTGTCTGAGGATGAAACACAGTGCTAAAACTCAACTGGGTCCTTATTGCTTCCTAAAAATGTTCCCAGAAGTGAGAAGTGAAGCGGGCATCCCTATTAGAAACAACGCTAACTGGAATTCCATGTAGCCTAACTATCTCACGTACATACAAGTCCGCTAACTGGCTCAGAGTATCCGTAGCTCTCATAGCTAAGAAATGGGCTTATTTCATCAACCGATCCATAATCACCTATATGGCATCATGACCTCTGCGGGTCCTCGGCAATCCTAACACAAAATCCTTGGTGACATGCTCCCACTTCCATGTTGGTATCGATAGAGGCTACAATAACCTTGCAGGCTTCTGATGCTCTACTTTCACCTGCTGACAAATAAGACACTTAGCAACATATTCAATAATGTGCTTTTTCATCCCAGACCACCAATAAACCTTTCGAAGGTTTTGATACATCTTGGTACTTCTTGGATGTATCGTATTCCTCGTTGAGTGAACCTATGTCAAGATCAACCTTCTGATCTCTGCATCATCAAGAACACATATCTTACCTCTGAACCTTAACAATCCATCTAAACTCAACTAAAAGTTTATCTCTGTACCCCTCTGTATCTGCCTGACAATATCACTGCAGTGCTGATCAACTTGCTGAGCTTATCGGATTTGATCTACTAGATCTGGTTCCAACTGGAGGCTAGCTATCATAAATCCACTATCAGCGTTAAGCGGGGTCATATCCAAACTGAGGTTCGTGAACTGTTCCAACAGCTCGTGTTCCCTGACCATCAGGAGTGACACTAACCCAAGATGCTTTCTACGCAATGCATCAGCAACCACATTTGCTTTACCCGGGTGGTACAAGATTTCACAATCATAATCCTTTAATAGCTCAAGCCATCTCCTCTGTCTCATGTTCAACTCTTTCTACGAGAACATGTACTTAAGGCTCTTATGATCTGTGTAAATCTGAAATCTCTCACCATAGAGGTAGTGGCGCCATATTTTTAACGTAAGCACTACGGTCGCCAACTCCAAGTTGTGGGTCAGGTAGTTCCTCTCATGATCCTTTAACTGCCTTGATCCATAGGCTACTACCTTCCCATCCTGCATCAATACACAACCCAGTCTTAGGTGTGAAGCATCTGCATACATCGAGAAACCTCCTGAGCTGGTAGGAATGGTGAGTATCGGAGCTGTAGTTAGCCTCCTCTTCAACTCCTCAAAACTTTGCTCACACTTATCGTCCCACACAAACTCTACATTTTTCCTCATGAGATGCGTTAAAAAAGTAGCTATTCTCGAGAATCCTTCTACAAACCTTCGGTAATACCCAGCTAAACCCAGGAAGCTTCTGATCTTTGTCACTGTTTGGGGTCTCTGCCATAGAACAACGAGCTCAATCTTAGATGGATCTACTAACACTCCATCCTTCGATACTATATGACCCAGAAAAGAGATCTGTTCCACCCAAAAGTCGCACATACTAAGTTTAGCATACCACTTCTTCTCTTGGAGGGTCTACAACATTATCCTTAGGTGTCACTCATGCTCCTCTCTAGACCTTGAATGCACCAGTATATCATTAATAAACACAATCATAAATCAATCCAAATAGTGGTGGAATACCTCATTCATCAACGACATAAAAGTTGTAGGAGCATTCAAAAACTCGAACGACATAACCATAAACTCATAATGTCCATACCGGGTGTGAAAAGCTATCTTGGGTACATCTCCACTTCGTATCTTCCACTGATGGTACCCAGATCTCATATCTATCTTGGAAAAGACCTACGCTCCCTTAAGCTGATCCAATAAGTCATCGATGCATGGAAGGGGATACTTATTCTTGATGGTGGACTTATTCAACAACCGATAATCTATACACAGTCGGAGGCTTCCATCCTTCTTCCTTACAAATAGAACTGGTGCTCCCCAAGGTGAAACGCTTGGCCTGATGAACCCCTTCTCCAGCAAATCTTGCAGTTGTTTCCTTAATTCTTTCAACTCAACTTGAGTCATTCTGTACAGTGGCTTGGATATCGGCTCTGTACCAAGTGCCAAATCTATACCAAATTTAATCTCCCTATCTGGAGGTAACCTTGGTAATTCATCCGAAAAAACATCTGTAAATTCCCTAACCACTGGAATGTCTATCAACTCCCGACATGCCTTATCCGCCTCAACCACATAAGCGATGAACCTTTCACATTATTCTTTTCACCATTAGTAATCATAAATAACCACATACACATGTATAATTGATAACAAAATCAATCTCTTGAATATCATGTATTTAAATCACACTTTTCTCATTCATAAAGATCATGTCATTTCATCAAAATTTACAATAAGATTGTCTAATCCTGAAAACATCAAGGTTCTAGCATGACAATCCATAACAACATGATTTGCAGCCAGCCAATCCATCCCTAGGATTACATCAAAATCACTCATATTTAATAAGATCAAATCGGCTGCCATTTCTTTACCTCCTATCCCCATCTTACAACTTCTATATACATGTTCGGTCAATTGACTGTCATTCATAGGGGTAGATATCATTAACATCTTATCTAACAGTGTGGGTTTTACATACTTCAACAATTTACATGCAAATGATGGCGATATAAAAGAGTACTTGGCACCAGGATCAAACAATACATATGCTTCTAAATCAAAGATTTGGATGGTACCTTTAACCATATCCAAAGACTGATCTGCAGTGTCCTAGTCTAGTGTGTGCACTCGTCCTCTGCTCACACCCACTACATGTTTCCCCTTTTCCTCAGCTGTAGCCCTCCTCCTTGGAGCAGCTGTCCCAACTGGAGCTCTCTCTGGCTCCTTGCCCTTCTGTGGGGCTCTCTCTGTCATCTTTGGGCAATCCCTGATTATGTACCCTGATTTCCCACATCTAAAGCATACTGCAAGATGTCCATAGCATGGTCGAGTACCATGGTACCTGCCACACTTGTCGCACTGCTTTGTCGTAGGCCGTGGCCTTCCAATCACAATTCCCTTAGCTGGAGCAATGGCCGAATACATAGGAGTATTAATTGTCTTCTCCCGGATCTCATCAATCCTCAGCCTCTTTCTCACAAACCTCTTGCTTCCCTTATAGCTGAAGCCTCTATCCATCATTAGTCTATTCTTCTCTATGTCCCTCACTTTACCGACTTTCCCAAACTCTGAGACAATTCTATTAACATCTTGTTCACACAATTGTGCCCTGCTCACTGCCTCCTCGTAGGTCGGTATATCCAGGGGAACCAGTCTAGACCTGATGGTCGGTCTCAATCCATCCACAAATTTTTGGATCTTCTCAACCTCATTTCCCATCGTGTTGGGATCATATCTACCTAGGGAGATAAAGGTAATCTCATACTCATCCACAGTCCTACTCCCTTGGGTCAATCCCAAAAATGTCATTTTCATCTTTCATTGTGCGAAATCCAAAACGTACTATTTCCGGAAGGCCTCCAAAAACATATCCCAACTGATCTCAGTATGTCGGGCTCTCAAAATAGGCCTGGTGGATTTTCACCAATGTTCAGTTGATCTCTTCAGCATAAAAGCTACGAACGCTACCATCTCGGTAGTAGTGCACTCAAAGAACCCATACAGCATCTCAATCTCATTTATCCAATCCTCAGCAGCTACTGGGTCCTTTACTCTACTGAAAAATGACAGTCCAAACTTTTGGAACTGCCGCAGTCTGTCTAAATCACAACCATAACCCCAACCTCTACTAGCCTGTGGTGTAGCAACAGGTGTAGGTATATACTGTGCAGGTGGGGTGTAGGTGTATCTGTCGTCTGAGGACTTTATGTTGGCTGTGCCCGTGCCTTAGGAACTGTCGCCTGCTCGGCATCACCCTATTTAGTGGGACTCTGTCTGCCCCCAACTCCAGGTAATGACTGAGTGACCAACTCCAAGATCATCTCAATCCTCGCCAAGCGAGCCTTAGTACTCTCGGGTCTCTCCTTTGGACCCTGTGGAGCATGCTCAACCTTAGCCTCCACCTTAATCTCTTCCTGAGCCTCTTGTGTCTCTGGCTCAACACGATCCCCAGGCCTACCTCTACAGCCTCTAACTTGTTCCCTCGCCCCTCTACCGTGACTGGTATTAGGCATAATTGCTCAATTCCCTATATTCATATCAAATTCTTAGTCAACCCATCAACACACACATAATTTGTATCTAAACTAGCACAATAAGATGGGGATGTAATTTTCCAACTTATTAAGTATTTTAGACATCGACACACGTAAAACCAACTCAACTCTGATACCAACTTCTGTCACAACCCTCAACTTACCAAAATAAGTATAAATTTTTTACATTTTCATGCGTTGTTTATTAATCATCCCTACCTCGATCGTGATCAGCAACACACTCAACAGTTGGGCTGTGTGTCAATGTCTATCCCATTCCACCATTCCAATTTAATTTCCTTTTTAAAATAAGGTAAACACTTGTATAATTAAATCAGAGTGCTGTTTACATGTGTTTCCAATACCTTTACATCCCCAATAGTTACATACAAAATGCTACTATGCTATGTCTAGTTTAGATACAAAATAATTCAAGTGTGTATACCTTATGCGATGGGATGCAGCGGATACCAAAAGGGAACACCTTCAGTCATGCTCAGTCTATACTCAAATCTCTGTAGAGAGGGGGAAAATAAGGAGGGTGACCAAACCACACACTCAGTAAGGCGATCATGCGAACAGGTAGATACTGCACTATCTACGTGATCGTGATGCCATGCTCAAAGCATACATTTCATCATTTTCTCACAATATGAGTTCATGATAGTGTTAATGGTATGTAAAGCATTCATGCTATTAAAATCTAGTGCACAATTCAATTCAAAGCAAGGCATTAACCATCATGCATATTTTATAAGTAAGGCATGGCATTAATCATCATGCTTATTTCATAAGTAAAGCATGGCATTAAACATCATGCGTACATGCACTTTAAAACCATTAACAAACTGTTATCACAAAACAGTCCAACACTTGTCAGGAATCAGCCCCTCCCTCGGACTGTCATGACCCACAAATCATTTCAAACATGGATTTATTCATAAAGAAATAGACATGTGAGATAGGCAATTCAATAAGGGAAATAACCTCTAGGACTATGGTGATATCCTGCGATACCAGCTACATTAATCAGGTGTGGGGGATATCACCACTATCTGCTTCCGCACGAAAGGTGGGTTAAATTCAACCCGCCGTTCCATAGCAGATCTCATCCAAAGATGGCATATCACAATCTCAACACGGTACAACGTACTCTATGCTACCTACACAGTACAGCGTACTCCGTGGACCCACATCAACACATCATATCATGCCACATCGCAAAAACGTACGTGTGAGCCTATTTAATCGGTACTACCTTTTGTCTACCTGAAGCTCCTAACACGACTATCAATCATGTCAAATTCTCAAAATACATGTGTGACACTATTTAATTAGTGTGACACCAAGTCACCCGAAGTTCGAAGCATGACAACAAATAAGGTAGGCATCTAATGCGAGCTATGCTCCAAGCACCATGCCAAAACTAGTATGAAATCCGTGTGAAAGCTAGTGCGAGCTAAGCTCCAGCAGTCATGCCTATAAAACACATCAAATCTCATGCGAGTCATACTCTAGTACGCTTTCATTCTCACGAAAACAATGTAGGTGGCTCAATTCTTTGTAAAGTATGGTTAACAAACCAAAACAACTCATTTCATTTGCAATTCATTTCAAATGTTAGCCAACCTACCAATCACTTGCTAAAAAGGAATAAAACATGATTTTCCAAAGCATTATGCCTTTGTTTTCATGCACATTTCTCAAACACCCAACTTTTTACCCTTTAATCACCCAATATCATTTCCTAATATCTCATGCATTCTAACAAAGCATATAAGCCCCCAAATTGCACACAGATAACTCTAAGAGTCCATAGAATTCCCTTACCTCGATTTACTTGAGTGCGACTCTCTTCCTCTTAGTTTTCTTACACTCTTGGCTCATCTTACTCTTGTATATCCTTGGGACCTGCTATTCATTCATCCAAACCACTTGAGTTAATGTCGTTAACTCACGTTTTGACCTCACTAGTCAATATAACTCAGTCATGCATTTTACAAATGCCTTAATCCACATTTTACCCCTTTTGGTAAACCTCGCAATTTATTCACTAAAAACATCTTAAAATCATACTCACAACACTATTATCACTTCAAGATACCCCATTCATCATTAATCTCAATACATTTCACTTTCTCACACTAGACCATTTCTAGGTCATGGCAGATTCATTCTACTCTAGGTTGTTTCTACCATTTCTATGCATACCAAATCATTCCCCACATCAATATCCAAACAATGTACCTGAGTATTTGCATTAGAAACTCACCTAGTTTGTTTTCCTCTTTGCTCCAAATGAAAATGTACCTTGATCCTTTAATCCAACAAATGAGGAAAAATACCTCCAAGCTTAGTTGTTCTTCTCTTCGATGTGAACAACTTTATGTCTAACAACCTTCCCTCAAATCTTCTTGAAAATGGTCAAATTTAGAGAGTAAAATATAGGTTTTTGGATTGGAAGATGAAAGAGTTGGTTTAGCCTCAAAAATTACAGATCCAACTGCTCGATATTTATAGAATTTTCTTGATGAGATCGATCTGCATTGGGCAGAGATTGATCTGGTCCTCTTAAAATCCATCTTTTTCACGACATTTGAAGGCAGGAGATCGATCTGTCGAGGCTTGAGATCGATCTGCTTGGAACAGAAGGTTAAGGAGATCAATCAGGTCTTGGGAAAGATCGATCTGCATTATACAGAAGTTTCAGAAGATCGATCTTGCCTTAGGGGAGATCGATCTGTATTTTACAGAATGTTTAGGAGATCGATCTGGCTCCATTGGAGACCGATCTGTCTTATTCCATATATTAGAATAAGAGAATTTTGGCTCTTCCAGATCGATCTCTCATCCTATAAGATCGATCTGGCTTTCATATTTCTAGATTTTACTGCAGTTTTCTGCAGGTACTTACACCAAAACAGCTTCAATTTTTTGCTATAGTTATTTTCTTATTCGATCATCTTCGAGACTTGAAAATGGCATCCATTCCTACTTTGTACCTATTAAAACTGGTGTGGAATCCTCGTATAACCAAAGGTATACGATATAAACCAAATGGAAGTGCATAAGTTATGCAATCTTCCTTCCATTTTACCACACTACTCATTTTTCATTTTACTCATATTCTTCACATGTTTATGTCCATTTCTTCATATTCATTTATAATGTAACTTATATGTACAATCACAATTCTTATTACATGTGTGTACATTAAACTTATGGAATTACATTACATATACTTCACATTACAAGTATATCTCCATACTCATGAATTCATTTATATATATATATATATATATATATATACAAGGTTAAACTTATACGAGGTCTCACAAACATGACACACCTAACTCTCAGTAATAGCCATTATCATATAAAACCGTTTGGCCTTCACGTAGCTCTCATAATGGTTTTTCTCATAAAACTCATCTCAAAACTGTTTTTTAGTCAACATAAAACACGTCAAAACCAAGATCAAACCGGCAAAACCATGCACACATTTCTCAAATTCAGTACGGTTTAACGTAGAGCCCAAATCACTTTTCACTTTTTAAACTTAAAACGGTTGTAAAATAATTTCACATTTAGTTTACAACTCATAAAAATTGGGCTCCAACCGGCTATAAAACTGTGTGCAACAACTCATTCACAACCCAAAAAACATGTTTGTTTTCTCAAAATATTTCATGCTACTATATCATCTCAAATCACATACACAATGAGTTTTAGTTTTCCCTTATCTCATTGCACCTCATATACTACAATCGTTCTCCCAAATGATGGCTAGCCTCGTATTCCTCTCTGGAACTCCCGAGTTGTCCAAAAGATGCTAAAACATCAATAATTCATCTCAATCACATCATTGAGCACATATTTGCTCATATTCTCGTTAAATACTGAAAACCTCATTTTTCTCATATTCCTAACATAATCCACATTCTCATCCACTACATTTCAAATCCTACATTTTTCATACATAATATCCATGCCAAAATCACCTCATTGCCTCGATTCCAATTTATAGCCAAAATCCCAAAACTACCACAAATTGTATAATATCATCATCACTCCAGCAAAATCACAATTTCATCAACTCTAATCATTTCATAGCTATATTATCACAACACTCATAGTCACAATCACCAAAATCACCTTAATATCAAAGATTAAAGCTTAGAAATTTACCCTAAACTTATGGAGAGCTCTATTCACACCTCGATTAAATTCGTCATTCAATTCCCAAGTATGTTGTTCTCCTTTGGATGAGAAACAACTTTCCTTCGTGCCTCTGCCTAAGATTTGGACGAAAATGGGGGTTTTAGAGGAGAGAGAAAGTTAGGGTTGCGAAAATGGCGATTTGGGGAGAGAGAGATCGATTTCTAGAAAAACAAAAGGCCCTTATAATGGTGATTTGGGTAGAGAGAGATCGATTTGGCCTTTACAGATTGTACTGCTATTGCATCAATTTGCTAGAAAAATCAATGTAAAACTTCTCAAAATCTACACCATAGTCTATACTTCAATCCATACACATTCAAGACTTAAAAACCTCACCTTCTTATACTTTACCTTATTTAAAACTTGTGTCTACATTAATATATCATAATTACATACACCAAATTACAATTCTCATAATTGGGGTATACAAAATTCTTAGTTCTCACATCCTCCCCACCTTCAAAGAATTTGGTCCTCTAAATCCAACTCGACTCATCAAACAGCTGGGGGTATTTCTCCTTTACGAGGCTTTCCGATTCCCAAGTTGCCTTTTCCATTGAGTGATGTTTCCATAAAACTTTCACTAATGGGATGCTTTTAGTTCTAAGCACCTTCTCTTTTCTATTGAGAATCCAGATGGGTTCCTCAATGTAGCTGATATCCTCTTGTATGTCCATCTCTTCATACTCTATGACATGAGAAGGGTCCGGGTGGTACTTCCTCAACATAGATACATGAAAAATGTTGTGTATTCCGGACATCTATGGGGGTAATGCCAACCTATAGGCTACCTCTCCCACTCTCTCAAGAATCTTGAATGGTCCGATGTATCGATGATTCAACTTTCCTTTCTTTCCAAATCTCATGATACCTTTACTCAGTGATATCTTCAGAAATACTGCATCACCAAAATCAAACTCGAGTGGCCATCTACGCACATCCATGTAGCTTTTCAATCTACTTTGTGCAGCCCATAATCTCTCACATATGAGTTTCACACTCTGTACAGCATGTTCAACAAGTTCGAGAGCATTTATCTTTCTATCACCCACTTCTTCACATGCTACACGGGATCTACACCTCCTACCATATAGAGCCTCAAAAGGTTCCATTCCAACACTCGCATGATAGCTATTATTGTATGCAAACTCTGCTAGGGGTAGGTGATCATCCCATGATCCCTTAAAATCCATCGTACACACCCTCAACATATCTTCTAGGGTCTGAATAGTCCTATCTGACTGACCATCTATCTGAGGATGATATGCGGTACTAAAGCTCAATCGAGATCCCATGGACTCTTGAAGCTGGGTCTAAAATCTGGAAGTAAATCAAGAATCTCTGTCAGAAGTAATACTCACTGGAGCCCCATGTAATCTAGCTATCTCGCTGACATATAACTCAGCTAAGCCATCCACAGTATCGGTGCTCTTGATGGCAAGGAGGTGGGTACTTTTTGTCAGTCTATTCACTATGACCCATATCACATCACGACCCCTTCGAGTCCTCGATAAACCCATAATAAAGTCCATGGTGACATGCTCCCATTTCCATGTAGGCACAGCGAAAGGCTACAATAATCCTTTGGGCTTCCGATGCTCAGCTTTCACTTGCTGACACACTAAACATCTTGCCACAAAATCTGCCACGTCTCGCTTCATACCACTCCACCAATATAACTTTCTCAAATCTTGATACATTTTAGTACTCCCTGGGTGCATGGTGCATCGCGAGCAGTGGGAATCTCTCAATATCTGACTCTTCAGGGTATCATTATCCGGTAAACAAATTCGTCCTCTAAATTTCAACAATCCATCCTTACTGACTATGAGATCCGACTGCGAAGTTTGCTCAGCTTAGCTAACCATATCGATCAACCTCTGATCATCAGGATGCCCAATTATAATCTGATCCATGATCCTGAGCTCTATTCACAGGCTAGATAGAAATCTAGTCTCTACCTCTTTAACTCTGATCTGGAGTTCGACGAACTGCTCCAATAAATGCCATTCCCTAACCATCATAGCAGATATCATACTCTTCCTGCACAGGGCATTAGTAACCACGTTCACCTTTCTCGGATGGTACAGAATCTCGCAGTCATAATCTTTAAGGAGTTCCATCCTCTCTTTTGTCTCATGTTGAACTCTTTCTGATGGAACAAATACATCAAACTCTTGTGGTCAGTGAAGATCTGAAATCGTTTCCCATATAAGTAGTGCTGCCATATCTTTAAGGCAAACACCACAGCAGCTAACTCCAAATCATGTGTGGGGTAATTCCACTCATGATCTTTCAATTGTCGCGACCCATAGACAACCACTCATTCGTGCTGCATGAGCACACATCCTAATCCTTGATGAGAAGCATCACTATACACAGAAAATCCTCCTGATCCCTCAGGGATAGTCAACACTAGTGCCGCTGTTAATCTCATCTTTAATTCCTGAAAATTGAGCTCATGTTGATTAGTCCATATGAACAGAGTCTCCTTACGTGTGAGCTTGGTTAAAGGAGCAGCAATCTTAGAAAATCCCTCAACAAATCTTCTGTAATACCTTGCCAAACCAAGGGAACTTCGTACCTTGATAACTGTCCTCGATCCTTCCCAATTAAGCACAGCCTCCACTTTAATTGTATCAACTGATACTCCCTCCGCTGAAACTATATGACCAAGGAAAGCTATCTGATCCAGCCAAAACTCACACTTACCAAGCTTTGCTTATCTCAAAGTATCTGAAGTACTAACCACAAGTGTTGTGCATGCTCCTCGTAAGATCAAGAGTACACCAAGATATCATTAATAAAGACTATCACAAACTTATCTAGATAATCTCTGAACACCTTGTTCATTAACCTCATAAAGCCTCCAGGGGAGTTCGTCAATCCAAAGGGCATCAATAGAAATTCATAATGGTCATACCTTCTCTTGAAGGTCATTTTCTAAATATCTTCCTCCTTAATCCTCAATTGGTGATAGCTCGATCTCAAATCAATCTTAGAGAAGAATGAAGCCCCTCTCAGCTGATCAAGTAGGTCATCAATCCTGGGCAATGGGTATTTATTCTTCACTGTGGCTTTATTCAACAATTGGTAGTCTATCATAATCTAAGACTACCATCCTTCTTCCTCATGAATAACACTGATACTCCCCACGGTGAGACATTAGGTCTAATAAATCTTTGATCCAATAACTCCTGTAGTTGCTTCTTCAATTCATCAAGTTCCACTAATGCCATCTTATATGGAGGTCTAGAGATAGGCTAAGCATTTGGTACCAAATGAATGGTAAACTCCAGCTGTCTCTCTAGTGGTAAACCTAGCAACTCATCTGGGAAGACATCCAAAAATTCACACACCATAGGTATATCCTCAATCCTTGGATGTTCCTACTTATCATCTAAGATGAGTGTTTCATAACCTTCACATGAACAATCATATTTAGTACTCTCAAAAGCAACATCAAAATTTCAATTTGCTTACAAAAATTCCACACATTTATTTCCTCAATATTTCAAACGTACATTGTAAGATTCAGGTAGGGAAAAAGTTACAATCTTAGTGTAGCAGTCTAAACTCACTCGATTTGTTGCCAGCCAATCTATTCCCAAAATTACATCAAATCAAGGTATATTTAGCATCATTAGACCTGCTAACATCAATCTATCTCTTACCTTTATTTCACACCCTCTACAGATTAAATCAATTCTCTAGGACTCACGCATAGGGGTATTTACATGTAGTACATACTTTAGAGGTTCAAACTTCAAATTTAATCTACATGCAAAATGCTCAGAAATAAATGAATGCGTGGACCCTGGATCAATCAGCACATGAGCCTTATGATTATAGACAGAGAGTGTACCTCTTATAGTTTCTGCTGAAGTGTCTATTCTTTCCTTGTCCAGAGCAAACACACGTCCTACTGTAACGGGCTTCTTTCCTTTCTCTACAGTAGTGGCCCGTCTCAGGGGATTCACTCTCTAAGGCTGCTGTCTAGTAGGCTCCGAAGCATGTGGTCTCTGAGGTTGAGGGCAGTCTTTTACTCTGTGACCCATGTCTCCACATCTAAAACATCCAAGGATCAACCATGTATAACTTCCTTCATGTGATCGTCCATAATTTCTATAAACTCTTATCTCAGGCCTGACATTTCGAGGGGTCTCCCTGATGATACGTAAGCTCTGGGTCTCTCCAATCTGCCCTTCTGTACCTCAATCCTTCCTCTTCTAAAGGAACCTCTTCGAACATCTGCTTGGGAAATCGCTGACCTCTTACCCTTATACCAAGTCACTGCACTGAACTTATTCTGGGATTGTACAATTTTGATTCCCCTATCAATCTCTTGTGCTCGTCTCAGAGCATCTCCAAACTCAGTAATACACAGCCTTATCAATCGATCTTTGATGATGGGCTTCAATCTATACACAAATCTCTCTGTACGGAGCTCTTCATTTTTAAAGGTCTCTGGATCATATCTTAATAGAGCGGTAAATCAGCTCTCGCAATCATCCATAGACATATCGTCCTGTACCAGATTCAAAAACTTTGCCTACTTCCTTCTGTGCGCCACTCGTGGTACATATTGGGCTCTAAATGTCGTCTGAAACTCTTCCTAACCAATCACATACTGGCTGGACATCAAAATACCCTGGGTAGTACCCCACCAATCTCGAGCTCTCACTTTCAACATATATGCACCCATACTGACCCTCTCAACATCTATGCATCCCAAATAGTCAAATGAGATTCTCAACTCAGTTAGCCACTCCTCAGCCTCAGCGGGATCCTTTTTCCCTTTGAATACGGGCGGATTCATTTTCAAAAAGTCCTTCAGTCGAACCAAACTTCTATCATCAGGCTGAGTGACGGGAGGCACCAGGTCTATCTATACTAGGGGCACAGGAGGTCCTTGTGGTGGTGTAGGAGTAGTACCTGAGGCATTAACTCCAAAATGTTACGCGAATAGCGCTACCATTTGCTCAAAACCTTGCCGCACATCATGCTTAATCCCATTAAATCGAGAGTTAGGACTCTCCAGTTGTGGGGCAGGTGGCGAAGGTGGCTCTGCCTGCCTCCTTGAATGACCTCGTCGTCCACTCATTCTCAATCTCAATACGTTTCTTGCGCATACGCATTAAACTTGATTGAAATCTCAATCCTCAATTTCAGTTCAAAACCTCACTTGACCGACAATGACAGTACTAAACACCCTAAGCTCTGATACTAAGAAAACTCTGTGACGCCCCGGAAGCCCAAAAAGTAGGGCAAACTTAAAATTTATTTACATCATTTCACAATTCTAGGTGTATTCCTATGCAATGTCATGCATTATCATATATATATATATGTTATAAAACTTTAACCTCAGGATCTCATCATCCAATTTACATTTCACACCATATACATTCCTCAATTCCGAATTAATAAATCCTAATACATCTCATGCATCACTATTCATCAAGTGTCTATCAATACAACTTTAGTCTTGGTACATGAAATATTAAAATATACCTCAAGCACAATATGTGGCTTGGAGCTCAAGTCCTTCACTAGCCACTACTCCGTACGTCGCAGGAAAACTCTCTTCACTTGAAGAAATTTGGGGGAAAATAAGACAGGGTGAGCTTCTAAATCGCCCAGTAAAGGGGTAAGGCATTCATTAACAAAAAAATGATTTACACAGTACAATCATTTTATATCGTAGTTGAAACTCAATAAAAGTGTAGCATGAAAATAGTAAAACATCATTATCATCTCATTTCTCTAAAATCATGTAAAAACATGAGAGTACATGACTCATGTACAAATCATAGTCACAAGCATGTGGAAATTATGATGCGACAATGGCTTTTCTAGTAAAAACGTGATAAAAATCACCTCAATAGTAATGCACGTGGCGCAGCCACCAAACACAATCTCATGTGTAGAACGAGACTATGCAAATAAAACTCAAATAAAATATTTATCATGGCACATCAATATAATTCTCTTTCGGGTGCGCATCCTAGGATCCTCAAAAGAGAGAACGTCAACAATATGGTCGTGTACGTGGTATATTGGACTTACGTGCTACCAGAACAAGGCCCGACCTTACATGCTACCAGAGCAAAGCCTCTCCTCCTGCACACTATCGATCTTACATGCTACCAAAGCAAGGCCTCTCAGCGCTACCAGAGCAGGGGAAAATATCAGAATTACATGCTACCAGAGCAAGGCCACCTAGCGCTACCAGAGCAGGGGTTATCTCACGTTGCCAGAACGGAGGCATCTCTCATTACCAAAATGAAGAAATATCAGACTTACATGCTACCAGAGTAATGTCCGGACTTACATGCTACCAGAGCAAGGCCCGATGTGTATTCAACATGACACGCCTAAGTCTCAGTAATAGCCATTATCATATAAAACCGTTTTGCCTTCACATAGTGCTCATAATGGTTTTTCTCATAAAACTCATCTCAAAGCCATTTTGTACTCAACACAAAACATGTCAAAATTGAGCTTAAACCGGTAAAACCACGAACACATTTCTTAAATCTCAGTATGCGTTAATGTAGAGCCCAAATCACTTTTCACTTTTTAAACTCAAAATGGTTGTAAAACAATTTCACATTGAGTTTACAACTCATAAAAATTGGGCCCCGATCAGCTCTAAAATCGTTGCAATAACTCATTCACAACCCATAAAACATGCTTATTTTCTCAAAACATTTCATGCTACTATATCATCTCAAATCACATAAACAATGAGTTTTAGTTTTCTCTTACCTCGTTGCACCTCTATAGTGCAATCGTTCCCCCAAATGACAGACAAGCCTCGCATTCCTCTCTGGAACTCCCGGGCTATCCAAACGATGCTAAAACATCAATAATTAATCTCAATCACATCATTGAGCACATATTTGCTCATATTCTCGTTAAATACTACAAACCTCATTTTTCTCATATTCCTATCATAATCCACATTCTCATCCACTACATTTCAAATCCTACATTTTTCATGCATAATATCCATGCCAAAATCACCTCATTGCCTCGATTCCAATTTATAGCCAAAATCCTAAAACCACCACAAATTGTATAATATCATCATCACTTCAATAAAATCATAATTTCATCAACTCCAATCATTTCTTAGCTATTTTATCACAACACCCATAGTCGCAATAACCAAAATCACCTCAATATCAAAGATTAAAGCTTAAAAATTTACCCAAAACTTATGGAGGTCTCTATTTTTTCAAGTATGTTGTTCTCCTTTGGGTGAGGAACAACTTTTCCTTCTTACCTTTGCCTAAGAGTTGGATGAAAACGAGGGTTTTGGAGGAGAGAGAAAGCTAGGGTTGCAAAAATGGCGATTTGGGGAGAGAGAGAGAGATTGATTTCCAAAAAAACAAAGGGGTCCTTATATAGGCCGAAGGTAGGAGATCGATCTGGTCCTTGATGAGATCGATCTCTTTGAATTTGGGAACGTTTTGGGGTAATTTTATGCCTAGGAGATCGATCTGTCGTGGGGTGAGATCGATCTCATAATTGCTTCATGAGATCGATATGCTCCTTAAGGAGATCAATCTTTTGTTTACTGAATAATTCATGAGATCGATCTGCTCCTTGAGGAGATCGATCTTCTCTTTAAAGAAACATTTGGAGATCGATTTTCTTGCATATGAGATTGATCTTCTTGCATATGAGATCGATTTGCCTATCAATTCTTGCACATTTTTTGCATTCTAGAGCAATGAGATCGATCTCTCATCCTTGGAGATCGATCGGCCTTCACAGATTATACTGCTGCTGCATTAATTTACAAAAAACTCAATGTAAAACTTCCCAAAATCTACCCCATAGTCCATATTTTAATTCATACACATTCAAGACTTAAGAACCTCAGCTTCTTATACTTCACCATATTTAAAACTTGTATGTACATTAACATATCATAATTACATACACCAAAATTACAATTCTCATAACTAGGGTATACAAAATTCTTAGTTCTCATAATCGCACAGTCAAGTGGACAAAGAGACAAGTGACGTAGAAATATCTATTCTGCAGCAAATAAAATAAAGGCAAGTAGCTAAACAATGTCAACTCATCTAGGATGAAAAATTACCATTATACCCCTATGTTTGTGTATAAATAGAACATGATGAGCAATTGAAAAAGTGTGCGGTTTTTAGGGTAGAAGTAATTTAAGAGTAGTGTAGTTTAAGGTAAATTAAAATTTAGGTGTAGGAGTAGGTAGAGTAAAAATAGTTTTAGAATAGTTTTTATTTTTTCGATAGCCACAATTGTTATAGAAATTTACAAGCTCCATTTTATTTTTTTTAAAAGAAAAATGTTTCCTTTAAGCTGCTATTAATTTCTTTTATTTCAGTTTACTTTCATTCCTCTGTTTTTGTTTATCTAGGTTGGAGGGGCTGGTGACAGCAGCAAAATTCCTCAATCTGTTGCTTTTGTTTCATTTTCTAACACTGCGTATTGTTATTTATTTCGTTTATCTTCAATTTTCTTATTCTCAATTTTATTAAGTTTCCATTTCTTTGTCTCCTCTGCTCATTCGGGTGATTCATTCTCCTTCATTACTGTCCCACTCGGTTCTGGTGCTTTGATGTGGTCTTGATGCCTACCATTATTTCCACATTAATAGCAATGTGGAATCACGGTTGGAGCAAGAATTAAAGCAACCCGAGGATGCTAGACATCCACGTTAATGTGCCTACGGGTGTTGATAGTTTTGGGTTAATTTCCAGTCGTTGATTTTCTTTATTTCCTTTCGGTCAAGCTTAAAACGTGTGATTGCATTGTGGCTTTTTTTTTTTCATTTTCATTTTTCTGCACTACATGGATTCATTTTTTTTTCTGCATTTAGAGTGTTAGTTTTCATCTTTTATTTCAGCATTCAAGTTGTGTTGGTTTCTAGCTTTGCATTTGTTCTTTTTGGCATTTTCAAGTTGTATTGGTTTATGACTGTTGCTGGCCGGTGATAAATGTTGATGAGGCCGGTACAACAGAGCCTCACGATTGTAAGGACAGAAAATCACATAACCGTGCTCTGTTCTCCTCTGTTCTTCATCGTCTTCTACTGTTCATCATCTCTTATTGTTTATGTTTAATTCATTTCAACTCTACTTAACAGATTGGAATACAGGTGCTTTAGAATTGTGGCAGAACTGTCCGGGACGTGCGGATAGACCTCTAGCAGGATCGAGAACAGAGCAGGACATCACCTGGGCAGCACCTGGACAGCGCCTGGTGCAAAATGGAGAACGAAATGTGCACAGTACCTGTCACGACCCGAATTACCTAAAAATCAGAGTAAATTTTTCGCTTTTTCATTTATTATTTAATTCTTACCTTTCTCTCGTCGTGACCATCCTACAACACAGTTGGGCTATGATTCGGTGTTAGTCACCTCACACCATTTAACATTTCATTCCCAAAATCATATATCAGAGTCTACTATCCTTTTGACTTTAAATAAACACATACCCAATGGTATTTACATGACTCTACATCCCCGACATCATATCCATTTACAGTACTGTGCATTACATATTTAGATACAAAACCATACAAATGTGTATACCTGTCTCTCGATGGGAAGCAGCAAATATCAACCATGCAAGTCCTCAGCCGCTCAATATCTATTGCAAGTGCTCTGAAAAGATGGAAAAATAAGGGGGGTGAGCAAACCACACGCTCAGTAAGGCAATTATGCAAGTAAGTAGATAGCTCCACTATCTACATGCTCATAATGCCATGCCCTTAAATCCATTTCTTTTCATTTAAAATTACACGCACAAAGTCATGCATATTCAATGCCATAGTTTATCCAAAACTATTTGTGCATATATAAATCATGTAACTCATGCATTCAAAGCATTTTATGTGACATCATTAAATCATATTAAGCATGAATTTAATCAAGATCATACAGTCTTTCATGTCATGTAAGACAATTCAAGGTTTTCAAATGAAAGCATGGAAAACACATCATGCCACTGCATTTAAATCAATTCATTTAAAACGCAGTATAAAATAACCCCTCTGGGTCAATCATCTCAAAACTCATAAAACAATTTGTTATATTTCATTATAAAACTTGAGTTATAAAACCACCCTTCTTTCAGGGTCGCATATCATAAAATCATCTGAAATCATCAAATCATCAAATCGGGGGCCTGACCCCTCCTTCGGGTCTACCCTGGTCTAACAGACCACAAGTTATATCATGTGAGACAATCAGGTAATTAACAGTAACATCGAGGACTATGGCCATATCCTAGTGATCCCTGGCAACACGGTACCTAGTGTGCGGGGTATCACACCTGAAACGGGAGGTGGGTCGTCCTACCCGCCAGAACAGCATAACACCAGGATTGCGAGGGCAAGGCTTGCTGCCTCGTGGCTAATGCCACTCCACTCCAACAATCCCCACGGTACAGCGTACTCCGCGTGACATACACGGTACAAAGTACTCCGTGAACCCAAGCTCAGTCAGGGGTGCCTGTAATAGGTCTTATCCACCCATATCATCTCTGTCTCAGAATGCACGTGTGAGCATATCATCTCACTGTGACACACAGTCTACAGGAGGCTCCAACACGGCTATATGCATGTAATATAAATCCCTGTGCGAGCGAAGCTCAAGCACGGCTCCATGCATATTCATGATATCTGAAAATCTCGTGCGAGCGAAGCTCTAGCACGGTTTCATAAAAATCAGTGAAATCTGCGTACGAGCAGCGCTCCAGTACGACTTAAACTGATTATAATTTCATGTAAATTCCACGTACGAGCAACGCTCTAGTACGAATATGTATATAAATTCAGTGAAAACCTCGTACGAGAAAAACTCCAGTACGGCATTCAAATGAATTATGAAAACCATATAAAACTTTGTGCGAGCAACGCTCCAGCACAAATGAATGCTCAAGTAAATCAAATCTCGTGCGAGTTATACTCCAGCACGGCTTTATGCATAACTAAATCAAATCTCGTGCGAGTTTCACTCCAGCACGACTTTTATGCATAATTAAATCAAAACAGGATGCGAGCTAAGCTCCAGCATCTCTCATGCATGTCAAATCATTAAAAGTAGTGAGAGTAATCGCTCCAGCACTATTTTATGCATACCACGTCAAAACAAATCAAAACATGTCAAAACAGAGTGCGAGCTAGGCTCCAGCAGCTCTCATTTCACAATAATAAAAATCAGTGCGAGCATCATGCTCTAGCACATTTCATGCATATGATGTCACACAAGTCAGTGCGAGCAAGCGCTCAAGCACATTTATGCACATTCACAAACGCAGATATAGTGCGAACTACGTGTCGGCACTATCTGTATTCATACAAACTTGATAGTTGGCCGTTTTCCAAAGAAATTTCCATTTAATTATTAATAACACCTACGTAGTGTTATTTTGGGAAACTTATGCAATTATTGGCCAATCTATCGATTTACTTTGATTAAAACCAATCAAATCTTTAATTCGAAAAATTCCTTAAATCATGCATTTCATGCATGTCATGCTTTCACCATCCTTAGGTGAACTTCCCTCAATAGAGGTAAAATAGTCATTTCACCTATTTAGATCCTTAAAATCATTCAAACCATTTTTAGGATCATTATACAATATCCATGTATACATACATATCCAGTGTATAGACAAGCTATTAAAATATGCGTAGCTACCTCTAGCTACTCACATAATTCCCTTACCTCATTTATCTGTACAGTCTGACCTTTACATCGATGTCTCGTCACGCAGTCCGATTTGCTCCAAATCCGAATCAAATCTCCGGAACTGCGGATACACATTCATCAGGTCAAATACAATACAATTAATTGTATTTCTTAATTTTCTGGGCTTAATTTAAATCATTGGGCCCGTTTACCCATATTGGGCCCGATTGCACCCTAATGGGCCTTAATCGGCCTTAAGCCCGTTTACCACACTTTATCGAGGCCTATTGGGCTCATTGGACCCATCAATATTTATTTAGCCTCGTTCTAAATTCTCTGATATCTCAATTTAATATTTACGACAATTTATCTAATTTTCCAGAATTTAATTCATTTATGCGGAAATTAAATCCGTAATTTATGCGTTAAATATCAATCACGCATAACGATATAAAATTGTCGTAAATAAGGGTCACTTACCCGTTATTCCCTGATCGTATACAAATCGAGGCTGTCTCGAGCTCTCAGTGGATGCCAATTGTCGAGCTACACAATTAAATATATTTTTCCGGGTAAATTTCCAGTCGGAATTAATTAAATTAAATATTCAGAAAATTAAATCGGTCAATTTGACCGCTTACCGACTTACCCGAAGCTCGATTGCATCACTGGAATTTTCCCCAATTTTTTTCTCTTTTTCTTTTTCCCTTTTTCTTCCTTTTTTTCCCTCTCTTTTTGGCTGAACCGGTCCGGTCCGGTTCAACCCGGTTCGGACCGCCGGTTCACCTCGGGTCCGGTTCGGTTCAACTTGGCCGGTTCAGTCCGGTTCGGCCGGTTCAGGGAACAATTGGTCGTGCCGGCGCCGTCCGGCCGGTTCCCGGCGTGATTCCGCCACCAATCGACGCGCCACGGCCTGGGCTTCTCAAATCTGGCCTCGGTTTGTCTCGAATCGACGCCATCGCCGGCGAATCGGGGTTTTCTTCCCCGCGGCTCTCCTCCGTCGATCTGGCTTTTTCCGGCGACTTCAGGGCGCGTGGGTGTGCGGGTCGGCTTCCTCGGGTGCCGATCGACCTTCGCCAGTCGCCTCCTCGCGTCGTCCGCCGGTGGTTGCGTCGAATCGGACGTTCTCCTCTTTCTCGATCTCGGCTTCCTTTCTTCCCCATTCGGCCGCCGTTTGTCGCCGTTCGTCAGCCTGTTCGGGTTGCTGGTGGCTCGGCTGGCCTCGCCTCGAGTTTGGGCCTCCGCCGATCGCCGGTGATCGGTGAGGCAGAGGGGGCTCCCTCTGTTTCAGCTTCCGTTTCCTGTTTCTCTTCGCGTTTTCGCGAATTTTCTTTTTTTTTTTTCAGATTTTATTTATTTATTTATAATTAATTTTTTTTTTATATTATTTTAATCAATAAAATAATATTAAAATACACAAATATCTTTTAAAAATTTATATTTAATTCATTTAATCTGTAAATAATTTTCTCAGTCCGATTTTACCTTTTCGGTATATTTTTCGATTATTTTCGGGATTATTTTTCGATGCGAAAATCCCGATTTATCCCAAGAAATTCATATCTTGATCAATTTAACCCGAAATTTAATTATTTCTTCATCATTGATCAAGATTTCTCATTCTCATATTTTTAATTAAATTTTCTTGTCCCGATAAATACCGAATTTTGGTCTTTTGACCATTTTGCCCTTGCACGTATTCGGGAATACCATTTAAGTCCTTTTGCATTTTTAAATGCACTCGAAAATATCGGGTCTTACAATCTCTCCCACTTAAGAAATTTGGTCCTCCAAATTAGAACCAAGTAATATGAGTCCATAACAACTCCGGGTATGTCTATCGCATCATATACTGTCATCCTCAAGTGACCTTCTCCGGAGTGTAATACTACCATCATACTTAACTAGGGAGATCATCTTAACCCTCAACACTTTCTCTTTCCATTTTTAATAACCAACTCGATTTCATACATTACTCTTTCATTGAGCTAAACTGTTGGAGTTCATATCCGATCACATATATCGGATCCGGATATTATTTCTTAAGCATCAAAAGATAGGACACATTGTGGATGCCTGTTTATTCAAGTGGTAATACCAACCTACAGGTCTTACCTTCCACTTTGTCCAATCTCTTATCCGAATATCGTTACGTCCTTATGCTCTTAGGACAAGTAACTATCAACAGTAATGATTCACCCTTGGTGAATTCCAATGGTTTCTGTCTCTTGTCAGCATAGCTTTTTCTATCTGCTCTGAGGTGTTCTTAATATCTCTCAAATCAACTGAACATACTCAGAGGTTTGTCTTACTAATTCGGGAACAATTTTCTATCTGTCACCCACTTCTCTTATCAAAGTCAGGGAACAACTCCCTACGGCCATATAATGCCGAATATAATCCCATCCCGATACTCAAGTGACAACTATCATCACTGGCGAATTTGATTAGTAGCAACTGATCATCCCAGGAGCTCATAAAATCAATGGCACACGCTCTCATCACATCCTCCAGAACCTGTACAGTCCTCTCTGACTGACCATCTGTCTGAGGGTGGAAGCTGTGCTAACACACAATCAGGGTCCCATAGCTTCAAAAAACATATTCCCAGAAGTGGAAAGTGAAGCGGGAATCCCTATCTGATACCATGCTCACTGGAACGCTACACAATGTTTCACAATATTCCACACACATAAATCCGCCTATACACTTAGAGTATCTAGGGATTTCATAACCAGAAGGTGGGTAAACTTAATCAATCTATCGACTATCACCCAGATAGCCTCGTGATTCTTTCGGGTCCTCTATAACCCATCACAACTTCATGGTCACTTGTTCCCATTTCCATGTCAATATAGGTAGAGGTTGCTATAACTCTGCAGACATCTATTGCTCTACCTTACTCTGCTGATATACGAGACACTTGCTATACAATCTCTACAATATCACTTTTCAAACCTGACCACCAATACCATTTTCAGAGATCTGATATATTTATTACTTCTCGAATGCACTGTATATCCCGAAGAGTGAGCTTCTGACAATAACACTATATCATCAACTGTGGTCCTGGGGAGCACTTATACTGTCTCTGAACCTCTGCAAGTTATCATCACTCACTGTGACCTCTGTCACTATCCCCTTCTGAATCTGACCCATACTATCGACACCAAGCCGATCATCACGCTAAGCCTGGCAAATCCGGTCACACAAATCCGGTTCTAACCTCAGGCTAGCTGTCACAAAACCACCGTCATCATCAGAAGGATCACATCACTACTGAGGTTCACAACTGTTCTTGCAGCTCACGCTCCCTGACCATCATATGTGATACCATCTCGAGGCTCTTTCTGTTCAAGGCATTAGCCATAATATTAGCCTTTCCTGGGTGGTACAATGTTCACAATCATAATCCTTAGAAGCTCTAACCCTCATGGTTATCTCATCCGACTCTTTCTGTGAAAACAGATACTCGGGGGTTTTTACGCTTAGTGCATACCCAAAATTTCTTACAGTATAAGTGGTGGCGCCATACTTTCAGTGTAATCGCTATGACTGCCAACTCTAAATCATGGGTCAGATAGTTTCTCTCATGATCCTTGAACTATTTGGATCTATAAACGACTATCTTCCCATTTTACATCAATACACAGCCCAATCCTTATTTGAAGGTATCCATACACACTGAAACCTCTTGAGCTGTTAGTTATAGTAAGAATACTTACGGTGGTCAGTTCATTACTCCAATATACCAAAACTCATTGAAGCTATTTTCATACTTATCATAACACTCGTATGAAATCTTTTCCCGAATGAGACGTGTCAACTGAGCAACTCATTTCAAGAAACTCATAACACCTTGTCTGTAAGACAGTTTCCTGTTGCTACTCATACTCTTCCCTGGACTTCGAATACATCATAATATCATCACTAAAGATGACAATCAATCGGTCCAGGTAAGGTTTAAATACCTTAACGTAGTTGAGTTCCACTCAATATTTCAATTTTTCATATACTTGACATATGTACGCATAAACGTACAATGTCATTTCGAAATAGCTTTCGTTCAAGATACTAGCTCACGTCATTTCTTTCCTCTTATATTGACGGCTTTTTTTTTTTTTTTTTTTATAAAATTTTAATTTTTTTAAACTTTCATGATTAATCAAGTTCTATATTTCTTTATCGTACCAGCAAAGGTACCCAAATTTTAATGTATATATTATGACCGTCGAATTCAATCTATAGATTATGCGTGCGCTTCCAGACGCTGTCAAATCTTCAGGCAGGGAAGTATTTTAAAATACCTTTATTATCCCTCAGACTTGACTACATACCGCTTAATCCAATTTACTTTGCATATCAAGGATATCCTTACCTTGCATACGTCTCTTATTCCAATATATCTCCTTTTATATATCACTTGTGACAAACTCTTTCCTTACTTGTCAAGTTACAATACACTTTTCAGTGATATTTTCACCCCTATTTTCAACTTACAATCCCTATACCCATATTCAGTTAGTGAAAATCAACTAACTATCATCCTCTTCATGCTTAAAGGTATAGGCTTCACATTTTTCACTAACTTATAAGCAACTGAAGGCGGTATGAATAAATGCGTGGCACCAGGATCAATTAAAATAATTATTTCATTTTTTTTTTTTTACAACCAATGTGGTATCTTCCACCACATCCTATGAAATATCAATAGTGTCCTGGTCCAAGACATACACTCGCCTTCATCCAACATCTGATTTCCGTGGTAACTACCACACATCTTACACTGTTCACACTGCTACTCTGTTATACTGTTACGTAGCAGGTTGGGGTCCTCAAATCATAATACCCCTCATAAGTATTAAAATTAGATATACTGGGGTTTATCAATCAACTTACCCCGTGACTCAACAGCTCAAAGCCTTTACCAAACTACCTTTTTCCCGTTCTGACATTCTTGTCATTCTCTATTCTCTTTTGTCTCTATTTCGGCCCTTACTACCTTTTCCAATCTCAGAGGCGTGCAACTCTTGATCTTATTTACACAACTATAGTCTGCGCACAGCCTCGGCATAGGTAGTGATATCTAACGGGCTAACCGGACTCTAATTGACAATCTGAGTCCTTCCATGAACTTTCAAACATCTCGACTCTCACTGTTCATTGTGTCCGAGTCACATCTGCCCAGAAATATAAACTGAGTATCATACTCGTTAATCAACATGTTCCTCTGGGTCAGAGTAAAGAATGTCATCTGTAATTTCCTTTAAAACAATATCCGGGATATTCTGTCACCGGAATACATATAAAATTTTTTCCATGTCCATTCTGGACGTCTAACTCTTCAAATGGGTCGAGCGAACTTCAATTAATGTTTCGACTCGCCCTCTAATCTCATATATACCTTGAGCAAATAGCTCACAAAATATTCCCTACACTCCGCTCCAACCTCGCGAAGCGTATCTCAATACTGTCTGATCTCTTTGTCAGACTCTATCCGATCTCTCTATCGGACTCTGTGGGGCATGATCAACCAGCCTCCACGTCAATCTCATCTCAAGTCTCATGTGGCGACTCAGTACAACTCATGGGCCTACCTCAACGGCCTTGAGCTCGTGTACTCGCCTCTCAATTATAGCGGCTATCAGTTAATGAATCTATACTTGCATTTAAAACCAAATTCTTAGCTGCACTTCCATCTCGATATACACAATTGTATCTAAATAATGCACAGTACATGGGGATGTAAACTTCATTAACCACTAACACCGACTCATATCAGGCCAACTCAGCTCTGATACCATTAAACCTGTCACGACCCGAATTACCTAAAAATCAGAGTAAATTTTTCGCTTTTTCATTTATTATTTAATTCTTACCTTTCTCTCGTCGTGACCATCCTACAACACAGTTGGGCTATGATTCGGTGTTAGTCACCTCACACCATTTAACATTTCATTCCCAAAATCATATATCAGAGTCTACTATCCTTTTGACTTTAAATAAACACATACCCAATGGTATTTACATGACTCTACATCCCCGACATCATATCCATTTACAGTACTGTGCATTACATATTTAGATACAAAACCATACAAATGTGTATACCTGTCTCTCGATGGGAAGCAGCAAATATCAACCATGCAAGTCCTCAGCCGCTCAATATCTATTGCAAGTGCTCTGAAAAGATGGAAAAATAAGGGGGGTGAGCAAACCACACGCTCAGTAAGGCAATTATGCAAGTAAGTAGATAGCTCCACTATCTACATGCTCATAATGCCATGCCCTTAAATCCATTTCTTTTCATTTAAAATTACACGCACAAAGTCATGCATATTCAATGCCATAGTTTATCCAAAACTATTTGTGCATATATAAATCATGTAACTCATGCATTCAAAGCATTTTATGTGACATCATTAAATCATATTAAGCATGAATTTAATCAAGATCATACAGTCTTTCATGTCATGTAAGACAATTCAAGGTTTTCAAATGAAAGCATGGAAAACACATCATGCCACTGCATTTAAATCAATTCATTTAAAACGCAGTATAAAATAACCCCTCTGGGTCAATCATCTCAAAACTCATAAAACAATTTGTTATATTTCATTATAAAACTTGAGTTATAAAACCACCCTTCTTTCAGGGTCGCATATCATAAAATCATCTGAAATCATCAAATCATCAAATCGGGGGCCTGACCCCTCCTTCGGGTCTACCCTGGTCTAACAGACCACAAGTTATATCATGTGAGACAATCAGGTAATTAACAGTAACATCGAGGACTATGGCCATATCCTAGTGATCCCTGGCAACACGGTACCTAGTGTGCGGGGTATCACACCTGAAACGGGAGGTGGGTCGTCCTACCCGCCAGAACAGCATAACACCAGGATTGCGAGGGCAAGGCTTGCTGCCTCGTGGCTAATGCCACTCCACTCCAACAATCCCCACGGTACAGCGTACTCCGCGTGACATACACGGTACAAAGTACTCCGTGAACCCAAGCTCAGTCAGGGGTGCCTGTAATAGGTCTTATCCACCCATATCATCTCTGTCTCAGAATGCACGTGTGAGCATATCATCTCACTGTGACACACAGTCTACAGGAGGCTCCAACACGGCTATATGCATGTAATATAAATCCCTGTGCGAGCGAAGCTCAAGCACGGCTCCATGCATATTCATGATATCTGAAAATCTCGTGCGAGCGAAGCTCTAGCACGGTTTCATAAAAATCAGTGAAATCTGCGTACGAGCAGCGCTCCAGTACGACTTAAACTGATTATAATTTCATGTAAATTCCACGTACGAGCAACGCTCTAGTACGAATATGTATATAAATTCAGTGAAAACCTCGTACGAGAAAAACTCCAGTACGGCATTCAAATGAATTATGAAAACCATATAAAACTTTGTGCGAGCAACGCTCCAGCACAAATGAATGCTCAAGTAAATCAAATCTCGTGCGAGTTATACTCCAGCACGGCTTTATGCATAACTAAATCAAATCTCGTGCGAGTTTCACTCCAGCATGACTTTTATGCATAATTAAATCAAAACAGGATGCGAGCTAAGCTCCAGCATCTCTCATGCATGTCAAATCATTAAAAGTAGTGAGAGTAATCGCTCCAGCACTATTTTATGCATACCACGTCAAAACAAATCAAAACATGTCAAAACAGAGTGCGAGCTAGGCTCCAGCAGCTCTCATTTCACAATAATAAAAATCAGTGCGAGCATCATGCTCTAGCACATTTCATGCATATGATGTCACACAAGTCAGTGCGAGCAAGCGCTCAAGCACATTTATGCACATTCACAAACGCAGATATAGTGCGAACTACGTGTCGGCACTATCTGTATTCATACAAACTTGATAGTTGGCCGTTTTCCAAAGAAATTTCCATTTAATTATTAATAACACCTACGTAGTGTTATTTTGGGAAACTTATGCAATTATTGGCCAATCTATCGATTTACTTTGATTAAAACCAATCAAATCTTTAATTCGAAAAATTCCTTAAATCATGCATTTCATGCATGTCATGCTTTCACCATCCTTAGGTGAACTTCCCTCAATAGGGGTAAAATAGTCATTTCACCTATTTAGATCCTTAAAATCATTCAAACCATTTTTAGGATCATTATACAATATCCATGTATACATACATATCCAGTGTATAGACAAGCTATTAAAATATGCGTAGCTACCTCTAGCTACTCACATAATTCCCTTACCTCATTTATCTGTACAGTCTGACCTTTACATCGATGTCTCGTCACGCAGTCCGATTTGCTCCAAATCCGAATCAAATCTCCGGAACTGCGGATACACATTCATCAGGTCAAATACAATACAATTAATTGTATTTCTTAATTTTCTGGGCTTAATTTAAATCATTGGGCCCGTTTACCCATATTGGGCCCGATTGCACCCTAATGGGCCTTAATCGGCCTTAAGCCCGTTTACCACACTTTATCGAGGCCTATTGGGCTCATTGGACCCATCAATATTTATTTAGCCTCGTTCTAAATTCTCTGATATCTCAATTTAATATTTACGACAATTTATCTAATTTTCCAGAATTTAATTCATTTATGCGGAAATTAAATCCGTAATTTATGCGTTAAATATCAATCACGCATAACGATATAAAATTGTCGTAAATAAGGGTCACTTACCCGTTATTCCCTGATCGTATACAAATCGAGGCTGTCTCGAGCTCTCAGTGGATGCCAATTGTCGAGCTACACAATTAAATATATTTTTCCGGGTAAATTTCCAGTCGGAATTAATTAAATTAAATATTCAGAAAATTAAATCGGTCAATTTGACCGCTTACCGACTTACCCGAAGCTCGATTGCATCACTGGAATTTTCCCCAATTTTTTTCTCTTTTTCTTTTTCCCTTTTTCTTCCTTTTTTTCCCTCTCTTTTTGGCTGAACCGGTCCGGTCCGGTTCAACCCGGTTCGGACCGCCGGTTCACCTCGGGTCCGGTTCGGTTCAACTTGGCCGGTTCAGTCCGGTTCGGCCGGTTCAGGGAACAATTGGTCGTGCCGGCGCCGTCCGGCCGGTTCCCGGCGTGATTCCGCCACCAATCGACGCGCCACGGCCTGGGCTTCTCAAATCTGGCCTCGGTTTGTCTCGAATCGACGCCATCGCCGGCGAATCGGGGTTTTCTTCCCCGCGGCTCTCCTCCGTCGATCTGGCTTTTTCCGGCGACTTCAGGGCGCGTGGGTGTGCGGGTCGGCTTCCTCGGGTGCCGATCGACCTTCGCCAGTCGCCTCCTCGCGTCGTCCGCCGGTGGTTGCGTCGAATCGGACGTTCTCCTCTTTCTCGATCTCGGCTTCCTTTCTTCCCCATTCGGCCGCCGTTTGTCGCCGTTCGTCAGCCTGTTCGGGTTGCTGGTGGCTCGGCTGGCCTCGCCTCGAGTTTGGGCCTCCGCCGATCGCCGGTGATCGGTGAGGCAGAGGGGGCTCCCTCTGTTTCAGCTTCCGTTTCCTGTTTCTCTTCGCGTTTTCGCGAATTTTCTTTTTTTTTTTTTTTTTTTTTAGATTTTATTTATTTATTTATAATTAATTTTTTTTTTATATTATTTTAATCAATAAAATAATATTAAAATACACAAATATCTTTTAAAAATTTATATTTAATTCATTTAATCTGTAAATAATTTTCTCAGTCCGATTTTACCTTTTCGGTATATTTTTCGATTATTTTCGGGATTATTTTTCGATGCGAAAATCCCGATTTATCCCAAGAAATTCATATCTTGATCAATTTAACCCGAAATTTAATTATTTCTTCATCATTGATCAAGATTTCTCATTCTCATATTTTTAATTAAATTTTCTTGTCCCGATAAATACCGAATTTTGGTCTTTTGACCATTTTGCCCTTGCACGTATTCGGGAATACCATTTAAGTCCTTTTGCATTTTTAAATGCACTCGAAAATATCGGGTCTTACAGTACCAGTGCATAGTCGGGACCACGAGGCCAGCTGGGAGTTTTGGTTAATGCCTTGTTTGGCCATATTATTTTACTGTTACAATTAGTTTAGCCAGTTTGGAATTTTAATTTTTTTATGCCATTTACATTATTTGTTAAGTTAGAAAAAATAGATTTTCATTCCTTGTTAGTTTAGTACTTAGTTTTAATTAGTATAATAATTAATTTTTAATTACATTAGGATGGTAATGTTATTTTAATTAAGAAGCTCTAATATTGCATTTAGAATTAAGTTAGAGATAGAACTATTTCATAATTTAGTTTTCAATTGAAAAAATCCAAAAGCAATTATTTTTCATGCATTAGTTATATATTAGTTAGAGTTAGATTTAATTTACGATCATTTTAGAGGTAATTAGTTTTTTAGTTTATTAATAGAATTTTAATTTATTAGATTTTAGGTTAGTTTAAATTGCATTTTTATTAATTAGTTTAATTACATGCATATTTTATTCTAGGATTGTTTAATTTTAGTTTAATTAATTTGTTTCTTTATTTTCATATTTGCATTCTAGTTTAATTGCATTAATTAATTTTAACTGTTTTCATTATCTTTTGTAGGTTAATGCTTTTAATTGCTTAGAGCATCTGTAAGTAATTTTTGCTATGTTCTATTTTCTTTAGTTTATAATTTTTATTGTTTTCAGTTCTTTTAATTCTAGCCTTGTAGATCACCCATTAAATTCATAATTTTCTAGGATATACCTAGGGTAAGATTAACTGGTACTTAATTAGGCGAATCAGCTTCTCTGTGGGATGATAATCTGGGACTCAAATCTCATTATTACTTGTACGACCCGTGCACTTGCAGTACACGTCTAGGTCACTTAGAGTGGGCGTAGTCTGTACTAGGCTTTATGCACAAGTTCATACAGAAACTCAATAGATGGCTCAATTCAGGTGAAATCGGTAACCCTGATCGAGTTCATTTCGACAAATCATAAATTATTAGTGCGAGGGCAATTTCCCTTCAATCACTCGTTAAATGCTTTTCACTTAGTCAAAAATACATTTTATGTAAAATAGCTAAATCAGGAGCTAGTCTATAATTGTTCACTTACAAAACATCTTTTCAAGATAACAACACTGAAAGCATGCACTTTAGGCATTTATGCTTTTTCCTATGATTTGGTTTTCATGTAGATATTCCAATATCTATATACTCTATAGTAGTTATTTGCACACAGAAGGTAAGAAATATACGTATAGCTATCTCTAATAGCTCGCATGAATCCCTTACCTCGAATCACACAGAAGTCACTTTCCTTTGATTTCCACTACTCGTGATCCAATCTAATCGACTCCAAATATATCTCCAGGAGCTGCAATTATTTACTAATCGCATCAGTATAATTTCATATACTTAATTCTTACTTGAATTAAATTTAAATCAATGTATCGGGCCCGTTTACACCTATTTTGCCTCATTACATCTTATTGGGCCTTACTTTCTCTAAATTTCATTTCGATTGTACAGTTCATTCCTCGAGAATCTATTGGGCTCATCAAGCCTATTGATTCATATTAGGCCGACGTTAGGCCCATAATGCCTTATTGAGCCAAATTTTCAAAAACTTGGCCTACTTGACCATTCGATCACACATGATGCGCCACGCTTAAGCATGGCCAACACCATGGTTGGCTAGCCCTCATGGCATTTCTGCAATCACTTGGTGTGCATGCCTCAAATTCATCATTTTCCTTCACTAAGACATTTCATCATACACGTCTTATGCCCACTTTAAATCATCATCTATTCCAACATTTTGATTTCACAAAACCATCTTAGAATCATATATACATGCTTAGTAATGTCAATTCATATTTAAATAATCATTAACTCCATGCCAAATCAACTTTCTCTCACTTTCTCACATTAAACCCATTTTAGGTCATGGATGATTAAGCATGTTCAAGGATGTTTTAGCCAGCAATGCATACACAAATCAACTCATAAATATGTCTAGATTAACATAATTGAAGTTAGGGTATTGAGAGCTCACCTAGCTTGACTTTTCTCTTTTGGCTGAAATTGGGGGAATTACTTTGCTCTTTCAATCCAGAAGATCAACTTCTAGTTTTTTTGACTAAGTTGTTCTTCTCATCACAAGGAACAACTTGGCTAAAACAACCTTTCTCAAATCTTTTTGGAAGGTTATGATATTTTAGAGTGAGAAAGCTTGTTTACTTTGTTTTAAATGGAGAAGTATCAGCTATTCGTTGAAGAATACTTGGCTGTTGGGTTTTTATAGAAATGGGCATTGTGAGATCAATCTCCAAGGGTGAAAGATCGATCTTCCTTTGGTTGAACTACATCAATAGTCAGCAAGCAAACTATGGGATCGATCTGCTCTTGGGAAGGAATCAATCGTTTCTACGCAGAGTCAGATAGAGATCTATCTATTTTTTGGAAGGGATCGATCCTTTCTAAGCAGAAGCAAATCGAGATCAATCTGATTTGAATAAGGGATCGATATTCCTTTTACAGAATGCTTTGGCACTAACATTTCAAGAAAATGAGATCGATCAGCCATGTACTTATAAAACCCGAATTTAGTTAAAGCACGAAATTAAAAATGCAAAAGGATTGAAATGAAATTCCCGAACACGTGAAGGGTAAAGCGGTCAAAAGACAGAATGTCGGTATAAATTTGACAAGAAAAAAAATTAATTAAAAATAATGGATTTGAGAATCTTGATCAATAACGAAGAAATAATTAAATTTCGGGTTAAATTGATCAAGATATGAATTACTGAAATTAATCGAAATTTTCGCTCGAGACAATATCTCGAAAATACGGAGAAATTATACCCGAAAAAGGGTTAAAAATATAATAAATAAATTAAATAAAATAAAATTAATTAATTTGAATAAAATAATAATTTTGGTAGATATTTTTGATTTGTTTAATATATTTTATTGATTAAAATATTAGTAAAATTAAATAATAAATAAAATTAATTAATTAAAAAAAACAACAGAAAATCACGTTTCGCGATTTTCTGAAGAAAATGGAACAAGAAAACAGACAAGACCGAGGTAGTCGGTCTCCACCACCGACGGCCTCCGGTGACCCAGGCGCCAGATGAGAGAAGCAAACGAGCCACAGGCAACCCTCAAGGCGACGGAACCACCTCCAACGACGCTGAAATCCGAAGAAATCGAGGGAGAGAGAACCCAAGGGAGAAAAAGGAGATCGACGGCAATCGGCACCGATCTACCCCAACCAACCCCAACCGAGGCTTCCCTAGGTGCAGGCGACGCAAACGGTGATGGCCACGACCGGTGAAACCGACGAACGACGTCGGAATCAGCGGAAAGAGGGAGAACCACCGACGGCGAAGGGAGAACACATCGGACCGACCACTTTTCGACGGCCTTGAACGAAACTGAGGCCAGATTCGAGAATCGAAAGACCCAGCGGAGCTGCTGGCGATGAAGCCGACGAAGAACCGACTGGCGAGGCCCTGAACCAGTCGAACCGGAGTGAACTGGACTGAACCAGACCGGTCTGAACCGGGTTAAATCAGACCGAACCGGTTCAGCCAAGAAAGAAGGGAAAAATGGAGAAAGAGGAAAAAGGGGAAGAATTTTTGGGGATACATCGGACTTTGGGTAAGTTGATACGAGGTCAAAAGTGAGCGATTTGATTTTCGAGAAATTTATTTAAATTATAATTGATCCAAAAATTAACCCAAAATTAAATATATAATTGTGCAGTTTTACGACAAAGCCCGAATGAGAGCCGATTGAGCTCCAATTTGTGTACCCCGCATGATATTGGGTAAGTATATTTTAATGACGATAATATGAGTCCTTTAATACAGAGTTTCGATTATTTTACGAAATTTACGGATTAATTCTGTAAAAAAAGGCATATTAATCGGAATTGCAACATAATTACCGTAAATAGTATACGGGCTATCCAATGAGTTTGAAACGAAGCCCAATGATTATTGGTAAGCTGAATGAGCCCAGTAAACCCGAAGAAGGGATTTAATAAGTAGAAACAGGTTGAAAATGGGTCGAGGCCCATTAAGGTGCAATTGGGACCAATAAAGTAAAATGGGCCTAGTACGTTAGATTCGATAGTAAATGTGATATATTGATAAAAATAATTGAATTAACCCAAAATATGTGGTTATATGCAGTTTCGTAGACTTGGTTGACACGCAGTTGGACTGAGAGATCGAATATTATCGAGACGAGATAAGTTTGCACGTAAATCAAGGTAAGGGAATTTTGTAGGTGCATAGAGATTTCTATTCGTATTTTTTAGGGAATTTACAGGGCCTAGAATTTCTTAAAGTATCTAGAAACGAAATAATAATTTTTACAAAAATCGGGGCATTAGTGAATAAAGGAAAAATACATTATTGCCCTTGAGAATAAAATTTACAAAAAGGGTGGTAAGGCAGATAAATTGCATGATTTCATGTTTTTAAGGTTTTATATGAATGTATTGCTTTGATCTAAGCAAATATGCACATAAGTTGGCTATTGATTTTATGAATTATACAAAAGGGTATCGGTTTGTACCGGTTACGATTTTAAAAGATGTTTTATCAAGATTGAGCCACCTATCGTATTTACATGAATAAAAAGAGTGCTAGAGTCTTACTCGCACTCAAGTTTACTCATTTATTACTCATGAAAAGTCGTACTGGAGCATTGCTCGTACGAGAAATTTGTGTGTGCACAAAACCGTACTGGAGCTTCGTTCGCACGAGATTTTAGATATCATGATATGCATAGCGTGGTGCTGGAGCTTCGCTCGCACTTGACGTGAGTTGACATGCATATAGTCGTGCGGAAGCCTCCTGTAGACTGTGTGTCACAGAGAGTTGATATGCTCGCACGTATACTTTGAGACATGGGTTGGTTATCGACATAGTATTGGGGTGGATAGGACCTACGGCAGGCACCCCCAGACTATGATATGGGTTCACGGAGTACGTTGTATCGTGTATGTCAAACGAAGTACGTTGTACCGTGCAGTCATGATGACTCGATGATGTTACTTGATATTCTGACGGGTAGGATTTGACCCCACCTCCCGTTGCAGATGTGATGCCCCGCACACCGGGATCCATGTAGCCTGGGATCACAGGGACATAGTATGGCCATAGTCCTCAATTTTCATATAGTAACCTACATGCCTCACATGATATCATACGGTCTGAATAGACCAGGACAAACCCGAAGGAGGGGTAATGTCCCGATTTACGTTTTTAAAAGAGATGCGATTTAATGAATCAAGGTATTCCCGATAGATAGGTTTAGCCTTAATGTGGTTGTTTTGTGATAAAACAAATAAGTTTTTAACGTTATGAGTTTATGATGAAACAAATAAGTTTTAACGTGATGAGTTTATGATAAGTTTTGATGTGACGAGCATGAGATGTCATACGTGATGATTTTGCCATGTTTGTTTTATATGTCGATTTCATGATTTCTGTTATATGATATATACATACATGTGGCATCGTTTTAGTCATATTTCATGCTCCAAATATAAACAATTTTATATCATGACATTATCAGCACATAGATAGTATAGTTATCTACCTGCTTACATTATTGCCTTACTGAGCTGTTTATGCTCACCCTTTCATTTTCCACCCCACAGGGTACATTCAGTAGAAGAGATGCGACAATAGTCTTGCATTTCGATAATCCGCTGCTTCCTATCGAGAGGCCAGGTATACACAATCGTATAATTTTTGTATCTAAATATGTAATGCACATTACTGTAAATGGATATGATGTCGGGGATGTAAGGTTATATAAATATCAATGTGTATGTATTTAGTCAAAGTTAAAAAATAGTAAACTCTGATGTGTGAATGTGATTATGGAAATGGAATGGTAAATAAGTGAGAGGTGACTAACACCGAATCATAGCCCAACTGTTAGTGGTGTAAATGTTCACGACGGGTAAGGAAATGAAAAGGCAAAAAATTTGTAGTGATTTTAGGTAATTTGGGTCGTGACAGTACTAAGATCAGTCATCTTGCCTAGAAAACCTTTATGATTACATTCTGGAATTCCAAGATCGATCCTGTCATGGATGAAGATCGATCTGACATTCATTTGCAGCAGTCAAGCTGTAAATTTTCCCAAAAATTTAAAGGAATGATTTCTTTTAATTGCTTCACTACTCATTTTGCATTCTATTCACACTTAGAGCATAAAAAGGACTATTTCTTATGATTCACATATTATGTAACTTATGTGTGCAACATGGAATAATAAAGGGTACATATAAAAGTACAGGCTTTACAACAAGGGACTAAACGTACAACAATTGGCATATGTCACTGTCACGACCATATTAATAACATGTACTAAAATCATGCTGAGTTTTCGAATATAGACATTTCATACAAAACACTGCATCTTTATACACTCATAATGCCTTTAAATAAATCATTCCATTTAAATTTAAACATAATAAATATGACATTTTTAGTAAGTAAAGTATATCAATCAGGTTTCGACCCATCCCTCAGGTCTGTCCGAATTATAAAATCGTGTAATATAATCATGTGAGACTCGATGGCTAAATGCAATAATATCCCGGACTATGGCCATATCCTATACTATGATCCCAGGCTACACGGATCCTAGTGTGCTGGGCATCATTGCTGCAATGGGAGATGGGTCAAATCCTCACAACCACCAGCTATTAACTCCTCAACTCCACATATCACTCCAAACAATACATGGTATAACATACTCCGTCACTTATACATGGTATAACATACACCTGTGGACCCTATCTCAATGGATAATCAATACCACATCTCCAAATCCACATGCGAACATCTCATCTCTGTGACACTCAATCTACACTAGGAAATCGACATGGTTTTAAACATGTCATGTGTGAGACCCCGTATATGTTTAACCTTGTATATATGTAGATTGAACTATAATATGGCTGATTTTGGACCAAGTAATAAAGAATTCATAGGTATGGTGATGTACTTGTAATGTTAAGTTACATAAGTGGTATAAATCTTGGAACTTCCATTTAGTTATGTATTGTATACCTTTGGTTATACAAGGATTGCATACAAGTTTTAATGTGTATTAAGTATGAATGAAAGTCATTTTCAAGTCTCGAAGATGGTTGGATGAGAAAATGACTATGACAGCTAATTAAGGATGTATGTGTGTGAGTTTCTACAGAAAACTGCAGCAAAATCTGGAAAATATGAATGACAAATCAATCTCATAGGATGAGAGATCAATTTGGAAGAGCCAAAAATGCTCTTATTTGAGCGATGGAATAGGGAAAATCGATCTCTAATGGAAACAAATCGATGTAATGAGAAGATCAGTTTCTTTAGCTCTTAGGTTGAAGAAGATCGATATCCTCCCTAGCCAGATTGATCTCCTTAACTCTCTGTCTGAGACAGATCGGTCTCATGAAGGTTTTGTAAAAAGCATATCAATCTCCTACAAGAGGCAGATCGATCTCCAAGAAGGAATTTGCTTACAAATTGATCGATCTTATCATGGAAGAAGATCGATCTGGTAGTAGTTATGTTTGGTAAAAAGGACTACCAAACCTTGCAGATATCGATCTCCACAAGGACTAGATCTTCTCATGTCTCTGCGTCTATAAAAAGGGCATTGGATTTGGACTGAAAATCAGATTTCCCTCCCACCAAATCGCACCTGCCATTTTCTCTCAAAGACCCAAGCTTTCTCACTCTAAAGACCACTACATTCCAGCCAGTTTTGGAAGAAGCTCAATAAAGGAAAGTTGTTCCTTGAAGCAAGGAGAACAACATACCCAAAAATCACATATTGGTGTGACCAAGAGAAAGAGTTTTGGCTACCACAAGTTTGGCCAAGTTAAGGGGTAAGCTCTTCAACCTTCATGCTTTAAATATGGGTTTCTAGACATTTGTGAGTTGGATAGTATGTTAAATATGGATAGGAATGATGATTGTAGTGATAATTGAGTAATATTAAGAGGGATTTACGAAGAGGAGTACAAATGGGAAAGGTGAAATGTGGTTTTAAGGATTGGGAAGTATGAATAGATAAATAGAAGACAATGTGTAGGTTAGTAGAAGGAAAAGAAAATAACTTAACGATTTACATGAGTAGATTGAAATACGTGGAACACGGTTAACCCGGATCACGAACGGAGCAAACGAGATGAAGGAAATACGAATGCGATTCGAGGTAAGGGATTGTATGTTAGCGATAGAGATATTCGTACATATTTTTACTGCAATTTTGGTTGTATGACGCTAGGAATATTATGCTTAGCTATTGAACCAAATGTGAAAGGAAATGTATTATGGTATATATATTGTGAAAATGGGATGTGGGAAGGAAAACAGCTTGACATGCATGTTTTTAATGTTTTACATCTATAAAATGTTTTCAATGTTTTCTCAACCGTGTATTGGTTTAGAGAATGAGAAATGATGATAGATAGGTTGGCTAGTTTTACATGTTTAGCATGGGACGGCATGCTACGTAAATAAACATGTTTTGACTTTTTAAAAGAGAAAGATCCACTTATCGGATTTGAGATGTAAATTAGTGTTGGAGCTTTAGCTCACACCTGTTTTAATTATTTTGACTATGCTAGAGTTTCACTTGCATACTTCTACATGTTTTGATCAACCGTGCTGGAGCGTGACTCGCACATGGTTTTATAATGAAAATGTGCAGGAGTGTTAGCTCACACATTATTTCTATGTTTTGATATGGCGTGATGGAGTTCATCTCGCACGATGGATTTGAGAAAGGTGCTGGAGTATCACTCGCATTTGTTTTTACTAAGTGAGATAATATATTGCTGGAAGTTGTTGCTCGTACTAAGAGATACCGCGCTGGAGCCTTGCGATGACTGTGTGTCATGCTAATTTGCTCGCCTAGTATATGAGACATGGTTTAAGATGATGAGTCTATTGGAATTGGTAGATGGACTGGGTCCACGGTTGTACGTTGAATTGTGTAGTTGTCCATTGGTATACTATATACTGTGTTGGGTGCACGTGAGTACGAGTATCGCGTAGATGACACATGGCGCACCTTGTACCGTAAGTATATGTGATATGAGGAGATGATGTTAATTGAGATGAGCCGGAGGGTAGGACTGACCTATTCCCTTTCAAGCGAAGTGTTGCCCTGCGCACACCTGATCAGTGAGGCCTGGGATCACTGACTATGGCCATATGTCATGGATATTAGATTGTCGAGAATTCCATGCCTGTCTCAGAGATAAGAGAAATTGAGAAACTCTGAAAAGAAATGATTTGAGAAAAGCAAAGAGATTCTATGATTTGATAAATCTCTTGATTTGAATGCTTGTGCTGTGATAGCCTTGTTTTATGACATGTTTTAAATGGAAGTATTAAATAATAGTTTACATGAAAATGGTTATGAAAAATACGTGTTTAAATTCATTTTCTAGTAATATTTTCATTTACATCAAAAAATGGTTTTGTTTATGCATGCATGGGCTATGTAGATAGTGCAATACCTAACTGTTAGTATCATTTTCCTTATTGAGCTGTGGTTTGCTCATCCCACTACTTTTCCCCCTCCAGATACTGAGAAGCAGGACAGTGCAGTGGTCTCGAGATCCCTTTTTGTATTAGACAGCTCCCAACAGTTGTGAAGGTATAAGATTTGTATACACACGAGCATTTTGTATCTATTATAATGTATCGCACAATTATGAATCGAAGTTGTAAATAGTTGTATGGGGATGTTATGTAAAGATATTATATGATTCAATTGATCTTGTATATCAAAACACACACACCTGGGAGTGTGAATTAAAGTTTTAAATATTTTCGCTATAAATTATATGGAATTTAGTAATTACATTGACTCACAGCCCAACCTAGTAGTATATGTGTGGATGAAGGGCACCCGGAGTCAGGGTGTGACATCATATATATCACATCAAAGTTATAGTGTGCGCCTTGAATGCGACTCATAGTCGACACCCCGCTCAAATACTGTTTCACATATATTACAAACTCAAACATCAGTGCGAGTAACACTCCAATACTAGGTCATGCATATTTCACATTTAAAATCAAGTACGAGCAATCGCTCCAGTACTATGCCATGCACAAAACTCATTAAAATCAAGTACGAGCAATGCTCCAGTACTATGCCATGCATGTCATGGGAAATCAAGTGTGAGTAATCACTCCAACACTTTTCAGGCAGAAAACATATAAAATCAAGTGCGAACAGTGCTCCAGCATGATTTGTTTTCACATAACTTGATAGATGGCTCCTTTAGATATGGATAATTCAAAACTGTAAAATCAGCACCATAATTGATCTATTTTGTGTATTTCACAAAATCATTGGTCAATCTATCTATTCTTTTGCTAAACAGCTATAAAAACTTTCAAAAATATGGTTTCCATCCTTTTTATGACTTTTCCTAAACTTTGACCTTTTACCCTTAGTAAGGGTAAAACCATAATTTACCCATATCGGGTCTCAGTAAATATTATTAACTTTCTCTGACCCTTAGACTTTTTAAGTGAATGTAAAAGCAGAAGAAACTACGTGCATATATCTCTAACTACCTGCAAAATCCCCTTACTTGAAATCACTCCGAACGAAATCGTACTCCCAACGCTGCTCGATCACGCTGTCCGATTAGCTCCCGATATAAACTCTGAAGCTGCATATAATCATTTATCAGGTTAAGTACACTTTTCCCACTGTATTTCACGTTTAATACAACCTATTTCACTTAATGGGCCCATTTACTCTTATTGGGCCTTAATAAATCTTAATGGGCCTAACACTATCTTAAGCCCATTTCACTTTACTATTGAATTTCAGTTGGGCTTATTGGGCTTATGAGGCTTATGGGGACTACCAACAATTATTGGGCATAGTCCAAAGCCCACTATTGGTTATTAGGCCAAGACCACTTCGATAGGGCCCATTGTCCTCTCAGCCATGGCATGTGACCGAGAGCCATCACGCCATACCATGCTGAGCACCACGCCACCCATGGCCATTTGGCTAACCTTTCATTTAGGCATTTCATCAAACACCATGTGTCCATGCCTTAGCCTTAGTTTATGTTCACTTAGGCATTTTAGCAAACACTTTGTGTGCCATCTTTAATTCACTTACCAATTGATCAAATTAATTAAAATTAACTATGCCATAATCATGCACACATACATACCTGTCACGACCCTCAACTTACCAAAATACGTGCAAAATTTTCGCATTTTCATGTATCATTTATTATTCGTCCTTACTCGATCGTGATCAGCAACTCTCCTCAATAGTTGGGCTGTGTGTCGATGTCTACCTCATCCATCCATAACAATTCAATTTGTATATTATTTATGAGTAAACACTTGTATAAATGTATATATCAAAGTTGTTACATGTGTTTACATTGTTTTACATCCCTAATAGTTTCATACAAAATGCTACTGTGCTATGTCTAGTTTAGATACAAAATGATTCAAGTGTGTATACCTTTAACGATGGGATGCAGCAGATTCCAAAAAGGGATAAGCCTCCAGTCGCCCACAATCTATACTCAAAGCTCTGTAGAGATGGGGAAAATAAGGGGGTGAGCAAACCACACGCTCAGTAAGGTAATCATGCGAACAGGTAGATACTGCACTATCTACGTCATCGTGATGCCATGCTCAAAAGCATTTAGTTCATCATTTTATCTCAAAACATGAGTGTATGATTATGTTAATGGTATGTAAAGCATTCATGCTATTAAATCCAGTGCACAATTCAATTCAAAGCATGGTATAAATCATCATGCATAATTCACGATAAAGCATGGCATTACCCATCATGCGTTTTCTCAAATAAGCATGGCATTAACCATCATGCATTTTTCACAATAAAGCATGGCATTAATCATCATGCTTCGGTGCACTTTAAACCATTAACAATCGATAGCTCAAAACAATTCAACACTTGTCAGGTCTCAGCCCATCCCTCAGACTGTCCTGACCCACAAATCATTTCAAACATGGATTTATTCACAAAGCTTTGAACATGTGAGATAGGCAATTCAATAAAAGGTAATAACCTCTAGGTCTATGGCCATAACCTGTGATACCGGCTACACGAATCAGGTGTGCGGGATATCACCACTATCTGCTTCCACACAGGAGATGGGTCAAATCTAGCCCGTCGGTCCATAGCAGATCTCGTCCGAAGACGGCATATCACAATCTCAACACGGTACAACATACTCCATGCTACATGCAGGGTACAATATACTTCGTGGACCCAATCAACACATCATATCATGCCACATCTCAAAACGTACATGTGAGCCTATTTAATCGGTACAACCTCTTGTCTACCCGAAGCTCCTAACACGGCTATCAACATGTCAAAATATCACAAATGCATGTCCGAGCCTATTTAATTGGTGTGACACCCAGTTTGCCCGAAGCTCTAAGCATGGCAACAAATAAGGTGGGCATCTAGTGCGAGCTATGCTCCAAGCACCATGGCAAAACCAGTATAAAAATCCATGTGAAAACTAGTGCGAGTTAAGCTCTAGCACACATGTGTATAAAACACATCAAATCTCATGCGAGTTATACTCTGGTACGCTTTCATTCTCACGAAAACAATGCAGGTGGCTCATTTCTTTGCAAAGTGTGGTTAACAAACCAAAACAACTCATTTCTTTTGCAAATCATTTCAAATGTTAGCCAACCTACCAATCACTTGCTAAAAAGCAATAAAACATGATTTTCCAAAGCATTATGACTTTATTTTCATGGACATTTCTCAAACACCCAACTTTTGCCCTTCCATCACCCAATTTCATTTCCTAACGCCTCATACATTCTAGCAAAGTAATTAAATACCCAAATTACGCATAGATATCTCTAAGAGTCCACATAATTCCTTTACCTCGATTTACTTGGTGTGACTTTTTTCCTCCTAGCTTCTCATGCTCTTAGCTCAACTCGCTCCGGCATATCCTTGGAAGCTGCAATTTATTCATCATACGTTCGAGTTAGTATTGCTAACTCTCATTCAACTATACATTCCACCCAATGCCTTAAACGTTCATTTTACCCTTTTTGGGTAATCCTCTCTATTCATTCTATATTATTATCTTAAAATTATCTCCTCAACACCATTATCATCTCAAGATATCCCATTCATCATCTATTCCACCACATTTCACTTATCACACTAACCCATTTCTAGGTTATATTCATTTCATGGCATTCTAGGTAGTTCTACCCACAATGTGCACAACCAAATCAACTTCATAATCATTAACTAGACAAATGTACTTAGATTTGTGCACTAGAAACTTACCTCTTTGGATTTCCTCTTTGCTCCAATTAGAAATGCCCTTTGTTCCTTCAATCCAACAAATGAGGAAATGCCTCCAAACTATGTTGTTCTTCTCTTTGATGTGAGCAACTTTGTCTCTAATAGCTTTCCCTCAAATCTTATTGAAAATGTGTGGATTTAGGAGTGAGAAAGCTAGGTTTTAGGTTGGAAATGGGAAAGATTGGTTTTTGTCTCAAAAATGTAGATCCAACTGCTCCATATTTATAGATTCAGCTTGATGAGATCGATCTTCCTTGGGTGGATATCGATCTGGTCCTCTTAAGATCCCTCTTTTTCCAAGACATTTTGAAGGCAGGAGATCGATCTGTCGAGTAGGGAAGATCGATCTTGCTTCAAACAGAAGGTTAAAGAGATCGATCTGGTTTTAGGGAAGATCGATCTGCTTCCAACCCGAGAGCTAAAGAGATCAATCTGTTCCATTAAGGATTGATCTGCTCTATTCCATTGCTCAAACAAGAGCTTTCTGGCTCTTCCTAATCCGTCTCTCATCCTATGAGATCGATCTAACCTTCATATTTCCAGATTTTTCTGTAGTTTTTCTGCAGCAACTCATACTAAACTTCATCCCTTTTGTTGCAATGGTCATTTCCTCATCTAATCATCTTTGAGACTTGAAAATGACATCCCATAATACTTCATACACATTAAAACTTGTGTAGAATCCTTGTATAACCAAAGATACTTAATATAAACCAAATGGAAGTGCATACTCATGCAAATCTTCCTTCCATTTACCACACTACTCATATTCCATCTTACTCACATTCATCACAAATCAAAGTCCATTCCTTCACATTCATACATAATGTAACTTATATATACAATCACAACTCTTATTACATGTGTGTACATTTAATTTATGGACTTTACATCATTAATACTTCACATTACAAGCACATCACTATTTACATATATATACAAAGTCGTGCTTATACATATATGGGGTCTCACAATACCAACCTATTCATATCTTAAAATCAAGTGGGTATTCATAAAAACACAAATACTCATTTTTGGCCAACATGGATTTATGGTGATTTCAGGTGTTTTGATCTATAAAACATACACCAATCAACTTGAATTAATTCATAGATAAACATATATGAGATTGGAAGCTTGAAATTATACCTAGTTTGGTGTTCCCCCTTGTGGCCGAGACTTTGATGAATTCCTCCTCTCTTAATATGTCTCCTGGACAGCCAATTCCAAGATATGTTAATCCTCTCTCAATTTGAAACAACTTCCATGAAGATTGCAAGTTCCAAATATGTCTCTAGCTTAGTGATTTCTAGTGAGATAAAGCTTAAAACTATGTTTGTTAATGGTGTCTTTTGTTTGCCGAGAATGAAAGGATGAAGATGATTGGTACGAACTAAACGTATTATCCGCAAGTACACGGGTCATACAAGTAATAATGGGATTTGAGTCCCGAGTTATCGTCCCACTTAGAAGTTGATCAGCCTAATTAACTAGTGGTTAATCTTACCCTAAGTATATCCTAGCAAATTATGAAATTATGATTATGGGTGATCTACTAAGTCTGAAATTAAAAGTACTGAAAATAATAAAACTATAAAATAAAGAAAATTAAACAGAGATAAAATTTACTTACAGAGCTTCGAGCAATTAAAAGCAATAACCTACAAAAGAAATTAAAACAGTTAAAATTACTTAACGCAATTAAAATAAAATGCAAATATGAAAATAAAGAAATAAAATTAAATTAAAATTTAAACAAACTTTAAAAAAAAATGCATGTAATTAAACTAATAAAAGTTGCAAATTAAACTAACCTAAAATCTAATAAAAATGATGACTAAATTAAAAAAATGCATGAAACACATTTAATCTAAATTAATTCTAAATGCAACTCCTAAAATAATATACTAAAATTAAATCCTAAAGCCTATGATATAAAATTAACTATTAACTAAAAATTAAAACTAAAAATTAAATTAACAAACTAAAACACTAAAACTAATCTAAATTAACAACTAATAAAAGGAACAATCAAAATAATAAAAGTGTAATAAACATCAAATTGTAAAAAGGAACTAGCCAAACATGGCCTTAAACACAAATGCCAGCCGAGTGGTCCCTAGCATGCGCTGGTACTGTGCATGTCTTCTTCACTTTGCTCTCGGTTTGTCCTCCATTTCCAGGTGATGCCAACGGTTATTATGCCAACTGCTGTTGGTTTCTAATTCCAGGTGTTGTCGGTCCTGTCCAGCACTTGTACTGTCTGCTTTACCACCTTGCACAGCCTATCCTTGCACTGCAAGTTCACTCGCTGTACACTGTATTGTGCGGCCATAAACAATTTAGCATGAATACTGTGTCCTTGCTCTGCAACTCGTGCCAGCCTTGTGCATATTCTGATTGCTACATCTAACACTGTCGCGACTTTGTCTGCTTCGATCAGCTATTGTCCTTCAGCAATCAACAAGGACTGACCAGCAGTTGCAGCAGCAGCAACCTATTTCCTCGGTGAAATTCCGTTCTGCACAGCCCAGCATTCGTCCTGTACTTCCTCTTGAAAATGCCACTCGACAGACTACATCCAAGAATAGAATCAACAATTAACAATCAAAAATGCAAAAACTAGAAAAGCTAAGCAAATTTAATGCAACTATAAAGTAAAACATGAAACCAAACCTGTCTAAATAACTAGGAATAAGGCAACAAAACAGAAAATATAATAAACACAAAACATAAATTGAAACAAGGCTGGAACAAGAATAAACACAAATCTATAAATCCTTAACAACTACCACTACTACCCACACTTTAATAATCACAATAGTTCGGTCAATACATATCCTGTCAAACTTACAGCCATCACACTTAGATTAATGCAGAATACAGTCATGAAAAGAGAATGAACAGTATCACATTTTTAAAACAGAGCAAAACAGAGAAGGAAAACTACCCAGTCACGGTGCCGTCCAGCTGCTGCCTCTCCAGGTCTGCACCACAACCAGACAACTCCTTTCCACTAGTCACGATTTAAAAGAGTCCAGCAACACAGAACAGTGTGGTTTAATCGCATGAAGAGGTAAAGTTCAAAGAAAAGAACAATATATCCTTGCATGTAAACATGATGAACAACCGAGAACCAATAATAATATATAAAAAAAATAAAGCTTATCATTAAAAACTTAAATCCACTGAACAAAAAGGAGATGAAAGCATGTAAAACCGAGATTACAAAAAAATGGTAAATAAAAAATTAATGCTAAAACTATGAAAATTGGAACCATGAAACTATTCATAAAATAAAGCAATTGGAAATAAACATGAACAGTAGCTAAACAAGAATAAAATAACAATTGGTGGGAAAAAAAGTGATTGGAAAAGCTTAGAAAAAGTAAAACTAAAACTACTCCTAAATTACTCTACACTACTCCTAAATTTTACACTACTCCTAACCTAGACTACATGCCACTTTCAGTTGCCATCTTTTTCTATTTATATACACACTTAGGGGTACAATGGTAATTTTCCATCATAGATGAGTTGGCATTGTTTGGACACTTGTCTTTATTTAATTTGCTGCAGAGTAGATATTTCCACGTCATCAGTCTTTTTGTTCAATTGGTTGTGCGATGTGGCCCGACGTGTGTCTTCCAGAGAGTTGGCATGGTGTCCTTCGATCTTATCGTTTCGGAGCGATTTAAATACGAACACCTGGCATCACGTGTGTCCAAACGACTAGTGACTCGATCTGCAAATTGGAAGTGGTCCAGTCTCCTTTAGCTTGTTTTCAGCCCAATTTTGACTGAAACAACTAAGTTTCATCCGGATTAAATTTATCTGCACATTAAAGAATTTTAATTAAATAAAAGGGATAATTAATAAAATAATATGGGGATTTAAATAATTAATTAAGAAATTAAGCACAAATAATTCTATTAGAAATAGAATTATCAATGATGTTGTGTTGGCTGATTTTTAAGCTAATAGACTTAGTCACTAGTCATAAATTCAGCCATTAATTCAGCTTTAATTAGGTTTGGGTCATAGTTTACAATTTAGGATTTTAACCATTTACTAATGGGCTTAAGTTTAGCTAATGGACTTTTCGGTTTGGGCTTCTCGGTTTAGGCTTTTATTTTAAGCTGAAAATTTTTTTATCAATTGGGTTTCAAATTAACTTAATATTGGGCCCACCAATTGGCCCAACAACTTGGCCCTATGGGCCTAAGAAATTCGACCCACACCTATTATACTTTAATGGGTCTTAAAAATTCCAACTTTGACCCATTTCGTTTGACCCATTTAATTTAACCAAATTTCGATTAAATTAATCTTCCATACTTCAGGGGATGAATATCAAGTGTTTTAACCAAAAATATTTTCTCCCCACTTTTTAACCTTAGGTTAATTTTTAACCATGGTTAGTCAACTATGGTCAAAGTCCACTTTTCTTAACTACCATTGACTTTTATTGACCATTGACCATGTTTGACTTTTTCTCAAAATTCTGAAACTATCATATTCTATGGTTTACACTCTCGTTTTTACGTTTTGGCTATTTTCGGGAGGCGAATATATCAAATACACATCAAACAGATCATTTCAGACTCGTTTAGCCCATTTTTGGCGTTTCCTATACTTCAATGTGTTCGGGACCAAATCAAACCAACTTTCCTTCATGAGCTCTCTATATTTTCACATTATAAGTTCTTATCTTAATCAAAATGATTTCGATGCACTTGGTTTAGCCTATAACTCTTATAGCCCTTATTAGGCCTTTACATAGCTTATGTGTGTTTTACTACTTCACTTACAATTTCATTCTAGTAAATATTCTTCTTATGATTCAACCAACAAAATAAAGTGTTTATACATATAAGAATCATAAGGAATATGCTACATCAAAAATCTGGGTCTTACAATCCTCCCCAACTTAAAGAATTTGGTCCTCCAAATTAGAACCAAGTCAATCATCAAATAGTTGGGGGTGCTTCTCACGCATCAATCTCTCTAACTCCCAAGTAGCTTCCTCTGAAGTGTGATGCTGCCAGAGAACCTTCACTAACCCGATAGTCTTCGATCTCAATATGGGGATGTAAATTTACCTACCAACTAACACCGACTCATATCAGACCAACTCTACTCTAATACCATTCTGTCACGACTGACTTTTACCAAAAACCATTATAATTTTTTTTGCTTTCAGTTACCTTTCCTTCTGCCATAATTCCAAATATCAGTTAGGCTATGATTCGGTATTACTATCATCGCTTACCATATCATTCATTCATTATCATACATACATGTGAATATAACTATCTACTGGCTGTAATTACTTCTTTACCATAAGTGAGCTAACATATATATAAATACAAATACTCATTATTACATTGTTTACATCACTGTGTTGTTTATATGTTCAGATACAAAATCGTACATGATGTGTATACCTTTTGCTTAATGGGAAATAGAGTGACAAAAGGAATGCTAGTCCTCAGCCGTACTCTAACTACTGCAGATGCTCTGTAGAGATGTGGAAAAAGAAAGGGGTGAGCTCACTAGCTCAATAAGGAAATTAAGCAAGCAAGTGGATAACTACGCTATCTACTGAAAATAATTCCATGCCATGAATTTCTATTTCCTTAATTTCATATTTAAAGCATGTATTGGTAAACAGATATAGTACGTACATATTAATAACATGTACTGAAATCATGTTGAGTTCTCAAATATAGGCATTTCATGCAAAACACTCATCTTTATACACTCATAATGCCTTTAAATAAATCATGCCATTTAAATTTAAACATAGTAAGTATGGCATTTTCAGTAAGTAAAGCACATCAATCAGGTTCTGACCCATCCCTCAGGTCTACCCGAATTATAAAATCATGTGATATAATCATGTGAGACTTGGTGGCTAAATGCAATAATATCCTGGACTATAGCCATATCCTATACTGTGATCCCAGGCTACACAGATCCTAATGTGTGGGGCATCAATGCTGCAATGGGAGGTAGGTGAAATCCTCACAACAGCCAGCTATCAACTCCTCAACTGCACATATCACTCCAAACAATACATGATACAGCGTACTACATAACTCATACACTGTACAATGTACACCCGTGGACCCTATCTCAATGGATAATCAATACCACATCTCTAAATCCACATGTGAATATCTCATATGTGTGACACTCAGTCTTCATGAGGAAATTGGCATGGTTTTAAACATGTCATATATATCACATCAAAGTTACAATGCGCGTCTTGAGTGCGACTCATAGTCGACACCCCGCTCAAACACTGTTTCACACATATCACAAACTCGAGCACTAGTGCGAGTAACACTCCAGCACTAGGTCATGCATATTTCACATTTAAAATCAAGTACGAGCAATCGCTCCAGTACTATGCTATTCTCAAAACTCATTAAAATCAAGTACGAGCAATGTTCCAGTACTATGTCATACATGTCATGGGAAATCAAGTGTGAGTAATCACTCCAACACGTTTTAGGTAGAAAACATATAAAATCAATTGCAAGCAGTGCTCCAGCACGATTTATTTCCACATAACTCGATAGATGGCTCCTTTAAACAGGGATAATTCAAAACTATAAAATTAACACCATAATTAGGCTATTTTGCGTATTTCACAAAATCATTGGCCAATCTATATAGTCTTCTGCTAAACAGTAGTAAAAACATTCAGAAATATGGTTTCCATGCTTTTTAGGACTTTTCCTAAACTTTGACTTTTTACCCTTAGTAGGAGTAAAATCATAATTTAACCATATCGGGTCTTAATAAATATTATTCACTTTCTCTAACCCTCAGACTTTTTAAGCGAAATTAGGCTATTTTGCGTATTTCACAAAATCATTGACCAATCTATATAGTCTTCTGCTAAACAGTAATAAAAACATTCAGAAATATGGTTTCCATGCTTTTTAGGACTTTTCCTAAACTTTGACTTTTTACCCTTAGTAGGAGTAAAATCATAATTTAACCATATCGGGTCTTAATAAATATTATTCACTTTCTCTAACCCTCAGACTTTTTAAGTGAATGTAAAAGCATATGAAACTACGCGCATATATCTCTAACTACCTGCAAAATCTGCTTACCTGAAATCACTTCGAGGAAAATCGCTTTCCCAATGCTGCTCGATCACGCAGTCCGGTTAGCTCCCAATATAAACTCTGGAGCTGCATATAACCATTTATCAGGTTAATTACACTTTTCCCACTGTATTTCATGTTTAATACAGTCTATTTCAGTTAATGGGCCCGTTTACTCTTATTGGGCCTTCATAAATCTTAATGGGCCTAACACTATCTTAAGCCCATTTCACTTTACTATTCATTTCACTTGGGTTATTAGACTTGTGCAGCCCACCAACACTTAATGGGCTTAGTCCGAAGCCCACTATTTCTTATTAGGCCAAGACCACTTCGGCAAGGCCAATTAGCCTCTCAGCCATGGCATGTGGCCGAGAGCCATCACGCCACACCATGCCGAACACCACGCCACCCATGGCCATTTGGCTAGCCTTTCACTTAGGCATTTCATCAAACACCATGTGTCCATGCCTTAGCCTTAGTTTATGTTCACGTAGGCATTTTATCAAATTCCTTGTGTGCCATCTATAATTCAATCACCAATTGATCAAATTGATTAAAATTAACTATGCCATAATCATGCACACATACATACCAACCTATTCATGTCTAAATATCAAGTGGGTATTCATCAAAACACAAATACCCATTTTCGGCCAACATGGATTTATGGTGTTTTCATATGTTTTGATCCTCAAAACATACACCAATCAAATTGAATTAATCTATAGATAAACATATATGAGATTGGAAGCTTGAAATTATACCTACCTCGGTGTTCCCCCTATTTCGATTTGGGCTTTTATTTTTGGCTTTTGGGTTGAAACATTTTCTATCAATTGGGCCTCAAATTGACTTAATAGTGGGCCCACCAATTGGCCCAACAACTTAGCCCAATGGGCCTAAGAAATCCAACCCACACTTGTTATACCTTAATGGGCTTTAACAATTCCAACTTTGGCCCATTGCATTTTGCTCGTTTTATTTAATTTTAATTTTCATTAAATTAATTTTCCATACTTCAGGGGATGAATATCAAGTGTTTTAACCAAAAATATTTCTTCCCCACTTTTTAACCTTACTTGGGTTAATTTTTAACCATGGTTAGTCAACTATGGTCAAAGTCCACTTTTCTTAACTACCAATGACTTTTCTTGACCATTTATGTAAGACCCGAAATTTAATCGTAAATTTTACGAGGTAGAAAAATATTCACAAATTTAAAGGAATGAGACTCGGACTAAAAATAAGGATCGAAATGGCCACAGGCCAAACGGGAAGGGAAGAAAATAAAATTTATCGAAAATACAAAATTAAATAGGAAAATATGGTGGAAGTATGAAGGAAAGCTAGGTTAATTTAATCCCGAAATAAGTGTAGGGGTAAAACGGTCAAAAGACCGAAATTCGGGATAAATACGATAAGAAAAATTTAATTAAAAATAAGGAATTAGGATTTCTTGATCAATAATGGGGAATTTTATAATTTCGAGTCAAATTGATCAAGATCCGAAATTTTTAGAAATACCGAAAATGTCACCCGGGACGATATCCCGAAAATACGGAAGAATTATACCGGAAAAATAAATTAAAAACTAAATAAATTTAATTTAATTTAGTTAAATTAAATTGGTGGATTAAAATATTATTTTTTGTAGATATTTTCAGATTTCTTTTGACTATTTTATAGATTATTTTAATAATAAAATGAATAGTTAAATAATAACAAAGATAAAAAAAAAAAAAAAAAAGCCTGGAAATCGAAAAAACGAAAAGAGAAACCCGAAACCCGTTTCACACCGAGAGAGAAAAACCCACCGCCGTTCGCGATCACCGGCGACCATTCGACGCCCGACGAAGCTTCCAGGAGCAAGAGCGAAGTCCGACGAACCCATAGGCACCGGAACCGAGCCGCGAGGTGGCCGGAGGAGCCCGATCCGAGCTCCGAAAATCCGCGGGAGAGAAGAGGTGACCGCCGGCGAACCACCGCACCTGGGCCGGAAAGAGGGGTACCGGTGTGTTCAGGGGAGGAAGCCGGTCAATTTGGTACCGGTCTTGGTCGGTAAGACCGCCGGAATCGCCGGCGACGGCAAGAGGCAGTGAGGAGCTTCAAAACGGCACCGTTTGGCAGGAAGGAAAGGGAAGGAAAGGGAAGGAAAAGAAAGGAAAAGAAAAGGAAGGAAAAGAAAGGAAAGGGAAGGAAAAGGAAGGAAAGGGGAAGAAAATTACCGGGGGACGACTCGAGGTTCGGGTAAGTCGACCGAGGGTCGATATTGACCTACGGGTGAATTCCGGAAATTTAATTTAATATTATTTTAATGGAAAATAATCCGGATTTACCTAATTATGCAGTTTTACGACGGAGACCGAACGAGAGCCGATCGAGCTCCGATCTTCGTACCCCGCATCGTATCGGGTAAGTACGATTTAAATTCGGCATTAAGGTTTCTTTAAATATTGATTTTAAGTATTTTACGGAATTACGGATTAATTTCACATAGGAAGGAATATTAATTCGTAATTGCAATAAATTGCCGTAAATGGTATACGGGCTATCCAATGAACTTGGATCGAAGCCCGATAATTATTAGTAAACCGCATAAGCCCGGTATACCCGAAGAAGGGAATTAATAAATAAAAGAGGGCTGAAATGGGCCGAGACCAAATAGGGTAAATAGGGCCCAATACTCTAAAGTTGGTCAGTAAATACGATATACTGATCGAGATAAGTGAATTAACCTCGATTTCATGGTTATATGCAGTGACGTATTTTTGATTGGTGCGCACTTGGACCGAGAAGTTCGATATCTTCGAGATAAGCTAAGTCTACGCGCGATTCCAGGTAAGGGAATTTTATGAGCACTTAGAGGTAGCTATACGTAATTTTAAGGGGATTTACAGTACATTAAATTCATTAGGCTACCCAAAAACAGAATAATAATTTTTACGATAAAAATTTGGAAATAGTGAAAAATGACCATTTTGCCCCCAGTTAGGAAAATTTCAAAAAGGGTAGTAAGGCTATGGAATTGCATGAATTTCATGATTTTAATGTTGTATATGATTATATTGTTCTGATTTAAGCATATATGAACATAGGTCGGCTATTGATTTCGTGAACTATACGAAAGGGTACCGGTTTGTACCGGTTACCATTTTTAAAGATGTTTTGTCAAAATCTAGCCACCTATTGTATTTATACAAGTAAAAAGAGTGCTGGAGTCTTTCTCGCACTCAAGTTTACTGATTTTATTCTCATGAAAAGCCGTATTGGAGCATTGCTCGTACGAGAAATTTGTGTGTGCACAAAACCGTGCTGAAGCTTCGCTTGCACGCGAGATTTTAGATATCATGATATGCATAGCGTGGTGCTGTGATGAGATCCGTAAGCCTGTGACCTGGTGTGGGGCGGGCAGCAGGATGCTCACACAAATGCACTAGACGCGAGTTGACATGCATATAGTCGTGCGGAAGCCTCCTGTAGACTGTGTCACAGAGAGTTGAGATACTCGCACATATACTTTGAGACATGGGTTGGTTATCGACATAGTATTGGGCTGGCTAAGACCTACGGCAGGCACCCCCAGACTATGATATGGGTTCACGGAGTACGATGTACCGTGTATATCACACGGAGTACGCTGTACCGTGCAGTCATGATGACTATTATGTTACTTGATATTCTGGCGGGTAGGACTTGACCCCACCTCCCGTTACAGTTGTGATACCCCGCACACCGGGATCCGTGTGCCTGGGATCACAGGGACAAAATATGGCCATAGTCCTCGATTTTTCATACAGTAACCTACATGCCTCACATGATATCATACGGTCTGGATAGACCAGGACAAACCCGATGGAGGGGTAGTCCCGATTTATGTTTTTAAAAGAGATTTGATTTGATGAATCAAGGTATTCCCGAGAGATGGGTTTGACCTTGATGAAGTTGTTCTATAATGAAACAAATGAGTTTTAAAGCGAGAGTTTATGATGAAATAAATGAGTTTTAAATGAGATGAATTTATGATGAAACAAATAAGTTTCAAAGTGATGAGTTTGTGATTAAACAAATGAGTTTTAATGTGACGAGCATGAGATGTCTACATGATGATTTTTCCATGTGTGCTTTATATGCCGATTTCATGATTTCTTGTATATGATATATACATACATGTGGCATTGTTTTAATCTTACCTCATGCTCCGAAAGTAAACGATTTTTACATCATGACATTATCAGCACGTAGATAGTATAGTTATCTACCTGCTTACATTATTGCCTTACTGAGCACGTTTCGCTCACCCTTTCATTTTCCACCCCACAGGGTATATTCAGCAGAAGAGAGCGACAATAGTTTCGCATCTCGGTTATCCGCTGCTTCTTATTAAGATCAGGTATACACATTTATATAATTTTTGTATCTGAACATATAGATGCACAGTACTGTATATGGATTTAATATTGGGGATGTATTTTGTTTAAATAAATTGATATGTGAATGTGAATATGAAAATGGAATGGTAAATAGATTAGAGGTTACTAACACCGAATCATAGCCCAACTGTTTAGAAGTGTAACTGTTCACGACTGGTGATGATTAAAAAAAAAAGCGAAAAATTTGTAGGGATTTTTAGGTAATTTGGGTCGTGACAATTTAATGGTATCAGTGCTTAAGTTGGCCTGATATGAGTCGGTGTTAGTGGTTAAGTAAATTTACATCCCCATGTACTGTGCATTGTTTAGATACAATTGTGTATATCAAGATGGAACCGCAGCTAAGAATTTAGTTTCGATTGCAAGAATATAGTTGTTATAACTGATAGCCGCTATGGTAGAGTGGCGAGTACACATACTAGAGGCCATAGAGATCGGCCTGAGAGTTGAATGAGTTGTCACATGAGACTCAAGATGAGAATGACGTGGAGGCTGATGTTGAGCATGCCCCACAGAGTCCGACAGAGAGATCGGACAGTATTGAGACGCGCTTCGCGATGTTGGAGCGGAGTGTGGAGATTATTGTGAGGAGCAAATTGCTCAGATTATGTATGAGATCAGAGGACGCGTTCTGAGGGGAGTTCCCGATATGAGACAAAGCCGTGCGGGCTGAGGCCCAAAGCGGACAATACGTTGGACTTGTGGCATTGTTTGACCACCCGTTGTTAGACCACCATCGTTGTGCGTGGGCCCATGAGGGGTGGCCATGGCCGATGGCAGGGGTTGGCCGGGCAGGGGTTGGCCGTCACATAGTAGAAGATATTTCGAACTTGTTTACACAGTCTATTGCAGATAGTTGAGGATAGGCAGAGAAAAGCCTAAACAGATGCCTCAGACTAAAGAGATTTTCATACTTCTGGTATATAGCGAAGTAAAGAAACCAATACTTGTTGAGGACTGGGTGAATGAGATTACAGAGATGTATGAATTCTTTCGGTGTATGTCGACTAAGGAAGTGACTTTTAAAATACATTTATGTTGGAGGGCGAGGTGGAGCATTGATGGAAGTCCGCTCGACCCATCTTAAGAGTTAAATATACAGAGCTAAGATGAGAAATATTCTGGATGTATTCCGGTGACAGAATATCCCGGACACTGTATAAGGAAAATTACAGATAGAGTTTCTTACACTGCCCATAGTCATGGGTTGATTGATGAGTACGAATCTCAAATACATCCCTGGACAAGTATGAACCCGATATTATGGACAGTGAGAGTCGAAAAACCTAAAAGTTCATGTAAGGACTCGAATTTTCAATTAGAGTCCGATTGGCCTGTGAAATATTACCTATGCCGAGGCAGTGCGTAGATTTGCAGTTGGGTAAATAAGAACATGAATTGCACGCCTCTGAGATTGGGAAAGCTAGTGAGGGCCGAAATAGAGACAGAAGAGAATCGAGAAATGACGAAGATGTCAGAGCGGGAAAGAGATCAGTTGGTAAGAGATTAGAGTTGATGAGTCATGGGGTAAGATAATTGGTAAGGCCCTAGTACATCTAATTTTGGCACCCTTGTGGGTATTGTGATTGGAGGACCCCGACCTGCTACGAAATACTGTAGCAGTGTAAGTACTGTAAGTAGTGTAGGGTGTGTGGTAGATACCACGGAAGGAGGGTCTATACCTACACTGTATTGATGAAAATGGCCGTTAAGTGTGGTAAGACGGACCATTGATTTTTGATTGCTCAGAGTTGAGCGAGATTGCCCCACAGGAAAGTAAAGAGATAGAGAAAAACTTCGTTGGTACAGTTGCAACGAAAAAGGAGGCCATAGCCGAAAAGAAAAAAAAAAAGGAAAGTAGGTTGTTGGACGAAGGCGAGAGGATGTCTTGGACCAGGACACTATTGATGTTTCATGGATGTGGTGTAAGATACCACGCTTGTTATAAATAGTGAAGTAATTATTTTAATTGACCCTGGTGCCACGGATATATTCATACCGCCTTCATTCGCATATAAGTAAGTAAAAGGCATGAATGCCTACATCATTGGGCACAATACTGATAAATAAGTACCCCAATAGAGGAGGATTAATTAACGGAATATAGATATAGAGAATTTTAAGTTGAAAACAGTGGTGAAAACATCACAAAAAAGTATACTGTAAGTGTTGACAAGTAATAAAAAGGGGTGCAACGGTTGAAATTAAAGGAGCAAATGACGGTACTCACGGAATGAATAATGACACGAGTTTCGTTATAATTGATACACTAAGGAGATAATCTTTGAGAGATACTTGATTTTAAATACAAGATGTATTGGAGTAAGAGGCGTATGCTAGGTAAGAGCATCCTTACGATACGAAGTCATTTAGGATTAAAGTAATTAGTAGGGAATATAAATTATAACCAAGGATAAAGAGTGCGTAGTTGTGGTTAAGTCTAAGGGTAAATAAAGGTATTTCAAAATACCTCCCCGCCTAAAGACTTGACAGCGTCTAAAAGTATATATATATATCCTATAACGTGAAACTGATCATCGTAACAAATGTCTTTAGCATTAGGATACCATTACTAAAGACGATAAGAATATTAAAATTAGACAAATCATAAAGGTTAACATAGTAAAATTTAATAAGAGCAGCTAAGAGAAGAAAAGGAAATGACGCAGGTTAGTACCTGAAAAACGTAAGCGATTTTGAAGGATCTTAAACGCTTATACGTAAATAAGTCAAGGATATGGACGATTGAAGTAAGTAGTGGAACTCGACTACGGTGAAGTATTTAAACTTTACCTGAACCGATTTATAATCATCATTATTGATGATACGTTGGGTGTAGTTGAAGTCTAAGGCGATTTATAAGCAACAATTGGAAGATGGCTTTTACAAATGGATTGTTGCGAGTTCTCAATATGGTCTACTTGGTTGACACGTTTAACTAAGAAAACATGGTCTTTAAATAAGAGGATAAATAAAATGACAGATGCGACGTGAATTTTGGTGCAATGAAGTATGAACTGACCACCGTGATTAATTTCACCATACCCAACAGCTCAAGAGGTTCTCAGTGAGTATGGATACCTCAAATTTATGAAGGAGCTGTGTATTGATGTATAATGGGAAGATAGTCAATTTTGGAGATAGACAACTCCTTGATCACGAAATAAACTATCTGACCCATGATTTGAAGTTGGCAACAGTATTTGTACCGAGGATATGGTACTATTATGTACAGGGTGAGAAATTGGGGATATGTACTGATCATAAAGCCCCGAGTATCTGTTTTCACAGAAAGAGGTGAATATGAGAATACATAGTGGGTTAGAGCTTCTGAGAGATTTAGATTGTGAAAATTGTACCACCCAGGAAAGGCTAATATGATGACTTATGCCTTGAGCAGAAAGAGCCTCGGGATGGTATTACATATGATGGTCAGGGAGCGTGAGCTGCGAGATGCAGTTGTGAGCCTCAGTATAGATGTGATCCCTTCTGATGATGACAGTGATTGTGTGACAGCTAGCCTGATGATTAGAACCGGATGAGAGTGCCCGGATTTGCCAGGCTTAGCGTGATGATCGGCAGGATGTCGATAGTATGGGTCTGATTCAGAAGGGTACAGTGACAGAGATCACAGAGAGTGTGATAATGATTTACAGAGGTTCAGAGATAGTATGAGTGCTCCCCAGGACCACAGTTGATGAAATAGTAATATTGCCAGAAGCTCACTCTTCGGGATATACAGTGCATACGGAAAGTAAAGAAATATATCGAAATCGCAAAAATGGTATGGGTGGTCAGATGTGGAAAGAGATATTGGTGGAGCTTGTAGAAAAGTGCCTAGTGTGTCAGCAGAGTAAGGTAGAGTATTAAAAGTCTGCAGAGTTATTGCAGCACCTACCTATATCGACATGGCACGAAAATGGGAACAAGTCTCCATGAATTTTATGATGGGTTACAGAGGACCCAGGTAAATCAGGAGATTATTTGGATGATAGTCGTTAAGATGACTAAGTCTACCCATTTTTGGTTATGAAATTCCCAGATACTCAGAGTGTGTATGAGGATTCAGGTATAAGGAAGATTGTGGAACATTAAGTAGCGTTCCAGTGAGCATGGTATCATATAGGGATTCCCGCTTCACTTACCACCTTTGAGGATATTTTAGGAAGCTATGGGAACCCGATTGAGTATTAGCACAGCTTTTCGTCCTCAGACAAATGGTCAGTCAGAGAGGACTGTACAAGTTCTGGAGGATCCGATGAAAGCTTATGCCCTTGATTTTTATGCTCCTGGGATGATCAGTTATTACAAATTGAATTCGTCAATAGTGACAGTTGTCACTTGAGTATTGGGATAACAAGATATGAGGCAGAGTATGGCTGTAGGGGTTGTTCCCCAAATTGGATAAGAAAAGTGGGTGACAGAATAGAATTACTTTTAACCTTGGATAATAAATCTCTGAGAATGTTTAGTTAAGGATGAGAGATTAAGAACACCTCAGAGCAGATAGACAAGTATTGGAATTCACCTTTGGTGAATTAGTATGATTGAAAGTTACTTGTCCTAAGAAAATAAGGACATAGCGAACTTTTGGAAGAAGGTAAATTGAGTTGCGCTGGATTGAATATTTTGAGAGATTAGACAAGTGGGAGATAAGACCTGTAGATTGGTGTTATCACCTGAAGTAACGGGCACCCACAATGTGTCTCAGATTTTGATTCTTCGACAATACTATCCAGATCCAGCATAGATGATCGAATATGAACTCCAAAAGTTCAGTTTAAGGAAAATATGAGTATATTGAAGAAGTTGATTCGGGCATTAAACAGGAAAGAGAAAGTATTGAGGATTAAGATAATCTCCCTAATTAAAGTTCTTTTGGTAGTAATACACTCCGGAGAAGGTCACATAAGACTTTAAGAGTATGATACGATTAATGTACCCAGAGTTGTATATGGACTCATCTGACTTGGTTCTAATTTGGAGGACCAAATTTCTTAAGTGGGGGAGATTTGTAAGACCCGAAATTTAATCGTAAATTTTACGAGGTAGAAAAATATTCACAAATTTAAAGGAATGAGACTCGGACTAAAAATAAGGATCGAAATGGCCACAGGCCAAACGGGAAGGGAAGAAAATAAAATTTATCGAAAATACAAAATTAAATAGGAAAATATGGTGGAAGTATGAAGGAAAGCTAGGTTAATTTAATCCCGAAATAAGTGTAGGGGTAAAACGGTCAAAAGACCGAAATTCGGGATAAATACGATAAGAAAAATTTAATTAAAAATAAGGAATTAGGATTTCTTGATCAATAATGGGGAATTTTATAATTTCGAGTCAAATTGATCAAGATCCGAAATTTTTAGAAATACCGAAAATGTCACCCGGGACGATATCCCGAAAATACGGAAGAATTATACCGGAAAAATAAATTAAAAACTAAATAAATTTAATTTAATTTAGTTAAATTAAATTGGTGGATTAAAATATTATTTTTTGTAGATATTTTCAGATTTCTTTTGACTATTTTATAGATTATTTTAATAATAAAATGAATAGTTAAATAATAACAAAGATAAAAAAAAAAAAAAAAGCCTGGAAATCGAAAAAATGAAAAGAGAAACCCGAAACCCGTTTCACACCGAGAGAGAAAAACCCACCGCCGTTCGCGATCACCGGCGACCATTCGACGCCCGACGAAGCTTCCAGGAGCAAGAGCGAAGTCCGACGAACCCATAGGCACCGGAACCGAGCCGCGAGGTGGCCGGAGGAGCCCGATCCGAGCTTCGAAAATCCGCGGGAGAGAAGAGGTGACCGCCGGCGAACCACCGCACCTGGGCCGGAAAGAGGGGTACCGGTGTGTTCAGGGGAGGAAGCCGGTCAATTTGGTACCGGTCTTGGTCGGTAAGACCGCCGGAATCGCCGGCGACGGCAAGAGGCAGTGAGGAGCTTCAAAACGGCACCGTTTGGCAGGAAGGAAAGGGAAGGAAAGGGAAGGAAAAGAAAGGAAAAGAAAAGGAAGGAAAAGAAAGGAAAGGGAAGGAAAAGGAAGGAAAGGGGAAGAAAATTACCGGGGGACGACTCGAGGTTCGGGTAAGTCGACCGAGGGTCGATATTGACCTACGGGTGAATTCCGGAAATTTAATTTAATATTATTTTAATGGAAAATAATCCGGATTTACCTAATTATGCAGTTTTACGACGGAGACCGAACGAGAGCCGATCGAGCTCCGATCTTCGTACCCCGCATCGTATCGGGTAAGTACGATTTAAATTCGGCATTAAGGTTTCTTTAAATATTGATTTTAAGTATTTTACGGAATTACGGATTAATTTCACATAGGAAGGAATATTAATTCGTAATTGCAATAAATTGCCGTAAATGGTATACGGGCTATCCAATGAACTTGGATCGAAGCCCGATAATTATTAGTAAACCGCATAAGCCCGGTATACCCGAAGAAGGGAATTAATAAATAAAAGAGGGCTGAAATGGGCCGAGACCAAATAGGGTAAATAGGGCCCAATACTCTAAAGTTGGTCAGTAAATACGATATACTGATCGAGATAAGTGAATTAACCTCGATTTCATGGTTATATGCAGTGACGTATTTTTGATTGGTGCGCACTTGGACCGAGAAGTTCGATATCTTCGAGATAAGCTAAGTCTACGCGCGATTCCAGGTAAGGGAATTTTATGAGCACTTAGAGGTAGCTATACGTAATTTTAAGGGGATTTACAGTACATTAAATTCATTAGGCTACCCAAAAACAGAATAATAATTTTTACGATAAAAATTTGGAAATAGTGAAAAATGACCATTTTGCCCCCAGTTAGGAAAATTTCAAAAAGGGTAGTAAGGCTATGGAATTGCATGAATTTCATGATTTTAATGTTGTATATGATTATATTGTTCTGATTTAAGCATATATGAACATAGGTCGGCTATTGATTTCGTGAACTATACGAAAGGGTACCGGTTTGTACCGGTTACCATTTTTAAAGATGTTTTGTCAAAATCTAGCCACCTATTGTATTTATACAAGTAAAAAGAGTGCTGGAGTCTTTCTCGCACTCAAGTTTACTGATTTTATTCTCATGAAAAGCCGTATTGGAGCATTGCTCGTACGAGAAATTTGTGTGTGCACAAAACCGTGCTGAAGCTTCGCTTGCACGTGAGATTTTAGATATCATGATATGCATAGCGTGGTGCTGTGATGAGATCCGTAAGCCTGTGACCTGGTGTGGGGCGGGCAGCAGGATGCTCACACAAATGCACTAGACGCGAGTTGACATGCATATAGTCGTGCGGAAGCCTCCTGTAGACTGTGTCACAGAGAGTTGAGATACTCGCACATATACTTTGAGACATGGGTTGGTTATCGACATAGTATTGGGCTGGCTAAGACCTACGGCAGGCACCCCCAGACTATGATATGGGTTCACGGAGTACGATGTACCGTGTATATCACACGGAGTACGCTGTACCGTGCAGTCATGATGACTATTATGTTACTTGATATTCTGGCGGGTAGGACTTGACCCCACCTCCCGTTACAGTTGTGATACCCCGCACACCGGGATCCGTGTGCCTGGGATCACAGGGACAAAATATGGCCATAGTCCTCGATTTTTCATACAGTAACCTACATGCCTCACATGATATCATACGGTCTGGATAGACCAGGACAAACCCGATGGAGGGGTAGTCCCGATTTATGTTTTTAAAAGAGATTTGATTTGATGAATCAAGGTATTCCCGAGAGATGGGTTTGACCTTGATGAAGTTGTTCTATAATGAAACAAATGAGTTTTAAAGCGAGAGTTTATGATGAAATAAATGAGTTTTAAATGAGATGAATTTATGATGAAACAAATAAGTTTCAAAGTGATGAGTTTGTGATTAAACAAATGAGTTTTAATGTGACGAGCATGAGATGTCTACATGATGATTTTTCCATGTGTGCTTTATATGCCGATTTCATGATTTCTTGTATATGATATATACATACATGTGGCATTGTTTTAATCTTACCTCATGCTCCGAAAGTAAACGATTTTTACATCATGACATTATCAGCACGTAGATAGTATAGTTATCTACCTGCTTACATTATTGCCTTACTGAGCACGTTTCACTCACCCTTTCATTTTCCACCCCACAGGGTATATTCAGCAGAAGAGAGCGACAATAGTTTCGTATCTCGGTTATCCGCTGCTTCTTATTAAGATCAGGTATACACATTTATATAATTTTTGTATCTGAACATATAGATGCACAGTACTGTATATGGATTTAATATTGGGGATGTATTTTGTTTAAATAAATTGATATGTGAATGTGAATATGAAAATGGAATGGTAAATAGATTAGAGGTTACTAACACCGAATCATAGCCCAACTGTTTAGAAGTGTAACTGTTCACGACTGGTGATGATTAAAAAAAAAAAAGCGAAAAATTTGTAGGGATTTTTAGGTAATTTGGGTCGTGACAATTTATCACGTTTGATTTTTTCTAAAAATTATGAAAGTATCGTATTCTATGGTTTACACTCTCGTCTTTACTTTTTGACCATTTTCAAGAGGCGAATATATCAAATACACCTTAAACGGACCATTTCAGACTCGTTTAGCCCCTTTGTGTGTTTCCTCTACTTCAATGTGTTCGAGACCAAATCAAACTGACTTTCCATCATGAGCTCTCTATATTTTCACATTAGAAGTTCTTATCTTTAGTAAAAATGATTTAGATACACTCGGTTTAGCCTGTGGCTCTTATAGCCCTTATTTGGCCTTTACGTAGCTTATATGTGTTTTACAACTTCACTTACAATTTCATTCTAGTAAATACTCTACTTATGATTCAACCAACATAATAAAGTGTTTGTACATATAGGAATCATAAGGAATAGGCAACATAAAAAATCCAGGTCTTACAGGCACGCACCACGGAGGTTCAGAGTCCACATGTGCCACACATGACAAATCGCGTAGAATACATGTGGCCTTAATCTCAAAATAGTACTTTTAAAGTATATTTCGGGTCTATTAACCCGTAAACTCATAGAAATAATATTTTTATTTCATTTCATAAACATATACATCATTTATAATATTTCATTTTCGCGTAGCAAATCGTACTTCAAAACATATCATAGGTACTAAAATGTACAGTTGAAGAGTTTCGAAAATAGGGCTTATCCCTTGGTTTCCCAATTTAGCATGAATAGTAACTTTTTAGGTTCGGGAATACCTTTTTTAAGAGTTTGAGCATACCATATGATTTCATAAATCAAACATGGTATTTGAAGTGCCAATACTACTTAAAACATATCTCTCACTTCGTAGACCTTAGGGCAGCGCACAATCACCGGGTCTTGGGATAGTGTCGATTTGTGTGCTGATTTCTTGAGCTTCCCAAAACAATATCAATTCATCATATATCATTAAATTTCATCTCAAGATATCCAAATATGTATTTAGTTTCATAAATGTTGACCAATTTTGACCTTTTACTCAACTTTTCTCATTTTCTCAGTTTTACCGATTTAAGTGTCGGTTTAAGCTAAATTAGCCAATTTGGTTCTCCTAACTTCAAATTCATTACTTCATTAACCTTAATACTCACTCAAGTTCATAAATCATACTTGTTAATATGCCAAATTGCAAATTCTTACACTTTTCGGTTTTTCACTAAACTAAGATATAAATCAAACTTTTTGGTATAAAGTTAACTGTTAACAACCTTGAATTTATCCAAATTCATCACAATCACATGAACCCTAGGCTGGATGAATTCAGACTCATCCATAGATTTTAATTCATTCAATTCCACTTAACTAAAAATCATTCATAAGCATCAAATAACATCATATCTCAAGTTTATCATCATTTATCAAGTTTACCTCAACTTTGACCAAGGTTGACAACGTTTTTGATCCTATGAATTGATCCTCAACTGTAATTCAACATATATATAGGTTCTAATCATCAAAAGCTATAGAAAAATCCAACCAAAAACTTAAAAAAATGAAACTTTCTCTAGCCTCGTAACATGGCAGATTCTGCCCCCGTTCTTCTTTCTAGTTTTTCACCTAGCAAATGGACTTCTTTGTGGCTAGATTTTTTTATATGTTTTAGAGGACTTGAAGGGGAAGATTTCATCCTTCTTTACTATCACCTGAAAGTTTCCAAAAGGCCACTGGAAAAATCGTATAAGCCACTCTTAGAGTTACCACCTGTGACAAAATGATAGGAGACTTTCTCTCTCATCCAAGGTCGATTTGGGGTGATTTTTACTTCTCCAGAAAGCTTGTTAAGTTGAATTCTAATTTGGAAAATTTTGGAGTCAAAATATTTCCATAAGGTCTTCAAATCTAATAATTTCTATTTGTTGGTCAGTTTCCTGAAGCAGAATAATTTTCTGTTTTGTTTTGGGAAATTCATAAAAATTATTTCTGGTTTAATTTCTCCAAATTATCACATCCCAAGTGTTATACTATGTCCCCAAATGTCTCATAAAAAATTGAGGTTCACTTGTTTAATAAAAGTTCCTCAATTTGCCTCATTTAGAGTGATTTGGTCAATACCGAGCAAAATGGCTTAAGGTTTTCGGTTAACTTTAAAAATTAATTCAATCCCCGAAACCTCCATATTTCCATTTTATTTTCACTCCCCATGTTAAATATGCTTTATAATAATTTCCTATTGTCTCGAAATAATTTTCATGAATTTTTAGAATTTATTTTGAACTTATTTCCTTTACTAGGCCTTTTTTTTCTCGGTTTATTGTAAACTAGAGTTTTACTAACGTTTTCACTTCCAATACCTTAGTTTTCACTTCTACACATCATTTCATGCTTATACATGTATTTCTTAAGTAATTATCGAGCTTAGATCCTTATCTCGATTTATGTGTCATCGGGCCCCACTCCATTAACCGAGTGCTTTGCTGGTTTTGAGCCTGCATAACATTATTCTGAGTTCTCAATTACTTCTTAGTTTTTCAAATAAGAAATAAAGTGGAAAAAATTTGGATTTCACATTAATTAATGATTTAGTGGTGGCATGAAGTAAAAATCATGGAAGGTACATTGTGGGATTTCGACCACCGTAGGAATTTTGGTGTTTGAAACTTTAAGTGAGGGTTATAACAATATGCTAAGTTATATAAGACTAAGTTAAGATGAATTTTAAGGTTAAGGGTTAGAAAGAATGATTTTATGGTTAACTAATGTAATAAGAGCTTAATTGAAGAATGAAAGTATACTTGGGATGTATTTATGGAATTTTAAAAATTAATAAAGGTTTAATTAGTTAAATTAAAAGAATTAAGAGGTTAAGGGTGGATTATGGTGAAGATTAAGAATTATGGGCTAATTGGCCAAGTTAAGGAAACTAAGGAATTAATTTATGAAAGTTAAGCCATAAAAGCTTATGCTAAGGAAAAAGGATAAGTTATGGAAAATATATTTTAAAATAAGAATGTGAGATCCACATCTTTGTATGATATTTCTTATGATTTCCATATTGTATGACATTATTATATGTTAATGGATTCAGAAGATGGTTGATTCGGATTTGATAAATGTGGATGAAACGAAAGAACGTACGTAAAATCGAGTAAGGATAAATCGGGAAAGCAAGGACCCAATAAGTTCGTTTAAGGAATTTAATCGAGTTGACTGAAAATAAGGAATTGAAAATAGGAAAAAGATTGTGGATTTATGAAAGAAAGTCGATTCAATTTAGTCCCAAACACGTGCAAAGGTAAAATGGTCAAAAGACCAAAATTCGGTATAAAATCGATAAGTAATTTTCATTAAAATATGGAATTTATGAAATCTGGATCAATAACGAGGAAATAGTTAATTTCGAGTCCAATTGGTCTAGATATAAATTTATTGGAATTTATGGGAATTAATCGAAATTAATTCGAAATTAACCGCGATTTTTAATTCCAAAAATTATCCCGAAAATAATAAAAAAATATACTGAAATGACGAAAATAGACCGATAAATTCATTTATTGATTAAATGAATAAAATAATAATTTTTAAGATATTTTTAGGAATATTTTGATTATTTTAATATATTTAATTGATTAAAATAATAATAAATAAATTAATAAAAAAAGAAGAAACGAAAAATATGAAATCGGGGAGAGAGAAAGACCGAAATGGAACCCAAAACCCAATAGCCAAACCCGACACCCCCGACGAGCCACCGACGACCGATGAGCCCAGCTGACAGTCGGAGAAGGTAGAGCGAAGCCAGGTGAACCTAACGGTACCAGTAACGCGCGCTGACGATTCCTAATTCTCGCGAATCGACGGACGGAAGATCCGAGGAAGAAACGCGTTGGTCCCGATGAACCACGACGTCCCAGCTCCGATTCGGCCCAGTCAAACGATCACCTGGCTGAGGCAGTTCTTTTGAGCCCAGTGGTAGCCGGCGAGACGGTCGAAATCGCCGGCAAAGGTAAACGGGCCAAAAAGGCACCATAGCCGAGAAGGAGGTAAAGAAAAAAAAGAACGAAAAAGAAAAAGAAAAAAAAGAAAGAAAAGGGAAAAAGGAAAGAAAGTGTACCCGGGGATGACTCGAAATTCGGGTAAGTGATCGAGGGTCGGGATTGACCTGCGGATAAATCTCGAGAATTCAATTTAATATTTTATTGATGGAAAATGACCCGGATTTGGATAATTGTGCAGTGTTACGACAGAGCCTGAGTAAGAGCCCATTTAGCTCTAATTTTCATACCCCGCATCATATTGGGTAAGTACATTTAATTACGATAATATGAGTCTTTTATTGCAGAGTTCAGATTATTTTACGGATTTACAGATTAATTCTGCATAAAAGAAATTTTATTCGAAATGTCAACGTAATTATCGTAAATAGTATCTGGGCTATCCAATAAGGTTGGAATGAAGCCCGATAATTATTGATGAACCAAATGAGCCCAGTAACCCGAAGAAGGGATTTAAAAAGTGGAAACGGGCTGAAAAAGGGGTCGAGGACCATTAAAGTGCAGTCGGGCCCAATAGAGTAAAGCGGGCCCAGTGCTTTAGATTCAATCAGTAAGAGTGAAATACTGATCAGTATATTTGAACTGAAAACCAATATGTCGTTATATGCAGCTCCGTAGACGAGCGAATTAGACTGAAAAACCTGGTACGATCGAGTCGGGATAAGCTCGCGCGTGATTCCAGGTAAGGGAATTTTATAAGCACTTAGAGGTAGCTGCACGTAGTTTCGAGGGGATTTACATTACGTTAAATTCATTAGGCTACCCGAAAACAGAATAATAATTTTTACGAAAAAATATGGAAATATTGACAAATGACTATTTTACCCCCAGTTAGGAAAATTTCAAAAAGGGTAGTAAGGCTATGAAATTGCATGAAATTGATGATTTTAATGGTTTCATGATGATATTGCTTTAATTCAAGCAATTTATGGATAGGTTGGCTATTATTTTCATGTTTTAAGTTAAAAGGCATAGGTTAGGTGTCAATCGATATTTATTTAACATGTTTTGATAAAATTGACCCACCTATCAGTGTTATATGAGTTTCAATCGTGCTTGAGCACTACTAGCACTGGATTTTATAATTTAACTCATACAAAGAGTGCTGGAGCCTTGCTCGCACTATTTTACAGGTTTATTTTGCATGACTGTCGTACTGGAGTTTTTCTCATACGAGGTTTTCACTGAGTTTTTATACATACCCTATAAAGGCCTGGGCCCACCTCTCACCAGGTCACCTAGCCTCACACTCCACGTATTGTCCACTTTGGGCTAGCCCACAGGCCCCCTCATGGTTTTGCTCCACTGGCCCATCCTGGAGCTACCTCCACAGGGAAAGCCAGGAGATGCGTCCCAGAGTGCTTTAACTCAGGACCATGTCCTAGTTTTGCACTATGTTGATACCATTGAGCCCTCGTTTTATGTAAAGGCCTGGGGCCGCCCCTCACCAGGTCACCCAGCCTCACACTCCACGTATTGTCCGCTTTGGGCTAGCCCACAAGCCCCCTCACAGTTTTGCTCCACTAGCCCATCCTGCAGCTACCTCTACAGAGAAAGCCAGAAGACGCGTCCCAGAGTGCTCGAACTCAGGACCATGTCCTAGTCTTGCACTCTGTTGATACCACTAAGCCAAGACTAGGACATGGTCCTGAGTTCGAGCACTCTGGGACGTGTCTTCTGGCTTTCCCTATGGAGGTAGCTCCAGGATGGGCCAGTGGAGCAAAACCGTAAGGGGGCCTGTGGGCTAGGACAAAGCGGACAATACGTGGAGTGTGAGGCTGGGTGACCTGGTGAGGGGCGGGCCTAGGCCTTTACAAAAAAAGCAATAAACATTAAACTAAACAAAATGGAGGTGACCAAACAAGGCCTTAAGCTAATTTTGAAATCAAGTGGGTAGTCCCGATACTGCATTGTTCATTATCTTTCCAAATTCATGTTTATTTCCAGGCATTCACGGTTTCAGCTACTGGCATTGTACATTTCTGCATGTTCATCTGGTGCAAACCACACCCTGCTAGCTCTCAGTTCTGGCCAGTCCTCTGCTCCTGCCATCTGCTGGTGTGAAAATAACAAACCGACAACCCAATACAGTAAAAAAAAAAGATTAAAACTAACAACAGATCAAAGCAGGAAATGCAAAGACAATATAAGAAAACTCTACTTTAACTAAAGAACCTAAGACTTCCCAGGAGCAAAATACAAACACTGCAAACGCATCAATAAACTACTAGAACTGAGGAACACAGTTCTGCTCTATTATACACCACCATCCCTTATTCTTGCTGCGTCTAGCTCCTAGCCATCTGCTCTTCATATTTTACATGCCCCAAGAGCAAAGCACACCGGGGGATGTCCAACCATTAGAAGCCGTGACAACAACACATTCCGCCCCGCTCCTGAATAAATGAAGTTCATGAATAGTACCATATCAACATAACAGGGCAGAACAGAGGATGCTAATTTCCTTTCTTCTCCGAGAACTTAGCACAATACCTAACTGCAGCTCTTAAAACAATCTACTTACTCCTCGCCTTAGCAAAGACTGCTTCACCAAGCAAGAAACACAGTAGTAATATCCTGGAACAGCCCCACACCGCAGTTAAGGATTCTCAAACAGTAAACGAAAGTGGCAAAAATGCAGTGTTCTAAGAAGTCGGCAAAACATAAGTTTGAATGAACAGTAAATGAAAACCACAAAATTAAGAGAAAATCGAATAGTAAAATGGAGTTAATGAAACTAAAATAATTTTTTCATTCACAAAGCTTCACTATGTCAAATTCAAAGGAAATAAAATGTGCTAAACCTAGAAAAATGGTGATTAACAAAGATAAGAATAACAAACGTGAAAAGCTTGAAAATAAAAATAAAAATAAAATCCAATAGTAAAGCTGTTCAATTGCCATCTTTTTTCTATTTATACACACACTTAAGGGTACAATTGTAATTTTTCTATCCTAGATGAGTTGGCATTGTTTGGCCACTTCTCTTCACACCATTGGCTCCTTGAAAAATAATATTTCCATGTCATCTATCTTTTTGTCCAATTGGATGTGCTAGGCTCGTGTTGCCCACGTGGTCCAATCTCAATTTTAGCCAAATTTCGGTCCATTTTCTACCAAAGTATTCAAAATTCATCCGGATTTAATTTATCTACAAACATGAGAATTTTAATTAAATAAAGGGGATAATTAACAAAATAAATTGGGGATTTAAATAATTGATTAGGAAATTGAGCATAAATAATTCTAAAAATATAGAATTATCACACCCTCAAACTTGAGCTTTTGCTTGTCCTCAAGCAAAACAAAATAATTGTAGGAATGACAAGTACTAAATACAATAATTTCCCCAATATCATCCTCAAAGAAAAAGTACAGACTATGAAATCAAAGACTCACAATTACAAGTCTAGCACTTAGAATTATTCAATCATAAGCCCTAACCTAAATTGGACTTCTCGTGAGTGTGTGAAAAATGTCTAAGTCACTTCACAGTACATTACTCGGATCAGATTATGCAACACAGTGAATGCAAAGCCATGACATGTGATCATTCCCATAAGTTTGCTTTTCACTTCTCTCTCCACTAATGTAGTCACACTTAATCAAAGATCAATAGGACTTCATTACGCTTGTAATGTAAGGCTGAGGCTAAGGTATGATAAAGTCGATTTAGGTTTAATTACCCCTTAACGTGCATTACTTCTAGGATCTTAATGTAAGAGCTCAAATCATTTCCCCCAAACTTATTTATTTTGCTAGACATTTTATTCTATTTTTGTATTTTTCTTCTTTCTTCTTTTCTTTTTTTTTCTTTCTTTTTCATCATTTTTTTATACATACTCATTCACTATCATTTAATACCCATATAGCTCACAATATATCCCAATGACTTTTCATGCTTTTGGGAAGGGATAGGAACAAAGTATTTAAGCTAAGGAAAATAACGCAGGTATATTTACAGAGAAAAGCTTATTTGGCCCAGATGGGTGACTAGGGGTAGAATATGTACAATGATAGCTAGAAAGGCTCAAACGATCCAAAGATGGCCTAAATCATCTCCCTAATTAAGTGTGATCTAATATTTCATCTTGAGATTAGATCAAACAAATTCTAGAATATGATACACAAAATCAACTGAACAAATGCAATCCTAGGTACACATAAGCTTTCTCTAAATAAATATACAGATTCATGATATGACATGTGCATAAAATGAGGAAATCACAATCAGAATCAAGACAAATTCAAGAATTCAACTTCATGCTTTTCCTATAATCATGTTTCTCATTCAATCATAATCAGACTTAATCATGGGGTCATATCATCGGAATATGGGAAAACTACATGCTAAGCACTAAATCATCCCAAAATCAAACAGTTTAAGCTCAGATTTTTGAAAAAAAATTTAAAATTTTCAATTTTGCCTAAATTTTTGAAAAATGCTCAATGATATCCCCTCCCCCAAACTTAAAGTGCACAGTGTCCTCAGTGTGCAGATAATATAAACATCTAAGCTCAAGAACAGAGTACTCCCCTTTCTGATGATGATGATGACAACCGAAGCTTGATTGAAAACGTAAAACTAGAAAAGCAATCTGCAAAATAAACAAAGAAAGAAACAATGGAAAAGAAAAAGAACTATATACAAAGTGAAAAGAGAAATACAGCCACTTCAAATGCAGCTAAAGAACACAACACTCAGCAACAGGGCGAAGAGTAAGAGGATCAGCCAGAGTGGTGACAGAATGTTAACAGTTAAATCCTCTTGAACTCTATCTACTTCCTTCTTTCTCTCAGATTTCTTATGTTCAAACATTTTATCTTCCTTAACCTCCATCTTAAAACACTCTTGAGAGTCATCAGGGAGCTTCAAAGGTTTGGAAACATTAAACTTTACTTCCTGATCTTGGACTCTCATCGTTAACCCCATTTTGCACATCAATTATCGTCCTACCAGTAGCTAGGAAAGGTCTGCCTAAAATAATGGGGACTTCCCTGTCTTCCTTCATATCTAGTACAATAAACTCTGCAGGGAAAATAAACTTGTCCACCTTTACTAAGACATCCTCAATGACCCCCTTCGGATATTTAATGGATCGATCCGCTAGCTGAAGGGTCACTGTGGTTGGCTTGGCATCCCCTATTCCTAACTTATGATAGATAAACAATGGCATTAAATTTATACTAGCTCCTAAATCACACAGCTCTCTACCAAAGAATAAATTTCCAATAGTGCAGAGTATGGTAAAACTCCCGGGATCTTTGAGCTTGGGGGGTAACTTCCTCTGGATAATTGTACTACACTCCTCAGTTAAGGCCACAGTCTCATAATCTTCCAATCTCCTTTTCCTACAGAGGATATCCTTCAGAAATTTCACATAACTTGGCATTTGCTCAAAGTCATCTGTGAAAGGAATGTTAATGTGAAGTTTCTTAAAAACCTCAAGAAATTTAGCGAATTATTGTTCTAGTTTTTTATTTTGGAACCACTAAGAAAAAGGTACTAGTGGTCTAACTAGATGCAATGTAGTAGGAACTTGTGTAGCATCAGAGGGCGAGAAAGGCTATGAAGAAGAAGAAGGTATAGATGAAGAAGCGCCTACTATATATTCATTTGCAGCTTGATCTTTAGGTTCCTGCTCCTTCAGAGCTGCTTCGTTAGAACTTATGGGTTTTTTAATTATGGGCTGTTCAGGTCCAGACTTAACATGTGGCTCATCTAGCTCTCTGTCACTCCTAAGGATGATGGATTTGACATGTTCCTTACCCTCCCTTTGCTTGACAGGATTAGCTTCAGTGTTACTGGAAAGGGTCCCTTAATGACGTTGACTAAGAGCGTTTGCTATTTGTCCTACCTGAACCTCTAAGTTCTTAATTGAAGTAGTTTGATTTTGCAAGATCATTGAGAACATTTCCTCAAGCGAGGGCTTCTTCTCAGCTGCTGGTGCGTGGTAATGTTAGGGCTGTATCTGTGGTGGTGGTGGTGGTTGGTGGAAGTGAGGTGGATGATGTTGAAATTGAGGTGGGGATGGTTGATAAGGCGGATGATATGGAAATTACGGCTGTGGTGGTACATGAACAGGTGGAGCTTGAAAAACAGGGGGTTCTATAGGTCTAGAACTAAAAGATTGCCCTTCGTTTTGGCTCCAGGAAAAGTTAGGATGGTTCTTCCACCCTAGGTTGTAGGTGTTTGACAAGGGGTTGTTCTGTTGCTTCTGAAGTGGAGCAACAAACTGAACCGATTCTAAGTTGAGCGGACACCTATCTACAGAGTGGGTACCACTACACAGCTCGTAGGAAAGAAAAGGACTTTGTAAAGAATAGATAGGATTAGGATTGGAAGGATTATGCTGGGTACTGAGTGACTCTACCTTCTTCGTAAGATTAGCAATTTAAGAAGTCAAGGTAGACAGCGTGTCGGGCTCATAAATACCCACTGACTTCTTTGGCAATTTTCTCTCTGAGGACCATAAATAGTTGTTAGCAGCCATCTTGTCCAAGAGCTCATAAGCTTCCTCTTCTGTTTTGCACATTAGTGATCCACCCGCAACAGCGTCCACGATGGTCCTATTTTGGCTTGTAAGACCATTGTAGAACGTCTGGACTTGCAACCATAAAGGTAGGCCATGGTGAGGGCACTTCCTGAGAAGCTCCTTATACCGTTCCCATGCTTATTAAAGAGATTCAGAGTCGTACTGAGCAAAGGAAGATATATCACTATGGAGTCTGGCCATTTTAGAGTGTCAGACCCAGATTTTTTGTAGCTTGTACCTTATGATTCCTATGTGTATGAACACTCTGCTATTATAGTTGAATCATAAGAAGAGTATTTACTAGACTTAAAGTGTTAGTAAAATGATTTAACACTCAAAAGCTACATAAAAAGCCTAATGTGGACTATAAGCGTCACAGGCTAAACCGAGTGAATCTAAATAATCCTGACTGAAAATAAAACTTAAAATGAGAGAGCATAGAGAGCTCATGAAGGAAAGTCAGCTTGATTTAGTCCCGAACATAGAAAACGAGAGTAAAAGCTAAAAAGGGAAAATGGACCTTTTTGGCGAGAAAAGGTGTTTCGGGTATAATTATCCATCGGGAACGGTTGAAACATAAAGACGAGAGTGTAAGACATAAGATATGACACTTTCAAAATTTAGAGAAAAAGTCAACTTGGTCAATGGTTAAGGAAAAAGTCAACTATAGTTAAGAAAGTGGACTTTTACCATAGTTGACTAATCATGGTTAAAAATTAACCTAAGTGTGGAGAAAAATTTGGGGAAAAATATTCTTGGCCAGAATACAAAATAATCATCCCTGAAAGTAAGGAAAATTTATTCGGAAGGATTCCGAATAAAATTTAATGGTTAAAAACGTAATGGGCCTAAGGTGAAAATTTTAAAACCCATTAAGGTATACTAAACGTATATCGAAATTCTTAGGTCCTTTAGACCGAATTGTTGGACCAATTGATTTGCCAAATTTTGAGACAATTAAAGGCCCGAGACATAGTAAAAATTTCAGCCCGAAAGCCCACTAAGAAAGCCCAAACCGAGAAGCCCAAATGGAAAAACCCATGAGATAAATATCTAACCATAGTTAAAGCTAACCATGACTCATAAGGTGACTCATTAGGTGACTCATGGCTAAGGCTTGGAAAGTAAAGCTTAATGGCTAAGTATGTGGCTTATAAAATCAGCCACACCATTGTCATCTTCATCACACCAAATTTGGCTAGAAGAAGAAACCATTGAAACATATTATCCAAGCTTTCTCTCACTAGAAATCACTAGGAATTAGGCATAATTGGAACTTGCATCCTTCATGGAAGTTGTTCCAAATTGAAAGGAGAGTGACATATGTTGGAATTGGCTATCAAGGAGCCATAGAGTGCAAACGAGAGCCTTCAAAGATTCGGCCAAAGGGTGAACACAACAATTGGTATATTTTCTAATTTTCAATTTCATATATGTTAATGTATGAATGATTTTAAGTATATTGATATATGTTTTAAGCATTGAAACATATTAAATCACTATGATGTTGGTTAGGCCGAGAGTGAGTGGTGAGACATTGATTTATGTCCATATGATTTTAAGGCATAAATGGATTAATGTACATGTGTTAATAATTATGGTGTAATTAGAATTAATCAAATTGATTAACAAATACATGTAATTAGTTGCAATCAAGGTGTTTGATAAAATGCCTAAATGAACTATATGATGGTTAGGAATGTTGCCAACCAAGTGTTTGTGAAAATGCCTAAGTGAATTGGCTAAGAAATAGGCATGGATGGCATGCCATGGCATAACCGATGGCATGGATAGCTCTCGGCCATGGCATGTGGCCGAGAGGCCCAATGGGCCAAGCCCAAATATTTTAGTCCCAATATGATGTAATGGATCTAGGACAAGCCCAATAAGAGTTGGTGGGCCCCACAAGCCCAATAGGCCCAACGAAAATAAATAGTAAAATGAAAATGGGCTTAAGGCATAGTTAGGCCCATTAAGGATTATTAAGGCCCATTAAGGGAAATAGACTGTATTTAATGTGAAATACAGTAGCAAAAGTGTAATTAACTTGATAAATGGTTATATGCAGCTCCAGAGAGTATTGGGGAGCAAATCGGACTGCTGAAACGAGCAGCGCAGAGAAAGTGAAATTTCTCGAGTGATTGCAGGTAAGGGACTTTTGTGAGTAGTTAGAGATACCTGCACGTATTTTCGTCTGCTTTTACATTCACTTAAAAACTCTGAGGGTCAGAGAAAGTGAATAATAATTATTGCGACTCGATAGTGGCAAATTACGATTTTACCCCTTGTAATAAAAAAGTTAACTTTTGTGAAAAGTTGCAAAAAGCATGAAAACTACTATTGTGAGTGTTTAACTGCTGTTTAGCATGAAAATAAATAGATGAGCTAATGATTTTAAGGTTGATGTGACTTAAGCACACTTTATAGTGTTGATTTTAATATTTTGTAAACTATCCATTTTTAAAGAGCCATCTATCATATTATGTGAGAATGAATTGTGCTAGAGCACAGCTCGCACTGGATTTCATATATTTTCCACGTACATTAGTGCTGGATTTTGATTCGCACTGGATTTCCATGACATGCATGATAGAGTACTGGAGTTATTACTCGTACTCAGTTTTATATGATATATGCATGACAGAGTGCTAGAGCGATTAGCTCGTGCTCGAGTTTTACATGGGATACATGACAGAGTGCTGGAGCGTTGCTCGTACTCGATTCTTCATGATTTATACATGACATAGTACTGGAGCTATTGCTCGTACTTGATTTGATGATATTATGCATAGCATGGTACTGGAGCTATTGCTAGTATTTGATTTAATATATGAACTATGCATTGACCTAGTTGCTGGAGGTTTACTCGCACTAGAGTTGAGTTTGTGATATGAAACAATGTTTGAGAGAAGTGTCGACTGTGAGTCGCTCTCAAGGCGCGCACTATATGTGATATATAATACATGTTAGAACCCATGCCAGAGTCCTTGTGTGACTGTGTGTTACATCTAGAGAGGATATCCGCATGAGGGTAATATAGACATGGTATGATATTCCATGGTTTGACGGCTAAGACCTATGGCAGGCACCCCAACTGTGATGTAGGGTCCACGGGTGTACTTTGTACCGTGCCCGGGGCATGGGAGTACGCTATACCGTGTGTTGTTGTATAGCTGACGATTGTAATGGACTGACCACCCTCCCGTTGCAGCAGTGATGCCCCGCACACCGACTGTGTTGCTTGGGATCACATGTCGGATATGATCATAGTCCAGGATACTATTTGCATTTCACCATAGAGTCTCACATGATATATCACATTGATTGACTGATTTAAATCGCGGACAGACCTGAGGGATGGGTCGGACTCCGATTTTGTGATGTGAATTATTTAATGCCATATTTATTGTGATTTAAATATACATGGCATGATTTACATAAAGGCATGATTTATATAAAGATGCATTGTTTTGCACTACATGCCTACATTTGAGAAAGAAAGCATGATTTCTGTACATGGGATTTAATCTGTACAAGTATACATATATATATTTAAAGACATGCTTTTAAAGTGAGTTAAGGAAATAATGTTTTCAAGGCATAGCATTATTTTGAGTAGATAGTGTAGATATCTACTTGCTTGCCTGATTTCCTTACTGAGCGCATTGTATGCTCACCCCTTTTCTTTACATCTCTCTACAGACCATCAGTAGAGCGAGAACTATCGAGGGATAGTATTCCTGAGTCCACTGCTAGTTCCTATCGACCGCCAGGTATACAGATTTTGTACGGTTATGTATCTAAACATAGAAATAACACTGTGATGTATACGATATATATTATGGGGAATGTATTTGTGTTCGATTTTATATAATCTCAGTTACAGTCAGTAACAGTATATTGACATGTATGTATGATAATGGATATTATGGTAAGCGAGGAGTCTGACATCGAATCACAGCCTAACCATTGAAGAGAGGAAAGGTAAGTTAAAAAATACGAAAAATTTGTAGTGGTTTTCGGTTAAGTCATGGATTGAGAATGGGGTCCTGACAGAATGGTATCAAAGCGGAGGTTGGTCTGATGTGAGTCGATGTTAGAAAATAGGAAAGTGTACATCCCTATAGTACTGTGTTGTGTTTAAATATAACTGTGTATACCCGATAGGAAACAGACTAATTCATTATTATGAATGCAGGAACTTTACCTATATGGCAAATACGCGTAGTGGTAGAGTTACGAGAGGTAGGGCTCAAGGCCGAGGAGATAGACCCGAGGGACGAGCTGCTGCCGAACCATTACCTACGCATGAGACTCCAGGTGCTACTGAGGCACCCGAGTGTGTTGAGACGCGCTTTACGAGATTAGAGCGTAGTCTTGAGACGATTATCGAGATATTGGCACAGACGATGCCAGATAGGCAGAGACAAGAGGCAGGAGCTGCGATAGGAGAGGCAGTTGCCCCTGATACACCTACGCAGACAGCTGTTGCACCGAGGACTGTAGATACTCCTACTTCCCACCAGTTTCGGGTGGTAGTGGATTAGGGTACGGATGTGATCTGCATCGGTTGCAAGAATTTCAGAAGTTTAGACCTCCATCCTTTAGTGGGGTCAAGGACCCTGTAGCTGCCGAGGAGTGGTTAGCGGAGATGGAGAATCTCTATGGATTCTTCGAGTGCACGACCTCGGAGATGGTCGCATCTGCTGCGTTCCTACTAAAGGGAGCTGCAGAGCATTGGTGGAAGTCCACCCGACCTATATTGAGATCTCGACACACAGATATCAGTTGGGAGATATTTTGGGAGGCCTTTAGGAGGCAGTTTGTTCCCGATACCGTACAACGGAAACTACAGGCAGATTTTTTGGGACTAAACCAAGGGTGTTTATCTGCGGATAAGTATGAGACTCGATTCCTATCCCTAAGGAGATATGACCCCGATACCATGTATAGTGAGGCCAGGAAGGTCCAGAGGTTTATCGACAGGTTGAGACCGGTTCTGCGGTCCAGGTTGGTTCCATTGGAGATAGCAACATATGAGGAAGCAGTGTGCAGGGCGCAACTGTGTGAGCAAGATTACGAGAGGAATGCTTCCGAGTTCAGGAAGCTTAGTCGTAGCCGAGATATATAGAAGAAGAGGCCGTCTAGAGATTTTGGTTATCGAGGAGGGAAGAAATTTTTCGGTAAGAGATCACGGGTGGAGGAGGCATGAGAGAGATATGCTAGACCTCTTGCTTATCTGACTGTAGCCCCAGCAAAGGGCATTGTCATAGGACGACAGAGACCTGCTGTTGATCAGTGCAGAAGATGTGGTAAACAACATGGAAGTAGACCGTGTTCGCTGACTCCTATTGTATGTTTCCAATGTGGGAAACCAGGGTATATGGCTAGAGATTGCCCAGAGACATTTGTGACTGCACCACAGAGGGGCAGGGAGCCTGATAGAACTCCAGCTGGTACATCTACTCGAAGAGGTAGAGCGACAGCAGAGGAGAAGGGGAAACAGGTGATGGGTCGAGGGCGAGTGCATGCTTTGGACGAGGGGACAGCTGATGCTTCATCGGATGTGATACGAGGTAACATCCTGATTTATGATATTGAAGCTTATGTTTTAATTGATCCTGGTGCCACGCATTCTTTTGTATCGCCTTCATTTACATGTAAATTAGCAAGACATGTAGAGCGTACACCCTTATGTGTGATAATGTTAATTAGTACACCTATGAATAGTAGTCAAGTTGTAGAATATGTATTTAATGACTGGAAGTTGAGAGTAGGGGATAAGGAGATGACAGCCAATCTAATATTACTAAGTATGAGTGACTTTGCTATAATATTAGGAATGGATTGGCTATCTGCAAACCATGCTGTTTTAGATTGTTATGCTAAGACAGTTACGTTTCCTAACCCTACTAGATATGTTGTAAAGTTTAATAAGAATAAATGAAAGGAGTAGTTATGATTATTACATGATTACTGATTTAGAAAACCTTCAACATATCAAGGTTTCATTGCGTACATGGTAGATATGGATAAGGCACATCCGGAGTTGTCAGATATTACTGTGGTCAGTGAGTACCCAGATGTTTTTCTGGATGAATTGCCAGGATTACCACCAAACAAAGAGATGGAGTTCTGTATAGATTTGGTACCCGGTACAGAACCTATTTTGAGACCACCATATCTCATGGCCTTGGTTGAGCTGGAGGAGCTCAAGAGACAGTTACAGGAGCTGTTGGATAGGGGTTTTGTTCGATCGAGTGTTTCACCTTGGGGAGCACCGGTTCTATTTGTGAGGAAGAAGGATGGGAGCCTCCGATTGTGTATAGATTACCGATTGTTGAATAAGGCCACCATCAAGAATAGATACCCCCTTCCACATGTTGATAACTTGTTAGATCAGCTTCAAGGAGCACAAGTCTTTTCCAAGATTGACCTGAGGTCTGGGTATCATGAGCTGAAGGTTCGGAGTGGAGATGTACCCAAGATAGCATTTCGTACCCAATATGGCCATTATGAGTTCTTGGTCATTCCATTCGGATTGACGAATGCTCCAACTGCTTTCATGGCTTTGATGAACGATGTGTTCAAGCCATACTTGGACCAGTTTGTTATCGTCTTTATCGATGACATATTGATATACTCGAGATCCAAGGAGGAGCATGAGGAGCATCTCAGGATCGTGTTGCAGACTCTACGAGAGCAGGAGTTATATGCTAAGCTCAGTAAGTGTGACTTTTGGTTGTCACAGATCTCATTTTGGGACATGTTGTATCGAGAGATGGTGTATCAGTTGATCCATCTAAGATAGAGGCTGTAGTTTAGTGGGACAGTCAAGGATAGTCACCGAGATCAGGAGTTTTCTAGGTTTAGCTGGATACTATTAGAGATTCATTGAGGGATTTTCGAAGTTGGCTGCTCCGTTGACACGTCTTACTTGAAAGAGTACACCGTTCGTATGGAACAAGGATTGTGAGAAGAGTTTTGAGGAGTTAAAGCATCAATTGACCACCGCTCCGATTCTCACTATCCCTACCAGCTCAGGAGGATTTGCAGTGTACACCGATGCTTCGCATCAGGGACTGGGCTGTGTATTGATGCAGGATGGGAAGGTAGTTGCTTATGGATCCAAATAGCTGAAGGATCATAAGAAGAACTATCCGACCCACGACTTGGAGCTGACAGCAGTAGTGTTTGCGTTGAAGGTATGGCGCCACTACTTGTATGGCGAGAAGTTCCAGATATTTACCAACCACAAGAGCCTCAAGTATCTATTCTCACAAAAAGAGCTGAATATGAGAAAAAGAAGATGGCTACAGCTTCTGAAGGACTACGATTGTGAGATACTTTATCATCTGGGTAAGGCTAACATTGTAGCCAATGCTTTGAGTAGGAAGAGCCTAGGGATGCTATCGTACATGATGGTTAGGGAACATGATTTACTAAAGCAGTTTGCTAGCCTCAGTTTGGGAGTCGTGCCTTCTGACATGGATACAAGCTATGTGATAGCTAGTCTACGCTTGGAGCCGGACCTGTTGGACAGGATCAGAGTGGCTCAGCAGACTGATCCATTTTGTATGGATGTGAGTAGTCAGATGCAGAAGGGCACAGTGACTAATTTTGAGTTGAGTTCGGACGGACTACTGAGGTTCAGAGGTAGATTGTGTGTTCCCGAGGATCCAGGACTCAGGAGATTGATATTGGTGGAAGCTCATTCGTCGAGGTATACGTTACATCCGAGGAGTAACAAGATGTATCAGAACCTCCGGAAGGTATATTGGTGGTCAAGTATGAAGAGAGATGTAGCAGACTTTGTGGCAAAGGGTCTCGTATGTTAGCAAGTGAAGGTAGAGCATCAGAAACCTACAGGGTTATTGCAGCCTCTACCTATACCGACATGGAAATGGGAACATATTACCATAGATTTCGTGATGGGTTTACCAAGGACCCGCAGGAATCACGATGCTATATGGGTGATCGTTGACAGACTGACAAAGTCAGCCCACTTCCTAGCTATGAGAGCGACCGATACTCTGAGTTCATTAGCAGAACTGTATGTACGCGAGGTAGTGAGGTTACACGGTGTACCAGTGAGCATAGTCTATGATAGGGATTCCCGCTTCACTTCCCACTTTTGGGGACATTTTCAGGAAGCCATTAGAACCCAGTTGAGTTTGAGCACCGCTTTCCATCCTCAGACAGATGGTCAGTCAGAGAGGACTATACAGACTCTAGAGGATATGTTGAGAGCATGTGTGCTAGATTTTAGAGGCTCTTGGGATGACCACCTGCCACTAGCCGAGTTCGCCTACAACAACAGTTATCAGTCGAGTATCGGGATGGCACCGTATGAGGCTTTGTATGGTCGTAGATGTCGTTCCCCTATTGGATGGGAAGAAGTGGGTGACCGTAAGATTTTCGCTCCTGACATGGTTACACAGGCATCTGAGGATGTCCACTTGATAGTAGAGAGACTGAGGACGGCTTAGAGTAGACAGAAGAGTTACGCTGATAGGAGACGTAGGCCACTAGAGTTTGCAGTTGGTAATGGGTTTTTGAGAGTTTCTCCTTCCAAGGGCATAGCGAGATTTGGGAACAGAGGAAAGCTAAATCCTCGCTATATTGGACCCTTTAAGATACTTGATCGAGTGGGAGATAAGGCTTATAGGTTGGCATTGCCACCGAACTTATCAGGTGTCCATAACGTCTTCCACATATCAATGCTTTGGAAGCATCATCCGGATCCGGCACATGTGATTAGTTATGAGCCTTTGGAGCTCCGAGAGGACTTGTCGTATGTTAATCGATCGATTCAGATATTGGATAGGAAGGAGAAGGTTTTGAGATCGAAGACCATTGGGTTAGTGAAGATTCTCTGGCAGCATCATACTTCAGAGGAAGCTACTTGGGAGCTAGAGAGTCTGATGCAAGAGAAGTACCCTCACCTATTTGATGACTGACTTGGTTTTAATTTGGAGGACCAAATGTTTTGAGTAGGGGAGGATTGTCAGACCCTAATTTTTTGTCGCTTGTACCTTATGATTCCTATGTGTATGAACACTCTGTTATTATAGTTGAATCATAAGAAGAGTATTTACTAGACTTAAAGTGTTAGTGAAATGATTTAACACTCAAAAGCTACATAAAAAGCCTAATGTGGACTATAAGTGTTACAGGCTAAACCTAGTGAATCTAAATCATCCTGACTGAAAATAAGAACTTAAAATGAGAGAGCATAGAGAGCGCATGAAGGAAAGTCAGCTTGATTTAGTCCCAAACATATAAAACGAGAGTAAAAGCTAAAAAGGGTAAAATGGACATTTTTGGTGAGAAAAGGTGTTTCGGGTATAATTATCCACCGGGAACGGTTGAAACATAAAGACGAGAGTGTAAGACATAAGATATGACACTTTCAAGATTTTGAGAAAAAGTCAACTTGGTCAATGGTTAAGGAAAAAGTCAACTATAGTTAAGAAAGTGGACTTTTACCATAGTTGACTAATCATGGTTAAAAATTAACCTAAGTGTGGAGAAAAATTTGGGAAAAAATATTCTTGGCCAGAATACAAAATAATCATCCCCAAAAGTAAGAAAAATTTATTCGGAAGGATTCCGGATTAAATTTAATGGTTAAAAACGTAATGGGCCTAAGGTGAAAATTTTAAAGCCCATTAAGGTATACTAAACGTATATCGAAATTCTTAGGTCCTTTAGACCAAATTGTTGGACCAATTGATTTGCCAAATTTTGAGACAATTAAAGGCCTGAGACATAGTAAAAATTTCGGCCCGAAAGCCCATTAAGAAAGCTCAAACCGAGAAGCCCAAATGGAAAAGCCCATGAGATAAATATCTAACCATAGTTAAAGCTAACCATGACTCATAAGGTGACTCATTAGGTGACTCATGGCTAAGGCTTGGAAAGTCAAGCTTAATGGCTGGAAAGTAAAGCCTAATAGCTAAGTATGTGGCTTATAAAATCAGCCACACCATTGTCATCTTCATCACACCAAATTCGGCTAGAAGAAGAAACCATTGAAACATATTATCCAAGCTTTCTTTCACTAGAAATCACTAGGAATTAGGCAAATTGGAACTTGCATCCTTCATGGAAGTTGTTCCAAATTGAAAGGAGAGTGACATATGTTGGAATTGGCTATCAAGGAGCCATAGAGTGCAAACCGAGAGCCTTCAAAGATTCGGCCAAAGGGTGAACACAACAATTTGTATATTTTCTAATTTTCAATTTCATATATGTTAATGTATGAATGATTTTAAGTATATTGATATATGTTTTAAGCATTGAAACATATTAAATCACTATGATGTTGGTTAGGCCGAGAGTGAGTGGTGAGACATTGATTTATGTCCATATGTTTTAAGGCATAAATGGATTAATGTACATGTGTTAATAATTATGGTGTAATTAGAATTAATCAAATTGATTAATAAATACATGTAATTAGTTGGCAATCAAGGTGTTTGATAAAATGCCTAAATGAACTATATGATGGTTAGGAATGTTGCCAACCAAGTGTTTGTGAAAATGCCTAAGTGAATTGGCTAAGAAATAGGCATGGATGGCATGCCATGGCATAACCGATGGCATGGATAGCTCTCGGCCATGGCATGTGGCCGAGAGGCCCAATGGGCCAAGCCCAAATATTTTAGCCCAATATGATGTAATAGCTCTAGGACAAGCCCAATAAGAGTTGGTGGGCCCCACAAGCCAAATAGGCCCAACGAAAATGAATAGTAAAATGAAAATGGGCTTAAGGCATAGTTAGGCCCATTAAGGATTATTAAGGCCCATTAAGGGAAATAGACTGTATTTAATGCGAAATACAGTAGCAAAAGTGTAATTAACCTGATAAATGGTTATATGCAACTCCAGAGAGTATTAGAGGAGCAAATCGGACTGCTGAAACGAGCAGCGCAGAGAAAGTGAAATTTCTCGAGTGATTGCAGGTAAGGGACTTTTATGAGTAGTTAGAGATACCTGCACGTATTTTCGTCTGCTTTTACATTCACTTAAAAACTCTGAGGGTCAGCGAAAGTGAATAATAATTATTGCGACCCGATAGTGGCAAATTACGATTTTGCCCCTAGTAATTAAAAAGTTAACTTTTGTGAAAAGTTACAAAAAGCATGGAAACTACTATTGTGAGTGTTTAACTGCTGTTTAGCATGAAAATAAATAGATGGGCTAATGATTTTAAGATTGATTTGACTTAAGCACACTTTGTAGTGTTGATTTTAATATTTTGTAAACTATCCCTTTTTAAAGAGCCATCTATCATATTATGTGAGAATGAATCGTGCTAGAACACTACTCGCACTGGATTTCATATATTTTCCACATACATTAGTGCTGGATTTTGATTCGCACTAGATTTCCATGACATGCATGATAGAGTACTGGAGTTATTACTCGTACTCAGTTTTATATGATATATGCATGACAGAGTGCTGGAGCGATTAGCTCGTGCTCGAGTTTTACATGAGATACATGACAGAGTGCTGGAGCGCTGCTCGTACTCGATTCTTCATGATTTATACATGACATAGTACTGGATTTATTGCTCGTACTTGACTTGATGATATTATGCATAGCATGGTACTGGAGCTATTGCTTTACTTGATTTAATACATGAACTATGCATTGACCTAGTTGCTGGAGGTTTACTCGCACTAGAGTTGAGTTTGTGATGTGAAACAATATTTGAGCGGAGTGTCGACTGTGAGTCGCACTCAAGGCGCGCACTATATGTGATATATAATACATCTTAAAACTCATGCCAAAGTCCTTGTGTGACTGTGTGTTACATCTAGAGAGGATATCCACATGAGGGTAATATAGACGTGGTATGATATTCCATGGTTTGAGGGCTAAGACCTATGGCAGGCACCCCGACTGTGATGTAGGGTCCACAGGTGTACTTTGTATCGTGCTCGGGGCATGGGAGTACGCTGTACCGTATGTTGTTGTATAGCTGACGGTTGTAATGGACTGGCCACCCTCCCGTTGCAGCAATGATGCCCCGCACACCGAGTACTGTGTTGCTTGGGATCACATGTCGGATATGATCATAGTCCAGGATACTATTTGCATTTCACCACAGAGTCTCACATGATATATCACATTGATTGACTGATTTAAATTGCGGACAGACCTGAGGGATGGATCGGACTCCGATTTTGTGATGTGAATTATTTTATGCCATATTTATTGTGATTTAAATATACATGGCATGATTTACATAAAGGCATGATTTATATAAAGATGCATTGTTTTGCACTACATGCCTACATTTGAGAAAGAAAGCATGATTTCTGGACATGGGATTTAATCTGTACAAGTATACATATATATATATATTAAATACATGCTTTTAAAGTGAGTTAAGGAAATAATGTTTTCAAGGCATAGCATTATTTTGAGTAGATAGTGTAGATATCTACTTGCTTGCCTGATTTCCTTACTGAGCGCGTTGTATGCTCACCCCTCTTTCTTTACATCTCTCTACAGAGCATCAGTAGAGCGAGAACTATCGAGGGATAGTATTCCTGAGTCCACTGCTAGTTCCTATCGACCGCCAAGTATACAGATTTTGTACGGTTATGTATCTAAACATAGAAACAGCACAGTGATGTATACGATATATATTATGGGGAATGTATTTGTGTTCGATTTTATATAATCTCAGTTACAGTCAGTAACAGTATATTGACATGTATGTATGATAATGGATATTATGTTAAGCGAGGAGTCTAACATCGAATCACAGACCAACCATTGAAAAGAGGAAAGGTAAGTTAAAAAATGCGAAAAATTTGTGGTGGTTTTTGGTTAAGTCATGGATTGAGAATGGGGTCCTGACATAGAGGGAGGGAAAAACTTAGCTAGAAATTGATGGGCTAACTCGTCCTATGTTGAAATGGATCCTGGAGGCAAGGAGGTTAACCAGTGTCACGCCCTATCCCTAAGTGAAAAGGGGAATAATCTAAGCCTAAGCCCATCATCAGATAATCCATTGTGCTCGAACGTGTTGCATAGGTCCAAAAACTGCTCGAGGTGGGCATGTGGGTCGTCGTGCAGACGCCCACTAAACTGCAATGAAGTTTGGATCATCTAGAGGATTGCAGGCTCAATTTCGAAATTATTAGCTGGGACAGCTGGTGGCCTAATGCGGGTGTAATATCCTCCCATAGTCGGCATTGCATAATCTCCAACGGTCCTAATTTCTCTATGTTCTGCCATGGTGTTTTGCAGCGGAGCTATAAATTTCCTAGAATCCTTTCGAATTTTTCTAAGTGTTCGTTCAATTTCAGGATCTAGAGAAAAGCAATCAAAATTTCTGGCTCTACATATACAAACATCACAAAGTCCTTAGAAAAAAAAATTAAGTTTTTTCTTTAATTTTTCAAAATTTTTTTAATTAATTAATTATGAGAAAATTAACTAAACTAAACTAAGGATCTAAATATTTACAACTTAAATATTTACAAGCTAGAATTACACCTAAGCATAATTTCACCGATATTAATTAACGACTAATTAAAACTTCCCCGGCAACGGCGCCAAAAACTTGATACGCCCAAAGGGTATTATCCGTAAGTGCACGGGTTGTACAAGTAATAATGAGATTTGAGTCCCGGATTATCGTCCCACAGAGAAGTTGACTAGCCTAATTAACTACTGATTAATCTTACCCTAAGTATATCCTAGCAAATTATGAAGCTTAATGTGTGATCTACAAAGCTAATAGTACTGAAAATAATAAAACTATAAAATAAAGAAAATAAAACCGAGCTAAGATTTACTTACCGAGCTCCACGTAATTAAAAGCAAATACCTACGAAAATAATTAAAACAACTAAAATTAATTAACGCAATAAAAAAAATGAAAATAAAGAACAAGATTAATTAAAGTAAAATTTAAACAAACTTAAAATAAAAATGCATGTAATTAAAAATTGCAAATTAAACTAATCTAAATCTAATAAAAATGAAAACAAAATTAAAAATGCATGAAACACATTTAATCTAAATTATTCTAAATGTAACTCATAAAATACTAAATTAAAAATTAAATCCTAGCACATATAATATAAAATTAACTATTAACTAAGACTTAAAACTAAGATTAAATCAACAACTCAAAACATTAAGTTTAACCTACAATTATCAACTAACAACTATACTAAACTAACAACTAATGAACATAATCAAAACAATAAAAATGCAATAAACATTAAACTAAACAAAATGGAGGTGAGCAACCAAGGCCTTAAGCTAATTTGGAAATCAAGTGGATAGTCCCGATACTGCACTGTTCATTGTCTTTCCAAATTCATGTTTATTTCCAGGCATTCACGGTTTCAGCTACTGGTATTGTACGTTTCTGCATGTTCATCTGGTGCAAACCACACCCTTCTAGCTCTCGGTTCTGGCCAGTCCTCTGCTCTTGCCTTCTGCTGATGTACCTGTCATGCCTCAGCTGGTGTGAAAATAACAAACCGACAACACGATACAGTAAAAAAAAAGATTAAAACTAACAACAGATCAAAGCAGGAAATGCAAAGACAATATAAGAAAACTCTACTCTAACTAAAGAACCTAAGACTTCCCATGAGCAAAATACAAGCACTGCAAACGCATCAATAAACTACTAGAGCTGAGGAACACAGTTCTGCTCTATTATACACCACCATCCCTTGTTCTTGCTGCGTCCAGCTCCTAGTCATCTGCTCTTCACATTCTACACGTCCCAAGAGCAAAGCTCACCGAGGGATGTCCAACCAATAGAAGCCGCGACAACAACACATTCCGCCCCGCTCCTGAATAAATGAAGTTCATGAACAGTACCATATCAACATAACAGGGCAGAACAGAGAATGCTAATTTCCTGTCTTCTCCGAGAACTTAGCACAATACCCAACTACAGCTCTTAGAACAATCTACTTGCTCCTCGCCTTAGCAAAGACTGCTTCACCAAGCAAGCAACACAGTAGTAATATCCCGAAACAGCCCCGCACCGCAGCTAAGGATTCTCAAACAGTAAACGAAAGTGGCAAAAATGCAGTGTTCTAAGAAGTCGGCAAAACATATGTTTGAATGAACAGTAAATGAAAACCACAAAATGAAGAGAAAACCGAATAGTAAAATGGAGTTAATGAAACTAAAATAAAATTTTCATTCACAAAGCTTTATTGTGTCAAATTCAAAGGAAATAAAATGTGCTAAACCAAGAAAAATGGTGATTAACAAAGATAAGAACAACAAACGTGCAAAGCTTGAAAATAAAAAAAATTAAAATCCAACAATAAAGCTTTTAAAATAAAACTTTAATCTATTCTAAAAACTAAAACTACTCCTAAATTACTCTACACTACTCCTAACCTAGGCTACTTTTCTTCTTCTTTTTTTCGATTGCCATCTTTTTCTATTTATACATACACTTATGGGTACAATTGTATTTTTTCCATCCTAGATGAGTTGGCATTATTTGGCCACTTGTCTTCACACCATTGGCTCCTTGAAAAATAATATTTTAATGTCATCTGTCTTTGTCCAATTGGATGTGCTAGGCTCGTGTTGTCTGCGTGGTCCAATCTCGATTTTAGCCAAATTCCAGTCCATTTTCTACCGAAACATTCAAAATTCATCCGAATTTAATTTATCTGCAAACATGAGAATTTTAATTAAATAAAGGGGATAATTAACAAAATAAATTGAGGATTTAAATAATTAATTAGGAAATTAAGCATAATTAATTCTAAAAATATAGAATTATCATTACCATACCTATGATCTCAAGCTAACTGCAATGGTATTTGCACTTAAGATATGGTGCCAGTATCTTTATGGTGAAAAGTTTCAAATCTTCACTGACCATAAAAGCCTTAAGTACTTATTTTCATAGAAAGATCTGAATATGAGACAGTACCTATAGATAGAGCTTTTGAAGGACATGATTGTGAGATTCTGTATCATTCGGAGAAAGCTAACGTAGTTGCAGATGCTCTGACCCAAAAGAATATTGGTATGGTTTCTTAAATAAATGATACTGATGGTGGTCGTGTCACCAGATCCACGTGTACACCTATCCGCCTGCCACGTGTCGAACCAACAACAGGCCACGTGGCAGATTGGCGACAGAACCGCTATGCGACACCGTTCCTGGAGGTGCGACAGAGTGTTTGATGCGAGAGTAGTCTACCGCCTCACAGTCTGCCGCGCATCGTGAGTGGCAGACCTCCATCGCCCATGCACGGCACAGAACTCTCGCACAGGCTGCGGTAGAGGTCCCCGCACTGCAGGCGGCATAGTCTCCCGCACTGCAGGCGGCATAGTCTCCCGCTCAGCAGGCGGCATAGTCTCCCGCTCAGCAGGCGGCATAGTCTCCCGCTCAGCATGCGGCATAGTCTCCCGCACATACCGCGGTAGAGTCCCCCGCACTACAGGCGGCATAGTCTCCCGCTCAACATGTGGCATACTCTCCCGCACAGACCGCGGTAGAAGTCTCCCGCTCAGCATGCGGCATAGTCTCCCGCACATACCTCGGTAGAGCCCCCGCACTACAGGCGGCATAGTCTCCCGCTCAGCATGCGGCATACTCTCCTGCACAGACCGCGGTAGAAGTCTCCCGCTCAGCATGCGGCATCGTCTCCCGCACCGACCGCGGTAGAACTCTCCCGCACAGACCGCGGTAGAAGTCTCCCGCACGGCCTGGGGCAGAGTCCCCAGAGTCTCTCGCACGATCTGGGGCAGAGTCCCCAGAGTCTCCCGCACAGCCTGGGGCAGAGTACCCAGAGTCCCCAGAGTCTCCCGCACGGCCTGGGGCAGAGTACCCAGAGTCCCCAGAGTCTCCCGCACGGCCTGGGGCAGAGTACCCAGAGTCCCCAGAGTCTCCCGCACGGCCTGGGGCAGAGTCCCCCACACAGAAGCGCGACAGAGTGCTGTACCACTCTGTCGCGGCCCAGACACGCGCCTGGGTCTCAGCCCGAACCGACTCAGAAGCCTATAAATATGAAGTGAGCCCTCTGAAAAAGGGGAGGAGATCAGATCGATCCAAAATCTGAGAAAAACAGGGAGAACACTTAAACACTCTGATTTAAGCTGTAAACTCTCCTTTCCTTACATACATACACCAACTCCCGATCACTGACTTGATCGTCGGAGTGCGCGTGCAGGGACAAATCCCTGCCCCCTCTGATTCCTGTTGTTTTTGCAGGATATACGAAGAACACGTGGAGCAAATTGCATCGACGTCACCCTTTCGTCGTTAGCATAATCAGACCACGTGGAAAGCAAAGCACTGTTGCTGTCAAGGACGCAACATCAATTGGCGCCGTCTGTGGGAATCCTAACAAAAGGCCAGGTTCTCTATCAAAATGGTGAGAACACGCTCTACGGCGGAGGTGACAGGAGGGCAGAATTCTGTAAGTCCCCCTGCCAGATCGGAACGAAGGAAGAGACACGGTGAAAGGGCTCAAGCAGAACCCTTAGTCTCCCTGGAAGAATTCGACGCCCTGAAGCGCAAAAATGAAGAGGCTACGGCAGCCCTGAGAGCCATGGTGAGCTTCTTCAGAGAGGCTCTCCCCCAATTCACCTTACCCCACGAAGTACAGCTATTAGTGGGGGAAAGCACACCGAGGCAGACCTACGAGAGAGGTCAGCCCTCCACTTTGGCGAGTGCTGAACAAGGTGCAGGAACGCAAGATAATGCTACTGCCTACCCAGCAAGACAGAGCTCACCCGCAGCTCAACCACGATAAAGGTCGCCTCTGGTCCCGAGGCGGCAGAGCTCGCCCGCATCCCCGCGACAGAGATCACCCGCGGCTCAACTGCGACGTAGCTCACCTCTGCCCGATAGGCGACGGAGTTCGCCGAATAGGCGGCAGAGTTCTCCCCCGGCTCAAAGGCGGCAGAGCTCACCCGTCGACCACATGCGGCAGAGATATCCCAGGTCAGATGGGCGATAGCACTCTCCCGCCGTCGCTAGGAGGCAGAGTTCACCTTTGCTCGATGCGCTGCAGACTTCACCTCTGTCGGCCAGGCGACAGAGTTCCCCTGCAGCCCCTATGCGGCAGACATTCTCTACACTCCGCAGCTCTTCTCCTTTGGAGTTTGTACAGGAGTTAGGAGAATATAGGATTGGGGAGCAGCGAAGACAAAGAGATTTTAACCCACAAGAAGGTCCCGAGATATCAAGTCCCGTAGTCAGAGGTACTGGAAGAGGTATTTACCAATCAGACTCTTCTAGACCGGAAGGGACAGGACCTTACTTAGCTCGAGGGCCGGAGGACGTGGAGAAGGTCGTCCAAAGGATCCTCGAGAAGAAAAGGCTAGTGTCTCCGGATGACGGACAAAGGAGGAGGATCCCATTCAGTCCGGAGATCATGAACAAACCCTTGCCGAAGAAGTTCAAAATGCCTTCTATGGCTACTTATACCGGCAAAGCGGATCCCTACGACCATATTCAGAGTTATGAATCCCTCATGCTGCTTCATGGATGGGAAGATGAAATCATGTGCAGAGCTTTTTCTCTCACATTGTCCGGGCACGCTCTGAAATGGTTTAACGGATTGAGCGAAGGTTCAATCTCCTCTTTTGATGAGTTGAGAAATGAATTCCTCAAAGTGTTCATGATTCACAGCCAGAGGAAGAAAGACGCTACCTACCTACTCACGCTTAAACAAGGAAATAAAGAATCCTTGAAAAGCTATGTGGACCGCTTCCGAGATGTAACCTTGGAGGTGGAAGATCTACCGGTAGGAGTAGCTTTGGCTGCAATGCTGCAAGGGACGAGCTCCGAGAAGCTACAAGAATCCCTCTCTCTCGATCAACCGATGATGATTTCCGACCTCTTCGCCAGGGCTAACAAGTATGTAGCTCAAGAAGAAGTGATGAGAATGATACAGCCCAGAGAGGCAAAAGAAGGAAAGAAAAGAGAGAGAGATGTACCCGAGAGAAACTTCCCAAGACCCGTGAGAGGAGACAAAGCCCCCAAGCTCAGGTATGAAGGTTATACCAAACTGAGCGAGCCTCGTACGGTGATACTGGCGGTAATTGAGGGGTCGGGACTACTGGAATTCCCCAAGAAGAAAATTGGAGACGTAGGCCGAAACACTAAAGCCTACTGTGAATTCCATTGTGCTCACGGACACCCAACAGAGAGGTGTAGAGACTTGATGGACCAGTTAGAAAGACTGGCCAGAGAGGGGAAGATCAACCGCTTCCTGTGGCGAAGCGAGAGACCCCAATATCCTCCGCGTGACCAAAGGAATAATCGTCCGCAGACGGGGACAAATAATGATGTCAGAAGGGATAGGCCTAGAAACGAAGCAGTCAGGCCCATCCCCCGTGCTAATCCGCCAAACAACGAACCTACAGCCCCCGCGATAAATGTCATTGCAGGCGGGGACTCAAGTGCAGGAAGCTCCTCTACTTCCCGTAAAAGTTACGCTAGGCAAGCGTATCAGGTTAACGTGGTAATGGAGGAGCGGGCGGATGATGAGCCCATCATGTTCACTCCGGCTGACAGAGGCGATGTCGCCATGCCCCATGACGACCCCATGGTGATATCCACGGTGGTGGCCAAACACCCGGTGAGTAGGGTCCTGGTCGATAACGGGAGCTCAGTGAACCTGATCTATTGGAACTGCTTCGAAAAAATGAGCATATCCGAAGATAGGTTAAAGCCCGTTATGGCGCCACTATATGGATTCAAGGGGGAGCGAGTGAAAGTTATCGGGTCCATAGAGTTGCCTGTGACTCTCGGAGAGCACCCGAAGAATGTGACCCGGCAAGTATTGTTCATGGTGGTCAGGTCAACCTCTGCTGCCTATAACATGATTTTGGGCAGACCTGTGCTGAATGACATGAGGGTGGTAATATCCTCTTGCTATCTGTTGATGAAGTTTCCCACTCCCAACGGAGTCGGGCAAGTACGAGGAAACCAAAAGAGCGCCCGTACTTGTTATCTCGCTTCCACTGCCAACAAGGTAGCACAGAGGAAAGAAACCTTATGCATCGACGATCCGCCTAAACCCCAACCTGTAGAGGAAACAGAAGCCATTGCGCTAACTGAAGGGGATAGCGGAAAAAAGGCATTCATCGGGACTCAGTTGGGCGAACAACAGAGAAAGGAGGTAGTCGAGTGTCTGAGGAAAAACTCGGATATTTTTGCCTGGAGCCCGGCGGACATGCCCGGGATCAGTCCCGAAGTCATATGCCATGAACTTAACATCATACCCGGACATAGGCCCGTCAAACAGAAGAAGAGGAGTTTCGCTCCGGAGCGACAAAAAGCAATCACTGAAGAAGTGATTAAACTCCTAGGCGCCGGATTCATCCGAGAAGTCTATTACCCTGAGTGGTTAGCCAATGTAGTGATGGTAAAGAAATCTAGCGGGAAATGGCGAATGTGTGTTGATTTCACAGACCTGAACAAAGCCTGCCCCAAAGATTCATACCCCCTACCTCGGATAGACAGACTCGTAGATGATACATCCGGCTACGAACTCCTCAGTTTCTTGGATGCATTCTCCGGGTATCACCAAATCATGCTTCACCCAGAAGATAAAGAAAAGACCTCCTTTATAACCGATGACGGAACCTATTGCTATCGGGTAATGCCGTTCGGTTTAAAGAACGCGGGTGCCACCTACCAACGAATGGTGAGCAAAGTGTTCAAGGATCTTCTGGGAAATACCATGGAAGCCTACGTGGACGACATGATAGTCAAGAGCCGCGTAGGAGAATCTCATGCTGATCAAATGTCCAGGGTATTTGAAGTATTGAGGAGATTCAACATGAAGCTAAACCCCGAAAAGTGCTCTTTCGGGGTAAGATCAGGAAAATTCCTAGGCTTCATGATCACTAACAGGGGTATCGAGGCAAATCCTGAGAAGATACAGGCTGTCATTGACATGAAACCCCCAGCCACCGTAAGAGAGGTCCAAAGATTGACAGGCAGAATAGCGGCTCTGAATCGCTTCTTGTCGAAATCAGCCGAAAAAAGCTTGCCTTTCTTCAAAACTCTACGGGGGGGGGGAAGAACTTCGAGTGGACAGAAGATTGTCAGAAAGCCTTTGAAGACCTCAAGGAATACTTGAAGCGGTTGCCTCTATTAACAAGGCCCCTGGAAGCAGAACAGCTCTATATGTATTTGGGAGTCGGTGATTTCGCCGTCAGCGCGGTGCTACTGAAGAAAGACGAAATGGTACACCGTCCCATCTACTATGTGAGCAAAGTGTTATTAGATCCAGAGACCCGCTATCCACTGGCCGAAAAGCTAGCATTGGCCCTCTTGATGGCCTCGCGAAAGCTGCGTCCGTATTTCCAAGCACATCCCATCACTGTCTTAACAGACCAACCGTTAAGACAGATCCTCCAGAAACCTGAACATTCAGGGAGGTTAGTAAAATGGGCGGTGGAGCTTGGGGGATACGACATCACATTCCAAGCGAGACAGGCTATCAAAGGTCAAGCTCTGGCTGACTTCATCGTGGAATGCACTATCCCGAACGACAGCAGTGAAGGGGAGGCTCACCCATGGTTCCTGCATGTCGATGGGTCATCAAGTGCCAACGGAAGTGGAGCGGGTATAGTCCTGGTGTCGCCAGAAGGAAAATCCCTGGAATATTCCCTACGATTCGGATTCCCTAGTTCGAACAACATAGCGGAGTATGAAGCTTTGATAGCAGGGATGACACTGGCGGAAAAACTGCAGGTTCACCACTTGGTAGCACACAGTGATTCTCAATTGGTGGTGAACCAATTCAGCGGAAAGTACGAGGTACGAGAACCGATGCTGGTTCCTTACTTAAAGAAAGTCCAACTCTTAGCCAAAACTTTCAAAAGCTTTCAGCTGATGCAAATTAACCGGTCCGAAAACACACATGCTGATTCACTGTCCAAGCTAGCCTCCTCCACCGAAACACAAGGAAGGACAGTAAAGGTGGAGAGGCTTGAATGACCAAGTATTGAAGAAATCGAAGTGTGTGACATTGAAGTTGGAGACGATTGGAGATCCCCATTTAAACAGTATCTCACTGAGGGTACACTCCCCCAAGATAAAGACGAGGCTCGTCGCTTGAAAATACAAGGGGCAAAGTTCACACTCATCAATGGAGAACTGTACAAAAGGGGATACTCATCGCCACTGCTAAAATGTCTGGGACCGGAACAAGCTAGATATGCCCTAGCGGAGGTGCATGAAGGAATCTGCGGCGAACACTTAGGAGCAAGAGCCCTCGCTGCTAAAGTACTGCGATCGGGATTTTACTGGCCAACGCTGACAAAGGATGCAATGGACCAAACCCACAGGTGTGACAAATGCCAAAGGTTTGCGCCTATCACCACAGCCCCAGTAACTCCCTCTCAAGGCACAGTACAACCAATTCCTTTTGCACAATGGGGGTTGGACATCCTTGGACCTTTCCCATTAGCCACGGGTCAAAGAAAGTTCCTGTTAGTAGCTACCGATTACTTCACAAAGTGGATCGAAGCAGAGCCTTTAGCCACAATCACGGAAAAGAAAGTGGAGGCAATGGTGTGGAAAGACATTATTTGTCGATTTGGAATTCCCCGCATCTTGAATGCCGACCATGGAAAGCAATTTGATTGCAACGCCTTCCGTGACTTTTGTAAGGACCTCAACATTCAGCTACGGATCTCTTCAGTGTCATATCCTCAAGCTAATGGACAAGCCGAGGTCAGTAATCGGACCATCCTCCGCGGGCTGAAAACCAGGTTCGACAAAGCAAAAGGAGCCTGGGTGGACGAATTGCCTAGTGTTTTATGGGCGTATCGTACCACCTGTCGTGTGTCGACTAAAGAAACGCCGTTCAGTCTTGTATACGGCGCAGAAGCATTGATCCCCGTGGAACTTGGAGCATTATCGCCAAGAGTGATACCCTTAGTAGAGGAAGAAAACTCACAAGCTCTAAGGGAAGGCTTGGACCTACTCGATGAACATAGAGAAACCGCGGCTATTCGATTGGCATCCTATCATCAGAGGGTGGCCAACTATTATAATAGTCGGGTGAGAGATAGGCCAATGTCTGAGGGAGATCTAGTGCTCAGAAAGTCGCAGATCACGAATGCCCTGAAGGAGGATGGGAAGTTCAGAGCCAACTGGGAAGGTCCCTACAGAATCAGATGCAAGATCGGACCTAACACTTGCGCTCTGGAAACTCTACAAGGGAAGAAGATAGGGAAAACGTGGAATTCAAATCACTTAAAGCTGTATTTGAATTAACCACTACCTCTTCCTCCCCAAGCACTATTGTTTTACTTACACTGTCACCAGATGTCATTATCTAACTGATATATGAATTATCTTTTTGTTGTAAATCAAAATCTCGTGACAGGATTCAAAACCGTGAGGGGAGCCCTTGGTTCGGGCCCTGCGAACGCAGGCTACCAACGGGCCAAACCCAAAGCGAACAACCGAGCCGTAAGAGCCTGAGGTGCTATGCGTCACTGTGGCCAGGCGTAGTTCAACCTAGCCGTAAGAGCCTGAGGCGCTATGCGTCACTGTGGCCAGGCGTAGTTCAACCGAGCCGTAAGAGCCTGAGGCGCTATGCGTCACTGTGGCCAGGCGTAGTTCAACCGAGCCGTAAGAGCCTGAGGCACTTTGCTTCACTGTGGCCAGGCGTGGTTCAACCGAGCCGTAAGAGCCTGAGGCGCTTTGCGTCACTGTGGCCAGGCGTGGTTCCACCGAGCCGTAAGAGCCTGAGGCGCTATGCGTCACTGTGGCCAGGCGTGGTTCCACCGAGCCGTAAGAGCCTGAGGCACTTTGCATCACTGTGGCCAGTCGTGGTTCCACCGAGCCGTAAGAGCCTGAGGCGCTTTGCGTCACTGTGGCCAGGCGTGGTTCAACCGAGCCGTAAGAGCCTGAGGCGCTTTGCGTCACTGTGGCCAGGCGTGGTTCCACCGAGTCGTAAGAGCCTGAGGCGCTATGTGTCACTGTGGCCAGGCGTGGTTCCACCGAGCCGTAAGAGCCTGAGGCACTTTGCGTCACTGTGGCCAGGCGTGGTTCCACCGAGCCGTAAGAGCCTGAGGCGCTTTGCGTCACTATGGCCCGGCATATACGTATCACTGTATAACAGGTATATATACATCCACATAAAAGCCGTAAGAGCCTGAGACGCAACGCGTCACTGTGGCCAGGCGTATACTCAAAAGAGCCGTAAGAGCCTGAGACGCAATGCGTCACTAAGGCCAGGCATAAAGCATTCAATTAACCATAAAGGCCTAAGACGCTACGCGTCACCGTGGCCAAGTAATCAAAATACTAAGGCTATAAAAACTAAAGACGCCTTCACGTCACAGTACTCAAGCCTTAAACAACTGCGCGTTTGCACAAAAAATTCTTCTTGAAAGTATACCTTTCTATCAAGAATTGGGGAGCATACACGAATATCAATACAAAGCTATATACAAGCAAAGCAAAAGAAACAATCAGACAAAGAATGATAAAAGAAAATTAGAGAAGTAGTGCGAGACAAAGCATGAACAAAAATCTCAATTTCATTTCATTCAACTGTCGGTACAAGCAGATCTTTGACAGATCTTTACAATTACATTTCGACAAAAGTACAAAGTTAAAACAAAAAACAAAGTACTTGAAATGAAATACAAAAAACAAAAAAGCAAAAATCCCTATCTACTCTCCGGGAGGAAGCTGGGGATCAGCTGCAAAACCTTCACTTCCAAGGGACTGCTCGCCTTCCTCACCGTCTAAATCGATGAGGGCTTCTATAGGCTCAGGAGCACCGTCCAGATCCGCGGGCTCCCAAGGACCAGTAAGGTTGGCAAGATCGTCCTGAGCAGTCCTCTTGAACAGCTCGTCCGCAGGCTCAGCCTCGGGCTCGTACTTGGTCCAATCAGGGGCCTCAAAGAGCATCGCCTCATGGGTGTATTGGAGCTCAGGAAATTCCTCTCCTTCCCTATGTGCTTCTAGCCAAGATCGGGCCAGGTAGAACCCGTACTTAACATAAGGGTTGGAGAAGTCTTCCTTTCGCCTCAAGCAGTCTTTGGAGAGACGATACTCCTTTACGGCCTCGGCCCGTATGCTGTCAATCTCGACTTGGGATAGTACAGGAGCAGCTTGGCCTTCCAACTCAGCAACACGCTGCTCGAGCTCTTGATTTCGAGTGAGCATAGACCCGTAGTTGGATTGCATACGGTCTAACTCAGAATGAGCCTCCTGCAGGTCCTCTTGGAGTTTACAAGACCGGGCCGTCTCCACTATGAGATCCCCCTTTGCAAGACCGAGGTCTTGATGAGCCTTAGCAAGCTGCTCCTCCAGGCTTCGAACTAAATCCGGAAGAGGGGACAAGTTGTTGACCGTGTTCTGTAGCTCCATGACTTTGTCCCTCAACTCCCGGATCTCTCTGTCGGCTCGCTCACGATAAGCCCGATGTTGGGCATTATTTACCGCGGTTCGTTGAGCCAGCTATGAAAAAATGCAAAAATGTTAGATTCAAAGCATGCTGCAAAAAGCAATCAAAAAGAGAAGAAATCAGAAACTTACCCTCAACGCCTCGATATCGGCTAAGTCTTCCCCCTCGGGGTAGTTTCTGAATATCCTTGCCTCATCTCGAGGAAGGATAGTGGACCAGCTCAACCGAGAGGCCACCCCGGGAGTGTCCAGAACATCATTATCACGAACCTCAGGGTAGACTCGGAATTCGTGGCCCCTCATAATATTCCCCCCATCCACGGAATAGGGCCTCTCATCGGCAGGACCAATCCTCGGCAATATCGGTCTGCTTCCCATCGAACCCTCGATGTACAGGCGCTTTCTATTCTTCCGCTGGGAAGGAATGATATTGCATTCCGCGCGCTCCTCGGAGCGTGATCGCCCAGATGACCCGGAAGCCCCCCGTGAAGATGAGGCAACTCTCCCCCTATCCCGAGAGAGATCTCCTTGCTCTGAAGGAGGGGGAGGCATAGCCTGCCTAGAAACAGGAGGGGTCCGAGCACGAGGTGGATGAGAGGGGACTGGTGCCTCACTTGGGACATCGTCAGCCAAACGATACCTCTTCCTAGCAGGAGCGCTGGAAGGACCAGCCTCAGAAACCTGGCGACCTAATGATTGCCAAAAATGACTCATATCTGTAAATAAGAAAAAGAAGATCAATGGTTAATAAATTGATCAAAAATGATAAATAGAGGGAAAAAAATAAAAGTTACCGTCAGGAGAGTCTAAGTGCTCCTGAAGGGACTCGATATTTATTCCCTCGTCGTCCGGAAGCACCATGAAAGTGGAGCCGAACCCTTCCCAACCAGTGAGATCGGCTAAGGGTTCGCTACCAGAGCTGGAATCCAGATTGGTGCCCCCTATATCCTCTTGTGGCCTAGGGGCTTCAGGATTCAACTCGGGAGAAGCCGAAGGCAGAGGATCTGACGACGGAATAGGAGGTCCGGCAACAGGGACCGGACCCACACCCCAGCCTGCTAATATCAAATTTTCATTTGATATAAGGGTGTCCAGGCTAAGGGGATGAGGGACTAGCAGTTTTTCGATGTTAGAAGACAACTGCTCCCTAAGTGTGGCGACCCAGGGACCCTTGGGGATTTCGTGCCTATTCTCCCAACGAGTGGGGATATCCAGGCCCTCGGGCACTTCCACAACCAGCCATTCTGTCTCGAAACCATGAAGCTTGTTAGCAGGTTTCTCAAATAATCGGTTCTCAAAACCGGGCTGGTACACCCGCTGAAGCGAGTAAGGCACTAAGCCGGGACTCCCTCGAAGCCTAAAAAATACTTCAAAAAGAGGAAGAGACGGAGGGATGCCCCTTAAATGGCAGTGCACAGTGAATGCTACCAATTGCATCCATGCATGAGGATGCAGTTGCCCCGGGGATACCCTGTGCGTCCTGAGAAAGGAAGCCCCAAAGTCGGACAATGGGAAGCGGAGTCCTAACTCCAAAGCTGCCCTGAAAACGACAACCCCGTTAGACACACGACGTATGTCGCTCTCCTGAGGGGTTGGGAGTCTGTAAGTGTATCCCTCGGATAAAGGAAATCGAGATTCTAGGTCTTGGACGTCGGCTTCCTTTAAAGTCGACTTAATGCCTAGATCGATTTGCTTTCCTATACCATGTCCAGCCATCTTAGAAGCTCGTAGATCGAAGAAGTGGGATTACGGGCTACGAAAAATTACCTAAGGTAATAGAAACAGAACTCGCGGCAGAGTGTGAAAATCCGCGGCAGACTAGCGACACAGTGAGCAGTCTCGCGGCAGAGTTGCGACAGTATGGCGAAGGACTTGCGACAGAGTGCCTGAGGGTCGCGACAGAGTGTCCTTGCGAGAGAATTCAGTGGCGACAAGGACGTCAGGGGCCCGGTATTTATAGTGGCTCGCCTGGGTACACACACACGCGGAGGTCCGACCCGGCCCGAGAAATGCCGGACCCAGATACTCTTTCACGGGAAAAATTCCCGCCAAAGAGTGGGGAGCCATTGATGGTGGTCGTGTCACCAGATCCACGTGTACACCTATCCGCCTGCCACGTGTCGAACCAACAACAGGCCACGTGGCAGATTGGCGACAGAACCGCTATGCGACACCGTTCCTGGAGGTGCGACAGAGTGTTTGATGCGAGAGTAGTCTACCGCCTCACAGTCTGCCGCGCATCGTGAGTGGCAGACCTCCATCGCCCATGCACGGCACAGAACTCTCGCACAGGCTGCGGTAGAGGTCCCCGCACTGCAGGCGGCATAGTCTCCCGCACTGCAGGCGGCATAGTCTCCCGCTCAGCAGGCGGCATAGTCTCCCGCTCAGCAGGCGGCATAGTCTCCCGCTCAGCATGCGGCATAGTCTCCCGCACATACCGCGGTAGAGTCCCCCGCACTACAGGCGGCATAGTCTCCCGCTCAGCATGCGGCATACTCTCCCGCACAGACCGCGGTAGAAGTCTCCCGCTCAGCATACGGCATCGTCTCCCGCACCGACCGCGGTAGAACTCTCCCGCACAGACCGCGGTAGAAGTCTCCCGCACGGCCTGGGGCAGAGTCCCCAGAGTCTCTCGCACGATCTGGGGCAGAGTCCCCAGAGTCTCCCGCACAGCCTGGGGCAGAGTACCCAGAGTCCCCAGAGTCTCCCGCACAGCCTGGGGCAGAGTACCCAAAGTCCCCAGAGTCTCCCGCACGGCCTGGGGCAGAGTACCCAGAGTCCCCAGAGTCTCCCGCACGGCCTGGGGCAGAGTCCCCAGAGTCCCCCGCACAGAAGCGCGACAGAGTGCTGTACCACTCTGTCGCGGCCCAGACACGCGCCTGGGTCTCAGCCCGAACCGACTCAGAAGCCTATAAATATGAAGTGAGCCCTCTGAAAAAGGGGAGGAGATCAGATCGATCCAAAATCCGAGAAAAACAGGGAGAACACTTAAACACTCTGATTTAAGCTGTAAACTCTCCTTTCCTTACATACATACACCAACTCCCGATCACTGACTTGATCGTCGGAGTGCGCGTGCAGGGACAAATCCCTGCCCCCTCTGATTCCTGTTGTTTTTGCAGGATATACGAAGAACACGTGGAGCAAATTGCATCGACGTCACCCTTTCGTCGTTAGCATAATCAGACCACGTGGAAAGCAAAGCACTGTTGCTGTCAAGGACGCAACATCAGATACAAGAGTGGATTTTGATGGTAAAGTTTTCACAAATGCATTTGCGTATCGAACCTTTTGACGATTATCTGATAGCTAGTTTGAGGATTGAGCCAAGTTTAATTGCTCGGATTAGATAGGCTCAAAGACAAGATCCAAAAATGATTGAGTTGGCTAGTTATACAGAGCAGAGGCTGAGTACAGATTACAGGGTTAGTATGTATGGTATTTTAAGATATAGAGGTTAGATATGTATCATAAGAGATGATACCCGATGGAGACACATACTAGATGAGGCTCATAGTACTAGGTACACTACGCACCCATGTAGTACTAAGATATACCAAAATCTTTAGGGAGTATACTATTGGGTTAGGATGAAGAGAGATATTGTAGAGTTTGTGTCGAGATGTCTCATATGTCGTAGATTAAGGTTGAGCAGCATAGACTAGTAGGTTTGCTCAAACCTTTACCAATTCTAACATGTAAATTAGAGCACATCTTCAATGATTTCATTATAGGACTCCCCAGGACTAGGCGAGGTCATGATAGCATATGGGTGATAGTTGATGGACAAATGAAGTCTACCCACTTTCTACCAGTGAGAGCCGGAGATTCATTGAGCCACTTAGCGGAGCTATATGGAAGAGAGTTTCTTAGGTTGCATGGGGTTCCAATGAGCATCATATCTGACAGAGATTCTAGGTTTACTTCTCGTTTTTTGGAATAGTTTCAGAAAGCCATGGGATCCAGATTACAATTTAGCATAGCTTTTCATCCTTAGACAGATGGTTAGTCCAAGTAGACAATACAAACCTTAAAGGATATACTCAGAACTTGTACTATTGATTTTTCAAGCTCTTGGGACGTGCACTTACCATTAGAAACGTTTGCTTAAAATAACATATTCTATTTGAGTATTACTATGGCTCTATATGATGCACTGTATGGACAAAGATGTCGATCTCCTACTACATGGGAAGAGGTGGGTGACTACAAGTTATTTGCTCCTGAGTTGGTTGAGAGAGCTTTTGAGATGGTAAGAGTTATCTGTAATCGATTGAGGACAGCATAAAGCCATTAGAAGAGTTATGCTGGCATCAAAAGAAGACACTTTGAGTTTCATATTGGGGATAACGTATTCCTTAATTTCTCTTCATCTAAGGGTATCTTGAGATTCAGTCACAAAGGAAAACTAATCCTTGTTTCATCGATTCCGTTGAGATATTGAATAGATTTAGGGATGTAGCATACCGTTTGGCTTTACCACCAAAGTTAGCAAGCATGCATAACATTTTCCATGTATCTATGCTAAAGAAGTACCAACCAAATCCCTCCAATGTCATTCAGTATGAGCCGTTAAAGTTACGGAGGATATGAGTTAAATTGAGAAGTGGATCTGGATACTAGATCACAGGGAGAAGACTCTCAAATCTATATCTATATCGTTGGTTACGATTCTATGGCAACATCACACTGCAGAGGAAGCTATTTGGGAGCTAGAGAGCCTTATGAGAGAGAAGCATCCTTAGCTATTCGAGCATATTGAGACGAATTTGGAGGATCGAATTCCTTAAAGGTGGGGAGGATGTAAGAATCATAATTTCCTATTCATAATAATGACATAAGAATATGGAAATTATAAAAGAGCATGTGAATAGTAAAAATAGACTAAAGTTTAATTTTTTTGATTTTCGATACAAGTGCGTATTTCGGCTGAATGGATAGATTTATGGGGTCCACAAGAGCGTCCGCCCACCTGACACGCCTTAAACGTATTACAACAAGTGCACGGGTCGTACAAGTAATATGGGATTTGAGTCCCGGATTATCGTCCCACAGAGAAGTTGACTAGCCTAATTAACTACCGGTTAATCTTACCCTAAGTATATCCTAGCAAATTATGAAGTTTTGATTATGGGTGGTCTACTAAGTTTGAAATTAAAAATACTGAAAATAATAAAAGCTATAAACTAAAGAAAATAAAACCAAGCTAAGATTTCCTTGCCGAGCTCCACGCAATTAAAAGCAAATACCTACGAAAATAATTAAACAGTTAAGATTAATTAACGTAATTAAAATAAAAAGCAAAAAAGAAAATAAAGAAACAAGATTAGTTAAACTAAAATAAAATAAAATAAAAAGTGCATGTAATTAAACTAATAAAAATTGTAAATTAAACTAAACTAAAATTTAATCGAAATAAAGACTAAATTAAAAATGCATGAAACACATTTAATCTAAATTAATCCTAAATGCAACTAATAAAATACTAAACTAAACTAAAGTCCTTAAATATATAATATAAAATTAATTACTAACTAAAAATTAAAACTACAAATTAAATTAACTTGCAAAGATATTAAAACTAACCTACCAATTAATAAAAAGTAACAACTAATTAAGGATTAAAACAACTAAAAGCATGAAATAACCAATTAATTGGCCAAACAATGCCTTAAACTACTTTGCAACAATGTGGTCTTGATACTGCACTGTTCACGTTCTTCCAAGACATTTTCATTTCTAGGCTTTCACGGTTTTGGCTACTGTCACTGTACATTTTTGCAAATTCCAGCTCCAGGCATTCTCGGTCCCAGCTATTCTCGGTCTGCTGCATCCAGTCCTGCAATCGACTGTGCTCTAGGCAAGTCTCGGCTTCTGTTGTTTCTGCCCTGGTGTGTCTCGGTTCCAGGTGTTCACGGGGTCAGCTACTGGCGTGTTGCATTCTGCTTCTCGGTTTTGCAATCTGCTGCTACTCCAGCAATGTCTCGGCTCCAAGTGCTATTCTGGTCTCGATTTTGCCTAGCTCATTCCAGCTGCTATCTGCTGCATTTCCAGGTGCTGCAGGTGGAAACCAGCTGTTGTCCTGCTTCTACACCGCACTGCTGCCCAGCATCTACATCAATTATGCCAGCATCCCAAGTCCTCCAGGAAACGCCCAACAGTGCCCAGTTGCAGCTCAATTTCCAAGTGCTGTTCTCGGTTCAGTACTGCTCTGCTTCCGTCCAATGTCCATCACCGCTGTTACCACTTGTTTCATCCATACCTAGCTTTGCTCATCAACTTAATACTCTACAAAATCATGCTCGATAACAGCATACTACGAGTGCAACAGGATTCTCACTTCACATTGCAACTTCTTGTAACCGAGAGTAACCCGGAAGTAGCTTTGGTGTCAATGATCAACATAGGAACAACCCAACACCAACAGCATCAACTAACAAATATTTACAGAAAAGAAAACAGCTAAACTATGATGAATAGTACAAAACATAAAAAAAAAGAGATAAACAGAGGATTAAAACTGAAGTTGAAGAAACCTACGGGTTGGATAAAATCTTTAAACAAAAAAAAATGACAATATGAACTTAATAGAAACTAAGTAAATATAAGCAAAATATGGCAACTAAACATGATCATGGAACCAAAGCAGCAGTTCTTAGCACATCAAGCACTCAAAACTGAGAAGACATAAGCAGAAGAGAGCTATGAATGATAATATTAAAATCCAGTAAAGAGTTTAATGCATGAAGTGCAGACAAATGCATGAAGTGCATACAAAGGGAGATAAAATAAACAACAAAAGAATAACAAAGTAATCACACTTAAAACCGAAATGAACTAAGTAACATTAGCAACTGAAATTTAACAACAAGACCATCCACACCCGTAAAGCACCTAAACATAAAACACTAGCATCCTCGGTTTGCTTCAAATCCTTCTCTTACTGCTGTGATCCCACATTACCGTTGATGTGGAAATAATACTGGGCATTAAGACCATATCAAAGCATCAGAATCAAAAACAGTAATGGATGAACCCGATTCACTTGAATGCACATTGAAGAATAAAAAGTGACTCTAACGACTGAACAAACTGAGAGCTTGATAATGAAAACTATGAACTTTCATTTATAACTCACAAAATAAGAAACATCAAGGAATGCATTTTTACAAACCGAGAAGAAGAAGAAGATGAAACGTGATTGCTAATGAAAATAATAAGAAACTAGAAAATGAAACAAACTTTTTCATAAAATGAAAATTAAATGAACAGTAAAATTTTGCTAAGAACAAAATAATCTTTTCGGGAAAGCTTAAAAACAAAGGCAATAAATCTAAGACTACCCTAGAAACTATTCTACCCTAAAAATTACATTCCAAATTACTCTACACTACTCTTAAATTACATGCTTTTTTAATTGTCATCCATGTCTTATTTATACACACAAAAGGGGTATAATTGTAATTTCTACATCCTAAATGAGTTGGCATTTTTTTTGCCACTTGTCTACACACCATTGGCTCCTTGAAAAGATATTTCCATGTCATCGGTCTTCTTGTCCAATTAGATGTGCTAGGTGGCATGGCTCGTGTTGTCCGCGTGGCTCAATCTTGATTTTAGCCCAATTTCGGTCCATTTTCTACCAAAATATTCAAAATTCATTCGGATTTAATTTATCTATAAACATGAGAATTTTAATTAAATAAAGGGGATAATTAACAAAAAAAATTGGGGATTTAATTAATTAATTAATTAAGAAATTAAGTACAAATAATTCTAAAAATATAGAATTATCACCACCCCCCAGAATCATCCAATACATCATGTATTAATGATATATAGCTTCATGTAAGCTTAAATGTTGGATTTGGAATTACTTTCAAATTTTTATCGATAAAGTGCAGCAATTACAAATTTACGATTTGTCAATAGATCAAAGTACCACATTGGCTAAATGGATACCGTGAATTAATTTAAGGGTATAATATAAATAAAGATAATGGACTTTTCCATGGAAGGATAAGTGGACCGGTTAGTTGGAATTTATGTAAAAGTAAATATATTATTATAATATAAACCAAAACCTTTATTTTAATCATTAATCTCATTAAAGGCCATGTGATATGCACATGGAAGTACACTATTTCATTAATCCTTTGTGAATGTCGGCCACACTTCCAAAATAGCAAAAACCCATTAAAAATTCAAAGAAAAAATAGGAAACACATGGAAACGTCATTTTCTCTTGGTTTAAATCATTGTCGCCACTCTTTCTCTTTCATCTAACCATTTTTGGTTTAGCTATATTTACAAAATTGTTCTACATTATCTCATACACAACATAGCCAAAATATAGAAAGAGATCACATAAATTGGATGAGTTATAAGCATGGGTTCCAAATAGGTACTATACACGTCACTTTGCTAAATAGTAAAGTTTTGGTTTCTTTCTTTTTACCATGTTACTATATGATGATTAAAAGTTATTATGGAACATTTGTGCCTATTTAAATTGAAGAAAAAAGTCCCCTAAGAATACCCTTAAGTTTCAGCCATCATGGGTGTAGCTAAAGTTGGATTTTATTTCTAATTTCAATTTATGTTAATGGGTCTAGTATATTAAGATGATTGATAGTGTTAGAATTGCGAGAAAATGAGGAAAGCATATGGACATGATTTCAACCTAAGGGTTTTTACAAATGAAGTATATTGATTTCATGGGGTGTTTATTAATTGGTACTTAATTAATGTAATTAAGCATAAATAAGTGGAATTGGTGAAAGAAAATTGGTTAAAGAGATTACATAAGAAAAGTTATGTATCGGGTGAAAAGAGGGGTAAAATAATGATTTTACACCTAAGGTCAAAGCTCAGTGTTAATTGATTAATGGTCATGTAGCAATGAGGATAGTGTAATTATAATGAGTGAATTGTACCAAACTGTCACTTTTGCACTTATGGCAACAACGACTTAAGTGAAGAAAACTTATATTCTAGGTGTTTTATGGTAGAATAATATGTAATTGGTATAAAATGGTGAGTATTGTGACTCTGTGTGTAGTTGTAGTAAAAACAATCTACATGGTGTGTGGTGTACGTGATTTGCAAGCTTGAACAAGTGTTCTCGAACTTTGCTTTTAGTAAGTTCACTATATCAATATGTCGAGTAACATCTGCTATCACGATCCCATTTTTACCTAAAGTCGCTACAAATTTTTTGCTTTTTTCCTTTCCTTTCCCGATCGTGAACATTCTCACCACCAAACAGTTGGGCTATGAGTCAGTATTTGTCACTCTTTACCATCTACTATGCCATCTCTTAATTTATTCAAAAGCAAACACGTATACTTTATAAATTGAGATTCAATACTTGTACGTGTTTACTACTATTTACATCCTTCATATTACATTCCAAAATGATTACTGTGCTATTACATGTTTAGATACAGAAATACACCATTGTGTATACCCTCAGGGATGGGAAGCAGCGGATATTAGGATGAAACTCCTCAGCCAATCACTAACTACTATGTGCGCTCCGTAAATGGGGAAAATGAAACGGATGAGCAACCACACACTTAGTAAGACAATAATGCAAGTAGGTAGATAACTACACCGTCTACGTGCTTATAATGTCATGATATAAAAATCATTTATATCCATAGCATGAGGTAAAATTAAAACTATGCCACATGTATATACATATATTGCATACTAAAAACATGAAAATAAACATGCAAATATGGAAAATCATCATGTCAACGTCTCATGCTCAACACATTTAAAAACTCATCATAAAACAACCCCTCAAGGTTTAATACATTATCAAAACTTAGCAAAACTCATCAACATATCATTAAGGCCACATTTCATTTTAAACATGAGGAAATAGATAAAACTATGCTGCATGTGTATAAATATATCATCCTTTAAAAACATCTCACAAGGTTTGACCCCTCCTTCGGGTCTACCCTGGATAACGAAAATCATGTTTAGTGCATATAAAACCATGTGATATCATGTGAGACAGGTGGTCACTATATACAATCGAGGACTCTATTGGTCAACTATGTCACTATCATCCCAGACCACACGGATCCTATTGTCCGGGGCATCACGCTATAACGGGAGAAGGGTCAATCATATCCGTCAGAATATAAATCAACATCTTCACCACACGGTACAGTGTACTTCATGTGATATACACGGTACAACATACACCATGGACCCATATCACGGTCGGGGGTGCCTGTCGTAGGTCTTATCTACCCCATATCATATATAACCAACTTAATCTCAAGTGCACGTGCGACCATCTCATCCGTGTGACTAATAGTCTACATGAGGAATCCAGAATGACTCATTACATATCACTATGTGAAAAGACCACTGCGAGCAAGGCTCTAGCACGATTTCATGCATAATTAGTAAAAATGCTCGTACGAGAAATCTCTCCAGTACGACTTTATGGAAAATAAATAATGGTAAAATCATGTGCGAGCAAATCTCAAGTACGGTTATAGGCATACGAAATAAATGAAACCCACGTACGAGCGAGAGCTCCAGTACAGCTTGCATGCATCTCAACTCAAAATATGCTGAGAGCTAGGCTCCAGCACATTTCGTACATGTTGAAATATCAAAATCCAACGCGAGCAAAGCTCCAGCACGATTAAACTCATATATAAATCTGATAGGCGGCTCTATTTCAACAAAACACGCTCAAAATCTAAGTTAGCACCTGACTCGTGCTATTTCATGAAATTATGAAATCAATAGCTAGCCTATCCGTAAATTTACTTAAATCGAAGCAATACATTTCATAAAAATATCAAAACAAGATATTCATGCAAATTTATTAGCCTTACTACCCTTTTTGTAAAATTTTCTCATAGGGGCAAAATCATCTTTTTCACCTATATTCGAATTTTTTCGCTAAAAAAATATTATTTCTTTTCTAGGTAACCAAGCAAATTTAATGCTTTGCAAATACCCTCAAAATATGTGTAGCTACCTCTGAATACTCACAAAATTCCCTTACTTGGAATCGTGTCATGTAATTCCACTTCCTCAGAGCTGCTAGATCGCGTAGTCTAGTTCGCTCCCAATATAACCTCCGGAGTTGCACGAAATTATTTATCATATTAAATACAGTTCATTTATCTATATTTCATTTTCACTACAATCGGTTTAACTTATTAAGCCTTTTTTTACTCTCATTGGGCCTTACTGTCTCTTAAGTCCATTTCTATTGGCTATTCATTTCTCGAGAATCTATTGGGCCCATCAAGTCTACTTATTCATATTAGGTCGGCCTTAGGCCCACAGTGTCTTATTGAGTCAAATACTCAACGTTCAGTCCACTTGACCATTCGGTCATGCATGGTGCGCCACGCCTAGCCATGGTCGATACCATGGTTGCCTAGCTCTTATGGGCATTCATCAAGCACTTGGTGTACTTGCCTTAAGTTCATCACTTTCCTTCACTAAGGCATTTCATCATACACCTCTTATACCTACTTTAAATCATCATCTATTCCAACATATTGGTTTCATAAAACCATCTCAAAATCATGCATATAACATCACCAATACTATAATATAATCAATTCATCATTAAATAAACCACATCTCACTTTCTCACACTAAACCCATATTAGGTCATGGATGATTAAGCATGCTCAAGGATGTTTTATCCAACACTATATACACCAATCAACGCATAAAAATGTCTATATTAATATACTTAAAGTTGGTGTATTGAAAACTAACCTAGCTTAACCTTTCTCTTTTGGCCAAAATATGGGAAACACCTTGCTCCTTCAATCTAGAAATTCAACCACTAGTTTTTGACTATGTTGTTCTCCTCACAAGGAACAACTTTGCTAAAAGCAACCTTTGTCAAATCTGTTTGGAAGGTGATGATATTTTAGAGTGAGAAAACTTGCTCACTTTGCTAAAATGGAGAGATATTGTTAATTTGGGGAAGAAGGCTCATTTGTTGGGCTTTTAAATAGAAATAGGCATTGTTAGATCGATCTCTTAGGGTGAGAGATTGATCTTCCTTTGGTTGAACTACACAAGAATTCAATAAGTAAGCTGTGGGATCGATCTAATCTTCGAAAGGGATTGATCTTTTCTAGCCAGAAACCATTTGAGATTGATCTATTTTTGTAAAGGGATCGGTCCTTTCTAGACAGAATCAAATCAAGATCGATTTGCTTTTGGGAAGGGATCGATCCCTTCTAGGCAGAATCAAATTGTGATCGATTTTCTTGCATATAGAACCTTTGTGATTTCATTATGGAATTACAAGATCGATCCTGTCGGGAAAGGAGATTGATCTAGCATTCATCTGGTGGATTCCGACTACTAATTTTTCTAAAATTTCAAAGGGAAGATTACCTTTAAATGCTTCACTGATCATTTTGCATTCTATTCACACTTAGAGTATAAAAAGATCCATTTCCTATGATTCACATATTATGTAACTTGTGTGTATAGCATGGAATCATAAAGAATACATGTAAAAGTACGGGCCTTACATTCCTCCCCTCCTTCAAGAAATTTGGTCCTCCAAAAACTCCTCGAAAAGTCAAGGTACTTATCCCGTATCAGGCTCTCCAACTCCTAGGTCGCCTCCTATGAAGTGTGGTGCTGCCAGAGCACCTTAACGAGCAGAATCATCTTGGTCCGTAACACTTTCTCCTTCCTATCCAGTATCTAGATCAGTCTTTCTACATAGAAAAAATCATCCTTGAACTCCAATGGCTCATACCGAATCACATGGGCTGGATCTGGGTGGTACTTCCGAAGCATCGATACGTGGAAGACATTATGAATTCCTGCTAGCTCCGGTGGTAACGGAGCTTGTAGGCCTTTTCTCCCACTCGCTCCAGTATATCAAATAGCCCGATATACCGAGGGCTCAACTTATCCTTCTTACCAAACCTCATAATCCCTTTCGAGGAAGAAACTCTCAAGAACACTGAATCACCTATAGGGAACTCCAATGGTCTCTGTCTCGTGTCAGCATAATTCTTTTGTCTACTCTGAGCTATCCTCAACCTCTCACATATCAGTTGAACAAACTCAGAGCCTTGCTGCACTAAATCGGGAGCAAAAATCTATCTGTCACTAACCTCCTCCCATCCAATAAGGGAACGGCATCAACGACCATACAATGCCTCATATGGTGCCATCCCGATACTCGCATGATAGCTGTTATTATAGGTGAACTCGACTAGTGGTAAATGATCATCCCATGAGCCTCTAAAATCCAACGCACATGCTCTCAACATATCCTCCAGAGTCTGTATAGTCCTCTCTGACTGACCTTCTATCTGAGGATGGAAAGCAGTGGTAAAACTCAACTGGGTCCCCATCACTTCCTGAAAGTGTTCCCAAAAGTGGGAAGTGAATCGGGAATCACTATCTGAAATAATACTCACTGGGATACCATGTAACCTCACTATCTCACGCACATATAGATCCGCCAATGTACTCAGAGTATCGGTAGCTCTCATGGCTAAGAAATGGGCTGACTTTGTCAACCTATCCACAATCACCCAGATGGCATCATGACCTCTGCGGGTCCTCGATAAACCCATCACAAAATCTATGGTGACATGCTCCTACTTCAATGTCGGTATCGGTAGAGGTTGCAATAACCCTACAGGCTTTTGATGCTCTACCTTCACCTACTGACAGACGAGACACTTTGCCACATATTTCGCTACATTTCTCTTCATCCCTAACCACCAATACACTCTCCAGAGGTTCTGATATATCTTGTGACTCGTCTAATGCAGTGTATACTTTGACGAATGAGCTTCTATCAAGATCAGCCTATTGATCTCTGGCTCATCGGGAACACATATTCTACCCCTGAACCTCAGGAATCCATCTGGACTCAACTCAAAATTCATCTCTGTACCCCTCTGTATCTGCCCGGTAATATCACTGCACTATTGATCAATCTGCTGAGCCTGCCAGATACGATCTACCACATTCGATTCCAACCGCAAGCTAGCTACAATACAAACACTATCAATATCAGGCGGGATCACATCTAAACTGAGGTTTGCAAACTGTTTCAACAGCTCGTGTTCCCTGATCATCATGTACGATACCAACCTGAGATGCTTCCTACTCAGCTCATCAGCTACTACATTCTCCTTACTCGGGTGGTACAAAATCTCGTAATCATAGTCCTTCAGAAGCGCGAGTCACCTTCTCTGTCTCATGTTCAACTACTTCTGCGAGAATAGATACTTGATGCTCTTACAGTCAATAAATACCTGAAGTTTCTTACCGTAGAAGTAGTGGCGCCATATCTTCAATACAAATACCACAGCTGCCAACTCTAGATCGTGGGTCAGGTAATTCTTCTCATGGTTCTTAAGCTGTCTAGAACCATAAGTGACTACCTTCTCATCCTGCATCAACATATAACCCAGTCCATGTCTCAAGGCATCTGTATACACTAAAAAGCCTCTTGAGCTGGTGGGTATGGTGAGAATAGGTGCGGTTGTCAATCGTTGCTTCAGCTCGCAGAAACTACTTTTACATTGATCATCCCACTCAAATGCCACATTCTTTCGAGTAAGGCGTATCAACGAAGCAGCCAGCTTAGAGAATCCCTCCACAAACAGTCGGTAATAACCTGGCAAACCCAGAAAATTATCGACCTTTGTAACCATCTTGGGTCTCTCCCATTGAACAGCTGCTTCTACCTTAGATGAATCTATTGATACCTCATCCTTCGATACAACATGACCCAAAAATGAAATCTGCTACAACCAAAAGTCACACTTACTGAGCTTGGTATACAACTCTTTCTCTCGAAGGGTCTACAAAACTATCCTTAAGTGATGCTCATGATCTTCCCTAGATTTGGAATAAACTAACATATCATCAATAAACACTATCACAAACTTGTCCAGGTATGGTTTAAACACATCATTCATCAAAGCCATAAATGTTGTGGGGGCATTCGTCAATCTAAATAGCATAACCAAGAACTTGTAATGGCCATAACGGGTACGAAATGTTGTCTTAGGTACATCTCCACTCCGTATCCTCAATTGATGGTACCCAGATCACAAATCTATCTTAGAAAAGACCTGTACTCTCTGAAGCTGATCCAATAGATCGTCAATGCGTGGAAGGGGGTACTTATTCTTGACTATAGCCTTATTCAATAACCGGTAATCTATGCATAGTCGGAGGCTCTCGGCCTTCTTCCTCACAAACAAGATCGGGGCTCCCCAATGTGAGACGCTTGGTCTAATAAACTGCTTCTCTAGTAACTCCTGCAACTGCTTCTTTAGCTCCTCCAACTCAATTGGAGCCATTCTATACAGTGGTCTAGATACTGACTCTGTGCTAGGTACCAACTCTATACAAAATTCCATCTCCCTGTCGAGTGGTAACCCTGGTAAATCATCCGAAAACACATCAGCAAACTCTGCAACCATCGAAATGTCTCTCAATTTCAAACGTGCCTTATCTGTATCAACCACGTATGCAATGAACCCTTCAAATTATCATTTTCCACTGTTAGTAAGATAGGTCATCATAGTAACATTCATGATTAACAAGCAACTTCATCTCTGAAATATGATGAATTAAAATTATACTCTTCCTATTTGCAATAATCATGTTCCTTCATTTCTTTTTAGCAGAACTTACAGTACACTTTTCAAGAAAACTTATAGTAAGGCTATCTATTGCTGAAAATATTACTATCTTAGCATAACAATCTAAAACATCATGATTTGTAGCCAACCAATCCATTCCTAAAATTACATCAAAATCACTCATATTCAGTAACATAAGATCGGTTTACATATACCTTCCCCCTATTTTTAGCCTACAGTCCCTATATACATACTCAGTCAACTGACTATCATTCATAGGTGCAGAAATCAACAACATTTTATCTAATGATGTAGGTTTTACATGCTTCGATAACTTACGTGCAAATGAAGGCAATATAAAGGAATGCGTGGCACCAAGATCAAATAACACAAATGCTTCTAAATAAAAAAATCAGGATAGTACCTTTAATCACATTTGCTGAAGTGTCCGCGATTTTTGGGTCCAATGCATGCACTCGCCCTCTACCAACGACTTGTTTTCCCTTCTCCTCAGCTGTAGCTCTCTTCCTCAGAGCAAAAGTCCCAACAAGAGCTCTCTCCGGCTCTTTGCCATTCTATGGGGCCATCTCAATCGTCTCTGGGTAATACCTCATGATATGCCTACATCTGTAACACACTCTAGAGATCATTGGACAAGGCCTGGTACCGTGATATCTGTCACATCTCCTACACTGCTCGGTAGTAGGCCGAGGTCCTCCAATGACTATACCTCTCAATGCTGTTAAGGCCTGACATACAGGAGGCTTAGCAGTCCTCTCCTGTACATCCTCAATCCAAGGTCTCTTCCCAAATAGTCTCCGACCTCCTCTCTTGATATCTCTACCACCTCCAGATCTCTTTCAGTCTATGTCTCTCCTACTAATAACCTTCTCAAACTCAGAGGCATTCCATTTAAAGTCCTGCTCACACAACTATGCCCTGTGCACTGCCTCCTCATAAGTGGGGATGACAAACGGAGCTAATCTAGATCTGATGGCTGGTTTTAATCCATCCATGAACTTCTAAACTTTCTAAGTCTCACTGCTCCACGTATCCAGGTCATACCTCCCCAAGGATATGAACCTCAACTCATACTCATCAACGGAGCAGTTCCCTTGAACCAAACTCATAAACTCCATTCGCAGCTTCCGTTGTGCAGTGGTCGGAATATACTGCCTCCTAAAGGCCTCTAAAAATATCTCTTATGTAATCTTTGGGTGTCGAGCTTTCAGGATAGATACTATGGACCAGTGCTCTGCTTTAGCCTTCAACATAAAAATGGCAAAGGTAACCCTCTCAATCGATGTACACCTAAAGAACCCACACAACTTCTCCATCTCATATATCCAATCCTTTGCAACAACAGGGTCTTTCACTCCTCTAAAGATTCGACATTTGAATTCTTGTAACTGTAGTAACCTATTCAACTCACAGTCATAACCCAGATCACTACTGCTCGATTGTGGAACGATAAGAGAAGTTGTATCCTAAACTAGTGGTGGTGTAACGGTCTCTGTAGTTTGAGGTCTCTCTGCAGTTGTCTATCCAGTAGTAGCAGGCTGTCTGACTGGACCTCGTCTATCACCAGCCCCTAATGTCTAGGCGACTATCTCAACAAGGCTCACAATACTCCGTTCTATCCTAGCGAAGCATGCCTCGATATCCCTTGGTCTCTCAATAGGATCCTGTGGAGCCTGACCAGTCTTTGGCTCTACACGGCTCTCACACCTACCCTTACGGCCTCTAGCACATGAACTCGCCCCACTGCCACGGTGGGTAACTGGCATAATGCCTAGATTCCTGTATCCATAACCATTCATTAGTCTAATTCCATCTCGGTATACATAGGTATATCTAAACAAAACACAGTAATATAGGGATGTAATTTTTCTACTTATTAATACCGACTCATATCAAGCCAAGTCAGCTCTAATACCACCTCTGTCACGACCCCATTTTTACCTAAAGTCACTACAAAATTTTCCCTTTTTTCCTTTCCTTTCACAGTCGTGAACATTCTCACCACCAAACAATTATGCTATGAGTCAATATTAGTTACTCTTTACCATCTACTATGCCATCTATCTTTTAATTTATTCAAAAGCAAACACGTATACTTTATAAATTGAGATTCAATACTTGTACGCGTTTACTAATATTTACATCCCCCATATTTCATTCCAAAAATGATTACTGTGCTATTACATGTTTAGATACAAAAAGACACCAGTGTGTATACCTGTCGGTGATGGGATGCAGTGGATATCAGGATTCAACTCCTCAACCACTCACTAACTACTATGTGCGCTCTGTAGAGGGTGAAAATGAAAGGGATAAGCAACCACACGCTCAGTAAGACAATAATGCAAGCGATTAGATAACTACACTATCTACGTGCTTATAATGTCATGATATAAAAATCATGTATATCCAAAGCATGAAGTAAAATTAAAACAATGCCACATGTATATACATATATCGCATACTAAAAACATGAAAATATGCACGTAAATATGGAAAATCATCATGTCAACTTCTCATGATCAACACATTTAAAAACTCATCATATAATAACCCCTCCAGGTTTCACACATTATCAAAACTTAGTAAAACTCATCAACACATCCTTAAAGCCACATTTCGTTTTAAACATGAGGAAATAGATAAAACTATGTCGCATGTGTATAAATATATCATCCTTTAAAAACATCTCACAAGGTTCGACCCCTCATTCGGGTCTACCCTGGATAACGCAAATCATGTTTAGTGCATATAAAATAATGCGATATCATGTGAGACAGGTGGTCACTGTATACAATCGAGGACTCTGTTGGCCAACTATGTCACTATCATCCTAGACCACACAGATCCCAGTGTACAGGGTATCACACTGTAATGGGAGAAGGGTCAATCCTACTCACCAGAATATAAATCAACATCATCACCACACGGTACAACGTACTCCATGTGATATACATGATACAACGTACTACTTGGACCCATATCACGGTCGGGGGTGCCTGTCGTAGGTCTTATCTACCTCATATCATGTATAACCGACTCAATCTCAAATGCACGTCCGAGCATCTCATCCATGTGACTAATAGTCTACAAAGGCATCCAGCACGGCTCGTACGAGCATCTCATCCGTGTGACACAAATCTACACGAGGCATCCAACATGACTCATTACATATCATAATGTGAAAAGACCAGTGCGAGCAAGGCTCTAGCATAATTTCATGCATAATTAGTAAAACTCCTCGTACGATAAATCACTCCAGTATGGTTTTTTGTAAAATAAATAATGGTAAAATCATGTATGAGCAAAGCTCAAGTACGGTTTTATGCATAAGAAATCAATGAAACCCACGTACGAGTAAGAGCTCCAATACGGCTTGCATGCATCTTAACTCAAAATATGGTGCGAGCTAGGCTCCAGCACATTTGGAGCATGTTAAAATATCAAAATCTAGTGTGAGCAAAGCTCCAATACGGTTAAACTCATATATAAATCTGATAGGTAGCTCTATTTTAACAAAACACGCTTAAAATCTAAGTTAGCACCTAACTCGTGCTATTTCATGAAATTATGAAATCAAAGCCAACCTATCCGTAAATTTGCTTAAATTGAAGCAATACATTTCATAAAATATCACAATAAGATATTCATACAAATTTATTAGCCCTACTACCTTTTTCGTAAAATGTGCTCCTATGGGCAAAATTATCTTTTTCACCTATATTCAAATTTTTCCACAAAAATTATTACTTCTTTTCTAGGTAACCAAGAAAATTTAATGCCCTATAAATACCCTCAAAATACGTGCAGCTACTTCTAAATACTCACAAAATTCCCTTACCTAGAATCGTGTCGTGTAACTCCACTTCCTCAGAGCTGCTCGATCGCGTAGTCCAATTTGTTCCCAATATAATCTCCGGAGCTGCATAAAATTATTTATCATATTTAATACAGTTCACTGTATTTCACTTTCACTACAATCAATTTAACTTATTAGGCCCTTTTTTTACTTTCATTGGGCCTTACTTTCTCTTAAGTCCATTTCTATTGTGCTATTCATTTCTCGAGAATCTATTGGGCCCATCAAGTCTACTTATTCATATTGGGTCGGCCTTAGGCCCACAGTGTCTTATTGAGTCAAATACTCAACGTTCGGTCCACTTGACCATTCGGTCACGTATGGTGCGCCACGCCTAGCCATGGTCGACACCATGGTTGCCTAGCTCTTATGGGCATTTCAGCAAACACTTGGTGTACTTGCCTTAAGTTCATCACTTTCCTTCATAAGGCATTTCATCATACACCTCTTATGTCTACTTTAAATCATCATCTATTCCAACATATTGGTTTCACAAAACCATCTCAAAATCATGCATATAACATCACTAATACCATAATATAATCAATTCATCATTAAATCAACCATAGCTCACTTTCTCACACTAAACCCATATTAGGTCATGGATGATTAAGCATGCTCAAGGATGTTTCAGCCAACACTACATACACCAATAAACTCATAAAAATGTCTAGATTAACATACTTGAAGTTGGTGTATTGAAAACTCACCTAACTTAACCTTTCTCTTTTAGCCAAAATTGGGGAAACACCTTGCTCCTTCAATCCAGAAATTTAACCACTAGTGTTTTACTATGTTGTTCTCCTCCTCACAAGGAACAACATTGCTAAAAGCAACCTTTCTCAAATCTGTTTGGTAGGTGATGATATTATAGAGTGAGAAAACTTGCTTACTTTGCTAAAATGGAGAGATATTGTTAATTTGGGAAGAAGGCTTGTCTGTCGAGCTTTTAAATAGAAATAGGCATTGTGAGATCAATCTCCTAAGGTGAGAGATCGATCTTCCTTTGGTTGAACTACACAAGTATTCAGTAAGTAAGTTGTGGGATCGATCTGTTCTTGGGAAGGGATCGATCCTTTCTAGCTAGAAACTATTCAAGATCAATTTGTTTTTGTGAAGGGATCGATCCTTTCTAGGCAGAACCAAATCGAGATCGATCTATTTTTGGGAAGGGATCGATCCTTTCTAGGTAGAATCGAATTGAGATCGATCTTCTTGCCTATAGAACCTTTGTGATTTCATTCTGGAATTATAAGATCGATCCTATCGTGAAGGGAGATCGATCTGGCATTCACCTGCAGGATTCCAGTTGCTAATTTTTCCAGAATTTCAAAGGAAATATTGCCTTTAAATTCTTCACTGATCATTTTGCATTCTATTCACTTAGACCATAAAAAGATTCATTTCTTATGATTCACATATTATGTAACTTGTGTGTAGAGCATAGAATAATAAAGAATACATGTAAAAGTACGGGACTTACATCTACAGTATAAGTATAAGGCATATGAGGTAAATGAAATTAATTTTCATGAAGTTTTTATTTATATAAGTGGTATTGTTAAGTTGTGCACCATTGTATCTTTGTGTTTTAAACGACTAATGCATTTATACTAGCTTATATGTGATGGAATGATGAAGTAAAGATGAATATGACTTGAGTTGTGTATTGTGTGATGAGTAACGAGAAAATATATGTACTAAGTAGTATGATATATAATTGAGATGCGCTGTTATTGGGTATATAAATTGTGTTTACCTTGCAGGAATGGTTGGAGTATATAGCCTTGTTATGCTATTGAAATGTTTATAGAAAGAAAGTATATATGAGAAATTAAGCTTAAGCCCTTAGGTCTACATAAGCATATTGCATCTCTATGCTTTTATATACTTACTGTGATTTTAAGCTTATACGAGATTTATACTACAAGTATAAAAGCTTTTGAAATCTCATGAATGATATGTTTTGAAATCTTTTTTCTTATGTGTCTGAGTTTTCAGATATTGCATGAGTTTGCTTAATATCCATGTTTTCACTTATTTCAAAACACTATGATATTGTTTTCACGGTTTTAAGGCACTCAATATTATTATGAGATTGATTGAGCATTATGGAAACAACTATTGCATAGTAGTTTATATCCTACATAACTACTACGAGGCTCTTTTAACAACCCAAATTTACAGACATTTCGATTGGACTACAAGTCGATATTAGGTCAGAACAATAACTTAGTCTGATTAATTTTCTTACTTAGTAACAAATTTTAAACAAAATATCTATATCCACATTCCCTAGATACATCTTGTATACATTACTATACTTAGAAAAATTTTAGGCATAAAAGAATTTCTTACAACTGGGTATTCCTTCGATGCAGCAATATGCTCCACTGAATCATAATTGTGCAGAATGTCTTACTAACGGAAGCGATCCAAACTATAATGGGGCTTTGTGGAGGAAAATAAAGGGGTGAGCTCAACATGCTCAGTAAGAAAAACCCCATAGCAGGTAAGTAAATACACTACCTATAAAGATATATATATTTATATTTACCAAATCTGGAATATTTTCACAAAGTATACAGATGATTTGGTAATTTCTCAGATACTAGGGTCAGAATTCAGAAAACAGATTTAATATCGACAAAAGCATAGATACCAAGAACAGATTTTCAAAAACAGAACATGTATCGGTAATATATTTAGCTACTATTGTAAATCCAGAAATTCAAAGTTTTCCAGTAGCAAAACAAACAGACTTTCAGCTATCTCAATTCAAGCAGACAAAATCAGAAAAATATTTCAAATAGGCGAGACAAGGCATCATGCTATATCAGTTATCAGAAATGACTATTGGACAATGTCGATGACTCTGGGTAATTCACGGGCCAGGTGTGCCGGGATGTCAATCGTCGTGGGAGTGGTCAGCTACCCAAACGGCTCATAGATCAGAATGTCTGAAAACCAGAAACAGAATCAGAAACCTGGTACATCGTACTCGTGGGCCATAGATACAGATACAGATATAGATACAGAACAGATAGAAATGCAGCATGATCTCACCAATGCCTTTGTCTCAAAATTAGTACGAGAAGGACCGTACGACACACAATCAGTATGCGCTCAAACACATATCATCAGAATAACTTTATAACAGATCATTTTTCCTTAAATCACATATAAATTCAATTCTTTCATGAAACCGTTCAAAACAGGCTGACTAGCCCTTGTTCGGATAAAATCCCAAAAAACAGTCTATGAAAATTCAAAATTCAGGATTTTCGATATTTAAAATAGAATTCAAGCCACATCAAAATTTATACAAACCATTAAAATTCAATTCAAAAATTTTGGTTGTTCAACTAAGCTAAAATCTCTAATTTTCATAGTCATAAAATTCGACCTAGATTTTTCAGTAATTTCGGTACTACGAAATTCAACCTCAATTTTATATCTACAAATATACAAAAATTACGCATATTTATCTCTAGCAGCGACGAGAATTTTCCTTACCTCGATGACTGTCTATAGTCTTCATTTGCCTCGACGTTGTGAGTCGGTGGGTTCGATCCACTCAGTTAATTTTTTAGGGCTCTTTCCCAGGATTTCCAAAATTTAGTACACTTAATTTCCTTCCTCAATTTTCCTCTATTTTCTATAATATATATGTATATACATATATATATATATATATATTAATAAATAATATATATATATATTTATATTATTTTTCTTTTCTTTTCTTTTCTTTTCTTTTTTTTTTTTGAATTTGGCTTCCCTCCAAATTCTTTTTCTTCTGCTTCTTCTTTCTTCAGCTCACTGTTCACTCAATGTTTCACACTTTGTTTCCTCACCTCCTTGGCTTCACTCTCCTCGCTACCATTTTTCTTTGTTTTCTCGACACCACCATTGTCCATCGTCAATCTTCATTCTGACCTGCCAACTTCGGCTTCCCTTATTCCTTCTTCGTCGCTGTCTTTGTTCCAATCTTTCCACTTCTCACTTCTATTCTATTTTCAGGTGCTCAGACCACCGGTAGCTCCTCTGCTCCTTCTGCCACGTTTGCTCCAGCTGACCTCCACCGTTTGTTCACACCCCTATTACACGTATCACCCTTCTTGTTTTCTGCCAGTTCACCTAACCCCTCAAAAGCCAAGTGGCCTATGTTCACGGCTTTAGTTTGCTACAAAATGTAGGGAGTTGAGAAGCTTGCGTCTCCATTTTCTGCCTCATTACTATACTTCAATCGACCAGACCACTCTCGATGCTGCCCCTGTTTTCGAAACTCTCCCCATGCATTACAGTTCTCGATCTCCAGCCTCTCCTTCTCTGTTTCAACTTCTCGCCTTTGTATTTTCTTCCTCTATAACTCTCGGTTTTTGTCACCCTCATGCAAATTTCATCAGTTGTAATATGTATATATATTTACCACCCACTGTCTTACTTATCTGTTCCCATTATAATTTCTTCCAACTAATGCTACTATTCTCGGGTCTGCTTCATTTCAGAATTCCATGCTTTATCACCTGTTTTAAGCCCTCGGTTCTATGCCTTGGCCAGCCTTTGTCCCACGGTTTTATCTCAATTTCATCCACTATTTTTCAGTTTACTTGCAGGCTTCTCATTCCTCAGCTGACTAGACCATACCTATAAACATCTTAATTATTTCTTTCACCTTGATTATATCTGGTTGCAGCAGTCTTCCACAAGCTCTCATGTTTTGTGTGCAGCTCCTACTACAGGTTTACATATAATATATATGTGTACTATAGATATTTTCTAATGGAACTACACCACCATTATCATGACCCTCCATGACTTAACCAAAACCATTACAAATTTTTTGCATTTTAACTTACCTTTCTCCTTATCAACGGTTGGGCTGTGATTCGATGTCAGCATCCTCATTTACCATATCATCCATTATCATACATACATGTCAATATACTATCACTGATTGTAACTTCTTTTATAATACATGTGAGCTCATATAAAATCTAATACAAATACATTTCCCATAATATATATCATATACATCATTGTGCTATCTATACGTTTAGATACAAAACCATACAAATATATGTATACCTGTCGATCGATAAGAAATAGCAGCGGACAACAGGAAAACTATCCCTCAAACGTACTCGCTCTACTACTGATGCTCTGTAGAGACATGTAAAAAAAAGGGGTGAGCTCACAGCTCAGTAAGGAAATCAAGCAAGCAAGTAGACATCTACACTATCTACTCAAAATAGTGTTATGCCTCGAAAATATCATTTCCTTAACGCACTTTAAAAGCATGTCTTTAAAATATATACATATACTTGTACAGATTAAATCTCATGTACAGAAATCATGCTTTCGTTCCTAAATGTAGGCATGTAGTGCAAAATAAAGCATCTTTATAATATCACGATGCCTTTAGATAAATCATGTCATTTATATTCAAATCATAGTAAATATGCCATTTAATCATTCACAACACAATAATCAGATTTCGACCCATCCCTCAGGTCTATCCGTATCATAAATAAATTAATTAGGTGATATATCATGTGAGACTCTGTGGTTAAATGCAATAATATCTTGGACTATGGCCATATTCTATAATGGTGATCCTAGGCTGCACAATACTCGGTGTGCGGGGCATCACGGCTACAACGGGAGGGGGATCAGTGTCACGACCCAAATTTCCTAAAAATCACTACAAATTTTTCGTTTTATTTATTATTTAATTCTTACCTTCCTCTCATCATGACCATCCTACTAACAGTTGGGCTATGATTCAGTGTTAGTTCCTTCTCACCTAATTACCATTCCATTTTCATATTTAAATTCACACATCAAGATTTACTATCCTTTGACTTTAACTAAATACATTCATAATGGTATTTATATAAACTTACATTCCCGACATCATATACGTTTACAGTACTGCGTATTTACATATTTAGATACAAAACTATACAAATGTGTATACCTATCTCTCGATGGGACGCAGCGGATACCAAGAATGCAAGTCCTTAGCCGCTCACTAACTACTACGAGTGCTCTGAAAAGATGAGAAAATAAGGGGGTAAGCAAACCACACGCTCAGTAAGGCAATTATGCAAGTAAGTAGATAGCTCCACTATCTACATGCTTATAATGTCATGCCCATAAATCCATTTCTTTTCATTTAAAATTTCACGCACAAAATCATGCATATTTCAATGCCATAGTTATAAAAACTATTCGTACATATAGAAATCATGCAACTTATGCATCAATGGCATTTTATGGAAAATCATAAAATCATACTTAGCATGAATTAAATCAAGATCATGTACTAGTTTATGCCATTTAAACCAAATCATGAGAAACAATTCTTTTCATGAATTTATCATTTAAGCATGGAAAACTCATCATGCTAATGCATTTAAATCACTTCATTAAAGCTGCAGTATAAAATAACCCGAAGGGGTTAAGCATCTCAGAAATCAATCTCTTAAAAATTCATTATAAAATTCTCTGAAAATTTTAACATCATAGTAGAAAATCACAAAATCAGGGGCCTGACCCCTCCCTCGGGTCTACCCTGGTCTATCGAGACCACAAGTTATATCATGTGAGACATGTAGGTGACTATATTAGTAACAACGAGGACTATAGCCATAACCTAGTGATCCCTGGGTACACGGTACCTAGTGTGCAGGGTATCACACCTGAAACGGAGCTGGGTCAATCCTGCCGCCAAAACAATATAACATCAGGATTGCGAGGGCAAGGCTTACTGCCTCGTGGCAAATGCCACTCCACTCCAACAATCCCCATGGTACAACGTACTCTACGTGACATACACGGTACAACGTACTCTATGAACCCAATTTCAGTCAGGGGTTGCCTACAATAGGTCTTATCCACCCATACCATCTCTGTCTCAGTATGCACGTGTGGCATATCATCTCACTATGACACACAGTCTACAGGAGGCTCCAACATGGCTATATGCATGTCATATAAATCCCTGTGCGAGCGAAGCTCTAGCACGGCTCCGTGCATATTCATGATATCTAAAAATCTCATGCAAGCAAAGCTCTAGCACAGTTTTCATAAAAATCAGTAAAATCTGCGTAAGAGTAGCACTCCAGTACGACTTTAAAAGAGTTATAAATCCATATAAAATCACGTGCGACTAAGCTCCAACACAGTTTTATGCATAAAATCCATCAATGCCTTGTGCGAGCAATGCTCCAGCATGATATCATGAATAAATCATTCAAAACTCCTTGCGAGAAATGCTCTAGCACGAATAATTGCTCAAGTAAATCAAAACTTTGTGCGAGCAACGCTCCAGCACGGTGTCATGCATAAATAAATCAAATCTCGTGCGAGTTACACTCTAGCACGACTTTTATGCAGTTATCATATCAAAACAGGATGCGAGCTAAGCTCCAGCACCTCTCATGCATTTCAAATCATAAAAACTAGTGCGAGCAATCGCTCCAGCACCTTTTTATGCATATCAAGTCAAAACAAGTCAAAACAGTCAAAACAGGGTGCGAGCTAGGCTCCAGCACCTCTCATAAATTTCACAATAATAAAAATCAGTGCGAGCAACCGCTCTAGCAGATTTTATGCACATAATGTCACACAAGTCGGTGTGAGTAACCGCTCTAGCACATTTTATGCACACTCACAAACACAGATATAGTGCGAGCTATGCGCCAGCATTATCTGTTTTCATATAAACTTGATAGTTGGCCCATTTTTCAAAGAAATTTCATTTAAATCTTAATAACACTTATGTAGTGTTATATTGTGAAATTTATGCAATTACTAGCCAATCTATCGATTTGCTAAACCACGAAAATTCCTTAAATCAGAAAATTCCTTAAATCATGCATTTCATGCATGTCATGCTTTCACCATCCTTGGTGAATTCCCTCAATAGGGGTAAAATAGTCTTTTCCTATTTTCAAGTCCTTAAAATCTTTAAACCATTTCTAGGACCTTTATACATATTCAGTGTATACAAAAGCTATCAAAATATGCGTAGCTACCTCTAGCTACTCACACAATTCCCTTACCTCATTTTTCTGTACAGTCTGACCTTTCTACTGATGTCTCGTCATGCAGTCCGATTTGCTCTCAATCAAATCTCCAGAACTGCGTATAATTATACATCAGGTCAAATACAATACAATTAATTGTATTTCATATTTTTTGGGTTTAATTTAAATCATTAGGCCCGTTTACCCCTATTGGGCTCGGTTGCACCATAATGGGCCTTAATTGGCCTTAAGCCCGTTTTCCACTTATTATTCACATCATCGATGCCTATTGGGCTCATTGGGCCCATCAGTATTTATTGGGCCTCGTTCTAAACTCTTGGATAACTCAATTAATTAATTACGACAATTTATCTCTAACTCCAGAATTTAATTCATTTTACGCGAAAATTAAATCTGTAATTTATGCGATAAATTTTTAACACTCATAACGATGTAAATTATCGTAAATAAGGGTTACTTACCCGAGCTTCCATGATAATACGTAAATCGAGGCTGACTCGAGCTCTTGTGTGACATCAATTGTCGAGCTACACAATTACATATTTTTTCGGGTAAATTTTCAATCTAATATTAATCAAATTAAATATTTCAAAATTTAAATTGGTCAATTTCGACCGCTTACCGACTTACCCGTAACTCGATTACATCACCGGGATTTTTTTTTCCAATTTTTCCTCTTTTTCTTTTTCCTTTTTTTCTCTTTCTTTTTATTCTTTTCTAGCTGAACCGGTTCGGTCCTCTTCAGCCCCGTTCAGACTGGTTTGACTCAACCGATTCAGTTCGGTTCGGTCGGTTTAGGGATTCGTCGATCGGTTCTTCACCGGTTTCCGTCGCCAGCAGCTCCGCGGGGTCGTCCAGTGCACGGATCTGCCCTCGGTTTAGCCATGGCTTGCCAGAAAGTGGTCGGTCCGGCCTCTTCTCTCCTCGCCGATGGTGCCTTTTCTTTTTGCCGTCGTTGCCAGCGCTAGCCTCTGTTTCAGTGGCCGATTCAGCCGTCGATCGCGTCGCCTGCACCTAGGGAACCATCGGCTAGGTTCGGTTAGGGTCGAATCGACGTCGATCACCGGATGCCTCCTTTTATCCTCTCGGTTCCCTCGATTTCTCTCTCTCGACCGCCGTTCGCCGCTCCTTCTCCATCTACCAGTGCCGACGGTGGCCTCAGCTGTCCCTCCTTCAACAAGTCGTAGTGGTCGAGGAAGAAGGCATCGGCTTCTGCTTAGTTTTCAGAAATTGCGTTTCGCGATTTTTTGTTTTATTATTATTATTATTATTATTATTATTTATTTATTTTTTATTTATAATTTATTTTAATATTATTTTAATCCATTAAAATATATTAAAAATCAAAATATCCCAAAAAAATTCTTATTTAATTCATTTAATCTATAAATGAATTTATCAGTCTTATTTCATCTTTTCGGTATATTTTTCGATTATTTTTGGGATAATTTCTCGAGGTGAAAATTCTGATTAATTCCAATAAATTCATATATTGATCAATTGGACTCGAAATTTAATTATTTCTTTGTTATTGATCAAGATTTCTCAATTCTATATTTTAATGAAATTTTCTTATCAAATTTATACCGAATTTCAGCCTTTTGATCGTTTTACCCTTGCATGTGTTCGGGAATCAAACCAGTCCAACTTCCCTTCACAAACACTCACGCATTTCATGTTTTAATAAAATCGGGTCTTACAGTCAGTCCATCACAACCGCCAACTATAAACTCCTCAACTCCACAACACCACACGGTATAGTGTATTCCATGTCACTCACACGGTACAATGTATTACGTGGAACCTACCTCACAGTTGGGGTGCCTGCCATAGGTCTTAGCCCTCAAACCATGGAATATAAATACCACGTCTCTAAATCCACATGCGAACATCTCTACAGTGCGACACTCAATCTACACAAGGAAATCAGCATGGTTATCAACATGTCTTATATATCACAGTAAAACTACAGTGCGCGCCTTTGAGCGCGATTCATAGTCGACACTCCGCTCAAACACTATTTTACATCACAAACTCAAACTCTAGTGTGAGTAAACCTCCACCACTAGGTCATGCATAGTTCATGTTTCAAATCAAGTACGAGCAATCGCTTCAGTACCATGGTATGCACAAAACTCATCAAATCAAGTACGAGCAATCGCTCAAGTACTATGTCATGTATCTCATGTAAAATTCGAGTACGAGCTAATCACTCTAGCACTCTCTCATGCATAAATCATATAAAACTGAGTACGAGTAATAACTCCAGTACTTTATCATGCATGTCATGGAAATCTAGTGCGAATCATACATCAGCACTAATATATGTGGAAAATATATGAAATTAAGTGCGAGCTGTGCTCTAGCACGATTTATTCTCACATAATTCGATAGATGGCTCTTTAAAAAGGGATGATTTTCAAAACATCAAAATCAGCACTATAAAGCGTGCTATTTCTCATCAACTAAGAAAACATTAGCCCATCTACCTACTCTTCTGCTAAACAGCAGTAAAAATGCTCATAATTGTGGTTTCCATGCTTTTTACAACTTTTCCCAAAAGCTGACTTTTTTCCTAACTAAGGGCAAAATCATAATTTATCACTATCGGGTCACAATAATTATTATTCACTTTCTCTGACCCTCAGAGTTTTTAAGTGAATGTAAAAGCAGACGAAAATACGTGCAGGTATCTCCTACTACTCACAAAAGTCCCTTACCAATAATCACTCGAGAAATTTTACTTTCTTAATGTTGCTCGATCCAGTAGTCTGATTCGCTCCTCCAATAATCTCTACAGCTGCATATAACCATTTATCAGGTTAATTATATTTTTCCTACTGTATTTCATATTAAATACAGTCTATTTCACTTAATGGGTTTTAATAAACCTTAATGGGCCTAACTATGCCTTAAGCCTATTTTTATTTTACTATTCATTTTTGTTGGGCTTATTGGGCTTGTGGGGCCTACCAACTCTTATTGGGCTTATCCGAGACCCATTACATCACATTGGGTCGAAACCAATTGGGCTTGGCCCATTGGACCTCTCGACCACATGCCATGGCCGAGAGCATCCCATGCCGTCGGTCACACCATGGCATGTCGTCCATGTCCATATATTTAGCCAATTCACTTAGGCATTTTCACAAACACTTAGTTGGCAATGTTCCTAAGCTTCACTTAGTTCATTTAGGCATTTTATCAAACACCTTAATTGCCAACTAAATTCATGTATCAATTAATCAAATTGATTAATTCTAACTATACCATAATAATGAACACATGTACATCAACTCATTTATGCCTTAAAATCATATGGGCATTCATCAATTTATCACTACTCACTCTCGCTCAAACCATATTCATAGTGATTTCATATGCTTCAATGCTTAAAACATATACCAATATACTTGAAATCATTCATACATTAACATATATGAATTTGAAAGCTTGAAATTATACCTAGTATTTGTGTTCACACTTGGCAGAAACTTTGAAGCCTCACGGTTTGTACACTATGGCTCCTTGATAGCCAATTCCAACATATGTCACTCTCCTCTCAATTTGGAACAACTTTCATGAAGAATACAAGTTCCAAATATGCCTAAATCCTAGTGATTTCTAGTGAGAGAAAGCTTGGATAAATGTGTTTTAATGGTTTCTTCTTCTAGCCGAGAATGATGTGTTGAAGAAGACCATGTGGTAGCTGTTTTTATAAGCCATTTACTTAAAAATTAAGCCTTACTTTCCAGCCATTTAAATTGTCTTCAAAAAGCTTAGGTAATGGTTACCAAATTTGTCATAGTTACCATTAACTAATGGGCTTAATTTTAATCCATTTGGGCCTTACAATTGGACCTCTCGGTTTGGGCCTTCCTAATGGGCTTTCGATCTGAAATTTTACTATACATCGAGCCTTTAATTATCTAAATATTTTTCCTATTAATGGGCTTTAAAATCTTCACTTTGGCCCATTACATTTTTACCCATTAAATTTAATCTGGAATCCATCCGAATAAATTTTCCTTACTTCCGGGGATGATTATCTTGTATTCTGATCAAAAATATTTTTTCCCAAATTTTTCTTCATACTTAGGTTAATTTTTAACCATGGTTAGTCAACTATGGTAAAAGTCCACTTTTCTTAACTATAGTTGACTTTTTCTCAAAATTTCGAATGTGTCATACCTTATGTTTTACACTCTCGTCTTTATGTTTTAGCCGTTTCCAGTAGGAAAATGTGCCTTAAATACCTTAAATACCTTAAATTGTTAAAAAGGTTTGTTTTACCCATTTTAGCTTTTACTCTTGTTCTCTAGGTTTGGGACTAAATCAAATCGACTTTCCTTCATGAGCTCTCTATATTTCCTCATTTTAAGTTCTTCTCTTCAGTCAGAATTATTCAGATCCACTCAGTTTAGCCTGTGGCTCTTATAGCTCACATTAAGCTTTTATGTAGCTTATAAGTGTTAAATCATTTCACATACACTTTAAATCTAGTAAATACTCTTCTTATGATTCATCTATAATAATAAAGTGTTCATACACATAGGAATCATAAGGAACAAGCTAGATAAAATACGAGTCTGACAACCATCCTGCCTCACCGAACACCCTCGACCTTCACGTTTCTTCATCTCCCTTTCCTATTTCATTTCTCAGTCTGTCCCATGCTCTCCTCTGCCATTTTACTGCTACAGCAGTTGTATCTCTGTATACTTTCCTTCAGTCTCACAAATTGTCCATTAGTTTAATATCTTCAATGCTTCCCTCTCTCCGCTACCAGTCCTTGTCTGTTACTACTTCTGTCTTCGGTTTAGTTCAGTCTGCACAGGTCCTCATTTCCCTCTTTTCACTACTAAATTTTATACCATCCTTTCTTTTCTTCCTTTCCTTTTATTCCACCCATAATACGTATATATATATATATTATTATCATTATTCACCGAGTCCACCATCCTCAAATCCTGACATATCCTACTGATAATGGTTATACCTATTAAAATCCAAGTATAAAATCATTGACCAACAGAGGACAGCCACGTGTCAGGTACCAAGCACCAAGAGCCATAAGCCACATGGCAAATACCGAAAGGTGGCGATAGAGTTCACTAGCGACAGAGTCCTTTGGCGACAAAGTCCTCTAGTGACAGAGTCCTCTGGCGATAGAGTCAATATGCAGTAGAGTCCCCTGGCGGTAGAGTCTCTATGCGATAGAGTCCTTTGGCGACAGAGTCATGCGACAGAGTATACACTCGACAGACCTCTGCGCCTTTGAGTCCAGCAGCAAAGAGACGATAGAGCTCTGCGGTAGAGTATGAATGCGACACACAGTGTGGCGACAGAGTCACTACGACAGAGTGAGCCGCGACAGAACTCTGCCGCAAGGACTACAGTAGAGGTCTTCGAACCTCTGTCGCATGTTGAACTCATTCGTACAAAGGCAGACTTTGAGTCCGCGACAGAGAATCTAATAACTTTGTCGCAGCCCAGACACACGCCTGGGCCTCAAATTCGAATCCTATAGTTTTAGGCCAAAAATACTCGTAAGCACTGAAAAAATATGAAGACCTACTTAATTCCAAAAATATCTATAAATACACCAGGTATGATAAAAAAAAACCCTAATCTCTATTTTACTTACAAAAACTCTGCTTAAACAGTCTTCTGACTTAAGCATCAGAGTGCACGTGCAGGGACAGATCCCTGCGCCTCTCTGACTTTCATTGTTTTTGCAAAATATCCAAGACACGTGGAGAAGATTACATCAGCATCATTTCATTGTTGTTTAGAACAACAACAATTGGCGCCATCTGTGGGAAATAGAACGAAAAGTTAGATTCCCTATCAAAATGGTGAGAACATGCTCGACAACAGCAGCAAATCTGGGAGAAGAGAATTCTGTGAGTCCTCCTGTCAGACCAGAGCGAGGACAAGAGCAGAATGAAGAGGGCGGCAGAGTTGCCTCTGTTTCCCTTGATGAATTTGAGGCTTTGAAGCGTCAGAATGAGGAGACCATGACAGCGTTGAGGGCTATGGTGAATTTCTTCAAAAATGCTCTGCCGTAATTTAGCTTACCTCCAGAAGTGCAACAGATGGTAGGGGAGAATATCCCGAGGCAGACTTACGAAAGAGGTCAACCCTCTACCATGGTGAATGCTGGACAAGGAGATTGGGGACAGAATACTGTCGCTGGCCTGATTCCGAACTCTGTTGCAGGTTTGGAGGATAACCTTGCTGCAACCTTGAGAGTAAACTCTACCGCAGGTCCGAGGAGGCGCCCTGCGGCAAGGTTGCTGGAGGTGAACCCTGCCGTAGGTCTGAGGGGAATGAACACTGCTGTGAATCTAACTAAGCAGAACTCTCCCGTAGATCACAAGCGACAAAGCTCTCCCGTAGAGTACAGGCGACAGAGCTCTCCCACAGAGTACAGGTGGCAGAACTCTCCCGCAGAGCACAGGCGGCCGTACTCTCCTGAAGATCACAGGCTGTAGAGCTCCCCCACAGAGTACAGGTGGCAGAACTCCCCCACAGAGTACAGGCGGTAAAACTCTCCCGCAGAGCACAGGACTTCTGCAGCAGAATTGGAGTATGACTTTGAAGATCACAGGTCTGGGGAGCGACGGAGACAGAATAGTCATAACCCTCGAGACTATTTTGAAGGTACCAGGTCGAATAACGGAATGGGAGGTGCTGGAAGAAAGGATATAAGGCAGTCCCTTAGAAGCAAGGAAACCTTGAACGAGGAAGAGCTATTGAGCCGGAGAGCGGACCATGTGTAAAATCACCAGAAATGAGGAAGAAGGAGTGCTTACCACTCCGACTCTTCTAGTCCCGAAGAGAGAGGGGCACACTCGACTCAAGGATCGAAAAATGTTAAGAAGGTTGTCAAGAGGATTTTAGAAAGGAAGAAGTTAATGTCTCCTGATGACAGTCAGAGAATGAGAGTTCCTTTCAGTGCAGAGATTATGTACAAACCCTTTCCGAATAAGTTCAAGATGCCTTCTATGGCTACTTACGTTGGCAAAACAGACCCATACGACTATATACAGAGTTATAAGTCTCTCATGCTGCTTCATGGATGGGAAGATGAAATCATGTGTAGAGCCTTCTCGCTTACGCTATTGGGACATGCGCTAAAATGGTTTAACGGGTTAAATGAGGGTTCTATCTCATCCTTCGATCAGTTACGAAGTGAATTTTTAAGAGCCTTCATGATTAATAGCCAAAGGAAGAAGGACGTTTCTTATCTACTAACCCTTAAACAAGGGAATAAAGAGCCATTGAAGAACTATGTAGATCATTTTCGAGATGTAACCTTAAAGGTGAAAGATCTACTAGTGGGAGTAGCCATGGCTGCAATGCTATAGGGGACGAAATCTGAGAAGCTACAAGAATCCCTCTCTCTTGATCAGCCAGCGACCCTTTCTGATTTATTTGCTAGAAATGAAGATGGTGCAATCCAGAGGATAAGGGAAGGAAGAAAAAAAAGAGAGATGTACCTGAAAGAAGCTCTCCAAGACCTGTCGGATTAGACAAGGCTCCTTGACTCAGGTACGAAGGCTATACCAGATTGAATGAGCCTCGCGCCGTAATACTTGCAGTTATTGAGGGGACGGGACTGTTGGAATTCCCTAAAAAGAAGATTGGAGATGTGGGGCGAAATCCTGATGCCTATTGTGAATTTCATGCTGCTCATGGTCACCCCACTGAAAGATGCAGAGATCTGATGGATCAGCTAGAGAGGTTAGCTAGAGAGGGGAAAAATTAACCGCTTCCTGTGGAGAAGTGAAAGGCCCCGTTATCCTCCACGAGATCGAAGGAATGATCGTCCGCGGAATATACAAAATAATGATAACGGAAGAAATAGGCCAAGGAATTAAGTAGCTAGGCCTATCCCTCGAGGTAACTAGCCGGATAACTAACCTACCGGCCCAGCAATAAATGTTATTGTAAGAGGAGAATCGATGGCAGGAAGCTCCTCTGCTTTTCGTAAAAGTTACGCAAGATAAGCATATCAGGTTCATGCTGTGATGGAGGAGAAGCCAGATGAAGAACCCATTGTGTTCACTCTGGCACACAATGGTGATATTGTAGTACCTCATGATGATCCCATGGTGATATCCGTAGTAGTGGCGAAACATTCGCTGAGCAGAATCCTAGTCGATAATGGAAGTTCGGTGAACTTAATCTATTGGAATTGCTTCGAGAAAATGAATGTATCCGAAGATAGATTAAGACCTGTTATAACACCATTGTACGGATTTACGGGTGAGAAGGTGAAGGTAGTCGGGTCTATAGATTTACCTGTGACTCTAGGGGAAAGTCCAAAGGATGTGACACGACAAGTATTGTTCATGGTTGTGAGGTCAACCTCAGCTGCTTACAACATGATCCTAGGGAGGCCTGTAGTTAATGATATGAGGGCGGTGATATCTTCTTGTTACTTATTAATAAAGTCCCCTACTTCCAACGGAGTTGGGTAAGTGCGAGGAGATCAAAAGAGGGCTCGTACTTGTTTATCGCTTCTACTGCCAGTAAAGGAGTACAGAGAAATGAGACTTTGTGCATGGATGGCCCTCCTAAGCCTCAACCTGTGGAGAAAATGGAAGCCATTAAGCTAATCAAAGGTGATGAAGAGAAAAAGGCATTCATAGGGACTCAGCTGAATGAACAAACAAGAAGGGAGATAGCTAAATGCCTACAGAGAAACTCGGATGTTTTCGCTTGGACCCCAGCTGATATGCTCAGGATTAATCCTGAAGTGATTTGTCATGAGCTTAATGTCTCACCTGGGCATAGGCCTGTCAAAAAGAAGAAGAGGAATTTTAACCCGGAAAGACAGAAGGTGATCACTGAAGAAATCAATAAACTTTTAGCAGCCGGGTTTATTAGAGAGGTCTACTACCCTAAGTGGCTGGCCAATGTAGTAATGGTGAAGAAATCCAATGGGAAATGGCGAATGTGTGTGGATTTCACTGATTTGAATAAAGCTTGCCCTAAAGATTCGTACCCTTTACCCCGAATTGATAGGCTTGTGGATGAAACGTCTGGATATGAACTCCTCAGTTTTTTAGATGCTTTCTTCGGATATCATCAAATTATGCTCCACCTAGAAGATGAAGAGAAGACTTCTTTTATAACCGACGATGGAACATACTATTATCGGGTAATGCCATTCGGTTTAAAGAACGCTGGAGCCACATATCAGTGAATGGTGAACAAAGTGTTCAAAGATCTTCTGGGAAATACTATGGAAGCCTACGTGGATGATATAATTATCAAGAGCAGAGCAGGAGAGTCTCACACTCATCTGATGTCCAAGGTGTTCGATGTGCTGAGGGAATTCAGTATGAAGCTAAGGGAAAACCTAGATTTACTTGATGAGCATAGAGAGGCTGCAGCTATCCGACTGGCATCCTATCATCAGAGGGTGGCCAACTACTACAACAGTCGGGTGAAAGATAGACCGATGTCCGAGGGAGATTTGGTGCTTAGAAAGTCACATATCACGAATGTCTTGAGGGAAGAAGGAAAATTCAGAGCCAATTGGGAAGGTCTATATCGAATCAGACGAAGGATTGGGCCCAACACCTGCATCCTGGAAACTCTGCAAGGGAAGAAAATAGGAAAAACATGGAACTCAAATCATTTGAAATTGTATTTAAATTAATCATTATGTTTTCTTTCTCGATCCTTATATTCTCGTATTATTGTTATTTGTTTACACTATCACAAGATACCATTATCTGATCATTATGCATATTGTTCTTCTATTATATCTCCGACATTTATAAATCTAAATCTTGTGAAAGAAGACAGACGAGCCGTAAGAGCCTGAGGGGCAATAGCGTCACTGTGGCTAGGCGTAGAAAATCAGACGAGCCGTAAGAGCCTGAGGTGCAATAGCGTCACTGTGGCCAGGCGTAAAACATCAGACAAGCCGTAAGAGCCTGAGGCCCAATAGCGTCATTGTGGCCAGGCGTAAAAAATCAGACGAGCCGTAAGAGCCTGAGGCGCAATAGCGTCACTGTGGCCAGGCGTAAAAAATCAAACGAGCCGTAAGAGCTTGAGGTGCAATAGCGTCACTGTAGCCAGGCATAAAAAATCAGACGAGCTGTAAGAGCCTGAGGCACAATAGCGTCACTGTGGCCAGGCGTAAAAAAATCAGACGAGCCGTAAGAGCCTGAGGTGCAATAGCGTCACTGTGGCCAGGCGTAAAAAATCAGACGAGCTGTAAGAGCCTGAGGCGCAATAGCGTCACTGTGGCCACGCGTAAAAAAATCAGACGAGCCGTAAGAGCCTGAGGCGTAATAGCATCTTTGTGGCCAGGCGTAAAAAATCAGACGAGCCGTAAGAGCCTGTGTCACACCCAACTTTTGGGAACCCTTCTATCCATACATTCTCTACTACAGTTGGGTTGTGAGGAGATGCAATTACTAAAATTCATTCATTTACAGCGGAAGATTTAAATCTTTAATTCACACTCCCAGGTGTGTGTGTAGATATACAAAATCAATTGTATAAATACCATGTGCTTACATATCATCCCCATAATACTGTTTACAATTCCAAGATATAACTGTGTGATACAATAAATTAGATACAAAATACTCATGTATACAATCTTATACCTTTGCGGAATTGTGGGAGCTGTTCAACACAAAAGACCTAGAGACCACCTCTCTCTTACTTCTCAGTACCTGGAGGGGGAAAATAGTGGGATGAGTAAACCACAGCTCAGTAAGGAAATGTATGCTAGCAGGTAGATATCGTACTACCTACATAGCCCATGCATGTATAAACCAAAACCATGTTTTCAGTATAGATGGAAATATCATACGAAAAATGCATTTAACAATATATTTCTCAATAGCATTTTCGTGTCAATCAAATATGTCGAGCTTCCATTTAAAACATGCTCATAAATAGTGCCCTCACGACACAAATGTGAAATCAGAGATTTATCAAAAACACAAAATCTCTTTCTTCTCTTAATTCACTTTTTCTGTAAATCACTTTCTTTTCTGAGATTATCTCTGTTTCTCGAATCTCTGAGACAGGCGTGGAATTTTTGACAATCAAATATCCATGACATATGGCCAAAGTCAGTGATCCCATGCCTCACTGATCAGGTGTGCACAGGGCATCTGTCACGACCCTCAACTTACCAAAATACGTACAAATTTTTCGCATTTTCATGCATCAATCCTTAATCATCCTTCCTCGATCGTGAACAACCACACACTTAACAGTTGGGCTGTGTGTCGACGTCTAACTCACTCCACCATACCAATTCAATTTGAAACATTATTATGAGTAAACACTTGTATAAATGTATATATATCAGAGTTGTTACATGGGTTTACATTGTTTTACATCCCCAGTGGTTACATACAAAATGCTACTGTGCTATGTCTAGTTTAGATACAAAATAATCCAAGTGTGTATACCTTTAGCGATGGGATGCAGCGGATTACCAAAAAGGGAACGCCTCCAGTCACGCTCAATCTATACTCAAATCTCTGTAGAGAGGGGGAAAATAAGGGGGGTGAGCAAACCACACGCTTAGTAAGGCAATCATGCGAACAGGTAGATACTGTACTATCTACGTGATCGTGATGCCATGCTCAAAAGCATTTAATTCATTGTTTATCTCAAAACATGAGTGTATGATTGTGTTAATGGTATGTAAAGCATTCATGCTATTAAAAATTCAGTGCACATTTCAACTCAAAGCATGGTATAAATCATCATGCATAATTCACAATAAAAGCATGGCATTAAACATCATGCATTTTCACAATAAGGCATGGCATTAAACATCATGCATCCGTGCACTTTAAAAACCATTAACAAATCAATCCAACATCAGGTCCCAGCCCATCCCTCGGGCTTTCCTGACCACAATCACTTCAAACATGGATTTATTCTCAAATAGCATTAGACATGTGAGATAGGCAGTTCAACAATAGGTAATAACCTCAAGGCCTATGTACATAACCTGTGATACCGGCTACACGGATCAGGTGTGCGGGATATCACCACCATCTGCTTCCACACGGGAGGTGGGTCAAATCCTACCCGCCGATCCATAGCAGATCTCGTCCGAAGACGGCACATCACATCACAACACGGTACAATGTACTCCATGCTACATGCACGGTACAACGTACTCCGTGGACCCCCAGCCTTATCCCTCTTTCGGGCTCATCAGCTGTTCCTCCAACCCTTATCCCTCGTTCGGGCTCATCAGGTGGATCTCTAACCCTTATCCCTCGTTTGGGCTCATCAGGTTGTTTTAACATGCCATGTCTCAAAATAATGCACGTGTGAGCCTATTTAATCGATATGACACCAAGTCTACTCGAAGCTCCAAACACGGCAACATGCAAAGTGGGCATCCAGTGCGAGACAAACTCAAGCACAATGCCAAAACAATAGGAAATCCATGTGAAAACTAGTGCCTCATGCACTCTTTCATACTCACGAAATCATGTAGGTGGCTCAAAACTTGCAAAATATGGTTAACAAAACCAAAACATACTCATTTCTTTTGCAATTCATTTCAATGTTAGCCAACCTACCAATCATTTGCTAAAAAGCAATAAAACATGATGTCCAAAGAAATATGCTTTTGTTTTCATGCACATTTCTCAAACTCCTAACTTTTTCCCTTCAATCACCCAACAACAACATTTCCTAATCTCATGCATTCTAGCAAAACATTTATGCGCCCAAATTGCGCATAATATCTCTAAGAGTCCACACAATTCCCTTACCTCGATTTACTTGGTGTGACTCCTTTCCTTTTAGCTTCTCACGCTCTTGGCTCAACTCGCCTCGGCGTATCCTCGGAAGCTGCGATTCATTCATTAAATCGATTGAGTTAACGTATTTAACCCATAATTGACCTCCCTAGTCAACATTATTTACTTATGCATTTTACAAATGCCTTAACCCTCATTTTACCTCTTTTAGGTAAACCTCACAATTTATCCACTAACCACATCTTAAAATCATACCACAATCACTATTAATGATTTCTACATATCTCATTCATCATTAATCTCCATCAATTTCACTTTCTCACACTAAACCATTTCTAGGTCAAAATCATTCCAATGCATTCTAGATAGTTTCTAACCATCCATACTCATGCCAAACAACTCCAAAATCAATTAAATAAACAATGTACCATAGTTGGAGTGTTAGAATCTTACCAAATTTGATTTCTCTTCTTGCTCCAATGGCAATGCCCTTAACTCCTCCAATACCAACAATGGGAAAATGCTTTCCAACTATGTTGCTCTTCTCTTTGATAGGAACAACTTTGTCTCTAATGGTCTCTCTTCAAACCTCACTGAAAATGGCTGATTTTTGAGAGAGAATGTTAGGTTTTTGGGTTGAAAGTGGAAAGTTTATGTTTTTCCCGAAATTTTCTGATTTCCAGCACTCCTTATATAGAAATAGCTTGAGGAGATCGATCTGGTCCAAGAGGAGATCGATCTGGTCCCTTAAAATCCCTCTTTTTCACGGCATTTTTAAGCCTGAGATCGATCTGTTGAAGCATGAGATCGATCTGTCGAGGCATGAGATCGATCTGTCGAAGCATGAGATCGATCTGCTCCCAAACAGAGAGCTAAGGAGATCGATCTGGTCCATTGGAGATCGATCTGTTCTATTCTCTCGCCCAAATAAGAGCATTCTGGCTCTTCCAGATCGATCTCTCATCCCATGAGATCGATCTGCCCTTCAAAATTTCTAGATTTCCTCTACAACAACACTTACCAAACACCTTAATTTGCTGCCATGATCATTTCCTCATTCATTCTTCTTTGAGACTTGAAAATGGCATCCATCCTCACTTCATACACATTAAAACTTGTGTAGGATCTTTGTATCACCAATGGTACTTAGTATAAACAAAAATGGAAGTGCACATCTTATGCAATTCTACTTCCATTTCACCAAACTATTCATAATCCATTCTACACACATTCTCCACATGTTTAAGTCCATTTCAACTCATCCATACATAATGAAACTTGTATGTACGATTATCACTCTCATTACAAGTGTGTACATTACTTATGGACTTACATCACATATACTTCACTTATGAATTCATAGTACAACTCTATTTACACTTCTATGTACATATATACCCTTATACATATACGGGGTCTCACATTCTCCCCCACTTAGAAAATTTGGTCCTCCAAATTGGAACCAATTATTCTGTGAACAACTCGGGATACCTCTCCCGCATCAAACTCTCCAATTCCCATGTGGCTTCTTCCACAGTGTGATGTTGCCAAAGTATCTTCACCAAGGGAATTGTCTTTGTCCTTAGCACTTTCTCTTTTCTGTCCAATACCCGAACTGGCTTCTCAACATATGTCATACCCTCATTGAGCTCCAAAGGCTCATATCTTATCACATGTGTCAGGTCCGGGTGATACTTCCTCAACATGGATACGTGGAAGACGTTGTGCACACTTGCCAACTCTGGTGGTAATGCCAACCTATAAGCCTTGTCTCCCACCTTATCAAGTATCTCAAATGGCCCTATATATCGAGGGCTCAACTTTCCCTTCTTCCCAAATCTCATAATTCCCTTCGAAGGGGAAACTTTCAGAAACACTGACTCACCCACCTCAAACTCTAGTGGTCTCCGTCTCTTGTCAGGATAACTCTTTTGCCTGCTCTGAGCTGTCCGTAACCTCTCACATATCAATTGGACGTCCTCAGAGGCTTGTCTAACCAAGTCGGGAGCAAAGATCTGTCTGTCACCAACCTCTTCCCATCCAATAGGGGAACGGCATCTACGCCCATACAATGCCTCATATGGTGCCATCCCGATACTCGCATGAAAACTGTTATTATACGCGAACTCTGCGAGTGGCAAATGGTCATCCCAGGAGCCTCCAAAATCCAATGCACACGCTCTCAACATGTCCTCTAGGGTCTGTATAGTCCTCTCTGACTGACCATCTGTTTGAGGATGAAACGCGGTGCTAAAATTCAACTGGGTCCCCATCGCTTCCTGAAACTGTTCCCAAAAGTGGAAAGTGAAACGGGCATCCCTATCAGAAACAACGCTCACTGAAATTCCATGTAGCCTCACTATCTCGCGCACATATAGGTTCGCTAACTGGCTCAGAGTATCGGTAGCTCTCATAGCTAGAAAATGGGCTGATTTCGTCAACCGATCCACAATCACCCATATGGCATCATGACCTCTCCGGGTCCTCGGCAATCCCATCACAAAATCCATGGTGACATGCTCCCACTTCCATGTCGGTATCGGTAGAGGCTGCAATAACCCTGCAGGCTTCTGATGCTCTACCTTCACCTGCTGACAAACGAGACACTTAGCAACATATTCAGCAATGTGCTTTTTCATTCCCGACCACCAATAAACCTTTCGAAGGTTTTGATACATTTTGGTACCCCCTGGATGTATCGTATACTTCGATGAGTGAGCCTCTGTCAGGATCAACCTTCTGATCTCTGCATCATCAGGGACACATATCCTACCTCTGAACCTCAACAATCCATCCGAACTCAACCCAAAGTCCATCTCTATACCCCTCTGTATCTGCCCGACAATATCACCACACTGCTGATCAACTCGCTGAGCCTGTCGGATTCGATCTACCAGATCCGGTTCCAACTGCAGGCTAGCTATCATAAATCCACTATCAGCGTCAGGCGGGGTCATATCCAAACTGAGGTTCATGAACTGTTCCAACAGCTCGTGTTCCCTGATCATCATGAATGATACCATCCCGAGATGCTTCCTACTCAATGCATCAGCAACCACATTTGCTTTACCCGGGTGGTATAGGATTTCACAATCATAATCCTTTAACAGCTCGAGCCATCTCCTCTGTCTCATGTTCAACTCTTTCTGTGAGAACAGGTACTTAAGGCTCTTATGATCTGTATAAACCTGAAATCTCTCACCATAGAGGTAGTGGCGCCATATCTTCAGCTCAAACACCACCGCTGCCAACTCCAAGTCATGGGTCGGGTAGTTCCTCTCATGATCCTTTAACTGTCTTGATCCATAGGCTACTACCTTCCCATCCTGCATCAATACACAGCCCAGTCCTTGGTGTGAAGCATCCGCATACACCGAGAAACCTCCTGAGCTGGTAGGAATGGTGAGTATTGGAGCTGTAGTTAATCTCCTTTTCAACTCTTCAAAACTATCTTCACACTTTTTGTCCCACACAAACTCTACATTTTTTCTAGTGAGACGTGTCAAAGGAGCAGCTAACCTCGAAAATCCCTCTACAAACCTTTGATAATACCCAGCTAAACCCAGGAAACTTCTGATCTCTGTCACTGTCTGGGGTCTCTGCCACTGAACTACGGCCTCAATCTTAGATGGATCCACTGATACTCCATCCTTTGATACTATGTGACCCAGAAAAGAGATCTGTTCCAACCAAAAGTCGCACTTACTGAGTTTAGCGTACAACTTCTTCTCTCGAAGGGTCTGTAGCACTATCCTTAGATGCCTCTCATGCTCCTCTCTAGACCTTGAATACACCAGTATATCATCAATAAACACAATCACAAATCGATCCAAATACTGGTGAAATACCTCATTCATCAACGACATAAAAGCTGCGAGAGCATTCGTCAACCCGAATGGCATAACCTTAAACTCATAATGTCCATACCGGGTGCGAAAAGCTGTCTTGGGTACATCTTCACCTCGTATCTTCAACTGATGGTACCCTGATCTCAGATCTATCTTGGAAAAGACCTGCGCTCCCTTAAGCTGATCCAATAAATCATCGATACGTGGGAGGGGATACTTATTCTTGATGGTGGCCTTATTCAACAACCGGTAGTCTATACACAGTCGGAGGCTTCCATCCTTCTTCCTTACAAACAGAACCGGTGCTCCCCAAGGTGAGACGCTCGGCCTGATGAACCCCTTCTCCAGCAACTCTTGTAATTGTTTCCTTAACTCCTCTAACTCAACTTGAGCCATTCTATATGGTGGCTTGGACATCGGCTCTGTACCAGGTGCCAAATCTATACCAAACTCCATCTGCCTATCTGGAGGTAACCCTGGTAACTCATCCGGAAAGACATCTGGGAATTCCCTAACCACGGGTATGTCTTCCAATTCCGGACATGCCTTATCCGTCTCAATCACAAAAGCGATGAATCCTTCACATTATTCTTTCCACCATTAGTATCATAAATCATCACATCACATACATAAATGAAATCAAATTTATCTTTCATACATCATGTTCTTTAATTTCCTTTCACAAAATTAACTACAAGATTGTCTATCTTTGGAAACATCAAGGTTTTAGCATGACAATCCATAACAACATGATTGGCAGCTAACCAATCCATTCCTAGGATCACATTAAAATCACTCATGTTTAATAAAATTAAATCGGCTGCCATCTCTTTACCTCCTATCTTCATTTTACAATCCCTATATATATGCTCAGTCAACTGACTATCATTCATAGGGGTAGATATCAATAACATCTTATCAAGCAGCGTGGGTTTTACATGCTTCAACAATTTACATGCAAAGGATGGCGAAATAAAGGAATGCGTGGCACCAGGATCAAACAGTACATAAGCTTCTAAATCAAAGATTTGGATGGTACCTTTTACCACATCTGATGACTGATCTGCAGTATCCTGATCCAGTGCATGCACTCGTCCTCTGCTTACACCCACTGCTTGCTTCCCTTTTTCTTCAGCTGTAGCCTTCCTTCTCGGAGCAGCTGTACCAACTGGAGCTCTCTCTGGCTCCTTGCCCTTCTGTGGGGCCCTCTCTATCATCTCGGGGCAATCTTTGCTTATGTGCCCTGGCTTCCCACATCTGAAGCATACAACCTGAGGTCCATAACATGGTCGAGTACCATGGTACCTACCACACTTGCCACACTGTTCTGTAGTAGGCCGTGGTCCTCCAATCACGATTCCCTTAGCTGGAGCAATGGTCGGATACATGGGAGTATCAATTGTCCTCTCCCGAATCTCATCAGTTCTCGGCCTCTTTCCAGAGAATCTCTTGCTTCCTTTATAGTTGAAGCCTCTATCCATTATAGGTCTCTTCTTATCTTTGTCCCTCATCTTACCAACCTTTCCAAATTCTGAGGCGATTCTATCAACATCTTGTTCACATAGTTACGCCCTGCGCACTGCCTCCTCACAGGTCAGTATATCCAGGGGAACCAATCTAGACCTGATGGTCGGTCTCAATCCATCCACAAACTTCTGGATCTTCTCGACCTCATTACTCATCGTGTTGGGATCATATCTGCCCAGGGATATAAAAGCAGTCTCATACTCATCCACAGTCCTGCTCCCTTGGGTCAGTCCCAAAAATGCCATCTTTAGCTTTCGCTGGGCGGTATCCGGAACATACTGTCTCCGGAAGGCCTCTAGAAACACACCCCAGCTGATCTCAGTTTGCCGGGCTCTCAAAATAGGCCTGGTGGATTTCCACCAATGTTCTGCTGATCCCTTCAGCATAAAAGCGGCAAATGCTACCATCTCGGTAGTAGTGCACTCAAAGAACCCATATAATTTCTCGATCTCATTGGTCCAATCCTCAGCCGCTACTGGGTCCTTTACTCCACTGAAAGACGGCGGTCCAAACTTCTGGAACTGTCGCAGTCTATCCAAATCACATCCATATCCCCAACCTCTACTGCCTGGCATAGCAACCGGCGTAGGTACATCCTGTGTGGGTGGGGTATCTGTCGTCTGAGGTCCTTAGGCTTGCCTTGCCCGTGCCTCTGGAACTGCTGCCTGCTCGGCATCACCCTGTGTAGCGGGACTCTGTCTACCGCCAACTCCAGGTAAAGATTGAGTGACCAATTCCAAAATCATCTCAATGCTCCGCTCAATCCTCGCGAAGCGAGCCTCAGTACTCTCGGGCCTCTCCTCTGGACCCTGTGGAGCGTGCTCAACGTCGACCTCCACCTCAACATCCTCCTGAGCCTCGTGTGTTTTCGGCTCAACACGACCCCCAGGCCTACCTCTACGGCCTCGAGCCTGTGCTCTCATCCCTCTACCGCGACTGGTATTAGGCATACTTACTCAGTTCCCTACATTCACAACCAATTACTTAGTCAACCCATCGACATACACTATTTGTATCTAAACAAGCATAGTAACTTGGGGATGTAATTTTTTTCACTTATTAAGTATTTTAGACACGACACACGTCAAACCAACTCGAGCTCTGATACCAACTTCTGTCACGACCCTCAACTTACCAAAATACGTACAAATTTTTCGCATTTTCATGCATCAATCCTTAATCATCCTTCCTCGATCGTGAACAACCACACACTTAACAGTTGGGCTGTGTGTCGACGTCTAACTCACTCCACCATACCAATTCAATTTGAAACATTATTATGAGTAAACACTTGTATAAATGTATATATATCAGAGTTGTTACATGTGTTTACATTGTTTTACATCCCCAGTGGTTACATACAAAATGCTACTGTGCTATGTCTAGTTTAGATACAAAATAATCCAAGTGTGTATACCTTTAGCGATGGGATGCAGCGGATTACCAAAAAGGGAACGCCTCCAGTCACGCTCAATCTATACTCAAATCTCTGTAGAGAGGGGGAAAATAAGGGGGGTGAGCAAACCACACGCTCAGTAAGGCAATCATGCGAACAGGTAGATACTGTACTATCTACGTGATTGTGATGCCATGCTCAAAAGCATTTAATTCATTATTTATCTCAAAACATGAGTGTATGATTGTGTTAATGGTATGTAAAGCATTCATGCTATTAAAAATTCAGTGCACATTTCAACTCAAAGCATGGTATAAATCATCATGCATAATTCACAATAAAAGCATGGCATTAAACATCATGCATTTTCACAATAAGGCATGGCATTAAACATCATGCATCCGTGCACTTTAAAAACCATTAACAAATCAATCCAACGTCAGGTCCCAGCCCATCCCTCGGGCTTTCCTGACCACAATCACTTCAAACATGGATTTATTCTCAAATAGCATTAGACATGTGAGATAGGCAGTTCAACAATAGGTAATAACCTCAAGGCCTATGTACATAACCTGTGATACCGGCTACACGGATCAGGTGTGCGGGATATCACCACCATCTGCTTCCACACGGGAGGTGGGTCAAATCCTACCGGCCGGTCCATAGCAGATCTCGTCTGAAGACGGCACATCACATCACAACACGGTACAATGTACTCCATGCTACATGCACGGTACAACGTACTCCGTGGACCCCCAGCCTTATCCCTCTTTCGGGCTCATCAGCTGTTTCTCCAACCCTTATCCCTCTTTCGGGCTCATCAGGTGGATCTCTAACCCTTATCCCTCGTTCGGGCTCATCAGGTTGTTTTAACATGCCATGTCTCAAAACAATGCACGTGTGAGCCTATTTAATCGATATGACACCAAGTCTACTCGAAGCTCCAAACACGGCAACATGCAAGGTGGGCATCCAGTGCGAGACAAACTCAAGCACAATGCCAAAACAATAGGAAATCCATGTGAAAACTAGTGCCTCATGCACTCTTTCATACTCACGAAATCATGTAGGTGGCTCAAAACTTGCAAAATATGGTTAACAAAACCAAAACATACTCATTTCTTTTGCAATTCATTTCAATGTTAGCCAACCTACCAATCATTTGCTAAAAAGCAATAAAACATGATTTCCAAAGAAATATGCTTTTGTTTTCATGCACATTTCTCAAACTCCCAACTTTTTCCCTTCAATCACCCAACAACAACATTTCCTAATCTCATGCATTCTAGCAAAACATTTATGCGCCCAAATTGCGCACAATATCTCTAAGAGTCCACACAATTCCCTTACCTCGATTTACTTGGTGTGACTCCTTTCCTTTTAGCTTCTCATGCTCTTGGCTCAACTCGCCTCGGCGTATCCTCGGAAGCTGCGATTCATTCATTAAATCGATTGAGTTAACGTATTTAACCCATAATTGACCTCACTAGTCAACATTATTTACTTATGCATTTTACAAATGCCTTAACCCTCATTTTACCTCTTTTAGGTAAACCTCACAATTTATCCACTAACCACATCTTAAAATCATACCACAATCACTATTAATGATTTCTACATATCTCATTCATCATTAATCTCCATCAATTTCACTTTCTCACACTAAACCATTTCTAGGTCAAAATCATTCCAATGCATTCTAGATAGTTTCTAACCATCCATACTCATGCCAAACAACTCCAAAATCAATTAAATAAACAATGTACCATAGTTGGAGTGTTAGAATCTTACCAAATTTGATTTCTCTTCTTGCTCCAATGGCAATGCCCTTAACTCCTCCAATACCAATAATGGGAAAATGCTTTCCAACTATGTTGCTCTTCTCTTTGATAGGAACAACTTTGTCTCTAATGGTCTCTCTTCAAACCTCACTGAAAATGGCTGATTTTTGAGAGAGAATGTTAGGTTTTTGGGTTGAAAGTGGAAAGTTTATGTTTTTCCCGAAATTTTCTGATTTCCAGCACTCCTTATATAGAAATAGCTTGAGGAGATCGATCTGGTCCAAGAGGAGATCGATCTGGTCCCTTAAAATCCCTCTTTTTCACGGCATTTTTAAGCCTGAGATCGATCTGTTGAAGCATGAGATCGATCTGTCGAGGCATGAGATCGATCTGTCGAAGCATGAGATCGATCTGCTCCCAAACAGAGAGCTAAGGAGATCGATCTGGTCCATTGGAGATCGATCTGTTCTATTCTCTCGCCCAAATAAGAGCATTCTGGCTCTTCCAGATCGATCTCTCATCCCATGAGATCGATCTGCCCTTCAAAATTTCTAGATTTCCTCTGCAACAACACTTACCAAACACCTTAATTTGCTACCATGATCATTTCTTCATTCATTCTTCTTTGAGACTTGAAAATGGCATCCATCCTCACTTCATACACATTAAAACTTGTGTAGGATCTTTGTATCACCAATGGTACTTAGTATAAACAAAAATGGAAGTGCACATCTTATGCAATTCTACTTCCATTTCACCAAACTATTCATAATCCATTCTACACACATTCTCCACATGTTTAAGTCCATTTCAACTCATCCATACATAATGAAACTTGTATGTACGATTATCACTCTCATTACAAGTGTGTACATTACTTATGGACTTACATCACATATACTTCACTTATGAATTCATAGTACAACTCTATTTACACTTCTATGTACATATATACCATTATACATATACGGGGTCTCACAGCATCACTTCGCCTGAAAGGCGATGGGTCAGTCCTGCCCTCCGACTCATCTCAATCAACCTCATCTCCTCGTATACTCACGGTAAAGATACGTCGTGTGTCATCTACGCGATACTCGTACTCACGTGCACCCAGCACGGTACACAGTATACCAACGGATAACTACACTGCACTACGTATGACCGTGGACCCAAGTCCATACTCCAACTCCGATGGATTTTTCATCCTTAACCATGTCTCATATACCAGGCGAGCAAACAGCGTGACACACAGTCATCGCAAGGCTCCAGCGTGGTACAATCTATCGTTAAGGCCCAGCCCATTCAAATGGTCGTCGGCTGGTATCCCCTTGGGTCTCAGACCCCCAGGTTTACCTCAACTCAATAAAACAGTTGCAAGCAAAGTTCCCACACTTTCTCAAAACCATCGTACGAGTTAAAACTCCAGCACGATACATCAAAGGCATTAAAACGGGTGTGAGCTAGCGCTTCAACACCAAATCTCATCTCAAAACTGATAGATGGCTATTTCTCTTTTTAAAACTCAAAACATGTTTATTCATACAGCATACCTCTTCATGCTAAAACATGTAAAATTAGCCAACCTATCATCACATTTCTCAATCCTCAGTATCAATATAAAATTGTGAAAAACATTGAAAACATGCATATCATGCTATTTCCTTACTCTATCCCATTTCTCAATACATATATACATCATAGTACTTTTCATGCGTCCATATCATTTCATAGAATTATAATATCGTACTAGTTCTAGCAATATATCTACGAAATTGCTGTAAAATATGCACGGACATCTCTATAGCTAACACACAGTCCCTTACCTCGCTTTACTTGTGTGCAACTATCCTCCTCTACGCTTCTCGCATTCTCATCTCGACTTGCTCCGGCGTATCATCTGAAACTGAAATTCATCCATCAAACACTTGAGTTAACTTTTCTAACTCTTATTCAACTAAGTATTTATCCAATGCCTTAAATACACATTTTACCCCTTGTGGTAAATCTCATAATTTTATCCCAATATCAACATACCCAAACCATGCCCACAACATAATCATCCTCTCAAGATATCTCATTCATCATTAACACTTCTACATTTCACTTTCTCACACTAGACCATTTCTAAGTTATATTCATTTCATGCCATTCTAGGTAGTTCTACCCACAATGTACACACCCAATTAACTTCATAATCATTAACTAGACCAATGTACTTGGATTTGTGCACTAGAACTTACCTCCTTGGATTTCCTCTTTGCTCCAATTAGAAATGCCCTTTATTCCTTCAATCCGACAAATGGGGAAATGCCTCTAGACTATATTGTTCTTCTCTTAGACGTGAACAACTTTGTCTCTAATAGCTTTTCCTCAAATCTTACTGAAAATGGCTGGATTTAGGAGTGAGAAAGCTAGGTTTTTGAGTTGAAGTGAAAAGATTTATCTCGAAATCTGCAAATCCAACTGCTCCTATTTATAGATTTAACTTGATAAAATCGATCTTCCTTGGGTGGAGATCGATTTGGTTCTCTAAAAATCCCTCTTTTCTAAGACATTTTAAAGGCAGGAGATCGATCTGCTGTCAAACAGAAGCTTAAGGAGATCGATCTGGTTTTAGGGGAGATCGATCTGCTTCCAACCCGAGAGCTAAAGAGATTGATCCGATTCCTTTGGAGATCGATCTGCTCCATTCCATTACTCACATAAGAGCATTCTGGCTCTTCCAGATCAATCTCTCATCCTATGAGATCGATCTGGCCTTCATATTTCTAGATTTTTTATAGTTTTTCGGCAACAACTTCATTTAAAACTTCCTCAATTTACCTCCATAGTCTTTTCCTCATTCATCCCTCCTTCAGACTTAAAAAATGCCATCCAATCACACTTAGCACGTATTAAAACTTGTGGGCAATCTTTGTATAACCAAATATACATGATATTGCCCGAATGGAAGTATACAACTTATATAAATCTTTCCTTCCATTTTACCACACTACTCATATTCCATTTCATTCACATTCTTCTCGTGTTTAAGTTCATTTCTTCATACTCATTCATAATGCAACTTGTATGTATAATTACGATTATTATTACAAGTGCGTACATTATCTTATGGACTTACATTGCATATACATCACATTACAAATGTATCATCATACTTATGATTTCATTTACATTTTTATGTTCCTATATACAACTATACATATACGGGGTCTCACATTCTCCCCCACTTAGAGAATTTGGTCCTTCAAATTAGAACCAATTCAATCTGTGAATAACTCGGGATACTTTTCTCGCATCAAACTTTTGAGTTCCCATGTGGCCTCTTCCACAGTGTGATGTTGCCATAAAACCTTAACCAATGAAATCGTCTTGTTCCGCAACACCTTCTCTTTTCTGTCCAACATTCGGATCGGTCTCTCGACATACGACATATCCTCCTTGAGCTCTAACGGCTCATAGCTAATTACATGTGTCGGATCCGGGTAGTACTTCCGAAGCATAGAAACGTGGAAGACATTGTGGACTTCTGCTAGCTCAGGTGGCAAGGCTAGCCTATAAGCTCCATCTCCCACTCTATCCAAAATCTCGAAGGGACCAATGTAACGAGGACTTAATTTTCCTTTCTTCCCAAACCTCGTTATTCCCTTAGAAGGAGATACTTTCAAAAATACAGACTCACCAACATCAAATTCAAGTGGTCTCCGTCTCCTATCAGCGTAGCTCTTTTGTCGACTTTGGGCCGTTCGCAGCCTCTTGCATATTATCTGAACATCCTTGGAGGCTTGTTTAACCAAATCGGGAGCGAGCAACTGTCTGTCACCAACTTCTTCCCAACCAAAGGGCGATCGGTATCTATGACCGTATAGTGCCTCATAAGGGGCCATACCAAGACTTGAGTGATAACTGTTATTGTAGGCGAACTCAATCAATGGCAAGTGATCGTCCCATGAGCCTCTAAAATCCAGCACACACGCTCTCAACATATCCTCTAGGGTCTGTATAGTCCTCTCTGACTGACCATCTATTTGAGGATGAAAAGAGGTGCTAAAACTCAATTGGGTCCCCATCGCTTCCTGAAAATGTCCCCAAAAGTGGGAAGTGAAGCGGTCATCCCGATCAGAAACAACACTCACTGGGACTCCATGCAATCTCACTATTTCTCGCACATATAGGTTCGCCAGTGCACTCAATGTATCTGTAGATCTCATAGCTAAGAAATGTGTCGATTTCGTTAATCGATCTACTATCACCCATATCGCATCATGGTTCCTACGGGTTCTCGGTAACCCCATCACAAAATCCATGGTGACATGCTCCCACTTCCATGTTGGTATCGGTAGAGGTTGTAATAATCCTCCTGGTTTTTTATGTTTAACTTTTACTTACTGACAAACGAGGCATCTAGCGACATACTCAGCTATGTCTTTCTTCATTCCAGACCACCAATATACCTTTCGGAGATTTTGATACATCTTACTACTCCCCGGGTGTATCGTATATCTCAACGAGTGAGCCTCTGATAAGATCAGCTTCTTCAGCTCTAAATCCTTAGGAACACATATTCTATCTCCAAACCTTAGTATTCCATCTGAACTCAATATAAAATCGACACCCTTCCCTTTCTGAATTTGGCTAATCATGTCAATACACCATTGATCAATTTACTGAGCTTGTCGGATTCTATCAATCAACTCCAGTTCTAATCTCAAGCTAGCAATAATCCCATAGTTGCCAATCTCAGGTAAGGTCATATCCAGACTAAGGTTCGTGAATTGTTCTAACAACTCGTGCTCTCTAACCATCATATGTGATACCAACCCGAGACTCTTCTGACTCAATGCATCGGCAACCACATTTGCCTTCCCCTGGTGGTATAAGATCTCACAATCATAGTCCTTGAGGAGTTCTAACCACCTCCTCTGTCTCATATTTAACTCCTTCTGTGAGAATAGATATTTTAGACTCTTCTAATCCGTAAAGATCTGAAATCTCTCACCATATAAGTAGTGGGGCCATATCTTCAACGCAAACACTACGGTCGCTAACTCCAAATCGTGAGTGGTGTAGGTCTTCTCATGATCCTTCAGCTGTCTAGATCCATAAGCTACTACCCTTCCATCTTGCATCAAAACACAGTCTACTCCTTGATGCGAAGCATCTGTATACACCGAGTAATTCCCTGAACTGTTAGGGATGATAAGAACTGGTGCGGTGGTTAATCTGCGCTTAAGTTCTTGAAAACTCCTCTCACAAGCTTCATCCTATGAAAACTCCACACTCTTCCTCGTAAGATGTGTCAATGGAGCAGCCAATTTAGAGAAACCCTATACAAATCTCCTGTAGTAACTAGCCGAACCCAGAAAGCTTCTGATCTCTGTGACTGTCCTAAGTTGTTCCCACTGAACAACGGCCTCAATCTTGGATGGATCTACTAACACCCCATCCTTTGATACAACATGGACTAGAAAAGAAATCTGTTCTAGCCAAAAGTCACATTTACTAAGCTTGGCATATAGCCTTCTCTCTCGGAGGGTCAGCAAAATAATCCTCAAGTGCTGCTCATGCTCTTCTCTGGACCTTGAATAAACCAATATATCATCAATGAAAACAATTACGAACTGGTCCAAGTATGGCTTGAATACTTCATTCATTAGAGCCATAAAAGCTGCTGGCGCATTGGTCAACCCAAAAGGCATCACTAGGAATTCGTAATGGCCACAACGGGTACGAAATGCTGTCTTGGGCACCTCCTCCTTTCGAATCTTCAATTGATGATACCCAGACCTCAAATCTATCTTGGAAAAGATCTGTGCTCCCCGAAGCTGATCCAATAAATTGTCAATGCGTGGCAAGAGGTACTTATTCTTGATGGTAGCCTTGTTCAACATCCGATAGTCGATGCACAACCTGAGGCTCACATCTCTCTTCTTCACAAACAATACCGGGGCTCCCCATGGTGAGACGCTCGGTCTTATGAACCCCTTCTCTAGCAACTCTTGCAGCTGTTTCCTTAATTCCTCTAACTCAACTGGAGCCATCCTATATGGTGACTTGGATATTGGTTCGGTTATAGGCGTCAAGTCTATATCGAATTCCGTTTCTCTATTGGGTGGCAATCCTGGTAGATCGTCTGGAAAGACATCAGGGAATTCTTTGACCACTGAGATGTCCTCCATATCCGGATGTACTTTGTTCAAATCCACCACACAAGTAACAAAACCTTCAAAACAACACTCAAATCATTTATACCAAAGTACTTTACTTAACATAAAATTTAAGATTTCATTTCTTCTCTTAAAATCTTACAACACATTCTTCAGGTAGAGAAAACTTAATGGACTTAGAACGACAGTCTATGACAGCATGATTGGTGGCTAACCAATCCATTCTTAAGATTACATCAATGTCATACATATTCAACAAAATCAAGTTAGCTATCATGCACTTATCTCCCACCCTCACTTTACAATCTTTATACACTTGCTCAACTAATTAGCTAACTCTCATTGGAGTACTTATTAGTAAAGTCCTACTCAAGTATGTGGGTTCTACAAAACCTTTTAACTTTGATGAACATGCATGTGATATGAAAGAATGCGTAGCACCAGAATCAAACAAAGATATAACCTCCAAATTAAAAATCAAGATTGTACCTTTTATCACTTCAGAAGAGGTATCAGCCGATGCCTGGTCTATCGCATATACCCTGCCTTGACCCACAACTCATTTTCTCTTTTCTTCAGTCGAGGCTTTCTTTCTTGCAGGAGGTGCAACTGTAGGAACCCTCTCTGGCTCTTTACCCCTCTGTGGAATTACCTCAACTATCTCCGGGCACTCTCTAGCATAATGTCCAAATTTACCACATCTGAAGCATCGGGTACCCTGAAGATGACATGGCCTACCACCATGGTATCGACCACATAGTCTACACTAATCTGTAGTCGGTCGAGGTCCACCAATCATTATACCCCTGGCTGGTGTCTGAGTCAGAGGCATAAAAGGTCTAGCAACCTTTTTCTGGAACTCATCTGCCTCTCTCTGACGCTTACTCATGAATTTTTGATCGAATTTGGCACTCTTGCCATCTCCCAGCTTCCTCAGACCCTTGTCCTTACTCCAACTAAACTTAGAAGTCTGCAAGTCATAATCCTGCTCACGAAATTGGGCTCGTCGCACAGCCTCTCTATATGTAGCGACATCAAATGGGGCCAACTTCACTCGGATCGAAGGCCTCAGTCCATCTACATATCTACGGACTCTGATAGCCTCACTCCTGATCGAGTCCGGATCGTATCTACCCAGTGAAGTGAATCGTGACTCGTACTCATCAACTGTTCGATTCCCTTGAGTCAGATTCAAAAATTCCATCTGTAGTCTACGTCGAGCAGTATCTGGGATGTATTGCTCTCTGAAAACACCGAAGAACATATTCCAAATCATAGCCATACCTTGAGCTCTTAACATCGGCCTGGTGGACTTCCACTAGTGCTCTGCTTCGCCTCTCAATACAAAGGCCCAAGCGCTACTCTCTCCGTAGTTGAACATCTACAGAAGTTGAATAACTTCTCCATCTGACTGATCCAGTCCTCAGCCACTGTCGGATCTTTTACCCTGCTAAACGAAGGAGGCTTAAAGTCTATAAAATGCCTCAATCTCTCCATATCACAGTCATATCCATACCCCAAATCATCATCATACTACTGTGGGGCTACTGGAGGAGGTACTGGTCGAATGTGAGGTTCCCGTGGCTTAACCGATTCAGCTTGTGCAGGTGCAACATTCACAGGTTCAGGTGCAGCTGCTGGGGGATTTGGTGTAGCCTGTCTCGCTGTACCAGGTGTACCCTCAAACCTAGCCATGATCTGAACCATCATGGTCATCATCGTGCGCATGTCTTCCTCCAATCAGGCTATTCGAGGATCAGAAGCCTCTATCTATTCCTGGGGCTCATGACTAGAGGATGATCTACTGTGCCTCTCAGTCCTATCATTTCGCCCTAGAGCTCTCGAGCTCTCTCCCCTCTTGCGGTGTCTCTCAGGTATAACTCACTAGCCTGATAACTTTCCTACGTTATAACAAACATTTAATTCACTACCAGCTCCGTACACACATTTGTATCTAAGTATCGCACAGTAACTTGGGGATGTATGTTTTCTTAGTCCTATACATCGACTCACATCAGACCAACCATGCTCTGATACCAAATCTGTCACACCCCACTTCTGGGAACCCTTCTATCCATACATTCTCTACTACGGTTGGGCTATGAGAAGATGCAATTACTAAAATTCATTCATTTACAGCGGAAGATTTAAATCTTTAATTCACACTCCCAGGTGTGTGTGTAGATATACAAAATCAATTTATAAATACCATGTGATTACATATCATCCCCATAATACTGTTTACAATTCAAAGATATAACTGTACAATACAATAAATTAGATACAAAATACTAGTGTATATAATCTTATACCTTTGCGAAATTGTGGGAGCTGTTCAACACAAAAGACCAAGAGACCACCGCTCTCTTACTTCTCAGTACCTGGAGGGGAAAATAGTGGGATGAGCAAACCACAGCTCAGTAAGGAAATGTATGCTAGCAGGAAGATATCGTACTACCTACATATCCCATGCATGTATAAACCAAAACCATGTTTTCAGTATAAATGGAAATATCAAATGAAAAATGCATTTAAACATATATTTCTCAATAGCATTTTTGTGTCAATCAAATATGTCGAGCTTCCATTTAAAACATGCTCATAAATAGTGCCCTCACGACACAGATGTGAAATCAGAGATTTATCAACAACGCAAAATCTCTTTCTTCTCTTAATTTACTTTTTTTGTAAATCTCTTTCTTTTCTGAGATTATCTCTGTTTCTCGAATCTCTGAGACAGGCATGGAATTTTCGACAATCAAATATCCACGACATATGGCCAAAGTCAGTGATCCTAGGCCTCACTGATCAGGTTTGCACAGGGTATCACTTCGCCTGAAGGGGGATGGGTCAGTCCTGCCCTCCGTCTCATCTCAATCAACCTCATCTCCTCGTATACTCACGGTAAAGATACGCCATGTGTCATCTACGCGATACTCGTACTCACGTGCACCCAGCACGGTACATAGTATACCAACGGACAACTACACTGTACTACGTACGACCGTGGACCCAAGTCCATACTCCAACTCCGATGAACTTTTCATCCTTAACCATGTCTCATATACCAGGCGAGCAAACAGCGTGACACACAGTCATCGCAAGGCTCCAGCGCGATACGATCTATCGTTAAGGCCCAGCCCGTTCAAATGGCCATCGGCTGGTATCCCCTTGGGTCCCAGACCCACAGGTTTACCTCAACTCAATAAAACAGTTGCGAGCAAAGTTCCCGCACTTTCTCAAAACTATCGTGCGAGTTAAAACTCCAGCACGGTACATCAAAGGCATTAAAACGGGTGTGAGCTAGCGCTTCAACACCAAATCTCATCTCAAAACTGATAGATGACTATTTTCTCTTTTTAAAACTCAAAACATGTTTATTCATACAGCATGCCTCTTCATGCTAAAACATGTAAAATTAGCCAACCTATCATCACATTTCTCAATCTTCAGTATCAATATAAAATTGAGGAAAACATTGAAAACATGCATATCATGCTATTTCCTTGCCCTATCCTATTTCTCAATACATATATACATTATAGTACTTTTCATGCTTCCATATCATTTCATAGAATTATAATATCGTACTAGTTCTAGCAATATATCTACGAAATTGCTGTAAAATATGCACGAACATCTCTATAGCTAACACACAATCCCTTACCTCGCTGTACTTATGTGAAACTATCCTCCTCTACGCTTCTCGTGTTCTCATCTCGACTTGCTCCGACGTATCATTCGAAACTGAAATTCATCCATCAAACACTTGAGTTAACGTTTCTAACTCTTATTCAACTAAGCATTTATCCAATGCCTTAAAAACACATTTTACCCTTTGTGGTAAATCTCATAATTTTATCCCAATATCAACATACCCAAACCATGCCCACAACATAATCATCCTCTCAAGATATCTCATTCATCATTAACACTTCTACATTTCACTTTCTCACACTAGACCATTTCTAAGTTATATTCATTTCTTGCCATTCTAGGTAGTTCTACCCACAATGTGCACACCCAATTAACTTCATAATCATTAACTAGACCAATGTACTTGGATTTATGCACTAGAACTTACCTCCTTGGATTTCCTCTTTGCTCCAATTAGAAATGACCTTTATTCCTTCAATCCGACAAATGGGGAAATGCCTCTAGACTATTTTGTTCTTCTCTTAGACGTGAACGACTTTGTCTCTAATAGCTTTTCCTCAAATCTTACTGAAAATAGCTGGATTTAGGAGTGAGAAAGCTAGGTTTTTGAGTTGAAGTGAAAAGAAATGGTTTATCCCGAAATCTGCAGATCCAACTACTCCTATTTATAGATTTAACTTGATAAGATCGATCTTCCTTGGGTGGAGATCGATCTGGTCCTCTAAAAATCCCTCTTTTCTAAGACATTTTAAAGGCAGGAGATCGATCTGCTGTCAAACAGAAGCTTAAGGAGATCGATCTGGTTTTAAGGGAGATCGATCTGCTTCAAACCCTAGAGCTAAGGAGATCGATCTGATTCCTTTGGAGATCGATCTGCTCCATTCCATTACTCACATAAGAGCATTCTGGCTCTTCCAGATCGATCTCTCATCCTATGAGATCGATCTGGCCTTCATATTTCTAGATTTTCTGCAGTTTTTCTGTAACAACTTCATTTAAAACTTCCTCAATTTACCTCCATAGTCCTTTCCTCATTCATCCCTCCTTGAGACTTAAAAAATGCCATCCAATCACACTTAGCACGTATTAAAACTTGTGGGCAATCTTTGTATAACCAAATATACACGATATTGTCCGAATGGAAGTATACAACTTATATAAGTCTTTCCTTCCATTTTTCTACACTACTCATATTCCATTTCATTCACATTCTTCTCGTGTTTAAGTTCATTTCCTCATACTCATTCATAATGCAACTTGTATGTATAATTACGATTATTATTACAAGTGCGTACATTATCTTATGGACTTACATTGCATATACATCACATTACAAATGTATCATCATACTTATGATTTCATTTACATTTCTATCTTCCTATATGCAGCTATACATATACAGGGTCTCACAGCCTGAGGCGCAATAGCGTCACTGTGGCCAGGCGTAAAAAATCAGACAAGCTGTAAGAGCCTGAGGTGCAATAGCGTCACTATGGCCAGGCGTAAAAAATCAGATGAGATGTAAGAGCCTGAGGCGCAATAGCGTCACTGTGGCTAGGCGTTACAGACAAAGAAGTCGTAAGAGCCTGAGGCGCAATTACGTCACTGTGGCCGGGCAATGGAAACGTATTGGCCGTAAGAACTGAGGATGCACTCGCGTCATGGTGATTAGGCCTCAGAAAAAGGTATGTTTACATATGTAATTCTTTCTGAAAGTATATCTTTCTATCAAGAATTGGGGAGCATATACGAATAAATAAACATACGAGTAAAACAAATAAACAGATAAGCGGTAAATAGCGAAAGGTTAACTAACAAAGTAATATGAAGCATGAACAGATAAACTTCAACTTTATTCATTCAAGAAAATCTTTACAAGCATGAATAAGTTCAACAAAAGAACAACAAAATGTTCAAAAAAGAACAACAAAATGTTCAAAAAGAAAAATGAAAAATAAGTGCCGACGGACCCTCGCATTCTAAGGACTGCTGATCATCTTCTCCATCCAGGTCGTCGAGGGCACCAATAGGCTCGAGAGCATTATCCAGGCTCACAGGCTCCCAAGGACCGGTCAAGTTTGCGAGATCATCCTGCGCAGTCTTCTTAAATAGCTCATTAGGGGATTCAGCCTCTGGTTCATATTTTGTCCAATCGGGAGCATCAAATAACATTGCCTCGCACGTATATTGAAGCTCAGGGAATTCTTCCCTTCCCTATGCTTCTCCAACCAGGATCTAGCGAGGTAAAAATCATATTTTACGTATGGCACTAAAAAGTCCTCTTTTCGCCTTAGGCAATCTCTAGAAAGACGATACTCCTTCACGGCTTCCGCCCTGATACTATCAATCTCAACTTGGTTAAGAGAGGGAGTAGCCCGACTTTCTAGTTCGGATATGTATTGTTCCAGCTCCTGTTTGCGATCCATTAAGGACCCATATTTAGACTGCATATTGTCCAGTTCGTCTTGAGCCTGTTGAAGATCTTCATTGAGTTTGTTAGACCTAGCCATCTCGACAGTAAGATCTCCCTTGGCATGATTCAAATCCTGGAGCGCTTTCGAGAGCTGATCTTCTAAGCTTCGTGATATTTCTATTTTTTTTACAATTATTTGTGCTTAAATTCCTAATTATCTATTTAATCCCCATATTATTTTATTAATAATCCCCTTTAATTAATTAAAATTCTTTAATGTGTAGATAAATTAAATCTGGATGAAACTCAGTCGTTTCAGACGAAATTGGGCTGAAAACGAGCTAAAGGAGACTGGACCACTTCTAATTTGCAAACCAAATCATCAGTCATCTGGACACGCGTGATGCCAGGTGTCCATATTTTATTAGCTCCGAAATGATGAGATCGAAGGACACCGTGCCAACCTCTTAGAGGACACACGCCGGGCCACATCACACAACCAATTGGATAAAAAGACGAGTGACGTGGAAATATCTGTTCTGCAGCAAATCAAATGAAGACAAGTGGCCAAACAATGCCAACTCATCTAGGATGAAAATTTACCATTGCACCCCTATGTTTGTGTATAAATAGAACATGATGGCAATTGAAAAATCAAGTAGGAGTAGGGTAAGTAGAAGTAGTTTAGGGTAGGAATAGTGTAGAGTAAATTAGGAGTAGTTTTAATTTAGGGTAGTTTTTTTAGATTAGTTTTATTTTTAGTTTAAATTTTCCATTGCTATCTTTTATTTTTCTTGTTTCCTTTTACTTCTCACGTTAGCTTGTTGTTTACAGCCACCATTTATTCCATTCTCCATAGCTACTGTTCAGGACCAACTTTGTTTGTTATATTTTATGAAAAGTTTCATTGTTTCAAGGATTTCTAGTATTTCACATTATCTTCTGATGGTGGTTCAATCATCAAAGTCCACGTGTACATGGATCGACCAACCAGAGACCGCCATGTGTCAAACATAATATAAGCCACGTGGCTGTCATAGCGACAGAGTCTCTATGCGATAGAGTGTCCGCGGGACACTGTCGCTTAGTAGGCGACAGAGTCTCTAAGCGATAGAGACTCTGTCGTAGAGTCTCTATGCGACACAGTAGGACGCGATAGACCTCTACCACACTGATCTCTACCGCCTGTACTGCGACAGACCTCTACCGCATAGATCGCAGCAGAGGTTAACACATATACTCTGCCTCCCACCGAACTCACCAGCAAAGTCGTCCAGCTCTGAACCGCGGTAGAGTACCAAACGACTCTGTCGCGGCCCAGACACGCGCCTGGGCCTCAGCCCAAACCGACCCGGGAGAAACCTATAAATACCCCAGGTGAGTACTCAGAAAAGGGGGAAGGGAAAAAACACTTGAACCCTTTAATTCTGAAGAACACATTTCTCTTCTTCATATATACAGAAACTCAGCTTTCTAACTTAATCATCAGAGTGTGCGTGCAAGGATAAATCCCTGCGCCCTCTGATTTCCGTTGTTTTTGCAGAATATACAAGGCACACGTGGAAGAAATCGAGTCAACAGCATCTTTTTGTCGTTAGCGCAACTTGAATACGTGGAAGGAATCACCCCGTTGTCGTTAAGGGCAACATCAATTGGCGCCGTCTGTGGGAATCAGAACAAAAAGTCAGATTCCTTATTAAAATGGTGAGGACACGTTCTACAGCAGGAGAGACAGGGGAGCAGAATTCTGTAAGTCCCCCTGTCAGGTCAGAGCAAGGACGGAGAGAGAAGGAAAAGGACCATAGGTAGGCTTCAGTTTCTCTGGAAGAATTCAAGACTCTGAAACTCCAGAATGAGGAAACGACGACAGCATTGAAAGCTATGGTGAACTTTTTCAGAGACGCTCTCCCACAGTTCAGCTTACCCTCTGAAGTACAACAGATGGTGGGGGAAAACATCCCAAGGCCGACCTACGAGAGAGGTGAACCCTCCACCTTAGTGAGTGCTGGACAAGGGGAGGGAGCGCAAAATAATGCCACTGGACTGATTCCAAACTCTACCACATTTCAAAGGAATCACCCTACGCCAGGGTTACGAGAAGTAAATGCTGCCGCGGACCCAACAAGACAGAGTTCCCCCGCAGCAGTCAGGCGGTAGAACTCACCCGCAGCAGTCAGGCGGCAGAGTTCCCTCGCAGCAGTCAGGCGGCAGAACTCACCGCAGCAGCTATGCCGCAGAGCTCACCCGCTGATCGCAGGCGGCAGAGTTCCCCCGCAGCAGTCAGGCGGCAGAACTCACCCGCAGCAGCTATGCCGCAGAGCTCACCCGTGGATCGCAGGTGGCAGAGTTCCCCCGCAGCAGTCAGGCAGCAGTACTCCTCCGCAGCAGTCAGGCGGCAGAGTTCTCCCGCGGCAGATAGGCGGTAGAGCTCACCCGCGGATCGCAGGCGGCAGAGTTCCCCTGCATGGCGCAGTACCTCTCCAGTGGAGTTGGAGTATGAGTTAGGAGATTATACGTCCGGGGAGCGACGAAGACAGGAGAGTCCCAACCCCCGAGATTGTGTGGAAGGCGCAAGGTCAAATCCCGAAATGAAAAGTGCTGGAAGGGATGCTTACCAGTCGGATTCTTCTAGACCCGAAGGGAGGGGAGCATACTCCGTTCAAGGGTCGAAAACGTGGAAAAAGTTATCCAAAGGATTTTAGAAAAGAGAAAACTGGTGTCCCCGGACGATAGCCAAAAAAAGAGGATTCCGTTCAGTCCAGAGATCATGAACAAACCTTTGCCGAAGAAGTTCAAGATGCCTTTTATGGCCACTTACACAGGCAAAGCAGACCCCTATGACCACATACAGAGTTATGAGTCCCTCATGCTGCTGCATGGATGGGAGGACGAAATTATGTGCAGGGCTTTTTCGCTTACATTGTCTGGGCACGCTCTGAAATGGTTCAATGGATTGAGCGAAGGTTCCATCTCATCCTTTGACCAACTGCAAAATGAATTTTTGCAAGTCTTCATGATTGATAGCCAGAGAAAGAAGGACGTTACTTACCTACTCACTCTAAAACAAGGGAATAAAGAATCCTTGAAGAGCTACGTAGATCGCTTCCAAGATGCAACCTTAGAGGTTGAAGATCTACCCGTAGGAGTAGCCATGGCTGCAATGTTGCAAGGGACGAGGTCTGAGAAGTTGCAAGAATCCCTCTCCCTCGACCAGCCACAGACACTTTCTGACCTGTTCGCCAGAGCCAATAAATATATGGCTCAGGAAGAAGTTATGAAGATGGTACCTCCCCGGGAGACGAGGGAAGGAAAAAAGAGAGAAAGGGATGTACCCGAGAGAAGCTCTCCAAGACCCGTTAGAGCGGACAAAGCCCCTAGGCTCAGATATGAAGGTTATACCAGACTGAATGAGCCTCGCACCGCGATACTAGCAGCTATCGAAGGGGCAGGCCTGTTGGAATTCCCAGAGATGTAGAACGAAACTCTGATGCCTACTGCGAATTCCATTACGCTCACGGCACCCCACGGAGAGATGCAGAGACCTAATGGATCAGCTAGAAAGACTAGCTAGAGAGGGAAAAATCAACCGCTTCCTATGGAGAAGTGAAAGACCCCGTTATCCTCCGTGCGATCGAAGGAATGACCGTTCGCGGACTGGGCCAAATAATGATAACAGAAGAAATAGGCCAAGGAATGAAGCATTTAGGCCTATGATCCCCCGTGCCAATCAGCCGAACAACGAAGCTACCGCTCCAGCAATAAATGTTATTGCAGGAGGGGAATCAATGGCGGGAAGCTCCTCTGCTTCCCGTAAGAGCTACGCAAGGCAGGCATATTAGGTTAATGTTGTAATGGAGGAGAGAGCGGATGAAGAACCTATCATGTTCACTCCGGCTGACAAGGGTGACATTGTCATGCCCCATTATGACCCCATGGTAATATCCGCAGTAGTGGCAAAACACCCGGTGAGCAGAATCCTGGTCGATAACGAGAGTTCAGTGAACCTAATCTATTGGAATTGCTTCAAAAAAATGAGCATATATGAAGATAGGTTAAGGCCTGTTATGACGCCACTATACAGATTTACGGGCGAAAGGGTGAAGGTGGCCGGGTCCATAGAGTTACCTGTGACTCTTGGAGAAAACTCGAAGGATGTGACCCGGCAAGTATTATTCATGGTAGTAAGGTCAACCTCCGCTGCTTACAACATAATCCTGGGTAGACCCGTACTGAACGACATGATAGTGGTGATATCCTCTTGTTATCTGTTAATGAAGTTTCCCACTCCCAACGGAGTCGGGCAAGTACGAGGAGATCAAAGGAGTGCCCGTACTTGTTATATCGCTTCTACCTCTAACAAAGGAGCACAGAGAAAGGAGACTTTGTGCATAGAGGATCCGTCCAAGCCTCAGCCTATAGAGGAAACAGAAGTCGTTGAGCTAACCAGGGGGCCGGAGAAAAGAAGGCATTCATCGGGACTCAGCTGAACGAATAAGTAAGAAGCGAGATAGTCGAATGCCTGAGGAGAAACTCGGATGTTTTCGCTTGGACCCCGACTGATATGCCCGGGATTAATCCCGAAGTGATCTGCCACAAGCTTAACGTCTCGCCCAGGCACAGACCTGTCAAGCAGAAAAAGAGGAATTTTGCTCCGGAAAGACAAAAGGCAATCACTGAAGAAGTGAATAAACTCCTTGACGTCGGATTCATTCGAGAGGTCTACTACCCCGAGTGGCTAGCCAACGTGGTAATGGTAAAGAAATCTAGTGGGAAGTAGCGAATGTGTGTAGACGTCACTGATCTGAATAAAGCCTGCCCTAAAGATTCGTACCCCCTACCTCGGATAGATAGGCTGGTGGATGAAACATCCGGATATGAACTCCTCAGTTTTTTAGACTCCTTCTTCGGATATCACCAAATTATGCTTCACCCAGAAGACGAAGAGAAGACTTCTTTTATAACCGACGATGGAACATACTGCTATCGGGTAATGCCGTTCGGTTTAAAGAATGCTGGAGCCACCTATCAGTGAATGGTGAACAAAGTGTTCAAAGATCTTCTGGGAAATACCATGGAAGCCTATGTGGACGATATGATCATCAAGAGCCGAGGGGGAGAGTCTCACGCTTATCAGATGTCCAGGGTATTCGAGGTACTGAGGAGATTCAATATGAAGGTAAATCCCGAAAAGTGCTCATTCGGGGTGAAATCAGGGAAGTTCTTGGGCTTCATGATCACTGACAGGGGTATTGAGGCAAATCCTGAAAAGGTACAGGCAGTCCTCGACATGAAACCCACAACCACCATAAGAGATGTCCAGAGATTGATAGGCAGAATAGCAGCTCTGAATCGCTTTTTGTCAAAGTCAGCAGAAAGGAGCTTGCCATTCTTCAAAACTCTGCGGGGAGGAAAAAACTTCGAATGGACGAGAGATTGTCAAAAGGCTTTTGAGGACCTCAAAGAATATTTGAAGCAACTACCTTTATTGACAAAACCCCTGGAAGGGGAACAATTGTATATGTACTTAGGAGTCGGTGATTTCGCCATCAGTGCGGTGCTACTGAAGAAGGATGAAATGGTGTACCGCCCCATCTACTATGTGAGCAAGGTACTGTTAGACCTGGAGACCCGTTATCCGCTGGCCAAGAAGCTAGCATTGACTCTTGTGATGGCCTCGCGTAAGTTGCGCCCTTATTTTTAGGCACACCCTATCATTGTCTTGACGGATCAACCGTTAAGACAAATCCTTCAGAAGCCTGAACACTCAGGGAGACTAGTCAAATGGGCAGTGGAACTTGGAGGATATGATATCACGTTCCAACCCAAGCAGGCTATTAAAGGCCAAGCTCTGGCAGACTTTATAGTAGAATGCACAAGCCCGAGCGACAGCAACGAAAGGGAAACTCAATCATGGTTACTGTATGTCGACGGGGCATCGAGTGCAAACGGAAGCGGAGCGGGTGTGGTCTTGGTATTGCCAGAAGGGAAATCCCTGGAATACTCCTTACGATTTGGGTTCCCCAGCTCGAACAACATAGCGGAGTATGAGGCTTTGATAGCCGAGATGAGGCTGGCAGAAAAGCTGCAGGTTCACCACTTGGTAGCACATAGTGACTCTCAATTGGTGGTAAACTAGTTCAACGGGCAATATGAGGTTCGAGAACCAACTTTAGCCCCCTACCTGAAGAAAGTCCAATCTCTGGCTCAAACTTTTAAGAGCTTCCAGCTGATACAAATTAACCAGTCTGAAAACACACACGCTGATTCATTGTCCAAGCTAGCCTCTTCCAATGAGACGAGAGGAAGGATAGTGAAGGTGGAGAGGCTCGAATGGCCTAGTATTGAAGAGGTCGAAGTGTATGACAGTGAAATGGGAGATGACTGGAGATCCCCATTCAAACAGTATCTCGCTGAGGGTACACTCCCCCAAGATAAGGACGAAGCTCGTCACTTAAGGATACAAGGGGCGAAGTTCACACTAATCAACGGGGAACTGTATAAAAGGGGATATTCGTCACCCTTGTTAAAGTGTCTGGGGCTGGAGCAAGCAAATTATGTCCTAGCCGAAGTGCATGAAGGAATTTGTGATGAACACTTAGGAGCTAGAGCCCTTGCTGCTAAGATACTGCGATCGGGATTCTACTGGCCGACATTGAAAAAAGATGCAATGGACAAAGCCCGTAGGTGTGACAAATGCCAAAGGTTTGCGCCGATCACAACAGCCCCAGTGACTCCCTCCCAGGGTACGATACAGCCAGTTCCTTTCGCATAATGGGGGTTAGACATTCTAGGGCCTTTTCCATTAGCCACGGGCCACAGAAAATTCCTGTTAGTTACCACCGACTACTTTACAAAGTGGATTGAAGCAGAGTCTTTAGCCACAATCACGGAGAAGAAAGTCAAGACAATGGTATGGAAAGACATTATCTGTCGATTCGGGATCCCACGCATCTTGAATGCCAACCATGGAAAGCAATTCGATTGTAATGCCTTCCGTGAATTTTGTAAACGCCTCAACATTCAGCTAAGGATTTCTTCTGTGTCATATCCTCAAGCTAATGGACAGGCTGAAGTCAGTAATCGAACTATTCTTCATGGGCTGAAGACCAGGTTAGACAAAGCTAAAGGGGCGTGGGTGGATGAATTGCCTAGTGTTTTATGGGCATATCGTACCACTAGTCGGGTATCGATCGGAGAAACGCCGTTCAGTCTTGTGTATGGTGCTGAAGCATTGATCCCCGTGGAAATTGGAGCATTGTCACCCAGGATGGTGCCCTTAGTAGAAAAAGAGAATTCACAAGTACTAAGGGAAAGCCTGGATCTCCTTGATGAACATAGAGAAACCGCTGCTATTCGATTGGCATCCTATCATCAGAGGGTGGCCAACTACTATAATAGCCGGGTGAGAGATAGACCAATGTTCGAAGCAGATTTGGTGCTCAGGAAGTCGCATATCACGAACGCCTTGAAGGAAGATGGAAAATTCAGAGCTAATTGGGAAGATCCATTCAGAATCAAACATAAGATTGGGCCTAACACCTGTATCCTGAAAACTCTACAAGGAAAGAAAATAGGGAAAACATGGAATTCAAATCACTTAAAATTGTATTTAAATTAATCGTTATATTTTCTTTCTTAAACGTTATATTCTCACATTACTATCATTTGTTTACACTGTCACAAGATATTATTACCCAATCATTATGCGGATTGTTCTTTTGTTATATATCTGCAGCTTTTATATATCTAAATCTTGTGATAGGAATCAGACGAGCCGTAAAAGCCTGAGGCGCTATGCGTCACTGTGGCCAGGTGTATAATCAGACGAGCCGTAAGAGCTTGAGGCGCTATGCGTCACTGTGGCCAGGCGTGAACAATCAGACGAGCCGTAAGAGCCTGAGGCGTAATGCGTCACTGTGGCCAGGCGTATAATCAGACGAGCCGTAAGAGCCTGAGGCGCTATGCGTCACTGTGGCCAGGCGTATAATCAGAGAGCCGTAAGAGCCTAAGGCGCTATGCGTCACTGTGGCCAGGTGTATAATCAGACGAGCCGTAAGAGCCTGAGGCACTATGCGTCACTGTGGCCAGGCGTGAACAATCAGACGAGCCGTAAGAGCCTGAGGCGCAATGCGTCACTGTGGCCAGGCGTATAATCAGACGAGTCGTAAGAGCCTGAGGCGCTATGCGTCACTGTGGCCAGGCGTATAATCAGACGAGCCATAAGAGCCTGAGGCGCTATGCGTCACCGTGGCCAGGCGTATAATCAGATGAGCCGTAAGAGCCTGAGGCGCTATGCGTCACTGTGGCCAGGCGTATAATCAGACGAGCCGTAAGAGCCTGAGGCGCTACGCATCACTGTGGTCAGGCGTATATTCAGATGAGCCGTAAGAGCCTGAGGCGCTATGCGTCACTGTGGCTAGGCATATATTCAGACGAGCTATAAGAGCCTGAGGCGCTATGCGTCACTGTGGCCAGGCGGGAATAATCAGACGAGCCGTAAGAGCCTGAGGCGCTATGCGTCACTGTGGCCAGGCGTGAACAATCAGAAAAACCGTAAGAGCCTAAGGCGCTATGCATCACTGTGGCCAAGCGTGAACAATCAGACGAGCCGTAAGAGCCTGAGGCACTATGCGTCACTGTGGCCAGGCGTTAACAACCAGACGAGCCGTAAGAGCCTGAGGCGCTATGCATCACTGTGGCCAGGCGCGAAAGATCCGACTTGCCATAAGAGCCTGAGACTCTATACGTCACTGTGGCCAGGTAATAAAAACATAAAGGCCGTAAAAACTAAAGACGCACTCGCGTCATAGTAATCAGGCCTCAAAAAGTGATATGTTTATAAGAAAAATTCTTTCTGAAAATGTATCTTTCTACCAAGAATTGGGGAGCATGCACGAATACATTCAAAACAAATATATACAAGTAAAATAAACAAACAGACAAAGGATGATAAACAACAAATAGAGAAGTAATGCGATACGAAGCATGAACAAAATTTGAATTTCATTTCATTCAAGAAAATTACAAGTAGATCTTTAGTAGATCTTTACAAGTACATCCTATAAAAACAAAAAAAAAAAACTCAATCTTCAGGAGGAGGCTGGGGATCAGTTGCCGACGGGCCCTCGCTCCCTAAAGACTGCTGACCCTCCTCCCCGTCCAAGTCAAGGAGAGCGCCAATAGGCTCGGGAGCATCTTCCAGATCCACAGGCTCCCAAGGACCGGTGAGGTTGGCAAGATCATCTTGGGCAGACCTCTTAAAAGCCTCGTCCGTAGGTTCAACCCCGGGTTCATACCTAGTCCAGTCAGGGGCCTTGAACAGCATCGCCTCCTCTGTATATTGGAGCTCAGGGAATTCTTCGCCTTCCCTATGCTTCTCCAACCAGGATCGGGCAAGGTAAAATCCATACTTCACATATGGATTCGAAAAATCCTCCTTTCGCCTCAAACAATCCCTAGAAGGCGGTACTCCTTCACGGCTTCCGCCCTGATGCTATCAATCTCCATTTGAGTTAGAGAAGGAGTAGCCCGACTTTCTAGATCGGTGACATACTGCTCGAGCTCCTGATTACGATCGATCAAGGCCCGTATTTGGACTGCATGCGATCCAGTTCGGCTTGGGCCTCAAGAAGATCTTCATGAAATTTCGTAGACCGAGCCACCTCAACGGTAAGATCCCCCTTGACCTGGTCCAAATCTTGGCGTGCCTTCGAGAGCTGCTCTTCTAAGTTTTGCACCACGTTTGGGAGCCCGGATAAGTTGTTAACGGTATTTGATAGCTCTATGACCTTATCCTTTAACTCCCGGATCTCCCTGTCAGCTCGCTCCCGATAAGCTCGGTGTTGAGCATTATTGGCCACGGTCCTCTGAGCAAGCTAAAAAGAAATACAAAAAGTCAAACTCAAAAGTACAGCAAAAAGAAGTTAAACGAAAAAGAATATGAAAATTACCCTTATCACTTCCATATCAGCCAAGTCTTCTCCCTCCGGATAATTCTTGAATATTCTAGCCTCGTCCCTCGGGAGAATAGTAGCCCAACTCAGTCGAGAAGCCACCCCGGGAGTGTCCAAGGTATCGTTAACTCCCGGGTAAACCCGAAACTCGGCCCCCCTCATGATAAAACCACCGTCCACAGGGTAGGACCTCTCCGGTTCTTTCGCTGAGACCGAATTATGTTGCATTCAGTGCGCTCTTCGGAACGAGACCGTCCAGATGAACCAGAAGCCACCCGTGATGATGAAGGAACTCTCCCTCTATTCCGGGTGGGATCTCTTTGTTTCGGAGGAGGAGGAGGCATCATTTACCTAAAGACAGGTGGAGTCCGAGCTCGAGGCAATTGAGGCGGTACCGGTGCCTCGCTAAGAACGTCGTCAGCTAAATGAGGCCTCTTTCTAGTAGGATCACTAGACAGACCGGCCTCCGAGACTTGACGCGCCAGAGATTATCGGAAGTGACACATTTCTGCAAAAAAGAAAGAAAACAAATAAGTGGTCAAAAATATGATTAGAATCAACAAGCAGTAAAAAAGAATAAAAAGTTACCATCAAGAGAATCAAAATGCTCCTGAAGGGACTCTATATTTATCGTATCGTCATCAGGGAGCACCATGAAAGTTGAGCCGAACCCTTCCCAGCCAGTCAGGTCAGCTAAGGGTTCGCTGCCAGAACTAAACTCTACATTGGTGCTCCCTATATCTTCCTGTGGCCTTAGAGGTTTAGGGCTCAACTCGGGGGGAACTGAAGATGGAGGATCCAAGGAAGGAACAGAAGGGCTAACAATAGGGACAGGACCCACACCCCAGCCAGCTGATATCAAATTTTCATTTGATATAAGGCTGTCAAGGCTAATGGGACGATCAACTAGCAATCTATTGACGTCCGAGGATAACTGTTCCCTAAGTGTAGAAATCCTGGGGCCTTTGGGGATTTCACGCCTAGTCTCCCAACGAGTGGGGAAATCCAGGCCCCCAAGCGTTTCCACAACAAGCCACTCCGATTCAAAACCGTGAAGCTTATTAGCGGGTTTTTCGAATAGCCTATTTTCAAATCCAGGCATATACACCCGCTGAAGTGAATAAGGGACTAGACCGGGGCTGCCTCGAAACCTGAAAAAGACACCGAGAAGGGGAAGAGACGGAGAAACGCCCCTCAAGTGGCAGTGTACGGTAAACCCTATTAATTGCATCCATGCGTGAGGATGCAGTTGTCCGGGGGCAATCCTATGAGTCCTAAGGAAAGAAGCCCCAAAGTCGGATAACGGAAAGCGGAGTCCTAATTCTAAGGCTGCCCTAAAAATAACTATCCCGTCGGACACACGACGTATGTCACTTTCCTGAGGGGTTGGAAGTCTATAGGAGTATCCCTCAGGCAAAGGGAACCTAGACATAAGATCTTGAATGTCGGCTTCCTTCAAGGTCGACTTGACTCCTAGATCTATCTGCTTCCCTACGCCGTGGCCAGCCATTTCTTGAAAGTTTGAAAAAAATCAAGAAAAAAACTATAGGCGGCAGACTTTACCTAACAGAGAAACGGAAGAACAACAAACAGTATAGAGCGACAGAGTTTTTAAACCTCGCGGCAGACTTGCGACACAGTGATGTTTCACGAGAGAGTGGCGACAGAGATGCGGCAGAGTCGCGGTAGAGTGTTGAGAGAATCTGCGGCAGAGTGGTATTCGCGAGAGAACTCAGTAGCGACAATGACGGCAGGGACCCAGTATATATAGAGGCGCGGCTGCGTCAACAAACGCACGGGAATCCGCACTGGCCCAAGAACAGCGAATGGCCCAAGAACAGCGAATGGCCCAGGAACAGCGAATCCAGGGTCCTCTTTCGCAGGAAAAATTCCTACCAAAGAGTGGGGAGCAATTGATGGTGGTTCAATCATCAAAGTCCACGTGTACATGGATCGATCAACCAGAGACCGCCATGTGTCAAACATAATATAAGCCACATGGCTGTCATAGCGACAGAGTCTCTACGCGATAGAGTGTCCGCAGGACACTGTCGCTTGGTAGGTGACAGAGTCTCTAAGCGATAGAGACTCTGTCGTAGAGTCTCTATGCGACACAGTAGGACGCGATAGACCTCTACCACACTGATCTCTACCGCCTGTACTGTGACAGACCTCTACCGCATAGACCACAGCAAAGGTTCACACATATACTCTGCCGCCCACCGAACTCACCCGCAAAGTCGTCCAGCTCCGAACCGCGACAGAGTACCAAACGACTCTGTCGCGGCCCAGACACGCGCCTGGGCCTCAGCCCGAACCGACCCGGGAGAAACCTATAAATACCCCAGGTGAGTACTCAGAAAAGGGGGAAGGAAAAAAACACTTGAACCCTTTAATTCTGAAGAACACATTTCTCTTCTTCATATATACAGAAACTCAGCTTTCTAACTTAATCATCGGAGTGCGCGTGCAGGGACAAATCCCTGCGCCCTCTGATTTTTGTTGTTTTTGCAGAATATACGAGGCACACGTGGAAGAAATCGAGTCAACAACATCTTTTTATCGTTAGCGCAACTTGAGTACGTGGAAGGAATCACCCCGTTGTCGTTAAGGGCAACATCATCTTCCATCCACTATGCTTTCCTTCTCGGTTTTACAATCTCTTTCTAGTTTATGATTAAGTTTTTATCAATTTATTTTTATGCGAAGTTCTCTCCCGTTGATCAGTTTTATTTCCGTTGTTTCTCTTCAAGCTATCGGGTTGCATATTTTCTTTGATTTTTTTTTTTTTTTTTTGCTTTTTGATTCCTCTTTGAGCATTACATTTTCTGCCATTTTCATTTACTGTTTTAAGAGTCTTGAGCTGCAATGTGGGGTTGTTTCGGGATATGGCTATTGTGTTGTGGGCTCGGTGAAGCATTATTTGCTGAGCCGAGGAGGTTGCCCGACACAGTGAATCATAGGCAAACAGCTACAATCTTTTATAGTTCTTTTCCTGGTTACTATTTTTGTTCTTGTTAGTTTATAGTAGCTGCCTCACGGTTGCAGTGTAAGGGATCACATATTTTGTTCTTTCTTGCTCTGTTATTGTGCTGTTTGATTGTCTCGGTGATGCAGGAGGCTGGGCTGCTGAGCTCGGCAACAACAGTAGCTTGAAAATCACAGCTCTACTCTCCTCTGTTTCACAACTTCTACTGTTCATTGTCTTTCTTTTCTTTAATTCTCGGTTCTAATCAAATCACATTCTCGGTTGTTTATTTACTGCTTTAAAATTTCAAAAGCTAACCTCTTCTTGTGTTTTCTTTTTGTTTTGCATTATTTCAGGTTGGTTGATGATGAGCAGAACCAAGAAATGGTTGTTTGTGTGTAGTAGGAAAGCAGGGTGCGTCCCTTGAATGGCTATAGCTCTCGGTTACTAAAGTAGTATCTGGTGTATCCCAGTCCGTTACATGAACGTAGAACCTGTGCAGCATGCAGGACATTGCATAGTCAGTGACAGAGGCTGGTGCGCGGCAGTATGAGCTGAGCAGGTGATGTGCATGTGTACCGTGCGGCTTCAGTAGAAAACCAGGAGTGCAGAACGAATTTCACCGAGGAAATAGGTTGCTGCTGTTACAACTGCTGGTCAGTCCTTGTTGATTGCTGAAGGACAATAGCTGATCGAAGCAGACAAAAGCCACGATAGTGTTAGATGCAGCAATCAGAATATGTACAAGGATGGCACGAGTTGCAATGCAAGGATGCAGTATTCATGCTGAATTGTTTATGGCAGCACATTACAGTGTACAGCGAGTGAACTTGCAGTGCAAGGACAGGCTGTGTAAGGTGGTAAAGCAAACAGTACAAATGTTGGATAGGATCGACTGCACCTGGAATTAGAAACGGGCAGTAGCTGGCAACAAGACCGTGAGCAAACTGGAACAGCCAAGAAGAGCATGAATAGTGCAGATTATCGGGACCACTGAGATGTTTGCAATCTGTTAAGGCCGTGTTTGGGCAATATGGATCTGTTTCAATTAAATTTACCATGCATTTTTATTAATTGTTATTGCTTTACTTTAGTTTATTAACTTAGTTAGAGTTAGATTATTGAATCAATTTGCTTATTAGTTATATTTTCTTAGTTTATTAGTTTAAGGCTTAGTTTTAATTTCATTAATAGTTAATTTTCTTTTTGTGATAGGAATTAAGGTTTTCCATTTAGAATTAATTTAGATTAAACTCATTTTATGCATTTTTAATTTAGTCTTCATTTTTATTAAATTTTAGGTTAATTTAATTTGCAATTTTTATTAGTTTATTTACATGCATTTTTAGGTTAGTTTAATTGTAGTTTAATTTTATTGCTTTATTTTCATAATTGCATTTTATTTTAATTGCGGTAATTAGTTTTAACTGTTTTAATTTCTTTTGTAGGTTTTTTATTTTAATTGCGTGGAGCATTGTAAGTAATTTTGCTCGATTTTATTTTATTTAGTTTTTAGCTTTTATTGTTTTCAGCACTTTTAAGTTTAGCCTTGTAGACCACCCATCAATACTTCATAATTTGCTAGGATATACTTAGGGTAAGATTAACCGGTAGTTAATTAGGCTAATCAACTTCTCTGTGGGACGATATCTCGAGACTCAAATCCCATTATTACTTGTACGACCCGTGCACTTGCGGACATATACCTTTTGGGCGTGTCACTTCACACCACGTCTGGGAGCCCGGACAAGTTGTTGACAGTATTCGACAACTCCATGACTTTGTCCCTCAAATCCTGGATCTCTTTGTAGGTCCGCTCATGATAGGCTCGGTGTTGAGCATTGTTGGCCACGGTCCTCTGAGCAAGCTGAAAAGAAACACAAAAAGTCAAACTCAAAGTAAAGCAAAAAGAAATAAAATGAAAAAATAATATGAAGATTACCCTCAGAGCTTCCACATCAGCTAAGTCTTCCCCTTTTGGAAAATTCCTGAATATTCGAGCTTCGTCCCTCGGGAGAATAGTGGCCCAACTCAATCAAGACGCTACCCCGGGAGAATCCAGGGTATCGTTGTCACGTACTCCCAGGTATACTCGGAACTCTGACCCCCTTATTATGAAACCACCATCTACGGGATAGGATCTCTCATCAACAGGACCTATCCTATGGAGAATTGGCCTAGTCCCCCTTGACGGCTCAATGTATAAATGCCTCTGATTCTTTCGTTAAGACGGAATTATATTACACTCAGCATGCTCTTCAGATCGAGACCGTCCAGAAGAATCGGAAGCCCTCCTTGAAGAGGAAAGAGCCTTCCCTCTATCCCGAGAAGGATCCCTTTGTTCTGCAAGAGAAGGCATCTCTTGTCTAGAAGGAAGCGGGGTCCGAGCCTGGGGCAATGGAGGTAGAACTGGTGCCTCACTGGGAACATCATCAGTCAAGCAAGGCCTCTTTCTAGTAGGATCACTAGACGAACCTTCCTCCACCCCTTGACGCACCAAAGAACATTTAATATGGCTTATCTCTACAAAAAAATAGAGTAAATTGTCAGAAACATGGTCAGAACCAACAAGCAATAAATCGAATAGTGTAAAAAGTTACCATCAGGAGAATCAAAATTCTCCTAAAGGGACTCTATATTTAGCATATCATCATTCGGAAGAACCATAAAAGTTGAACCAAACCCTTTCCAGTCGCTCAGATCGGCTAGGGGTTCACTCTCAGAGCTAGACTCTCTATTTGTGCTCCCTATATCCTCTTGTGACCTTAGAAGTTCAGGGTTCAACTCAGAAGGAATCGATGATGGAAGATTCGAGAGAGGAACAGAGGGGCCGACAATAGGAATGGGACCCACACCCCAACCAACAGACATCAAATTTTCATTTAATAGAAGAGTATCAAGATTAATGGGATTATCAACTAATAATTTATTAATATCTAAAGACAATTGTTCCCTGAGTGTAGATATCCGGGGGCCCTTAGGGATTTCACGTCTAGTTTCCCAATGAGTAGGGAAATCCAGGCCCTCAGGCGTCTCCACAATAAGCCACTCCGATTCAAATATATGAAGCTTATTTGCAGGTTTTTTGAATAACCTATTTTCAAATCTGGGCTTATACACCTGTTGAAGAGAATAGGGAACTAAATCGGAGCTACCTCGAAACCTAAAAAAAGTATCAAGTAAGGGAAGAGACGGAGAAACACCCCTTAATCGGCAATGCACGGTAAAGCCAATTAATTGCATCTATGCGTGAGGATGCAGTTGTCCAGGGGCAATCTTATGTGTCCTAAGAAAAGAGGCTCCAAAGTAGGAAATTGGAAAATGGAGTCCTAGCTCTAAGGATGCCCTGAAAATAACTACACGTCGGACACACTACATATGTCATTTTCTTGAGGGTTTGGAAGTCTATAGGAGTACCCATCAGGCAATGGAAATCTAAACGTAAGATCCTGAATGTCAACTGCCTTCAAAGTCGATCTAACTCCTAGTTCTATATGCTTCCCTACACCATGACTGGCTATTTTGGAACTTAAGAAAAATCACAAAGAAAAAACTATCGACGACAGAGTTTTACCTAACGACCAAAGATGCACTTGCAAAGGCGAAGGCAAATACTGGATTACAGCGTCAGAGTGTTTGCACAGAGGTGTGGCAAACAGTACAAGAACGGCGCGACAGAGTATTGGTTCACACGATAAAGTCGCGAGACAGTAATGGTTATGCAGTAGAGTTGCGGAAGAGTAGCGACAAAGTAGCGATAAAGTTGCGGAAGAGTAGCGACAGAGTAGCGATAGAGTTGCAACAGAGTAGCGATAGAGTGCGAGAAGAGTAAGCGACAGAGTGATCCTATGCGAGAGAACTCAGCAGATACCGTCATGCCTGAGACCTTATATATAAGCGCGGCTGTATTCGCACGTGCACAGTAATCTGCACACGCGATTGAAGTAAACAGGCACAGCTCAGGAATAGTAAATCGAATTCTAAATAAATAAATAAAAATAAAAATGTTATAGGCGTACTCTTTCGCAGGAAATTTTCCTAGCAAAGAGTGGGGAGCAATTGATAATGGTTATACCTATTCAAATCCACGTATAAAATCATTGACCAACAGAGGACAGCCATGTGTCAGGTACCAAACACCAAGAGTCATAAGCCACGTGGCAAATACCGAAAGGTCGCGACAGAGTTCACTAGCGACAGAGTCCTTTGGCGACAGAGTCCTCTAGCGACAGAGTCCTCTGACGATAGAGTCAATATGTAGTAGAGTCCCCTGGCGGTAGAGTCATTATGCGATAGAGTCTTTTGGTGATAGAGTCATGCGACAGAGTATACATGCAACAGACCTCTGCGCCTTGGAGTCCAACAGCAAAGAGGCGATAGACCTCTGCGGTAAAGTATGAATACAACAGACAGTGTGGCGACAGAGTCACTGCGACAGAGTGAGCCGCGGTAGAACTCTGCCGTAAGGACTACGGCAGAGGTCTTCGAACCTCTATCGCATGTTGAACTCATCCGTACAGAGGCAAACTCTGAGTTCGCGACAGAGTATCTAATAACTCTGTCGCAGCCCAGACACACGCCTAGGCCTCAGATCCAAATCCTATAGTTTTGGGCCCAAAATATTCGCAAGCCCTGAAAAAATATGTGGCCCGACTTAATTCTAAAAATATCTATAAATACATCAGGTATGATAAAAAAACCCTAATCTCTATTTTACTTACAAAAACTCTACTTAAACAGTCTTTTGACTTAAGCATCGGAGTGCGCGTGCAGGGACAGATCCCTGTGCCTCTCTGACTTTCACTGTTTTTCCAAAATATCCAAGACACGTGGAGAAGATTACATCAGCATCATTTCATTATTGTTTAGAGCAACAACACCTACATTTACATCTTGTATGTAAATTTTATATATATATATATATATATATATATATATATACATATTTCTTACATGGTTGATGAGGGGCTCTCGATATTGACTCTCCAATTGAGCCAATTACCTTGTTCATGTATTATATTTAATCGTAGAATAATGGGCCATTGTTTTTCACTTAGAAGTCTTGTCATCTTGTACTTATTCACAATACAAGTTTTAATACTCTATTTAATTGAATTCTCCTAAACTTTTCATGTTAAATAAGAATTTAAATAGATTTAAATTCTTCCAGGTCTCAAAATAGAAAATAAAATTGAGTTTCACTTTTTGACTAAGGAATTGCTTTTGAATTCCAATGGCTGCATTGTTAATCATGGATGAATCCCAGCTTATGAAATTCAAGGTATTTACATTCTCCCCACCTTAGGAAATTTAGTCCCCAAATTTAAAATTGCTTCAGCTTTCAAATAAGTATGGGTATTTCTCTTGCATTAAGCTTTCCAATTCCCACGTAGCCTCCTCCGAAGTGTTATATTTTTCACTGAAACTTACTAAAGAAATTGTCTTAGACCTTAATGCCTTTTCTTTCCTATCCAAGATCTAAATCGGTCTCTCCACATGTTTCATATTTTCTTTCAATTCCCGTGGTTCATGCTTAATCACATGCATTGGATCTGGATGATACTTGCAAAGCATTAAAGCGTGGAAAACGTTGTGGGTACTCGATAATTCTTGCGACAATGCCAATCTATTAGTTCATCTCCCACTTGGTTTAAGATCTTGAAAGCTCCAATGTATCGGGGACTCAGTTTTCCTTTCTTTCCAAACCTTGCTATACCCTATCGGTAGGAGAAACTTTCAGAACATCAATTCTCCCACTAAAATTTTCAAGGACCTTTGTCTTTGGTCAACATAACTCTTTTGCTTGCTCTGAGCTGTCCTCAACCTCCCACAAATTAATTAAATATACTCAGAAACTTGCTTTATCAAATCGGGAACAATTATCTTTCTCTCACCTTCTTCTTTCATCCAATTAGTGAAGACACCTTCGACCTTACAAAGCCTTGTACAGTGTCATTTTGATACTTGAGTTGTAACTGATATTATATGCGACTTTGCTAATGGCAAATGGTCCTTCTAGAAGCCTTTAAAATCTTAGGCACATGCTCTCAATTCCATATTGGCACGGGTAATTGTTTTAATAATCTCATAGGTTTGTGGTACACCATCTTGCCTTACTAACATTTGAGACATTTAATCTTAATTCCAGTTATTTCTCTTATCGTACTTGATGGCTAATATACATTCAGGAGATTTGATAAGTCTATACTATTCTCCGGATGCAGAATATGTCTCTATAAATAAGCCTTTGACAACATTAATTCCTTTGACTATAGATCATTTGGTACATCATTCCGTTTTTAAATCTCCATAAATCATCAGTACCAATACCAATACTTGTCGTAGCACCCATATGGGTATGATTAGCTACATCATTATAGTGTTTATCATTGCACTGAGTCTGTCTGATTCATTTAAGTTAAGCCTAGTTTTCAACTCTCAAGCTTGCTACTACGATATAAATGTAGGTATCAGAAAGGAACAACATCCAGTTGAGGTTCACTAAATATTTCAATAACTCTTGTCCTTGACCAATGTACATAACGTCATCCTGTAATCACTTCTGGTCAAAGCACTAACTCGAGTCATTCCCTTTTTATTGTATTAGATGACTTTTGTGAAACTTAATATTTTAACCTTCAAGATCAGTAGAATTTCATAATTCTTCACCGCACTAGTAATGATATCCTGACTTCAAACACGAATATTACAACTGCCAATTCCAGTTTATATGTTAAGGATTAGGGTACTTCTAGACGCTGTCAAGTCCCTCAGGTGGGGAGGTATTTTGAAATACCGTGATTAGCCATCAGACTTGACCACATAAACTGGTTATAGATATAATGGTTCAAGGTTCAGTCCCAATTAAGAAGTAGGATACCAAAACTTATCGCAATTTCACATTTATCCTTCGGACACAATCCATTCTCAATCCATATCACTTAATCTGAATTCATTTCACATATCAGAGATATTCTTAACTTGTATAAACCTCTTATTCCAATTACAATCTTGTATTCAAAATTTCTCACACTTCTAAACTTGTCTCATTTCGTACATCAGTTATAACAAAATCATTTCCTTACTCAAATTGAGTCTCGTATTCAAGACGTAAGCACACACAAATTTCAATTTCTTAGATTCGAAACGTATTTCATGTTCTAAAGTCTCTTTATATACTTATAATTCTGAATCCTCTAAACAGCTTGGGTCTTTTCCCACTGCTCTATAACCTCTATTTTGGGAGGATCCAATTGACTCCCATTTTTTATACAAAATAGCCCAAAAGACTCCAGGTCTCCTTAAAATTAATGTCAGTACACTCCAAAGTGGGTCACCCAGTTTGATAATCCTTTTTTTATGTAATCCTTGTAATTGCTTTTTCAGCATTTCTAAAGTGGTCTGAATAATTAATTCGATACCAAGTGCTAAATCACATCAAATTTCATCCTTCGATCTAGTGGTAACTCTAAAAGATCATCCAAATGTGTCAAAAAATTTTATGTTTACAGGGGTGTCTCTTTACTCCGAACACACCCTATCTTTATCAATCGTGTAAACAATGTGACCTTTCATGTAGACAGTCAGTTATAGTGACTTTACTCTATTGCTCTCACTGCTTCCTTAGTACATCTCTTTTCTGTCACTCTCTTTACCTTTTCATTTTCTTAGTAACCTCGAAATATACATTTCGTATCATCACAGTTGCGCCTTGCGCACTGTTTTCTCAAAATAACATCCAATAGAGCTGACTTAGCTCGATTGAGGATCTCAGTACCTCCTATGAGTTTCCTGGACTTCCTCTGTTTCACATCTCTACTTATCCGGATTATACTCCTTCCAAATCTATTTAATTTCATATTCATTCTCGAATTTGTTTCCTTATGTTCGATTCACTCATTTCATCTATAATTGCCATTTTGTTTCATTCGGAATGTGTTGCCATCTAAGAGCCTTCAGAAACATATCTCATGTAATTTTTTGATGTCGGCTCTCGGATTAAATTGAGGAACTTTCCTCCGAGTTTGACTTTCCATTTTGGTACTGAGGCTACAAGGGCTACTTTCTTTATAGTAGAGCACTTTGAAATTCCATGTAGCTTCTCCAATTCTTTAACACAAAAGTTGCAAAAGCAACTTTCTCGGAAGAGTTACTTCTAAAATCATCAATCTTTTCTATCTCATTCATCCAACCCTCTGAATCATTGAATTATTAACCTCGTTGAAAAACGGAGGCTTAAACTCCTAAAACTGCCTCCAGTCTATTAAGTTCATAGTCATAATCTAAGAATCCATACAAGTTTTCCAATTTAATATTTCTAGTTTTCCATTACAATTGGATTCTTGACTTCAGTATGTATTAGTGTACTATTTTTTAAAATTGTCTCAGTCTTTCCCTCAGTCACACCTCAATCATTATCTTTATCATGGGGAAACTATCACTTGACCCGACAATATCATCATCGTTTTCCATGTCCTGCTCAAATTTTTTACGAAGCGGACTCCAAATATTTCCAGTGAAACTATAAGGTGTACATTCAGACGATGGTTCACTACACCTCTTCGAGCTTATCTCTACGACCTCGAGGAACAGTTTATTTCTATCTGCTAATATGGCTATGATACCAATCAGTCATATCTATCAGTTTCCCTTCATTCAGTGACACAATTTTCAGTAAAACACAATCAGGTATACCCATTTGTATCTAAATAATGTACAGTAATGTAGAGGATGTGAACTTTCTAAGTCTTTTTCACTTTTAATATCGACTCGTATCAGGCCAAACTTGCTCTGATATCAACTCTGTAACGACCCAAATTTACAGGCATTTTGGTTGGGCTACAAGTCGACATTAGGTCAAAACAATAACTTAGTTTGATTAATTTTCTTACTGAGTAACAAATTTTAAACACAATATATATATTCACATTCCCCATATACATCTTGTATGCATTACTATACTTACAAAAATTTTAGATACAAAAGAATTTCTTACAACTGGGTATACCTTCGATGTAGCAATAAGCTCCACTGGATCATAACTGTGCAGAATGCCTTACTAACGGAAGTGATCCAAACTACAATGGGGCTCTGTGGAGGAAAGTAAGCGGGTAAGCTTAACATGCTCAGTAAGAAAAACCCCATAGTAGGTAGATAAATACACTACCTATAATATATATATATATATATATTTTTATATTTACCCAATCCAGAATATTTTCACAAAGCATACAGATGATTTGGTAATTTCTCAAATACCAAGGTCAGAATTCGGAAAACAGATTTAATATCGGTAAAAGCACAAATACCAAGAACAGATTTTCAGAAACAGAACATGTATCGGTAATAAATTTAGCTACTGTTGCAAATCCAGAAAGTTCAAAGTTTTTCAATAGCAAAACAAACAGACTTTCAGATATCTCAATTCAAGCAGACAAAATCAGAAAAATATTTCAAATAAGCGAGACAAGGCATCATGCTATATCAATTATCAGAAATGACTATTGACCAATGTCAGTGACTCCGGGCAATTCACAAGCTAGGTGTGTCGGGATGTCAATCGCCATGGGAGTGGTCAGCTACCCAAACGGCTCACAGATTAGAATGTCTGAAAACTAGAAACAGAATCAGAAACCTGGTACATCGTACTCGTGGGCCATCGATACAGATACAGATACAGATACAGAACAGACAGTAATGCAGCATGATCTCACCAACGCCTTTGTCTCAAAATTAGTACAAGAAGGACCATACGACATACAGTCAGTATGCGCTCAAGCACATATCATCAGAATAACATTATAACATATCATTTTTCCTTAAATCACATATAAATTCAATTGTTTCATGAAACCGTTCAAAACAGGCTGACTAGCCCTTTTTTGGATAAAATCCCATAAAACAGTCTATGAAAATTCAAAATTCGAGATTTTCGATATTTAAAACAGAATTCAAGCCAAATCAGAATTTATACAAACCATTAAAATTCAATCCGAAAAATTTGGTTGTTCAACTAGGCTAAGATCTCTAATTTTCAGAGTCATAATATTCGGCCTAGATTTTTTGGTAAATTCGGTACAACGAAATTCAGCCTAAATTTTATATCTACAAATATATGAAAATTATGCATATTTATCTCTAGCAGCGACGAGAATTTTCCTTACCTCGATGACTATTCATAGTCCTCAGTTGCCTCGACGTTGTCACGACCCAAATTACCTAAAAATCAGAGTAAATTTTTTGTTTTTTTCATTTATTATTTAATTCTTAGCTTTTCTCTCATCGTAACCATCTTACCAAACAGTTGGGCTATGATTCGGTGTTAGTCACCTCACACTATTATCAATCCATTTCCATAATCACATTCACATATCAGAGTTTACTATCTTTAGACTTTAAATAAATGCATGCACCTTGGTATTTATATCTCTACATCCCCGACATGATTTATGTTTACAGTACTGTGCATTACATATTTAGATACAAAACCATACAAATGTGTATACCTGTCTCTCGATGGGAAGCAGCGGATACCAAGCATGCAAGTCCTCAGCCGCTTACTAATTTCTGTGAGTGCTCTGAAAAGATGGAAAAATAAGGGGGTGAGCAAACCACACGCTCAGTAAGGCAATTATGCAAGTAAGTAGATAGCTCCACTATCTACATGCTCATAATGCCATGCCCTTAAATTCATTTCTTTTCATTAAAAATTTCACGCACAAAATCATGCATATTTCAATGCCATAGTTTACCAAAACTATTTGTGCGTATAGAAAAGCATGTAATTCATGCATCAATAGCATTTTATGTGACATCAGTAAATCATACTTAGCATGAATTTAATCAAAATCATACATTCTTTCATGTCATGTAAGACAAATCATGAATTTGAAATAAAAGCATGGAAAACACCATCATGCTATTGCATTCAAATCATTTCATTAAAATACAAAATAAAATAACCCCCTCCGGGTCAATTATCTTATAAGTAAATCTCAAATTCATAAAACAAGTCATTAAAATTCATTATAAAGTTTCGGTTATAAAACCACCCTTCTTTTAGGGTCACATATCATAAAATCATCTGAAATCTAGCATCACAGTATAAACTCATAAAATCAGGGGCCTGACCCCTCCCTCGGGTCTACCCTGGTCTATCGACCAATAGGTATGTCATGTGAGACAAGTAGGTGATTATATCGATAACATCGAGGACTATGGCCATATCCTAGTGATCCCTGGCAACACGGTACCTAGTGTGTGGGGTATCACACCTGAAATGGGAGGTGGGTCGTCATACTAGCCAGAACAACATAACACCAAGATTGCGAGGGCAAGGCTTGCTGTCTCGTGGCTAATGCCACTCCACTCCTACAATCCCCACGGTACAGCGTACTCCGCGTGACATACATGGTACAACGTACTCCGTGAACCTAAGCTCAGTCAGGGGTGCCTGCAATAGGTCTTATCCACCCATATCATCTCTGTCTCAATATGCACGTGTGAGCATATCATCTCACTATGACACACAGTCTACAGGAGGCTCCAACACGGCTATATGCATGTAATATAAATCCCTGTGCGAGCGAAGCTCAAGTACGGCTCTATGCATATTCATGATATCAGAAAACCTCGTAGAGCGAAGCTCTAGCACGGTGTCATAAAAATCAGTAAAATCTGCGTACGAGCAGCGCTCCAGTACGACTTAAACTAATTATAAATTCAAGAAAAATCCACGTACGAGCAATGCTCTAGTACGGATATGCATAAAAACTCAGTGAAAACCTCGTACGAGAAAAACTCCAGTACGATTTTAAAATGAATTATAAAACCATATAAAACTTCGTGCGAGTAACGCTGAAGCACGAATGAATGCTCAAGTAAATCAAATCTCGTGCGAGTTACAATCCAGCATGGCTTTATGCATAATTAAATCAGATCTCGTGCGAGTTACACTCCAGCATGGCTTTATGCAATATCATATCAAAATAGGATGTGAGCTAAGCTCCAGCATCTCTCATACATATCAAATCATAAAAACTAGTGTGAGCAATCGCTCCAGCACCATTTTATGCATACCACGTCAAAACATGTCAAAACAGAGTGCGAGCTAGGCTCCAGCACCTCTTATGCATTTCTCAATAATAAAAATCAGTGCGAGCAACCACTCTAGCACATTTCATGCATATGATGTCACACAAGTTGGTGCGAGCAACCGCTCAAGCACATTTATGCACATTCACAAACGCAGATATAGTGCGAGCTATGTGCTGACACTATCTGTTTCCATATAAACTTGATAGTTGGCCCTTTTTTCAAATAATTTCATTTAAATATTAATAACACCTACGTAGTGTTATTTTGGGAAACTTATGCAATTATTGGCCAATTTATCGATTTACTTTGATTAAAACCAAGAAAATTCCTTAATCATAAAAATCCTTAAATCATGCATTTCAGGCATGTCATGCTTTCACTATCCTTAGGTGAACTTCCCTCAATAGGGGAAAAATAGTCTTTTCACCTATTTCGATCCTTAAAATCATTTAAACTTCTTTTAGGATCATTATGCATAATCAAGGTATACATACATATTCAGTGTACAAAAAAGATATTAAAATACGCGTAGCTACCTCTAACTACTCACACAATTCCCTTACCTCATTTTTCTGTGCAGTCTGACCTTTCCACTGATGACTCGTCACGCAGTTCGATTTTCTTCGAATCCAATCCCCGGAACTGCAGATACACATTCATCAGGTCAAATACAATACAATTTAATTGTATTTCATAATTTTCAGGGCTTAATTTAAATCATTAGGCCCGTTTTCCCATATTGCACCCGATTATACCATAATGGGCCTTAATCGGCCTTAAGCCCGTTTACCACACTTTATCGAGGCCTATTGGGCTCATTGGGCCCATCAGTATTTATTTAGTCTCGTTCTAAATTATCGGATATCTCAATTTAGTATTTACGACAATTTATCCGATTTTCCAGAATTTAATTCATTAAATGCGAAATTTAAATCCGTAATTTATGCGATAAATATCAATCACGCATAACGATGCAAATTGTCATAAATAAGGGTTACTTACCCGTGATTCCATGATAGTACACAAATCGAGGCTGTCTCGCTCTCTCGGTTGATGCCAATTGTCAAGCTACACATTTAAATAATTTTTTGGGTAAATTTCCAGTTGGATATTAATCAAATTAAATATCTTGAAAATTAAATTTGTCAATTCGACAGCTTACCGACTTACCCGTAGCTCGATTGCATCACTGAAATTTTTCCCAATTTTTTCGCTTTTTCTTTTTCCCTTTTTCTCTTTTTTTCCTTTTCTTTTTGGCTTAACTGGTCCGGTCTGGTTCAGCATACCCTTACTGCGCTGAACCAGTCATATCGGTTCAGGCCACATTTACTCGTTTCGACGCCGTCCGGCCGGTTCTCGACGCGATTCTGGTGGCGTTCGGCTCGGCTGCGCCTAGGCGTCATTCGTCGGCCCTCAAGGTAGAGCAATTCGGCGCCAATGGCCGCCAATCGCCTCTTCTCTCTTTCGACATCCCCTCCGTTGATCTCCCGATTCCGACGATGTCGGCGCGTATCGAGGCTACCGATGGTCGGGCTCCTCTCCCGGTCGTTGCCCACACCTTCGACTCGCCGGTGGGTTGCCGGACGGAGGGAACCGACTCCCTCGGTCTCGGCTTCCTCGCTTCTCTATTTCGTTTCTGTTTCTTTTCTCTCTCCCCGATAACTCCTTTCTAGATTTTATTTTTTTTTAAACTTTATTTATTTATTTATAATTAAATTTTATTATTATTTTATTCGATAAAATAATAATAAAATTCTCAAAAATATCTAAAATAATTCTATTTTATTCATTTAATCCGTAAATAAATTTATCAGTCCGATTTTACCTTTTTGGTATAATTTTTGATTATTTTCGGGATTATTTTTCGATACGAAAATTTCAGTTTATTCCAATAAATTCATATCTTGATCAATTTAATCCGAAATTTAATTATTTCTTCGTTATTGATCAAGATTTCTCAATCTCATATTTTTAATTAAATTTTCTTCTCAAATTTATATCAACTTTCGATCTTATGACCATTTTGCCCTTGCACGTGTTCGGGAATACCTTTTAAGTCATTTTGCATTTTTTTATGCACTCGAAAATTTCTATTCATTCTCTTTTTGCTCTTACAATAAAAAATTCGGGTCTTACAGTTGCGAGTCTGCGAGTCCAGTCCACTAGGTTAATTTTTCGGGGCTCTTTCCCGGGATTTCCGAAATTTAGCACACTTAATTTCCTTCCTCAATTTTCCTCTATTTTATATAATATATACACATATATATATGTATATATATTAATAAATAAATATATATTTATGTTATTTTTCTTTTCTTTTCTTTTTTCGAATTTGGCTTCCCGCCAAATTCTTTTTCTTCTTCTTCTTCATTCTTCAGCTTACTGTTCACTCAACGTTTCACACTATGTTTCCTCGCCTCCTCGGCTTCACTCTCCTCTCTACCATTTTTCTTTGTTTTCTCGACACCACCATCGTCCATCGTCAATCTTCCTTCTGACCTACCAACTTCGGCTTCCCTCATTTCGCTGTCTCTGTTCTAATCATTCCACTTCTCACTTTTGTTCTGTTTTCAGGTGCTCGGCCACCGGCAGCTCCTCTGCTCCTTCCACCAAGTTTGCTCTAACTGACCTCCACCGTTTGTTCACGCCCCTGTTCCATGTTTCACCTTTCTTTTTTTTTGCCAGTTCACTGACAAGCCCAAAGGGTATTGTCCGCAAGTGCACGGGTCGTACAAGTAATAATGAGATTTGAGTCCCAAAATTTTTATCCCACAGAGAAGTTGATCAGACTAATTAACTACCGGTTAATCTTACCCTAAGTATATCCTAGCAAATTATGAAATTTAAGTTGGTGATCTACTAAGGCTAATTAAATGTACTGAAAACAATAAATATTAAAAAATAAAGAAAATAAAACTGAACTAAGAAAATGCTTACGATCTCTGAGCAATTAAAGAAAATACCTACAAAAGAAAATAAAAGCAATTAAAATTAATTAACGCAATTAAAATAAAATGCAAATATGAAATTAAAGCAATAAAACTAATTAAACTAAAACTAAACAAGCTTAAAATAAAATGTGCATGTAATTAAACTAACTAAGAAAATGCAATTTAAACTAACTTAAAGTCTAATGAAAATAAAGACTAAATTAAAAATGCATGAAAAACATTTAATCTAAATGATTATAGTTGGAAAACCTATATAAAAAAAATAACAATTAACTAATGACATAATTAAATCTAAATTCTAGACTAACCAATCAATTGAACTATAGCTAATCATGCAAATAAAATTAAAATCATAACTTCTTATGCTAACAAATTAAATTGGATTTAAACTATTCTAAAAGTGTATGAAAATGGATTAAAGCTACAATGCAAATGTGCCAAACATGGCCTTAGGCAACAACAAAAGCCAAGTGGTCCCGAGCATGTCACTATACAGTCTTCTTTGTTTGTCCAACATTTCCATGTGCTGCTGCTCCCACCTGCTGTCCGCTTACTGCTGCAGTTCGTCCTCTGCTCCATGTGTCCTGCACTCTCGGTGCTGCACAGGTATTCTGGCGGCTCATTCCCCGCGCTGCTTGTTTTTGCTTCCTTCCATGTCTGCTGCTCCAGTACACTATACGGTGCTACCATAAACAATTCAGCGTGAATACTGCGTCCTTCCTCTGCAACTCGTTCCAACCGTGTTGCTCTCGGCACCGACTTTCTGCTCCATACGCTGTCCGAGTCTGCTATCTCGCTAGCATCTTCTTCATCTGCACCCAAAATTCCTTGCCCAGCTGCTTCCTATACGTTGTGCCTCCAGCTTCTGCAATCACCACATCCTTGCGTTGCTTCTGCATACAACCCACGTTCACAGCAGATTCTGCCAAATGATGCCACACTTATCATGATAGAATACACCAAATATTATCCAGCAGAGGGAAACAGTCGAAGTCCAGCTTCATCTACCAACACCGACCCTTCATACCATCGTCCATGCACACCACAGTAAAACAATAGAAACTAACTAATTGAACTAACTTAAATAAACATAGAGATAAACCAAAGGAAATGCAGTAAGCTAAGGGAAGGAAGAAAAATAAAACATGAATAAACTTCAACACACCAGTAGAATCAAAGTACCAACAATATGGAAAAGTGCAACATAACCGAAAAAATAAAAATGAACAGTCATAAGAGCTCAAAACAGGGCAGAACAGAGCAAGCCCTGGTAGAAGTGTTTACTCCTTATCGGCTGCAAAATCACGTCCCAGCTTATACCAATGCTAGCATGCTCATCATCTCAACAGTACAGCAACAAAGCCTCCATCTCTGCTTCAGTAAACTCCAGCAAGAACCAACCTCTCGGCACCATAAAAAAATTTGGAAACCCGACTACGCAGTGCAGAAAAATAAAAAAGATATAAGAGGTTAAAACATTAGACCTGAGAGGACTAACACTTTCTCAACTATCCAATATCGCACATATGTGAGTAAGCAGTCGGTAGCTTCCATGAAAGATTCTAGTCTCGAACTTTTAAAATCAGTCGGCCTTGCATTTCTTAAATTATAACTATATTTGAATGGAAGTTTAGCGGCTGCTGAATAATCAGTAAATGAAAAATAAACAGAATAGAGGGATTAAAATAAAGAAAACAAAAGCTTCAATAATCAAAGAAAATGCCGAGAACGTCTGAATGCAAAATGGCTACTGTCACCAGCCATTCTTCATTACCCGAGAGTTGAATAATAACGAAGAACTGAAATCCAAATAGTAATAAAAAAAATAGTAAAAGCAAGAATACAACTGATTATTTGTAAAGCTTAAATATGTCCATCAGGAAAATGAAACTTGCCAACCGAGAACAATGGCGGCTGCTGTCACCAGCCAGCCTAATGCTCTCCTTTGATCCAACAACCAGCAAGCAGGAACAAAGAAATTAAAAAAATGCAAAACCGAGAGCTAAGAAAGGAAAAATGAATTTTTTTTCATTAAAACTTAAATGTGCTGAACAGTAATAGAGAAAATGAGTTGTAAAACCGATAAGAGATGAAAAATAAAAATGGTGGCTGCAAGAAATCTAAAACTAATCTAAAAATTACCCTAGGCTACCTCTACTCCTAATTCTCCTATTCTAACCTAGGCTACCTCTTTTTCAATTGACATCTTTTTTTATTTATACAAACACTTAGGGGTTCAATTGTAATTTTTCCATCCTAGATGAGTTGGCATTGTTTGGCCACTTGTCTTCACACCATTGGCTCCTTGAAAAATAATATTTTCATGTCATCTGTCTTTTTGTCCAATTGGATGTGCTAGGCTCGTGTTGTCCGCGTGGTCCAATCTCAATTTTAGCCCAATTTCGATCCATTTTCTATCGAAATATTCAAAATTCATCCGGATTTAATTTATCTGCAAACATGAGAATTTTAATTAAATAAAGGGGATAATTAACCAAAAAAATTGGGGATTTAAATAATTAATTAGGAAATTAAGCACAAATAATTCTAAAAATAAAGAATTATCACACCCCCAAACTTGAGTTTTTGCTTGTCCTCAAGCAAAACAAAATAATTGTAGGAATGATACGTACAAAACACAATAATTTCCCTAATATTATCCTCAAAGAAAAAGTACAGACTATGATCTTAAAGATTCACAATTACAAGTCTAACATTCAAAATTATTCAATCATAAGTCCTAACCCAAATTGGATCCCTCGTGTATGTGTGAAAATGTCAAAGTCACTTCACAGTACATTATCCGAATCAGATTATGCAAACACAGTGAATGCAAAGTCAATGACATGTGATCATTCCCATAAGTTTGCTTTTCACTTCTCTCTCCACTAATGTAGTCACACTCAATCAAAGATGAATAGGACTTCATTAAGCTTGTAATGTAAGGCTGGGGCTCAGGTATGATAAAATCCATTTAGGTTTAATTACCCCTTAACATGCATTACTTCTAGGATCTTTAATGTAAGTGCTCCAATTTATTTCCCCCAAACTCATTTCTTTTGCTAAACATTTTTTTTTTGAATTTTTCTTCTTTCTTCTTTTCTTTTTCTTTTTTTTTTTTGAATTTTCACTATCACCAGATATCCAAATGTACAAAGTTCACAATATATCCCAATGAATTTCATGCTTTTCAGGGTAAGGGATAGGAAAAGAGTATTTAAGCTAAGGAAATTTTGCATGTGTATTTACAGAGAAAAGCTTATTTGGCCCAGATGGGTGACTACAATGAAGAACTCTCTTTAATAGGTAGGATGAATAATTTAAAAACTCAAGCTTTCAAAGACAATACAATGAAGAAAATGCTGCAGGCAAAAGGAATGTTCTTTCAAGAATGTTCAGACTTTTTCTGCTCTTTTTCTTCTTTTTTCCAAATGTCTTCAATGCTTGTTTTTATACAGCCAAATGGTAGGTGAAGCATTTAATGATTTTTCTCCCACTGAGTTCCTGTAGAAATAGTCGTTGGAATTCTGCAGAAGTGGTCCAGATCGATCTCCCTTACCTGAGACGATCGATCTCTTGTTCTTGAACCTGCAACACAGAGCAATTTTACAAAAGGCAGATCGATCTGCTTGTTAACTTTATTCAGGAGAGATCGATCTCATGTTAAGGAGAGGATTGATCTCCGCTTTGAAAATAAAACTCCCGCTCATAGAAGATCGATCTCTTAAACCCATGAGATCGATCTTAAAATGTCTCGACCAATAGGAGATCGATCTTACAATACCTTGAGATCGATCCTTTAAGTCCTCTGCCAAAATGAGATCGATCTCTTACTTCTTAGAGATCGATCTTGCAATGCTTGAAAAGCCTGTAAGGCCTCTTCCAGAGTCAGATCGATCTCATTCAACCTTGAGATCGATCTTGCAAGGCCTGTAAGGCTTCTGCCAGAGTGAGATCATTCTCATTCAACCTTGAGATCGATCTTGACACAACTTTTAGGCAAATTTCATTGGTTTTAAGTTTCCCGCCAAAGTTTAGCTTGACAATATTTCTAGTTACTTACAAATTATTGGAATAAGTACACTAATGTTTTGTTATTTCAAAATCTATCATTCAAGGTTAACACCATGGATGGGTAACCCCTGGGAAGTTCCACCGCACCTTTTTTTTTTCACCATTTTGTATATAAAATCTTGATTTTCAAACCGTTTTCAACATTACGGAGCCACCTATCAGTTTTACGAGAAAATCATGCTTGAGCAGGGTATTGACTGAGTGTTGCACTCAAGGCTCGCACCAGATTTTGAGGCATGGCACTAGTTGATGACTGATTCTTGGGTGGCAAATCCCTGGCTAACCTAAGCACTCCCAGATATACTGTACTGTACTGGGGTCCATGGAGTACATTGTACCATGTGGAAACACATGGAGTACGTTGTACCGTGTATAAGTTTTATGACTACTAAACTGAACTGAACTAAATTGTACTGTATTGATTGATTGACGGGCTGGACTGACCCATCCCCCTTGAGGCGTATGACACTCGCACGTACCTGGCCTGTGAGGCGTGTGGCCATTAACTATGGCCATATGTCGACTGTACTGTTATTGACTGAATCCTACTGTTACCGAATTCAACTGCCTAGTCTCTAGTGATATTATTTACTGATATTTATCGATCGTATTTTGGTTGAACTGAACTGAGTGAATTATCGTACTGAACTGCACTGTTTTACCGTACTGAACTGCATTGTTTACTGAACTGTTTTGATTGTACTAAACCGTTTTGACTGTACTAAACTGAAACAGATTTGTTATGTTGTTTACTAAACTGAATGGATATTACCGTACTGAACCGAATATGGTTTTTACTGAATAAGTTTATATATATATATATATATATATATATATGGCTGTAAGACCCAATTTTTATCATATTACCTTATGATTCACACATTGTATGGATATTGTTAAATGTTAATGGAATCATAAAACGAATGATTTTGATCATATAAATATGAATGAAGTAGTCGAACTTACGTAAAATTTGAAAACGGACAGTTAAGGAATTTCAAATTAAATTTATGAGATTTGAATTTTCAGACAGAGATACAAATTTTAAATGAGAAATTATAGTGGGTCCAATAAGGGAAGTCGATCTAAATTGGTCCCAAACGTGTAGAAGGATAAAATGGTCAAAAGACCTAAATGCGATATAAATTTGATAAGAAATTATTATTAAAAATATGAATTTAGGAAATCTTGATCAATACCGAAGAAATCATTGAATTCCGAGTCCAATTGATCAAGATACGAATTTATTACGATAATCCGAAAATTTCACCCTCGGAAGTTATCTCGAAATTGTGAAAATAATATTCCGAAAAATAAAAATAATAATAAAATAAGATAAAAATATATTTAATTAATTAAATATATAAATATTTGGAGTACAAAATATATGTATAAAAATAATATATTTTATTATATTAAAATAATAATATAATGTATAATATATATATATATATAAAAGAGTAAATGAATGAAAAAAAAAAGAAAAGAAAAAGAAAAAGAACAAGGAAAAAAGAGGAAAATTTTAAGAAAAAATTCGACGATGCAGTCGAGCTACAGGTAAGCCGGTAAGTGGTCAAATGGACCGATTTAATTTTCGAAATAATTATTTAAACATATATTTGACTGAAATTGACCCAAAAAATATATAAATGTGTAGCTCGATAATTGACGACAAATGAGAGCTCGAGTCAGCCTCAATTTGCGTATCAACAGAGAATCTCGAGTAAGTGAAGCTCGATTTCTATAAATTGGATAGTTATACGAGATAAGAATTAATTGCGTACGTTGCGATTTAATTTTCGTATAATTTCGTAATGTTTGGAATTGGAAATTAATTGTCGTAAATAACTATATAAGCTATCCAAAGAGCCTAGAACGAGGCCCAATAAGCGTTTAGGGCCCAATGAGTCCAATAGGCCTCGATGATGTGAATAGTAAGTGAAAATGGGCATAAAATCGGAGTAAGGCCCATTAAGGTGTAATCGGGCCCAATAAGAGTAAACGGGCCCGGCATTTTAAATTTAAGCTCAATAAAGGTTAAATATGGATAAGTGTATTGTATTTAACCCGATAATGGTTATATACAACTCCGGAGATTTAATTGGGAGCAAATCAAACTGAGCAAAATTCTCTGTATTGGAAAGGTCAGACTGTACAGAGAATTAAGGTAAGGGAATTTTGTAAGTGCTTAGAGATACCTGCGCATATTTTTCGTGTTATTTACATTACGTAGAATTTCATAAGGTATCTAGAAATAGAATAATAATTTTTACGAAAATCAGGGTATATGTGAAAATTACGATTTTGCCCCTAGTTAGAAAATTATCAAAAAGGGTAGTAAGGCTATGAAATTGCATGATTTTCATGTTTTTGATATTCCTATGATTATGTTGCTTTAATTTAAGCAAATTATGGATAGGCTGGTGGTTTATTTCATGTTTTTACAAGAAAGGGCACGAGTTAGGTCCCAGCTATGATTTTTGATTTGTTTTAGTGAAATTGAGCAGCCTATCATGTTTTTATGAGTTTTAAATCATGCTGAAGCACTGCTCACATTGGATTTTATATTTTAACTCATATACTGAGTGCTGGAGCCTTACTCGCGCTGAGTTTTACAAACTTGCTTTACATAACTACCATACTAGAGCTTTTGCTCTTACAAGATCTATACCATTTTATATACATATACATACTGGAGCTGTGCTCGTATGTGGATTTTACTTGGTTTTATGCATCCGTACTAGAGCATTACTCGTACGTGAATTTAAATTGGATTTATAATTATTTTAAGTCGTACTAGAGCGCTGCTCGTACGCAGATTTCATTGATTTTTATAAAATCGTGCTAGAGCTTTGCTCGCACGAGGGTTTTTCTGATATCATGAATATGCATGGAGCCGTGTTGGAGCTTCGCTCGTCCAGGAATTTTATAACATGCATATGACCGTACTGGAGCCTCTTGTAGACTGTGTGTCATAGTGAGAAGATATGCTCGCACGTGTAGATTAAGACATGGGTTGGTTATCGACATGGTTTGGAGTGGGATAAGACCTATGGCAAGTACCCTTGAACTGTGATATTGGGTTACGTTGTACCGTGTATGTCACACGAAGTACGCTGTACCATGTAGTCATGACTATTGTATTCACGTGAGGTGATATTCTAGCGGGTAGGGTGACCCACCTCCCGTTACAGTTGTGATACCCCGCACACTAGGATCCGTGTAGCCTGGGATCACAGGGACATAGTCCTCGATTATTTCCATACAGTAACCTGCATAACTCACATGATATATATTTGATTGGTCTTGTTAGACCAGGGTAGACCCAAGGGAGGGGTCGAGCCCCGATTTGTGATGATTTCAAGAAATGTGGTATTAAATGAGAAATTGATGAGTTCTATGAGGATAATAATTATTTTAAAGATGTGTTGAATCCCTCTGGGATTGTTTTAATGTGTTTTACTATACCGAGCATGAGAGGTTTTACATGAGATGTTTTTCATGTTTTACATGCCGATTCATGTTTTATGATATATGATATACTCATACATGGCATGGTTTTAATTGCCTCATGCTCGAGATATAAATGTTTTACATGTTATGTCTTTACCAGCATGTAGATAGTGTAGTTATCTACCTGCTTGCATTATGGCCTTATTGAGGAAGTTGCGCTCACCATTTCATTTTCTACCCTACAGGGTACATTCAGTAGAAGAGAGCGATAGTAGTCTTGCATTTCGGTTATCCGCTGCTTCCTATCAAGACCAGGTATACACATTCGTATAATTTTATATCTGAACATATAGAGGCATAATATTGTACACGGATGTAATATTATTTAGTTAAAATAAATTGATATGTAAATGAAATATGGAAAATAGATGTAAAGGTAAGTAACATGACAGGAGGGACTAACATCGACTCATAGCCCAACTGTTAGTAGTGAACTATTCACGACAGGTAAGGAAATGAAAAAGTGAAAAATTTATAGGGTTTTTAGGGAAAAAGAGGTCATGACAGAAGTGGTATCAGAGTTGAGTTGTCCTGATATAAGTCGGTGTTAGTGGTTAAGTAAATTTACATCCCCATGTACTGTGCATTTTTTAGATACAATTGTGTATATCAAGATGGAAGTACAGCTAAGAATTTAGTTTCGAATGCAAGAATATAGTTTTTATAATTGATAGCCGCTATGGTAGAGGGGCTAGTACACATGCTCAAGGCCGTAGAGATAGGCCTGAGAGTCGAATGAATCATCACATGAGACTTAAGATGAGATTGAGGTGGAGGCTGATGTTAAGCATAGTCCACAGGGTCCTATAAAGAGACCAGACAGTCTTGAGACACGCTTCACAAGGATAGAGTAGAGTGTAGAAAATATTTTAGAGTTATTTAATCAGTCTATGCAGGTAGTTGAGGATAGGCAGTTTAAAGCCTGAACAGATGCCTCAGACTATAAAGATTCCCATACCCCTCTAGTATTTAGCGAAGTAAAGAAACCAATAGTTACTAAGGACTGGGTGAAAGAGATAGCGAAGTTGTATGGATTCTTTCGGTGTATGTCGATCGAGAAAGTCACTTTTAAATACGTTTATGTTAGAGGGCGAGGCAGAGCATTGGTAGAAATCCGCTCGACCCATTTTAAGAGTTAGACATCCAGTACTGATATGGGAGATAATTTTGGATGCATTTCGGGTAAAGTATATCCCGAATACTGCTCAGAGGAAGTTACAGATGACTTTATGAGTTTAGTTCAGGGAAACCAAATCTATTTATGAGTATGAATCTCAGATTACATCCTTGGGCAGGTATAAACCCGATATTGTGGACAGTGAGAGTTAGAAGGTCCGAAAGTTCATGGAATGACTCAGATCATCTATCAAAGTTGATTGGCCCGTTAGATATCACTATTTATGATGAGGCAGTGAGCAGATCACAGTGCGTGAATAAAATTAGGAATTGCATGCCTCTGAGTTTGAGAAAGCCAATAAGGGCCGAAATAGATACAGAAAGGAAATAGAGGATAACAGAGATGTCAAAGTGGGAAAGTGTCAGTTTGGTAGGAAATTTAGAGTTAGTGAGTTATGGGGGAAGATGATTGGTAAGCCCCACTATATCCAATTTCAGCACTTACACGGATATTGTGATTGGAGCACCCCGACTTGCTAATGGGTAGTGTTGGATGTGTGGTAGTTACCACGAAAATAGGCGGTTGAATGAGGGCAAGTGTATGCCTTGGACCAGGACACTATTAATACTTCATTTGATGTGGTGTAAGGTACCACCTTGATTGTTAATATTGAAACAATTATTTTAATTGATCCTGGTACTACACATTTATTCATATCGTCGTCATTTGCATATAAGTTAGTGAAATATGTGAAGCTTATATCATTAGGCAAAATGCTGATAGTTAGCACCCCAATGAAGGATAGTCTGCTAATTGAATATGTTGGTAGAGATTGTAAGTTGAAAGTGGGGGGAAAGGAACATGCGGACCAATCTCATTCTATGAAATATGAGTGCTTTGATGTAATATAGGGAATAAATTGATTGGCTGCAAACTATGTTGTTGAAATTACTATTCTAAGATAGTGATGTTTCACCCTAGAAAAGTGTACAGTAAGTTTTAACAAGTAATTAAAGCGTTTTGTTATAGTTGATAGACGAAATGAGATAAGCTTTGAGATGTGATAGATCTTGAATACAAGATATATTGGAATAAGAGGCGTATGCAAGGTAAGAATATCCCTGATATGTGAAGTAATTTGGATTAAGCAATACATAGTGAATATGAATTGCGACCAAGGATAAGGGGGGATATATCCACAACCAGTCCATGTGGTCAAGTCTGAGGGTTAATAAATGTATTTCAAAATACCTCCCCCCCTGAAGACTTGACAGCGTCTAGAAGTACACATAACTTATAAATTAAAATCGACAGTCATAATATATATGTTTAAAATTAGGGTACCTTTGTTTGTACGATAAAGAAATATAGAATTCGATAAATCATGAAGGTTTAAAAATTAAAATTTTATAAAAGACGTTAATATAAGAAAAAGGCAATAGCGCGGGTTAGTATCTTGAACAGAAACGATTTTGAAATGACATTATACGTTTATGCGTACATAGGTCAAGGATATGGGTGATTGAAATATTTAGTGGAACTTAACTACGATGAGGTTCTTTTCTCATACTGACATTTGTTCTGTGGTAGTGAGCCTAAGAGTTGAAAACTAGACTTGATTTATCGAATTGAATAGGATCAACATAAGAATATGTATTCTGTTCTACTATTGATGATCCATTGGGTTAGCTGTGAAGAGCGTAAATTTTTTTTTTTAGATCGATTGGAAGTCTTGGTTTTATCCGTTGAGAATTTGGAATGTGGATGTGCCCAAGACAATTCTTTGTACTCGTTAGGGCATTGATGAATGAGGTATTTAAACTTTACCTGGACTGATTTGTTATCATCCTTATTGATAATATTTTGGGTGTATTTAAAGTCCAGGAAAAATCATAAGCAACAATTGGAAATTATTTTTACAGATGATTTGTTGAGAGTTCTCGAAATGGACTACTTTGTTGACACGCTTAACTTAGTAAAAGTTGTATTTGAATGGGATGATAGACGTGATAGGAGTTTTGATGTATTGAAGTATGAACTGACCACCACATTTATTCTCACCAAACCTAACAGATTAAGAGGTTTCTCAGGGTATATGGATGTCTTGAAACCAAGATTGGGCTGTGTGTTGAAGCAAAATGAGATGATAGTCATGTATGGATCCCGACAATTCAAGGACCATGAAAGGACTATTCGGCCCGCGATTTAAAGTTGGTAGCCGTAGTAATGCACTGAGGGTATGGCGCCACTACTTTTACGGTGAGAAATTTCAAGTACGCACTGATCATAAAAGTCCCAAGTATCTGTTTTCATAAAAAGAAATGACTATGAAATAACAAAGAGGGTTTGAGCTTCTGAAGGATTATGATTGTGAGATATTGTACCACCCAGGAAATGGCTAATATAGTGGCTGATGCTTTGAGCAGAAGGAGCCTCGGGATGGTAATGGTTAGGATGCGTGAGCTGTAAAGCAGTTTGTGAGCCTCAGTAGTGATGTGATCCCTTCTGATGATGACAGTGATTATGTGACAGCTAGCCTGATGTTAGAATCGGATTTGGTTGACCGGATTTGATAGGCTTAGCGTGATGATCGGCAGGGTTTCGATAGTGTTAGTCAGATTTCAGATGGGTACAGTGACAGAGATCACAGTGAGTGATGATGACTTACTGAGGTTTGGAGGTAGAATAATGGCTCCCAAGGACCACAGCTGTTGAGATTGTTAATGACAGAAGCCCACTATTTGGGATATACAGTATATTCGCTGAGCAATAAAATATATCAAAATTTTTGAAAAAGGGTATTGGTGGTCAGGCATGAGAGAGATATCTGAGAGTTGTGGCGAAGTGTCTTGTATGTCAGCAAATTAAGGTAGAACACTAGAAGTCTGCAGGATTATTGTAGCCTCTACCAATTCTGACATGGAAGAAGGAGCAGGTTACCATGGATTTTGTGACAGGTTACAAAGAACCGTAGGAATCACGAGGCTATTTGAGTGATGGTCGATAGATTCACTGAGTCGACCCATTTTCTTGTTATGAAAGCCATAGATACTCTGAGTGCATGAGCGGATTTATAACAATAGGTAGCATTCCAGGGAGTATTGTATCAGATAGGGATTCCCGCTTCACTTCCCACTTCTGGGAACATGTTTCAGGGAACCCAGTTGAGTGTGAGCACAGCGTTCCGTCCTCAGACAGATGGTCAATCAGAGAGGACTGTATGGGTTTAGGAGGATATGATGAGAACGTGTGCAATTGATGTTAGAAGCTCTGGGAATGATCATTTGTTATTAGCTAAATTGCCCACAGCGATAGTTATCACTCGAGTATCGATATGGCATTGTGTCAAGCATTGTTTGGCCGTAAGGGTTGCTTTTCCGAATGGATAGAAAGAAGTGGGTGACATATAGAAAATTGCTCCCGATCTAGTATAAGAAGCCTCTGAAGGTGTTCAACTGATTGTGAGAGAATGAAAACACCTCAAAACAGATAGACAAGTTATGCTGACAAGAGATGGGGATCGTGAGGATTCATCGAGTGTGAATCAGTGTGTTCGAAAGTTTCTCTTTCTAAAGGTATAATGAGATTCGGGTATTAAATAGGAAGGAGAAGGTGTTGAGGTTTAAGATGATCTCCCTAATTAAAGTATTTCGGCAGTATTACACTTCGGAGGAATTTAAATAGGAGCTGGAGAGTAAGAGTATGATATGTGTGAAGTATCCGGAGTGGTTTACAGACTAAATTTGTTCTAATTTTGAGTACCGAATTTCTTAAGTGGGGGAGATTATGTAAAACCCGATTTTTATCGTATTTCCTTATGATTCACACATTGTATGGATATTGTTATATGTTAATGGAATCATAAGACGAATGATTTTGATCATATAAATATGAATGAAGTAGTCAAACGTACGTAAAATTTGAAAATGGACAGTTAAGGAATTTCAAATTAAATTTATGAGATTTGAATTTTTCGGACAGAGATACGAATTTTAAATGAGAAATTATAGTGGGTCTAAGAAGGAAAGTCGATCTAAATTGGTCTCGAACGTGTAGAAGGGTAAAATGGTCAAAAGACCTAAAATTCGATATAAATTCGATAAGAAATTATTATTAAAAATATGAATTTAGGAAATCTTAATCAATACCGGAGAAATCATTGAATTCCGAGTCCAATTGATCAAGATACGAATTTATTACGATAACCCGAAATTTTCACCCTGGGAAGTTATCTCGAAAATCTGAAAATAATACTCCGAAAAATAAAAATAATAATAAAATAAGATAAAAATATATTTAATTAATTAAATATATAAATATTTGGAGTACAAAATATTTGTGTAAAAATAACATATTTTATTATATTAAAATAATAATATAATGTATAATATTTATAAAAAAAAGAGTAAAGGAACGAAAAAAAAAAGAAAAAGAAAAAAGAGGAAAATTTTGGGGAAAAATTCGACGATGCAGTCGAGCTATGGGTAAGCCGGTAAGTGGTCAAATGGACCGATTTAATTTTTGGAATAATTATTTAAACATATATTTGACTGAATTTGACCCAAAAAATATATAAATGTGTAGCTCGATAATTGACGACAAACAAAAGCTCGAGCCAACCTCAATTTGCATATCAAGATGGAATCTCGGGTAAGTGAAGCTCGATTTCTATAAATTGGATAGTTATACGAGTTAGGAATTAATCGCATACATTGCGATTTAATTTCCGTATAATTTCGTAATGTATGGAATTGGAAATTATTTGTCGTAAATAATTGTATAAGCTATCCAAAGAGCCTAGAACGAGGCCCAATAAGCGTTGAGGGCCCAATGAGCCCAATAGGCCTCGATGATGTGAATAGTAAGTGAAAATGGGCATAAAATCGAAGTAAGGCCCATTAAGGTGTAATCGGGCCCAATAAGAGTAAACGGGCCCAGCATTTTAAATTTAAGCTCAATAAAGGTTAAATATGGATAAGTGTATTGTATTTAACTCGATAATGGTTATATGTAGCTCCGGAGATTTAATTGGGAGCAAATCGGACTGAGCGGAATTCTCTACATTGGAAAAGTCAAATTGTACAGAGAATCGAGGTAAGCGAATTTTGTATGTGCTTAGAGATACATGTGTGTATTTTTGGGGTTATTTACATTACATAGAATTTCATAAGGTATCTAGAAATAGAATAATAATTTTTACGAAAATCGGGGTATATGTGAAAATTACGATTTTACCCCTAGTTATGAGAATTTCAAAAAGGGTAGTAAGGCTATGAAATTGCGTGATTTTCATGTTTTTGATATTCCTATGATTATGTTGCTTTAATTTAAGCAAATTATGGATAGTCTGGTGGTTTATTTCATGTTTTTACATGAAAGGGCACGAGTTAGGTGCCAGTTGTGATTTTCGATTTGTTTTAGTGAAATTGAGCAGCCTATCATGTTTTTATGAGTTTTAAATCATGCTGAAGCACTGTTCGCATTGGATTTTATATTTTAACTCATATACTGAGTGCTGGAGCCTTACTCGCACTGAGTTTTACAAGCTTGCTTTACATGACTACCGTACTGGAGCTTTTGCTCATACGAGGTCTATACCATTTTATATACATATACATACTGGAGTTGTGCTCGTACGTGGATTTTACTTGGATTTATGCATCCGTACTAGAGTATTGCTCGTACGTGAATTTAAATTGGATTTATAATTATTTTAAGTCGTACTGGAACGCTGCTCGTACGCAAATTTCATTGATTTTTATGAAATCGTGCTGGAGCTTCGCTCGCACGAGGGTTTTTCTGATATCATGAATATGCATGGAGTCGTACCGGAGCTTTGCTCGCACAAAAATTTTATGACATGCATATGACCGTGCTGGAGCCTCCTGTAAACTATGTGTCACAGTGAGAAGATATGCTCGCACGTGTAGATTGAGACATGGGTTGGTTATCGACATGGTTTGGAGTGGGATAAGACCTATAGCAGGCACCCCCAGACTGTGATATTGGGTTCATGGAGTATGTTGTACCGTGTATGTCACACGGAGTACGTTGTACCATGTAGTCATGACTATTATATTCACGTGAGGTGATATTCTGGCGAGTAGGGTGATCCACCTCCCATTACAGTTGTGATACCCCGCACACCGAGATCCGTGTAGCCTGGGATCCTAGGGACATAGTCCTCGTTTTTTTCCATACAGTAACCTTCATGTCTCACATGATATATATTTGATGGTTTTGTTAGACCAGGGTAGACCCGAGGGAGGGGTCGAGCCCTGATTTGTGATGATTTCATGAAATGTGGTATTAAATGAGAAATTGATGGGTTTTATGAGGATAATAATGATTTTAAAGATGTGTTGAATCCCTCTGGGATTGTTTTGATGAGTTTTGCTATACCGAGCATAAGAGGTTTTACATGAGATGTTTTTCATGTTTTACATGCCGATTCATGTTTTATGATATATGATATACTCATACATGGCATGGTTGTAATTGCCTCATGCTCGAGATATAAATGTTTTACATGTCATGCCGTTACCAGCATGTAGATAGTGTAGTTATCTACCTGCTTGCATTATTGCCTTACTAAGCAAGTTGCGTTCACCTTTTCATTTTCCACCCTACATGGTACATTCAGTAGAAGAAAGCGATAATAGTCTTGCATTTCGGTTATTCACTGCTTCCTATCAAGACCAGGTATACACATTCGTATAATTTTGTATCTGAACATATAGAGGCACAATACTGTACATGGATGTAATATTGGGGATGTATTTAGTTAAAATAAATTGATATGTAAATGAAATATGAAAAATAGATGTAAAGGTAAGTAACATGATAGGAGGGACTAACATCGACTCATAGCCCAACTGTTACTAGTGAAACTGTTCACGACGGGTAAGGAAATGAAAAAGCGAAAAATTTGTAGGGTTTTTAGGAAAAATGAGGTCGTGACAATGGCATAGATTGAATGCCGATTTTACTAATACTATTTTAATTGAAAATGAATATTTTACTGCATGATATGGCATCATAAGCATGTAGATAGTATGGTTATCTACTGCTTACATATTTTCCTTACTGAGCGTGTAAGCTCACTCCATACTTTCCTCCACAGATAGCAGTAACTTGGACGCTTCCGTTAGTAAGGCATGTCGTACAGCTATGGTTCCGCGAGATATTTTTCTGCATTGAAGGTATACCCAGTTGTAAGAAATTCTATTGTATCTAAAATTTTTATAAGTACAGTAATGTATATAAGTTGTGTATGGGGAATGTGAGCATATTTTGTTTAAATTTGTTATTAAGAAAGAAAAAATTAATCAAACTGAACACTGTTCTGACCTAATATCGACTTGTAGCCCAACCAAAATGTGTATAATTCGGGTGGTTACAAAAGTGGAATCAGAGCAAGGTTGGTCTGAAACGAGTCGATGTTAAAAGTGAAAAAGACTTAGAGAGTTCACATCCTCAGCGTTACTGTACATTAATTAGATACAAACGGGTATACCTGACTGTGTTTTAAGGAAAAAAAATTGTGTCTTTGAATGATGCAAAACTAATAGATATGGCTGGTATGCATTACAACTATACTGATGGATGGAAATGAATGATTCCTCGAGGCCCTAGAGATAGGCCGAGAGGTGTAATGGACCCTCATCTGAGTGTACACCTCATAGTTTAACAGGAAATTTTTGTCACAATCTCCTTCTGTGACTTACCAAAAACCACAATAATGTTTTTTCTTTTTACTTACCTTACTCTCCTCGACAGTTGGGCTGTGATTAGGCATTAGTCTTCTCATCCACACGTACCTTACCATTATTTTTCATATCATTCATACACGTCATTAAAATTATTTATCGACTGTACGTACACTTTTCTTATAAGTAATTTCATATACTTTAATATAATTACATCCCTAATATTAAAACATGTACATCACTGTGTTTATACATTGTTCAGATAACAAAGAGTACGCATCGTGTATACCTTTTGCTAGATGGGGAATGACAGCGGTCAAAAGGAATGCTATACCTCAACCAACTCAATCTACTGATGATGATCTATAGAGAGGGGCGAAAATGAAAGGGGTGAGCTATCTGGCTCAGTAAGAAAATCAAGCAAGCAAGCAGACATCCATACTATCTACTGAAAATATTGCTTTGCCTTTCCTTCTCTCAATTCAAAAGTATGTTTCAAAATATATATAATAATAGTACAGATTTAAAATCCCATGTACTAAACACATGCTGAGTTATAAATCATAGGCATTAATGCAAAACAGTGCATATTTATCATTTCGGAATGCCTTTATATAAAATATGCCATTTACATTCAAAACACAGTAAATATGGCATTTCACAACACAACACAACAACCGGGTTTCGACCCATCCCTCAGGTCTACCCGTATCATAAATACATGTGATATATCATGCGAGACTCAGTGGCTATATGCAATATCTCCTGGACTATGGCCATATCCTAATGTGTGAAATCCTAGGCAACACGGTACTCGGTGTGCGGGTTATCACTGTTGTAACGGGAGGGGGTCAGTCCATCACAACCACTAGCTATCAACAACCCTCCTCCACAACTCCACAACAATACATGGTACAATGTACTCTATGCCACAAGCACGGTACAACGTACACCTCTGGACCCTGCCTCATGGTCGGGGTGCCTGCCATAGGTCTTAGCCCTCATACCACAGAATAATCAATGCCACGTCTCTAAATCCACGTGCGAACATCTCCAATGTGACACTTAGTCTACACGAGGAAATCGTCATGGTTTTTCTAACATGTCTATATATCACGTAAAAACTACAGTGCACGTCTTGAGTGTGACTCACAGTCAACGTTCTGCCTCTAAACACTGTATATGCATGTCAAAACATCAAACACTAGTGCGAGTAAGCCTCCAGCACTAGGTCAAGCATAGTTCTTATTTAAATCAAGTACGAGCAAATTGCTCAAGTACTATGTCATGTATAAATCATGAAGAATCGAGTACGAGCAACGCTCCAGCACTCTATCATGCATCTCATGTAAAACTCGAGTATGAGCTAATCGCTCTAGCACTCTATCATGCAAAAATCACATAAAACTGAGTACGAGCAATGTTCCAGTACTCTATCATGCATGTCAAATAAATGTAGTCGAGTCTCACTCTAGCATTAATGTATGTGAAAAACATTTGAAATCAAGTGCAAGCTGTGTTTCAGCATGATTGTTTTCACATAGTTCGGTAGATGGCTCTTTAAAAATAGGGATGTTTCAAAACATGAAAATCAACACTATAAAGTGTGCTTAGTCTACATCAACCTTAAAACATTAGCTCATCTACGTACTCTTCTGCTACACAGCAAAAAAAAAAACACTCAAAAACATTGTTTCCATGCTTTTTACAACTTTTCCCAAAAGTTGACTTTTTGCCTAACTAGGAGCAAAATTGTAATTTATCCATAGCGGGTCCTTATAAATATTATTGATTTTCTCTGACCCTCAGACAATTTCAGTGAATGTAAAAGCAGACAAAAATACGCACAAATATCTCTAACTATTTGCAAAAGTCCCTTACCTCGGATCACGTCGCGTGACCTCACTTCCTCTGTGCTGCTCAAATCTCGCAGTCCGGTCAACTCTCAATATGAATCCAAAGCTGCATTTAACCATTCACTAGGTTAATTATACTTTTCCTATTGTATTACACATTTAATACAGTCTATTTCACTTAAATGGGCCGTTTACTCTTATTGGGCCTTAAACACTTTAATTGGGCCTAACTCTGTCTTAAGCTTGTTTTTCACTTATTAATTCCCTTCATCAGGGTCTATTGGCTCATTGGGCCTATCAATACACATTGGGCTTTGTTCCAAACTCTTTGGATAGCCCGTATATCATTTACGACAGTTAATTCAAAAATTTGGATATAATTTATTTTATGCAAAAATTAATCCGAAATCCGCAAACTAAATTCAAATTGCGCAATAACCATACTATTGTCGTAAATGAGCTTTACTTACCTGAAATAATGCGATGGTACGCAAATCGAAGTTCGATCGGCTCACGTTCGGAATTTATTCTTCGAACTGCACAATTTGTATATTAAATTCCGGGTAAATTTTCGATCAAATACAATTTAAATTAACTTTTTCGAAAATCAATTCGGTCAATTTGACTGCGTGTCGACTTACCCGTAATCTGAGTATTCCCGGGGATTTCTTTTCCCTTTTTCCCTTTTTTTCCCTTTTCTCTTTTTTTTTTCTTTTCTTTTTCTTTTCTTTTCCTTTCCGGCTACGGTGCCGTTTCAGGCCTCACCGTCGCCGGTCGTTTCGTCGGCCGCTACCGGTACCAAAAAGAGCACCTCGGCCTCCCGATCACATCGGTACCCTCCGATCGTACCCAGCTACTGTGGATCGTCGGAACCGACTCGGTTTCCCTCTCAGATTTCCTTTCGTCGATTCGCCGGAATCCTACGTCGTCGGCGCGCGTCGTCAGTACCGATGGGTTCGCCTGAAGCCCCTTTTCCTTCTCCAGCCCTCGTCGGTCATCAGTGGCTCATCGGGGTTCTCGGGTCTTCTCGGGTTTTGGGGTTTTTCGTTTCACTTTCTCTCTCTTCAAAAAAACCAGATTTTCGTATTTTGTTTTTTTTTTATAAATTTATTATATTTTATTTTAATAATATAAAATATAATAAAAATCTCAAAATATCTCCAAAAATTCATATTTTATTCATTTAATCAATAAATGAATTTATTTGTCTTATTTTGTCTTTTTGGTATATTTTTTCAATATTTTCAGGATAATTTTTCGAGGTGAAAATTTCGATTAATTCCAATAAATTCATATCTTGATCAATTGGACTCGAAATTCAATATTTTCCTCGTTTTTTATCAAGATTTCTCAATTTCATATTTTTAAATGAAATTTTCTTATCAAATTTATATCGGATTTCGATCTTTTGACCATTTTACCCTTGCACTTGTTCAGAACCAATTTAACCCAACTTTCCTTCATAACTCACTATCTTTTCTTATTTTAACTTCTTATTTTCAGTCAACTTGATTTCGATCCCTTTTCAGCTTGTCCTATGGCCATCTCGGCCCTTATTTGGCTTTGATGTAGCTTACATGCATTTTTATTCTTTAATTGTCAATTGCATGATAGTAAATACTCTTCTTATGATTTAACCATAAAAATAAAGTGTTTATACACATATGAATCATAAGGAACAAGCTACATACATAAATTGGAAACATGGGTTTGACAATCCTCCCCAACTAAAAGAATTTGGTCCTCCAAATTAGAACCAAATCAATCATCAAACAACTGGGGGTGCTTCTCTCGCATCAAGCTCTCTAACTCCCAAGTTTCCTCCTCGGAAGTGTGATGCTGCCATAGAACCTTCACTAACCTAATAGTCTTCGACCTCAAAACCTTCTCCTTCCTATCAAGTATCTGAATCGGTCTCTCAACATATGACATGTCCTCACTGAGCTCCAACGGCTCATAACTAATCACATGTGCCAGATCCGGGTGATACTTCCAAAGATCGAAATGCGAAAGACGTTATGCACGCCTGACAAATCTGGTGGCAATGCCAACCTATAGGCCTTATCTCCCACTTGATCAAGTATCTCAAAGGGTCCAATGTAGCGAGGATTTAGCTTACCTCTCTTCCCAAACCTCGCTATACCCATGGAAGGAGAAACCTTCAAAAACACGAACTCACCGACTACTAACTCAAGTGGCCTACGTCTTCTGTCAGCATAGCTCTTCTGTCGACTCTGAGCTGTCCTCAATCTCTCAACTATCAACCGAACATCCTCAGTAGCCTGTGTAACCAAATCGAGGGCAAAATGTTTTCGGTCACCCACTTCTTCCCACCCAATAGGGGAACGACATCTACGGCCATACAAGGCCTCATACAATGCCATCCCGATACTCGAATGATAACTGTTGTTGTAAGCGAACTCGGTTAGTGGCAAGTGATCATCTCAGGAGCCTCGAAAGTCTAGCACGCATGCTCTCAACATATCCTTCAAAGTCTATATAGTCCTCTATGACTAACCATCTGTCTGAGGATGAAAAGTTGTGCTCAAACTCAACTGGGTTCCCATGGCTTCCTGAAAATGTTCCCAAAAGTGGGAAGTAAAGCGAGAATCCCTATCAGAGACTATGTTCATTGGTACACCGTGTAACCTCACTACCTCGTGTACATACAACCCTGCCAACGTACTCAGAGATCGGTAGCTCTCATAGCTAGGAAGTGGGCTGACTTCGCCAGTCTATCAACGATCACCCATATAGCATCGTGATTCCTTTGGGTCTTCGGTAAACCCATCACGAAATCCATGGTGATATGCTCCCATTTTCATGTCGGTATAGGTAGAGGCTGCAATAACCCTGTAGGTCTCTGATGCTTTACCTTCACCTACTGACATACAAGACATCTTACCATAAAATCCTCTATATCTTTCTTCTTACCCGACCACCAGTATACCTTTCGGAGGTTCTGATACATCTTGCCACTCCCCGGAGGCAACGTGTCCTCGATGAATAAGCTTCCAACAATATCAATCTCCTGAGCTCTGGGTCCTCGAGAACACACAGTCTACCTCTGAACCTCAGTAGTCCATCAGAACTCAACTTAAAATCAGTCACTATGCCCCTCTGCATCTGACCAATCACATCGATGTAATACGGATCCGTCTGCTGAGCCTGTTTGATCTTGTCTAATAGATCTGGCTCTAAGCATAGACTCACAATCATACAATTCGCATCCATGTCCGAAGGCACAACTCCCAAACTGAGGCTAGAAAACTGCTCTAGCAACTCGTGCTCCCTGGCCATCATATACGATACCATCCCCGGGCTCTTCCTACTTAAAGCATCTGCTATAACATTAGCCTTACCCGGATGATAAAGTATCTCAAAATCATAGTCCTTCAGAAGCTCTAGCCATCTTCTCTGTCTCATGTTTAGCTCCTTCTGTGAGAACAGGTACTTGAGGCTCTTGTGGTCGGTAAATATCTGAAACTTCTCACTATACAAGTAGTGGCGCCATACCTTCAATGCAAACACTACTGCTGCCAACTCCAAATCGTGGGTCGGATAGTTCTTCTCATGGTCTTTCAGCTGTCTGGATCCATAAGCAACTACCCTCCCATCATGCATCAGCACACAGCCCAGTCCCTGATGCGAAGCATCGGTATATACTGAAAATCCTCCTGAGCAGGTAGGAATAGTGAGGATCGGAGCGGTGGTCAATTGACTCTTCAGCTCTTGAAAACTCCTCTCATAATCCTCGTCCCACATGAATGCAACACTCTTCAGAGTGAGACGCGTCTACGGAGCAGCCAACTTCGAAAATCCCTCAACAAATCTCCGATAGTACCCTGCTAAACCCAGAAAACTCATGATCTAGGTAACTGTCCTCGACTGTTCCCACTGAACTACAACCTCGATCTTGGATGGATCTACTGATACACCATGCCTCGACACTACGTGTCCTAAAAATGAGATCTCTGTCAACCAAAAGTCACACTTACTGAGTTTAGCATACAGCTGCTCTCATAGAGTCTGCAATACAATCTTGAGGTTCTCCTCATGCTCCTCCTCGGATCTCGAATATACCACTATGTCATCTATGAAGACGATAAAAATTGATCCAAATATGGCTTGAACACATCGTTCATCAGAGCCATGAAAGCTGCGGGAGCATTCGTCAGTTCGAATGGCATAAGTAAGAACTCATAGTGGCCATATCGGGTCCTAAATGCCGTCTTGGGTACATCTCCACTCCGGACTATCAACTGATGATACCCAGACCTCAGATCAATCTTAAAAAAAACCTGCGCTCCCTGAAGCTGATCCAGTAAGTCGTCAATGTGTGGAAGGGGATATCTATTCTTGATGGTAGACTTATTCAACAATCTGTAATCTATACACAATCAGAGGCTTCCATCCTTTTTCCTCACGAACAAAATCGGTGCTCCCCATGGTGAAACACTCGATCTGATGAGCCCCCTATCCGACAGCTCCTGCAACTGTCTCTTAAGCTCCTCCAGCTCAACTAAGGCCATATGATACGGTGGTCTCGAAATAGGCTCAGTACCAGGCATCAAATCTATACAGAACTCTATCTCTCTGTCTGGTGGTAGCCTTGGCAACTCATCCGGGAAAACATCTGGGTACTCACTGACCACAGGAATATCTACCAACTCCGAATGTACCTTATTTGTATCCACCACGTATGCAATGAAACCTTCAAGATATTGATTTCTCAGTCAGCATAATATTTTAATTATTAACAAAATATCTATTTTTTTTATTTCTTCCCATCAAACTTTACAACATAGTTCGTAGGGTTAGGAAACATAATTATCTTAGCATAACAATCTAAAACAGCATGGTTTGCAGATAACCAATCCATTCCTAAAATTACATCAAAGTCGTTCATACTTAACAAGATTAGATTGGCTGTCATATCCTTTTCCCCTACTCTTAACTTGCAATCATTATACACATATTCAACTAACTGACTGGACTCCATAGGCGTAATAATCAACATCATCATCTTTAAAGGAGTACGCTCTACATGCTTTGCTAACTTACATGCAAATGAAGGTGATACAAATGAATACGTGGCACCAGGATCAATTAAAACATATGCTTCTAAATCATAAATCAGGATGTTACCTCTAATCACATCCGTAGAAGCATCAGCTGTGTTATGGTCCAAGGCATGTACTCGCCCTCGACCCATCACCTGCTTCCCCTTCTCCTCTGTCGTGGCTCTCCCCGTCTGAGCAGACGTACCAGCTAGAGCTCTATTAGGCTCCCTGCCCTTTTGTGGGGCAGTCTCAAATGTCTCTGGGCAAGCTCTAGCAATGTGCCCATGTTTCCCACATCGAAAACACATAATAGGGCTCAACAGACAAGGTCTATTGCCATGATGTCTACCACATCTACTGCACTGATTTGTAGTAAGCCTCTGTCCTCCAATTACAATGCCTTTTGTCGGAGCTATGGCCGGGTATGTAGGAGGTCTAATTGGTCGTTCTCGCACCTCCTCTATCCTTGGTCCCTTACCGAAGAGTCTCCTTCCTCCTCGATAACTGAAATCTCTATCTTTAGCCGACCTTTTCTTCTCTCTATCTCAGCTTCGACTAAACTTCCTAAACTCTGAGGCATTCCTCTCGTAGTCCTGCTCGTAAAGTTATGCCCTGCGCACTGCCTCATCATACGTACCAATATCCAGTGATACCAATCTAGACCGTAACACTGGTCTCAATCCATCGACAAACCGACGAACCTTCCTGGTCTCATTGTATATGGTATCGGGATCATACCTCCCCAGGGTCAAAAATCTAGTCTTGTACTCGTCCACTAAGAGACTCCCCTGGCTAAATCCCAAAAACTCAGCCTGCAGTTTGCGTTGCGCCGTATCTGGAACAAACAGCCTCCTGAAGGCATCCAGAAACATCTCTCAACTAATCTCTGTATGTCAAGCTCTCAATATCGGTCTAGTGGACTTCCACCAATGCTCAGCCGTTCCCTTCAGTAGGAACGCAGCAAATGCGACTCTCTCTGAAGTCGTACAATCAAAGAAGTCGTATAACTTCTCCATCTCTCCAACCCACTCCTCTGCACTAGCTGGTTCCTTGACCCCTCGAAAAGGTGGAGGTCCAAGCTTCTGGAACTGTCGTAGTCTATCAAAATCACACCCATTTCCCAATCCGCTACTACTCTGAACTGGTAGGGTGTAGGAGTATCAGTAGTCTATGGCATCTGTGTAGGCTGTACAGGTGTATCAGGTGCAACTACCTCCCCAGTCGTAGTCTCTGCATCCTGTCTCTATCTACCTAGTAGAGTCTATGCCAACAACTCTACTATTACCTCTAGGCTACACTTTATCCTCGTGAAGCGTGCCTCAATAGTCTCTGGTACCTCAGTAGTACTTGATGGTGTATGGGCAGATGAAGACTCGCCCTGGGTATCCAACCTACCTCTACGGCCTCTAGCCCTACCTCTCGAACTCGCCCCTCTACCATGGCTGGCATTAGCCATAATGGCTCAATTCCTGCATTCACAAACATCAATTTGCCCGATTCCCATCTTGTATACACAAATGTTACTGAACAAAACACAGTGATATGTGGATGTATATTTTCTTAATTACTAATACCTACTCACATCAAACCAACTAGGCTTTGATACCATTCTGTCACGACCTCCTTCCGTGACTTACCAAAAACCACAATAAATTTTTCTCTTTTTACTTACCTTACTCTCCTCGACAGTTGGGCTGTGATTAGGCATTAGTCTTATCATCCACACGTACCTTACCATTCTTTTTCATATCATTCATACATGTCATTATAATTATTTATCGACTGTACGTACACTTTTCTTATAAGTAATTTCATATAATTACATCCCCAATATTAAAACGTGTACATCACTGTATTTATACATTGTTCAGATACAAAAGAGTACGCATCGTGTATACCTTTCGCTAGATGGGGAATGGCAGCGGTCAAAAGGAATGTTATACATCAGCCGACTCAATCTACTGATGATGATCTGTAGAGAGGGGGGAAAATGAAAGGGGTGAGCTATCTGGCTCAGTAAGGAAATCAGACAAGTAAGTATACACCCATACTATCTACTGAAAATATTATTTTTCCTTTCCTTCTCTCAATTCAAAAGCATGTTTCAAAATATATATAATAATAGTACAGATTTAAAATCCCATATACTAAACACATGCTGAGTTATAAATCATAGGCATTCATGTAAAATAGTGCATATTTATCAATTCAGAATGCCTTTATATAAAATATGCCATTTACATTCAAAACACAGTAAATATGGCATTTCACAACACAACACAACAACGGGGTTTCGACCCATCCCTCAGGTCTACCCGTATCATAACTACATGTGATATATCATGCGAGACTTAGTGGCTAAATGCAATATCTCCTGGACTATGGCAATATCCTAACGTGTGAAATCCCAGGCAACACAGTACTTAGTGTGCGGGTTATCACTTCCGTAACAGGAGGGGGGTCAGTCAATCACAACCACCAGCTATCAATAACTCTCCTACACAACTCCATAACAACACACGGCACAGTGTACTCCATGCCACACGTACGATACAACATACACCCGTGGACCCTGCCTCATGTTCGGGGTGCATACCATAGGTCTTAGCCCTCATACCATGAAATAATCAATGCCACGTCTTTAAATCCACGTGCAAACATCTCCAGTGTGACACTCAGTCTACACGAGAAAATCATCACAGTTTTTCTAACATGTCTATATATCACGTAAAAACTACAGTGTGCGTCTTGAGTGTGACTCACAGTCAACGCTCCGCCTCTAAACACTGTATATTCATGTCAAAACATCAAACACTAGTGAGAGTTAACCTCCAGCACTAGGTCATTCATAGTTCTCATTTAAATCAAGTACGAGCAAATCGCTCAAGTACTATGTCATGTATAAATCATGAAGAATCGAGTACGAGCAACGCTCCAGCACTCTGTCATGTATCTCATGTAAAACTCGAGTACGAGCTAATCGCTCCAACACTCTATCATGCACAAATCACATAAAACTGAGTACGAGAAATGCTCCAGTACTCTATCATGCATGTCAAATAAATGTAGTACGAGTCTCACCCTAACACTAATGTATGTGACAAACATCTGAAATCAAGTGCGAGTTGTGCTCTAGCACGATTGTTTTCTCATAGTTCGGTAGATGGCTCTTTAAAAATATGGATGTTTCAAAACAGGAAAATCAGCACTATAAAGTGTGCTTAGTCTACATCAACCTTAAAACATTAGCTCATCTACGTACTCTTCTGCTACACAACAGTAAAAACACTCAAAAACATTGTTTCCATGCTTTTTACAACTTTTTCCAAAAGTTAACCTTTTACCTAATTAGGGGTAAAATCGTAATTTACCTATAGCAGGTCCCTATAAATATTATTGATTTTCTTTGACCCTTAGACAATTTCAGTGAATGTAAAAGTAGACGAAAATACGCACAGATATCTCTAACTACTTGTAAAAGTCCCTTACCTCGGATCACGTCGCGTGACCTCACTTCCTCTGTGCTGCTCAAATCTCGCAGTCCAATCAACTCTCAATATGACTCTGAAGCTGCATTTAACCATTCACTGGGTTAATTATACTTTTCCTATTGTATTACACATTTAATACAGTTTATTTCACTTAAATGGGTCCGTTTACTCTTATTGGGCATTAAACACTTTAATTGGGCCTAACTCTGTCTTAAGCCCGTTTTCCACTTATTAATTCCCTTCATTATGGTCTATTGGCTCATTAGGCCTATCAATACCCATTGGGCTTTGTTCCAAACTCTTTGGATAGCCCGTATATCATTTACGACAGTTAATTCAAAAATCTGGATATAATTTATTTTATGCATAAATTAATCCGAAATCCGCAAACTAAATTTAAATTGCGCAATAATCATACTATTGTCATAAATGAGCTTTACTTACCCCAAATAATGCGATGGTGCACAAATCGAAGTTCGATTGGCTCACATTCGAAATTTATCACCGAACTGCACAATTTGTATATTAAATTTCGAGTAACTTTTCGATCAAATAAAATTTCAATTAACTTTTCAAAAATCAATTCGGTCAATTTCACCTCGTGTCGACTTACCCGTAATCTGAGGTATTCCTAGGGATTTCCTCTCCTTTTTTCCCTTTTTTCCTTTTTCTCCATTTCTTTTTTCTTTTTTTTTTCTTTTCTTTTCTTTTCCTGCTACGGTGCCGTTTCAGGCCTCACCGTCGTCGATCATTTTCGGCCATTTCGTTGACTGCTATCGGTACCAAAAGGAGCGCCTCGACCTCCCGATCACATCGGTACCGTCCGATCGCACCCAGCTGCCGTGGATCGTCGGAACCAACTCGGTTTCCCTCTCGAAATTCCTTTCTCCAATTTGTCAGAATCCTATGTCGTCGGCACCCGTCGCAGGTACCGATGGGTTCTCCTGAAGCTCCTCTTCCTTCTCTAGCCCTCGCCTGGCCTCGTCGGGGTTCTCAGGTCTTCTCGGGTTTTTAGGTTTTTCGTTTCACTTTCTCTCTCTTCGAAAAAACCATATTTTTGTATTTTTTTATAAATTTATTATATTTTATTTTAACCAAATAAAATATAATAAAAATCTCAAAATATCTCAAAAAATTCATATTTTACTCATTTAATCAATAAATGAATTTATCTGTCTTATTTCTTCTTTCCGGTATAATTTTCTGATAATTCTATATTTTTAGAATTATTTGTGCTTAATTTCCTAAATAATTATTTAAATCCCTAATTTATTTTGTTAATTATCCCCTTTATTTAATAAAAATTCTCATGTTTGCAGATAAATCAAATCCGGATGAATTTTGAATATTTCGGTAGAAAATGGATCGGAATTGGGCTAAAATCGAGATTGAGCCACGTGGACAACACGAGTCATACCACCAAGCACATCCAATTGGACAAGAAGACCGATGACATGGACATATCTTTTCAAGGAGCCAATGGTGTGAAGACAAGTGGCCAAAAAAAAATGCCAACTCATCAAGATGTGAAAATTACCATTTTACCCCTAGTGTGTTTATAAATAGGAAAAGATGACAATTGAAAAGGATGTAATTTTAGGAGTAGAAGTTAATGTAATTTTTAGGAGTAGGAGTAGTGTAATGTAGTTAGGAGTAGTGTTAGAATAGTTTGAATTTTTTTTAAGCTTCTCTTTCCCGTTAGCTTCCATTTACTTTTATTGTTCAATCCATTTTGATGTTCTTCATTTCTCTTTGTTAATTTTCATTTTAATTTTCAATGGATAATCAATCTTTTGTTTTCATGCTCTCGGTTCCTTTCCCATGGAGTCTCTATTTGTCAAGTTCATTTCCTTGTCTTTGTTCTTCTCGGTTTTTCCTTCATTTTTCAATTTTGTTTTTATTTTGTTTTTAATTCTCGGTTTGCTTCCATTTAGTTTTATTTCTGTCTTTCTTTTCGTTAGTTGTCATCAAGGTTGTGGTGAGCTTAATTTCTTAACTCTTCACACATTGTTCATGCATCATCGAAAGAGCAAAGGCAGCAAGCATCCGAGAGGACAGAGCACACCAAGACCACAGCAGTAGACCGGGAGCAAATGCACTCTGTTATGCTCTGTTCTGCTTTTCTAATTCTGTCCACTCTCACTTTGCTGTCATCTAGGTGTTATTTCATTGATTCACTTCAGTATGCTATGGCCTGGAACCCTATGAACTGAAGCTGATCCATGGCAGTAGCAAGAAACAGAGGAACAGCAGCTAAAATGGTGTCAAGAGCAGCGGGATGCATGCCAGAACCGAGACCAGCAACAGCAGATTCTGGAGCAGAAGCAAGCAGCAGGCGTGCACTGATCTGAGCTGAGGTTTGCAGGGCAGGCATCAAACATCAGAAGCTACCCTCACCTGGACAGCACTCAATGATAGTAGCTGGACACATGCATGAACCGAGAGTACCCGAGGCAACCAGCAAATTTCTGGAACCGAGAAGCACTCCGAGAGCAGTTGTTTACGTGCTGCTGAGTGGAAGCGTGTAGATCGTTCCTGGCAGCTAGAAGCATGGGCAGAGAAGAAGGAGATGCATGAAATCAAGGCAGAAGTGGGTGAGAGTCAGAACCGAGAGGCATGGCAGCAGCTGGACACATCTACTCCACCAACCCGAGCACCACGTGAAAATGCAGAAAATTAATGAGGAATAGTGTTTTGGTGGGAAAGTTACTATTTGTTTAAAATCTTTAGGCCAGGTTTGGTTGCTTATTTAGGGATTAATGCATTTTTCATATAGTTAGTGTTAGATTAGTTTTTAAGATTAGTTAGATGATGTAATTAGTTTAGTTAATAGTTTTAATTATGTATTTAGATGTAGTCAATCATGTTTAGTTAGTTAATTTAGATTTAATTAGTTTCTAAGTAATTTTAATCTAGTATTAGGAATAGTTTAATTTGCAATTAGTTTAATTACATGCATTTTTTAGGTTAGTTAGATTTTAGTTTAATTAATCATGTCTTTTCATTTATTTTGCATTTTATTTTAATTTGGTTAATTAGTTTTAATTGTTTTAATTTCTTTTGCAGGTTTTCGATTTTAAGTGCTTGGAATTTTGTAAGTACTCTGAGCTCAGTTTTAGTTACTTATTTTATAGTTTTATTATTTTCTTGCTTTTGGTATTTTCAATTCTAGATTAGTTGATCACCTTTGAAAATTCATAAATTTGCTAGGATATACTTAGGATAAAAGTAACCAGTAGTTAATTAGGCTAACAACTTCTCTGAGGGACGATAACTCGGGACTCAAAATCCCATTATTACTTGGACGACCCGTGCACTTGCGGTAGATACCCTTTGGGCTCATCAAGTTTTTGGCGCCGTTGCCGGGGAAGTCTTAATTAGCCATTAGTTAATATCGGTGAAATTATGCTTAGGTGTAATTCTAGCTTGTAAATATTTAGAACCTTAGCTTAGGTTAGTTAAATTTTCTCTTAATTAAAATAAAAAAAAAATTGAAAAATTGAAAAATTAAAAAAAATTAAAAATTTTTTTTTTAAGGACTTTTAGATGATTGCAAGTGTAGAGCCAGAAGTTTTAATTGCTTTCCTTTAGATCCTGAAATCGAACGAACTCTTAGAAAAATTCGAAAGGATTCTAGGAAATTTATAGCTCCGCTGGAAAGCATCATGACAGAAAATAGGAAAATTAAGACAGTCGGAGATTATGCAATGCCGACTATTGAAGGGTATTATTCCGGCATTAGGCCACCAGCTGTCCATGCAAACAATTTTGAAATTAAGCCCGCAATCATCCAGATGATCCAAACTTCTCTACAATTCAGTGGGCTTCCTTACGATGACCCACATGCTCACCTTGGGCAATTCTTGGACTTGTGCAACACATTTAAATATAATGGATTATCTGACGATGCTGTTAGGCTTAGATTATTCCCCTTCTCACTTAGGGATAGGACGAGACACTGGTTGACCTCTCTGCCTCCGGGATCAATTTCCACATGGGATGAGTTAGCCCACCAATTTCTAGCCAAATTCTTTCCTCCCTCTAAACTAGCCCAACTTCGTAGCAATATATCTTCCTTTGCCCAGTACGACTTTGAATCTCTTTATGAAGCATGGGAACGATATAAGGAGCTTCTTAGGAAGTGCCCTCACCACGGCCTACCTCTATAGCTTCAAGTCCAAACTTTCTACAATGGACTTACAAGCCAGAATAGGACCATAGTGGACGCTGCTTCGGGTGGAGCCTAGATGTGCAAAACAGAGGAGGAGGCTTACGAGTTGCTAGACAAAATGACGGCTAACAACTATCAATGGTCCTCGGAGAGGCAAATGCCAAAGAAGCCGGCGGGTATTTATGAGCTCTACACGATGTCCACCTTGACTTCTCAGATAGCCAATCTTACAAAGAAGGTGGAGTCGCTCAGTACCCAGTATAATCCTCCCACCAGTCCTAATCCGATTTATTCTGTCCAAAGTCTTTTTCTTTCCTGCGAGCTGTGTAGTGGTACCCACTCTGTAGATAGGTGTCCGCTCAACTTAGAATCGGTTCAGTATGTTGCCCCTTCTCAAACGCAACAAAACAACCATTTTTCAAACACCTACAACTCAGGGTGGAGCCACCATCATAACTTCTCCTGGAGCCAAAACCAAGGGCAACCTTCTAACTCTAGATCTATAGAACCCCCTAGTTTTCAAACTCCACCGGTTCAGGTACCACCACAGCCGCAAATTCCATATCACTCGCCTCATCAACCATCCCCACTTCAATTTCAATCTCATCCATCACCACCACCACCACCACCACCACTCATGCAGCCCCAATTCTACCACACACCAGCAGCTGAGAAGAAGCCTACATTAGAGGAGATGTTCACGACTATCCTACAAGATCAAGCTGCTTCACTTAAGAACTTAGAAGTTCAGGTTGGACAAATAGCTAGCTCTCTTAGCCAACATCCTCAAGGGACCCTTCCTAGTAATACTGAAGTTAATCATGATAAGCAAATGGAGGGTAAGGAACATGTTAGATCTATCACCCTTAGGAGTGGTGGAGAGCTAGATGAGCCACAAGTCAAGTCCCAACCTGAACAGCACATAGTTGAAGAACACATAGGTTCTAACGAAGCAGCTCAGAAAGAGCAGGAACATCAGGATCGGGCTGCAAAATTAGGCGCTTCTTCATCTATACCTTCTTATTCATTGCCTTCCTCGCCCTCTGATTCTACAAAGTTGACGATGAGAGTCCAAGATCAGGAAGTGAAGTTTAATGTCTTCAAACCTTTAAAGCTCCCTGATGACTCTCAAGAGTGTTTTAAGATAGGGATTGAGGAGAATATAAGGCTTGAGCACAGGAATTCTCAAAGAAGGAGGGAAGTAACGAGAGCTCAGGAGGATTTAACTGTTAACATTCTGTCACCATTTTGGCTAATCCTCCTGCTCTTTGCCTTGCTGCTGAGTGTAGTGTTTTTCAGCTGTATTTGAGGTGGTTGTGTTTCCCTTTTCACTTTGTATATAGTTCTTTTTCTTTTTCTTTTCTGTTGCTTCTTTCTTTCTTTATTTTGCAGGTTTATTTTCTAGTTTTTACGCTTTCAATAAAAGTTTTGGTGGTCATCATCATCATCAGAAGGGGGAGTACTCTGTCTTGAACTTTAATTGTTATATTATCTGCACACTGAGGACACTGTGCATCTTAAGTTTGGGGAAGGGGATATCACTTGAGCTATTTTGTGAAAAATTGGAAAAATTTTCAAAATTTTTTCGAAAATCAGAGAAAGAATTTTCAAAATTTTTTCGATAATATGAACTTAAATTGCTTGATTTTGGGATGATTGAGTGCTTAGCATGTAGTTTTCCCATATTCCGATGATATGACCCCATGATTTAGTCTGACTTTGATTGAATGAGAAGCATGATTATAGGAAAAGCATGAAGTTGAATTCGTGAATTTGTCTTGATTCTGATTGCGATTGCCTCATTTTATGCACATGTCATGTCATGAATCTGTATATTTATTTAGAGAAAGCTTATGTGTACATAGGATTGCATTTGTTCAGTTGATTTGGTGCATCATATTCTAGAATTTGTTTGATCTGATCTCGAGGCGAAATATTAGATCACACTTAATTAGGGAGATGATTTAGGCCATCTTTGGATCGTTTGAGCCTTTCTAGCCTTCCTTGTACATATGCTACCCCTAGTCACCCATCTGGGCCAAATAAGCTTTTCTCTGTAAATACATCTGCTTATTTTTGTTTCCTTAGCTTAAATACTTTTTCCTATCCCTTACTCCGAAAGCATGAAAAGTCATTGGATATATTGTGAGCTATATGGGTATTAAGTGATAGTGAATGAGTATGTAAAAAAAAAAAAATGAAAAATGATGAAAAAGAAAGAAAAAAAAGAAAATAGAAAAATTCAAGAAAAAAAATGTTTAGCAAAAGAAATAAGTTTGGGGGAAATGATTAGCGCTCTTACATTAAGATCCTAGAAGTAATGCATGTTAAGGGGTAATTAAACCTAAATCGACTTTATCATACCTTAGCCCCAGCCTTACATTACAAGCTTAATGAAGTCCTATTAATCTTTGGTTAAGTGTGACTACATTAGTGGAGAGAGAAGTGAAAAGCAAACTTATGGGAATGATCACATGTCATTGACTTTGCATTCACTATGTTGCATAATCTGATCCGGATAATGTACTGTGAAGTGACTTAGACATCTTTCACACACTCACGAGGAGTCCAATTTGGGTTAGGACTTATGATTGAATAATTCTAAGTGTTGGACTTGTAATTGTGAGTCTTTGATTTCATAGTCTGTACTTTTTCTTTGAGGATGATATTGGGGAAATTATTATGTTTTTGTACTTGTCATTCCTACAATCATTTTGTTTTGCTTGAGGACAAGCAAAAGCTCAAGTTTGGGGGTGTGATAATTCTATATTTTTAGAATTATTTGTGCTTAATTTCCTAAATAATTATTTAAATCCCCAATTTATTTTGTTAATTATCCCCTTTATTTAATAAAAATTCTCATGTTTGCAGATAAATCAAATCCGGATGAATTTTGAATATTTCGGTAGAAAATGGACCGGAATTGGGCTAAAATCGAGATTGAGCCACGTGGACAACACGAGTCATACCACCAAGCACATCCAATTGGACAAGAAGACCGATGACATGGACATATCTTTTCAAGGAGCCAATGGTGTGAAGACAAGTGGCCAAAAAAAAAATGCCAACTCATCAAGGATGTGAAAATTACCATTTTACCCCTAGTGTGTTTATAAATAGGAAAAGATGACAATTGAAAAGGATGTAATTTTAGGAGTAGAAGTTAATGTAATTTTTAGGAGTAGGAGTAGTGTAATGTAGTTAGGAGTAGTGTTAGAATAGTTTGAATTTTTTTTAAGCTTCTCTTTCCCGTTAGCTTCCATTTACTTTTATTGTTCAATCCATTTTGATGTTCTTCATTTCTCTTTGTTAATTTTCATTTTAATTTTCAATGGATAATCAATCTTTTGTTTTCATGCTCTCGGTTCCTTTCCCATGGAGTCTCTATTTGTCAAGTTCATTTCCTTGTCTTTGTTCTTCTCGGTTTTTCCTTCATTTTTCAATTTTGTTTTTATTTTGTTTTTAATTCTCGGTTTGCTTCCATTTAGTTTTATTTCTGTCTTTCTTTTCGTTAGTTGTCATCAAGGTTGTGGTGAGCTTAATTTCTTAACTCTTCACACATTGTTCATGCATCATCGAAAGAGCAAAGGCAGCAAGCATCCGAGAGGACAGAGCACACCAAGACCACAGCAGTAGACCGGGAGCAAATGCACTCTGTTATGCTCTGTTCTGCTTTTCTAATTCTGTCCACTCTCACTTTGCTGTCATCTAGGTGTTATTTCATTGATTCACTTCAGTATGCTATGGCCTGGAACCCTATGAACTGAAGCTGATCCATGGCAGTAGCAAGAAACAGAGGAACAGCAGCTAAAATGGTGTCAAGAGCAGCGGGATGCATGCCAGAACCGAGACCAGCAACAGCAGATTCTGGAGCAGAAGCAAGCAGCAGGCGTGCACTGATCTGAGCTGAGGTTTGCAGGGCAGGCATCAAACATCAGAAGCTACCCTCACCTGGACAGCACTCAATGATAGTAGCTGGACACATGCATGAACCGAGAGTACCCGAGGCAACCAGCAGATTTCTGGAACCGAGAAGCACTCCGAGAGCAGTTGTTTACGTGCTGCTGAGTGGAAGCGTGTAGGTCGTTCCTGGCAGCTAGAAGCATGGGCAGAGAAGAAGGAGATGCATGAAATCAAGGCAGAAGTGGGTGAGAGTCAGAACCGAGAGGCATGGCAGCAGCTGGACACATCTACTCCACCAACCCGAGCACCACGTGAAAATGCAGAAAATTAATGAGGAATAGTGTTTTGGTGGGAAAGTTACTATTTGTTTAAAATCCTTAAGCCATGTTTGGTTGCTTATTTAGGGATTAATGCATTTTTCATATAGTTAGTGTTAGATTAGTTTTTAAGATTAGTTAGATGATGTAATTAGTTTAGTTAATAGTTTTAATTATGTATTTAGATGTAGTCAATCATGTTTAGTTAGTTAATTTAGATTTAATTAGTTTCTAAGTAATTTTAATCTAGTATTAGGAATAGTTTAATTTGCAATTAGTTTAATTACATGCATTTTTTAGGTTAGTTAGATTTTAGTTTAATTAATCATGTCTTTTCATTTATTTTGCATTTTATTTTAATTTGGTTAATTAGTTTTAATTGTTTTAATTTCTTTTGCAGGTTTTCGATTTTAAGTGCTTGGAATTTTGTAAGTACTCTGAGCTCAGTTTTAGTTACTTATTTTATAGTTTTATTATTTTCTTGCTTTTGGTATTTTCAATTCTAGATTAGTTGATCACCTTTGAAAATTCATAAATTTGCTAGGATATACTTAGGATAAAAGTAACCGGTAGTTAATTAGGCTAACAACTTCTCTGAGGGACGATAACTCGAGACTCAAAATCCCATTATTACTTGGACGACCCGTGCACTTGCGGTAGATACCCTTTGGGCTCATCATTTTCCAATATTTTCAAGATAATTTTTTGAGGTGAAAATTTCGATTAATTTCAATAAATTCATATCTTGATCAATTGGACTTGAAATTCAATATTTTCCTCGTTTTTTATCAAGATTTCTCAATTCCATATTTTTAAATGAAATTTTCTTATCAAATTTATACCGAATTTTGGTCTTTTAACCGTTTTATGCCTGCACTTGTTCGGAACCAATTTAACCTGACTTTCCTTCATAACTCACTATCTTTTCTTATTTCAACTTCTTATTTTCAGTCAACTTGATTTCGATCCCTTTTTAGCTTGGCCTATGGCCATCTCGGCCCTTATTTGGCTTTAATGTAGCTTACATGCATTTTTATTCTTTAATTGTCAATTGCATGATAGTAAATACTCTTCTTATGATTCAACCATGAAAATAAAGTGTTGGAATCATAAGGAACAAGCTACATACATAAATCGAAAACACGGGTCTGATAATTTTGGAGTCCGCTTCATAAAATTTGAGCGGGACATGAAAATAATGATGATATTGTCAGGTCAAGTGATAGTGGCCCCATGATAATGATTGATGTGTGACTGAGAGAAAGATCGAGCTGATTTTGGAAGATAGTATGCTAATACATACTGGAGTCAAGAATCCAATTGTAATGGAAAACTGGAAAATTAAATTGGAAAATTTACATAGATTCTTAAAGTATGATTGTGAACTTAATAGACTGGGGGCAGTTTCTGGAGTTTAAGTCTCCATTTTTTGATGAGGTTAAGAATCCTGTGATTCAGAAGGTTAGATGAATGAGATAGAAAAGCTTGCTAATTTTAGAAGTAACTCTACCGAGAAAGTTGCTTTTGCAACTTTTGTGTTAAAGAATTGGAGAAGCTACACAGATTTTCAGAGTGCGCTACTATAAAGAAAGTAGGCTTTGTAGCATCAGTATCGAAATGGAAAATGAAACTCGGAGGGAAGTTCCTTGATTTAATCCGAGAGCTGACATCAGAAATTACATGGGATATGTCTCTGAAGTCCCTTAGACGGCAACACATTTCGAATGAAACAAGTGGCAAATATGGATGAAACGATTGAATCGAACATAAGGTAACAAGTCTGGGAATGAATATGGAACTAAATTTATAGCTTTGGAAGAAGAATAATCCAAATAAATGGAAATGTGTAATGGAGAAAGTCCAGGAAACTTGTAGGAGGTGCTAAGATCCTCAACCGAGTTAAAATAGTTCCATTGGAGCTTATTTTGAGGAAGCGGTGCGCAAGGCGCAACTGTAATAATATGAAATGCATATTTCAAAGTTACTAAGAAAATGAAAAGGTAAAGAGAGTGACAAAAAAGTGAAGTACTAGGGAAACAGTGAGAGTGATAGAGTAAAGTCACTGTAACTGAAAAGATGAATTACAGAACTAAGTGTATAAGTGAAGGTCACACTGTTTATATGATTGACAAAGATAGGGTATATTCGAAGCAAAGAGACACTCCTGTAGTTATAGAATTTTTTGACACATATTTGGATGATCTATCAGAGTTACCACTAAACTAAAAGGTAAAGTTCTGAAATTGATTTAGCACCTAACATCGAATTAATTATTTAGACGACTGTACTCAGTGGCTTTGATTGAATTAGAAATGTTGATAAAGCAATTATAAGGATTACATGAAAAGGAGACTATTGGACCAAATGATCTACTTTGGAGTGTACGAGCGTTAATTTTAATGAGATTTGGAGTCTTCTGAGTCACATTGTATTAGGAATGGGTGTCAATTTGATTGTCCTAAAATCGAGATTATAGATCAGTGGGAAGGACATAAAATTGTTAAGATGATTCAGAGATTGATATATAAAGAGACTTTGGAATATAAATTGCGTATCGAATCGAAGAATTGAAATTTGTATATGCTTACGTTTCGAAAACGAGACTCAATTTGAGCAAGGAAATGATTTCATTATAATTGATGTGTGAAATGAGACGAGTTTAGAAGTGCGATAAATTGTGGATGCAGGATTGTAATTGGAATGAGAGGCGTATACAATTTAAGGATATCTCTTATATGTGAAGTGATTCGGATCAAGTGATATGAATTGGAAATGAATTGTGTCTAAAGGATAAATGTGAAATTGCGATAAGTTTTGGTATCCTACTTTCTATTGGGACTGAACCTTAAATCCTTATATCTATAACCAGTTTATGTGGTCAAGTCTGATGACTAATAAAGGTATTTCAAAATATCTCCCCGCTTGAGAGACTTGACATCGTCTAGAAGTACCCATAACCCATAAATTGCAATTGACAGTCATAATATTCGTGTTGCAGTCAAGATACCATTACTAGTGCGGTGAAGAATTATGAAATTCTACTGATCATGAAGGTCGAAATATTAAGTTTCACAAAAGTCATCTAATACAAGAAAAAAGGAATGACTCGGGTTAGTGTTTTGAGCAGAAGTGACTTCGGGATGACATTATATGTTTATATATACATAGGTCAAGGACATGAGTGACTGAAATATTTAGTGAACCTTAACTGAATGTGGTTCCTTTCTGATACCGACGCACATTACATGGTAGCTAGCCTGAGAGTTGAAACTGGACTCGACTGATTGAATCGAACAAGCATAGTGAAATGATAAATACTGCATTGATGTGGCTGGTCAAACCCAGATGGATGCTGCAACTAGCTTGAGTATTGGTTCTGATGAATTAATTAAGATTTAAAAGCAGAATTGTGTACCTAATGATCGATAGTTTAAGGAATTTATGTCGTCAAAGGCTCAGTTATAGAGATATACCTCGCATTCGGAGAATAATAAGATTTATCCAATCTCTTGAAGATATATTGGTAATCCGGGACAATAAGAGATGTAATTGAAATTATGACTGAAAGCCTCATATGTTAGTAGGTTAAAGATAGGGTATAATGAGATTTGGAAAGAAGGGACAACTAAGTCCCCGTTATATTGGACCTTTCGAGATCTTAGACCGAGGGGAAGACTAGGTGCACAGGTTGGCATTACTACCAAAATTAGTGAGTATTCATAACGTCCTCCACGTTTCGATGCTACATGAGTATGATCTGGATCCGACACATGTGATTAAATATGAACCACTAGAGTTGAAGGATGATATGACCTATGTGGAAAAGCTGATTCGGATCTTGGACAGAAAAGAAAAGGCATTACAGTCTAAGATGATACCTTTTGGTCAAGGGTTTGTGGCAGTATCATACTTTAGAAGAAGTCACGCGGGAATTAGAGAGCTTAATGAAAGAGAAATACCCACATTCATATGAGGACTGATGTAATCTTAAATTCAGGGACCAAATTTCCTAAGGTGGGGAGAATGTAAACTCCGTAGATTTTCTTGTACCTGAATTTTAACCATGAATAGTTATTAATTAATTGGAATTTATTGAGTACAAGGATGTATATATATGTGTTTACATGTGGGAGTAATAATTTCTTTAAATTAAGCACATGGATATTTGCAAATATACATATAGGTATATATATATCTATACATATATAAATATATATATGCTGACATATACAATATGTACATATAAATAAATAAATATATATATATATATACATGGACCGAAACACACATATAAGGAATTAAAAAAAAGGAATGGAAGTGATGGTTGATAAAACATAAAGGATATTGTACAAGGAAATAAATATATTAGACAAGTTGTGAAAAGAGAAGATAATCGGAGTCGATGGCCATATCCACTCTCATTTTCTTTTCATCCTCGTGCCACCAGGTTCACTACCATCACATATCCCTCACCATGCTCTCGGTCTTGTACCCTGTATGTGTATGAATGTAAGAAACCGAGAAATGTGAAGATAGCAGAAGAAGGAAACCAAAGCTGAAATAGGAGCAGGTAACTGAAACTGAAAATGAAATGATGTTGTACCAACATTAGTGTAGGAAACGTGAAGGAGAAAGAATGAAAATGATGGTGTTCGGTGAATGAAAATATATATATATATATTGAAACGATAGACCGGAGGCTTATGATGGAAAGGATGATGGCGTGTGAAACAGAACAAAAACGAGGGAGGTAATCACGAGAAGGAAGACCTGCAGTAGCTGTCAGGGACCTGATTCTCTTTTTGAAATAGCTACAGGAAGAACGGTGGAGGAGTATGGAGACTGAGCTTAGATCTGAGGCTAGAGCTGACACTTAAAAGAGAAGAAACAATAAAGTGGAGAGGAGGTGAAACCAATAAGAGATGGTAGTAGCATTCCACGACACAGGGACAGAGTGGCAGTCGCCACTGTTGCATTTTGGTTTATCATCTTCTATCCCCACTAACACATCGTTCACCAGCTGCATTTTTTTTACTGTTTCAGAACCAAAGTCACCGTCTTCACTGTAACCTTTTCTACACGACGTCACTGGCCCTTCGATATTCTTCTATTACTACTCAGCCAGCATTGGTTCCTGCATAAGAGTCTACAACTTCTTGCTTTGCTGTCGAGTGCCTCTGACACCAAAGCTCCCCGTTGTTGAGCTTCCCCTATTTCACTCCCACAAACAGAACCTGTACCCTTATCGTTGCTTACCGCTTCTACTGTCCCACGGCGTCCCTGGAATTTATCGAGCCCGAGGTCTCCAGCAGCAAGTTCTTATCTTTTGCTGATTGCTGTCATCCCTGCATCGTTGTATATTGCAGCAGCAGAACCACCCTTTTTGTTGTGCACCCTTTAGAAGCTCGACCTGTTAGGAAGCTGCTGAAGATGATGAAAACTAGAAATGAAACAGAAGTGTGAACAGGGGGCACGGGCTGGAATGTGGTAGCAGGAGATGGAAATGAAGGGTGATGATGATGGTAATGATGGCTGAAAACGTGGAAGTGATGAAGGTGGTGGAAACCGTAGACGATGAGGAAGGCAGGGAGCTCGAAACAGTGGCCGAAGGGAAAGATGGAAACAGGGATAGAAACAGGGGCACCGAAGGTTGGCAGGGATTGAAAGAGTGACGGTCGGACGGAAATGGCAGAGAAGGAAGCAAAGTGAGGTAGCACCGAGAGTGGAGTGAGGCTTAATGCCTCTCGGTGAAGATGATGAATAGTAACTACAACCTAGGAAGACGATGAACAGTGTGATGGCCGTGAAACAAAGTAGAAAAGAAAAGAAAAAAATTAGCGGGAAAGGAAATAAAATTTGAAAAAAAAAAGAAGAAAATGAAGAAAAAGGGGTAATATATATTTTTAAATATATATATTTTAGAATAGGAGAAAAGAAATTGAAGAAAAAATAAGAGAAGTGTAATGAGAATTTGGAACCCCGGGAAAAAGGGGTTCCGATAAAAATAACTCGAGTGAACTAGACTTGCCAACTCGCTAAGACGAAGTAATCAAGGATTATGGACAATTACCGAGCTAAGGGACTTCTATAAGCTATAGAGATAACTGTACGTACTCCTAATTAATTTTTCATAGTTAGATATATACTATAGGATACGTAGATATAGTAATATAAATGTTTTTAAATCCAACTATACTGACCACCCTATACAGATTAAGTTAGACTATAAATTCCATATACAACATATCATTGCATGATTTACATGGTTTCCAAGATTTATCTTCTACCATTATTTATAACTGTATTAGGATAGGCTGGCTCAAATTTTTATTGACTGTATAAATTGGCACGCGTTTCAAAGTTAAGCGTGCTTATGGGGGAAATTCCATGGACAGCTAACCCCTTGGGAAGTTCCACCACACCTTTTGTTTTTCATCGTTTTGTATATAAAATTTTGATTTTCGAACTGTTTTCAACATTACGGAGCCACCTATCAGTTTTACGAGAAAATCGTGCTTGAGCGAGGTGTTGACTGAGTGTTGCACTCAAGGCCTGCACCAGATTTTGAGACATGGCACTAGTTGATGACTAATTCTAGGGTGGCAAATCCCTGGCTAACCCAGGCACTCCCAGATATATTGTACTATACTAGGGTCTATGGAGTACATTGTACCATGTGGAAAGACATGGAGTACGTTGTACCGTATATAAGTCTTCGGACTACTGAACTGAACTGTACTGTATTGATTGGCCGACGGGCTGGACTGACCCATCCCCCTTGAGGCGTATGACACTCGCGCACACCTAGCCTGTGAGGCGTGTGTCATTAACCATGGTCATATGTCGACTGTACTGTTATTGACTAAATCCTACTGTTACCAAATTCACCTGCTTAGTCTCTATTGATATTGTTTACTAATATTTGATGATCGTATTTTGATTGAACTGAACTGAGTGAATTACCATACTAAACTGAACTGTTTTACCGTACTGAACTGCATTGTTTACTGAACTGTTTTGACTGTACTAAACCATTTTGACTGTACTAAACTGAAACAGATTTGTTGTGCTGTTTACTAAACTGAATTGATTTTACCGTACTGAACTGAATATGGTTTTTACTGAATGAGTTATATATATATATATGGCACAGTGTCATAACCCGTTCTACCAAAATCACTACAAATTTTTCACTTTTTTTATACTTCTCATCTCCTCGTGACAAATTCCTTTTTTAACAAGTTGAGCTATAAGTCAGTAATAATCTCAACTCTTATCCCATTTGACCATATCATTCTTACCATGGTAATAATGTTAGAATTTCAGACAGTGTAATAATAATTACATATATTATAAAACTGTATACACATATGTTTTCATATATTTACATCCCCCATAATTGTATTCGTTACAAACTGTGCTATTATATGTTTAGATACAAAATTGTACGATGTGTATACCTGATTCCCGATGGGAAGCAGCAGACAACCAAGAATGCAGTCTCTACTCGCTTTCAACTACTATAGATGCTCTGTGGATGGTGGAAATTGAAAGGGTGAGCATAACTAGCTTAGTAAGGCAATAATGTAAGCAGGTAGATAACTATACTATCTACGTGCTGATAATGTCATGATATAAAATCGTTTACATTTGGAGCATGAGGTAAGACTAAAACGATGCCACATGTATATATATCATATAAGAGAAATCATGAAATCGACATATAAAACAAACATGGAAAAATCATCATGTATGACATCTCATGCTTATCACGTTAAAACTTACACTACAAGAAAAAGAGGCAACAGCGACGGAATTAGCGACGAAATTTTCGTCGCAAATTCTAGCTTTCCGTTGCAAATGAGTTTTTGCGACGGAATTAGCGACGAAAAATTCCGCCGCTAATTCCGTCGCTAAATTTGAAGTCGCTGAAAGTTTTTCGTCGCTGAAGGAAAATTTCAATCGGCAATTTCGTCGCAAATAAATTTCGTCGGTGAAAACTTTTTTCGACGAAATTTTGACACTATTTTTTCCGTCGCTAAATTGAATCCGCGACGGATTTTTGTCGCTAATAATTTCGTCGGAAAAAAGAATCAGAGATGGATAATGTTCCGTCGGTAAAATAACCAGCGACGAAAATCCGTCGGTAATAATTTCGTCGCTGAGACATTTTAGCGACGAAAATCCGTCGCTGATATTACTATTTGATTTAATGAAATTTCCATCGCTAAAGTGTTTCAGCGATGAAAATTTCCGTCGCTAATAATTCCGTCACTGAAACATTTTAGCGACGAAAATCCGTCGCTGATTTTTAATGAAATTTTCGTCACTAAAGTGTTTCAGCGACAGATTTTTCGTCGCTAATAGGATTTAGCGACGGATTTTTGTAGCTAATTTAACTATATATTTTTTTAATATTTTTTCTCTTAAATCCGTATACCTAAAATAATGAAATAGAGCTGTAGAAATCGATAAAAACAAACATAAAATATATATCACAATTATATGTCAAAACTAACATTAACTATTAATTGAAAATCATCATCATATACAGTCCGATCAAATCATCATCACAAATATCATCCAGAATTCATAAGAAAATAAAATAAAATGTGTACTCTCACTGATTAGGGTGACCTCCAGATCCAGACGGTCCAGGTCCAGGTGCTCCTGTGTTATTGGCATTCCTAGCCATCAAGTTCATCATCTAATCCATAAAATCAGACAACTTTCCTTCCAGATTATCAATCTTGTTTGAAATGACTCTGACATCCTCTTTCACTTGCTGCACCTTTGAATTTGTGTCAGGAGTACCCATCACACCAGGAGTAGGATAAGGAAAAGGACTATAAGCTGAATGAGATGCGCAAGAAGATTGGGTGGAACCAGAGGCAAATGCAATGTTTGTGCCCATTTGTAAATCAAGGCGATGTGGCCTAGTCCCAAATCCGTACGTATGTGTACGCGTACTCTCCATCCCTCCAATTACCTCACACCATGCAGCTCGATCAAAAGGAGGATGGGTGCTTATATCCTCACCGTATTTCTGAGTCAATGAAGTAGCGTACTTTTCCTACAATGTAATTAGAAGAAGGATAATAAACAGTAAACTTTAATAACGGGAAAACCATATTAGAAGCCAATAGAATGCATTACGTACACTGACAGATTTGGACTTGTTGTCCACATAATCACCATCTCCACCTAAACGTCTATGCGTCCGATCAAATAATTCTTTATATGTCGGTGCTTGACCTAGACGTTTCGTCTACAATACAAGATATGCAATTTTTCATAAAAAGATATGAAATTCGAGTAATGAATAAAAATTACATTTAAATAAAAATATATGAAAGTCAACAGTAAAATAAATAAAATTATTATTTGGACTTACCATCCTATACTCATGTACCGGAAAAGAAATAGAACCACTCGTATGCTTTGTTATAGTTCCTTCTTTTTTCGTCGACCGATTCTGTTTTCCTTTTTTTGACTTCGCCTCCCACCTTTCAGTCCCCCATTCATTCTCAATTAATTGATCCCATATTTGGACTGAAATCCACTTCGACTTGTTGTACCCTTTACATTCAGATATTTTATCCGTATTAAAATATTGCATTGCTTGTCTTCTCTCCAACTGCAGCATGTCTCTAAAACGTGACTTGCATAAGTGCTCCCAAATTGTATAGACATTATTGGTTTGGTCAGCAGACCACCTGAACTTCTCCTGCAAACAAAAACAAATGATAATTATCATTTCGATACGTTTATGACCAATTATCAAGTTATTTACTTCAAAGTAATGTACTTGAAATTTATTCCACATCTGTGCTTTCACTTCATTTGGAACTGTTTTCCATGTTGGCCATGGTTCTGAGTAATGTTGTTTAATTAAATTGGATATAGTCCTCACACCCTTCGAGTCTTCAAAAGAACTGCCAATCAAAAAAGAAGATATCGCCAAATATTATACCATATTTAATATCATAGTTGTATGAAAATAAAACAAAAGTAGAAGCAATATACCTGTTACCAAGTGGCGTCAGGAATAACCTATGCTTTGGGTTTTGCGGTGTTTCAAGGCTTTGATTTGGGCCTCTTATTCTTTTCCGACCACTACCACCCTCCCACTCCCACTCCCACTACCACCCGCAGTTTGTGTAGCCTCCTCATTAGATATTCTTCGCCCGGGTAATGGTTCTTCTACCGCTGATGGAGGAGCTGGAATGGCATCATCATCGTCGTCGTCATCATTATCAGGAGCTGGATCAGGTCAACTCGAAGATGGATTTGGTTGGGCAAGAGGCCGAGAACGAGGCTAATTTGGACGGTGAGCTAAAGGTCGATCACGAGCCTGAGCATCAGACGGAGTAGGCTGCTGAGATTGCGGCTGAATGTCATAGTCAAGATTATAGTCAAACTCCAATCCAGGTAGAGGAGACTTAGACCTATGTGATCGTTGTGCTAACTTTTTCAATCTTCTCATCTGCAATACAGATAAAAAAATTATCTTTAGAAATAAGTAAATGAAGTCCAATAATATCTATTTTACAATCTAATGTTTAATTCTTACTATTCATTATTGTAATCACTGTCATCTTCTCTATCATTACCAACTGTTTTATCATTCCATACTTCATCCTCCTCTTCTTCTTCTTCTTCCTACAGTCGAGCACCTTTCCTTCTCTTACCCACTCTTTCTCTTTTCTTTCGCCTCTCTAGCTAACTCCTACAGGTTTCCCTTATTTTGTTTATTCAATTTTTTTTTTATCATTATACTCTTAAATATTAGTGCACGTCAACTAACCTGTCACTTAGTCATTTCACTTGCTCCTATTGCTGTAGCTAACTATAGTAGTCTCAGGGTTATTGTTATTGATCAATGGTCATGCTATCTTGCAACTGTCGTGGTCTTTCTTCAGTTTTTCAGTTTCTTTTTCCTCTTTTTTCTTTCACTCAGAAAGTCATCACCATCTTTTCCACTCCATCACGTTTTCCATTATTCACATTTTTTTCACCTAATACCATGGTTATCATCACCACTCCTCACTATTCTAATTCATCATCTTTACTACCAAATTAGATTAATTTAGGCATGGTAGTTTAGGTTAATTTAGAATTAAGTCAATCCTTACTCTTTAAAATCTCATAAAAATCCAATAATATTTACATTATGTAGATTTTTACTATGGGTTGGCATTACTCTCCACTTATGGTCAGGTTATTTCTTGCACTCATTTATTCTTCATAATAAAATATCTTATTTGCTTAATTTTGCCTAGTTCTCTCGAATAAAAATTTAGTTTAATTTAATCATCCATTAAAGATTTTCATTTCCAAATCCCGAAATTTGTTTACTTGCTGATCATTATTAAAACCAAATATAGGAAAATTCGTGGATTTTGCATCCTCTCCACCTTAGGAAATTTGATCCCCAAATTTTAATGTAAGTTTGTCTCAAACAATTGTGGATATTTCTCTCTCATTAAGCTTTTCAATTCCCACGTAGCCTCCTCTGAGGTGTTGTACTACCACATAACCTTAACAAGAGGGATTATCTTAGACCGTAGCACTTTCTCTTTCCTATCCAAGATTCGAGTCGATTTCTCCACATATGTTATATCCTCTTTCAACTCCAGTGGTTCATACTTTATCACATGTGTCGGATCTGAATGATACTTACGAAGCATCGAAACATGGAAGACATTGTGGATACTTGATAATTTCGGCGGTAATACCAATCTGTAAGCTTTGTCTCCCACTCGGTCTAAGACCTTGAAAGGTCCAATGTATCGGGGACTCAGTTTTCTTTTCTCACTCTTGTTATACCCTATCTTTAAGCTATTGACATATGAGGCTTTAGTCACAATTTCAATTATACCTCTTATTATCCTTGATTACCAATATATCTTCAGGAGATTTGATAAATCCTATTATTCTCCGAATGTAGGGTATATCTCTGTAAATGAGTCTCTGACGACATCAATTCCTTTAACTATAGATCATTTGGTACACAATTCTGTTTTTGAATCTCAGTAAATTATCAGTACCAATACTCAAGCTAGTTGCAGCACCCATCTAGGTCTGACCAATAACATCAATGCAGTATTTATCATTTCGCTGTGCCTATTCGATTTGATCAATCAAGTCCAGTTTTAACTTTCAGGCTAGCCACCATGTAACGAATGTCAGTGTCAAGAAAATTACCACATCCAAGTCGAGGTCCACTAATAATTCAATAACTCATGTCCCTGACCAATATACATAACGCCATCCCGAAATCACTTCATCTCAAAGCACTGACCCGAGTCATTTCCTTTTTTTTGTATTAGACGGCCTTTGTGAAATTTAATATTTAAAACTTTTTGACCAGTATGATTCTATAATTCTTCACCGCACAAGTAATGGTATCCTAACTTCAAACACGAATATTACAACTGTCAATTTCAATTTATGGGTCATGGGTACTTCTAGACGCTGTTAAGTCTCTCAGGCGGGGAGGCATTTTGAAATACCTTTAGCCATCAGACTTAACCACATAAATTGATTATGGATATAAGGCTTCAAGGTTCAGTCTCAATAGAAAGTAGGACACCAAAACTTATCACAATTTCACATTTATCATTTTGTCACAACTCATTCGTTTTTGGTTCAGAACACTTTATCCGAATCATTTTACATACTAGAGATTTTATTACCTTGCATATATCTCTTATTCCTATATAACTTGTATTCAAGATTTATCCCATTTCAACACTTGTTTCGTTTCGTATATCAATTATAACAAAACACTTATCTTATTCCAATTAAGTCTCGCATCCTAGAACATTAGCACACCTAAATTTCAATCCTTAAGTTCGAAACGTATTGCATGTTCCAAGGTCTCTTTATATTCTTACAATTCTGAATCCTCTTAACAATTTGGGTCGTTCCTGCTGATCTATAACCTTTGTTTTGGAGATTCCAATTGACACTCATTCTTAATACAATGTTAGTACACTCCAAAGTGGATCACCTGGTTCGATAATCTCCTTTCATGTAGTCCTTGTAATTTCTTTTTTTTTTTAGTATTTCTGACATGCCCTAAAGGTAATGTCCGTAAGTGCATGGGTCGTACAAGTAATAGTGGGATTTGAGTCCCGAGTTATCCTCCCACAGAGAAGTTGACTAGCCTAATTAACTACCGGTTAATCTTACCCTAAGTATATCCTAGCAAATTATGAATTTTTTTGATTATCGGTGATCTACTAAGTTTGAAATTAAAAATACTGAAAATAATAAAACTATAAACTAAAGAAAATAAAACCGAGCTGAAAATCACTTATCGAGCTCCACGCAATTAAAAGCAAATACCTACGAAAATAATTAAAACAGTTAAAATTGATTAATGCAATTAAAATAAAATGCAATTATGAAAATAACAAAGCAAGATTAATTAAACTACAATTAAACTATCTTAAAAATGCATGATAAACCTTTAATCTACATTAATTCTAAATGCATCTAAACTAAAATAAAATCCTAAAACTTTTAATATAAAATTAACTACTAACTAAAAATTAACACTACAAATTAACATGCAAAAATAATAAAGCTACCCTACCATTACTTAATTAAATTACCTAAATGACAACTAACAAGTATTAATCACTTTAATTCATTAAAGTAAAAACATGAAATAACACATTAATTGGCCAAACAAGGCCTTAAACAATTTAAATCAACAAGAACTCCCTCCATTCACTATTCACGTGTCATTTTTCTTTTTCATTCCAAGCTTTCACGGTTTTGGCAAGGCGTGCTGCTGCATTCTCCTTCTCGGTATTAACCAGACACTACTCCAGACATGTCTCGGTTCCTAGGTGCACACGGGTTCCAGGTGCTCACGAGTTCCTCGATTCTGCCATCTGCTGCTGGTGATGTCCTCGGTCTGTCCAGGCGTGTCCACTTTGCTTGCTCTTGATTCTGATTCTCACCAACCTTGCTCGGTTTCCATGCCTTGCTTCCTTCTCTGCCCATGCTTCTGGCAGCACTTGCTGCTCCTTTCCTGCTCCCACGAACTACCAACCACTTTAGCAACTGTCAAGGCTTGCTGCGTCCTTCTTCTGTCCAAACTCGCTCTCGCACATGTCCTGCTCTTTCCCGCACTCTCGATTTTGCAACTGATGCACTGCTATCTGCTCCAGCCTGCTGCATGTCCGTGACCTCTACTGATCAGGTGCTGCACACGTCCGTATGCAATCAGCAATGCTAGTAATGGAAACACAAAACAGAGGAGAACAGATGAGAGATCTCGTATGCTTGCTGCTGCATTTGCTACTCTCGGTTTCCTGGTCTGTTGCCTTGATCTCGAGTTTCTTTCATGGTTCATGAGATCAAACCAGCTCCCCACATTCTCGAGCAACAAGGATAGCTAACGAAAAGGAAAAATAAAACTAACAATGGAAGCAACCGAGAATCATTGAATAAAAACAAAACAAAAATAAAACTACAAATGGGAAGCAAAAACCGAGAACTATACTAGGAAATAAATGTTGTGCATTAAGAGTTGAAAAATAAAAGACTAGATTATAACCAAACCGAGAAGAAGGATGAGTAAACGAGGCTGCAAATCAACATGAAAAGCTTTTCATAAATGAAAACAAATGAAGATGAACAATAATGTAGAACATGGTTTCGAGAAAAACTTCTAACAATAATAACAACTGAACTAATCTAACTAAACTACTCTAACTACTTCTACACTAACACTACTCCTACTCCTAAAATTACATCCTCTTTCAATTGCCATCCTTTCCTATTTATAAACACACTAGGGGTAAAATGGTAATTTCCACATCCTTGATGAGTTAGCATTTTTTTGGTCACTTGTCTTCACACCATTGGCTCCTTGAAAAGATATTTCCATCTCATCGGTCTTCTTGTCCAATTGGATGTGCTAGGTGGCATGACTTGTGTTGTCCGTGTGGCTAAATCTCGATTTTAGCCCAATTTCGATCCATTTTCTATCGAAATATTCAAAATTCATCCGGATTTAATTTATCTGCAAACATGAGAATTTTAATTAAATAAAGGGGATAATTAACAAAATAAATTGGGGATTTAAATAATTAATTAGAAAATTAAGCACAAATAATTCTAAAAATATAGAATTATCACACCCCCAAACTTGAGCTTTTGCTTGTCCTCAAGCAAAACTAAATGATTGTAGGAATGACAAGTACAAAACACAATAATTTCCCCAATATCATCCTTAAAGAAAAAATACAGACCATGAAATCAAAGACTCACAATTACAAGTCCAACACTTAGAATCATTCAATCATAAGTCCTAACCCAAATTGGACTCCTCGTGAGTGTGTGAAAAATGTCTAAGTCACTTCTTAGTACATTATTCGGATCAGATTATGCAACACAGTGAATTCACAGTCAATGACATGTGATCATTCCCATAAGTTTGCTTTTCACTTCTTTCTCCACTAATGTAGTCACACTTAACTAAAGATCAATAGGACTTCATTAAGCTTGTAATGTAAGGCTGGGGCTAAGGTATGATAAAGTCGATTTAGGTTTAATTACCCCTTAACATGCATTACTTCTAGGATCTTAACGTAAGAGCTCAAATCATTTCCCTCAAACTTATTTATTTTGCTAAATTTTTTTTTTAATTTTTCTTCTTTCTTCTTTTCTTTTTCTTTTTCTTTCTTTTCCATCATTTTTTTTTATACATACTCTTTCACTATCACTTAATACCCATATAGCTCGCAATATATCCCAATGACTTTTCATGCTTTTGGGGTAAGGGATAGGAACAGAGTATTTAAGCTAAGGAAAATTTTGCCGGAATATTTACAGAGAAAAGCTTATTTGGCCCAGATGGGTGACTAGGGGTAGCATATGTATAAGGAAGGCTAGAAAGGCTCAAACGATCTAAAGATGACCTAAATCATCTCCCTAATCAAGTGTGATCTAATATTTCACCTCAAGATTAGATCAAACAAATTCTAGAATATGATGCACAAAATCAACTGAACAAATGCAATCCTATGTACACATAAGCTTTCTCTAAATAAATATACTGATTCATGACATGACATGTGCATAAGATGAGGCAATCACAATCAGAATCAAGACAAATTCAAGAATTCAACTTCATGCTTTTCCTATAATCATGCTTCTCATTCAATCAAAGTCAGACTAAATCATGGGGTCATATCATCGGAATATGGGAAAACTATATGGTAAGCACTAGATTATCCCAAAATCAAACAATTTAAGCTCATATTATCGAAAAAATTTTAAAAATTTTTCCAATTTTTCACAAAATTGCTCAAGTGATATCCCCTCCCCCAAACTTAAAGTGCACAGTGTCCTCAATGTGCAGATAATATAAGAATTTAAGCTCCAGAACAGAGTACTCCCCTTTCTGATGATGATGAACAACTGAAGCTTTGATTGAAAGCGTAAAACTAGAAAATAAACCTGCAAAATAAACAATGAAAGAAACAACAGAAAAGAAAAAAAAACGAACTATATACAAAGTGAAAAGAAAAATACAGCCACTTCAAATGTAGCTGAAGAAAACAACACTCAGCAGCAGGGCGAAGAGTAGGAGGATTAGCCAAAATGGTGACAGAATGTTAACAGTTAAATCCTCTTGAGCCCTATCTACTTCCCTCATTCTTTTAGATTTTATATAGTCAAGCCTTATATTCTTCTCAATCTCCATCTTAAAACACTCTTGAGAGTCATCAGGGAGCTTCAAAGGTTTGAAAACATTAAACTTTACTTCCTGATCTTGGACTCTCATCGTTAACTCCCCCTTTTGTACATCAATTACTGTTCTACCAGTAGCTAGGAAAGGTCTACCTAATATAATGGGGACTTCCTTGTCTTCCTCTATGTCCAAAACAATAAAATCTGTAGGGAAAATAAACTTGTCCACCTTTACTAAGACATCCTCAATGACCCCCTTCGGATTTAATTGATCGATCAGCCAACTGAAGGGTAACTGTGGTTGGCTTAGCATCCCCTATACCTAACTTCTGATAGATAGACAATGTCATTAAATTTATACTAGCTCCTAAATCACACAGGGCTCTACCAAAGAATAAATTTCCAATAGTGCATGGCATGGTAAAACTCCCGGGATCTTTAAGCTTGGGGGTAATTTCCTCTGAATAATTACACTACATTCCTCAGTCAAAGCCACCGTCTCATATTCTTCCAGTCTCCTATTCCTCGAGAGGATACCCTTAAGAAACTTCACATAAATTAGCATTTGCTCTAAAGCATCTGCGAAAGGAATGTTGATGTGGTGTTTCTTAAAAACCTCAAGAAATTTGGCGAATTATTGATCTGGTTTTTTATTTTGGAACCTCTGAGGAAAAGGTACTGGTAGTCTAACCGGAGAGGATGTAGTGGAAACATGTATAACTCAGAGGGCGAGGAAGACTGTAAAATAGAAGAAGGTATAGATGAAGAAGTGCCTAGCTTGGATTCTTTTGCAGCCTGATCCTGATGTTCCTGCTCTTTCTGAGCTACTTCTTTAGAACTTACAAATTCTTCAACTATGTACTGTTCAGGTTGGGACTTAACTTGTGGCTCCTCTAGCTCTCTACCACTCCTAAGGGTGATAGATCTAACATGTTCCTTACCCTCCCTTTGCTTAATAGGATTAACTTCAGTATTACTAGGAAGGGTCCCTTAAGGACATTGGCTAAGAGCACTAGCTATTTGTCCCACCTGAACCTCTAAGTTCTTAACTGAAGCAGCTTGATTTTGCAGGATCGTTGAGAACATCTCCTCTAATGTAGGCTTATTCTCAGCTGCTGGTGCATGGTAGAGTTGGGGCTGCATAAATGGTGGTGGTGGTGGTTGATGGAAGTGAGATGGATGATGCTGAAATTGTGGTGGGGATGGTTGATGAGGCGGGTAATATGGAAATTGCGATTGTGGTGGTACCTGTACCGGTGGATCTTGAAAACTAGGGAGTTCTACAGGAGTAGAGCTAGAATTTTGCCCTTGGTTTTGGCTCTAGGAGAAGTTATGATGGTTCCTCCACCCTGGGTTGTAGGTGTTTGACAAGGGGTTGTTCTGTTGCTTCTGAAGTGGAGCAACAAACTGAACCGATTCTAGGTTAAGTGGACACCTATCCACAGAGTGTGTACCACTACACAGATCGCATGAAGGGAAAGGACTTTGGACAGAATAAATTGGATTAGGACGGGTAGAAGGATTATGCTGGGAACTGAACGACTCTACCTTCTTCGTGAGATTAGCGATTTGAGAGGTCAAGGTAGACAGTGTGTCGAGCTCATAAATACCCACCGGCTTCTTTAGCAATTGCCTCTCCAAGGACCATAGATAGTTGTTAGCCGCCATCTTGTCCAAGAGCTCGTAAGCTTCCTCCTCTGTTTTGCACATCAGGACTCCACCCGCAGCAGCGTCAACAATGGTCCTATTTTGGCTTCTAAGTCCGTTGTAGAAGGTCTGGACTTGCAGCCACAAAGGTAGACCATGATGAGGGCACTTCTTAAGAAGCTCCTTATATCGTTCTCATGCTTCGAAAAGAGATTCAGAGTCATACTGGGCAAAGGAAGATATATTAGTACGGAGTTGGGCCATTTTAGAGGGAGGGAAAAACTTAGATAGAAATTGATGAGCTAACTCGTCCCATGTAGAAATGGATCCTGGAGGCAGGGAGGTTAACCAGTGTCTCGCCCTATCCCTAAGTGAGAAGGGGAATAATCTAAGCCTAAGCGCATCATCGGATAATCCATTATGTTTGAAGGTGTTGCACAAGTCCAAGAATTGCCCAAGGTGAGCATGTGGGTCATCGTGAGGAAGCCCACTGAACTGCAATGAAGTCTGGATCATATGGAGGATTGCAGGCTTAATTTTGAAGTTGTTAGCAGGGACAACTGATGGCCTAATGCCGGTATAATAACCTCCAATAGTCAGCATTGCATAATCTCCAACGGTCTTAATTTTCCTACTTTCTGCCATGATGCTTTGCAGCAGAGCTATAAATTTCCTAGAGTCCTTTCGAATTTTTCTAAGAGTACGTTCGATTTTAGGATCTAGAGGAAAGCAATCAAAACTTCTGGCTCTACGCTTGTAATCATCGAAAAGTCCTTAGAAAAGTTTTTTAAGTTTTTCAATTTTTCAATTTTTTTATTTTAATTAAGAGAAAATTTAACTAACCTAAGCTAAGGCTCTAAATATTTACACCTTAAATATTCACAAAGCTAGAATTACACCTAAGCATAATTTCACCGATATTAATTAACGACTAATTAAAACCTCCCCGGCAACGGCGCCAAAAACTTGACACGCCCTAAAGGTAATGTTCGCAAGTTCACAGGTCGTACAAGTAATAATGGGATTTGAGTCCTGAGTTCTCATCCCACAGAGAAGTTGACTAGCCTAATTAACTACCGGTTAATCTTACCCTAAGTATATCCTAGCAAATTATGAATTTTTTTTATTATCGGTGATCTACTAAGTTTGAAATTAAAAATACTGAAAATAATAAAACTATAAAATAAAGAAAATAAAATCGAGCTGAAAATCACTTCCCGAGCTCCACGCAATTAAAAGCAAATACCTACGAAAATAATTAAAAAAGTTAAAATTGATTAACGCAATTAAAATAAAATGTAATTATGAAAATAACAAAGCAAGATTAATTAAACTACAATTAAACTATCTTAAAAATGCATGATAAACCTTTAATCTACATTAATTCTAAATGCATCTAAACTAAAATAAAATCCTAAAACTTTTAATATAAAATTAACTACTAACTAAAAATTAATACTACAAATTAACATGCAAAAATAATAAAGCTACCCTACCATTACTTAATTAAATTACCTAAATGACAACTAGCAGGTATTAATCAATTTAATTCATTAAAGTAAAAACATGAAATAACACATTAATTGGCCAAACAAGGCCTTAAACAATTTAAATCAACAAGAACTCCCTCCATTCACTATTCACGTGTCATTTTTCTTTTTCATTCCAAGCTTTCACGGTTTTGGCAAGACGTGCTGCTGCATTCTCCTTCTCGGTATTAACCAGACACTACTCCAGACATGTCTCGGTCCTGCCGTGTCCTACTGCCAGGTCTCAGGTCCTAGGTGCTCACGGGTTCCAAGTGCTCACGGGTTGCTCGATTCTGCCATCTGCTATTGGTGATGTCCTCGGTCTATCCAGGCGTGTCCATTTTGCTTGCTCTAGATTCTGACTCTCACCAACCCTGCTCGGTTTCCATGCCCTACTTCCTTCTCTGCCCATGCTTTTGGCAGCACTTGCTGCTCCTTTCCTGCTCCCACGAACTACCAACAACTTCAGCAACTATCAAGGCCTGCTGCTTCCTTCTTCTGTCCAAACTCGCTCTCGCACATGTCTTGCTCTTTCCCGCACTCTCGATTTTGCAACTGATGCATTGCTCTCTGCTCCAGCCTGCTGCATGTTCGTGACCTCTGTTGCTCAGGTGCTGCACTCGTCCGTATGCAATCAGCAATGCTAGTAATGGAAACACAAAATAGAGGAGAACAGAGGAGAGCTCTCGGATGCTTGTTGCTGCATTTGCTACTCTCGGTTTCCTGATCTGTTGCCTTAATCTCGAGTTTCTTTCATGGTTCATGAGATCAAACCAGCTCCCTACATTCTCGAGCAACAAGGACAGCTAACAAAAAGGAAAAATAAAACTAACAATGGAAGCAACCGAGAATCATTGAACAAAAACAAAACAAAAATAAAACTACAAATGGGAAGCAAAAATCGAGAACTATACTAGGAAATGAATGTTGTGCATTAAGACTTGAAAAATAAAAGACTGGATTATAACCAAATCGAGAAGAAGGATGAGTAAATGAGGCTGCAAATCAACATGAAAAGCTTTTCATAAATGAAAACAAATGAAGATGAATAGTAATGTAGAACATGGTTTCGGGAAAAACTTCTAACAATAATAACAATTAAACTAATCTAACTAAACTACTCTAACTACTTCTACACTAACACTACTCCTACTCCTAAAATTACATCCTCTTTCAATTGCCATCCTTTCCTATTTATAAACACACTAGGGGTAAAATGGTAATTTCTACATCCTTGATGAGTTAGCATTTTTTTGGTCACTTGTCTTCACACCATTGGCTCCTTGAAAAGATATTTCCATGTCATCGGTCTTCTTGTCCAATTGGATGTGCTAGGTGGCATGACTCGTGTTGTCCGTGTGTCTCAATCTCGATTTTAGCCCAATTCTGGTCCATTTTCTACCGAAATATTCAAAATTCATCCGGATTTAATTTATCTGCAAACATGAGAATTTTAATTAAATAAAAGGGATAATTAACAAAATAAATTGGGGATTTAAATAATTAATTAGAAAATTAAGTACAAATAATTCTAAAAATATAGAATTATACATTTCTAATTTAATCAAAGCCACTGAGTACAATGGTCTGAATAATTAATTCGATACCAGATGCTAAATCAATTTCAAAACTTCACCTTTCAATCTAGTAGTAACTTTGATAGATCATCCGAATACGTGTCAAAAATCCCTCTGTCTACTAGGGTGTCTTTTTAATCTGAACACGCCCTAACTTTATCAATCATGTAAGCAGTGAGACCTTCACTTATACTTTTAGTTGTGTAATTCATCTTTTCGGTTACACTAGGTTTACTCTATCACTCTCACTGCTTTCTTAGTACCTCTTTTTTTTGTCACTCTTTTTACCTTTTCATTTTCTTAGTAACCTCGAAATATACATTTCATATCATCACAATTGCGCCTTACGCACTGCTCCCTCAAAATAACATCCATTGGGGCTAATTTAGCTCGATTGAGGATCTTAGTACCTCCTACAAGTTTCTTGGACCTCTCTTGTTTCATATCTCTTCTTATTCGGATTATACTCCTTCCAAATCTATTTAATGTCATATTCATTCTCAAACTTGTTTTCTTATGTCTGATTCAATCATTTCAGCTATAATTTGCCACTTTATTTCATCTGGAATGGGTTATCGTCTAAAGGCCTCCAGAAACATATCCCATGTAATTCTCTGATGTTGCCTCTCGAATCAATTCGGGGGACTTCCCTCCGAGGTCTACTTCCCATTTCGATGTTGATGCCACTAAAGCTACTTATTTATAGTAGTGCACTTCAAAAGTCCGTGTAACTTCTTCAATTCTTTACCACAAAATTACAAGGCAACTTTCTCGGTAGAGTTATTACAAAAATTTCATAAGGTTTCTGTTTCTCATTTATCTAATCTTCCACAATCATCGAATTTCTTAACTCCACTGAAAAACAGAGGCTTAAACCTCTGAAATTGCCTCGGTCTATTAAGTTCACAGTCATACTCTAAGAATCCATGTAAGTTTTCCAATTTAATTTTCTAGTTTTTCATTACAATTGGATTCTTGACTCCAGTATATAATAGTGTAATATTTTATGAGATTGTCTCAATATTGCTCTCAATCACATCTCAATCGTTATCATTATCACAGGGTCACTATCACTTGACCCGACAATGTCATCATTATTTCCATGTCCCGCTCAAATTTTACGAAGCAGACTCCAAAATTTTTCAGTGAAACTATAAGGTGTACACTCAGATGAGGGTTCACTACACCTCTCGTGCCTACCTCTACGGCCTCGAGGAACGGTTCATTTTTGTCTACTAGTATGACTATAATACCAATCAGCCATATCTATCAGTTTCTCTTCATTCAATGACACATATTTCAATAAAGCATATCCAAGTATACCCGTTTGTATCTAAATAATGTACAGTAATGTTAGGGATGTGAACTTTTCAAAATTTCTCTCACTTTTAATATCGACTCGTATCAAGCCAACCTTACTCTGATACCACTTCAGTAACAACCCGAATTTATGGACATTTTGGTTGGGCTACAAGTCGATATTAGGTCAGAATAATAACTTAGTCTGGTTAATTTTCTTTCTTAGTAACAAATTTTAAACAAAATATATTCACATTCCCCATACACATCTTATATGCATTACTTTACTTACAAAACGTTTAGATACAAATGAATTTCTTAAAACTAGTTATACCTTCAACATAGAAATATACTCCGCGAAATCATAGCTGTGCGAAATGCCCTACTAACAGAAGCAATCCAAGTTACCGATGGGCTCTATGGAGGAAAGTAAGGGGGTGAGCTCAACATACTCAGTAAGAAAAACCCATAGCAGGTAGATAAATACACTATAAAAAAATATATCTTTTTATATTTGTCAAATCCGGAACATTTTCATAGAGTACATAAATAGTTCGGCAATTTTCACAAATACCAAAAACAGATTTTAGAACATAACATATATCGGTAGTGAAGTTAGCTACTGTGGTAAATACAGAAATTTCAGAGGTTCCAGTAGCAAAATAAACAGATTTCCAGATATCCCAGTTCAAGTAGACAATTCAAAAAAATATTTCAAATAGTCGAGACAAGGCATATATGTAATATCAGATATCAGAAATTACTATTGACCAATGTCGGTGACTCCAGGCAATTCACAGGCCAGGTGTGTCGAGATGTCAATTGCCTTGGGAGTGGTCAGCTACCCAAACGGCTCACAGATCAAAATGTCTGAAGACCAGAAACAAAATCAGAAACATCGTACTTCGTACTCGTGGACCACATATACAAAAACAGATACAGAACAGACAGAAATGCAGCATGATCTCACCAACGCCTTTGTCTCAAAATCAGTGCGAGACGGACCGTACGACACATAGTCAGTACGTGCTCAAACACTTATCATCAGAATAGCTTTATAAGCAAATCATTTCACCTCAAATCACATATAAATTCAATTATTTCATGAAACCGTTCAAAACAGGCTAACTAGCCCTTTTTCGGATAAAATCCTAGAAAACAGTTTATGAAAATTCAAAATTCGAGATTTTCGATATTTAAAACAGAGTTTCATGCCACATCATAATCCATGCAAACCACTTAAATTTGATTAGTAAAATTAGGTTGTTCAACGAAGTTAAAATCTCTAATTTTTGGAGTCATAAAATTCGACATAGATTTTTCGATAATTTCGGTACTGCGAAATTTAGCCTAAAATTTTATATCTACAAATATACGGAAATTACGCATTTTTATCTCTAGTAGCAATGAGAATTTTCTTACGGTAAAACATTTCCTAAAATTCATATCTATAAATCGATAGAAAATACGTGCAATTTATCTCTAGCAGCACACATGATTTCCTTACCTCGATGACTGTTCGTAGTCTTCGGTTGCCTCGACGTCGCGAGTCGGCGAGTTCGGTCCACTCATGTTATTTCTCCAAATTTTTCGAATAAATATTTTTGAACTATCTTTCCCGAATTTTTTCCAAATTTCAAACCTTTGTAGCTCGTTTTCTATTCCCAAATATATATATATATATATATATATATATATATATATATATATATATATATATATATACTCTCTTTTTTTCTTCTCGGGCATTTGAATCTTTCTCGCCATTTCTCCTTTTCTTTTCTTCTTTCTTTTCCATCTTCTTCTTCTCTTCGTTCACCAGCTACGGTTACTGTTCACGATTGCATTCCTTCCCTCGACGCTGTCACTGTCCTCCTCCCTTAGCTCTTCTGTTTGGCGCTGGTGGTCCTTTCGAGTACCTTGTTCTAGCCACCAATTTTCAGCTACCACCGTCTCAACATCTCCTTCTCGATCCCTCTGTTCACCCCTGTCTCTTCTGTCCAGTCTCTGTCTCCTCTATGCTTCAGTTCTAGCTTCTCCTTCTAATCTTCCTGGTTTTCCCTTCTCTCTTTCGCACGCCTCTTTCATCATTCACTTCCTGCCACCATTGTCATCTTCCTCCCAGTCACCCCGTTCCCATTCCAGCAAGCGAGACAGAGGTGTTCTGCTTATGTCTTCATGCTCTTTTGCTTCCTTTTCATTCTATTCGACTCGGTCTCATCCTTCCCTCCTCTCTCAGTTGCCCACTTTCACCATCATCTCATCTCTCTCCGCCCGAGGTCCGGCCTCCTCTCCATCATTGCCAACCTCCTGTGCCTATCCCTTGTGCATCGCCTCCACCATAGCCACTGCTTCAGCTCTGTTTCGTTTGCCTTCTTCTTGGTTTCTTCCTTCTCTCCCTATTTCTCTTCTTCATTTTTCTGCACGCAAATGGAGGTCACCAGCAACTCCTACCACCGGCCCCGCTATGTTAACCGAGTGTGGCTCTCCTTGGGGCATTTTCTCTCCTCACGTTTCTCCCTGTCCTCACTTCTCTGTTTCTTCGAGGATCACCAACCCAACCCCTTTCTCACCTGTTTTCTACCATATCTAGTTCCTGATCCGCTTAGTTTCACCTCATGCATAGCATTTATTTTTTTGCTTCTTCTTGGTTATGTCTCAACTTCAGCAGAAACTGCCCTCTACATATTCTTACCTACTCTTTTTCCCTTCTTTCGCCTCTCTAGCTAACTCCTACAGGTTTCCTTTGTTTTGTTTATTCAATTTTTTTTTCATCATTCTGCTCTTAAATATTAGTACACGTCAACTAACCTGTCACAGAATCATTTCACCTGCTCTTACTACTGTAGCTAACTGTAGTAGTCTCGGGGTTATTGTTATTGATCACTGGCCATGCTGTCTTGCAACTGCCGTGGTTCTTCTTCAGTTTTTCAGTTTCTTTTTCCTCTTTTTTCTTTCACTCATAAAGTCATCACCATCATTTCCACTCCATCACATTTTCCATTATTCACATTTTTTTCACCTAATACCATGGTTATCATCACCGCTCTTCACTGTTCTAATTCATCATCTTTACTACCAAATTAGATTAATTTAGGCATGACAGTTTGGGTTAAGTTAGAATTAAGTCAATCCTTACTCTTTAAATTTTCATAAAAATCCAATAATATTTACTCTATGTAGATTTTTACTATGGGTTGGCATTACTCTCCACTTATGGTCAGACTATTTCTTGCACTCATTTATTCTTCATAATAAAAATATCTTATTTTCTTAATTTTTCCTAGTTCTCTCGGATCAAAATTTAGTTTAATTTAATCATTCATTAAAAATTTTCATTTCCAAATCCAGAAATTTGTTCACTTGCTGATCATTATTAAAACCAAATATAGGAAAATTCATGAATTTTGCACAAATCTTGATTTGGTGTAAAAAATAATTACATGATCTTCAGTGGACTTGAGAAAGGTAATTGGTTGAAAAAGGAAATTAGGAAATATAAAATTGTTTGCAAGTTAAAGTTTGTACACTACTGTTTGAAGAACTTTAATGAGATTTTTGCAATTTAATTATTTGGCATTTACAAATAGGAAAGAAAAAGAAGCAGATACAGAGGACATCACACCAAAAAAAAATTGATACAAACAAAACCTTATAAAACAGTTAGTGCCACTTATGCAAAACCCCAACAAAAAAAGAAGAAGAAATTTCAACGGAAATTATGAAGTTTCAGTTTCAAAGCAATTCTATTTTACTAGCTTTTTTTCGTTGGTTACTTGAGTAGATCAACAATCTAATGAAAAAGATGATACGAATTGAAGGAAATATGAAGAAATCAAGAGCTATTCGAAGGAGAAGTGAAGAAGAATAAGGAAAGAAGCCAAGAAACAAAAGGAAGCGGCTGGGAAGAAGACCAAGAAAGAAGACAATGTGTGGAGTTAGGTTTGGCTTTTGCCAAAAAAAAAAGAGAGAAAGAGAGATAAATATGTTGTTGGAATGATTCGAAGGGGACCTCATTAAAGTTATTGCTCACTCCGTGTTTTTGTTGGAAAAATATTTTTAAAGTGTTTTGAAAATAGTAAGAAACACAAAAATGTTGTTTCATATTATTTTAAAAATTCTATTGTTACTTGTACACTTTTTCAATAGTAATTTGATACGAAGATAAACTGTAAATTGATCCAATAGTAAATTTGGAACTTACCCTGTAAATCATGCTACTTTCGCAAAAGCTTTAAAAAAAAAAAAGAAAATGCAAAAGAATTAAAGTGCGACGTCGTATTCCTCATTGATTTCTCAATTTTAACTCGCTTCCTAAGCTACCAAAGGACCCATTTCTTCTCACGGTTTCGAGAGGGAGCGAAAGCCGAAAATAAACGGTGTCTTCGCATTTTCATCAGAGAAGAGCAGAGGGCTACTTATTGAAATGGCGGCGGTGAGAGGAGCTTTGCTAAAGCACCTGAGAGTGAACGCAACGCCCCTGCCCCGTAACCCTAACGCTACTAGTAACGGGCTCTTCGCTCTTACATTGAACGCCGTACGCCGCCGTTTCTCCAACGAGGTCAAGGGATCTTTCCTGGACAAATCTGAGGTCACCGATCGCGTCGTCTCCGTGGTCAAAAACTTCCAGAAAGTTGATCCTTCCAAGGTCTTTTCTTTTTCACTTCACTTTTTGGGAGTAGATTATTTGTTAATTCAATTAAATAAATGCTAATATTCAGGGTATTGATTATTTTGCTTGTTTCTTTTTTCTTTTAATTCTATCAGCGCTAATTATTGCAAGTTCCCACATGATAGAGGATAAGGCTTGTTTGTTGTGTTAATGTTGTTTTCCGATTTGTTTCCTCATGTTTGCTTAAGCATTAGTAAGGATACGGCCAAAGATGCCCTCAATAATAAACTTTTGATATCATTGGATAGATGAGTGCCTTTAGAGCCTTTCCTCAATATGAAATTAGTTTTGTATAGCTCGGATAGGTTTATTTTTTGTTTCTTGTATCATGTCAAATTCTGGATAACACGGGTTTGGGTTTTGGATTGCCTTCGCGTACTTTATGATTGGTCAAGGGTAAAGGAGTTGCATTTCTCCTATCAATTGGATGACTTACCTTTCAATTATTTTGCTATAAATTTCTCTCTTTTGTTAGTCTGATGTGATAATTTTTACTAAAGAACTGCTGAGAACCAATAAAAAGAAGTCCTTTTTCTAGCTCTAGTTAAATTTAACCAATTGATAGGAGCTTGAGGTAGTTTCCGAATGGACAAACCATAAGAAAATGGGAGAAAATTGTGATTTCTCTATGTTTTTATTTTATTTTCTAGAGATGAATTCTGCTGGTTCTTTCAATTATATCTAATGTTTTCTCATAGCATTCATCCCAAGAGCAACCTTTTGTCTTTTCTTGATTGGGATATATGTGGGAAGGGGATGTGAAGCTTCTGTAATTTCTGAATAAGCAATTTGAAGAGATATGGTCCGGCACAACTATTCTTTTTCTGTGGGTGAGTGTAGGTTATTTAATTTCTCATCAGAGGAGCAGGAATAGGAAGTAGGCCATGCTGTAGCTGATGTTGGTTGTGGATATGATATAGAATTGAAATAGTAAATTATTTTTGGCTGCTTTGCTAGTCTAAGATTTTGTAATATTTAGTGTTTTCTGGTTCATAATTGATATACAAACAAGGAGGACTATCTATAAGCATTCTACTTAAATGCTACTTGTACTTGTAAAAGAAATGTGATTTTAGATCTACTTGGAAAGAAGCTTTTGTCACATACAAGTGGGTCACTGCAAATGAGATGACTTTGGCTGTTGTTTATTCTAGTATTTGAAAGAAGCTTGTAGATTTGGAAGATTCCAGCCCTTAACTCAACTATGTAGCATGAATCTTGAAAAAAGTTATCAATTGAAAAAGGCAACATAGTCCAGCTGCCCCTTCATTGGGGGGTTATTGTTTGTTACTACAAAACTATTAAAGCGCTATAACATTCTTAGCAAGTTACATCACTGGCCGTATCTTTTGCTTGATGTTCTGTTTTGTGAGGAAATGGGAAAAGGCACACAAAACATTCCTGCTATACTCCCTGTTTGTTTTCTACCCCTCATTTGTTTTCTTCAATATATTTTGAAATGCCAAAAAGTATCAATTTTAGGTTATTATGAGTGCAACTTCTAGCAAATTCTTTTGGTTGCATATAGAATTTCGCCATTGTAAGTGTTCCATTCTGTTTAATATCTCATTTTTTTCCTGTTTTGCAGGTTACCCCAAATGCCCATTTTCAAAATGACCTCGGATTAGATAGTTTGGACACTGTGGAGGTTGTCATGGCCCTTGAAGAAGAGTTTGGATTTGAGATCCCTGATAATGAGGCAGACAAGATCAGCACGATCAATCTTGCTGTTGAGTTCATTGCTTCTCACCCTCAGGCAAAGTAGAGGGGAAATTATGAAACTCTACTCTTTTTCTTTGTCTTCAATTTGATCATTTGAGACCTGTGGCCGCATAGGATAATTCCGAATCTTCCCGCCTGGACAATTGCCTGTAAGGCCCTTTGATTTTGAGTTTGCATATTTACTGCTCCGATGCCTGCTGTTCCAGTTCATAAAATGTAATATTTTGGTGAGAAGTACAATTTCTTTTATTGCCTTAGCAATATTTTATTTTAAAGTAATAAATTTAGGTCATTGGGTCAAGAAAATGTTGTACTTGGTTGCTGCTTCGTTATCTCGGCATTTGCATGACTTCTTTTTGGAGGAAAGTTGGATTTGTAGAATTGTCTAGTCGGTTGGCAGCTCTACTCAACTGTAAAAATCCAAAAAATGGTTTGGGGCTTTGCTCTTGTCAAGCAAAAAATATAATAACTGCCAAATACTAATGAATAATCATGGGAAAAAATTATCTCCATAGGTCATAGTTCTTAAATGATCAAGTTAAGTTTGTTCAATTTGAGTATCTATTAACCTAAATTCCCATGATAGAGAGGAGACTATCCAAGTTTTCAAGCAAAGTGAATACGCTAATGGCAAATTGTGCATTTGCACTTAAATTTGTCGGCTGAAATATATTTAATCGAGTTTGATCGAGATAGTTTAGTATCAAGATTAAGTTTAACTTGACTTAAAAAATTGAAATTCGAAGTTTGATTCAACTTCGATAGAGTTTAGTTTTTTAAGTTTGAGTTTGATTTGATAAATATTTGAATTACTCAAATTCGATTTAATAAATTTGATTTGTCATGTTTAATTATATATTATGAAGATAAAATAGTTAAATAATAATAAAAATATAAAAATACATATTTAAAAATGTTCTATTAGGTTTACGAGTTGTTCGAGCTGAGTATTAAGATGCATAAATTTGATTCAATTCATTACTCGATTGGTGTGAATTCGAACTCAATTCTAAATAAAATATATCAAATTTAAATAATTATCAAATCAAATTATGAATAACTTGCAAATAATTTGATTATAATGAAATACCACAAAATTGTCATATTAAGTATACGAAAAACCCAATCATGAACCCCACGAGAATCTTATAGCTAACCTAACTTAGGTCTAGTTGAGCTAAGTGGAGCTGATGTTTTGCTGCTTCTAAGCTCAAGTATTGTTCTAGTTCAGTTAAACGATAAATTTATTCAAGTTGAGTTAGTTTTAAGTATTGTTTGATAAATTGAATAAACTTAATATTGAAAATTAAATTTTTAATTTTTAATTTAACAAAAATTAAACTTTAAATTCATGAGTATGTTAATTAAAATTAAATAATTACTAGATTTTTTTTATTAATCCATTATAAAACAAAGATAGGATTTTATAAGTATTTTCAATTGATAAAAGCTTAAAACAGTAATAAATGTTTTAAAAATAATATAAAACTAAAGTGATTTAATAATATTTTTAAATAAAATGTACTTAACATTTTAAAAATTTTTCATTAAAAATCTTCTATTAAATAGTTTCTAAAAATAAATTATCAAACACATTAAAAAATTATTAAAAAAATAGCTTTCAACGAATTGAAAATTTTAAAATTATCAAACAAATTAAACTTGGAAAATAATTGTTTTAGATCAAAGCACAATCATAACCAACTTAAGCAAAAATTAGAAAACTTAATTGGTGCTCAAACTTGAGTTTGAACTCAAAATAAAATAAAACTTAAATAATATTTAACTAATTAGTACTACATTTTATTATTTTAATAGTTTTATTTTTATATATAAAATATGAAAAAATATAAAACCTCAAGAAAACCAAAATAGGGAAAGTGGTTGGTGGAGATCATCCTTTTTCAGGGGACCTCGGTTCCTAAAAAATTCTAAGAACCTATATTAGAGGTGGCAAAAGGTAATCGACTTAAAGATCTATTTAGTCTATCCAAATCAAAATTCGATCGATTTGATTTCATTAAAAAAGTTAACAATTTAAACTCAACTTGATCCAAAATTGGATTTATTTGAATGCAAATTAATCAAATTCATATTAATCAGAACTCGACTTGATCGAAACCTGAATTGATCTGAACTCAACCTGATTTAAACTTGAATTAATTCTGAACTTAAATTGACTTTGAACTTAAATTAAACAGAATCTAAATTAACTCGAACTCGAAATGACTCGAACTTATATTTAAGACTAGTAAATACTTAAATGTTATGATTGATGGTCAAACTATTATATTATAGTAAGAATATAAATCTTTTTCAATAATATGATGGTTATATATTTTTGGATGTAGTCAAACATAGATGTTCCCTTGTACGATACAATTGTGTCTGCATCCAACCATAAACAAAATTATGGAAAAACTAACATAAAATTATTGCAATGATCAACACATTACTAAGGACACAAGCCACACCAACTACACCTAGTGTGTCAATTATTCAATGGAAAAGCTAGAAGGAATTAAAGAAATTTATGATAGTCTATTATAGTATAGGTCATGCAAAAAAAAAAAAAAAATTTATGAGCACTGTAATTTTTAGAAATATAATTCCAATTCATCTCTATACTAGACATATCACATTAAATGTGGCAAAAACATTAACTTAACCTGAAAAACTTATCCATCTAGTTCGTTTTGCCTACGACCCCATTTGGATTCAATCACACCTTCCGCACGTTGCAATTCAAACCCCTTTTCGATCAAATGCACATGAGGTGCATTTGGATTGCAAGGGTGGCACACCCACGTTTTCCCGCTAGACTTCTTTAGGTTTAGTCCACAAATTCCCATCCATTGGACATTAAAATTACTAAATTTCCCCTATTTTCAGTTCAAATTCTTTTTATTTTTTTTATTTTAAGGTTTATTAATTATATATTTATTTAAAGTATAAATAAATTTATATTTATGTCTAAATCTATATAAAAGTTATTATCTAAGTAAATATATGTGCAAACAATTTTTAAATATTGTTTAGTAATAGTATTGCTTGGTATAAAAATAATTTTGATAAAAAATAATTTATTAAAAATCAATTATTTGTTATAAAATAATTAAAATAATTTTTAATTATTTATTGATTCCTCAAAAAATAAAATATGTTATAAATTTTATTATATACAAATTTTTTAATCTAATGTTCTTAATTTTTATTTTCTCTTATCACTACATCTTATCTTGTTAGCTTTAAAGTGATACATATATTTTGAAATGACAAAACATAAGTGTGGTTATTAAAATGATTCATATTATATTTTTTCAAACCAAAATTAAATTTAATTCTCAGTAATTTTTCTATGAACTTATTGAATACATTTTAAAAAATTATTTGAATATTTTCAAATTCAATTTCATGCACAAAAAGTTAAATTATAAACAAATGAAATTGAAAAGTAATTTAAAAGTAATTTCAACTTGATTTTCGTCCTAGAAAATAGTTTTGAAGCTCAGAGGATTGATCTCCTATGAGTAAGGACCAATCCCCGACAAGTCAGTAAGCTTTTGTTTAAGAAAATAGTCGAGAAGATCGATCCACTGGTGTGAGACCCCGTATAGGTTTAACCTTGAACATATGTAAATGAATTCACAAGTATGATGATGTACTAATAATGTGAAGCATATGTGATATAAAGTCCATAAGATTAATGTACACATTTGTAATAAGAGTTGTGATGTACGTACAAGTTCCATTAAATATGAATATGAAGAAATGGACTTTGATATATAATGAATGTATATGAGTATTGGAGTAAAATGGAATGAAATTGCATAAGTTATGCACTTCCATTTAGTTATATATTGTATATATTTGGTTATGCAAAGATTTCCAACAAGTTTTAATATGTACTAAGTGTGATTGGATGCTATTTTCAAGTCTCAATGAGGGATGAATGAGGAAATGACTATGACAGACAATTTAGGGAGGTTTTGAATGAAGTTGTTCCAGAAAACTGCAGTAAAATCTGGAAATATGAATGACAGATCGATCTCATGGGATGAGAGATCGATCTGGAAGAGCGAAAATGACCTTATTTTGAGTAATGAGATAAGATAGATCGATCTCCAATGGAGCCAGATCGATCTGGTGAACATTATGTAATGAGAAGATCGATTTTAAGGTAAGAGGATCGATCTCCTTAACTATCTATTTGAGAACAGATCGATCTCAAGGCCAGACAGATCGATCTCCTTAAGGGTTCTGTAAAGAGCAAATCGATCTCTTACAAGATGCAGATCGATCTCCAAGAGAAAAATTACCTTCGACAGATCGATCTCATCATGGAAGATCGATCTTGTAGTGATTGTGTTTAGTAAAAAGGACTACCAAACCTTGCAGAGATCGATCTCCACAAGGGCCAAATCGATCTCATGTCTTTGTATCTATAAAAAGGGGCTCGGGATTTGACTGAAAACTCAGAACTCTTCCCCCACCAAACCTCACCTGCCATTTTCTCTCAAGACCCAAGCTTTCTCACTCTAAAAATCACTACCTTGCAGTCAAAATCTGAAGGAACTCAAGAAGGGAAAGTTGTTCCTTGAAGCGAGGAGAACAACATACCCAAAAATCTCACATTGGTGTGATCAAGAGAAGGAGTTGTGGCTACCACAAGTTTGACTAAGTAAAAGGGTAAGCTCTTCAACCTTCAAGCTTCTAAATATGGTTTCTAAGTATTTGTGGGTTGAATGAGATGTGAAATGTTGATATGAAAGATGAATGTAGTGATAGGTGAGTAGTATTAAGGGAGATTTATAAAGAGAAAATCCATGGAAAAATTATGGAAAGCTTTATAGATGATAAAATGATGTTAGTGGAAAGGTGAAATGTGATTTGAAACATTTGAGGAGTATGAATAGATAAATAGAAGACAATGTGTATGTTTAGTAGATGAAAACAGAAACTAACTTGATGATTTATACGTGTAGCTCGAAATACGTGAGACACGACTAACCCGGATCGCTAACGGAGCAAATGTGACAGAGGGGATACGAGCGCGATTCAAGGTAAGAGACTGTGTGTTAGCTATAGAGATGTTCATACGTATTTTACGGCAATTTCGTAGATATATCGCTAGAATTAGTACGATACTACAATTCTATGAAATGATATGGAAGCATGAAATGTACTATGATATATATATATATATATATGTGTTGAGAAATGGGAAGGGGTAAGGAAATAGCATGATATGCATGTTTTCAATGTTTTTCTCAATTTTTGTATTGGTATTGGTGATTGAGAAATGATGATAGGTTGGCTAATTTTACATGTTTTAGCATGAAGCGGCATGCTGCATAAATAAACATATTTTGAGTTTTAAAAAGAGAAAATAGCCATCAATCGGATTTGAGATGAGATTGGTGTTGGAGCTCTAGCTCACACCCGTTTTAATGACTTGATTATGTGCTGGAGTGTTAGCTCGCACATGTTTCTATGCTTTTGATGTGTCGTGCTAGAGTTTAACTCGCATGATGATTTTGAGAAAAGTACTGGAGCATTGCTCGCACTTGTTTTTAATGAGTTGAGGGAAACCTGGGGGTTTAGGACCTAAGGGGATGCCAGCCGACGGCCTTTGAATAGGCTGGGCCTTAACAATAGCTAATACCGCGCTAGAGCCTTGCGATGACTGTGTGTCACGCTGCTTACTCGCCTGATATATGAGACATGGTTCAAGATGAAAAGTCCATCGAAGTTGGAGTATGGACTTTGGTCCACGGTCGTACATAGTACTGTGTAGTTGTCCGTTGGTATACTATGTACTGTGCTGGGTGCATGTGAGTACGAATATCGCGTAGATGACCCATGACGTACCTTATACTGTGAGTATATGAGGAGATGAGGTTGATTGAGATGAGCCGGAGGGTAGGACTGACCCATCCGCCTTCAGACGAAGTGATGCCCTGAGCACACCTTATCAGTGAGGCTTGGGATCACTGACTATGGTCATATGTCGTAGATATTTGATTGTCAAAAATTCCATGCCTGTCTCAGAGATTCAAGAGGTTTGAGGAGAAAGAAATGATTGAGAAAAGAAAGAGATTCTTGTGTATTTGATAAATCTCTAATTTAATCACTTGTGCCGTGAGAGCACTATTTTATGAAACATGTTTCAATTGGAAATATTAAATATTTGTATTCATGAAAATGCCAAATGAAAAATATATGTTTACTGCATTTTTCAATGATATTTCCATTTATAATGAAAACATGGTTTTGTTTTATGAATGCATGGGCTGTGTAGGTAGTACGATATCTACCTGCTAGCAGTCATTTCCTTACTGAGCTGTGGTTTGCTCATCCCACTATTTTTCCTATCCAGGTACTGAGAAGTAGGAGAGTGGTGGTCTCTAGATTTCTTTTTGAGTTGGACAGCTCCCGCTAGTTGTAAAGGTATAAGAATTGTATACACACGTGTATTTTGTATCTATCTTGATGTATCACACAATTATACCTAAGAAATGTAACAGTTTTATGGGGATGATATGTAAAGATATTATTATACAATTAATTTTGTATATTTACACCTGGGAGTGTGAATTAAATTTTAAATATTTTCGCTATAAATTCAAGGAACTTTAGTAATCGCATCGCCTCACAGCCCAACCGTAGTAGAGTATGTATGGATAAAGGGCACCTAGAAGTGAGGTGTGATAGATTTGGTATCAGAGCATTGTTGGTCTGATGTGAGTCGATGTTTAGTACTAAGAAACATACATCCCCAAGTTGCTGTGCGATATTTAGATACAAATGTGTATACGGAGCTGGTAGTAAATAAAAAGTTTACTGTAAATGCAAGTTATCAGGCTTGTGAGATATGCCTAAGAGACACTGCAAGAGGGGAGAGAACTCAAGAGCTCAAGGGCGGAATGACAAGACTAAGAGGCACAGTAGATTGTTCTCTAGTCATGAGCCCCAGGAACAGATTGAGGCTTTCGATCCTCGGATATCCCGATTAGAGGAAGACATGCGCACTATAATGACCATGATGCGTCAGATTATGGCTAAGTTTGAAGGTACAACTAGTACAGCGGAACAGGCTACACCGAATCCCCCAGTAGCTGCACCTGAACCTGAGAATGTTGCACCTGCATAACCTGAACCGGTTAGGCCATGAGATCCCCATATTCGACCAGTACCTCCTCCAGTAGCCCCACAACAGTATGAGGATGATGAATTAGGGTATGGATATGACTGTGATATGGAGAGGTTGAGTCATTTTATAGATTTCAAGCCTCCTTATTTTAACGGAGTAAAGGATCCGCCAGTGGCTGAGGACTGGATTAGTCAGATGGAGAAGTTGTTTGACTTCTGTAGATGTTCGGCTACAGAGAGAGTAGAGCTTGTGGCCTTTTTACTGAAAGGCGAAGCAGAGCACTGGTGGAAGTCCACTAGGCCTATGTTGAGAGCTCAAGGTATGGCTATCACGTGGGATATGTTTTTGGGTGCTTTCAGAGAGCAATACATCCCTGATACCGCTCGACGTAGGTTGCAAATGGAATTTTTGAATCTGACTCAAGGGAATCGAACAATTGATGAGTAAGAGTCATGATTCACTTCACTAGGCAGATATGATCCTAACTCGATTAGGAGTGAGGCTATTAGAGTTCGCAGATTTGTGGATGGATTGAGGCCTTCGATTCGAGCTAAGTTGGCCTCATTTGATGTCACTACATACAGAGAGGCTGTGCGACGGGCTCAATTGTGTGAGCAGGATTATGACCTGTAGATATCTGAGTTTAATTGGGGTAAGGACAAGGGTCCGAGGAAAATGAGAGATGGCAAGAGTGCCAAATTTGGTTAAAAATTCATGAGTAAGCATCGGAGAGAGGCAGATGAGTTTCAAAAAAAGGCTACTAGACCTTTTATGCCTCCGACTCAGACACCAGCTAGGGGCATAGTGATCGCTGGACCCCGATCGACTACCGATCAGTGTAGAGCATGTGGCTGATATCATGGTGGTAGGCCCTATTACCTTTAGAGTACACGATGCTTCAGATGTGGCAAGTTTGGACATTATGCAAAGGAATGTCCAGAGACAGTTGAGGTAGTTCCACAGAGGGGTAATGTGAGATCTGAGAATTTCAGACATATTTCAATTATGTAATATGAACTTGAAGTATAATTTATTGAGCTAAGTGAATTGTGGGAATGATAATTGGAGATTTATATGTTAAGTGTTTAAAATAAGTGTGAAGCTATGAGGACAGATCGATCTGGGAGAAGGAGAGATCGATCTGGTGAGTTAAAAATGACAAGGAAGGAGGAATTTAAAGAGCAGATCGATCTCCAATGGAAGAGGATCGATCTCCTTATGATTCTGTTTGAGAGAAGATCGATCTCATGAGAAGAGATCGATCTCTAAATGTTTCTGTTTGGGAGAAGATCGATCTCCTCAAGGAGCAGATTGATCTCATAAAGCCATAAAGAGATCGATCTCACCCCTCGACAGATCGATCTCTTAGGCATAAATTACCCCAAATCGTCCCCAAATTCAAATGCAGATCGATCTCATCAAGAGCCAGATCGATCTCCTACCTTCAGTCTATATAAGGAATCCCTGCTTTCTCCTGTAATTTCGCTTTCTCTCTCTTCCAACCCCTATTTTCACCGAGCCCTAGCTTTCTCACTCATCCAAAGCACTCATTTCCGTCCAAATCAGAAGTTGTGGCAAGAAGGAAAGTTGTTCCTCACCCAAGAGAGAACAACATACTTGAAAATCGAAAGACGGATCGAATCGAGGCAAGAGATAAACTCTCCACAAGTTTTGGGTAATTTCTAAACCTCGATCTTGATATTTGAGATGATTTTGGTAATGACAGTTGTTGGCATTGTGTTGAAATAGCTGAAAAATGATTAGGGATTGATGAAATTACAATGTAGTTGGAGTGATGATGATATTTGGCAACTTTGGTAAATTTAGGAATTTTGAGCTATAAATGGAGATTTAGACAATGTGGTGTATTAGCATAGATATTGTGGCATAGGAAGTATAGAATGTTGAGGTGTTGTGAGCGAGATTGTGGTTTGTGATGGAGTTATGAGAATTGAGAAATTTGAGGAGTTATGAGCAATTATGCTCGATTTTGAGAATTGAGGTTAATGTGATAATGAGTATTGATGTTTTAACATCGTTTGGACAGCTCGGGAGTTCCAGAGTGGAATGCGAGGCTAGTCTGTGATACGGGGGAAACGATTGCACTATACGAGGTGCAAAGAGGTAAGGGAAAACTAAACTATTTGTGTATGTGTTTTGATGAATCGTTGTAGCATGAACCATGATTTGAGAATACAAGCATGTTTGGTGTTGTGTTGTGATATAATTGCACACGGTTTTTATAGCTGGTTGGAGCCCATTATTTTATGAGTTTATAAGCTGAGTGTGAAATTGCTTTATAAACCTTTGAGTTTGCGTGAAAAGTAAATTGGGCTCTACGTTAAGGCGATATTGAGATTTGAGAAAATGTGTGCGTGTTTTGCCGGTTGGAACTCAGTTTTAATATGTTTTGTGTTGAGTACACAAATGTTTTAAATGAGTTTTATGAGAGAAAACCATTATGAGTTCTACGTGAAGGCATAACGTTTTATAAGATAATGGCTAATGATTGAGACTTAGGCGTGTCATGTTGAATACACATCGGGCCTTGCTCTGGTAGCATGTAAGACCAATATAGTGGGACGCCTGAGAACCGACCCAGGGACCACAGGCCTTGTTTTGGTAACATGTAAGTCTGATTATTCCTCCGCTTTGGTAGCGTTGGGAGGCCTTGCTCTGGTAGCATGTGTCAGACCCGGATTTTTGTAGCTTATTTCCTTATGATTCCTATGTGTATGAACACTAAATAATTATGGTTGAATCATAAGAAGAGTATTTACTAGATTTAAAGTGTTAATGAAACGAATTAACACGCAAAAGCTACATAAAATGCCTAATGTGGATGATAAGTATCACAGGCTAAACCGAGTCATTCTAAATCATTCTGACTGAAAATAAGAACTTAAAATAAAAGAGCGTAGAGAGCTCATGAAGGAAAGTCAGCTTGATTTAGACCCGAACATACAAAACGAGAATAAAAGCTAAAAAGGGTAAAATGGACCTTTTCGGCAAGAAAATGAGTTTCGGGTGAAATTATCCACCGGGAGCGGTTGGAATATAAAGACGAGAGTGTAAGACATGATATAAAACACTTTCAAAAATTTAAGAAAAAGTCAACTTAGTCAATGGTTAAGGAAAAAGTCAACTATAGTTAAAAAAGTGGACTTTTACCATAGTTGACTAATCAACGTTTGAAATTAACCTAAGTGTGGAGAAAAATTTGGAAAAAAATATTCTTGGCCAGAATACAAGATAATCATCCTCGGAAGTAAGGAAAATTTATTCGGAAGGATTCCGGAATAAATTTAATGGTTAAAAACGTAATGGGCCTAAGGTGAAAATTTTAAAGCCCATTAAGGTATACTAAATGTATATCGAAAATGTTAGGTCCTTTAGACGGAATTGTTGGACCAATTGATCGGCCAAATTTTGAGACAATAAAAGGCCCGAGGTATAGTAAAATTTTCAGCCCGAAAGCCCATTAGGAAAGCCCAAACCGAGAAGCCCAATTGGAAAAGCCCATGAGATAAATATCTAACTATAGTTAAAGTTAACTATGACTCATAAGGTGACTCATAAGGTGACTCATGGTTCAGATTTGGAAAGTCAAGCATAGTGGCTGAAAAGTAAAGCTTAATGGCTAAGTAAGTGGCTTATAAATGCAGCCACACCATTGTCTTCTTCATCACACATTTCCGGCTAGAGAAGAACACCATTGAAACATAACCATTCAAGCTTTCTCTCACTAGAAATCACTAGGAATTAGTCATATTTGGAACTTTCATCCTTCATGGAAGTTGTTCCAAATTGAAAGGAGATTAACATATGTTGGAATTGGCTATCAAGGAGCCATAGAGTGCAAACCGAGAGACTCCAAAGTTTCGGCCAAAAGGAGAACACTACAATTGGTATATTTTCTAATTTCCAATTTCATATATGTTAATGTATGAATGATTTCAAGTATGTTGATATATGTTTTAAGCATTGAAACATATTAAATCACCATGAAGAGGGTTAGGCCGAGAGTGATAAATGGGATATTGAAATATGTCAATTTGATTTTAAGACATAAATGGATTAGTACACATGTATTAATGTTAATGGTATAATTAGAATTAATCAAATTGATTAATTAATACATGTAAATTGTTGGCAACCAAGGTGTTTGATAAAATGCCTAAATGAACTATAGGATGATTGGTAATGTTGCCTACCAAGTGTTTGTGAAAATGCCTAAGTGGAAATGGCTAGAAAATAGGCATGTATGGCATGCCATGGTGGAAACCGAGAATGGCTAAGCTCTCGGCCAAGGCATGTGGCCGAGAGGCCCAATGGGCCAAGCCCAATATTTTTAGGCCCAATAGGGTGTAATGGGCCTAAGACAAGCCCAATAAGAGTTGGTGGGCCCCACAAGCCCAATAGGCCCAACAAAAGTGAATAGTAAAATGAAAATGGACTTAAGGCCTAGTTAGGCCCATTAAGGATTTTTAAGGCCCATTAAGGGAAATTAAACTGTATTAATGAGTAATACAGTAGGAAAATGATAATTAACCTGAGGAATGGTTATTTACAGCTCCGGAGTTTACATCGAGAGCTGATCGGACTGCGGGATTTAGCAGCACCGAGGAAGTGAGGTCACTTGACGTGATCCGAGGTAAGGGACTTTTGCGAGTAGTTAGAGATCCCTGCACGTATTTTCAACTGCTTCTGCATTCACTTAAAAACTCTGAGGGTCAGAGAAAGTGAATAATAATTATTGCGACCCGATAGTGGCAAATTACGATTTTGCCCCTAGTTAGTCAAAAAGTCAACTTTTGTGAGAAGTTGCAAAAAGCATGGAAAATGCTATTGTGAGTGTTTAATTGTTATTAGCATGAAAATAAATAGATGGGCTAATGATTTTAAGGTTGATATGACTTAAGCACACTTGTAGTGCTGATTTTACTATTTTGTAAACAATCCCTTTTTAAATAGCCATCTATCATATTATGTGAGAATGAATCGTGCTAGAGCACAGCTCGCACTGGGATTCATATGTTTTCCACATAATATTAGTGCTGGATTTTGATACGCACTAGATTTTCATGACATGCATGATAGAGTACTGGAGTTTTACTCGTACTCAGCTTTGAATGATATATGCATGACAGAGTGCTAGAGTGTGGCTCATACTCGATTCTTCATGGTTTATACATGACATAGTACTGGGAGCAATTGCTCGTACTTGATTTTGATATTGTGCATAGCATAGTACTGGGAGCTATTGCTCGTACTTGATTTAATACATAAACTATGCATTGACCTAGTTGCTAGAGAGTGCTCGCACTAGAGTCGAGTTTTATGATGTGAAACAGTGTTTGAGCGGAGTAACGACTGTGAGTCGTACTCAAAACGCACACTGTATGTGATATGTAATACATGTTGAAACCCATGCCTGAGACCTTGCGTGACTGTGTGTCATAGCTAGAGAGGATATCCGCATGAGGTTGGTATAGACGTGGTATGATATTTCCACAGGCGCGAGGGCTAAGACCTCTGTTAGGCACCCTGACTGTGATGTTGATATGTTCCACGGGAGTGAGAGCTAAGTCCTATGGTAGGCACTCTGGTCGTGAGAACGGGTCCACGGGTGTACTTTGTACCGTGTCTGAGTGGCACGAGGTGTACGCTGTACCGTGTGTTGTTATGGAGTTGAGGAGGATATAGCTGGCGGTTGTGATGGACTGACCCCCCTCCCGTTACAGCGGTGATGCCCCGCACACCTAGTACTGTGTTGCTTGGGATCACATCGGATATGATCATAATCCAGGATACTATTTACATGTACCACAGAGTCTTACATGATATATCACATTGATTGATTTACTGATTTAAACTGCGGACAGACCTGAGGGATGGGTCGGACTCCGATTTGTGTTGTGAATCATTTGATGCCATATTTATATGTGATTTAAATATACATGGCATGATTTACATAAAGGCATGATTTATATATAAATGCATTGTGTTGCACTACATGCCTACTTTTGAGAAATAAAGCATGATTTCTGTACATGGGATTTATTCTGTACAAGTACATATATATTATATTTCAAGACATGCTTTTAAAGTGAGTTAAGGAAATAATGTTTTCAAGGCATAGCACTATTTTGAGTAGATAGTGTGGATATCTACTTGCTTGCCTGATTTCCTTACTGAGCGCGTTATGCTCACCCCCTTTTCTTTACATCTCTCTACAGAGCGTCAGTAGAGCGAGAGTTATCGCGGGAGAGTGTCCCCGAGTCCACTACTAGTTCCTATCGATTCATCAAGTATACTTATTATGTACAGTTGTGTATCTAAACATAGAAACAGCACAGTGATGTATACGTTATATATTATGGGGAATGTAATCGTATTAGATTTTATAAAATCTTACATGTATAATAAAAGCAACTACAGTCAGAATTAATATATTGACATGTATATATGAGAATGGATATTATGGTAAGTGAAGACTCTGACATCGAATCACAGCCCAACCAGTGAAGAGAGGAAAGGTAAGTTAAAAATGCGAAAAATTTATTGTGGTTTTTGGTTAAAGTCAAGGATTGAAACTGGGGTCCTGACAGCATGTAAGTCCGATATTCCTCCGTTTTGGTAACGAGAGATGCCTCCGTTTTGGTAACGAGAGATGCCTCCGTTTTGGTAACGTGAGATGACCCCCGTTCTGGTAACACTGGGTGGCCTTGCTTTGGTAGCATGTAAGACCGAGAGAGTGGGCTGCCTGGGAACCGACCCAGGGACCATGTGATAGTGTGCATGAGGCGAGGCATTGCTCTGGTAGCATGTAAGGCCGGGCCTTGTTCTGGTAACATATAAGTCCAATATACCATGCATACGACCATATTGTTGACGTTCCCTCTATACGAGGATGCCTGGGATGCGCACCCAGAGGAGATTACATATTTGATGTGCCATGACGAGTTTTAATTGAGTTTTATTGCCTAGTCTCGTTTTACACATGAGTTGTGTTTTGTGACCTTGTCACATGCTATTTACTGAGGTGATTTTTATCATGCATTTTGAGAACAGCCATTATCGCATATATTTACACATGCTTGTGAGTGCTCGATATTGAGCCTTTTTACCTTCATGTTTTCACATGATTTATGAGTTATGAGATGATGATGTTTTGAGAACTTTCATGCTACGATTTCAAATGAGCTTCATAAACAAATACATATTTGTGATGTGTGATGTGGTTTATATAACTGAGTTCCCTTACCCCCCTTACTGAGCGATTTGGAAGCTCACCCTGTTTTCTTTTCCCCCATATCGCTTCAAGTGAAGTGAGTTACCTGAGACGTATGGGTTAGAGGCTAGTGGAAGACTTGAGCTCCAGACCGTATTTTGTGTACTGAGGTAGATATTTACTATTCATGTACCCAGACTAGAGTTATATTTACAGACACTTATTGTATAGTGATGTACGGGATGTATTAGGATTAATTAACTTGGAATTGAGTAATGTATATAATACAATATATACTATATTATGATGAGATCCTGAGGCATGATAATTATGATGATGTATGACACTGCACAGGAATGCACCCTTAATTGTGAATTAATGAGTAAAAAGTTTTAAATTAGCCCTATTTTCCGCGTTTTCGGGGCGTCACAGGTAAGGAGCCAGAGAGAGCTCCTACAGTTACGCCTCATGCAAGAAAGAGAGCCACAGCTAAAGAAAAAGGAAAGCAAGTTGTGGGTCAAGCTAGGTGTATGCGATAGACCAGGCATCAGCTGATACCTCCTCTAAGGTGATAAAAGGTACAATCCTGATTTTTAATTTGGAAGTTGTGGCTTTGTTTGATTTTGGTGCTACGCATTCTTTCATATCACCTGCATGTGCATCAAAGTTAACAGGACTTGTAGAACCCACACACTTAAATAAGACTTTGTTAATAAGTACTCCTATGAGAGTTAGCCAATTAGCTGAGCAAGTGTATAAAGATTGTAAAGTGAGGGTAGGAGATAAGTGTGCGACAGCCAACCTGATTTTGTTAAATATGTATGATGTTGATGTAATCTTGGGAATGGATTGGTTAGCTACCAATCATGCTGTCTTAGATTGCCACACTAAGTCTATTACATTTTCTCTACCCGAAGAATGTGTTGTAAGATTTTAAAAGAAGAAATGAAATCTTGAATTTTGTGACAAGTAAAGTACATTGGTATAAATAACTTGAATGTTGTTTTGAAGGTTTTATTGCTTATGTGGTGGATTTGGACAAAGTACATCCGGATATGGAGGACATTCCAGTGGTTAGAGAATTCCCTGATGTCTTTCCAGATGACCTACCAGGATTGCCACTGGATAGAGAAATGGAATTCGGTATAGATTTGATGCCTAAAATCGAGCCAATATCCAAGTCACCATATAGGATGGTTCCAGTTGAGCTAGAGGAGTTAAGGAAACAGTTGCAAGATATGCTAGATAAGGGGTTTATAAGATCGAGAGTCTCACTATGGGGAGCTCCGGTATTGTTTGTGAAGAAAAGAGGTGGGAGCCTTAGGTTGTGTATTGACTATAGGATGTTGAACAAGGCTACCATTAAGAATAAATATCCCTTGCTGCTCACCGATGACCTATTGGATCAGTTTCGGGGAGCGCAGATCTTTTCCAAGATAGATCTGAGGTCTGGGTATCATCAACTGAAGATTTGGAAGGAGGATGTGCCCAAGACAGCTTTTCTCACCCGCTATGGTCATTACGAATTCCTAGTGATGCCTTTTGGGTTGACAAATACGCCGATAGCTTTTATGGCTCTAATGAATGAAGTATTCAAGTCATACCTGGACTAGTTCATGATTATTTTCATTGATGATATATTGGTGTATTTAAGGTCTAGAGAAGATCATGAGCGGCACTTAAGGATTGTTTTGCAAACCCTCAGAGAGAGAAGGTTATATGCCAAGCTTAGTAAATATGACTTTTGGCTAGAGCAGATTTCCTTTTTAGGCCATGTTGTATCGAAGGATGGGGTGTTAGTAGATCCATCCAAGATCGAGGCATTTTTTTAGTGGGAACAGCCCAGGACAGTCACAGAGATCAGAAACTTTCTGGGTTTGGCAGGTTACTACAGGAGATTTGTAAAGGGTTTCTCTAGATTGGCTACTCCATTGACACGTCTTACAAAGAAGAGTGTGGAGTTTATATGGGATGAAGCTTGTGAGAGGAGTTTTCTGGAACTTAAGCGCAGATTAACCACCGCACCAGTTCTTATCATCCCTAACAGCTTAGGGAACTACTCGGTGTATACAGATGCTTCGCATCAAGGACTAGGCTGTGTTTTGATGCAAGATGGAAGGGTAGTAGCTTATGGATCTAGACAGCTAAAAGATCATGAGAAGAAATACCCTTCACGATTTGGAGTTGGCAGCTGTAGTATTCACTTTGAAGATATGGCGCCACTACTTGTATGGTGAGAGATTTCAGATCTTTACGGATCACAAGAGTCTGAAGTATCTATTCTCACAGAAGGAGTTAAATATGAGACAGAGAAGGTGGTTAGAACTCCTCAAGGACTATGATTGTGAGATCTTGACCATCCGGGGGAGGCAAATGAGGTTTCCGATACATTGAGTAAGAAGAGTCTCGAGTTGGCATCACATATGTCAGGACCCCAGTTTCAATCCTTGACTTTAACCAAAAACCACAATAAATTTTTCACATTTTTAACTTACCTTTCCTCTCTTCACTGGTTGGGCTGTGATTCGATGTCAGAGTCTTCACTTACCATAATATCCATTCTCTTACATACATGTCAATATATTAATTCTGACTGTAGTTGCTTTTATTATACATGTAAGATTTTATAAAATCTAATACAATTACATTTACATTCCCCATAATATATAACATATACATCACTGTGCTGTTTCTATGTTTAGATACACAACTGTACATAATAAGTATACCTGATGAATCGATAGGAACTAGCAGTGGACTCTGGGACACTCTCCCACGATAACTCTCGCTCTACTGACGCTCTGTAGAGAGATGTAAAGAAAAGGGGGGTGAGCATAACGCGCTCAGTAAGGAAATCAGGCAAGCAAGTAGATATCCACACTATCTACTCAAAATAGTGCTATGCCTTGAAAACATTATTTCCTTAACTCACTTTAAAAGCATGTCTTGAAATATAATATATATACTTGTACAGAATAAATCCCATGTACAGAAATTCATGCTTTATTTCTCAAATATAGGCATGTAGTGCAAAACAATGCATTGTATATAAATCAAGCCTTTATGTAAATCATGCCATGTATATTTAAATCACAATAAATATGGCATCAAATGATTCACAACACAAATCGGAGTCCGACCCATCCCTCAGGTCTGTCCGCAGTTTAAATCAGTCAATCAATGTGATATATCATGTGAGACTCTGTGGTAAATACAAATAGTATCCTGGATTATGATCATATCCGAAAAGTGATCCCATGCGACACAATACTCGGTGTGCGGCAATCACTGCTGTAACGGGAGGATGGTCAGTCCAATGTCAACCGTCAGCTACGTAACACACGGTACAGCGTACACCTCGTGCCACTCAGACACGGTACAAAGTACACCCGTGGACCCTCACAGCCAGGGTCTTTAGCCCTCGAAACCATGGAAACCCTCATAGCCAGGGTCTTTAGCCCTCGAAACCATGGAATTTAGTATACCACGTCTATATCAACCTCATGCGGATATCCTCTCTAGCTATGACACACAGTCAAACAAGGACTCAGGCATGGGTTTCAACATGTATTACATATCACATACAGTGTGCGTCTCGAGTGCGACTCACAGTCGTTACTCCCCCCAAACACTGTTTCACATCACAAAACTCAACTCTAGTGCGAGCAAATCTCTAGCAACTAGGTCAATGCATAGTTTATGTATTAAATCAAGTACGAGCAATAGCTCCCAGTACTATGCTATGCACAATATCAAAATCAAGTACGAGCAATAGCTCCCAGTACTATGTCATGTATAAACCATGAAGAATCGAGTACGAGCCAATCGCTCCAACACTCTGTCATGCATATATCATTCAAAGCTGAGTACGAGTAAAACTCCAGTACTCTATCATGCATGTCATGAAAATCTAGTGCGTATCAAAATCCAGCACTAATGTTATGTGGAAAACATATGAATCCCAGTGCGAGCTGTGCTCTAGCACGATTCATTCTCACATAATATGATAGATGGCTATTTAAAAGGGATTGTTTACAAAATAGTAAAATCAGCACTAAAAGTGTGCTTAAGTCATATCAATCTTAAAATCATTAGCCCATCTATTTATTTTCATGCTAATAGCATTTAAACACTCACAATAGTATTTTCCATGCTTTTTGCAACTTCTCACAAAAGTTGTCTTTTTGACTAACTAGGGGCAAAATCGTAATTTGCCACTATCGGGTCGCAATAATTATTATTCACTTTCTCTGACCCTCAGAGTTTTTAAGTGAATGCAGAAGCAGTTGAAAATACGTGCAGGTATCTCTAACTACTCGCAAAAGTCCCTTACCTCGGATCACGTCTCGTGACCTCACTTCCTCGGTGCTGCTAATTCCCGCAGTCCGATCAGCTCTCAATGTAAACTCCGGAGCTGTAAATAACCATTCCTCAGGTTAATTATCATTTTCCTACTGTATTACACATTAATACAGTTTAATTTCCCTTAATGGGCCTTAAAAATCCTTAATGGGCCTAACTAGGCCTTAAGTCCATTTTCATTTTACTATTCACTTTTGTTGGGCCTATTGGGCTTGTGGGGCCCACCAACTCTTATTGGGCTTGTCTTAGGCCCATTACACCCTATTGGGCCTAAAAATATTGGGCTTGGCCCATTGGGCCTCTCGGCCACATGCCTTGGCCGAGAGCTAGCCATTCTCGGTTTCCACCATGGCATGCCATACATGCCTATTTTCTAGCCATTTCCACTTAGGCATTTTCACAAACACTTGGTAGGCAACATTACCAATCATCCTATAGTTCATTTAGGCATTTTATCAAACACCTTGGTTGCCAACAATTTACATGTATTAATTAATCAATTTGATTAATTCTAATTATACCATTAACATTAATACATGTGTACTAATCCATTTATGTCTTAAAATCAAATTGACATATTTCAATATCCCATTGATCACTCTCGGCCTAACCCTCTTCATGGTGATTTAATATGTTTCAATGCTTAAAACATATATCAACATACTTAAAATCATTCATACATTAACATATATGAAATTGGAAATTAGAAAATATACCAATTGTTGTGTTCTCCCTTTGGCCGAAACTTTGGAGGCTCTCGGTTTGCACTCTATGGCTCCTTGATAGCCAATTCCAACATATGTTAATCTCCTTTCAATTTGGAACAACTTCCATGAAGAATGCAAGTTCCAAATATGATTAATTCCTAGTGATTTCTAGTGAGAGAAAGCTTGAATGGTTATGTTTCAATGGTGTTCTTCTCTAGCCGGAATTGTGTGATGAAGATGACCAAGGTGTGGCTACATTTATAAGCCACTTACTTAGCCATTAAGCTTTACTTTTCAGCCACTATGCTTGACTTTCCAAATCTGAACCATGAGTCACCTTATGAGTCATAGTTAACTTTAACTATAGTTAGATATTTATCTCATGGGCTTTTCCAATTGGGCTTCTCGGTTTGGGCTTTTCTAATGGGCTTTCGGGCTGAAATTTTTACTATACCTCGGGCCTTTTATTGTCTCAAAATTTGGCCGATCAATTGGTCCAACAATTCGGTCTAAAGGACCTAAGAATTTCGATATACTTTTAGTATACCTTAATGGGCTTTAAAATTTTCACTTTAGGCCCATTACGTTTTTAACCATTAAATTTATTCCGGAATCCTTCCGAATAAATTTTCCTTACTTCCGGGGATGATTATCTTGTATTCTGGCCAAGAATATTTTTCCCCAAATTTTTCTCCACACTTAGGTTAATTTCTAACCTTGATTAGTCAACTATGGTAAAAGTCCACTTTTTTAACTATAGTTGACTTTTTCCTTAACCATTGACTAAGTTGACTTTTTCTTAAATTTTTGAAAGTGTTATATATCATGTCTTACATCCTCGTCTTTATATTCCAACCGCTCCCGGTGGATAATTTCACCCGAAACTCCTTTTCTCGCCGAAAAGGTCCATTTTACCCTTTTTAGCTTTTATTCTCGTTTTGTATGTTCGGGTCTAAATCAAGCTGACTTTCCTTCATGAGCTCTCTACGCTCTCTTATTTTAAGTTCTTATTTTCAGTCAGAATGATTTAGAATGACTCGGTTTAGCCTGTGATACTCATCATCCACATTAGGCATTTTATGTAGCTTTTGCGTGTTAATTCATTTCATTAACACTTTAAATCTAGTAAATACTCTTCTTATGATTCAACCATAATTACATAGTGTTCATACACATAGGAATCATAAGGAAATAAGCTACAAAAAATTTGGGTCTGACAACATATGATGGTTAGAGAACACGAGTTGTTGGAGCAATTCACGAACCTTAGTCTTGATATGACCCTACCTGAGATTAGCAGCTATGGGACTATTGCTAGCTTGAGATTAGAACCGGAGTGATTGAGAGAATCCGACAAGCTCAGCAAATTGATTAATGGTGTATTAATGTGATTAGCCAAATCCAGAAGGCTAAGGGTACATAATTTGAAATGAGTTCAGATAGAATACTAAGGTTCGAAAATAGAACGTGTGTTCCTAAAGATTCAGAGTTAAGGAAGATGATCTTATTAGAGGCTCACTCATCAAGATATACAGTACACCCGGGGAGTAGTAAAATGTATCAAAATCTTCGGAAGATATATTGGTGGTCTGGAATGAAAAGAGACATAGCTGAGTATGTCGCTAGATGTCTCACTTGTCAGCAAGTAAAGGTTGAGCACCAGAAACCAGGAGGATTATTGCAACCTCTATCGATATCGACATGGAAGTGGGAGCACGTCACCATGGACTTTGTGATGTGGTTACCGAGAACCCGTAAGAACCATGATGCTATATGGGTGATAGTAGATCGATTAACGAAATCAGCACACTTTATGGCCATGAGATCTACAGATACATTGAGTGCACTGACGAACCTGTATGTGTGGGAAATAGTGAGATTGCATGGAGTCCTAGTGAGTTTTGTTTCTGATCGGGATGCCCGCTTCACTTCCCACTTTTGGGGACATTTTTAGGAAGCGATGGGGACCCAGTTGAGCTTTAGCACTGCTTTTCATCCTCAGACAGATGGTCGATCAGAGAGGACTATACAGACCTTGGAAGATATGTTGAGAGCGTGTGTGCTGGATTTTAGAGGCTCATGGGACGATCACTTGCCATTGATTGAGTTGGCCTACAATAACAGTTATCACTCAAGTATTGGAATGACCCTTATGAGGCTCTATATGATCGTAGATGCTGATCGCCCATTGGATGGGAAGAGGTTGGTGACAGACAGTTGCTCCCGCCCGATCTGGTTAAACAAGCCTCCGAGGATGTTCGGGTAATACGTGAAAGGCTACGAATAGCTCAAAGTTGGCAAAAGAGCTACGTTGACAAGAGACAGAGACCACTTGAGTTTGATGTGGGTGAGTCCGTATTTTTGAAAGTATCTCCTTCTAAGGGAATAACGAGGTTCGAGAAGAAAGGAAAACTAAGTCCTCATTATATTGGTCCCTTCAAGATTTTGGATAAAGTAGGAGATGGAGCATATAGGCTAGCCTTGACGCTTGAGCTAGTGGAAGTCCACAATGTCTTCCATGTTTCTATGCTTCGAAAGTACTATCCGGACCGAACACATGTAATTAACTATGAGCCATTAGAGTTCAAAGAGGACATGTCGTATGTGGAGGAACTGATCTGAATATTGGACAGAAAAGAGAAGGTGTTGCGGAACAAGACGATTTCTTTGGTTAAGGTTTTGTGGCAACATCATACATCGTAAGAAGCCACATGGGAGTTGTAGAGTTCGATAAGGGAGAAGTATCCCGAGTTATTCACAGAATGATTGATTCCAATTTGGAGGACCAAATTTTCTAAGTGGGGGAGAATGTGATACCTCGTATAGGTTTAACCTTGAACATATGTAAATGAATTCACAAGTATGATGATGTACTAGTAATGTGAAGCATATGTGATATAAAGTCCATAAGATTAGTGTACACACTTGTAATAAGAGTTGTGATGTACGTACAAGTTTCATTAAATATGAACATGAAGAAATGGACTTTGATATATAATGAATGTGAGTGGAATGGAATATGAGTATTGGAGTAAAATGGAATGAAATTACATAAGTTATGCACTTCCATTTAGTTATATATTGTATATATTTGGTTATGCAAAGATTTTCCACAAGTTTTAATATGTACTAAGTGTGATTGGATGCCATTTTCAAGTCTCAAGGAGGGATGAATGAGGAAATGACTATGACAGCAAATTAAGGAGGTTTTGAATGAAGTTGCTACAGAAAACTGCAGTAAAATTTGGAAATATGAATGACAGATCGATCTCATGGGATGAGAGATCGATCTGGAAGAGCCAAAATGACCTTATTTTGAGTAATAGGACAAGACAGATCGATCTCCAATGGAGCCAGATCGATCTGATGAACATTCTGTAATGAGAAGATCGATTTTAAGGCAAGAGGATCGATCTCCTTAACTCTTTGTTTGAGAATAGATCGATCTCAAGGCCAGACAGATCGATCTCCTACAAGGGGCAGATCGATCTGCAAGAGGAAAATTACCTTCGACAGATCAATCTCATCATGGAAGAAGATTGATCTTGTAGTGGTTGTGTTTGGTAAAATGACTACCAAACCTTGTAGAGATCGATCTCCACAAGGGCCAGATTGATCTCATGTCTCTGCATCTATAAAAAGGGGCTCGAGATTTGACTGAAAACTCAGAACTCTTCCTCCACCAAACATCACATGCCATTTTCTCTCAAGACCCAAGCTTTCTCACTCTAAAAATCGCAACCTTGTAGTCAAAAACTGAAGGAACTCAAGAAGGGAAAGTTATTCCTTGAAGCAAGGAGAAGAACATACCCAAAAATATCACATTGGTGTGATCAAGAGAAGGAATTGTGGCTGCCACAAGTTTGACTAAGTAAAAGGGTAAGCTCTTTCAACCTTCAAGCTTTTAAATATGGTTTCTAAGTATTTGTGGGTTGAATGAGATATGAAATGTTGATATGAAAGATGAATGTAGTGATAGGTGAGTAGTATTAAGGGAGATTTATAAAGAGGAAATCCATGGAAAAATGATGGAAAGCTTTATAGATGATAAAATGATGTTAGTGGAAAGGTGAAATGTGATTTGAAGGATTTGAGGAGTATGAAGAGATAAATAGAAGACAATGTGTATGTTTAGTAGATGAAAATAGAAAATAATTTAATGATTTATACGTGTAGCTCAGAATACGTGAGACACGAATAACCCGGATCGTGAATGGAGCAAACGTGACAGAGGAGATACAAGCGTGATTCGAGGTAAGGGACTGTGTGTTAGCTATAGAGATGTTCGTACGTATTTTACGACAATTTCATAGATATATCGCTAGAATTAGTACGGTACTACAATTCTATGTAATGATATGGAAGCATGAAATGTACTATGATATATATATATGTGTTGAGAAATGGGAAGGGGTAAGGAAAAAACATGATATGCATGTTTTCAATGTTTTTCTCAATTTTTGTATTGGTATTGGTGATTGAGAAATGATGATGATAGGTTGGCTAATTTTACATGTTTTAGCATGAAGAGGCATGCTGCATAAATAAACATGTTTTGAGTTTTAAAAAGAGAAAATAGCCATCTATCGAATTTGAGATGAGATTGGTGTTGGAGCTCTAGCTCACACCCATTTTAATGACTTGACTATATGCTGAAGTGTTAGCTCGCACATGTTTCTATGCTTTTGATGTGTCGTACTAGAGTTTAACTCTCACGATGGTTTTGAGAAAAGTGCTGGAGCATTGCTCGCACCTGTTTTTAATGAGTTCAGGTAAACTTGGGGGTTTGGGACCTAAGGGGATGCCAGCCGACGACCTTTGAACAGGTTGGGCCTTAACAATAGCTCGTATCGCGCTGGAGCCTTGCGATTACTGTGTCACGTTGCTTGCTCGCCTGGTATATGAGATATGGTTCAGGATGAAAAGTCCATTGGAGTTGGAGTATAGACTTGGGTCCACGGTTATACGTAGTACTGTGTAGTTGTCCGTTGGTATACTATGTACCGTGTTGGGTGCACGTGAGTACGAGTATCGCGTAAATGACACATGGCGTACCTTATACCGTGAGTATATGAGGAGATGAGGTTGATTGAGATGAGTCGGAGGGTAGGACTGACCCATCCCCCTTCAGGCAAAGTGATGCCCTGTGCACACTTGATCAGTGAGGCTTGGCATCACTGACTATTGCCATATGTCGTGGATATTTGATTGCCGAAAATTTCATGCCTGTCTCAGATATTCGAGAGGTTTGAGGAGAAAGAAATGATTGAGAAAAGAAAGAGATTCTTGTGTATTTGATAAATCTTTGATTTAATCACTTGTGCCGTGAGAGCACTGTTTTATGAAACATGTTTCAAGTGGAAATATTAAATATTTGTATTCATGAAAATGCCAAATGAAAAATATATGTTTACTGCATTTTTCGATGATATTTCCATTTATAATGAAAACATGGTTTTGTTTTATACATGCATGGGCTATGTAGGTAGTACGATATCTACCAGATAACATTCATTTCCTTACTGAGCTGTGGTTTGCTCATCCCACTATTTTCCCCCTCTAGGTATTGAGAAGTAGGAGAGTGGTAGTCTCTAGATTTCTTTTTGAGTTGGACAGCTCTCGCCAGTTGTAAAGGTATTAGAATTGTATACTTTCACGTGTATTTTATATCTATCTTGATGTATCGCACAGTTATACCTAAGAAATGTAACAGTTTTATGGGGATGATATGTAAAGATATTATTATACAATTAATTTTGTATATTTACACACCTGGGAGTGTGAATTAAATTTTAAATATTTTCGCTGTAAAGTCAAGGAACTTTAGTAATCGTATCGCCTCATAGCCTAACCGTAGTAGAGTATATATGGATAAAGGGCACCCAGAAGTGGTGTGTGACAACTGGTATGAGTGTATTGATCCCTTGTAAGTCTGTAAGCTACTGGATTGCAAATTGTCACAGAGGGACGATTGCTAAGTCGAGAGGTCCGATCCCCTCGTGTATTTTGGCTTCCATTTGTAGGGTTCAAAGACGAGAGGATCGATCCCCTAGTGTGCTAGAAGGCTTCAATGACTAGTTTTTTTAGGGTTTCAACGAGATTATTTTCATTTAATGCTTCACCAACCTATGATACATATAAATACCTAAATTAAAGATGCTTGGAGCTAATAACTTGATCTGAATCGTTTGAGCAAAGCAAAAACACTTTCATTGTACTCAAAGGTTAAATTTCTCTCATCTTCTTAGTGATTTCCATTCATTGTAAACATCTACCTTCGAAAGGCATTCATTGTTTACACCAAACTTCCTCACCTTTCTAATTCTGAATTCAAAATGAGTGTTACCCTTGTGAGGATCATTTACGAGTGTTTGGGTAGTCTTTTCTAAGAGGGATAGACAAGTTTCTTCCTAAGCCTAATTAAAAGGAAATGAAAAAAGGTTTCTTCCTAAGACTTAAAAAGGAAGTTTATTAATTTCAAGATTAGTGGATGTAAATGCCGTAAAATTTTTAAAGTACTTGATGTTGTCTATAAATAATAATTTAGACGATTAAGATTAAATGTGTGAATGTGAGTAAATTAATTTGAGAATAAATAATAGACTAATTATACTTTGAAAATAATACATGATGAATTATTAAATTACATAAAATAAATAAATAAATAAATAATAAATAAAAAGGGATGAAACGATGACTCTTGGAAATAATGGGATAGAAGTTAGTGATGGTGATGGCTTTGACTAATATGGCAATGTGAAGAAAAAAAAGAGTGAAGTGTTGAAAATTAAAATATATATGTAATATAATAAAAGGAATGATGATGATACCCGTACAACATAGAAATGTGGGAAATGAGAAAAAATAGCAATAGTCACTACTGCACCTATATTTGTTTGAGTAAACTAAGGGAAAGGTCAGAGTTAGTGAACAATGGAAAGAAAAGATGGAATGAAGGAGAATGATGTTACTCAGTAAGAGAAAAATAGAAAGAAAATGATGTGGCTATAGCAGTTTATGGGTAGTTGTGGTGAGGGCTGAATCTAAATGATAGGAGGGACAGTAGTGAGCCAGACCGAAGTGAAAGGAGAGCAGAGGAGTGTGATGGTCTACACCTGAACAGGTTAAAAAAAATGAAATGGAAGATAGCTTGCAAGGAGATCAAGACCGAGAGAGAGAAATATATATATATATATATATATATATATATATATATATATATATATAGGCAGAAAACATCAAGGGGAAGATAGGAAACTGATATCCAGAAAACAAGAGAAAAAAAATAGTGAAGAATGAGGAGGCTGGCAAGGCGAAGAGAAGATAAGCTTAGGCTAAATTCATTTCTTTCGAAGGCCACGATAAGAAGAAGACAGAGATAAAACTAGGAGAAAGATAGAAGATTGAAGCAGAAGCTGTTGGAAGAGCATGAAAATGGCACTGTTGGCTGAAATAAAAGAGGTGATGGGCAAGCTCGTTTACAGCCTTATCGTTTTGGGGCTATAAGAACGTGAATAGTGACGTTAGCAGGACAGGAAGCTATCGAGAGAGAAAGAAGGAAGCCGAGGAAGATGAGTAAGACAATATAGAGAAAGGTGTTGTGCACAAGCGGAAGCATAAAACACAACTATAACTACTAATTATTGAAGCAGGTAAAAACAAATGCTAAACAAATGATCAAATGCAAAGCGTAAAGGAAGAAAAGAGAAAAACACAAGATTTTACGTGGTTCGATATAATTACCTACGTCCACGAGCGCTGCTGAAAACCTTCACTAATTCCAAAATGGAATTATTACAAAATCTGGACACAACTGCAAAATCCAAAAACTAATAGGGAAAAGCCAAAATACAAATATATGGGCTATTTATATTTCTCTCAAGGATATCTAACCTATTAGCCCAGGCCTTAATTTATAAGCCTAAACTCTTTCTCTCCCTTTGTGATTTTCCAATGTGGGATTCCTTACTAGGCTAATAAGCCATTAATTTCAACAAATCTCCACCTTGGCGAATTAGCCTTCAGCAATGCCTTCAAATGTATCTCTCAGACTTTCAAAATATTAATCAAGTTCAAACAATGATTGAAATTGATTGCTGTCACCACTTTGGTCATCATATCTACGGGATTGTCAGCAGTCCCAATTTTCTGTAAGAGAATCTTCCCTTCAATCAGAATTTCTCGCACGAAATGATATCGAACATCAATATGCTTAGTGCGAATATGGAATACTGGATTCTTTGCTAAATAAATGGCACTCTGACTATTCGAATGAATAGTGATATTCTTTTGTCCCATTCCCAATTCTTTCAGTAATCCGTAACCGAATTGCTTCCTTTACAGCCTCTGCTAATGCCATGTACTCTGCTTCTGTTGTAGACAAAGCAACTGTTGACTGTAATGTAGACTTCCAACTTACTGGAGCTTTTACAAGAGTGAACACATATCCAGTAGTTGACCGACGCTTATCCAAATCACCAGCATAATCTGAATCAACGTATCCGATTGCCACTTGACCAAGTGAGTCCTCCTTCTGAAAGATCAAACCAATATCTATAGTTTTTAACAAATACCGTAGTATCCATTTCACGGCTTGCCAATGTCCTTTACCAGGATCGTGCATATACCTGCTCACAACTCCAACTGCCTGTGAAATGTCGGGTCTCATACACACCATAGCATACATCAGGCTACCAACTGCATTAGCATATGGAACTTGAGACATATATTCTCGTTCATCATCTGTACTAGGAGATAAAGATGCACTAAGCTTCATATGAGGGGTAAGTGGTGTACTTATAGGTTTCGACTGCTCTGAAATGCCAAAATGCTGTAATACCTTCTTTAAATATTGCTTCTGATTCAAACAAACCTTGCCTCTTCCTCTATCTCTGCTAATCTCTATACCTAGTATCTTCTTTGCTTCACCCAAATCTTTCATCTCAAACTCTTAATTCAACTGAGTCTTTAACCTTTCAAGTTCTTCGACATTCTTTGAAGCTATCAACATATCATCAACATACAAGAGCAGATAAATGAAAGAACCATCATGTAGCCTCTGAAAATACACACAACTGTCAAATTTGCTTCTTGTGTACCTCATACCCATCATAAACTGATCAAATCGCTTGTACCACTGCCTTGGAGATTGTTTCAAACCATAAAGTGATTTTTTCAGTTTGCAAACCAAATTCTCTTTTCCAACAACCTTGAATCCATCTGGCTGAGTCCTATAGATTTCCTCCGCCAAGTCTCCATGTAAAAATGCAGTTTTTACATCAAGTTGAACTAGTTCCAAATTCATCTGAGCTACCAAGGCCAACAAAATTCTAATGGAAGAATGTTTCACAACTGGAGAAAATACCTCATTGTAATCAATTCCTTCCCTTTGAGCGTAGCCTTTAGCCACCAACCTTGCCTTGTAGCGGACATGCTTCTTGTTAGGAAATCCATCTTTCTTCGTGAATACCCATTTGCACCCAATTGCCTTCTTATCTGTAGGTAGTTGAGCTAGCTCCCAGGTTTCATTCTTTCAAAGAGACTGCATCTCTTCATCCATAGCATTCTTCCACTTATCTATTTTAGAACATTGGACTGCTTCTCTATAAGTGGAAGGAACTTCATCGTCTACAATTGGAAGTGCATAGGCCACCATATCAACAAAACGAGCAGGTTTGCAAATCTCCCGTCTTGGCCTATTCATTGCAATTGATTCTTGTTGCAGTAGAGGTTCTTGGGCGGAAACCTCTTGATCATCTTCAATAGTCTCCTTTTCAACAATTTTAACTGGATTAATTGTTGACTCAAACTCCACCTGTTTCCGTGTAGACTCCAGCTGTTGCGGAATATCCTCAGCTTTCTCATCTGTTTTCTTTATCAACATAGGAGATTCATCAAAAGTAACATCCCTACTAAATATTATCTTCTTCGAATTTGGATATAACAGATGATATCCTTTTACCCCTGATGAAATCCCCACAAAAATAGTTTTCTTAGCTCTCGGATCCAACTTAGATTCTTTTACATGATAATACGCAGTACACCCAAATACATATAAAGAATCATAATCATTAACAGGTTTTCCAGACCAAACCTCCAATGGAGTTCTACCATCAATTGCTGTTGATGGTAACCGATTAATGAGATGACACGTATAAATCACTACCTCAGCCCAAAACTCCTTGCCCAACCCAGCATTGGACAACATACACCGAACTTTCTCCAGTAACGTTCGGTTCATGCGTTCTGCCACCCCATTCTGCTGCGGTGTGTTTCTGACTGTGAAATGACGTACAATGCCAGCATCTTGACAAATTCTCAAAAAAGGATCACTTCTATATTCACCTCCATTGTCTGTTCTGAAGTACTTAATCTTTCTTCCAGTCTGAGTTTCCACCATCTTTTTTCATTTAAGGAAAATCTCAAGTACGTCATCCTTCTTCATCGTATACACCCAAACTCTTCTGGAAAAGTCATCAACAAATGTGACAAAATAATGTTTACCCCCCATGGATGCTGTCTTGGTAGGTCCCTAAACATCAGAATGGACATAATCCAAAATGCCTTTCGTATTATGAATTGCAGTCCCAAATTTCACTCTTGTCTACTTTCCCAAAACACAATACTCACAAAAATCTAACTTGCAGGTCTTTGCTCCTTTCAACAAGCTTTGATTCACCAAACTGCTTAAGGCTTTCTCACCTGCATGTCCCAAGCGCATATGCCATAGCCTGATCGAATCTGAATCAACATCCTTCTCTAAAGCTGCTGCTGTTGATCCAGTAACTGTACAACCATTGTAGTAGTACAAGTTATTCTTCCTTGTGCCTTTCATAGTCACCAAAGCACCAGACACAACTTTCAAAACTCCATCTCGAATAATTACCCCATAGCCTTTAGATTCTAAGACTCCCAATGAGATGAGATTCTTCTTCAACTCTGGTACATATCAAACTTCAGTCAAAACTTTGGTTGATCCATCATCATTCTTTAACTGGATTGAACCATCCCCAAAGTTTTACATGAGTTACCCATGAAAACAACTCCACCTTCTAGTGCTTCGAAGTTGAAGAACCACTCCTTATGTGGACACATATGATAAGTACAACCCGTATCCAAAATCCACTCATTACTTCCAGATGTGGATGGTTGACTGACCAACGCGAAATCATCATTAACATGTTCGACTACATATGCATCAGAAGTAGCTTTGCCCTTACCCTTATCTTTTTTCTGCAGCTTCGGACAATCTTTCTTCCAATGCCCTTTCTCATGACAAAAGGCACATTCATCTTTATCAGGTCTTTTCTTCGAACGTGATCTTCCCTTACTTTCTCATCTTCAGCTTGGGCTTCGTCCCCTAACTACGAGCGCCTCTACTGATTCATCCCTATTCTCTTTCTGATCTTTCTTTCAAATTTCATAATTAAGCAAAGCTGCACACACTTCTTCAAAGGATAATTTTTCCTTTCCATGAATAAGTGTAATGCACAAATGATCCAACTCATCAGGAAGAGATCCTATTAGCAGCATAGCTTTTTGCTCATCTTTGAAGGTTTCATCCAAATTTAACAAATCAGCTAACAAACGGTTGAATTCATCGATGTGATCACTGATATTCATACCCGATTTCAACTGAAGGTGATATAGCCTCTTTAATAAATAAAGCCTATTCTCGTTGCTTTTCTTCATATATTTATTCTCCAGCGCCTCCCACAATATTTTGTCAGAAGTTTCCTTCATGAATGGATACTTCTGTTCTCTGCAGAGACATGAACGAATCAACCCACATGCTTTCGCATTCAGTCTCTCCCAATCTTTTTCTTTGACCTCATCGGGTTTCTTTTCTTCCAGAGTGATGTCTAAATCTTGTTGACACAGGACATCCTTAACTTCACTTTGCCACAAGCCGAAATTATTTTAACCATCAAATTTCTCCACTTCAATTTTTGTTGATGCTGTCATTTCTACTTCAAACTATTCTCCCAAATGTATACTAACCGTATACCAAAACAATGTGACACTCTAAATAGTGTCGTATACTAGAATAGAGAACACAACTTACGTGAACAGTACACCAGGTCAGCTCCCAGGAAAGAGAGGTGGGTCACCAGGACACACTTAAATACCAAGTCTTTCCTTAGCCAGAGCCTTCCTAGACATGCACTACCACTTTATCTCAGTTCTGGCGTACACGGTATAAATAGAGTATAACAGAGTGCTCTTAATCAAACAGCTTAGGAATAATTTTTCTTTTCTGATGTGGAGGATCAGACAACGCTGCAACCACAGAGCATACTACGACAACCAAGAGCTCTGATACCAATTGTTGTGCACAAGCGGAAGCATAAAGCACAACTATAACTACTAATTATTGAAGCAGGTAAAAACAAATGCTAAACAAATGATCAAATGCAAAGAGTAAAGGAAGAAAAGAGAAAAACACAAGATTTTACGTGGTTCGGTATAATTACCTATGTCCACGGGCGCTGCTGAAAACCTTCACTAATTTCAAAATGAAATTATTACAAAATCTGGACACAATTGTAAAATCCAGAAACTAATAAGGAAAAGCCAAAATACAAATATATGGGCTATTTATATTTCTCTCAGGGATATCTAATCTATTAGCCCAGGCCTCAATTTATAAGCCAAAACTCTTTCTCTCCCTTTGTGATTTTTCAATGTGGGATTCCTTACTAGGCTAATAAGCCATTAATTTCAACAAAAGGTTGGACTAAATTCGAAACCTAGAGCAGACAAGAAATAATCGAAACAGAGACGACCCCTGTGGAGAAGGGAGGTTTCAGCAACTGTCAGTAAGGGGGGACGCTACTAGTGGTGACCGAACTGGGTGAGAAAGAGACTAGGGAGCAGAGACAATAAGAACTGTATGGAAGGCTGAAGTAGTAGATGGACAGTAGAGGGAAGGATGATGATGATGATGATGATGGTGGTGGCAAAAATGTGGCAGTAGAGGAAGAGAGAAACAAGAGGTGAGGTTGAGAAGCTGGGAAGTGATGCGATCAGTAGGGGAGTGGGAAATAGAGGCAAATAGAGGTTAGAACCGAGCACTTGGCTGTAAGGGGAGGAAGCCTTATTACATGAACGTGTGATCGAAAATCGAGGCTTGGACGGAGAATGTGACCGAAACCGGAGATGATAGGATGATAAAGGTGGATGATGCAGCAGTGCTGAGAGGTACAAGGTCGAGAATCGAGTGAAACAGAGACGGGTTGTGATGAAGAAATGAAGAAGAAAAGAGGATGGCGGGAAAGAGAGAAATGATTCAAAAACAATATTGGGTGAACAGTAACCCAAAAAAAAGGGAAATGTTTATATATATAAGTATATATAACTATAAATAATGGAATTAAAGTTAGAGCAAAGTGCATAAGGAAATCTGGGAAATTGAGGTAATAGACTGTTCGGGAATATTGTTGAAAATATTGGTACAAAATTTTGAAGGAAATAGCCCGAGTGGACTTGGACCTGTCGACTCACTATGTCGAGACAATCGAGGACTATAGACAGACATTAAGGTAAGGAAAATTTTGTGTACTGCTATAGATAAATTACATGTATTTTTCTGATGCTTTGTGGATATAAATTTAGGCCGTATTTCTACTATAGAAAAATATTCGTGAATTGTTAAAATATCTGCGTATATTTTTTGGGTATTTGAGACTGTGAACTTTAGGACAAAAATTTTTAGTCGCTTGAACTATAAAAAACCTTAGGCCGATTTTACGCTTTGGAATTTAAGGATGAGTTTTAAAACTCTGTAAAAACAGTCTGATTTTCGGTATAGTATTTGAGTAGTTTTTAAAATTATTTGTGAAAAATAAAAAATTTCAAAATTATACTGAAAAATTGTATTTTTGTGAAAAAGGGCACGACCAGCCCTTTTTACTCTATTTTATGAGCTGAAATGAGATTAAAGTATTTAAGGTTAAAACCGTGCTAGTCAGGCGTGTATTATTGTGCGATCTTGCACTACCTGCTTGCACGTGATTTAAAGCGTTTTGATGTTAAAACCGTGGCTGTCAGGTGTGTATTGTTATGTGATCTTGCACTACCTGCTTGCACGTGATTTGAGGCAGAAAGGCAACTGTGAAATTATATGGAAATTATAAATAGTGAAATTATACTGAATGGTGAATGAAGCTGAGGTCCATGGAGTATGATGTGCCATGTTGTGTGCATGTGTTTACGATGTACCGTGTTATTGGAAAATAGTGTACTGTGTGAGCCGTTTGGGTAGTTGACCACTCCCACGGCACCTGACATCCCAGTACACTTGGCCCGTGAATTGCCCAGAGTCACCGACATTGGACAATAGTCACTTCTGATATCTGATATATTGTGAAATGCCTTGCCCCGTCTATTTAAATTACTAAAATGGAAATGAGAATTGTGTTGAGATTTGAAATTGTGTGTTTCTCTGCTTAAATTTTGAAATTGTGAAATCTGTGCGGTAAACTATGAAGATACTATTTCTGATTTTATTGAACTGAAAATTTTTCAGTATGATTTACGAGAAACTTATTTGTTGCATAAGTATATAGGTAGTGTATTTATCTACCTGCCACATGTTTTTCTTACTGAGCATGTTGAGCTCACCCCCTTACTTTCCTCCACAGAGTCCCTTTGTAGCTGGGATCGCTTCTGTTAGTAAGGCATTCCGCACAGTTATGGTTTCGCGGAGCATATTTTTGCATCGAAGGTATACCCAGTTGTAAGAAATTCTTTTGTATCTAAAATTTTTATATATGTACAGTAATACATATGAGATGTGTATGGGGAATGTGAACATATATTGTTTAAATTGTTACTAAGAAAGAAAAAATTAATCAGACTGAGTATTATCTTGACATAATATCGACTTGTAGCCAAACCGAAATGTGTTTCATTTGGGTCGTTACAGTGGAATCAGCTCCTTGACAAGACGGTTAAGAAGAGAGGACCTAGGCAAAAGATTTGGCCGAACTTTTATGCATCTAATGTTTGCTTCTCTCATTCCTAACTATTTATCTTAGTGTGCAAAATTTTCATATTTGTGTGTTGTGATATTGTGAAATAAGTTTAGAAAGGCCTTTAAGTTAGAGAATTTAGTCTAAGCCGATTTACCCCTTCTTGGTTGAGCCATCAATTTGTATCAGAACTTGGGCTCTTTGATCGAAAAGGAGTAAATTTCTAAGAGTTTAACAATCTTTATGGCAAAATAGTGTAGCCACTGGTTTGGTAGGAGAAGGGCACTCTATCGTAAGGCCTCCGTTGTTTAATAGTAAAAACTATGCCTATTGAAGGACTAAGATGATGTTGTTCATCTAAGCAAATGACTATAAGGTGTGAAGGATAATTGTCAATAGCCCATTTCTGAAACTTGAAATATCATTATTATTATTATTTATTTGGAAACTAAAAAGAAATTAAAAACTTGTTTTGGTGTTGGTACAGGGCCCGGAGCAACAAAAGGGCTGGATTAGTGGCACGAAACTTGGGGCACAGAACTCGAGGTGAGATTCTAAATTTATGTAATTCTTGAGAGTTATATATATATATATATAAGTATGATTTTTTGGTTACAAAGTAGAACTCAAGCTTTGGAAGTGAGAAAATTAGTGAAAACTCGGGTTACCATCAAACCAAGAAAATTGCCAAGAAACCGAAAGAAATTCAAAATAAATTTTGTAAATCCAAGAAAATTATTTTGAGGCCACAGTAAATTAGTATGAGGTATAACTAAGTGGGATAATTAAATTTGTGAAGAATTATTAAGGTTTGGACACTCAAATAAATTTTTAAAGAAAATCGAAAACCTTGAAGAATTTTTATCGGTAAAGACTAAATCGAATAAAATAGGCCCAAACGAAAATGAATTTCTTGATTCTTTGATGGCTTTTAAGCTTGTTTAAGTTAATTCTAAACTATATACATGTTCTTTTACAGCTGAGAGTGATTTGTGGTGGAAGAAATTGAGGTCAAAGTTGGTCAATAATAAGGTCAAGTTGTTGGAAGAAGATGAGATGGATATATGTTAATATTTGATAGATTTGTATGATTTTTACTAAAGTAGAAATTTTAAATAATTTTTCCATGGATAGTTAGGGTTTTGACCATCCTTGATTGTGCATGAAAATGATGAAGTTTGGTGTGTTTTATGGTTATTACGGTGTTAGTTAGACCGAAAGTTCAGTTTAAACTTTGGTTTAACTGAAAACTATGAAAATGATGAAATTGTGCAAGTAGATTTATTTTGTAATGGTGAGAATGACTTAGAGAAAAATATAAGGAATTTTGTAAATTAATAGAATTGAGTGTCCCTAGGAACTTAGTTAATCCGAGAAGCCCGAGTTATACCTTCGGTTTAGTGAAAAATGATAAAATGGTGAAATTGGAAGTTAATGTGAGCATTATGTAAATGATGGAAGATGAAGAATATAGTCACTTTAAATAGTATAAAACATGATGAAATGAGTTTAAAATCCAAAGAATATCTCTAAACCGAGATAAAACCCAAAATCGAGTTTATTGACGAAAATCGACTAAATAAAGGAAATTAATGAAAATCGATATGATAAGAATGTTTTATTGGTCAAGTAATGTGTGGATTCATATGAAATGATATTAAATACTAATAGTGGATGTTCGGATTTGTTCTGGCAGCTCGAGGTGTGAGCGCGCATACCGAAGTGCACTTGATACCCGAGAGGTGCTCGCTGCACAGTATATGCTAGGTAAGGGATGTAATTTAAAGTAATAATGGCTTCCTTTACATATTTATATTTCTTGAAATGATTAAATGTATGCATGAAGAATTAACATGAAACCTCAATTTAACCCCGAACCTAAGTTCATATTTTTACTATGATGCATAAGTCTTTAAAAAATTAATATTTTATAATTGAAATGTATGATTTAATGATTAAAGTTTTCCATATCATTTTTAATTAAGTATGTAAGCAAGTAAGAAAGTAATTTTTTTTAAACTAGAGGTTATCCCAATAGTATATGCTGTGTGCATATCATGCCCGCTACTTGTGGTGCCTGTTTCGCCTATCTAGTGCCTATTTCGCCCGTGCAGTACTCGTCTCCACCTTTATGGTGCTGTCTCCGCTACATGTGGTGCTTGTTTCATTGTATCTCATGCCCGCGCAGCACGCATGTATGTTATGTTACTTGCACATGAGTGCCACTGGTGCCTGTGCCCTAGCTGTGTGCTAGTTTATTCAGATACTATGCATGTTTTGCTGTACGACCTTGATCTAGTCTACAGCCCCTACCATGGCCATCAGTGTTTTATTCCCTCTACGGAGAATGACATTGTAAGACTCGATTTTTATCGTAAGATCAAAAAGGGAATGAATAGAAATTTTCGAGTGCATTTAAAAATGCAAAAGGATTGAAATGGTATTCTCGAACACGTGAAGGGTAAAACGATCAAAAGATTGAAATTTGGTATTTATCGTGATAAGAAAATTTTATTAAAAATAATGGCTTGAGATTTTAATGAAAAGAAATGGATTTAAGGGTATGGCATTATGAGCATGTAGATAGTGGAGCTATCTACTTACCTGCATAATTGCCTTACTGAGCGTGTGGTTTGCTCACCTCCCTTATTTTTTCATCTTTTCAGAGAACTCAAAATAGTTATTGAGCGGCTGAGGACTTGCATTCTTGGTATTTGCTGGTTCCCATCGAGAAACAGATATACACATTTGTATGGTTTTGTATCTAAATATGTAATGCACAATATTGTAAATGGATATGATGTCGGGGATGTAGAGTTATAAATACCATTGTGTATGTATTTAATTAAAGTCAAAAGATAGTAAACTCTGACATATGAATGTGAATATAGAAATGGAATGGTAAATAGGTGAGAGGTGACTAATACCGAATCATAGCCCAACTGTTTGTAGGATGGTCACGATAAGAGAAAGGTAAGAATTAAATAATAATTGAAAAGCGAAAAATTTACTCTGATTTTTAGGCAATTTGGGTCGTGACAGGTTTAATGGTATTAGAGCTTGAGTTGGCCTGATATGAGTCGGTGTTAGTGGTTAAGGAAGTTTACATCCCCATGTACTGTGCATTGTTTAGATACAATTATGTATATCGAGATGGAAGTGCAGCTAAGAATTTTGTTCAAATGCAAGAATAGACTCATTAACTGATAGCCGCTATGAGAGAGGGGAGAGTACACGAGCTTACGGTCGTAGATGTAGGCCTGAGAGTCGTACTGAGTCGCCACATGAGACTCGAGATGAGGTTGAAGTGGAGGCTGATGTTGAGCATGCTCCACAGAGTTCGACAGAGAGACCGGGCAGTATTGAGACACGCTTCACGAGGTTAGAGCCGACTGTGAAGAATATTTTGACGAGTTAATTGCTTAGAGTATGCATGAGATTTGAGGGCTAGTTGGAGCATTGATGGAAGTCCGTTCGACCCATCTCAAGAGTTAGACATCCAGAATGGACATGAAAAATAATTCTAGAGGTATTCCAGTGACAGTATATCCCGAAAACTGCTTAAAGGAGATTACATATTAAATTCTTTACTCTGAACCATAGGAACTGGTTGATTGATGAGTATGAATCTCAATTTATATGCCTGGGCAGATATGACTCTGACACTATGAATAGTGAGAGTCAAGGTGTCTAAAAATTCATGGAAGGGTTCAGATTGTCAATTAGAGTCCGATTGGTCCCGTTAGATATCACTACCTATGCCGAGGCAGTGCACAAACTATAGTTGTGTGAATAAGATCAAAAGTTGCATGCCTCTGAGATTGGGAAAGGTAGTAAGGGCCGAAATTGAGAAAAAAAATAGAGAATGATAGAGATGTCAGAACGGGAAAAAAGGTAGTTTGGTAAAAGCTTAGAGCTGTTGAGTCACGGGGTAAGATGATTGTTAAGGCCCCAGTATATCTAATTTCAACACTTATGAGGGTTATTGTGATTGGAGGACCCCGACCTGCTCCGTAGTAGTGAGAGCAGTGTAATCGAGTAACAGTGTGAGCAGTGTAGCAGTGTGAGCAGTGTAACAGTGTAACCAAGTGTGAACAGTGTAAGATGTGTGGTAGTTACCACAGAAATAAGATCTTGGACGAGGGCGAGTAAATGCCTTGGACCAGGACACTACTGATGTTTCATATGATGTGGTGAAAGATACCACACTGGTTGTGAATAATGAAGTAATTATTTTAAGTAATCTTGGTGCCACGCATTTATTCATATCGCCTTCATTTGCTTATAAGCTAGTGAAAGATGTGAAGCCTGTACCCTTAGACAAGATGATGATAGTTAGCTGAGTATCACTAACTGAATATGGGTATAGAGATTGTAAGTCGAACACGGGGGAAAAGGATATGACAGCCGATTTTATTCAATGGAATATGAATAATTTGGAAGTAATATTTGAGAATAGATTGATTCGGCTGCAAACTATGCTGTTCAGATTGCTATCCTAAGATAGTGATGTTTTCACCCCTGAAAAGCGTATTGTAAGTTTTAATAAGTAATGAAAAAGTTTGTTATATGTGATATATGAAAGGAGATAAGTTTTGAGATGTGATAGATATTGAATACGAGATATATTGGAATAAGAGGCGTATGCAGGGTAAGAATATCTTTGGTATGTAAAGTAATTTGATTAAGCGATATGTAGGGAATATGGATTGTGACCAAGGATAAGAGGAGGATATATCTACGCCCAGTCTATGTGGTCAAGTTTGAGGGTTAATAAAGTATTTCAAAATATCTCCCCTCCTGAAGACTTGACAGTGTGTGGAAGCGCACACATAACCTATAAACTGAAATCGACAGTCATAATATATATATTTAAAATTTAGGTACCTTTACTGGCACGATAAATAAATGTAGAATTTTATTAATCATGAATGTTTAAAAAAAATTAAAATTTTATAAAAGCCGTTAATATAAGAAAAAGGAAATGACGTGGGTTAGTATCTTGAACGGAAGCGATTTCAGAATGACATTATACGTTTATGCGTACATAGGTCATGGATATGAGTGATTGAAATATTTAGTGGAATTCCACCATGATGAGGTATTTAAAGCTTACTTAGACCGATTAGTTGTCATCTTTAGCGATGATATTTTGATGTATTTGAAGTCTAGGGAAGAGCATGGGTCGCAATTGGAAACTGTCTTACAGACGAATTGTTGAGAGTTTCTCAAAATAGGCTGCTCAATTGACACATCTTGTTCAGAAAAGATTGCATACGAGTGGGATGATAAGTATGAAAGTAGCTTCGGTGAGTGTTGGTATATTGAAGTAATGAACTGACCACCGTAAGTATTCTCACCATGACTAACAGCTCAAGAGGTTTCAGTGTGTATGGATACCTCAAAATAAAGATTGGGCTGTGTATTGATGTAAAATGGGAAGATAGTCGTCTATGGATCCAGATAGTTCAAGGACCATCAGAGAAACTATCCGACCCATGATTTAGAGTTGGCAGTCGTAGTGTTTACACTAAAAGTATGGCGCCACCACTTATATGGTAAGAAATTTTGGGTATGCACTGATTGTAAAAGCCCCGAGTATCTGTGTTCACAGAAAGAGTAGAATATGAGATAACTAAGAGGGTTAGAGCTTCTAAGGATTATGATCGTGAACATCGTACCACCCAGGAAAGGCTATTGTAATGGCTGATGCCTTGAACAGAAAGAGCCTCGGGATGGTATCACATATGATGGTCAGGAGCGTGAGCTGCTAGAGCAGTTGTGAGCCTCAGTAGTGATATGATCCCTTCTGATGATGACCGTGATTGTATGACAGCTAGCCTGAGGTTAGAACCGCATTTGAGTGACCGAATTTTCCAGGCTTAGCATGATAATCGGCATGGTGTCGATAGTGTGGGTTAGATTCAGAAGGGTATAGTAACAGAGTTCACAGTGAGTGATGATGACTTACAGAGGTTCAGAGACAGTATAAGTGCTCCCCAAGACCACAGTTGATGAAATAATGTTATTTTTAGAAGCTCACTCTTCAGGATATACAGTGCATCCAAGAAATAATAAATATATCGAAATCCTTGAAAAGGGTATTAGTGGTCAGGTATGAAAAGTGATATTATAGAGTTGTGGAGAAGTGTCTCGTATGTCAACAGATTAAGGTAGAGTATTAGAAGTCTGCAAAGTTATTGCAGCCTTTACCTATATTGACACGGAAATGGGAACAAGTTACCTGAATTTCTTGATGGGTTACAGAGGACCCGAATGAAGCACAAGGCTATCTGGGTGATAGTCGATAGATTGACTAAGTCTACCCACCTTCTGGTTATGAAATCCCCAGATACTCTGAGTGTGTAGGCGAAATTGTGTAAGGAAGATTATGTAACATTATGTAGCGTTCCAGTGAGCATGATATCAGATAGGGATTCCCGCTTCACTTCCCACTTCTGGAAATATTTTTTAGGAAGCTATGGGAACCCGACTGAGTGTTAGCACAGCTTTCGTCCTCGGACAGATGGTCAGTCAGAGAGGATTGTACAGGTTCCGGAGGATATGATAAGAGCGGTTGCCATTGATTTGATAAGCTCCTGGGATGATCAGTGGTTATGAATAGAATTCGCCAATAATTACAGTTGTTACTTGAGTATCAGGATGACATTTTATGAGGCATTGTATGGCCGTAGGGAGTTGTTCCCTGACTTGGACAAGAAGAAGTGGGTGACAGATAGAGAATTGTTCTCGAATTTGTAAGACAAACCTCTAAGGATGTTTAGTTGAATTGTGAGAGATTAAGAACACCTCAGAGCAGACAGAAAAGCTATTCTGATAAGAGACAGAAAACCATTGGAATTCACCGAGGGTGAATAGTATTATTGGCAGTTATTTGTCATAAGGACGTAACGAGATTCGAAAAAAGATTAGACAAGTGGGAGATAAGGCCTATAGGTTGGTGTTACAACCTGAATTAGCAGGCATCCACAATGTGTCCTATCTTTTGATGCTTCAGAAATAATATCCGGACCCAGCATATGTGATCGGATATGAGCTCCAACAGCTTTGCTCAATGAAAGTATAACGTATGAAATCAATTCGGGTATTAGATGAAAGGAGAAAATGTTGAGATTTAAGATAATCTCCCTAGTTAAGTATGTTGGTAGTAGTACACTCCAGAAAAAGTCACTTGAGAGAGACAGTATATGATACGATAGATGTACCCGGAGTTATTTATGGACCCATTTGACTTGTTTCTAATTTGGAGGATCAAATTTCTTAAGTGGGGGAGATTGTAGGACCCGATTTTTATCGTAAGAGCAAAAAGGGAATGAATAGAAATTTTCGAGTGCATTTAAAAATACAAAAGGATTGAAATGGTATTCCTGAACACGTGAAGGGTAAAACGATCAAAAGACCAAAATTCGGTATTTATCGTGACAAGAAAATTTAATTAAAAATAATGGCTTGAGATTTTAATGAAAAGAAATGGATTTTAAGGGCATGACATTATGAGCATGTAGATAGTGGAGCTATCTACTTACTTGCATAATTGCCTTACTGAGCGTGTGGTTTGCTCACCCCCCTTATTTTTTCATCTTTTCAGAGCACTCGCAATAGTTATTGAGCGGCTGAGGACTTGGATTCTTGGTATTTGCTGCTTCCCATCGAGAAACAGGTATACACATTTGTATGGTTTTGTATCTAAATATGTAATGTACAGTGCTGTAAATGGATATGATGTCGAGAATGTAGAGTTATAAATACCATAGTATATGTATTTAATTAAAGTCAAAAGATATTAAACTCTGATATATGAATGTGAATATGGAAATGGAATGGTAAATAGTTGAGAGGTGACTAATACCGAATCATAGCCCAATTGTTTGTAGGATGGTCACGATGAGAGAAAGGTAAGAATTAAATAATAATTGAAAAATGAAAAATTTACTCTGATTTTTAGGTAATTTGGGTTGTGACAGACATCTCCGTTTTGCATGATAGCTATACGGACCCAGCCCAGTCTCCATATTTTTCATGTATGAATGTTTTGAAATTATGAAAAGTAAATAAGTAAGCTTTGTAATAGTGAGTAAGTAAGTAAGTATGTATACCTTGTTAAAGTAAGTAAGTGTGTTTTATTTCAAAATGAGTAAGTATTGATTTTGCTAAAGTAAGTAAGCTTTGTTAAAATGAGTAAATAAGTAAGTATGTATACTTTGTAAAAGTAAGTAAGTATGTTTTATTTCAAAGTAAGTAAGTAAGTATTGATTTTGCTAAAGTAAGTGAGTAAGGATATATGATTTGGATCAAATAAGTATGAAAACTTTTTGAACACATGATAATCATGATTTTCAACATGTTGTGGGTTGTCAAGATTATTTTAAATGCTTTCCTTACTGGGCTTTTCAGAAGCTCATCCCCCTCTTTCTCAATTTCAGATTACCTGCAGTGATATTGTTTCAGTATTCGCGAAGTACTTGAGTTAGACTAGTGAATGTTGAGCATTTCTAGGCTACCTTTGTTACATGCTAAGGGATATCATCCGATGTTTATTTTCAAATTTTGTATTGTATAGATTCTTGTTTGTAAACACTTTTGGGATGTAATCTATTGTTATGGATTTGTATATAAATGGTTTTGGAAGCAAATAAATGAATGAAATATTTTGATAATATTAAGTATAGGAATAACTGGGTTAGTTGAAAAGTATGGTAAATCGGGAGATAATAAGTTTAAGAAAAATAAAAACAGCTGCTTGAGGTTATAAAACTGTGATCTTATCTATTTGTAGGGAGGCGGGTTAAAGTATAAGAGGTTACTACTGAATTTAAAAGAACTTTAAATGATTAAAAGATTAGGCAAAGAAAGAAACGAAGTAACCAACACTGTACAGGAACGCAACCTAAGTAAGAAATTAAGTATTAAAAGAAAAAGTTAGACCCAATTTTTGCGCTTCCAGGGCGTTACACCATTAGTCCTAACCAAGAAAGTAAATGTAAGACCCGATTTTTATCATAATTTATTATGATTCAAATGATGTAAATTGAATCATAAGAAGAGTTGTACGTGAATGAAAAAAGCAAATGGAATGAATAAAAATTCCTGAATGCATTTAAAGATCAAATGAAGGATTGAAATGGTATTCCTAAACACGTGAAGGGTAAAACGATCAAAAGGCTGAAATTCGGTATTAATCGCGACAAGAAAATTTCATTAAAAATATGGATTTGAGAAATCTTGATCAATAACGAAGAAATAATTAAATTTCAAGTCCAATTGATCAAGATATGAATTTATTGGAATTAATCAAAATTTTCACTTCAGGAAATTATCCCGAAAATATTGGAAAATATACTGGGAAGATGAAATAAGACTGATAAATTCATTTAATTGATTAAATGAATAAATAAGATTTGTTAAAGATATTTTGGATTTTAATTGAATAAAATAATAATAAAATTAATTAAAAGAATAATAAATAAATAAATAAATAAAGTAAAAAAAAATTCGAATCGCAATTCGCGATTCTAGGAAATGGAAACAGAAGCAGAACGAGGGAATCGAGCTTCCCTTCTGCCTCCACCGATGGAGGCCACCGGGAGGAGAACGAGAGGCCGAGAGGGGAGGAACCCCACGCCGACGTTGACCCCAGGCGAAATCCGGCCAGGAGACGTGGCTAACGAGAGAGAGAAACCGAGAGAAACCAAAAAGGGAAAAGAAAATTCTACGAGCCGGCGTCGATCTAGCCCCAACCGACCCTAGCCGATGGCTCCCCAGGTGCAGGCGATGCGAACGATGGCTAAATTGGACAGTGGAATGGCTGGCAGCGCCGTCAATGGCGAGAAAAGAGAACCGACACTGACGTCGGAAGGGAGAAGGGCCGGACCGGCCACTTTTCGACCACCTCTGACCAAACCGACCTCAGATCCGAGCTTTGCGACATCCCTCAGAGCTGCTGGCGACGGAAGCAGACGAAGAACCGACCGACGAAGCCCTGAACCGAACTGAACCGCGGAGCCAAACCGGTCTGAACCGGGCTGAACTGGACTGAAACGATTCAGCCAGAAAAGAAGAAAAAGAAAGGAAAAAGGGAAAAAGAAAAAGAAAAAAAATTGGAGAAAAATCCCAGTGATGCAATCGAGCTACGAGTAAGTTGGTAAGCGGTCAAAATTGACCTATTTAAATTTTGGAATATTTAATTTGATTAATATTTGATTGAAAATTTACCCAAAAAAATATGTAATTGTATAGCTCGACAATTGACGTCAAACGAGAGCTCGAGACAGCCTCGATTTACATACTATCACGGAATCTCAGGTAAGAATCCTTATTTACGACAATTTGCATCGTTATGCATGTTAGAAATTTACCGCATAAATTACGGATTTAATTTTCGTATAAAATGAATTATATTCTAGAATTAGAGATAACTTGTCGTAAATAATTAATTGAGCTATTCGAGAGTTTAGAACGAGGCTGAATAAATACTGATGGGCCCAATGAGCCCAATAGGCCTCGATAATGTGAATAGTAAGTGGAAAACGGGCTTAAGGTCGATTAAGGCCCATTATGGTATAATCGAGTCCAATATGGGTAAACGGGCTCAATGATTTAAATTAAGCTCGAAAAATATGAAATACAATTAATTATATTGTATTTGACCTGATGAATATTTATACGCAGTTTCAGAGATTGGATTGGGAGCAAATCAGACTGTGTGACGAGTCATCAGTGGAAAGGTCAGACTGTACAGAAAAATGAGGTAAGGGAATTGTGTGAGTAGCTAGAGGTAGCTACGCGTATTTTAATAGCTTTTCTATACACTGATATTGTATAAAGGTCTTAGAATAGAGATTAAAGATTTTAAGGACTCGAAATAGGAAAAGATTATTTTACCCCTAAGGATGGTGAAAGCATGACAAGCATGAAATGCATGATTTAATGAATTTTCTTATTTAAGGAATTTTCTTGGTTTTTAAGCAAAGCAAATAGGTAGATTGGCCAGTAATTGCATAAATTTCACAATATAACGTAAGTGTTATTTAGATTTGAATGAAAATCCTTTGGAAAACGGGCCAACTATCAAGTTTATATGGAAACAGATAGTGCAGGCGCATAGCTCGCACTATATCTGCGTTTGTGAGTGTGGATAAAATGTACTTGAACGGTTCCTTGCACCGACTTATGTGACATCATATGCATGAAATGTGCTAGAGCGGTTGCTCGCACTGATTTTTATTATTGTGAAATGCATGAGAGGTGCTGGAGCTTAGCTCGAACTCTATTTTGTCATGTTTTGACTTGATATGCATAAAAAGGTGTTGTAGCGCTTGCTCGCACTAGTTTTAATGATTTGACATGCATGAGAGATGCTGGGGCTTAGCTCGCATCCTGTTTTGATATGATGATAATTGCATAAAAGTCGTGCTGGAGTGTAACTCGCATGAGATTTCATGTATGCATAAAACTGTACTGGAGCGTTGCTTGTATGAAGTTTTGATTTACTTAAGCATTCATTCGTGCTGGAGCATTGCTCGCACATGATTTGATATGGATTTATAACTCTTTTATAACTCTTTTTAAAGTCGTACTGGAGTGCTACTCGTACGCAGATTTTACTGATTTTTATGAAAACGTGCTAGAGCTTCGCTTGCATGAGATTTTTAGATATCATGAATATGCATGGAGCCGTGCTAGAGCTTCGCTCGTACAGGGATTTATATGACATGCATATAGCCGTGTTGGAACCTCCTGTAGACTATGTCTTACAGTGAGATGATATGGCACACGTGCATATTGTGACATATTTGGTATCGGTGGATAAGACCTATTTCAGGCACCTCCTGACTGAGATTGGGTTCACGGAGTACATTGTACCGTGTATATAACATGGAGTACACTGTACCGTAGGGATTGTTGGAGTGGAGTGGCATTAGCCATGAGGCAGCAAGCCTTGCCCTCGCTATCCTGATGTTATGTTGTTCTGGCAGCAGGGTTGACCCACCTCCCGTTTCAGGTGTGATACCCCACACACTAGGTACCGTGTAGCCAGGGATCACTAGGTTATGGCCATAGTCCTCGATGTTACTGATATAGTCTCCTACATGTCTCACATGATATAACTTGTGGTCTCGATAGACCAGGGTAGACCCGAGGGAGGGGTCAGGCCCCTGATTTTGTGATTTTTTACAATGATGTTAAATTTTTCAGAGAATTTTATAATGAATTTTTAAGAGATTGATTTTTGAGATGCTTAACCCCTTCGGGTTATTTTATACTGCAACTTTAATGAAATGATTTAAATGTAGTAGCATGATGAGTTTTCCATGCTTAAATGATAAATTCATGAAAAGAATTGTTTCTCATGATTTATTTCACATGGCATGAACTAGTACATGATCTTGATTTAATTCATGCTAAGTATGATTTTATGATTTTCCATAAAATGCCACTGATGCATAAGTTGCACGATTTCTATATGTACGAATAGTTTTTATAACTATGGCATTGAAATATGCATGATTTTGTGCGTGAAATTTTAAATGAAAAGAAATGGATTTAAGGGCATGGCATTATGAGCATGTAGATAGTGGAGCTATCTACTTACTTGCATAATTTCCTTACTGAGCGTGTGGTTTGCTCACCCCCCTTATTTTCCCATCTTTTCAGAGCACTCGTAGTAGTTACTGAGCGGCTAAGAACTTGCATCTTGGTATCCGCTGCTTCCCATCGAGAGACAGGTATTCACATTTGTATAGTTTTGTATCTAAATATGTAAATGCATAGTACTGTAAATGGATATGATGTCGGGGATGTAAGGTTATGTAAATACCATTGTATAAGTATTTAGTTAAATTCAAAGGATAGTAAATCCTGATATGTGAATGTGATTATGTAAATGGAATGGTAAGTAGTGTGAAGGGACTAACACCGAATCATAGCCCAACTGTTAGTAGGATGGTCACGATAAGAGGAAGGTAAGAATTTAAATAATAAATAAAACAAAAAATTTGTAGTGATTTTTAAGAAATTTGGGTCGTGACAGTAGATGGAATAGATGTCCTTAAGTAAGAAGATGAACAGAACAACAATGATTTTAAGATGGCACAACTGAATGCCAAGGCCATGCACACTATATTTCTATGCACTTGGGCTAAATGAATATAATAGGGTTTCCTTGTGTGAGAATGCAAAACAAGTACAAGAAATTAGCAATCACTCATGAAGGCACAACTCAAATCAAAGAAACAAAAATAGGAATGTATGCACATGACTATGAGTTATTTAGGATGAAGCCGGATGAATCCATTAGCGATATGTTCAATAGATTCATCGATATCATAAATGACCTTAAGTCCTTAGGAAAAACTTACTCAAATGTTGAAATGGTTGAAAAGATTTTGAATAGGTTGTCAAAGTCTTGGGAGGTTAAGGTGACCGCAATTATGGAGTCAGAGGACTCTCACACACTCTCTTTAAATGAGCTCTCTACTTACTTATGAAATGAAAATTAAGTGAAACTAAGAGCCTCCTAAAAAAGTAGGTGTGGCTCTAAAATCCTCCATTCAAGAAGATGTAAGAAAGGAAAGAGATAAGAAAGGTGAGGAAGAGACTTGCAAATGGAAATATTTACTAAAAGGCTCAATAAATTCATGAGAATAAAAGCTAGTGAAAATACTAGAAAACCTCATAGGAGAAAACACAATATACGAGAATCTAGTAGAAAAGATAAGGATTCAATTGTATGCTATGAATGTAAGAAACTGGGTCACATTAAATTTGATTGTCCTATACTTAGGAAATAAGGTGATAGGAAGCCTAAGAAGAAGGCCACGGTGGCAACTTGGAGTAATAGTAATAGCTCGAATGAAGAGCAAATTGAAAATGAGGTTGCCAACTTATGCTTCATGGCCATCGATGATGATAAGGTAAATTCTAACTCTCATACTAATGATTATACCTTTGATGAGTTACAAGATGCCTTTGATGAATTGGCTATGGAATTTGAATGCGTGAATGTGAAATATAGGAAGATGCTAGCAAGTTCGAAAAAAGAGAATGAAATGCTAATGAATGTAAAACATGATTATGAAAAGAAACTAGAAAGTACAAAATTAGAAATTAATTAGTTAAATGAAAAGAACAAGAATTTGCATAATTCATTCTCTAGGTTTTACATGGGTCAACAAAAAGTAGATCATATGTTAAAGACCCAAAGAGTATTCTTTGATAGAGATGGGCTTGGATATAATGGAAAAAACAAAGGAACTCATATTAAGAATTTCCTAATGAGTAAATACAATATGCATGATTTATCTCTTACATGCTCACTATGCAATAGATTAGGACACTCATCACAAGCATGCACCATTAGAAAAACTACCTTTAGAGGTTGAGTAGCTAGGAAAATTTAGGTGCCTAAGCTTGTTTTTTCTTCAAGTGATCATGATTTGATATCAAAATGGATCCCTAAGGGATCAAAGATTGTGTCCACTAACTTCCAAGGACTCAAGAAAGTTTGGGTACCTAAAGCAAAAAAATTGATTTGTTGAATTGTAGGAGGATGAGCATTCCTAGAAGGTAAAAGCAAGGGAATCTTAGTACCTCGATACCTTGATAGTGGATGCTCAAGGCATATGATTGGTGACAAGAGCTAATTCATCACATTGAAGCCTAAAAATGGTGGAAAAGTCACATTTAGAGACAACTCCAAAAGGCAAATTGAAGGAATTGGCTCTATTTGTAACTCCTCAACTATTATTAATGATGTCTTGTTAGTTAGAGGTTTGAAGCATAATCTTCTTAGCATTAATCAATTACATGATAAAGGTTTTAAAGTTGTGTTTGATTGCATGAGTTGCCATGTTGTTGATGTAAGGACAAATAGAATCTTGTTTATAGGACATAGACAAAGAAATATTTATATTGTGCATCTAGATGAGCTAAATAGTCAAAATGTATGCTTCATGGCTACTAAAGAAAATAAACCTTGGTTGTGGCATGAAAGACTAGGCCATACTAGTATGCATGTATTTTCTAAGTTAGTTAAAAGAGATCTTGTGGTAAGATTGCCTAAATTATAAAATGAAAATGATCAAGTGTGTGAAACATGTGTAAGAGAAAAACAAAAAAGAATATCCTTTAAATCTAAGAACTGCATGTCGACTTCTAGGCCTCTACAATTTCTTCACTTAGACCTCTTTGGTCCAACTAGAATCACAAGTTTAGGAGATAAACATTATGGATTTGTGACTGTCGATGACTTTACAAGATTCACAAGGGTGTTATTTCTAAGGGTCAAAAATGAAGCTTCAGAAAAATTCATCACATTTACAAAAAGAACTCAAAATGAGAAAGATTATACTATCACTAGTTTTAGAAGTGATCATGGCAAAGAATTTGAAAAATCTTAGTTTTGATGAGTATTGCAATGATCAAAGCATTAGCCACAACTTTTTCGCTTATAGAACACCTCAACAAAATGGGGTAAGTTGAAAGGAGAAATAGAACCTTTGAGGAAATTGCTAGAACAATTATTTGTGAAAATAATTTGCAATAAAATTTTGAGCCAAAGCTATTAATGCTTCATGTTATGTTATAAATAGAGTAATGGTTAGGTTAATTTTAAAGAAAACCCCATATAAACATTACAAAAGAAAGAAACCAAATATTAGTTATTTTCATCCTTTTGGTTGCAAATGTTTTGTTTTATTTAATGGAAAAGATAATTTGAGGAAATTCGATACAAAAAGTGATGAAGGAATTTTCTTAGGTTATTCTTCAAACTCTAAAGCTTATAGTGTAAGACCCTTAATTTCCTATGTAATGTATATGATTGTTTGATGTACAATCAAGTTGAATTATGTATGAATCATAGGAATTGGATGTTTTAGAGTTTTAAGTGTGTATGGATTGATAAATGAATAGAGAAGTGATTGAGTATGAGTTTGAATGAGGAATTTGAAGTAGAAAGGGTGTAGGATGAAGGCCAGATCGATCCTATGCAAGGAGAGATCGATCTCATGGCCTGAAGAATGCAAAATCAAACATGTTGGAATAGAGAGATCGAACCCTCACTCACGTAGATCGAACTCCTTAACCCTTGAGTTGGAGCATATTGATCTCCCCTTAAGGCCAGATTGATCTCCTTAGCTCTTTGCCTGAGACAAATCGATCCTATTCCATTGAAGTAGATTGATCTCATACCTTCGGCAGATCGATCTCATGCCTTCAAAATGTCGTGAAAATAAGGAATTTAAGAGGACCAGATTGATCTCCACCCTATGTAGATAGATCTCATCAAGCCAATTTTATAAATATGGAGCAGTTGGATCTGTATTTCACGAGACCAAACAATTTTCTCCCATTTCAATCTCAAACCCTAGCTTTCTCACTCTAAAATCACCCCATTTCAATTAAGATTTGAGGAAAGACCATTAGAGCAAAGTTGTTCATCTTAAAGAGAAGAACAACATAGTTTAAAATTAATATCCCATTGGTTAGATTGAAAGAGCAAGGAGAAAATCAAGCTAGGTGAGTTTCTAACACTCCAACCCAATTACATTTGCCTAGTTATTGATTTGGAGTTGATTGGTATGTGTATTGATGATTAGAAACTACCTAGAGTGTGATGGAACTAGTGTGACCTAGAAAATAGAATGAGTCTAGTGTGAGAAATTGTGATATGGATGAACTGATGATAAATGGAGTATGCTAAAGTGTTTATGAGGTAATATGTATGATTTTAGGAGGATGAATGAACCTATATTGTTAGATTTTCTTAGTTAAGTGAATAAGCATATGAGGTGTTTGACAAAATGCCATAGTGAAGTAAATGATGAAATAGGAACACTATGGCCTCAAATATTGGTTTAATATGAATCAATGGATCTAAAAGAATAGATCGACTCTCGAGATAAGAGTAGAGCAATCAAATGAGGCTTTACAAGTAATAATGAAGACTATAGGTTTAATCACCTATAGGGAACGCAAGAGTGTGTTATATTGGTCTAAATTAACGTGAGACGTAATCTCGTGTAGTTCCGGAGAGTTCGTTGGAGGTGAATCAAACTGCACAACCAAGCAGCTTCAAGGAAGTGGAATCACACGACGCGATTCTAGGTAAGGGAATTCTATAAGTGTATAGAGATAGTTGCTCGTTTTTTGTGGATGAATATATGGCTTTGTAAAGTGCATAGCTATTTAAGAAAGCGATTGATGGTTTGTTGAAGGACTACAAGTGTTTTTGGTATATAATTTGATTTTGAAGTATATTTTATAAAAATGTGATAGTAAGGCTAATAATTGCATAAATCACATGTTTTGATGCTTTTATGAAAACACATTGCTTTGGTTTAAGCAAAATGACTGATAGGTTGGCTAGTGATTTATTGATCTTGTGAAAAGGCAGAAAAGAGGTGCCAAGCATTGTTTTGAGAATGTTTTATTGAAATAGAGCCACGTATCGCTTGTACATGAGTTAGAAGCATGCTGGAACCTCGCTCGCACTGGATTTTGGTGTTTTCACATGTATGAAAAGTGCTGGAGCTTAGCTCACACCTTGATTTGAATTGTGATGATGTTTTCTAAACCGTATTGGAGCTTTTGCTCGTACGTGGATTTCAATTGATTTTATTATGCATATAACATACTGGAGCTATGCTCGTACGTGATTTCTTTATGATTTTATTCATAATGTCGTACTAGAGCTTTGCTCGTATGAGGTGATTTATTTATGTTGCATGAATCGTGCTAAAGCTTAGATCGCATAGGTTTTCACGCTGTGGCATGTATGATGCCGTGGTGGAGATGGTAAGATCCTTAAGCTCGATGGGGTGAGGAGGCTCTGTTCGGTGGGGAGCCTCTCTTACGGTAGGATCCTTAAGCCAACATCCTTAAACTCGTTAGGGTGGGGAGGCTCTGTTGGTGGGGAGGCTCTCTTACAAGATGAAAAGCTCCCCTGTGCACTTGAGACTATATAGTTTACACATGGCATGGGGTAGATAAGACCCATGACTAGCACCCCCAACCATGATATGGGTCCGCAGAGTACGTTGTATCGTGTATATCATATGGAGTATGCCGTACCGCATGGTTGTGATGATGATTTGGAAAGTCTGGCGAAGAACTAACCCACCTTTGTTCCAGTATGATACCCGACACCCCGGAATCCGTGTGGTCTGGTATGATTATGAGGTAGTTGGCCAACATAGTCTTTGAGATATAATGACCGCCTGTCTCAGATAATATTACATAGTACCACATAGTTTTATATACTGAGTGTGATTGTGTTGTTCCAAGGTAGGCCCGAGGGAGGGTCATGCTTTGTGGGATTTGGTTTTAAGAAATGATATGCTATTGTGATGAGATTCGATGTGTTTAAGAAAATGAGAAATCTTAAAGGATGTTTCTAAATGAATTTCCCTTTTCATGATGAGTTTGATAAAGATGAGCATGAGAGGTTTTACATGTTGATTATTCCATGTTTTACATACATGTTTTCCATGTTTTCAGTACATGATATATGTATATATACATGCGACATAGTTTTATTTCCTCATGCTCTGTCTATAAATGATTTATGCCATGACATTATCAGCATGTAGATAGATTAGTTATCTATCATGCTTGCATTATTGCCTTACTGAGCATGTGGTTGCTTATCCCTTTACTTTCCCCCTCTATAGAGCGTACACAGTAGCCTTGTGAAGGACCGAGGCATTACATTTTGGATATCCGCTGCACTCCATCGCAAAGAGGTATACACACAGGGATTTTTTTTGTATCTAAACATGTAAAGGCACAATAATCATTTTGAGTTGTGATATGAAGGATGTAATTGTTAGAAAACACTGCTATGTATAAGCTTATGACTTAACTTCAATGTATGACATTGTTTTGAGTAATGGGAAATGAAAGAGAAATGATGGTTATTATTGACTCACAACCCAACTGTTATTGGTGAGGGTTGTTCATGACCGGGTAAGGGAAATGAAAAATGTGAAAAATTTATAGTGATTTTAGATGAATTGGATAAATAGGGTCGTGACAGAGATTGGTATCAGAGCTGAGTTGTCCTGATGTGAGTCAGTATTAATAAATAGGAAAGTTACATCCCCATATTACTATGTTTTTGTTTAGATATAACTGTATATACTGAAATGGTATGAGACTAATAAATGGTTGTGAATACAAGAAGTTAGGCATTATGCCTGTTACACGCCGAGATAGAGGTACAGGTGCACGCGCTAGAGGCTGTAGGGGTAAACTTGAAAGCCGTGCGGAGCTACAGACCGACAGGCTCCACAGGACCCTGTTGCGAGATCAGGGGATACAGAGGCACGCTTCTCTAGGATAGAATCGAGTATTGAGAGCCTCGTAGAGATAGTCACGTAGGCATTGGGTGCCGGTGATAGAAGAGGTCCTGCAGCACAACCTACTGCTACTGGACAGGCAGCTGCAGAGGTAGAGAGGCCTCAGACTACAGAGACTGTTACACCCCCAGTTCAGGATACCGCTTCCTCCATCGCTCCACAGCCGAGCGACAACGACTAGGGATATGATTGAGAGCTGAGTAGGTTAAGATAATTTCAGGAGTTGAAACCTCCAGTGTTCAAAGGGGTAAAGGACCCGGTGATTACTGAGGATTGGGTCTATGAGATGGAGAAGTTGTACAGGTTCTTCAGATGTACGACAGCTGAGAAAGTAGCCTTTGCCGTATTTATACTGAAGGGTGAGGCAGAACAATGGTGGAGATCCACCGAGTCGATTTTGAGGGCCAGACACTCCGAGATCACATGAGAGATATTCTTGGAGGCCTTTAGGAGGCAATAAATTTTAGCCACAAGACAGAGGAAATTAAGGATGGAGTTCATTAATTTATTTTAGGGGAACTGTTCTATGGACGAGTATGAGTTGAGATTCATGTCTCTGGGGAGATACGACCCGGATATGATGAATAGTGAGACTCGGAAGGTCCAAAAGTTCATGGATGGATTGAGATTGGCCATCTGGACCAAGTTAGCCCCCTTTGACATTCATACTTACGAGGAGACTATACACAGGGCACAGTTGTGTGAGTAGGACTTTAAACGGAATACCTCCGAGCTTGGAAAGATTAGAGTCAGGAGGGATAGAGATCGGGAGAGATCTGGGTTGGATAAAGTGGCAAAGAGAGGAGGCCATAGATTGTTTAAGAAGAGGCCCAAGATTGAGGAGGTGCGGGAGAGACCTGCTAGACCTCCCATGTACAAAGCTTTGACTGCACCGAGGGGTATGGTTATTGGAGGACCACGTGTCATAACCCTCAACTTACCAAAATCAGCGCAATTGTTTTTTCGTATTTTTAAGCATTATTTATTATTCGTCCTTCCTCGATCGTGATCAGCTACTCTTCACAACAGTTGGGCTGTATGCCAATGTCTACCTCATCCATACATAACAATTTAATTTGCAACATAATTACAAAAGTAAAAACTTTTATAAATACATCAGAGTTACTGTTTACAAGTGTTTACATTGCTTTACATCCCCAATGTTTACATAAAAAATGCTACTGTGCTATGTATAGTTTAGATACAAAATAATTCAACTGTGTATACCTTACGCGATGGGGTGCAGCGGATACCAAAAGGGAAAGCCTCTAGTCATGCTCAATCTATACTCAAAGCTTTGTAGAGAGGGGAAAATAAGGGGGGTGAGCAACCACACGCTCAGTAAGACAATTATGCGAACAGGTAGATACTGCACTATCCACGTGATCGTGATGCCATGTTCAAAGCATACATTTCATCATTTTCTTAAAATATGAGTTCATGCTTGTGTTAATGGTATATAAAGCATTCATGCTATTAAAATCCAGTGCACAATTCAATTCAAAGCATGGAATATCCATCACGCATATTTCACAAATAGGGCATGGAAAACACATCATGCGTACGTGCACTTTAAAACCATTAACAAGCCGTCATCTCAAAACAATCCAACACTTGTCAGGACTCAGCCCCTCCCTCGGACTGTCCTGACCCACAAATCATTTCAAACATGGATTTATTCAAAAAGTAATAGACATGTGAGATAGGCAATACAATAAGGGAAATAACCTCTAGGACTATGGCCATATCCTGTGATACCGGCTACATGGATCAGGTGTGCGGGGTATCACCACTATCTCTTTCCACACGGGAGGTGGGTCTAGTCTAACCCGTCGGTCCATAGCAGATCTCTTCCAAAGACAGCATAACACAATCTCAACACGGTACAATGTACTCCATGCTACATGCACGGTACAATGTACTCCATGGACCCATATCAAAACATCATACCACGCCACATATCAAAATGCACATGTGAGCCTATTTAATCGGTATGAATTCTTTCCTACTCGAAGCTCCTAACACGACTATCAACATGTCAAAATATCAGAAGTGCATGTACGAGCCTATTTAATCGGTGCAACACCCAGTCTACCCGAAGCTCCAAGCACGACAAGAAATAAGGTGGGCATCTACTGCGAGCTATGCTCCAATACTATGTCAAAACCAGTATAAAATCCATGTGAAAATTAGTACGAGTTAAACTCCAGCACTCATGTGTATAAAACACATCAAATTTCGTGCGAGTCATACTCTAGCATGCTTTCATTCTCACGAAGACCATGTAGGTGGCTCAATTCTTTGCAAAATATGGTTAACAAACCAAAACAGCTCATTTCTTTTGCAATTCATTTCAAATGTTAGCCAACCTACCAATCACTTGCTAAAAAGCAATAAAACATGATTTTCCAAAGCATTATGCCTTTGTTTTCATGCATATTTCTCAAACACCCACTTTTGCCCTTCAATCACCCAATTTCGTTTCCTAATTTCTCATGCATTCTAGCAAAACATTTAAGCGCCAAAATAATGTATAGATATCTATAAGATTCCACAGAATTCCCTTACCTCAATTTACTTAAGTGTAACTCTCTCTTCCTTTCAGCTTCTTGCGCTCTTGGCTTGCCTTGCTCCGGTGTATCCTCGGGAGCTGCGATTCATTCATCAAACACTTGAGTTAACGCCTTTAACTCTTATTCAACTATACATTTATCTAATGCCTTAAATACACATTTTACCCCTCATGGTAAATCTCACCATTTATCCTAAAATCAACACCTCCAAATCATAGCCACAACACAATCATCATCTTAAGATAACTCATTCATCATTAATACTTCAACATTTCACTTTCTCACACTAGACCATTTCTAGGTTATGGTGGATTCTTTACTTTTAGGTTGTTCTTATCATTCATATGTACATTAAACAACTCCAAAATCAATATCCAAACAACGTACTTGAGTTGTTTCATTAGAAACTCACCTAGCTTGATTTCCTCTTTGCTCCAAATGGAAATGCACCGTTGTCCTTCAATCCAACAAATGGGGAAATGCCTCCAAGCTATGTTGTTATTCTCTTTGATGTGAACAACTTTGTCTCTAATAGCTTTCCCTCAAATCTTACTTAAAATGGCTGGATTTAGGAGTGAGAAAGCTAAGGTTTGGATTGAAAATTGTTGAGTGAGAGTGTTTTCTCAAAATCTGCAGATCCAACTGCTCTTATTTATAGATTTAGCTTGATGAGATCGATCTGCCTTGGGTGGAGATTGATCTGGTCCTCTTAAAATCCCTTTTATCCATGACATTTTGAAGGCAGGAGATCGATTTGTCTCAACTTTGAGATCGATTTGTCTCAGACAGTAGCTTAAGGAGATCGATCTGGTTTTAGGGGAGATCGATCTTGCTTCAACCCCAGAGCTAAGGAAATCGATCTGTTTCATTAAGGATCGATCTGCATTTTACAAACTGTTTAGGAGATGGATCTGGCTCCATTGGAGATTGATCTGTCCTGTCCCAGAGCTCAAGATAAGAGTATTTTAGCTCTTCTAGATCAATCTCTCATCCTATGAGATCAATCTGTCATTCATATTTTTAGATTTTCTGCAGTTTTTCTGTAGTACTCATACCAAACTTCAAACATTTTGTTGCCATGGTCATTTTCTCAGACAATCATCTTCGAGACTTGAAAATGACATCCATTCATACTTTATACCTATTAAAACTTGTGTGAAATCTTTGTATAACCAAAGGTACATAATATAGACTAAATGGAAGTGCATAACTTATGCAATCCTCCTTCCATTTTACCACACTACTCATTTTGCATTCTACTCCCATTCTTCACATGTTCAAGTCCATTTCCTCATATTCATACATAATGCAACTTATACGTACAATCACAACTCTTATTACATGTGTGTACATTAAACTTATAGACTTACATTACATATACTTCACATTACAAGTATATCATCATACTTATGAATTCATTTACATATATATACAAGGCTAAACCTATACGGGGTCTCACATTCTCCCCCACTTAGAAAATTTGGTCCTCCAAATTAGAACCAAGTTAATCCATGAATATCCCAGGGTACTTCTCAGGCATCAAACACTCTAATTCCCATGTGGCCTCTTCCACCATATGATGTTACCAAAGAACTTTCACTAAGGGAATTGTCTTTGTCCTCAACACTTTCTCTTTTCTATCCAATATCTGAACCAGCCTCAATGTACGTCATGCTTTCATTGAGCTCCAAAGGCTTGTACCTTATCATATGCGTCGGGTCTGGCTGATACTTCCTTAACATGGATATGTGGAAGACGTTATGTACATTTGCCAACTCTGGTGGCAACGCCAACCTAAAAGCCTTATCTCCCACCATATCAAGTATCTGAAATGGCCCTATATATCGAGGGCTCAACTTTCCATTCTTCCCGAATCTCAAAACTCCCTTCGAAGGAGAAACCTTTAAAAACAGTGACTCACCCACCTCAAACTCTAGTGGTCTTCGTCTCCTGTCAGCATAACTCTTTTGTCTGCTCAAAGCTGTCCGTAACCTCTCAAAAATCAACTGGACATCCTCAGAGGCTTGTCTAACCAAGTTGGGAGCAAAGATATGTCTGTCACCAACCTCTTCCCAACCAATAGGGGAATGACATCTACGCCCAAACAATGCCTTATACGGTGCCATCTCGATACTCGCATGAAAACTATTATTATAGGCAAACTCTGCGAGTGGCAAATGGTCATCCCAGGAGCCTCCAAAATCCAATGCACATGCTCTCAACATATCCTTTAGGGTCTGTATAGTCTTCTCTGATTGACCAGCTATCTGAGGATGAAATGCGGTGCTAAAACTCAACTGGGTCACCATCGCACCCTGAAAACGTTCCCAGAAATGGGAAGTGTAGCGGGCATCCCTATCAGAAATCACGCTCACTAGAATTCCATGTAGCCTTACTATCTCATGCACATACAAGTTCGCTAACTGGCTCAGAGTATCTGTAGCTCTCAAAGCTAGAAAAAGGGCAGATTTAGTCAACCAATCCATAATTACTCATATGGCATGATGACCTCTGCGGGTCCTCGGTGATCCCATCACAAAATCCATGGTGACCTGCTCTCACTTCCAATTCGATATCGGTAGAGGCTGCAGTAGCCCTGCAGGCTTCTGATGTTCTACCTTCACCTGCTGACAAATGAGACACTTAACAACATATTCAGAAATGTGCCTTTTCATCCTAGACCACCAATAAACCTTTCAAAGGTTTTGATACATCTTGGTACTTGCTGGATGTATCGTATACTTTGATGAGTGAGCTTCTATCAAGTTTAAACTTCTGATCTCTGCATCATTAGGAACACATATCCTACCTCTGAACCTCAACAACCCATCTAAACTCAACTCAAAGTCCGTCTCTGTGCCCCTCTGTATCTGCTTAACAATATCACTGCACTGCTGATCAACTCGCTGAGCCTGTCGGATTCGATCTACCAGATCCAGTTCCAACTGCAGGATAGCTATCATAAATCCACTATCAGCATCAGGCGGGGCATATCCAAACTGAGGTTCGTGAGCTGTCTCAACAGCTAGTGTTCCCTGACCATCATGAATGACACCAACCCGAGATACTTCCTGCTCAATGCATCAGCAACTACATTTGCTTTACCCAGGTGGTACAGGATCTCACAATCATAATCCTTTAAAAGCTTGAGCCATCTCCTCTGTCTCATGTTCAACCTTTTCTACGAGAATAGGTACTTAAGGCTCTTATGATCTGTGTAAACCTGAAATCGTTCACCATAGAGATAGTGGCGCCATATTTTAAATGCAAACATTACGACCGCCAACTCTAAATCGTGGGTCGGGTAGTTCCTCTCATGATCCTTCAACTGTCTTAATCCATAGGCTACTACCTTCCCATCTTGCATCAACACATATTCTAGTCCTTGGTGCGAAGCATCCATATACACCAAGAAACCTCCGAGATGGTAGGAATGGAGAGAATCAGAGCTGTGGTTAATCTCCTTTTCAACACCTGAAAGCTCTCATCATATCTATCGTCCCACACAAACTCCATATTCTTTCTCGTGACCGTGTTAACGGAGTAGCTAACCTTGAGATTCCCTCCACAAATCTCTGATAATATCCAGCTAAACCCAGGAAATTTCTGTTCTCTGTCACTGTCTGTGGTCTCTGCCACTGAACCACGGCTTCAATCTTAGATGGATCCACTGACACTCCATCTTTTGATACTATATGACCCAGAAAAGAGATATGTTCCGACCAAAAGTTGCACTTACAGAGTTTAGCATACAACTTCTTCTCTCAGAGGGTCTGCAACACTATCCTTAGGTGTCGTTCATGCTCCTCTCTAGACCATGAGTACACTAGTATATCATCAATAAACACGATTACAAATCGATCCAAATATAGGTGGAATACCTCATTCATCAACGACATAAAAGCTGCGGGAGCATTTGTCAACCCGAATGGCATAACCATAAACTCATAATGTCCATATCAGGTGCGAAAAGCTATCTTGGGTACATCTCCACTCTGTATCTTCAACTGAAGGTACCAAAATCTCAGATCTATATTGGAAAAGACGTGTGCTCCCTTAAGCTGATCCAACAAGTCATCGATGTGTGGAAGGGGATACTTATTCTTGATGGTGGCCTTATTTAACAACTAGTAATCTATATACAGTCAGAGGATTCCATCCTTCTTCCTTACAAACAGAACCAGTACTCCCCAAGGTGAGACGCTCGACCTAATGAACCCTTTCTCCAGCAACTCTTGCAACTGCTTCCTTAATTCTTCCAACTCAATTTGAGGCATTCTGTATGGTGGCTTGGATATCGGCTCTGTCCCAGGTGCCAAATCTATACCAAATTCCATCTCCCTATCTGGAGGTAACCCTGGTAATTCCTCTGGAAAGACATCTAGATATTCCCTGACTACAGAGATGCCTATCAACTCCGGATGTGCCGTATCCGTCTCAACCACATAAGCAATGTATCCTTTACATTATTCTTTCCACCATTATTAATCATAAATCATCACATCAACATATATAATTTGTAAATTAGATTCATCTCTAAATTATCATGTAACTAGATTATACTCTTCTCAATTGCAATAACATATTCTTTTATTTCATTTCACCAAATTTACAGTAAGGTTGTCTATCTTTGGAAACATTACAATTTTTACATGACAATCCATAACAACATGATTGGCAGCCAACTAATCCATTCCTAGGATCACATCAAAATCACTCATATTTAACAAAATTAAATCAACTGCCATTTCTTTACCTCCTATCCCCATCTTACAATCTCTGTATACATGCTCAGTCAACTGACTATCATTCATAGGGGTAGATATCATCAACATTTTATCTAGCAGTGTGAGTTTTACATGCTTCAGCAATTTACATGCAAAGGATGACGATACAAAGGAATGCGTGGCACCAGGATCAAACAGTACAAATGCTTATACATCAAAGATTCGGATGGTACCTTTAACCACATCCGAAGACTGATCTGCAGTGTCCTAGTCCAGTGCGTACACTCGTCCTCTGCTCACACCAACTGTTTGCTTCCCCTTTTCCTCAGCTGTAGCCCTCCTCCTTGGAGCAGCTGTCCCAACTGGAGCTTTCTCTCGCTCTCTGCCCATCTGTGGGGCTCTCTCTGTCATCTCAGGGAAATCCCTGATCACGTGTCTTGATTTCCCACATCTAAAGCATACTGTAGGATGTCCATAGCATGGTCGAGTACCATGGTACTTGCCACACTTGCCGTACTGCTCTGCCGTAGGCCGTGGCCCTCCAATTATAATTCCCTTAGCAGGAGCTATGGTCGGATACATGAGTGTATTAACTGTCCTCTCTCGAATCTCCTCGATCCTTGACCTTTTTCCATAAAAACGCTTGCTTCCCTTATAGCTGAAGCCTCTATCCATCACTGATATCTTCTTATCTCTATCCCTCACATTACCAACCTTTCCAAACTCTAAGGCGATTTTGTCAACATCTTGCTCACAACAATTACGCCCTGCGCACTGCCTCCTCGTAGGTTGGTATATCCAGAGGAACCAATCTGGACCTGATGGTCGGTCTCAATCCATCCATAAACTTTTGAATCTTCTCGACCTCATTACCCATCATGTTGGGATCATATCTGCCCAGGGAAATAAAGGTCGTCTCATACTCATCCACAGTCCTACTCCATTAGGTCAGTCCAAAAAATGTCATCTTCATCTTTCTTTGCACCGTATCCGGAACATATTGTCTCCAAAAAGCCTCAAAAATTACATCCCAGCTGATCTCAGTATGTCGGGCTCTCAAAATAGGCTTGGTGGATTTCCACCAATGTTTTGCTGATGCCTTCAGCATGAATACGGCAAATGCTACCATTTCGGTAGTAGTGCACTCAAAGAACCCATACAACTTCTCGATTTCGTTTATCCAATCCTCAGCAGCTACTGGGTCTTTAACTCTACTGAAAGATGACGGTCTAAACTTCTAGAACTGCGGTAGTCTATCCAAATCACAACCGTAACCCCAGCCTCTACTGGCCTGCGGTGTAGCAACAGGTGTAGGCACATCCTGTGTGGGTAGGGGTGTTGGTGTATCTGTCGTCTGAGGCCTCTGAGCTTACCGGGCCCGTGCCTCAAGAACTGCCACCAACTCGACATCACCCTATGTAGCGAGACTCTATCTGCCCCCAACTCCAGGCAATGATTGAGTGACCAACTCCAAGATCATCTCAATGCTCTGCTCAATCCTCGCGAAGCGAGCCTCTATACTCTCGGGTCTCTCCTCTGGACCCTGTAGAGCATACTCAACCTCAGCTTCCACCTCAATCTCTTCTTGAGCCTCGTGTGTTTCTAGCTCAACACGACCCCCAAGTCTACCTCTACTGCCTCTAACTTGCACCCTCGCCCCTCTACCACGACTGGTATTAGGCATAATTGGTCAACTCCCTACATTCACATTAAATTCTTAGTTAACCCATCGACTCACACAAAATTTATATCTAAACAAGTACAGTAACATGGGGATGTATTTTCCAACTTATTAAGTATTTTAGACACGACACACGTCAGACCAACCTATACTCTGATGCCAACTTCTGTCACAACCCTCAACTTACAAAAATCAGCGTAAATTGTTTTTGCATTTTCATGCAATATTTCTTATTCGTCCTTCCTCGATCGTGATCAGCTACTCTCCTCAACAGTTGCGCTGTGTGCCAATGTCTACCTCATCCATCCATAACAATTTAATTTGTAACATAATTACAAAAGTAAACACTTTTAAAAATATATCACAGTTACTGTTTACAAGTTTTTACATTGCTTTACATCCCCAATGTTTACATACAAAATGTACTGTGCTATGTCTAGTTTAGATACAAAATAATTCAAGTGTGTATACCTTACGTGATGGGGTACATCAGATACCCAAAGGGAAAGCCTCCAGTCACGCTCAATCTATACTCACAGCTCTGTAGAGAGGGGAAAATAATTGTGGTGAGCAACCACACGCTCTGTAAGGCAATCATGCGAACAGGTAGATACTGCACCATCTACGTGATCGTGATGCCATGCTCAAAGCATACATTTCATCATTTTCTCAAAATATGAATTCATGCTTGTGTTAATGGTATGTAAAGAATTCATGCTATTAAAATCCAGTGCACAATTCAATTCAAATCATGGAAAATCCATCATGCATATTTCACAAATAGGGCATGAAAAACACATCATGTGTACGTGGACTTTAAAACCATTAACAAACCGTCATCTCAAAACAATCCAACACTTGTCAAGACTTAGCCCCTCCCTCGGACTGTCCTGACCCACAAATCATTTCAAACATGAATTTATTCACAAAAGCAATAGACATGTGAGATAGGCAATACAATAAGGGAAATATCCTCTAGGGCTATGGCCATATCCTGTGATACCGGCTACACAGATCAGGTGTACGGGGTATCACCACTATCTGCTTCCACACGGGAGGTGGGTCAAGTCCAACCCCTCGGTCCATAGCAGATCTCGTCCGAAGACGGCATAGCACAATCTCAACATGGTATAACGTACTCCATGCTACATGCACGGTACAACATACTCCGTAAACCCATATCAACACATCATATCACGCCACATCTTAAAACGTACGTATGACCTTATTTAATCGGTATGACTTCTTGTCTACCAGAAGCTCCTAACACAGCTATCAACATGTCAAAATATCACATGTGCACGTGCGAGCCTATTTAATCAGTGAGACACCCAGTCTACCCGAAGCTCCAAGTACGACAACAAATAAGGTGGGCATCTAATTCGAGTTATGCTCCAACATTATGCCAAAACCAGTATAAAATCCATGTGAAAATTAGTTCGAGTTAAACTCTAATACTCATACGTATAAACCACATCTAATTTCGTGTGAGTCATACTCTAGCACGCTTTCATTCTCACGAAAACAAAGTAGGTGGCTCAATTCTTTGCAAAATATGGTTAACAAAACAAAACAACTAATTTCTTTTGCAATTCATTTCAAATGTTAGCCAACCTACCAATCACTTGCTAAAAAGCAATAAAACATGATTTTCCAAAGCATTATGCCTTTGTTTTCATGCACATTTCTCAAACACCCACTTTTACCCTTCAATCACCCAATTTCGTTTCCTAATTTCTCATGCATTCTAGCAAAACATTTAAGCGCCCAAATTGCATACAGATATCTCTAAGAGTCCACAGAATTCCCTTACCTCAATTTACTTGAGTGCGACTCTCCCTTCCTCTTAGCTTTTTACGCTCTTAGCTCGCCTTGCTCCGGTATATCCTCGGGAGCTGCGATTCATTCATCAAACACTTGGGTTAACGCCTTTAACTCTTAATCAACTATGCATTTATCTAATGCCTTAAATACATATTTTACCCCTCGTGGTAAATCTCACCATTTATCCAAAAATCAACACCTCTAAATCATACCCACAACATAATCATCATCTTAAGATAACTCATTCATCATTAATACTTCTACATTTCACTTTCTCACACTAAACCATTTCTAGGCTATGGTGGATTCTTTGCTTTCTAGGTTGTTCATATCATTCATATGTACATTAAACAACTCCAAAATCAAAATCCAAATAATGTACTTGAGTTGTTTCATTGGAAACTCACCTAGCTTGATTTCCTCTTTGCTCTAAATGCAAATACACCTTTGTCCTTAAATCCAACATATGAGGAAAGGCCTCCAAGCTATGTTGTTCTTCTCTTTGATGTGAACAACTTTGTCTCTAATAGCTTTCCCTCAAATCTTACTTAAAATGGCTGGATTTAAGAGTGAGAAAGCTAGGTTTTGGATTGAAAATGGTAGAGTGAGTGTTTTCCCGAAATCTGCAGATCCAACTGCTCCTATTTATAGATTTAGCTTAATGAGATCGATCTGCCTTGGGTGGAGATCGATCTGGTCCTCTTAAAATCCCTCTTTTCCATGACATTTTGAAGGCAGGAGATCGATCTGTCGAAACTTTAAAAGCGATATTTCTTAGATAGTAGCTTAAGGAAATCGATCCGGTCTTAGGGGAGATCAATCTTGCTTCAACCCAGAGCTAAGGAAATTGATCTGTTTCATTAAGGATCGATCTGCATTTTACAGAATGTTTAGGAGATGGATTTGGCTCCATTGGAGATCGATATGTCCTGTCCCATAGTTCAAGTTAAGAGCATTTTAGCTCTTCCAGATCGATCTCTCATCCTATGAGATCGATCTGTCATTCATATTTCCAGATTTTCTATAGTTTTTTTCTGCAGCAACTCATACCAAACTTCATACATTTTATTGCCATGGTCATTTTCTCATCCAATCATCTTTAAGACTTGAAAATGGCACCCATTCATACTTTATAGCTATTAAAACATGTGTGAAATCTTTATATAACCAAAGGTACTTAATATAAACCAAATGGAAGTGCATAACTTATGCAATCCTCCTTCCATTTTACCACATTACTCATTTTCCATTCTACTCCCATTCTTCACATGTTCAAGTCCATTTCCTCATATTCATACATAATGCAACTTATACGTATAATCACAACTCTTATTACATGTGTGTACATTAAACTTATGGACTTACATTACATATACTTCACATTGCAAGTATATCACCAGACTTATGAATTCATTTACATATATATACAAGGTTAAACCTATACGGGGTCTCACATTCTTCCCCGCTTAGAAAATTTGGTCTTCCAAATTAGAACCAAGTTAATCCGTGAATATCCCAAGGTACTTCTCCCGCATCAAACACTCCAATTCCCATGTGGCCTCTTTCACCGTGTGATGTTGCCAAACAACTTTCACTAAGGGAATTGTCTTTATCCTCAACACTTTCTCTTTTCTATCCAATATATGAACTGACCTCTCAATGTACGTCAAGCTTTCATTAAGCTCCAAAGGCTCGTACCTTATCACATGCGTCAGGTCCGGGTGATACTTCCTTAACATGGATATGTGGAAGACGTTAGGTACATTTGCCAACTCTGGTGGCAACGCTAACCTACAAGCACGATTTCCCACCTTATCAAGTACCTCAAATGACCCTATATATCGAGGGCTAAACTTTCCCTTCTTCCCGAATCTCATAACTCCCTTCGAAGGAGAAACCTTCAAAAACACTGAGTCACCCACCTCAAACTCTAGTGGTCTCCGTCTCCTGTCAACATAACTCTTTTGTCTACTCAGAGCTATCCGTAACCTCTCACAAATCAATTGGACATCCTCAGAGGCTTGTCTAACCAAGTCGGGAGCAAAGATATGTCTGTCAACAACCTCTTCCTAACTAATAGGGGAACGACATCTACGCCCAAACAATGCCTCATATGGTGCCATCCCGATACTCACATGCAAACTGTTATTACAGGCGAACTCTACGAGTGGCAAATGATCATCCCAGGAGCCTCCAAAATCTATTGCATAGGCTCTCAATATATCCTCCAAGGTCTGTATAGTCCTCTCTGACTGACCATCTTTCTGAGGATGAAATGTAGTGCTAAAACTCAACTGGGTCCCCATCGCTTCCTGAAAACGTTCCCAAAAATGAGAAGTGAAATGGGCATTCCTATTAGAAATCACGCTCACTGGAATTCCATGTAGCCTCACGATCTTGCGTACATACAATATCGCTAAATAGCTCAGAGAAACGGTAGCTCTCATAGCTAGAAAATGGGTAATTTGGTCAACCGTTCCATAATTACCCATATGGCATCATGACCTCTGCGGGTCCTCGGTAATCCCCTCACAAAATCTATGGTGACCTACTCCCACTTCCAAGTCGGTATCGGTAGAGGCTGCAATAGCCCTGCAAGCTTCTGATGCTCTACCTTCACCTGCTGACGAACGAGACATTTACAACATATTCAACAATGTGCTTTTTCATCTCAGACCACCAATAAACCTTTTGAAGGTTTTGATACATCTTGGTACTTCCTAGATGTACCGTATACTTCGATGAGTTAGCTTCTGTTAAGATCAATCTTCTGATCTCTGCATCATCAGGAACACATATCCTACCTCTGAACCTTTACAACCCATCTGAACTCAACTCAAAGTCCGTCTCTGGGCCCCTCTGTATCTGCCCGATAATATCATTGAACTGCTGATCAACTCGCTGAGCCTGTCAGATTTGATCTACCAGATCTGGGTCCAACTGTAGGCTAGCTATCATAAATCCACTATCAGCATTAGGCGGGGTCATATCCAAACTGAGGTTCGTGAACTGTTCCAACAGCTCGTGTTCCCTGACCATTATGAATGACACCAACCCGAGATGCTTCCTACTTAATGCATCAGCAACTACATTTGATTTACCCGGGTGGTATAGGATCTCATAATCATAATCCTTTAAAAGCTTGAGCCATCTCCTCTGTCTCATGTTAAACTCTTTCTTAGAGATCAAGTACTTAAGGCTCTTATTATCTGTGTAAACCTAAAATCGTTCACCATAGAGATAGTGGCGCCATATTTTCAATGCAACCATTACGATCGCCAAGTCTAAATCGTGGGCCGAGTAGTTCTTCTTATGATCCTTCAACTATCTTAATCCATAGGCTACTACCTTCCCATCCTGCATCAACACACAGCCCAATCCTTGGTGCGAAGCATCCGTATACACCGAGAAACCTCCTGAGCCGATGGGAAGGGTGAGAATCAGAGCTGTGGTTAATCTCATTTCAACTCCTGAAAGCTCTCATCACATCTATCATCCCACACAAACTCCACGTTCTTTCTCGTGAGACGTGTTAACGGAGCAGCTAACCTCGAGAATCCCTCTACAAACCTTCGATAATATCTAGCTAAACCCCAAAAACTTCTGATCTCTGTCACTGTCTGGGGTCTCTGCCACTGAACCACAGCTTCAATCTTAGATGGATCCACTGACACTCCATCTTTTGATACTATATGACCCAAAAAAGAGATACGTTCCAACACAAAGTTGCAGTTACAGAGTTTAGCATACAACTTCTTCTCTCGAAAGGTCTGCAACACTATCTTTAGGTGCCGTTCATCCTCCTCTCTAGACCTTGAGTACTCTAGTATATCATTAATAAACATGATTACAAATCGATCCAAATACTGGTGGAATACCTCATTCATCAATGACATAAAAGTTACAGGAGCATTCGTCAACCAGAATGGCATAACGATAAACTCATAATGTCCATACCGGGTGCGAAAAGCTATCTTGGATACATCTCCACTCCGTATCTTCAACTGATGGTACCCAGATCTCAGATCTATATTGGAAAAGACGTATGCTCCCTTAAGCTGATCCAACAAGTCATCGATGCATGGAAGGGGATACTTATTCTTGATGGTGGCCTTATTCAACAATCGGTAATCTATACACAGTCGGAGGATTCCATCATTCTTCCTTACAAACAGAACCAGTGCTCCCCAAGGTGGGACGCTCGGCCTAATGAACCGCTTCTCCAGCAACTCCAGCAACTACTTCCTTAATTCTTCCAACTCAACTTGAGTCATTCTGTACGGTGGCTTGGATATTGGCTCTATACCAGGTGCCAAATCTATACCAAATTCCATCTCCCTATCTGGAGGTAACCTTGGTAATTCCTCCAGAAAGACATCTGGATATTCCCTGACTACAGGGATGTCTATCAACTCCAGATGTGCCGTATCCATCTCAACCACATAAGTAATGTATCCTTTACATTATTCTTTCCACCATTATTAATCATAAATCATCACATCAACATATATAATTTGTAAATTAGATTCATCTCTAAGTTATCATATAACTAGATTATACTCTTCTCAATTGCAATAACATATTCTTTTATTTCATTTCACCAAATTTACAACAAGGTTGTCTATCTTTGGAAACATTAAAGTTTTTGCATGACAACCCATAACAACATATTTGGCAGCCAACCAATCCATTCCTAGGATCACATCAGAATCACTCATTTAATAAAATTAAATCGGCTGCCATTTCTTTACCTCCTATCCTCATCTTACAATCTCTATATACATGCTAAGTCAATTGACTATCATTCATAGGGGTAGATATCATCAACATTTTATCTAGTAGTGTGAGTTTTACATGCTTCAGCAATTTACATGCAAAAGATGGCGATATAAAGGAATGCGTGACACCAGGATCAAACAGTACAAATGCTTCTACATCAAAGATTCAGATGGTACGTTTAACCACATCCGAAGACTAATCCGCAGGTCCTGGTCTAGTGCGTGCACTCGTCCTTTACTCACACCCACTGCTTGCTTCCCCTTTTCCTCAGCTGTAGCCCTCCTCTTTGGAGCAGCTATCCCAACTGGAGCTCTCCCTCACTCCTTGGCTTTTTGTGGTGCTCTCTCTATCATCTCTAGGAAATCCTTGATCATGTGCCCTGATTTCCCACATCTAAAGCATACTGTAGGATGTCCATAGCATGGTCGAGTACCATGGTACCTGCCACACTTGCCGCACTGCTCCGCCGTAGGTTGTGACCCTCTAATTATAATTCCCCTAGCAGGAGCTATGGCCGGATACATGGGAGTATTAACTGTCCTCTCCCGAATCTCATCGATCCTCGACCTCTTTCCAGAAAACCGTTTGCTTCCCTTATAGCTGAAGCCTTTATCCATCACTGATCTCTTCTTATCTCTATCCCTCACTTTACCAACTTTTCCAAACTCTAAGGCGATTTTGTCAACATCTTGCTCACACAATTGCGCCCTGCGCACTGCCTCCTCGTAGGTCGGTATATCCAGAGGAACCAATCTGGACCTGATGGTCAGCCTCAATCCTTCCACAAACTTCTGAATCTTCTCGACCTCATTACCCATCTTGTTGGGATCATATCTGTCCAGGGAAATAAAAGTCGTCTCATACTCATTCACAGTTCTACTCCCTTGGGTCAGTCTAAAAAATGCCATCTTTATCTTTCTTTGCACCGTATTCGGAACATATTGTCTCCGAAAAGGCTCTAAAAATACATCCCAGCTGATCTCAGTATACCGGGCTCTCAAAATAGGCCTGGTGGATTTCCACCAATGTTTTGCTGATCCTTTCAGCATGAATGCGGCAAATGCTACCATCTCGGTAGTAGTGCACTCAAAGAACCCATACAACTTCTCGATTTCGTTTATCCAATCCTCAATAGCTACTGGGTCTTTAACTCCACTGAAAGACAGCGGTCCAAACTTCTCGAACAACGACAGTCTATCCAAATTACAACCTTAACCCCAATCTCTACTGGCCTGCGGTGTAGCAACAGGCGTAGGCACATCCTGTGTGGGTAGGGGTGTTAGTGTATCTGTCGTCTGAGGCCTCTGGGCTTGCCGAGCCTGTGCCTCAGGAACTGTAACCTATTCGGCATCACCCTGTGTAGCGGGACTCTGTCTGCCCCCAACTCCAGGCAATGATTTAGTGACCAATTCCAAGATCATCTCAATGCTCCGCTCAATCCACGCGAAGCGAGCCTCAGTATTCTCGGGTCTCTCCTCTGGACCCTGTGGAGAATGCTTAACCTCAGCCTCCACCTTAATCTCTTCCTGAGCCTCATGTGTTTCTGGCTCAACACGACCCCCAGGTCTACCTCTACGGCCTCTAACTTGTGCCCTCACCCCTCAACCACGACTGGTATTAGGCATAATTGCTCAACTCCCTATATTCACATCAAAATCTTAGTCAACCCATCGACTCAGGTACAATTTGTATCTAAACAAGCACAACAACATAGGGATGTAATTTTCCAACTTATTAAGTATTTTAGACACGACACACGTCAGACCAACCTATGAAATCAGCGTAAATTGTTTTCTCATTTTCATGCATTATTTCTTATTCGTCCTTCCTTGATGGTTATCAGCTACTCTCTTCAACAGTTGGGGCGTGTGCCAATGTCTATCTCATCCATCCATAACAATAAATTTGCAACATAATTACAAAAGTAAACACTTTTATAAATATATCAGAGTTACTGTTTACAAGTGTTTACATTGCTTTACATCCCCAATGTTTACATACAAAATGCTACTGTGCTATGTCTAGTTTCGATATAAAATAATTCAAGTGTGTGTACCTTACACGATGGGGTGCAACAGATACCAAAAGGGAAAGCCTCCAGTCACGCTCAATCTATACTCAAAGCTCTGTAGAGAGGGGAAAATAAGAGGGGTGAGCAACCACACGTTCTATAAGGCAATCATGTGAACATGTAGATACTACACTATCTACGTGATCGTGAAGCCATGCTCAAAGCATACATTTCATCATTTTCTCAAAATATGAGTTCATGCTTGTGTTAATGGTATGTAAAGCATTGATTCTATTAAAATCCAGTGCACAATTCAATTCAAAACATGGAAAATCCATCATGCATATTTCAGAAATAGGGCGTGGAAAACACCATGTGTACTAGCACTTTAAAACCATTAACAAACCGTCATCTCAAAACAATCCAACACTTTTCAGGACTCAACCCCTCCCTCAGATTGTCCTGACCCACAAATCATTTCAAACATAGATTTATTCATAAAAGCAATAGACATGTGAGATAGGCAATACAATAAGGGAAATATCCTCTAAGACTATGGCCATATCCTTTGATACTGGCTACACGGATCACCACTATCTACTTCCACACGAGAGGTGGGTCAAATCCAACCCGCCGGTTCATAGCAGATCTCGTATGAAGATGGCATAACACAATCTCAACACGGTATAAAGTACTCTATGCTACATGCACGGTACAATGTACTCCGCGGACCCATATCAACACATCATATCACACCACATCTCAAAACGCACGTGTGAGCCTATTTAATAGGTACGACTTCTTGTCTACCCGATGCTCCTAACATGGCTATTAACATGTCAAAATATCACAAGTGCACGTACGAGCCTATTTAATTGGTACGACACCCAGTCTACCCGAATCCCCAAGCACGACAACAAATAAGGTGGGCATCCAATGCGAGATATGCTCCAACACTATGCCAAAACCAGTATAAAATCCATGTGAAAATTAGTGCAAGTTAAACTCCAGCACTTATGCGTATAAAACACATCAAATCTCGTGCAAGTCATACTCTAGCACGCTTTCATTCTCACGAAAACTATGTTGGTGGCTCAATTCTTTGCAAAATATGGTTAACAAACCAAAACAACTCATTTCTTTTGCAATTCATTTCAAATGTTAGCCAACCTACCAATCGGTTGCTAAAAAGAAATAAAACATGATTTTCCAAAGCATTATGCCTTTGTTTTCATGCACATTTCTCAAACACCCACTTTTCCCTTCAAGCACCCAATTTCGTTTCCTAATTTCTCATTCATTCTAGCAAAATATTTAAGAGCCCAAATTACGCACAGATATCTCAAAGAGTCCATAGAATTCCCTTACCTCAATTTACTTGAGTGCGACTCTCTCTTCCTCTTAGCTTCTTGCGCTCTTGGCTCGCCTTGCTCCGGTGTATCCTCGGGAGCTGCGATTTATTCATCAAACACTTGAGTTAACGCCTTTAACTCTTATTCAACTATGCATTTATCCAAGGCCTTAAATGCACATTTTACCCCTCATGGTAAATCTCACCATTTATCCCAAAATCAACACCTCCAAATCATACCCACAACACAATCAGCATCTTCAGATAACTCATTCATCATTAATACTTCTACATTTCACTTTCTCACACTAGACCATTTCTAGGTTATGGTGGATTCTTTACTTTCTAGGTTGTTCCTATCATTCATATGTACATTAAACAACTCCAAAATCAATATCCAAACAATGTACTTGAGTTGTTTCATTAGAAACTCACCTAGCTTGAGTTCCTCTTTGCTCCAAATGGAAATGCACCTTTGTCCTTATATCCAACAAATGGGGAAATGCCTCAAAGCTATGTTATTCTTCTCTTTGATGTGAACAACTTTGTCTCTAATAGCTTTCCCTTAAGTCTTACTGAAAATGGCTGGATTTAGGAGTGAGAAAGCTAGGTTTTGGATTGAAAATGGTAGAGTGAGAGTGTTTTCTCGAAATATACAGTTCCAACTGCTCCATTTATAGATTTAGCTTGATGAGATCGATTTGCCTTAGGTGGAGATCGATCTGGTCCTCTTAAAATCTCTCTTTTCCACAGTATTTTGAAGGCAAAAGATCGATCTGTCTTTGACAATAGCTTAAGGAGATCGATCCGGTCTTAGGGGAGATAGATCTTGCTTCAACCCCAGAGCTAAGAAAATTGATCTGTTTCATTAATGATCGATCTGCATTTTACAGAATGTTTAGGAGATCGATCTGGCTCCATTGGAGATCAATTTGCCTGTCCCATACCTCAAGATAAGAGCATTTTAGCTCTTCCAGATCGATCTCTCATCCTATGAGATCGATCTATCATTCATATTTCCAGATTTTCTACTATTTTTTCTGCAGCAACTCAAACCAAACTTCACACATTTTGTTGCCAGGGTCATTTTCTCATCCAATCATCTTTGAGACATGAAAATGACATCCATTCATACTTTATACCTATTAAAACTTGTGTGAAATCTTTGTATAACCAAAGGTACTTAATATAGACCAAATGAAAGTGTATAACTTATGCAATCCTCCCATTTTACCACACTACTCATTTTCCATTCTACTCTCATTCTTCACATGTTCAAGTCCATTTCATCATATTCATACATAATACAACTTATACGTACAATCACAACTCTTATTACATGTGTGTATATTAAACTTATGGACTTACATTACATATACTTCTCATTACAAGTATATCACCAGACTTATGAATTCATTTACATATATATACAAGGTTAAACCTATATAGGGTCTCACATTCTCCCCCACTTAGAAAATTTGGTCCTCCAAATTAGAACCAAGTTAATCTGTGAATATCCCAGGGTACTTCTTCCGCATTAAACACTCCAATTCCCATGTGGCCTCTTCCACCGTGATGCTGCCAAAGAACTTTCACTGAGGGAATTGTCTTTGTCCTTAACACTTTCTTTTTTCTATCCAATATATGAACCGACCTCTCAATGTACGTCATGCTTTCATTGAGCTCCAAAGGCTCGTACCTTATCACATGCACTGGGTCCGGGTGTTACTTCCTTAACATGGATATGTGGAAGATGTTATGTACATTTGCCAACTCTGGTAGCTACGCCAACCTATAAGCCTTATCTCCCACCTTATCAAGTATCTCAAATGGCCCTATATATCGAGGGCTCAACTTTCCCTTCTTCCCGAATCTCATAACTCCCTTCGAAGGAGAAACCTTCAAAAACACTGACTCACCCACCTCAAACTCTAGTGGTCTCCGTCTCCTATCAGCATAACTCTTCTGTCTGCTCTGAGCTGTCCGTAACCGCTCACAAATCAACTAGACATCCTCAAAGGCTTGTCTAACCAAGTCGGGAGCAAAGATATGTCTTTCACCAACCTCTTCCCAACCAATAGGGGAATGCCATCTACGCCCATACAATGCCTCATATGGTGCCATCCCGATACTCGCATGAAAATTGTTATTATAGGCGAACTCTGCGAGTGGCAAATGCTCATCCCAAGAGCCTCCAAAATCTAATGCATACGCTTTCAAGATATCCTCCAGGATCTGTATAGTCCTCTCTGACTGACCATCTGTCTGAGGATGAAATGTGGTGCTAAAACTCAACTAGGTGCCCATCACTTCTTGAAAACATTCCCAGAAATGGGAAGTGAAGCGGGCATCCCTATCAGAAATCACGATCATTGGAATTCCATGTAGCCTTACTATCTCGTGCACATATAAGTTCGTTATCTGGCTCTGAGAATCGGTAGCTCTAGCGAGAAAATGGGCAGATTTCTTCAACCGATCCATAATTACCTATATGGCATCATGACCTTATGGGTCCTCGACAATCCCATCACAAAATCCATGATGACCTGCTCCCACTTCCAATTCGGTATCGGTAGAGGCTGCAATAGCCCTGCAGGCTTTTGATGTTCTACCTTCACCTGCTGACGAACGTGACACTAAGCAACATATTCAGCAATGTGCTTTTCCATCCCAGACCACCAATAAACCTTTCGAAGGTTTTGATACATCTTGGTACTTCTTGGATGTATCATATACTTCGATGAGTGAGTTTCTGCCAAGATCAATATTCTGATCTCTACATCATTAGGAACACATATCCTACCTCTGAATCTTAACAACCCATCTGAACTCAACTCAAAGTCCATATCTATGCCCCTTTGTATCTGCCCAACAATATCACTGCTCTGCTGATCAACTTGCTGAGCCTGTCAGATTCGATCTACCAGATCCGGTTCCAACTGCAGGCTAGCTATCCTAAATCCACTATCAGCGTCAGGCGGGGTCATATCCAAACTGAGGTTCGTGAACTGTTCCAACAGGTCGTGTTCCTTGACCATCATGAATGACACCAACCCGAGATGCTTCCTACTTAATGCATCAGTAACTACATTTGCTTTACCCGAGTGGTACAAGATCTCACAATCATAATCCTTTAAAAGATCGAGCCATCTCCTCTGTCTCATGTTTAACCCTTTCTGCGAGAACAGGTACTTAAGGCTCTTATGATATGTGTAAACCTAAAATTGTTAACCATAAAGATAGTGGCACCATATTTTCAATGCAACCATTACGGCTGCCAACACTAAATCGTGGGTCGGGTAGTTCTTCTCATGATCCTTCAACTATCTCGATCCATAGGCCACTACCTTCCCATCCTGCATCAACACATAACCTAGTCTTTGGTGCGAAGCATCCGTATACACCGAGAAAGCTCCTGAGCTGGTAGGAATGGTGAGAATCGGAGCTGTGATTAATCTCTTTTTCAACTCCTGAAAGCTCTCATCACATTTATCGTCCCACCCAAACTCCACATTCTTTCTTGTGAGACGTGTTAAAGGAGCAGCTAACCTCAAGAATCCCTCCATAAATCTTCGAGAATATCCACCAAACCCAGGAAGCTTCTGATCTCTGTCACTGTCTGGGGTCTCACCACTGAACCACGGCTTCAATCTTAGATGGATCCACTGATACTCCATCTTTTGATACTATATGACCCAGAAAAGAGATATGTTCCAACCAAAAGTCGCACTTACAGAGTTTAGCATACAACTTCTTCTCTCGGAGGGTCTGCAGCACTATCCTTAGGTGTCGTTCATGCTCCTCTCTAGACCTTGAGTACACCAGTATATCATCAATAAACACGATTACAAATCGATCCAAATACTGGTGGAATTCCTCATTCATCAACGATATAAAAGCTGCGGGAGCATTTGTCAACCCGAATGGCATAACCATAAACTCATAATGTCCATACCAGGTGCGAAAAGCTGTCTTGGGTACATCTCCACTCCGTATCTTTAACCGATGGTACACAGATCTCAGATCTACCTTGGAAAAGGCCTGTGCTCCCTTAAGCTGATCCAACAAGTCATCGATGCGTGGAAGGGGATACTTATTCTTGATGGTGGCCATATTCAATAACCGATAATCTATACACAGCCAGAGGATTCCATCATTCTTCTTTACAAACAGAACGGGTGCTCCACAAGGTGAGACGCTCGGCCTAATGAACCCCTTCTCCAACAACTCTTGCAACTGCTTCCTTAATTCTTCCAACTCAACTTGAGCCATTCTGTACAGTGGCTTGGATATCGGCTCTGTACCAGGTGCCAAATCTATACCAAATTCCATCTCCTTATCTGGAGGTAACCCTCGTAATTCCTCCAGAAAGACATCTGGATATTCCTTGACTACAGGGATGTCTATCAACTCCGGATGTGCCATATTCGTGTCAACCACATAAGTAATGTATCCTTTACATTATTCTTTCCACCATTAGTAATCATAAATCATCACATCAACATATATAATTTGTAAATTAGTTCATCTCTAAATTATCATGTAACTAGATTATACTCTTCTCAATTGCAATAACATATTCTTTTATTTCATTTCACCAAATTTACAACAAGGTTGTCTATCTTTGGAAACATTAAAGTTTTTGCATGACAATCCATAACAACATGATTGGTAACCAACCAATCCATTCCTAGGATCACATCAAAATCACTCATATTTAATAAAATTAAATCAGCTGCCATTTCTTTACCTCTTATCCTCATCTTACAATCTCTATATACTTACTCAGTTAACTGACTATCATTCATAGAGGTAGATATCATCAACATTTTATCCAGCAGTTTGAGTTTTACATGCTTCAGCAATTTACATGGAAAGGATGGTAATATAAAGGAATGCGTGGCACCATGATCAAACTGTACAAATGCTTCTACATCAAAGATTTGGATGGTACGTTTAACCACATCCGAAGACTGATCCGCAGTGTCCTGGTCCAGTGCATGCACTCGTCCTCTGCTTACACCCACTGCCTGCTTCCCCTTTTCCTCAACTGTAGCTCTCCTCTTTGGAGCAGCTGTCCCAACTGGAGCTCTCTCTGGCTCCCTACCCTTCTGTGGGGCTCTCTCTATCATCTCAGGGAAATCCCTGATCATATGCCCTGATTTCCCATATCTAAAGCATACTGCAGGATGTCTATAGCATGGTCGAGTACCATGGTACCTACCACACTTGCTGCACTGCTCTGTTATAGGCCATGGCCCTCCAATTATAATTCCCTTAGTAGGAGTTATGGTCGGATACATGGAAGTATTAATTGTCCTCTCCCTGATCTCCTCGATCCTCGGCCTCTTTCCAGAAAATCGCTGGCTTCCCTTATAGCTGAAGCCTCTATCCATCACTGATCTCTTCTTATCTCTGTCCCCCACTTTAACAACCTTTCCAAACTCTAAGGCGATTCCGTCAACATCTTGCTCACACAATTACGCCCTGTGCACTGCTTCCTCGTAGGTCGGTATATCCAGAGGAACCAATCTGGACCTGATGGTCGGTCTTAATCCATCCACAAACTTTTAAATCTTCTCGACCTCATTACCCATCATGTTGGGATCATATCTGCCCAGGGAAATAAAAGTTATCTCATACTCATCCACAATCCTACTCCCTTGGGTCAGTCCAAAAAATACCATCTTCATCTTTCTCTGTGCCGTATTCGAAACATATTGTCTCCGAAAAGCCACTAAAAACACATCCCAGCTGATCTCAGTATACCAGGCTCTCAAAATAGGCCCGGTGGATTTCCACCAATGTTTTGCTGATCCCTTCAGCATGAATGCGACAAATGCTACCATCTCGGTAGTAGTGCACTCAAAGAACCCATACAACTTCTCGATTTTGTTTATCCAATCCTTAGCAACTACTGGGTCTTTAACTCCATTGAAAGACGACCGCCAAACTTTTGAAACTACGACAGTTTATCAAATTCTCAACAAGAACCCCAACCTCTACTTGCCTGTGGTGTAGCAACAAGCATAGGCACATCCTGTGTGGGTAGGGGTGTAGGTGTATTTGTCGTCTGAGGTCTCTGGGCTTGCCGAGCCCGTGCCTCAGGAACTGCCTCCTGCTCGGCAATACCCTATGTAGCGAGACTCTATCTGCCCCCAACTCCAGGCAATGATTGAGTGACCAACTCCAAGATCATCTCAATGCTCCGTTCAATCCTCACGAAGCGAGCCTCAGTACTCTCGGGTCTCTCCTCTGGACCCTGTAGAGCATGCTCAACCTCAGCCTCCACCTCAATCTCTTCCTGAGCCTCTTGTGTTTCTGGCTCAACAAGACCCCTAGGTCTACCTCTACGGCCTCTAACTTACGCCCTCGCCCCTCTACCATGACTGATATTAGGCATAATTGCTCAACTCCTTACATTCACATCAAATTCTTAGTCATCCTATCGATTCACACACAATTTGTATCTAAACAAGCACAATAACATAGGGATGTAATTTTCCATCTTATTAAGTATTTTAGACACGACACACGTCAGACCAACCTCTGCTCTGATACCAACTTCTATCACAACCCTCAACTTACCAAAATCAACGTAAATTTTTTTCGCATTTTCATGCATTATTTCTTATTCGTCCTTCCTCGATCGTGATCAGCTACTCTCCTCAACAGTTGGGCTGTGTACCAATGTCTTCCTCATCCATCCATAACAATTTAATTTGCAACATAATTACAAAAGTAAACACTTTTATAAATACATCAGAGTTACTATTTACAAGTGTTTACATTGCTTTACATCCTCAATGTTTACATACAAAATGCTACTGTGCTATGTCTAGTTTAGATACAAAATAATTCAAGTGTGTATACCTTACACGATGAGGTGCAGTAGATACCAAAAGGGGAAGCCGCCAGTCACACTTAATCTATACTCAAAGCTCTGTAGAGAGGGAAAAATAAAGGGGGTGAGCAACCACACGCTCTGTAAAGCAATCATGCGAACATGTAGATACTGCACTATCTCCGTGATCGTGATGCCATGCTCAAAGCATACATTCATGCTTGTGTTAATGGTATGTAAAGCATTCATGCTATTAAAATCCAGTGCACAATTCAATTCAAAGCATGGAATATCCATCATGCACATTTCACAAATAGGGCATGGAAAACACATCATGCATACGTGCACTTTAAAACCATTAACAAATCGTCATCTCATAACAATCCAACACTTTTCAGGACTCATCCCCTCCCTCTGACTGTCCTGACCCACAAATCATTTCAAACATGGATTTATTCACAAAAGTAATAAACATGTGAGATAGGCAATACAATAAGGGAAATATCCTCTAGGACTATGGCCATATCCTGTGATACCAGCTACACAGATCAGATGTGCGGAGTATCACCACTATCTGCTTCCACACGGGAGGTGGGTCAAGTCCAACCCATCAGTCCATAGCAGATCTCATCCGAAGACGGCATAACACAATCTCAACATAGTACAACGTACTCCATGCTACATGCATGATATAACGTACTCCGTGGACCCATATCAACACATCATATCACGCCACATCTCAAAACGCATGTGTGAGCTTATTTAATCGGTACTACTTCTTGTCTACCCGAAGCTCCTAACACGGTTATCAACATGTCAAAATATCACAAGTGCATGTGCAAGCCTATTTAATCGGTGCGACACCCAGTCTACCCGAAGCTCCAAGCACGACAACAAATAAGGTGGGAATCTAATACGAGTTATGCTCCAACACTATGCAAAAAATAGTGTAAAATCCATGTGAAAATTAGCACGAGTTAAACTCTAGCACTCTTGCGTAAAAAACACATCAAATCTTGAGCGAGTCATACTCTAACGCGCTTTCATTCTCACTAAAACCTTGTAGGTGGCTCAATTCTTTGCAAAATCTGGTTAACAAACCAAAACAACTCATTTCTTTTGCAATTCATTTCAAAGGTTAGCCAACCTACCAATGACTTGCTAAAAAGTAATAAAACATGATTTTCCAACGCATTATGCCTTTTTTTTCATGTAATGTACAAACACCCACTTTTGCCATTCAATCACCTAATTTTGTTTCCTAATTTCTCATGCATTCTATTAAAACATTTAAGCACCCAAATTGCACACAGATATCTCTAGGAGTCCACAAAATTCCCTTACCTCAATTTACTTTAGTGCGACTCTCTCTTCCTCTTACCTTCTTATGCTCTTGGCTCTCCTTGCTCCGATGTATCCTCAGGAGCTATGATTCATTCATCAAACACTAGAGTTAACGCCTTTAACTCTTATTCAACTATGCGTTTATCCAATGCCTTAAATACACATTTTACCCCTCGTGGTAAATCTCACCATTTATCCTAAAATCAACACCTCCAAATCATACCCATAACACAATCATCATCTTAAGATAACTAATTCATCATTAATACCTCTACATTTCACTTTCTCACACTAGACCATTTCTAGGTTATGGTGGATTCTTTACTTTCTAGGTTGTTCCTATCATTCATATGTAAATTAACTAACTCCAAAATCAATATCTAAACAATGTACTTGAGTTGTTTCATTAGAAACTCACCTAGCTTGATTTCCTCTTTGCTCCAAATGGAAATGCACCTTTGTCCTTCAATCTAACAAATAGGGAAATGCCTCCAAGATATGTTGCTCTTCTCTTTGATGTGAATAACTTTGTCTCTAATAGCTTTCCCTAAAATCTTACTGAAAATAGCTGGATTTAGGAGTGAGAAAGCTAGGTTTTGGATTGAAAATGGTAGAGTGAGAGTGTTTTCCTAAAATCTACTGATCGAACTGCTCCTATTTATATATTTAGCTTGATGAGATCGATCTGCCTTGGGTGGAGATCGATCTGGTCCTCTTAAAATCCCTCTTTTCCAAGATATTTTGAAGGCAGGAGAGCGATCTGTCAAAACCTTGAGATCGATCTGTCTCAGACAGTAGCTTAAGGAGATCGATCTCGTATTAGGGGAGATCGATCTTACTTCAACCCCAGAGTTAAGAAAATCGATCTGTTTCTTTAAGGATCGATCTGCATTTTACAAAATGTTTAGGAGATCGATCTGGCTCTGTTGGTGATCGATCTGTCCTGTCCCAAAGCTCAAGATAAGAGCATTGTAGCTCTTCCAGATCGATCTCTCATCCTATGAGATCGATCTATCATTCATATTTCTAGATTTTCTACAGTTTTTTTTGCAGTAACTCATACCAAACTTCATGCATTTCGTTGACATGGTCATTTTCTCATCAAATCATCTTTGAGACTTGAAAATGGCATCCATTCATACTTTATACCTATTAAAACTTGTGTGAAATCTTTGTCTAACCAAAGTACTTAATATAGACCAAATGGAAGTGCATAACTTATGCAATCCTCCTTCCATTTTACCACACTACTCATTTTCCATTCTACTCCTATTCTTCACATGTTCAAGTCCATTTCCTCATACTCATACATAATGCAACTTATACGTACAATCACAACTCTTATTACATGTGTGTACATTAAACTTATGGACTTACATTACTTATACTTCACATTACAAGTATATCACCAGACTTATGAATTCATTTACATATATATACAAGGTTAAACCTATACGGGATCTCACACCATGCCCTATTACAAATCAGTTTAAGAGATGTGGCAAATTTCATGGAACTAGACCTTGTCAGATCCCTCCTGTTACATGTTATAGATGTGGGAAGCCAGGGCATATTTCGAGATATTGTTCCGAGATGATGGAGTCTACCCCATAGAAGGGTAAAGAGCTAGAGAGAGCTTTAGTTGTGATAGTTGCTCCAAGGAGGAGGGCTACAGTTGAGGAAAAAGGGAAATAGGCAGTTGGTGTGAGCAGAGGACGAGTGCACGCACTGGTCCAGGACACAGTAGACGCATCGATCGATGTGATTAAAGGTACCATCCTAATTTTTTATTTAGAAGCATTTGTATTGTTTGATCTTGGTGCCATGCATTCCTTTATATCGCCTTCCTTTGCACATAAATTTTTGAAGCATGCCAAACCCACAATGTTAGATAAGATGTTGATGATTTTCAGACCGATGAATGATAGTCAATTGACTGAGCATGTATATAGAAATTTTAAGCTGAGGATAGGAAGGAAAAAGATGGTAGCCAATTTAATTTTATTAAATATGTGTGATTTTGATGTAATTCTGGGAATGGATTAGCTAGCCGCAAATCATGTTGTTATGGATTGTCATGCTAAGACATTGATATTTCCAGAGATAGAAAATCTTGTTGTAAGCTTTATTGAAAGGAAATGAAGAACATGCTTGTTGTAAATGAAAAGAGTATAATTTTAATCATCATATTTGAGAGAAAAATTTATTTATTGTTATGTATGTTAATGTGATAACTTATGTTGCCAACGGATGAAAGAATAAAGTGAAGGGTTCATTGCCTACGTGGTTGACATTGATAAGGCACACCCGGAATTGAAAAACATTCTAGTAATTACGAATTTTCCTGATGTCTTTTCGGATGATTTACCAATGCTACCACCTGATCAGGAAATGGAATTTTGCATAGAGTTAGTACCTGGTACAGAACCGATATCAAAACCACCGTATAGAATAGCTCCAATTGAGTTGAAAGAACTAAAGAAACAGTTGCAAGAGTTGCTGGAGAAAGGGGTTTATTAGATCGATCGTCTTACCTTAGGGAGCTCCGGTTCATTTTGTAAGGAAGAAGGATGGAAGCCTCCGACTGTGTATAGATTTTTGGATGTTGAATAAGGCCACCATTAAGAACAAGTACCCCCTTCCATACATTGATCATTTGTTGGATCAGCTCCGAGGAGCCTAAGTATTTTCAAAGATTTACGATCAGGGTACCATCAGTTGAGGATACGGAGTGGAGATGTACCCAAGACAGCATTTCGTACCCGTTATGGCCACTACGAGTTTTTGGTTATGCCATTCGGATTGACGAATACCCCCGCAACATTTATGGCATTGATGAATGATGTATTTAAGCTATATCTGGACAAGTTTGTGATAGTGTTTATCGATGACATTTTGGTTTATTCCAAGTCCAGTGAAGATCATGAGTGACACTTAAGGATAGTTCTGCAGACCCTCTAAAAGAAGGAATTATATGTCAAACTCAGTAAGTGTTACTTTTGGTTAGAACAGATCTCATTTCTTGGCCATGTTGTATCGAAGGATGGTGTATTAGTGGATCCATCCAAGATTGAGGCAGTGGTACAGTGCGAACAACCCAAGATAGTTACTGAGATCAGAAGTTTTTTAGGATTGATAGGGTATTATCAGAGATTTGATGAGGGTTTCTCAGACTAGCTTCTCCGTTGACACGCCTCACGCAGAAGGATATTAAGTTTGTATGGGATGAGGCATGTGAGAGGAGTTTTTAGGAGCTTAAGCATCGCTTGACCACTGCTCCGATTCTCACCATTCCGTCTAGCTCAAGAGGATTCTCTGTGTATACGGATGCATCACACCAAGGACTGGGCTGTATACTTATGCAGGATGGGAATGTAGTTGCCTATGGATCTAGACAGTTGAAGGATCACGAGAGGAACTACCCAACACATGATTTAGAGTTGGCGGTTATAGTGTTTACATTGAAAATATTGCGCCACTATCTCTTTGGTGAGAAGTTTTAGATCTATACAGATCATAAGAGCCTTAAGTACTTGTTCTCATAGAAAGAGTTAAACATGAGATAGAGGAGATGGCTCGAACTCCTAAAAGATTATGATTATGAGATCATGTACCACTCGGGTAAAAAAAATGTAGTTACCGATGCCTTGAGCAGGAAAAACCTCGGGTTGGTGTCTTATATGATGGTTCTGGAACACGAGTTGTTAGAGCAAATTACAAACCTTAATTTGGATGTGATCCCACCTGGTATAGAGAGATTTGATATCATGGCTAGTTTGAGACTGGAGCAAGAGTTGATATGTCATATTCGACAGGCTCAGCAGAGCGATCGACAGTGTATCGATTGGTTGAGTCAGATGCAGATAGGTGTGGGGGCTGATTTTGAGCCGAGTGCAAATGGATTGTTGAGGTTCAAGGGTAGAGTATGTGTTCCCGAGGATTCGAAGATCAGGAGGTTTATTTTATCAGAGGCTCACTCATCGAAGTACGCTATACATCCGGCGAGCACTATGATGTATTAAAACCTTCGAAAAGTTTATTGGTGGTCTAGAATGAAAAGAGACATTGTTGAATATGTCGCTAGGTGTCTTGTTTGTCAGCAGGTGAAGGTTGAGCATTAGAAGCTGATGACTCTATTTTTAATAGAATTATTTGCACTTAATTTCCTAATTAATTATTTAAATCCCCATATTATTTTATTATTTATCCCTTCTATTTAATTAAAATTCTCTAATGTGCAAGTAAATTAAATTCGGATGAAACTCAATCGTTTTAGTCAAAATTGGGCTGAAAACGGACTAAAGGAGACTGGACCACTTTCAGTTTGGAGACCAAGTCACTAGTCATCTAGATACGCGTGATACCAGGTGTCCGTATTTTATTTACTCCGAAACGATAAGATCGACGGACACCGTGCTAACCTTCTGGAAGATATACGCCGGGCCACATCGCACAACCAACTGGACAAATGGACAAGTGACTTGGAAATATCTCCTCTGCAGCAAATCAAATGAAGACAAGTAGCCAAACAATGCCAACTCATCTAGGATGAAAAATTACCATTGTACCCCTAAATGTGTATATAAATAGAATATGATGGCAACTAAGAAAATGAAGTAGGGTAAGTAGTGTAGGTAGGGTAAAAGTAGAGTAGAATTTAAGAGTAGTGTAGTTTAAAGTAATCTAAGGTAGAATAGTTTTAGGGTATATTTAGAATTCATTTTCCTGGTTTTCAAGTTTTCTTTTCCGTTAGCAACCTTCTTAATTTTTTACTGTTCATTCCATCTTTATCTTATACAAAGTTTCTTCATTTCTAGTCTTGGAGAGTTTTATTTTATGGAAATCAATTTCATTTCATGCTTCTCGGTTTTGTTTAAGTCATTTCTTTTATTTTTCAGTTTTACTACTGATAATGGTCATATCATTAAAATCCATGTGTACAATTCATTTCATGCTTCTCGGTTTTGTTTAAGTCATTTCTTTTATTTTTCAGTTTTACTACTGATAATGGTCATATCATTAAAATCCATGTGTAAAAACATTGACCAATAGAGAATAGCCACGTGTCAAACACAACCACTAAGTGAAATAAGCCACGTGGCACATAAAGAAAGGTGGCGATAGAGTCTCTATATGACAGACTCCCTGGCGATAGAGTTGTTACGCGATAGAGTCACAACGCGGAGGCAAAACTCTACCGCAAGGACCGCTGCAGAGGTCCACGTACCTCTGCCACATGTTGAACTCATCCGTAAACCGACCAACTCTGAGTCTACGACAGAGTATCTAATAACTCTGTCGTAGCCCAGACACGCGCTTGGGCCTCAGATCTGAACTTATGGTTATGGGCCTAAAATATTCTCAAGCCTTGGAAAAATATGAAGCCCGACTTGATTCTAAAAAATGTCTATAAATACACCAGGTATGATCAAAAGAAAACCCTAATCTCTATTTCACATACAGAAACTCTGCTTAAACAATTTTCTGACTTAAGCATCGGAGTGCGCGTGCAGGGACAGATCCCTGCGCCTCTTTGACTTTTACTATTTTTGCAGAATATTCAAGACACGTGGAGAGGATCGCATCAGCATCACTTAATTGTTGTTTAGAGTAACAATAATTGGCGCCGTCTGTGGGAATCAGAATGAAAAGTCAGATTCCCTGTTAAAATGGTGAGAACATGTTCGACAGCAGCAAATCTGGGAGAAGAGAATTCTGTGAGTCCCCTTGTCGGACCAGAGCAAGGATAAGAGCAGAATAAAGAGGGTGGCAGAGTTGCCTCAGTTTCTCTCGATGAATTTGAGGCTCTGAAGCGTCAAAATGAGGAGACTACTACAGCATTGAGGGCTATGGTGAATTTTTCAAAAACGCTCTCTCGTAATTTAGCTTACCTCCAGAAGTGCAACAGATGGTGGGGGAAAGCATCCCGAGGTAGACTTACGAGAGAGGTCAACCCTCCACCATGGTGAATGCTAGACAAGGAGAAGGAGCGCAGAATACTGCCACTGGACTGATTCCAAACTTTGCCACAGGTTTGGAGGATAACCCTGCAGCGACCTTGAGAGTAAACTCTACCGCATGTCAGAGGAGGCGCCCAGCAGCAGGGTTATGGGAAGTGAACCCTGCCGCAGGTCTGAGGGGAATGAACACTGCCGTAAACCTGACTGAGCAGAACTCCCCCACAGAGCACAGGCGGTAGAGTTCCCCCGCAGAGTACAGGCGACAGAGCTCTCCTACGGCACACTGGCGACAAGCTCCCCCGCAGAACGCAGGCGACAGAGTTCTCCCGCGGAGCATCGGCGATAGAACTCTCCCGCTGGGCACAAGACTTCTGCAGTGGAATTGGAGCATGACTTTAAAGATCATAGGTCTAGGGAGTGACGGAGACAAAATAGTCATGACCCCTGAGACTATTTCAAGGGAACCAAGTCGAATCACGAAATGGGAGGTGCTGGAAGAAAGGATACAGGGAAGGCCCCTAGAGGCTGGGAAACCTTGAACGAGGAGGAGATATTAAGCTGGGGAGCCGACCATGTGTAAAGTTTTCGGAACAGAGGAGGAAGGAGTGCTTACCACTCAGATTCCTCTAGTCCCGAAGAGAAGGGAGCATACTCGACTTGAGGGTCAGAAAATGTTGAGAAAGTTGTTGAAAGGATTTTAGAAAAGAAGAATCTAGTGTCTCCTGATGATAGTCAAAGAAGGAGAGTTCCTTTCAGTGCAGAGATTATGGAAAAACCCTTGTCGAAGAAGTTCAAGATGCCTTCTATGGCCACTTACGCTGGCAAAGCAGACCCATACGACCACATTCAGAGTTATGAGTCCCTTATGCTCCTCTATGGATGGGAGGATGAAATCATGTGCAGAGCCTTCTCGCTTACACTATCAGGGCATGCGGTAAAATGGTTTAACGGGTTAAGTGAGGGTTCTATCTCATCCTTCGATCACCTACGAAGTGAATTTTTGAGAGCCTTCATGATCAACAGCCAGAGGAAGAAGGACGCTACTTATCTGCTCACCCTTAAACAAGGGAACAAAGAATCATTGAAGAGCAATGTAGATCATTTTCGAGATGCAACCTTAGAGGTGAAAGATCTACCAGTAGGAGTAGCCATGGCTGCAATGCTGCAAGGGACAAAATCTGAGAAGTTGTAAGAATCCCTCTCCCTCGATCAGCCGGTGACACTTTCTGATTTATTTGCTAGAGCTAATAAATACTTGGCTCAAGAAGAAGTAATGAAGATGGTACAGTCCCGAGAGACAAGGGAAGGAAGAAAAAGAGAGAGATGTACCTAAGAGAAGCTCTCCAAGACCTGTCAGATTAGACAAGGCTCCTAGACTCAGGTATGAAGGTTATACCAGATTGAATGAGCCTCGCACCGCGATATTAGCAGCTATTGAGGGGACGGGACTGTTAGAATTCCCTAGAAAGAAGACTGGAGATGTGGGACAAAACCCTGATGCCTACTGCGAATTTCATGCTGCTCACGGTCACCCCACGAAAAGATGCAGAGATCTAATGGATCAGCTAGAAAGGTTAGCTAGAGAGGGGAAAATTAACCGCTTCCTGTGGAGAAGTGAAAGACCGTTATCCTCTACGAGATTGAAGGAATGATCGTCCGCGAAATATGCAAAATAATGATAACGAAAGAAATAGGCCAAGGAATGAAGCAGCTAGGCCTATCCCCCTAGGTAATCAGCCAGATAACGAACCTACCGCCCCGGTAATAAATGTTATCGTAGGAGAAGAATCGATGACAAGAAGCTCCTCTACTTCCCGTAAAAGTTATGCAAGGCAAGCATATCAGGTTCATGCTGTGATGGAGGAGAAGGCAGATAAAGAACCTATTGTGTTCACTTCGGTAGAGAAGGGTGATCTTGTCGTACCTCATGATGATCCCATGGTAATATCTGCAGTGGTGGCGAAACATCCGGTGAGCAGAATCCTAGTCGATAATGGAAGTTTGGTGAACTTAATCTATTGGAATTGCTTCGAGAAAATAAACATATCCGAAGATAGATTAAGACCTGTTATGACGACATTGTACGAATTTACTGGTGAAAAGGTGAAGGTGGCTGGGTCTATAGAGTTGCTTGTGACTCTAGGAGAAAGCCCAAAGGATGTGACACGACAGGTATTGTTCATGGTTGTGAGGTCAACCTCAACTGCTTACAACATGTTCCTAGGAAGGCCTGTATTAAATGATATGAGGGCGATGATATCCTATTGTTACTTATTAATGAAGTTCCCTACTCCCAATGGAGTTGGCCAAGTACGAGGATATCAAAGGAGGGCTCGTACTTGTTACATCGTGTTTACTACAGGCAAAGGAGTACAAAGAAAGGAGACTTTGTGCATAAATGACCCGCCCAAGCCTCAGCCTGTAGAGAAAATGGAAGCCATTGAGCTAGTGAAAGGGGATGAAGAGAAGAAGGCATTCATAGGAACTCAGCTGAATGAGCAAGCAAGAAGGGAGATAGCTGAATGCATATAAAAAAACTCGGATGTTTTCGCTTGGACCCCGACTGATATGCCCATGATTAATCCTGAAGTGATTTGTCATGAGCTTAATGTCTCATCCGGGCATAGACCTGTCAAGCAGAAGAAGAGGAATTTTGCCCCGAAAAGATAGAAGGCGATCACTGAAGAAATCAATAAACTTTTAGAAGTCGGGTTTATTAGAGAGGTCTACTACCCTGAGTGGCTGGCCAATGTTGTAATGGTGAAGAAATCCAATGGGAAATGGCGAATGTGTGTTGATTTCACTGATTTGAATAAAGCCTGCCCTAAAGATTCGTACCCCTTGCCCCGAATAGATAGGCTTGTGGATGAAACGTCCCGATATGAACTCCTCAATTTTTAGATGCTTTCTCCGGATATCATCAAATTATGCTCCACCCAGAAGATGAAGAGAAGACTTCTTTTATAACCGACGATGGAACATACTGCTATCGGGTAATGCCATTCGGTTTAAAGAACGCTGGAGCCACATATCAGCGAATGGTGAACAAAGTATTCAAAGATCTTCTGGGAAATACTATGGAAGCCTATGTGGACGATATGATTATCAAGAGCAGAGCAGGAGAGTCTCACACTCATCAGATGTCCAAGGTATTCGATGTGCTAAGGAAATTCAATATGAAGCTAAATCTCAGCAAATGTTCATTCGGAGTGAGATCAGGGAAGTTTTTAGGCTTCATGATCACTGACAGGGGTATCGAAGCAAATCCTGAAAGGATACAGGCAATTATAGACATGAAGCCACTAACCACAGTGAGAGATGTCTAAAGGTTGACGGGCAGAATAGCAGCTCTAAACTGCTTTTTGTCAAAGTCTGCAGAAAAGAGCTTGCCATTCTTCAAAACTTTACGGAGAGGAAAGAATTTTGAATGGACAAGTGATTGTCAAAAAGCTTTTGAAGACCTAAAGGAATACTTGAAGCAGTTACCTTTATTGACAAGACCTTTGGAAGGGGAATAATTATATATGTACTTGGGAGTCGGTGAATTCGCCGTCAGTGCGGTGCTACTGAAGAAAGATGAAATAGTGTACCGTCCCATCTACTATGTGAGCAAGGTACTGCTGGACCCGGAGACTTGTTATCTGCTGGCCGAAAAGCCAGCATTGGCCCTTATGATGGCCTCTCGTAAGTTACGCCTTTATTTTCAGGTACACTCCATCACTGTCTTGACAGATCAACCGTTAAGACAAATCTTTCAAAAGCCTGAACACGCAGGAAGACTAGTGAAATGGGCAGTGGAACTTGGAGAATATGATATCGTATTCCAACCCAGGCAGGCTATCAAAGTTTAAGCTCTGGCAGACTTTATAGTAGAATGTACTAGCCCGGGCGACAATAGTGGGAAGGAAACTCAACCGTGGCTACTGTATGTCGACGGGGCATCAAGTGCAAATGGAAGTGGGGCAGGTGTAGTCTTAGTATCGTCGAAAGGAAAATCCTTGGAATACTCCTTTCGGTTTGGGTTCCCCAGTTCAAACAATATAGTAGAGTATGAGGCTTTGGTAGCTGGAATGAAGCTGACAGAGAGGTTGCAAGTTCACCACCTGGTGGCACATAGTGATTCTCAATTGGTGGTAAACCAGTTCAGTGGACAGTATGAGATTCGAGAGTCGATGCTGGTCCCTTATCTAAAGAAAGTCCAATCTCTGGCTCGGACTTTCGAGAACTTCCAGCTAATACAAATTAATCGATCTGAAAACACACATGCATATTCATTCTCTAAATTAGCCTCCTCCAATGAGACAAGAGGAAGGTTGGTGAAGGTAGAGAAACTCGAACGGCCTAGCATTGAAGAGGTCGGAGTGTGTGACATTGAAGTGGGGGACGATTGGAGATCCCTATTCAAACAGTATCTCACTGAAGGTACACTCCCGCAAGATAAGGACGAGGCTCGTCACTTAAGGATACAAGGGGCGAAGTTCACACTAATAAATGAGGAGCTATACAAAAGGGGATATTCATCACTTTTGTTAAAGTGCCTGGGGCCAGAGCAAGCAAACTATGTCCTAGCTGAGGTACACGAAGGAATTTACGGTGAGCACTTGGGAGCTAGAGCTCTTGCTGTTAAGATATTGCGATCAGGGTTCTATTGGCCGACATTGAAAAAAGATGCGATGGATAAAGCCCACAGGTGTGACAAGTGCCAAAGGTTTGCACCAATAACAACAGCCCCAGTGACTCCCTCCCAGAGTACGGTACAGCCAACTCCTTTTGCACAATGGGGATTGGACATTCTGGGGCCTTTTCCATTAGCTACGGGTCAAAGAAAGTTTCTGTTGGTTGCCACCGATTACTTTACAAAGTGGATTGAGGCAGAGCCTTTAGCTACAATCACGAAGAAGAAAGTGGAAGCGATGGTGTGGAAAGATATTATCTGTCGGTTCAAAATCCCACGGATCTTAAATGCTGATCACGGAAAGCAATTTGATTGTGACGTCTTTCGTGAATTCTGTAAGTGCCTTGACATTCAGCTAAGGATTTTCTCTGTATCATATCCTCAAGCTAATGGGTAGGCCGAAGTCAGTAATCGAACTATCCTTCATGGGTTGAAGACCAGATTGGACAAAGCTAAGGGAGCATGAGTGGATGAGTTGCCTAGTGTCTTATGGGCGTATCGCACCACTAGTCGGGTATCGACTGGGGAAACACCGTTTAGCCTTGTATACGGCACTGAAGCATTGATTCCCGTGGAAATTGGAGCACTGTCACCCAGGGTGGTGCCTTTAGTGGAAGAAAAGAATTCACAAGGGCTAAGGGAAAACCTAGATTTACTCGATGAGCATAGAGAAACGGCAGCTATCAGGCTGGCCTCCTATCATCAAAGGGTGGTCAACTACTACAACAGTCGGGTGAAAGATAGACTAATGTTCGAGGGAGATTTGGTGCTTAGAAGGTCACATGTCACGAATGCCTTGAGGGAAGACGAAAAATTCAGAGCCAATTGGGAAGGTCCATACAGAATCAAACGAAAGATTAGGCCCAGCACCTGCATCGTGGAAACTCTGCAGGGGAAGAAAATAGGAAAAACATGGAACTCAAACCATCTGAAATTGTATTTGAATTAATCTTTATATTCTTATATTCTCGTATTATTGTTATTCATTTACGCTGTCACAGGATATCATTATCTAATCATTATGCAGATCGTTTTTCTATCATATCTCCAGTTTTTATAAATCTAAATCTTGTGACAGAAGACAAAGCAGCCGTAAGAGCCTGAGGCGCAATAGCGTCACTGTGGCCAGGCGTAAAAAATCAGACGAGCCGTAAGAGCCTAAGGCGCAATAGCGTCACTGTGGCCAGGCGTAGAAATCAGATGAGCCGTAAGAGCTTAAGGCTCAATAGCGTCACTGTAGCCAGGCGTAAAAAATCAGACGAGCCGTAAGAGCCTGAGGTGCAATAGCGTCACTGTGGCTAGGCGTAAAAATCAGACGAGCCGTAAGAGCCTGAGGCGCAATAGAGTCATTGTGGCCAGGCGTAAAAATCAGACGAGCCGTAAGAGCCTAAGGTGTAATAGCATCACCGTGGCTAGGTGTAAGAATCAGACGAGCCGTAGGAGCTTGAGGAGCAATAGCGTCACTGTGGCCAGGCGTAAAAATCAGACGAGCCGTAAGAGCCTGAGGCGCAATAGCGTCACTGTGGCCAAGCAATGGAAACGTATTGACTGTAAGAACTGAAGAAGCACTTGCATCACGGTGGTTAGGCCTCAGATAAAGGTATGTTTACATATGTAATCCTTTCTGAAAGTATATCTTTCTATCAAGAATTAGGGAGCATATACGAATAAATAAACATATGAGTAAGTAAAACAACAAATGAACAGAGCAATATGAAGCATGAATAGATAAACTTTAACTTTATTCACTCAAAGAAAGTCTTTACAAACATGAACAAGTTCAACAACAAAACAACAAAATGTTCAAAAAGAAAACAACAAAAAATTCAGTCCGCATGGGATGAAGGCTCGGGATCAAGTGCCGACGGACCCTCGCACTCTAAAGACTACTGACCATCTTCCCCATCCAAGTCGTCGAGGGTACCAATAGGTTCGAGAGCATTGTCCAGGCTCATAGGCTCCCAAGGACCGGTAAGGTTTGCAAGATCATCTTGCGCAGTCCTCTTAAAAAGCTCATCAGGAGGTTCAGCCCCCGATTCATACTTAGTCCAATCAGGAGCCTCAAATAGCATCGCCTCACGCTTATATTGAAGCTCAGGGAATTCTTCGCCTTCCCTATGCTTCTCCAACCAGGATCTAGCAAGGTAAAATCCATATTTTACATATGGGTTCGAAAAATCCTCCTTTCGCCTCAAGCAATCCCTAGAAAGACGGTACTCCTTCACAGCTTCCGCCCTGATGCTATCAATCTCCACTTGATTTAGAGAGGGAGTGGCCCGACTTTCTAGCTCGGTGACATATTGCTCCAGCTTCTGATTGCGATCAATTAAGGACCAATATTTAGACTGCATGTTGTCCAATTCGGCTTAGGCCTGTTGAAGATCTTCATTAAATTTGTTAGACCTAGCCGTCTCGACAGTAAGATCTCCCTTGGCCTGATTCAAATCTTGGCGCGCTTTCAAGAGCTGATCTTCTAAGTTTCACACCACGCCTGGAAGCCCGGATAAGTTGTTGACGGTATTCGATAACTCCATGACTTTGTCCTTCAACTCTCGGATCTCCTTGTCAGCTCGCTCCCGATAGGCTCGGTGATGAGCATTGTTGGTCACAGTCCTCTAAGCAAACTGAAAAGAAACACAAAAAGTCAAACTCAAAATATAGCAAAAAGAAATTAAACGAAAAGAGAACATGTAGATTACCCTCAGCGCTTCCACATCAGCTAAGTCTTCTCCCTCTGGATAATTCCTGAATATTCGAGCTTCGTCCCTTGGGAGAATAGTGGCCTAACTCAGTCGAGACATCACCCCGGGAGAATCTAAGGTATCGTTGTCACGAACTCCCGGGTAAACCCAGAACTCAGACCCCCTCATGATGTAACCACCGTCTATGGGGTAGGATCTCTCATCAACAGGACCTATCCTCGGGAGAATTGGCCTAGTCCCCATTGACGGCTCGATATATAAATGCCTTCGATTCTTTCGTTGGGACGAAATTATATTGCACTCAGCACGCTCTTCAGATCGAGACCGTCCAGACGAATCGAAAGCCCTCCTTGAAGAGGAAGGAGCCTTCCCTCTATCCCGAGAAGGATCCCTTTGTTCCGGAGGAGGAGGCATCTCTTATCTAGGAGGAGGCGGGGTCCGAGCCCGAGGCAATTGAGGTAGAACTGGTGGCTCACTGGGAACATCATTAACCAAGTGAGGCCTCTTTTGAGTGGGGTCACTAGACGAACCTCCCTCCAAACCTTGACATGCCAAATATCGTCTAAAATGGCTCATTTCTACAAAAAAGAAAAAGAACAAATAAGTGGTCAAAAACGTGGTCAGAACCAACAAACAATAAAAAAGCATGAAAAGTTACCATCAGGAGAATCAAAATGCTCCTGAAGGGACTCTATGTTTATCATATCATCATCAGGAAGAACCATGAAAGTTAAACCAAACCCTTCCCAGTTGTTAAAATCAGCTAAGGGTTCACTGTCAGAACTAGATTCTCTATTTGTGCTCCTTATATCCTCTTGCGACCTAAAATGTTCAGGGTTCAACTTAGAGGGAATCGATGATGAAGGATTCGAGGGAGGAACAAAAGGGCCGACAACAGGAACGGGACCCACACCCCAGCTAGCAGATATCAAATTTTTATTTAATAGAAGACTATCAAGACTAATGGGATTATCAACTAATAACCTACTAACATCTAAAAACAACTGTTCCCTAAGTGAAGAAACCCGGGGGCCCTTAGGGATTTCACGTCTAGTTTCCCAATGAGTAGAGAAATCCAGGCCCCCAGGCGTCTCCACAATAAGCCACTCAGATTCAAATCCATGAAGCTTATTTACGAGTTTTTTGAATAGCCTGTTTTCAAATCCGAGCTTATACACCCGCTGAAAGGAATACGAAACTAAATCGGGGCTACCTCGGAACCTAAAAAAGGTATCAAGTAAGGGAAGAGAAGGAGAAATGCCCCTCAGTCGGCAATGCACTGTAAATCCTATTAATTGCATCCATGTGTGGGGATGCAATTGTCCAGGGCCAATCCTATGCGACCTAAGGAAAGAAGCCCCAAAGTCGGATATTGGAAAACGGAGTCCTAACTCTAAGGATGCTCTGAAAATAACCACCTCGACAGACACACTACGTATATCATTTTCTTGAGAATTTGGAAGCCTATAAGAGTAGCCATCGGGCAATGGAAATCTCGAAGTATGATCCTGAATGTCAACTAGCTTCAAAGTCGATCTAACTCCTAGCTCTATATGCTTCCCTACACCATGACCGGCCATTTTGGAAGTCAAGGAAGATCACAAAGAAAAAACTACTGGCGACAGAGTTTACCTAACAAAGATGCAAGAAGACAGTAAACTATAGCGTCAGAGCATTTGCGACAGAAGTGTGGCAAATAACACAGGAATGGAGCGACAGAGTATTTGTCCACGCGACAGAGTTGCGAAACAGTGATGGATTTATGCGATAGAGTTGCGGAAGAGTATCAGCGAAGCCGCGATAGAGTTGTGGTAGAGTCGCGACAGAGATGCGGTTGAGCGACAGAGTACATGGAGAATATGCGGCAAAGTGATCCTAAGCGAGAGAACTCAGTAGATTCCGCGATGCCAGAGAGCTTATAAATAGGCGAGGTTGTATCCGCACGTGCACGGTAAGCCGCACGTGCTCCGAAACAGTAAACCAAATATTCATTAAAAAAAAGAGAGAATCATACTCTTTCACAGGAAATTTTCCTACCAAAGAGTGGGGAGCAATTGATAATGGCCATATCATTAAAATCCACGTGTACAAACATTGACCAACAGAGAATAGCCACGTGTCAAACACAACCACCAAGAGAAATAAGTCACGTGGCACATAAAGAAAGGTGGCGATAGAGTCTCCATGCGACAGACTCCCTGGCGATAGAGTTATTACGCTATAAAGTCACAACACGACAGAGTCTCTGGCGATAGAGTCACCATGCGAGAGAGTCTTTTGGCGACAGTGCCATGCGGCAGAGTATATGTGTGATAGAGTTCTACGATGGGAATCCAGCAGCAAGAGGAGATAGACCTCTACGGTAGAGTATGAATGCGACAGACTGAGTCGCGAGAGAACTCTACCGCAAGGACCGTGACAGAACTCTACCGTAAGGACCGCGTCGCAGGTTGAACTCATCCACAAACCGGCCAACTCTGAGTCCGCGATAGAGTATCTAATAACTCTGTCGCAGCCCAGACACACGCCTGGGCCTCAAATCTGAACCCTATGATTATGGGCCTAAAATAATCTCAAGCCCTGGAAAAATATGAAGCCCGACTTGATTCTAAAAAATGTCTATAAATACACCAGGTATGATCAAAATAAAACCCTAATCTCTATTTCACATACAGAAACTCTGCTTAAACAGTTTTTTGACTTAAGCATTGGAGTACGTGTGCAGGGACAGATCCTTACGCCTCTCTGACTTTTATTATTTTTGCAGAATATTCAAGACACGTGGAGAGGATTGCATCAGCATCACTTAATTGTTGTTTAGAGTAACAACAACTACATAGCTTCTACTTCCTAGTTGTTAGCTCTCGGTTTGCTCTCTTTTGTGCATTCGGGTGATAAGATTCTTTCTTCATCTCTGCCTTTTGGTTTTGGTACTTTGATGTGGGCTAATGATAGGCATTGTTCCACATCAATGGCAATGTGGAACCATGGCAATAGGAGCTGGAATTAGAGCAACCCGATGATGATGATTATTCACTTTGATGAAGCTCACGAGTGATGTTTTTAGTTGTGGTTTTCACATATTTCCTTTTGATTTTAAGCTCATATTTTGCTATGTTTTATTGTTCTTTCCTTTCCTTATTTCATTTTTATTAGTCTGCATTTCATGAACCGGGTTGTTTTGTTTACTGCCTTTAACTTTAGCTTGCATTGTTTTTATTGCATGTTGTTGAGTTCTGTTGTTCAAGGTAATTGTTACATTTCATTTTAGAAAATTTTCATTAATCCCACTAGATTCGTCAGCTATTTTATGTTTGATAAAAGTTGATTTTATTATGTGCATTGAGAAGTATTTTTAGTGTTGCTCTGTCCGACTCTGTTTATGTTATTAGTGTACTGTTTAGTTGGTTATTTTGCTAGAATGGTGAGATAGTATTAGCAGCAGTAACCTTTTATGTTCCTCATCATTTTCTGCTTCAGTTTTCTTCATTTTAAATACTTGTGAATAATTATCTTAGTTTGTATTTAATGCTTAGCTTCCGCAGTGCTTGTGGGATTCTGAGATGAGCAAAGCCGATGCAAGATGAGCAGCTGGATTAATCTTAGCAACTGTAAACTTTGAGGCATATTCTGCTCGAGCATAGGTTACTGGATTTTAGGATACAGTTGTTGCTGTTGTAGCAGTCCCTGGGTGTCCTGCTGTTGTGCACGAGTAGGCCAGATAATTACAAGTTGACAGTAGCAGTATAGGCGTACTGGAGGCATGCAGCAAGTGATGCACTGCTGGACAGTTTTGACCAGAGCATGAACCGAGAGTAGGTGCTGGACAGACCAAGGACTGGCATCAACGGCAGAAGCAGACCTCGCCTGGAGCAATACCTAGTTAGGACCGAGAGCACCGAAAAATGAAAATTGGAGAAGAACAATACAGAGTACAACAGTTGGGATCACTCAGCTGGCTTCCTTATTAAGGCCACGTTTGGCCACATTACATTGTTGCTATTATATAGTTTAGTGCATTTTGAGTATTTCTATTCCTTTGTTAGTTGTTAGTTAGGTAATTTAATCAATTAAAATGGTAGGTTAGTTTTAATATCTTTCCATGTTAATTTAATTTTTAGTTAATAGTTAATTTTATGTCATAGGTTTTAGGACTAAATTTTAGTTTAGTATTTATGAGTTGCATTTAGAATTAATTTAGATTACATTTTTTTCATGCATTTTTAATTTAGTCTTCATTTTAAATTTAATCCAAAAATATTTTTCATGCATTATTTAGATTTTGTTTCATTTTTAGTATTTAGTTAGAGTTAGGTTTAAGAATTTCTTTAGGTAAGTAGATTTTTATTTTATTAGACTTTAAGTTAGTTTAAATTGCATTTTCTTAATGAGTTTAATTACATGTATATTTTATTTTAGGTTTGTTTAATTTTAGTTAATTAATTTTGTTTCTTTATTTTCATATTTGTATTTTAGGTTAATTGCGTTAATTAATTTTAACTGTTTTAATTATCTTTTGTAGGTATTTGCTTTTAGTTGCTCGGAGCTTTGTAAGTAATTTTTAGGTCGATTTTATTTTCTTTAGTTTATAGCTTTTATTATTTTCAGTACTTTTAATTTCAGTCTTAGTAGATCACCTATCTTCATTTCATAATTTGCTAGAATATACTTAGGATAAGATTAACCGGTAGTTAATTAGGCTGATCAACTTCTCTGTGGGACGATAATTCGGGACTCAAATCCCATTATTACTTGTATGACTCGTGCACTTGCGGATAATACATCCAGTTCGTCCTGCAGGATTATTGCAACCTCTACCAATACCGACATGGAAGTGGGAGCACGTCACCATGGATTTTGTGATGGGATTACCGAGTACCCATAGGGGTCATGAGCCCTTTTGGGTTATTGTGGATCGGTTGAAGAAGTCAACACGTTTCTTAGCTTTGAGGGCTACTGATACTCTGAGTCAGTTGTTGAACTTGTATGTTCGAGAGATAGTTCGGTTACATGGTGTACCAGTGAGCGTTTGTTTTTGATCGGGATGCCTGTTTCACTTCCCACTTTTGGGAACATCTTTAGGAAACGATGGGGACCCACTTTAACTTTAGCACTGCTTTTAATCCTCAGACAGATGATTAGTCAGAGAGGACTATACAGACCCTGAAGGATATGTTGAGACCGTGTGTGCTGGATTTTGGAGGTTCCTAGGATGATCACCTACAGTTAGCCGAGTTTGCCTATAATAACAGCTATCATGCGAGTATCGGAATGGCACCATATGAGGCACTGTATGGACGCAGGTGTCAATCCCCTATTGGATGGGAAGACGTTGGTGACAGACAGATTTTTACTCCGGATTTAGTGCAGCAGGGGTCTGAGGATGTCCAACTGATATGTAAGAGATTACAGACAGCTTAGAGTCGTTAAAAGAGTTATGCTGATAGAAGACGGAGACCACTAGAGTTTGATGTGGGTGAGTCAGTATTTCTGAGAGTTTCTCACTCGAAAGGGATTATGAGGTTTGGTAAGAAAGGGAAGTTAAGTCCTCGATATATCGGACCCTTCGAGATTTTGGAGAGAGAGGAAGATAAGGCTTATAGGTTGGCATTGCCACCAGACTTGGCAAGTGTTTATAACGTCTTCCACGTCTCTATGCTTCAGAAATATCACTCGAACCCGGCACATGTGATAAGATATGAGCCGTTGGAGCTCAATGAGAGTATGACGTATGTTGAGAAGCCGGTTCGGATATTGGATAGAAAAGAGAAGGTGTTAAGGACAAATACAATTCCATAAATGAAAGTCCTTTGGCAACATCACACTCAGGAGAAAGCTACATGGGAGTTAGAGAGTATGATGCAAGAGAAGTACCCGAAGTAATTTTTAGATTAACATGGTTCTAATTTGGAGGACCAAATTCCTTGAAAGAGGGGAGGATTGCAAGACCTTAATTTCCTGTGTAATGTATATGATTGTTTGATGCACAAACAAGTTGAATTATGTATGAATCATAGGAATTAGATGTTTTTAAGTTTTATGTGTGTATGGATTGATAAATGAATGTGGAAGTTCTTGAGTACCAGTTTGAATGAGGAATTTGCAGTAAAAAGGGTGTAGGATGAAGGCCAGATCGATCCCAAGCAAGGAGAGATCGATCTCATGGCTTGAAGAATGCAAAATCAAGCATGGTGGAAGAGAGAGATCGATCCCTCACTCAAGCAGATCGATCTCCTTAACTCTCGGGCTGGAGTAGATCGATCTCTACTTAAGGCCAATCGATCTCCTTAGCTCTCTGCCTGAGACAAATCGATCCTGTTCCATTGAAGCATATCGATCTCATTCACTGAAGTAGATCGATCTCATACCTTTGACAGATTGATCTCGTGCCTTCAAAATATCGTGAAAATGAGGAATTTAAAAGGACCCGATCGATCTCTACCCTATACAGATCGATCTCATCAAGCCAATTCTATAAATATAGAGCAGTTAGATCTGCATTTCACGAGACCAAACCATTTTCTTCCATTTCAATCTTAAAACCTAGCTTTCTCACTCTAAAATCACCCCATTTCCATTAAGATTTGAGGAAAGACCATTAGAGCAAAGTTGTTCATCTTAAAGAGAAGAACAACATAGTTTGAAATCAATATCCCATTGGTTGGATTGAAGGAGCAAGGAGAGTTCTCATTTGGAGCAAGGCGAAAATCAAGCTAGGTGAGTTTCTAACACTCCAACCCAATTACATTTGCCTAGTTATTGATTTGGAGTTGATTGGTATGTGTATTGATGATTAAAAACTAACTAGGGTGTGATGGAACTAGTGTGACCTAGAAAATAGAATGAGTCTAGTGTGAGAAATTGTGATATGGATGTATTGATGATAAATGGAGTATGCTAAAGTGTTTATGAGGTAATATGTATAATTTTAGGAGGATGAATGAAGCTACATTGTTAGATTTGCTTAGTTAAGTGAATAAGCATATGAGGTGTTTGAAAAAATGCCATAGTGAAGTAAATGATGAAATAAGAACACTATGGGCTCAAATATTGGTTTAATATGAATCAATGGATCTAAAAGAATAGATAGACTCTCGAGATAAGAGTAGAGCAATCAAATGAGGCTTTACAAGTAATAATGAAGACTATAGGTTGAATCACCTATAGTGAACGCAAAAGTGTGTTATATTGGACTAAATTAACGTGAAACGTAATCTCGTGCAGTTTTGGAGAGTTCGTTGGAGGCAAATTGAACTGCGCAACCAAGCAACTTCAAGGAAGTGGAATCACGTGACGTGATTCTAGGTAAGGGAATTCTGTAAGTGTAAAGAGATAGCTGCTCATTCTGTGGATGAATATAGGGTTTTGTAAAGTGCATAGCTATTTAAGAAAGCGATTGATGGTTTGTTAAAGGACTACAAGTGTTTTTGGTATGTGATTTGATTTTAAAGTAGATTTTATAAAAATGGGATAGTAAGGCTAATAATTGCATAAATCACATGTTTTGATGCGTTTATGAAAACACATTGCTTTGGTTTAAGCAAAATGACTGATAGGTTGGCTAGTGATTTATTGATCTTGTGAAAAGGCACAAATGAGGTGCCAAACATTGTTTTGAGAATGTTTTATTGAAATAGAGCCACCTATTATGTGTACGTGAGTTAAAAGCGTGCTGGAGCCTCGCTCGCACTGGATTTTGGTGTTTTCACATGTATGAAAAGTGTTGGAGCTTAGCTCGCACCTTGATTTAAATTGTGATGATGTTTTATAAACCGTACTGGAGCTTCTGCTCATACGTCGATTTCGATTGATTTTCTTATGAATATAACTATGTTGGAGCTATGCTCGTACGTGATTTCTTCATGATTTTGTGCATAATGCCATACTAAAGCTTTGCTCATTTGAGGTGATTTATTTACGTTACATGAATCGTGCTAGAGCTTAGCTTGCACAGGTTTTCACGCTGTGGTATGTATGATGCCGTGGTGGAGATGGTAAGATCCTCAAGCCCTACATCCTTATGCCCGACGGGGTGGGGAGACTCTGTTCGGTGGGGACGCTCTCTTACGGTAGGATCCTTAAGCCAACATCCTTAAGCCCATTGGGGTGGGGAGGCTCTCTTACAAGATGAAAAGCTCCCACATGCACTTGAGACTATATAGGTTACACATGGCATGGGGTAGATAAGACCTATGGCTAGCACCCCAAAAAATGATATGGGTTCGTGGAGTACGTTGTACTGTGTATATCACATGGAGTACTCTGTACCGTGTGGTTATGGCAATGATTTGGAAAGTCTAACGAAGAACTAACCCACCCTCGTTCCAGCATGATGCCCCACACACCGGGATCCGTGTGGTTTGGGATGATTATGACATAGTTGGCCAACACAGTCTTTGAGATATAGTGACTGCCTGTCTCACATAATATTACATAGTACCACATGGTTTTATACACTGAGTGTGATTGTGTTGTTCCAAGGTAGGCCCGAGGGAGGGGTAATGCCTTTTGTGATTTTGTTTTAAGAAATGATATGCTACTGTGATGAGATTCGAAGTGTTTGAGAAAATGAGAAATCTTAAAGGATGTTTCTAAATGAATTTCCCTTTTCATGATGAGTTTGATAAAGATGAGCATGAGAGGTTTTACATGTTGATTATTCCATGTTTTACATGCCTGTTTTCCATGTTTTCAATACATGATATATGTATATATACATGTGGCATAGTTTTATTTCCTCATGCTCCATCTATAAATGATTTATGCCATGACATTATCAGCATGTAGATAGAGTGGCTATCTACCATGATTGCATTATTACCTTACTGAGCGTGTGGTTGCTCATCCCTCTACTTTCCCCCTTTACAGAGCGTATACAGTAGCCTTGTGAAGGACCGAGGCATAACATTTTAGATATCCATTGCACTCCATCGCAAAGAGGTATACACACAGGGATTCTTTTTGTATCTAAAAATGTAAAGGCACAGTTCTCATTTTGAGTTGTGATATGGGGGATGTAATTGTTAGAAAACACTGCTATGTATAAGCTTATGACTTAACTTCAATGTATGACATTGTTTTGAGTAATAGGAAATGAATGAGAAATGATGGTTATTATTAACTCACAGTCCAACTATTATTCGTGAGGGTTGTTCACGAGCGGGTAAAGGAAATGAAAAATGCAAAAAATTTGTAGTGATTTTAGACGAATTGGATAAATAGGGTCGTGACATATAGAGTCTTTAATAAAAGAACACTTAGAGTTGAAGAATCTATCCATGTGTTTTTTATGAGTCTAACTCTACATCTATGAAAAATAGTATTGATGACGATATAGAAATATTTGATGAGATTATGGGTGAACCATCACATATAATTGATGTTAATAATGAAAAACTAGAGGATCTTGATATAAATAAGAAAGATGAGTCAATTCATCAAAAACATGTGAAGAGAGAACTTAGATGTCCAAGAGAACTTAAATATGTCAAATGTTGAAATGAATGGTGCTCAAACTCTTGGAGTTAGGACTAGTTCATCACTTAAGAATATATGTCAATATGTAGACTTTAGGTCTTAATTGGAACAAAAAAAATGTTAATAAGGCTCTAAAAGATGATAATTAGATCTTAGCTATACAAGAGGAGCTAAATCAATTTGAAAGAAGTATGGAATTTAGTTCCTAGACCTAGTCATTATCCTATTATTGGCACTGTATGGATATTCAAGAATAAAATGGATGAAAATAGTATCATTGTTAGAAACAAATCTAGATTGGTTGCACAAGGATATAAGCAAAAAGAGGGCATAGATTATGATGAAACGTATGTATAACGACCCGAATTTCGTACAATTTGGTTGGGCTATGAGTCAATACTAGATTGGTATAGTAAATTTTTCTTATCGTTTATAGGCAAACATACATAAAATTAGCATCCTCGATTAAAATCAAAAAGGCATTTTACAATTAATCGGAATTATCGTTCAATTACAATTTAACCACATTTACATCCCTAGACACATTTCATAAACATTATTGTACTTACAAAAAATTTAGATACAAAAGAATGCCTATTCTGGGTATACCTTTAATGCAGAAGAATTCTCCTCGGAAATATGGCTGTGTAAAGGAAATCCTACTCACAAAAGTGGTCCCAGTTATTGACGAGACTCTATGGAGGAAAATAAGAGGTGAGCTCAATGTCCTTAGTAAGAAAATGAATGTTGTAGGCAGATATATGCACTAACTACATGAGCATAAAAGGTTTATCATGCAGAAAATACCAACCCTTTGGCATGTAGTAAAAGTTAGAGTCGGAAAAACGATAACAGTATCAATCTCAATAAAGCAAACATTATGATGCGATAAATATAGGTTCAAAAGCTTTATGTAGTAGGATATAACAATTTCAATGCGATAATATTGTTCAATCAGTCAGTTCAATAAATCAGATAGACGAGACAAGGCAGTACCTGCTATAAACAATATGACAATTGGCCAATGTCAGGGACTCTGAGCATCACTGATCAGGTGTGCTGGGATGTCCATCACCATGGGAGTGGTTAGCTACCTAACCGGCTCACAGTATGATATGTCTGATGACAGAAACACGGTACAGTGTATTCACGTGTGTGTCACACGGTACATCGTACTCCATAGACCATAGAATAGTAATAGTAATAGTGTAGCATGTCTTAATTAAATCCATTATCTCCAGTAAGTGCAAACCAAGCAGTGCAACACGTAGTCGACACGCGGATCAAGCACCTTTATCTGATACAGATTGATAAGCAACTCATTTTCATTAAAATAGTTCTAAACTCAATTCAGTATATAAAACAATTTAAATAGGAGCTGACTCATCATTTTTCGATTAAAATCCCAGTATGCAGTATGTGGCAATTAAAACTAGGGATTTTCAATTTAAAACAATATTTTAGGTCATATCGATGTCTAAGTAAATAAATTAATTTTATCAGTAAGATTAGGCCATTTAACTAAGGTTAAAATTCTAAAATTTTCATAGCTATAAAATCGACTTAATATATATATAGATCTACAGTTCAACGAAAAATACGTGTAAATATCTCTAACAGGTTACAAAATTTTCCTTACCTCAATGGCAGATGGTATTCTCGTTATACCTCAGTGTTGTGAGTCAGTGGGTTCGTTTTAATCTGTCTATTTCTCTGGAGCTTTGAATCAATATTGCATAACATTTCCAAACCTTTCTTCCCTCGAGTTTCCTAAATTCTCTGCGCACCCTTCTCTGCCTTCACTATCTCTATTGGCTACTATTTCTTTATATATATATATATATATTCGTGCCTTTCTTCACTGCCCCATGACCCTGCTCATCATCTTCATCATCCTTAATCGAAAGACACCAGTTATGTACAGTGAATCATCACACCTCACTCTTCCTTCTTCTTAATTGGCTCTAACCTTTTTTTTCTCTTTCTACCTCAGCTTTCCTCTTTTCCTCCCTCACGGTTCTCCCTGCTCCAGCGTCTTTGCTTCTGTCCCTGTTTCCAGATGCCCTCACCTATCTCTCATGTTCACGCCTTAGCTTCTGCCATACATCTAGTTTCTAACAACTCCTAGTTGACCATTAACCCAGCACCGTGGCTGTTGTTTCAAGTTTTCTGCACCCTTGTCTTCTACTGTCCCAACTTCTTAGACAGAAAGAGGCCCCTGTTTCCAACTACTACTTCGATTCAGTCCTTCACCGTGGCATTCCTTCACTTTCTCCCTGTTTTAGCCACTATCTTCCTCATGTTTCCTTCAGTCTCATTTCTGCATTTCCTTTTAAGTTTTCTTTCTTTCTCTCATCGACCTTGAAAGCTTCCTGGATTGACAATGGTGGTTGGACAAAGTCTTGTTCCTTCTCTCCAACTGGCTACCACCGTAGCTTATGATTCTTGACTCAGTTTTCTCCACTGTCTTCCTTTTTCACTCTCGAGTTTCACTTTGGAGAGGGCTTGTGTCCTCTGCTTCTATTATTTTTTTCCACTTCTGCTCTTCTTTCTTTTTTATTTTTTCTCTAGTATTTCTTGCTTCCTAGAGGATGCACGTCCTCTAGTTTGATTTCTTTTCTCTTCAGATCTGCTCTCACTCTCTGACTTGATCAGTTTTTTTTTTTTTTTACATATTTCAACAGAGCAAACACCAATCTGTTACAGCCTCCTTTATATTCAGCAGCAAACCATACCAATTTTTTTTCTTCTTACCGTCCTGCTACACTGCCTTTCCCCTTAATTTATTCAAACAAAATATAGGTGCAGGAGACTATTGCTATCATTTCATTTCCATTTCCTTAACTGTCGTGGCCATCATTCCTGCTTACTTATGTTTGTTTCTTTTCTCCATCGACCGACCATCCTTTCCCATGTCATTACCTTCTCAATATATCCCATATCTATATGCATATATTGCTAAAGTGAGCAGCTCAAGATTGGCTTTATTTGGAAGCCAATCCACGGGCTCATATGTATGTACATATATATATACTCTTATATATATATATACATATATATATATATACATGTGTACATACATTCCTATACATATACATATATATATGTGTGTGTATACATTTGTACATGTATATATCTTTACCTTTAACTTGAGAAATAAATAAAATTTTACTTATATGTATGTCTATGTACCTAATTAAATTTTCCATATAGTATAAAAATAAAATAAATCTAATATTTGTACTTAAATTAATTCACCCAAGTTCTCATGTTAAAAATACAAATCTAATTAACTATCCTCCCATAATCACATATTTAATCCTAATTGTTTAAATTATTATTTATTGACAAAACCAAGTACATGAAAATTTACGGTGTTTACATTCTCCCCACCTTAGGAAATTTGGTCCCCAAATTTAAAATTACATCAGTCCTCAAACAAATGTGGGTACTTCTCCAGCATTAAGCTTTCCAATTCCCATGTAGCCTCCTCCGAAGTGTGGTAATTCCACAGAACCTTGACCAAAGGAATCATCTTAGACCACAATGCTTTCTCTTTCCTGTCCAGTATCCGAATCGGCTTCTCTACATACGTCATATCCTCCTTCAATTCTAATGGTTCATACTTTATCACATGCATTGAATTTGGGTGGTACTTGCGTAACATGGATACATGGAAGACGTTATGAATACTCGATAATTCCGACGACCAGGCAATCTGTAAGCTTTGTCTCCCACTCGATCTAAAATCTCCAAGGGTCTAATATATCGGGGACTTAACTTTCTTTTCTTTTCAAACCTCGGTATACCCTTGGAGGGAGAAACTTTCAGAAATACTGAATCTCCAACTGAAAACTCCAAAGGTCTTTGTCTTTTCTGCCTGCTTTGAGCTGTTCTCAATCTATCACAAATCAACTGAACATCCTCAGAGGCTTACTTAACCAGATCGGGAGCAAATATATTTCTTTCACCCACTTCTTCCCATCCAATCAGAGAGTGACACCTTTGACCATACAAGGATTCATACAGTGCCATTTCAATAATAGAGTGATAACTGTTATTATATGTAAACTCTGCTAGCGGCAAATGATCATACCAGGAGCCTTTAAAATCTTGATCACATGCTCTCAACATATCCTCTAGTGTCTGAACGGTTCTCTCTAATTGACAATCTGTCTAAGGATGAAAAGCTGTGCTAAAATTCAATTGGGCTCCCATAGCTTCTTGGAAATGTTCCCAAAAGTGAGAAGTGAATCGAGAATCCCGATCCGACACAATGCTCACTGGTACGCCATGTAGTCTTACAATCTCTCGCACATACAGATTCGCTAAAACACTAAAAGTATAAGTGGATTTCATAGCTAGAAAGTGGGTGAACTTTATCAATCTATCAACGATCACCCAAATCACATCATGGTTTCTTCGGGTTCTAAGTAAACCCATGATGAAATCCATGGTGACATGCTCCCATTTCTCGGTCGGTATTGGTAGAGGCTGTAACAATCATGTAGGTTTCTGATGCTCTACCTTTATTTGTTAACACACAAGACATCTATCCACAAATTCGACTACATCCTTCTTCATACCTGACCACCAATATGTCTTCTGTAGTTTCTGATACATCTTATTAATTCTCGGGTGTAATGTATACCTGGAGGAATGAGCTTCTGAAATATCAGTTTCTTCAGTTGTGGATCATTGAGAACACAAACTCTACCCCTGAACCTCAATAGACCATCAATGCTGATATCAAATTCTGTCCAGGTACCCAATTGAATTTGACTACCCATATCTATACAATACTAATTAGCACGCTAAGCTTGTCAAATTTTGTCAAGAAAATCTAGTTTTATCCTCAGGCTAGCTATCATACCACAACCGGTGGTGTCAGATGGTTCAACATCTAAGTTGAAGCTCGCAAACAGTTCTAACAGTTCGTATTCTTAAATAATCATGTAAGATACTATCCTGATACTCTTTCTACTTAAGGTATCTACCACTACATTAGCCTTTCCCAAGTGGTAAAGGATCTCACAGTCATAGTCCTTTAGAAGCTTTATCCATCTCCTCTGCCTCATATTCAACTCTTTCTGTGAAAATAAATACTTGAGGCTTTTATCATTGGTGAAGATCTGGAACTTTTCTTCATATAGATAATGGCGCCATATTTTCAATACAAACACCACGACTGCCAATTCTAAATCATGGGTTAGATAGTTCTTCTCATGGTCTTTTAGTTGTTAATAACCATAAGTCACTAACTTCTCGTTCTGCATTAACACACATCTCATACCTTGACTAAATACATCTGTATACATCGAGAAGCCTTTCGAACTAGTGGGTATAGTCAAAATAGGCGTGATGGTCAATTTGTATTTTAATTCTGGGAAGCTCCGTTCACATGAGTCACTCCACTCAAATCTGACATTCTTCTTCGTAGGTCGTGTCAGAGGAGTAGCCAACTTAGAGAAACCCTCGACAAACCTTCTCTAGTATCAAGCTAAGTGACATTCTTGGGTCTTTCCTAGTGAATAACATCCTCGATCTTGGCCGGATCCATACACACCTCGTCCTTTGACACTACGTGACCCAAGAATGCTATCTGATCTAGCCAAAAATCACACTTGTTGAGCTTGGCATAAACTTCTTCTCCCTGAGGGTTTTTAGAACCATTTCCAAATGCTGCTCATGTTCTTCTCTGGACTTAAAGTACCCTAGAATGTTGTCAATAAATGTTATTACAAATCTATCCAAGTACGACTTGAGTATCTCATTCATCAATGCCATAAAAGCTGCAGGAGCATTCGTTAACCCAAAAGGCATAACCAAAAACTCATAATGTCTGTATCGGGTCGTGAAGGCTGTCTTGGGTACATCTTCACTCCTGCTCTTCAACTGATGGTACCCTGACCTCAAATCAATCTTGGAAAATATTTGTGCTCTTCGTAGTTGGTTGACCAATCTATAGTTAATGCACAGCCTGAGATGCTCATCTTTCTTCTTGACAAATAATACCGATGCACCCCATGGTGAAACACTTAGTCTGATAAAACCCTTATCTAGCAATTCTTGTAATTGCTTCCTCGATTCTTCCAACTTAATTAGGGCCATTCTGTAAGGTGGTTTGATATTGGCTCAGTGCTAGGCATCAAATTAATACAAAATTCTAGCTTCCTATCTGTAGGCAGCTCTAGTAGATCATCCAAAAATACATTGAGAAACTCCCTGATCACAGGAAATCTCTCAACTTCAGACTTGCCTTATCCATATCGATTACATAGGCAATGTAACCTTCAAAATATTATTCATATAGTTAGTAAGATCTTTGCCGTTAAATTACTAATTCTCTTTCATTACTTTTCAGAAAAACTTATAACATATTCTTCGGGCAAAAATGTTACTATCCTATTATGACAATCAAGAAAAGCTTGATTTGCTGTTAACCAGTTCATGCCCAATATTACATCAAAATCAAACATATCCAATAAGATCAAGTCTGTTAACATATTCTTGTCTCCTACCTTTAGTTTATAATCTTTATATACTTGTTTTATCATTCGACTATCTTTCATTGGCTTCCTAATCAGTAACGTCTTTCCTAATGATTTAGGTTTTACATAGGAAGACAATTTATATGCAAACGTAGGTGATATAAATGAATGAGTTGCACCATAATCAAATAAAACCACAGCTTTACTATCACAAATCAGAATAGTACCTTTAAATGCTTTAGCTGGTGCATCAGTTTTAGTTGCCTCATGCTCAAGAGAGTATACACGCCCTTGTCCCGTAACTTGTTTCCCCTTTTCTTCCACCGTAGCCTTCCACTTCTAAGTTGAGGTAGTAGTAGGTTGTCTTACCTGTTCTTTACCCCTGGGCAGAGCTGAGGCTACATTTTCGGGACAGTCTCTGACCATATGTCCCGTTTTACCACATTTGAAGCAAGCCCCAATCATCAAATTACAGAGCCTGTTATCGTGATTATTCTCACAATGTCTTGACCTCTCAAGGTTAGGCCAAGGTTCTCTAATCACAATCCCCTTAGTGGGAGCTGAGGTCAGATAAATAGGATGCTTAATAATCTTATTCTGCGACTCATCATAATTCTTCTGTCACTTAGTAAATAGCTTACTACCCTCTCTGACGCCTCTATCCTCAGCTAACCACTTTTGATCTTGGTCATTACCTTTGGCCATATTGTCGAACTCAGTGGCATGCATCTCATAATCTTGTTCGCATAACTGGGCCCGTTGAACCACCTCCTCATTGGTACTGAGGTCCAACAGAGCTAGTAGGGCTTGAATCGAAGGCCTTAATCCATCCATAAACTATCAAACCTTCCTCGCCTTACTACTTATAGTGTCCAGATCATATCTCCCTAGTGAGGTGAATTTTGATTCATACTCATCCATAGACTTATTCCCCTAATTTAAGTTCAAAAATTCAGTATGTAGCCTCTTCTGGGTAGTATCCAGGATGTATTGTCTCATTAAGGCATTAAGGAAGGTCTCCCATGTAATTATATGACGTCTAGCCCTTAGGATTGACCAGGTAGACTTCCACCAATGCTCGGTCTCTCCTTCCAACATAAAGGCAGTGAAAGCCACTTTCTATGTGGTTGAACATCGGAAGAATCCATATAACTTTTTCATTATATTAATCCAGTCTTTTGCTACTACTGGGTTTTTGATCCCGTTGAATAATAGTGGCTTCAACTTCTAAAATTGTCTTAGTCTATCCAACTCACAATCATACCCCATCTCGTCACTATTCTACTGTGGGGCTACTAGCGTCGGTGAGTGGGGTAAAGGTGGGGTCTGTGGTAATGTAGTAGGTGGTAATGTAGAGGGTTCTTCTGTCGGTGGCACGGGCATTATCTGAGCTGGTGCAGGTGCATCAGATGCGACTGCTGGAGTAGTCAGTGCAGCAGTGCCCGTTGTGTTATCCATTCTCACGATCACTTCCCGAATCAAATTTAGTATCGACTCTAGGCCACATTCCAAGCTAGTGATTCGGGCTTCGGAGCCTTCAGTAGGATTATGAGCAGTCTGTTCGAATGGGGAACCACCCTGTTCCTTAAGCCTATCCTCACGACCTCGGGATGACATGCCTCTCATCTTCTCGATCGATCACATGGTCTACCAGCCATATCTAAATGTCTTCCTGTATACAGTAACAATTTCTCAGTAAAACACAGCCAAGTATACTCATCTATATCTAAATAATGTACAGTAATGTTGGGGATGTGAACCTTTCAAAATTTCTCTTACTTCTAATATTGACTCATACCAGACCAACCGAGCTCTGATACCAACTTCTGTAATGACCCAAATTTCGTACAACTTGGTCGTGCTACGAGTCAATGCTAGATTGGTACAGTAAATTTTTCTTATCGTTTATATGCAAACATACATAAAATTAGCATCCTTGATTAAAATCAAAAGGGCATTGTATAATTAATCGAAATTATCATTCAATTACAATTTAACCACGTTTACATCCCAGACACATTTCATAAACATTACTGTACTTACAAAAATTTTAGATACAAAAGAATGCTTATTCTGGGTATACCTTTAATGCATAAGAATTCTCCGCGGAAATATGGCTGTGCAGTCCCAGCAACTGACGAGACTCTGTGGAGGAAAGTAATGGGTGAGCTCATCGTGCTCAGTAAGAAAAAGAATGTGGCAAGTAGATATATACACTAACTACATGAGCATAAAAGGTTCATCATGCATAAAATACCAAGCCTTTGGCATGTAGTAAAAGTCCGAGTCCGAAAAACCATAGCAGTATCAGTCTCAATAGAGCAAACATTATGCTACGATAAATATAGGTTCAAAAGCTTTATGTAGTAGGATATAACAATTTCAATGCGATAATGCAGTTTAATCAGTCAGTTCAGTAAATTAGAGAGACGAGACAAGGCAGTACATGCTATAAATAATATGACAATTGGCCAAAGTCGATGACTCTGAGCATCACTGATTGAGTGTGCTGGGATGTCCATCGTCATGGGAGTGGTCAGCTACCGAACTGACTTTCATACGGTATGTCCGAAGACAGAAACATGGTACAGCGTACTCACGTGCGTGTTGCAAGTACATCGTACTCCATGGACCACATAATAGTAACGATAATAGTAATAGTGTAGCATGTCTTAATTATATCCATTGTCTCCAGTAAGTATGAACCAGGTAGTGCAACACGTAGTTGGCATGCGAATCAAGCATCTTTATCCGATACAGATTGATAAGTAGCTCATTTTCATTAAAACAGTTCTAAACTTAATTCAGTATATAAAACAATTTGAATAGGAGCTGACTCATCATTTTTCGATTAAAATCCCAGTATGCAGTATGTGGCAATTAAAACTAGGGATTTTCACTTTAAAACAATATTTTACGTCGTATTGATGTCAATGTAAATAAATTAGTTTTATCGTAAGATTAGGCAATTTAACTAAGGTTAAAATTCTATAATTCCCATAGCTATAAAATCGGTCTGAAATATATATCTACAGTTCAATGAAAAATATGTGTAAATATCTCTAACAACTTACAAAATTTTCCTTACCTCGACGGCAGACGCTATTTTTGTTCTACCTCAGTGTTGTTAGTCAGTGGGTCTGTTCTAATATGTCTATTTCTCCAAAGCTTTGAATCAATATTGCATAACATTTTCAAATCGTTCTTCACTCGAGTTTTCTAAATTCTCTACGCACCCTTCTGCCTTCATTATCTCTATTGGCTACTATTTCAATATATATATTTATATTATATATATTTATTTATTTTTCACGCCTTTCTTAACTGCCCCATGACCCTGTTCATCATCTTCATCATCCTTAACCGAAAGGCACCAGTTCTGTAAAGTGAATCATCACGCCTCACTCTTCCTTCTTCCTAATCGGCTCCAACCTTTTCTTTTCTCTTTCTGCCTCGTCTTTCCTCTTTTCCTCCCTCACAGTTCTACCTGCTCTAGCATCTTTGCTTATGTCCTTGTTTCTAGATGTGCTCACCCATCTCTCTTATTCACGCCTCAGCTTCTGCCAGATGTCTAGTTTCCAACAGCTCCTATTTGAACATTAACACAACACCGTGGTTGTTGTTTTCAAGTTTCCTGCACCCTTATCTTCTGCTGTCCTGACTTCTTGGACCCAGAGAGGTCCCTATTTCCAGCTACTACTTCGGTTCAATCCTTCATCGTGGGTCTTTTTCACGTTCTCTTGATTTTAGCCATTGTCTTCCTCATGTTTCCTTCAGTCTTGTTTCTGCATTTCCTTTCCAGTTTTCTTTCTTTCTCTCTTCGACCCTGAAAGCTTCCTGGATTGACAATGGTGGCTGGACAAAGTCTTGTTCCTTCTCTCCAACTGGCTACCACCGTAGCCTACGATTCTTGCCTTAGTTTTTGCCATTGTCTTCCTCTTTCACTCCCGAGTTTCACTTTACAGAGGGCTTGTGTCCTCTACTTCTTTTATTTTTTTTTTCTACTTCTTCTTTTCACTTAGTCTCACTCAGTTTCCTTGCACTTAAGTCTTCTTTCTATCTCACTGCGTGTTTCTGTGATTTACTGAGGATATTGCTCTTCTTTCTTTTTTTTTTCTTTTTTTTTTCGCTAGTCTTTCCTGCTTCCCAAAGGATGCATGTCCTCTGGTTTGATTTCTTTTCTCTTCAGATCAGCTCCCACTCTTTGACTTGATCGATTTTTTTTTTTACCTATTTGAGTAGTCCAAACACCAATCCGCTACAGCCTTCTTTATAGTCACTAGCAGACTATACCCATTTTTTTCTTCCTATTGTCCTGCTACACTGACTTTCCCCTTAATTTATTGAAGTACAATATAGATGCAGTTGTCACGACCGCCCGTGACTTGCCAAAAACCACTATAAATTTTTCGCATTTTACTTACCTTTCCTTTTGTCATAATTTAATCACTAAACCGTTGGGCTATGATTCGGTATTAGTCACCTCAACCACATTTATTTCATATCATGTATACATATCAACATAATTATCTATTGACTGTAAGTACTCTTTTCTTAAAAGTAAACTCATATACATTAATACAATTACATGTACATATACATCCCCGACAGTTCATTAGTTTACATAACTGTGCTTTTACATTGTTCAGTACAAAACGTTTCAAATGTGTATACCTTTCGTATGATGGGTATACAGCGGATAAAGGAATACCAATCTGTCAGGACCCCAGTTTCAATCCTTGACTTTAACCAAAAACCACAACAAATTTTTCGCATTTTAACATACCTTTCTCCTCTTCAATGGTTGGGCTGTGATTCGATGTCAGAGTCTTCACTTACCATAATATCCATTCTCATACATACATGTCAATATATTAATTCTGACTATAGCTGCTTTTATTATACATGTAAGATTTTATAAAATCTAATACAATTACATTCCCCATAATATATAACGTATACATCACTGTGCTGTTTCTATGTTTAGATACACAACTGTACATAATAAGTATACCTGATTAATCGATAGGAACTAGCAGTGGACTCTGGGACACTCTCCCACGATAACTCTCACTCTACTGACGCTCTGTAGAGAGATGTAAAGAAAAGGGGGGTGAGCATAACGCGCTCAGTAAGGAAATCAGGCAAGCAAGTAGATATCCAGACTATCTACTCAAAATAGTGCTATGCCTTGAAAACATTATTTCCTTAACTCACTTTAAAAGCATGTCTTGAAATATAATATATATACTTGTACAGAATAAATCCCATGTACAAAAATCATGCTTTATTTCTCAAATGTAGGCATGTAGTGCAAAACAATGCATTGTATATAAATCATGCCTTTATGTAAATCATGCCATGTATATTTAAATCACAATAAATATGGCATCAAATGATTCACAACACAAATCGGAGTCCGACCCATCCCTCAGGTCTGTCCGCAGTTTAAATCAGTCAATCAATGTGATATATCATGTGTGACTCTGTGGTAAATGCAAATAGTATCCTGGATTATGATCATATCCGAAAAGTAATCCCATGCGACACAGTACTCGGTGTGCGGCAATCACTGCTGTAATGGGAGGATAGTCAGTCCAATGTCAACTGCCAGCTACGTAACACACGGTACAGCGTACACCTCGTGTCCCAAACACGGTACAAAGTACACCCGTGGACCCTCACAGCCAGAGTGCCTCCCATAGGACTTAGCCCTCGAAACTATGGAAATAAGTATACCACGTCTATATCAACCTCATGCAGATATCCTCTCTAGCTATGACACACAGTCACACAAGGACTCAGGCATGGGTTTTAACATGTATTACATATCACATACAGTGTGCGTCTTGAGTGCGACTCACAGTCGTCACTCCGCTCAAACACTGTTTCACATCACAAAACTCAACTCTAGTGCGAGCAATCTCTAGCAACTAGGTCAATGCATAGTTTATGTATTAAATCAAGTACGAGCAATAGCTCCCAGTACTATGCTATGCACAATATCAAAATCAAGTACGAGCAATAGCTCCCAGTACTATGTCATGTATAAAACATGAAGAATCGAGTACGAGCAACCTCTAGCACTCTGTCATGCATATATCATTCAAAGCTGAGTACGAGTAAAACTCCAGTACTCTATCATGCATGTCATGAAAATCTAGTGTGTATCAAAATCCAGCACTATGTATGTGGAAAACATATGAATCCCAGTGCGAGCTATGCTCTAGCACGATTCATTCTCACATAATATGATAGATGGCTATTTAAAAGGGATTGTTTATAAAACATCAAAATCAGCACTAAAAGTGTGCTTAAGTCATATCAACCTTAAAATCATTAGCCCATCTATTTATTTTCATGCTAATAGCAATTAAACACTCACAATAGTATTTTCCATGCTTTTTGCAACTTCTCACAAAAGTTGACTTTTTGACTAACTAGGGGCAAAATCGTAATTTGCCACTATCGGGTTGCAATAATTATTATTCACTTTCTCTGACCCTCAGAGTTTTTAAGTGAATGCAGAAGCAGTTGAAAATACGTGCAGGTATCTCTAACTACTCGCAAAAGTCCCTTACCTCGGATCACGTCACGTGACCTCACTTCCTCGGTGCTGCTAATTCCAGCAGTCCGATCAGCTCTCGATGTAAACTCCGGAGCTGTAAATAACCATTCCTCAGGTTAATTATAATTTTTCTACTGTATTACACATTAATACAATTTATTTTCCCTTAATGGGCCTTAAAAATCCTTAATGGGCCTAACTAGGCCTTAAGTCCATTTTCATTTTACTATTCACTTTTGTTGGGCCTATTGGGCTTGTGGGGCCCACCAACTCTTATGGGCTTGTCTTAGGCCCATTACACCCTATTGGGCCTAAAAATATTGGGCTTGGCCCATTGGGCCTCTCGACCACATGCCATGGCCGAGAGCTAGCCATTCTCGGTTTTCCACCATGGCATGCCATACATGCTTATTTCCTAGCCATTTTCGCTTAGGCATTTTCACAAACACTTGGTAGGCAATATTACCAATCATCATATAGTTCATTTAGGCATTTTATCAAACACCTTGGTTGCCAACAAATTACATGTATAAATCAATCAATTTGATTAATTCTAATTACACCATTAACAATAATACATGTACACTAATCCATTTATGTCTTAAAATCAAATTGACATATTTCAATATCCCATTGATCACTCTCGGCCTAACCCTCTTCATGGTGATTTAATATGTTTCAATGCTTAAAACATATATCAACATACTTAAAATCATTCATACATTAACATATATGAAATTGGAAATTAGAAAATATACCAATTGTTGTGTTCACCCTTTGGCCGAAACTTTGGAGGCTCTCGGTTTGTACTCTATGGCTCCTTAATAGCCAATTCCAACATATGTTAATATCCTTTCAATTTGGAACAACTTCCATGAAGAATGCAAGTTCCAAATATGACTAATTCCTAGTGATTTCTAGTGAGAGAAAGCTTGGATGGTTATGTTTCAATGGTGTTCTTCTCTAGCCGAAATTGTGTGATGAAGATGACAATGGTGTGGCTGCATTTATAAGCCACTTACTTAGCCATTAAGCCTTACTTTTCAGCCATTATACTTGACTTTCCAAATCTGAACCATGAGTCACCTTATGAGTCACCTTATGAGTCATAGTTAACATTAACTATGGTTAGATATTTATCTCATGGGCTTTTCCAATTGGGCTTCTCGATTTGGGCTTTCCTAATGGGTTTTCGGGCTGAAATTTTTACTATACCTCGGGCCTTTTATTGTCTCAAAATTTGGCCAATCAATTGGTCCAACAATTCGGTCTAAAGGACCTAAAAATTTCGATATACGTTTAGTATACCTTAATGGGCTTTAAAATTTTCACCTTAGGCCCATTACGTTTTTAACCATTAAATTTATTCCGGAATCCTTCCGAATAAATTTTCCTTACTTTCGGGGATGATTATCTTGTATTCTGGCCAAGAATATTTTTCTCCAAATTTTTCTCCACACTTAGGTTAATTTTTTTACCATGATTAGTCAACTATGGCAAAAGTCCACTTTCTTAACTATAGTTGACTTTTTTCCTTAACCATTGACTAAGTTGACTTTTTCTCCAAATTTTGAAAGTGTCATATATTATGTCTTACACTCTCGTCTTTATATTCCAATCGCTCCTGGTGGATAATTTCACCCGAAACTCCTTTTCTCGCCAAAAAGGTCCATTTTACCCTTTTTAGCTTTTGCTCTCGTTTTTGTATGTTCGGGTCTAAATCAAGCTGACTTTCCTTCATGAGTTCTCTACGCTCTCTTATCTTAAGTTCTTATTTTCAGTCAGAATGATTTAGAATAACTTGATTTAGCCTGTGACACTTATAGTTCACATTAGGCATTTTATGTAGCTTTTGCGTGTTAAATCATTTCAATAACACTTTATGTCTAATAAATACTCTTCTTATGATTCAACTATAATAACATAGTGTTCATACACATAGGAATCATAAGGAAATAAGCTACAAATATCCAGGTCTGACAATCCTCCCCCACTCAGAAAATTTGGTCCTCCAAATTAGAACCAAGTCAGTCCTCAAATAGGTGAGGGTACTTCTCTCGCATCAGACTCTCTAGCTCCCAAGTAGCTTCCTCTGAAGTATGATGCTGCCAGAGAATCTTCAGTAATCCGATGGTCTTCGATCTCAATACCTTCTCTTTTCTATCCAATATCCGAATCGGTCTCTCTACATATGACAAGTCCTCTCGGAGCTCCAAAGGCTCGTAACTAATCACATGTGATGGATCCGGGTGATACTTCTGAAGCATCGATATGTGGAAGACGTTGTAGACACCTGATAAGTCTGGTGGCAATGCCAACCTATACGCCTTATCTCCCACTCGATCAAGTATCTCAAAAGGTCCAATATAGCAAGGATTTAGTTTCCCTCTCTTCCCAAATCTCGCTATGCCCTTGGAAGGAGAAACTCTCAAAAACACGGATTCACCAACTGCAAACTCTAGTGGCCTACGTCTCCTGTCAGCGTAACTCTTCTGTCTGCTCTAAGCTGTCCTCAGTTTCTCTACTATCAAGCAGACGTCCTCAGATGCTTGCGTAACCAAGTCAGGAGCAAAAATCTTACGGTCACCCACTTCTTCCAATCCAATAGGGGAACGACATCTACGACCATGAAAAGCCTCATACGGTGCCATCCCGATACTCGAATGATGACTGTTGTTATAGGCGAACTAGGCTAGTGGCAGGTGGTCATCCCAGGAGCCTCGATAGTCTAGCACACATGCTCTCAACATGTCCTCCAGAGTCTGTATAGTCCTCTCTGACTGGCCATCTGTCTGAGGATGGAAAGCGGTGCTCAAACTCAACTGGGTTCCCATGGCTTCCTGAAAATGTCCCCAAAAGTGGGATGTGAAGCGAGAATCCCTATCAGAGACTATGCTCACTGGTACACCGTGTAACCTCACTACCTCACGTACATACAGTTCTGCTAATGAACTCAGAGTATCGGTAGCTCTCATAGCTAGGAAGTGGGCTGACATCGTCAGTCTATCAACGATCACCCATATAGCATCGTGATTCCTGTGGGTCCTCGGTAAACCCATCACGAAATCCATGGTGATATGCTCCCATTTCCATGTCGGTATAGGTAGAGGCTGCAATAACCCTGCAGGTTTTTGATGTTCTACCTTCACCTGCTGACATACGAGACACTTTGCCACGAAGTCTGCTACATCTCTCTTCATACCCGACCACCAGTATACCTTCCGAAGGTTCTGATACATCTTGTTACTCCCCGGATGTAAAGTATACCTCGACGAATGAGCTTCCGCCAATATCAATCTCCTGAGTCCTGGATCCTCGGGAACACACAATCTACCTCTAAACCTCAGTAGTCCATCCGAACTCAACTCAAAATCAGTCACGGTGCCCTTCTGCATTTGACTACTCACATCCATACAAAATGGATCAGTCTGCTGAGCCACTCTGATCCTGTCCAACAGGTCCGGCTCCAAGCGTAGACTAGCTATCACATAGCCTATATCCATGTCAGAAGGCACGACTCCCAAACTGAGGCTAGCAAACTGCTCTAACAAATCATGCTCCCTAACCATCATATACGATACCATCCCCAGGCTCTTCCTGCTCAATGCATCAGCTACAACGTTAGCCTTACCCGGATGATAAAGTATCTCACAATCGTAGTCCTTCAGAAGCTCTAGCCATCTTTTCTGTCTCATGTTCAGCTCCTTCTGCGAGAACAGATACTTGAGGATCTTGTGGTCGGTAAATATCTGGAACTTCTCACCATACAAGTAGTGGCGCCATACCTTCAACGCAAACACTACTGCTGCTAGTTCCAAATCATGGGTCGGATAGTTCTTCTCATGATCCTTCAGCTGTCTGGATCCATAAGCAACTACCTTCCCGTCCTGCATCAATACACAGCCCAGTCCCTGATGCGAAGCATCGGTATACACTGTAAATCCTCCTGAGCTGGTAGGGATAGTGAGAATCGGAGCGGTGGTCAATCGACGCTTCAACTCCTCAAAGCTCTTCTCACAATCCTCGTTCCATACGAACGGTGCACTCTTTCGAGTAAGACATGTCAACGGAGCAGCCAACTTTGAAAATCCCTCAACGAATCTCCGATAGTATCCAGCTAAACCCAAAAAACTTTTGATCTAGGTGACTGTCCTTGACTGTTCCCACTGAACTACCGCCTCTATCTTAGATGGATCAACTGATACACCATCTCTCGATACGACATGTCCCAAAAACGAGATCTGTGACAACCAAAAGTCACACTTGCTGAGCTTAGCATATAACTCATGCTCCCGTAATGTCTGCAACACGATCCTGAGGTGCTCCTCATGCTCCTCCTTGGATCTCGAATACACCAATATGTCATCGATGAAGACGATAACAAATTGGTCCAAGTATGGCTTGAACACATCGTTCATCAAAGCCATGAAAGCAGCTGGAGCATTAGTCAATCCGAATGGCATGACCAAGAACTCATAATGGCCATATCGGGTACGAAATGCTGTCTTAGGTACATCTCCACTCCGAACCTTCAGCTGATGATACCCAGACCTTAGGTCAATCTTGGAAAAGATCTGTGCTCCCTGTAGCTGATCTAGCAAGTCGTCAATGCGTGGAAGGGGGTATCTATTCTTGATGGTGGCCTTATTCAACAATCGGTAGTCTATACACAATCGGAGGCTCCCATCCTTCTTCCTCACAAACAAAACTGGTACTCCCCAAGGTGAAACACTCGGTCGTACTAAGCCCCTATCCAACAGCTCCTGTAACTGTCTCTTGAGCTCCTCCAGCTCGACTAAGGCCATACGATAAGGTGGTCTCGAAATAGGCTCCGTACCAGGTACCAGATCTATACAGAACTCCATCTCTCTGTCTGGTGGTAACCCTGGCAATTCATCCGGGAAAACATCTGGGTACTCACTGACCACAGTGATATCTGTCAACTTCGGATGTGCCTTATCCATATCTATCACGTACGCAATGAAACCTTGATATGTTGAAGGTTTTCTAAATCAGAAATCATGTAATAATCATATCTATTCCTTTCATTTATCTTTATTAAACTTTACAACATATCTTGTAGGGTTAGGAAACATAACTGTCTTAGCGTAACAATCTAAAACAGCATGGTTTGCAGATAGCCAATCCATTCCTAATATTATATCAAAGTCGCTCATACTTAGTAATATTAGATTGGCTGTCATCTCTTTATCCCCTACTCTCAACTTGCAGTCATTATATACATATTCTACAACTTGACTACTATTCATAGGCGTACTGATTAACATCATCATACATAAATGTGTACGCTCTACATATCTTGCTAATTTACATGCAAATGAAGGCGATACAAAAGAATGCGTGGCACCAGGATCAATTAAAACATATGTTTCAATATCATAAATCCGGATGTTACCTCGTATCACATCCGACGAAGCATCAGCTGTTCCCTGGTCCAAAGCATGTACTCGCCCTTGACCCATCACTTGTTTCCCCTTCTCCTCTGTCGTCGCTCTACCTCTCTGAGCAGACGTACCAGCTGGGGTTCTATCATACTCCATGCCCCTCTGTGGTGCAGTCACATACGGCGCTGGGCACTCTCTAGCCATGTGCCCCTGTTTCCCACATTGGAAACATACCATAGCACCCTGTGGACACGGTCTATCTCCATGTGATCTGCCGCATCTTCTAAACTGATCTGCAGTAGGTCGCGGTCCTCCCATGAAAATGCCCTTCGCTGGGGCTGCAGTCGGATAAGAAGGAGGTCTAGCATATCTATCTCGTGTCCCCTCTATCCGTGATCTCTTACCGAAGGATCTCTTTCCCCCTCGATAACTAAAATCTCTAGCGGGTCTCTTCTTCTGCAAGTCTAGGCTACGGCTAAACTTCCCAAACTCGGAAGCATTCCTCTCGTAGTCCTGCTCACATAGTTGCGCCCTGCGCACTGCCTCCTCATAAGTCACTATGTCCAGCGGAACCAACTTGGACCGCAGCACTGGTCTCAACTCGTCGATAAATCTGTGGACCTTCCTGGTCTCACTGTACATGGTATCCGGGTCATATCTTCCTAGGGATAGGCATCGAGTCTCATACTCGTCCACAGATAAACTCCCCTGGTGTAGTCCCAAAAATTCTGCCTGTAGTTTCCGCTGTGCGGTGTCGAGAATAAACTACCTCCTGAAGGCCTCCCGAAATATATCCCAACTGATATTCGTGTGTCGGGATCTCAATATAGGTCGGGTGGACTTCCACCAATGCTCTGCAGCTCCCTTCAGTAGGAACGCAGCAAACGCGACCATCTCCGAGGTCGTACACTCGAAGAATCCATAGAGCTTCTCCAGCTCTGCTAACCACTCCTCGGTAGCCACGGAGTTCTTGACCCCACTAAATGATGGAGGTCTAAACTTCTGGAACTCCCTCAACCGATGCAGGTCATATCCATATCCTAATCCACTACCACCCAAAATCGGTGGGGGTGTAGGAGTATCTACAGTCCTCTGTGCATCAGCTGTCTGCGTAGGTGTATCAGGGGAAACTGCCTTTCCTGTAGCAGCTCCTGCCTCCTGTCTCTGCCTACTTGGCATCGTCTGTGCCAGTATCTCAATAATAGTCTTGAGACCACGCTCTAACCTCGTGAAGCGGGTCTCAGCACACTCGGGTGCCTCAGTAGCACCTGGAGTCTCATGCGCAGGTAAAGGTCCGATAGCGGCTCGTCCCTCGGGTCTCTCTCCCCGGCCTCGAGCCCTACCTCTCATACCTCTACCACTACGCGTATTTGCAATTTAGGTAAAGTTCTTGCATTCATAATAATGAATTAGTCCATCTCCTATCTGGTATACACAGTTATATCTAAACACAGCACAGTACTATAGGGATGTACACTTTCCTATTTTTCTAACACCGACTCACATCAGACCAACTTCGGCTCTGATACCATCCTGTCAGGACCCCAGTTTCAATCCTTGACTTTAACCAAAAACCACAATAAATTTTTTGCATTTTAACATACCTTTCTCCTCTTCAATGGTTGGGCTGTGATTCGATGTCAGAGTCTTCACTTACCATAATATCCATTCTCATACATACATGTCAATATATTAATTCTGACTATAGCTGCTTTTATTATACATGTAAGATTTTATAAAATCTAATACAATTACATTCCCCATAATATATAACGTATACATCACTGTGTTGTTTCTATGTTTAGATACACAACTGTACATAATAAGTATACCTGATGAATCGATAGGAACTAGCAGTGGACTCTGGGACACTCTCCCACGATAACTCTCGCTCTACTGACGCTCTGTAGAGAGATGTAAAGAAAAGGGGGGTGAGCATAACGTGCTCAGTAAGGAAATCAGGCAAGCAAGTAGATATCCACACTATCTACTCAAAATAGTGCTATGCCTTGAAAACATTATTTCCTTAACTCACTTTAAAAGTATGTCTTGAAATATAATATATATACTTGTACAGAATAAATCCTATGTACAGAAATCATGCTTTATTTCTCAAATGTAGGCATGTAGTGCAAAACAATGCATTGTATATAAATCATGCCTTTATGTAAATCATGCCATGTATATTTAAATCACAATAAATATGGCATCAAATGATTCACAACACAAATCGGAGTCCGACCCATCCCTCAGGTCTGTCCGCAGTTTAAATCAGTCAATCAATGTGATATATCATGTGAGACTCTGTGGTAAATGCAAATAGTATCCTGGATTATGATCATATCCGAAAAGTGATCTTTGCGACACAGTACTCGGTGTGCGGCAATCACTGCTGTAACGGGAGGATGGTCAGTCCAATGTCAACCGCCAGCTACGTAACGCACGGTACAGCGTACACCTCGTGTCCCAAACACGGTACAAAGTACACCCGTGGACCCTCACAGCCAGAGTGCCTCCCATAAGACTTAGCCCTCGAAACTATGGAAATAAGTATACCACGTCTATATCAACCTCATGCGGATATCCTCTCTAGCTATGACACACAGTCACACAAGGACTCAGGCATGGGTTTTAACATGTATTACATATCACATATAGTGTGCGTCTTGAGTACGACTCACAGTTGTCACTCCGCTCAAACACTGTTTCACATCACAAAACTCAACTCTAGTGCGAGCAATCTCTAGCAACTAGGTCAATGCATAGTTTATGTATTAAATCAAGTACGAGCAATAGCTCCCAGTACTATGCTATGCACAATATCAAAATCAAGTACGAGCAATAGCTCCCAGTACTATGTCATGTATAAACCATGAAGAATCGAGTACGAGCAACGCTCTAGCACTCTGTCATGCATATATCATTCAAAGCTGAATACGAGTAAAACTCCAGTACTCTATCATGCATGTCATGAAAATCTAGTGCGTATCAAAATCCAGCACTATGTATGAGGAAAACATATAAATCCCAGTGCGAGCTATGCTCTAGCACGATTCATTCTCACATAATATGATAGATGGCTATTTAAAAGGGATTGTTTATAAAACATCAAAATCAGCACTAAAAGTGTGCTTAAGTCATATCAACCTTAAAATCATTAGCCCATCTATTTATTTTCATGCTAATAGCAATTAAACACTCACAATAGTATTTTCCATGCTTTTTGTAACTTCTCACAAAAGTTGACTTTTTGACTAACTAGGGGCAAAATCGTAATTTGCCACTATCGGGTCGCAATAGTTATTATTCACTTTCTCTGACCCTCAGAGTTTTTAAGTGAATGCAGAAGCAGTTGAAAATACATGCAGGTATCTCTAACTACTCGAAAAGTCCCTTACCTCGGATCACGTCACGTGACCTCACTTCCTCGGTGCTGCTAATTCCCGCAGTCCGATCAGCTCTCGATGTAAACTCCGGAGCTGTAAATAACCATTCCTCAGGTTAATTATAATTTTCCTACTGTATTACACGTTAATACAGTTTATTTTCCCTTAATGGGCCTTAAAAATCCTTAATGGGCCTAACTAGGCCTTAAGTCCATTTTCATTTTACTATTCACTTTTGTTGGGCCTATTGGGCTTATGGGGCCCACCAACTCTTATTGGGCTTGTCTTAGGCCCATTACACCCTATTGGGCCTAAAAATATTGGGCTTGGCCCATTGGGCCTCTCGGCCACATGCCATGGTCGAGAGCTAGCCATTCTCGGTTTTCCACCATGGCATGCCATACATGCTTATTTCCTAGCCATTTTCACTTAGGCATTTTCACAAACACTTGGTAGGCAACATTACCAATCATCATATAGTTCATTTAGGCATTTTATCAAACACCTTGGTTGCCAACAAATTACATGTATAAATCAATCAATTTGATTAATTCTAATTACACCATTAACAATAATACATGTACACTAATCCATTTATATCTTAAAATCAAATTGACATATTTCAATATCCCATTGATCACTCTCGGCCTAACCCTCTTCATGGTGATTTAATATGTTTCAATGCTTACAACATATATCAACATACTTAAAATCATTCATACATTAACATATATGAAATTGGAAATTAGAAAATATACCAATTGTTGTATTCACCCTTTGGCCGAAACTTTGGAGGCTCTCGGTTTACACTCTATAGCTCCTTGATAGCCAATTCCAACATATGTTAATCTCCTCTCAATTTGGAACAACTTCCATGAAGAATGCAAGTTCCAAATATGACTAATTCCTAGTGATTTCTAGTGAGAGAAAGCTTGGATGGTTATGTTTCAATGGTGTTCTTCTCTAGCCGAAATTGTGTGATGAAGATGGCAATGGTGTGGCTGCATTTATAAGCCACTTACTTAGCCATTAAGCCTTACTTTTCAACCATTATACTTGACTTTCCAAATCTGAACCATGAGTCACCTTATGAGTCACCTTATGAGTCATAGTTAACTTTAACTATGGTTAGATATTTATCTCATGGGCTTTTCCAATTGGGCTTCTCGGTTTGGGCTTTCCTAATGGGCTTTCAGGCTGAAATTTTTACTATACCTCGGGCCTTTTATTGTCTCAAATTTGGCCAATCAATTGGTCCAACAATTTGGTCTAAAGGACCTAAAAATTTCGATATACGTTTAGTATACCTTAATGGGCTTTAAAATTTTCACCTTAGGCCCATTACATTTTTAACCATTAAATTTATTCCAGAATCCTTCCGAATAAATTTTTCTTACTTTCGGGGATGATTATCTTGTATTCTAGCCAAGAATATTTTTCTCCAAATTTTTCTCCACACTTAGGTTAATTGTTTTACCATGATTAGTCAACTATGGCAAAAGTCCACTTTCTTAACTATAGTTGACTTTTTTCTTTAACCATTGACTAAGTTTACTTTTTCTCCAAATTTCGAAAGTGTCATATATTATGTCTTACACTCTCGTCTTTATATTCCAACCGCTCCCGGTGGATAATTTCACCCGAAACTCCTTTTCTCGCCAAAAAGGTCCATTTTACCCTTTTTAGCTTTTGCTCTCATTTTTGTATGTTCGGGTCTAAATCAAGCTGACTTTCCTTCATGAGTTCTCTACGCTCTCTTATCTTAAGTTCTTATTTTCAGTCAGAATGATTTAGAATAACTCGGTTTAGCCTGTGACACTTATAGTTCACATTAGGCATTTTATGTAGCTTTTGCGTGTTAAATCATTTCAATAACACTTTATGTCTAATAAATACTCTTCTTATGATTCAACTATAATAACATAGTGTTCATACACATAGGAATCATAAGGAAATAAGCTACAAATATCCGGGTCTGACACAATCCTCAGCCATGCTCAAGTACTGTGAACGCTCTATAGAGAGGAGGAAATAAAAAGGGCCTGAGCTCACAACTCAGTAAGAAAATAAGGCAAGCAAGTAGTTAACCACACTATCTACAAAATATAATGCTCATGCCTAGAAATCATTTCCTTTTCGATTCACATCTAAAACATGTATCTTTCTTGAAACATTTATGTAAGTATATATATATATATATATATATATATATACAAATCATCAGTATGAACTAAAAACACACTGGTTTAATAACCTCAGCAATATATGCAAAACATTGCATTGTTATGTAAATATTGTAAATCACATTTCATTATGCCATATCAATTAAATCAAAACAAAGATGGCAAATTATCATGTAACAACATGGAAATCTGGGCCTCGACCTTCCCTCGAGTTACCCTTTTTCAATTCACAAAGTCACATGTCGAGACTCAACCCATTCCTCGGGTCTACCCAATCTATAAAATCATGTGACAATTCAAACAAGAAATATCTAGAGAGATGAGATCGTGACTACATGTTCGAGGATTATGATCATATCCCATTTTTTCGTGATCCCAGGCTACATAGTACTCGATGTGTGGGGCCTCACATTTGTTGTAATGGGAGGTGGGTCAAATCCTCAACTGTCAGTCAACAACTCTAGATCATCGTGTACACACGGTACAATGTAATCCATGTGACATACATGGTATAAAGTACTCCATGGACCCAATATCACAATCGGGGGTGCCTGTCTTTGATCTTATCTACCCCATACCATGAATACAGTTTCGATAGCCCCCTGTCATCTCTCAAAATGCACGTGTGAGCATATAATCGGTGTGACACACTGTCAGGACCCGTTCTCAATCCATGACATAACCAAAAACCACTACAAATTTTTCACATTTTTAACTTACCTTTCCTCTCTTCAATGGTTGGGTTATGATTCGATGTCAGAATCCTCGCTTACCGCATCATCCATTATTATACATACATCTCAATATACTGTTACTGACTGTGACTGCTTTTATAATACATGTGAGATTATATAAAAGCTAATACAAATACATTTCCCATAATATATATTGTATACATCACTGTGCTGTTTCTATGTTTAGATACATAATCGTACTAAATATGTATACTTGGCGATAGATAGGAAATAGCGGTGGACTCAGGGACACTATCCCTCAATAGCTCTCGCTCTACTACAGATGCTCTGTAGAGAGATGTAAAGAAAGGGGGGTGAGCATACAACGCGCTCAGTAAGGAAATCAGGCAAGCAAGTAGATATCTACACTATCTACTCAAAATAATGCTATGCCTCAAAATGTTATTTCCTTAACTAACTTTAAAAGCATGTCTTTAAATATATATATATATACTTGTACAGATTAAACCCATATACAGAAATCATGCTGTCTTTCTCAAATGTAGGCATGTAGTGCAAAACAATGCATCTTTATAATATCACAATGCCTTTAGATAAATCATGCCATGTAAGTTTAAATCACAATAAATATGGAATTTAAATCATTCACAACATAAAATCGGAGTCCGACCCATCCCTCAGGTCTGTCCGTAATTTAAATCAGTCGATCAAGTAATATATCATGTGAGACTCTGTGGTGAAAATGTAAATAGTAGCCTGGACTATGATCATATCCGACATGTGATCCCAAGCAACACAGTACTCGGTGTGCGGGGCATCACTGCTGCAATGGGAGGGGGTCAGTCCATCACAACCGCCAGCTATATCCTCCTCAACTCCACAACACCACACGGTACAGTGTACTCCATGCCACTCGTACGATACAACGTACTCCGTGGACCCTACATCATAGTCGGGGTGCCTGCCATAGGTCTTAGCCCTCAAAACCATGGAATATCATACCACGTCTCTACTATCCTCATGCGAATTCCTCTCACAGTGTGACACGCAGTCTACACAAGGAAATCATGCATGGTTTTCAACATGTATTATATATCACATACAGTGCGCGCCTTTGAGCGCGACTCACAGTCGACACTCCGCTCAAACACTGTTTCATATCACAAACTCAACTCTAGTGCGAGTAAGCCTCCAACAAATAGGTCAATGCATAGTTCATGTATTAAATCAAGTATGAGCAATAGCTCCAGTACTATGTCATGTATAAATCATAAAGAATCGAGTACGAGCTACGGTTCAGCACTCTGTCATGCATCTCATGTAAAACTCAAGTACGAGCTAATCGCTCCAGCACTCTCTCATGCATATATCATATAAAACTGAGTAGGAGTAAAAACTCCAGCACTCTATCATGCATGTCATGGAAATCTAGTGCGAATCAAAATCCAGCACTGATATATGTGAAAAATATATGAAATCCAGTACGAGCTGTGCTCCAGCACGATTCATTCGTACATAATATGATAGATGGCTCTTTAAAAAGGGAAGATTTATAAAATATCAAAATCAGCACTATAAAGTGTGCTTAATTCACATCAACCTTAAAATCATTAGCCCATCTATTTATTCTTCTACTAAACAGCAGTAAAACACTCAAAATGGTGGTTTCAATGCTTTTTACAACTTTTCACAAAAGTTGACTTTTTGACTAACTAGGGGTAAAATTGTAATTTGCCACTATCGGGTCGCAATAATTATTATTCACTTTCTTCGACCCTCAGAGTTTTTAAATGAATGCAAAAGCAGACGAAAATACATGCAGGTATCTCTAACTACTCACAAAAGTCCCTTACCTGCAATCACTCGAGAAATTTTACTTTCTCTGCGCTGCTCGTTTCAGCAGTCTGATTTGCTCCTCCAATAATCTCTGGAGCTGCATATAACCATTTATCAAGTTAATTACACTTTTTCTACTGTATTTCACATTAAATACAGTCTATTTCCCTTAATGGGATTTAATAATCCTTAATGGGCCTAACTATGCTTTAAGCCCATTTCCATTTTACTATTCATTTTCGTTGAGCCTATTGGGCTTGTGGGGCCCACCAATTCTTATTGGGCTTGTCTTAGACCCATTACATCACGTTAGGCCTAAAATATTTGGGCTTGGCCCATTGGGCCTCTCAACCACATGCCATGGTCGAGAGCTATCCATGCCATCGGTTACACCATGGCATGCCGACCATGTCCCTTTCCTTAGCCAATTCACTTAGGCATTTTCATAAACACTTGGTTGGAAACATTCTTAAACATCTTATAGTTCATTTAGGCATTTTATCAAACACCTTGATTGCCAACTAATTACATGTATTAATTAATCAAATTGATTAATTTTAATTACACTGTAATCATTAATACATGTACATTAATCCATTTATGCCTTAAAATCATATGGACATAAATCAATATCTCACTACTCACTCTCGGCCTAACCAATATCATAGTGATTTCATATGTTTCAATGCTTAAAACATATACCAATATACTTAAAATCATTCATACATTAACATATATGAAATTGAAAACTTGAAAATATACCAATTGTTGTGTTCACACTTGGCCGAATACTTTGGAGGCTCACGGTTTGCACTCTATGGCTCCTTGATAGCCAATTCCAACATATGTCACTCTCCTTTCAATTTGGAACAACTTCTATGAAGGATGCAAGTACCAAATATGCCTAATTTCTAGTGATTTCTAGTGAGAGAAAGCTTGGATAATTGTATTTCAATGGTTTCCTTATGTAGCTGAGAATGGTGTGATGAAGATGACAATGGTGTGGCTAATTTTATAAGCCACTTACTTAGCCATTAAGCCTTACTTTCCAGCCATTATACTTGACTTCCTAAGCCTTAGTCATGAGTCACCTTATGAGTCACCTTATGAGTCATGTTAAGCTTTAACTATGGTTAGATATTTATCTCATGGGCTTTCCATTTGGGCTTCTCGGTTTGGGCTTTCTTAATGGGCTTTCAGGCTAAAATTTTCACCATACCTCGGGCCTTAAATTGTCTCAATATTTGGCCAATCAATTGGTCCAACAATTCGGTCTAAGGGACCTAAGAATTTCGATATACGTTTAGTATACCTTAACGGGCTTTAAAATTTTCACCTTAGGCCCATTACGTTTTTAACCATTAAATTTAATCCGAAATCCTTTCGAATAAATTTTCCTTACTTCCGGGGATGATTATCTTGTATTCTGATCAAGAATATTTTTCCCCAAATTTTTCTCCACACTTGGGTTAATTTTTTAACCATGATTAGTCAACTATGGTAAAAGTCCACTTTCTTAACTATAGTTGACTTTTCCCTTAACCATTTACCAAGTTGACTTTTTCTCAAAATTTCAAAAGTGTCATATCTTATGTTTTACACTCTCGTCTTTATGTTTCAACCGTTCCCAGTAGATAATTACACCCGAAACACCTTAAATACCTTAACTCACCAAAAAGGTCCATTTTACCCTTTTAGCTTTTACTCTCGTTTTCTGTGTTCGGGACTAAATCAAGCTGACTTTCCTTCATGAGCTCTCTATACTTTCCCATTTTAGGTTCTTATTTTCAGTTAGAATGATTCAGATCCACTTGGTTTAGCCTGTGACTCTTATAGTTCACATTAGGCTTTTTATGTAGCTTTTGCGTGTTAAATCATTTTACTAACACTTTAAATCTAGTAAATACTCTTCTTATGATTCAACTATAATAATAGACTGTTCATACACATAGTCTGCATAGGCTCCTAGTACAATTGTTTCATGCTATCTCTTTTAAAAACGATACGTGCGAGTAAACTCTAGCACGACCTCATGCACAAGTAATATAAATCTAGTACGAGAAATGCTCCTAGCACTATGTCATGTAAAACTGAGTACGGGTAATGCTCCAGTACTCTATCATGCATCAATCAATAAAACTGAGTACGAGCAACGCTCCAGTACTTTATCATACACAAATCGCATTAAAATTAAGTACGAGAAATGCTCAAGTACTAAGCAATGCAAATCATGAAAATCTAGTGCAAGTATTACTCTAGCACTAATGGGGTGGAAAACATACAAAATCCAGTGCGAGCTGTGCTCTAGCACGATTGGTTTTCACACAAATCGATAGATGGCTTATTTCAAATAAATTCACTCAATTAAATCAAATCGGCACTATAACATGCTGTTTTCGCATATAACATGAAAACATTAGCCAGTCTATCTATGCAACTGTCAAACAATGTTAAAACTAGTCACAAACATGCTTCCTAAGCTTTTTACCCTTAATTGGGGTAAAATTGTAATTTACCCTTTTTCAGTCTCTTAAAATTTTATTCACTTTCTCCAAACGTCAAACTATTTTTCTTAAGTAAAATATAAAAGCAGACGAAAATACGTGTAGATAACTCTAACTACCCGTAAAAGTCCCTTACCTCTGATCACGTCACGTGACCTCATTTCCTCAGTACTGCTAAATCTCGTAGTGTGATCAGCTCCTAATATAAACTCTGAAGCTGTACATAACCATTCACATCAGTCTACTTTAATATACTAAATTTTCACTCGCATGAATTTCAAATCAATGCATTAGGCCGTTTACACCTATTTGGCCTTATTACATCTTATTGGACCTTACTCTCTCTTAAATCCATTTCGATTTTACCATTCATTTCTCAAGAACCTATTAGACCCATCAAGTTTACTGATTCGAATTAAACCTGCATTAATCTCCAATGCCTCAAGTTCATCATTTTCTTCCACTATGGCATTTCACCATACATCTCATATGCCTATTTTCAATCATCATCTATTTCAACACATGTATTTCACAAAATTATATTACAAACATGTATACATGCTTAATAACATCACTACATGCTAAAATCATCATTAAATCATGCCTAATCAACTTTCTCTCACTTTCTCACACTAAACCCATTTTAGGTTATGGTGGATTAGCATGTTCATGGGTGTTTTCAGCCAACAAAACATACACCAATCAACTCACCAAAATGCCTATATTAACATACTTGAAGTTGGTGTATTGAAATCTTACCTAGCTTAATTTTTCCTCTTTTTGCCAAATTTGAGGAAAATCACTTTGCTCCATCAATCCAGGATTTTAGCTTTTAGTTTTCAACTATGTTGTTCTTCTCCTCACAAGGGACAACTTTGTTGAAATAATTCTCTCTCAATTCTGATTAAAAGGTGATGATATTAGAGTGAGAAAGCTATGTTTTCATTTTGCTGTAAATGGGGAATTTGCTGTTTTTGGGGAAGAAGATGCAACAATCGGGTTTTTATAGAATTGCCTAATGAGATCGATCTCCTATTAATGAGAGATCGATCTGCCCTTTGTCAGAACTCTTTCGGAATTCGACATTTAGAAGGTGGGATTGATCTGCCTTTTGGTATGGGATCAATCTTGGCCAGGTAGAATCACTTAGAGATCGATCTGGCCTTGAGAAGAGATCGATCTTTACTATCCAGAATCCTTTAGAGATCGATGATAATTCTATATTTTTAGAATTATTTGTGCTAAATTTCCTAATTAATTATTTAAATCCCTAATTTATTTTGTTAATTATCCCCATTATTTAATTAAAATTCTCATGTTTGCAGATAAATTAAATCCGGATGGATTTTGTATATTTCGATAGAAAATGGATCGAAATTGAGCTAAAATCGAGATTGGACCACTCGGACAACACGAGTCTAGCACATCTAATTGGATAAAAAGATAGATGACATGGAAATATTATCTGTCAAGGAGCCAATGGTGTGAAGACAAGTGGCCAAACAATGCCAACTCATCTAGGATAAAAAAATTACAATTGTACCCCTAAGTTTGTATATAAATAGAAAAAGATGGCAATTGAAAAGAGGGGGTAGCCTAGGGTAGGAGTAGTTTTAATTTAGGGTAGAATAGTTTTAGGTTAATTTTAAGGCTTTCCTTGTTTTAAATTTCTGAATGTTTTCTTTTTCCAACAAACAATTTGTTTTTACTATTCATGACAATCAATTTAATTTCTTGCTCTCGGTTTGTTCATCCATTTTGTTCTTCAATGTTCATTCGAGCTAATCGATTTCGTCCATCACTGCCTTTGATTCTGATGCTTTGATGTGGTCTTAATACCCAGTATTATTTCCACATCAATGGTAATGTGGGATCATAGCAGAAGGAGGAGGATTTGAAGCATACCAAGGACGCTAGTTTTTCATGTTTATGTGCTTTACAGGTGTTGATGGTCTTGCTGTTAATTTCAGTTGCTAATGTTACTTAGTTCCTTTCGGTTTTAAGTGTGATTACCTTGTTATTTTTTTGTTTATTTATCTCCCTTTTTCTGCACTTCATGAATTAAACTCTTCACTGGATTTTAATATTATCTTTCATAGCTCTCTTCTGCTTATGGCTTCTCGATTTTGAGTGTTTAATTTGCCAAGAACTGCTGCTTTGGTTCCATCATCATGTTCAATTGCCATATTCTACTTATATTTACTTATTAGTTTCTATTAAAGTCATATTGTCATTTTCTGTTTATAGATTTTATTCAATCCATATGTTTCTTCAACTTCAGTTTTAATCCTCTGTTTATCTCTGTTTTTTATGTTATGCATTGTCCATCATAGTTTAGTTGTTTTCTTTTCTGCAATTTTCATTAGTTGATGCTGTGGTGTTGGTGTGTTCCTGTGTTGTTCAATCATTGACACCAAAGCTGCTTCCAGGTTACTCTCGCTGGTGCAAGCAACACAAGGCAGAACATAGTACAGCAGAGAACAGCTTGCAGCTATGTAGTTATTGGTGACGGAAGTAGAGCAGTATTGAACCGAGAACAACACTTGGAAATTGAGCTGCAGCTGGGCACTGCTGGGCATTTCCTAGAGGACTCGGGATGCTGGCATAGTTGATGACGATGCTAGGCAGTACTTAAGGTAGAGGACAGTAGCACCTACAGCAGTAGAAGAACAAAACCGAGAGAGCAGGATATACCTGGATAAACTAACAGCATTTGGAGTAGAAGACAGGACTGTGAGCACCTGAAGCAAGCAGTGGGGACGTGCATTGTACTGGGTAGAACTGGTAGTTGATACACATCAGTCTAGAGCAGCAAGACACATGAAAAACCGAGAGCAGAGTGCAAGACACCTACAGCAGTGAGCAAGTCGAGAATGCCTGGAAATGAAATTTGTGAAATTGAAGACGTGAACAGTGGTTGGAGGGACATTTGGATGATTTAAATTTGATTAAGGCTTGTTTGGCATTTACCTTGTGCATAATAATCCATTATTCTTGATTAGTTCATGAAGTAGATTTAATTATGTCCTTAGCTCATTTTTATTTTATCATGCATTAGTTAAGTTAGCTCAAATTAGTTACATGCATTAGTTAGATTTCATTGCTTAATTAGTAATTAGATATAGTTAGGATTAGTCTAGAGTTAATATTTTAGACATGTAGTTTTATAATTATTTTCTTAATTTCCATGGATTTTATTTTCACTAAGTTTTAGTTTAAGTTTAAATTGCATTTTGATTGAGTAGGTTAATTGCATTTTAGGTTAGTTTAATTGTAGTTTAATTAATCTTGCTTTGTTATTTTCATATTTACATTTTATTTGCATTAATTAGTTTTAACTGTTTTAATTTTCTTTTATTGGTATTTTCTTTAATTGCTCGGAGTTCGGTAAGCAAATCTTAGTTCAGTTTTATTTTTTTTTATTTTTTTAATGTTTATTGTTTTCAGTACGCTTAATTAGCATTAGTAGATCACCACTTTAATTTCATAATTCGCTAGAATATACTTAGGGTAAGATTAACCGGTACTTAATTAGGCTAGTCAACTTCTCTGTGTGACAATAATTCCGGGACTCAAATCCCATTATTACTTGTACGACCCATGCACTTACGGACAATACCTCTAGGGCGTGTCAAGTTTTTAGCGCCGTTGCAGGGGAAGTTTTAATTAGTCGTTAATTAATATCGATGAAATTATGCTTATGTGTAATTCTAGCTTGTAAATATTTAGGTTGTTAATATTTAGAAGTTTAATCTAGATTAGTTAATTGAAAAATAAAAAAATAAAAAAAAACTTAAAAAAGGACTTTTTAATGATTGCATGCGTAGAACTAGAAGTTATGATTGCTTTCCTTTAGATCCTGAAATTGAACGAACTCTTAGGAAAATTCAAAATGATTCTAGGAAGTTTATAGCTCCGCTACAATTCACAATGACAGAAAATAGGGAAATTAGAACCGTTGGAGATTATGCAATGCCGACGATTGGAGGATATTATTCCGGCATTAGGCCACCAGTTGTCCCTACAAATAACTTTGAAATTAAGCCCGCAATCCTCCAGATGATTCAGACATCATTGCAGTTTAGTTAGCTCTCTCATGACGACCCACATTCTCACCTTAGGCAATTCCTGGACTTATGCAACACATTTAAACACAATGGATTATCTGATGATGCGCTTAGGCTTAGATTATTCCCCTTCTCACTTAGGGATAGGGCGAGTCACTGGTTAACCTCCCTACCTCCAGGATCCATTTCTACATGGGATGAGTTAGCCCATCAATTTCTATCTAAGTTTTTCCCTCCCTCTAAAATGGCCCTACTCCGTAGTAATATATCTTCCTTTGCCCAGTACGACTCTGAATCTCTTTATGAAGCATGGGAACGATATAAGGAGCTTCTTAGGAAGTGCCTTCACCATGGCCTACCTTTGTGGCTGCAAGTCCAGACCTTCTACAATGGACTTACAAGCCAAAATAGGACCATTGTTGACGCTGTTGGGGGTGGAGCCTTGATGTGCAAAACAGAGGAGGAAGCTTACGAGCTTTTAGACAAGATGGCGGCTAACAACTATTTATGGTCCTCGAAAAGGAAATTACCAAAGAAGTCGGGGGGTATTTATGAGTTCGACATGCTGTCTAACTTGACCTCTCAAATCGCTAATCTTACGAAGAAGGTAGAGTCGCTCAATACGCAACATAATCCTCCCACTAGTCCTAACCCTGTGTATTCTGTCCAAAGTCCTTTTCTTTCATGCGAGCTATGTTATGGTACACACTCTGTGGATAGGTGCCGCTTAACCTAGAATCGGTCCAGTATGTTACCCCCCTAAAGCAACAAAACAACCTTTTTCAAACACCTATAATCCAAGGTGGAAGAACCATCCTAACTTCTCCTGGAGCCAAAACCAAGGACAAACTTCTAACTCCATATCTGTAGGACCCCCTAGTTTTCAAGCTCCACTAGTTCAGGTACCACCATAGCCGCAATTTCCATACCATCCACCACATCATCCATCCCCACCTCAATTTCAGGATCATCCACCTCACTTCCATCAACCACCACCACCACCACAACCCTTGCAGCTCCAACATTACCATGCACCAGCAGCTAAGAAGAAACCCTCGCTTGAGGAAATGTTCAGGACTATGCTGCAAAATTAAGCTGCCTCAATTAAGAACTTAGAAGTTTATGTTGGACAAATAGCTAGTGCTCTTAGCCAATGTCCTCAAGGGACCCTTCCTAGTAACACTAAAGTTAATCCTGTTAAGCAAAGGGAGGGTAAAGGACATGTTAGATCCATCACCCTTAGGAGTGGCAGAAAGCTAGATGAGCCATAAGTTAAGTCTGGACTTGAACAGCCCATAGTTGATAAACCCATAGGTTCTAATGAAGCAACTCAGAAGGAGCAGGAACATCAGGATCGGGCTACAAAGGAAACAAAGCTAGGCGCTTCTTCATCTATACCTTCTTCTTCTTGTTCACTGCCTTCCTCGTCCTCTGATTCTACACTGGTTCCCACTACATTGCCTCTAGTTAAACCACTAGTACCTTTTCCTCAAAGGTTCCAAAATCAAAAACTAGAATAACAATTTGATAAATTTCTTGAGGTTTTTAAGAAGCTTCACATCAACATTCCTTTTGCAGATGCCTTAGAGCAAATGCCAAGTTATGTGAAGTTTTTAAAGGATATCCACTCGAGGAAGAGAAGAGTGGAAGATTATGAGACGGTGGCCTTAGCTGGGGAATGTAGTGCAATTATCCAGAAGAAATTACCCCCAAGCTCAAGGATCCCGAGAGTTTTACCACACCCTACACTATTGGAAATCTATTCTTTGGTAGAGCTCTGTGTGATTTAGGAGCTAGTATCAATCTAATGCGTTATCTATCTATCAAAAGTTAGGAATAGGGGATATCAAGCCCACTATAGTGACCCTTCAGCTAGCAGATCGATCCATTAAATATCCAAAGGGGGTCATTAAGGATGTGTTAGTAAAGGTGGACAAATTTGTTTTCCCTGCAGATTTTATTGTTTTAGATATGGAGGAAGACAGGGAAGTTCCCATTATACTAGGCAGACCTTTCCTAGCGACTGGTAGAACCTTAATTGATATATAGAATGGGGAGTTAACTATGAGAGTCCTAGATCAGGAAGTAAAATTTAATGTTTTCAAACCTTTGAAGCTCCCTGATGACTCTCAAGAGTGTTGTAAGATGGAGATTGAGGAGAATATAACGCTTAAGCACAAGAGATCTGAAAGAAGGAGGGAAGTAGATAGAGCTCGGGAGGATTTAATTGTTAACATTTTGTCACCACTTTGGATGACCCTCCTACTCTTTGCACAGCTGCTGGGTGTTGTTTTCTTCAGCTGTATTTGAAGTGGCTGTATTTTTCTTTTCACTTTGTATATAGTTCATTTTTCTTTTTCTTTTTTCGTTGTTTCTTTATTTGTTTATTTTGCAGGTTTATTTTCTAGTTTTACGCTTTCAATCAAAGCTTCAGTTGTTCATCATCATCAGAAAGGGGAGTACTTTGTTCTTGAACTTCAATTCTTATATAAACTGAGGACACTGTGCACTTTAAGTTTGGGGGAGGGGATATCACTTAAGCATTTTTCAAAAATTTGGGCAAAATTGAAATGTTTTTTTGAAATTTGTTTTTTTTGAAAATATGAGCTTAAATTGTTTGATTTTGGGATGATTTAGTACTTTGCATGTAGTTTTCCCATATTCCAATGATATGACCCCATGATTAAGTCTGATTTTGATTGACTAAGAAGCATGATTATGGGAAAAGCATGAAGTTGAATTCTTGAATTTGTCTTGATTTTGATTGTGATTTCCTCATCTTACGCACATGTCATGTCATGAATCTATATATTTAATTAGAGAAAGCTTATGTGGACTTACGATTGCATTTGTTTAGTTGATTTTGTGTATCATATTCTAGAATTTGTTTGATGTAATCTCAAGGCGAATTATTAGATCACACTTAATTAGGGAGATGATTTGGCTCTTTGGATTGTTTGAGCCTTTCGAGCCATCCCTGTACATACTTTATCCCTAGTCACCCATCACATGTCATTGACTTTGCATTCACTATGTTTGCATAATCTAATCTAATTGTGTTCCTTGTTTTAAATTTTTGAATGTTTTCTTTTTCCAACAAACAGTTTGTTTTTACTGTTCATGGTAATCAATTTAATTTCTTGCTCTCGGTTTGTTCATCAGTTTTGTTCTTCAATGTTCATTCAAGCTAATCAATTTCATCCATCACTGCCTTTGATTTTGATGCTTTGATGTGGTCTTAATACCCAGTATTATTTCCACAACAATGGTAATGTGGGATCACAGCAGAAGGAGGAGGATTTGAAGCAAACCGGGGACGCTAGTTTTTCATGTTTATGTGCTTTACGGGTGTTAATGGTCTTGCTGTTAATTTCAGTTGCTAATGTTACTTAGTTCCTTTCGATTTTAAGTGTGATTACCTTGTTATTTTTTTGTTTATTTTATCTCCCTTTATCTGCACTTCATGAATTAAACTCTTCACTGGATTTTAATATTATCTTTCATAGCTCTCTTTTGTTTATGGCTTCTCGGTTTTGAGTGTTTAATGTGCCAAGAACTGCTGCTTTGGTTCCATGATCATGTTCAATTTCCATATTCTGCTTATATTTACTTATTAGTTTCTATTAAAGTCATATTGTCATTTTCTGTTTATAGATTTTATTCAATCCATACGTTTCTTCAACTTCAGTTTTAATCCTCTGTTTATCTCTGTTTTTATGTTATGCACTGTTCATCATAGTTTAGTTGTTTTCATTTCTGCAATTTTTATTAGTTGATGCTGTGGTGTTGGTGTGTTCCTGTGTTGTTCAATCATTGACACCAAAGCTGCTTCCAGGTTACTCTCACTGGTGCAAGCAACACAAGGCAGAACATAGTGCAGCAGAGAACAGCTTGCAGCTATGTGGTTGTTGGTGACGGAAGTAGAGCAGTACTGAACCGAGAAAAACACTTAGAAATTGAGCTGCAGCTGGGCACTACTGGGCGTTTCCTGGAGGACTCGGGATGCTGGCATAGTTGATGATGATGCTGGGCAGTACTTGGGGCAGAGGACAGCAGCACCTACAGCAGTAGAAGAGCAAAACCGAGAGAGTAGGATATACCTGGATTAACCGACAGCATTTGGAGCAGAAGACAGGACCGTGAGCACCTGAAGCAAGCAGTGGGGACGTGCATTGTACTGGGTAGAACTGGTAGTTGATGCACATCAGTCTAGAGCAGCAAGACACATGCAAAATCGAGAGCAGAGAGCAGGACACTAGCAGCAGTGAGCAAGCCGAGAAAAATTTGTGAAATTGAAGATGTGAACAGTGTTTGGAGGGACATTTGGATGATTTAAATTTGATTAAGGCTCGTTTGGCATTTACCTTGTGCACAATAATCCATTTTTCTTGATTAGTTCATGAAGTAGATTTAATTATGTCCTTAGCTCATTTTTATTTTATCATGCATTAGTTAAGTTAGCTCAAATTAGTTACATGCATTAGTTAGATTTCATTGCTTAATTAGTAATTAGATATAGTTAGGATTATCTAGAGTTAATATTTTAGACATGTAGTTTTATAATTATTTTCTTAATTTCCTAAGATTTTATTTTCATTAAGTTTTAGTTTAAGTTTAAATTGCATTTTGATTAAGTAGTTTAATTGCATTTTAGGTTAGTTTAATTGTAGTTTAATTAATCTTGCTTTGTTATTTTCACATTTGCATTTTATTTGCGTTAATTAGTTTTAACTATTTTAATTTTCTTTTATAATTATTTTCTTTAATTGCACGGAGTTCGGTAAGCAAATCTTAGTTCAGTTTCATTTTCTTTATTTTTTTAAATGTTTATTGATTTCAGTACGTTTAATTAGCCTTAGTAGATCACCACTTTAATTTCATAATTCGCTAGAATATACTTAGGGTAAGATTAACCGGTACTTAATTAGGCTAGTCAACTTCTCTGTGGGACGATAATTTCGGGACTCAAATCCCATTATTACTTGTACGACCCGTGCACTTGCGGATAATACCTTTAGGGCGTGTCAATCGATCTATCTTTGGGAAAGGATCGATCCTTGATAGGCAGAAGCATATTGAGGTCGATCTGCTTAACTGAGGGATTGATCTCCCTTTTAGAGAATGCTTTGATTCTGTATTTCGAGCACAATGAGATCGATCTCCCCTTGCACTTAGATCGATCTCCCCTTGCTCTACAGTGTTCGAACTACAACTTCCCCCGATTTTCAAAGGTAACCTTGTATTCACTTACTTCAGTATTCATTTTACATTTCATTCACACTTGGAACTTAAAAATACTCATTTCTTATGAATCATATAAAATGTAACTTGACTGTGCATCACGGAATCATAAAGAATACATATGAATTTACGGGCCTTACATTCCTCCCTTCCTTCCAGATATTTGGTCCTCTAAATTAGAACCAAGTTATTCCTCAAAAAGTCGAGGGCACTTTTCCTACATCAGGCTTGCTAACTCTTAGGAGCTTCTTCTAAATTGTGGTGTTGCCAGAGAACCTTAACAAGCGAAATTGTCTTGTTCCATAACACTTTTTCCTTCCCATCCAGTATCCGGATCGATTGCTCTACATATGACAGATCATACTTGAGCTCCAATGGCTCATACCGAATCACATGGGTTGGATCTGGATGATACTTTTGAAGCATTGAAATGTGGAAGACGTTATGCATGCTTGATAAGTCCGGTGGCAATGCCAACCTATAGGCCTTATCTCTCAATCGATTGAGTATCTCAAAGGGTCCAATGTAGCGAGGACTCAGCTTACCCCTCTTCCGAAATCTCGCTATACCCTTGGAAGGAGAAATCTGTAGAAACACTGACCCACCAACTGCGAATTCAAGTGGCCTCCGTCTCCTATTAGCATAACTCTTCTGTCTACTCTGAGCTGTCCTCAATCTCTCAACAACCAACTGGACATCCTCAAAGGCCTGTGTAACCAAATCAGGAGCAAAAATCTTTTGGTCACCCACTTCTTCCCAATCAATAGGGGAACGACATCTATGACCATACAAAGCCTCATACGATGCCATCCTGATACTTGAATGATAACTGTTGTTGTAGGTGAATTCGGCTAGTGGTAAATGATCATCCCAGGAGCCTCTAAAATCTAGCACACATGCTCTCAACATATCCTCCAGAGTCTGTATAGTCGTCTCTGATGACCATCTCTCTGAGGATGGAAAGCGGTGCTCAAACTCAACTGGGTTCCCATGGCTTCCTAAAAATGTTTCCAAAAATAGGAGGTGAAGTGGGAATCCCTATCTGAGACAATGCTAACTGGAACACAATGTAACCTCACTACCTCGCGTACATACAACTCTGCCAATGAACTCAGAGTATCAGTAACTCTCATAGCTAAGAAGTGGGCTGACTTCGTCAGTCTATCAACAATCACCCATATCGCATCGTGATCTTATGGGTCCTCGGTAAACCCATCCCGAAATCCATCGTGATATGCTCCCATTTCCATGTCGGTATAGATAGAGGCTGCAATAACCCTGCAGTTCTTTGATGCTCTACCTTCACCTGTTGACATACGAGACATCTCGCCATAAAATCTGCCACGTCCTTCTTCATACCTGACCACTAGTACACCTTTCGAAGGTTCTGGTACATCTTGTTATTCCCCGAATGTAACATGTACCTCGAAGAATGGGCTTCTGACAAAATCAATCTTCTGAGCTCTGGGTCATCAAGAACACACACCTTACCTCTGAACCTTAGTAGTCCATCAGAACTCAACTCAAACTCGATCACTGTTATCATGACCCAAATTACCAAAAATCACTACAAATTTTTCGTTTTTCACTTTTTGTTTATTATTTAATTCTTACCTTTCCTCTTATCGTGACCATCCTATCAACGGTTGGGCTATGATTCGGTGTTAGTCCCCTCACACTACTTACCATTCCATTTCCATATTTACATTCACACATTAGGATTTACTATCCTTTGACTTTAACTAAATACATTTACAATGGTATTTACGTAACCTTACATTCCTGACATCATATACGTTTACAGTACTGTGCATTTACATGTTCAGATACAAAACTATACAATTGTGTATACCTGTCTTTCGATGGAACGCAGCGGATACCAAAGATGCAAGTCCTCAGCCGCGCTCAAACTATTGAAATACTCTGGAGAGGAGGAAAATAATAAGGGGGTGAGCAAACAACACGCTCAGTAAGGCAATTACTCAAGTAAGTAGATAGCTCCACTATCTACATGCTCATAATGTCATGCCCTTAAATCCATTTCTTTTCGTTTAAATCTCACACACAAAATCATGCATACATTAATGCCATAGTTTATAAAAACTATTCACGCATATAGAAATCATGTAACTCATGCATCAATGGCATTTTATGTAAAATCATAATTCACATGAAGTAAATCAAGATCATGCATTATTTCATGCCATGTAAAACAAATCATGAGAATCAATTCTTTTGATGAATTTGTAATTAAAGAATGGAAAACTCCTCATGCTATTGCATTTAAATCACTTCATTAAAGCTTAGTATAAAATAACCCTTCCGGGTCAATCATCTCATAAATCAATCTCAACTCATTAAAAATTCATTATAAAAATTATGTTATAAAATCACCATTCTTTTAGGGTCACATGTGAGACCCCGTATATGTATAATTGTAATATGTACATAGGAATGTAAATGGAGTTATACTATAAATTCATAAGTATATGAAATGTAAGTCCATAAGTTATGTACACACTTGCAATAAGAGTTATGATTGTAAGTACAAGTTACACTATGTATGAATAAGAGGAAATGGACTTAAACATGTGAGGAATGTGAGTAGAATGGATTATGAGTAGTGTGGTAAAATGGAAGTAGAATTACATAAGTTGTGCACTTCCATTTGGTTTATATCGTATACTTTTGGTTATACAAGGATTCCGCACAAGTTTCAATAGGTATAAGGTATGTATGGATGCCATTTTCAAGTCTTGAAGATGATTGGATGAGAAAATGACCATAGCAGCAAATTAAGGATGTTTTGGTATAAGTTTTTGCAGGAAACTGCAGCAAAATCTGGAAATTATGCAGGTCAGATCGATCTCATTGGATGAGAGATCGATCTGGATGAGCCAAATGCTTGTATTTGAGCAAAGGAATAGGGCAGATCGATCTCCAATGGGGCAAGATCGAACTCCTAAACATTCTGTAATGAAAAGATCGATCCTCAAGCATACAGATCGATCTCCTTAGCTCTCTATTTGGAGCAGATCGATCTCTAGCTTCGACAGATCGATCTCATGCTTAAAATGTCGTGAAAAAAGAGAGATTTAAGGGGACCAGATCGATCTCCTCCTAGTGCATATCGATCTCCTCAAGATATTTCTATAAAAGGAGTGTCAAAAATCTAAAAATTTTGGGAAAAACACCATCCTTCCATTTTCAACCCAAAAACCTAACTTTCTCTCTCTAAAATCAGCCATTTCCAGTAAGATTTGAGGGGAGGCCATTAGACACTAAGTTGTTCATCTTGAGGAAGAGAACAACATAGTTGGTACCTAAAATCCCATTATTGGTATTTAAGGAGCTAAGGGCATTGTCATTTGGAGTAAGAAGAGAAATCAGATTTGGTAAGATTCTAACACTCCAACTATGGTACATTGTCTTTTTAATTGATTTTGGAGTTGTTTGGCATGAGTATGGATGATTGGAAGCACCTAGGTTGTGTTAGAAAATAATTTAACCTATAAAATGGATTGAACCTAGTGTGAGAAAATGTAATGTTTGGAGGTTAATGAGAAATGGGATATATGTAGAAGTTAATAATAGTGTTATGGTATGATTTTAAGATGTTGTTAGTGGATAAATTGTGAGATTTACCTAAAAGGGGGTAAAATGTGGATTAAGGCATTGGTAAATGCAAAGATGAGTTATATTGACTAATGAGGTCAAATGTGAGTTAACAACTTTAACTCAAGTGGTTTGGATGATTGAATTGCAGCTTTCGAGGATACGCCGGAGCGAGTTGAGCCAAGAGCGTGAGGAGCTAAGACGAAAAGAGTCACACCAAGTAAATCGAGGTAAGGGAATTATGTGGACTCTTAGAGATATCTGTGCGCAATTTGGGTGCTTAAATGCTTTATTAGAATGCATGAGAAATTAGTAAATGAAATTGGGTGATTGAAGGGAAAATAGTTGGGAGTTTGAGAAATGTGCATGAAAACAAAAGCATATTGCTTTGAAAGTCATGTTTTATTCCTTTTTAGCAAATGATTGGTAGGTTGGCTGACATTTGAAATGATTTGCAAAAGAAATGAGTTGTTTTGGTTTGTTAACCATGCTTTGCAAAGATTTGAGCCACCTACATGGTTTTCGTGAGAATGAAAGCATGTTAGAGTGTTACTCGCACGAGATTTGACGTGTTTTATACACATGAGTGCTAGAGCTTAGCTCGCACTAGTTTTCACATGGATTTCAAACTGGTTTTGGCATGGTGCTTGGAGCTTGTCTCGCACTAGATGCCCACCTTGCTTGTTGTCGTGCTTGGAGCTTTGAGTAGATTGGGTGTCACATTGATTAAATAGGCTCGCACGTGCATTGTTTTGACATGATTTATTAGCCGTGTTAAGAGCTTCGGGTAGACAAGAGGTCGTACCGATTAAATAGGTTCACACGTGCGTTTTGAGATGTGGCGTGATATGATGTGTTGATTGGGTCCATGGAGTACGTTATACCGTGCATGTAGCATGGAGTACGTTGTACCTTGTTGAGATATGATGTGCCATCTTCGGACGAGATTTGCTATGGACCGACAGGTAGGATTTGACCCACCTTCCGTGTGGAAGCAGATAGTGGTGATATCCCGCACACCTGATCCGTGTAGCCGGTATCACAAGTTATGGCCATAGACCTTGAGATTATTACCTATTATTAAATTGCCTATCATCTGACAAGTGTTGAATTGTTTTGAAATATTGATTGTTAATGGTTTTTAAAGTGCACGGATGCATGATGTTTAATGCCATGCTTATTTGAGAAAATGCAGGATGGTTAATGCCATGCTTATTTGAGAAAACGCATGATGGTTAATGCCATGCTTTATTATGAATTATGCATGATGATTTATACCATGCTTTGAGTTGAAATGTGCACTGGATTTTAATAGCATGAATGCTTTACATACCATTAACACAATCATACACTCATGTTTTGAGATAAATGATGAATTTAATGCTTTGAGCATGGCATCACGATCACGTAGATAGTGCAGTATCTACCTGTTCGCATGATTACCTTACTGAGCGTGTGGTTTGCTCACCCCCCTTATTTTCCCTCTCTCTACAAAGTGTTGAGTATAGAGTAAGTGTGACTAGAGGCGTTTCCCTTTTGGTAATAAGCTGCATCCTATCATGTAAGGTATAACACACTGTTATAATTTTGTATCTAAACTTACGATAGCACAATAGCATTTTGTATGTAACTATTGGGGATGTAAAACAATGTAAACACATGTGACAACTCTGATATACATACATTTATACAAGTGTTTACTCATAAATGATATACAAATTGAATTGGTATGGTGGAGTGAGTTAGACGTCGACACACAGACCAACTGTTAAGAGTGTGGTTGTTCACAATCGAGGAAGGATGATTTATAAATGACACATGAAAATGTAAAAAATTTGTACGTATTTTGGTAAGTTGAGGGTCGTGACATCACATGTCATAAAATCCTATGAAAATCTATCATCATAGTAAAAAATCACATCTCAGTGAAAATCAAAAAATAAGGGGCTTGACCCCTCCCTCGGGTCTACCCTGGTCTATCAAGACCAAAAGTTATATCATGTGAGACATGTAGTTGACTATATCAGTAGCATCAAGGACTATGGCCACATCCTACTGATCCCTGGCTACACGGTACCTAGTATGCGGGGTATCACACCTGAAACGGGAGGTGGGTCAGTCCTACCGCTAGAACAACATAAATACCAGGATTGTGAGGGCAAGGCTTATAGCCTCGTGGCTAATGCCACTCCACTCTAACAATCCCCACGGTATAGCGTACTTTGCGTTACATACACGGTACAATGTACTCTGTGAACCCAAATCATAGTCAGGGGGTGCCTGTCGTAGGTCTTATCCACCCAACCTATGTCTCAGTATGCACTTGTGGGCATATCATCTCACTGTGACACACAGTCTACAGGAGGCTCCAACACGGCTATATGCATGTCATATAAATCCCTGTGCTAGCAAAGCTCCAGCACTGCTCCATGCATATTCATGATATCTGAAAACCTCGTGCGAGTGAAGCTCCAACACGTTTTCATAAAAATCAGTAAAATATGCGCATGAGCAGCACTCCAGTACGACTTTAAAAGAGTGATAAATTCATATAAAACATAAATCAAATCAAAAATTCATGTGAGCAACGCTCCAGCACGGTTTCATGCATACATAAATCAAATCTCGTGCGAGTTACACTCCAGCATGGCTTTTAAGCAATTAAATTGATTAAATCACGTACGAGCAAGGCTCCAGTACGACTTTTATGCAATTATCATATCAAAACAGGATGCGAGCTAAGCTCCAGCACCTCTCATGCATGTCAAATCATTAAAACTAGTGTGAGCAATCACTCTAGCACCTTTTTATGCATATCAAGTCAAAACAGTCAAAATAGGGTGCGAGCTAGGCTCCAGCACCTCTCATGCATTTCATAATAATAAAAATCAATGCGAGCAACTGCTCTAGCACATTTCATGCCTATGATGTCACACAAATTGGTGCAAGCAACCATTCCAGCACCTTTTATGCACACTCACAAACTCAGATATAGTGCGAGGAAATGCTCCAACGCCATTTGTTTCCATATAAACTTGATGTTGGCCCATTTTCCAAAGAAATTTAATTTAAATCTTAATAACACTTATGTAGTGTTATCTTGTGAAATTTATGCAATTACTGGCCAATTTACCAATTTGTTTTGCTAAAATTTAATAGAAAGCTTTCAAATCATGCATTTCATGCATGTTATGCTTTCACCATCCTTAGGTGATTTTTCCTTCAGTAGGGGTAAAATAGTCTTTTACCTATCCCGAGTCTTTAAAATTTTTAATCCATTTCTAGGATCTTTATACAGTTTCAGTGTATGTAAAAGCTGTTAAAAATACGCGTAGCTACCTCTAGCTACTCACAAAATTCCCTGACCTCATTTTTCTATACAGTCTCACCTTTTCACTGATGTCTTGTTACGCAGTCCGATTTGCTCCCAATCCAATCTTCATATTTTCTGGGCTTAATTTAAATCATTGGGCCCGTTTGTACCATAATGGGCCTTAACCGGCCTGAAGCCTGTTTTTCACTTACTATTCACATTATCGAGGTCTATTGGACTCATTGGGCCCATCCGTATTTATTGTGCCTCGTTCTAAACTCTCGGATAGCTCAATTAATTATTTATGACAATTTACCTCAAATTCCATAATTTAATTCATTTTATACGAAATTAATCCGTAGTTTATGTGGTAAATTTCTAACACGCATAACTATGCAAATTGTCGTAAATAAGGGTTACTTACCCGAGATTCCATAATAGTATGCAAATCAAGGCTGACTCGAGCTCTCATTTGATGTCAATTGTCGAGCTACACAATTACATATTTTTCTAGATAAATTTTCAGTCGAATATTAATCAAATTAAATATTTCGAAATTTAAATCGGTCAATTTTGATCGTTCACTGGCTTACCTTGTCATGACCCTTTTCATTCTTTTTAATCAAAAATCTTAATAAATTTTTCGCGTTTTACTGTTACCTTACCCTGTCGTGAACAAACTCACCACAACACAGTTGGGCTGTGAGTCAATAATAATCACCACTTACCATTCATTCACAATTTAATAAAACGATGTCATACATTCAAAGTTAATCATTTACTTATACAAAACACGTTTTACTGACATCTACATCCCCCATAATTACAGTTCAATTGGCTACTGTGCTTTTACATTGTTTAGATACAAAAAGGAATCACTGTGTATATACCTCTGAGTGATGGAGATACAGCAGATGTCTTAACCAAAATGCCTCAGTCCTCACTGGGCTACTATGTACGCTCTGTAGATGGGGAAAATAGAGAGGGATGAGCAAACCACACGCTCAGTAAGGTAATAATGCAAGCATGGTAGATAACTACTCTATCTACATGCTGATAGTGAATGCATAAATCGTTTATTGTTCAGAGCATAGGGAAAACAAAACTATGCCATATGCGTATACATATATCATGTATTTAAATCATGTAAATTGGCATAATAAAACATGGTAAATCATCATGTACTAGCTATCTCATGCTCAATTTTCAAATCACATAATAAAAAGGGAAATTCACTTGACACATCCTTTTTAAATCACATCATAAAGCTTTTTCTCAAACACATACAATCCCATCACAAACCATTTTCTCAATCACAAACATCATTACCATTTCACAAATCAAATCTCACAAGGCTCGACCCCTCCCTCGGGTCTACCTTGGACATCACAATCACACATATGTAATAAAAACCAGGTCACTATATCAAAAGTGCCTATGTAGACCAACTACATCATAAATCATCCCAGACCACACGTATCCAGGTGTGCGGGGTATCGTGCTGGCACGAAGGTGGATAATCCCTCGCCAGACTTTCTCATCGCATAACCATCGTGCGCTACATCATATTCCATGTGATATACACGGTACAACGTACTCTGCGGACTCATATCGTGAATAGGGGTGCCATTCCTAGGTCTTACCTACCCCATACCAAGAATTTTTTGTATCCATGTAGGAGAGCCTTACTGCCGAATAGAGCCTCCCCGCCCCTCCAGGGCTTAAGGATGTTGGCTTAAGGATCCTTCTGTACCCATGTAGGAGAGCCTCCCTGCTGAACAGAGCCTTCCCGCCCCTCCAGGGCTTAAGGATGTTAGCTTAAGGATCCTTTCGTAAGAGAGCCTCTCTATCGAACAGAGCCTCCTCACCTAATAGAGCCTCCTCGCCTTCTCGAGCTTAAGGATGTTAGCTTAAGGATATAGGGCTTAAGGGTCTTACCATAAGAGAGCCTTCCCACCGAACAGAGCCTTCCTGCCTAACAGAGCCTCCCCTCCTCCTCAGGCTTAAGGATGTTAGCTTAAGGATGTAGGGCTTGAGGATCTTACCAACTTTCACAACCTCATACATATCACAATGTGCAAACTTTTGCGAGCAAAACTCTAGCACGACTCATGCATCATATCTTAAAGAAACCACGTACGAGTACAACTACAGTACGTTTATACGCACAAGAAAATCACTCGAAAGTCACGTACGAGCAGAAGCTCCAGTACGATTTATAACATATCATCACAAATCAAATCAAAGCGCGAGCTAAGCTCCAACACTTTCATGCAAATCAAAGCATCAAAATCTAGCGCGAGCGAGGCTCTAGCGCGATTTAATTCACATAGCTCGATAGGTGGCTCTTATGCATTCAAAACACATCACAAACATGTCTATCACCTTACATGTGCTATTCCATAACATCAATAAAACACTAGCCAGCCTATCATTTTATTTGCTCAAAGCAAAGAATGGTGTTTTATGAAACATTCAAAACACGCGATTTATGCAATTATTAGCCTTATTATCCCCTTTTTCAAGAACCATTTCTGAAACCAAATCTCATACAAATTCTCATAGCTATTCACGTATATCAACAGCCATTTCCATAAACATTCATGCATTTCATAAACACCCTATATTCACCCACAAAATACGAGCAGCTACCTCTATATACTTACAGAATTCCCTTACCTAGAATTGCGACGCGTGATTTCGTTTCCTTAACGCTGCTCACTCATGCGGTCCGATTCGTCTTCAACGAACTCTTCGGGACTGCACATAATCATATTTCACATTATATTCGATCCATATAACATGACATCGTACGTTCACTATAGTCGATTCGACCTGTAGTTTCTATTAACTCTCAGAAGGCCTCGTTTCATTTCTCGAGTCTATGGATTCCTTTTAGGCCTATTAACTCATTCCAAATCGATATTAAATCGATATTAAGCTCATAGTGTTCATATTTCATGAATTCCCTCAGTATGGCATATATCAAGCATTTACATACTCATTTTCACAATTCCTCTAAACTCACAATGTGGTTTCATTTAACCATCACAAATCATTCATACTATTTCAACAACAACTTATCATAACCCATAAGTCATCAACATACCCAATTCACACTTTCCCACACCATACTATATCTATTTTCTAGGTTATATGTGTTCTATTGCTTCTAGATGATTTCTATCATCCATATACATGCCAATCAACTCCAAAATCAATTAAATACATAATGTACTTAGGCTGGAGTATTAGAAGCTTACCAAATCTAATTTCTCTTCTTGCTCCAAATGACAATGCCCTTAGCTCCTTTAATACCAACAATGGGATTTTGGGTTCCAACTATGTTGTTCTCTTCCTCAAGATGAACAACTTAGTGTCTAATGGCCTCCCCTCAATTCTTACTGGAAATGGCTGATTTTAGAGAGATAAACTTAGGTTTTGGGTGAAAAATGGAAGGGTGATGTTGTTTTCTTGAAATTGTTAGATTTCAGCGCTCCTTATATAGAAATAGCTTGAGGAGTCAATTTGCACTAAGAGGAGATCGATCTGGTCCCCTTAAATCCCTCTTTTTCACGACATTTTAGGTAGGAGATCGATCTGTCGAAGCTTGAGATCGATTTGTTCCCAAACAGAGAGCTAAGGAGATCGATCTGTATGCTTAAGGATCAATCTTTTCATTACAGAATGGTTAGGAGATCGATCTGGCCCCATTAGAGATTGATCTGCAGTATTTCATTGCCCAAATAAGAGCATTCTGGCTCTTCCAGATCGATCTCTCATCCTATGAGATCGATCTAGCCTTTATATTTTCCAGATTTTTTGTAGTTTTCCTGCTGCAACTTACACCAAAACATCTTTAATCTGCTGCCATAGTCATTTTCTCATCCATCCACCTTTATGACTTGAAAATGGCATCCATTCATACCTTATACACATTGAAACTTGTGTGCATTCCTTGTATATCCAAAGGTATACTATATAAAACCAAATGGAAGCATTTATATTCATGCAACTTCCTTCCATTTACCACACTACTCATTTTGAGTTCCATTCACATTCATCACTTATAAGAACTCAATCCTTCATATTCATACATAATGAAACTTGTATGTACATTACAAATCATATTACACATATGTACACTGAATCCATGGACTTACATCAATTATACTTTACATTACAAGTCCATTAGCATTCATGGATCCAATTACACACGTTACAACCATACATATACGGGGTCTCACATACCCGTAACTCGACTGCATCACTGAGATTTTCTCCAATTTTTCCTCATTTTCTTTTTCCCCTTTTTCTTTTTCTTTTCTTTTCTTTCTTTTCTTTTTGGCTGAACCGATCAGGTCCGGTTCAGCATACTTGTATTGCACTGAATTGGTCTGTACCGGTTCAGGCTCATTTTCACCATTCATGGTGTCTCCGACCGATTCTCGACGCCATTCCGGTGCTGTTTGGCTCGCCATTGCCTGAGGAGTCTTCATTTGGACTCGGGTTGGATCGATCGGCGCCGGTGGCTGTCGAATTTCCTATCTCCCTTTTCGACCTTCTCTCTCTCGATCCGTTTGATTCCGACGTCGGTGGGGAGCGTCATCGGTACTAGGGGGTCACGCGGTCGTCCTCTTCCTTCTCTGGCCTTTCGCCTGGCCGCTGGGTCACCGGATGCTCACCGGTGCTCTCGATCTTCCTCGGGTCGCGTCTTCCATTTTTCTCTTCACGTTTTGTTTCTCTTTCAATTTTTAGATTTCCTTTTTCTTTTTTTTCTTTTTTTAAATTATTATTTATAATTTATTTTATTATTATTTTATTCATTAAAATATTATAAAAATCCAAAAATATCTTCAAAAATTCTTATTTTATTCATTTAATCCATAAATGAATTTATCAGTCTTATTTCGTCTTTTCGGTATATTTTTCTAATATTTTCAGGATAATTTTTTAAAGTAAAAATTTCGATTAATTGCAATAAATTCATATCTTGATCAATTGGACTCGAAATTCAATATTTTCCTCATTATTGATCAAGATTTCTCAATTCCATATTTTTAATGAAATTTTCTTATCGAATTTATACCGAATTTCAATTTTTTGATCGTTTTACCCTTCAACTTGTTCATAATCAAACCAGTCCAACTTCTCTTCACGAACACTCACTCATTTCATGTTTTAAATCCTTATCTCCAATCCGAATGATCCGATTCCCATTCATTTAATTTGTGGCCATGTCAATCCTTCATTTGATATTTAAATACATTCGAGAATTTTTATTCATTCCATTTGCATTTTCCATTCACGTAAATCTCTTCTTATGATTCAATTTACATAAAACCATGTTTACATCACATGAATCATAAGGAATTACGATAAAAATCAGGTCTTACATAATCTCCCCCACTTAAGAAATTTGGTCCTCCAAATTAGAACCAAGTCAAATGGGTTCATAAACAACTCCAGGGATGTCTATCGCATCATACTCATTAATTCTCATGTGACTTTTTTTGAAGTGTAATACTACCAAAGGACCTTGACTAGGGAGATCGTCTTAAACCTCAACACTTTCTCCTTCCGTCTAATACCCAAATCGATTTTTTTCAACATACGTTATACTTTCATTGAGCTCCAACAGCTTATATTCGATCACATATACTAGGTGCGGATAGTATTTTTAAAGTATCAAGAGATGGAACACATTATGGATGCCTACTAATTCAGGTGGTAACGCCAACCTACAGGCCTTATCTCCCACTTTGTCCAATATCTCAAAGGATTCAATCTAACGAAACTCAATTTGCCTTCTTTCTGAATCTCGTTATGCCCTTAGGAAAAGTAACTTCAAACAATACTGATTCACCCTCGGTGAATTCTAATGGTTTTCTGTCTCTTTTCAGCATAGCTTTTTTTTCTGCTCTGAGGTGTTCTTAATCTTTCACATTTTAACTGAACATCCTTAAAGATTTGTCTTACCAATTCGCGAGCAATTCTCTAGCTGTCACCCACTTCTTATCCAAGTCGGGGAACAAACCCTAAAGTCATACCATGTCTCATACAATGTTATCCCGATACTCAAGTGATAACTGTCATTATTGGCGAATTCAATTAGTAACAACTGATCATCCTAGGAGCTTATAAAATCAATGGCACATGCTCTCATTATATCCTCCAGAACCTGTACAGTCCTCTTTGACTGACCATCTATCTGAGGACGAAAAGTTGTGCTAACACTCTATCAGGTTCCCATAGCTTCCTGAAAAACGTTCCCAGAAGTGGGAAGTGAAGCGAAAATCCCTATTTGTTATCATACTCCCTAGGACGCTACATAATGTTGCGTAATTTTCCATACACATAATTTCGCCTATACACTCAGAGTATCTCGGTATTTCATAACCAGAAGGTGGGTAGACTTAGTCAATCTATCGACTATCACCCAGATAGTCTAGTGATTCCTGTGGTCATCTATAATCCATCACAATATCCATGGCAACTTGTTCCCATTTCCGCGTCGATGTAGGTAGAGGCTATAATAACCCTGCAAACTTCTATTGCTCTACTTTAATCTGCTGACATACGAGACACTTCTCCACAATTTCTACAATGTCTCTTTTCATATCTGACCACCAATACCCTTTTTCAGAGATTCCGATATATTTATTACTTCCCAGATGCACTGTATATCCCGAAGAGTGAGCTTCTGACAATAACACTATCTCATCAACTGTGGTCATGGGGAGCACTTATACTATCTCTGAACCTCAGTAAGCCATCATTATTCACTATGAACTCTGTCACTGTACCCATCTGAATCTAACCCATACTATCGACACCATGGCGATGATCATGCTAAGCCTATCAAATCCGGTCACTCAAATTCGGTTCTAATCTCAGGCTAGCTGTCACACAATCACTGTCATCATCAGAAGGGATCACATCACTACTGAGGCTCACAACTGCTCTAGCAACTCACCCTCCCCGACCATCATATGTGATACCATCCCGAGGCTCTTTCTGCTCGAGGCATCAACCATTACATTAGCCTTTCCTTGGTGGTATAATTTTTCATAATCATAATCCCTCAGAAGCTCTAACCCTCTTTGTTATCTCATATTCCACTATTTCTATGGAAACAGATACTCGGGGCTTTTATGATCAGTGCATACCCAAAATTTCTCACCGAGTACATAGTAGTGCCATATACTCAGTACAAACACTATCGCTGCCAACTTAAATTCATAGGTCGGATAGTTTCTTTCAAGATCCTTGAGTTGTCTGGATCCATAAGCGACTATCTTCCCATTTTGTATTAATACATAGCTCAATCATTATTTTGAGGTATCCATACACACTGAAACCTCTTGAGCATTGGGTATGGTGAAATTAATTTGGTGGTCAGTTCATTACTTCTATATACCAAAACTCACAGAAGCTACTTTCATACTTATCATCTCACTCGTATACAATCTTTCTCCGAACAAGATATGTCAACTGAGTAACCCATTTCGAGAAACTTTCAACAATTCGTCTGTAAAATAGTTTTCAGTTGTTGCCCATGCTCTTCCTTAAACTTCGAATACATCAAAATATCATCACTAAGGATGACCACAAATCAGTCCAGGTAAAGTTTAAATACTTTGTTTATCAATGCCCTAACGATTACAAAAATCATCATGGGCACATTCACATTTCGAATTCTTAACGGATGTTACCGAGACTTCAAATTAATCTCTAAAAAGATCTGCGCTTATCACAGCTGATCCAATAAATCATCTATAGTGGGAGGAAACACTTATTCTTGATGTTAGCCTCGTTCGACAATCAAAATTTAATACATAATCATAGGCTTCCATTCTCTTTTCACAAACAGAACAAGTACTTCTCAAGTTACACATTCGGTCTAAGGAATGCTAATCTAATAACTCCTGTAATTATTTCTCTAGTCCTTCCAGTTCCACTAATACCATTTTATACAGTGGTTTGGATATCGGCTCAGTACAAGGTACCAAATCAATACAAAACTTCATTCCTTTAGCGGGTGGCAACCCTGGTAGATTATTCCAGAAGATATCAGGAAACTCCCAGCGTACTAGGATATTTGTTAACTCCGGATGTACCTTATCCGTACCAACCACACAAGCGATGAAACATTCCCATCATTAATCATTTCGTGAGTACAATCATTCACTCCTTTAATTACAATCGCTACACCTCCTTCATTACGTGTCAAACTTACAGTATACCTTTCAGGGGTGAAAGCATCACTATCTTAGGATAACAATCTAAACAACATAGTTTGCAGCAGAATCAATCTATTCTCAAATATTACTTCAAACTTATTCATATTCCATTAAATAAAATCGGTTGACATATCCTTTTACCCCTGTTTTCAACTTACAATCCCTATACCCATATTCAGTTAGTAAAAATCAGCTAACTATCATCATCTTCCCTAAGGGTACAAGCTTTACATCTTTCACTAGCTTATAAGCAACTGAAGGCGGCATGAATAAATGTGTGGCACCAAGATAAATTAAAATAATTATTTCATTATTCACAACCGGTGTGGTATCTTCCACCACATCAGATGAAACATCAGTAGTGTCCTGGTCCAAAGCTTACACTCACCCTTGTCCAACATCTATTTTTTCGTGGTAACTACCACATATCCAACCCTGCTCAGTAGCAAGTTGGGGTCCTCCAATCCCGAATACCCCTCTTAATTGTTGAAATCAGATACACTAAGGCCTTACCAATCATCTTACCACGTGACTCATCAACTCTAATCTTTTACCAAACTACCTTTTTTTGTTCTGACATCTCTGTCATTCTCTATGCTCTTTCTGTCTCTATTTCGACCCTTACTACCTTTTCGAATCTCAAGGGCATGCAACTCATGATCTTATTCATACAACTATAGTCTGCGCATTGCCTCGACATAAGTAGTGATATCTAACGGGGCCAATTGGACTCTAATTGACAATCTGAGCCCTTCCATGAACTTTGGGCTTTTCGACTCTCACTGCCCATAGTGTTGGGTTCATACCTGCCTAAGAATATAAACTGAGTTTCATACTCGTCAATCAACCAGTTCCTCTAGGTTAGAGTAAAGAATTTTATCTGTAATTTCCTTTAAGCAGTATTTGGGATATTCTGTCATCGGAATGCATCTAGAAATATTTCTCATGTAAGCTCTGGATGTCTAACTCTTAAGATGGGTCAAGCGGACTTCCACCAATGATCCGACTCGCCCTCAAATCCTATGCATACTCTGAGCAAATAGCTCCATAATATTCTCCACAGTCCGCTCCAACCTCCTGAAGCGTGTCTGAATACTGTCTTGTCTCTCTATCGGACTCTGTTCGATCTCATTGTCAGACTCTGTGGGGCATGCTCAACATCAGCCTCCACTTCAATCTCATCTTGAGTCTCAGGTGGCGACTCAGTATGACTTTTGGGCCAACCTCTACGACCTTGAGCTCGTGTGCTCGCCCCTCTACCATAGCCGCTATCAGTTAATGAGTCTATATTCTTGCATTTAAAACCAAATTCTTAGCTGCAATTCCATCTCGATATACACAATTGTATCTAAACACAGCACAATACATGGGGATGTAAACTTCCTTAACCACTAACACCGACTCATATCAGGCCAACTCAGCTCTAATACCAAAAACTGTCACGACCCAAATTACCAAAAATCACTACAAATTTTTCATTTTTCACTTTTCGTTTATTATTCAATTCTTACCTTTCCTCTTATCGCGACCATGCTACAAAGAGTTAGGCTATGATTTGGTGTTAGTCCCCTCACACTACTTACCATTCCATTTCCATATTCACATTCACACATCAAGATTTACTATCTTATGACTTTAACTAAATACATTTACAATGGTATTTACGTAACCTTAGATCCCCGACATCATATACATTTACAGTACTGTGCATTTACATGTTGAGATACAAAACTATACAAATGTGTATACCTGTCTCTCAATGGAACGCAGTCGATACCAAAGATACAAGTCCTCAGCCGCGCTCAAACTATTGAAAGTACTTTGGAGAGGAGAAAAATAATAAGGGGGTGAGCAAACAACACGCTCAGTAAGGCAATTATGTAAGTAAGTAGATAGCTCCACTATCTACATGCTCATAATGTCATGCCCTTAAATCCATTTCTTTTCGTTTAACTCTCACGCACAAAATAATGCATACATTAATGCCATAGTTTATAAAAACTATTCATGCGTATAGAAATCATGCAACTCATGCATCCATGACATTTTATGTAAAATCATAATTCGCAAGAAGTAAATCAAGATCATGCATTATTTCATGCCATGTAAAACAAATCATGAGAAACAATTCTTTTCATGAATTTGTAATTAAAGAATGGAAAACAGTCGCGGCCCAAATTACCTAAAAATCAGAGTAAATTTTTTGCTTTTCCATATATTATTTCATTCTTACCTTTCTGTCATCGTGACCATCCTACAAACAGTTGGGCTATGATTCGGTGTTAGTCACCTCTCACCTCTCACCTATTTATCATTTCCATTTCCATAATCACATTCACATATCAGAGTTTACTATCTTTTGACTTTACTAAATTCATATACAATGGTACTTACATAACTTTACATCCCCGACATCATATATGTTTACAGTATTGTGCATTTCATATTTAGATACAAAACCATACAAATGTGTATACCTGTTTCTCAATGGGAAGCAGTGGATACCAAGAATGCAAGTCATCAGCTGCTCACTAACTATTTCGAGTGCTCTGAAAAGATGGAAAAATAAGGGGGTGAGCAAACCACACGCTCAGTAAGACAATTATGCAAGTAAGTAGATACCTCTACTATCGACATGCTCATAATGCCATGCCCCTAAAAATCCATTTCTTTTCATTAAAATCTCAAGCACAAAAATCATGTATATATCCATGACATAGTTTATCAAAACTATTTGTGCATATAGAAATCATATAATTCATGAATCAAAGGCATTTTATGTGACATCCTTGAATCATAATTAACATGAAGTAAATGAAGATCATGCATTCTTTCATGTCATGTAAGACAATTCATGAATTTGAAATGAAAGCATGGAAAACACCATCATGCTACTGCATTCAAATCATTTCATTAAAACTGCAGTATAAACTAACCCTTCCGGGTCAATCAACTCATAAACAATTCATTAAAATTCATTATAAAACTTCCATTATAATACCACCCTTCTTTCAGGGTCACATATCATAAAATCATAAAATCGGGGGCCTAACTGCTCCCTCGGGTCTACCCTAGTCTATCGACCAATAGTTATACCATGTGAGACTAATAGGTGATTATATCTGTAACATCGAGGACTATGGCCAAAACCTAGCGATCCCTGGCAACACGGTACTTAGTGTACGGGGTATTACACCTGAAACGGGAGGTGGGTCGGTCCTACCCACCAGAACAGTATAACATCAGGATTGCGAGGGCAAGGCTTGCTGCCCCGTGGCTAATGCCACTCCACTCCAACAATCCCCACGGTACAGCGTACTCCGTGTGACATACACGGTACAACGTACTCGGTGAACCCAAGCTCAGTCAGGGGTGCCTGCAATAGGTCTTATCCACCCATATCATCTCTGTTTGAGTATACACGTGTGAGCATATCATCTCACTGTGACACACAATCTATAGGAGACTCCAACACGGCTATATGCATGTCATATAAATCCATGTGCGAGCGAAGCTCTAGCACGGCTCCATGCATATTCATGATATCAAAAAATCTCATGCGACCGAAGCTTTAGTACGGTGTCATAAAAATCAGTAAAATCTGCGTACGAGTAACACTCCAGTACGACTTTAAAATGAGTTATAAATCCATATAAAATTACGTGCGAGCGAGCTCCAGCATAGTGTTATGCATCAATAAATCAAATCTCGTGCGAGTTACACTCCAGCACGGCTTTATGCATAAATAAATCAAATCTCGTGCGAGTTACACTCCAGCACAGCTTTATGCATAAATAAATCAAATCTCGTGCGAGTTACAGTCCAGAACGGCTTTTATGCAATTATCATATCAAAATAGGATGCGAGCTAAGCTCCAGCAACTCTCATGCATGTCAAATCATTAAAACTAGTGCGAGCAATCACTCTAGCACCTTTTTATTCATATCAGGTCAAAACATGTCAAAACAGAGTGCGAGCTAGGCTCCAGCACTTCTCATGCATCTCACAAGAATAAAAATCAGTGCGAGCATCCACTCAAGCACATTTCATGCATATGATGTCACACAAGTCGGTGCGAGCAACCGCTCAAGCACATTTATGCACACTCACAAACGCAGATATAGTGCAAACTATATGCCAGCACTATCTATTTCCATATAAACTTGATAATTGGCTTATTTTCCAAAGAGTTTTTCATTTAAATATAAATAACACTTACGTAGTGTTATTTTATGAAATTTATGCAATTACTGGCCAATCTATTGATTTGTTTTGGTTAAAACCCAATAAAATTCCTTAATTCAGAAAATTCCTTAAATCATGCATTTCATGCAAGTCATGCTTTCACCATCCTTAGGTGAACTTCCCTCAATAAGGGTAAAATAGACTTTTACCTATTCCGAGTCCTTAAAAAGTTTAGACAATTTTTTTGAACCTTTATACATAATCAGTGTATACATACATATTCAGTGTACAGAAAAGCTATTAAAATACGTGTAGCTACCTCTAGCTACTGACACAATTCCCTTACCTCATTTTTCTGTACAGTTTGACCTTTCCACTGATGTCTCGTCACGCAGTCCGAGTTGCTCCGAATCCAATTTTTGGAACTGCGGATACATATTCATCAGGTCAAATACAATATATTTAATTGTATTTTATATTTTCTGGGCTTAATTTAAATCATTGGGCCCGTTTACCCATATTAGGCCTGATTGCACCATAATGGGCCTTAATCGGCCTTAAGCCCATTTTCCACTTACTTTTACATTATCGAGGCTTATTGGGCTTATTGGGCCCATCAGTAATATTGGACCTCATTCTAAACCCTCGGATAGCTCAATTAAATATTTACGACAATTTATCCCAATTTCTAGAATTTAATTCACTTAATGCGAAATTTAAATCTGTAATTTATCTAACACGCAAAACGATGTAAATTATAGTAAATAAGGGTTACTTACCCAAGATTCCATGATAATACGTAAATCGAGGTTGACTCAAGTCCTCGTTTGACTTCAATTGTCGAGCTACACAATTTAAATATTTTTTTGGGTAAACTTTCAGTCGATTAATAAGTAAAATTAAATATTTTGAAATTTAAATCAGTCAATTCGACCGCTTACCGACTTACCCGTAGCTCGATTGCATCACTAGAATTTTCCACAATTTTTTCCTCTTTTTACTTTTTTCCCTTTTTTCTTCTTTTTTTTTCTTTTCTTTTTAGCTGAACCGGTCCGGTCCGATTCAACCCGGTTCAGACCGGTTTGGTCCAGCGGTTCAGTCTGGTTCGACCGCTTCAAGCATCATTTTGCCGTTTTGGCACCGTCGGGCTGATTCTCGGGCTGTTTCCAGTGCCGTTCGACGCACCATTGCCTGGACTTCCATAATCGGTCCTCGGTGTGGCTCTAATCGGTGCCGATAGAAGCTTCTCTCCCGTGACATCTCCCTCCGTTTCTGACGTGATTCCGACTTCTCCACGACGCGTCTTGGCAGTTGATGGTTCGCCCGAGGTCGACCTATCTTCACCGGCCCTCACCGGCCCCTCAACCTCGATGGTGACTCGCCGGTGAGAGGGAAACCGTTCCCTCGGTTTCCTGCTTCGTTTTCGCCTTTTGCTTTTCTTCCAAATCACGTTTTTCAGAATTTTTTTAATTATATTTTATTTTATTATTTTTTTATAATTTATTTTAATATTATTTTAATCATTAAAATAATATTAAAATCTCAAAAATATCTAAAAAAATGTTATTTTATTCATTTAATCAGTAAATGAATTTCTCAGTCTGATTTTACCTTTTCGGTATACTTTTCGACTATTTTCGGGATAATTTCCCGAGGTGAAAATTCTGATTAATTCTAATAAATTCATATCTTGATCAATTTAACCCGAAATTTAATTATTTCTTCGTTATTGATAAAGTTTCTTAAGCCATTATTTTTTTAATTAAATTTTCTTGTCATGAGAATACCGAATTTCGGTCTTTTGACCGTTTTACCCTTGCACGTGTTCGGGAATGCCATTTCAATCCTTTTGCATTTTTTCATTTCATGTATTAAATAAAATCGGGTCTTACAATCTCCCCCACTTAAAAAATTTGGTCCTCCAAATTAGAACCAAGTCAAATCGGTCCATAAGCAACTCTGAATACGTCTCTTGCATCATACTCTTTAATTCTCATATGACTTTTTTCGGAGTGTAATACTACCAACATATTTAACTAGGGAGATCATCTTAAACCTCAAAGCTTTCTCCGTCCATCTAATACCCAAATCGATTTTTCAACATATGTTATACTTTCATTGAGCTAAGCTGTTGGAGCTCATATTCGATCACATATGCTGGGTCCGGATAGTATTTCTGAAGCATCAAAAGATAGGACACATTGTGGATGCCTGCTTATTCAAGTGGTAACGCCAACCTATAGGCCTTATCTCCCACTTTGTCCAATCTCTCAAAGGATTCCATCTAACGAAACTCAATTTGCATTCTTTTCGAATCTCGTTATGTTCTTATCATAATACTGATTCACCTCCGGTGAATTCCAATGGTTTCTGTCTCTTGTCAGCATAACTTTTCTGTTTGCTCTAAGGTGTTTTTAATCTCTCACAAATCAACTGAACATCCTCAGAGGTTTGTCATACCAATTCGGGAACAATTCTCTATCTGTCACCCACTTTTCTTATCCAAGTCAAGGAACAACTCCTTACGGCCATATAATGCCTCATATAAAATGTTATCCCGATACTCGAGTGACAACTGTCATTATTAGCGAATTCGATTAGTAACAACTGATCATTCCAGGAGCTTATAAATCAATGGCACACGCTTTCATCATATCCTCCAGGACTTATACAGTCCTCTCTAACTAGCCATCTATCTTAGGGCGGGAAGCTGTGTTAACACTCAGTCAGGTTCCCATAGCTCCCAAAAAAAATATTCCCAAAAGTGGGAAGTGAAACGGGAATCCCTATCTGATATCAGGCTCACTGGAACGCTACATAATGTTCCACAATTTTCCATACACATAAATCCGCCTACACTCTTATAGTATCTAGGGATTTCATAACCAGAAGGTGAGTAGACTTAATCAATCTATCGACTATCACATAGATAGCCTCGTGATTCATTCGGGTCCTTTGTAACCCATCACGAAATTCATGGTAACTTGTTCCCATTTCCGTGTCAATATAGGTAGAGGTTGCAATAACCCTGCAACTTCTTTTGCTCTACCTTAATCTGTTGACATACGAGACACTTTTCCACATCCTCTATAATGTCTTTTTTCATATCTGACCACCAATACCCTTTTTAGAGATTTCGATATATTTATTACTTCCCGAATGCACTGTATATCCCGAAGAGTGAGCTTTTGACAATAACACTATATCAACAACTATGGTCCTGAGGAGCACTTATACTGTCTCTGAACTTCTATAAGTCATCATCACTCACTGTGAACTCTGTCACTATACCCTTCTGAATCTGACCCACACTATCGACACCATGCTGATCATCACGCTAAGCCTGGTAAATCCGATCATTCAAATTCGGTTCTAACCTCAAGCTAGCTGTCATAAAATCACCGTCATCATCAGAAGGGATCACATCACTATTAGCAGCTCACGCTCCCTGACCATCATATGTAATACCATCCCGAGGCTCTTTCTGTTCAAGGCATCAGCCATTACATTAGCCTTTCCTGGGTGGTACAATGTTCATAATCATAATCCTTCAGAAGCTCTAACCCTCTTTATTATCATATTCGACTATATCTGTGAAAACAGATACTCGGGTCTTTTATAATCAGTGCATATCTGAAATTTCTTACAATTTAAGTGGTGGCACCATACTTTCAGCGAAAACGCTACGGCTGCCAACTCTAAGTCATAGGTCGGATAGTTTCTCTCATGGTCCTTGAACTATCTGGATCCAAAAGCAACTGTCTTCCCATTTTACATCAATACACAGCCCAATACATATTTTGAGGTATCCATACACACTGAAACCTCTTGAGCTGTTGATTATGGTGAGAATAATTACGGTGGTCAGTTTATTACTTCAATAAACCAAAAACTCACCGAAGCCATTTTCATACTTATCATCCAATTGACATACAATCTTTTCCCGAATGCGATGTGTCAACTGAGCAGTCAATTTCGAGAAAATCTCAACAACTCGTCTGTAAGACAGTTTCCTGTTGCTACTCATGCTCTTCCCTGGACTTCAAATACATCAAAATATCATCGCTAAAGATGACAACCAATCGGTCTAGGTAAGGTTTAAATACCTCATCGTAGTTGAGTTCCACTAAATATTTCAATCACTCATATCCTTGACCTATGTACGCATCAACGTATAATATCATTTTGAAATCGCTTCCGTTGAAGATACTAACCCACATCATTTTATTTTTCTTATATTAACGGCTTTTATAAAATTTTAATTTTTAAACCTTCATGATTAATCGAATTCTATGTTTCTTTATCGTACAAGTAAAGGTACCCAAATTTTAAATGTATATATTACGACTGTCAATTTCAATTTATAGGTTATGTGTGTGCTGCTAGACGTTGTCAAATCTTTAGGTGGGGAAGTATTTTGAAATACCTTTATTAACCCTTAGACTTGACTACATGGACTGAGTATGGATATATCCACCCTTTATCCTTGGTCGCAATTCATATTCGCTACATATCGCTTAATCCCAATTACTTCTTTATTCACAACCAGTGTGGTATCTTCCACCACATCCGATGAAACATCAATGGTGTCCTGGTCTAAGGCATACACTCGCCCTCGTCCAACATCTTATTTTCGTGGTAACTACCACACATCCTACACTGTTTACACTGCTTACACTATTACACTGCTTACACTGCTTACACTGTTACAGTGCTCTCACTGCTACAGAGTAGGTCGGGGTCCTCAAATCACAATACCCCTCAAAAGTGCTTAAATTGGAAACACTGGGGTCTTACCAATCATCTTACCCCGAGACTCAATAGCTCTAAGCTTTTACCAAACTACATTTTTCCCGTTCTGACATCTTTGTCATCCTCTATTCTCTTTCTGTCTCTATTTCGGCCCTTACTACCTTCTCCAATCTTAGAGGCGTGCAACTCATGATCTTATTCACATAACTGTAGTCTGCGGACTGCCTTGGCATAGGTAGTGATATCGTACGGGGTCAATCGAACTCTAATTGACAATCTGAGCCCTTCATGAACTTTCAGACATCTCGACTCTCACTGTTCATCGTATTCGAGTCATATCTGGGCAGGTATATAAATTGAGATTCATACTCGTTAATCAACCAGTTCCTCTAGGTCAAAGTAAATAATTTCATTTGTAATTTCCTTTAAGTGTCCGGGATATTTTGTCACCAGAATACATCTAGAATTATTTCTCATGTCAGCTATAGATGTCTAACTCTTAAGATGGGTTGAGTCGATTTCCATCTATACTCTGACTCGTCCTCAAATCTCATGCATACTCTAAGCAATTAGCTCCCAAAATATTCTCTGCACTTCGCTCAAACCTCGTGAAGTATGTCTCAATACTGTTCGAGATCTCTCTGTTGAACTCTGTCCGATCTTTCTATCGGACTCTGTAGGGCATGCTCAACATCAGCCTCCACTTCAATCTCATCTTGAGTCTCATGTGGCGACTCAGTAAGACTCTCGGGCCTACCTCTACGGCCTCAAGCTCATGTACTCGCCCCTCTATCATAGCGGCTATCAGTTAATGAGTCTATTCGTGCATTTAAAACCAAATTCTTAGCTGCACTTCCATCTCGATATACACAATTGTATCAAAACAATGCATAAGATATAGGGATGTAAACTTTCTTAACCACTAACACTAACTCATATCAGGCCAACTTAAGCTCTGATACCATTAAATTTGTCGCGACCCAAATTACCTAAAAATCAGAGTAAATTTTTCGCTTTTCCATTTATTATTTAATTCTTACCTTTCTCTCATCGTGACCATCCTACAAACAGTTGGGCTATGATTTGGTGTTAGTCACTACTCACCTAATTACCATTTCCATTTTCATAATCACATTCACATATAAGAGTTTACTATCTTTTGACTTTACTAAATTCATATACAATGGTAATTACATAACTTTACACCCCCAACATCATATACGTTTACAGTACTATGCATTTCATATTAGATACAAAACCATACAAATGTGTATACCTGTTTCTCAATGGGAAGCAGCGGATACCAAGAATGTAAGTCCTCAGCCGCTCACTAACTATTCCGAGTGCTCTGAAAAGATGAAAAAATAAGGGGGTGAGCAAACCACACGCTCAGTAAGGTAATTATGCAAGTAAGTAGATAGATCCACTATCTACATGCTCATAATGCCATGCCCCTAAAAATCCATTTCTTTTCACTAAAATCTCAAGCACAAAAATCATGTATATATCCATGACATAGTTTATCAAAACTATTTGTGCATGTAGAAATCATATAATTCATGCATCAAATGCATTTTATGTGACATCCTTGAATCATAATTAGCATGAAGTAAATCAAGATTAAGCATTCTTTCATGTCATGTAAGACAATTCATGAATTTGAAATGAAAGCATGGAAAACACCATCATGCTACTGCATTCAAATCATTTCATTAAAACTGCAGTATAAACTAACCCTTTCGGGTCAATCATCTCATAAAATAATTCATTAAAATTCATTATAAAACTTTGGTTATAAAACCACTCTTCTTTCAGGGTCACATATCATAAAATCATAAAATCGGGGGCCTGACCCCTCTCTCGGGTCTACCTTAGTCTATCGACCAATACTTATACCATGTGAGACTAATAGGTGATTATATCAGTAACATCAAGGACTATGGCCATAACCTAGTGATCCCTGGCAACACGGTACCTAGTGTGCGGGGTATCACACCTGAAACGGGAGGTGGGTCGGTCCTACATACCAGAACAACATAACATCAAGATTACGAGGGCAAGGCTTGCTGTCGTGGCTAATGCCACTCCACTCCAACAATCCCCACGGTACAACGTACTCCGTGTGACATACATGGTACAATGTACTCCGTGAACCCAAGCTCAGTCAGGGGTGCCTGCAATAGGTCTTATCCACCCATATCATCTCTGTTTGAGTATGCACGTGTGAGCATATCACCTCACTGTGACACACAGTCTACAAGAGGCTCCAGCACGGCTATATGCATGCCATATAAATCCCTATGCGAGCAAAGATCTGGCACGGCTCCATGCATATTCATGATATCAGAAAATCTCGTACGAGCGAATCTCTAGCACGGTGTCATAAAAATAGTAAAATCTATGTACGAGTAACACTCCAGTACGACTTTAAAATGAGTTATAAATCCATATAAAATCACGTGCGAGCGAGCTCCAGCACAGTGTTATCCATCAATAAATCAAATCTCGTGCGAGTTACACTGCAGCACGGCTTTATGCATAAATAAATCAAATCTCGTTCGAGTTACACTCCAGCACAGCTTTTATGCAATTATCTTATCAAAACAGGATGTGAGCTAAGCTCCAGCACCTCTCATGCCTGTCAAATCATTAAAACTAGTGCGAACAATCGCTCCAGCACCTTTTTTCGCATATCAGGTCAAAACAAGTCAAAACATGTCAAAACAGAGTGCGAGCATTCTCATCCATTTAACAAGAATAAAAATCAGTGCGAGTAACCGCTCTAGCACATATCATGCATATGATGTCACACAAGTCGGTGCGTGTGAAACCTGATATTTTTCCACATTATGATTCTTATGAGAAGTAATTTGTAGCTCAATGTAACGTTTTACAGGCCCGTAGATGATTAAAGCACTCGGTTGTAGCGTAGGACCCAATGGCACGCAAACTGAGGTAAGGTCCTAGACCCAAATATTTCCCAAAAATGTCATGTTCATGCATGAAGTGAAGTGTAGGAGGGAAAACTAAGTGATTGGGAATGAAAAAGTGAGTCCAACTCGGGTTTTAAATTAAATCGAGGAAACGAACCTAATAAGGGAAATAAATTCGAATAAAATTCTAAAAATTTGTGAAAATTATTCTGAGGCCATAGAAAATTAATATAAGGTGAAATTGACATGGGAAATAAAAATCATGATGAAATATGGAGATTTAGGGCTCCAAATGAATTTTGAAAGTGAATCTGAACCTTAATTCCATTTTGCTCGGTATGGGCTAAATCGCGCAAAATGAGTTCATTCATGAAAGTTTTCTTAAACAAGTGGCCCTAAAAGTTTTATGGGACACACTATAAACATATTATAACAATGGAGAAGTGAAAGTTTGAAGAAATCTGATCAGAATTTTAAGTGGGGAATTTTCTAAAATGAAGACTACAATCCCATGACTTTACACCACCAAACAACCCCTAACAAATAAATTATTTTAATTTCCTTATAGAACCTTTTCCTACCCACTTTCAGATGGCATTGAACTAACACTTTTAGTTTCCAAAAGAAGCCAAATTTCCCTCTTCCTTTCAGCCAAAACCCGAAAGCTTCAGTCAGTGTCCCTACCGCAGGAGTTGCTTACACATATGTCTTGTGGAAATGTTTCAGCTAGCTTCCCATCATTTTTAGGCTTCTGTCCAGTTAGAGAAAACACTCATATATCTCTCCTATAACACATATAAAAATCTAATAATTTTTAGAGACCATTCCATAGCCGAAAAACCCAAGCATTCCAGTCTTCTTAACTGTTGCAACGTGACTGGGTCTGGTAACTTGCTGAATTTTTTAAGCTACCTTCCACTAATTTTTAGACCTCGATTTTTTCAGGTAAAACCTTCCTCTACCTCTAATTTAACATATATAAAAATTTCATACTTAATGGAGGTCATGTGATAGCTGAATTGGTAGAGAAATGAAAATAGAGCATAACTGTAACATGATTTGGTCTGCTGCCTTTCAAAATTTTTTCAGCTACCTTCCACACATTTTCAGACCTCAGTCCAGTTAGACAAAATCTTCATTTACCTACCCTATAACATATATAAAAATTTCAGATTTAATGGAGGTCATTTGGTGCCTGAAACGGTAGAGAGAAGATTGAGGACAAAAGCTGTCCTGTTTTAGAGGTAAGTGAAGAATGAAGATTAAATTGATGGGATAAATTTTTGCATGATTTTCAATGATTCTAAGTTATAATTATATTATGTTTCAGCTTAGGAACAATTCTGGAAACTGAGAATGAAGTCAAGGTCAATCAAAGGTGTGAGAAAGTGGAGGTAAAGTGATGAACATTGCTGGATGTGGTTGGTTTTGAATATATGTTAGTAGTTGGTGGATTTAGTGGTTTTTTTTTGTGAAAGGAAAATGGCTAGAATAAATTGCATGATTTAATTTAGTTGTTGTTAGCATGTTTAAAGTCTTTGGAATGATGAAATGTGATGAAATGAGGTTGAAGTTACAGTTAAATTTAGACTATAAAAGCTCGATATAGTGTTGACTAGGTGAGATTATTGAAATATGCAAGAATCGATAATGTAATCGAAGTGCATGAAGTGAAATTAATTTTTGGAAATGTTAAACATGTTGTGAAGGACTTGAAAGTGAATCTAAAAGTGCCAAACAAGTTAAATACGATTAAACGAGGTTTATACCGATAAAATCGAGCAAAACAAGTAATATCGATTAAAAGTCAAGTTTTGGTCAACATGTTAGATGTAATCACATATTGAATATATTAATATGAATTTGAGCGATATGTGATGAGATAACTTGGTATGTGACAGCTCGGGTTATCGGCACGCATGTCAAGGTGAGCTCAAAAATCGAGGAACGTGTATTAGGGATATAATTTAGAGTAGCATTAGTACTCCTCAACCTTACCAAATGTTTATGTGGATAGTTAGTTGAGTTTCCATGAAAATGGGCTTTCTCGAAAGTTGAAAAGAGTGCTATTCACTCAAAACTGGAAGAAACTTATCCAAGCTTTTCAAAATGACTTTTATTGCATGAGATACATTTTAGTATATATGTTTATGTATATAAAAGTGATTTTTCCTTATGAAATGAAAGCAGAGTAAGTTTTCCATGAGTTTACGGGTTAAAGTCTTGAAATGTTTTACGAAACTATGTTTTCATTATATAGGTTACATATATACCCGAGAAATGATTATGAAAAACATGCTTAATGTTTTGAGACTATGGCACGAAGTATTGATGTTATGAGGTCAGAGTGATTTGGGGTCGATCTTGTACGTTGAGAAATGGGTACAAAGACGATCAAGGATCTTCCTAGCTGATGGCCAGGGAACGGGCAGGACTTGGACGAGATGAGATGACTTGTGGTACCATGTAACCATTTAAAGTTCATGCATTGAGACTGGTTAGAGACTGCGAGTCCTTTGTAGGCACGTAATCAGTCACCCCACCATAGCCCTGTACCACACAGTCCAGTAGGGCACTGTACGACCCTGATCCAGTCTTACAGTTCCCTGTACTATGACCATATGTACCAGTTATGTTAATGATGTCCTTCGGGACCAGTTATGATGAAGCCATGTCCCCAACCCATCTCCTGAGAGAGAAGTTTGCCATTGAACTAGCACCTGATACTCAACCCATCTCCAAGCCACCTTATCGAATGACACTATTAGAATTGGAGGAATTAAAGAAGTAGTTGCAAGAACTACTCGATAAGGGGTTTATAAGACCTAGTGTGTCACCATGGGGTGTTCCAGTACTGTTCGTCAGAAAGAAGGATGGTAGTCTTTACCTTTGCATAGACTACAGGCTTTTAAATAAAGCAACAGTTAAGAATAAGTATCCCTTACCGAGAATAGATGACCTGTTTGATCAACTGAGTGGGGCTTCAATGTTTTCGAAGATAGACTTGAGATCGGTTACCATCAGCTAAGGATTAAGGAGGTTGATATACCGAAAACAGCTTTTAGGACCCGATATGGGCACTACAAGTTTTTGGTGATACCCTTTGGACTGACTAATGCCTCACCTGCATTTATGAGCCTTATGAATGATGTCTTTCGAGAATACCTGGAGAGATTTGTGATAGTATTCATCGATGACATCTTGATCTATTCTAGATCACGAGAAGAGCACGAGCAGCAATTGAGGATTGTGCTCCAGATTCTCCATAAGAAGAAACTATATGGTAAATTCAGTAAATGTGCATTCTGGCTAGAGCAAGTTTCTTTCCTCGGACATGTAGTATCTAAGGACGAGGTGTCTGTAGATCCATCCAAGGTAGATGCAGTAGTGAGATGGGAAAAACCGAGGACAATCACGGAGGTCAGAAGCTTTTTGGGATTGGCAGGGTATTACCGACGGTTTATCGAGGGGTTTTCATGAATAGTAGTTCCATTGACCAGACTGACCCGTAAGGAGGTACAGTTTCCATGGTCTGAGCAGTGTGAGCAGAGCTTCCAAGAGCTCAAACGTCCGTTGACTACGACACCAGTCTTGACCATTTCGAGTGGTTCTGGGGGATATGTAGTATACAGTGATGCTTCCCACCAGGGTCTCGGCTGTGTGCTTATGCAGCATGGTAGAGTGGTGGCTTATGGATCCCATCAGCTAAAGGATCATGAGCGAAATCAGTCCACTCATGATTTAGAGTTAGTCGTAGTAGGTTTTGCACTCAAGATATGACGGCATTATTTGTATGGAGAGAGATTTTAGATCTTCACTGACCACAAGAGTCTCAAGTATTTGTTTGATCAAAAGGAGCTTAATATGAGACAGCGGAGATAGATAGAGCTCTTGAAAGACTATGACTGCGAGATCTTATATCATCCGGGCAAGGCGAATGTAGTAGTTGATGCCTTGAGTAGAAATGGTATGGTGTCCTACATGATGATCAGAGAGTGGGATTTATTGGAACAATTTGTCGAGCTCAGGATCAGTGTAGATGAGATTGAGCATGGATACATGGCTAGCCTACGGATGGAGCCCATTATATTAGATCATATTAGAGCTGGACAGAGGAATGGTCATAAATTACTGGATATGGTTAGCTAGGCAGAGGAGAGGTCGCAGTCTGCGTTTGCGGTCAGTGATGATGGATTACTGAGATACAGAGGTCGTATCTGCATGCCACACAATGACACCTTGAGACAGAGCATACTGAAGGAGTCCCATTGTTCTAGATGCACCATGCACCCGAGCAGTACCAAGATGGACCAGGATCTCCGAAAGGTGTATTGGTGGGTTGGGATGAAGAGAGATGTGGCAGACTTTGTAGCCAGATGTTTAGTTTGCCAACAGATTAAAGATGAACACCAGAGACCTGCAGGACTGTTGAAGTCACTACCGATTCCTAAATGAAAATGGGAGCATATTACGAAGGATTTCATTATGGGGTTACCACGGACCCAGAGAGGTCATGATGCAATCTAGGTGATTGTGGATAGACTAACTAAGAGTGCTCACTTCCTTGCCATCAAGAGCACAGATTCACTGGATAAGCTAGCTGATTTATATGTCAGAGAGATAGTACGGTTGCATGGGGCACCTGTGAGCATTACATCTAATAAAGATTCTCGCTTCACTTCTAGATTTTGGACTAGATTTCAAGAAGCTGTGGGGTCTCGACTGAACATAAGCACCGTTTATCATCCTCAAACAGATGGTCAGTCCGAGCGGACTATACAGACCTTAGAGGACATGTTAAGAGCGTGTGCCTTAGACTTTAAGGGCTCATGGGATGACCACTTGCCTCTTGCAGAATTTGCTTATAATAACAGCTATCAGGCTAGCATTGGAATGGCTCCATACGAGGCTCTATATGGTAGGAGATGCAGATCCCCAATTGCTTGGGAAGAAGTGGACGACAGAAAGATCCTTGCTCCCGAGTTAGTTGAACAGGTAAGTAGTAGTGTTCAGTTGATCTGTGATAGGTTGAGGACGGCACAAAGTAGACAGAAGAGTTATGCAGATGTGCGAAGAAGTCCTCTTGAGTTTCAGGTTGGGGACTCCATATTTGTTAAGGTGTCACCAATGAAAGGTGTAGTATGTTTCGAGAAAAGAGGAAAGCTGAGTCCTCGCTTCATTGGTCCATTCGAGATTTTGAGTAAAGTGGGAGATGTAGCATATCGGCTAGCACTACCTTTACAGTTGTAGGGTATACATGATGTCTTCCATGTTTTGATGTTAAGGAAGTATCATCCGGACTCTTCTCATGTCATCGAGTATGAGCCACTAGAGATTCATGAGGACATGAGTTATGTTGAGCAGTTGATCCGGAATCTCGACAGGAAGGAGAAAGTGCTATGATATAAGACTATCCCACTAGTAAAGGTTCTCTGGCGACACCACGAGGCAGAGGAAGCTACCTGGGAGCTAGAGAGCTAAATGAGGGAGAATTACCCTCATCTATTCGATGGACCAGCTAGAATTCAGAGGATTGAATTCTTAAAAGGTGGGGAGAAATGTGAAAGCCGATATTATTCCATATTAAGATTCTTATAAGAAGTAAATTATAGCTCAATGTAACGTTTTACAAGCCCATAGACGATTAAAGCACTTGGTTGTAGCGTAGGACCCAATGGCACGCAAACTGAGGTAAGGTCCTAGACCCGAAAATTTCTCAAAAATGTCATGTTCATGCATGAAGTGATGTGTAGAAGGGAAAAGTAAGTGATTGGGAATGGAAAAGTGAGTCCAACTCATATTTTAAATTAAATCCAGAAAACGGACCTAATAAGGGAAATAAATTCGAATAAAATTCTAAAAATTCGTGAAAATTATTCTGAGGCCTTAGAAAATTAATATAAGGTGAAATTGACATGGGAAATAAAAATCATGAAGAAATATGGAGATTTAGGGGTCCAAATGAATTTTTAAAGTGAATCGAAACCTTAATTCCATTTTGCTCGGTATGGGCTAAATCGCGCAAAATCAGTTCATACATGAAATTTTTCTAAAACAAGTGGCTCCCAAATTTTTAAGGGACATACTATAAACATATTATAACAATGAAGAAGTGAAAGTTTGAAGAAATCTAATCAGAATTTTAAGTGGGGAATTTTCTAAAATGAAGACTACAATCCCATGACTTTACACCACCAAACAACCCCTAACAAATAAATTATTTTAATTTCCTTCTAGAACCTTTTCCTACCCACTATCAGCCGGCATTGAGCTAACACTTTTAGCTTCCAAAAGAATCCAAATTTCCCTCTTCATTTCAGCCAACACCCGAAAGCTTTATTCATTGTCCCTGCCGCAGGCGTTGCTTACACATCTGTCTTGTGGAAATTTTTCAGCTAGCTTCCCATCATTTTTAGGTGTCTGTCCAGTTAGAGAAAACACTCATATATCTCTCCTATAACACATATAAAAATCTCATAATTGTTAGAGACCATTTGATAGCTGAAAAACCCAAGCATTCCAGTCTTCTTCACTGTTGCAACGTGACTGGGTCTGGTAAATTGCTGAATTTTTTAAGCTACCTTCCACTCATTTTCAGACCTCTATTTCTTCAGGTAAAACCTTCCTCTACCTCTCCTTTAACATATATAAAACTTTCAGATTTAATGGAGGTCATTTGATAGCTGAATCGGTAGAGAAATGAAAATAGAGCATAACTGTAACGTGATTTGGTCTGCTGACTTTCAGAATTTTTTCATCTACCTTCCACTCATTTTCAGACCTCAGTCCAGTTAGACACAATCTTCATTTACCTCCCCTCTAACATAGATAAAAATTTAAGATTTAATGGAGGTCATTTGATGCCTGAAACGGTAGAGAAAAGATTGAGGACAAAAGCTGTCCTGTTTTAGAGGTAAGTGAAGAATGAAGTTTAAATTGATGGGATAAATTTTTGGGTGATTTTCAATGATTCTAAGTTATAATTATATTGTGTTTCAGCTTAGGAACAATTCTGGAAACTGAGATTGAAGTCAAGGTCGGTCAAAGATGTGAGAAAGTGAAGGTAAAGTGATGAACATTGATGGATGTGATTGGTTTTGAATATATGTTAGTTGTTGGTGGATTTAGTGGATTTTTTTTGTGAAAGGAAAATGGCTGGAATAAATTGTATGATTTAATTTAGTTGTTGTTAGCATGTTTAAGGTCTTTGGAATGATGAAATGTGATGAAATGAGGTTGAAGTTACAGTTAAATTTAGACTATAAAAGCTCGATATGGTGTTGACTATGCGAGATTATTGAAATATGCAAGAATCGATAATGTAAGTGAAGTGCATGAAGTGAAATTAATTTCTGGAAAGGTTAAACATGTTGTGAAGGCCTTGAAAGTGAATCTAAAAGTGCCAAACAAGTTAAATACGATTAAAACGAGGTTTATACCGACAAAATTGAGCAAAAAGAGTAATATCGATTAAAAGTCAACTTTTGGTCAACATGTTAGATGTAATCATATATTGAATATACTAATATGAATTTGAGCGATATGTGATGAGATAACTTGGTATGTGACAGCTCGGGTTATCGGCACGCATGTCGAGGTGAGCTCAAAAATTGAGGAACGTGTATTACCTCCAACGTTAAGAGGTAAGGGATATAATTTAGAGTAGCATTAATACTCCTCAACCTTACCAAATGTTTATGTGGATAGTTAGTTGAGTTTCCATGAAAAAGGGCTTTCTCGAAAGTTGAAAAGAGTACTATTCACTCAAAACTAGAATAAACTTATCTAAGCTTTTCAAAAGGACTTTTATTGCATGAGATACATTTTAGTATATATGTTTATGTATATAAAAGTTATTTTCCCTCATGAAATGAAAGCAAAGTATGTTTTCCATGAGTTTACGAGTTAAAGTCCTGAGAATGTTTTACGAAACTATGTTTTCATTATATAGGTTACATATATACCCGAGAAATGATTATGAAAAACATGCTTAATGTTTTGAGACTATGGCACGGAGTATTGATGTTATGAGGTCAGAGTGATATGGGGTCGATCTTGTACGTTGAGAAAAGGGTACAAAGACGATCAAGGATCTTCCTAGCCGACAGCCAGGGAACGGGCAGGACTGTGACTAGATGAGATGACTTGTGGTACCATGTAACCATTTAAAGTTCGTGCGTTGAGACTGCTTAGAGACTGCGAGTCCTTTGCAGGCACGTAATGAGTCACCCCACCATAGCCCAGTACCGCATAGTCTAGTAGGGCACTGTACGACCCTGGTCCAGTCTTACAGTTCCCTATACTATGGCCATATGTACCAGTTATGTTAATGATGTCCTTCCGAACCAGTTATGATGAAGCCATGTCTCCAAGAGAAACGAAATATGTTTTCGCACATTTCATGCTACCTTATGTGTTATTTGCTTTTTAGCACATTTCTTTTTCTATATGCGATTTTAAAGGTAGCTTATGAGTTATGTTTTATGAAATATGCATATGACAATACGATTTCACTTTCAAAGTGATAAGCATGTTATGATATGCATGATTGAGTTTTGAGATGATTTTCACTTGTTTACACTACATAATATGCATACTATATATGAGTTTTACCAAAAAGATGCATGATGTGTAAACTTATGATTTAAGCATGTTTTTACTACTTTTATGAATTCAAGCATCTTTACTCCAGTACATGTTTATGCTGAATTGTAAAACTAGGTGTTTTACTTGTTTTAAGTATTAAGGTTATTTTAAATGTATCTCTTACTGAGCCTGAAAAGCTCACCCCCTTCCTTTCTAACTTCCAGATTACCTACAGTGATTCTACTGCACTCACGCGCTAGAGGTCGTGGATGAGGCAGTCCGACCTTTCATCAAATCATTTGTAGTGACGAGGTATAGCTTTACTTTTATTCCAGACACGATGTACAGCATAGACACTAATGTATATTACAGTCGGGATGTAATAGTTGTAAGGGATTATATTTATGTACAGAGTTTTTATTATGCAGAATAAATATATGTTGTGGATGTTACGAGATCCTGGAATAGAATTGAAAATGGTGTTGCGGATGTGGGTTGAAAATTATAAACTGCGTTTTAAACTCTGCAGGTTGGGTTAAGTCAAAATGAAGTCGTTATGCTGCCAATTTTTTTTTTAAATGATAAAAGTTAAGAAACTGACATAGACAGGAACACAACTCTGTTAAATAGGTTAAAAAGTTTTAAAATTGCCCATTTTTCGCCTTTTCAGGTGTTACAGTGCGAGCAACCGCTCAAGCACATTTATGCACACTAACAAATGCAAATATAGTGCGAACTATATGCCAACACTATCTGTTTCCATATAAACTTGATAGTTAGCCTATTTTCCAAAGAGTTTTTCATTTCAATATAAATAACATTTACGTAGTGTTATTTTGTGAAATTTATGCAATTACTGGCCAATCTATCGATTTATTTTGCTTAAAACCCAATAAAATTCCTTAATTCAGACAATTCCTTAAATCATGCATTTCATGCATGTCATGCTTTCACCATCCTTAGGTGAACTTCCCTCAATAGAGGTAAAATAGACTTTTGCCTATTCTGAGTCGTTAAAACCTTTAGACCATTTTTTTTGAACCTTTATACATAATCAGGGTATACATACATATTCAGTGTATAGAAAAGCTATTAAAATACGCGTAGCTACCTCTAGCTACTCACACAATTCTCTTACCTCATTTTTCTGTACAGTCTGACCTTTCCACTGATGTCTCGTCACGCAGTCCAATTTGCTCCAAATCCAATCTTCGGAACTGCAGATACATATTCATCAGGTCAAATACAATATATTTAATTGTATTTTATATTTTTTGGGCTTAATTTAAATCATTGGGCCCATTTACCCATATTGGACCTGATTGCACCTTAATGGGCCTTAATCGGCCTTAAGCCAGTTTTCCACTTACTATTTACATTATCGAGGCTTATTGGGCTCATTGGGCCCATCAGTAATATTGGACGTCGTTCTAAACCCTCGGATAGCTCAATTAAATATTTACGACAATTTATCCCAATTTCCAGAATTTAATTCACTTAATGCGAAATTTAAATTCGTAATTTATCTAACACGCATAACGATGCAAATTGTCGTAAATAAAGGTTACTCACTTAAGATTCCATGATAATACGCAAATCGAGGCTGACTCGAGTCCTCGTTTGATGTCAATTGTTGAGCTACACAATTTAAATATTTTTTTGGGTAAACTTTCAGTCGATTAATAAGCAAATGAAATATTTTGAAATTTAAATCGATCAATTCAACCGCTTACCGACTTACCCGTAGTTCGATTGCATCACTAGAAGTTTCCCCAATTTTTTTCTCTTTTTTTTCTTTTTTCCCTTTTTTCTTCTTTTTTTTCCTTTTCTTTTTTGCTGAACTGGTCCGGTCCGGTTCAACCCGGTTCAGACCGATACGATCCAGTGGTTCAGTTTGGTTCGATCCAGCGGTTCAGTCTGGTTCGGTCGGTTCAGGCATCATTTGGCCATTCCGGTGTCATCAGGCCAATTCTCGAGCAGTTTTCGGTGCCGTTCAGTGCACCATCACCTGGGCTTCCATAATCGGGCCTAGGTGTGGCCCGAATCGACGCTGACGGCCGCCGATCGAAGCTTCTCTCCTGCGGCATCTCCCTCCATTTTCGACGTGATTTCGGCTTCTCCAAGGCGCGTCTTGGCCGCTGATGGTTCGCCCGAGGTCAGCCTGTCTTCGTCGGCCCCTTAGCCTCGACGGTGACTCGCCAGTGAGAGGGAAATTGTTCCCTCGGTTTCCTGCTTCGTTTTCGCCTTTTGCTTTTCTTCCAAATCGCGTTTTTCAAAATTTTTTTAATTATATTATATATATTTTTTAATTTATTTTAATATTATTTTAATCATTAAAATAATATTAAAATCTCAAAAATATCTAAAAAAAATACTATTTTATTCATTTAATCCGTAAATGAATTTCTCAATCCGATTTTACCTTTTCGGTATACTTTTCGACTATTTTCGAGATAATTTCCCGAGGTGAAAATTTTGATTAATTCTAATAAATTCATATCTTGATCAATTTAACCCGAAATTTAATTATTTCTTCGTTACTGATCAAAATTTCTCAAGCCATTATTTTTTCAATTAAATTTTCTTGTCACGATAAATACCGAATTTCGATCTTTTGACCATTTTACCCTTGCACATGTTAGGGAATACCATTTCAATCCTTTTGCATTTTTCATTTCATGTATTAAATAAAATAGGGTCTTACAAAAACAACTCATGCTACTGCATTGAAATCACTTCATTAAAGCTCAGTATAAAATAACCCCTCGAGGTCAATCATCTCATAAATCAATCTCAACTCATTAAAAATTCATTATAAAAATTCTGTTATAAAATCACCCTTCTTTTAGGGTCACATGTCATAAAATCCTCTGAAAATCTATCATCATAGTAGAAAATCACATCTCAGTGAAAATCATAAAATAGGGGGCCTGACCCCTCCCTCGGGTCTACCCTGGTCTATCGAGACCAAAAGTTATAACATGTGAGACATGTAGTTGACTATTCAGTAACATCGAGGACTATGACCATATCCTAGTGATCCCTGCTACACGGTGCCTAGTGTGCAGGGTATCACACCTGAAATGGGAGGTGAGTCAGTCCTACCGCCAGAACAACATAAATACCAAGATTGTGAGGGTAAGGCTTACAGCCTCGTGGCTAATGCCACTCCACTCCAACAATGCCCACGGTACAACGTACTCCGCGTGACATACATGGTACAACATGTTTCGTGAACCCAAATCATAGTCAAGGGGTGCCTGCCGTAAGTCTTATCCACCCAACCTATGTCTCAGTATGCACGTGTGGGCATATCATCTCACTGTGACACATAGTCTACAGGAGGCTCCCACACGACTATATGCATGTCATATAAATCCCTGTGCGAACAAAGCTCCAGCACGGCTCCATGCATATTCATGATATCTGAAAACCTCGTGCGAGCGAAGCTCCAACATGTTTTCATAAAAATCAGTAAAATCTGTGTAGGAGCAGTAATCCAGTACAACTTTAAAAGAGTGATAAATTCATATAAAACATAATCAAATCAAAACTTCATGCGAGCAACGCTCCAGCACGGTTTCATGCATACATAAATCAAATCTCGTGCGAGTTACACTCCAGTACGGCTTTTATGCAATTAAATCGATTAAATCACATACGAGCAAGGCTCCAGTATGGCTTTTCTGCAATTATCATATCAAAACAGGATGCGAGATAAGCTCAAGCACCTCTCATGCATGTCAAATCATTAAACTAGTGCGAGCAATCACTCTAGCACCTTTTTATGCATATTAAGTCAAAACGGTCAAAACAGGGTGCGAGCAAGGCTCCAGCACCTCTCATGCATTTCACAATAGTAAAAATCAGTGCGAGCAACCGCTCTAGCACCTTTCATACATATGATGTCACACAAATCGGTGCAAGCAACTTTTCCAACACCTTTTATGCACACTCACAAACTCAGATATAGTGCGAGGAAATGCTCCAGCACCATCTGTTTCCATATAAACTTGATAGTTGGCCCATTTTCCAAAGAAATTTAATTTAAATCTTAATAACACTTATGTAGTGTTATCTTGTGAAATTTATGCAATTATTGGCCAATCTACCAATTTGCTTTGCTAAAATTTAACGGAAAGCTTTCAAATCATGCATTTCATGCATGTCATGCTTTCACCATCCATAGGTGAACTTTCCTCAGTAGGGGTAAAATAGTCTTTTACCTATCTCGGGTCCTTAAAAATTTTAATCCATTTTTAGGATCTTTATACAGTTTCAGTGTATGTAAAAGCTATTAAAAATAAGCATAGCTACCTCTAGCTACTCACAAAATTCCGTTACCTCATTTTTCTGTACAGTCTGACCTTTTCACTGATGTCTCATCATGCAGTCCAACTAGTCACATATGACAAATCACATGAATCATAAGGAATTACAATAAAAATCAGGTCTTACAACTGTGCCCATTTGCATCTGACTAATCACATCAATACACTGTTGATTAACATGCTGAGCCTGTCGGATTCTATTTACCAAATCTGGTTCCGATCTCAGGCTAGCAATCACACAGTCCATATCCATGTCAGAAGGCACAACTCTTGAACTGAGGCTAGCAAACTAGTTTAACAACTCTTGTTCCCTGACCATCATATACGATACCATCCCAAGGCTCTTCTTGCTCAAAGCATCAGCTATAACGTTAGCCTTACCCGGATGATAAAGTATCTCACAATCATAGTCCTTTAGAAGCTCTATCCATCTTCTCTGTCTCATGTTCAGCTCCTTCTGTGAGAACATATACTTGAGGCTTTTGTGGTCAGTAAAAATCTAAAACTTCTCACCATACAAGTAGTGGCGCCATACCTTCAACGCAAACACTACTGCTGCTAACTCCAAATCATGTGTCAAATAGTTTTTCTCATGGTCCTTTAGCTGTTTGGATCCATAAGCAACTACCCTCCCATCCTGCATCAGTACACAGCCCAGTCCCTAATGCGAAGCATCGGTATACACTAAAAATCCTCATGAGCTGGTAAGGATAGTGAAAATTTGAGCGATGGTCAATCGACGCTTCAACTCCGGGAAACTCCTCTCACAATTCTCGTCCTATACAAATACTACACTCTTCCGAGTGAGACGTGTCAACGAAGCAGCTAACTTCAATGAATCTTCGATAATAATTGGCTAAACCTAGAAAACTCTTGATCTTGGTTACTGTCCTCGGCTATTCCTACTGAACTACAACCTCAATCTTGGATGGATCTACTGATACTTCATCCCTCGACACAACATGTCCCAAAAATGATATCTGTGCCAACCAAAAGTCACACTTACTGAGTTTTGCATACAACTTCTATTCTCTTAGGGTCTACAATACAATCCTGAGCTGCTTCACATGCTCCTCCTTGGATCTCGAGTATACCAATATGTCATCGATGAAGATGATAACAAACTGATCCAAATATGGCTTGAACACATCATTCATCAAAGCCATGAAAGTTGCGGGAGCATTCGTCAATCGGAATGGCATAACCAAAAACTCATACTGGCCATATCGAGCCCTGAATGCTGTCTTGGGTACATCTCCACTCCGAACTCTCAACTGATGATACCTAGACCTCAGATTAATCTTAGAAAAGACCTGCGCTCCCCGGAGTTAATCCAATAAGTCATCAATACGTGGAAGGGGATACCTATTCTTGATGGTAGCCTTATTCAACAATTTGTAATCTATATACAATCAGAGGCTTCCATCATTCTTCTTCATAAACAAAACTGGTGCTCCCCAAGGCGAAACACTTGGTCTGATGAACCCCCTATCCAACAACTCCTGTAACTGTCTCTTGAGCTCCTCCAGCTCAACTAAGGCCATACGATACGGTGGTTTCGAAATAGGTTCAGTACCAGGTACCAAATCTATATAGAACTTCATCTCTCTGTCTTATGGTAACCTTAACAATTCATCCAGAAAGACATCTGGGAACTCACCAACCATAGGAATATCTGCCAACTCCGGATGTTCCTTATCCGTATCAACCACGTACGCAATAAAACCTTTAATATTTTTATTTCTCAGTTAGCATCTTACATTGTCAATTACAACCAGAATTACTACTTTCATTTCTTTTCATTAAAATTTACAACATAATTCGTAAGGGTAGGAAACATGACTGTCTTAGCATAACAATCTAAAACAGTGTGGTTTACAGATAACCAATCCATTCCTAAGATTACATCAAAATCACTCATATTTAAAAATAATAGATTAGTTGTCATATCCTTTTCTTCTACTCTTATTTTATAGCCATTTAACACATACTCCACTAGCTTAACATCATTCTACTTAAAGGTGTATGCTCTACATGTTTTACTAACTTATATGCAAATGAAGGCGATACAAATGAATGTGTGGCACCAGGATCAATTAAAACATATGCTTCTAAATCATACATCAGGATGTTACCTCTAATCACATCCGATGAAGCATCAGCTGCGACCTAGTCCAAGGCATGTACTCACCCTCATCCAAGGACCTACTTCCCCTTCTCCTCTACCATCGCTCTCCTCCTCGGGGCAAACATGTCAGCTAAAGCTCTCTCCAGCTCCTTACCCTTCTATGGGGCAATATCGATAATCTCTGGGTAAGCTCTCGCCATATGCCTTGGCTTCCCACATCTGAAGCAAAATCCACCAGAAATAGGATAAGGTCTACCAACATGGAATCTACCACATCTACTACACTGCTCAGTGGTAGGCATCAGTCCTCCAATGACAACACCTCTAACTGGAGCTATAGTCGGATATGCAAGAGATCTAACAATTTTCTCCTACAGCTCCTCGATCTGTGGTCTCTTACCGAAGAGTCTCTTCTCTCCTCGATATCCGAAACCTTTGGTAATATCACTCACCGACCTCTTTCTATCTCTGTCTCTACCCCTGCGAACTGTCTTGAACTCAGAGACATTCCTCTCATAGTCTTGCTCACAGAGTTGTGCCCTACGCGCTACCTCATCATCGATAGAGATATCTAGTGGAACCAATCTAGACCGTAATATTGGTCTCAGTCTATTAATAAATCTTTAGACCTTCTTGGTCTCACTACTCATAGTATCGGGGTCATACGTACCCAGGGATATAAATTGTTTCTCGTACTCATCCACAGACTGAGTCCCCTAGCTCAACCCCAAGAAATCCAGCTATAGCTTTCGTTGCACTGTGTTTGGGACATACTGCTTTCTGAAGGCATCCAAAAAGATATCCCAAGTGATCTCTGAGTGTCGTGCTTTCAATATAACCCTGGTAGACTTCCACCAATGCTCTGTCGATCCCTTCAGCAAGAACGTAGAAAATACGACCATCTCGATTGTCGTATACTCAAAGAATCCATATAGCTTCTCTATGTCTCCCAGTCAATCCTCTGCAACAACGGGGTCCTTCACCCCACTAAACGACGGAGGTCCTAACTTCTGAAACTGTTGCAATCTATCAAGCTCAAAACCATACCCCAAAGTACTACCGCCCTATCGTGGAGTAATAGGAGAATACGTATCCTGAGCTGGTGGGGGTGTAGGAGTATCTGCTAGTTGTGGCGTTTGAGCTGGCTGTGCAGGCATATCAGGTGTAGCTGCCTCTTTAGGCACAGTCCCTACATCCTGCCCCTGTCTACCTGCCAAATTTTGTGCCAGTAACTCCACTATAGTCTCAAGGCGATGCTCTAATCTCGGGAAACATGCCTCGGTACTCTCTGGTACCTGAGTGGGACCTGTCGCCTCATGGTCAGACGAAGACACATTTCGGGTCTCAAGCCTACCTCTACAGCCTTGAGCCCTACCTCTAACCCCTATACCACAGCTGGTATTAGCCATAATGGCTCAATTCCTGCATTCATAACCATTAATTAGTCTGACTCCTATCTTGTATACACAATTGTAATTGAACAAAGCACAGTAATATGGGGATGTACACTTTCCTAAATACAAATACCGACTCATATCAAACCAACTTCGCTTTGATACCATTCTGTCACGACCGCCTGTGACTTACCAAAAACCACTACAAATTTGTTGCATTTTACTTACCTTTCCTTCTATCATAATTCAATCACTAAATCGTTGGGCCGTGATTCGGTATTAGTTGCCTCAACCATAATATTTTCATATCATGTATACATGTCAACATAATTATGTATTGACTGTAAATACTCTTTTCTTACATGTAAACTCATATACATTAATACAATTACATGTACATATACATCCCTGGCAGTACATTCGTTTACATAACTGTGCTTTTACATTGTTTAGTACAAAACGTTTTAAATGTATATGCCTTTTGTATGATGGGTATACAGCGGATAAAGGAATACCAGTCCTCAGTCGTACTCAACTACTATGAACACTCTGTAGAGAGGAGGAAATAAAATGGGGTGAGCTCACAGCTCAGCAAGGAAATAAGGCAAGCAAGTAGAAAACCACACTATCTACAAAATATAATGCTCATGCCTTGAAATCATTTCCTTTCGATTCACATCTAAAGCATGTATCTTTCTTGAAAAATTTATGCAAGTATATATATATAAATACAAATCATCAGTATGAACTAAAAACACGCTGGTTTAATAACCTTGGCAATATATGCAAAACATTGCATTGTTATGTAAATACTGTAAATCACATTTCATTATGCCATGTTAATTAAATCAAAACAAAGATGGCAGATCACCATGTAAAAACATGGAAATCTAGGCCTCACCTATCCTTCGAGTTACCCTTTTTCAATTCACAAAGTCACATGTCGAGGCTCAAACCATTCCTCGGGTCTACCCAATATATGAAATCATGTTACAATTCAAACAAGAAATATCAAGTGAGATGAGATTGGCAACTACATGTTCGAGGATTATGATCATATCCCATTTTTTCGTGATCCCAGGCTACACAGTACTCGGTGTGTGGGGCCTCACATTTGCTGTAATGAGAGGTGGGTCAAATCCTCAACCGTCAGCCAACAACTCTAGATCATCATGTACACATGGTACAATGTACTCCATATGACATACACGGTACAAAGTACTCCATGAACCTAATATCACAATCGGGGGTGCCTACCATAGGTCTTGTCTACCCTCTACCATGAATATAGTTTTGATAGCCCCCTGCCATATCTCAAAATGCACGTCCGAACATATAATCGGTGCGACACATAGTTTGCATAGGCTCCCAGCACGGCTGTTTCGTGCTATCTCTTTCAAAACCGGTACGTGCGATACACTCTAGCACGACCTCATGCACAAGTCATATAAATCTAGTGCGAGCAATGCTCCCAACACTATGTAATGTAAAACTCAGTACGAGCAATGCTCCAGTACTCTATCATGCATCAATCAATAAAACTAAGTACAAGCAACGCTGCAATACTCTATAATACACAAATCGCATTAAAATTAAGTACGAGAAATGCTCAAGTACTTTGTGATGCATATCATGAAAATGTAGTGCGAGTATTACTCTAGCACTAATGGGGTGAAAAACATACAAAGTCCAGTGCGAGCTGTGCTCTAGCACGATTGGTTTTCACACAAATCAATAGACGGCTTATTTCAAATGAATTCACTTAATTAAATCAAATAGGCACTATAACGTGCTGTTTTTGCAAATAACATGAAAACATTAGCCAGTCTATCTATACAACTGTCAAACAACGTTAAAACTAGTCACAAACATGCTTCCTAAGCTTTTTACCCTTAATTAGGGTAAAATCATAATTTACCCTTTTTCAGTCTCTTAAAATTTTATTCACTTTCTCTGACCCTCTGACTATTTTTCTTAAGTGAAATACAAAAGCAGATAAAAATACGTGTAGATATCTCTAACTACCCGCAAAAGTCCCTTACCTCTAATCACGTCACGTGACCTCACTTCCTCGGTGCTGCAAAATCTCCCATTTTGATCAGCTCCTAATATAAACTCCGGAGCTGTAAATAACCATTCACATCAGTATACTTTAATATACTAAATTTTCACTTGCATGAATTTCAAATCAATGCATTAGGACGTTTACACCCATTTGGCCTTATTACATCTTGTTGGACCTTACTCTCTCTTAAGTCCATTTCGATTTTACCATTCATTTTTTGAGAACCTATTAGACTCATCAAGTCTACTGATTCTAATTGAACTGGCATTAATATCCCAATGCCTCAAATTCATCATTTGTTTCCACTATGACATTTTACCATACATCTCATATCCCTATTTTCAATCACCATCTATTCCAACACATGTATTTTACAAAACTATCTTACAATCATGTATACATGCTTAATAACATCACTACATGCTTAAATCATCATTAAATCCATGCCTAATCAACTTTCTCTCACTTTCTCACACTAAGCGCATTTTAGGTCATGGAGGATTAGCATGTTCAAGGGTGTTTTCAACCATCAAAACATACACCAATCAACTCACCAAAATGCCTATATTAACATACTTGAAGTTGGTGTATTGACATCTTACCTAGCTTGATTTTTCCTCTTTTTGCCAAATTTGGGGAAAATCACTTTGCTCCTTTAATCCAGGATTTCAGTTTTTAGTTTTCAACTATGTTGTTCTCCTCCTTATAAGGGGCAACTTTGTTGAAATAAATCTCTCTCAATTCTGATTGAAAGATGATGATTCTTAGAGTGAGAAAGCTAGGTTTTCACTTTGCTGTAAATGGGGAATTTGTTATTTTCGGGGGAAGAAGTTGCAGCAGTCGGGTTTTTATAGAATTACCTTATGAGATCGATCTCTTATTAATGAGAGATCAATCTGCCCTTTGTTAGAACTCTTTCAAAATTTGAAATTTAGAAGGTGGGATCGATCTGCCTTTTGGTATGGGATCAATCTTGGCTAGGCAGAATCACTTAGAGATCGATTTGGCCTTGAGAAGAGATCGATCTTTGCTATCAAGAATCGTTTAGAGATCAATCTGTCTTTGGGAAATGATCGATCCTTGCTAGGCAGAAGCATATTGAGATCGATTTGCTTAATTGAGAGATCGATCTCTGTTTTACAGAATGCTTTGATTCTGTATTTCAAGCACAATGAGATCGATCTCCCCTGGTACTAAGATCGATCTCCCCTTGCTCTGCAGCATTCAAGCTGCAACTTTCCCATATTTTCAAAGGTAACCTTGTATTCATTTGCTTCACTACTCATTTTGCATTTCATTCACACTTGGAACTTAAAAATATTCATTTCTTATGATTCATATAAAATGTAACTTGTTTGTACATCATAGAATCATAAAGAATACAAATGAATTTACAGGCCTTACAACAGCAGACTATTACTATCATTTCATTTTCATTTCCTTACTTGTTGTGGCCATCATCCCTGCTTATTTATGTTTGTTTCTTTCCTCTATAGACTGGCCATCCTTTCCCATGTCATTTCATTCTCAATATATCCCATATCTATATGCATAGATTGCTAAAGTGAGCAAGTCGGGATTGGCTTCATTTGGAAACCAATCCATGAGCTCATATGTATGTATATATATACTTTTATATATATATATATATATACATATATATATATATATATATATACATGTGCACATACATTCATATATATATATATATATACAATTATATATATGTGTATACATTTGTACATGTATTTATCTTTACATTTAACTTGAGAAATAAATAAAATATTACTTACCTATATATATATGTCTATATACCTAATTAAATTTTTCGTATAGTATAAAAATAAAATAAATCTAATATTTGTACTTAAATTAATTCACCCCAGTTCTCATGTCAAAAATACAAATCTAATTAACTATCCTCTCATAATCACATATTTAATCCTAATTGTTTAAATTATTATTTATTGACAAAACCAAGTACATGAAAATTTACGGTGTTTACAGTATGCCCTAGTAGCTAGATTAGAGTTATTAGGATGTTGCTTGCCTTTGCATGTTTTACAAATTTAAAGCTCTAAAAAGTGGATGTAAAAAGTGCATTTCTAAATGGTTTTATTAATTAAAAGGTATATGTTGAACAACTTCCTAGTTTTAAAGCTCCTAATTTTACAAATCATGTTTTCAAACTTTCAAAAGCTTTGTATAGTTTGAAACAAGCTCCTAAAGCTTAGTATAAGAAACTTTCCAAATTTTATAATTGAAAAAGGATTTTCAAGTAGAAAGATTGATACAACTTTGTTTATTAAAACTAAAAGTATTAACTTGTTAGTAGTTCAACTGTATGTAGATGATATTATTTTTTATTCTATTAATGAGTCTTTATACCAAGAGTATTCTAAGGCCATGCAAGGTGAATTTGAGATAAGCATAAAGGGGGAGCTCACTTACTTCTTAAGGTTCCAAGTAAAGCAAACTAAGGATTGCATCGTCATCAATTAAGCTTAGTACACCAAGTACACTACCTCCACAACCTTGATTTTTTTTGCTACATCATATTCATAAGGCCAATGGTTAAAAACCTAATCTCATCCACTTCATCTTTTAAGATTGTGTGAAGATCATAAATGGGCTAGTTGAGACCATCTTATTTGTTCGTTCACTTGCTTATCTTTTCTCTCGGCTCGACATTGACTGTTCATATGAGACTGATAACCCCCTCGACCTTCATCAATGTCGCCACTCTCAAACATATGCATTATTATCATGATGATCAAGGAGAATGACGTAAGAAGGTTGAGGAGCATTTGGGATTGAGGCATCAACATCATGATATTGGCATCAAAATTGAGTTCAAGCTGGAGCCCGATGACAAACCATCACTGTCAGTTGCCTCAGGTGCTACTTTGGACTCCATTGCTAAAATGTTCACCGATTTTTGTGTCCACATTTGTCAGACCCAAATTTTTGTAGCTTGTACCTTATGATTCCTATATGTATGAACACTCTATTATTATAGTGGAATCATAAGAAGAGTATTTAATAGATTTAAAGTGTAGTAAAATGATTTAACACGCAAAAGCTACATAAAAAGCCTAATGTGAACTATAAGAGTCACAGGCTAAACCGAGTGGATCTGAATCATTCTGACTGAAAATAAGAACTTAAAATGAGAAAGCATAGAGAGCTCATGAAGGAAAGTCAGCTTGATTTAATCCCGAACAGAGAAAACGAGAATAAAAGCTAAAAAGGGTAAATTGGACCTTTTTGGCGAGTTAAGGCATTTAAGGTGTTTTGGGTATAATTATCCACCAAGAACGGTTGAAACATAAAGACGAGAGTGTAAGACATGAGATGTGAAACTTTCAGAATTTTGAGAAAAAGTCAACTTGGTCAATGGTTAAGGAAAAAGTCAACTACAGTTAAGAAAGTGGACTTTTACCATAATCGACTAATCATGGTTAAAAATTTACCTAAGTGAGGAGAAAAAAATTAGGGAAAAATATTCTTGGTCAGAATACAAGATAATCATCCCCGAAAGTAAGGAAAATTTATTCGGAAGGATTCCGGATTAAATTTAATGGTTAAAAACATAATGGGCCTAAGGTGAAGATTTTAAAGCCCATTAAGGTATACTAAACGTAGATCGAAATTCTTAGGTCCTTTAGACCGAATTGTTGGACCAATTGATCAGCCAAATATTTAGACAATTAAAAGCCCGAGGTATAGTAAAAATTTCAGCCTAGAAGCCCATTAAGAAAGCCCAAACCGAGAAGCCCAAATGGAAAGCCCATGAGATAAATATCTAACTATAGTTAAAGCTAAACATGACTCATAAGGTGACTCATGACTAAGGCTTTGGAAGTCAAGTATAATGGCTGGAAAGTAAGGCTTAATGGCTAAGTAAGAGGCTTATAAAATCAGCCACACCATTGTCATCTTCATCACACCATTCTCAGCTACACAAGGAAACCATTGAAATACAATTATCCAAGCTTTCTCTCACTAGAAATCACTAGAAATTAGGCATATTTGGAACTTGCATCCTTCATAGAAGTTGTTCCAAATTGAAAGGAGAGTGACATATGTTGGAATTGGCTATTAAGGAGCCATAGAGTGCAAACCGTGAGCCTCCAAAGTATTCGGCCAAGGGTGAACACAACAATTGGTATATTTTCAAGTTTTCAATTTCATATATGTTAATGTATGAATGATTTTAAGTATATTGGTATATGTTTTAAGCATTGAAACATATGAAATCACTATGATATTGGTTAGGCCGAGAGTGAGTAGTGAGATATTGATTTATGTCCATATGATGTTAAGGCATAAATGGATTAATGTACATGTGTTAATGATTATGGTGTAATTAGAATTAATCAAATTGATTAATTAATACATGTAATTAGTTGGCAATCAAGGTGTTTGATAAAATGCCTAAATGAACTATATGATGTTTAAGAATGTTGTCAACCAAGTGTTTGTGAAAATGCCTAAGTGAATTGGCTAAGGAAAGAGACATGGCCGGCATGCCATGGTGTAACCGATGGCATGGATAGCTCTCGGGCATGGCATGTGGCCGACAGGCCCAATGGGCCAAGCCCAAATATTTTAGGCCCAATATGATGTAATGGGTCTAGGACAAGCCCAATAAGAGTTGGTGGGCCCCACAAGCCCAATAGGCCCAACGAAAATGAATAGTAAAATGGAAATGAGCTTAAGGCATAGTTAGGCCTATTAACGTTTATTAAAGCCCATTAAGGGAAATAGACTGTATTTAATATGAAATACAGTAGGAAAAGTGTAATTAACCTGATAAATGGTTATATGCAGCTCCAGAGATTATTGGAGGAGCAAATCGGACTGTTGAAATGAGCAGCGCAAAGAAAGTGAAATTTCTCGAGTGATTGCACGTAAGGGACTTTTGTGAGTAGTTAGAAATTTCTGCACATATTTTTGTCTGCTTTTACATTCATTTAAAAACTTTGAGGGTCAGAGAAAGTGAATAATAATTATTGTGACCCGATAGTGGTAAATTACGATTTTACCCCTAGTTAGTCAAAAAGTCAATTTTTGTGAAAAGTTGTAAAAAGCATGGAAACCACCATTTTGAGTGTTTTACTGCTGTTTAACAGAAGAATAAATAGATGGGCTAATGATTTTAAGGTTGATGTGAATTAAGCACACTTTATAGTGCTAATTTTGATATTTTGTAAATCATCCCTTTTTAAAAGAGCCATCTATCATTTTATGTGAGAATGAATCGTGCTGGAGCACAACTCGCACTGGATTCCATATATTTTCCACATATATTAGTGCTAGATTTTCATTCGCACTAGATTTCCATGACATGCATGATAGAGTACTGGAGTTCTTACTCGTACTCAGTTTTATATGACATATGCATGAGAGAGTGCTGGAGCGATTAGCTCGTACTCGAGTTTTTCATGAGATGCATGATAGAGTGCTGGAGCATTACTCGTGCTCGATGCTTCGTGATTTATACATGACATAGTACTGGAGCTATTGCTCGTACTTGATTTCATGATATTGTGCATAGCATGGTACTAGAGCTATTGCTCGTACTTGATTTAATACATGAACTATGCATTGACCTAGTTGCTGGAGGTTTACTCGCACTAGAGTCTGAGTTTGTGATGTGAAACAGTGTTTGCGCGGAGTGTCGACTGTGAGTCACGCTCAAAGGCGCGCACTATATGTGATATATAATACATGTTGAAAGCCATGCTTGATTCCTTGTGTAGACTAAGTGTCACACTTTGAGAGGATATCCGCATGAGGATACTAGAGTCGTGGCATGATATTCCATGGTTTGAGGGCGAAGACCTATGGCAGGCACCCCGACTGTGATGTAGGGTCCACGGAGTACGTTGTACCGTGCGAGTGGCATGGGGTACGCTGTACCGTGTGGTGTTGTGGAGTTAAGGAGGATATAGCTGGCAGTTGTGATGGACTGACCCCCCTTCCGTTGCAAGAGTGATGCCCTGCACACTAGGATTCCGTGTAGCTTGGGATCACATGTCGGATATGATCATAGTCCAGGATACTATTTACATTTCCACCACAGAGTCTCATATGATATATCACTTGATTGACTGATTTAATTGCGGACAGACCTGAGGGATGGGTCGGACTCTGATTTTGTGTTGTGAATGACTTAAATGCCATATTTATTGTGATTTAAATATAAATGGCATGATTTCTCTAAAGGCATTGTGATATTATAAAGATGCATTTTTTTGCACTATATGCCTACATTTGAGAAAGAAAGCATGATTTCTGTATATGGGATTTAATCTGTAAAAGTATATATATATGTGTGTTTTAAATACATGCTTTTAAAGTAAGTTAAGGAAATAACTTTATGAGGCATAGCATTATTTTGAGTAGATAGCGTAGATATCTACTTGCTTGCCTGATTTCCTTACTGAGCGCATTGTATGCTCACCCCCCTTTCTTTACATCTCTCTACAAAGCATCAGCAGTAGAGAAAGAGCTATTGAGGGATAGTATTCCTGAGTCCACTGCTACTTCCTATCGATTGACAGGTATACATATTTTATACGGTTATGTATCTAAGCATAGAAACAGCACAACGATGTATACGATATATATTTTGGGGAATATATTTGTATTTTCTTTTATATAATCTCACATATATTATAAAACCAGTTACAGTCAGTAACAATATATTGAATATAGGAAAGTATACATCCCCATAGTATTGTGCAGTGTTTGGATATAACTGTGTATACTAGATAGGAGACGGACTAGTTCATGTTTATGAATGCAGGAACTTTGCCTATATGGCAAATACGCGTAGTGGTAGAGGTACAAGAGGTAGGGCTCGAGGCCTGGGAGATGGGACCGAGAGACGAGCTGCTGTCGAACCATTACCTACGCGTGAGACTCCTAGTGCTACTTAGGCACCCGAGTGTACTGAGATGGGCTTTACGAGATTAGAGCATAGTCTTGAGATGATTGTAGAGATGTTGCCAGAAACGATGCCAAATAGGCAAGGACAGGAGGCAGGAGCTGCGACAGGAGAGGCAGTTGCCCCTGATACACCTACACAGACAGCTCCTGCACCGAGGACTGTAGATACTCCTACACCCCCACCAGTTTCAGGTGGTAGTGGATTAGGGTACGGATGTGATCTGCATCGACTGTGAGAGTTCCAGAAGTTTAGACCTCCATCTTTTAGTTGGGTCAAGGACCCTATAGCTGCTGAGGAGTGGGTGGCAGAGATGGAGAAGCTTTATGGATTCTTCGAGTGTACGACATCGGAGATGGTAGCATTTGCTGCGTTCCTACTAAAGGGAGCTGCAGAGCATTGGTGGAAGTCCACCCGACTAATATTGAGAGCCCGACACATAGACATTAGTTGGGAGATATTTCAGGAGGCCTTTAGGAGGCACTTTGTACCCGATACCGCACAGCAGAAACTATAGGCAAAGTTTTTAGGACTGAACCAGAGGAGTTTGTCAGTGGACGAGTATGAGACTCGATTCCTATCCCTAGGGAGATATGACCCATATACCATGTATAGTGAGGCTAGGAAGGTCCACAGGTTTATCGATGGGTTAAGACCGATTCTGCGGTCCAGGTTGGTTCCATTAGACATAGCGACCTATGAGGAAGCAGTGCGCAGAGTGCAACTATGTGAGCAAGATTACGAGAGGAATGCTTTCGAGTTTGGGAAGTTTAGCCGTAGCCGAGATATACAATAGATGAGGCCGGCTAGAGATTTCGGTTATCGGGGAGGGAGGAAACTCTTCGGTAAGAGATCATGGGTTGAAGAGACACAAGAGAGATTTGCTAGACCTCCTGCTTATCCGACCGTAGCTCCAGCAAAGAGTATTGCCATAGGAGGACAAAGACCTGCTGTCGATCAGTGCAACAGATGCGGTAAACAACATGGAGGTAGACCGTGTCCGTTGACTCCTATAGTGTGTTTCCGATGTGGGAAACAGGGGTATATAGCGAGAGCTTGTCCAAAGATGGTTGATACTGCGCCACTGAGGGGTAGGGAGCCGGATAGAGCTCTAGCTGGTACGTCTGCTCAGAGAAGAAGAGTGACGGCAGAAGAAAAGGGGAAACAAGTGATGGGTCGAGAGCGAGTACATGCTTTGGACCAGGGGATAGCTGATGCTTCATTTGATGTGATACGAGGTAACATCCTGATTTATGATATTGAAGCATATGTTTTAATTGATCCTGGTGCCACGCATTCTTTTGTATCGCCTTACTTTGCATGCAAATTAGCAAGACATGTAGAGCGTACGCCATTGCCTATAATGATGTTGATTAGTATGCCTATGAATAGTAGTCAAGTTGTAGAATATGTATTTAATGGTTGCAAGTTGAGAGTAGGGAACGAGGAGATGACAGCCAATCTAATGTTACTAAGTATGAGTGACTTTGATATAATCTTAGGAATGGATTGGTTATCTACAAAACATGCTGTTTTAGATTGTTATGCTAAGACAGTTATGTTTCCTAACCCTACTAGATATGTTGTAAAGTTTAATAAAAATAAATGAAAGGAGTAGTTATGATTATTATATGATTACTGATTTAGAAAACCTTCAACATATCAAGGTTTCATTGCGTACGTGGTAGATATGGATAAGGCACATACGGAGTTCTTAGATATTACTGTAGTCAGTGAGTACCCAGATGTTTTTTCGGATGAATTGCCAGGGTTACCACCAGAGAGAGAGATGGAGTTCTGTATAGATTTGGTGCCTGGTACGGAGCCTATTTCAAGACCACCATATCGTATGGCCTTAGTTGAGCTAGAGGAGCTCAAGAGATAGTTATAGGAGCTGTTGGATAGGGGTTTTGTATGACCGAGTGTTTCACCTTAGGGAGCACCGATTTTGTTTGTAAGGAAGAAGGATGGGAGCCTCCGATTGTGTATAGATTATCGATTGTTGAATAAGGCCACCATTAAGAATAGGTATCCCCTTCAACGCATTGACAACTTGTTAGATCAGCTTCAGGGAGCGCAGGTCTTTTCCAAGATTGACCTGAGGTCTAGGTATCATCAGCTGAAGGTTCAGAGTGAAGATGTACCCAAGATAGCATTTCGTACCCGATATGGCCATTATGAGTTCTTGGTCATGCCATTTGGATTGACGAATGCTCCAGCTGCTTTCATGGCTTTGATGAACGATGTGTTCAAGCCATATTTGAACCAGTTTGTTATTGTCTTTATCGATGACATATTGGTGTATTCGAGATCTAAGGAGGAGCATGAGGAGCACCTCAGGATCGTATTGCAGACTCTACGAGAGCAGGAGTTATATGCTAAGCTCAGTAAGTGTGACTTTTGGTTGTCACAGATCTCGTTTTTGGGACATGTTGTATCGAGGGATGGTGTATCAGTAGATCCATCTAAGATAGAGGCAGTAGTTCAATGGGAACAGCTGAGGACAGTCACCGAGATCAGGAGTTTTCTGGGTTTAGCTGGATACTATCAGAGATTTATTGAGGGATTTTCGAAGTTGGCTGCTCTGTTGACACGTCTTACTCGAAAGAGTGTACCGTTCGTATGGAACGAGGATTGTGAGAAGAGTTTTCAGGAGTTGAAGCGTCGATTGACCACCGCTCTAATTCTCACTATCCCTACCAGCTCAGGAGGATTTGCAGTGTATACCGATGCTTCGCATCAGGGACTGGGCTGTGTAGTGATGCAGGATGGGAGGGTAGTTGCTTATAGATCCAAACAGCTGAAGGACCATGAAAAGAACTATCCGACCCATGATTTGGAGCTAGCTACAGTAGTGTTTGCATTGAAGGTATGGCACCACTACTTGTATAGCGAGAAGTTCCAGAGATTTACTGACCACAAGAGCCTCAAGTATCTGTTCTCATAGAAAGAGCTAAACATGAGACAGAGAAGATGGCTAGAGCTTTTGAAGGACTACAATTGCGAGATACTTTATCATCCGGTAAGGCTAACGTTGTAGTCGATGCCTTGAGTAGGAAGAGCTTAGGGATGGTATCGTATATGATGGTTAGGGAATATGATTTGCTATAGTAGTTTGCTAGCCTCAGTTTGGGAGTCGTGACTTCTGACATGGATTCAGGCTATGTGACAGCTAGTCTACGCTTGGAGCCGAATCTGTTGGACAGGATCAGAGTGGCTCAGCAGACAGATCCATTTTGTATGGATGTGAGTAGTCAGATGCAGAAGGATACAGTGACTAACTTTGAGTTGAGTTCTGATGGACTACTGAGGTTAAGAGGCAGATTATGTGTTCTTGAGGATCCAGGACTCAGGAGATTGATATTGGTGGAAGCTCATTCATCGAGGTATACGTTACATTCGAGGAGTAACAAAATGTATCAAAACCTCCATAAGGTATACTGGTGGTCAGGTATGAAGGGAGATGTAGCACACTTTATGGCAAAGTGTCTCGTATGTCAGCAGGTGAAGGTAGAGCATCAGAAACCTACAGGGTTATTGCAGTCTCTACCTATACCGACATGAAAATGAGAGCATATCACCATGGATTTCGTGATGGGTTTACCGATAACCCACAGGAATCATGATGCTATATGGGTGATCGTCGACAGACTAACGAAGTCAGCCCACTTCCTAGCTGTGGGAGCGACCGATACTCTTATCTCATTAGCAGAACTGTATGTACGCGAGGTAGTGAGGTTACACGGTGTACCAGTGAGCATAGTCTCTGATAGGGATTCCCGCTTCACTTCCCACTTTTAGGGACATTTTCAGGAAGCCATGGGAACCCAGTTGAGTTTGAGCACCGCTTTCCATCCTCAGATAGATGGTCAGTCAGAGAGGACTATACAGACTTTGGAGGATATGTTGAGAGCATGTGTGCTAGATTTTAGAGGCTCCTAGGACGACCACTTGCCACTAGCCTAGTTCACCTACAACAACAGTTATCATTCGAGTATCGGGATGGCACCGATGAGGCTTTATATGGTCGTAGATGTCGTTCCCCTATTGGATGGGAAGAAGTGGGTGATCGTAAGATTTTTGCTCCTGACATGGTTACGCAAGCATCTGAGGACGTCCACTTGATTGTAGAGAGACTGAGGACAGCTCAGAGCAGACAGAAGAATTATGCTGATAGGAGACATAGGCCGCTAGAGTTTGCAGTTGGTGAATCGGTGTTCTTAAAAGTTTCTCCTTCCAAGGGCATAGCGAGATTTGGGAAGAGAGAGAAACTAAATCCTCGCTATATTGGACCCTTTGAGATACTTTATCGAGTGGGAGATAAGGCTTATAGGTTGGCATTGCCACCGGACTTATCAGGTGTCCATAACATCTTCCACATATCGATGCTTTAGAAGTATCACCCAGATCTAGCACATGTGATTAGTTAGGAGCCTTTGGAGCTCTGAGAGGACATGTCATATGTTGAGAGACCGATTCGGATATTAGATAGGAAGGAGAAGGTATTGAGATCGAAGACCATCGGGTTAGTGAAGATTCTCTAGCAGCATCATACTTCAGAGGAGGCTACTTGGGAGCTGGAGAGTCTGATGCGAGAGAAGTACCCTCACCTATTTGATGACTGACTTTGTTCTAATTTGGAGAACCAAATTTTCTGAGTAGGGGAGGATTGTCAGACCCGGATTTTTGTAGCTTATACCTTATGATTCCTATGTGTATGAACACTCTATTATTATAGTTGAATCATAAGAAGAGTATTTACTAGATTTAAAGCGTTAGTAAAATGATTTAACACACAAAAGCTACATAAAAAGCCTAATGTGAACTATAAGAGTCACAGGCTAAACCGAGTGAATCTGAATCATTTTGACTAAAAATAAGAACTAAAAATGAGAAAGCATAGAGAGCTCATGAAGGAAAGTCAGCTCGATTTAATCCCGAACAAAGAAAACGAGAATAAAAGCTAAAAAAGGTATATTGGACCTTTTTGGCGAGTTAAGGTATTTAAGGTGTTTCGGGTATAATTATCCACCGGGAACGGTTGAAACATAAAGACGAGAGTGTAAGACATGAGATGTGACACTTTCGAAATTTTGAGAAACAGTCAACTTGGTCAATGGTTAAGGAAAAAGTCAACTATTGTTAAGAAAGTGGACTTTTACCATAGTTGACTAATCATGGTTAAAAATTTACCTAAGTGTGGAGAAAAAAATTTGGGAAAAATATTCTTGGTCAGAATACAAGATAATCATCCCCGAAAGTAAGGAAAATTTATTAGAAAGGATTCCGGATTAAATTTAATGGTTAAAAACGTAATGGGCCTAAGGTGAAAATTTTAAAGCCCATTAAGGTATACTAAACGTAGATCAAAATTCTTAGGTCCTTTAGACCGAATTGTTGGACCAATTGATCGGCTAAATATTTAGACAATTAAAGGCTCGAGGTATAGAATAAATTTCAGCCCGAAAGCCCAATAAGAAAGCCCAAACCGAGAAGCCCCAATGGAAAGCCCATGAGATAAATATCTAACCATAGTTAAAGCTAAACATGACTCATAAGGTGACTCATAAGGTGACTCATGACTAAGGCTTTGGAAGTTAACTATAATGGCTGGAAAGTAAGGCTTAATGGCTAAGTAAGAGGCTTATAAAATCAGCCACACCATTGTCATCTTCATCACACCATTCTCCGCTACATAAGGAAACCATTGAAATACAATTATCCAAGCTTTCTCTCACTAGAAATCACTAGGAATTAGGCATATTTGGAACTTGCATCCTTCATAGAAGTTGTTCCAAATTGAAAGGAGAGTGACATATGTTGGAATTGGCTATTAAGGAGCCATAGAGTGCAAACCGTGAGCCTCCAAAGTATTCGGCCAAGGGTGAACACAACAATTGGTATATTTTCAAGTTTTCAAATTCATCTATGTTAATGTATGAATGATTTTAAGTATATTGGTATACTGGTTAGGCTGAGAGTGAATAGTGAGATATTGATTTATGTCCATATGATGTTAAGGCATAAATGGATTAATGTACATGTGTTAATGATTATGGTGTAATTAGAATTAATCAAATTGATTAATTAATACATGTAATTAGTTTGCAATCAAGGTGTTTGATAAAATGCCTAAATGAACTATATGATGTTTAAGAATGTTGCCAACCAAGTGTTTGTGAAAATGCCTAAGTGAATTGGCTAAGGAAAGAGACATGGTCGGCATGCCATGGTGTAACCGATGGCATGGATAGCTCTCGGCCATGGCATGTGACCGAGAGGTCCAAGGGGTGAAGCCCAAATATTTTAGGCCCAATATGATGTAATGGGTCTAGGACAAGCCCAATAAGAGTTGGTGAGCCCCACAAGCCCAATAGGCCCAACGAAAATAAATAGTAAAATGGAAATGGGCTTAAGGCATAGTTAGGCCCATTAAGGTTTATTAAAGCCCATTAAGGGAAATAGATTGTATTTAATATGAAATACAGTAGGAAAAGTGTAATTAACCTGATAAATGGTTATATGCAGCTCCAGAGATTATTGGAGGAGCAAATCGGACTGGTGAAATGAGCAGCGCAAAGAAAGTGAAATTTCTCGAGTGATTATAGGTAAGGGACTTTTGTGAGTAGTTAGAGATACCTACACGTATTTTCGTCTGCTTTTACATTCACTTAAAAACTTTGAGGGTCAGAGAAAGTGAATAATAATTATTGTGACCCGATAGTGGCAAATTACAATTTTGCCCCTAGTTAGTCAAAAAGTCAATTTTTGTGAAAAGTTGTAAAAAGCATGGAAACCACCATTTTGAGTGTTTTACTGTTGTTTAGCAGAAGAATAAATAGATGGGCTAATGATTTTAAGGTTGATGTGAATTAAGCACACTTTATAGTGCTGATTTTGATATTTTGTAAATTATCCCTTTTTAAAAGAGCCATCTATTATATTATGTGAGAATGAATCGTGCTGGAGCACAACTCGCACTGGATTTCATATATTTTTCACATATATTAGTGCTGGATTTTGATTCGCACTAGATTTCCATGACATGCATGATAGAGTACTGGAGTTCTTACTCGTACTCAGTTTTATATGACATATGCATGAGAGAGTGCTGGAGCGATTAGCTCGTACTCGAGTTTTTCATGAGATGCATGACAGTGTGCTGGAGTGTTGCTCGTACTCAATTCTTCATGATTTATACATGACATAGTACTGGAGCTATTGCTCATACTTGATTTGATGATATTGTGCATAGCATGATACTGGAGCTATTGGTCGTACTTGATTTAATACATGAACTATGCATTGACCTAGTTACTGGAGGTCTACTCGCACTAGAGTCTAAGTTTGTGATGTGAAACAGTGTTTGAGCAGAGTGTCGACTGTGAGTCGCGCTCAAAGGCGCGCACTATATGTGATATATAATACATGTTGAAAGCCATGCTTGATTCCTTGTGTAGACTGAGTGTCACACTGTGAGAGGATATCCGAATAAGGATACTAGAGACGTGGTATGATATTCCATGGTTTGAGGGCTAAGACCTATGGCAGGCACCCCGACTGTGATGTAGGGTCCACGGAGTACGTTGTACCGTGCCAGTGGTATAGGGTACACTATACCGAGTGGTGTTGTGGAGTTGAGGAGGATATAGCTGGCGATTGTGATGGACTGACCCCCCTCCCATTGCAGCAGTGATGCCCTGCAAACTAGGATTCCGTGTAGCTTGGGATCACTTGTCGGATATGATCATAGTCCAAGATACTATTTACATTTTCACCACAGAGTCTCACATGATATATCACTTGATTGACCGATTTAATTGTGGACAGACCTGAGGGATGGGTCGGACTCCGATTTTGTGTTGTGAATGACTTAAAAGCCATATTTACTGTGATTTAAATATAAATGGCATGATTTCACTAAAGGCATTGTGATATTATAAAGATGCATTATTTTGCACTACATGCCTACATTTGAGAAAGAAGGCATGATTTCTATACATGGGATTTAATCTGTACAAGTATATATATGTTTTAAATACATGCTTTTAAAGTAAGTTAAGGAAATAATGTTTGGAGGCATAGCATTATTTTGAGTAGATAGTGTAGATATCTACTTGCTTGCCTGATTTCCTTACTGAGCACGTTGTATGCTCACCCCCCTTTCTTTACATCTCTCTACAAAGCATCAGCAGTAGAGAAAGAGCTATTGAGGGATAGTCTTCCTAAGTCCACTGCTACTTCCTATCGATTGACAGTATACATATTTTATACGGTTATGTATCTAAACATAGAAACAACACTGTGATGTATACAATATATATTATGGGGAATGTATTTGTATTTGCTTTTATATAATCTCACATATATTATAAAAGCAGTTATAGTCAGTAACAGTTTATTGACATGTATGTATAATGAATAATGTGGTATGCGATTAAGCTAACATCGAATCATAGCCCAACCATTGAAGAGAGGAAAGGTAAGTTAAAAATGCGAAAAATTTGTACTGGTTTTTTTTTGGTTAAGTCATGGATTGAGAACGGGTCCTGACAGCATTGACACTCGACTTGATGCTATTGAGGCACGTCAAAAGGCCATATTTGATGAGTTTCAGTCTACTCGAGTGCAAGTCGACGAGCTTCATGATCGTCTTGATCGGTTTCCACCATCACCATCCTTGTAGCTATTTATGTCTTATTTTAGGGACTTATGTTTTGACTTTGGGTGATAATTTTATCTTTCCTTACATATTTATTCACCCTTGACTAATTTTGGGTATGTTCTTATCTTATGTCATTATGTATTAAACATTGTTACTTTATCTAATGGTAATCATTTTATGTTCTTATGATCCTTATGTTTTCATTTGCTAGCCTATCTCTATTTCATGTGATCTCTATGGGTTGTATGGTTCATGTAATATCTATATATTGATGATAAGTATGCTTTATTGCCTATAATACTCTACTACTCATATCGCTTTAAAATGACCCTGTATCTGTTCCATGAGCACCTTCATTTTCATTTGCCTATTCATTAAGTTACCTTATCACTGGGATTTAATTGAGGGGGACTATATCTTCAGAGGAGCATATCTACTTGATATAACAAAAAGGAGAAGAATTATCTATATCATTGGTCTGAGAATTTCGGTTTGAAATAAAATTAGAAATTTTATCTCCTTAAAAATAATGTTTATCTTAAGGGCAATAAAATTTTCAATGTTCAAGTGCATAAATTTTGTCATATCAAGAAAGGGGAGATTGTTAGCTTTAAAGTGATACATATATTTTGAAATGACAAAACCTAAGTGTGGTTATTAAAATGATTCATATTATCTTGTTTTCATACTAAAATTAAATTTAATTCTAAGTAATTTTTCTATGAACTTATTGAACACATTTGAGAAAATTACTTGAATATTTTCAAGGTTTAATTTCATGTACAAAATGTCAAATTATAGACAAATGAAATTGAAAAATAATATAAAGTAATTTCAACTTGATTTTCAACCTAAAAAATAGTTTTGAAGCTCAGAGGATCGATCCCTTAGGAGTAAGGATCGATCTCCTACAAGTCAAAAAGGCTTTTATTTGAGAAAATAGTCAAGAGGACCGATCCCTAGGAAAAGTGCTCGATCCCCGATAAGTCAATAAGCTACTGAATTGCAAATTGTCATGGAGGGACCAATCTATTCGTGTTCATTGGCTTCTGTATGTAAGGTTTTTCAAAAGAGAGGATCGATTTCTTTGAAGAAAGGACCAATCCCCTAGTGTGCTTAAAGGCTCTAATGGTTAGTTTTTGAGGGTTTCAACAAGATCATTTGTATTTAATGCTTCATTAACCTATGAGACATATAAGTACCCACATTTAAGATGCTTAGAGCTAAGAAATTGATCTGAATTGTTTGAGCAAAGAAAAAACAATTTCATTGTACTCAAAGCTTGAATTTCTCTCATCTTCCTTAGTGATTTCCATTTATTGTAAACACCTACCTTCAAGAGGCATTCATTGTTTTCACCAAACTTCCTCACTCATTAATTCTAAATTTAAAAAGGAGTGTTATCCTTGTGAAGATTATTTGTGAGTGTTTGGGTAGTCTCTTCTAAAAGGGATAAAAAGGTTTGTTCCTAAGCCTAATCAAAAGGAAGTGAAAGAGGTTTCTTCCTAAGCCTCAAAATGGAAGTGTATTTATTTCAAGATTAATGGAATCGGCTCCTTAACAAGAAAGTTAAAAAAGAGGACGTAGGCAAGAGTTTTAGTCGAACCTCTACACATATAGTGTTTACTTCTCTCATCCCTAACTATTTATCTTATTCTGCTCAATTTTCATACTTGTGTGTTGTGATATTGTGAAATTAGTTTACAAGAACCTTTAAGTTAGAGAATTTAGTCTAAATCGATTTGCCCTATCTTGGTTTATCCATCATATCTCGCTGCTACTGATGCTTTTGCATCCAAACATATATTTCTTCGCTGGATTCGATCTCATCGCTTTAATACCCCTATCACTTTTTTTAATCTTACAAGAGCTAATTTTACTATCAAACCATATAAACCCTAAGAAAGTCATATGATTCAAACATGAATTGATTAGGACCCAAATTAGCTCGGATTTAAATTGATACAAACCCAACCTAACACAAATCCAAAATTACATGGATTGATCCAATTTTTTCTTAACCTAAAATGATTCGAATAAAAATTAGTTCAATCCAAACCCAATTTCACTAGCCCATTTACCACCTTTAACCTATAAATATATATATATATATATATATATATATATATATATATGAGAGAGAGAGAGAGAGAGACATTCACTTACTCAAGTATAAAACTAAGTTATTCTTATATTATTTCATATCTTTTTATACGATTTATATTTTTTTTAATTAGACCATTGAGTATTATACTCTATTCAAGTAGATTATGCATACAAAATTTTAAGTTAATCGAACATTTTTAACTATTAGTTTAATAATAATAAAATTTTAATTGTTAATACACATGTATTAAAAAGAATGTTATTTTCAATGAAATGGTAGGGATATCAGATTGATTCAAAGTTTTGCGTGCGTGATGGATACAAGAAGGTTGCTAAATCTAATGATTGCTTTGTAAAATAATTAATCCTACATAGAGTTATAAAAATGATATAAAACAAATTGTTTCACACTGGTGTAACTTAATCTTTCCTCATATATATATATATATATATATATATATATATATATATATGCTGAATAAAATTGAATTTATACTTCAAAGTTAAAACCCTTAATTTTTTTATTTTATAATTTAATAAAACACATTAATTTTAGAAGGGTTAAAATCACATTGCTATTTGTTCATTTATTGCATTCACCGATCATCACTTATAAATCTATAAAATTAAGAGATTTGTCACAAATTTTATGTAAGACCTATAAATTTCTATGTAATGTGTATGATTTCGGAATGTACAGACAAGTTACATTACATATGAATCTCAAGAAATAGATGTTTTTAAGTGCTAAGTATGGATAGAATGTTAAATGAGTAGTGAAACAATTGAATGCAACAATTCCCTTGAAATTCTGGGAAAAACTACAATAGGAAGCCTACAGATGAAGGCCAGATCGATCTCATGTGGTGACAAGATCGATCTTGCAATTTCGGAATGAAAACACCAAGGTTTTTAGGCAAGAAGATTGATCCTTTATTCCAGCCAGATCGATTCCCTGATGAAGAACAGATCGATCTCCTCCCCAAGTAGATCGATCTCAAAGTGGCTTTGCCTGGAAGAGATCGATCCCTTCCTTAGGAGAATGATCTCAATTTGTCTCGGTCAGAAGCATATCGATCTCATCCCTATGGCAGATCGATCTCCATAAGCCTCTACCCAACTAAGATCGATCTCACCCAAAGAGCAAATCGATCTCCTGCCTGCAATTGTCAAAATTTTGAGGAGTTTAAGCAAGGGGAGATAGATCTCCACCCTTGGAGATCGATCTCATAATGTGAAATCTATAAAAAAAAGCCCGACAATCCGTGCCTTCTTCCTCAGACATCAACCACCCCTCCATTTTACCAAAGAAAAACCTAGTTTCTCACTCTAGAATACCACCATTGCCAAAAGGGATTTGAGAAATAGGCTATTTAAGTAAAGTTGTTCATTGTGAGGAGGAGAACAACATATCTTGGAATCAACATTTAACTTGAAAGATTGAAGGAGCAAGAGGTCTTCCAATTTCAGGTAAGAGAAAAGTCAAGCTAGGTGAGTTTCCATTACACCAACTCTAAGTATCTTTATTTAGATGTTGTTAGGAATTGATTCATCTATGTATTGTTGGTTGGAACTACCTAGAATAAGATGAACTAACTGTAGTAAAAAATGGGTTTAGTGTGAGAAAGTGAACTATGAGTTAAATCAATGATGGAATGAATGTACTATGGTGATGGTGATGTTATATGCATGATTGTGAGATGGTTTGGTGTGATTAACTAATGGAATTTGATGGAGTTGAGAAAATGTGCATCTAGGATGTTTAAGAAAACACATGAATAAATGGATTAAACTAAGGTTATTAGATGTTTATTTAATACCGAAGGAACCCGATTTATAAATCGATAAGTGAAAAACTGAGAGAATAGAGGAAGTAATCAATAAGGGTCTGAAAGGGCCCATTTTAGATTTGGATAAATAGAAGTGTGAAGTAGTGGTATAATGAGCAATTATTGATGTTTTGACGCTATTTGGATAGCTTAGGAATTTGACTAGTGAGTCGGAGCTAGTCCGTGAAATGAAAATATTGCACCACCCAAGGTGCAAGAGGTAAGGGATGCAACCTTTTGTGCATATGTATTTCCTTAATGATGAAAATGCTTTGGTAGCATAAAATGAGTTTACAAATGAGCATACTTATTGAGAAAAGTGTTTTGATTTGAGATTTGTCAACCAAGGTGCCAGAGGTAATGGGTGCAACGTTTTATGCATATGTATTTCCTTAATGATGAAAATGTTTTGGTAGCATAAAATGAGTTTACAAATAAGCATACTTATTGAGAAAAGTGTTTGGATTTCAGATTTGTCACTTGAGTGCATGTTTTACCGGTTTGAGCTCGGTTTTGTGATTTGAGTTATTTATGAGAAAATATATCTTTTTATTTGCAAGAGATTTATAAGCAAAACTATCATAAGCTCTACGTGAAGGCGAAACTATTTTCTACATAATAATGGCATGTGATTTTTGAGACTAAAGGCTTGTCATGAAACTTACACATCAGTGGATACCTCCACTTCGGTTGACGCCGAGGCTTTGCTAGGCACGGGTCTTATCATGCCTCCGTTTTGGTAACGTGAGATGCCTCCGTTTTGGTAACGTTAGATGCCTACATTTTTGTAACATGAGATGCCTCCGTTTTGGTAATGAGAGATGCCCTCGTTGAGGATGATGTGATGTGATGATTACATTCATGACGTCTATACTATGCCTAGTCTCCATAATCATTTCAAGATATGACAATGCTGTGAAATGAGATTAAGATGTTTTGATGAATTGTGATTTAAATCACGTATTTATAACCATGTGAATTATGCCATTATTACACTTATGCTTTAACGATGATTTTTAAAGCTCATATGCACTCCTTACTGAGCGAAGTTGAATGCTCACCTCTCTTTTCTCCTCCCCCACAGATTATTTACAATGAGCGCTGGTACCTACGACGTACGTGAAATAGGCTGGTGGATGAGACTCTCCCCAGGCTATTGCTTATACACACGAGAGGTATAATTTAATTCATTTTGTATCCAAACAGTTGTGTAATGCAGAAACTTGTATTTGAGTAATATTGGGATGTAATCAGATTGGTATTAGTAAATGAATGGAGAAGTAGACTTCTTTTGAGGTAATGATATTTAATGAAATAAATGTGGATGTTGAGAGATCCTTGAGATAATGATTGATGAGATAGAAAGAAGTTAACTGACACTGTACAAGAATGCAACCCAAGTAGGAAGTTTAATCTAAGAAAAAATTTTAAATTAGCCATATTTTTCGCGCTTCCGGGCTGTCACAGATTTGGTGGTATTAGAGTTAGGTTTCCTAGTACATCCCAAGTTTCCGTATTTGTTTGGTTACGAATTGAATTTAACGGTTAAAGCTATAACTAATGTTTAATGTGAACGCGTAAGTGCATAAGAGATAAGATATGAGGGGGAAACGAGGTTGTCCCCGGAGACAGGCACAACCACCTCCACCACCTGAACCATAGCAGGAGAGTCCTAACTCTTGAATTAATCGGCTTGAGCAGGATGTATGGCAGGGATTTGAGTAGATGGCAGTGCTATTCACGAAGCATTTCAAGGTTAATGCCTTAGGCACCACACCTACCCTGGCTCCTATGCCACCACAAGATCTGCCCCCACCTCCTATACAGACTGACCCAATGCCACCCATCACTCAGCCTCCGACACAAACCAGGCCCGATGATGGAGGTAAGGGCTAGTTGAAAGATCTTCTTAAGATGAATCCGCCGGTAGTTAATGGGGTGAAGGGTCCAGCAGAGGCAGAAGAGTGGCTGTTAGAGATGAGGATAATCTTTGACTTTTCGGGATGCACTGATGCAGAGAGGTTTAATATGGGCACGTACATGCTTAAGGAACAAGCTCGATTTTGCTGGAATACCACCTAGAATATATTGACTGCCATTTATCCAGTGATTAGCCGGGAGACTTTTCAGTCGGCCTCGAGGACTCAGTATATCCCTCGCACTGCCCAGAGAAAGATGCAAGTAGATTTTTTGAATATAATACAAGGAAGTATGACAGTTGACGAATATGAGAACCAGTTCACTGCTTTGTTAAGATATGATCCAGAGACTATCAAGGATGAGGAGCACCAAACAAACTGGTTTGTTATGGGTTGAGACCAGCCATTCGAGTTAGGTTGATAAGGCTCTACATTACAAACTTTAATGATGCTCGGAGACGGGCACAAGAAGTTGAGAGGGGACTAGAGTTGATATAGTCCTAGTCTGAGTCCCGAGTGATAACCAGGGATAAGGGTAAGAGACCTACAGCTTCCCACACCGATTTCAGGAGGGGTTCTTTTAAGAGACAAATGGTCGAGGGACCAAAAGGGAGAGTTGATAGACCCATAGTTCCTCTCATTACTATGGAGACCCCTCGAGGTGCCAGACCCGACACTAAAATCTGCAGAGACTGTGGTCGGTCGCATGACGGTACTTATTTTCAGATCCTACGAGGATGTTTTAGGTGCGGGGACATGGGTCACAGGGTGAAGGATTGCCCCCAGCCACAGAAACCACATCCTTAAGAGCCTTCTCGACAACAGTAGTAGAGAGTGATCCCTCAAAGATACGCCACAGCTGCTGGTGATAAGGGAAAGAAGCCTGTCACTGAGGGTCGTGTATTTACTTTAGATAAAGAGACTGTAGACATATCGTCCGAGGATATACGAGGTATACTTCTTGTCTGTAATCATAAGGCTCATGTGTTGCTTGACCCAAGGTCCACACATTCTTTTATTTCTATACACTTTGCATGTAAATTAAATTTAGAGCCTGAACCCCTATCTCATAAGTTACATGTAAGTACACCTATGCGTGAGTCACAGAGGACTAATATGGTATGTAGAAAGTGTAAGATTAAGGTGGGAGATAAGGTAATGTTAGCAGATCTAGCTTTATTAAATATGTGTGGTTTTGATGTGATTCTAGGGATGAATGGGTTAGCGACCAATCGAGTGAGTCTAGACTGCTACACTAAAACTGTAACTTTCTCCCTACCTGAAAAATTTAGTGTACGTTTGAATGTTAAGGAATAAAAATGAGTGAAGATTATTGTGAGAAATCTTATTGACATGATTATGATTTCTTGAAAACACTGATTAGATTGTTTATGTGAAGGTTACATCGCACTTATCTCTGATATCGATAGGGAACCTCCGAGGATAGAGGACATACCGGTAGTATCCGGGTTTTCGAATGTGTTCCCAAATGAGTTACCAGGTTTACCATTGGAGAGAGAGCCGGAGTTCACTATCGATTTAATGTCGATACCCAGCTAATCTTTAAACCTCCATTAGGATAGCATTGGTTAAATTGAAAGAGTTAAAGAAATAGTTACAAGAGTTGCTTGACTAGGGTTTTATTAGGCCCAGTGTGTAAGACCCGTATTTTTATATGTATCCTTATGATTCTCTAAGTATACACATGTTCTTGTAAAATGAATCATAAGTGATGTAAGGTCTGTAAATTTGATGTACACACTTGTTATGTGAGTTCGTGATGTACACACAAGTTTCATTAAGTATGGATTATAAGAGATGGACCTTTTTAAGGTATAAATGTGGATTGAATGCAAATGGGGTAGTGGAGCAAATTGAAATGTAGTTAACTTTGAAAATCTGGGATGAAATTTAGCTAAGTATGCTACAGAACAAGGGGATCAATCTTGGTAAGCTTCTGCCAAGCAAGGATCGATCTCATCCTCAAGCAGACCGATCTCCTTATGGCTCGGCCAGAAGCAGATCGATCTCATTCACTTGGTAGATCAATCTCTAAGCTCTCTGCCTGGCTGAGATCGATCTTACCCTTCAGAACAGATCGATCCCTCATGCGTGAAAAGCTGAATGCCGAGAGACTTAAAGTAGGAGAAGATCGATGCCTCACTTTTGGAGATCGATCTCATCAAGCTATTTCTATAAAAACTGGACAGCTAAACTGCATTTCATGAAAACAACTCAAAACTTTCCATTTTTAAAGCAAAGTAACCGAGTTTTCTCTCTAAACTCTTAACACTTTCCTTAGAGATTTGAGAGAAGTTCATTTCAGCAAAGTTGTTCCTAGAAAGGAGGAGAACAACATAGTTGAAAACGAGAGGTCGAATCGTTGGATTGAAAGAGGAAAAAGAGCTTTCCCCAATTTCGATGAGAAAGGAGAAAAGTTGAGAAATGTAAGATTTCGATGCAATAATCTTATGTATATTGATCTATACACTTGTATGAGCTGATTTGTATATAGATTGATGGTTGAAACATCTTAGTTCATGCCTAATCTTCCAAGACTTATAAATGGCTTGATGTGTCAAAATGAGAGAAGGATTAGTAGGCATGGATTTAATGATGAATTAAGTGTGCTTTGATGTTATTGAGCATGTATATATGCTTGTATAATAGTTTGGTGAAATCCATGTGCTAGAAACAATAATGGTTCAAAATAAGCATATGAGGTATTTGATGAAATGCCATAAAGGAAGAAAATAATGAACTAGAGGCATTATAAACTCAATGCTGGTTTAATATGAATCAGTAGACTCAAGGAGTCTAAGAGATTCACGAGAAATGAGTTATATACTTGAAATGGACTCAAGAAAGAGTAAGGTCCGATAATAATGTAACGAGGCCAAATAAGATATCATGCAAGTGAAATGAAAGTATACGGATGTGTGTAATACACAATTTCAGCTCCAGAAGATATAATTGGAGTCGATAAGACGGAATCACGAGAAGTGGAAATTGAGGGAAAGTGATTCAAGTGTGATTCGAGGTAAGGGATTTATGCGAGCTATTAGAGATAGCTATACATATGTTTTCTTACATGTTGTGTGCGATAAGTGTGTAGATATTGATATATCTAGGTGAAAACTACATATGAGAATAAACCTATAAGTATGAGTTGCATAACTTCCATGTTATTATTGTGAGATGAAGTTTTTGCAAACGTTTTGAGAAAGAATAATAATAGAATGGCTTTTGGTTTAGAAATTTGCATAAAAAGCTTTTGATGAGTGATTGAAGGGAGATTACCCTCTCACTCACACTCAGAAAATGGAACCTTCTATTTCTTTTCCATGTGAAATTGTGCTAGAGCCTAGTGGCAACAGTAAATTGACCAACCCTACTCGCACATTATTTTAAAGGGATTTTTGAGAAAGAAAAAGAGTGATTGATGCCTCGGTAATACTATGTGTTCCACACGAGAGTTCGCACTAGATTTTTGGGAATCATACTAGAGCCTCCAAGTATTGCTATGTGTCTTGCTCTGACTATGCTCGTATGTAATTTCCTGGTAATACTATGCTCAATGCCTAAGGTATGCTGTGTGTCTTACGCTGAGTTGCTTGCACGAGGTTTTTATGATTTTGCTATGTGCTGAGTAAAACCGTTCTAGAGCAGTCGTGTATTATTGTGTGTCTTGCATTGACTTACTCAAACGTGATTTATGAATGTGATGTAAAGAATACAAAACTGTGCTAGAGCCGTCATGTAATGCTGTGTGTCTTGCACAGACCTGCTCGCACAAGATTTGTAGAAAACAGAAATGGGTGATAAGGATCCACGGGAGCACGATGTACCGTGAGCGTTAGCTATGGGATACGATGTGCTGTGATTTCAGTATGAGCTGAAGGGATGGCTGATCCGCCTCCCCAAGCGTAGGGTTCCCGCACACCTGATCAGTGTTGCCTAGAATTCGACAATGGCCATAAGTCTTCTTATATCTGTGTGATACGACATTGTCACTTCTGTGTGAGGTGATATATGTCCCCCTACTATGTGTCTGGGGATATGATAACACATAATTTATGTCTCAAGTATATTGATTTGCTAAATGTAAAGCATTTTCTAAGTATGAACTGAGCGAATTGGAATATGCTGTGTGATTCTGTGTGAATATGCATATACCCATCTAGCGAATTAATGCTTTCACATTGATGGAAGTTGTTTTAAAGAAAATGCATATGTTTTATAAGGAAAATGAATGTATATGTATTTTAAGCATGTAGATAGTGTAGTTATCTACCTGCTTTCATATTTTCCTTACTGAGCGTGTTAGCTCACCCCCTTATTTTTCCTCCACAGATTCTACGCTGTAGTGAGTACACTGCAGTTGTCCCTGCTATCGTATTGCTTCAGTCATCCAGCAGTATAGAGAGGTATACACTTGAGATGAAAAATTTTGTATCCCGTAATTGATGCATAGTAAAGTTTGTATTTTATATTTTGGGGAATGTATAAATAGAAACTGATGTAAACACTTCCACCCATATGTATAAAAGTCCAGTTTCTATTCAGCTTCATTTAAATGAATTTATTTAAACTATAAATGGATGAGATATGGATTGAATGTTGACTCACAACCCAACTGTAAGTGGTAAGGTAAAGGTCACACAGAGAGAGAGAGAGAGAGAGGGTCATGACAGTGTCACCATGAGGAGCTCCGATTTTGTTTGTGAGGAAAAAGGATGGTAGCCTTAGATTGTGTATAGACTACAGACTACTAAACAAGGCTACAGTGAAGAAAAAATACCCCCTACCAAGGATAGACGATTTGTTTGATCAGTTAAGAGGGGCTTCTATATTTTCTAAGATTGACTTGATATCAAGCTATCACCAGTTAAGGATCAGTAAAGAGGATATTCCTAAAACGGCCTTCAGAACGAGATATGGCCACTATGAGTTCTTAATGATGCCCTTTGGTTTGACAAATTCCCCTGTGACGTTCATGAGTTTGATTAATGAGGTATTTCAAGACCATTTAGATCAGTTTGTGATAGTCATCATTAATGATATCCTTATATATTCTCAGTCCCAAGAGGAACACGCACATCATTTGAGAATTGTGCTTCAAATACTTTGAGACAAGCAGTCGTATCGAAAGCTCAGTAAAAGTGAGTTTTGGCTGGATCAGATAGCTTTCCTTAGTTATATTGTATCTAAGGACGGGGTATCAGTTGTGTCACGACCCAAAAATCAAAGTAATTTTTTTGTTTTTTTCTTTCATATTTAATTCTTACCTTCCTCTCATCGTGACCATCCTACCAACAGTTGGGCTATGATTCGGTTTTAGTCCCCTCACACTACTTATCATTCTTGTCACGACCCAAAAATCAGAGTAAATTTTTCATTTTTTCTTTCATATTTAATTTTTACCTTCCTCTCATCGTGACTATCTTGCCAACAGTTGGGCTATGATTCGGTGTTAGTCCCCTCACATTACTTACCATTCCATTTCCATGTTACATTCACAATTTCATTTACATAACCTTACATCCTCGACGTCATATACGTTTACAGTACTGTGCATTTACATATTTATATACAAAAAACCATACAAGTGTGTATACCTTTTCTCGATAATGGAAAGCAGCGGATACCAAGAATGCAAGTTATTAGCCACTCACTATCTATTGCGAGTGCTCTGAAAAGAGGGGAAAATAAGGGGGGTGAGCAACCACACGCTCAGTAAGGCAATTATGCAAGTAATTAGATAGCTCCACTATCTACATGCTTAAAATGCCATGCCCTTAAATCCATTTCTTTTCGTTTAAAGCTCATGCACGAAATCATGCACACACCAATGCCATAGTTTATAAAAGTTGTTCGTGCTTATGGAAATCATGCAACTCATGCCTCAATGGCATCTCATGTAAAATAATAAAGCGCATGAATTAAATCAAAATCTTGCAATTGCAATTAAAGCATAGATAACTTCCTCATGCTAAAACCTTTCATTGCATGAATTATAAACAATTATGAAAACTACATCATGCTGATTTTCCACAAAACCTTCACGATTACCCATATGCCACACCATGAATGTCATGTAAAACCAGTTTACCTCACACATGGGTTTAAATAGCATGAAAATAACGTCATGCAAGTTTCAGTTTAAATCCCAGTTTCATTCTCATCAAATCACATCTTAGTCACACTTATCAGGACTCAACCCCTCCCTCGGGTTATCATGATCCACATAAAATCATTTATTTCCAAGCATTTTTAAAAACATTGAAAATTTCATTTAGTCACAACAAAACCAATATCATCAGTCAGGATCCAACCCCTCCCTTGGGTGGTCCAGACTCACACAAAATCCACGCATTCTCAAACTTTCAAAATATCACATAGTAAAATGCGAGATTAGGCAATATATATATATATATATATCTCAGGCAAATAACCAAGACTATGGCCATATCCTCGTGATTCCACTACTACACGGATCCTGTGTGTAGGGTCTCACCACTATTGGGAACCACCCCGGGAGGTGGGTCAGTCCATCTCGTCGGTCCTGCCCGATCACTCGCATTCGAAGATGCCACATAATCAATCCCAGCACGGTACAACGTACTCTATGCTACTTGCACGGTAGAACGTACTCCGTGGACCCATATCTCGTATCAATAATCATGCCTGTCTCAAAATACACGTGCAAGCATATTTAATCGGTGTGACACACAATCTACTCGATGCTCCAAGCACGGCTCATTGCATGTCTCATTAAATCAGTGCGAGCGATGCTCCAGAACTCTCATAAAATCAAGGAAAAGCTCATGGGACCCAAGCTCCAGCACGCGTTTCATAAAATCTCATAAGATCTAGTGCGAGCTAAGCTCCACCACTCTATCAAAATCATGTAAAACTAGTGCGAGCTAGGATCCAGCACTCTGTCATAAAAATCAAGTGAAGATCTGGTGCGAGTTAGACTCCAGCACCCTGTCACAAAAAACGTGTGCAAATCTGGTGCGAGTTGGGCTCCAACACCCTGTCACAAAAATCATGTGAAAATATGTTATGAGCTAGGCTCCAGCACCCATGCATGTAAAACACTAGTGCAAGCCCCTGCTCCAACACTAATACATGCATCACACAGTTCAAAACTCGTGCGTGCTAAGCTCTAGCACCTCTCATGCATGTTAAATCATTAAAACTAGTCCGAGTAATCACTCCAGTACCTTTTTATGCATATCATGTCACACAAATTGGTGCAAGCAACCGCTCTAACACCATTATAAACACTCACAAACTTAGATATAGTGCGAGGAAGGCTCCAACACCATCTGTTTCCATATAAACTTAATAGTTGACCCTTTTTCCAAAGAAATTTCATTTAAATCTAAATAACACCTACGTAGTGTTATGCTGTGAAATTTATGCAAATACTGGCCAATCTACCAATTTACTTTGCTAAAAAGTCACGAAAATTCCTTAAATCATGCATTTCATGCATGTCATGCTTTTACCATCCTTAGATGAATTTCTCTCAGTAAGGGTAAAATAGTCTTTTACCTATCCCGAGTCCTTAAAATTTTTAATCCATTTCTAGGACCTTTATACATTTTCAGTGTATACAAATGCTATTAAAAATACGCGTAGCTACCTTTAGCTACTTGTAAAATTCCCTTACCTCATTTTTCTATACAGTATGACCTTTTCACTGATGTCTCATCACACAGTCCGATTTGCTCTCAAACAAATCTCTGAAGTTGTATATAATTATTTATCGGGTTAAAAATCATTCAATTAACTTTATTGCATCATTTCTGAGCTTAATTCAAAGTATGGGGCCTATTTACAATCTTGGGCCTGGTTGCACCTTAATGGGCCTTAATCAATTTTAAGCTCATTTTCTACTTGCTATTCACATTATCGAGTCTTATTGGGCTTATTGGGCCCATCAGTATTTATTAGCCATCGTTATAAGCTCTCGGATAGCTCTATTAATTATTTACGACAATTTATCTCCAATTCCAAAATATAATTCATTTTATGCTAAATTAAATCCGTAATTTATGAGGTAAATTTCTAACACGCATAACTATTCAAATTGTCGTAAATAAGGGTTACTTACCTGAGATTCCATGATAGTACGTAAATCGAGGCTAACTCGAGCTCTCGTTTGACATTAATTGTCGAGCTACACAATTACATACTTTTTCGGTCAATTTTCAGTCGGATATTAATCAACTTAAATATTTTAAAACTTAACTCGGTCAATTTTGACTGCTTACCAGTTTACCCGTAGCTCGATTGCATCACTGAAATTTTTCTCCCATTTTTCTTCTTTTTTCTTTTCCCCTTTTCTTTTTCTTTTTCTTTTTCTTTCTTTTTCTTCTTTCCTGGCTGAACCGGTTCGGTCCGGTTCAGCCCGGTTCATACCGGTTCGGTTCAGCCTGGTTCGGTTCATACCGATTCGCCGACCAGTTCTTCGTCGGCTTCCATCTCCAGCAGATCCGCAGGGTCGTCCGATGCATGGATATGGTGTCGGTTTCACCATGAGTGGCCGAAAAGTGGCCAGTCCGGCCTCTTCTCCCTTCGATGTCGGTGTCATTTTTCTTCTTCCACCGTTGACGGCGCTGCCGGCCATTTCACTGGCTGATTCAGCCACCGATCGATCGATCTTCGCCTGGGGGACGTTCTGCTGGTGGTGGTCGGGTCAAATCAGCGTCGGTGATCGTCGAATCTCCTTTTCCTCTCTGTTTTTCATTTCTCTCTCTCTCTCTCGATCGTTGATCGTCGTTCCTCTTCCCTCTACCTTTTTCTGACAATGGCTCTAGCTGCCTCTCCCTTCGGCCTCTCGCCTGGGTGCGTCCATCGGTGGTCATCGGAGGAGACGAGGGTAAAGGATCGGGTTTTCTACCGATCCTCCCCTTTCACGCGACATATTTTCATTTTCATTTTTTTAATTTCCAATTTCTTCTTCTTTTTTATTTATTTATTTATTTTATTTATTATGATTTATTGAATAAAATATAATATTTTTCACAAAATTTCCCAAAAATATAATATTTTTATTCATTTAATCAATTAATGTATTTATTTGTCTGATTTTATATTTTCGGTATATTTTTTCAATATTTTCATGATAATTTCCCGAGGTGAAAATGTGAGACCCCGTATATGTATAGTTGTAATGTGTAATGACTGTGATAGACTTGTAATGTAAAGTATGATTGATGTAAGTCCATGGATTCAATGAACGTATGTGTAATATGAATTGTAACGTACATACAAGTTTCATTGATTATGAATATGAAGAAATGAGTTATTGTAAGCGATGAATGTGATTGGAAATCAAAATGAGTAGTGTGGTAAAATGGAATGGAGTTAAGCTTCCATTTAGTTTAGAATGTGATAATTTTGGACATGCAATGAATGCACACAAGTTTCATTGTGCATAAGGTATGAATGGATGCCATTTTCAAGTTATAAAGGTGGATGGATGAGAAAATGGCCATGGCAACAGATTAAGGATGTGTTGGTATGAGTTACAGCAAGAAAACTGCTGAAAATCTGGAAAGTATGAAGGCCAGATCGATCTCATAAGATGAGAGATCAATCTGGAAGAGCCAGAATGCTCTTATTTGGGCAATGGAATAGAGCAGATCGATCTCCAATGGGGCCAGATCGATCTCCTAAGCATTCTGTGATGAAAAGATCGATCCTCAAGCACCCATATCGATCTCATTAGCTCTCTGTTTGGGACCAGATCGATCTCATGCTTAAAATTTCATGAAAATGAGAGATTTAAGGGGACCAGATCGATCTCCTCTTGGACCAGATCGATCTCCTCAAGCTATTTCTATAAAAGGAGGGCTAAAAATCTGAAAATTTCAGGAAAAACACAAATCTTCCATTTCTAACCCAAAAACATAACTTTCTCTCTCTAAAATCAGTCATTTCCAGCAAGAATTAAGGGGAGACCATTAGACATTAAGTTGTTCATCTTGAGGAAGAGAAAAACATAGTTGGAACCCAAAATCCCATTGTGGGTATTGAAGGAGATAAGGGCATTGACATTTGGAGCAAGAAGAAAAATCATATTTGGTAAGATTCTAACACTCCAATCCAAGTACATTGTCTATTTAATTGATTTTGGAGTTGTTTGGCATGAGTATGTATGGATGGAAACACCTAGGTTGTGTTAGAAACTAATGTAACCTAGAAAATGGAATGCCTCTAGTGTGAGAAAATATGATTTGGGGAGTTGGTGGTTTATGGGTTATGATAAGTTGTTAAATGAGTAATGTGGGTGATTTGGAATGGTTATGTGGAGTTATAATATGGGTTTAAGTGAAATTGTGAAAATGAGTATGTATATGCTTGATAAAATGCCATAGTGAGGGAATTCATGAAATATGAACACTATGAGCTTAATGTCGATTTTATATCGATTTGGAATAAGTTAATAGGCCTATGAAGATCCATAGACTCGAGTTATGGGTAAAGTAATGAAACGAGGCCATATAAGCGTTAATAGAGGCTATAGATTAAATTGACTATAGCAAGCACAAGGGTTGCATTATATGGATCGAATATAATGTGAAATATGATTGTGTGCAGTCCCGAAGAGTTGTTGAAGATGAATTGAAGCGTATGAGTAAGCAGCTTAAGGAAGTGGAATCACGCATCGCGATTCCAGGTAAGGGAATTCTGTAAGTATATAGAGGTAACTGCTCGTAATTTGTGGGATTATAGGGTGTTTATGAAATGCATGAACGTTTGAGAAATTGGTTGTTTGGTATGCGAAAATAGTTGTGAATATTGGATGATTTGGTTTACATGGATGTATAAAAAGGGATAGTAAGGCTAATAATTGCATAAATCCGGTGTTTTGAACGCTTTCACAAAACATGTGTTTAGTTTTAAACGAATTGATAAATAGGTTGGCTATTGTGGTTTGATGTTTGTAGCACATGTGAAGTGCCAAATATGTTTTGAGATAGTTTGAAAAGCTTATGAGCCGCCTATCATGTTTATGTGAATTAAACCGTGCTAGAGCCTAGCTCGCACCGGGTATTGATGTTTTCATTTGTATGAAACGTGCTGGAGCTTAGCTCGCACCTTAATTTGGAAACTATGATGATGTTTATAAACCGTATTGGAGCTTCTGCTCGTATGTGGCTTTTGAGTGGTTTGTCTTATGAGTATAACCATACTAGAGCTATGCTCGTACGCGTCTCTTTATGAGAGGATGCATGAGTCGTGCTAGAGCTTTGCTCGCACAAGTTTGCACATTGTGATACGTATAAGGTTGTGAAAGTTGGTAAGATCCTTAAGCCCTAGATCCTTAAACTAACATCCTTAAGCCCAAAGAGGCGAGGAGGCTCTGTTAGGCGGGGAGGCTCTGTTTGGTAGGGAGGCTCTCTTACGGTGGGATCCTTAAGCCAACATCCTTAAGCCTGGAGGGGCGGGGAGGCTCTGTTAGGCAGGGAGGCTCTCCTACATGGGTACGGTAAGATCCTTAAGCCCTGCATCCTTAAGCCAACATCCTTAAGCCCGAGGGGGCGGGGAGGCTCTGTTAGGCGGGAGGCTCTGTTCGGTGGGGAGGCTCTCTTACGGAAGGATCCTCAAGCCCTACATCCTTAAGCTAACATCCTTAAGCCCGAGGAGGCGGGGAGGCTCTGTTAGGCGAGGGATAATCCATCTTCGTGCCAGCATGATACCTCGCACACCTGGATGCGTGTGGTCTGGGATGATTTATGATGTAGTTGGTCCACATAGGCACGTTTGATATAGTGACCTAGTTTTTATACACGTGTGAATTGTGAAATGAAAATGTGGTTATGATTGTGAATTGATTTGGTGGTATTTATGTGTTGAGAAAGAGGTTTGTGATGTTGGTTTAAAAAGGATGTTTCTTAATGAATTGCCCTTTTTATGAATTTAAATGAGATTGAGCATGAGATGATTTATACATGATGTTCTTTTTACCATGTTTGATATGCCAATGTACATGATTTTGACACATGATATATATGTATACTCATATGGCATAGTTTTATTCCTCATGCTCCTACCATAAATGATTTATGCATAACACTATCAGCATGTAGATAGAGTAGTTATCTACCATGCTTGCATTATTGCCTTACTAAGCGTGTGGTTGCTCCTCCCTCTCTATTTTCCCCCTACAGAGCGTGCATAGTAGCCCAGTGAGGACTGAGGCATGGTATTTTGGACTCCGCTGCATCTCCATCGCTTAGATGTATATACACAGTGATTCTTTTTGTATCTAAACAATGTAAAAGCACAGTATTCTTTGAGTTGTAATTATGGGGGATGTAGATGTCAATAAAACATGCTTTTGTATAAGTACAAGATTAAATACAAATGTATGACATCGTTTTATTTAACTGAGAATGAATGAGATGTTGAGTTTATTATTGACTCACAGCCCAACAGTGTGTGGTGAGTTAGTTCACGATCGGGTAAGGTAACAGTAAAATGCAAAAAAATTTTAGTGATTTTCGGTTAAAGAGAATGGAATTGGGTCGTGACAGAGATTTATATCAGAGCTGTGTTGGCCTGATGTGAGTCATTAATAAAACGTAGGAAAATACATCCCCATAGTACTGTGCTTTTGTTTAGATATAACTGTGTATACCGTGATGGATTTAGCTTAATGAATTATTATAATACAGGAAGTTAGGCACTATGCCAGTTACACGCAAAGGTAGAGAGGCGAGAGCACATGCTAGAGGCCGTAGAGGTAGGCCTGAGAGCCGTGCGTAGCCACAGACTGAGTAGGCTCCACAGAACCCTACTGAGAGAGCACAGGATACTGAGGCTCGCTTCGCTAGGTTAGAGCGGTGTATTGAGAACTTGGTGGAAATAGTCACGCAAGCATTGGGTGCCGGTGATAGACGAGGTCCCGCGGCATAGCCTACTACTGAATAGGTAGCTGCAGAGGCAGAGAGACCTCAGACTGCAGAGACTGCTACTGCTACACCACCTCCAGTACAGGATATAGATTCTCCTATTGCTCCACAGCAGAGCGGTAGTGATGTGGGTTATGACTGCGACTTGAGCAGGTTGCGAGAGTTTCAAGCGCTGAAACCCCCAATGTTTAGAGGGGTGAAGGACCCAGTGGTTATAGAGGATTGGGTGTATGAGATGGAGAAACTATATAGGCTTTTTCGATGCACTTCAGGTGAGAAGGTCGCCTTTGCCGTGTTTATGCTGAAAGGAGAGGCAGAGCACTGGTGGAGATCCACCGAAGCTATTTTGAGGGCTAGACACTCCGAGATTTCATGGGAGATATTCTTGGAGGCCTTCAGAAGACAGTATATTCCAGCTACCGCACAGAGGAAATTGCGGATGGAATTTATGAACTTGGTTCAAGGGAATCGAACTGTGGATGAGTATGAGTCCAAGTTTATGTCCTTGGGGAGATATGACCCGGACACGATGGGTAGTGAGACCCGAAAGATTCAGAAGTTCATGGATGGATTGAGATTGGCCATCCGGACTAAGCTAGCTCCCTTTGACATCTTGACCTATGAGGAGGCTGTACATAAGGCTCAGTTATGTGAGCAAGACTTTGAGCGAAATGCATTCGAGCTTGGAAGAGTCAGTGTTAGAAAGGACAGAGACCGGAAGAGATCCGGGTTTGGAAGAGTGGCCAAGAGAGATGGCCAAAGATTTTTCGAGAAGAGGCCTAAGATTGAGGAGGTGCAGGAGAGAGCTGCTAGACCTCCCATATACCCAGCCTTGATTGCGCCGAGGGGTATGACTATTGGAGGACCACGGCCTACTACTGATCTATGTAGGAGATGTGGGAGATTTCATGAGAATAGGCCCTATCTGATGACCCCTATGGTGTGTTTTAGATGAGAGAGACCAGGACATATGGCTAAGTATTTTCCCGAGAAGATGGTGATTGCCCCACAGAAGGGTAAGGAGCCTGAGGGAGCTCCAGTTGAGATAGCAGCCCCGAGGAGGAGGGCTACAGCTGAGGAAAAAGGGAAACAGGCTGTGGTGTGAGCAGAGGAAGAGTACATGCATTGGATCAGGATACCACAGATGCTTCGACGGATGTGATTAAAGGTACCATCCGAATCTTTGATTTAGAAGCACTAGTATTATTTGATCCTGGTGCCACGCATTCTTTCATATCACCTTCCTTTGCACACAAATTGTTGAAATATGTGAAACCAACATTGTTGGATAAAATGTTGATGATTTCCACACCCATGAATGATAGTCAATTGACTGAGCATGTATGTAGAGATTGTAAGTTAATGATAGAGGGGAAGGAAATGATAGCCAATCTGATTTTATTGAATATGAATGATTTTGATGCAATATTGGGAATGGATTGGTTGGCTACCAATCGTGTTGTGATGGATTGTCATGCCAAAACATTGATGTTTTTAGGATTAGACAATCTTATTGTAAATTTTGATGAAAAGAAATGATATGAAAATAGTATGTTTGTTGTAAATAAAGGAGTATGATTTTAAATGCATATTGCTTGAGAGATAAATTATAGTTTATGATAAATGTGAATGTGGAGTGATGGTTTATGTTACTAACGATGGAGAGGATAATGTGAAGGGTTCATTCCATACGTGGTTGATATAGATGAGGCACACCCGGAATTGAGGGACATAGCTGTAATTACAGATTACCCTGATGTCTTTCCGGATGAATTACCAAGACTACCACCTGAAAGGGAAATGGAATTTTGCATTTAGCTAGTGCCTGGTACAGAGCCGATATCAAAACCACCCTATAGAATGGCTCCGATAGAATTGGAAGAGCTAAAGAAACAGCTGCAAGAGTTGCTGGAGAAGGGGTTTATTAGATCGAGTGTCTCACTTTAGGGAGTACTGGTTCTATTTGTAAGGAAGAAGGATGGAAGCCTCCGACTGTGTATAGATTACCGGTTGTTGAATAAGGCCACCATTAAGAACAAGTACCCCCTTCCAAGAATCGATGATTTGTTGGATCAGCTCCAGGGAGCCGAAGTATTTTCTAAGATAGATCTGCGGTCAGGGTACCATCAGTTGAGGATCAGGAGTGGAGATATACCCAAGACAGCATTTCATACCCGTTATGGCCACTACGAGTTTTTGGTGATGCCATTCAGATTGACGAATGCTCCTGTAGCATTTATGGCACTGATGAATGATATATTCAAGCCATACCTGGACAAGTTTGTAATAGTGTTCATTGATGACATTTTGGTGTATTCCAAGTCTAGGGAAGATCATTAGGAGCACTTGAGGATAGTTCTGCAGACTCTCCGAGAGAGAGAATTGTATGCCAAACTCAGCAAGTGTAACTTTTGGTTGGAGCAGATCTCATTTCTGGGGCATGTTGTGTCAAAGGATGAGGTATCGGTGGATCCATCCAAGATAAAGGCAGTTGTACAGTGGGAACAGCCCAAGACAGTAACTGAGATCAGGAGTTTTCTGGGATTGGCAGGATATTATCGGAGATTTGTAGAGGGTTTCTCCAGACTAGCTGCTCCATTGACACGCCTCACGAGAAAAGATGTTAAGTTTGTGTGGGATGAGGCACGTGAGAGGAGTTTTGAGGAGCTTAAGCGTCGATTGATGACTGCTCCAATTCTCACCATTCCTACCAGCTGAGGAGGATTCTCGGTGTATACGGATGCATCACACCAGGGACTGGGCTGTGTGCTTATGCAGGATGGGAAGGTAGTTGCCTATGGATCTAGACAGCTGAATGATCATGAGAGGAACTACTCGACACATGATTTGGAGTTAGCAGCTGTAGTATTTGCTTTGAAAATATGGCGCCACTATCTCTATGGTGAGAAATTTTAGGTGTTCACAGATCATAAGAGCCTTAAGTACCTGTTCTCGCAGAAAGAGCTGAATATGAGACAGAGGAGATGGCTCGAACTCCTGAAGGACTATGATTGTGAAATCATGTACCACCCGAGTAAGGCAAATGTAGTTGCCGATGCTTTGAGTAGAAAGAACCTTGGGTTGGTGTCTTATATGATGGTACGGGAACATGAATTGTTAGAACACTTTGCGAACCTCAGTTTAGATGTAACCCCACCTGGATCTGAGAGACTTGAGATCATGGCTAGTTTGTGACTAGAGCCAGAGTTGATTGGCCGTATTCGACGAGCCCAGCAGAGAGATCGACGGTGCATCGATTGGCTGAGGCAGATACAGACAGGTGTGGGTATTGAATTTGAGTAGAGTGCTGATCGGTTATTGAGGTTCAGAGGCAGAGTATACGTTCCCAGGGATCCTGAGATCAGGAGAACATTTTTATCAGAGGCTCACTCATCGAAGTATGCGATACATCCAGGAAGTACCAAGATGTATCAAAACCTTCGGAAGGTTTATTGGTAGTCTGGAATGAAGGGAGACATTGCGAATATGTCGCTAAGTGTCTCGTTTGTCAGCAAGTGAAGGTAGAGCATCAGAAGCCTGCAGGATTATTGCAGCCTCTACCGATACCGACATGGAAGTGGGAGCATGTCACCATGGATTTTTTGATGGGGTTACCGAGGACCCGTAGAGGTCATGATGCCATATGGGTTATTGTGGATCGGTTGACTAAGTCTGCCCATTTCTTGGCAATGAGAGCTACCGATACACTGAGTCAGTTGGCGAACCTATATATTCGAGAGATAGTACGGCTACATGGTGTACCAATGAGCGTCGTTTTTGATAGGGATGCCCGCTTCACTTCCCATTTTTGGGAACATTTTCAGGAAGCGCTGGGGACCCGACTGAGTTTTAGCACCGCTTTTCATCCTCAGACAGATGGGCAGTCAGAGAGGACTATACAGACCCTGGAGGATATGTTGAGATCGTGTGTGCTGGATTTTAGAGGCTCCTGGGATGACCACCTACAGTTAGTCGAGTTCGCTTATAATAATAGCTATCATGCGAGTATCGAGATGGCACCCTATGAGGCATTGTACGGACGTAGATGCCGTTCCCCTATTGGATGGGAAGAGGTTGGTGACAGACAAATGTTTGCTCCGGACTTAGTGCAGCAGGCATCTGAACACGTCCAGTTGATATGTGAGAGATTACGGACAGCTCAGAGCCAGCAAAAGAGTTATGCTGACCAGAGACAAAGACCACTGGAGTTTGATGAGGGTGAGTCGGTGTTTCTGAGGGTATCACCATTGAAGGGTATTATGAGATTTGGTAAGAAGGGCAAGCTGAGCCCTAGATATATCGGACCCTTCGAGATTTTGGAGAGAGTGGGAGATAAGGCGTATAGGTTGGCATTGCCACCGGACTTGGCAAATGTCCACAACGTCTTCCACGTCTCGATGCTTCAGAAGTATCACCCGGACCCGGCACACGTGATAAGATATGAGCCGTTGGAGCTCAATGAGAGTATGACTATGTTGAGAAGCCGATTCGGATATTGGACAGAAAAGAGAAAGTGTTGCGGAATAAGACAATTCCCTTGGTGAAAGTTCTTTGGCAACATCACACAGCGGAAGAGGCCACATGGGAATTGGAGAATGTGATACGGGAGAAGTACCCCCAACTTTTTGAAGGGTGACTTGGTTCTAATTTGGAGGACCAAATTCCTTGAAGGAGGGGAGAATGTGAGACCCCGTATATGTATAGTTGTAATGTGTAATGAATGTGAATGGACTTGTAATGTAAAGTATGATTGATGTAAGTCCATGGATTCAATGTACGTATGTGTAATATGAATTGTAATGTACATACAAGTTTCATTGATTATGAATATGAAGAAATGAGTTCTTGTAAGCGATGAATGTGATTGGAAATCAAAATGAGTAGTGTGGTAAAATGGAATGGAGTTAAGCTTCCATTTAGTTTGGAATGTGATACTTTTGGACATGCAATGAATACACACAAGTTTCGCTGTGCATAAGGTATGAATGGATGCCATTTTCAAGTTATAAAGGTGGATGGATGAGAAAATGGCCATGGCAACAGATTAAGGATGTGTTGGTGTGAGTTACAGCAAGAAAACTGCAGAAAATCTGGAAAGTATGAAGGCCAGATCGATCTCATAAGATGAGAGATCGATCTGAAAGAGCCAGAATACTCTTATTTGGGCAATGAAATAGAGCAGATCGATCTCCAATGGGGCCAAATCGATCTCCTAAGCATTCTTTGATGAAAAGATTGATCCTCAAGCACCCAGATCGATCTCCTTAGCTCTCTTTTTGGGACTAAATCAATCTCATGCTTCGACAGATCGATCTCATGCTTAAAATTTCATGAAAATGAGAGATTTAAGGGGACCAGATCGATCTCCTCTTGGACCAGATCGATCTCCTCAAGCTATTTCTATAAAAGGAGGGCTAAAAATCTGAAAATTTTGGGAAAAACACAAATCTTCCATTTCTAACCCAAAAACCTAACTTTCTCTCTCTAAAATCAGCCATTTTCAGCAAGAATTGAGGGGAGACCATTAGACATTAAGTTGTTCATCTTGAGGAAGAGAACAACATAGTTGGAACCCAAAATCCGATTGTGGGTATTGAAGGAGATAAGGGCATTGACATTTGGAGAAAGAAGAAAAATCATATTTGGTAAGATTCTAACACTCCAATCCAAGTACATTGTCTATTTAATTGATTTTGGAGTTGTTTGGCGTGAGTATGTATGGATGGAAACACCTAGGTTGTGTTAGAAACTAATGTAACTTAGAAAATGGAATGCCTCTAGTGTGAGAAAATATGATTTAGGGAGTTGGTGGTTTATGGGTTATGATAAGTTGTTAAATGAGTAATGTGGGTGATTTGGAATGGTTATGTGGAGTTATAATATGGGTTTAATTGAAATTGTGAAAATGAGTATGTATATGCTTGATAAAATGCCATAGTGAGGGAATTCATGAAATATGAACACTATGAGCTTAATGTCGATTTAATATCGATTTGGAATAAGTTAATAGGCCTATGAAGATCCATAGACTCGAGTTATGGGTAAAGTAATGAAACGAGGCCATATAAGCGTTAATAGAGGCTATAGATTAAATTGACTATAGCAAGCACAAGGGTTGCATTATATGGATAGAATAGAATGTGAAATATGATTGTGTACAGTCCCGAAGAGTTGTTGAAGACGAATCAAACCGTACGAGTAAGCAGCTTAATGAAGTGGAATCACGCATCGCGATTCCAGGTAAGGGAATTCTGTAAGTATATAGAGGTAGCTGCTCGTAATTTGTGGGATTATAGGGTGTTTATGAAATACATGAACATTTGAGAAATTGGTTGTTTGGTATGCAAAAATAGTTGTGAATATTGGATGATTTGGTTTACATGGATGTATAAAAAGGGATAGTAAGGCTAATAATTGCATAAATCAAGTGTTTTGAACGCTTTCACAAAACATGTGTTTGGTTTTAAACGAATTGATAAATAGGTTGGCTATTATGGTTTGATGTTTGTAGCACATGTGAAGTGCCAAATATGTTTTGAGATAGTTTGAAAAGCTTATGAGCCGCCTATCATGTTTATGTGAATTAAACCGTGCTAGAGCCTAGCTCGCACCGGGTATTGATGTTTTCATTTGTATGAAACATTCTGGAGCTTAGCTCTCACCTTGATTTGGAAGCTATGATGATGTTTATAAACCGTACTGGAGCTTCTGCCCGTACGTGGCTTTTGAGTGGTTTGTCTTATGAGTATAACCGTACTAGAGCTATGCTCGTACGCGTCTCTTTATGAGAGGATGCATGAGTCGTGCTAGAGCTTTGCTCGCACAAGTTTACACATTGTGATACGTATAAGGTTGTGAAAGTGGTAAGATCCTTAAGCCCTAGATCCTTAAGCTAACATCCTTAAGCCCAAAGAGGTGGGAGGCTCTGTTAGGCGGGGAGGCTCTGTTCGGTGGGGAGGCTCTCTTATGGTGGGATCTTTAAGCCAACATCCTTAAGCCTGGAGGGGCGGGGAGGCTCTATTAGGCAGGGAGGCTCTCCTACATGGGTACGGTAAGATCCTTAAGCCCTACATCCTTAAGCCAACATCCTTAAGCTCGAGGAGGTGGTGAGGCTCTGTTAGGCGGGGAGGCTCTATTCGGTGGGGAGGCTCTCTTACGGAAGGATCCTTAAGCCCTACATCCTTAAGCTAACATCCTTAAGCCCGAGGAGGCAGGGAGGCTCTGTTAGGCGGGGAGGCTTTGTTTGGCAGGGAGGCTCTCCTTCACGGATATGAAAAACTCTTGGTATGGGGTAGGTAAGACCTAGGAATGGCACCCCCAATCACGATATGAGTCTGCGGAGTACGCTGTACCGTGTATATCACATGGAGTACGATGTACCGCGTGATGGTTATGTGATGAGAAAGTCTGGCGAGGGATAATCCATCTTCGTGCCAGCATGGTACCTCGCACACCTGGATGCGTGTGGTCTGGGATGATTTATGATGTAGTTGGTCCACATAGGCACTTTTGATATAGTGACCTAGTTTTTATACACATGTGTGAATTGTGAAATGAAAATGTGGTTGTGATTGTGAATTGATTTGGTGGTATTTATGTGTTGAGAAAGAGGTTTATGATGTTGGTTTTGAAACGGAGGTTTCTTAATGAATTGCCCTTTTATGAATTTAAATGAGATTGAGCATGAGATGATTTATACATGATGTTCTTTTTACCATGTTTGATATGCCAATGTACATGATTTTGACACATGATATATATGTATACTCATATGGCATAGTTTTATTCCTCATGCTCCTACCATAAATGATTTATGCATAACACTATCAGCATGTAGATAGAGTAGTTATCTACCATGCTTGCATTATTGCCTTACTGAGCGTGTGGTTGCTCATCCCTCTCTATTTTTCCCCATACAGAGCGTGCATAGTAGCCCAGTGAGGACTGAGGCGTGGTATTTTGGACTCCGCTGCATCTCCATCGCTTAGAGGTATATACACAGTGATTCTTTTTGTATCTAAACAATGTAAAAGCACAGTATTCTTTGAGTTGTAATTATGGGGGATGTAGATGTCAGTAAAACATGCTTTTATATAAGTACAAGATTAAATGCAAATGTATGACATCGTTTTATTTAACTGAGAATGAATGAGATGTGGAGTTTATTATTGACTCACAGCCTAACAGCGTGTGGTGAGTTAGTTCACGACCGGGTAAGGTAACAGTAAAACGCTAAAAATTTTTAGTGATTTTCGGTTAAAGAGAATGGAATTGGGTCGTGACAGAAAATTCTGGTTAATTCTGATAAATTCATATCTTGATCAATATAACCTAAAATTTAATTATTTCTCCTTTATTGATCAAGATTCTCTGAATCCTTATTTAAAATGATTATTTCTTACCAAATTGATACCGAATTTCAGTCTTTTGACCGTTTTACCCTTCAACTAGTTCTGGACCAAACCAAACTTTCCTTCACGAACCCTTTCTCATTTCATGTTTTAAATCCTTATCTCCTGTCCGAATCCCATTCGTTTAATTTGTGACCATTTCAATCCTTCACTTGATCTTTAAATGCATTCGAGAATTTTTATTCATTCCATCTACATTTTTCATTCACGTAAAACTCTTCTTATGATTCAATTTGCATAAAACCATGTTTACATCATGTGAATCATAAGGAAATACGATAAAAATTGGGTCTTACAAGTTGATCCCTACAAGTTAGAAGCTATACTTAATTGGGAGAGACCGAGGCTAGTTAAAGAGATTCAGAGTTTTCTGGGACTTGCAGGATATTACAAGAGGTTTGTTGAGGGATTCTCTAAGATTGCAGCTCCATTGACTAAGCTTACACGCAAGGACGTTCTGTTTATATGGTCAGATCAGTGTGAGCAAAGTTTCCAATAGCTAAAAAGGAGATTGACTACCGCACCCATTTTAACGATTTTGAGTGGATCTAGAGGCTTTGCAGTGTATAGTGATGCTTCCCATCTGGGTTTGGGGTACATACTCATGCAGCACGAAACAGTAGTCGCTTATGGATCACGACAACTGAAGGACCATGAGCGAAACTACCCCACGTATGATATGGAGTTAGCCGCATTGGTGTTTGGATTGAAGATATGTTGACATTATCTGTATGGGGAAAGGTGTGAGAATTGTGAATTTTGTATACCCCATTTATGAGAATTGTAACTTGGTGTATGTAATTATGATATGTCAATGTACACGCAAGTTTTAAACATGATGAAATATATGAAGAAAAGATTTGTAAGTCTTGAATGTGTACAAATTGAAACATGGACTATGGGGTAGATTTTCAGAAGTTTTGCATTGAGTTTTCTACAAATTGGTGCAGCAGCAGTACAATCTGTGAAGGCCAGATCGATCTCCAAGGATGAGAGATCAATCTCATGGCTCCAGAATATAGAAAAAGTGTAAGAACTGATAAGCAGATCGATCTCCAATAGAAGAGGATCGATCTCCTTATGATTTAGTAATGAAGAGATCATGAGGAAGAAATCGATCCCATGAAGCATTCTGTAAGGAGAAGATCGATCTCCTCAAAGAGCCGATCGATCTCATGAAGCATTCTGTAAAGAGAAGATCGATCTCCTCAAGGAGCAAATCGATCTCGTGAAGCATTCTGTAAATTGGAGATCAATCTAAGAATTAGAGCAGATCGATCTCATAAAGCCATTAAGAGATCGATATCACCCCACGACAAATCGATCTCTTAGGCATAAAACTGCCCTAAAACGTTCTCAAATTCAAATGCAGATCGATCTCATCAAGGACAGATCGATCTCCTGCCCTCCGTCTATAAAAGGACCCTTGTGTTTTCCTGTATTTCATCATTTCTCTCTCTTTCAAACCTCCATTTTAGCTGAGCCCTAGCTTCCTCTCTCTTCCAAAGTCCCCATTTCCGTCCAAATCGTAGGTTGTAGAAAGAAAGAAAGTTGTTCCTCATCCAAAGAAGAACAACATACTTTGAAATAGAAAGACAGATTGAATCGAGGCAAGAGTTGAGCACTCCACAAGTTTGGGTAAATTCTAAACTTTGATCTTGGATTTTAAAGTGATTTTTGGTGACTATGGTTGTAGGCATTGTGATTAAATAGCTACGAAATGGTTAAGGATTGATGAAACTATGATTTTCCTGAAGTAAAGGTAACGTTAGGCAATTTGTGGTAATCTTGGGAATTATGGCTATTGGAATTGAGACAATGAGGTAAATTTAGCATGGAATATGGTGTGAGAAATGTAAAATTTTGAGATGTAGTGGATGAGAATGTGAATTGTGATAGAGTTGCGAGAATTGAATTATTTGAGGTGTTAATGAGAATATAAGAAAATGTGCACTCAATAATGCGACTGAGTTGGGTTATTGATGTTTTTACATCGTTTGGACAACTTAGGAGTTCCAGAGAGGAATGCGAGACTAGTCTGTGATACGGGGGAATGGTTACACTATACGAGGTGCAAAGAGGTAAGGGAAAACTTAAACTCATTTGTGTATGTGTTTTGATGTTAATTGTAGCATGAAAAGTGATTTGAGCAAACAAGCATGTTTTTATGAGTTGTGAATAAGTAGTGCACATAATTTTATAGCCGGTTGGGGCCCAACTTTTATGAGTTATTTACTAAGCATGAAAATGTTTTACAATCGTTTTGTGATTAAAACGTGAAAAGAGATTTGGGCTCTACGTTAAGGCGTACTGAGGTTGAGAAATGTGTGCGTAGTTTTATCGGTTGGGACTCGGTTTCTAACATGTTTTGTGTTGGGTACACAAATGTTTTAAATGAGATTTATGAGAGAAAACCATTATGAGTTCTACGGGAAGGAAAAACGTTTTATATGATAATGGCTAATGATGGAGACTTAGGCGTGTCATGTTGAATACACATCAGGCCTTGCTTTGGTAGCATGTAAGTCCGGGCCTTATTCTGGTAACTTGTAAGTCCGATTATTCCTCCGCTTTGGTAGCATTGGGAGCCTTGCTTTGGTAGCATGTAAATTTGGGCCTTGCTCTAGTAGCATGTAAGTCCGATATTCCTCCATTTTGGTAACGTGAGATGACCCCCATTCTGGTAATACTAGGTAGCCTTGCTTTGGTAGCATGTAAAATCGATAGAGTAGGCTGCTTGGGAACCGACCTAGGAACCACGTGATAGTGTGAATGAGGAGAGGCATTGCTCTGGTAGCATGTAAGGTCAGGCCTTGTTCTGGTAACGCGTAAGTCCAATATACCATGTACACGACCATATGTCGACGTTCCCTCTTATGAGGATGCCTGGGATGCGCACCCAGAGGAGATTTATTATGATGTGCCATGGTGAGTTTTATATGAGTTTTATTACCTAGTCTCCTTTTTATACACATGAGTTGTGTTTTGTGGTTGTGCCACATGCATTCTACTGAGGTGATTTTTATCACGTTTTAATGAGAAAAGTCATTATCGCATTTTAATTTCCTCATGCTTGTGACTGTGATTTGTATTAAGTTATGTATACTCATATTTTTACATGGTTTCAGAGAAATGAGTTTAGAATGATGTTTTAATGAGTTCACGCTACGTTTTAATTGAGTTTCAACTATGAGATAAAATGATTGTGCTGTGCGAATCATTATTTTATTAACGAGTCTCTTACCCCCTTACTGAGCGATTTAGAAGCTCACCCTATTTTCTTTTCCCCCCAGATTTCTTCAAGTGAAGAGAGTTTTTCCCTGCGACGTACGGAGTTGTGGCTAGTGGAGGACTTGAGCTCCAGGCCATATATTGTATTTGAGGTATAATTTATCTTTTCATGTGCCCAGACTAAAGTTGTAATTACAGAAACTTGTTGTACAATGATGTATGGAAGGTATTAGGATTGATTAACCTTGAATTGAGTAATGTAAATTGGATGAAATACAATTATGAGATGATGAGATCCTCAGGTATGATATGTATGATGATGTATGACACTGCATAGGAATGCACCCTTTATTGTGAATAGATGTGAAAAGTTTTAAATTTGCGCTGTTTTTCGCACTTCCGGGGCGTCACAGAGGTTTTCTTGGTATCAGAGGTTAGGGTGTTTAGTATAGTCAGTATCGGTTAAGTGAAATAGAATACATCCCAAGTGTCTATATAAGTCTTATCATGAATTGAAATTGAGGATTGAGATTTCGATCAAATGTGATGTGTACGCGCAAGAAACGTATTGAGATTAAAAATGAGTGGACGACGAGGTCGTTTGAGGAGCAGGCAGAGTCCCCTCCGCCACCTGCCCCACAACTGGAGAGTCCTAACTCACGATTTAACCAGATTGAGAATGATGTTCGACAAGGTTTTGAGTAAATGGCAGCGCTATTCGTGCAACATTTTGGAGTTAATGCCTCGGGTAATACTCCTACACCACCACAAGGACCTCCCGTACCCCCAGTACAGATGGACCTAGTGCCGCCCGTTACTCAGCCCGATGATGGAAGTATGGTCCGACTGAAGGACTTTTTAAAAATGAATCCGCCAGTATTCAAAAGGAAAAAGGATCCCGTAGAGGCTGAAGAGTGGCTGACTGAGTTGAGAGTTATATTTGACTATTTGGGATGCACGTATGCTGAGAGGGTTAGTATGAGTCGTTATATGTTGAAAGGGAGAGCGCGTGATTGATGCGGTGCTACCCAGGGTATTCTGATGTCCAGCCAGGATGTTATTAGCTGGGAAGAGTTTCAAGTGGCTTTTAGAGCCCAATATGTACCACGAGCTGCTCAGAGAAGGAAGCAGGTAGAGTTTTTGAATCTGGTATAGTGCGATATGTTTGTAGATGACTACGAGAGCCGATTTACCACTCTAATGAGATATGAGCCGAAAGACTTCGAGAATGAAGAGCTTCGCACAAAGAGATTGGTGTATGGATTGAAGGTCACCATCAGAGATCGATTGATAAGACCATGTATTATCGAGTTTGGAGACGCTCTAAGACGAGCATAAGAGATTAATAGGGGAATTGAAATTATGCAATCCTAGAATGAGTTCGGAGCAGTGACTAGGGATAAGCGCAAGAGGCCAGCGATGTCCCAGGCAGATGTTCTGAGAGCTTCCTTTAGGAGAGGAAGGATTGAGGTTCAAAAGGGCAGATTGGAGAGACCCAGAGCTTATCCTATTATCAGGGAGGCCCCTTGATTTGTTAGGCCTGAGATGAGGGTTTCCAGAGACTATGGCCGACCGCATGAGAGGAGTTGTACTAGGTTGATCCCTGGATGTTTTAGATATGGAGACATGGGCCATAGAGTAAAAGACTATCCTCAACCTCAGATACCACATGCTCCAGAACCTTCTAGACAACAGCCTCAGAGAGTGAATCCCTAGAGACGGGCCACTGCTACAGAAAAAGGAAAGAAGCCCGTTACAGTGGGACGTGTGTTTGCTCTGGACAAAGAGATAATAGACACTTCTGCAGAAACTATAAGAGGTACACTCTCTGTTTGTAATCATAAGGCTCATGTGTTGATTGATTCAGGGTCCACGCATTTGTTTATTTCTGAGTATTTTGCATGTAGATTAAATTTGAAGTTTGAACCTCTAGATATATACTACATGTAAATACCCCTATGCGTGAGTCCCAGAGAGCTGATTTAATTTGTAGAGGATGTGAAATAAAGCTGGGAGATAGAGTAATGATAGCAGATCTAATAATATTAAATATGCATGGGTTTGATGTAATATTGGGAATGGATTGGCTAGCAACTAATTGAGTGAGTTTAGACTGCTACACTAAAATTGTAACTTTCTCCCTACCTGAACCTTACAGTGTACATTTGAAATATTGAGGAAATGAATGTGTGGAATTTTTATAGGCAAATTAAAATTTTGATGTTGTTTTTAAGAGTACTAAATTTGATCATTCATGTGAAGGTTATGAAACATTCATCTAAGATGATGATCAGGAACATCCGAGGATTGAGGATATACCTGTGGTATGTGAATTTCTGGATATCTTCTCATATGAGTTGCCTGGTTTACCACCAGAGAGAGAGTTGGAGTTTACCATTGATTTAGTACCAGATACTCAACCTATCTCCAGACCTCCATAGAGGATGGCTTTAGTGGAACTTGAGGAATTGAAGAAGCACCTACAGGAGTTATTGGATCAAGGATTCATTAGACCTAGTGTCTCATCGTGGGGAGCACCAGTGTTATTCGTGAGGAAAAAGGATGGTAGTCTCAGATTGTGCATAGACTACCGACTATTGAATAAAGCTACAGTGAAAAATAAATACCCATTACCCATGATTGATGATTTACTTGATCAGCTGAGAGGGGCCTCAGTCTTATCTAAGATTGATTTAAGATCGGGCTATCACCAATTGAGGATTAAGGAAGAAGATATTTCGAAGACAGCGTTCAGAACGAGATATGGCCATTATGGATTTCTAGGGATGCCCTTTGGATTGACGAACGCCCATGCAGCCTTTATGAGATTAATGAATGAAGTGTTTAGAGACTATCTAAATAAGTTTGTGATAGTCTTTATTGATGATATCCTAGTGTACTCTCGGTCATATGAGGAGCATGCACAGCATTTGTGGTTAGTACTTCAGATACTCTGAGATAAACAATTATATGGAAAGCTTAGTAAGTGTGAGTTTTGACTGGATCAGATAGCTTTCCTTGGTCATTAGGTTCAGAGGAAGGAGTATTAGTGGATCGAAGTAAAGTGGAGGCAGTACTTAATTGGGAAAGACCGAAGACAGTTACAGAGGTACGAAGCTTTCTTGGTTTGGCAGGGTATTATAGAAGATTTGTGCAAGGATTTTCCAAGATTGCCACTCCTTTGACTAAGCTCACGCGCAAGGAGAGTCCGTTTATATGGACTGATCAATGTGAGCTTAATTTTCAAGAATTAAAGAGGAGATTAACAGCTGCACTTGTGTTGACCATCCTGGAGGGATCAGGAGGATTTTCAGTGTATAGTAATGCATCCCATCAAGGATTAGGGTGCGTGCTCAAGTAGCACAGTAGAGTGGTCGCCTATGGATCATGACAGTTGAAAGACCATGAGCGGAATTACCCTACACACGATTTGGAGTTAGCCGCTGTGGTATTTGCCTTAAAGATCTGTTGACACTACTTATATGGGGAAAGATTCCAGATCTTCACTAATCACAAGAGTTTGAGATATCTCTTTGACCAAAAGAGTTAAATATGAGGAAAATGAGAAGGATGGAACTCCTTAAAGATTATGACTGTGAGATTCTATACCATCCAGGTAAGGCGAACGTAGTTGCTGATGCCCTGAGCAGAAAGAGTATGATATCTGGTATGATGATCAGGGAATGGGATTTACTGGAGCAGTTCATCGAACTTCAAATCAGAGTTAAAGAGGTAGAGACTAGATTTTTGGCTAGCCTACGAATAAAGCCCAGTATCATGGATCATATTAGTGCTAGGCAGCGTAATGATCAGAGGTTGATTGATATGGTTAGCCAAGCTGAACAGACTTCGCAGTCGGATCTCACAGTCACTGAAAATGGATTGTTGAGATTTAGAAGACGAATCTGTGAACCGGACAATGATACCCTGAAGAGATAGATATTGAGAGAGTCACACTGCTCCTGATACACCATGCACCTAGGGAGTACTAAGATGTACTGAGACTTGAGAAAGGTGTACTGGTGGAGTGGTATGAAGCGAGATGTGGTAGAGTATGTGGCCAGATGTTTAGTAAGCCAGCAAGTGAAAGTTGAGCATCGAAAGCCCAGAGGACTACTACAGCCTTTACCTGTACCTACATGAAAATAGGAGCATGTCACCATGGACTTTATTATGGGTTTACCGAGGACTTGGAGAGGTCGTGACTCTATATGGGTTATAGTGGATAGACTGACAAAGAGTGCCCACTTCCTTGCCATCAAGAGCATAGATACGGTGGATGCCTTAGCTGAGTTATATGCCAGTGAGATAGCTAGATTACATGGGGCTCTAGCGAGTATTACTTCTGACAGAGATTCCCGATTCACTTCCAAATTTTGGACCAGTTTCAGGAGTCCATGGGATCTCAGTTGAGTTTTAGTACCGCCTATCATCCTCAGACAGATGGTCAGTCAGAGAGGACTATTCAGACCCTGGAGGACATGTTAAGGGCATGTACGATGGACTTTAAGGGCATGGGAGGATCACCTGCCCCTAGCAGAGTTTGCGTACAATGACAGCTATCATGCGAGTATTGGAATGGCAGCTTTTGAGGCTCTATATGGTACGAGGTGTAGATCCCTCGTAGCTTGGGAAGAAGTCGGTGATAGAAAGATAAATTCTCCCGAGCTTGTTGAGCAAGCTATACAGAGTGTGAAACTCATATGTGAAAGATTGCAGGCTGCACAGAGTAGATAGAAAAGCTACGAAGATGTGCGTAGACGGCCACATGAATTTGATGTTGGTGATGCAGTATTTATGAAGATATCACCGAGTAAGGGTATCATGAGATTTGGGAGGAAAGGGAAATTGAGTCCTCGATATGTAGGACCATTCGAGATTATTGAGAGAGTTGGAGAGGTAGCCTACAGGTTGGCATTACCCCCACAGATGTCTAGAATACATAACGTCTTTCATGTGTCTATGTTGAGGAAGTACCACCAGGACCCTTCTCATGTCATAGAGTATGAAGAGATGGACATACAAGAGGACATGAGTTACACTGAGGAACCTGTCCGGATTCTTGATAGAAAAGAGAAGGTGCTTAGGACCAAAAGCATTCCATTAGTAAAAGCCTTGTGGAAACATCACTCAATGGAAGAGGCAACTTGGGAATTGAAGAATCTCATAAAGGAGAAGTACCCCTATCTATTTAACGGGTCGAGTTGAATTTGGAGGACCAAATTTTTTGTAAGGTGGGGAGGATGTGAGAACTGTGAATTTTGTATACCCCATTGATGAGAATTGTAACTTGGTGTATGTAATTATGATATGTTAATGTACACGCAAATTTTAAACATGATGAAGTATGAAGAAAAGATTTTTAAGTCTTGAATGTGTACGGATTGAAACATGGACTACCAGGTAGATTTTGAGAAGTTTTACACTGAGTTTTCTGCAAATTGGTGCAGTAGCAGTACAATCTGTGAAGGCCAGATCGATCTCCAAGGAAGAGAGATCGATCTCATGGTTCCAGAATGCAGAAAATATGCAAGAACTGATAGGCAGATCGATCTTCAATGGAAGAGGATCGATCTCCTTATGATTCTGTAATGAAGAGATCGATCTCATGAGGAAGAAATCAATCTCATGAAGCATTCTGTAAGGAGAAGATCGATCTCCTCAAGGAGCAGATCGATCTCATGAAGCATTTTATAAGGAAAAGATCGATCTCCTTAAGGATCAGATTGATCTCGTGAAGCATTCTGTAAACTAGAGATCGATCTCATAATTGGAGCAGATCGATCTCATAAAGCCATTAAGAGATCGACCTCACCCCACGACAGATAGATCTCCTCGGAATAAAATTGCCCCAAAACGTTCCCAAATTCTAATGCAGATTAATCTCATTAAGGACCAGATCGAACTCCTACCATCCGTTTATAAAAAGACCCCTATGTTTTTCTGCATTTCATCATTTCTCTCTCTTCCAAACCTCCATTTTAGCTGAGCCTTAGCTTTCTCTCTCTTCCAAAGTCCCCATTTCCTTCCAAATCGAAGGTTGTAGTAAGAAGGATAGTTGTTCCTCATCCAAAGGAGAACAACATACTTGGAAATCGAAAGACGGATTGAATCGAGGCAAGAGTTGAGCACTCCACAAGTTTGGGTAAATTCTAAACTTTGATATTGGATTATAAAGTGATTTTTGGTGAGTATGGTTGTAGGCATTGTGATTAAATAGCTAGGAAATGATTAAGGATTGATGAAACTATGATTTTGTTGGAGTAAAGGTAACGTTAGGCAATTTCTGGTAATCTTGGGAATTATGGCTATAAATTGGAATTGAGACAATGAGGTGAATTTAGCATGGAATATGGTGTGAGAAATGTAGACTTCTAAGATGTCGTGGATGAGAATGTGAATTGTGATAGAGTTATGAGAATTGAGTTATTTGAGGTGTCAATGAGAATATGAGCAAATGTGTGCTCAATAATGTGACTGAGTTGGGTTATTGATGCTTTTACATCGTTTAGACAACTCTGGAGTTCCAAAGAGGAATGCGAGACTAATCTGTGATATGGGGGAACGATTGCACTATATGAGGTGCAAAGAGGTAAAGGAAAACTTAAACTCATTTGTGTATGTGTTTTGATGTTAATTGTAGCATGAAAAGTGATTTGAGAAACAAACATGTTTTTATGAGTTGTGAATGAGTAGTGCACACGATTTTATAGCCGGTTGGGGCCCAAATTTTATGAGTTATTAACTAAGCGTGAAAATGTTTTACAATCGTTTTATGATTAAAACGTGAAAAGAGATTTAGGCTCTACGCTAAGGCGTACTGAGGTTGAGAAATGTGTGCATGGTTTTGCTGGTTGGGACTCAGTTTCTAACATGTTTTGTGTTGGGTACACAAATGTTTTAAATGAGATTTATGAGAGAAAACCATTATGAGTTCTATGTGAAGGCAAAACATTTTATATGATAATGGCTAATGATTGAGACTTAGGCGTGTCATGTTGAATACACATCGGGCCTTGCTTTGGTAGCATGTAAGTCCGGGCCTTGTTCTGGTAACATGTAAGTTCGATTATTCCTCCGCTTTGGTAGCATTGGGAGGCCTTGCTCTGGTAGCATGTAAGTCCGATATTCCTCCGTTTTGGTAACGTCAGATGACCCCCGTTCTGGTAACGCTGGGTGGCCTTGCTTTGGTAGCATGCAAGACCGATGAGTGGGTGACCTGGGAACCGACCCAGGGACCAAGTGATAGTGTGCATGTGGAGAGGCATTGCTGGTAGCATGTAAGGCCGGGTCTTATTCTGGTATCGCGTAAGTCCAATATACCATGTACACGTCCATATGTCGATGTTCCCTCTTATGAGGATGTCTGGGATGCGCACCCAGAGGAGATTTATTATGATGTGCCATGACGAGTTTTATATGAGTTTTATTGCCTAGTCTCCTTTTTATACACATGAATTGTGTTTTGTGGTTGTGCCATGTGCATTCAATTGAGGTGATTTTTATCACGTTTTAATGAGAAAAGCCATTATCGCATTCTAATTTCCACATGCTTGTGACTGTGATTTGTACTGAGTTATGTACACTCATATTTTTACATGATTTCAGAGAAATGAGTTGAGAATGATGTTTTAATGAGTTCATGCTACGTTTTAATTGAGTTTCAACTACGAGATAAAATGATTATGTTGTGCAAATCATTGTTTTATTAACGAGTCACTTACCCCCTTACTGAGCGATTTAGAAGCTCACCCTGTTTTCTCTTCCCCCTAGATTTCTTCAAGTGAAGATAGTTTTTCCCTACGACGTACGGAGTAGTGTCTAGTGGAGGACTTGAGCTCCTGACCATATATTGTATTTAAGGTATAATTTATCTTTTCATGTACCCAGACTAAGGTTGTAATTATAGACACTTGTTGTACAATGATGTATGAGACGTATTAGGATTGATTAACCTTGAATTGAATAACGTAAATTGGATGAAATACAATTATGAGATGATAAGATCCTGAGGTATGATATGTATGATGATGTATGACATTGCATAGGAATGCACCTTTTATTGTGAATGGATGTGAAAAAGTTTTGAATTTGCCTTGTTTTCCACGTTTCCAGGGTGTCACAAAAGGTTTCAGATCTTCACTGACCATAAGAGTCTGAAATATATCTTCGACCAAAAAGTGCTTAATATGAGGCAAAGACGATGGATGAAGCTCCTTAAGGACTATGACTATGAGATTTTGTATCATCCGGGGAAGGCAAACGTAGTTGCGGATGCCCTAAGCAGAAAAAACATGGTTTATGCCATGATGATCAGGGAATGGGATTTATTGGAACAGTTCGTCAGACTCAGGATAAGAGTTGAGGAAGCAGAGGTCAGATTTATGGCTAACCTACAGATAAAGCCCAGTATTTTAGATCAGATTAGAATTGGACAGAGAAGTGATCAGAAACTACTAGATTTCGTTAGCCAAGCTGAGAAGACCCAGCAGTCAGATTTTATGGTCAGTGATGATGGATTATTGAGGTTCAAGTGCTGTATTTATGTCCCGAGCAATGATACCTCGAAGCAGTAAATTTTAAGGGAGTCTCATTGTTCTCGTTACACCATGCACCTAGGAAGTACTAAGATGTATCAGGACCTGTGTAAGGTGTATTGGTGGAGTGCTATGAAATGGGAAGTGGCAGAATTTGTGGCCAAGTGTTTGGTGTGTCAACAAGTAAAAGTTAAGCATCAAAAGCCCGGAGGATTACTTAAGTCCTTGCCAGTGCCTAAGTGGAAATGGGAGCATATCACCATGGACTTTATCATGGGATTACCAAGGACCCAGAGAGGTCATGATGCGATTTGGGTGATAGTAGACAGATTAACTAAGAGTGCCCACTTCCTTGCCATCAAGAGTACAAATACCTTGAGTGCCTTAGCTGAGCTATATGTCAGAGAGATTGCTCGACTGCATAGGGCCCCGGTGAGTATTACATCTGATAGAGATTCCAGGTTTACTTTCAGATTTTGGACTCATTTTTAGGAAACAATGGGATCTCAGTTGAATTTTAGTACCGCCTATCATCCTTCGACTGACGGTTAGTCTGAGCGGACTATATAGACCTTAGAGGATATTTTACAGGCGTGTACAATGAACTTTGAGGGATCATAGGATGATCACCTGCCCCTTGCTAAGTTTGCATACAACAATAGTTATCATGCGAGTATTTGTATGGCACCTTATGAGGCTCTGTAAGGTAGGAGGTATAGATCCCCCATAGCTTGGGAAGAAGTGGGTGACCGAAAGGTAATTTGCTCCCGACCTCATTGAACAGGCAGTTCAGAATGTAATGATTATTTGTTATAGATTACAGGCTACTCAGAGCCGAGAGAAAAGTTACGTTGATTGCGTAGACGACCACTTGAGTTTCAAACTAGAGATTTTGTCTTCCTTAAAGTGTCTCCAAGTAAAGGTATCATGTGCTTCAGGAAGAAGGGGAAGTTGAGTCCCTGTGTTATTGGTCCGTTTGAGGTATTAGAGAGAGTGGGAGATGTCACCTACCGGTTAGCTTTACCCCCACAGCTTTCCGCAATTCATAATGTATTCCACGTCTTGATGGTGATGAAGTATAATCCGGATTCCTCCCATGTCATCGAGTATGAAACGTTAGTATCACGACCCTCTTCACGTGACTTAACTTACTACTTACAGTTGGGCTGTGAGTCAAAATCCATATCCACATCTCATCCATTCATAATTAAACTTCATTTAATGAAGTAGAAACTGTTCTTTCATAAATATGTGGAAATGTTTACATCAGTTTCTATTATATCCATCCATTTCGTACAAAAGATAACCAAACTGTGCATTAATTTACAGGATACAAATTTTTTTCTCATAAGTGTACACCTCTATACTGCGAGAGAACCAGAGAAAACCTTAGCAGGGATAACTGCAGTAACTCACTACTGCGTAGTATCTGTGGAGGAGGAAATAAGGGGGTAAGCTAACACGCTTAGTAAGGAAAATATGAAAGCAGGTAGATAACTACACTATCTACATGCTAAAATATTAACATTTATTTTCCTTATAAAACATATGCATTTCTTTCAAAATAGCTTCCATCGATGTGAAACCATTAATTCGTTAGATGGGTATATGCATATACATCATCAGTTAACATGGCTCAATCTTTACAAAGCCACACAGCTTCATTTATCAGTTCACACAGAACACACTTAGCAAATCACTTAGTAAATCAATTCATATGAGACATATAATGAGATTTTATATCACCGTGTATCACACAGTAGGGGGGACATTTTTCACCTCACACAGTAGCAACACAAGGTCGTATCACACAGATAAAAGAAGACTTATGACCATAGTCCAGATTCCAGCCAACACTGATCAGGTGTACGAGAACCCTATGCTTGGGGAGGTGCATCAGTCATCCCTTCAGCTAACACAGAATCACTAAGATATCATGGCACATCGTACTCCATGGCTAATGCTTATGGTACATCATGCTCTCGTGGATCCTTATCACCTATATTCGTGGTCTCAAAATCACGTGCGAGCAGGTCTGTGCATGATCACCAAGCAATACATGACGGCTCCAGCACGGTTTTATTCATTACACAGTAAACATCTTAAACCACGTGTGAGCAACTCAACGTAAGATCACACATCATACCTGAGGCATCGAGCACGATTTTTCTTATCACATAGTAAAGCTCAAGAGACCACATTCGAGCAACTCAGCGAAATAGCACACAACATACTTTAGGCATCGAGCACGGTTTTGTCCCATCACTTCAAATAGAGGGGGTCACATGAGAGCATAATCAGAGCAAGATCACTAAGTAGTACTCTTTGGATCCAATACGATTCCCAAAATCTAGTGCGAGCTCTCGAGTGGAACACACAACATCACCCGAGGCATCGAGCACAGTTTTGCTTTTCTAAAAAATCCTTTCTTAAAAAGGTTATGCGAGCAAGGCTGGTAAATCTACCAATGCCACATCAGCTCTAGCATAGGTTCACATAGAAAAGAAATAGATGGCTCCATTCACTGAGTATGAGTGAGAGGGCAATCTCCCTTCAATCACTCGTTAAAAGCTTTTCATGCAAATTTCTAAATCGAGAGCCCATTTATTATTACTCTTTCTTAAAATGTTTGCAAAACCTCTTTTCATAATGATAACATGGAAGTCATACAACTCATACTTGTAGGCTTATTCTCATACGTAGTTTTCTACCTATATACTTATCGCATATATTTGCACACAGCAGGTAAGAAAGCATATGTATAGCAATCTCTAATAGCTCGCATAATTCCCTTAACTCGAATCACGCTTGAATTGTTTTCCTTGATTTCTAATGCTTGTGATCTGCTCTTATCGGCTCCGACTTAATCTCCAGGAGCTACAAGCATTTACTACTCGCATTAGTATTATTTCAATATACTCGAATCTCATTTACATGGCTTTCACATCGATGCATTGACCCGTTAGATCAATATGGCCTTATTATAACTTATGGAACTCTAATCCCTCTTAAGTCCATTTCAATCGTTCTATTCGTTCTCTCGAGAATCCATTAGACTCCTCGAGTCTATTGATTCATATTAAACCAGCATTAAGCTTACAATGCCTCAAGTTTATTATTTTCTTTCTCTATGGCATTTCATCAAATACTTATCATGCCCATTATCAATCCCTATCTAATCCAACTTATGGATTTCACAATGTCATGTTAGAATCATCTATACATACTCATTAACATTTTTACATGCCCAAAGCATCAGTAGCTCTATGCCATTTCAATTTTCTCTCACTAAGCCCATTTTAGGTCATAGTTGTTTAAGCATGTATATGAACATTTCAACCAACATTATATACACCGAATCACTCATCATAATATCTAGATTAAGATACTACAAAATGGTGTATAGAAATCATACCTAGCTTGACCTTTTTCCATTTTTTGCCAATTTGGGAGAAATCCTCTTTTCTCCTTTAATCGAAGGTTTGAGCTTCCAATCTTTGACTATGTTGTTCTCTCCCTCACTAGGAACAACTTTGCTCAAAGGAACTTCTTTCAAAACCGATTGGAATATGGTGATTTTGGAGAGAGAAAGCTAGGTCACTTGTTAAAAATGGTGGAAATGGGTTTGTTTTCGTGAAATGCAGATTCAGCTGCCTAGTTTATATAGAAAATGCCTTATGAGATCGATCTCCTAAGGGGGGAGATCGATCTGGCCTTCCTTAAATCCTTCTGAATTTTGACAATTTGCAGGCAGGGGATCGATCTATTGAAATGCATGAGATCGATCTGTTTCAAGCAGAAGGCTTAGGAGATCAATTTGGCCTTAAGAGGAGATCGATCTGGCCTATCCAGAGACCAATGGAGATCGATCTGCCTATGGGAGGAGATCGATCTAGTCAAACCCGAGACAACATGAGATCGATCTGCTTAAGTGACGGGTCAGTCTCCCTCTTGCAGAATGCTTGGCATTGTGTTTTTCCAGGCCATGAGATCGATCTCTCCTTGCATGAGATCGATCTGTCTTGCTGCTTGCAGCATTCTAACTGTAATTTTCCTTGATTTTCTAAGTTAAACTTCCATCCAATTGATTCTATACTTATTTTACAATTCATTCACACTTAGAACTTATAAACATTTATTTCTTGTAATTCATATGTTATGTAACTTGTCTATACATTCAATAATCATAAACAGTACATAGAAATTTACGGGTCTTACAATCCTCCCTTCCTTCAAGAAATTTGGTCCTCCAAATTAGAACCAAGTCATTCATCGAAAAGTTGGGGGTACTTTTCCTGTATCAGGTTCTCAAATTCCCAAGTAGCTTCCTTTGAATTGTGGTGCTGCCAGAGAATCTTAACAAGTGGAATTGTCTTATTTCTTAACACCTTTTCCTGCCTATCCAGCATCCAGATCGGTTTCTCTATATATGTCAAGTCATCTTTGAGCTCAATGGCTCATACCGAATTACATGAGTCAGATCTGGATGGTACTTTCGAAGCATCGATACATGGAAGATGTTGTGAATGCCTGCCAGCTCCGATGGCAACGCTAGCCTATAAGCCTTATCTGTCGTTCGCTCTAATATCTCAAACGGACTGATATACTGAGGGCTCAACTTACCCTTGTTACAGAACCTCATATTCCCTTTCGAGGGAGAAACTTTCAAAAATACTGAGTCACCCACAGTGAACTCTATTGGCCTCCGTCTCTTGTCAGTGTAACTTTTATGCCTGCTCTGAGCTGTTCTCAATCTCTCACATATCAGTTGAACAACCTCAGAGGCTTACTGTACCAAACTAGGAGTAAAAGTCTTCCTATCACCCACTTCTTCCTAACCAATTGGGGAACGACACCTTCTACCATATAATGCCTCATATGGTGCCATCTCGATACTCGAGTGATAATTATTGTTATATGCAAATTCGGCCAACGGTAGGTGATCATCCCAAGAGCCTCTAAAATCCATAACACTTGCTTTCAGCATATGCTCTAACGTTTGGATGGTTCTCCCTAACTGACCATCAGTTTGAGGTGGAAAGTGGTACTGAAACTTAACTGGGTTCCCATAGCTTCCTAAAAGTGTTCCCAAATGTGGGAAGTGAAGCGGGAGTCCCTATGCGATACGATGCTCACTGGAACACCATGTGGCCTCACTATCTCTCGTATATACAACTCTGCCAAAGTACTCAAAGTATCTGCAGATTTCATGGCTAGAAAGTGGGCAGATTTTGTCAGTATGTATACCACTACTCAGATAGCATCATGGTTCCTCTTAGTCACCGGCAATCCCATGATGAAATCCATGGTGACATGCTCCCATTTCTAAGTCGGTATAGGTAGAGGCTGTAAGAATCCTACAGGTTTATGATGCTCTACCTTCACTTGCTGACATACTAGACATCTTGCCACAAACTCTGCGATATCCTTTTTCATCCCTGACCACCAATACACTTTTCGAAGGTTCTGATACATCTTGTTACTCCACGGGTGGAATGTATATCTAATGAGCTTATGTCAAAATCAATATTTTTAGCTCTGGGTCATCGAGAATACAAATCTTGCCTTTAAACCTCAGTAGGTCATCATCACCCTTCTGAGTCAGACTCGTACGATCCTCACACAGTCGATCGACATGCTGAGCCTGTCGTATCCGATCAATCAAATTCGATTCCACTCACAGGCTACCTATCACACAGTCACTGTCAACATTAAGATGGTGTATATCCAACCTGAGGTGATCAAACTGCACGAACAGCTCATATTCCCTGACCATCATATGAGATACCATTCTGAGGCTCTTTCTACTCAGGGCATCAGCCACAACATTAGCCATCCCTAGATGGTACAATATATCGCAATCATAATCCTTCAAAAGCTCTATCCATCGTCTTTGCCTCACATTCAACTCTATCTGTGAAATAGATATCTAAGGCTTTTATGATCTGTAAACACCTAAAATTTCTCACCGTACAAGTAGTTGCACCAAATCTTAAATGAAAATACCACGACTGTCAACTCTAAATCATGGGTCGGGTAGTTCCTCTCATGGTCCTTAAGCTGTCTGGATCCATAGGCTACTACCTTCCCGTCCTACATCAACACACAGCCCAGTCCCTGTCCCGAGGCATTTATATGCACTGAGTAACCTCCTGAGCTGGTGGGTATGGTGAGAATAGGTGTGCTGGTCAATCTGTGCCTTAACTCACAGAAACGTCTTTCACATTTATCATCGCACTCAAATGCCACATCCTTTCGATTGAGACGTGTCAACGGAGCAGCCAGCTTAGAGAATCGCTCGACAAACTGTCGGTAATAACCTGCTAAACCCAAGAAACTGTGGATCTCTATAACTGTCTTGGATCTTTCCCACTGTATCACAGCCTCTATCTTGGATGGATCCACTGATACCCCGACTCTCGAGACTACATTACCCAAAAACGATATCTCATTTAGCCAGAAATCACACTTGTTGAGTTTAGCATACAACTCTTGATCTCAGAGGGTTTTTAACACTATTCTCAAATGCTGCTCATGCTTTTCCCTGGACTTTGAGTACACCAATATGTCATCTATAAAAACAATCATGAAGTTGTCCAGGTATGGGTTAAACAAATCATTCATTAAAACCATAAATGTTACAGAAGCATTTGTCAACCCAAATGGCATAACCAAAAAAACATAATGGCTATAACGAGTTTGAAACGCTGTCTTAGGCACATCTCCACTCTGAATCCTCAACTGATAATACCCAGACCTCATCTCAATCTTCGAGAAGACTTGTGCTCCTTGCAACTGATCCAATAGATCATCAATCTGTGGAAGGGGATACTTATTCTTGATGGTAGCCTTATTTAACAACCGATAATCTATACACAGTCGAAGACTCCCATCTTTCTTCCTTACAAATAGAATCGATGCTCCCCAAGGTGATACACTCGGTCTGATAAATCCCTTGTCCAACAACTCTTACAACCGTTTCTTTAGCTCCTCCAATTCCACTAGAGCCATTCTATACGGTGGTTTGGATATCAGTTTCGTTCCAGGCGCCAAATCAATACAGAATTCCATCTCTCTATATGGTGGCAACCCTGGTAATTCTTTCGAAAAGACATCGGGGCATTCTCTAACCACTTGGATGTAAACTAATTTCGGGTGTGCCTTATCCAAGTCAACCACATATGTTATAAAACCTTCGACATATTATGACTACATTGGTTAGTAAAATCATCCATCCTTAGAAATAATTTACTACTTCTTACATTACTTTTCAAATCTTACAACATACTTTTCAAGGGTAGGAAATATTACTGTCTTAGCATAACAGTATAAAACAGCATGGTTTGCAGCTAACCAATCCATTCCTAGTACTACATCAAAATCCCTCATCTTTAACAGAATAAAATTGACCAACATATCCTTTTCCCCTACTTTCAACTTACAACCATTACATACATATTCAGTTTCTACGTTGTCTCTCACTAGAGTGCACATAAGTAAAATCCTACCTAGAGGTACAAGTTTTACATGTTCAATCAATTTACATGCAAATGTAGGCGATATGAATGAATGTGTGGCACCAGGATCAATCAATGCTAATGCTTTAAAATCAAAGACTAGGATGGCACCTTTAATCACATCTGTAGAAGCTTCCGCAGATGCCTAGTCCAATGCAAACACTCGCCCTCGACCAACAGCTTATTTCCTTTTTTGTTCAGCTGTGGCCTTCCTCTTAGGTATGGTGTCTTAACTGTAGCCTTCTCTGTCTCCTTACCCTTCTGTGGGGCTGTATCGATCAACTTTGGGCATTCATGAGCTATGTGCCCTAGTTTACCAAATCTATAACGAGATCTCATGAAAGGGCATGGTTTACTCCCATGATATCTACCACACGTCCTGCACTGCTCGGTGGTAGGTCGGGGTCCACCAATAATGATGCCTCTCAAACCTAGAGGTAAAGCTAGGTACATTGGAGGCTTCGCAGGCCTCTCTCGTACCTCTTCAATCTTTGGCCCTTTACCAAATAATCTTCGACCCTTTTTAAATCCTTTATCATCAATCGACCTCTTTCGGTCTCTATCTCTGCCCTTACCACTCTTACTCAACTCCGAGGCATGCAACTCATAGTCCTGCTCACATAACTGAGCTCTGCGTACAGCCTCGTCATAAGTGGTAATATCAAATGGGGCAAATCGAGCTCTGATCGAAGGTCTCAACCCCTCAAGAAATTTTTAAACCTTCCTGTCCTAACAGCCCATGGTTACTGTGTCATAGCTGCCCAGGGATGTGAATCCAGACTCATATTCATCTACTGTATGGTTCCCCTGAGTCAAGGTAAAAAATTCCATCTGCATCTTCCTCTGAGTAATGGCTGGAATGTACTGCCTCCTAAAGGCATCCAAAAATATATCCCAAGTCACCATCGGGTGACGTGCACTCAGAATTGGCTAGGTGGCCATCCACCAATGCTTGGCCTCACCCTCTAATACAAAGGCAGCAAAAGTGACCTTCTCTGTGGCAATGCAATGGAAGAATTTATACAACTTCTCCATACTGCGAATCCAATGCTCCGCTAACACTGGGTCTTTCACCCCACTGAACGAAGGTGGTCCAAACTTCTTGGATTGTCTCAGCCTGCCCAGATCACAATCATAAACTTTTTCGCCACTAACCTATGTGGAGCTACAGGATCCTGAACTGGTGGGGGAATGTCCTGAACTAGAGGGGGTGCAGGTATGCAAGGCACGTATTTTCATATGTAATCCTTATGATTCTCTAAGTATACACTTCTTCATGTAATATGAATCATAAGAGATATAAGGTCCGTAAACGTGATGTACACACTTGTTATATGAGTTCATGATGTGCAGACATGTTTCGTTATGTACAAATTATAAGAAATGGACCTTTTTAAGTGATAAATGTGGATTGAATGCCAAATGAGTAGTGAAGTAAATTGATATGAAGTTAACTTTGAAATCTAGGATGAATTTCAGCTAAGTATGCTGTAGAGCAAAGGGAGATCGATCCCTTCTTCAAGCCAGATCGATCTCGGTATGTTTCTGCTAAGCAAGGATCGATCTCATCCTCAAGCAGATCGGTCTCATTGTGTCTCAGCCAGAAGCATATCGATCTCAATCTCTTTAGCAGATCGATCTTCGAAGCTCTCTGCTTGGCCAAGATCGATCCTATCCCTTAGAGCAGATCAATCTCCAAGGTTGTAAATCATGAAATTTAAGCAAGAGAAGATCGATCTCTGCCCTAGGAGATCGATCTCACAAGGTGAGTTCTATATAAAGGAGCCCAACATTTCGAGCCTTCATCCCTTAAAATCGTGCTTGAGTCGTCGTGTATTGTTATGTGTCTTACATTGACCTGCTCGCTGATACAAACTACGCCCACTATATGTGAGACCCCGTACATGTATAGCTGTACATAGGAACATGGGAATGTAAATAAAATCAGAAGTATAATGATACATTGTAATGTGAAGTATATGCAATGTAAGTTTATAAGATTATGTACGCACTTGTAATAAGAATTGTGATTATACATACAAGTTGCATTATGAATGAGTAGGAAGAAATAAACTTGAACACGAGAAGAATGTGATCGAAATGGAATATGAGTAGTATAGTAAAATGGAAGGAAAGATTTACATAAGTGTATATTTCCATTCGAGTAATATCGTATATATTTGGTCATACAAAGATTCTACACAAGTTTTAATGTGTATGTAGTGAGGATCGATCCCATTTTCAAGTCTCAAAGATGAATGAATGAGGAAATGATCATGGTAGCAAATTAAGAGTGTTTGGTAAGGAGTTGTTGCAGAAAAACTGCAAGAAATCTGGAATTTGTGAAGGCCAGATCGATCTCATAGGATGAGAGATCGATCTGGGAGAGCCAGAATGCTCTAATGTGAGAAATGGAAGGGAACAGATCGATCTCCAAAGGAAGCAGATCGATCTCTTTAGCTCTCGGGTTGGAAGCAGATCGATCTCCTATAAGACCAGATCGATCTCCTTAAGCTTCTGTTTGACAGCAGATCGATCTCTAGACTCGACAGATCGATCTCCTGCCTTTAAAACGTCTTAGAAAAGAGGGATTTTAGAGGAACAGATCGATCTCCACCCAAGGAAGATCGATCTCATCAAGTCAAAACTATAAATGGGAGCAGTTGGATCATCAGATTTCGGGACAAACCACTTCCTTTCTCTCTTTAACTCAAAGAAAAACCTAGTTTCTCACTCCTAAATTCAGCCATTTTCAGTGAGATTTAAGGAGAGTCTATTAGAGACAAAGTTGTTCACAACAAAAAGAAGAACAACATAGTCTAGAGGCATTTCCCCATTTGATGGATTGAAGAAATAAAGGGCAATCCTAATTGGAGCAAGAGAAAATCCAATGAGGTAAGTTCTAATGCACAAATCCAAGTACATTGGTTTAGTAAATGATTATAAAGATGTTTGGGTGTGCATGTTATGGATAGCACTACCTAGAATGGTATGAAATGAATATAACTTAGAAATAGTCAAGTGTGAGAAAGTGGAGTGTGGAAGTGTTTATGATGAATGAGATATCTTGAGTGGAGGAACATGTTGTGAGAATGATTTGGACATGTTGATATTGGGATAAATTGTGAGATTTACCACAAAGGGTAAAATATGCATTTAAGGCATTGGATAAATGATTAGTTGAACAAGAGTTAGAAACGTTAACTCAAATGTTGATGGATGAATTTCAGTTTCGGATGATACACCGGAGCAAGTCGAGATGAGAACGCGAGAAGCATAAAGGCGGATAGTTGCACATAAGTGAAACGAGGTAAGGGACTGTGTGTTAGCTATAGAGATGTTCGTACGTAATTACAGCAATTTCGTAGATATATTGCTAGGACTAGTACGATATTATAATTTTATGAAATGATGTGGAAGTATGAAAAGTACTATGATGTATATATATGTATTGAGAAATGGGATAGGGTAAGGAAATAGCATGATATGCATGTTTTCAATGACGTTCTCAATTTTATATTGTTATTGATGATTGAGAAATGTCGATGATAGGTTGGCTACTTTTACATGTTTTAGCATGAAGAGTCATGCTGTATGAATAAACGTGTTTTGAGTTTTAAAAGAGAAAATAGCCATCTATCAGTTTTGAGATGAGATTTGGTGTTGAAGCGCTAGCTCACACCCGTTTTAATGCCTTGATGTACCGTGCGGGAGTTTTAACTCGCACGAGGGTTTTGAGAAAGTGCGGGAACTTTGCTCGCACCTGTTTTGTTGAGTTAAGGTAAACCTGGGGGTCTGGGACCCAAGGGGATACCAGCCGACGGCCAATTGAACGGGCTGAGCCTTAACGATAGATCGTACCGCGCTGGAGCTTTGCGTTGACTGTGTGTCACGCTGCTTGCTCACCTGGTATATGAGACATGGTTTAGGATGAAAAGTCCATCGGAGTTGGAGTATGGACTTGGGTCCACGGTCGTACGTAGAATAGTGTAGTCACCCGTTGGTATACTATGTACTGTGCTGGGTGCACGTGAGTACGAGTATCGCGTAGATGACACATGACGTATCTTCACCGTGAGTATACGAGGAGATGAGGTGGATTGAGATGAGCCGGAGGGTAGGACTGACCCATCCCCCTTCAGGCGAAGTGATACCCTATGCATACTTGATCAGTGAGGCCTGGGATCACTGACTGTGGCCATAAGTCGTGGATATTTGATTGCCGAAAATTCCATGCCTGTCTCAGAGATTCAAGAAACAGAGATAATCTCAGAAAAGAAAGAGATTTGCTGAAAAAGAGTGGTTTGAGAAACGAAAAAGATTTCGTGTTTTTGATAAATCTCTGATTTCACATTTGTGCCATGAGGGCACTATTTATGAGTATGTTTTAAATGGAAGTTTGACATTTGATTTACACGAAAATGCTATTGAGAAACATGTGTTTAAATGCATTGTTCGTATGATATTTCCATTTATAACGAAAACATGGTTTTGGTTTATGCATGCATGGGCTATGTAGGTAGTACGATATCTACTTGCTAGCATACATTTCCTTACTGAGCCGTGGTTTGCTCATCCCACTATTTTCCCCCTCCAGGTACTGAGAAGTAAGAGAGCGGTGATCTCTAGACCTTTTGTGTTAAACAGCTCCCACAATCCGCAAAGGTATAAGATTTGTATACACGAGTATTTTGTATCTAATATATTGTATCGCACAGTTATATCTCGGAATTGTAAACAGTATTATGGGGATGATATGTAAGCACATGGTATTTATATAATTAATTTTTTGTATTTACACACACACCTGGGAGTGTGAATTAAAGTTTTAAATATTCCGCTGTAAATGAATGAATTTTTAGTAATTGCATCTTCTCACAGCCCAACCGTAGTAGAGAATGTATGGATAGAAGGGTTCCCGAAAGCGGGTCATGACAGGCTTGGTATCAGAGCTTGGTTGGTCTGATGTGAGTTGATGCTTAGGATTAAGAAAACATACATCCCCAAGTTACTGTGCGATATTTAGATACAAATGTGTGTGCGGAGCTGGTAGTGAATTAAATGTTTGTTATAACGCAGGAAAGTTATCAGGCTAGTGAGTTATGCCTGAGAGACACCGCAAGAGGGGAGAGAGCTCGAGAGCTCGAGAGCTCGAGGGCAAAATGACAGGACTGAGAGGTACAGTAGATCATCCTCTAGTCATGAGCCCCAGGAACAGATAGAGGCTTCTGATCCTCGAATAACTCGATTGGAGGAAGACATGCACACGATGATGACCATGATGGGTCAGATCATGGCTAGGTTTGAGGGTACACCTGGTACAGCGGGACAGGCTGCACCGAATCCCCCAGCAGCTGCACCTGAACCTGAGAATGTTGCACCTACGCAAGCTGAACCGGCTAGGCCACGGGAACCTCATATTCGATCGGTACCTCCTCCGGTAGCCCCACATCAGCATGATGATGATTTGGGGTATGGATATGATTGTGACATGGAAAGATTGAGGCACTTTATGGACTTCAAGCCTCCTTTGTTTAGCGGGGTAAAGGATCCGACAGTGGCTGAGGACTGGATCAGTCAAATGGAGAAGTTATTCGACTTCTGTAGATGTTCAGCTACGGAGAGAGTAGCGCTTGCGGCCTTTGTATTGAGAGGCGAAGCAGAGCACTGGTGGAAGTCCACTAGGTTGATTTTAAGAGCTCAAGGAATGGTTATCACTTGGGATATGTTCTTGGACGTTTTCAGAGAGCAATACATCCCAGATACTGCTCGACGGAGACTACAGATGGAATTTCTGAATCTGACTCAAGGGAATCGAACAGTTGATGAGTACGAGTCATGATTCACTTCACTGGGTAGATATGATCCGGACTCGATCAGGAGTGAGGCTATTAGAGTCCGTAGATTTGTAGATGGACTGAGGCCTTCGATCCGAGCGAAGTTGGCCCCATTTGATGTCGCTACATATAGAGAGGCTGTGCGGCGGGCCCAGTTATGTGAGCAAGACTATGACTTGCAGATTTCTGAGTTTAGTTGGGGTAAGGACAAGGGACCGAGGAAGCTGGGAGATGGCAGGAGTGCCAAATTTGGTCGAAAATTCATGAGTAAGCATCGGAGAGAGGTAGATGAGTTCTAGAAAAAGGTTGTTAGACCTTTTATGCCTCCGACTCAGACACCAGCCAGGGGTATAGTGATTGGTGGATCCCAACCGACTACAGATCAGTGTAGGTTATGCGATCGATACCATGGTGGTAGGCCATGTCATCTTCAAGGTACCCGATGCTTCAGATGTGGTAAATTTGGACATTATGCCAGAGAGTGCCCGGAGATAGTTGAGGCGATTCCACAGAGGGGTAAAGAGCCAGAGAGGGTTCCTACAGTTGTACCTCCTGCAAGAAAGAAAGCCTCGGCTGAAGAAAAAGGAAAACAAGTTGTGGGTCAAGGCAGGGTGTATGCGATAGACCAGGCATCGGCTGATACCTCTTCTGAAGTGATAAAAGGTATAATCTTGATTTTCAATCTAGAGGTTATAGCTTTGTTTGATTCTGGTGCTACGCATTCCTTCATATCACCTGCATGTGCATCTAAGTTAAAAGGTTTTGTAGAACCCACATACTTGAGTAGGACTTTACTAATAAGTACTCCAATGAGAGTTAGCCAATTAGTTGAACAAGTGTATAAAGATTGTAAAGTGAGGGTGGGAGATAAGTGCATGACAGCCAACTTGATTTTGTTGAATATGTATGACATTGATGTAATTTTGGGAATGGATTGGTTAGCCGCCAATCATGCTATCATAGACTGTCGTTCTAAGACCATTAAGTTTTCTCTACCTGAAGAATGTGTTGTAAGATTTTAAGAGAAGAAATAAAATCTTAAATTTTGTGTTAAGTAAAGTACTTTGGTATAAATGACTTGAGTGTTGTTTTGAAGGTTTTGTTGCTTCTGTGGTGGATTTGAACAAAGTACATCCGGATATGGAGGACATCTCAGTGGTCAGAGAATTCCCTGATGTCTTTCCAGATGATCTACCAGGATTGCCACCTGATAGAGAAACGGAATTTGGTATAGACTTGACGCCTGGAACCGAACCAATATCGAAGTCACCATATAGGATGGCTCCAGTTGAGTTAGAGGAATTAAGGAAACAGCTGCAAGAGTTGTTAGAGAAGGGATTCATAAGACCGAGCGTCTCACCATGGGGAGCCCCGGTATTGTTTGTGAAGAAGAGAGATGGGAGCCTCAGGTTGTGCATTGATTATCGGATGTTAAACAAGGCTACCATCAAGAATAAGTACCCCTTGCCACGCATTGACGATTTATTGGATCAGCTTCGGGGAGCACAGATCTTCTCCAAGATAGATCTGAGGTCTGGTATCATCAATTGAAGATTCGGAAGGAGGATGTGCCCAAGACAGCATTTCGTACCCGCTATGGCCATTACGAATTCTTAGTGATGCCTTTTGGGTTGACCAATGCGCCGGCAGCTTTTATGGCTCTAATGAACGAAGTATTCAAGCCATACCTGGACCAATTTGTAATTGTGTTCATTGATGATATATTGGTGTATTCAAGGTCCAGAGAAGAGCATGAGCAGCACTTAAGGATTATTTTGCAAATCCTCCGAGAGAAAAGGTTATATGCCAAGCTTAACAAATGTGACTTTTGGCTAGAACAGGTTTCTTTTCTAGGCCATGTTATATCGAAGGATGGGGTGTCAGTAGATCCATCCAAGATTGAGGCAGTTGTTCAGTGGGAACAACCTAGGACGGTCACAGAGATCAGAAGTTTTCTGGGTTTGGCTGGTTATTACAGGAGATTTGTAGAAGGTTTCTCTAGATTAGCTGCTCTATTGACACGTCTTACAAGGAAGAGTGTGGAGTTTTCATGGGATGAAGCTTGTGAGAAGAGTTTTCAGGAACTTAAGCGCAGATTAACTACCGCGCCAGTTCTTGTCATCCCAACAGTTCAGGGAATTACTCGGTGTATACAGATGCTTCGCATCAAGGACTAGGCTGTGTTTTGATGCAAGATGGAAGGGTAGTAGCTTATGGATCTAGACAGCTGAAAGATCATGAGAAGAACTACCCCACTCACGATTTGGAGTTAGCGGCCGTAGTGTTTGCGTTGAAGATATGGCGCCACTACTTATATGGTGAGAGATTTTAGATCTTTACGGATCATAAGAGTCTGAAATATCTATTCTCACAAAAGGAGTTAAACATGAGACAGAGGAGGTGGTTAGAACTCCTCAAGGACTATGATTGTGAGATCTTATACCACCCGAGGAAGGCAAATGTGGTTGCCGATGCATTGAGTCGGAAAAGTCTCGGGTTGGTATCTCATATGATGGTTAGAGAGCACGAGTTGTTGGAACAATTCACGAACCTTAGTCTAGATATGACCCTACCTGAGATTGGCAGCTATGGGATTATTGCTAGCTTGAGATTAGAACCGGAGTTGATTGAGAGAATCCAACAAGCTCAACAAATTGATCAATGGTGTATTGTCATGATTAGCCAAATTCGAAAAGGGAAGGGTGCCGATTTTATATTGAGTCCAGATGGAATACTAAGGTTTAGAGGTAGAATATGTGTTCCTAAGGATTTAGAGCTGAGAAAGCTGATCTTATCAGAGGCACACTCGTTGAGATACACGATACACCCGGGGAGTAGTAAGATGTATCAAAATCTCCGAAAAGCATATTGGTGGTCTGGAATGAAGAGAGACATAGCTGAGTATGTCGTTAGATGTCTCGTTTGTCAGCAAGTAAAAGTCGAACATCAGAAACCAGGAGGATTATTACAACCTCTACCGATACCAACATGGAAGTGGGAGCATGTCACCATGGATTTTGTGATGGGGTTACCGAGAACCCGTAAAAACCATGATGCGATATGGGTGATAGTAGATCGGTTAACGAAATCGGCACATTTCTTAGCCATGAGATCTACAGATACATTGAGTGCACTGGCGAACCTGTATGTGCGAGAAATAGTGAGATTGCATGGAGTCCCAGTGAGTGTTGTTTCTGATAGGGATGCCCGCTTCACTTCCCACTTTTGGGGACATTTCCAGGAAGCGATGGGGACCCAATTGAGTTTTAGCACCGCTTTTCATCCTCAGGCAGATGGTCAGTCAGAGAGGACTATACAGACCCTGGAGGATATGTTGAGAGCGTGTGTGCTGGATTTTAGAGGCTCATGGGACGATCACTTGCCATTGATTGAGTTCGCCTACAATAACAGTCATCACTCAAGTATTGGTATGGCCCCTTATGAGGCACTATACGGTCGTAGATGCCGATCGCCCATTGGTTGGGAAGAAGTTGGTGACAGACAATTGCTCACCCCCGATTTGGTTAAGCAAGCCTCCGAGGATGTTCAGATAATATGCGAGAGGCTGCAAACAGCTCAAAGTCGACAAAAGAGCTATGCTGACAGGAGACGGAGACCACTTTAGTTTGATGTTGGCGAGTCTGTATTTTTGAAAGTATCTCCTTCTAAGGGAATAATGAGGTTTGGGAAGAAAGGAAAATTAAGTCCTCGTTACATTGGTCCCTTCAAGATTTTGGATAGAGTGGGAGAAGGAGCATATACGCTAGCCTTACCACCTGAGCTAGCAGAAGTCCACAATGTCTTCCACGTTTCTATGCTTCGAAAGTACTACCCGGATCCGACACATGTAATTAGCTATGAGCCGTTGGAGCTCAAGAAAGATATGTCGTATATCGAGAGACCGATCAGGGTGTTGGACAGAAAAGAGAAGGTGTTGCGGAACAAGACGATTTCATTGGTTAAGGTTTTGTGGCAACATCACACTGTGGAAGAGGCCACATGGGAACTGGAAAGTTTGATGCGGGAAAGGTATCCCGAGTTATTCACAGATTAAATTGGTTCTAATTTGGAGGACCAAATTCTCTAAGTGGGGGAGAATGTGAGACCCCGTACATGTATAGCTGTACATAGGAACATGGGAATGTAAATAAAATCAGAAGTATGATGATACATTGTAATGTGAAGTATATGCATGTAAGTTTATAAGATTATGTACGCACTTGTAATAAGAATTGTGATTATACATACAAGTTGCATTATGAATGAGTAGGAAGAAATAAACTTGAACACGAGAAGAATGTGATCGAAATGGAATATGAGTAGTATAGTAAAATGGAAGGAAAGATTTACATAAGTGTATATTTCCATTCGAGTAATATCGTATATATTTGGTCATACAAAGATTCTACACAAGTTTTAATGTGTATGTAGTGAGGATGGACCCCATTTTCAAGTCTCAAAGATGAATGAATGAGGAAATGATCATGGTAGCAAATTAAGAGTGTTTGGTAAGGAGTTGTTGCAGAAAAACTGCAAGAAATCTGAAATTTGTGAAGGCCAGATCGATCTCATAGGATGAGAGATCGATCTGGGAGAGCCAGAATGCTCTTATGTGAGAAATGGAAGGGAACAGATCGATCTCCAAAGGAAGCAGATCGATCTCTTTAGCTCTCGGGTTGGAAGCAGATCGATCTCCCATAAGACCAGATCGATCTCCTTAAGCTTCTGTTTGACAGCAGATCGATCTCTAGACTCGACAGATCGATCTCCTGCCTTTAAAACGTCTTAGAAAAGAGGGATTTTAGAGGAACAGATCGATCTCCACCCAAGGAAGATCGATCTCATCAAGTCAAAACTATAAATGGGAGCAGTTGGATCATCAGATTTCGGGACAAACCACTTCCTTTCTCTCTTCAACTCAAAGAAAAACCTAGTTTCTCACTCCTAAATCCAGCCATTTTCAGTGAGATTTAAGGAGAGTCTATTAGAGACAAAGTTGTTCACAACAAAAAGAAGAACAACATAGTATAGAGGCATTTCCCCATTTGATGGATTGAAGAAATAAAGGGCAATCCTAATTGGAGCAAGAGGAAATCCAATGAGGTAAGTTCTAATGCACAAATCCAAGTACATTGGTTTAGTAAATGATTATAAAGATATTTGGGTGTGCATGTTGTGGATAGAACTACCTAGAATGGTATGAAATGAATATAACTTAGAAATAGTCAAGTGTGAGAAAGTGGAGTGTGGAAGTGTTTATGATGAATGAGATATCTTGAGTGGAGGAACATGTTGTGAGAATGATTTGGACATGTTGATATTGGGATAAATTGTGAGATTTACCACAAAGGGTAAAATATGTATTTAAGGCATTGGATAAATGATTAGTTGAACAAGAGTTAGAAACGTTAACTCAAATGTTGATGGATGAATTTCAGTTTCGGATGATACGCCGGAGCAAGTCGAGATGAGAACGCGAGAAGCATAAAGGCGGATAGTTGCACACAAGTGAAACGAGGTAAGGGACTGTGTGTTAGCTATAGAGATGTTCGTACGTAATTACAACAATTTCGTAGATATATTGCTAGGACTAGTACGATATTATAATTTTATGAAATGATGTGGAAGTATGAAAAGTACTATGATGTATATATATGTATTGAGAAATGGGATAGGGTAAGGAAATAGCATGATATGCATGTTTTCAATGATGTTCTCAATTTTATATTGTTATTGATGATTGAGAAATGTCGATGATAGGTTGGCTACTTTTACATGTTTTAGCATGAAGAGTCATGCTGTATGAATAAACGTGTTTTGAGTTTTAAAAGAGAAAATAGCCATCTATCAGTTTTGAGATGAGATTTGGTGTTGAAGCGCTAGCTCACACCCGTTTTAATGCCTTGATGTACCGTGCGGGAGTTTTAACTCGCACGAGGGTTTTGAGAAAGTGCGGGAACTTTGCTCGCACCTGTTTTGTTGAGTTAAGGTAAACCTGGGGGTCTAGGACCCAAGGGGATACCAGCCGACGGCCAATTGAACGGGCTGGGCCTTAACGATAGATCGTACCGCGCTGGAGCTTTGCGTTGACTGTGTGTCACGCTGCTTGCTCGCCTGGTATATGAGACATGGTTTAGGATGAAAAGTCCATCGGAGTTGGAGTATGGACTTGGGTCCACGGTCGTACGTAGAATAGTGTAGTCACCCGTTGGTATACTATGTACCGTGCTGGGTGCACGTGAGTACGAGTATCGCGTAGATGACACACGACGTATCTTCACCGTGAGTATACGAGGAGATGAGGTGGATTGAGATGAGCCGGAGGGTAGGACTGACCCATCCCCCTTCAGGCGAAGTGATACCCTATGCACACTTAATCAGTGAGGCCTGGGATCACTGACTGTGGCCATAAGTCGTGGATATTTGATTGCCGAAAATTCCATGCCTGTCTCAGAGATTCAAGAAACAGAGATAATCTCAGAAAAGAAAGAGATTTGCTGAAAAAGAGTAGTTTGAGAAACGAAAGAGATTTCGTGTTTTTGATAAATCTCTGATTTCACATTTGTTCCATGAGGGCACTATTTATGAGTATGTTTTAAATGGAAGTTTGACATTTGATTTACACGAAAATGCTATTGAGAAACATGTGTTTAAATGCATTGTTCGTATGATATTTCCATTTATAACGAAAACATGGTTTTGGTTTATGCATGCATGGGCTATGTAGGTAGTACGATATCTACCTGCTAGCATACATTTCCTTACTGAGCCGTGGTTTGCTCATCCCACTATTTTTCCCCTCCAGGTACTGAGAAGTAAGAGAGCGGTGATCTCTAGACCTTTTGTGTTAAACAGCTCCCACAATCCGCAAAGGTATAAGATTTGTATACACGAGTATTTTGTATCTAATATATTGTATCGCACAGTTATATCTCGGAATTGTAAACAGTATTATGGGGATGATATGTAAGCACATGGTATTTATACAATTAATTTTGTGTATTTACACACACACCTAGGAGTGTGAATTAAAGTTTTAAATATTCCGCTGTAAATGAATGAATTTTTAGTAATTGCATCTTCTCACAGCCCAACCGTAGTAGAGAATGTATGGATAGAAGGGTTCCCGAAAGCGGGGCATGACACTATAAGTGACCTAGACGATTTTCCACAAGTGCACGGGTCGTACAAGTAATAATGCGATTTGAGTCTCGAATTATCGTCTCACAGAGAAGTTGATCAGCCTAATTAACTACCGGTTAATCTTACCCTAAGTATATTCTAGCGAATTATGAATTCTTAATGGGTGATCTACAAGGCTAAAATTAAACAAGTACTGAAAATAATAAAAAATTATAAACTAAATAAAATAAAATCGAGCTAATATTACTTATAGTGCTCCATGCAATTAAAGCAATAACCTACAAAAATAATCAAAACAATTAAAAAATTCATTAACGAAATTAAAATAAAATGCAATTATGAAAATAAAGAAATAAGATTAATTAAACTAAAATCAAACAAACCTAAAATAAGATATGCATGTAATTAAACTACTGAATAAAAATGCAAATTAAACTAACTTAAAATTTTAAAGAAATAAAATCCTAGAAAAATTAAGGAAATAACTACAAACATAAATGTCTAAATATTAATTCTAAATTACTACTAATTATATCTAATTACTAATTTAACAATAAAATTTAACTAATGCATGATAAATATCTCTTGCATGATAAATTCTAAATTAATCCTAATGCATGATAACTCAACTAATGCATGATAAAATAGAAATGAACTAAAGAAATAATTAAATCTAATTCATGAACTAATCAAGCAATTGACTATAACTAATCATGCAACTAAGTTTAGAATTTTACTCCTTAAGTTAACAAATTAAATTGAAATTAGGCTATTCTAAAATGCATGAAAATGAATTGTACAATTAAAATGCAATGGCCAAACAAGGCCTTAACAACAATTTCCAGCTGGCTGTCTTGGTCCCGAAATGAGCACTGTACACGTTTATCTTTTAGGTACTCCCATGCTGGTTCATGCTGGCTCCAGGTACTGCTCCAGCTCCCGGGTTCGTAGATAGCAAACTTTCGGCTCGTACTGCTACGCGTCTTCAGCTTGCCCAGCTAACCAGAACGCATGTGTCCTGCTAAAGTTGTTTTCTGCACAATGACGTGGTTATCGACATTCCAGCCAGCAAACTCTATCAATCATGCCTGAATTCTGCTTACTGCCAAGCATCTCTTCTTCTGTTCCATTTACTCAAGAGATGGTCCTGCTGAATATAACCAAAACAGAAGATTATGACATGATTCAATGATCAAAATACATGAATGCAGCAATCTAAACACTATACAACCAGTATGATAAAATGCAGTAAATAAATAAGCAGAGTAACTAATGAAACCGATCCTAGTTGCATCAAGTAATAACTTCTACTTAGATCACCATCCAACATACATTCTTCAATCACCCGAGCATCACAACATGAAGCAATGAACCAACAAACAGCCAAATGCAGACAATCAAAGGCGAACAGTAAGTAGAAAATGAAACAGAGGAGAACAGAGTTAAAAATATGGTTCCTGTCCACTGCACCCGTGAAGTTATAATGTACCGAATGTTCTTAGCTCATTAATCTTTATCACCGGCAAACAACAAGTAACAATCCATAGACCTTAAAAATGCCAAGAATACAAAAATGCAAAGCAAGGGATAACATGCTGTGAATACCCAAATATAAAATTAAAACTAAACTCTAAATGCAGAAAATAGATGAATCCATGGAACATAAACTAAAAGAAATGAAATAAACACTAGAAAATATAAACAAACAACCAGTTAATGCAGTATTTAAGAGTAACACCGAAAAGAAATAACTAGGCATCAAGAACTGAAAATAAAAGCAAACTAACAACCCCTCGTGAGCACAATAATATGGATATTCATCATCATAGGGTTGCTCTCATTCCAGCTCCTACTGCCATAGTTCCACATTGCCATTGATGAGGAGCAATGCCCAGCATCAGCCCACATCAAAGCACCAAAACCGAAAGGCAGAGATGGAGAAAGAATCTTCTCACCCGAATGAAAAAAATGAGCAATCCGAGAGCTAGGAAAAATAAAAGTTGCTTCAACAAAACAAAAACATAAGCATTTTTAGCAAAATCGAGAGCTAGTAAAAGAGAAACAAATATTTTCCATTAAATTTCATTAAATCAAGTTCAAAGGAAGTAAACTCTGCTAACGTGAACTACAAACGAAAATAGCAAAAGAATGAAATTCTTTATAAAAAAGAAGAAGGTTTCCATGAACAGTAAAAAATTGCTTGCTACAAAAAACTATTCGGAAATTGGAAAAGAAAGCTTAAAATTACCCTAAAAGCTATTCTACCTACACTACTCCTATTCTACCCTAGATTACTTAATTTTTTCAATTGCCATCATATTCTATTTATATACACACTTAGGGGTACAATGGTAATTTTTCATCCTAGATGAGTTGGCATTGTTTGGCCACTTGTCTTCATTTTATTTGCTGTAGAGTAGATATTTCCACGTCATCAGTCTTTTTATCCAATTGGTTGTGCGATGTGGCCCGACGTGTGTCTTTCAGAGGGTTGGCACAGTGTCTGTCGATCTTATCATTTCAGAGTGAATAAAATACGGGCACCTGACATCACTCGTGTCCAGACGACTGGTGACTCGGTCTGCAAATTGGAAGTGGTTTAATCTCCTTTAGCCCGATTTCAGACCAATTTTGACTGAAACAATTGAGTTTCACTCGGATTTATTTTATCTGGACATTAAAGAATTTTAATTAAATAAAGGGGATAATTAATAAAATAATATAGGGATTAAATCAATCATTAGTAAATTAAGCACAAATAATTCTATTAAAGTAAGAATTATCACACCCCCAAACTTGAGCTTTTGCTTATCCTCAAGCAAAACAAAATTCATGTAGGAATGACAAGTACTAGACACAATAATTTCCCCAATATCATCCTCAAAGATAAAGTACCAACTATGATCTCAAAGATTCACAATTACAAGTCCAACACTTAGAATTATTCCATCATAAGTCCTAACCCAAATTGGACTCCTCATGTGTGTATGAAAATGTCAAAGCCACTTCACAGTACATTACCCGGATCAGATTATGCAAACACAGTGAATGCAAAGTCATTGACATGTGATCATTCCCATAAGTTTGCTTTTCACTTCTCTCTCCACTAATGTAGTCACACTTAACTAAAGATCAATAGGACTTCATTAAGCTTGTAATGTAAGGCTAGGGCTAAGGTATGATAAAGTCGATTTAGGTTTAATTACCCCTTAACATGCATTACTTCTAGGATCTTAATATAAGAGCTCAAATTATTTCCACCAAACTTATTTATTTCACTAGACATTTTATTCTATTTTTGTATTTTTATTTTTATTTTTTGCATTTTTCATCTTTCTTCTTTTTTTTTCTTTTTCTTTCATTTGCAATTTTTTTTCAAACTTTCACTATCACCAGATACCCATACTTACAAAGCTCACAATATATCCAATGACATTCCATGCTTTCGGGGTAAGGGATTGGAAAAGATTGTTAAAGCTAAGGAAAATTTATGCAGGTGTATTTACAGAGAAAAGCTTATTGGGCCCAGATGGGTGACTAGGGGTAAAATTTGTACAAGGATTGCTAGAAAGGCTTAAACGATCCAAAGATGGCCTAAATCATCTCCCTAATTAAGTGTGATCTAATATTTCGTCTCGAGACAAGATCAAACAAATTCTAGAATATGATGCACAAAATCAATTGAACAAATGCAATCCTATGTGCACATAAGCTTTCTCTAAATAAATATACATATTCATGACATGACATGTGCATAAAATGAGGAAATCACAATCAAAATCAAGACAAATTCAAGAACTCAACTTCATGCTTTTCCTATAATCATGTTTCTCAGTCAATCAAAATCAGACTTAATCATGGGGTCATATCATCGGAATATGGGAAAACTACATGCTAAGCACTAAATCATCCCAAAATCAAACAATTTAAGCTCATATTTTCGAAAAAAATTTTAATTTTGCCCAAAATTGCTCAAGTGATATCCCCTCCCCCAAACTTAAAGTGCACAGTGTCCTCAGTGTGCAGATAATATAAACATTAAAGTTCAAGTACAGAGTACTCCCCTATCTGATGATGATGATAAACAATCGAAGCTTGATTGAAAACGTAAACTAGAAAAGAAATCTGTAAAATAAATAAAGAAAGAAACAGAAGAAAAGAAAAGAACTGTACAAAAAGTAAAAAAGAAAAACACAACCACTTCAAATGCAACTGAAGAACACAACACTCAACAGCAGGGCGAAGAGTAGGAGGATCAGCCAAAGTAGTGATAGAATGTTGACAGTTAACTCCTCTTTAGCTCTATATACTTCCCTCATTCTTTCAGATTTCTTGTGCTTAAGCCTTATATCCTCATTAACCTCCATCTTAAAACACTCTTGAGAGTCATCAGGGAGCTTCAAAGGTTTGAAAACATGAAATGTCACCTCTTGATCTACGACTCTCATAGTCAACTCCCCCTTTTGTACATAAATTAAGGTTCTACCAGTAGCTAGGAAAGGTTTGCCTAGTGTAATGGGGACTTCCCTATCTTCCTCCATGTCTAATATAATAAAATATGTAGGGAAAATAAACTTGTCCACCTTTACTAACACATCCTCAATGACCCCCTTCAGATATTTAATGGATCGATCAGTTAGCTGAAGGGTCACTGTGGTAGGCTTGACATCCCTTATTCCTAACTTTTGGTAGATTGATAGAGGCAACAGATTGATACTGGTGCCTAAATCACACAAGGCTCTACTAAAGAACATATTTCTAATAGTGCAGGGTATGGTAAAACTCCCGAGATCCTTGAGCTTGAGGCGTAATTCCTTTAAATAATTGCACTACATTCCTTAGTTAAGGCCACCATCTCATAATCTTTAAATCTTATTTTCCTCGAGAGGATATCCTTCAGGAACTTCACATAACTTGGCATTTGCTCTAAGGCATCTGCGAAAAGAATGTTGATGTAAAGTTTCTTAAAAACCTCAATAAATTTAGCGAATTGTTGATCAAGCTTTTAGTTTTAAAACCTCTGAGGAAAAGGTACTGATGGTCTAACTGGAAGGGATGTAGTGGTAACATGTGTAGCATTAGAGGATGAGGAAGGCTGTGAAGAAGAAGAAGAAGGTAAAGATGAAGAAGCGCCTAGCTTTGTTTCCTTTGTAGCTCGATCCTGATGTTCCTGCTCTTTCTGAGCTGCTTCGTTAGAACTGAAAGATTCTTCAACTATGTACTGTTCAGGGCTAGACTTAACTTGTGGATCATCCAGCTCTCTGCCACTCCTAAGAGTGATGGATTTCACATGTTCTTTACCCTCCCTCTGTCTAACAGGGTTAACTTCAGTATTACTGGGGAGGGTCCCTTGTGGACGCTGGCTAAGAGCACTAGCTATTTGTCCAACATGAATTTCTAAGTTCTTAATTGAGGCAGCTTGATTTTGCAGGATAGTCGTGAACATTTCCTCAAGCGAGGGCTTCTTCTCAGCTGCTGGTGAATGGTAAAGTTGGGGCTGCATAAGTGGTGGTGATGGATGATGTTGAAATTATTATGGGGGTGGTTGATGAGGCAGATGATATAGAAGTTACGGCTGTGGTGGTACATGAACTGATGGAGCTTGAAAACTAGGGGGTCCTACAGGTCTAGAATTAGAAGATTGCCCTTAGTTTTGGCTTAAGGAAAAGTTAGGATGGTTCCTCCACCCTGGGATGTAGGTGTTTGAAAAGGGGTTATTCTGTTGCTTCTGAGATGGGGCAACGTACTGAACTGATTCTAAGTTAAGCGACACCTATCTACACAGTGTGTACCACAACACAGCTCGCAGGAAAGAAAAAGGACTTTGGATAGAATACACAAGGTTAGGACTTGTGGAAGGATTATGTTGGGTACTGAGCGACTCTACCTTCTTCATAAGGTTAGCGATTTGAGAGGTTAAGGTAGACATTGTGTCGAGTTCATAGATACCCTTTGAATTCTTAGGCAATTGCCTCTCTGAGGACCATAGATAGTTGTTAGCAGCTATCTTGTCTAAGAGCTCGTAAGCTTCCTCCTCTGTTTTGCACATTAGAGCTCCACCCGCAGCAGCATCAACAATGGTCCTATTTTGGATTGTAAGTCCGTTGTAGAAGGTCTGGACTTGCAACCACAAAGGTAGGCCATGGTGAGGGCACTTCCTAAGAAGCTCCTTATATCGTTCCCATGCTTCGTAAAGAGATTCAGACTCAAACTAGGCAAAGGAAGATATATTGCTACGGAGTCTAGCCATTTTAGATGGAGGGAAAAACTTAGCTAAAAATTGATGGGCTAACTCGTCCCAAGTAGAGATAGATCTTAGAGGCAAGTAGGTTAACTAGTGTCGTGCCCCATCCCTAAGGGAGAAGGGAAATAATCTAAGCCTAAGCGCATCATCAGATAATCCATTGTGCTTGAATGTGTTGCACAGGTCCAGGAATTGCCCAAGGTGAGCATGTGGGTCATCGTGTGGAAGCCCATTGAACTGTAAAGAGGTTTAGATCATCTAAAGGATGGAAGGCTTAATTTCAAAGTTGTTTGCAGGGACAACTGGTGGCCTAATGCCGGTATAATAACCTCCAATAGTCGGCATTGCATAATCTCCAACGGTCCTAATTTCCCTATTTTCTGCCATGATGTTTTGCGGCAGAGCTATAAATTTCCTAGAATCTTTTCTAATTTTTCTAAGTGTTCGTTCAATTTCAGGATCTAAAGAAAAGCAATCAAAGCTTTGGCTTTACGCATACAAACATCAAAAAGTCCTTAGAATTTTTTTTTTAAGTTTTAAATTTTTCAATTTTTTTTAATTAGATAGAGAAAATTTAACTAACCTAAACTAAGGCTCTAAATATTTACAACCTAAATATTTACAAGCTAGAATTAGACCTAAGCATAATTTCACCGATATTAATAACTGGCTAATTAAGACTTCCCCCGTAACGGTGCCAAAAACTTGGTGCGATCTATGCCCACTATAAGTGACCTAGACGTTCTATCCGCAAGTGCACGGGTCGTACAAGTAATAATGAGATTTGAGTCCCGGATTATCGTCCCATAGAGAAGTTGATAAGCCTAATTTACTACAGATTAATCTTACCTTAAGTATATCCTAGCAAATTATGAATCCTTAATGGGTGATCTACAAGGCTAAAATTAAACAAATACTGAAAGTAATAAATAAATTATAAACTAAAGAAAATAAAAGAGAGCAAAAATTACTTACCAAGCTCCAAGCAATAAAAAGAAAATAACCTACAAAAGAAAATTAAAACAATTAAAATTAATTAACGCAATTAAACTAAAATGCAAATATGAAAATAAAGAAACAAAATTTATTAAACTAAAATTAAACAAGCCTAAAATAAACTATGCATGTAATTAAACTACTTAATAAAAATGCAAATTAAACTAATTTAAAATTTAATGAAATAAAAGCCTAGAAAAATTAAGAAATTAACTACAAGTCTAAACGTCTAAAATATTATTTCTAAATTAATCCTAATTATATCTAACTAATGCATGAGAAATATTTTTGGATTTTTTTTTGAATTTAAACTAAAAGCTAATTTAAAATTGCATGAACTATATCTATCCTTAATCTAATTCTAAATGCAAGATATTAAAACTTAATTAACTAACAACCTAATTAAAAGTAAATTTATACTACTAAGCAAGAATACTAACATGCAATTTAATTAAAGACTCTAATATAAGATAACAACTAAAATTAAAAGGATTAATAAAAATATAGAAATAGGCTTGCATGAAAAACTGGATATGTGCAGAAATGAAATGCCAAACATAGCTTTAAGCTAACTTCCCATCCAGCTGGCTGTTGCGGTCCCGAACCAAGCACTGTACATTATTCTTCTCCAATTTTCATTTCCAGTTGTGGTTCGTTGCTGTCTCCAGGTGCTACCTTCATGCTTTGTCCAGGTGCTGCCGACAGCGCCAGCTTGCTGTTGCATCCCGCAATTCTGTCTGCTTCTGCCTCAGCTTCACATATTCTAGCTGTTGTCTTGCACTGCTGCATCAAGAGCTGCCAAACTCTCTGCATTACAGAACCAGCTCCTACTTTGCTCCATTCTGCCGCATAAATAAGCTTTATTCCATTCAGCATCATGCACACCGTAGATACAGCACTCATTAGCACTCATTATACTGTATGAAATGAAAAATGAAGCTGAGTGGATTTTAAAGATGAGCTATGTGAAAAGAGTGTGCTGTGTGAATATGCATATACCCATCCCGCAAATTAATGATTTCGCATCGATGGAAGTTATTGTAAAGAATGCATATGTTTTATAAGGAAAATGAATATTTATATTTTAGCATGTAGATAGTATAGTTATCTATCTACTTTCATATTTTCCTTACTGAGCATGCTAGCTAACCCCCTTATTTCTCTTCCACAGATTCAATGCAGCAATGAGTACACTGCAGTCGTCCCTGCTATCGTGTTGCTTCAGTCATCCAACAGTATAGAGAGGTATACACTTGGGATGAAAAATTTTGTATCCTGTAAATTAATGCACAGTAAAGTTTGTCTTTTGTATTTTGGAGGATGTATATAATAGAAATTGATGTAAACGCTTCCGTACATATATATAAAAGTCCAGTTTCTATTCTACTTCATTTGTATGAATTTATTAAATTATAAATAGATGAGATATGGATTGGATGTTCACTCACAGCCCAACTATTGAAAGTAAGGTAAAAGTCACGAGAGAGAGAGAGGGTCGTGACAAGGTATCTCTGCCTCTGCCGCCCGAGGTCTTGGTGTAGGTTGTGTTGGTTCATGTCTCTTAGGTGCAGTAGCCTGACCAACAAGGTTCTCCTGTCTACCCTCAAATTTGGCCATCACCTGTGTAAACATCTCCATGACTGTGTCTACACTGCGCTGTAACTGCACTATACGTTCCTCAGCGACCTCACTAAGACCAAGTGGATCTCTACTAGAATTGGACCCACTGTGCCTCTCGGACTCATCTCTATGCCCCTAAAAGCGCGAACTCTCTCCTCGACGAGTACGTTCTCTATTAGACTTCCTGCATACTCAATAACAAGTGTCTCAGTTACATTTCCCAGCTTGGTATACATAATTGTTCCAAATAACGCACAATACTTTAGGAATGTATATTTTCCTAACTATGGATATTGACTCACATCGGTCCAACTCAGGCTCTGATACCAATCTCTGTCACGACCCTTTTCTCGTGACATAACTTACTACTTACAGTTGGGCTGTGAGTCAACATCCATATCCACATCTCATCCATTCATAATTAAACTTCATTTAATGAAGTAGAAACTATTCTTTCATAAATATGCAGAAACGTTTACATCAATTTCTATTATATACATCCCTTTCCTACAAAATATAACCAAACTATGCATTAATTTAAATGATACAAAATTTTTTCTCATAAGTGTATACATTTATACTGCGGGAGAACTGGAGAACACCTTATTAGGGATAACTCCAGTAACTCACTACTGCATAGTTTATGTGGAGGAGGAAATAAGGGGGTGGGTTAACATGCTCAGTAAGAAAAATATGAAAACAGTTAGATAACTACACTATCTACATGCTAAAATATTAACATTTATTTTCCTTATAAAACATATGCATTTCTTTGAAAATAGCTTCCATCGATGTGAAACCATTAATTCGCTAGATGAGTATATGCATATACATCATCAATTCACACAACTCAATCTTTAAAAAGCCACATAACTTCATTTATCAGTTCACACATAACACACTTAGCAAATCACTTAGTAAATCAATACATATGAGACATATAATGGGATTTTATATCACCCTGTATCACACAGCAAGGGGGACATTTATCACCTCACACAACAGCAACATAATGTCATATCACACAGATAAAAGAAGACTTATGGCCATAGTCTAGATTCCAGGCAACACTGATCAGGTGTGCAGGAACCCTATGCTTGGCGAGGCGGATTAACCATCCCTTCAGCTCACACAGAATCACTAAGATATCACGACACATCGTACTCCATGGCTAACGTTCACGTTGCATCGTGCTCTCGTGGATCTATATCACCCATTTTCGTTGTCTCAAAATCACATACGAGCAGGTCTGTGCAAGATCACTAAGAAATACACGACGGCTCCAGCATGATTTTATTTATCATAGTAAACATCCTAAACCACGTGCGAGCAACTCAGCGTAAGATCACACAACATACCTGAGGTATCGAACACGATTTTGCTTATCACACAATAAAGCTCAAGAGACGACGTGCGAGCAGCTCAGCGTAAGAGCACACAGCATACCTGAGGCATCGAGCACGATTTTGTCGCATCACTTCAAATCGAGGGGGTAGCATGCAAGCATAATCAAAGCAAGATCACTAAGTAGTACTCTTTGGCTCTAGTACGATTCCCAAAATCTAGTACGAGCTCTCGAATGGAATACATAACATCACCCGAGGCATCGACCATAATTTTGCTTTTCTCAAAAATCCTTTCTTAAAAACTTTCTGCGAGCAAGGCTGGTAAATCTACCAATGACACATCAGCTCTAGCACAGGTTCACATAGAAAAGAAATAGATGGCTTTATTCATTGAGTATGAGTGAGAGGGCAATCTCCCTTCAATCACTCGTTAAAAGCTTTTCATGCAAATTTCTAAACCGGGAGCTCGTCTATTATTACTCTTTCTAAAAATGTTTGCAAAACCTCTTTTCATAACAATAACATGGAAGTCATGCAACTCATAGTTGTAGGCTTATTTTCATACGTAGTTTTCTACCTAGATATACCAATATCTATATACTTATCGCATATATTTGCACATAACAGGTAAGGAAACATATGTATAACTATCTCTAATAGCTCGCATAACTCCCTTACCTCGAATCACACTTGAATCATTTTCCTTGATTTCTAACGCTCGTGATCCGATCTTATTGGCTTTGACTTTATCTCCAAGAGCTGCAAGCATTTACTACTCGCATTAGTATTATTTCAATAAACTCGATTCTCATTTACATGGCTTTCAAATCGATGCATTGACCCGTTACATCAATATGGCCTCATTATAACTTATGGAACTCTAGTCCCTCTTAAGTCCATTTCAACCATTCTATTCGTTCTCTCGAGAATCCATTCGACTCCTCGAGTCTATTGATTCATATTAAACCAGCATTAAGCTTACAATGCCTCAAGTTCATTATTTTCTTTCTCTATGGCATTTCATCAAACACTTATCATGCCCATTATCAATCCTCATCTAATCCAACTTATGGATTTCTCAATGTCATCTTAGAATCATCTATACATGCTCATTAACATTTCTACATGCTCAAATCATCATTAGCTCAATGCCATTTCAATTTTCTCTCACTAAGCTCATTCTAGGTCATAGTTGATTAAACATTTATATGAACATTTCAACCAACATTATATACACCAAATCACTCATCATAATATCTACATTAACATACTAGAAAATGGTGTATAGAAATCTTACCTAGCTTGACCTTTTTCTTATTTTTACCAATTTGGGAGAAATCCTCTTTTCTCCTTCAATCCAAGGTTTGAGCTTCCAATCTTTGACTATGTTGTTCTCTCTCTCACTAGGAACAACTTTGCTCAAAGGAACTTAATTGATTGGAATGTGGTGATTTTGGAGTGAGAAAGCTAGGTTACTTATTAAGAATGGTAGAAATGGGTTTGTTTTCGTGAAATGCAAATTCAGCTGCCTTGTTTATATAGAAAATTTCTTATGAGATCAATCTCCTAAGGGGGGAGATCGATCTGGACTTGCTTAAATCCTTCTGAAACTTGTTAAAAATGGTGGAAATGGGTTTATTTTCGTGAAATGTAGATTTAGCTACCTAGTTTATATAGAAAATGCCTTTTGAAATCAATGTCCTAAGGGGGGAGATCGATCTGGACTTGCTTAAATCCTTCTGAATTTTGACAATTTACAGGCATGGGATTGATCTGTTGAAATGCATGAGAACGATCTGCTCAAGGTAACGGGATCAATCTGTTTCAGGAAGAAGGCTTTGAAGATCGATTTGGCCTTAAGAGGAGATCGATCTGGTTTATCCAGAGACCAAGAGAGATCGATATGCTTATGGGAGGAGATTGATCTAGTCCAACCCGAGACAGCATGAGATTGATCTGCTTGAGTGAGGGATTGGTCTCCCTCTTGCAGAATGATTAGCATTATGTTTTCCAAGCCATGAGATCGATCTGCCCTGCTTCCTGCAGCATTCTAACTGTAATTTTCCCAAATTTTCTGAGTTAAACTTCCATCCAATTGATTCTATACTCATTTTACGATTCATTCACACTTAGAACTTACAAACATCTATTTCTTGTAATTCATATGTAATGTAACTTGTCTGTACATTCAATAATCATAAACATTCCACAAAAATTTACAGGTCTTACAGTTAGACATCTAGGGAGACATGAGCTATGTAGAAAAACCTGTCCAGATCCTCGACAGGAAAAAAAAAGGTACTTCAGACAAAGAAAATCCTATTGGTAAAGGTCCTTTGGAAGCACCACTCAACAGAAGAGGCAACTTACGAACTAGAGAACCTGATGTGGGAGAAATACGCCTGACTTTTTGAAGAATGACTTGGTTCAAATTTGAAGGACCAAATTCTTTTAAGGAGGGGAGGAATATAAGACCTGTAAATTTCTATGTAATGTGTATGATTTCATAATATACAGACAAGTTACATTACATATGAATCGCAAGAAATTGATGTTTTTAAGTGCTAAGTATGGATAGAATGTTAAATGAGTTGTGAAGCAACTGAATGCAATAATTCCCTTGAAATTCTTGGAAAAACTACAATAGGAAGCCTACAGATGAAGGCCAGATCGATCTCATGTGGTGACAAGATCGATCTTGGAATTTTGGAATGAAAACACCAAGGTTTTTAGGTAGGAAGATCTATCCTTTATTCAAGCCAGATCGATCCCCTGGTGAAGAGCAGATCGATCTCCCCCCAAGAAGATCGATCTCAAAGGGGCTCTACTTGGAAGAGATCGATCCCTTCCCTGCGAGAACAATCTCAATTTGTCTCAGCTAGGAGCAGATCGATCTCATCCCTATGACAGATCGATCTCCATAAGCCTCTGCCTAGCCAAGATCGATCTCACCCAAAGAGCAGATCGATCTCCTGCTTGTAATTGTCAAAATTTTGAGGAGCTTAAGCAAGGGAAGATCAATCTCCACCCTTTGGAGATCGATTTCATAATGTGAAATCTAAAAAAAAAAAAGCCCGACAATCCATGCCTTCTTCCTCATAATCAACCACCCCTCCATTTTACCCAAGAAAAACCTAGTTTCTCACTCTAGAATACCACTATTTCCAAAGGGATTTGAGAAAAAGGCTATTTGAGTAAAGTTTTCATTTTGAGGAGGAGAACAACATATCTTAGAATCAACATTTAACTTGAAGGATTTAAAGAGCAAGAGGTCTTCCAATTTTGGGCAAGAGAAAAGTCAAGCTAGGTGAGTTTCCATTACACCAACTCTAAATATGTTTATTTAGATGTTGTTAGGAGTTGATTGATGTATGTATTGTTGGTTGGAACCACCTAGAATAAGATGAGCTAACCATAGTTAAAAATGGGTTTAGTGTGAGAAAGTGAACTATGGATTAAATTAATGATGGAATAAGTGTACTATGGTGATGGTGATGTTATATGCTGATTGTGAGATGGTTTGGTGTGATTAAATAATGGAATTTGATGGAGTTGAGAAAATGTGCATCTAGGGTGTTTAAGAAAACACATGAATAAATGGATTAAACTAAGGCTATTGGATGTTTATTTAATACCGAAGGAACCCAGTTTATAAACCGGATAAGTGAAAAACTGAGAGAATAGAGGAAGTAATCAATAAGGGTCCGAAAGAATCCATTTTAGATTTGTATGAATAGAAGTGTGAAGTAGTGGTATAATGAGCAATTATTGATGTTTTGACGTTATTTGGACAGCTCGAGAATTCGACTCGTGAGTCGGAGCTAGTCTGTGAAACGGGAATAATGCACCACCCAAGGTGCAAGAGGTAAGGGATGCAACCTTTTGTGCATATGTATTTCCTTAATGATGAAAATGTTTTGGTAGCATAAAATGAGTTTACAAATGAGCATACTTATTCAGAAAAGTGTTTTGATTTGGGATTTGTCACTTGAGTGCATGTTTTGCCGGTTTGAGCTCAGTTTTGTGATTTGAGTTATTTATGAGAAAATATATACTTTTATTTAGAAGAGATTTATAAGCAAAACTATCATGAGCTCTATCACGACCCTCAACTTACCCAAAATACGTACAAATTTTTCGCATTTTCATGCGTTGTTTATTAATCATCCTTACCTCGATCGTGATCAGCTACACATTCAACAGTTGGGCTGTGTGTCAATGCCTACCTCATCCATCCATAATAATTTAATTTCAAAAGTAAACACTTTTATAAATACATCAGAGCTACTGTTTACAAGTGTTTACATTGTTTTACCTCCCCAATGTTTACATATAAAATGCTACTATGCTATGTCTAGTTTAGATACAAAATAATTCAAGTGTGTATACCTTAAGCGATGGGATGCAGCGGATACCAAAAGGGATAAGCCTCCAGTCATGCTCAGTCTATACTCAAATTTTGTAGAGAGGGGGAAAATAAGGGGGTGAGCAAACCACACGCTTAGCAAGGAATCATGCGAACAGGTAGATACTGCACTATCTACGTGATCGTGATGCCATGCTCCTTAGCATTTAGTTCATCTCATTTTCTCAAATACGAGTTCAAGCTTGTGTTAATGGTATGTAAAGCAATTCATGCTAGTAAAATCCAGTGCACAATTCATTTTAAGGCATGGCATAAATCATCATGCATATTTCACGATAAAGCATGGCATTAACCGTCATGCATTTTTCACAATAAAGCATGGCATTAATCATCATGCATCAGTGCACTTAAAAAAAAACCATTAACAAAACAATCCAACACTTGTTAGGTCTCAGCCCATCCCTCGGACTGTACTGACCCACAAATCATTTAAAACATGGATTTATTCACAAAACAATAGATATGTGAGATAGGCAATTCAATAAAAGGTAATAACCTCTAGGACTATGGCCATATCCCGTGATACCGGCTACACGGATCAGGTGTGCGGGATATCACCACTTTCTGCTTCCACACGGGAGGGAGGTCAAATCCAGCCCACTGGTCCATAGCAGATCTTGTCCGAAGATGGCATATCACAATTTCAACACGGTAGAACGTACTCCATGCTACATGCACGGTACAACGTACTCTGTGGACCTAATCAACACATCATATCACGCCACATCTCAAAATGTACATGTGAGCCTATTTAATCGATACGACCTCTTGTCTACCCGAAGCTCCTAACACGGCTATCAACATGTCAAAATCACAAACTGCACGTGTGAACCTATTTAATCGGTGCAACACCAAGTTTGCCCGAAGCTCCAAGCATGGCAACAGTTAAGGTGGGCATCTAGTAAGAGCTAAGCTCCAAGAACCATGCCAAAACCAGTATGAAATCCATGTGAAAACCAATGCGAGCTAAACTCCAGGACTCATGCGTATAAAACACATCAAATCTCGTGCGAGTCCTTCTCTAGCACGCTTTCATTCTCACGAAATCACGTAGGTGGCTCAGTCTTTGCAAAACATGATTATCAACCAAATCACATCATTCCTTTTTGCAAATCATTTCAAATATTAGCCAACCTACCTATCATTTGCTAGAAAGCAATAAATCATGATTTTCAAAGCATTATGCTTTTGTTTTCATGCATATTTCTCAAACACCCAACTTTTTACCCTTCAATCACCCAATTTCATTTTCTAACATCTCATGCATTCTAGTAAAGCAATTAAGTGCCCAAATTGCGCACAGATATCTCTAAGAGTCCATAGAATTCCCTTACCTCAATTTATTTGAGTGCGATTCTCTTTTCCTCTTAGTTTCTTGCGTTCTTGGCTCGTCTTGCTCCGGTGTATCCTTAGGAGCTGCATGTCATGACCCAAATTACCTAAAAATCACTACAAATTTTTTATTTTTCTTTCATATTTAATTCTTACCTTCCTCTCATCGTGACCATCCTACAAACAGTTGGGCTATGATTCGGTGTTAGTCACCTCTCACATATTTACCATTCCATTTCCATAATCACATTCATATATCAGGATTTACTATCATTTGACTTTAACTAAATACATATACAATTGTATTACATCACCTTACATCCCCGACATCATATCTATTTACAGTACTGTGCATTACATATTTAGATACAAAACTATACAAATGTGTATAGTTGTCTCTCGATGGGAAGCAGGGGATACCAAGATGCAAGTTCTCAACTGCACACTAACTACTGCGAGTACTCTGAAAAGATGGGAAAATAAGGGGGTGAACAAACCACGCGCTCAGTAAGGCAATCATGCAAGTAAGTAGATAGCTCCACTATCTACATGCTCATAATGCCATGCCCTTAAATCCATTTCTTTCAATTAAAATCTCACGCACAAAAATCATGCATACGTTGATGCTATAATTTATAAAAACTATTCGTGCATATAGAAATCATGTAATTCATGCATCACTACATTTTATGAAAAATCATAACATCATAATTAGCATGAAATAAATCGAGATCATGTATTTGTTCATGCCATGTAAAACAAATCATGAGAAACAATTCTTTTCATGAATTTATCATTTAAGCATGGAAAACTCCTTATGCTATTACATTTAAATCACATCATTAAAACACAGTATAAAATAACCCCTCTGGGTCAATCATCTCATAAATAAAGCTAAAATTCATAAAACAATTTGTTATAAAATTCTGTTATAAAATCACCCTTCTTTTAGGGCCACAAGTCATCAAATCCTCAAAAAGATCAGCATAGTGAAAATCCCAAAATCGGGGGCCGACCCCTCCCTCGAGTCTACCCTGGTCTATCAAGACCACAAGTTATATTATGTGAGACATGTAGGTGACTATATCAGTAACATCGAGGACTATGACCATAACCTAGTGATCCCTAGCTACACGGTTCCTAGTGTGCGGGGTATCACACCTAAAACGGGAGGTGGGTCAATCCTGCCGCCAGAACAACATAACATCAAGATTGCGATGGCAAGGCTTGCTGCCTCGTGGCTAATGCCACTCCACTCCAACAATCCCCACGGTACATCGTACTCCATGTGATATACACGGTACATCATACTCCGTGAACCCAATCTCAGTCAGGGGGTACCTGCAATAGGTCTTATCGACCCATACCAATTATGTCTCAATATGCACGTGTGGACATATCATCTCACTGTGACACACAGTCTATAGGAGGCTCCAACACAACTATATGCATGTCATATAAATCCCTATGCGACCGAAGCTCTAGTACGACTCCATGCATATTTGTGATATCTAAAAATCTCGTACGAGCGAAGCTCTAGCACGGTTTCATAAAAATCAGTAAAACTTACGTACGAGTAGTACTCCAGTAGGAATTTAAACTGAGTTATAAGTCCATATAAAACTTCGAGTGAGCAACGCTCCAGCAAGAATGAATGCTCAAGTAAATCAAATCTCGTGCGAGTTACACTCCAGCACGGCTTTGTACAATTAAATCGATTAAATCACGTACGAGCAAGGCTCTAATACGGCTTTAAAATGAAATTATCATATCAAAACAGGATGCGGGATAAGCTCCAGTATCTTTCATGCATGTCAAATCATAAAAGACTAGTGTGAGCAATCGCTCCAACACCTTTTTATGCATATCAAGTCAAAACAAGTCAAAAGAGAGTGCGAGCTAAGCTCCAGCACCTCTCATGCATGTCACAATAATAAAAATCAGTGTGAGCAACCGCTCTAGCACATTTCATGCATATGATGTCACACAAATCGATGCGAGCAACCGCTCTAGCACATTTTATGCACACTCACAAACTCAGACATAGTGCGAGCTATGCGCCAGCACTATCTGTTTCCATATAAACTTGATAGTTGGCCGCCGGTGGCTCGTCGGTGAGGGAATTTGTTTTCCCTCAGTTTTCGGCTTCCCAGTTTCGCGATGTTCAGTCTTTTTTTAATTAATTATTTATTTATTTATAATTTATTTTTAATATTATTTTAATCAATTAAAATAAAGAATATCTTAAAATTTTATATTTTATTCATTTAATCGCAAAATGAATTTATCGGTCTTATTTCATCTTTCGAGATAATTTTTCGAATGCCTTCGAGATAATTTTTTGAAGTGAAAATTTCGGTTAATTTCAATAAATTCATATCTTAAACAATTTAACCTGAAATTTAATTATTTCTTCGTTATTGATCAAGATTTCTCAAATCCCTATTTATAATGAAATTTTCTTGTCAAATTAATATCGAATTTCGATCTTTTGAGCGTTTTACCCTTCAACGTGTTCGGGAATACCATTTCAATTTCCTTTCACGAACACTCACTCATTTCATGTTTTAAATAAAATTGGGTCTTACACTGCAGTTCATTTATCAACACTTGAGTTAATGTCGCTAACTCGCATTTTGACCTCACTAGTCAATATAATCCATTTATGTATTTTACCAATGCCTTATCCACATTTTACCCCTTTTTGGTAAATCTCACTATTTATTCACTAACAACACCTTAAAATCATACCACAACACTATTATTAACTGCAATATATCCCATTCATCATTAATCTCAACACATTTCACTTTCTCACACTAGACTATTCCTAGGTCATGGTGGATTCATTACTTCCTATGTAGTTTGTACCCTTTCTAAGCATACAAAACAACTACAAAGATCAATATCTACACAATGTACTTGAGTTATTTCATTTAAAAACTCACCTAGTTTGATTTTCGCTTTGCTCCAATGGAAATACACCTTTGATCCTTCAATCCGACAAGTGGGGAAATGCCTCCAAACTATGTTGTTCTTTTCTTTGATGTGAACAACTTTGTCTCTAATAGCTTTCCCTCAAATCTTACTGAAAATGTGTGGATTTAGGGGTGAAAAAGCTAGGTTTTAGGTTGAAAATGGGAAAGATCGGTTTTTGCCTCGAAAATACAGATCCAACTGCTCCATATTTATAGATTCAGCTTGATGAGATCGATCTGCCTTAGGTAGAGATCGATCTGGTCCTTTTAAAATCCCTCTTTTCCAAGACATTTTGAAGTAGGAGATCGATCTGTCGAATAGGGGAGATCGATCTGCTTCAAATAGAAGGTTAGGGAGATCGATCTGGTCTTAGGGGAGATCGATCTACTTCCAACCCGAGAGCTAAGGAGATCGATCTGTTCCATTAAAGATCAATCTGTATTTTACATAATGTGTTAAGAGATCGATCTGGCTCCCTTAGAGATTGATCTATCTTTTTCCATTGCTCAAATAAGAGCATTTTAGCTCTTTTAGATCGATCTCTCATCCTATGGGATCGATTTGACCTTCATATTTTCAGATTTTCTGTAGTTTTTCTATAGCAACTCATACTAAACTTCATACATTTTGTTGCCATGGTCATTTCCTCATCCAATCATCTTTGAGACTTGAAAATGACATCCCTTCATGCTTTATACCTATTGAAACTTGTGTGAAATCTTTGCATATCAAAGGTACTTAATATAAACCAAAGGGAAGTGCACAACTTATGTAATTCACCTTCCATTTTACCACACTACTCATAATCCATTCTACTCACATTCGCCACATGTTTAAGTCCATTTCTTCACATTCATACATAATGTAACTTGTATGGACAATCACAACTCTTATTACATGTGTGTACCTTAAACTGATGGACTTACATTACAGGCACTTCACTTATGAATTCATAATATAACTCCATTTACATTTCTATGTACATATTACAATTATACATATACGAGGTCTCACAAGCTCTACGTGAAGGCGAAACTATTTTCTACGTAATAATGGCACGTGATTTTTGAGACTAAAGGCTTGTCATGAAACTTACACATCGGTGGATACCTTCACTTCGTTCGACGTCGAGGCTTTGCTAGGCCCAGGTCTTACCATGCCTCCGTTTTGGTAACGTGAGATGCCTCCATTTTTGTAACATGAGATGCCTCCATTTTGGTAACGAGAGATTCCCTCGTTGAGGATGATGTGATGTGATGATTGCATTCATGAGGTCTATACTATGCCCATCTCCATAATCATTTCCAGATATGACGTGTTTGTGAAATGAGATAAAGATGCTTTGATGAATTGTGATTTAAATCACGTATTTATAACCATGTGAATTATCCCATTATTACACTTATGCTTTAATGATGATTTTTAAAGCTCATATGCATTCCTTACTGAGCGAAGTTGAAAGCTCACCCCCCTTTTCTCCTCCCTCCACATATTATTTACAGTGAACGCTAGTACCTATGGCGTACGTGACATAGGCTGGTGGACGAGACTCTTCCCAGGCTATTGTTTATATATGCGAGAGGTATAATTGAATTCATTTTGTATCCAGACAGTTGTGTAATGCAGACACTTGTATTTGATTAATATTGGGATGTAATCAGATTGGTATTAGCAAATGAATGGAGAAGTAGACTTCTTTTGATGTCATGATATTTAATTAAATAAATGTGGATTTTGAGAGATCCTTGAGATAATGATTGATGAGATAGAAAGAAGTTAACTGACACTGTACAAGAATGCAACCCGAGTAGGAAGTTTAATATAAGAAAAAATTTTAAATTAGCCATATTTTTCGCGCTTCTGGGCTGCCACATTTTAAATCACAATAACTTGAACTTAACAAAAACCAAATTGGGAAGACCACCAATTTTCTCTATCGAGATTATAAATTGATGTATAAACGAAGTAAAATTAAATGTCGACAAATAATATTGAAATTTGCATCATTGTGAAGTGATGAAATTTAGAAACAATAGATATATGATTAAGATTAATGTATGTATATGTATAAATATATATACATGTAAATTAAAGGAATAGAGTATGTATCTATAGTGTAAATTGATTTAAGAAAGAAAATTAATATAGAAATATTAATATGCATAAATGAAAAATATTTTAAAAGCATATTAATAAAATAAGAGATGTAATTATTTCAAAATAAATATGATGTACATATTTATTAAGTGGATAAAAATAAACAAGGGAATACATACATATATATATATGTATATAAGTATAGTGATATATATATATATATATATACTGGTAGATTGAATATGGAATATAAGTATATAAAATTCTAGATTTAAAAGTATGGGTGTTTGGCGGAGAAAAGAATCATTGAGAGATAAATTCTACTATTTACTCGAGACAAATGAGTGGTTGTGAAGAGTGCTCCGGAGGAGATTGGCCCTTCCCCGAGTCAATCTAGTCGGAAAGGGGAGGGCCCACTGTCTAGACTACATTTCAATTTTTGAACGTCATCCCATTTCAACCAAAAATATAACCCTGTCAAAGGTATCTAACCTTTCTTCCTTATGAGTGAAAATCCAATCCCGTTTTTCTCTTTTTTTTTTTCATAAAAACTGGCCAGCCGGTAAGGTAATAAATATATATATATGTATATATATATATATCTTTCTTAAACTCATTCTTTCCACCATTTTTGAAAAGCATAATTAAGTATATCATATATATATAAAGATTAATAAATATGTTTGTATATATAATTGAGAAATAAGAAGATTTATAATAATAAAACAAATAAAAATATCAATTAATATATATAAAATTATATAAAAATATATACATAATAGAAATAAAATAAAATAAAATTGGTATGCATTTGGTAGGAGTTCTTCCCACCAATACCCCTTATCTCTATTTCTTCTCCATCCTCATGCCACTCAACCCATTTTTCATTTCATCACCTTGACATATCCCTTTGCCTGGTGTTGTGTCTGAAGGCAAGAAGAAAAATAAATTGAAAACTGAAGCAGAGACGAGGAAACACTTGAATCGAGCAACGCGTGGGGACAACACTGAAGCAGGGGGCGACTCATGCGAGGCAGGAGAGATGATGTTGGGTTGATTTGGGTGGCTCTTTGATGGTTGAGGCCTTGGCAGTTTGAAGGAGAGTAGGCGACCGAATGGTGGCTGATCTTTGGGTGGTTTCCAAGGGTTGAACCAGAGTGATCTTGGGGTTGTTTGTGGTGTAAGATAAACTTATGATGTGTAACTCTAATTAAATTTGTAGAAGTTAATGTTATGTCACTATCCACTATCTTTAAAATTTAGGACATATTATTCCTAAAATTAAAGAACCACATCCACCCACGTGATGGACATGGTTTGGAGTGGTAGTTATCTGTTTAAATAAAAATAGTTCCTCTCTCTAAATATATATATATATATATATATATATACATATGGTAATTTTCATCTACTCCGTTTACAAAAGAGAGATCAGAGCAAGAGAGAGAAACCTATTTTTAGAAAAAAAAATATTTGCTTTCAAAAGAGCTTATGCAATGGCTTCTTCTTCTTCATTAACTCCCATCCTAGACAGAGGTATGTAAAATTTTTATAAAATATTATCTTAAAAAGAAACATGAGACATCTAGTTTAAGAAGATCCTGTGATATATGTGTAAGTGATAAATACATATACAATTTTATTTACATGTGGTATCCGCCAGGTTGTTCTAAACTAGATATACTCTGTGAAACATTTATATCCATTTTACGATTTTAAGGAGATATTCTAAGAAATTGAATAGAAAATTAAGAATTTTATATATATATATATATATATATATATATATATATCTAAAATTGATATTCTTTTAAAGCATTTTTATTCCTTTCATTAATTACTTCAAACAAGTCGTTGGCCATTTACATTATGTTTTGATAACTGTAGCATGTTGTTTGGTGTTGAATAGTTGTGGTACTATTTTTTATTATAAATAAGTATAAATGATAGCAACTATGATTATAAACAATAATGAACAATAGGGAATTGAATTAAGTTCTAGATGAGTTTAATGTAATGCATAAATAAAATGCGTGTGTTATAATGTTTCTCAAAGAAATTTAATGCTAAAGTATAAATAATGTTAACTAAAGTTTGCATGCCATGTTAAGGTGTGTATTGTTTTTGTTTCAATATATATATATTATATTTATCTTAGTTGTGATTAATCATAATGATGGATTCATGATGATTTTAATGATGATTTAATAACGATGATGTTGATTAATGATAAATGATGATTAATGAGAATGATAATCTTGTTTGTTCAACATCACAATTCTATATGAAAGTTAATTTTATTGAGTGATCTTATATTTTGTGTGGTTACATGATTATCGGCAGATTGTTTTCTTATGTCATGATTGTTCTACTACTATATGTTACGTTTTTGGTAATGTATATAATTTTGTATATATATTCAATGTTTACTTTAAAATAATAATAAATAAATAAATAAATAAGTTTTCGTTAATTGCTAAAACTTAAGAAATTTACCCAAAGGTAAATTTATTATTCAGTAAATAATGATATTAAAGGAGGTGAATTAATATTTTAATTGAATATGTTAATTATCCAAAGATGAAAGATATGTTCAAATTTAAATATTTAGTTACTCATTAAAGTTACATTTAACTCATTTAAAGGAAAATATATTGTAAAATTTACCCAAAGGAATTTTACTTTATATTTGTGTTATGTACATTAATGCATGTATATCGTAGTATCTACCCAAAAGAGAACTACTATATATCTTAATGATTGTTTTATTGAATTCATCATGATTAAATGTGAGCTTTATTATTTTGTTTTTGCAGTTATTACAATTAATTCGCATGCGTCATCTGTTATCGTGTTTAATGGCATGAACTTCTCAGAATGTCGAGAGCAAGTTAATTTCCATTTAGGAGTTTTGGATCTCGACTTGGCTCTCCTTCTGGACAAACGTCCTGCTATTAAGGATACAAGTAGTGAGGCAGAGAAGGCATATCATGCTGTATAAAAAAGAAGCAACAGATTATGCTTAAAGTTTTTGCGAATGACCATTGTCAACAACATTAAGACTACAATTCCACAAATTAGAATGCTAAGGAATATATAAGTTTTGTGGAAGAAAGGTTTCATTCTATGAATAAGTTACTCGTTGGTACCTTAATGGTTGAGCTTATGACCATGAAGTATAATGGGTCAATAAGCATGCAACAGCATATCATCGAGATGACTAACATTGCTGCAATACTTAAGTCATTGGGTTTAGTAGTAGAGGACTCGATTTTGGTTGAGTTTATTTTGAACTTCTTGCCTCCTGAATATGGGCCTTTTCAAATTAACTACAACACTATAAAGGACAAGTGGAATGTTAATGAATTGGCCAGTAGGCTTGTACAAGAGGAAGTAAGGCTTAATAGTTAAAAGAGTCACCCTATTAGTTTAGTAAGAAAATGAGCTATTAAAGGATTCAAAGCCAAAAGGTTCAAGAAGAAAAAAGGGTCTGCTAAAGATTCTCAAACTGAAAGGACAGAATAGATGATAGAAAAGTGTCATTTTTGTAAGAAAGCTGGGCACTATCAGAAAGATTGTCATAAACGAAAAGCTTGGTTCGAAAAGAAAAGTATTTTCAATACTTTTGTATGCTATGAATCAAATTTAAGTGAAGTTCCTAATAATACTTAGTGACTAGATTGTGGTGCTACAACTCATGTTATCAATTCTATACATGGATTCTTTACAATTCGAACCACAAATCCAAGAAATGATTTTCTATTTATGGGGAGCTGCATGAAAGCCCCTGTTGAAGGCATAGGGACTTATAGATTGGTCTTGGACACTGGATAGTAGTTGGACATTTATGATACACTCTATGTACCTTTAATTTCTAGGAATCTTATTTCTTTAGGAAAATTAGAGGTTGTGGTTTTTATGTTAATTTTTGTTCTGGAAGTTTTACTCTATATAAAAACTCTATTCTTTATGGATCAGGCTTTCTTATTGATGGTTTATATAAAATAAAACTTGATAATGGTTTTGCTAAATCTATGCATATCACACCTGGTAATGTTGGTTCAAAACGTAGCATGCTTAATGAAAATTTTACTTATTTGTGGCATAAACATTTAGGTCATATATCCAAAGAACGGTTACAAAGATTGGTAAAGAATGGGATTTTACAAAATCTAGATTTTACCAATCTTGGAACTTGCTTGGATTGCATAAAGGGAAAGAAAACCAAACATACTAAAAAAGGAGCCACAAAAAGCACACAGCTTCTTGAAATAATACACACTGATATATGTAGACCTTTTGATGTTCCATTCCTTAATGGAGAAAAGTATTTCATTACTTTTATTGATGATTATTCACGTTATGGATATATATTTATATATATATATATATAAATATATATATAGCTACTTAACGAAAAGTCTCATTCTCTAAATGTTTTGGAAATATTCCTAAATGAGGTTGAGATACAATTAGATAGAAAAGTGAAAATCATAAGATCTGATAGAGGTGATGAATACTATGGAAAATATGATGAATCAGGACAATGTCCTAGTCCTTTTACTAAAGTCCTCGAGAAAAGTGGCAAATGTGCACAATATACTATGTCAGTACACCTCAATAAAATGGTGTAATAGAAAGGCAAAATCAGACCTTAATGGATATGGTTAGAAGCATGATGAGTAACTCTTCCTTATCCAAATCCTTATGGATGCATGCACTGAAAATCGCAAGTTATTTATTGAATAGAGTTCCAACCAAAGCGATTCAAAAGACACCTTTTGAATTGTGGACGGGAAGAAAACCAAGTTTAAGGCACCTACATGTTTGGGGTTGCCCAGTGGAAGCAAGAGTGTATAATCCACAAGAGAAAAAATTGGATTCTCGAACTGTAAATGGATACTTTATTGGTTATCCAAACCATAGTTCAAGAATAATTGAAACTGGTAATGCTAAATTCCTTGAGAGTGTTGAAGTCAGTGGGAGTGTAGAACGTCAAGATGTGGAAATAAAAGAGATAAGGGAGAATGTACCTTTATCCATTATTAATCTAAAATAAAAAATTCTAAGGCCCGTAAATTCATATGTATTCTTATGATTTCATGATGTACTTACAAGTTACAATTGATATGAATCATAAGAAATGACTGTTTTTAAGTCCCAAATGTGAATGAAATGCAAATTGAGTAGCTAAGAAAATGAATATGAAGTTAACATTGATTTTCTGGGAAAATTGCAGTAAGAATACTGCAGATGAAAGGCAGATCGATCTCATAAGCAAGGGTAGATCGATCTCATGGCTTGAAACATAATGCCAAAGCATATTGCAAGGGGGAGATCTATCCCTCATTCAAGGTAGATCAATCTTGGATGCATTCTGGTTGAGGCAGATCGATCTCCAAAGGGTTCTGCATAGCACATATCGATCTCAAACTAAGGAGCAGATCGATCTCACCTTCTCCTTATCGAATTCTGAAAGAGTAATGACACAGAGCAGATCGATCTCACCTTCTCAGAATCGAATTCTGAAGAGATAAACACAGGGCAGATCGATCTCTCATGGTTAGCAGATCGATCTTCGAGGGTAATTCTATATATACTGGACTGCTGCACCTTCATTTCCCCGAGAAACAACCAATCCTTCATTGGAATAAAGTGAAACCTAACCTTTATACTCTAAAAATCTTCACCTTTCAATCAGTTTTGAGTGAGATTTATTTCAATAAAGTTGTTCCTTGTAAGGAGGAGAACAACATAGTTGGAAACTAGAAGTTGAAATCAAGAATTGAAGGAGCAAGGTGAATTTCCCCTAGTTTGGCAAAAAGAGGAAAACTTAAGCTAGGTAAGATTCAATACACCAACTTTAAATATATTAATATAGATGTCTTGGTGAGTTAATTGGTGTATGTTTAATTTGATGAAAACACCTTGAACATGTTAAATCATCATAGCCTAGATTTTTGGGTTGGATGTGAGAAAATGAGAGAAAGTTGATTAGGAATGGATTCAGTGATAATTGAAGCATGTAGTGATGTTATTAAGCATGTATAGATGATTGTAAGATAGTTTTGTGAAATATATATGTTGGAAATGAACTTAAGAAAGAGTAAAGTCCAATAAGATGTAATAACACCAAATGAGTGTAAGAAAGGGCTAATTGCAGTGATTTGAGATTCATGCAAGAGAAAATAAAGTATATTACAATATACCGATGTGAATGGTTATCTACAGCTTCGGAGTTTATATTGGAAACTGATCGGACTGCGAGGTTTAGCAGAGCCGAGGAAGTGAGGTCACGCGACGTGATCAGAGGTAAAGGAATTGTGTGAGTAGCTAGAGGTAGCTAGACGTATTTTCGATAAATTTATGAGTATTTATACTGTTTATGGATTCCCGAGTATAGCAAAGTTTCGATAGGAACCGATACAGTAAAATTGTGATTTTACCCAATAAAGGGTAAAAAGCTTAGGAAGCATATTTGTGACTAGTTTTGACAGTTGCATAGATCGATTGGCTAATGTTTTCATGATATAAGCAAAAACAGCACGTTATAGTGTCGATTTGATTTAATTGAGTGAAATTCAATTGAAAGAAGCCATCTATCGGTTTGTGTGAAAACCATTGGTGCTAGAGTGATACTCGCACTAGATTTTATAAGATATACTTCACATAGTACTTGAGTATTTCTTGTACTTGATTTTAATGTGATTTATGCATGATAGAGTACTTGAGCATTACTCATACTCAGTTTTATTGATTGATGCATGATCGAGTATTTGAGCATTGCTCATACTCAATTTTACATGACATAGTACTGGGAGCATTGATCACACTAGATTTATATGACCTTATGCATGAGTCAGTGCTGGAGTTTACTCGCATGTACCAGTTTTGAAAGAGATAGCATAAAATAGTCGTGTTCGGAGCTTGTGCAGACTGTGTCACACTGATTATATGTTTGCATGTGCAAATTTTTGAGATATGGCTGAGGGCTATCAAAACTATTATCCATGGTGTATGGGCTACGACCTATGGCAAGCACCCCAACTATGAGGATTGAGTCCATGGAGTACTTTGTACCGTGTATATCTGTCAAGACCCGTTCTCAATCCATGACTTAACCAAAAACCACTACAAATTTTTCGCATTTATTAACTTACCTTTCCTCTCCTCAATGGTTGGGCTGTGATTCGATGTCTGAATCCTCGCTTACCATATCATCCATTATCATACATATATGTCAATATACTGTTACTGACTGTAACTGCTTTTATAATACATGTGAGATTATATAAAAGCTCATACAAATACATTCCCCATAATATATATCGTATACATCACTGTGCTGTTTCTATGTTTAGATACATAACTGTACAAAATATGTATACCTGGCAATCGATAGGAAATAGCAGTGGACTCAGGAATACTATCCTTTAATAGCTCTTAATCTACTGCTGATGCTCTGTAGAGAGATGTAAAGAAAGGGGGGTGAGCATACAACGCGCTCAGTAAGGAAATCAGGCAGGCAAGTAGATATCCACACTATCTACACAAAATAATGATATGCCTTGAAAACATTATTTCCTTAACTCAATTTAAAAGCATTTCTTTAAATATATATATGTATACTTGTACAGATTAAATCCCATGTACAGAAATCATGCTTTCTTTCTCAAATGTAGGCATGTAGTGCAAAACAATGCATCTTTATATAAATCATGCCATGTATATTTAAATCACAATAAATATGGCATTTAAATCATTCACAACACAAAATCGGAGTTCGACCCATCCCTCAGGTCTGTCCACAATTTAAATCAGTCAATCAAGTGATATATCCTGTGAGACTTTGTGGTGAAAATGCAAATAGTATCCTCGACTATGATCATATCCGACATGTGATCCAAAGCAACACAGTACTCGGTGAGCAGGGCATCACTGCTGCAACGGGAGGGGGCTCAGTCTATCACAGCCGCCAGCTATATCCTCCTCAACTCCACAACACCACACGGTATAGTGTACTCCATGCCACTCGCACAGTACAACGTACTCCGTGGACCCTACATCACAGTCGGGGTGCCTGCCATAGGTCTTAGCCCTCAAACAATGGAATATCATACCACATCTCTAGTATCCTCATACGGATATACTCTCACATAGTGTGACACTTAGTCTACACAAGGAATCAAGCATGGATTTCAACATGTATTATATATCACATATAGTGCGTGCCTTTGAGCGTGACTTACAGTCGACACTCTGCTCAAACACTGTTTCATATCACAAACTCAACTCTAGTGCGAGTAAACCTCCAGCAACTAGGTCCATGCATAGTTCATGTATTAAATCAAGTACGAGCAATAGCTCTAGTACCATGCTATGCACAATATCATCGAATCAAGTACGAGCAATAGCTCCAGTACTATGTCATGTATAAATCATGAAGAATCAAGTACGAGCAATGCTCCAACACTCTGTCATGCATCTCATGTAAAACTCGAGTACTAGCTAATCGTTCCAGCACTCTCTCATGCATATATCATATAAAACTGAGTACGAGTAAGAACTCCAGTACTCTATCATGTATGTCATGAAAATCTACTGCGAATCACAATCCAACACTAATGTATGTGGAAAATATATGAAATCCAGTGCGAGCTGTGTTCTAGCATGATTCATTCTCACATAATATGATAGATGACTCTTTAAAAAGGGATGATTTACAAAATATCAAAATCAGCACTATAAAGTGTACTTAATTTACATCAACCTTAAAATCATTAGCCCATCTATTTATTCTTCTGCTAAACAGCAGTAAAACACTCAAAATGGTGGTTTCCATGCTTTTTACAACTTTTCACAAAAGTTGACTTTTTGACTAACTAGGGGTAAAATCGTAATTTACCACTATCGGGTCACAATAATTATTATTCACTTTCTCTGACCCTCAGAGTTTTTAAGTGAATGTGAAAGCAGACGAAAATACGTGCAGGTATCTCTAACTACTCACAAAAGTCCCTTTCTTGTAATCACTCGAGAAATTTCACTTTCTATGCGCTTCTCGTTTCAGCAGTCCGATTTGCTCGTCCAATAATCTCTGGAGCTGCATATAACTATTTATCAGGTTAATTATACTTTTCTTACTGTATTTCACATTAAATACAGTTTATTTCCCTTAATGGGCTTTAATAATCCTTAATGGGCCTAACTGTGCTTTAAGCACATTTCCATTTTACTATTCATTTTCGTTGGGCTTATTGGGCTTGTGGGGCCCACCAACTCTTATTGGGCTTGTCCTAGACCCATTACATCACATTGGGCCTAAAATATTTGGGCTTGGCCCATTGGGCCTCTCGGCCACATGCCATGGCCGAGAGCTATCCATGCCATCGGTTACACCATGGCATGCTGGCCATGTCCCTTTCCTTAGCCAATTCACTTAGGCATTTTCACAAACACTTGGTTGGCAACATTCTTAACCATCCTATAGTTCATTTAGGCATTTTATCAAACACCTTGATTACTAACTATTTACATGTATTAATTAATCAAATTGATTAATTCTAATTACACCATAATCATTAACACATGTACATTAATCCATTTATGCCTTAAAATCTGTAAGACCCGAATTTAATTAAATATGAAATAAAGGAGTATTTGTGATGGGAAGTCGGGTTAAATTAATCCCGAACACGTATAAGGGCAAAACGGTCAAAAGACTGAAGGCCAGTATAAATTCGAGAAGAAAAATTTAATTAAAAATAACGCATTGAGAAATCTTGGTCAATAGAGATGAAATAAAATTATTTTGGGTTAAATTGATCAAGATATTAATTTATTGGAATTAATCGGGATTAATTGGAATTTTTAGTTCAGAAAAATAATCCCGAAAATAATCAAAAAATATACCGAAAAGTCACTCGGGACAATATCCCGAAAATACGGAGAAAATATACCCGAAAATGGTTAAAATAAATTAAATAAATTAAATAAAAAAATTAAATTAATTAAATTAAAATAAAAATAATAAATTAGAAGATATTTTTTGGGTATTTATAGTATTTTAATGAATAGTAAAATAATTAAAATAAATAAAAATAAAAATAATAAAAAGGATAAAACAAAAAAAAAAAGAATCGCGAAAAATCGCGAAAAAACAGAGACGGAAAAGAAGCGGAAAACGGAGCAGCCGACCGAGGGGCTGCCGGCGGCCAGGTGACCAGGCGAGGGCCGACGAAGGTAGCCCGACGCCAGGCGACCTTGCTGCCACCGGTGACACGCCGTGGGAACGCCAGAATCCGGCGGAAAACGGAAGAGAAGCCGCGGGGGAGAAAGTTTCGATCGGCGGCGAACGGCGCCGATCTAGCCCCAGCCGACCCAGCCGAGGACTCCCCAGGCCCAGACGATGCGATTGGTGGCGGTGGCAGCCACCAAAATCGACGGACGGCGCCGGAAACGGCGGGAGAAGAAAGTGGGTACCGACGGAGAAGGAGAACGGCCGGACCGGTAGCTTTTCGGCAGCCTTGGGCGAAGCCGAGGCCAGATTCGGGCTGCGGACGACCCAGCGGAGCGATTGGCGGTGGAAGCCGGCGGAGAACCGGCCAGCAAGGTGGCAAACCGGCGGTGGACCGGTCGAACCGGGGTGAACCGACGGTCTGAACCGGTCCGAACCGGACTGAACCGGTTCAGCCAAAAAGAGGAGAAAAAGGGGAGAAAAAGGGAAAAGGAAAAAGAGAAAAAAATTGGGGAAAATTTCGGTGATGCAATCGAGCTTCGGGTAAGTCGATAAGCGGTCAAATTGACCCGATTTAAATTTGGAATATTTTATTTAATTAAATTTCGACCGAAAAGTTTACCCGAAAATGTAATTAATTGTGTAGCTCGACGATTGGCATCCACCGAGGGCTCGAGATAGCCTCGATTTACGGACTAGCATGGAATCTCGGGTAAGTGACTCCTATTTACGACAATTACCTCGTTATGTGTGATATTGATTTAATTTCCGCATAAATTGAATTAAATTATGGAAATTTAGATAAATAGTCGTAAATAGTGAATTTAGATATTCGAGAATTAGAACGAGGCCCAATAAATTATTGGTGGGCCCAGTGAGCCCGATAGGCCTCGATAAAGTGGGAATTTAGTGAAAAACGGGCTTAAGGCCGATTAAGGCCCATTAAGGTGCAATCGGGCCCAATAGGGGTAAATGGGTCCAGCGATTTAAATTAAGCCCAGAAAAGATTAAGTACAATTAAATCATATGTTATCTGACCCGAGGAATGTTAATACGCAGTTTCGGACATTGGATTGGAAGCATATCGGACTGCGCGACGGGACTACATTGGAAAAGAAAAGGTCAGACTCGACAGGAAAATAAGGTAAGGGAATTCTGCGGACTGCTAGAGGTAACTTTACGTAATTTTAAATTCATATGCAGTCCTTTGAAATTATCTGAAGGGTCTAGAGGTCGAAGAACAATTTTAGTGCCCCGTCTGGGCAAAATTACTAAAATACCCTTGTTAAGGGAAAAATCTAAAAATTTAGGAAAAATTGGGAGGAGCAAGGACAAGAGGTTCCTGCTCGTTCTGGAGGTATTTCAACACATGCATGAGTAGGCTGGCTCACTTTTAAAGAAAAAAGCATAGCATTGCATATCTTAATTGATGTGATTTCTGTGAAAACTATTTTGAGATAACTGAGCCGCCTACGTGTTTTATTTACATGTGACGTGCTAGAGCTCAGCTCGCACGATGTTTGATTTGTGTGATGCATGCATTAGTGCTGGAGCGAGAGCTCGCACTAGAGTTTTACATGCATAGGTGCTGGAGTCCAACTCGCACCAGATTTGTATACATATATATATGATTTTCGTGACAGGGTGCTAGAGTCTAACTCGCACCATATTTTTATGTGATTTTTGAGACAGGGTGTTGGAGCTTCGCTCGCACCAGCTTTTCATATGGTTTGCATACAGAGTGCTAGAGCTTAGCTCGCACTAGTTTTATTTGATTTACTGACAGTGTTAGAGCACCGCTCGCACTACTTTTCAGAGATCATACGATAAGCCGTGCTTGGAGCATCGGGTAGACTGTGTGTCACCGATTAAATAGGCTCGCACGTGCGTTTTGAGACATGGCAATGAGTATTGAGAAACAAAACCTCTCTGTGGGAAGCAGGCCATTGGGCTGGAGTACCTAGAGTGATATGGGTCCATGGAGTACGATGTACCGTGCAAGTAGCATGGAGTACGATGTACCGTGGGGTATCTTTGGATACGGTATCTTTGTGATACGGGGTATCTTTGTGATACGGTATCTTTGTGATACGGGGTATCTTCGGATACGGCATCTTCGGATGCGTGAGATCAGATAAGACTGACGGGTTGGATTGACCCACCTCCCGGGCGGTTCCCGATCAGGGTGAGACCTCGCACACTGGGATCCGTGAAGCTAGAGGGACTCACGAGGACACATTGGCCAGTCCTGGTTATTGCCGTTATACAATATTGCCTCGTCTCGCATGTCGACGATTTCGATGATTTAAACTGGGATTTAAATTAAATATGCATGATGGTTATATTCCATGCTTTTAAAACCCATATGTGATGTTAACAATTTTCATGATTTTGAGTGAGTCAGGATCACCCGAAGGAGGGGTCGAGTCCTGACTTTACTGTGAAATTTTAAACGAGAAAGATATGATTTTGAATATACTTGCATGTTGGATTTTCCGTGCAATGTGTTTTACATAACATCATAATTCATAGCATCTATTTTAAAATGTGTGGAGAAAGGGTGGTTTATGCATGGCACCACGTTCATGTAGGTAGTATGGTTACCTACTTATTCGTAGGATTGCCTTACTGAGCTTGATGTGCTCACCCCTTTCATTTTCTCCCACAAATAATCTCCAGTTGAAGTTGAGGCGACTCAGTACTGCATTCCGGATATCCGCTGCTACCCATCGACATAAGGTATATATACACTTGTACATATTGTATCTACATAAGCATAGCACAGTAACATGTTTGTAAGTAACTTTAGGGGATGTATAAATAATGTAAACAATTATAAATGACTGGAGAAGAAATAAGTTAGATGGTAATTGAATGGTGGGACTGGCATTGACGCACAGCCCAATTATTAGTGGAGTGTTGGTCACGATTCGAGGACATGTAAGAATTTAAGTAAATAATAAAACGAGAAAAATTAACTCTGATTTTTGGGTAGTTTGGGTCGTGACATATAAAGGTGGTATCAGAGCGCAATTGGTCTGAAGTGTGTCAGTGTCAGTAATTAGGAATTACATCCCCGTGTTACTGTGCTTAGTTAGATACAATAGTGTATATCGAGATGGGCTTGACTAAGAAATGGTCGAGAATGCAGGAATGCTTAATATGAGTCGCGTTAGGCGAGATAGTGCACGAGGCAGAGGTCGCAGAGGTAGACCTGAGTCTGCTAAGTCGTGCTGAGTTTGACTATGAGAGTCAGTATGAGATTGAAATAGAGGCTAATGTTGAGAATGCCTCACAGAGTCCGACAGAGAGATCGGACAGTATTGAGACACGCTTCGCGAAGTTGGAGCGAAGTGTGGAGATTATTTTGAGGAGCAAATTGCTCATATTATATATGAGATCAGAGGGCGCAGCGGAACATTCGTGGAAACCCGCTCGACCCATCTTAAGAGCTGAGATGAGAAATCTTATAGGATATATTCCGGTGACAGGATATCCCGGACATGATTTAAAGGAAATTTCAAGGAAAAATTTTTACACTGCCCAGGAATACTAAATTGATTATGAGTATGAGACTCAATTATATTCTTGGCAGATATTACCTCGACAAATGAACAAGTGACAGTCGAGATGTCTAAAAGTTTATGGAAGGGCTCAGATTATCAGTTAGAGTCTGATTGGCCCGTGAGATATTACCTATACCGAGGCAGTGCGCAGATTTACAGTTGGGTAAATAAGAACATGAATTGCACGCCTCTGAGATTGGGAAAGTTAATAAGGGCTGAAATAGAGACAGAAAAGAAAATCGAGAAATGATAGAGATGTTGAAATGGGGAAATGATATTTGGTAAAAGATTAGATTTGACGAGTTATGGAGTAAGATAATTGGTAAGACCCCAGTGCATCTAATTTTGGCACTCTTGGGGGCATTGTGATTGGAGGACCCCGACCTGCTACGAAGTAGAGTAGCAGTGTGATTACTGTAAGATGTGTGGTGGACACCACAGAAGGAGGGTCTACACTGTATTGATGAAAATGGCCGTTAAGTGTGATAAGACGGACCATTGATTTTGATCGCACAGAGTTGGGCGAGATCGCTCCACGGAAAAGTAAAGAGACAGAGAATATAGCTGCAATGAAAAGGCAAGCCATAGCCGAAAGGAAGAAAGTAGGCTGTTGGACGAAGGCGAGAGGATGTTTTGGACCAGGACACTATTGATGTTTCATGGATGTGGTGTAAGATACCACACTTATTATGAATAATAAAGTACATATGTTTATTGATCCTGGTGCCACATATTTATTCATACTGCCTTCATTCACATATAAGTGAGTAAAAGGCATGAATGCCTACATCATTGGGCAATACTGATAAATGAGTACCCCAATAGAGGAGGATTAATTAACGGAATATGGATATTGAGATTTTAAGTTAAAAACAGGGGTGCAACAGTTGAATTTACAGGAGTAAAGGATTGTACTCACGGAATGATAATGACAAGAGTTTTGTCATGATTGATACACTGAGGAGATATGTTGATTATAAATACAAGATGTATTGGAGTAAGAGTGAGTATACGAAGTAATAAGGATTAAGGCAATTAGTAGCGAACACAAATTATAACCAAGGACAAAGATGGGTATAACCATAACCAGTAGTTGTGGTTAAGTCTGAAGGCTAATAAAGGTATTTCAAAATACCTCCCCGCCTGAAGACTTGACAGCGTCTAGATATATATATATATATAACCGTAACGTGAAACCGAATCATTGTAATAAATACCTTTAGCATTAGGATACCTTTACTAAGACGATAAGAATATTAAAATTCGACAAATCATAAAGGTTAACATAGTAAAAATTTAATAAGAGCGGTTAAGATAAGAAAAGGAAGTGACGCAGGTTAGTACCTGAAAACGTAAGTGCTTTTGAAGGATTTTATACGCTTATGCGTAAATAAGTCAAGGATTGGACCGAATTATAACTAGCAGTATCGGTGATATGCTGAGTGTAGTTTAAGTCTAGGGCAAATTATAAGCAACAATTGGGAAATTACTTTTACAAATAGGTTGTTGCGAGTTCTCAATATGGTCTACTTGGTTGACACGTTTAACTAAGAAAACGTAGTCTTTGGATGAGATGATAAATAAGATGATAGATGTGACATGAATTTCGGTGCAGTGAAGTATGAACTGACCACCGTGATTAATTTCACCATACCCAATAGCTCAATAGGTTCTCAGTGAGTATGGATACCTCAAAATTATGAATGAGCTGTGTATTGATGTATAATGGGAAGATACCCAGGATTTAAATTTGGTAGCAACAGTATTTGTACCGAGGATATGGTACTATTATGTACATGGTGAGAAATTGTGGATATGCACTGATCATAAAGCCCGAGTATCTGTTTTCACAGAAAGAGGCGAATATGAGAATACATAGTGGGATAGAGCTTCTGAGAGATTTTGATTTGTGAAAAATTGTACCACCCAGGAAAGGCTAATGTGATGGCTGATGCCTCGAGTAAAAAGAGCCTCGGGATGGTACCACATATGATGGTCAGGGAGCGGGAGCTGCGAGATGCAGTTATGAGCCTCAGTTTGGATGTGATCCCTTCTGATGATGACAGTGATTGTGTGACAGCTAGCCTGATGATTAGAACCGAATGAGAGTGCCCGGATTTGCCAGGCTTAGCGTGATGATCGACCGGATGTCGATAGTTTGGGTCTGATTCAGAAGGGTACAGTGATAGAGTTCACAGTGGGAGATGATGAGTTACTGAGGATTCAAAGACAGTATGAGTGCTCCCTAGGACCACAGTTGATGAGAAAGTAATATTGTCAGAAGCTCACTCTTCGGGATATACAGTGCATACGAAAAGTAATGATTATTTATTGAAATCTCGAAAAGGGTATTGGTGGTCAGATGTGAAAAGAGATATTGGAGAGGTTGTGAAAAGTGCTTAGTATGTCAGCAGAGTAAGGTAGAGTATTAAAAGTCTGCAGAGTTATTGCAACACCTACCTATATCGACACGGCACGAAAAATGAGAACAAGTCTCCATGAATTTTATGATGGGTTACAGAGAACCCAGGTGAACTACGAGGCTATTTGGATGATAGCCGACAGAATGACTAAGTCTACCCACTTTCTGGTTATGAAATCCCTAAATACTCGAAGTGTGTATGAGGATTCAGGTATAAGGAAGATTGTGGAGCATTATGTAGCGTTCCGGTGAGCATGATATCATATAGGGATTCCCGCTTCACTTTCTACTTCAGGGAATATTTTTAGGAAGCTATGGGAACCCGACTGAGTATTAAGCACAGCTTTCCATCCTCAGACAGATGGTCAGTCAGAGAGGACTGTACAAGTTTTGGAGGATACGATGAAAGCGTGTACCCTTGATTTTTTAAGCTCCTGGAATGATCAGTTGTCACAAATTGAAGTCGCCAATAACGACAGTTGGCAGTTGAGTATCGGGATAACAAGATATGAGACAGTGTACGGCTGTAGGGGTTATTCCCCAAATTTGGATAAGAAAAAAGTGGGTGACCGATAGAATCATTTTCGACTTGGATAATAAGTCTCTGAGGATGTTTAGTTAAGGATGAGAGATTAAGAACACCTCAGAGCAGCTAGACAAGCATTGGAATTCACCCTTGGTGAATCAGTATGATTGAAATATTTCTTGTCCCAAGAGAATAAGGACATAGCGAACTTTTGGAAGAAGGTAAATTGAGTTTCGCTGGATTGAATCTTCGAGAGATTTGACAAGTGGGAGATAAGACCTGTAGGCTGGTGTCATCGCTTGAATTAACAGGCACCCACAATGTGTCTCAGCTTTTGATGCTTCAGCAATACTATCCAGATCCAGCATAGGTGATCGAATGTGAATTCCAAAAGTTCAGTTTTATGCAAATATAAGTATATTGAAGAAGATAATTCGGGCATTAAACAGGAAAGAGATAGTATTGAGGTTTAAGATAATCTCCCTAATTAAAGTCCTTTGGTAGTAATACACTCCGGAGAAGGTTACATAAGAATTTAAGAGTAAGATACGATCGATGTACCCGGAGTTGTATATGGACTCATATGACTTGGTTCTAATTTGGAGGACCAAATTCTTTAAGTGGGGGAGAGTTATAAGACCCGAATTTAATTAAATATGAAATAAAGGAGTATTTGTGATGGGAAGTCGGGTTAAATTAATCCCGAACACATATAAGGGCAAAACGGTCAAAAGACTGAAGGCCGGTATAAATTCGAGAAGAAAAATTTAATTAAAAATAACGCATTGAGAAATCTTGGTCAATAGAGATGAAATAAAATTATTTTGGGTTAAATTGATCAAGATATTAATTTATTGGAATTAATCGGGATTAATTGGAATTTTTAGTTCAGAAAAATAATCCCAAAAATAATCGAAAAATATACCGAAAAGTCACTCGGGACAATATCCCGAAAATAAGGAGAAAATATACCCGAAAATGGTTAAAATAAATTAAATAAATTAAATAAAAAAATTAAATAAATTAAATTAAAATAAAAATAATAAATTAGAAGATATTTTTTGGATATTTATAGTATTTTAATGAATAGTAAAATAATTAAAATAAATAAAAATAAAAATAATAAAAAGGATAAAACAAAAAAAAAAGAATCGCGAAAAATCGCGAAAAAACAGAGACGGAAACGAAGCGGAAAACGGAGCAGCCGACCGAGGGGCTGCCGGCGGCCAGGTGACCAGGCGAGGGCCGACGAAGGTAGCCCGACGCCAGGCGACCTTGCTGCCACCTGTGACGCGCCGTGGGAACGCCGAAATCCGGCGGAAAACGGAAGAGAAGCCGCGGGGGAGAAAGTTTCGATCGGCGGCGAACGGCGCCGATCTAGCCCCAACCGACCCAGCCGAGGACTCCCCAGGCCCAGACGATGCGATTGGTGGCGGTGGCAGCCACCTAAACCGACGGACGGCGCTGAAAACGGCGGGAGAAGAAAGTGGGTACCGACGGAGAAGGAGAACGGCCGGACCGGCGGCTTTCCGGCGGCCTTGGGCAAAGCCGAGGCCAGATTCGGGCTGCGGACGACCCAGCGGAGAGATTGGCGGTGGAAGCCGGCGGAGAACCGGCCGGCAAGGTGGCGAACCGGGGGTGGACCGGTCGAACCGGGGTGAACCGGCGGTCTGAACCGGTCCGAACCGGACTGAACCGGTTCAGCCAAAAAGAGGAGAAAAAGGGGAGAAAAAGGGAAAAGGAAAAAGAGAACAAAATTGGAGAAAATTCCGGTGATGCAATCGAGCTTCGGGTAAGTCGATAAGCGGTCAAATTGACCCTATTTAAATTTGGAATATTTTATTTAATTAAATTTCGACCGAAAAGTTTACCCGAAAATGTAATTAATTGTGTAGCTCGACGATTGGCATCCACCGAGGGCTCGAGACAGCCTCGATTTACGGACTAGCATGGAATCTCGGGTAAGTGACTCCTATTTACGACAATTACCTCGTTATGCGTGATATTGATTTAATTTCCGCATAAATTGAATTAAATTATGGAAATTTAGATAAATAGTCATAAATAGTGAATTTAGATATTCGAGAATTAGAACGAGGCCTAATAAATTATTGGTGGGCCCAGTAAGCCCGATAGGCCTCGATAAAGTGGGAATTTAGTGAAAAACGGGCTTAAGGCCGATTAAGGCCCATTAAGGTGCAATCGGGCCCAATAGGGGACCCTAAACCCATCGATTTAAATTAAGCCCAGAAAAGATTAAGTACAATTAAATCATATGTTATCTGACCCGAGGAATGTTAATACGCAGTTTCGGGCATTGGATTGGAAGCATATCGGACTGCGCGACGGGACTACATTGGAAAAGAAAAGGTCAGACTCGACAGGAAAATAAGGTAAGGGAATTCTGCGGACTGCTAGAGGTAACTTTACGCAATTTTAAATTCATATGCAGTCCTTTAAAATTATCTGAAGGGTCTAGAGGTCGAAGAACAATTTTAGTGCCCCGTCTGGGCAAAATTACTAAAATACCCTTGTTAAGGGAAAAATCTAAAAATTTAGGAAAAATTGGGAGGAGCAAGGACAAGAGGTTCCTGCTCGTTCTGGAGGTATTTCAACACATGCATGAGTAGGCTGGCTCACTTTTAAAGAAAAATGCATAGCATTGCATATCTTAATTGATGTGATTTCTGTGAAAACTATTTTGAGATAACTGAGCCGCCTACGTGTTTTATTTACATGTGACGTGCTAGAGCTCAGCTCGCACGATGTTTGATTTGTGTGATGCATGCATTAGTGCTGGAGCGAGAGCTCGCACTAGAGTTTTACATGCATAGGTGCTGGAGTCCAACTCGCACCAGATTTGTATACATATATATATGATTTTCGTGACAGGGTGCTAGAGTCTAACTCGCACCATATTTTTATGTGATTTTTGAGACAGGGTGTTGGAGCTTCGCTCGCACCAGCTTTTCATATGGTTTGAATACAGAGTGCTAGAGTTTAGCTCGCACTAGTTTTATTTGATTTACTGACAGTGTTAGAGCACCGCTCGCACTACTTTTCAGAGATCATACGATAAGTCGTGCTTGGAGCATCGGGTAGACTGTGTGTCACCGATTAAATAGGCTCGCACGTGCATTTTGAGACATGGCAATGAGTATTGAGAAACAAAACCTCTCTGTGGGAAGCAGGCCATTGGGCTGGAGTACCTAGAGTGATATGGGTCCATGGAGTACGATGTACCGTGCAAGTAGCATGGAGTACGATGTACCGTGGGGTATCTTCGGATACGGTATCTTTGTGATACGGGGTATCTTTGTGATACGGTATCTTTGTGATACGGGGTATCTTCGGATACGGCATCTTCGGATGCGTGAGATCGGATAAGACTGACGGGTTGGATTGACCCACCTCCCGGGTGGTTCCCGATCAGGGTGAGACCTCGCACACTGGGATCCGTGAAGCTAGAGGGACTCACGAGGACACATTGGCCAGTCCTGGTTATTGCCGTTATACAATATTGCCTCGTCTCGCATGTCGACGATTTCGATGATTTAAACTGGGATTTAAATTAAATATGCATGATGGTTATATTCTATGCTTTTAAAACCCATATGTGATGTTAACAATTTTCATGATTTTGAGTGAGTCAGGATCACCCGAAGGAGGGGTCGAGTCCTGACTTTACTGTGAAATTTTAAACGAGAAAGATATGATTTTGAATATACTTGCATGTTGGATTTTCCGTGCAATGTGTTTTACATAACATCATAATTCATAGCATCTATTTTAAAATGTGTGGAGAAAGGGTGGTTTATGCATGGCACCACGTTCATGTAGGTAGTATGGTTACCTACTTGTTCGTAGGATTGCCTTACTGAGCTTGATGTGCTCACCCCTTTCATTTTCTCCCACAAATAATCTCCAGTTGAAGTTGAGGCGACTCAGTACTGCATTCCGGATATCCGCTGCTACCCATCGACATAAGGTATATATACACTTGTACATATTGTATCTACATAAGCATAGCACAGTAACATGTTTGTAAGTAACTTTAGGGGATGTATAAATAATGTAAACAATTATAAATGACTGGAGAAGAAATAAGTTAGATGGTAATTGAATGGTGGGACTGGCATTGACGCACAGCCCAATTATTAGTGGAGTGTTGGTCACGATTCGAGGACATGTAAGAATTTAAGTAAATAATAAAACGAGAAAAATTAACTCTGATTTTTGGGTAGTTTTGGTCGTGACAAAATCATATAGACATAAATCAATATCTCACTACTCACTCTCGGCCTAACCCATATCATGGTGATTTCATATGTTTCAATGCTTAAAACATATACCAATATACTTAAAATCATTCATACATTAACATATATGAAATTGAAAACTTGAAAATATACCAATTGTTGTGTTCACACTTGGCCGAATACTTTGGAGGCTCACGGTTTGCACTCTATGGCTCCTTGATAGCCAATTCCAACATATGTCACTCTCCTTTCAATTTGGAACAACTTCTGCAAGTTTCAAATATGCCTAATTCCTAGTGATTTCTAGTGAGAGAAAGCTTGGATAAATTTGTTTCAATGGTTTCTTCTTCTAGCCGAAAATGGTGTGATGAAGATGACAATGGTGTGGCTGATTTTATAAGCCACATACTTAGCCATTAAGCCTTACTTTCTAGCCATTATACTTGACTTCCTAAGCCTTAGTCATGAGTCACCTTATGAGTCATGTTAAGCTTTAACTATGGTTAGATATTTATCTCATGGGCTTTCCATTTGGGCTTCTCGGTTTGGGCTTTCTTAATGGGCTTTCGGGCTGAAATTTTTACTATACCTCGGGGCTTTAATTTTCTAAATATTTGCCTGATCAATTGGTCCAACAATTTGGTCTAAGGGACCTAAGAATTTTGATATACGTTTGGTATACCTTAATGGGCTTTAAAATTTTCACCTTATGCCCATTACGTTTTTAACCATTAAATTTAATCCGGAATCCTTTTGAATAAATTTTCCTTACTTTTGGGGATGATTATCTTGTATTCTGACTAAGAATATTTTTCCCCAATTTTCTCCATACTTAGGTTAATTTTTAACCATGATTAGTCAACTATGGTAAAAGTCCACTTTCTTAAGTATAGTTGACTTTTTCCTTAACCATTAACCAAGTTGACTTTTTTTCAAAATTCTGAAAGTGTCATATCTTATGTCTTACACTCTCATGTTTATGTTTCAACCATTCCCGGTGGATAATTACACCCGAAACACCTTAAATACCTTAACTCGCCAAAAAGGTCCATTTTACCCTTTTTAGCTTTTACACTCGTTTTCTGTGTTTGGGACTAAATCAAGCTGACTTTCCTTCATGAGCTCTCTATACTTTCTCATTTTAAGTTCTTATTTTTAGTCAGAATGATTCAGATCCACTTGGTTTAGCCTGTGACTCTTATAGTTCACATTAGGCTTTTTATGTAGCTTTTGCGTGTTAAATCATTTTACGAACACTTTAAATCTAGTAAATACTCTTCTTATGATTCAACTATAATAATAGAATGTTTATACACATAGGTATCATAAGGAACCAGCTACATAAAATCTGGGTCTGACAATATCACATGGAGTACGATGTACCGTGAGTACACGATGATATAGAGTTGTGGCTGATAGTTGAGGATTTGACTCACCTCCCGTTACAACAAATGTGAGACCCCACACACTGAACACTGTGTAACCTGAGATCACAAAAAATGAGTTATGATCATAATCTCGGAACAAGTAGTCGCCTATCTCACCTTATTGATATTTCTTGTTTGAATTGTCACATGAGTTTTTATAATTAGGTAGACCCGAGGGATGGGTTAAGCCTTGACATGTGACCTTGGGTGTGAAAGGGTAACCCGAGGGATGGATGAGGCCCAGATTTCCATGTTTTAACATGATAAAATGCCATATTATTTTGATTTAATTGAAATGGTATGATAAAATGTGATTTATATTAATTAAATGAAAAATGCAATGTTTGGCATAAACAGTTGACATTATTAAACCAGCAAGTTTTCAGTTCATACTTATAATTTGTATATGTATATATATTGCATAAACGTTTCACGAAAGACACATGCTTTAGCTGCAAATCGAAAAGGAAATGATTTCAAGGCATGAGCATTGTATTTTATCGATAATGTAGTTATCTACTTGCTTGCCTTATTTCCTAACTGAGCTGTGAGCTCACCCCCATTTTATTTCTCCCTCTTTGCAGAGCGTTCGTAGTAGTGGAGCACGACTGAGGACTGGTATTCCTTTATTCGCTGCATACCCATCTTACGAAAGGTATACACATTTGAAATGTTTTGTACTGAACAATATAAAGGCACAGTTATGTAAACGAATGTACTGTCGGGGATGTCTATGTACAAGTATTTGTATTAATGTATATGAGTTTACTCTTAAGAAAAGAGTACTTAGAGTTAATAGATAATTGTATTGACATGTACGCATGTTATGGAATGAATGTGGTTGAGGTGACTAATATCGAATCATAGCCCAATGGTTTGGTGTTGAGTTATGACAGAAGGAAAGGAAAGTAAAATACGAAAACTTTGTGGTGGTTTTTGGTGAGTCATGAGAGGTCTTGACAGAATGGTATTAGAGTAAAGTTGGTATGATGTGAGTTGGTATTAGTAATTAGGAATGTGTACATCCTCATATTATTGGTCTTTGTTCAGTTACACTTGTGTATACAAGATGGGAGTCATACTAATAAATGGTTTTGAATGCAGGAATTTAGCCATTATGGCTAATACCAGCTGTGGTAGAGGGGCTAGAGGTAGGCCTCGAGGCCGTAGAGGTAGGCCTGAGATCCGAGATGAGACGACAGGTCCACTAAGATACTAGAGAGTATCGAGGCACGCTTCACGATATTAGAGCATCACCGTGAAACTATAGTGGAGTTACTAGCATAGTCTTTGCTAGGTGGACAAGGGCAGGATACAGAGACTGGGCCTGGAGAGACAGTTGCACCTGGTACACCTGTGCAACCAGCTTAGATGCCACAGCCTACATATACTCTTACACCCCCACCAGCTCAAGATAAGCATTCTCATGTTACTCCACGACAGGGCAGTAGTACTTTGGGGTATGGTTATGAGCTTAACAAATTGTGACTGTTCCAAAAGTTTAGACCTCCTTCGTTTAGAGGGGTGAAGGACCCCATGGTTGTAGAGGATTGACTGGGAGAAATGGAAAAGCTTTATGGATTCTTTGAGTGTACGACAATCAAGATGGTCGTATTTGCTGTGTTCCTACTGAAAGGATTGGTAAAACATTGGTGGAAGTCGACCAGAGTAATATTAAGAGCACGACACTCAGAGATCACTTGGGATATCTTTTTAGATGCCTTCAGGAGGTAGTATGTCCCAGACACAGCGCAACGGAAGCTGTAGGTGGAATTCTTAGGAATGAGCCAGGGGACTCAGTCTATGGATGAGTAGGAGACACGATACTATGAGTTGTGACACCATGAAGGTCCGTAAATGATGGACTAAGACCAGAACTACGGTCTAAACTGGTTCCATTTGATATCTCTACCTATGATTAGGTAGTGCGCAGCGCTCAACTTTGTGAGTAAGACTATAAGAGGAATGTCACTAAATTCAAGACAGTTGGTAGGGGTAGAGACCGAGATAGGAAGAGGCCGGTGAGTGACAATGCCAGAGGTTTTGAATATCGAGGAGGAAGGAGACTCTTTGGTAAAAGACCATGGATCGAGGAAGTATAGGAGAACACTGTTAGATCTTTTGCATATTCGGCTCTAGCTAGAGATGTTGTTATTGGAGGACCGAGGCCTACCACTGAGCAGTACAGTAGATGTGGTATATTCCATGGAGGTAGACCTTGTCCCGTTTCTAGTGGATTGTTCTTCAGATGTGGGAAGCCAAGGCATATGGAAAGAGTTTTCCTAGAGGATTTCGATATTGCCTTACAAAAGGGTAAGGAGTCGGAGACAGCTCCAGCAGACATGTCTACTCCGAGGAGGAGAGCGACGACAAAGGAGAAAGGGAAGCAGGTCATTGGACGAGGACGAGGACATGCCTTGGACCAAGTCACGGATGATGCTTCGTCGGATGTGATTAGAGGTAACATCCTGATGTATGATTTAGAAGCATATGTCTTAAATGATCCTGGTGCCATGCATTCATTTGTATCGCCTTCATTTACATGTAAGTTAGCAAAACATGTAACCTTTAAGTAGGATGATGTTAATCAGTACTCCTATGATAACAGTCAGCTAGTTGAGTATATGTTAAATGACTGCAAGCTAAAAGTATGGGAAAAGCATATAAAATCCAATCTAATATTGTTAAGTATGAGTGATTTTGATGTAATTTTAGGAATGGATTGGTTATTATCAAACCATGTTGTGTTAGATTGTTACGCTAAGACAGTTATGTTTCCTACCCTTACGAATTATGTTGTAAAGTTTAATGACAAGAAATGAAAGTAGTAGTTATGGTTATAATAAATAATGTACTATGCTGACTAAGAAATGAAAATATTAAAGGTTTCATTGCATACGTGGTTGATATGGATAAGCAACATTTAGAGTTGACAGATATTCTTGTGGTCAGTGAGTTCCCAGATGTCTTTCCGGATGAATTGCTAGGATTAACACCAGACAGAGAGATAGAGTTCTATATAGATTTGGTGCCTGGTACTGAACCTATTTCGAAACCACGTATCGCATGGCCTTAGTGGAGCTAGAGGAGCTCAAGAGACAATTACAGGAGCTGTTGGATAGGGGGTTCATCAGACCGATTATTTCACCTTGGGGAGTACCAGTTTTGTTTGTGAAGAAGAAGGATGTAAGCCTCTGATTGTGTATTGATTATAGATTATTGAATAAGGCTACCATCAAGAATAGGTATCCCCTTCCACGTATTGATGACTTGTTGGATCAGCTCCGAGGAGCGCAGGTCTTTTCTAAGATTGATATGAGGTCTAGGTATCATCAGTTGAGAGTTCGGAGTGGAGATGCGCCCAAGATAACATTTATGACCCGATATGGCCACTATGAGTTTTTGGTTATGCCATTCGGATTGACGAATGCTCCTGTAGCTTTCATGGCTTTGATGAACAATGTGTTCAAGCCATATTTAGATCAGTTTGTTATCGTCTTCATCGATGACATATTGGTATACTCGAGATCCGAGGAGGAGTATGAGAAGAACCTCTAGATTGTATTGCATATCCTATAAGAGCAAAAGTTGTATGCTAAACTCAGTAAGTATGACTTTTGGTTGACACTGATCTAGTTTTTGGGACACGTTGTGTTGAAAGATAGAGTATCAGTAGATCCATCTAAGATTGAGGTTGTAGTTCAGTGGGAACAGGTAAAGAAAGTTACCTAGATCAGGAGTTTCTTAGGTTTAGAAGGATATTCTCGAAGATTCGTTGATGGATTTTCGAAGTTGACTGCTTTGTTAACACGTCCCGCTCGAAAGGGTGTAGTATTTATTCATGTGGGACGATGATTGTGAGAGGATTTTTTCAGGAACTGAAACGTCGATTGACCATCGATCCGATTCTCACTATCCCTACCAGCTCAGGAGGATTTTTAGAGTATACCAATGCTTCGCATCAGGGACTTGGCTGTGTATTGATCCAGGATAGGAGGATGTGAAACTTAAGAATTCTATACACATATAATTATGTAATGTGAACATGAAGTGTAATTGATTGAGATAAATGTGATGTACTCATATATTGAGGTAGTAAGGAATGAAATTTCTAAGTGATGAATGAGTATTGAATGAGAAATAATTAATGGACTAAATTATGGCAATTATATGTGGAGATTTTATGTCAAGTGTGCAACCAAAGTGTGAAACTATGAGGCCAAATCGATCTTAGAGAAGAGGGGATCGATCTGGTAGGCCAAAGTGACAGGGAATGAAAATTTTAAATGAGCAAATCGATCTCCTTGTGATTCTGCCTTAAAGGGATCGATCTCCTACAAGAGCAGATCGATCTCCAAATGTTTATATAAAAATCAGTTCGATCTCCTCACAAGGAGCAGATCGATCTCCTCAAGATTATGAGATCGATCTTGCCCCCACGACAAATCGATCTGGTAGGCATAAAAAAATTGCCTAAAACATTCCCAATTCAAAGGCTGCTCTATCTCTACCCAAGAGTAGATCAATCTCTTGCCTCCTACCTATATGAGGACCCCTGTGTTTTTATTGGAATTCATCTTTTCTCTCTCCAAAAATCCAAAACCCTAAATTTTGATCGAATCCCTAGCTTTCTTTCTCGTCGAAAATGCCTATTTTCATTCGAATCAGAGGCAGTGGCAAGAGAAAAAGTTGTTCCTCATCGTAAAGGGAACAACATACTTGGAAATTAAAGGACGATTTGTTCTGAGGCGTAAATTGAGCTCTTCACAAGTGTTGGGTAAATTTCTAAGCTTTAATCCTTGACTTTGAAGTAGATTTCTGCGATTGTGGTTGTAGATGTTCTGATGATTGGCTGAAAATGATTAGGGTTGATAGAATTATTGAGATACTGAGATATTATGAAAATTTGGTTGGAAAAGCTATTGTGATTTTTAGAGTGTAATAAGGTTACTTGAGATGTTTAATGAGAATGTGAGCAATTATGCTTGATGTTGAGATTTGAGACAATGTGATGACGTGTTGATGATGTTTTTACATCGTTGGGACAGCCCGAGAGTTTTAGAGAGGAATGCGAGGCTAGTCCGTCGTTCTGGGGAATGATTGCACTATACGAGGTGCAACGAGGTAAAGGAAAATTTAAATTCATTTGTGTATGTGATTTGTGATGATATTTGTAGCATGAAACGTTTTTGAGAAATAAGCATGTTTTTACGAGTTATGATTGATTTATTGCACACAGTTTTATAGCTGGTTGGGGCCCAATTCTTTTGAGTTGTAAGCAAAGTGTGAAATTGTTTTACAAACTGTTTTAGTTTAAAAGTGAAAAGGGATTTGGGCTCTATGTTAAGGCGTACTGAGATTTGAGAAAAGTGGTTTTTTCGGTTTGAGTTCGATTTTGACATGTTTTGTAATGAGTACAAAAAGGTTTTCAGATGCGTTTTATGAGAGAAACCACTATGAGCTTTACGTGAAGGCAAAACAGTTTTATATGATAATGGCTGTTACTGAGACTTAGGCCTGTCATGAGATAGAACATTGGGCCTTGCTCTAGTAGCATGTAAGTCCAATATTCCTCTACTTTGGTAGCGAGAGATGCCTCTGTTCTGGTAACGTGAGATGACCCCCGCTCTGGTAGCGCAGGGTGGCCTTGCTTTGGTAGCATGTAAGTCCGGGCCTTACTTTGGTAGCATGTAAGACCGGTAGTGTGCATGAGAAGAGGCATTGCTCTGGTAGCATGTAAGCCCGTGCCTTGTTCTGGTAACACGTAAGACCAATATACCATGTGCACGACCATATTGTCGACGTTCCCTCTTTTGAAGATACCTGGGATGCGCACCCAGAGGAGATTATTTTGATGTGCCATGACAGATGCTTTTATTTGAGTTTTAGTTGTCTAGTCTCCATCTTTTTATATACATGAGATTGTGTTTTGTGGATTTGCCCTGTGCATTACTACTAAGGTGATTTCTATCACATTTTTACGAGAAAAGCCATTATCGCATCCTAATTTCCAGATGCTTGTACTATGGTTTTTCTACTGAGCTATTTACTCTCATGTTTCAGCATGGTCTTGGAGAAATGAGATGATAATGATGTTTTAATGATTTCATGTTACGTTATCTACTGAGCTTATTGAGTTTCACCTACAAAACAAAATGATTATGCCGTGTAATTGATAATTTTGTTAATGAGTCCCTTACCCCCTTTACTGAGTGATTTAGAAGCTCACCCTATTTTTAATATCCCCCAGATTGCTTCAAGTGAAGAGAATTTCCTGCGACGTACGAAGTAGTGGTTAGTGGAGGACTTGAGCTCTAGGCCCTACATTGTGTTTAGAGGTATACTTTAACATTTCATGTACCCAGACTAAAGTTGTATTTACAGACACTTGATGAACAATGATGTATGGGATGTATTAGGATTAATTAACTACAAAATGAGGAATATATATGGTACGATATATGAATATTAGATGATCAGATCTTGAGGTGAAAATTTTATAATTTATATATCATGATGTACGACATTGTACATGAATACACCTAGAATCATGTTATTGATGCAAATAAGGTTTACCTTATTTTTCATGCTTCCGGGGCGTCACAAAGTTTATTTGGTATCAGAGCCTAGGGTGTTTAATACTGCCAGTATGAGTCTGGTGAAATAAGATACATCCCAAGTGTCTGTATAAGTCTGGTCATTAACTGAAATTGAGGATTGAGATTTCAATCAAGTTTGATTTTTACATGCAGGAACGTATTGAGGTTGAAAATGAGTGGACGACGAGGTCGTTCGAGGAGGTAGGCAGACCCACCTCGGCCACCTACCCCACAACTGGAGAGTCCTAACTCTCGATTTAACCAAATTGAGCAAGATGTACGGTAAGGTTTTGAGCAGATGGCAGCACTATTCGCGTAATATTTTAGACTTAATACCTCGGGTACTACTCCTACACCACCACAAGGACCTCCCATGCCCTCAGTGCAGATGGACCCGATGCCTCCTACCACTCAGCTTGATGACAGAAGTATGATTCGACTGAAGGACTTTTTGAAAATGAATTCACCCGCATTCAAGAGGAGAAAGGATCCTGTAGAGGCTGAGGAGTGGCTGACTGAGTTGAGAGTCATATTTGACTATTTGGGATACATTGATGTTGAGAGAGTCAGTATTGGTGCTTATATGTTGAAAGGGAGAGCTCGAGATTGGTAGGATGATACCCAGAGTATTCTGATGTCTCGTCAGGATGTGATTAGATAGGAAGAGTTTCAGAAGGCCTTTAGAGCCTAATATGTACCACGACCTGCCCAGAGAAGGATGCAGACTGAGTTTTTGAGTCTGGTATAGGGCGATAAGTCTGTGGATGATTATATGAGCCGATTTTCCACTCTATTGAGATATGATCCAGAGTCCTTTAAAGATGAAGAGCTCCGCACAGAGAGATTTGCATATGGACTAAAGCACATCATCAGAGATCGATTGAAAGGGTTGTGTAGTACTAAGTTTGGAGATGCTCTGAGATGAGTACAAAAGATTGAGAGAGGAATCAAAATTGTACAATCCCATAATAAGTTCAGAGCAGTGACTAGAGATAAGGGCATAAGGCCAACGATTTCCCAGACAGATATTCAGAGAGGTTCGTTCAGAAGAGGAAGGATTGAGGTACAGAAGGGCAGATTGGAGAGACCCAAGCTTATCGCATCATTAAAGAGACCCCTCGAGATGTCAGACTTGAGATAAGGGTTTGTAGAGACTATGGTCGACTACATGAGGGAAGTTGTAATGGGATGATGTGTGGGTGTTTTAGATGTGGAGAAATGGGTCACAGAGTAAAAGACTGTCCTCAACCTCAGAGACTACATGCTTCAGAGCCTACCAGACAGTAGCCTCAAAGAGCGAATCCCCCAAGGTGGGCCACTGCTGCAGAGAAAGGAAAGAAGCCCATCATAGTGGGACGTGTGTTCACTCTGGATAAGGAAATAACAGACACTTCTGTAGAAACTATAAGAGGTTATGAAGCACTCATCTCGGATGATAATTGTGAACATCTAAGGATTGAGGATGTACCCATGGTGTATGAATTTCTGGATGTTTTCTAAGATGAGTTGCCCGGTTTACCACTAGAGAGAGTTGAAGTTTACCATTGATTTGGTACCAGATACTCAACCTATCTCTATACCTCCGTATAGGATGGCATTAGTGAAACTAGAGGAATTGAAGAAATAACTACAGGAGTTATTGAATCAGGGATTTATTAAACCCAGTGTCTCACTATGGGGAGCACTAGTGTTATTTGTAAGGAAGAAGGATGGTAGTCTCAGATATGCAAAGACTACCAACTATTGAATAAAGCCATGGTGAAGAATAAATACCCATTACCAATGATTGACGATCTATTGATTAGCTGAGAGGGGTCTCAGTCTTCTCTAAGATTGATTTAAGATCGGGCTATCACCAATTGAGGATTAAGGAGGAAAATATTTCAAAGACGACCTTCAGGACTAGGTATGGCCATTATGAATTCTTACTGATGCCCTTTGGATTAACGAATGCCCCTGCAGCCTTTATGAGGTTAATGAATGAGGTGTTCAAAGACTATCAAGGTAAGTTTGTGATAGTCTTTATTGATGATATCTTGGTGTACTCTTAGTCTTATGAGGAGCACGCGCAGCAATTGTGGTTAGTATTTCAGATACTCAGAGATAAGCAATTATATGGAAAGCTTAGTAAGTGTGAGTTTTGGCTGGATCGGATAACTTTCCATAGTCATATAGTTTCAGCGGACGGAGTATTAGTTGATCCAATTAAAGTTGAGGCTATGCTTAATTGGGAAAGACCGAGGACAGTTATAGAGGTACAAAGTTTCCTTGGTTTGGTAGGGTATTACGGAAGATTTGTGGAGGGATTTTCCAGGATTGTCGCTCATTTGACTAAGCTCACGCGTAATAAGGTTCCATTCATATGGATTGATCAATGTGAGCTCAATTTTTAGGAATTAAAAAGGAGATTAACAGCGGTGCCTGTGTTGACTATCCCTGAGGGATCAGGAGGATTTTCAGTATATAGTGATGCTTCCCATCAAGGATTGGGATGTGTGCTCATGTAGCACGAAAGAGTGGACGCCTATGGATCGCGACAGTTGAAAGGTCATGAGTGAAATTACCCCACGTATGATTTGGAGTTAGCCACTGTGGTATTTGCCTTGAAGATCTAGCGACACTACTTATATGGGGAAAGATTCCAGATCTTCACTAACCATAAGAGTTTGAGGTATCTGTTTGATCAGAAAGAGTTAAATATGAGACAATGGAGATAGATGGAACTCCTTAAGGATTACGATTGCGATATTCTGTACCATCCGGGGAAGGTGAATGTAGTTACTGATACCCTGAGTAGGAAGAGTATGATATCTGCTATGATGATCAGAGGGAATTATTGGAGCTGTTCGTCGAACTCCAGATCAGAGTTAAAGAGGTAGAGACTAGATTTCTGGCTAGCCTGTGAACAGAGCCCATGATCATGGATCAGATTAGAATTGGGCAGCGTGATGATCAGAGGTTGATTGATATGGTTAGCCAAACTGAGCAGACTTCGCATTCAGATCTCACAGTCAGTGAGGATGGATTGTTGAGATTCAGAGGATGAATTTGTGTACTGGACGATGATACCCTGAAGAAATAAATATTGAGAGAATCTCACTGCTCATGATACACCATGCACCCATGGAGTACTAAGATGTATCGAGATTTGATAAAGGTATATTGGTGGAGTGGCATGAAGCGAGACGTGGTAGATCATGTGGCCAGATGTTTTGTGTGCTAACAAGTGAAAGCTGAGCATCAGAAGCCCGGAGGATTATTACAGCCTTTACCTGTGCCTACATGGAAATGGGAAAATGTCACCATGGACTTTATTATGGGTTTACCGAGGACCTGAAGAGGTCATCAAGCTAATGGGTCATAGTGGATAGACTAACAAGAAATGCCCACTTCCTTGCCATCAAGAGTACAGATACTGTGGATGCCTTAGTTGAATTATACGTCAGCAAGATAGCTAGATTACATGGGGCTCCAGTGAATATTACTTCTGATAGAGATTCCCAATTTACCTACTGATTATAGACCCATTTTCAAGATTCCATGGGATCTCGATTGAGTTTTAGTACCACCTATCATCCTCAGACAGATGGTCAATCAGAGAGGATAATTCAGACCTTGGAGGATATGTTGACGGCGTGTACGATGGATTTTAAGGGATCATGGGATGATCACCTGCCCCTAGCAGAGTTTGCATAGAATAATAACTATCTTGTGAGTATTGGAATAACACCTTTTGAGGCTCTATATGGTAAGAGGTGTAGATCCCTTGTAGCTTAGGAAGAAGTGGGTGACAGAAAGATAAATGCTCCTGAGCTCATTGAACAGGCTGTACAGAGTGTGAAACTTATATGTGAGAGATTACGGGCTGCACAGAGTAGACAGAAAAGCTACGCGGATGTCTGTAGATGGCCACTCGATTTTAATGTTAGTGGTGCAATATTTCTGAAGATATCACCGAGTAAGGGTATCATGAGATTTGGAAAGAAAGGAAAATTGAGTCCTCGATACATTGGACCATTCAAGATTCTTGAGAGAGTGGGAGAGGTAGCCCACATGTTAGCATTACCCCCACAGATGTCTAGGATATACAATGTTTTCCATGTATCTATGTTGAGGAAGTACCACTCGAACCCTTCCCATGTCGTAGAGTATGAAGAGATGAACATATAAGAGGACATGAGCTACACTAAAGAACCCGTCCGAATCGTTGATAGGAAAAAGAAGGTGCTTCAGACTAAAAACATCTCATTAGTGAAAGTTTTATGGAAGCATCACTCAATGGAAGAGGTAACTTGGGACTTAGAAAGCCTCATGAAAAAGAAGTACCCCCATCTATTTGACAAGTCGAGTTGAATTTGGAGGACAAAATTCTTTAAAGGTGGGAGGATGTGAAACTTGACAATTCTATACACATCTAATTATGTAATGTGAACATGAAGTGTAATTGATTGAGCTAAATTTGATGTACTCATATATTAAGGTAGTAAGGAATGAAATTTCTAATTGATGAATGAGTATTGAATGAGAAATAATTAATGGACTAAATTATGGCAACTATATGTGGAGATTTTATGTCAAGTGTACAACCAAAGTGTGAAACTATGAGGTCAGATCGATCTTGGAGAATAGGGGATCGATCTGGTAGGCCAAAGTGACAAGGAATGAAAAATTTAAACGAGTAAATCGATCTCCTTGTGATTCTGTAAAAATCAGATTGATCTCCTCACAAGGAGCCGATCAATCTCCTCAAGATTATGAGATCGATCTTACCCCCACGACAGATCGATCTAGTGGGCATAAAAAATTGCCTAAAACGTTCCCAATTCAAAGGCAGATCGATCTCTACCCAATAGCAGATCGATCTCTTACCTCCTGCCTATATAAAGACCCATGTCTTTTTGCTAGAATTCATCGTTTCTCTCTCCAAAAAATCGAAAACCACCATTTTTTGTCAAATCCCTAGCTTTCTCTCTCCTCTAAAATGCTCATTTCTGTTTGAATCAGAGGCAGTGGCAAGAGGGAAAGTTGTTCCTCATCGTAAGGGGAACAACTTACTTGGAAATCGAAGGATGATTTGTGCTGAGGCGTAAATTGAGCACTTCACAAGTTTTGGGTATATTTCTAAGCTTTAATCCTTGTTTTGAAGTAGATTTCTACGATTGTGGCTGTAGATGTTGTGATGAATTGGCTAAAAATGATTAGGGTTGATAGAATTATTGAGGTACTTAGATATTATGAAAATTTGGTTGGAAAAGCTATTGTGATTTTTAGAGTGTAATAAGGTTACTTGAGATGTTTAATGAGAATGTGGGCAATTATGCTCGATGTTGAGATTTGAGATAATGTGATGACGTGTTGATGATGTTTTTACATTGTTGGGATAGCTCGGGAGTTCTAGAGAGGAATGCGAGGCTAGTCCGTCGTTCGGGGGAACTATTGCACTATACGAGGTGCAACAAGGTAAGGGAAAACTTAAACTCATTTGTGTATGTGATTTGTGATAATATTTGTTGCATGAAATGTTTTTGAGAAACAAGCATGTTTTTACGAGTTATGATTGATTTATTGCACACGATTTTATAGCCGGTTGGGGCCCAATTCTTTAAAATTGTAAATAAAGTGTGAAATTGTTTTACAAACTATTTAAGTTTAAAAGTGAAAAGGGATTTGGCCTCTATGTTAAGGCGTACTGAGATTTGAGAAAAGTGTGCATGGTTTTGTCGGTTTGAGTTCGGTTTTGACACGTTTTGTAATGAGTACAAAAAGGTTTTCAGATGAGTTTTATGAGAGAAACCATTATGAGCTCTACGTGAAGGCAAAACGGTTTTACATGGTAATGGCTATTACTAAGACTCAGGCGTGTCATGAGATAACACATCGGGCCTTGCTCTAGTAGCATGTAAGTCCGATATTCCTCCACTTTGGTAGCGAGAGATGCCTCTGTTCTAGTAACGTGAGATGACCCCTCTTTGGTAGCATTGAGTGGCCTTGCTTTGGTAGCATGTAAGTCCAGGCCTTGCTTTGGTAGCATGTAATACCGATAGTGTGCATGATGAGAGGCCTTGCTCTGCTAGCATGAAACCCGGGCCTTGTTCTGGTAACACGTAAGACCAATATACCATGTGCACGACCATATTGTCGACGTTCCCTCTTTTGAGGATGCTTGAGATGCGCACCCAGCGGAGATTATTTTCATGTGCCATGACGAATGCTTTTATCTGAGTTTTAATTGCCTAGTCTCTATCTTTTTGTATACATGAGATTGTGTTTTTTGGCTTTGCCCTGTGCATTACTACTAAGGTGATTTCTATCACGTTTTTACGAGAAAAGTCATTATCGCATCCTAATTTCAAATTGCTTGTACTATGGTTTTTGTACTGAGATATTTACTCTCATGTTTCTACATGGTCTTGGAGAAATGAGATGATAATGATAATTTAATCATTTCATGCTATGTTTTCTACTGAACTTATTGAGTTTCACCTACAAAACAAAATGATTGTGCTGTGTAATTGATAATTTTGTTAATGAGCCCCTTACCCCCCTTACTGAGCGATTAAGAAGCTCACATTTTTTTAATATCCCCCAGATTTCTTCAAGTGAAGAGAATTTCCTGCGACGTATGGAGGAGTGGTTAGTGGAGGACTTGAGCTCCAGGACTTACATTGTGTTTAGAGGTATACTTTAACATTTCATGTACCCAGGCTAAAGTTGTATTTACAGACACTTGATGAATAATGATGTATGGGATGTGTTAGGATTAATTAACTCCAAATTGAGGAATGTATATGGTACGATATATGAATATTAGATGATGAGATCCTGAGGTGAAAGTTTTATAATTTATATATCATGATGTATGACACTGCACAGGAATGCACCTAGAATCGTGTTATTGATGTAAATAAGTTTTAAATTTGCCCTATTTTTCGCGCTTCTGGGGCGTCACAATTTACCACTTGTAAAGTTCGCCTATAATAACTGTTATCATTCGAGTATCGGGATGGCACCGTATATGGCTTTGAATGGCTGTAGATGTCGTTCCCCTATTGGATGGGAAGAGGTGGGTGACCGACTGATATTTGCCCCTGACTTAGTGAGACAAGCCTCTGAGGATGTTCAATTGATTTGTGAGAGGTTATGGACAGCCCAGAGCAGATAAAAGAGTTATGCTGAAAGGAGATGGAGACCATTGGAGTTTATAGTGGGTGAATCAGTGTTTTTACGAGTTTCTCCTTCCAAGGGTATAATGAGTTTTAGAAAGAAAGGAAAGCTAAGTCCTCGTTACATTGGACCCTTTGAAATACTTGATAGAGTAGGAGATAAGGTCTATAGGCTAGCGTTGCGACCTGAGCTAGCGGGCGTTCATAATGTTTTCCACATCTCTATGTTACGGAAGTACCACTTGAATTCGGTCAATCAAATTCGGTTCCACTAGCAGGCTAGCTATCACACAATCTCTGTCAATATTAAGAGGGTCTATATCCAACTTGAGGTGAGCAAACTGCTCTAGCAACTCATATTCCCTGACCATCATGTGTGATACCATTCCAATGCTCTTTATACTCAGGGAATCAACCATAACATTAGCCTTTCTGGATGGTACAATATCTCGCACTCATAATCCTTTAGAAGCTCTATCCATCGTCTCTGCCTCATATTCAACTCGTTCTATGAAAACAGATATCTGAGGCTATTATGATCTCCATACACCTGAAATTTCTCACCATATAAGTAGTGGCGCCATATTTTTAATGCAAATATCATGGCTGCCAACGCTCAATCATGGGTCGGGCAGTTCCTTTCATGGTCCTTAAGCTGTCTGGATCCATAGGCAGTAACCTTCTCGTCCTGCATCAACACACAGCACAATCCCTGTCCTGAGGCATCTGTATACATTGTATAATCTCCTGAGCTAGTGCGTATGGTGAGAATAGGTGCGGTGGTCAGTCTGTACTTTAGCTCGTAAAAACTACTCTCACACTTATCATTGCACTCAAATACTACATTCTTTCGGGTGAGACGTGTCAACGAAGTAGCCAGCTTAGAGAATCTTTCGACAAATCGACGGTAATAACCTGCTAAACTCAAGAAAATACGGATCTCTGTAAGCGTCTTGGGTCTTTCCCACTGTATCATAGCTTCTATCTTAGATGAATCCATTGATACACCATCTCTCGAGACTATGTGACCTAAAAACGATATCTCACTCAGCCAGAAATCACACTTATTGAGTTTAGCATACAACTCCTGATCTTGGAGGGTCTGTAACACTGTTCTCAAAAGCTGCTCATGCTCTTCCCTGGACTTCGAGTGCACAAATATGTCATCTATAAAGACAATCACAAATCTGTCCAGGTATGGCTTAAACACATCATTCATTAAAGCCATAAACAGTGTAGGAGCATTTGTCAACACAAATGGCATAACCAAAAATTCATAATGGCCATAACGGGTCTAAAACGCTATCTTGGGTAGATCTCCACTCTGAATCCTCAACTGATGATACCTAGACCTCAGATCAATCTTCGAAAAGACTTGTGCTCCTTACAATTGATCAAGTAGATCATCAATCCGTGGAAGGGGATACTTATTCTTGATGGTAGCCTTATTCAACCACCGATAGTCTATACACAGTCAGAGACTCCCATCTTTCTTCTTTACAAACAAAACTGGTGCTCCCCAAGGTGATACACTCGGTCTGATGAACCCTTTATGAGACCCCGTATATGTATAATTGTATATATGTACATAGAAATGCAAATGGAGTTATACTATGAATTCATAAGTAAAGTATATGTGATTTATGTCCATAAGTTAATGTACACACTTGTAATAAGAGTTGTGATTGTTCGTACAAGTTACATTATATATGAATATGAAGAAATGGACTTAAACATGTGAAGAATGGGAGTAAAATGGAAAATGAGTAATGTGACAAATGGAAGAAAGGTTTCATGAGTTGTGCACTTCCATTTGGTTTATATTAAGTACCTTTGGTCATACAAAGATTCTATACAAGTATTAATGTGTATGAAGTATTAATGGATGCCATTTTCAAGTCTCAAAGATGAGTAGATGAGAAAATGATCATGGCAGCAGATTAAGGATGTTTTGGTATAAGTTTCTGCAGGAAACTATAGCAAAATCTGGAAATTATGCAGGGCAGATCGATCTCATAGGATGAGAGATCGATTTGGATGAGCCAAGGATGCTTATATTTGAGCAAAGGAATAGGGCAGATCGATCTCCAATGGGACAAGATCGATCTCCTAAACATTCTGTAATGAAAAGATCGACCCTCAAGCATACAGATCGATCTCCTTAGCTCTCTTTTTGGAGCAGATCGATCTCAAGCTTCGACAGATTAATCTCATACTTAGAATGCCGTGGAAAAGAGGAAATTAAGGGGACCAGATCGATCTCCTTGTGCAGATCGATCTCCTCAAGCTATTTCTATAAAAAGGGCATTGAAAATCTGCAGATTTCGGGACAAAACCATTTCCTTCCCTTTCTAACCCAAAACCTAGCTTTCTCTCTCTAAATCCAACCATTTTCAAGGAGATTTGAGGGAAGACTATTAGAGGCAAAGTTGTTCACATCAAAGAGAAGAACAACATAGTTTGGAGGTATTTCCCCATTTGTTGGATTGAAGGAACAAATGACATTTCTAATTGGAGTAAAGAGGAAATCCAAAGAGGTAAGTTTCTAGTGTACAAATCCAAGTACATTTGTCTAGTTAATGATTATAAAGTTGATTTGGGTGTTCACATTGTGGGTAGAACTACCTAGAATGCCATGAAATGAATATAACCTAGAAATGGGTTAGTGTGAGAAGTGGAATGTATAGAGATTAATGAGAGATGAGATATCTTGAGATGATAATGGTGTTGAGGAGATAATTTTAAGATAATAATATGATTACTAATGATGGAAAGAATAATGTGAAGGGTTCATCGCTTATGTGATTAAGACATATAAGGCACGTCCGAAATTGGGAGACATACCTGTGGTTAAGGAATTTTCAGATGTCTTTCCAGATGAGTTACCAGGGTTACCTCCAGATAGGGAGATGGAGTTTGGTACAGACTTGGCACCTGGTACAAAGCCGATATCGAGCGTCTCACCTTGGGGAGCACCGGTTCTGTTTGTAAGGAAGAAGGATGGAAGCCTCCGACTATGTATAGATTACCGATTGTTGAATAAGGCCACCATCAAGAATAAGTATCCCCTTCCATGAATCGATGACTTGTTGGATCAGCTCAAGGGAGCACAGGTCTTTTCTTAGATAGATCTGAGATCAGGGTACCATCAGTTAAAGATACATGGTAGAGATGTACCCAAGATAGCTTTTTGCACTCGGTATAGACATTATGAGTTTATGGTTATGCCATTCGGGTTGACAAAAGCTCCCGCAGCTTTTATGTCATTGATGAATGAGGTATTCCACCAGTATTTGGATCGATTTGTGATCATGTTCATTGATGATATACTGGTATACTCAAGGTCTAGAGAGGAGCATGAAAGGCATCTAAGGATAGTGCTATAAACCCTTCGAGAGAAGAAGTTGTACGCTAAACTCAATAAGTGCGACTTTTGGTTAGAACAGATCTCTTTCCTGGGTCATATAGTATTAAAAATGGAGTGTCAGTGGATCCATCTAATATTGAGGTCATGGTTCAGTGGTAGATACTCCAGACAGTGATAGAGATCAGAAGTTTCCTGGGTTTAGCTGGGTATTATCAAAGGTTTGTAGAGGGATTTTCAAGGTTAGCTGCTCCTTTGACATGTCTCACGAGAAAGAGTGTTGATTATGTACGGGACGATAAGTGTGAGGAAAGCTTTAAGGAGTTGAAAAGGAGATTAACCACAGCTTCGATCCTCACTATTCCTACCAGCTCAAGAGGTTTCTCGGTGTATACGGATACTTCACACCAAGGATTGGGCTATGTATTGATGAAAGATGGGAAGGTAGTTGCATATGGATCAAGACAGTTAAAGGATCATGAGCGGAACTACCCGACCCATGACTTGGAGTTGGCAGTGGTGGTGTTTACACTGAAGATATGGCGCCACTACCTTTATGGAGAGAAATTCTAAGTGTTTACGGACCACAAGAGCCTTAAATAGCTGTTCTCGCAGAAACAGTTAAACATGAGACAGAGGAGATGACTCTAGCTATTAAAGGATTATGATTGTGAGATCTTGTACCACCCGGGCAATGTAAATGTGGTTGCTGATGCATTGAGTAGGAAGCATCTCGAGATAGTATCATTCATGATGGTCAGGGAACACGAGCTGTTGGAACAGTTCACAAACCTCAATTTGGATATGACCCCTTCTGACGTTGATAGTAGATTTATGATAGCTAGCCTACAGTTGGAACCGGATCTAGTAAATCGAATCTGACAGGCTCAGCAAATTGATCAGCAGTGCAGTGATATTGTCGGGTAGATACAGAGGGGTACAGAGATGGACTTTGAGTTGAGTACAGATGGATTATTAAGGTTCAGAGGTAGGATATGTGTTTTTGATGATGCAGAGATCAGAAGGTTGATCTTGACAGAGGCTCAATCATCGAAGTATACGATACATCCAGGGAGTACTAAGATACCTTCGAAAGGTTTATTGGTGGTCTGGGATGAAAAAGCACATTGCTGAATCTATTGCTAAGTGTCTCGTTTGTCAACAGGTGAAGGTAGAGCATCAGAAGCCTACAGGGTTATTGCAGCCTCTACCGATACCGACATGGAAGTGGGAGCACGTCACCATGGATTTTGTGATGGGATTGTCGAGGACCACAGAGGTCATGATGCCATATGGGCGATTGTGGATCGGTTGACGAAATCAGCCCATTTTCTAGCTGTGAGAGCTACCGATACTCTGACCCAGGTAGCGAACTTGTATGTACGCGAGATAGTGAGGCTACATGAAATTCCAATGAGCGTTGCTTCTGATACGGATGCCTACTTCACTTCCCACTTTCGGGAACGTTTTCAAGAAGCGATGGGCACCCAGTTGAGTGTTAGCACCGTGTTTCATCCTCAGACAGATGGTCAGTCAGAGAGGACTAGACAGACCCTGGAGGATATGTTGAGAGCGTGTGCATTGGATTTTTGAGGATCTTGGGATGAGCATTTGCCACTCGCAGAGTTCACTTATAATAACAGTTTTCATGCAAGTATCAGGATGGCACCATATGACGCATTGTATGGGCGTAGATGTCGTTCCCTTATTGGATGGGAAGAGGTTGGTGACAGACAGATCTTTGCTCCCGACTTGGTTAGACAGGCATCTGGGGACGTCCAATTGATATGTGAGAGATTATGGACAGCTCAGAGCAGACAAAAGAGTTATACTGACAAGAGACGGAGACAACTAGAGTTTGATATGGGAGATTCGATATTCTTGAATGTTTCTCCTTCGAAGGGAATTATGAGATTTGGTAAGAAGGGCAAGCTGAGCCCTAGATACATCGAACCCTTCGAGATTTTGGAAAGAGTGGGAGATAAGGCATACAGGTTGTCACTGCCATCGGAGTTGGCAAGTATTCACAACGTCTTCCACATATCTATGTTAAGGAAGTATCACCCAGATCCAATGCATGTGATAAGATATGAGCCATTGGAGCTCAATGAAGGCATGATGTATGTTGAGAAGCCGGTTCGGATACTGGATAGAAAAGATAAAGTGTTAAGGACAAAGACAATTCCCTTGGTGAAAGTCCTTTGGCAACATCACACTGTGGAAGAAGCCACATGGGAATTAGAGAGTTTGATGTGGGTGAAGTATCCCGAGTTGTTCACAGAATAATTGGTTCTAATTTGGAGGACCAAATTTTCTAAGTAGGGGAGAATGTGAGACCCCGTATATGTATAATTGTATATATGTACATAGAAATGTAAATGGAGTTATACTATGAATTCATAAGTGAAGTATATGTGATGTAAGTCCATAAGTTAATGTACACACTTGTAATAAGAGTTGTGATTGTGCGTACAAGTTACATTATATATGAATATGAAGAAATGGACTTAAACATGTGAAGAATGGGAGTAAAATGGAAAATGAGTAGTGTGACAAATGGAAGAAAGTTTCATGAGTTGTGCACTTCCATTTAGTTTATATTAAGTACCTTTGGTCATACAAAGATTCTACATAAGTTTTAATGTGTATGAAGTATTAATGGATGCCATTTTCAAGTCTCAAGGATGATTAGATGTGAAAATGACCATGGCAGCAAATTAAGGATTTTTTATATAAGTTTCTAAAGGAAACTGCAACAAAATGTGGAAATTATGCAGGGCAGATCAATCTCATAGGATGAGAGATCGATCTAGATTAGCCAAGGATGCTTGTATTTGAGCAAAGGAATAGGGCAGATCGATCTCCAATGGGGTCAGATTGATCTCCTAAATATTCTGTAATGAAAAGAATGATCCTCAAGCATACATATTGATCTCCTTAGCTCCCTGTTTAGAGTAGATCGATATCAAGCTTCGACAGATCGATCTCATGCTTAGAATGCCGTGGAAAAGAGGAATTTAAGGGGGCCAGATCGATCTCCTCCTTGTGCAGATTGATCTGCTCAAGCTATTTCTATAAAAAAAGGTATTGAAAATCTGCAGATTTTGGAACAAAACCATTTCGTACCTCGACAGATCGATCTCATTAGCCCTGGGCTATACAAATCGTCGTAAAATTCCCAAATTTCAAAAACCTAAATCCCAAATCTCCAAAACCCTAAACGCAAGACGACTCCTTTCCTCTCTGTCTCTCGCCCCCGGATCACTCTCTTGGTAAGCTTTCGTTGTTCGATTTCATCTCTGATCTTTTCAGCTCTGTCGACTCGACATTGGTTGTTTTTTTTTTAAAAAAATATTTATTTCTGTTCATAGATCGATCTGTTCCCTTCACTTTGCTCGTTACTGTTGTTGAGTTATTGTATTTTGAAATGACAAAACAAGTAAATTCAATAATATAAAGATGATATCAAAACATGTTTAGAGGTTATCAGTACCAGAACTTAAAGTTCTGTTGATGAGAGATCGATCTGGCTCATGAAAGATCAATCTCCTGGGTTTTCTATAGTTGAGAGATCGATCTGGGTTATGAGAGATCGATCTTCTGGGTTTATCTTGGATGAGAGATCGATCTCAGGAAGACATGAGATCGATCTGCCAAGCCTTGAGCCTGTACAAAGGTATTAAGGAAGAGTAAGATCGATCTATAAGGGTTAAGAGATCGATCTCCCAATACTGGAGTTGAGAGATCGATCTGATCTATGAAGAGATCGATCTCCCTTAATGCAAAGACAGTAGATCGATCTGTAAGATCGATCTACACTCAAACAGAGAGCTTATGAGATCGATCTGATAAGAAAGAGATCGATCTCCTCAAAGTCAGAGAGCTAAGGAGATCGATCTGGGGTATTGAGAGATCGATCTCCCCACTACGAGATTGCATGGCAGATCGATATGTAGATCGATATTGCCTCAAACAGAGAGATTGGAAGATCGATCTACCTATTCGACAGATTGATCTCCCCTATCATTTTCAAATTAACAGATCGATCTGCCTATTTGATAGATCGATCTCCTTGTGTTATTATGCTTTGATCTTGCAGGATTTATAACTAAGAGATCGATCTGGCCAAGATGGCAGATCGATCTGGCACTCTACTGGAGGTACCCAACGGCTAGTTCTGCAAAAATCTCAACGGGAAAAATAACATTTAATGCTCCAACTACCAATCCTTCAGTATTTAACCAAGCATTGAAGACAATGAGAATAGAGACACTATTGCTGCACATTTCTTACATTCTCAAGCTTTCAATACTTTCATTCCTTGTGTCTTCATTCCTCATTTATTGAGATCTATTGTATAAGCTTAAGAGCAAAAGCTGTATTTGTTCTACCCACATTAAAGCTTCATTTTGTATTCATTCCTACCTTAAGTGAGAAGAGGATTGTTCCTCAGTGAGATAAAATTGTAAAAGGTTGAATACATTTTTGTATTGCAAAGGGTAGAGAGGTTATTCCTTAACCTGAAAAAGGAACATTGTAACTTCTGTTGAAGGAGAGTAAGAAAGCACTTGACAAGATGGTCAAGGAGAGAGGACATATGCAAGAGTTTGGCTGAATCCTTATAAATGATTGTGTTTGTTTCTCTCTTCCTTATCTAGCATTAAATTGTTTGATTTTATTATATTGCTCATTATCATTTGTTGATTGAAATTGGATTAAATTAAAATTTGCCATTAACGTTAGAAAACTGATTCACCCCCCTCTCGGTAGAGCCAACAATTGGTATCAGAGCTAGGACTCTTTAATCACATAGGAATAACTTCCTAAGAGTTAGAAACGATCAAATGGCTCATAACAATGTAGCAACTAGTTTGGTAGAAGAGGGGTACTCTACAGTTAGACCTCCTATGTTCAATGGAGAACATTATGCGTATTGAAAGACTAGGATGATGTTATTCATTCAAGCAAATGATTATGAAGTGTGGAGAAATATAATTAAAGGACCTCAAATCCCTACAAAGAGAATAGAGGGAAGAGATATTCCTAAAGAAGAAGATGAATGGGATTCAAATGATATTAAATGTGCTCAGCTAAATGCTAAAGCTATGCACATATTATTTTGTGCCCTAGGTCCAAATGAATATAATAGAGTCTCAGGTGTGATAATGCCAAACAAATCTGGGATAAATTGGCAATAACTCATGAGGGTACTACCCAAGTGAAGGAGACTAAGGTAGGGATGTTCACACATGATTATGAACTTTTTAGGATGAAGGAAGGAGAATCAATTAGTGATATGTTCACTAGATTCACAGATGTTATTAATGGATTAAAGTCATTAGGAAAGATATACTCCAATATTGAAATGGTCAAGAAAATATTAAATAGCTTACCTAAATCATGGGAAGCTAAAGTGACTGCAATTGAGGAATCTAAGGATCCTCACACATTGTCTCTAGATGAATTAATAGGATCTCTACTCACTTATGAGATGAAATTAAGAAGAAATGAAGAGCCACCCAAGAAAGTGGGAGTTGCTCTAAAATCCACTGCTCAAGAGCAGATTAAGAATGAGAGTGGTAGTGAAGAGGACCTTGAGATGGCAATGTTTGCCAAAAGATTTAACAAGTTCATGAGGATGAGAGCTAGTGGTAGTAATAGGAGAAACAATAAGAGAGATCAAGAAGAAGTAAGTAGAAAAGATTCAATTGTGTGTTATGAATGTAAAAAACCAAGACACATAAAATTTAACTGCCCTCTTCTTAAAAGGTCCAATGATAGGTTCCATAAAAAGAAAGCAACGATGGCAACATGGAGCGACAGTGACTGCTTCGATGAATCAAATGAGGACATTGCTAACTTGTGCTTCATGGCTATTGAGGATGAAAAGGTAACTTCAAAACTCAATGATTATTCCTTTGATGAATTGCAAGATGCATTTGATGATCTTGCATTAGAGTATGAATGCATGAGCATGAAATATAAAAAGATAATATCCAAATTAAGAAAAGAAAATGAGTTGATGCTAAGGGACAAATTAGAATGTGAAAAGAAATTAGAAATTTCAAATCGTGAAATTTGTGATCTTAAAGAGAAAAATGGCAATCTACATAATTCCTTTAATAGGTTCCACATGGGTCAACAAAAGTTGGATAGCATGCTAGAGACCCAAAGGGCATTCTTTGACAAAAATGGGTTAGGATATAATGCAAAAAGTAGAGAGACTCATCTTAAAAGCTTTGTTGCTAAAAATAGTATAAATAAACTATCAACTTCTTGTTCATATTGCAATAGGAAGGGACATGCATCGTATAATTGCAATATAAAAATGAGATCTCTTAAAGGAAAAATAGTAAAAAGGATATGGATTCCAAAAGAAGTAATTCACTCCAAAAATGTTAATGCATTAGCTAAATGGATCCCAAAGGGATCAAGAATTGCATTCACTAACCTCAAAGGACCCAATAGAATTTGGGTACCTAAGATTTGAGCTGGAATCTTTTTGTAGGTAATTGAGCATGGCCACAAAGCTAAAACAAAGGAAGCATGGTACTTGGATAGTGGATGCTCAAGGCACATGACGGGAGATAGAAGCCACTTCAACTCTTTTAAATCAAAGGTTGGTGGAGAGGTCACATTTGGGGACAACTCCAAAGGCCAAGTTGAAGGAAGTGGCTCAATAGGTAATGACTATTTTTCATTAGAAAAGGTATTACTTGTTAGGGGTCTAAAGCATAACTTACTAAGCATAAGTCAACTTTGTGACAAAGGTTACAAAGTAATTTTTGATTGCATGAAATGTAATGTGGTAGATCCTAAGTCAAACAAAGTTCTTTTTCTAGGCCATAGGCAAGGTAATATATATATTGTCTATCTTAATGAACTCAAAAATGAAAATATATGCCTAATGGTAGACAGTAAAAAGGAATCTTGGTTATGGTATAGAAGACTAGGTCATGCTAGCATGCATGTGCTATCTAAGTTAGCTAGAAAGGATCTAGTCATAGGTTTACCCAAGCTATCCTTTGATCATGAAGAAATATGTGAAGCTTATGTTAAAGGAAAACACAAAAGGACAACATTTAAGCCTAAGAATGTTGTATCTACCACTAGGCCTCTTCAATTACTTCACTTAGATTTATTTGGACCAACTAGAACAACTAGCCTAGGTGGGAAGCATTATGGATTTGTAATAGTTGATGATTACACTAGGTTCACATGGGTGTTCTTTTTAAGAGTAAAAAATGAAGCCTTAGAAAAATTCATAGCCTATACAAAAATTACCAAAATGAAAAAGGGTATACAATAACTAGCATTAGAAGTGATCATGGCAAGGAATTCGAAAACATAGGATTTGACGAGTATTGCAATGATCAAGGAATTAGTCATAGCTTCTCAGCCCCTAGGACACCACAACAAAATGGAGTAGTTGAAAGAAGAAATAGAACCTTGGAAGAAATGGCTAGAACCATGTTGTGTGAGAATAATTTGCCAAAGTATTTTTGGGCTGAAGCTATAAACACATCTTGCTATATAATCAATAGAGCTATGATTAGACCCATGCTTAAGAAAACTTTTTATGAGCTCTACAAAGGTAAAAAGCCTAACATTAGTTACTTCCATCCCTTTGGCTGCAAATGTTTTATCTTAAATAATGGGAAAGATAATCTAAAAAAATTTGATGCCAAAAGTGATGAAGGAATCTTTCTAGGGTACTCATTAAATTTAAAGGCTTATAGAGTATATAACAAAAGAACATTAATGGTTGAGGAATCTATTCATGTTATATTTGATGAGTCCAATGATGTATCTAAAGATTTAACCAATGATGAGGATGTTGGAATATTTGATGAAAACTTGGAGGAAATTCTAAACTTAGAAGATGATTTATTAGAAAAACTTAACTTGAATAAAGAAGATGAAGAAGAAATAGAGATATTAGAGAGAGAATCTAGAGCACCAAGAGAGTTAGGATATGTAAAAGATTGTGAAATAGTAAGAGATCCAACTCTTGGAGTTAGAACTAGATCATCTCTAAGAAATATGTGTCAATATATAGCCTTTGTATCTCAAATAGAACCTAAGAATGTCAATGAAGCTTTAGATGACAATAATTGGTTCCTAGCAATGCAAGAAGAATTAAATCAATTTGAGAGAAGCAAAGTATGGAAACTAGTTCCTAGGCCTAGTGATCACTCTATAATTGGAACTAAATGGATATTCAAGAACAAGATGGATGAAAATAGTGTGATCATAAGGAATAAGGCTAGGTTAGTTGCACAAGGCTATAGACAAGAAGAAGGTATAGATTATGATGAAACCTATGCACCGATAGCTAGACTAGAGGCAATAAGAATGTTACTTGCCTTTGCATGTTATAAAAACTTCAAATTATATCAAATGGATGTAAAGAGTGCATTCTTAAATGGTTTCATTAATGAAGAAGTCTATGTTGAGCAACCTCCCGGCTTTGAAAATCATGAATTTCCTGAACATGTTTTTAAATTGTCTAAGGCACTCTATGGCTTGAAACAAGCTCCTAGAGCTTGGTATGAAAGGTTGTCAAAATTTTTAATAGAAAAAGGATTTTCAAGAGGAAAAGTGGATATCACTATATTCATCAAAAATAAAAATAAGGATTTATTAGTTGTACAAGTGTATGTAGATGATATTATTTTTGGATCAACTAATGAGTCTTTATGTCAAGAGTTTGCTAAGATCATGCAAGGTGAGTTTGAAATGAGCATGATGGGAGAACTCACATTCTTCTTGGGACTTCAAGAAAGCAAACAAAAGATGGAACCTTCATCAATCAAGCAAAATATACTAAGGATTTGCTCAAGCGATTTGGAATGGACAATTGCAAACCTCAAGCAACTCCTATGGGTACCAACATCAAGCTTGATAAAGATGAGAGAGGTAAGTGTGTAGATACTAAACTCTATAGGTCTATGATTGGCTCATTGCTTTATTTAACTGCAAGTAGACCAGATATTTTGTTTAGTGTATGCCTTTGTGCTAGATTTCAATCCTCTCCTAGGGAATCACATTTATTAGCCACTAAAAGGATATTTAGATACCTTAAGGACGCTCCCTATCTAGGACTTTGGTACCCCAAGGACTCTACCTTTGCACTTCATGCATTTTCAGATGCAGATTTTGGGGGATGCAAAATAGATAGGAAAAGTACTTCAGGTACTTGCCAATTCTTAGGAAATAGACTAATCTCTTGGTTCTCCAAGAAACAAAACAGTGTGGCTCAGTCCACAACTGAAGCTGAATACATAGCAGCTGGTAGTTGTAGTGCTCAAGTGTTGTGGATTAAACGACAAATGAAAGATTATGGTATTGACATGAAATAAGTCTCTATTAAATGTGATAACACCAGTGCAAAAGGGGGATATAATTCTAGAGTACATTGACATGTTACATCAAATAGCTGATATATTCACCAAACCCCTTGATAGAGATAGGTTTTGCATTCTTAGAGGTGAATTAGGACTTATGAATGTTCCCTAAGATGTGTGTGCTTCAAAATCTTGATTTCAAATTGACTTAAAAGTGATTTTCAAATGAGTTTTCTGGGCAACAAGTATGAGAGATCGATCTCCTATTCATATAGATCGATCTCCATACCTTAAATAAGCCTAAAGCATTAAGGTTACGCTAGGCAGATCGATCTTCTATCCATAAGATCGATCTCCTTAAGCCTATGTTCGATAACAGATCGATCTGTGCATACGACAGATCGATCTCCTCTAGCCTCTGTATCCTAAGATCGATCTGTGCATACGACAGATCGATCTCCTCAAGCCTCTATCCTCTGAAGATCGATCTATGCATATGGCAGATCGATCTCCTCTAGCCTCTGTTTGACAGCAGATCGATCTGTGCATACGACAGATCGATCTGCTTGGGCTTCTGGAAATGACAGATCGATTTGTCGTCTCGACAAATCGATCTCCTGTGCCCTGGACTATAAATACTGGCGAAAAATCCCCAAATTTCAAAACTCCAAAACCCAAATCCCTAAAGCTCCTGTCGCACCTTCTCTCTCAATTCATCCTCAGATCGATCTCGGTACGGTCTTTATTGCTTCTCTTCTTCGTTTACTGGTATAGTAACCCACATTTCTCATTGTTTTTTCAAAATTTTCTTAAGATTTGTGTTATATTTCACTCCAGACAAATCTAGTCACTGTTTCATTGATTTTGTGCTTGAGAACCTGTCTTAGAGTCAATACAGTATCTAGCACCATGCCTCACCTTAAGAGAGCAGGCCAAAAACCTCCCCGATCCAATGTAGAACCCGGGTCATCCTCCCAATCCATTCCTCCCTCTTCAGCCGCTACGTTTAACAAGTGTTTTAAAACACCTGCCAAAAGGAAGCGATATGAAGAATACTTTTCAACCATGCCAATTAAACATTGGCACACAATCGATTTCTCTTTTCTAAATCGAATTGATTTTCCGTATTTGTCTAAATTTGAAGATTTTGGTTGGATGCCTTTTCTAAAAATAAATACTCCCGTACCTCCAAATATCGTTCGTGCATTCTTTTCCAATGCCGAACTCACCTTTGATCCCAATGACACTTGTAATATTCTCGGGTTTACAACGTATGTCATGGGAAAATCCATTGCCATAGACACTAAAGTCCTTGCTCAAGCGTTTCACTTACGTGATGAAGGCTTGTCAAACGAAGATGAGGAAGTCCTTTTGGAGTTTGATATTCCCGGGGATAAGGCGAGTGACCTCCCAATGCACCCCCGATTACTCCACCTCATCATTTCTTGGAACCTTCGTCCTTTTGGTACCCGTCACTCCACCTTTAGACGATTAGATAGGTTCTGGCTTCACCACATTCATTCCACCAGTCAAAAACCCAACCTCATCCACTTTATCTATCAAGACTGGTTGAAGATTGTACGAGGTCAAGCCACAACGATCGTGTTTCCGCAACCACTGGCATACTTCCTCCAGCGACTCGAAATAGATAGCAGTTGTGAAACCTGCGAAATGCCCTCTCCGAAGAGTGTCCTCAACATTGGGACACTCCATCACATGGGCTACTACAAAGACTTCCGGGGCGACTGGAAGAAGAAGCGGGAACAGCCTTCTGCAGCAGCCATGGAGGAAGATCCCCTTGATGAGCCTGTCGATCCACCGGCTGCACCGACTGCGCGTCCACCATCTCCACCTGCTCAGCCCACTGCACCTGCACCCTCACCTGCTGGCATGGAGCTCATCATGACGATGATGAGTGAGCTCAACCGAAAGATCGATGAAGGCTTTGCAAACCTTCATGCAACTCAGCAGTGAATGTTTGAGGAACTAAACCGTAAAGTGGATGACGGTCTTGCAAATCTTCATGAGGCTCAGGAGGCGATGTTTGATGAGCTTCAAGACACTCGCACTCATATTGAGGATCTCATGGATCGATTTCCTCCTCCACCATAGGACTTGGTTGCTAGATCTAGTTTGGTTATATGTTTTCATTACTCTTTGTTATCTAAACTCAATTTTCTTGAATGAACTGCTCTTTGTGTTATTGAATGAAATGTTAATTTGAAATGATAGAGTATTGTTTAGACTTCCTTTTTTACCATTGATATGACAAAAAGGGGGAGAAGAAATAATGTTAAGAACACATGTGTGTGTTAAAACATGTTTAAATCATTTTAAGAATCATATCTAAATGGCTTAAAAGGAATGATTAAAATGAGGGGGAGTTAAGAAAGGTTAGAAGCTAAAAGAAAGGGAGAGCTCACAAAAAGGGGGAGCTTCTACAAATTAACTAAACATGTTGATTGAATAAGTTTTGTCATATCAAAAAGGGGGAGATTGTTGAGTTAATGTATTTTGAAATGACAAAACAAGTAAATTCAATAATATAAAGATGATATAAAAACATGTTTAGAGGTTATCAGTACCAGAACTTAAAGTTCTGTTGATGAGAGATCGATCTGGCTCATGAAAGATCGATCTCCTGGGTTTTCTATAGTTGAAAGATCGATCTGGGTTATGAGAGATTGATCTTCTGGGTTTATCTTGGATGAGAGATCGATCTCAGGAAGACATGAGATCGATCTGCCAAGCCTTGATCCTGTACAAAGGTATTAAGGAAGAGTAAGATCGATCTATAAGGGTTAAGAGATCGATCTGCCCAATACTGGAGTTGAGAGATTGATCTGATCTATGAAGAGATCGATCTCCCTTAATGCAAAGATACTAGATCGATCTGTAAGATCGATCTACACTCAAACAGAGAGCTTATGAGATCGATCTGATAAGAAAGAGATCGATCTCCTCAAAGTCAGAGAGCTAAGGAGATCGATCTGGGGTATTGAGAGATCGATCTCCCCACTACGAGATTGCATGGCAGATCGATATGTAGATCGATCTTGCCTCAAACAGAGAGATTGGAAGATCGATCTGCCTGTTCGACAGATCGATCTCCCCTATCATTTTCAAATTAACAGATCGATCTGCCTATTTGACAGATCGATCTCCTTATGTTATTGTGCTTTAATTTTGCAGGATTTATAACTAAGAGATCGATCTGGCCAAGTTGGCAGATCGATCTGGCACTCTACTGGAGGTACCCAACGGCTAGTTCTACAAAAATCTCAACGGGAAAAATAGCATTTAATACTCCAACTACCAATCCTTCAGTATTTAATCAAGCATTGAAGACAATGAGAATAGAGACACTATTGCTGCACATTTCTTACATTCTCAAGCTTTCAATACTTTTATTCCTTGTGTCTTCATTCCTCATTTATTGAGATCTATTGTATAAGCTTAAGAGCAAAAGCTGTATTTGTCCTACCCACATTAAAGCTTCATTTTGTATTCATTCCTACCTTAAGTGAGAAGAGGATTGTTCCTCAGTGAGATAAAATTGTAAAAGGTTGAATACATTTTTGTATTGCAAAGGGTAGAGAGGTTATTCCTTAACCTGAAAAAAGAACATTGTAACTTCTGTTGAAGGAGAGTAAGAAAGCACTTGACAAGAAGGTCAAGGAGAGAGGACGTAGGCAAGAGTTTGGCCGAACCTCTATAAACGATTGTGTTTGTTTCTCTCTTCCCTATCTTGCATTAAATTTTTTGATTTTATTATATTGCTCATTATCATTTGCTGATTGAAATTGGATTAAATTAAAATTTGCCATTAACGTTAGAAAACCGATTCACCCCCCTCTCGGTAGAGCCAACAACTGTCACTTTGTTGTTTATGATTCTTAGTGAACCCATCTTGTATCTTGTTAGGTTTTAGTGAATCCATAGTCTGTGTGCTTTATAGGTGTTAGTGAATCCATACTTTGTCTAGTGTCAATGCCTTGTACTAAGACTGTCGCATCTCGAGCTCTCAGACAAAACACACCACCCACTACGTTTAGCCGATGTTTTCAAACCCCGACCAAACGAAAACGTTTTGATGAACATTTCTCCACCTTATCTATTAAACATTGGCACCCAATTGATTTCTCCTTTTTGAATGACATTGATTTTCCTTATCTTGCAAAATTCCAAGAATATCAATGGCTTCCTTTTCTTAAAATCAATACTCCAGCGCCTCCAAATATAATCTGAACCTTTTTTCAAAATGCTGAACTTGTCACCGCACCAATGATCCCTGTCGGACCTTAGGCTTTAACATTTTCGTCATGGCTAAGTCAGTCTATATTGACAAACAACTTCTAAAGCAAGTCTTTAGTATACCTAACTCGGGTCTTACCAATGTAGATCTTGAGGTAACATTGGATTTTCCCATAGCCAATAACCGGGCTAGTGAGTTACCTATGCACCCACGCCTCATTCATCTTATTGTATCATGGAACCTCTGCCCATTTGGCACACGTCACTAGACCATTAGGAAACTCGACTGTTTTTTGCTATACAACATTCGTTCTCCTTCAGGTCGAATGCCTAACCTAATCCACTTCATTTTCCAAGATTGGCTTAAGATCATTAGGGGGTAAGCCAACACTATTGTCTATCCACAACCACTTCCCTTTCTTCTTCACCACCTTGTTATTGACTACACATGTGAAGCTAGTGAACTACCTACACCAAAGAGCGTTATCAACATTAGCACGCTTCACCATGCTGGATAGTGTAAGGATTACATTGGTACTTGGTGCAAGAAGACTGCACTCCCACGCATGATGAAGAGATAAAGACAGATACTCCAGCTGAGGAACCGCACCTACTGCTTCATCCTCAGTCACCTTGGAATCTCTTGCAGCTATGATTGTAAACCTTAATCAGAAGATGGATAAGTGTTTTGCAATTCGACAAGACACCCAACAAGCTATGTTTGATGAATTCTAACTAACCCGTACACGTGTCGATGAGCTCTTGGAGCGCTATCCTCCTCCATCTTATAATTTCTTTGATTTACTTGTTTATCTAGTTGTAATTGAATTAATATAATTATTTTGAAATGACTTGTGTTCCCTTATGTTTGTGTTTTCTTATTTTTCAGTTAATGTGTGATCCTTCTTATTTCATTTCTTGCCTTCTTGATATGACAAAAAGGGGGAGAAAAAGTTCATATATTAAGGCAGAGCATATATTAAGGGGAAGCATATATTAAGGGGTAGCAAATTCAAATGTTACAAATGATTTAATGTATTAGGAACCAAAATCTTAAATGATTGAATTAAGTTTTGCCATATCAAAAAAAGGCAGATTGTTAACTTTGAATGATGTATTTTGAAATAACAAAGCATTAATGAACTTATTTAAATCATTTGTAAGAAACTAGTTCTAAGTGATTATCCTGAAATCATATTATATAAATGTTCACTTAGAAATATTGTCAATCTTCTAAAGCTAAACTTTGGTGGGAAATTGAAAATGAAATGAAATTTGCCTAAGAGTTGTGTCAGGATCGATCTCAAGGATGTATGAGAACGATCTCAATTTGGTAAAAGCCTTACAGGCCTTGTAAGATCGATCTCAATGATGTATGAGGTCGATCTCAATTTGGCAGAGGCCTTGCAAGATCGATATCAAGGAAGTAAGAGATCTATCTCAATTTGGCAGAGGACTTAAAGATCGATCTCAAAGTATTGTGAGATTGATCTCCTCAAGGCCGAGACCTTATAAGATCGCTCTCATAGGGTTAAGAGATCGATCTGCTATAAGCGGTAGCATTATTTCAAAGCAGAGACCGATCTCCTTTTTAACAAGAGATCGATCTCCCTTGTCTTTAATGAGTTTGAAAACTACCGAGAAGATCAATCTATTATGAAATAAGATCGATCTTCCCTTGTAGAATGCCTTTGTACTACAGGTTCAAACTAAGAGATCGATATCCATAGAAGAATGAGATCGATCTTGACTTCTTCTGCAGAACTCCAATGGATACTTTTACAGGTTTTCAACAGGAGAAAATGCATTAAATGCTTCACCTACCATTGGGCTGTATAAAAAAGAAGCCTTTAAGACATTGGGGAAAGAAGAAACATAGCAGAAAAAATGTAAACATTCTTGAGAGAACATCCCTTTTGTCTTTAGCATTTATACATTGATTTGTCATTAAAAGCTTGTGTTTAAGCTATTCATCCTACCCATTAAATAGAGTTTTCCATTGTATTCACTCTTTGTCTAAAAGAAAAGGGGAGAGTTCCTATGCGAGAGAATTGTATAAGAGTTGAATAGCAATACTTGGATAAAGGGTAGAGAGGTTATTCCTTAACCTTGAAAAGGAAGTTGTATTGATCAAATTGATAGTAAAAGAGAATCCTTGACAAGAAGGCTAAGAAGAGAGGACGCAGGCAAGAGATTTGATCGAACCTCTATAAATTCCTGAGTTTGCTACTCTTATTCCTTATCTCCTTTGCTTTACTGCATTTTATTCTATTGCTTATTGTTGTGATTTATTTGTTTAATTGCAATTCTAACTAAGAGAGTTTAAATTTAGCATATAGATTAGAAAAATCGATTCACCCCCCTCTCGGTTGAGCCAAGAAAACATTTCATGCAAATAGTTAAACTGGGAGCCCGTATATTATTATTATTTCTCAAAACATTTGGAAAACCTCTTTTCACAACAATCATAGAAGTCATGCAACTCATACTTATAGACTTATTCTCATACATAGTTTTCTACCTAGATATATCAATATCTATGTATTTATCGCAAACATTCGCATGCAGCAGGTTAGAAAACATACGTATAGCTATCTCTAATAGCTTGCATAAGTCCCTTACCTCAAATCATGCTTGAATCGCTTTCCTTTGATTTCCACTTCTCGTGATCCATCTTATCGATTCCAATGATATCCTCTAGAGCTAAAATTATGTATTACACACATCAGTATATTATCATAAATTTCATTTCACTTGCATGATATTCAAATCAATGCATTTGGCCATTTATATCTCTTTTGGCCTTATTACTTCATTATCGTACTTTATCTTTTATAAGTCCATTTCAAGTATATAACTCATTCTCGAGAATCTCTTAGACTCTTCGAGTCTATTGATTCATATTTAACCGGTATTAGCCATTACAATACCTTAAGTTCATGATTTTATCTCATTGTGGCATTTCATCAAATGCCTCATATACTCACTTTCAGCCATTTTTATTTCTAGCACATGAAGTCCATCAAATCATTATACTATCATGTATATATCCTTAATAACATCTATTCATGCTTAAATCATCATTAAATCCATGCCTACTTAACTATCTCATCTTTTTCTCACATTTCACCGTGTATAGGTCAAGGAGATTAAGCATGTTCTAAGATATTTCAACCAACAATATATACACCAATCAACTCATAATATTGTATAGCTCAACATACATGAGATTGGTGCATTGAAATCTCACCTAGCTTGACTTTTCTTCTTTTGGCAGAATTTGGAGAAATTACCTTGTTTCCTTCAATCAAACGGTTTCACCACTTGTTTTTGGGCTAAGTTGTTCTCCTATCCACTATGAACAATTTTGCTAAACCAACTTCTCTCAATTTGTATGAAAAATGATGGTTTCCTATGGTAAAAAGCTAGGTTACTTTGCTTAGAATGGAAGGTTTGATGTTTTTCCCGTCAAATGCAGACCACAACCCTGTTTTATAAAAATTGCATTGATAAGATCGATCTCCATAAGTGAAGGATTGATCTGCAGCTGTTTTTAGCCTTTTTGCATTCAGTTTTCAAGCTTATGAGAACGATCTGTCGAAGAGCATGAGGTCGATCTTAGCCAGGCAGAATGCTTAACAGATCGATTTGGCATGGAAATGAGATTGATCTACTTCAGGTCGAGGTTTAAGGAGATCGATCTGCTTAAGGTTGGATCGATCTGTTCTTCATAGGGGATTGATCTGGCTTAGGTTGGAGATCAATTTTCTTCTTCAAAATTCCTCTAAGATGTAAGACTCGTATTTTCATATGTAAACCTTATGAATTCATAAGTATAGTGATGTACATGTAAAGTGAGTCATAAGTGATGTAAAGTCCATAAGATTGATGTACCCCCTTGTAATATGAGTTGGGAATGTACACACAAGTTTCATTATGTATGAATATGAAGAAATGGACTTTTGTATGTGATAAATGTGAGTGGAATACAAAATGAGTAGTGCAAGAAACGGAATGAAAGTTACATAGATCTTTATACTTCCATTTAGTTTTGTATGGTATACTTTTGGCTATACAATGAATGCACACAAGTTTCAATGTGTATAAAGTATGAATGGATTCCATTTTAAGTCTTAAAGGTGGTTGGATAAGAAAATGACTATGGCAGTAAAATTAAGAATGTTTGGTGTAAGTTATTGTAGAAAACTGCAGCAAAACCTAGAAAATATGAATGTCAGATCGATCTCATATGATGAGAGATCGATCTGAAAGAGCCAAAAATGCTCTTATTCAAGTACTGTAACAAGCTCAATCGATCTCCAATGTGGCCAGATCGATCTGTTAAACATTCTGTACAGAAGAGATCGATCCTTAGTGCAAGTAGATCAATTTTCTTAGCTCTAGGGTTGGAGAAGATCGATCTCATCCTTGGAGCAGATCGATCTCCTTAACTCTCTGCTCGAGATAGATCGATCTCAAGCTTTCGATAGATTGATCTCATGCCTTCAAATGTCGTGAAAATGAGGTATTTAAGAGGACACGATTGATCTCAAACCCTCGATAGATCAATCTTTTCAAGCAATTCTATAAATAGGAGCAGTGAAATCTACAAATTTCGTGAAAACAATCTCACTCTTCCATTTCAACCTAAAACCTAGTTTTCTCTATCTAAATCATCCCATTTTCAATAAGATTTAAGAAAAGACCATTAGATACAAAGTTGTTCTTATCCAAGAGAAGAACAACATACCTTGGAATCAAAACCTCATTTGATGTATTGAAGGAGCAAGGGATATTTTCATTTGGAGCAAGAAGAGAAACTAGATTGGTAAGTTTCTAATGCTTCAGCCTAAGTATATTTAGCTATTTCTTGATTTTGGAGTTGATTTTTATGAGTATTGATGGTTAAAACCACCTAGGATGTGATGGAATTAGTGTGACCTAGAAACCTAGAATAAGTCTAGTGTGAGAAGATATGGGTTGAATGAGTTGATGATTTATGGGCATGCTAATGTTGTTATTGAAGTAATGTGAATGATTTGAGATGGTTAAATGAAGTCACATTGTGAGTTTAGAGAATTTATGAAAATGAGTATATAAGATGTTTGATAAAATGTCGTAGTGAAGAAATGGATGAAATATGAACACTATGAGCTTAATATTAATTTAATGTCGATATAGCATGAATCAATAGGCCTAAAAGAATCAATAGACTCGAGATATGAGTAGAACAATAAAATAAGGCCTTATAAGTGTTCATGGAGGCTATAGGTTGAATTGACTATAGCAAACACAATAGTGTAATGTATTGGACTAAATTGGTGTGATATACGATTTTTTCTAGTTCCGGAGAGTTCGCTGAAGACGAATTAAACCGCACAAGTAAGCAGCTCTAAGGAAACGGAATCTCGCGACGTGATTCCAGGTAAGGGAATTTTGTAAGTATATAGAGATAGCTGCTCGAACTTTGAACTCGTTGGTGAATATCGGGTGTTATAAAATGCATGATGGTTTACAAAAATGATTGTTGCTATGTGTGGATAGCTATAAGAATGTATATGATTTGTTTTCTAAAAATGATTCTTGAAAAGGGGCTAGTAATGCTAATAAATGCATAAGCCACATGTTTTAGTGTTTTGAGAAACACATTACTTTGTTTTGAGTAAATTAACGAATAGGCTTCTAATGTTTGAATGGTTTTATGAAATAGCACAAGTGAAGTGCTAAATATGATTTGAGATTTGTTTTGATTATGTATGAGCCATCTATCATGTTTATATGAGTTAAATCGTGCTGGAGCTTAGCTATGAGGGGCTAAGACCTGATATAGTGTTCAGGGAACCCAAAAGGGGCGAGCAAGGCCATGAGGGGCTAGGACCTGACCTTAATCCATTCAGGGAACCCAAAAGGGGCAAGCAAGGCCATGAAGGGCTAGGACCTGATAAGGTGTTCAGGGAACCCAAAAGGGACGAGCAAGGCCATGAGGGGCTAGGATCTGATATTGTGTTCAGGGAACCCCAAAAGGGGTGAGTAAGGCCATGAGGGGCTAGGACCTGACATAAAAAGAAATACTCCCACGTGCACTTGAGACTGAGTAGGTTACACGAGGTATGGGGTAGATAAGACCTACGGCTGGAACCCCTAACCATGACATGGGTCCGCAGAGTACGTTGTACCGTGTATATCACATGGAGTACGCTGTACCGCGTGGTTGAGTTACTGATGAAAAAGTCTGGCGGAGAACTAACCCACATTCGTTCCTGTATGATACCCTGCACACTAGGATACGTGTGGTATGGGATGATTAGAACATAGTTGGCCAACATAATCTTTGAGATGCAGTGGCCTATCTCATTTATTATTACATAATATCACATGGTTTTGATATATAAGTGTGATTGTGATTGTTTAGGGTAGACCCGAGGGAGGAGTCGAGCCTTGTGGAATTTGTGATTTAAAGAAATGATAATTTGATTTGGGATAAGATGTGATGTGATTTAAAAATGTTGTTTCTTAAATGAATTTCCCTTTTTGTGATGAGATGTAATGAGAATGAGCATGAGATGATTTTACATGTCGATTCTTCCATGTTTTATATGCCTAATTCCATGATTTTCAATACATAATATATGTATACTGATATGGCATAGTTTTATTTCCTCATGCTCCTATTATAAATGATTTATGCATAACATTATCAGCATGTAGATAGAGTAGTTATCTATCATGCTTGCATTATTGCCTTACTGAGCGTGTGGTTGCTCATCCCTCTCTATTTTCACCTCTCTACGGAGCGTACATAGTTGCCTAGTGAGGATTGAGGCGTTGTATTTTAGACATCCGCTGCTTCCATCGTCAAAAGGTATACACACAAAGATTCTTTTTGTATCTAAACAACGTAAAAGCACAGTAGTCATGTGTATTGTGATGTGGGGGATGTAAAAGTTATAGAAATGTGTCATTGCATAAGTGTATTACTGAACTTTCAAATGAATGACACTTCTTTTGATTAATTTAGGAATGAATGATGAGTGATAATTATTATTGACTGACAGCCCAACTGTGTAGTGGTGAGTTTGTTCACGACCGGGTAAGGAAAGGAAAATGCAAAAGATTTATAGCAATTTTCAGTTAAAGATGATAAATTGGGTCGTAATAGAGATTGGTATCAAAGCTGAGTTGGCTTGATGTGAGTCAGTAATAAAACATAAGAAAAATTACATCCCCATATTATTGTGCTTTTATTAAGATATAACTGTGTATACCGTGATGGATTGAGTCTAATAAGTGATTGTGAATACAGGAAGTTAGGCAGTATGCCTCTTACACGTAGAGGTAGAGGGGCGAGAGCATGTACTAGAGGCCGTAGAGGTGGGCCTTAGAGCCGTGCTGAGCTACAGATTGACTAGGCTCCTCAGAACCCTGTTAAGAGACCAGGGGATATTAAGGCACGCTTCGCTAGGATAGAGCAGAGTACTGAGGACCTAGTGGAGATAGTCACACAGGCATTGGGTGCCGGTGATAGACGAGGTCTCGCGGCATAGCCTACTACTGGATAGGCAGCTACAGAGGTGGAGAGACCTCAGACTACTGAGACGATGACACCTCCAATACAGGATACAACTTCACCTATCGCACAACTGCAAAGCGATAGAGATTTGGGGTATGATTGTGACTTGAGTAGATTGAGACAGTTTCAGGAGTTGAAACCTCCAGTGTTTAGAGGGGTAAAGGACCCAGTGATTACTGAGGATTGGGTCTACGAGATGGAGAAACTGTACAAATTTTTCAGATGTATAACAGTTGAGAAAGTGGCCTTTGCCGTGTTTATGTTAAAAGGTGAGGCAAAGCATTGGTGGATATCCACAGAGTCTATTTTGAGGGCTCGACACTCCGAGATCACCTGGGAGATATTTTTGGAGGCCTTCAAGAGGTAGTACATCCCAGCCACCACACAGAGAAAATTACGGATGAAATTTATAAATTTGGTTCAGCGGAACCGTACTGTGGATGAATATGAGTTGAGATTTATGTCCTTGGGGAGATACGACCCAGATACGATAGGTAGTAGGACTCGAAAAGTCCAGAAGTTCGTTGATGGGTTGAGATTGGCCATCCGAACTAAGTTAGCCCCCTTTGACATACAGACTTTTGAGGAGGCAGTGCACAAGGCTCAATTATGCGAGAAAGGCTTTGAGAAGAATACCTCTAAGCTTGGGAAGATTAATGTCAGGAGAGATAGAGACCGAAAGAGATTTGGAATAGATAGAGTGGCCAAGAGAGGAGGCTAGAGATTTTTTGAGAAGAGACCTAAGATTGAGGAGGTGCAGGAGAGAGCTGCTAGACCTCTCATGTACCCGACTTTGACTGCACCTAGCGATATGGTTATTAGAGGACCACGACCTACTACTGATCATTGTAGGAGATGTGGCAAATACCATGAGACTAGACCATGTCAGATGCCCCATATTTTGTGTTATAGGTGTAGGAAGCCTGGACATATTTTGAGATTCTGTACTAAGATGGTTGAGACTGCCTCACAGAATGGAAAGGGGCCCAAAAGTGCTCTAGTTAAGACAACCGCCCCGAGGAGGAGGGCCACGGTTGAAGAAAAAGGGAAACAAGCAGCAGGTGTGAGCAAAAGAAGAGTACATGCACTGGATCAGGACACCACAGATGCTTCCACTGATGTGATTAAAGGTACCATCCTAATATTTGATTTATAAGCATTGGTATTGTTTGATCCTGGTGCCACACATTCCTTCATATCGCCTTCCTTTGTATATAAATTGTTGAAGCATGTGAAACCGACATTGTTGGATAAAATGTTGATGATTTCCACACCTATGAATGATAGTCAATTAACTGAGCATGTATGTAGGGATTGTAAATTGAAGATAGAGGGAAAGAAAATGATAGCTGATTTAATTTTATTGAATATGAATGATTTTGATGTAATATTCGGAATGGATTGGTTGGCTTCCAATCATGTTGTTATGGATTGCCATGAAAAAACTTTGATGTTTCCAGAGGTAGAAAATCATACTATAAGTTTTGTGAAATGAAATGAAAAACATGATTGTTATAAATGAAAAGAGTATGATTTTATTTAATCTACTTGTGAGATGAATTTATTTGTTTTTGTTGAATATTGATGTGATGACTTGGGACACTAATGGTAGAAAGAATGATGTGAAGGGTTCATTGCATACATGGTTGACATAGATAAGGCACACCTGGAATTGAGAGACATACCAGTGATTGTGAAATTTTCTGATGTCTTTTCGGACGATTTACCAGGGCTACCACCTGAAAGGGAAATGGAATTTTGCATAGAGTTAGTGCCTGGTACCGAGCCGATATCTAAACCACCGTATAGAATGGCTCTGATTGAGTTGGAAGAGCTAAAGAAATAACTGCAAGAGTTACTGGAGAAGGGGTTTATTAGACCGAATGTCTCACCTTGAGGAGCACCGTTTCTGTTTGTAAGAAAGAAGAATGGAAGCCTCTGACTGTGTATAGATTACTGGTTGTTGAATAAGGCCACCATTAAGAACAAGTACCCCATTCCACGCATAGATGATTTATTGGATCAGCTTCAGGGAGCACAAGTATTTTCTAAGATAGATCTACGATCAGGGTATCATCAGTTAAGGATACGGAGTGGAGATGTACCTAAGATAATATTTCGTACCCGTTCTGGCTACTACGAGTTTTTGGTTATGCCATTTGGATTGACGAATGCTCCTGCAGCATTTATGGTGTTGATGAATGATGTATACAAGCCATACCTGGACAAGTTTGTGATTGTGTTTATCGATGATATATTGGTCTATTCCAAGTCCAGGGAAGATCATGAGGAGCCCTTAAGGATAGTTCACAGACCCTCCAATAGAAAGAGTTATATGCCAAACTTAGTAAGTGTAACTTTTGGTTAGAGCATATCTCATTTATGGGCCATATTGTGTCGAAGGATGAGGTATTAGTGGATCCATCTAAGATAGAGACAGTTGTACAGTGGGAATAAGCTAAGATAGTTACTGAGATCAAAAGTTTTCTAGGATTAACAGGTTATTATCGAAGATTTGTAGAGGGTTTCTCTAGACTAGCTGCTCCATTGACACGCCTCACATGGAAAGATGTTAAGTTTGTGTAGGATGAGGCATATGAGAGGAGTTTTGAGGAGCTTAAGCGTCGATTGACTACTGCTCTAGTTCTCACCATTCCTACCAGTTTAGGAGGTTTCTCAGTGTATACGAATGCAGCACACCAGGGACTGGCTGTGTGCTTATGCAGGATGGGAAGGTAGTTTCCTATGGATTTAGACAGTTGAAAGATCATGAGAGGAACTACCCAACACATGATTTGGAGTTGGCGACCGTAGTGTTTGCTTTGAAAATATGGCGCCACTATCTTTATGGTGAGAAATTCTAGGTTTTCACAAATCATAAAAGCCTTAAGTACCTATTCTCGCAGAAAGAGTTAAATATGAGACAGAGGAGATGGCTCGAACTCCTAATGGATTATGATTGTGAAATCATGTACCGCCCGGGTAAGGCAAATGTAGTTGTCGATGCTTTGAGTAGGAAGAACCTAGGGTTGGTGTCTTATTTGATGGTACGAGAACATGAGTTATTCGAACAATTTTTGAATCTCAGCTTGGATGTAACCCCACTTGGATCAGAGACATTAGATATCATGACTAGTATGAGATTAGAGCCAGAGTTGATTAGTCGTATTTGGCTGGCTCAATAGAACGATCAACAATGTATCAATAGGTTGAGTCAGATATAGGCAGGTGTGGGTATTGATTTTGAGCTGAGTGCAAATGGCTTGTTGAAGGTCATAGGCAGAGTATGTGTTCTCGAGAATCCTGAGATCAAAAGGCTGATTTTATCATAGGCTCACTCATCCAAGTACACGATACATCCGGAGAGTACCAATATTTATCAAAACCTTCGGAAGGTTTATTGATGGTCTAGAATGAAATGAGACATTGCTAAATATGTCGCTAAATGTCTCATTTATCAGCAGGTGAAGGGAGAGCATCAGAAGCATGCAGGGTTATTGCAGCCTTTACCGATACCGACATGGAAGTGGGAGTATGTCACCATGGATTTTGTGATGGGATTGTTGAGGACCTGCAGAGGTCATGATGCCATATGGGTTATTGTGGATCGATTCCCTAAGTCAGTCCACTTCTTAGCTATGAGAGCTATCGATACTCTTAGTCAGTTGGTGTCACGCCCCGGAAGCGCGGAAAATAGGGCTAATTTAAAACTTTTTATTCATTAATTCACAATTAATAGTGCATTCCTGTGCAGTGTCATACATCATCACCTATATTATACCTCAGGATCTCGTCATTGAATAATATATATTATATCATATACATTACTTGATCTCAAGTTAATTAATCCTAATACATCCCATACAATGTTATACATCAAGTGTCTGCAATTACAGTAATTGTCTGGGTACATGAAAAGATAAAAGATACCTCAAAATACAATATATGGCCTGGAGCTCAAGTCCTCCACTAGCCACTACTCCGTACGTCGCAGGAAAACCCTTTTCACTTGAAGAAATCTGGGGGGAAAGAAAACAGGGTGAGCTTCTAAATCGCTCAGTAAAGGGGGTAAGGGACTCATTTCATAAACCAAAATGCACATCACAAACTATTTATTTGTATGTGAAACTCATTAATCTCATTTGAAAACCATAGCATGAAAGTACTCAAAACGACATTCTCATATCTCAAATCATGTGAAAACATGAGGTAAAATGCTCAGTATAGAGCAGTAACAAAGCATGTGAAAATAATACGATAATCGCGTTCTCAATAAACGTGATAAAATCACTGTAATAATAATGCACGTGGCACAGCCACTAAACACACGTGGCATAGCCACTGATTTAAATTCACACATGGCACAACCACTAATCACACGTGGCATAGCCACTGAGTTAAATTCACACGTGGCACAGCCACAGGATAGGGTTTCACGTGGCAACAGCCACCAATTAGGGTTTCTCACGTGGCAACGGCCACCAAATGGGGTTTTCACGTGGCAACGGCCACCAAATGGGGTTTCTCACGTGGCAACGGCCACCAAATAGGGTTTCTCACGTGGCAACGGCCACCAAATAGGGTTTCTCACGTGGCAACAGCCACCAAGTATACGTGGCATAGCCACAGAATAGGTTATTCTCACGTTACCAGAACGGAGAAGAATCGGGCTTACATGCTACCAGAGCAATGCCCGGTGTGTACTCAGAATTACACACCTAAGTCTTAATCACATAAGACTAGTTTGCCTTCACGTAGAACTCATAGTGGTTTTTCTCTCATAAAACTCATTTGAAAACCGTTTTGTACTCAACACAAAACATATTGAAACCGAGTCCCAACCGGCAAAACACGCACACATTTCTCAAATCTCAATATTGCCTTAACGTAGAGCCCAGTTATAAACTCATAAAAACATTGGGCTCCAACCGGCTATAAAAATCGTGTGCAATTGTATCACAACATAACACTCAACATGCTTATTTTATAAATCACAATTCATGCTATAATAGTTCACAAATCACATACACAAATGGTTTAGCTTCCCTTACCTCTTTGCACCTCGTATAGTGCAATCGTTTCCCCCTTGACACGGACTAGTCCCGCATTCCGCTCTGGAACTCCCAAGCTGTCCAAACGATGTTAAAACATCAATACTCAATTATCTCATCAACCTCAATTCTCAAAATCGAGCATAATTGCTCATAACACCTCAAATCTCTTGATTCTCGTAACTCTACCCCAAACTACACTCTCATTCACAACATCTCAACGTTCTACATTTCTCATGCCAATTATCTATGCTAATTCACCACATTGTCTAAATTTCTATTTATAGCTCAAATTCCTAAAATTGCTAAATATCATTATCACTCCAACCACATTGCAATTTCATAAGTCCCTAATCATTTTTCAGCTATTTCAACACAATGCCAACAACCATTATCATCAAAATCATCTCAGATATAAGGATCGAAGTTTAGAAATTATCCAAAACTTGTGTAGAGCTTATCTCTTACCTTGATTCGATCCGTCTTTCGATTTCCAAGTATGTTGTTCTTCCTTTGATGAGGAACAACTTTCCTTCTTGCCACGACTTCTGATTTGGACGGAAATGGGTGCTTTGGATGAGTGAGAAAGCTAGGTTTCGGTGAAAATGGGGGTTGGAAGAGAGAGAAAATGAGATTGCAGGAGAAAAACAGGAGTTCCTTATATAGGCTGAGGGTAGGAGATCGATCTGGCCCTTGATGAGATTGATCTGCATTTGAATTTTGAGGATGATTTGGGGTAATTTATGCCTAGGAGATTGATCTGTCGAGGGGTGAGATCGATCTCTTTATGGCTTTATGAGATCGATCTTGTAAGACCCGATATTTTCGAGTGCATTTAAAAATGCAAAAGGACTTAAATGGTATTCCCGAATACGTGCAAGGGCAAAATGGTCAAAAGACCAAAATTCGGTATTAATCGGGATAAGAAAATTTAATTAAAAATATGAAAATGAGAAATCTTGATCAATGACGAAGAAATAATTAAATTCCGGGTTAAATTGATCAAGATATGAATTTATTGGAATAAACCGGGATTTTCGTATCGAAAAATAATCCCGAAAATAATCGAAAAATATACCGAAAAGGTAAAATCGGACTGAGAAAATTATTTACAGATTAGATGAATAAAATATATTTTTTTAAAAGATATTTGTGTATTTTAATATTATTTTATTGATTAAAATAATATTAAAAATAAATTATAAATAAAAAAAAAAAAAAAAAAAAATCGCAAATGCGATTTCTGAAACAGAAGAGAAAAGAGAAACGAAACAGAGGCAAAACGCGAAGCCGAACCCGAGGGAGAGACTCACCGGCGAGCAACCACCGGCGGCCAAGGGCCCCAGACGAGGGTCGGCGAAGGTCGGCCGACCTCAGGCGAGCCCACAGGCGGCAGCGACGCGCGGCGAGGTGGCCGGAAACCACCGAAAACGGAGGAGAAACAGCGGGGGAAGAAACGCCGATCGGCGGCCATCGGCGGTGATTCGAGGCAAACCGAGGCCCGATTTGAGAAGCCCAGGCCGTGGCGCATCGATTGGTGGCGGAATCGGCCAGAGAACCGGCCGGACGGCGCCAGAACGGCAAAATGATGGTGAACCGGACTGAACCGGTGGTTTGAGCCGAACCGGACCAGACCGAACCGGCGGTCCGAACCGGGTTGAACCGGACCGGACCGGTTCAGCCAAAAAGAGAGGGAAAAAAAAGGAAGAAAAAGGGAAAAAAAAAAAAGAGAAAAAAATTGGGGAAAATTTCAGTGATGCAATCGAGCTTCGGGTAAGTCGGTAAGCGGTCAAATTGACCGATTTAATTTTCTGAATATTTAATTTAATTAATTCCGACTGGAAATTTACCCGGAAAAATATATTTAATTGTGTAGCTCGACAATTGGCATCCACTGAGAGCTCGAGACAGCCTCGATTTGTATACGATCATGGAATAACGGGTATGTAACCCTTATTTACGACAATTTTGCATCGTTATGCGTGATTGATATTTAACGCATGAATTACGGATTTAATTTCCGCATAAATGAATTAAATTCTGGAAAATTAGATAAATTGTCGTAAATATTAAATTGAGATATCAGAGAATTTAGAACGAGGCTAAATAAATTACTGATGGGCCCAGTGAGCCCAATAGGCCTCGATAAAGTGTGGTAAACAGGCTTAAGGCCGATTAAGGCCCATTATGGTGCAATCGGGCCCAATATGGGTAAACGGGCCCAATGATTTAAATAAAGCCTAGAAAATTGTGAAATACAATAAATTGTATTGTATTTGACCTGATGAATGTGTATCCGCAGTGCCAGAGATTTGATTTGGATTCGGAGCAAATCGGACTGCGTGACAAGACATCAGTGGGAAATGTCAGACTGTACAGATAAATGAGGTAAGGGAATTGTGTGAGTAGCTAGAGGTAGCTACGCATATTTTAATAGTTTTTCTGTACACTGAGTATGTATGTATACATGGATATTGTATAATGATCCTAAAAATGGTTTGAATGATTTTAAGGATCGAAATAGGTGAAATGTCTATTTTACCCCTATTGAGGGAAGTTCACCTAAGGATGGTGAAAGCATGACATGCATGAAATGCATGATTTAAGGATTTTTGATGATTAAGGAATTTTATTGGTTTTAATCAAAGCAAAGCGATAGATTGGCCAGAAATTGTTTAATTTCACAAAATAACACTACGTAGGTGTTATTAATAATTAAATGGAAATTTCTTTGGAAAACGGCCAACTATCAAGTTTATATGGAAACAGGTAGTGCCGACACGTAGTTCGCACTATATCTGCGTTTGTGAATGTGCATAAATGTGCTTGAGCAGTTGCTCGTACCGACTTGTGACATCATATGCATGAAATGTGCTAGAGCATGGTGCTCGCACTGATTTTTAATATTGTGAAATGAGAGCTGCTGGAGCCTAGCTCGCACTCTGTTTTGACATGTTTTGACATGTTTTGATTTGTTTTGACGTGGTATGCATAAAATAGTGCTGGAGCGATTACTCGCACTACTTTTAATGATTTGACATGCATGAGAGATGCTGGAGCTTAGCTCGCATCCTGTTTTGATTTAATTATGCATAAAAGCCGTGCTGGAGTGAAACTCGCACGAGATTTGATTTAGTTATGCATAAAGCCGTGCTGGAGTATAACTCGCACGAGATTTGATTTACTTGAGCATTCATTTGTGCTGGAGCGTTGCTCGCACAAAGTTTTACATGGTTTTCATAATTCATTTGAATGTCGTACTGGAGTTTTTCTCGTACGAGGTTTTCACTGAATTTATATACATATCCGTACTAGAGCGTTGCTCGTACGTGGAATTTACAAGAAATTATAATCAGTTTAAGTCGTACTGGAGCGCTGCTCGTACGCAGATTTCACTGATTTTTATGAAACCGTGCTAGAGCTTCGCTCGCACGAGATTTTCAGATATCATGAATATGCATGGAGCCGTGCTTGAGCTTCGCTCGCACAGGGATTTATATTACATGCATATAGCCGTGTTGGAGCCTCCTGTAGACTGTGTGTCACAGTGAGATGATATGCTCACACGTGCATTCTGAGACAGAGATGATATGGGTGGATAAGACCTATTACAGGCACCCCTGATTGAGCTTGGGTCCATGGAGTACGTTGTACCGTGTATGTCACGCGGAGTACGCTGTACCGTGGGGATTGTTGGAGTGGAGTGGCATGAGCCACGAGGCAGCAAGCCTTGCCCTCGCAATCCTGGTGTTATGCTGTTCTGGCGGGTAGGACGACCCACCTCCCGTTTCAGGTGTGATACCCCGCACACTAGGTACCGTGTTGCCAGGGATCACTAGGATATGGCCATAGTCCTCGATGTTACTGTTAATTACCTGATTGTCTCACATGATATAACTTGTGGTCTGTTAGACCAGGGTAGACCCGAAGGAGGGGTCAGGCCCCCGATTTGATGATTTGATGATTTCAGATGATTTTATGATATGTGACCCTGAAAGAAGGGTGGTTTTATAACTCAAGTTTTATAATGAAATATAACAAATTGTTTTATGAGTTTTGAGATGATTGACCCAGAGGGGTTATTTTATACTGCGTTTTAAATGAATTGATTTAAATGCAGTGGCATGATGTGTTTTCCATGCTTTCATTTGAAAACCTTGAATTGTCTTACATGACATGAAAGACTGCATGATCTTGATTAAATTCATGCTTAATATGATTTAATGATGTCACATAAAATGCTTTGAATGCATGAGTTACATGATTTATATATGCACAAATAGTTTTGGATAAACTATGGCATTGAATATGCATGACTTTGTGCGTGTAATTTTAAATGAAAAGAAATGGATTTAAGGGCATGGCATTATGAGCATGTAGATAGTGGAGCTATCTACTTACTTGCATAATTGCCTTACTGAGCGTGTGGTTTGCTCACCCCCCTTATTTTCCCATCTTTTCAGAGCACTTGTAATAATTATTGAGCGGCTGAGGACTTGCATGCTTAATATCCGCTGCTTGCTGCTACCCATCGAGAGACAGGTATACACATTTGTATGGTTTTGTATCTAAATATGTAATGCACAGTACTGTAAATGGATATGATGTCGGGGATGTAGAGTCATGTAAATACCATTGGGTATGTATTTATTTAAAGTCAAAAGGATAGTAGACTCTGATATATGATTATGGGAATGAAATGTTAAATAGTGTGAGGTGACTAACACCGAATCATAGCCCAACTGTGTTGTAGGATGGTCACGACGAGAGAAAGTTAAGAATTAAATAATAAATGAAAAAAAAACGAAAAAATTTACTCTGATTTTTAGGTAATTCGGGTCGTGACAGGTTTAATGGTATCAGAGCTGAGTTGGCCTGATATGAGTCGGTGTTAGTGGTTAAGGAAGTTTACATCCCCATGTACTGTGCATTATTTGGATACAATTGTGTATATCGAGATGGAAGTTCAGCTAAGAATTTGGTTTTAAATGCAAGAATAGACTCATTGACTGATAGCCGCTATGGTTGAGAGGCGAGTACACGAGCTCGAGGCCGTAGAGGTAGGCCCGAGAGTTGTACTGAGTCGCCACATGAGACTTGAGATGAGATTGACGTGGAGGCTGGTTGATCATGCCCCACAGAGTCCAACAGAGAGATCGGACAGAGTCTGACAAAGAGATCGGATAGAGTCTGACAGAGAGATCAGACAGTATTGAGATACGCTTCGCGAGGTTGGAGCGGAGTGTAGGGAATATTTTACGAGCTAATTGCTCAGAGTAGACATGAGATTTGAGGGTAAGTCGGAACATAAATTGAAGTTCGCTCGACCCATTTGAAGAATTAGACGTCCAGAATGGACATGGAAAAAAAAAAATTCTATATGTATTCCGGTGACAGAATATCCCGGATATTGTTTTAAAGGAAAATTACAGATGATATTATTTACTCTGACCCAGAGGAACATGTTGAGTGACGAGTATAATACTCAGTTTATATTCCTGGGCAGATGTGACTCGGACACGATGAACAGTGAGAGTCGAGATGTTTGAAAGTTCTTGGAAGGACTCAGATTATCAATTAGAGTCCGATTGGCCTGTTAGACATCACTACCTATGCCGAGGCAGTGCGCAGACAACAGTTGTGTGAATAAGATCATGAGTTGCACGCCTCTGAGATTGAGAAAGGTAGTGAGGGCCGAAATTGAGACAAAAGAGAATAGAGGATGACAAGAATGTCAGAACGGGAAAAAGGTAGTTTGGTAAAGGCTTTGAGCTGTTGAGTCACGGGGTAAGTTGATTGATAAACCCCAGTATATCTAATTTTAATACTTATGAGGGGTATTATGATTTGAGGACCCCAACCTGCTACGTAACAGTATAACAGAGTAGCAGTGTGAACAGTGTAAGATGTGTGGTAGTTACCACGGAAATCAGATGTTGGATGAAGGCGAGTGTATGTCTTGGACCAGGACACTATTGATATTTCATAGGATGTGGTGGAAGATACCACATTGGTTGTAAAAAAAAAAAATGAAATAATTATTTTAATTGATCCTGGTGCCACGCATTTATTCATACCGCCTTCAGTTGCTTATAAGTTAGTGAAAAAATGTGAAGCCTGTACCCTTAGGCATGATGATGATAGTTAGTTGATTTTCACTAACTGAATATGGGTATAAGGATTGTAAGTTTTCACACGTAATGAAAGAGTTAGTTATAAGTGATATATTAAAGGAGATATATTGGAATAAGATATGTATGCAAGGTAAGGATATCTTCGATATGCAAAGTAAATTGGATTAAGCGATAAGTAGTGAATATGAATTGCGACCAAGGATAAGGGGTGGATAAATTTACACCCAGTATGTGGTCAAATCTTAGGGATAATAAAGGTATTTTAAAATACTTCCCTGCCTGAAGATTTGACAGCGTCTGGAAGCGCACGCATAATCTATAGATTGAATTCGACGGTCATAATATATACATTAAAATTTGGGTACCTTTGCTGGTACGATAAAGAAATATAGAACTTGATTAATCATGAAAGTTTAAAAATTAAAATTTTATAAAAAAAAAAAGCCGTTAATATAAGAAAAAGGAAACGACGCGGATTAGTATCCTGAACGAAAGCGATTTCGAAATGACATTGTACGTTTATACGTGCATAGGTCAAGGATATGAGTGAATGAAGTATTGAGTGGAACTCAATTACGATGAGGTATTTAAAGCTTACCTGGACCGATTGGTTGTCCTCTTTAGTGATGATATTTTGATGTATTCGAAGTCCAGGGAAGAGCTTGAGTAGCAACAGGAAACTGTCTTACAGACGAGGTGTTGAGAGTTTCTCAAAATTGGCTACTCAGTTGACACATTTCATTTCGGGAAAAGATTTCATACGAGTGGTATAATAAGTATGAAAATGGCTTCAATGAGTTTTGGTTTTATTGGAGTAATGAAATGACCACCGTAAGTATTCTTACTATAACTAACAGCTCAAGAGGTTTCAGTGTGTAAGGATACCTCAAAATTATGAGTGAGTTGTGTATTGATGTAAAATGGGAAGATAGTCGTTTATGGATCCAGATATGTTCAAGGACCATAAGAGAAACTATCCGACCCATGATTTAGAGTTGGCAGTCATAGCGATTACACTGAAAGTATGGCGCCACCACTTATATGGTAAGAAATTTCGGGTATGCACTGATCGTAAAAGCCCCGAGTATCTGTTTTCACAGAAAGAGTAGAAAATGAGATAACCATGAGGGTTAGAGCTTCTAAGAATTATGATTGTGAATATTGTACCACCCAGGAAAGGCTAATGTAATGGTTGATGCCTTGAGCAGAAAGAGCCTCGGGATGGTATCACATAAGATGGTCAGGGAGCGAGAGCTGCTAGAGCAGTTGTGAACCTCAGTAGTGATGTGATCCCTTCTTGATGATGACGGTGATTTTATGACAGCTAGCCTGAGGTTAGAACCGGATTTGTGTGACCGGATTTGCCAGGCTTAGCGTGATGATCGACAAGGTGTCGATGGTATGGGTCAGATTCAGAAGGGTATAGTGACAGAGTTCACAGAGAGTGATGATGACTTACAGAGGTTCAGAGAAAGTATAAGTGCTCCCCAGGACCACAGTTGATGATATAGTGTTATTGTCAGAAGCTCACTCTTCGGGATATACAGTGCATCCGAGAAATAATAAATTTATTTGAATCTCTGAGAAAGGTATTGGTGGTCAGATATGGAAAGAAATATTGTAGAGATTGTGGATAAGTGTCTCGTATGTCAGCGGATTAAGGTAGAGTAAAAGAAGTTGCAGGGTTATTGCAACCTCTACCTATATTGACATGAAAATGGGAACAAGTGACCATGAAGTTGTGATGGGTTATAGAGGACCCGGAAGAATCACGAGGCTATCTGGGTGATAGTCGATAGATTGATTAAGTTTACCCACCTTCTGGTTATGAAATCCCGAGATACTCTGAGTGCGTAGGCGGATTTATGTGTATGGAAAATTGTGATACATGAGGTAGCGTTCCAGTGAGCATGGTATCAGATAGGGATTCCCGCTTCAGTTCCCACTTGGGGAAATGTTTTTCAGGAAGCTATGGGACCCTGATTATGTGTTAGCACAGCTTCCACCCTCAGACAGATGGTCAGTCAGAGAGGACTGTACAGGTTCTGGAGGCTGTGATGAGAGCGTGTGCAATTGATTTTATGAGCTCCTGGATGATCAGTTGCTACTAATCAAATTCGCCAAGGATGACAGTTGTCACTCGAGTATCGGGATAACAAGTTATATGAGGCTTAGTATGGCCGTAGGGAGTTGATCCCTGACTTAGAGAAGAAGTGGGTGACAGATAGAGAATTGTTCCCTAATTTGTAAGATTAACCTCTGAGCATGTTCAGTTGATTTATGAGAAATTAAGAACACCTCAGAGCAGACAGAAAAACTATGCTGACAAGAGACAGGAAATCATTGGAAATTCACCGAGGGTGAATCAGTATAGTTGACATTATTTGTCATAAAGACGTAACAAGATTCGGATAGAGATATTGGACAAGTGGGAGATAAGACCTGTAGGTTGACATTACCACTTGAATTAGCAGGCATCCACTATGTGTCCTATCTTTTGATGTTTCAGAAATACTATCCGGACTCAGCATATGTGATTGGATTTAAGCTCCAACAGTTTAGCTCAATGAAAATATAACGTATTATTGGAGAAATTGATTCGGGCACTAAACGGAAGGAGAAAGTATTGAGGTTTAAGATAATCTCCCTAGTTAAGTATGATGGTAGTATTACACTCCGGAGAAGGTCACTTGAGGATGACAGTATATGATGCGATAGACATACCCGGAGTTGTTATGGACTCATATTACTTGGTTCTAATTTGGAGGACCAAATTTCTTAAGTGGGGGAGATTGTAAGACCCGATATTTTCGAGTGCATTTAAAAATGCAAAAGGACTTAAATGGTATTCCCGAATACGTGCAAGGGCAAAATGGTCAAAAGACCAAAATTCGGTATTAATCGGGATAAGAAAATTTAATTAAAAATATGAAAATGAGAAATCTTGATCAATGACGAAGAAATAATTAAATTCCGGGTTAAATTGATCAAGATATGAATTTATTGGAATAAACCGGGATTTTCGTATCGAAAAATAATCCCGAAAATAATCGAAAAATATACCGAAAAGGTAAAATCGGACTGAGAAAATTATTTACAGATTAGATGAATAAAATATATTTTTTAAAAGATATTTGTGTATTTTAATATTATTTTATTGATTAAAATAATATTAAAAATAAATTATAAATAAAAAAAAAAAAAATAAAAAAAAAAAATCGCAAATGCGATTTCTGAAACAGAAGAGAAAAGAGAAACGAAACAGAGGCAAAACGCGAAGCCGAACCCGAGGGAGAGACTCACCGGCGAGCAACCACCGGCGGCCAAGGGCCCCAGACGAGGGTCGGCGAAGGTCGGCCGACCTCAGGCGAGCCCACAGGCGGCAGCGACGCGCGGCGAGGTGGCCGGAAACCACCGAAAACGGAGGAGAAACCGCGGGGGAAGAAACGCCGATCGGCGGCCATCGGCGGTGATTCGAGGCAAACCGAGGCCCGATTTGAGAAGCCCAGGCCGTGGCGCATCGATTGGTGGCGGAATCGGCCAGAGAACCGGCCGGACGGCGCCAGAACGGCAAAATGATGGTGAACCGGACTGAACCGGTGGTTTGAGCCGAACCGGACCAGACCGAACCGGCGGTCCGAACCGGGTTGAACCGGACCGGACCGGTTCAGCCAAAAAGAGAGGGAAAAAAAAAGGAAGAAAAAGGGAAAAAAAAAAAGAGAAAAAATTGGGGAAAATTTCAGTGATGCAATCGAGCTTCGGGTAAGTCGGTAAGCGGTCAAATTGACCGATTTAATTTTCTGAATATTTAATTTAATTAATTCCGACTGGAAATTTACCCGGAAAAATATATTTAATTGTGTAGCTCGACAATTGGCATCCACTGAGAGCTCGAGACAGCCTCGATTTGTATACGATCATGGAATAACGGGTATGTAACCCTTATTTACGACAATTTTGCATCGTTATGCGTGATTGATATTTAACGCATGAATTACGGATTTAATTTCCGCATAAATGAATTAAATTCTGGAAAATTAGATAAATTGTCGTAAATATTAAATTGAGATATCAGAGAATTTAGAACGAGGCTAAATAAATTACTGATGGGCCCAGTGAGCCCAATAGGCCTCGATAAAGTGTGGTAAACAGGCTTAAGGCCGATTAAGGCCCATTATGGTGCAATCGGGCCCAATATGGGTAAACGGGCCCAATGATTTAAATAAAGCCTAGAAAATTGTGAAATACAATAAATTGTATTGTATTTGACCTGATGAATGTGTATCCGCAGTGCCAGAGATTTGATTTGGATTCGGAGCAAATCGGACTGCGTGACAAGACATCAGTGGGAAATGTCAGACTGTACAGATAAATGAGGTAAGGGAATTGTGTGAGTAGCTAGAGGTAGCTACGCATATTTTAATAGTTTTTCTGTACACTGAGTATGTATGTATACATGGATATTGTATAATGATCCTAAAAATGGTTTGAATGATTTTAAGGATCGAAATAGGTGAAATGTCTATTTTACCCCTATTGAGGGAAGTTCACCTAAGGATGGTGAAAGCATGACATGCATGAAATGCATGATTTAAGGATTTTTGATGATTAAGGAATTTTATTGGTTTTAATCAAAGCAAAGCGATAGATTGGCCAGAAATTGTTTAATTTCACAAAATAACACTACGTAGGTGTTATTAATAATTAAATGGAAATTTCTTTGGAAAACGGCCAACTATCAAGTTTATATGGAAACAGGTAGTGCCGACACGTAGTTCGCACTATATCTGCGTTTGTGAATGTGCATAAATGTGCTTGAGCAGTTGCTCGTACCGACTTGTGACATCATATGCATGAAATGTGCTAGAGCATGGTGCTCGCACTGATTTTTAATATTGTGAAATGAGAGCTGCTGGAGCCTAGCTCGCACTCTGTTTTGACATGTTTTGACATGTTTTGATTTGTTTTGACGTGGTATGCATAAAATAGTGCTGGAGCGATTACTCGCACTACTTTTAATGATTTGACATGCATGAGAGATGCTGGAGCTTAGCTCGCATCCTGTTTTGATTTAATTATGCATAAAAGCCGTGCTGGAGTGAAACTCGCACGAGATTTGATTTAGTTATGCATAAAGCCGTGCTGGAGTATAACTCGCACGAGATTTGATTTACTTGAGCATTCATTTGTGCTGGAGCGTTGCTCGCACAAAGTTTTACATGGTTTTCATAATTCATTTGAATGTCGTACTGGAGTTTTTCTCGTACGAGGTTTTCACTGAATTTATATACATATCCGTACTAGAGCGTTGCTCGTACGTGGAATTTACAAGAAATTATAATCAGTTTAAGTCGTACTGGAGCGCTGCTCGTACGCAGATTTCACTGATTTTTATGAAACCGTGCTAGAGCTTCGCTCGCACGAGATTTTCAGATATCATGAATATGCATGGAGCCGTGCTTGAGCTTCGCTCGCACAGGGATTTATATTACATGCATATAGCCGTGTTGGAGCCTCCTGTAGACTGTGTGTCACAGTGAGATGATATGCTCACACGTGCATTCTGAGACAGAGATGATATGGGTGGATAAGACCTATTACAGGCACCCCTGATTGAGCTTGGGTCCATGGAGTACGTTGTACCGTGTATGTCACGCGGAGTACGCTGTACCGTGGGGATTGTTGGAGTGGAGTGGCATGAGCCACGAGGCAGCAAGCCTTGCCCTCGCAATCCTGGTGTTATGCTGTTCTGGCGGGTAGGACGACCCACCTCCCGTTTCAGGTGTGATACCCCGCACACTAGGTACCGTGTTGCCAGGGATCACTAGGATATGGCCATAGTCCTCGATGTTACTGTTAATTACCTGATTGTCTCACATGATATAACTTGTGGTCTGTTAGACCAGGGTAGACCCGAAGGAGGGGTCAGGCCCCCGATTTGATGATTTGATGATTTCAGATGATTTTATGATATGTGACCCTGAAAGAAGGGTGGTTTTATAACTCAAGTTTTATAATGAAATATAACAAATTGTTTTATGAGTTTTGAGATGATTGACCCAGAGGGGTTATTTTATACTGCGTTTTAAATGAATTGATTTAAATGCAGTGGCATGATGTGTTTTCCATGCTTTCATTTGAAAACCTTGAATTGTCTTACATGACATGAAAGACTGCATGATCTTGATTAAATTCATGCTTAATATGATTTAATGATGTCACATAAAATGCTTTGAATGCATGAGTTACATGATTTATATATGCACAAATAGTTTTGGATAAACTATGGCATTGAATATGCATGACTTTGTGCGTGTAATTTTAAATGAAAAGAAATGGATTTAAGGGCATGGCATTATGAGCATGTAGATAGTGGAGCTATCTACTTACTTGCATAATTGCCTTACTGAGCGTGTGGTTTGCTCACCCCCCTTATTTTCCCATCTTTTCAGAGCACTTGTAATAATTATTGAGCGGCTGAGGACTTGCATGCTTAATATCCGCTGCTTGCTGCTACCCATCGAGAGACAGGTATACACATTTGTATGGTTTTGTATCTAAATATGTAATGCACAGTACTGTAAATGGATATGATGTCGGGGATGTAGAGTCATGTAAATACCATTGGGTATGTATTTATTTAAAGTCAAAAGGATAGTAGACTCTGATATATGATTATGGGAATGAAATGTTAAATAGTGTGAGGTGACTAACACCGAATCATAGCCCAACTGTGTTGTAGGATGGTCACGACGAGAGAAAGTTAAGAATTAAATAATAAATGAAAAAAAAACGAAAAAATTTACTCTGATTTTTAGGTAATTCGGGTCGTGACAGATCTGCTCCTTGAGGAGATCGATCTTCTCCCAAACAGAATCATTTGGAGATCGATCTCTTCCTCATGAGATCGATCTTCTCTCAAACAGAATCATAAGGAGATCGATCCTCTTCCATTGGAGATCGATCTGCTCCTTAAATTCATCCTTCCTTGTCATTTTTAACTCACCAGATCGATCTCTCCTTCTCTCAGATCAATCTGTCCTCATGGCTTCACACTTATTTTAAACACTTAACATATAAATCTCCAATTATCATTCCCACAATTCACTTAGCTCAATAAATTATAGTTCATGTTCACATTACATAATTAAAATATGTCTGAAATTCTTAGATCTCACATCCTCCCCACCTTAAAAAGAATTTGGTCCTCCAAATTCAACTCAACTAGTCAAATAGATAGGGGTATTTCTCCTTCATGAGATTCTCTAGTTCCCACGTTGCCTCTTCCATTGAGTGATGTTTTCATAAAACTTTCACTTATGGGATGCTCTTAGTTCTCAGTACCTTCTCTCTTCTATCGAGAATCTGGACGGGTTCCTCAACGTAGCTCATATCCTCTTGAATGTCCATCTCATCATACTCTATGACATGAGAAGGGTCCGGATGGTACTTCCTTAACATAGACACATGAAAAACATTATGTATTCTGGACATCTGTGGGGGTAATGCTAATCTGTAAGCTACCTCTCCCACTCTCTCAAGAATCTCGAATGGTCCTACGTATCGAGGACTCAATTTCCCTTTCTTCCCAAATCGCATGATACCCTTACTCGGTGATATTTTCAAAAACACTGCATCACCAACCTCAAACTCGAGTGGCCGTCTACGTACATCCGCGTAGCTTTTTTGTCTACTTTGTGCAGCCCGTAACCTCTCATATATGAGTTTCACACTCTGTACGGCTTGCTCAACAAGCTCGGGAGCAATTATCTTTCTGTCACCGACTTCTTCCCATGCTACAGGGGATCTACACCTCCTACCATATAGAGCCTCAAAAGGTGCAATTCCAATACTTGCATGATAGCTGTTATTGTATGCAAACTCTGCTAGGGGCAGGTAATCATCCCATGATCCCTTAAAATCCATCGTACACGCCCTCAACATATCCTTCAGGGTCTGAATAGTCCTCTCTGACTGACCATCTGTCTAAGGATGATAGGCGGTACTGAAACTCAATCGAGATCTCATGGACTCCTGAAACCGGGTCTAAAATCTAGAAGTACATCGAGAATCTCTATCAGAAGTAATACTCACTGGAGCCCCATGTAATCTAGCTATCTCGCTGACATACAGCTCAGCTAAGGCATCCACAGTATCTGTGCTCTTGATGGCAAGGAAGTGGGCACTCTTGGTCAGTCTATCCACTATAACCCATATAGCGTCACAACCTCTTCGGGTCCTCGGTAAACCCATAATAAAGTCCATAGTGACATGCTCCCATTTCCATGTAGGTACAGGTAAGGGCTGTAGTAATCCTCCGGGCTTCCGATGCTCAGCTTTCACTTGCTGGCATACTAAACACCTGGCCACATACTCTGCCACGTCTCGCTTCATACCACTCCACCAATACACCTTTCTCAAGTCTCGATACATCTTAGTACTCCCTGGGTGCATGGTGTATCGCGAGCAGTGGGATTCTCTCAGTATCTGTCTCTTCAGGGTATCATCGTCTGGTACACAAATCCGTCCTCTGAATCTCAACAATCCATCCTCACTGACTGTGAGATCCGACTGCGAACTCTGTTTAGCTTGGCTAATAATATCTATCAATCTCTGATCACTGCGCTGCCCAGTTCTAATCTGATCCATGATCCTGGGCTCTATTCGCAAGCTAGCCACAAATCCAGTCTCTATCTCTTTAACTCTGGTCCGAAGTTCGACAAACTGCTCCAGTAAATCTCATTCCCTGATCATCATAGCAGATATCATACTCTTCCTGCTCAGGGCATTAGCAACCACATTCGCCTTGCCCGGATGATATAGAATCTCGTAGTCATAATCCTTAAGGAGTTCCATCCATCTCCTTTGTCTCATGTTTAACTTTTTATGATCAAAGAGATATTTCAAACTCTTGTGATCAATGAAGATCTGGAATCTTTCCCCATATAAGTAGTGTCGCCAGATCTTCAAAGCAAATACCACAGCGGCTAACTCCAAATCATGCGTGGGGTAATTCCGCTTATGGTCTTTCAGCTGTCGCAATCCATATGCGACCACTCTTCCGTGCTACATAAGCACACATCCCAATCCTTGATGAGATGCATCACTATACACCGAAAATCCTCCTGATCCCTCAGGAATAGTTAACACAGGTGCCGCTATCAACCTCCTCTTTAACTCCTGAAAACTGAGCTCACATTGATCAGTCCATATGAACGGAGTCTCTTTGCACGTGAGCTTAGTCAAAGGGACGGCAATCCGGGAAAATCCTTCCACAAATCTTCTGTAATACCCTGTCAAACCAATGAAGCTTCGTACCTCAGTAACTGTCCTCGGTCTCTCCCAATTAAGCACAGCCTCCACCTTGCTTGGGTCCACTGATACTCCTTCCTCTGAAACTATATGACCAAGGAAAGCTATCCGATCCAGCCAAAACTCACACTTACTAAGCTTTCCATATAATTACTTATCTCGGAGTATCTGAAGTACTAACCACAGATGCTGTGCATGCTCCTCATACGACCGAGAGTATACCAGGATATCATCAATAAAGACTATCACAAATTTATCTAGATAGTCTCTGAACACTTCGTTCATCAACCTCATAAATGCTGCAGGGGCGTTCGTCAATCCAATGGACATCACCAGAAATTCATAATAGCCATACCTTGTCCTGAAGGCCGTCTTGGGAATATCTTCTTCCTTGATCCTCAATTGGTGATAGCCCGATCTCAGATCAATCTTAGAAAAGACTGATGCCCCTCTTAGTTGATCGAGTAGATCATCAATCCTGGGCAGTGGGTATTTATTCTTCACCGTGGCTTTATTCAACAGCTGGTAGTCTACGCATAATCTGAGACTACCATCCTTCTTCTTGACAAATAAAACCGGTGCTCCCCACGGTGAAACACTGGGCCTAATGAACCCTTGATCCAATAACTCCTGTAGTTGTTTCTTTAATTCCTCAAGTTCCACTAATGCCATCCTGTAAGGAGGTTTAGAGATCGGCTGAGTATCTGGTACCAAATCAATGGTAAACTCTAGCTCTCTCTCTGGTGGTAAACCTGGCAATTCATCTGGGAAAACATCCAGAAATTCACACACCACAGGTATATCCTCAATCCTCGGATGTTCCCGCTCATCGTCTGAGATGAGTGTCTCACAACCTTCACATGAACAATCATATTTAATATTCTCCAAAATAATATCAAAATTCTCAAATTACTTACTAGAATTCCACATATTCATTTCCTCAATATCTCAACATGATTAGATCTGCTAACATCACTCTATCTCCCACCTTTATCTCGCATCCTCTACAGATTAACTCAGTTCTCTGGGATTCACGCATAGGGGTATTTACATGTAGTATATATTCTAGAGGTTCAAACTTCAAGTTTAATCTACATGCAAAATGCTAAAAAATAAACGAATGCGTGGATCCTGAATCAATCAACACATGAGCCTTATGATTACAGACAGAGAGTGTACCTCTTATAGTTTCTGCAGAAGTGTCAGCGGTCTCCTTATCTAGGGCAAACACACGTCCCTGGGTAACAGGTCTCTTTCCTTTCTCTGCAGCAGTGGCCCGTCCCTGGGGATTCACTCTCTGAGGCTGTTGTCTAGTGGGCTCCAAGACATGTGGTTTCTGAGGTTGAGGGCAATCCTTCACCATGTGACCCATGTCTCCACATCTAAAACATCCATGGATCGACCCAGTACAACTTCCCTCATGCATTCAGCCACAATTTCTGCAAAACCTTGTCTCAGGCCAGACATCTCGAGGGGTCTCTCTAATGTTAGGGTAACCTCTAGGTCTCTCTAATCTGCCCTTCTGTACCTCAATCCTTCCTCTTCTGAAGGAACCTCTCCGAGCCTCTGTTTGGAAAATCGCTGGCCTCTTGCCCTTATCTCTATTCACCGCTCTGAGCTCATTCTGGGATTGTACCATTTTAATTCCTCTTTCAATCTCTTGTGCTCATCTCAGAGCATCTCCAAACTTAGTAATACATAGCCCTATCAATCTATCTCTGATGATGGGCTTCAATCCATACATAAATTTCTCTGTGCGGAGCTCTTTATTCTTAAAGGTCTCTGGGTCATATCTCAATAGCGATGTGAATTGGCTCTCATAGTCATCCACAGACATGTCACCCTGTACCAAACTCAAAAACTCAGCTTATTTCTTTCTCTGGACAGCTCGTGGTACATATTGGGTCCTAAAGGCTGTCTGAAACTCTTCCCAACCAATAACATCATGGCGGGACATCAAAATACCCTGGGTAGTACCCCACCAATCTCGAGCTCTCCCCTTCAACATATAGATACTCATACTGACCCTCTCAGCATCGGTGCACCCCAGATAATCATATATAATTCTCAACTCCGTTAACCACTCCTCAGCCTCTGTAGGATCCTTCTTTCCCCTAAACGCGGGTGGATTCATCTTCAGAAAATCCTTCAGTCGGACCATACTTTTATCATCAGGCTGAGTGACGGGAGGCACTGGGTCCATCTGTACTGGGGGTATGGGAGGTCCTTGTGGTGGTGTAGGAGTAGTACCCGAGGCATTAACTCCAAAGTGTTGCGCGAATAACACTGCCATCTGCTCAAAACCTTGCCTCACATCGGTCTCAATCCGATTAAATCGAGAGTTAGGACTCTCTGGTTGTGGGACAGGTGGCGGAGGGGACTCTGCCTGCCTTCTCGAACAACCTCATCGTCCACTCATTCTCTATCTCAACTCGTCTCATGCGCCTACATATCAGAATTGATTGAAATCTCAATCCTCAATTTTAGTTCATGACCAGACTATTACAGACACTTGGGATGTATTCTATTTCACTTAACCGACATTGACAGTACTAGACACCCTAAGCTCTGATACCAAGAAAACTCTGTCACGCCTCAGAAGCGCAGAAAATAGGGCTAATTTAAAACTTTTTCTTCATTAATTCACAATTAAGAGTGCATTCCTGTGCAGTGTCATACATCATCACCTATATTATACCTCAGGATCTCGTCATTGAATAGTATTTATTATATCATATACATTACCTGATCTCAAGTTAATTAATCCTAATACATCCCATACAATGTTATACATCAAGTGTCTGCAATTACAGTAATTGTCTGGGTACATGAAAAGATAAAAGATACCTCAAAATACAATATATGGCCTGGAGCTCAAGTCCTCCACTAGCCACTACTCCGTACGTCGCAGGAAAACCCTTTTCACTTGAAGAAATCTGGGGGGAAAGAAAACAGGGTGAGCTTCTAAATCGCTCAGTAAAGGGGGTAAGGGACTCATTTCATAAACCAAAAAGCACATCACAAAATATTTATTTGTATGTGAAACTCATTAAACTCATTTGAAAACCATAGCATGAAAGTACTCAAAACGACAATATCATATCTCAAACATGTGAAAACATGAGGTAAAATGCTCAGTATAGAGCAGTAACAAAGCATGTGAAAATAATGCGATAATTGCGTTATTAATAAACGTGATAAAATCATTGTAATAATAATGCACGTGGCACAGCCACTAAACACACGTGGCATAGCCACTGATTTAAATTCACACGTGGCACAGCCACTAAACACACGTGGCATAGCCACTGAGTTAAATTCAAACGTGGCACATCCACAGGACAGGGTTTCACGTGGCAACGGCCACCAATTAGGGTTTCTCACGTGGCAACGGCCACCAAATGGGGTTTTCACGTGGCAACGGCTACCAAATGGGGTTCTCACGTGGCAACGGCCACCAAATGGGGTTTCTCACGTGGCAACGGCCACCAAATGGGGTTTCTCATGTGGCAACAGCCACCAAATAGGGTTTTTCACGTGGCAGCGGCCACCAAATAGGGTTTCTCACGTGGCAACGGCCACCAAATAGGGTTTCTCACGTGGCAACAGCCACCAAGTATACGTGGCATAGCCACAGAATGGGTTATTCTCACACTACCAGAACGGAGAAGAATCGGGCTTACATGCTACCAGAGCAATGCCCAGTGCGTACCCAGAATTACACACCTAAGTCTTAATCACATAAGACTAGTTTGCCTTCACATAGAACTCATAGTGGTTTTTCTCTCATAAAACTCATTTGAAAACCGTTTTGTACTCAACACAAAACATATTGAAACCGAGTCCCAACCGGCAAAACACACACACATTTCTCAAATCTCAATATGTCCTTAACGTAGAGCCCAGTTATAAACTCATAAAAACATTGGGCTCCAACCAACTATAAAAATCGTATGCAATTGTATCACAACACAACACTCAACATGCTTGTTTTATAAATCACAATTCATGCTATAATAGTTCGCAAATCACATACACAAATGGTTTAGTTTCCCTTACCTCTTTGTACCTCGTATAGTGCAATCGTTTCCCCCTTGACACGGACTAGTCCCGCATTCCGCTCTGGAACTCTCGAGCTGTCCAAACGATGTTAAAACATCAATACTCAATTATCTCATCAACCTCAATTCTCAAAATCGAGCATAATTGCTCATAACACCTCAAATCTCTTGATTCTCGTAACTCTACCCCAAACTACACTCTCATTCACAACATCTCAACGTTCTACATTTCTCATGCCAATTATCTATGCTAATTCACCATATTGTCTAAATTTCTATTTATAGCTAAAATTCCCAAAATTGCTAAATATCATTATCACTCCAACCACATTGTAATTTCATAAGTCCCTAATCATTTTTCAGCTATTTCAACACAATGCCAATAACCATTATCATCAAAATCATCTCAGATATAAGGATCGAAGTTTAGAAATTACCCAAAACTTGTGGAGAGCTTATCTCTTGCCTCGATTCGATCCGTCTTTCGATTTCCAAGTATGTTGTTCTCCCTTTGATGAGGAACAACTTTCCTTCTTGCCATGACTTCTGATTTGGATAGAAATGGGTGCTTTGGATGAGTGAGAAAGCTAGGTTTCGGTGAAAATGGGGGTTGGAAGAGAGAGAAAGTGAGATTACAGGAGAAAAACAGGAGTTCCTTATATAGGCTAAGGGTAGGAGATCGATCTGGCCCTTGGTGAGATCGATCTGCATTTGAATTTTGGGGACGATTTAGGGTAATTTATGCCTAGGAGATCGATCTGTCGAGGGGTGAGATCGATCTCTTTATGGCTTTATGAGATCGATCTACTCCTTGAGGAGATTGATATTCTCCCAAACAGAATCATTTGGAGATCGATCTCTTCCTCATGAGATCGATCTTCTCTCAAACATAATCATAAGGAGATCGATCCTCTTCCATTGGAGATCGATCTGCTCCTTAAATTCCTCCTTCCTTGTCATTTTTAACTCACCAGATCGATCTCTCCTTCTCCCAGATCGATCTATCCTCATGGCTTCACACTTATTTTAAACACTTAACATATAAATCTCCAATTATCATTCCCACAATTCACTTAGCTCAATAAATTATACTCCATGTTCACATTACATAATTAAAATATGTCTGAAATTCTTAGATCTCACAGTTGGTGAACCTATATGTTTAAGAGATAGTATGGCTACATGGTGTACCAGTGAGCATTGTTTCTGATAGGGATGCCCACTTCACTTCCCATTTCTGGTAACATTTTCAAGAAGTGATGGGGACCCACTTGAGTTTTAGCACCATTTTTCATCCTCATATAGATGGGCAGTCAGAGAGGACTATACAAACCCTGGAAGATATGTTGAGAGCGTATCTACTGGATTTTGTAGGCTCCTAGGATGATCACCTACAGTTAGCTGAGTTCACCTATAATAACAGTTTCATGCGAGTATCGGGATGACACCCTATGAGGCACTGTATGGACGCAGATGTCGATCCCCCATCGGATGAGAAGAGGTTGGTGGCAGATAGATTTTTGCTCCTAACTTAATATAGCAGGCATCTGAGGAGGTCCGATTGATATATGAGAGATTACCGACAGCTCAGAGCCAACAAAAGAGTTATGCTGACAAGAGACGGAGACCACTAGAGTTTGATGTGGGCGAGTCGATATTTTTGAGAGTTTCACCTTCGAAGGGTATTATGAGATTTGGTAAGAAGTGCAAGCTGAGCCCTAGATATATCTGACCCTTCGAGATCTTGGAGAGTGTGGGAGATAAGGCGTAGAGGTTGCCATCGGACTTGGGAAATGTTCATAACGTCTTCCACGTCTCTATACTTCAGTCTTCCACGTCTCTACACTTCAGAAGTATCACCCGGATCTAGCACATGTGATAAGATATGAGCCATTGGAGCTAAATGAGAGTATGACATATGTTGAGAAGCAGGTTTGAATTTTGGACAGAATAGAGAAGGTGTTAAGGACAAAGACAATTCCCTTGGTGAAGGTTCTTTGGCAACATCACACGGTGGAGGAGTCCATATGGGAATTGGAGAACTTAATACGGGAGAAGTGCCCCCGACTTTTTGAAGAGTAACTTGGTTCTAATTTGGAGGACCAAATTCTTTTAAGGAGGGGAGGAATGCAAGACCCATATTTTCATATGTAAACCTTATGAATTCATAAGTATAGTGATGTACATGTAAAGTGAGTCATAAGTGATGTAAAGTCCATAAGATTGATGTACCCCTTTGTAATATGAGTTGGGAATGTACACACAAGTTTCATTAGGCATGAATATGAAGAAATGGACTTTTGTATGTGATAAATGTGAGTGGAATACAAAATAAGCAGTGCAACAAACGGAATGAAGTGACATAGATCTTTATGCTTCCATTTAGTTTTGTATGATATACTTTTGGCTATACAATGAATGCCCACAAGTTTCAATGTGTATAAAGTATGAATGGATGCCATTTTCAAGTCTTAGAGGTGGTTGGATGAGAAAATGACTATGACAGTAACATTAAAAATGTTTGGTGTAAGTTACTACAGAAAATTGCAGCAAAACCTAGAAAATATGAATGCCAGATCGATCTCATAGGATGTGAGATCGATCTGGAAGAGCCAAAAATGCTCTTATTCAAGCAATATAACAGGCTAGATTGATCTTCAATGAAGCCAGATCGATCTGCAAAACATTCTGTACAGAAGACATCGATCCTTGGTGTAAGCGATTTCCTTAGCTCTCGGATTGGAGAAGATCGATCTCATCCTTAGAGCAGATCGATCTCCTTAACTCTCTATCTGAGACAGATCGATCTCAAGCTTTCGACAGATTGATCTCATGCCTTCAAATGTCGTGAAAATGAGGGATTTAAGAGGACAAGATCGATCTCAAGCCCTCGACAGATCAATCTCATCAAGTAATTCTATAAATAGGAGCAGTGAAATCTGTAAATTTTGGAAAAACAATCTCACTCTTCCATTTCAACCTAAAACCTAATTTTCTCTGTCTAAATCATCCCATTTTCAGTAAGATTTAAGGAAAGACCATTAGATACAAAGTTGTTCCTATCCAAGAGAAGAACAACATGCCTTTGAATCAAAAACCTCATTTGATGTATTGAAGGAGCAAGGGATATTTTGATTTGGAGCAAGAAGAGAAACTAGATTGGTAAGTTTCTAATGCTTCAGCCCAAGTACATTTGGCTATTTATTGCTTTTGGAGTTGATTTGTATGAGTATAGATGGTTAAAACTACCTAGGATGTGATGGAATTAGTGTGACCTAGAAACCTAGAATAAGTCTAGTGTGAGAAGATATGGGTTGAATGAGTTGAAGATTTATGGGCATGCTAAAGTTGTTATTGAAGTAATGTGAATGATTTGAGTTGGTTAAATGAAGTCATTTTGTTAGTTTAGAGAATTTATGAAAATGAGTATATAAGATGTTTGATAAAATGCCATAGTGAAGAAATGGATGAAATATGAACACTATGAGTTTAATATCGATTTAATGTCAATATAGCATGAATCAATAGGCCTAAAAGAATCAATAGACTTGAGATATGAGTAGAACAATAAAACAAGGCCTTATAAGTGTTAATGGAGGCTATAGGTTGAATTAACTATAGCAAACACAAGAGTGTGATGTATTGGACTAAATTGGTGCGATATACGATTTTTTGCAGTTTCGGAGAGTTCGTGGAGACGAATCAAATCGCACAAGTAAGCAGCTCTAAGGAAATAGAATCTAGCGACGTGATTCCATGTAAGGCAATTTTGTAAGTATATAGAGATAGCTGCTCGTACTTTGAACTCATGGGTGAATATCGGGTGTTATAAAATGCATGATGGTTTACAAAAATGATTGTTGGTATGTGTGAATAGCTATGAGAATGTATATGATTTGTTTTTTGAAAACAATTCTTGAAAAGGGGATAGTAAGGCTAATAAATGCATAAACCACATGTTTTAGTGTTTTGAGAAACACATTGCTTTGTTTGAGCAAATTAACGAATAGGCTGGCTAATGTTTGAATGGTTTTGTGAAACAGCACACGTGAAGTGCTAAATGTGATTTGAGATTTGTTTTGATTGTGTATGAGCTGCATATCGTGTTTATGTGAGTTAAATCATGCTAGAGCCTCGCTCGCACGAGATTTTGGTAATTTTTACAATGTATGAAACGTGTTAAAGCTTAGCTCACACCTTTATTTGATTTGTGATGATGTTTTGTAAACAGTATTGGAGTTTTTGCTCGTACGTGGATTTTGAGTGGTTTTCTTATGCATATAACTGCACTGGAGTACATGGTTTCTTCATGTTTTTATGCATAAATGTCGTACTAGAGCGTTGCTCGTACGAGGATATTTATTGATGATGTATGAATCGTGCTAGAGCTTAGCTCACACAGGTTTTCACACTGTGGTATGTATGATGTCGTGATGAGAGTAATGCGGATTAATTCAGGGAACTCAAAAGGGGTGAGCAAGGCCATGAGGGGCAAGGACCTAATATGGTGTTCAGGGAACCCAAAAAGGGTGAGCAAGGCCATGAGGGGCTTGGACCTGATATGGTGTTCAGCGAACCCAAAAGGGGCAAGCAAGGCCATAAGGGGCTATGACCTGACATCAAAAGACTTAATATGGTGTTCATGGAACCCAAAAGGGGCGAGTAAGGCCATGTAGGGCTAGGACCTGACATTAATCCATTCATGGAACTTAAAAGGGGCGAGCAAGGCCATGAGGGGCTTGGACTTGATATAGTGTTCAGCGAACCCAAAAGGGGCGAGCAAGGCCATAAGGGACTAGGGCATGACATCAAAAGAAAAACTCCCACGTGCACTTGAGACTCAGTAGGTTACACAAGGTATTGGGGTAGATAAGACCTACGGCTGGCACCCCTAACCATGATATGGGTCCGTGGAGTACGTTGTATTGTGTATATCACATGGAGTACGTTGTACTGCGTGGTTTAGTTACTGATGAGAAAGTCTGGCAAAGAAATAACCCACCTTCGTTCTAGCATGATACCCCGCACACCAAGATCCGTGTGGTCTGGGATGATTAGGACATAGTTGGCTAACATGGTCTTTGAGATACAGTGACCTGTCTCATTTGTTATTACATAATACGACATGGTTTTGATATATAAGTGTGATTGTGATTGTCTAGGGTAGACCCGAGGAGGGGTCGAGCCTTGTGGAATTTGTGATTTAAAGAAATGATAATTTGATTTGGGATGAGATGTGATGTGATTTAAAAAGGATGTTTCTTAAATGAATTTCCCTTTTTGTGATGAGATTTAATGAGAATGAGCATGAGATGATTTTACTTGTCGATTCTTCCATGTTTTATAAGCCTAATTCCATGATTTTCAATACATGATATATGTATACTCATATGGCATTGTTTTATTTCCTTATGCTCATATTCTAAATGATTTATGCGTAACATTATTAACATGTAGATAGAGTAGTTATCTATCATGCTTGCATTATTGCCTTACTGAGTGTGTGGTTGCTTATCCCTCTCTATTTTCCCCTCTCTACAAAGCATACATAGTAGCCCAGTGAGGACTGAGGCGTTTATTTTGGATATCCGCTGCTTTCATCGTTAAAAGGTATACACACAGAGATTCTTTTTGTATCTAAACAACGTAAATGCATAGAAGTCATGTGTATTGTAATGTGGGGGATGTAAAAGTTAGAGAAATGTGTCATTGTATAAGTGTATTACTGAACTTTCAAATGAATGATACTTCTTTTGATTAATTTGAGAATAAATGATGAATGATAATTATTACTGACTCACAGCCCAATTGTGTAGTGGTGAGTTTGTTCACGATCAGGTAAGGAAAGGAAAATGTAAAAAAATTATAGTGATTTTCGGTTAAAGAGGATAAATTGGGTCGTGACACTAAGATCGATCTCCCTTGCATTGGAGCTCGATCTCCCCTTGCTCTACAACCATACTTAGCCATTTTCATCCCAAATTCTCAATGTTAACTTCATTTCAATTACTCCACCACTCATTTTGCATTCAATACACATTTATCACTTAGAAAGGTCCATTTCTTATTATTCATACTTAATGAAACTTGCGTGTACATCACAAATCGATATAACAAGTGTGTACATCGGATTTACAGACCTTATATCACTTATGATTCATATTACATAAACAAAGGTATACTTAGGAAATCATAAGGATTACATATGAAAATACGGGTCTTACACGATGTACCGTGAGCATTATCCATGGGGTACGATGTGCCGTGATTTGAGTATGAGCTGAAAGGATGGTTGATCTACCTCTCCAAGTGTATGGTTCCTGCACACATGATCAGTGTTGCTTGGAATCCAACTATAGCCATACGTCTGATATTTATCTATGTGATACGACATTGTCACTATTGTGTAACGTGGCATATGTCCCCCTACTGTGTGTCTTGGGATATGATAACCCATGATTATGTCTCATGTACATTGATTTGTTGTGTGCAAAGTGATTTCTAAATGTGTGCTCAATGATTTTAAAGATGAATTGTGTGATTATGCATATACCCATCGAGCGAATTAATGGTTTCGCATTAATGGAAGATGTTTTAGAAAGAATGCATATGTTTTATAAGGAAAATGAATATACATGTATTTTAAGCATGTAGATAGTGTACTTATCTACCTGCTTTCATATTTTCTTTGCTAAGCGTGTTAGCTCACCCCTTTATTTCTCCTCCACAGATTCTATGCAGTAGTGAGTATATTCCAGTCAACCCTGCTATCGTGTTTCTGCGGTCAACCAGCAGTATAGAGAGGTATACACTTGAGATGAAAAATTTTGTATCCTGTAAATTAATGCACAGTAAAGCTTGTATTTTGTATTTTGAGGGATGTATATAATAGAAACTGATATAAACGCTTTCGTATATACTTATATATAAAAGTCTGGTTTCTATTTTACTTCTTTTAATTGCATTGATTAAACTATAAATGGATGAGAAATGGATCGGATGTTGACTCGTAGCCCAACTGTAAGTGGTAAGATAAAGGTCATAGATAGAGTATGAGGGTCGTGACAGAATTAATGGTATCAGAGCAGAGTTGGTCTGATGTGAGTCAGTATCCATATCTAGGAAATTATAGATCCCCAAAGTACTGTGCATTATTAGGATACAAATGTGTATACCAAGCTGGAAAATGTGACTGAGATACTTATTTTTAGTATGCAGGATGTCTGATAGATGACGCACTCGTAGAGGAGAGAGTTCGTACTCTCAAGGGCGTAGAGATGAGCCCGAGAGACGTAGTGGGTCTAGTTCTAGTAAAGATCCACCCGATCTTAGTGAGGCCGCTGAGGAGTGTATAGCGCAGTTACAGCGCAGTGTAGACACGGTTATGGAGATGTTTACACAGGCAATGGCCAGATTTGAGGGTAGACAGGAGAACCCTGCTGGTCAGGCTGCTACACCTGAGAGATATGAGCCAACACAGCCTGCACCAAGACCTCGAGATGCAGAGGTGGAGATACCTGTACCCCCTCCAGTTCAGGATATTCCCCCACCAGTTTAGGATCCTGTAGCTCCACAACAGGTTGGTGGTGAAGGAGTATATGACTGTGATCTGAGTACATTGAGAGAGTTTCGAAAGTTTGGACCACTTTCATTTAATACGGTGAATAACCTAGTGCTAGCTGAGCATTGGATACGTAGTATGGAGAAGCTATGTGATTCTTCCATTGCTCCAATACCGAGAAGCTCACCTTTGCGGCTTTTGTATCAGAGGATGAGGTCGCGCATTAGTGGATGGCCACACAGCCAATGTTGAGTACACGGCACCCGATCGTGACATGGGATATATTCTTGGATACATCCAAGAGGCAATACATTCCAGCAACTGCTTAGAGAAAGATACAGATGGAATTTATGACATTAACCTAAGGGAACCAAACAGTGGATGAGTATGAGTCTGGATTCACATCCCTGGGTAGATATGATACAGTCACTATGAGCCTTGAGGACAGAAAGGTTTAAAAATTTCTTGAGGGACTGAGACCTTCCATCAGAGCTCGAGTAGCTCCACTGGACATTACCACTTATGATGAGGCAGTACGCAGAGCTTAGCTATGTGAGCAAGATTACGAGTTGCATGCCTCAAAATTGAGCAGGAGTGGTAAAGGCAGAGATAGAGATCAAAAGAAGTCAGTTAATGATAGAGGGTTCAAAAATAGCAAAAGGTTATTCTGTAAAGGGCCTAAGATTGAGGAGATGCGATAGAGGCCTGCGAAGAGTCCAGTTCATCCAGCTTTATCTCCAGCTTCGAGGGGTATAGTTATTGGTGGACCTCGACCTACCATAGAGCAGTGCAGGTTATATGGTAGATATCATGGGGGTAGACCATGCCCATTATCGATGAGATCATGTTATAGGTGTGGTAAACTAGGGCACATAGCTCGTGAATGCCTAAAATTAGTTGATACAGCCCCACAGAAGGGCAAAGAGCTAGAGAAGGCTACAGGTGAGACACCTACACCTAAGAGGAAGGCCACAGCTAAAGAGAAAGGGAAGTAAGCTGTTGGTCAAGGGCGAGTATTTGCATTAGACCAGGCATCTACAGTAGCTTCCGCGGATGTGATTAAAGGTACCATCCTTGTCTTTGATTTTGAAGCATTAACATTGATTGATCCTGGTGCCATTCATTCATTCATATCGCCTTCATTTTCATGTAAACTGTATGAACATGTGAAACTTGTACCCTTAGGTAGAATCCTACTTATAAGCACTCCAGTGAGAGACAATGTAATAATGGAATATGTATGTAAGAGTTGTAAGTTAAAAGTAGGGGAAAAGGACATGTCGACCAATCTTATCCTATTAGCTATGAAGGATTTTGATGTAATACTAGGAATAGATTGGTTGGCTACAAACCATGTTGTTTTAGACAGTAATGTTTTCCATCCCTAAAAAGTACATTGTAAGATTTGACAAGTAATGAAAGAAGTACTAGAATTATTTCTAAGGATGGATGATTTTGCTAATGAATGTAATGATAATGTATTGAAGGTTTTATCGCCTATGTGGTTGACTTGGATAAGGTATACCCAGACATAATTGACATCCTAGTCGTTAGAGAATTTCTCGATGTCTTTTAGGAAGAATTACCAGGGTTGCCACTAGACAGGGCAATAGAATTATCTATTGATTTGGTGCCTGAAACTGAACCAATATCTAAGCTATCATATAGAATGGCTCTAATTGAATTGGAGGAGCTAAAGAAGCAATTGCAAGAGTTGTTGGACAAGGGGTTCATTAGACCAAGTGTATCACCTTAGGAAGCACCGGTTCTGTTTGTAAAGAAGAAGGATGGGAGTCTCTGATTGTGTATAGATTATCAGTTATTAAACAAGGCTACCATCAAGAATAAATATCCCCTTCCATGGATTGAAGATCTACTGGATCTATTGCAGGGAGCAAAGGTCTTTTTCGAAGATTGATCTGAGATCTGGGTATCATCAATTAAGGATTCGGAGTGGAGATGTACCCAATACATCATTTCGGACCCGTTATGGCCATTATGAGTTTTTGGTTATGCCATTTGGGTTGACGAATGCTCCTGTAGTGTTTATGGCTGTAATGAATGATGTATTTAAGCCATACCTGGACAGCTTTGTAATTGTCTTTATAGATGACATATTGGTGTACTTGAAGTCCAGGGAAGAGCATCAGCAGCATTTGAGAATAGTGTTGCAGACCCTCAGAAATCAGGAGTTATATGCTAAACTCAACAAGTGTGATTTATGGCTGAGTGAGATATCATTTTTGGGTCACGTAGTCTCGAGAGATGGTGTATCAGTGGATTCGTCCAAGATAGAGGCTGTGATACAATGGGAATGACCCAAGACGGTTACAAAGATTCGTAGTTTTTTGGGTTTTACAGGTTATTACCGACGATTTGTTGAGGGATTCTCTAAGCTGGCTGCTCTGTTGACACGTCTCACCCGAAAGAATGTGGTATTCGAGTGGGATGATAAATACGAAAGTAGCTTCTGTGAGCTAAAGCACAGACTGACCACTGCACCTATTCTCACCATACCCATCAGCTCAGAAGGTTATACAGAGTATACAGATGCCTCGAGATAGGGACTGGCTGTGTATTGATGCAGGACGGGAAGGTAGTAGCCTATGGATCCAGACAGCTTAAGGACCATAAGAAGAACTACCCGACCCATGATTTAGAGTTGGCAATCGTGGTATTTACATTGAAAGTACGGCGCCACTACTTGTACGGTGAGAAATTTTAGGTGTACAGATCATAAGAGCCTCATATATCTGTTTTCACAGAAAGAGTTGAATATGAGGTAAAGTCCATGGATAGAGCTTCTAAAAGATTATGAGTGCGAGATATTGTACCATCCAGGGAAGGCTAATGTTGTGGCTGATGCCCTGAGTAGAAAGAGCCTGGAAATGGTATCGCACATGATGGTCAGGGAATATGAGCTGCTCGAGCAGTTTGCTCACCTCAGGTTGGATATAGACCCTCTCGATATTGACAGAGACTGTGTGATAGCTAACCTGCGAGTGGAACTGGATTTGATCGACCAGATACGCCAGGCTCAGCATGCCGATCTACTATGTGAGGATCGTACGAGTAAGATTCAGAGGGGTGATGTGGCCAATTTCTTAGTGAGTGATAATGGCTTACTGAGGTTTGGAAGCAGGATTTGCGTTCCTAATGACCCAAAGTTAAAGAGATTGATTTTGACAAAAGCTCATTCATTGAGATACACATTGCATCTGAGAGGTAAAAAAATGTACCAAAACCTCCGAAAAGTGTATTGGTGGTCAGGGATGAAAGGAGATATCATAGAATTTGTGGCAAGATGTCTGATATGTCAGCAAGTGAAGGTAGAGCATCAGAAGACTGTTGGGTTATTGCGGCCTATACCTATACCAACTAGGAAATGGGAGTATGTTACCATGGATTTCATCATGGGATTGCCGAGAACTAAGAGGAACCATGTTGCTATCTGGGTAGTGGTTGACAGATAGACGAAATTCACCCATTTTCTAGCTATGAAATGTACAGACACTTTGAATAGTTTGGCAGAGTTGTATGTACGGGAGATAGTGAGGCTACATGGTGTTCCATTGAGCATCGTATCAGATAGGGATTCTCGCTTCACTTCTTGGTTTTGGGAACAATTTTAGGAAGCTATGGGAACCCGATTGAGTTTCAGTACTGCTTTCCAGCCTCAGACCGATGGTCAATCAGAGAGAACCATCCAAACATTAGAGGATATGTTGAGAGCAAGTGTAATGGATTTTAAAGGCTCTTAGGATGATCACCTACCGTTAGCCGAATTTGCATACAACAATAGTTACCACTCAAGTATCGGGATGACACCATAAGAAGCCTTGTATGGTAGAAGGTGTCGTTCTCCTATTGGTTGGGAAGAAGCCAGTGAAAGGAAAATTTTTGCTCCTGATTTGGTACAGCAAGACTCTGAGGTTGTTCAGCTAATTTGTGAGAGATTGAGAATAGTTCAGAGCAGGCAGAAAAGTTACGCTGAAATGAGACGAAGGCCACTAGAGTTCACCGTGGGTGACTCAGTTTTCTTGAAAGTTTCTCTTTTGAAAGGGATTATGAGGTTTGGTAAGAAGGGTAAGTTGAACCCTCGGTATATCGGACCATTTGAGATATTAGAGCGTATGGGAGATAAGTCATATAGGCTAGCATTGCCACTGAAGCTAGCAAGCATACATAATGTCTTCCATGTATCGATGCTTCAGAAGTACCATCCAGATCCAACCCATGTGATTCGGTATGAGCCATTGGAGCTCAAGAATTATTTGTCATATGTAGAGAAATCGATCTGGATACTAGACTGGAAGGAAAAGGTGCTACGGAACAAGACGATTCCGCTTATTAAGGTTCTCTGGCAGCACCACTTCAGAGGAAGCTACTTGGCAGTTACAAAACTCTATACGGGAAAAGTACCCCCGACTTTTTGAGGAGTAAGCTGGTTCTAATTTGGATGACCAAATTTCTTAAAAAAGGGGAGGAATGTAAGGCTCGTATTTTCTTATGTAATCCTTATGATTCCTTAAGTATATACTTGTTAATGTAATATGAATCATAAGTGATGTAAAGTCTATAGACTTGATGTACACACTTGTTATGTGAATTCATGATGTACACACAAGTTTCATTAAGTATGAATTAAAAGAAATGGACCTTTCGAAGTGAAAAATTTGGATAGAATGCAAAATGAGTAGTAAGTTAAATTGATATGAAGTTACCCTTGAGAATTTGGGATGAAATTTAGCTAAGTATGCAACAAAACAAGAGGAGATTGATGTCTCCTTCAAGCCAAATCGATCTCAGTAAGCCTTTGCCAAGCAAGGATCGATCCCATCCTCAAGCAGACCGATCTCCTTGAGCCTCAAACAAGAGCAGATCGATCTCATTTCCCTGCCAGATTGATCTGTGAAGTATTATGCCTGGCTAAGATCGATCTCATGCTATTCGACAGATCGATCTCCCAAGCTTGAAAACTGAATGTAGTGAGGCTAAAAGCAGCAGCAGATCTATCCCTCACTTATGGAGATCGATCTCATCAAGCAATTTCTATAAAACAGGGCTGCTGAACTGCATTTCACGGGAGAAAGCCTCAAACCTTTCCATTTTGAAACTAAGAGACCTAGTTTTTTCTATTTAAACTATCAACACTTTCCATTGAGATTGGAGAAAAGTTTATTACATCAAAGTTGTTCATAGAGTGGAGAAGAACAACATAGTTTGGAACAAGATGTAGAAATCGTTAAATCGAAGGAGAAAAGGAGTTTTTCCTCAAAGTTGTGAAAAAAGAGAAAAGCTGAGATTGGTAAGATTTCAATGCATCAATCTCATATATGTTGATCTATACACTTGTATAAGTTTATTGGTATATAGATTGACGGTTGACATGTGATGAACATGCTTAAACAAAAATATGACCTATAATCGATCTAATGATAGAAAATCGAGTAGGCATGGTTTAATAGAGATTTGAGCATGTAAAGAAGTTATTAAGCATGTATATATGCTTGTATAATAGTTGGTGAAGTTTGAGTGCTAGAAACAATAATGGCTGAAAATGAGTATATGAGGTATTCGATGAAATGCCAAAATGAAATGAAATAACAACCTTGAGGTATTGTAAGCTTCATACCGGTTTAATACGAATCAATAGACTTGAGGAGTCTGAAAGATTTTTGAAAACGAGTTATATACTCGAAATGGACTTATGAAAGGATAAAGTCCGATAATAGTGTAACGAGGCCAAATAAGATATAAATGGCCCAAATGCATTGATTTGAATATCATGCAAGTGATTTGTGGACATTATTTCATAATATATTCTCAAGCTATTTTTTGTAACAACGTATATATATACATAATATCTTCATAAAAATAAATACGTGTGGGATTATGAACATTACATTTCTCTCCTCCTTAGAAAATTTGGTCCTCCAAATTGAACCAAGTCTACTCCTCAAAAAGTTGGGGAATTTCTTCTTCATCAGGTCCTCTAACTCCCAAGTGGCTTCCTCCGATGTATGATATTGCCACAGGACCTTAACCAATGAAATTGTTTTGTTCTGCAACACCTTCTCTTTTTTGTCCAATATCTGGATCGGTTTCTCCACATATGACATATCCTCCTTGAGCTCCAATGGCTCATAGCTAATTACATGTGTTGGATCCGGGTAGTAGTTCTGAAGCATAGAAACGTGGAAGACATTGTGAACTTCTACTAGCTCAGGTGGTAAGGCTAGCCTATATGCTCTATCTCCCACTCTATCCAGAATCTCGAAGGGACCAATGTAACGAGGACTTAGTTTTCCTTTCTTCCCGAACCTTGTTATTCCCTTAGAAGGAGATACTTTCAAAAATACGGACTCACCCACATCAAACTCAAGTGGTCTCCATCTCTTGTCAGCATAGCTCTTTTTTCGACTTTGAGCTGTTCACAGCCTCACACATATTACCTGAACATCCTCGGAGGCTTGTCTAACCAAATCAGGAGCAAGCAACTATCTGTCACTAACCTCTTCCCAACCAATGGGTGATCGACATCTACAACTATATAGTGCCTCATAATAGGCCATACCAATACTTAAGTGATAATTGTTATTATAGGCGAACTCAATCAATGGCAAGTGATCGTCCCATGAGCCTCTAAAATCCAGCACACATGCCCTCAGCATATCCTCCAGGCTCTATATAGTCCTTTCTAACTGACCATCTGTTTGAGGATGAAAAGTGGTGCTAAAGCTCAATTGGGTCCCTATCGCTTCCTAAAAATGTCCCCAAAAGTGGGAAGTGAAGCGGGCATCCCTATCAGAAACAACACTCACTGGGACTCCATGCAATCTCATTATCTCCCATTTATACAAGTTCGCCAATACTCTCAAAGTATCTGTAGATCTCATGACTAAAAAGTGTGTCGATTTCATTAACATATCTACTATAACCCATATAGCATCATGGTTCTTACGGGTTCTCGGTAACCCCATCACAAAGTCCATGACGACATGTTCCCACTTCTATGTCGGTATCGGTAGAGGTTGCAATAATCCTCCAGGTTTTTGATGCTCAACCTTTACCTTCTGACAAATGAGACATCTAGCGGCATACTCAGCTATGTCTCTTTTCATTCCAGACCACCAATATACCTTCCAGAGATTTTGATACATTTTACTACTCCCCAGACGTACTGTGTATCTAGATGAGTGAGCCTTTGATAAAATCAATTTTCAGAGCTCTGAATCTTTCTTTAGGAACACATATTTTGTTCCCGAACCTTAGTACTCTATCTGAACTCAATACAAAATTTGTGCCCTTACCTTTCTGAATTCGGCTAATTATATCAATACACCATTGATCATTCTTCTCAGCTTGTCGGATTCTCTCAATCAACTCCGGCTCTAATCTCAAGCCAGCTATAATCCCATGATTGCCAATCTCAGGTGGGATCATATCCAAACTAAGGTTCGTGAATTATTCCAATAACTTGTGCTCCCTAACCATCATATAGGATACCAACCCGAGACTCTTTCTACTCAATGCATCGGCAACCACATTTGCCTTTCTCGGGTGGTACAAAATCTCATAATCATAGTCTGTGAGGAGTTCAACCATCTTTTATGTCTCATATTTAACTCCTTCTATGAGAATAGATACTTCAGACTCTTGTGATCTATAAAGATCTAAAATCTCTCGCCATACAAGTAGTGGTGCCATATCTTCAATGCAAATACTACGGCTGCCAACTCTAGATCGTGAGTGGGGTAGTTCTTCTCATGCTCTTTCAACTGTCTAGATCCATAAGCGTCTACCCTTTCGTTCTGCATTAAAACATAACCTAATCCTTGATGCGAAACGTCTGTATAAAAAGAGTAGTTCCGTGAGCTGTTAGGGATGATAAGAACTAGCGCAGAGGTTAATCTACGCTTAAGTTCCTAAAAACTTCTCTCACACACTTTATCCCGCTTAAACTCCATATTCTTCCTCGTAAGTCATGTTAATGGAGCAGCCAATCTAGAGACACCCTCTACAAATCTCTTGTAGTAACCAAACAAACCCAGAAAGCTTCTTATCTTTATGACTGTCCTAGGCTGTTCCCACTAAACAATAGCCTCAATCTTGGATGGATCCACTGACACCCCATCCTTCGATACAACATGGCCCATAAAGGAAATCAGCTCTAGCCAAAAGTCACATTTACCAAGTTTGGCATACAACTTTCTCTCTCGGAGGGTTTGCAAAACAATCCTTAAGTGCTGCTTATGATCTTCACTGGACCTTGAATACCCCAATATATCATCAATGAAAACGATCACGAACTGGTCTAGGTATGGCTTGAATATCTTATTCATTAGAGCCATAAAAGATGTTGGTGCATTCGTTAACCCGAAAAGCATCACCAGGAATTTGTAATGGCCATAGCGGGTGCAGAAAGCTATCTTGGGTACATCTTCTTTCTGAATCTTCATTTGATGATACCCAGACCTCAGATCTATCTTGGAAAAGATCTGTGCTCCCCAAAGCTGATCCAATAGATCATCGATGCACAACAAGGGGTATTTATTCTTGATGGTAGCCTTGTTCAACATCCGATAGTCGATACACAACCTGAGGCTCCCATCTCTCTTCTTCACAAACAATACCGGAGCTCCCCATAGTGAGATGCTCGGTCTTATAAACCCCTTATCTAGCATATCTTACAACTGCTTCCTTGATTTCTCTAGCTCAACTGGAGCCATCCTATATGGTGACTTGGATATTGGCTCGGCTCCAGGTGTCAAATCTATACCAAATTCCATTTCTTTATTCGGTGACAATCTCAGTAAGTCATCTAGAAAGATATCAGGGATTTCTCTAAGCACTGGAATGTCATCCATATCCGGATGTGTTTTATCCAAATCCACCACATAAGCAATAAAACCTTCAAAACAACATTCATGTCATTTATATACCAATGCACTTTATTTGCCATAAAATTCAAGATTTCATTACTTCTTCTAGAATCGTACAACACATTCTTCGGGTAGAGAAAATGTAATAGACTTAGTGTGGCAGTCTAAGACAGCACGATTGGTAGCTAACCAATCCATTCCTAAGATTACATCAATGTCATACATATTCAACAAGATTAAGTTGGTTGTCACACAATTATCTCCTACCCTCACTCTACAATCTTTATACACTTGTTCGACTAATTGACTAACTCTCATCGGAGTACTTATTAACAAGGTCCCATTTAAGTCTGTGGGTTTTAAAAAATCTGTTAACCTTGATGCACATGCAGGTGATATGAAATAATGCCTAGCACCAGAATCAAACAAAGCTATAGCTTCTAAGTCAAAAATCAAGATTGTACCTTTTATCACCTCAGAAGACGTATCTGTTGCTGTCTGGTCTATCGCATACACCCTCCCTTGACCCATAACTTGCTTCCATTTTTCTTCAGCTGTAGCTCTCTTCCTTGCAGGAGGTGTAATTATAAAGACTTTCTCTGGCTCCTTACCCCTCTATGGGTCTACCTCAACTGCTTCTGGGCAATCTCTTGCATAGTACCCAAACCTACGACATCTGAAGCATCGTGCTCCTTGAAAATGACAGGGCCTACCACCATGGTATCGGCCACAAACTCTGCACTGGTCAGTAGTCGATTGGGGTCCACCAATCACTATACCCCTAGTGGGTGTCTGAGTTGGATGTATGAAAGGCCTAGCAGACTTCTTCTATGACTCATCTGCCTCTCTCCGACACTTACTCATAGTTTTCAATCCAAATCTGGCACTTTTACCATCTCCCAGTTTCCTCGAACCCTTGTCCATACCCCAACTGAACTCTAAAATTTACAGGTTATAGTACTGTTCACACAACTGGGCCCGTCATACAGCCTCTTTGTATGTAGTAACATCAAATAAGGCCAACTTAACTCTGATTGAAGGCCTCAGTCTGTCAACAAATCTGCGGACCCTAATAGCTTCACTCCTTATAGAGTTTGGATCATACCGGCCCAATGAGATGAATCGTGACTCATGCTCATCAACTGTTCGATTCCCTTGAGTCAGATTCAGAAATTCCATCTGTAACCAACATCGAGCGGTATCTAGGATGTATTACTCTTTGAAAGCATCCAAAAACATATCCCACGTAATAGCTATACCCTGAGCTCTCAACATAGGCCTGGTGGACTTCTACCAATGCTCTGCTTCGTCTCTCAGTACAAAGGTCGCAAGTGCTACTCTCTCCGTAGCTGAACATCTACAGAAGTCAAACAACTTCTCCATCTGACTGATCCAGTCCTCAGCTACTACCGGATCCTTCACTCCACTAAAAGATGGAGGCTTGAAATCCATGAAATGGCTCAACCTCTCCATATCACAGTCGTATAAATGCCCCAAATCATCATCAGTATACTGCTGTGGGGCTATTGGAGGAACTGGTTGAATATAGGGATCTCGTGGCCTAACCGATTCATGTCGTGCAGGTGCAACATCCTAAGGTTCAGGTAGAGCTGCTGAGGGATTCGGTGCAGCCTGTCCCGCTGTACCAGGTACACCCTCAAACCTAGCCATAATTTGACCCATCATGGTCATCATCGCGCGCATGTCTTTTTCTAATCGAGCTATCCGAGGATCGGAAGCCTCTATCTGTTCTTGGGGCTCATAACTAGAGGACGATCTACTGTGCCTCTCAGTCTTTCCATTTCTCCCTTGAGCTCTCGAGCTCTCTCCCCTCTTACGGTGTCTCTTAGGCATAACTCACAAGCCTGATAACTTCCTGCATTTATAAGCAACTTTTAATTTACTACCCGCTCTGTATACACATTTATATCTAAATGTCGCACAGTAACTTGGGGATGTATGTTTTCTTAGACCTAAACATCATCTAACATCAGACCAACTAAGCTTTGATACCAAATCTGTCACACCGCACTTTCGGGTGCCCTTTTATCTATACATACACTACTGCGGTTGGGCTGTGAGTCAATGTAATTACTAAATTCCATACATTTATAATGGAAAATTTTAAAACTTTAATTCACACTCCCAGGTGTCTGTGTGTAGATATATAAAATCTATTGTATAATATAATATCCTTACATAACATCCCCATACAACTGTTTACAACTTCAATTCATAATTGTGGGATACATTATAATAGATACAAAATGCTCATGTGTATACAAATCTTTATACCTTTGCAACTGGTGGGAGCTGTCCAATACAAAACGTGATCTCAAGACCACCGTACTGTCCTACTTCTCAGTATCTAGAGGGGAAAAAGTAGTGGGATGAATAAGCCACAACTCAGTAATGAAAAGGATGCTAACAGGTAGATATTGTACTATCTACATAGCCTATGCATGCACAAACAAAACCATGTTTCAATGTAAATGGATACTAGAAAATGCAGTTAAACATTACTTCTCACATAAGCATTTTAATGAAAAAAAATATACAATATTCCCATTTGAAAACATGTCATAAACAGTGCTATCATTGCATAAGCATTCAAATCAAGAGATTTAACAAATCACAAAATATCTTTGCTTTACTCGAATCATTTCCTTTCATCAAATCTCTTTCTTTTCTGAGTTTCTTAATTTCTCTTGTCTCTGAGACAGGCATGGAATTCTCGACAATCTAATATCCACGACATGTGGCCATAGTCAGTGATCCCATGCCTCACTGATCAGGTGTGCATAAGGCATCACTTCGCCTGAAGGGGGATGGGTCAGTCCTACCCTCCAACTCATCTTAATCAACATCATCTCCTCATATCACATATACTCACGGTATAAGGTACGCCATGTGTCATCTACGCGATACTCATACTCACGTGCACCCAGCATGGTACATAGTATACCAACGGATAACTACACAGTTCAACATATAACCGTGGACCTAGTCTATCTACCAACTCCAATAGACTCATCATCTTGAACCATGTCTCATATACCAGGCGAGCAATCGGCGTGACACACAGTCATCACAAGGCTCCAGTACAGTATCTCTCAGTGCGACCAACTGATTCTAGCACTGTATCATCTCAAACTCAGCAAAACTAGTGCAATCAATGCTCCAGCACTTTTCTAAAATCCATCGTGCGAGATGAAACTCCAGCATGACATATCAAAACATAGACACATGTGCGAGCTAATATTCCAGCACATTTTCATCATAAAACCACGAGCGAGTCACGCTCTAGCACGGTTTATCAAAGTATGTAGACATATGTGAGTGAAACTTTGACATTCTCAAAATCATTAAAACGGGTGCGAGCTAGAGCTCCAACACCAATTCACATCTCAAATCCGATAGGTGGCTATTTCTCTTTTAAAACTCAAAACATGTTTATTCACATAGCATGTCGTCCCGTGCTAAACAGGTAAAACTAGCCAACCTATCTATCTTCATTTCTCAAGCACAAGTCAATACATAGTTGAGAAAACATTAAAATTATGCATGTCATGCTATTTATTACATCATCCCATTTTCACAATATATATATATCATAATACGTTTCATGCTCCTATACCATTTCATAGCTTAATAGCTAAACATACTACTTCTAGCGTCATATCTACTAAAACTTATTGTAAAATAAGTACAAATACCTCTATCGCTAATATACAGTCCCTTACCTCGAATTGTGCTCGTATTTCCTTCGTCTCGTTTGCTCCGTTCGCGATCCGGGTTAATCGTATTCCACGTATTTCAATCAACACGTATAAAACGTTAAGTTATTTTCTTTTCATTCTTCTAACATACACATTGTCACCCAATTAGCCATTTATGCTTCCCAATCCTAAAACCACATTTCACTCTTCCACTAATACCCTTTTATCATCTCTTAAGCTTTCCATGGATTTCCTCTTTATAAATTTCTCTTAATATTACTCACCCATCACTAGATTCATCATATCTATCCATATTTCACATATTATCTAACTCACAAATATCTAAAAACCCATATTTAAGGCTTGAAGGTTGAAGAGCTTACCCCTTTACTTAGCCAAATTTGTGGAAGCCAAAACTCCTTCTCTTCATCACACCAATGTGTGATTTTTGGGTATGTTATTCTCCTTACTCCTGCTCCAAGGAACAACTTCCCCTTCTTGAGCTTCTTCCAAAATTGGCTAGAATGTAGTGATTTTTGGAGTGAGAAAGCTTGGGTCTTTGAGAGAAAATGGCAGGTACGAGTTTGGTGGGGGAAATCTAAGTTTCAGTCCAAATCTTGTGCCCTTTTTATAGACATAGAGACATGAGATCGATCTGTTCCTTGTGGAGATCTATCTCTGCAAGGTTTGGTAGTCCTTTTTACCAAATGTCACTACTACCAGATCGATCTTCTTCTATGATGAGATCGATCTGTTTGTAAGCAAATCCCCTCTTGGAGATCGATCTGTCTCTTGTAGGAGATCGATCTGCTTCTTACAGAACCTTAATGAGATCAATCTATCGCTTAGGAGAGATCGATCTTTTCCTGGCTGAGAGTTAAGGAGATCGATTTGTGCCTTGTGAGAGATCGATTCCTTCCAGGTAGAGACTTAAGGAGATCGATCTGCCTTCCCATAAGATCAATCTGCCTAGTTCCATTCGACAAATTCTGGGCATTTCATGAGGGGTGAACGATCTCTCCTTCATATGAGATCGATCTCTCATCCCTTGCACCCTCATTTTTTGCAGATTTCTCAATGTACAGTCATCCTTATTTACTGCATACCTCAATTTACAATCCGTGCACAATTAACACACAATGGCATCCATTCCACCTAGTTCATAGTTAATGAAACTTGTGCACACAACTTAAAATCATGGATGTTTCATTAAATTTCCAAAATCCTTACACCCTCCTATCATTTATACTTATGTACTAATACATATACATATATCATAGCTTCTAAAGATATTTTTTGTAACAACGTATATAAATACATCATATCTTCATAAAAATAAATACGTGTGGGATTATGTGCATTACACAAAACTGATTGGAAAGTTGTGATTTTAGTGTGAAAAAGCTAGGTTACCTGTTAAAAATTTAGGAAAATGGGTTGCTCTCATGAAATGCAAATTCAGCTACCCAATTTTTATAGGAAATGCCTTATGAGATCGATCTCCATGGGTGGGAGATCGACCTGGCCTTGCTTAAACTCTTTCAAAATTTTTGAAAATGCAGGCAAGAGATCGATCTGTCCAGTGTGTGAGATCGATCTGCTGAAATGGAATGAGATCAATCTGTTTCATGCATAAAGCTTTAGAGATCGATCTGGCCTATCCAGAGGCAACTGGACATCGATCTGCCTATGGGAGGAGATCGATCTTATCCAGCCCGAGGCCATTTGAGATCGATCTGTTTAAGTGTGGGATCGATCTCCCTCTTACAAAATATCTAGGCATTGCTTTTTAAGGTAAATGAGATCGATCTTCCTCCCAATGAGATCGATTTGCCCTGCATTCTGCAGCATCCCAGCTGGAATTTTCTGAATTTTCAAAGTTAAACTCATACTCAATTACTTCAATACTAATTTAGGAAATTTATTCACACTTAGAACTTATAAACATTTATTTCTTATGATTCATATATATTGTAACTTGTTTTTACACTTTGAAATCATAAACATTACATAAAAAATTATAGGTCTTACAATTCGATATGTAGGTTGTGGGATCGATCTGCTCATGGGATGAGATCGATCCTTGCTAGGTAGAATCAAGTGGAGATCGATCTATCTTTGGAAAGAGATTGATCTTGTCCAGGCAGAAGCAACTTAAGATTGATCTTCTTTGAATGAGGGATCGATCTCCCATTTACAGAATGCTTTGGCACTTCATTTCGAGAAGATGAGATCGATCTCCCCTTGCACTAAGATCGATCTGGCATTCATCTACAGCATTTCAGTTGCGAATCTTCTCAGAAAATCAAAGGAAGGATTGCTTTTAATTGCTTCACTACTCATTTTTCATTCTATTCACACTTAGAGTATAATAAGGTCCATTTCTTATGATTCACATATTATGTAACTTATGTGTACAACATGGAATCATAAAGGGTACATATAAAAATATACGGGCCTTACACAAATACTCTAGAGGTGCCAAGCATATGGAATTAAAGTATTTTGTTGTTACGAAGGAGGTTTAGAAATAAACTGTGTCCATTCAGCATATTAGTACTGATCTCATGATTGCTGACCCAATAACGAAGGGTTTACAACCCGAGTTATTTAAGGAACATGTTCTTAGGATGGGTCTTGATTATAATGATATTTTATAGTGACATTTTAAGCTCAATGATATGTTTCTGGCACTTTTATGTTTTCCTGTTCTATGATTTTATGTATACATTATTGTTTTATATTAATAGGAAAAGACTTAACAAGTCATTATTATGGACCATAATGAAATTACGATATAATTAAGGACTTAATATAATAAATTGCAGGTGTTGTAGTATCTGGAATGGAGTGTTTTACAAATTAGAACATAACCGCCATAACTCACGTTGAACAATTTTTATATCATGGTGTGTGGCTCTGATTAAATCTAATGGAATTTAAAGTTATGTCACTATCCACTATGCCTAAAATTTAGGAGATACTATACCTAAAATTAAGGAAGCACATCCACCAACATGATGGACATGGTTGGGATTGATAGTTATCTGCTTAAATAAAAATAGGTCCTCTCTATCAAAAAATATATATACGGTAATTTTCATTTGCTCCGTATACGAAAGAGAAATCAGAGCAAAGAGAGAAACCTATTTTCAAAAAAAGAAATTTATTTCTTCATTAACTCCCACCGCAGATAGAGGTATGTAAATTTTTTTTTAAAAAAAATTATCTTAAAAAAACATGAGACATCTAGTTTAAGAAGATCTTGTCATGTATGTGAAAGTAATAAATACATATACAATTTTATTTACATGTGGTGCTCGAAACGGGGCTAAGCATAGGAGGAAATGAGTTTAAATAGGGGCTCTTGCAGCACAACAAATTGACCACGTAAGGGGGAAGAGAGACCCATCAACCTGGTTACTGGGTTGTAGTAGAGGATGCGTGAAACAAGAGTGAAAAAGCTGATACTTGATGCTGTAAATATGAGAAGCAACAAAAAGAGTCGTTTCTTCCTTTTACCTTTTTGGTGTAGGAGCTGATCCAAACTGAAAGGGAGCAGTGAAGGGCTTCATTGGCAACAACAACATGTAGTAAGGCCTTGTGTTAAATCTTAAAAATATGTTGTTAAGGATATATGTGTTTATATACAAATATATATATATATATATATGAGTACTAAATTTGAAATGGTGGTATATGGCAGCCCTTGGGATTAAAATTTGAGGGCTGAATGGTCTTGGTGAAGGAAGGAAAATTTTGGAGTGAGCAGCAGTAATGGATAAGACTTCTCAATTTTGAAGTTAAAGTACGTAAATACGTGTGTATAGGTATATATATACATGTATGTATGTATGTATATATACAGTATACAAATGTGAAATGGTGTGGAACTTCTACTGGCAATATTGTATGAAGAAAGGTGTGAATGAATTATGGACAAGGCACATTTCCAACTAATAGAGGTCAGATTCTGCAAGTCCACATAGGCAAACATCGGCCAATAAAGAACAGCCACGGGTCAGGTCGTAGGCCACGTGGCAATCAATGAAAAGTCATAATCCATGTGGCACGTATGCTGGCGACAAAGGAAATATCTCGCGACAGAGTAAGCCTGCGACAAATGTCTTACGGCAGACTATGTCCCGCGATAGACCTCTGTGCCCTAAGTCTAGTGGCAGAGTGAGCTCGCGGTAGACCTTTGCGGTAGAGTGTACCCACGACAGACTCTGCGTCCTAAGTGTAGCGGCTGAGTTATAGCAGCAGACTGAGTGCAGTAGACCTCTGCGCCCAAGTCTGCGGCAGAGGTCTTAGAACCTCTGTCTCCCGTATGTACTCATCCGCACAATGGTAGACTTTTGAGTCCCGTGACAGAGTATCTATGAACTCTGTCGCCTGCCCAGATGCACGCTTGGGCCTCAGATCCTTACTGCCCAAAACCATACAGTTTTGGGCCCAAATATTCATAAGCCCTGAAAAAATATAATACCCAACCAAAAATCTTTACAAATACCCCAGATATGATCAAAAAACCCTAAGCCCTATTTTTGCCTAATTAGACTCTACTTACACATCTTTCTGACTTAAGCATCGGAGTGCGCGCGTAGGGACAGATCCCTGCGCCTCTCTGACCTTTACTGTTTTGACAGAATTTTCAGTACAGGTAGAGAAGACAACAGAGAAGACCACATCAGCATTATTCAATCATTGATGTTTAGTACAATAATAGTTGACACCGTCTGTGGGAATCAGAATAAAAAGTCAAATTCTTTATTATAACGGTGAGAACACGTTTGACAGCAGCAGTAAATTTGGGAGAAGATAATTTTATGAGTCCTTGCACCAGACCTAGGAGAGGACAAGAGCAAAATGGAGAAGGAGACAGGGTGGCTACAGTTTCCCTCGACAAATTCGAGGCTTTGAAGCAGTAAAATGAGCAGACGACTATGGCATTGAAGGTGATGATTGATTTCTTCAAAGATGCACTGTCGCAGTTTAGTTTACCTCCAAAAGGGCAGCAGATGGTAGAAGAGAATGTTCTGATGCAAACTTAAGAAAGTGGCTAACCCTCTGCGGTGGCGAATGGGAATAAGGAGAAGGGGTACAGAATACTGCTGCAAGACTGATACAAGACCGTACCGTAATTCTTAGGGTGAACCCTACTGTAGGTCTGGTGAACTCTGCCACAGGTCTAATGGAGAACCCTATCGCAAGTTTGGAGGACAACCTTGTCACAGCTCTGAAGAGGCGCCCTGCCGCAGGGTTGCAAGAGGTGAACCCTGCCATAGGTCTAGTGAACTCTGCCGCAGTTCTAATAGAGAACCCTGTCGCAATCTAGAGGATAACCCTGCCACAGCTCTGAGGAGGCGCCATGCCGTGGGGTTGCAAGGGTGAACCCTACCGCAGGTCTGAGGTGGATGAACACTACTGCAGGGGTCAAGAGTCAAGACCCTGCCGCAGGTTTGAGAGCGTTAAACTTTGCCGCAAAGTACAGCAGGCAAACTTCTGCCGCAGAGTTCAGGACTCAAACTGCTCCAGCAGAATTTGAGTAACATGACTTCGAAATTCACGGATCGAGGGAGCGACACAGAGAGGATAGTCATGACTCCCAATAATATTTTGAAGAGCCAAGACCGAATTACAGAATGGGAGGTGTAGGAAGAAGGGATACAGTGCGGGCTCCTAGAGGGAGAGAAACCATAGACGATGAGGAGATCCCTAGCCGAGGAGCAGACCGTGTGCAGATTCCCAGAAACAGAGGGAGAAGGGATTCTTATTACTCAGACTCTTCTAGTACTGAAGAAAGGGGAGCACACTCGACCTGAGGGTCGAAAAATGTTGAGAAAGTTATGGAAAAGATTCTAGAAATGAAGCAGTTAGTGTCCCCCGAAGACAATCAGAGAAGGAGAGTTCCTTTCAGTCTCGAGATTATGGACAAACCACTGCTGAAATAGTTTAAGATGCCTTCTATGGCTATTTATGCCGGCAAAACTGACCCATATGACCATATACAGAGTTATGAGTCTTTATGTTGCTCAATGGATGGGAAAATGAAATCATGTGTAGAGCCTTCTCACTCACACTGTCGGGGCACGCGTTAAAATGGTTTAATGGGTTAAGCGAGGGTTTTATCTTGTCTTTCGACCAATTTCGAAGTGAATTTTTGAGAGCCTTCATGATCAACAGCCAGCGAAAGAAGGATGCCACTTATTTATTGACCCTTAAACAGGGGAATAAAGAATCATTGTAAAACTATGTGGATCATTTTTGAGATGTGACCTTAGAGGTTAAAGATCTTTCAGTGGGAGTAGCCATGGCAGCAATGTTGCAAGGGACGAAATCTGAGAAGTTACAAGAATCCTTGTCCCTTGATCAGCCAACGACACTTTTCGATCTATTTGCTAGAGCAAATAAGTACGTGGCTCAAGAGGAAGTGATGAGGATGATACAGTCCTGAGTAGCAAGGGAAGGAAGAAAGAGAGAGAGAGATGTTCCTGGAAGAAGTTCTTCAAGACCTGACAGATTGGACAAGACTCCTAAACTCAGGTATGAAAATTATACCAGGCTAAATGAGCCTCGTGCCACCATACTAGCCGCTATTGAAGGAACTGGACTGTTGGAGTTTCCTAAATAGAAGATTGGAGATATAGGCCGAAATCTTGATGCTTATTATGAATTTCATGCCGCTCATGGTCATCCTACTGAAAGTTGCAGAGATCTGATAGATCAGTTAGAGAGGCTGGCTAGAGACAGGAAAATTAACCGCTTCGTGTGGAGAAGTGAAAGGCCACATTACCCTCCGCTAGATCGAAGGAATGATCGTCGACAGAATAGACCAAATAATGATAATGAGAGAAATAGGCCAAGAAATGAAGAAGTAGCTAAGCTTGACCCCCGAGACAACCGACTGGATAATGAACCCACTGGCCCGACTATAAATGTTATTGCAGGGGGAGAATAAATGGCAGGAAGTTCCTCTGCTTCTCGTAAAAGTTACGCAAGACAAACGTATCAGATTCATGCTATGATGGAGGAAAATGCGGGTGAAGAACCCATTGCGTTCACTCTGGTAGACAAGGGTGATATCGTCATGCCTCATGACAATCCCATGGTGATATCAACGGTGGTGGCAAAACATGCAGTAAGCAAAATCTTGGTAGACAACGGAAGTTCGGTGAACTTAATTTATTGGAATTACTTTGAGAAAATGAATGTATCCGAAGATAGATTAAGACCTATTATGACACCATTGTATGGATTTACGAGCGAGAAAGTGAAGGTCATCGGGTCTATAGAGTTGCCTGTGACTCTAGGGGAAAGCTCGAATGACGTGACTCGACAGGTATTGTTCATGGTTGTAAGATCAACCTCAGCTGCTTACAACATGATCTTGGGAAGGCCTGTGTTAAATGATATGAGGGCGGTGATATCTTCTAGCTACATGTTAATGAAGTTCCCTACTCCTAATGGAGTCGGGCAAGTACGAAGAGATCAAACGAGCGCTCACACATGTTATATTGCCTCTATCGCAGGCAAAGGAGTATAAAGAAAGGAGACATTACCACAAGATACTATTATAATGTCTTCTGTCTAAACTTTTATATTCTCACATTATTATCTGTTCATTTTAATGCATTTATATGGTCATTATGCAAGTTACTTCTCTACTTTTCTATTATATTTTCAACATTTATGGATACGAATCTTGTGAGAGAAAACAGACGAGCCGTAAGTGCCTGAGGTGCAATAACGTCAATGTGGCTAGGCGTAAAAATCAGACAAGCCGTAAGAACCTGAGGCGCAATAGCGTTACTGTGGCCAGGCGTAAAAATCAGACGAGCCGTAAGAGCCTGAGGCGCAACAGCGTCACTGTGGCCAGGCATAAAAATCAAACGAGCCGTAAGAGCCTGAGGCGCAATAGCATCATTGTTGCCAGGCGTAAAAATCAGACAAGCCGTAAGAGCCTGAGGCGCAATAGTGTCACTGTAGCCAGGCGTAAAAGACAGACGAGCCGTAAGAGCCTGAGGCGCAATATCGTCATTGTGGCTAGGTGTAAAAATCAGACGAGTCGTAAGAGCCTGAGGCGTAATAGCGTCACTGTGACCAGGCGTAAAAATCAAACGAGCGGTAAGAGCTTGAGGCGCAATAACGACACTGTGGCCAGGTGTAAAAGACAGACGAGTCGTAAGAGCCTGAGGCACAATAACGTCACTGTGGCCAGGCATAAAAATCAGACGAACTGTAAGAGACTGAGGCGCAATAGCGTTACTGTGGCCAAGCATAAAAGATAGACGAAGAAGCCGTAAGAGCTCGAGGCACAATAGCGTCACTGTGGCCAGGCATCGAAGACGAAAAAGTCGTAAGAGCCTGAGACGTAATAGCGTCATTGTGGCCAGGCGATGGAAACGTATTAGCCGTAAGAACCAAAGGCGCACTCGCACTATAGTGGTCAGGCTTCAGAAAAAGGTATGTTTACATATGTAATTCTTTCTAAAAGTTTTGTCTTTCTATCAAGAATTTGGAAAGCATACACAGATAAATAAACATACAGGTAAAACAAGTTTATAGATAAGCAATAATAGCGAAAGTTAAATAAACAACATTCATAAACAATATGGAGTAGGAATAGACAAACTTTATTCATAACTTCAAAAGTCTTTACAACGATGAAATATTCAAAAAAGAAAAAAGAAATCAAGCCACATTCGTATCTTCTTGAGGCGGGGGATCGGGCAACGACGGGTCCTCTCCATCCAGGTCATCAAGGGTACCGATAGACTTAGGGACATCATCTGGACTCGCGTGCTGCCAAGGACCAGTCAGGTCCTCAAGATCATCTCGTGCAACCTTCTTAAAAAGCTCATCAGGGGGCTCAGCCTCAGGTTCATATTTTTTCCTATCAAGAGCTTCAAATAACATTGCTTCATGTATATATCAAAGCTCAGGGAACCCTTCACCTTCCCTATGGTTCTCTAACCAAGATCTAGCAAGGTAAAGACCATATTTCACATATGGCACCGAAAAATCATCTTTTCGGCTCAAGTAATCTTTAGAAAGTTTGTTCTCCTTCACAGCTTCCGCCTTGATACTATCAATCTCAACTTGATTAAGAGAAGGAGTGGCTCGACTCCCTAGTTCAGCAACGTGTTGTTCGAACTCCTGATTACGATCTATTAGGGATTCATACTTAGACTGCATACTATCTAGCTCTGTTTACGCTTGTTGAAGGTCTTGGTTAAGCTTGCTAGACCTAGCCGTCTCGACAATAAGATCCCATTTGACATGATTCAAATCTTGAAGAGCTTTTGAGAGCTGATCCTCTAAATTCCGTACCACACTAGGTAGCCCAGATAATTGGTTGATAGCATTTGTCAATTCCACAACTTTGTCCCTTAATGTTTGAAGTTCTTTATCAGTTCGCTCTCGATAGGCTCGGTGTTGGGCATTATTGGCTAAGGTCCTCTGAGCAAGCTGAAAAGAAATACAAAAATTCAAACTCAAAGTAAAGCAAAAAGAACTAAAAAGAAAGAGGATCTGAAAATTACCCTCAGCGCTTCCATGTCAGCCAAGTCTTCCCCTTCCGAAAAATTTTTGAATAATCGGTGTTCGTCCCTTGGAAGAATAATGGCCCAACTCAACCGAGAAGCCACCCCGGGAGTATCCAAGGTATCATTGTCACGTACTCCTAGGTACACCCGAAACTCTGACCCCCTCATTATGAAGTTGCCATCTACATGATAAGACCTCTCATTGACGGGACCCATCTTAGGAAGAATTGGCCTCTTCCCCATTGCTGGTTCAATGTACAAATGCCTTCGATTCTTTCGCTAAGACGAGATTATATTACACTCGGCACGCTCTTCAGACTGAGACCATTCCGAGGAACCAGAAGCTCTCCTCGAAGAGGAAAGAGCCTTCCCTCTATCCCGAGAAGGATCCTTAGATCCAATAGGAAGGGGCACCTCTTGTCTAGAAGGAGGGGGAGTCTGAGCTCGGGGTAATAGAGGTAGAACTAGTGCTTGGCTGGGAACAACATCTGTCAAGCGAGGTCTCTTTCTAGCAGGATCACTACAGAAACCTTCCTCCACCCTCTGACGTGCCAAAGAACGTCTAATGTGGCTCATTTCTACAAAAAAATAAAAAACCAAGGAAGTTGTCAGAAACGTAGTCAGAACTAACAATGATAAATTGAAAAGCATGAAAGGTTACCATCAGGAGATCAAGATGCTCCTAGTTATACACGCTTCCCCACACCATGACTAGTCATTTTGGACTTAAGAAAAACAACAAAGAAAAAGTAATCGGCCACAGAGTTTTACCTAACGTCTAACAAAGGTACACCAGTAAAACACAAGGAATGAATGCAGACACTGAATAATAGCTTCAGAATGTTACGACAGAGATGCGGTATACTGTGCGAGAATGATGCGAGAGAGTAGCAACTTACGCGATAGAGTGGCGACAGAGACACGAAAGAATAGAGATGTAAGCGAGAGAATGGCGATAGAGTGCGCGAGAGCGAGCGACAGAGTGGCTGGTTGTGCGAGAGAGATTCTCAGCAAATATGGCGATACCTGACTTCGTATATATAAGCGCGGCTGAAGTCGTACATGTATAGTAACCCAAAATATATATACAAATTCACGACTGAAGTTATTGAAGTATCCCTCGTGAATAGTAATCCAAATGCGTGTCATGACCTTAAAAAAATAAAAAAATAAAAAAAAAATCAAATCCTATTGTCATACTCTGTCGCAGGAAATTTTCCTACAAAAGAGTGGGGAGCAATTGATAGAGGTCAGATTCTGCAAGTCCACATAGGCAAACATCGACCAATAAAGAACAGCCACACGTTAGGTCGTAGGCCATATGGCAATCAATGAAAAGTCATAATCCACGTGGCACGTATGCTGGCAACAGCGGAAATATCTCATGACAGAGTAAGCCTACGACAGATGTCTTGCGGCAGAGTATATCCTACGATAAACCTCTGCGCCCTAAGTCTAGCGGCAGAGTGAGCCTACGGTAGTCCTCTGCGGTAGAGTATACCTACGACAGACTTTGTATCCTAGGTGTAGCGACAGAGTTAAAGCAGCAGAGTGAGCGCGGTAGACCTCTGCGCCCTAGTCTGTGACAGAGGTCTTAGAACCTTTATCGCCCGTATGTACTCATCCGCACAATGATAGACTTCTGAGTCCCGCTATAGAGTATCTATGAACTCTATCGCCTGCCCAGACGCGCGCCTGCGCCTTAGATCCGTACCGCCCAAAACCATACAATTTTTGGTCCAAATATTAATAAGCCCTGAAAAAATATAAAAGCCCGACCAAAAATATCTATAAATACCCCAGGTATGATCAAAAAACCCTAAGCTCTATTTTGCTTACTGAGACTCTGCTTAAACATCTTTCTGACTTAAGCATCTGAGTGCGCGTGCAGGGATAGATCCCTGCACTTCTCTGACCTTTACTATTTTTGCAGAATTTTCAGTATACATAGAGAAGACAGCAGAGAAGACCACATTAACATCATTCAATCATTGTTGTTCAGTACAACAACACCAACCATATAATATATATAGATAGATAGATAGATAGATAGATAGATAGATAGATAGATAGATAGATAGATAGAATGGTGTCCTTTGTATAATTATATATATATATATACACATACGACATTAATGGGATTTACATATATATTATTAAAAAATATATAATTACACATGAGTGTAAGCCATGTGTGTAAAATAAAGGATTAATATTTCTAATAAGGATTTAAGTGAATATTTGAGGAGTACGACATTAATTGGTAGACAAGCGTACCCTTACAATCGCTGATTTTTCAAGCTTTTGCCCCAGGTCTTCACGATACTTTCTATCACAGGGTCGTTCTCTCCTATAGAACTTTTCCCAGTGATGGCCTAAGTTCCCCGTAACTTAGTACAGCTAATCTCCACACTAACCCAAATTCAGGTTAATATGCAGCGATATAACACTTGAGTAGAAAGATGACTCGACAAATTATACTAATAAAGCTAAGAACACTCAAGCTTTAGAGAAAAGAGCCTTTCTATTAATCCGCAATAAAAAGGAATTAAAATCTAAGCTAAGAAGACTGCTCTTAGCTATCACTCTCTTTCTCCCTGAATGATTCTATTCCTGAATACATTCTACCCCCTCCTGTGGGGTTTATATAGGCAAGTGAGGACATCCCCCTTATGTAGGCAACTGAGTTTAATTACAACAGAAACTCTATAGGATTAATTCCCATTAAACTAAGGACTCTCTGGATGATCACCACCTCAATGCTCTTTAGAGTTTATATCTGTGACAATCTCTAGTGATTTGATCTACAAAGACTTCTCCGTTTATCCTGGCTTATAACCCGCATTCATCCTTATCCCGATTTTCAAGGATTCGCCTTAGCTCTCGTGCCTATCTCCCATGACTGCACGATCTTTGCTATAGCCATTGTCAACCACTTGGTACACGTTTCTAGAGTGTCGACAAGTTAGCTCACCACCCATAAACTACGATCATTGTCCGTTAGAGTCTCCGTTTCATGCTTGGCAATCCGTCTAAGCCAAGTGCCTATCTTGCCTATTTGGTGTGTGCCCCGTTGCACCTCGTGCAAAGATTTCTCGTGCTCTGCACTCGTCACAGCGCCCTCAGTCGATCCCTTGCGAGCTGGACACCTGGTCAAGTAGTTAGGGTCTGACAAACCCTCCCCTCATTGGAGGAAGCCGATGCCCTCATCAAAATGAGCTCCAAATACACCTTGATCTCATCCTCGAATTGCCACAAAGAAGTGTCTTTCTCCCAAGTAGCGTCTGCCTCATCTTCACCTTCCCACTGCACCAAGTAGTAGGTTCTCTGATTCTTCCTACTAGCTCCCTCAACCTTGTGGTCAAGTATCTTTGCCACCTTCTTCTCGAAATGGCTTCTCGTAGTAGGTGAAGCTTTCCTTACCTGTTGTCTCCCCGGATCAACATCTTCATGGTAAGGCTTCAAAAAGCTCACGTGAAAAGTAGGATGTAACTTCATCCTCTCTAGCAGTTTCAGCTGATAAGCCATTGTGCTTACTCGCTTTATAACTTCAAAAGGGCTATCGTATTTTTGCACTAAACCTTTGTGATACCGCTTGTCTGTGACTTTTCTCCATATCTGAGATGTCAGTTTGAGCAACACCTTGTCACCCACCTCAAATTCTAGTGCCCGCCTATGCTGATCCGTATATTTCACCATCCTCCTTTGTGCCTTCTCCAAGCTCTCCCTAGCCTGTTCCATCAACTCCTGACAGTCTCGCACAAATATGTATGCTGTTGGACATTCCCCTTGGGACTTAGTCATTGCTATCCCCAAAGGTGTAGTAGGTTGATGTCCAAATACTAACTCCGCTGGACTCATACCCATGTAAGATGATCTATGCATATTATAGTAAAATTGTCGGGACTCAAGCAAACTCACTTAATTCTTTTAGTTCGCGGTCATATAGTGCCTCAAATACTCTCCCAACAGTCCATTAATCTGCTCCGTCTGGCCATCTATCTGCGAATGATTTGCCGTTGAAAACTTTAGTGCCGAACCCATAGCTTAAAAAGTACATCCAAAATCTCCCAGTAAATCGGGCATCCCGATCGCTCACTATATCTTTGGGTAATACAAAGATCTTCACTACATGATTCAAGAACAACTCTGCAGCTTCATGTGCAGTATATGCATGTGGGGCTGCTATGAACACAACATACTTAGAAAAATGATCTACCACCACCATTATAGATTTCATCTTGTTTATCTCCGAAAACCCAGTAATGAAATCCATAGAAACTGATTCCCATATCCTCTCAAGGATAGGCAGTGGTTGAAGCAAGCCCACTTGCTTCTTCCTCTCGGTTTTATCAATATGGCATATGTGGCATGTGCGGACATATAGTTTGATGTCTTCCTCCATCTTCGGCCAGAAATATGTCCTTGACAACAATGCCAACATCCTCTCCACTCCAGGATGTCCTGCCCACTGAGGGTCAGGGGTTTCTTTCAGCAACTCTTTTCTTAGTCCCCCGCCAGATGGAACATAGAGTCGATTGCCTTTGGCATACAGCAAATCCCCCTCGAGCCAATAACTACGAACTTTACCCAATTTAATGTTCTCTCTGAGCTGTTTATAAGTCTTATCCGCTGATACCTACTGCCTTATCCTGTCAATTAGGTTAGTCTCAATAGCGGATAATGAAGCAACATAAGACTGGACTATCTTACGACTCAGTGCGTCCGCCACCTGGTTCTCCCTTCCTGATCTATGTGCCCAGGTGAAATTGAACTCTGCAAGGAATTCTTGCCATCATGCCTGCTTCGGGCTCAGTTTCTTCTGTGTCTTGAAATAAGTGTTAGCCACATTGTCTATCACCACCATAAATTTTGTTCCCAACAAATAATGCTTCCACACCTCCAAACAATGCACAACCGTCATCATCTCCTTCTCATAAGCTGAATATCGCATTTTTGCATCCTTTAGCTTACGACTTTCATAAGCAATTGGGTGTCCTTCTTGAACCAACACCCCTCCAATGGCTCGGTCTGAGGCATCCGTGTGAACTTTTAACGGTAGCTTGAAATCTGGCAGTCTCAACACTGGCTCGGATGTCACTGCCTCCTTGATTTCTTGGAAAGCTCGCTCACATTCATTAGACCACACCTACTTCTTATCCTTTTTCAAAAGATCAGTTAAAGGACTCACCATCTTGCTATATCCCTTAATAAACCGTCTGTAATAGTTGGCCAGTCCTAAGAGAAACAAGGGCTTGCCATTCAACAATGGCTTGGATCTTCCTATCATCCATCCGTATTCTGCCATTGCTAACTTTGTGACCTAGGAACATAATATCCTGCTGACAAAACTCACACTTCTCCCTCTTCACATAGAGATAGTGATTTCTCAAGGTCTCAAACACCACCCTGAGATGCTCTACATGTTCTGCAAGCTTCTGGCTATACACCACAATATCGTCTAGGTATACCACCACGAAGTGATCCAGGTACTCATAAAGCACATTATTCATCAAGTTGTAAAATTTCGCAGGTGCATTAGTTAAACCAAAAGACATAACTAAAAATTCAAATGAGCCGTACCTTGTCACACAAGCCATCTTAGCTTCATCTCCCTCAGCAATCCTTACTTACCAATATCCTGATCTCAGGTCTAACTTGGTAAAATATGCCGCCTTCGACAACCGATTGAATAGACCGTGACATTTGGAACTAGATACTTATTCTTGACCGTTACCTTGTTCAGGGCTCGGTAATCCACACACATTCTCAGTGTACCATCCTACTTCCTCTGGAACAAAATTAAGGTTCCATATGGTGCCTTTGATGGTTGGATATATCCCGCATCCAACAACTCACCAAGTTGTTTCCTTAACTCGACTAGCTCCAAAGGACCCATCCTGTATGGTGCTGTACAAGTGGTCTAGTTCCTGGTTCCAACTCGATCTTATGATCAATAACGCGCTTAGGTGGTAGTGCCTTGGGTAATTCTGGGGGCATTACATCCTTGTAATCGTTCAACACCGCCGCTACTTCATCTGGTACCCTGACAACAGTGTCTGGTTTCACCTCAACTAGGGTAACAACTCTGGTTGTCTCCCCCTTCTTCAACCCGGTGTTTACTTGTGAAGCCGACTACAGCAACGGCTTCCCAGCACCTTGTCCTCTCTCCGTAAGGAAAACATTTAAACATGTCTCGTCAAATATCCTCAATCCCCCAAGTGTGGAATAGCAAATGCCTCTTGCACAAAGAATTCAATACCCATGATCACATCAAAATCATCTATACGCAAAGCCAAGAACTTACAATCCTGTTGGCAAGTTCCTATCTTCACCGCTGCGGTAGCCGTTCCCTGGATACCTTGGGCTTTAGAATTGATGGCTTTCACCCGATTGTTACTCCTCGTGACTTTCAGGCCAAGATGCTCAACTGCATTCAATGAAACAAAGTTGTTAGTTGCTCCAGTATCAAGCATCGCTCGAATCGATCTCCCATTCACCTCAACTTTAACATACATTAGTCCCTTATGAAGAGCTTGTTGCTCGGTCCGAATAGCGTTGAGCAATTGCATCGGGATAACTCTTGGACATTCATCATCTGGATCTTTCTTACTCATGAGGGCCGTCAACTTGGTCCGTCTAGGGTAATCTCGGGCCTTGTGATTCCCATTACACAAGAAACAACTCTAATCTCCCTTGCTTTGGGGTGGATCCGATCCCCTCGGCTTAGAAGACTCAGCCTTTTCCTTATTTCTCTGGTGCTTCTTCTAGTCCTTCTTGTATTTCCCCTATTTCCATCAAGGTGGTTCTTCTTCCTTTCCTCAATGTTCAAAGAAGAACCCAGTTTGTAATCCGCTAAACTGTCTACAACCGCAATTGCCTATGGCAGGTCCTTCACATTCTGCCTACGTAACTCAGCTTGAGCCCATGGCTGAAGTCCTAAGAAAAAGTTGAACAACTTATCCTCCTCTAACATATTCTTGACATCCAACCTCAAAGAGCTAGACTCCTTGACATAATCTCACACAGAACCCGTGTGCTTTAATTTCTTGAATGCCTCTCTCACGACCCATGCCGCGTTCAAAGGAAGGAATTGATCCAGTAACTCCTTCTTCAGTGCGTCCCATGTTTAAATCCTCAGACGACCAACACTATCATCATCTGCCAGTCTGCTTTGTCACCATAGCTTAGCATCACCCAAGAGGTACATGCTAGTGATTGTAACCTAATCTTGCTCCGGTGTTCGAGCAGCTTTGAAGTACTACTCCATGTCCTATAAAAAATTCTCAAGCTCATTCGCATTGTGAACTCCTACGAACTCCTTAGGTTCAGGCACATTGATCTTCTTCTGAAGATCGCTACTATCACCCCCTCTACTACTACTAGACGCCTCCTCATGGTCTGTAGCAGTCATTGTACGTTTCATCAGTAAAACGTTAGCCTTCAGGGAATTCAACTACACCTTAAATTTATCTGATAGATCGCGAACATGCTGCAGGACATTGGTGTAGCGATTAGCATGCTCCTTCTACATGTCGAATGCCAGTTGTGTCAACTCCTGGACACTGCCTGTCATGGCCTGAATCTGCTCAGCCATTGTACCCGTCTCCTCTTGCGGTACGCCCACCATTGCTTCAAGTACAGTAACTCTATCAGCCAACTCATGTGCCATGATCTAAAACTAAGCTCTGATACCAAATTGTCATAGGGTCGTTCTCTCCTATAAAACTTTTTCCAGTGATGGCCTAAGTTTCCCACAACTTAGTATAACCAATCTCCACACTAACCCAAATCTGGGTCAATACGCAACGATATAACCCTTGAATAGAAAGATGACGCGACAAAGTATACTAATAAAGCTAAGAACACTCAAGCTTTAGAGAAAAGAGCCTTTCTATTAATCAGTAATAAAAAGGAATTATAATCTTAGCCGAGAAGACTGCTCTTAGCTATCACTCTCTTTCTCCCTGAATGATTCTCTCCCTGAATACATTCTACCCCCTCCTGTGAGATTTATATAGGCAAGTGAGGACATCCCCTCACGTTGACAATTGAGTTTGATTACAATAGAAACTCTATAAGATTAATTCCCATTAAACTAAGGACTCTCCAGATGATCGCCACCTTAATGCTCTTTAAAGTTTATATCCGTGATAATCTTTAGTGATTCGATCTGTCAAGACTTCTCCGCTTATCCTGGCTTATGACCCACATTCATCCTTATCCCTATTTTCAAGGATTCGCCTTAGCTCTCGCGCCTGTCTCCCATGACTGCACGATCTTTGATATGACCGTTGTCAACCACTTGGTTCACGTTTCTAGAGTGTCGGCAAGTTAGCTCGCCACCCGTAAACTACGATCATCGTCCGTTAGCGTCTCTGTTTCATGCTTGGCAATCTATCCAAGCCAAGTGCTTGTCTTGCCTGTTTTGGTGCATGCCCCGTGCAAAGCTTTCCAACGCTCCGCACTAGTCACAGCGCCCCTAGTCGATCCCTTGCGAGCTGGGCGCCTGGTCAAGTAGTTAGGTTCTAACACTTTTCTCATCTTCATTTTTAACATTTTCATCCTCTCTCACAACTCCTTCTGTCGCAAGTCGTGTTTACCACCATTGGAGTTTTCTTCTAATCTTAATTGGGATTTTGTTGCAGACCCAAACAAGGCTACCCTTCAACATTTGTTGTAGAATTTTTGGGTAAGGGGTTTTAGGGTTTGTTTAACATATTTGTTTCATTTTGATTTTAAGTTCAAAGGTTGTGTGTAATTGATTAATCAAATTTTGATTTTAAGTTTGTAATCGCTATCATATCAATTGACTATAAAATATTTATCTCAATATTAAGAAATATAAATTCTATTTATAAATTTAAAAAAATAATCCTAATTGTTCTCAGTGCATACCATGTTTATATATTCAAATTGTTTTTTTTTAATATAATTTGGTGTAAGATTAACCACCTTGCCTCACACTGTTGTGATTGCTCCCGTGTTGTGGCATTTTCTTGTTCTTTTTGCCCCAAAGTTGTTATCTGAGTTGAAAACCCTTCTTTGAAGCTCTGCTATTACAAAAGTCAAAAGTTGAATCAGTTGCTCATATGGTACATCTCGGTCAGTAGATGAAAAAAATTCAGACTTTAGATGTCCTTTTACATTTTTGCTTTCTTGTTCTAAATGATTTTGTTTGGGTTTTTCTTTAGATTTTGCTTGTTGGGATCAAAATGGCTACTGTCCTACTACACTTGATCTGTTGAAAGACCCATAAGGACTTCGAACTTTATAAAGAAGCACTAGATAAAGCAGATGTCGAATCTATGTAAACATTATTTCATATCGATAAAAGGGGTTTGATAATTCTAATTATAGGTCATGGATATTCATCCTGGCTGTTATGGAGGGCAATATATGTGCTACTACAAAGTAATGCAGCAGCTATGGTGTAAATGGGCTTTTTATACCTGTAAAATGGGCATTCGAATGACCATGATGGGACATTTGAATGCCCCAAGGCATTCTGTTTGCAGAATGCCGTGTTGAATGCTATTCTGCAAATAGAATGCCTTCAAATCGAATGCATGGGCAATCCTAGTTGAATTTTTTTAATATATATAATTAGTTTATAATAATGTGATACACTTTTTAATATATATATATATATATATATATATATAAGTAGCTTATAATAATGTGATACATGAATTAATTTTATTTATTTATTTAAATGCATAGATAAACACATATACATGTAAATTTATATATTTTATAAATTAATTTTATTTATTTAGAAATAATAATTTTAAATATTTAAATAATATACAAGATAGTTTATTTTTTCTTATTTTTTCAGTTTAGCTAATAAAATATTTTTGAAATAAATAAAAATTAATTTTATTTATTTTATAAGAAATATAGATAATAAATATTTTATTTTAAATTTTTTAAATAGATAATATTAAAGTCACATATTTTAAATATGTTTGGATTGAATAAGTTAATTTTAGTAGTTAGTTGGTAAAAATCATTTCAAAATTAGAGAAATTTTAGGAAAGTGGGAAAATAGAGAGGTATTTTGTAATAAAAATACAAGTGGAGAGGTAATTTGGTAATTATAATTATATAGGAGTAAAATTATAAATAAAATATTTTTGTAAAATATTGAAGGGTATTTTGATAATTATGGTATAGAATAGCATATTTTCGTAATTAAAATACAATTACAATGCCAATTTCTAATTTACATATATATAGGATTAAAATTATGCATTCAATTTATTAAATTAATGTTAATGGATGCTTTTGTTAATAGAGTGTAGCAAAAGGGTATTTACAATTGCAATTCTAAATGTGTAATTAAAAAATTGAGGTAAAATTGAAAGAAAAATTTTAATAAATAAAATTAGAGGGTATTTTGGTAATTTTGGTGACAACAAATATTTGTGAATAGGATAGAATAATTTTGTAATTAAAATACAATTGTAGGAGTAATTTGATAATTATAGTCATAAAAGTCAAATTTTAAGAAATCAATATTGAAGGGTATTTTGGTAATTATGATGGTAAAATATATTTTAAAAAATAAAATGAAAGGGTATTTTGGTAATTATGCTAGCAATAGATGTTTTTCTAGTTTGAGTAGAGGGTATTTTTGTACTTAGAATTCAAATGCAAAGGTTATTGAGATAATAGCAAAGTGGGAGAAAAATTATACTTAATTTTAATAAATTTAATTCAAGGGTATTTTGGTCATTTTAACCCTATTCCTACATTTTTTTCTACTCTAAACCAAACAAAATAAAAACTCAGAAAAATTATTTCATTCCACCAACCAAACAGCATAATACATATTCCACTTATATTCATCGTATTTTCTATTCCTTTAGAATATATTTTATATTCCTTCCCTTTTCTATTTCTCGAACCAAACGCCATATATATATTATAGGATAATGAAAAGTAAATTCATTTCATAACAATGACTTAAATAATCATGGTTTTATAATGCGGGTTTTTGGTATGTGATTAAGGTTATGAGGACATGTTATTGAGACGTTATTGAATTGATTTGTAGTGAATTTGGAGCAGTGTAGAAGCAAAGCTCTACTTTTAAGGCTCGAGGAAGATAAGTCTCTAAGCATCGAGGTAAGTGGCTTAAGTAAAGTTTCGTTGGTATCATCTCATAGGAGATGTTTAATTTTTATCAATTAGTTAATTATTTAGCTTGAGCTAACTCACGCAACACTATTGATTCGATTACTAAGGTATGTGAAGGTAAGCTACAAGATACAAATTTAATTTTGATTTTGGACATTGCATGGGCTGGATTGAAACTTTGATTACTGCCTTATGTGTTATGTCCAGTCAAGCTTGCATGTTGAGTGTAATGAAATGTACATGTGTTAAGTGAATCATATGCACCTTGTTTGTTATGTATGCGAAAACTAAGTGTAAGTGTGCATGGCTTGTGTTCATTGATGCATACATGGTCTCATGCATAGTATGTTTTGATTCAAACTATTTTATGCATAAGTTTTATAATCATCTGCATTTGTTTTAGCTTGAAAGTGCGGGTTTTGAGTTGATCTTTGAAAACCAATGATGCATAAGTGATTTTATTCATAGCATGTTTTCATTCATGCTATTTTTATGCATAAGTTTTATAATAAACTAAATTATGTTTATAGCTTGAAAAGTACTGGTTTTGAGTTGATCATTGAAATAAATAGAAAACCATATATATTTTAAACTTAAAATTGTTTTAATCAGTGTTTTGAAACCGTGGAAGCCACCTCTTGCATCCTAAGGGTCCTAAGGGCTACATGTGTATCTCTACGACCATGGGAGCCACCTTTGAAATCTCAAGGGACCTAAGCGCTACACAAAACATTTGTTTTTAGATCCATTTTTTGAGTGCAGGCATACCCTTCGACCTTTGGATTACTTCGAGCCTATCAAGCATCGCTCCTGATTCAATTACTTATCTATCGAGCTCCATGCTCTAGAATACCAGTACAATGTGCCTGTTAAGCCTAGTGCTCTAGGCAAATTAGAGCTTGTTGAGCATCGCTCTAGGTTCTATTACTCATCTGTGGAGCTTTATGCTCTAGACCAGTGTAGTGCAATGTGCCTATTGAGCCTAATGTTCCAGGCAAATCATACTTATTTGGAAAACTAGCAGACAGGTTCACTTCTTGACTGCGCAATAGGACTGGATCAAATCTATGGCCATAGTTACTGCATGAGCCACTTCTAGAATCCTAAGAGAGTTAAGTGTTACATAGATACCTCCGGGATCGTGGAAGGCATCTCTAGAATCCTAAAGGATCTAAATGCTACACGTATATGTTGCTTACGCCACTTTCTCTATCACTAGTTAGGATGGATATCAGTGAGTATCTATGTGAGACCCCATGTATGTATAACTTTATTATATGTAAATGGAAGTATAAGACAAATGATTTTTAGATCATGTAAATGTGAATATATTGCAATGGGATAAATGAGTGTCATGATATAGGTAAAGGATAAATAAGGGCTGAAGTGGCCACAAACTAAATGAATAGAACTTTAAGCATTTAGATTGAAGATAAAGATTTAAAACACGAAATGATGATGCATGGACTTTGAATTGTGTGTATTCTTTCTGATTCCAAGCAATACGCACAAGTCACATTGTATGTGAATCATAAGAAATGAGCCTTTCCATACTCTAAGTGGGATTAAAATGTAAAATGAGTATTAGAGTAACGAAATAGGAGTTTACCTTTGAAAAATCTGGGAAAATGCAGTAGGAATGCTCCAAATGAAGGCTAGATCGATCTCTTATTCAAGGCAGATTGATCCCTTGTGTAAGCAAAACAATTTCAAGTGAATCTGCCAAGGCAAGATCAGTCCCCTCATTGAGCTGATCGATCTCCCCCATGAGCAGATCGATCTGCATTTACTTCTGCCTAGCAGAGATCGATCCCTTCCTAAGTGTAGATCGATCTCCATTTAATCCTGTCAAGAGCAGATCGAACTCTCCCAATGAGCAGATCGATCTCCTGTTGCCTCTACCAAGCAATGATTGATCTCTCCCCAATGAGAAGATCGATCTCTTCCATTGCAAACCTAAAACTTTGATAGCTAAAACCAAGGAAAGATCGATCTCTTCACCTATAGCAGATCAATCTCATCACCTCTACTCTATAAAAACCCCACGGTAAAACCTCTTTCTTCAACAAATCAACACACCCCTTCCATTTTTACCAAAAATACCAAGTTTTCTCTCTCTAGAATACACCCGCTTCCATAAAAGAATTGGGAAAAGGCTATTAGAGTAAAGTTGTTCATTGTGAGGAGAAAAACAACATAGCTTGGAGCCAACATTTCATTCGTTGGATTGAAGGAGCAAAGGAGTCTTCAAAATTAGAAAAGAGGAAACTGAAGTTAGAAGAGTTTTCAATACACCAACTCTAAGTATATTCATCTAGATGTTGTCGTGAGTATAATGGTGTAAGTATTGTTGGTAGAAACTACCTAGAATGTCATGAATCAAGCATAACCTAGAATGGGTTTAGTGTGAGAAAATATGATATGGTTAAGTTGATGATAAATGGATTATACCAAGGTGTTAATAATGAAGTATGCATGACATTGAGATTGTTATGTGGAATCAAAGTTATGGGATTAGTCAAAGTGATGAAATGTGTATATATAATGTTGTAGAAATGTAAGAATGAATGGAAAATTATGGATAAAACATCTATGTCAGGTGTTTATAAGTTACTAAGTGAGTTGCTAGCTAAATTGATTAGGAATGGCATAATGATGGCCAAATGTGATAATGGGCCAAACTTGACGAAATAGGCTCGATAAAATATATTTACTAGTTGAAGTCAGAACATGAGTTATCGATATTGACTGATATGATTGATGGATGTTTGCAGCTCCCGAGGATATATCCGGAGCAAGTTGAGCCCAATCGCGAAAAGCATAAAAGGAGGAAGGAGTTACTTCACCGAGAATTAAGGTAAGGGAATTGTGTTAGCCCTGGAGGTATCTGTACGCACTTTCAGGCACATAGGTGATTTCTTAAAGTGTCTAAGGGTCTTAGAATGAAATGAATGATTGAAGGGCAATAAAAATGAGATTTGAGAAAAGCTCACGAAAAGCAAGAACATGGTGTTTCTTGAATCTTTTACCGCTTTTAGCATGTAAAATTTGTAGGTTGGCTAACATTAAATGATTTGCATGAAAATAACTTGATTTGGTTTTCATAACCATGCTTTGCAAAGAATGAGCCACCTACATGAGTTTTGTGGAAATGAAACATGTTAGAGCATTGCTCGCATGAGATTTGATGTGTTTATACGTGCATTAGTGCTGAAGCCTAGCTCGCACTAGTTTTTACATGGATTTCACGATATAGTGCTGGAGCATAGCTCGCACTAGAGTTTTACATGCATGAGTGTTGGAGCCTAGCTCGCATTAGTTTTCTCATGGGTTTTGACATTGTGCTGGAGGATTGCTCACACTAGATATCTGCTATACTTGTTTTCGTGCTTGAGACTACTCGTATGTGGTTTTATGACATGTCGGGAGCCGTGCTAGGAGCTTTGGGTAGGCTGTGTGCCACACCGATTAAATAGGCTCGCACGTGCTTATTGAGATGTGGCAGTGATGTGATGATATGGGTCCACTGAGTACGTTGTACCGTGCATATAGCATGAAATACATTGTACCATGTATGGATAATATATATATATACCGTCTTCGAACGATGGATACTCTGCTATGGACCGGTGGGTTGGACGGAACCCACCACCCATGCGGAAGCAGATTGAGGTGATACCCCACACACTAGGATCCGTGTAGCTTGTGTAATTTTCTTTAAGCAGTGTCCGAAAAATTCTGTCACCGGAATACATCTCAAATTATTTTCCATATCCATTCTGGATGTCTAACTCTTAAGGTGGGTCGAGCAGACTTCCACCAATGCTCCAACTCGCTCTCAAATCTCATACATACTCTGAGCAATTAGCTCGTAAAATATTCTCCACACTCCGTTCTAACCTCGCGAAGCGTGTCTCAATACTGTCCGATCTCTCTATTATACTCTGTCTGATCTCTCTATCAGACTCAGTGGGGCATGCTCAACATCAGCCTCCACGTCAATCTCATCTTGAGTCTCATGTGGTGACTCAGTACGACTCTCAGTCCTACCTCTACGACCTCGAGCTCATGTACTTGCCCCTCTACCATAGCGGTTATCAGTTAATGAGTCTATATTCTTGCATTTGAAACCAAATTCTTAGCTGCACTTCAATCTCGATATACACAATTGTATCTAAACAATGCACAGTATATGAGGATGTAAACTTCCTTAAGCACTAACATCGACTCATATTAGGCCAACTTAGTCTGATACCATTAAACTTTCACGACCCAAATTACCTAAAAATCAGAGTAAATATTTTATTTTTCATTTATTATTTAATTATTACCTTTCTCTCATCGTGACCATCCTACAACACAGTTGGGCTATGATTCGGTGTTAGTCACCTCTCACCTATTTACCATTCCATTTCCATATCACATTTACATATCAGAGTTTACTATCTTTTGACTTTGACTAAATATATACACATTGATATTTATAACTCTACATCCCCGACATCATATCTGTTTACAGTACTGTGCATTACATATTTAGATACAAAACTATACAAATGTGTATACCTGTCTCTCGAGGGGAAGCAGCAGATACCAAGCATGCAAGTCCTCAGCCGCTTACTAATTACTGTGACTGCTATGAAAAGATGGGAAAATAAGGGGGTGAGCAAACCACACGCTCAGTAAGGCAATTATGCAAGTAAGTAGATAGCTCCACTATCTACATGCTCATAATGCCTTGCCCTTAAAATCCATTTCGTTTCATTAAAATCTCAAGCACAAAATCATGTATTTCATCATGACTTAGTTTTTAAAACTGTTCGTGCATATATAAATCATATAATTCATGCATCAAAGGCATTCTATGTGACATCATTAAATCATACCTAGCATGAATTAAATCAGGATCATAAATTAGTTCATGCCATGTAAATCAAATCATGAGAGACAAATCTTTTCATGAATTTAGAATTAAAGCATGGAAAATTCATCATGCTACTGCATTTAATTCATTTCATTAAAACTATAGTATAAACTAACCCTTCCGGGTCAATCATCTCATAAAATAATTCATTAAAATTCATTATAAAACTTCGATTATAAAACCACCCTTCTTTCAAGGTCACATATAATATAAAATCCTATGAAAATCTATGATCATATTATAAAATCATATCACAGTGAAAATCACAAAATCGGGGGCCTGACCCCTCCCTCGGGTTTACCCTGGTCTATCAAGACCACAAGTTATGTCATGTGAGACATGTAGGTGACTATCAGTAACAACATAGGTCTATGGCCATAACCTAGTGATCCCTGGCAACACGGTACCTAGTGTGCGAGGTATCACACCTGAAATGGGAGGTGGGTCGGTCATACCCGCAAGAACAGCATAACATCAGGATTGCGAGGGCAAGGCTTGCTGCCTCGTGGCTAATGCCACTCCACTCCAACAATCCCCACGGTACAGCGTACTCCACGTGACATACACGGTATAATGTACTCCGTGAACCCAAGCTCAGTCAGGGGTGCCTGCAGTATGTCTTTTCCACCCATATCATCTCTGTCTCTGTATGCACGTGTGAGCATATCATCTCACTGTGACACACAGTCTACAGGAGGCTCCAACACGGCTATATGCATGTCATATAAATCCCTGTGCGAGCGAAGCTCTAGCACGACTCCATGCATATTCATGATATCTAAAAATTTCGTGCGAACGAAGCTCTAGCACGGTTTCATAGAAATCAATGAAATCTGAAAACGAGTAGCACTCCAGTATGACTTAAAAATGAATGAGTTATAAATCCATATAAAATCACGTGCGAGCGAGCTCCAGCACGGTGTTGTGCATCAATAAATCAAATCTCGTGCGAGTTATACTCCAGCAAGACTTTATGCATAAATAAATCAAATCTCATGTTAGTTACACTCCAGCACAGCTTTTATGCAATATCGTATCAAAACTGGATACGAGCTAAGCTCCAGCATCTCTCATGCATGTCAAATCATAAAAACTAGTGCGAGCAATCACTCCAGCACCTTTTTATGCATATATAGTAAAAACAGTCAAAACAGTCGAAACAATCAAAACAGAGTGCGAGCTAGGCTCCAGCACCTCTCATGCATTTCACAAGAATAAAAATCAGTGCGAGAAACCGCTCTAGCACATTTCATGCATATGATGTCACACATGTCGGTGCGAGCAACCGCTCAAGCACATTTATGCACACTCACAAACGCAGATACAGTGCGAGCTATATGCCGGCACTATCTGTTTCAATATAAACTTGATAGTTGGCCCATTTTCTAAAGAATTTTCATTTAAATATAAATAACACCTACGTAGTGTTATTTTGGGAAACTTATGCAATTATTAGCCAATCTACCGAATTGCTTTGCTTAAAACCAATAAAATTCCTTAATTCAAAAAATTCCTTAAATCATGCATTTTCATGCATGTGATGCCTTCACCATCCTTAGGTGAACTTCTCTCAATAGGGGTAAAACAGACTTTTACCTATTCCGAGACCTTAAAATCATTAAACCATTTTAGGACCTTTACACATAATCAGGGTATACATACATATTCAGTGTACAGAAAAGCTATTAAAATACGCGTAGCTACCTCTAGCTACTCACACAATTCCCTTACCTCATTTTTCTGTACAGTCTGACTTTTTCACTGATGACTCGTCACACAGTCCGATTTGCTCCGAATCCAATCTCCGAAACTGCGGACAAATATTCATCAGGTCAAATACAATACAATTAATTGTATTTCATATTTTTCGGGCTTAATTTAAATCATTGGGCCCGTTTACCCATATTGTGTCCGATTGCACCATATTGGGCCTTAATCGACCTTAAACCCGTTTTCCACTGACTATTCACATTATCGAGGCCTATTGGGCTCACTGGGCCCATCAGTATATATTGGACCTCGTTCTAAATTCTTGGATATCTCAATGAATTATTTACGATAATTTTCTCTAATTTCTAGAATATAATTCATTTAATGCAAAAATTAAATCTGTAATTTATCTAACACACATAACGATGTAAAATTGTCGTAAATAAGTGTTACTTAACCGTGATTCCATGATAGTACGCAAATTGAGGCTGACTCGAGTCCTCGTTTGATGTCAATCGTCGAGCTACACAATTAATATTTTTTCGGGTAAATTTCCAATCAAATATTAATCAATTTAATTATTTTAAAATTTAAATCGGTCAATTTGACCGCTTACCAACTTACCCGTAGCTCGATTGCATCACTGGAATTTTTTTCAATTTTTCCTCTTTTCTTTTTCCCCTTTTTCTCTTTCTTTTCTTTTCTTTTTGGCTGAATCAGTTCGGTCTGGTTCAACCCGGTTCATACCACCAGTTCAGTCCTGTTCGGTAGGTTGGGTGCCTCACCGGTCAGTTCTCTGCTAGTTTTCACCTCCAGCTGCTCCACTGGGTCATCCGTAGCTCGGATCTGGGGTTGATTTCGTCCAAGGTCACCGGAAAGTGGTCGGTTTGGCTCTTCTCTCCTTCGGAGTTGGTGGCTTTCCTTTCTTCCTCCGTTGCCGGCGTTGGCCGCCGTTCTACCGGTCGATTCAGCAGCTGATCGGTCGGTCTTGGCGTCGCACACCTTTGGCTTGTGATGGTCGGGCTTGAATCGACGCCTATCACCGGTAAACTCTCTTTCTCTTCTCGGTTCGCTCTTTCTCAGTTACCGTTCACCGCCGTTCGTACTTCCATCACCGAATTCCGCCTGGGTTGGCGCTAGCTACCTCACCTGGTGCGTGCATCGCCGGTCGCTCCATCCAGTGAGGCAACAGTCGGGGAAGGCTCAATTTTTACCTTCTTCGTTTTCTTTTCAGTTCGCGTTTTGCGAATTCAGTTTCATTTTTTTAAAATTTAATTAATTTATTTATTATTTATAGTTTATTTTTAATATTATTTTAATCATTATTTTATTATTATTTTACCAAAATATAAAAAAAATTATTTAATTCAATTTAACCAATAAATAAATTTATCGGTATTATTTCAACTTTTCAGTATATTTTTTTGGTTATTTTCGAGATTATTTTTTGAGGCGAAAATTTTGGTTTATTCCAATAAATTCATATCTTGATCAATTTAACCCGAAATTCAATTATTTCTTCGTTATTGATCAAGATTTCTCAATCTCATATTTTTAATTAAATTTTTTTATCTCGATTAATATCGAATTTTGATCTTTTGACCGTTTTACCCTAACACACGTTCGAGAATACCATTTCAATCCTTTTGCATTTTTCATTTCGTGTTTTGAATTAAATCGGGTCTTACACTTATGACTTTCGCATGAGGATTTTCCAGGCTTTGATTTAGACTTGTACACTCATTTAAATAGCATGAATTGCTTTTCATATCATGAACACTATCATGAACTGATGTTTTAAAGTATGATAAGTAAATGTGTGTTTTAAGCATGGCATCACAATCACGTAGATAGTACAGTTATCTACCTGCTTGCATGATTGTCTTACTGAGAGCGTGGTATGCTCACCCACCCATTATTTTCCCCCTCTATAGAGCACTTACAGTAGATAGAGAGCGATTGAGGATTGGATTTTGGTGTCCACTGCATCCCATCACACAAGGTATACACATTTGTATAGTTTTTGTATCTAGACATGTCAAAGCACATTAATACCTTTGAATGTAATTTTTGGGGATGTAAAGGATTGTAAACACATGTAAATAGCAACTCTGATTTAGAAATACAAGTGTTTACATTTAAATGAATTGTAAATTGAAATGATTTGATTGGATGAGATTTACACCGATACACAGCCCAATTGTTGGTGGTGTAGTTGTTCATGATCAAGTAAATTAAAGGTAAAGAACAAACAATTAAGAAATGGATTAAACAATAAATAATGGAATGAAAAATGAAAAATTTGTAGTGGATTTTCTGTGGATTGAGGGTCGTGACAGAGATTGGTATCAGAGCAGAGTTAGTCTGATGTGTGTCGGTGTAAATAATTAGGAAAAATTACATCCTCATGTTACTGTGCTTATCTAGATACAACTGTGTATATCGAGATGGGTTTGACTAAGAAATGATTGTGAATGTTGGAATTTTGGCATAATGTCTAACACCAGTCACGGTAGAGGGGCGAGAGCACGAGCTAGAGGCCGGAGGGGTAGGCTTGGGGGCCGTGTTGAGTCGTTGCCATATGATACTCACGAGGAGGTAGAGGTAGAGGCTGATGTTGAGCATACTCCACAAAGTCCGGTAGAGAGACAAGAGAGTATTGAGGCATGTTTCGCGAGGATAGATCTCCTGCGATATGTTTTCGATGTGGGAAGCCAGGGCATGTGATCCAAAATTACCTAGAGATGAATGAGAGTGCCCCACAAAAGGGTAAGGAGCTGGAGAGAGCTCCAGTTGATACTCCTACTCCGAGACAGAGGGCGACAGCTTCATAGAAGGGAAAGCAGGTAGTTGGTGGAGGGTAAGTACACGCCCTCGACCAGGATATTGCAAATCAGTCGTCAGATGTGGTGAAAGATATTATCTTAATCTTTGATCTCGAAGCTTATGTTTTGATAGATCCTAGTGCCACACATTCATTTGTATCACCTATATTTGCATGTAAATTGTTTAAATATGTGAAGCTTACCCTGTTAAGTAGGAGAATGCTGATAGACTCTCCCATGAGCAATAGTCAGCTAGTGGAGTATGTATTTAGAGATTGTAAGTTGAAAATAGGGGAAAAGTAAATGTCAGCAGACCTCATTTTAATGTATATAAGAGACTTTGATGTAATCTTAAGAATGAATTGGTTGGTTGCAAATCGTGCTGTAGTAGATTATTTTTCTAAGACAGTAACATTTTCAGGGGTAGATGGTGTTACCGTAAGTGTCCCCGAGATATGTAATGTAAAATCCCCTTTAAAAGTAATGAAAACAGTTGTAGTTGTGAGTTAAATAGATGACTTTCTGTACTGATTTAATGATTGATATTTTGAAAGGTTATATTGCGTATGTGGTTGAGATGGATAAGGCATGTCTAGAATTGAGAGACATCCTATTGGTTAGGCAATTCCCAGACGTCTTTTTGGATGATTTATCAGGGTTACTGTCGGATAGAGAGATAGAGTTTTCTATAGATTTGGCACCTGGTGCAGAGCCGATATCCAAGCCACCGTATAGAATGGCTCCGATTGAATTGGAGGAACTGAAGAAGCAGTTACAAGAGTTGTTAGATAAGGGGTTCATCAGACCGAGTGTATCGCCTTGGGGAGCAGCGGTTCTATTTGTAAAGAAGAAAGATGGGAGCCCCCGATTGTGTATTGACTATCGGTTGTTAAATAAGGTGACCATCAAGAATAAATACCCCCTTCCATGCATCAATGACTTGTTAGATTAGTTTTAGGGACCACAGGTCTTTTCTAAGATAGATCTGAGATTTGGGTACCATCAGTTGAGTATTCAAATGGAGATGTACCTAAGACAGCCTTCTGCACTTGGTATGGTCATTATGAGTTTATGGTTATGCCATTCGGGTTGACGAATGCTCTCGTAGCTTTTATGTCGTTGATGAACAAGGTGTTTCACCAGTATTTGGATCGATTCATTATCGTATTCATTGATGATATTCTAGTGTATTTAAGATCTAGAGAGGAGCATGAGTAGCACCTAAGAATAGTGCTACAGACCCTCCGAGAGAAGAAGTTATACACTAAACTTAGTAAGTGTGACTTTTGGCTAGCACAAATCTTTTTTTTGGGACATATTGTATCAAAGGATGGTGTGTCAGTGGACCTATCCAAGATTGAGGCAGTGGTTTAGTGGCAGAAACCCAAGACAGTCACGGAGATCAGGAGTTTCTTGGGTTTAGCTGGATATTATCGACGATTTGTGGAGGGATTCTCGAGATTTGCTGCTTCATTGACACGTCTCATGAGAAAAAATGTTGAATTTGTATGGGACGATAGATGTGAGAAAAGATTTCAAGAGTTAAAGTGAAGATTAACCATAGCTCTGATTCTCACTATTCCTACCAGCTCAGAAGGTTTTTCTATATGTACAGAAGCTTTGTAACAAGGATTGGGCTGTGTACTTATGCAAGATGGGAAGGTAGTAGCCAAGAATCGAGACAGCTGAAAGAGCATGAGAGGAACTACCCGACCCACGATCTAGAGTTGGCGACCGTGGTATTTGCTTTGAAAATATGACACCATTATCTTTACGGAGAGAACTTTCAAGTATTTACATACCACAATAGCCTCAAGTATCTGTTCTCACAAAATAAGTTAAACATGAGACAGAGGAGGTGGCTTGAGCTTCTGAAGGACTACGATTGCGAGATCTTGTACCACCTGGGTAAAGCAAATGTAGTAGCTGATGCATTGAGTAGAAAGCACTCGGGTTGGTATCATACATGATGATCAGGGAACACGAGCTATTGGAACAATTTGCGAGCCTAATTTTGGATATGACCCCACCTGATACTGATAGTGGCTTTATGGTAGCTAGCCTGCAGTTGGAACCAGATCTGATAGATCATATCCGATAGGCTCAGCAGATTGATCAGCAGTGCAGTGATATTATCGGGCAGATATAGAGGGGTACAAAGACTGATTTTGAGTTTAGTCCAGATGGCTTGCTGAGGTTTAGGGATAGGATATGTGTTCCCGATGATCCAGAGATCAAGAAGTTTATTTTATCAGAAACTCATTCGACGAAGTATACACTACATCCGGGAAGTAACAAGATGTATCAGAACCTCCAGAGAGTGTATTGGTGGTCAGGAATGACGACAAATGTAGCTGAATATGTGGTTAAGTGTCTCATCTGTCTGCAGGTGAAGGTAGAGCATCAGAAGCCTACAGAGCTATTACAACCTCTACTTATACCGACTTGGAAATAGGAGCATGTCATTATGGACTTTATGATGGGTTTACCCAGGACCCGTAGGAATCATGATAGATTTGGGTAATAGTGGATAGATTGACGAAGTCGACACACTTTCTAGCTATGAGAGCCACTGATACTCTGAGTACATTGGCAAAACTATATGTGCATGAGATAGTGAGGTTGCATGGTGTTCTAGTGAGCGTTGTTTTTTATTGGGATGCCCGCTTTAGTTCCTACTTATAGGAACACTTTCAGGAGGCGATGGGGACCCAATTTAGTTTTAGCATAGCATTCTATCCTCAGACAGATGGTCAGTCAGAGAGGACTATACAGACCCTGGAGGATATGTTAAGAGTTGTACATTAGATTTTAGAGGCTCTTGGGCTGACCATTTGCCACTTGCAGAGTTCGCTTATAATAATAGTTATCATTCGAGTATCGGGATGGCACCATATGAGGCTTTGTATGGCCGTAGATACCGTTCCCCTATTGGATGGAAAGAAGTGGGTGACTGATTGATATTTTCTCTCGACTTAGTGAGACAAGCCTCCAAGGATGTCCAATTGATTTGTGAGAGATCACGGACAGCTCAGAGCAGACAAAAAAGTTATGTTGACAGGAGACGGAGATCGTTGGAATTCACAATGGGTGAATCGGTGTTTTTAGAGTTTCTCCTTCCGAGGGTATAACAAGGTTTGGAAAGAAAGGAAAGCTAAGTCCTTGTTACATTGGAACCTTTGAGATACTTGATAGAGTGAGAGATAAGGCCTATAGGCTAGCATTGCCACCTGAGCTAGTGGGCGTTCACAACATCTTCCACATCTCTATGTTACGAAAGTACCACTCGGATCCAGCACATGTGATTAGATATGAGCCGTTGGAGCTCAACGAGAGCGTAACGTATGTTGAGAAGTCCGTTCAGATATTGGATAGGAAGGAAAAAGTGTTGAGATCGAAGATGATTCCCTTTGTGAAAGTCCTTTGGCAGCACCACACTATAGAAGAAGCTACATGTGAGTTAGAGAATTTAATATGGGAGAAGTATTTCGAGTTTTTCACGGACTGATTTGGTTCCAATTTAGAGGACCAAATTTTCTTAGTAGGGGAGATTATGAGACTCCATGTATGTATAACTTTATTATATGTAACTGAAACTATAAGACAGATGATTTTTGGATCATGTAAATGTGAATGTATTACAATGGGATAAATAAGTGTCATGATACAGGTAAAGGATAAATAAGGGCTGAAGTGGCCACAAACTAAACGAATAGAACTTTAAGCATTCGGATTGAAGATAAGGATTCAAAACACGAAATGATGATGTCTGGACTGTGAATTATGTGTATCCTTTCTGATTCCAAGCAATACGCACAAGTCACATTGTATGTGAATCATAAGAAATTAGCCTTTCCATGCTCTAAGTGGGATTAAAATGCAAAATGAGTATTGGAGTAATGAAATAGGAGTTTACCTTCGAAAAATCTGGGAAAATAGAGTAGGAATGCTCCAGATGAAGGCTAAATTGATCCCCCCATTAAGCAGATTGATCTCCCCCATGAGCATATCGATCTGTATTTACTTCTGCCTAGCAAAGATCGATCCCTTCCTAAGTGCAGATCGATCTCTCCCAATGAGCAGATCGATCCTCCCATTGCAAACCTGAAAATTCGATGGCTAAAACCAAGGAAAGAACAATCTTTTCACCCATAGCAGATCGATCTCATCACCGTTGCTCTATAAAAACCCCATAGCAAAACCTCTTTCTTTAACAAATCAACACACCCCTTCAATTTTTACCCAAAATACCAAGCTTTCTCTCTCTAGAATACACCCCCTTCCATAAAGAATTAGGAAAAGGCTATTAGAGCAAAGTTGTTCATTGTGAGGAGAAGAACAACATAGCTTGGAGCCAACATTTCATTAGTCAGATTGAGGAGCAAAGGAGTCTTCAAAATTGGAAAAGAGAAAAATTAAGCTAGGTGAGTTTCCAATACACCAACTCTAAGTATATCCATCTAGATGTTATCCTGAGTATAATAATGTATGTATTGTTGGAAGAAATTACCTAGAATGTCTTGAATCAAGCATAACCTAAAATGGGTTTAGTGTGAGAAAATATGATATGGTTGAGTTGATGATAAATGGATTATACCAAGGTGTTAATAATGATGTATGCATGACATTGAGATTGTTATGTGGAATCAAACTTATGGGATTAGTCAAAGTGATGAAATGTGCATATATAATGTTGTATAAATGCAAGAATGAATGGAAAATTATCGATAAGACATCTATGCCAAGTGTTGATAAGTTACTAAGTGAGCTACTAGCTAAATTGACTAGGAATGGCATAATAATGGCCAAATGTGATAATGTGCCAAACTTGACGAAATAGGCTCTATAAAATATACTGACTAGTTAAAGTCAAAAATGAGCTATCGGTATTGACGCATATGATTGATGGATGTTTGCAGCTCCTGAGGATATATCCAGAGTAAGTTAAGCCCAATCACGAAAAGCGAGAAAGGAATAATAACTTACATTACTGAGAATTAAGGTAAGGAAATTGTGTTAGCCCTAAAGGTATCTGTACGTACTTTCGGGCGTAAGGGTGATTTCTTAAAGTGTCTAAGGGTTTAAGAATGAAATGAATGATTGAAGGGTAATAAAAATGAGATTTGAGAAAAGTTCATGAAAAGTAAGAACATGTTATTTCTTGAATCTTTTACTGCTTTTACCATGTAAAATTTGTAGGTTGGCTAACATTTAAATGATTTGCATGAAAATAACTTGATTTTGTTCTTATAACCATGCTTTGCAAAGAATGAGCCACCTACATGAGTTTTATGGAAATGAAACGTGCTAGAGCATTGCTCGCGCGAGATTTGGCATGTTTATACGTGCATTAGTGCTGGAGCCTATCTCACACTAGTTTTTACATGGATTTCACGATATAATGCTGGAGCATAGCTCACAATAGAGTTTTACATGCATGAGTGCTGGAGCCTAGCTCGCACTAGTTTTCTCATGGGTTTTGACATTGTGCTGGAGCATTGCTCGCACTAGATGTCCACTATACTTGTCGTGCTTGAGACTACTCGCACGTGGTTTTATGACATGTTGGGAGTTGTGCTAAGAGCTTCGGGTAGGCTGTGTGCCACGCGTGCATATTGAGATGTGGCACTGCATGATGTGATGATGTAGGTCCACGGAGTACGTTGTACCGTGCATATAGCATGGACCACATTGTACCGTGTATAGATAATATATATATACCATCTTCGGATGATGGATACTCTGCTATGGATCGACGGGTTGGACATGACCCACCTCCCCTGCGGAAGCAGATAGAGGTGATACCTCGTACACTAAGATCCGTGTAGCTTGGGATCACAGAGGATATGACCATAGTCATAGTTATTTCCCTTATAATTATTTGCCTATCTCACATGTCTCTTGATTTTTGATAAATCCATGTTTGAAATGTGTTTGTGGGTCAGGACAGTCTGTGGGAGGGGCTAAGTCCTGACAAATGGTGAATTTTGTGATAATTTGTGTTGAGTTTGGAATGCTTTTAAAGTGCACCTTGCATGATAATTTTTCCATGCCATACTTATGACTTTTGCATGAGGATTTTCCATGTTTTGATTTAGACTTGTGTACTCATTTAAATAGCATGAATTACTTTACATATCATGAACACGATCATAAACTAATGTTTTGAAGTATGATAAGTAAATGTGTGTCTTAAGCATTGCATCAGGATCACGTAGATAGTACAGTTATCTACCTGCCCGCATGATTGCCTTACTGAGCGCGTGGTTTACTCAACTCCCCATTTATTTTCTCCCTCTACAGAGAACTTACAGTAGATAAAGAGCGACTGAGGACTGAATTTTGGTGTCCTCTGCATCCCATCACACAAGGTATACACATTTGTATAGTTTTTGTATCTAGACATGTCAAAGCACAGTAAGATCTTTGAATGTAATTTTTTGGGGATGTAAAGGATTGTAAACACATGTAAAAACAACTTTGATTTAGAAATACAAGTGTTTACATTTAAATGAAGTTTAAATTGAAATTATTTCATTGGATGAGATTTACACCGATACACAACCCAACTGTTGGTGGTGTAGCTACTCACGATCAAGTAAATTTAAGGTAAAGAACAAATAATTAAGAAATGGATATGGAATGAAAAATGAAAAATTCGTAGTGGATTTTCGGTGGATTGAGGGTCGTGACAATTTAAGTGATCAGGGTTATGTCTAAACTCTTATAATTATCGATTTTGATATTTTTTAGTTTTTTGAGGCTTACGCCTAAAGTGATCAGTTATTGGTTTTGATATTGTTTTCAATATTTGAGGCTTGTGCCTAATTTTACCGATTATCGTTATGTAATTATTTTATTGAAGTGCAAAGTGCTATCATTTTAAATTGAAATGCAAGCATAATTGGTTTTAAATCAAAGTGTAAAGTATAATCGCATTTAAACGAAGTGCATAGTATAAGTGATTTAATCAAAGTTGTTGGTTTAACCGAGAGGGGGTGAATCAGTTTTCTAGTCTAAATGCTAAATTTAAGCTTAATTGAATTTAATTGCAAGTAATCAAATAATAAGCAATATACTATAGTGCAGTAAATTAAAGGAGATAAGAGAGAGAAGCAGCAAACTCAGCAATTTATAGAGGTTTGACCAATCGTTTGCCTATGTCCTCTCTTCTTGAGCTTCTTGTCAAGAGTTTTCTTTCACTATCACAATAGTTGATACAACCTCCTTTTTAAGGTTAAGGAATAACCTCTCTACCCCTTTTTACAAAGATATATATATTCACCTCTTACACAATTCTCTCACAGAGGAACTCTCCTATTTTCTTTTGGATTAAGAGTGAATACAAATAAGAACTTCACTTTTGTGGGTAGGAAGAATAACTTTCACTCAAGCTATTTAAGATAATACAATAAATGTGATGTTGAAAGCAAATGGAATGTTGAGGAATAATCTCTTGAGAGTATTCAGAATTTTCAGCACAAGTCTTTTATCTCCAGTGTCTTCAATGCTTGGTTTTTATACAGCAGGATGGTAGGTGAAGCATTTAATGCAGTTTTTTTCGTTGAAGATTTTATAGAGAGAGCCGTTGGGAACCTCCAGTAGAGTACTAAATCGATCTTCCATCATGACCAAATCGATCTTCTCATTTAAATTCCTGCAATTACAAAGCAACTTGAACAAGGAGATCGATCTCATATTTGTAAAGATTGATCTTATAATTTGTAAAATGTTAGTGAAGATCGATCTGTCGAACCATCAGATTGATCTTCTAAACTCTCTATGTAAAGTAAGATCGATCTCCAGATCGATCTAGCAATTATTCTCGTAGAGGGGAGATCGATCTCTAATCACCCTAGATCAATCTCCTAAACTCTCTGACTTTGAGGAGATCGATCTCTATCCATATGAGATCGATCTCATAAGCTCTCTATTTGAACATAGATCGATCTACGGATTGATCTAAGACCTTTAACCTCTGCCTTAGAGGAGATCGATCTCTTCATAGACCAGATAGATCTCATAGGCATTCTGTAATTCAAAGATCGATCTCATAACCCTTAGGGATCGATCTCTTCTTCCTTAACATCCTATACATGTTCTTTAAGTCTTTAATCCTTAATCCAATCGATCTCATATTCTCATGAGATCGATCTCTCATACTTTAAAACCCAGGAGATCGATCTCTCATCTCATGAGATCGATCTCTCAACCTTTAACACCCAGTTTCTGGCAATGACTTGTATCTCAATATATTCTAATTAACCTCTTAACATGTTTTAAACATTTCTAGATTTATAATATCCATTATTGAATTACTGTTTTGTCATTTCAAAATATATTAACTTAACAAAAATGTATAGTGTTAGTGATTTGATTGAGAGTACATCCTTTAATCGTTCTAATCGAAGTGCATAGTATAAATGTTTTTACCAAAATGCATAGTATCATTGATTTATTGAAGTGTAGTGTAAGCATTTTAACTGAAGTGCATAATGAACTATTTAACTGAAATGCATAGTGAGTTGTTTGATTGAAGTGCATAGTAAACTGTTTTAACTGAAGTGCATAGTGAACTATTTGACTGAAGTGCATAATGATTTGTTTAACCGAAGTGCATAGTGAACTGTTTGACTGAAGTGCTTAGAGAATTGTTTAACTAAAGTGCATAGTGAACTGTTTTGAATGAAGCACATTGATCATCATAATGCAATGTATATAGTTTGCATTGTAGTATTGTTATGAGTGACTGTGTCATTTTGTATCATGTTAAGGCTTGGGGAAATAAGATACCTAAGGTATCCCATTCCGGCTGATACCCCATATAACCTCAACCCTTAAGTGTGAGTTCAAATAGATAGATCCGAAATTCAAGTCATGGTATCACGCATGCGTGTTGCTTAATTTTTTGATCATGCATACATGTGCATGTAGACCGACATGAGTCTAGCATTCTTTTACTTAAACTACTTACTGAGTTTTAAGTTGCTCACCCCCTCTTACACCTTGCAAACTATATGAGTTAGCCTCGGACTTTTGAACTTTTGCCTGAGCCAGTGAGGACTGTACCTAACCTTGGTACTTGCTTATGTCCTTCAAGCCCTACTTTTGTGACTTATGAGGTATACGAAAATCTTATATCACTTTATTTACATGGATAGACATTATCTAATGCACTATTCATGTTTATTGTAATGTGTTGGGATATAACTATGAAACCTATTTTTTTTCATACTATTGTTTATTTAAAAGCTAAGAGAGAAATTCAAAACTTACCTAAGTGTTCATGTGGGGCTCGAAGGAACCTAAGAGCTCAGATGATGGAGAGTTGAGCTCGGTGCATGAAAATCGAGGTAATGTATCAAAGTAAGAGTTTTTTAAGAATTTTCATTATATAAATATGATTTTATGGATGGAAGGTGAAAATAGAGTGACTGGAGTGAAATAAGTTGGTAAATCTTGAGTTAGTACTAAATCGAGAAATTGAGCCTAAAAATTGAAATAATTTCATAATAAATTTCATAAATCCATAAAAAATTATTCTGAGGCTATAGGAAATTGATATAAGGTATATTTGACTTGGAGAATTAAAATTCAATGGAAATATTGAGGTTTCGGTGGTTAAATAATTTTAAAAATAAACTGAAAACTTTAAGAAATTTTATCAGTATTGACTAAATCGGGTAAAACAGGCCCAAAACGAAAACATTTTCTTAAACAAGTGAGCCCAAAATTTTTATGGAACATGCTAGGGACTTAGTATAACACATGAGAGGTGGAAATTTAGAAGAAAATAGGCTGTAAATAATTTTTGAAAATTTTCTAAGTCCAGGGCAGTTGGCGGCCCAAACCCAGCACACTGCAGGTCCAACAAAAAGGCCAAATTGAAGGGGTTCCAAAAGGTGTTAAAGTTTGTCAGACCCGGCTTTTATGTAGCTTGTACCTTATGATTCCTATGTGTATGATCACTTTGTTATAATAGTTGAATCATAAGAAGAGTATTTACTAGACTTAAAGTGTTAGTGAAATGATTTAACACGCGAAAGCTATATAAAAGGCCTATTGTGAGCTATAAGAGTCATAGGCTAAACCAAGTGAATCTAAATCATTCTAACTGAAAATAAGTACTTAAAATGAGAGAGCATAGAGAGCTCATGAAGGAAAGTCAGCTTGATTTAGTCCCGAACATAGAAAACGAGAGTAAAAGCTAAAAAGGGTAAAATGGACCTTTTTTAGCGAGATAAGGTGTTTCGGGTGAAATTATCCACCGGGAACGGTTGAAAGATAAAGACGAAAGTGTAATACATAAGATATGACAGTTTCAAAATTTTGAGAAAAGTCAACTTGGTCAATGGTTAAGGAAAAAGTCAACTATAGTTAAGAAAGTGGACTTTTACCATAGTTGACTAATCATGGTTAAAAATTAACCTAAGTGTGGAGAAAAATTTGGAGAAAAATATTCTTGGCTAGAATACAAGATAATCATCCCCGGATGTAAGAAAAATTTATTCGGAAGGATTCCAGATTAAATTTAATGGTTAAAAACGTAATGGGCCTAAGGTGAAAATTTTGAAGCCCATTAAGGTATACTAAACGTATATCAGAATTCTTAGGTCCCTTAGACCGAATTGTTGGACTAATTGATTGGCCAAATATTTAGACAATTAAAGGCTCGAGACATAGTAAAAATTTCAGCCCAAAAGCCCACTAAGAAAGCCCAAACTGACAAGCCCAAATGGAAAGCCCATGAGATAAATATCTAACCATAGTTAAAGCTAACCATGACTCATAAGGTGACTCATTAGGTGACTCATGGCTAAGGCTTGGAAAGTCAAGCTTAATGGCTAGAAAGTAAAGCTTAATGGCTAAGTAAGTGGCTTATAAATTCAGCCATACCATTGTCATCTTCATCACACCAAATTCGGCTAGAAGAAGAAACCATTGAAACATATTATCCAAGCTTTCTCTCACTAGAAATCACTAGGAATTTGGCATAATTGGAACTTGCATCCTTCATGGAAGTTGTTCCAAATTGAAAGGAGAGTGACATATGTTGGAATTGGCTATCAAGGAGCCATACAGTGCAAACCGAGAGCCTTCAAAGATTCAGCCAAAGGGTGAACACAACAATTGGTATATTTTCTAATTTTCAATTTCATATATGTTAATGTATGAATGATTTTAAGTATATTGATATATATTTTAAGCATTGAAACATATTAAATCACTATGATGTTGGTTAGGCCGAGATTGAGGGTGAGACATTGATTTATGTCCATATGATTTTAAGGCATAAATGGATTAATGTACATGTGTTAATGATTATGGTGTAATTAGAATTAATCAATTGGATTAATTAATACATGTAATTAGTTGGCAATCAAGGTGTTTGATAAAATGCCTAAATGAACTATATGATGTTTAGGAATGTTGCCAACCAAGTGTTTGTGAAAATACCTAAGTGAATTGGCTAAGAAATAGGCATGGATGGCATGCCATGGCATAACCGATGGCATGGGTAGCTCTCGGCCATGGCATGTGGCCGAGAGGCCCAATGGGCCAAGCCCAAATATTTTAGGCCCAATGTGATGTAATGGGTCTAGGACAAGCCCAATAAGAGTTGGTGGGCCCCACAAGCCTAATAGGCCCAACGAAAATAAATAGTAAAATGAAAATGGGCTTAAGGCATAATTAGGCCTATTAAGGAATTTTAAAGCCCATTAAGGGAAATAGACTGTATCTAATGTGAAATATAGTAGGAAAAATGTAATTAAACTGATAAATGGTTATATGCAGCTCCAGAGATTATTGAAGGAGCAAATCGGACTGCTGAAACGAGCAGCGCAGAGAAAGTGAAATTTCTCGAGTGATTGCAGGTAAGGGACTTTTGTGAGTAGTTAGAGATACCTGCACGTATTTTCGTCTGCTTTTACATTCACTTAAAAACTCTGAGGGTCAAAGAAAGTGAATAATAATTATTGCGACCCGATAGTGGCAAATTACGATTTTACCCCTAGTTAGTCAAAAAGTCAACTTTTGTGAAAAGTTGTAAAAAGCATGGAAACCACTATTTTGACTGTTTAACTGCTGTTTAGCAGGAGAATAAATAGATGGGCTAATGATTTTAAGGTTGATGTGAATTAAGCACACTTTATAGTGCTGATTTTGATGTTTTGTAAATCATTCCTTTTTTAAGAGCCATCTATCATATTTTGTGAGAATGAATCGTGCTGGAGCACAACTCGCACTGGATTTCATATGTTTTCCACATACATTAGTGCTGAATTTTGATTCGCACTAGATTTCCATGACATGCATGATAGAGTACTGGAGTTATTACTCATACTCAGTTTTATATGATATATGCATGACAGAGTGCTGGAGCGATTAGCTCGTACTCGAGTTTTTCATGAGATACATGACAGAGTGCTGAAGCGTTGCTCGTACTCGATTCTTCATGATTTATACATGACATAGTACTAGAGCTATTGCTCATACTTGATTTGATGATATTATGCATAGCATGGTACTAGAGCTATTGCTCGTACTTGATTTAATACGTGAACTATGCATTGACCTAGTTGCTAGAGGTTTAGTCGCACTAGAGTTGAGTTTGTGATGTGAATGTTTGAGCGGAGTGTCGACTGTGAGTCGCACTCAAAGGCGCGCACTATATGTGATATATAATACATGTTACAAACCCATGCCTGCATCCTTGTGTGACTGAGTGTCACATTATGTGAGAGGATAGCCGCATGAGGGTATTAGAGATGTGGTATGATATTCCATGGTTTGAGGGCTAAGACCTATGGTAGGCACCCCGACTGTGATGTAGGGTCCACGGGTGTACTTTGTACCGTGCATATGGCATGGGAGTACGTTGTCGACCTATGGTAGGCACCCCGACTCTGATGATTTACATAAAGGGATGATTTATATAAAGATGCATTGTTTTGCACTACATGCCTACATTTGAGAAAGAAAGCATGATTTCTGTACATTGGATTTAATCTGTACAAGTATACATATATATATATATTTAAAGACATGCTTTTAAAGTGAGTTAAGGAAATAATATTTTCAAGGCATAGCATTATTTTGAGTAGATAGTGTAGATATCTACTTGCTTGCCTGATTTCCTTACTGAGCGCGTTGTATGCTCACCCCCATTTTCTTTACATCTCTCTACAGAGCATCAGTAGTAGAGCGAGAGTTATCGAGGGATAGTTTTCCTGAGTCCACTGCTAGTTCCTATCGATTGCCAGGTATACAGACTTTGTACAGTTATATATCTAAACATAGAAACAGCACAGTGATGTATACGATATATATTATGGGGAATGTATTTGTATTAGATTTTATATAATCTTACATATATTATAAAAGCAGTTACAGTTAGTAATAGTATATTGACATGTATGTATGATAATGGATAATGTGGTAAGCGACGACTCTGACATCAAATCATAGCTCAACCAGTGAAGAGAGGAAAGGTAAGTTAAAAATGAAAAAAATTTGTAGTGATTTTGATTTAAGTCATGGATTGAGAACGGGTCCTGACAGAATGGTATCAGAGTAGAGGTTGGTCTGATGTGAGTCGGTGTTATAAAATAGGAAAGTGTACATCCCTATAGTACTGTGCTGTGTTTAGATATAACTGTGTATACCAGATAGGAAACGGGCAAATTCATGATTATGAATGCAGGAACTTTGCCTATATGGCAAATACGCGTAGTGGTAGAAGTATGAGAGGTAGGGCTCGAGGCCAGGGAGATAGACCCGAGGGATGAGCTACTGCCGAACCATTACCTATGCCTGAGACTCCAGGTGCTACTGAGGCACCCAAGTGTGCTGAGATGCGCTTTACGAGATTAGAGCGTAGTCTTGAGACAATTGTAGAGATGTTGGCACAGACGATGCCAGGTAGGCAAAGACAGGAGGCAGGAGCTACGATAGGAGAGGCAGTTGCCCCTGATACACCTACACAGACAGCTCATGCACCGAGGATAATAGATACTCCTACACCCCCACCGGTTTCGGGTGGTAGTGGATTAGGGTACAGATGTGATCTACATCGGTTACGAGAATTCCATAAGTTTAGACCTCCATCTTTTAGTGGGCTCAAGGACCCTGTAGCTGCTGAGGAGTGGTTAGGGTAGATGGAGAAACTTTATGGATTCTTCGAGTGTACGACCTCGGAGATGGTCGCATTTGCTGCATTCCTACTGAAGGGAGCTACAGAGCATTGGTGGAAGTCCACCCGACCCATATTGAGAGCCTGACACACAGACATTAGTTGGGAGATATTTAGGGAGGCCGTTAGGAGGCAGTTTGTACCTGACACCGCACAACGGAAACTACAGGCAGAGTTTTTGGGACTGAACTAAGGGAGTTTATCTATGGAAGAGTATGAGATTCGATTCTTATCCCTTGGGAGATATGACCCCGATACCATGTATAGTGTGGCCATGAAGGTCCAAAGGTTTATCGACGGGTTGAAACCGGTTCTGCAGTCTAGGTTGGTTCCATTAGACATAGCAATCTATGAGGAAGCAGTGCGTAAGGCGCAACTTTGTGAGCAGGATTACGAGAGAAATGCTTCCGAGTTCGGGAAGTTTAGCCGTAGCTGAGATATACAGAAGAAGAGGCCGGCTAAAGATTTCAGTTATCGAGGAGGGAAGAAATTCTTCGGTAAAAGATCATGGGTGGAGAAGGCACGAGAAAGATATGCTAGACCTCCTGCTTATCCGACTGTAGCCCCAGCAAAGGGCATTATCATAGGAGGACAAAAGACCTGCTGTTGATCAGTGCAGAAGATACGGTAAACAACATGGAAGTAGACTGTGTCCGCTGACTCCTATAGTATGTTTTCGATGTGGGAAACATGGTCATATGGCTAGAGATTGCCCAGAGACATTTGTGACTGCACCACTGAGGGGCAAGGAGTCTGATAGAACTCTAGCTTGTATGTCTGCCCAAAGAGGTAGAGCGACGACAGAGGAGAAGGGGAAACAAGTGATGGGTCGAGGGTGAGTGCATGCTTTGGACCAAGGGACAGCTGATGCTTCATCGGATGTGATTCGAGGTAACATCCTGATTTATGATATAGAAGCTTATGTTTTAATTGATCCTGGTGCCACACATTCTTTTGTATCACCTTCATTTACATGTAAATTAGCAAGACATGTAGAGCGTACACCTTTATGTATAATGAAGTTGATAAGTACACCTATGAATAATAGTCAAGTTGTTGAATATGTATTTAATGATTGCAAGTTGAGAGCAGGGGATAAGGAGATGACAGCCAATCTAATATTACTAAGTATGAGCGACTTTGATATAATATTAGGAATGGATTGGCTATCTACAAACCATGCTGTTTTAGATTGTTATGCTAAGACAGTTATGTTTCCTAACCCTACTAGATATGTTGTAAAGTTTAATAAGAATAAATGAAAGGAGTAGTTATGATTATTACATGATTACTGATTTAGAAAACCTTCAACATATCAAGGTTTCATTGCGTACGTGGTAGATATGGATAAGGCACATCCGGAGTTGTCAGATATTACTGTGGTCAGAGAGTACCCCGATGTTTTTTCGGATGAATTGCCATGGTTACCACCAGACCGAGAGATGGAGTTCTGTATAGATTTGGTACCCGGTATGGAACCTATTTCGAGACCACCATATCGTATGGCCTTAGTTGAGCTAGAAGAGCTCAAGAGATAGTTACAGGAGCTATTGGATAGGGATTTTGTTCGACCGAGTGTTTCACTTTGGGGAGCACCGGTTCTATTTGTGAGGAAGAAGGATGGGAGCCTCCGATTGTGTATAGATTACTAATTGTTGAATAAGGCCACCATCAAGAATAGATACCCCCTTCCACGCATTGATGAATTGTTAGATCAGCTTTAGGGAGCACAGGTCTTTTCCAAGATTGACCTAAGGTCTGGGTATCATCAACTAAAGGTTCGGAGTGGAGATGTACCCAAGACAGCATTTCGTACCCGATATGGCCATTATGAGTTCTTGGTCATGCCATTCGGACTGACGAATGCTCTAGCCGCTTTCATGGCTTTGATGAACGATGTGTTCAAGCCATATTTAGACCAGTTTGTTATCTTCATTATCGATGACATATTGGTGTATTCGAGATCCAAGGAGGAGCATGAGGAGCACCTCATGATCGTGTTACAGACTCTATGAGAGCATGAGTTATATGCTAAGCTCAGTAAGTGTGACTTTTGGTTGTCACAGATCTCGTTTTTGGGCATGTTGTATCGAGAGATGGTGTATCAGTTGATCCATCTAAGATAGAGGCTGTAGTTCAGTGGGAACAGCCGAGGACAGTCACCGAGATCAGGAGTTTTTTGGGTTTAGCTGGATACAATCGAAGATTCGTTAAGGGATTTTTGAAGTTGGCTACTCCGTTGACACATCTTACTCAAAAGAGTGTACCGTTCGTATGGAACGAGGATTGTGAGAAGAGTTTTGAGGAGTTGAAGCGTCGATTGACCACCGCTCCGATTCTCACTATCCCTACTAGCTCAGGAGGATTTGCAGTGTATACTGATGCTTCGCATCAAGGACTGGGCTATGTATTGATGCAGGATGGGAAGGTAGTTGCTTATGGATCCAGACAACTGAAGGATCATGAGAAGAACTATCAGACCCATGATTTGGAGCTAGCAGCAGTAGTGTTTGAGTTGAAGGTATGGCGCCACTACTTGTATGGCGAGAAGTTCCAGATATTTACCGACCACAAGAGCCTCAAGTATCTGTTCTCACAGAAAGAGCTGAACATGAGACAGAGAAGATGGCTAGAGCTTCTGAAGGACTACGATTGTGAGATACTTTATCATCTGAGTAAGGCTAACGTTGTAGCCGATGCCTTGAGTAGGAAGAGCCTAGGGATGGTATCGTACATGATGGTTAGGGAACATGATTTGCTAGAGCAGTTTGCTAGCCTCAGTTTGGGAGTCGTGCCTTCTGACATGGATACAGGCTATGTGATAGCTAGTCTATATTTGGAGCCGGACCTGTTGGACAGGATCAAAGTGGCTCAACAGACTGATCCCTTTTGTATGGATGTGAGTAGTCAGATGCAGAAGGACACAGTGACTGATTTCGAGTTGAGTTCGGATGGACTACTGAGGTTTAGAGGCAGATTGTGTGTTCCCGAGGATCCAAGACTCAGGAGATTGATGTTGGCGGAAGCTCATTAGTCGAGGTATACGTTACATCCGGGGAGTAACAAGATGTATCAAAACCTCCGGAAGGTATATTGGTGGTCGGGTATAAAGAGAGATGTAACAGACTTTATGGCAAAGTGTCTCGTATGTCAGCAGGTGAAGGTAGAGTACCAGAAACCTGTAGGGTTATTGCAGCCTCTACCTATACCGACATGGAAATGGGAGCATATCACCATGGATTTCGTGATGGGTTTATCGAGAACCCACAGGAATCACGATGCTATATGGGTGATCGTCAACAGACTGACGAAGTCAGCCCACTTCCTAGCTATGAGAGAGATCGATACTCTGAGTTCTTTAGCAGAACTGTATGTACACGAGGTATTGAGGTTACACGGTGTACCAGTGAGCATAGTCTTCAATAGGGATTCCCACTTCACTTCTCACTTTTGGGGACATTATCAGGAAGCCATGGGAACCCAGCTGAGTTTGAGCACCGCTTTCCATCCTCAGACAGATGGTCAGTCCGAGAGGACTGTACAGACTCTAGAAGATATGTTGAAAGCATGTGTGCTAGATTTTAGAGGCTCCTGGGATGACCACCTGCCACTAGCCGAGTTCGCCTACAACAACAGTTATCATTCGAATATCGGGATAGCACCGTATGAGGCTTTATATGGCCGTAGATGTCATTCCCCTATTGGATGGGAAGAAGTGGGTGATCGTAAGATTTTCGCTCCTGACATGGTTACACAAGCATCTAAGGATGTCCACTTGATAGTAGAGAGACTGAGGACGGCTCAGATCAGACAGAAGAGTTACGTTGATAGGAGACGTAGGCCACTAGAGTTCGCAGTTGGTGAATCCGTGTTTTTGAGAGTTTCTCCTTCCAAGGGCACAGCAAGATTTGGGAAGAGAGGGAAACTAAATCCTTGCTATATTGGACCCTTTGAGATACTTGATCGAGTGGAGATAAGGCTTATAGGTTGGCATTGCCACCGGACTTATCAGGTGTCCATAACGTCTTCCACATATCGATGCTTCGGAAGTATCACCCAGATTTGGTACATGTGATTAGTTACGAGCCTTTAGAGCTTCGAGAGGACTTGCCATATGTTGAGAGACCGATTTGAATATTGGATAGGAAGGAGAAGGTATTGAGATCGAAGACCATCGGGTTAGTGAAGATTCTCTGGCAGTATCATACTTCAGAGGAAGCTACTTGGGAGCTAGAGAGTCTAATGCGAGAGAAGTACCCTCACCTATTTGATGATTGATTTGGTTCTAATTTGGAGGACCAAATTTTTTGAGTAGGGGAGGATTGTCAGACCCAGATTTTATGTAGCTTGTACCTTATGATTCCTATGTATATGAACACTTTGTTATAATAGTTGAATCATAAGAAGAGTATTTACTAGACTTAAAGTGTTAGTGAAATGATTTAACACGCAAAAGCTACATAAAAAGCCTATTGTGAGCTATAAGAGTCACAGGCTAAACCGAGTGAATCTAAATCATTCTGACTGAAAATAAGAACTCAAAATGAGAGAGCTTAGAGAGCTCATGAAGGAAAGTCATCTTGATTTAGTCCCGAACATAGAAAATGAGAGTAAAAGCTAAAAAGGGTAAAATGGACCTTTTTTGGCGAGATAAGGTGTTTCGGGTGAAATTATCCACCGGGAACGGTTGAAACATAAAGACGAGAGTGTAAGACATAAGATATGACACTTTTGAAATTTTGAGAAAAAATCAACTTGGTCAATGGTTAAGGAAAAAGTCAACTATAGTTAAGAAAGTGGACTTTTACCATAGTTGACTAATCATGGTTAAAAATTAACCTAAGTGTGGAGAAAATTTTGGGGAAAAATATTCTTAGCCAGAATACAAGATAATCATCACCGAAAGTAAGGAAAATTTATTCGGAAGAATTCCGGATTAAATTTAATGGTTAAAAACGTAATGGGCCTAAGGAGAAAATTTTAAAGCCCATTAAGGTATACTAAATGTATATCGGAACTCTTAGGTCCCTTAGACAGAATTGTTGGACCAATTGATTGGCCAAATATTTAGACAATTAAAGGCCTGAGACATAGTAAAAATTTCAGCCCAAAAGCCCACTAAGAAAGCCCAAACCGAGAAGCCCAAATGGAAAGCCCATGAGATAAATATCTAACCATATTTAAAGCTAACCATGACTCATAAGGTGACTCATTAGGTGACTCATGGCTAAGGCTTGGAAATTCAAGCTTAATGGCTAAGTAAGTGGCTTATAAATTCAGCCACACCATTGTCATCTTCATCACACCAAATTCGGCTAGAAGAAGAAACCATTGAAACATATTATCCAAGCTTTCTCTTACTAGAAATCACTAGGAATTAGGCATAATTGGAACTTGCATCCTTCATGGAAGTTGTTCAAAATTGAAAGGAGAGTGACATATGTTGGAATTGGCTATCAAGGAGCCATAGAGTGCAAACTGAGCGCCCTCCAAGATTCGGCCAAAGGGTGAACACAACAATTGGTATATTTTCCAATTTTCAATTTCATATATGTTAATGTATGAATGATTTTAAGTATATTGATATATGTTTTAAGCATTGAAACATATTAAATCACTATGATGTTGGTTAGGTCGAGAGTGAGTGGTGAGACATTGATTTATGTCCATATGATTTTAAGGCATAAATGGATTAATGTACATGTGTTAATGATTATGGTGTAATTAGAATTAATCAATTGGATTAATTAATACATGTAATTAGTTGGCAATCAAGGTGTTTGATAAAATGCCTAAATGAACTATATGATGTTTAGGAATGTTGCCAACCAAGTGTTTGTGAAAATGCCTAAGTGAATTGGCTAAGAAATAGGCATGGATGGCATGCCATGGCATAACCGATGGAGGCCCAATGGGCCAAGCCCAAATATTTTAGGCCCAATGTGATGTAATGGGTCTAGGAGAAGCCCAATAAGAGTTGGTGGGCCCCATAAGCCCAATAGGCCTAACGAAAATAAATAGTAAAATGAAAATGGGCTTCAGGCATAGTTAGGCCCATTAAGGAATTTTAAAGCCCATTAAGGGAAATAAACTGCATTTAATGTGAAATACAGTAGGAAAAGTGTAATTAAACCGATAAATGGTTATATGCAGCTCCAGAGATTATTGGAGGAGCAAATCGGACTGTTGAAACGAGCAGCGCAGAGAAAGTGAAATTTCTCGAGTGATTGCAGGTAAGGGACTTTTGTGAGTAGTTAGAGATACCTGCACATATTTTCGTTTGCTTTTACATTCAATTAAATACTCTGAGGGTCAGAGAAAGTGAATAATAATTATTGCGACCCGATAGTGGCAAATTACGATTTTGCCTCTAGTTAGTCAAAAAGTCAACTTTTGTGAAAAGTTGTGAAAAGCATGGAAACCACTATTTTGAGTGTTTAACTGCTATTTAGCAGGAGAATAAATAGATGGGCTAATGATTTTAAGGTTGATGTGAATTAAGCACACTTTATAGTGCTGATTTTGATGTTTTGTAAATCATTCCTTTTGAAAGAGCCATCTATCATATTTTGTGAGAATGAATCGTGCTGGAGCACAACTCGCACTGGATTTCATATATTTTTCACATACATTAGTGCTGGATTTTGATTCGCACTAGATTTCCATGACATGCATGATAGAGTACTGGAGTTATTACTCGTACTCAGTTTTATATGATATATGCATGATAGAGTGCTGGAGCGATTAGCTCGTACTCGAGTTTTTCATGGGATACATGACAGAGTGCTAAAACGTTGCTTGTACTCGATTCTTCATGATTTATACATGACATAGTACTAGAGCTATTGCTCGTACTTGATTTGATGATATTGTGCATAGCATGGTACTGGAGCTATTGCTCGTACTTGATTTAATACGTGAACTATGCATTGACCTAGTTACTAGAGGTGTACTCGCACTAGAGTTGAGTTTGTGATGTGAAACAGTGTTTGAGCGAAGTGTCGACTGTGAGTCGCACTCAAAGGCGCGCACTGTATGTGATATATAATACATGTTACAAACCCATGCCCGTATCCTTGTGTGACTGAGTGTCACATTATGTGAGAGGATAGCCGTATGAGGGTATTAGAGATGTGGTATGATATTCCATGGTTTGAGGGCTAAGACCTATGGTATGCACCCCGACTGTGATGTAGGGTCCACGAGTGTACTTTGTACCGTGCATGTGGCATGGAAGTACACTGTACCGTGTGTTGTTGTGGAGTTGAGGAGGATATAGCTGGCGGTTGTGATGGACTGACCCCCCTCCCGTTGCAGCAGTGATGCCCTGCACACCGAGATCTGTGTTGCTTGGGATCACATGTCGGATATGATCATAGTCCTTGATACTATTTACATTTCACCACTGAGTCTCACATGATATATCACATTGATTGACTGATTTAAATTGCGGACAGACCTGAGGGATGAGTTGGACTCCAATTTGTGATGTGAATTATTTAATGCCATATTTATTGTGATTTAAATATACATGGCATGATTTACATAAAGGCATGATTTATATAAAGGTGCATTGTTTTGCACTACATGCCTACACTTGAGAAAGAAAGCATGATTTCTGTACATGGGATTTAATCTGTACAAGTATACATATATATATTTAAAGACATGCTTTTAAAGTGAGTTAAGGAAATAATATTTTCAAGGCATAGCATTATTTTGAGTAGATAATGTAGATATCTACTTGCTTGCCTGATTTCCTTACTGAGCGCGTTGTATGCTCACCCCCTTTTCTTTACATCTCTCTACAGAGCATCAGCAGTAGAGCGAGAGTTATCGAGGTATAGTGTTCCTGAATCCACTGCTAGTTCCTATCGATTGCCAGGTATACAGCCTTTGTACGGTTATAAATCTAAACATAGAAACAGCACAGTGATGTATACGATATATATTATGGGGAATGTATTTGTATTAGATTTTATATAATCTTACATATATTATAAAAACAATTACGGTCAATAATAGTATATTGACATGTATGTATGATAATGGATAATGTGGTAAGCGAGGACTCTGACATCGAATCACAGCCCAACCAGTGAAGAGAGGAAAGGTAAGTTAAAAATGTGAAAAATTTGTAGTGATTTTGGTTTAAGTCATGGATTGAGAACGGGTCCTGACAAATTTTGATTTTTTTAGGTTATATTATATAGAAAACAGTCTCTAGAAATGTATTATACAACCTGAACCGACCTAAAACGAGAGAGTTATCCCCTTTCAAAGTTCCTGTAGGTATCTTTAGCTGTTTCTATTTGTGGATTTTTTTTGGCACCTTCCAGCCATTTGTAGAAGTTAGTCAAAAGAACTAAATCTTCCTCTTGAAGTTCTCTAACACATAAAATATTAAGCTTCATACCAGTTAACTTGGTGGGTGAAAAATTAAAGAGAAGAACAAGGCAGAATCTGCCTTGTTTCAGAGGTAAGAGAAACTTGGAATTTTTTATTTCTTAGCTAGTTTTTTAGCTTATTTAAGATGATTCTAAGTTGTATACATGTATATTTACAGCTGAGGAACATTTGTGGAGGAAGAAAATGAGGTCAAAGTTGGTCAACAAGGTGAGGAAATTGATGGAAGATGATGATTCAGATATATGTTGATGTTTAATAGTTTTAGGTGATTTTTACTAAAGTAGATTTGAAGATATATCTACTAGAGTGAACTTGAATTTTACACAACCCTTGGATAATATAAAGATGATGAAATTTGATTGAATTAACTGTTGTGGAATGCTAGTTAAATACCGAAAAGTTCGGTTTATAGCTAGATTTAATCGAATACTGTAAAAGTGTGGAAATTTGGCAATTTAATAAGTTGTAAAGTGTTGACTAGAGACTTGAATAAGTGTTTAAACTATTCAGTTGATAAGTTCAAAGTTCAAGGAAAAGAATTTATCGAAATAGCTAACGTTGGCGTGTTTTTCGATGAAATCGAAAAAGTAGGAAAAATTTGCGAAAAGGGGTCAGTTAGCAACGTTTAAGTTGTAAAATGTATGTGAATGTAAATAAAGATGAATTGGATACTAATTCGATATAATTAGACTATTTATGGTAGCTAGAGGTGTAGGCACGTAATCGAGGTGAGCCGATATCCGAACGATATGTACTGCCCCAGTTTCGTATAGGTGAGGGATGTAATTTATTATTGTAATGGTGTTCCCTTCTTGTAAATAAATATTTATTTGATGTTTAAAAATACGTGAAAACCCCTAGTTAACGAAAAATTTCATGAAACTCTTTTAGTAAAATAAGCCCGAATTTCAAACGACTGTTAGCACTGAAATCTATATATGTTTAGGACCCTTTTTACTTAGTTATATGATTTGTTCTTTGCAATATTAGGTATGTTTTATGTGTTTTGTGCCTTTGTGCAGGAAAAAGAACAATTTGGAGAAGTTAAAGCTATTGGAGCTGGTTCTGATGATTCCGTGAAAAAGTGAAATTGCAGGTGCTGATCGTGACTTATGCTGCAACAATAGAAGAAACTGGACAGTGCAGAGCAGATCTGAGGAATTAATACCATTGTCGCAGCATAGCAGTCTGATTAGGGCCACACTGTTTTTCACGTGGCCTTCCACATTCTAGTGCTTGGAAACCTTATAAATAGTCTTTTTATCAGAATTTCGAAAGAGGCTGCGGCAGAAGACTTCAAGATTGATTTAGCTCCATAGAAACTCCATCTTTTACATCTTTTTCTACCAATGTTTATTCTAGGGATGATAAATTGGAATTATTGGATGTTTATTATGATTTCTAGGAACTAAACTCCTTTTTCCTAGAATCGATGTAACCAACTTTGGGCTGATTGCAATTACTTTGTGATGATTGTTAGGATGATTTCAATTATGTTTATTTAATCTACTTGCTCTTAATGCTCTAATTGATTGGCCACCAATTGGATAAATTAGTATAGGAATCCGGCACTCGGGAGAGGGGATTATTTATATGCACAGGGGTAGATTAACATAGGACTTTGTTGAATCGGGAGGTTGACAAATCGTATGAGTCATAGAGAAACAGAATTATTATCGCTTAAGGAACTCTATTATTTAATTCTGAATCGGGAGGTTAGGATTAGATAATTTGGGTATGACTGTTTAAAACTCGGGAGAGATAAATAGGAATTAGTTTTGGCTATAAACAAGTGGAAATCAAAAGAAGAATTGATCAAAGGAATTGTATGAACCCTAGTTAGGTGAAATCGAGTTCTAGGAATATTTTGCCATTGATATTTTTAGACTTAATTATTGTGGCTCATTTTAATTAAATTGTTCTGTAGTTAATTGTTAAAGTAATAAATAGGATTTTCACCAACATTCATTAATTTTCTAAATAAAGGTCAAGGTTGTTGATTACAGTGATTTGCGGTAGACACAGTTCCCTGTGGGGCGATACTCATATTTACTCTATACTTGAAAACTGACCTGTGCACTTGCAGTAGTGTTCCATAAATGGACAACAAGTTTTCTGGTGCCGTTGCCGGGGAATCTGTTGTTTAGTTTTTCATTGACACTGTTTCCCAATAGCCTTTACTTTAATTTAGATTTCGATTTTTATTTTTGTTTTAATTTATTATCTACGAATATTTATTTAATATTTTTAGGTGAATGGTAAAAACTCGCAGAAGTGGAAATACAGATGTAAAAGAAGAGTCAGATCAAGAACCAGAGAGAACAATCAGACAAATTCAGCAGAATAGATTTGAAGAGAAAGACCGAAATTTAATTATGGTAGATGAAAATCAGCAGCAATGAGCTATACGCGATTACTTTACCCCAGTTGTGAACTAGAATTTTGTTGCTATAAGAGAGATTCCTGTGAACTGTAACAATTTTGAACTGAAGCCGGCATTGATCAATATGGTTATGCAAAACCAATTTGGAGGTTCGGCCTTGGAAGATCCTAATACATATTTGACAAGTTTTCTGCAGATTTGTAGCACCATTAAGATTAATGAAGCCCCTGATGTTGCTATTCGGTTAAGATTATTTCCTTTTTCTCTTCGGGATAAAGCCTTGAGTTGGTATCAAAATCTACCAGTAGGAAGCATTCTGACATGGGCAGTGATGGCACAGAAATTCTTAGCAAAGTACTTTCCACCAGGAAAGCCAATGCAGATGAGATTAAAGATTACCCAGTTCACACAGTTAGACCAAAAAGCATTACATGAGGCATGGGAGCGATTTAAATAGTTATTGCGTAGATGCCTTCAGCATGGATATGATGAAGGAAACCAGATACAAGTTTTCTACAGAGGCATGACTCCATAGACACGAGCTACTGTGGATGCTTCAGCAGGAGGTTCACTATGGTCTAAGACACCTGATCAAGCTATGGAGTTAATTGAGGAGATAGCTATAAACAGCAGCCAATGGCCAGGTGAAGGAGCTAATGTTAGAAGAGTAGCAGGTATGCATGAGTTAGATACGCAGACAGCCATCCTAGTAAGACTTGAGTAGATTTCAACACAAATTTCTTCAATGGGTATACAAGGGCCGCAAGCTATGATTCATCATGACAACACAAATCTTAACTTGATGGGGACAAATTTGGAGCAGGTGAATTATGTTAGTAATCATAACTTTGATTTTCAGGGAAATCGAGTTCCTAACTACTACCAGCTTGGATTCAGAAAACTATGAGAATCTATCTTATGGTAATTCTAAGAATGCGCTAAACCCACCAGCAGAAAGTAACAGCAATACAGGATTCAATAACCAAGAAAATTCCCAAGGTTATGGTGGAGTTAGAAGGAACGAATTTGAGGAGTTCACAGTTGAAACTAGAACAAGATTTAGGAAAACTGATGCGCGGTTAGACAACGTGGAAGCTAAAATGTCAGAGATGAATACCAGTCTTGGTGCGCAGATGAAGTCTATTGAGACTACTTTGTGATAGTTAGCTGCAGCTGTCAGTTCTTTAAATGAAAGAGGTAAGTTTCCTAGTGACATAGTGCTCAATCCGAAAGAACAATGCAATGCTATATCTTTGAGAAGTGGGAACACCTATGAGCCACTGAAGGTAGCAGAGAAAGAAGAAACTGCACCAATAACTGAGGTGCAGAAGAAGCAAGCTAAACTTGTTATGACAAAGGATGCAGAATCAGAAACAGTAAAACAGGGAGTTAATTCTAAACCTTTTAGTAAACTTTTTCCTGATAATCCTCCTTTGTTAAAACCATATATTCCTTATCCTCAAGCTTTGTATAAAAAGAAGATTGAATCTAAGTTTAAGAAATTTCTAGATATATTTAAGAAATTACATATTAACATTCCGTTTGTTGATGCTCTGCAGCAGATGCCACATTATGCAAAGTTCATAAAAAAAGTGCTGTCAAAGAAACGAAGACTTGAGGATTATGAAACTGTCAACCTGACAGAGGAATGCGTGCAATTTTACCGTAGAAGTTATCGCAAAAATTGAAAGACCCTGGAAGCTTTACTATTCCATGCAAGATTAGAGGATCGAAAGTGGGTAAGGCATTGTGTGATTTAGGTGCTAGCATAAATTTAATGCCTTTATCTATTTTCAGGAGCCTAGGTCTTGGAGAAGTAAAGCCGACCACCATAACACTATAACTAGCGGATAGATCGATTACTTATCCCAGAGGTATAATAGAAGATGTACTTGTTAAAGTTGAAAAGCTAATTTTTCCTCCCGATTTTGTAGTCTTAGATTATGAAGAGGACAGAGAAATTTCGCTTATATTTGGGAGACCATTCCTTGCCACTAGGAGTGCACTAATTGATGTTCAGAGAGGACAATTAACCTTGAGGATGAATGATGAATCAATTATGTTCAACATCTATAACGCGATGAAATTTGCTGATAAGCCAAAAACCTGTAAGTTGATTGAAGTAGTGCAGAGTTGTGTAAGAGAAGTTGAAACAAATGAAGCACCAACCGATCCTATGGCTCAATTTCTGGTAAATTTAGTTTCTAATTTAGATGATGAATTATTAACTAATGAAATTAAAAGTTATGTTATTACTTTGGAAGCCAATCCATTAGAAAGTACGACTACAACAACTAAGGAGAAGATTGACAAGTCGCAGGTAAGTGAAAAAAAAAAAAAGGCAAAACTAAATTGAAAGAATTACCAAGCCATTTGAGGTATGTTTTCTTAGGTAATGATAGTACTTTTCCTGTAATTATTTCATCATTTTCATCTGCTGCAGAGAAAGACAAGTTGCTTAGAATTTTAAGAGAGTACAAATCGGCAATTGGATGGTCCATTGCCGACATCAAAGGAATTAGTCCTTCTATTGTGATGCACAAAATTCGGTTAGAGGAGAATTATAAACCTTCTATTGAACCATAAAGAAGACTAAATGCAGCAATGAAAGAAGTTGTTAGAGCTGAGATTTTAAAATTATTAAATGCTGGTATTATATATGCGATATCTGATAGTTCTTGGGTGAGTCCTGTGCAGGTTGTGCCTAAAAAGGGTGGAATGACAGTAGTTCGTGACACCAACGATGAAATCTTATCCACCAGAACGGTAACAGGTTGGAGAGTCTGCATCGATTATAGGAAGCTGAACAAAGCTACTAGGAAAGACCACTTCCCGCTTCCATTCATTGACCAAATGTTAGACAGACTAGCCGGACACAGTTATTATTACTTTTAGATGGCTACTCGGGCTATAACCAGATTGCGATAGCCCCAGAAGATCAACAGAAAACAACATTCACTTGCCCATATGGAACTTTCACATATAGAAGGATGCCTTTCGATTTGTGTAATGCCCCAGCAACCTTCCAGAGATGCATGATGTCAATCTTCGCTGACATGGTTGAAGAGATAATGAAAGTCTTCATGGATGACTTCTCAGTATTTGGTAAGACTTTTGACCAATGTTTATCTAATTTGGTACTTGTTTTGCAGAGATGTGAAGAGACGAATCTCGTCTTAAATTAGGAGAAGTGTCATTTTATGGTGCAAGGAATCGTCCTTGGACATGAAATTTCAGCTCATGGCATTGAGGTGGATAAAGCTAAAGTCGTTGCTATTGAAAAGCTTCCCCCTCCAAAATCAGTTAAAGTCGTGAGGAGCTTTTTGGGATATGCGGGCTTCTATCGCAGATTTATCAGGGACTTTTCAAAAATCTCAAAACCTTTATGTAACTTACTGGAAAAAGAAGCTGATTTTATCTTTGATGATTTTTACTTGCAGGCTTTCGAAAAGATCAAGAAGGAGCTTATTTCTGCACCTATTATGATCACATCAGATTGGACAGAACCATTTGAACTGATATGCGATGCGAGTGATTTTGCAACTGGAGCTATCCTTGGACAGAAGAGAGATGAGATTTTTTGGGCTATCTATTACTCAAGCAGGACCTTAGATGATGCTCAGAAAAATTACACAACAACGGAGAAGGAGATGCCTGCAGCTGTACATGCATTTGACAAGTTCAGACCATATTTAATTGGGAGTAAGGTCATTATCTATATAGACCATGCAGCTATCCGATATTTATTTATGAAAAAGGACGCCAAAACTAGACTCATTAGATAGATCTTGCTTTTGCAAGAATTTGATTTTGAGATCAGGGACAAAAAGGGATCTGATAATGTTTATCAGGACCCGTTCTCATTCCATGACTTAACCAAAAACCACTACAAATTTCTTACATTTTTAACTTACCTTTCCTCTCTTCAATGGTTGGGCTGTGATTCGATGTCAGAATCCTCACTTACCACATTATCCATTATCATACATACATGTCAATATACTGTTACTGACTGTAACTGCTTTTATAATGCATGTGAGATTATATAAGAGCTAATACAAATACATTCCCCATAATATATATCGTATACATCACTGTGCTGTTTCTATGTTTAGATACATAACCGTACTAAATAAGTATACCTGGCTATCGATAGGAAATAGCGGTGGACTCAGGGACACTATCCCTCAATAGCTCTCGCTCTACTGCTGATGCTCTGTAGAGAGATGTAAAGAAAGCGGGGTGAGCACACAACGCGTTCAGTAAGGAAATCAGGCAAGCAAGTAGATATCTACACTATCTACTCAAAATAATGCTATGCCTTGAAAACATTATTTCCTTAACTCAGTTTAAAGGCATGTCTTTAAATATATATATGTATACTTGTACAGATTAAATCCCATGTACAAAAATCATGCTTTCTTTCTCAAATGTAGGCATGTAGTGCAAAACAATGCATCTTTATATAAATCATGCCTTTAGATAAATCATGCCATGTATATTTAAATCACAATAAATATGGCATTTAAAACATTCACATCACAAAATTGGAGTCTGACCCATCCCTCAGGCCTGTCCTCAATTAGATCAGTCAATCAAGTGATATATCATGTGAGACTCTGTGGTGAAAATGTAAATATTATCCTGGACTATGGTCATATTCGACATGTGATCCCAAGCAACACAGATCTCAGTGTGCGGGGCATCACTGCTGCAACAGGAGGGGGGGTCAGTCCATCACAACCGCCAGCTATATCCTCCTCAACTCCACAACACCACACGGTACAATGTACCCCATGCCTTTCACACGGTACAACGTACTCCGTGGACCCTAGATCACAGTCGGTGTCCCTGCCATAGGTCTTAGCCCTCAAACCATGGGATATCATACGACGTCTCTAGTATCCTCATGCGGATATCCTCTCACATAGTGTGACACTCAGTCTACACAAGGAATCAAGCATGGGTTTCAACATGTATTATATATCACATACAGTGCACGCCTTTGAGCGCGACTCACAGTCGACACTTCGCTCAAACACTATTTCACATCACAAACTCAACTCTAGTGCGAGTAAACCTCTAGCAACTAGGTCGATGCATAGTTCATGTATTAAATCAAGTACGAGCAATAGCTCCAGTACCATGCTATGCACAATATCATCAAATCAAGTACAAGCAATAGCTCCAGTACTTTGTCATGCATAAATCATGAAGAATGGAGTATGAGCAACGCTCCAGCACTTTGTCATGCATCTCATGAAAAACTCGAGTACGAGCTAATCGCTCCAGCACTCTCTCATGCATATTTCATATAAAACTGAGTACGAGTAATAACTCCAACACTCTATCATGCATGTCATGAAAATCTAGTGCAAATCACAATTCAGTAATAATATATGTGGAAAATATATGAAATCTAGTGTGAGCTGTGCTCCAGCACGATTCATTCTCACATAATATGATAGATGGCTCTTTAGAAAGGGATGATTTATAAAATATCAAAATCAGCACTATAAAGTGTGCTTAATTCACATCAAGCTTAAAATCATTAGCCCATCTATTTATTCTTCTGCTAAACTGCAGTAAAACACTCAAAATGGTGGTTTCCATGCTTTTTACAACTTTTCATAAGAGTTGACTTTTTGACTAACTAGGGGCAAAATCATAATTTGCCACTATTGGGTCACAATAATTATTATTCACTTTCTCTAACCCTCAGAGTTTTTAAGTGAATGTAAAAGCAGATGAAAATACGTGCAGGTATCTCTAACTACTCACAAAAGTCCCTTACCTGCAATCACTCGAGAAATTTCACTTTCTCTGTGCTGCTCGTTTCAGCAGTCTGATTTGCTCCTCTAATAATCTCTAGAGCTGCATAAAACCATTTATCAGGTTAATTACACTTTTCCTACTGTATTTCACATTAAATACAATCTATTTTCCTTAATGGGCTTTAATTATCCTTAATGGGCCTAACTATGACTTAAGCCCATTTTTATTTTACTATTCATTTTCGTTGGGCCTATTGGGCTTGTGGGGCCCACCAACTCTTATTGGGCTTGTCCTAGACCCATTACATCATATTGGGCCAAAAATATTTGGGCTTGGCCCAGTGGGCCTCTCGGCCACATGCCATGGCCGAGAGCTATCCATGCCATCGGTGACACCATGGCATGCCATTCATGCCTATTTGTCTAGCCAATTCACGTAGGCATTTTCACAAACACTTGGTTGGCAACATTCTAACCATCACATAGTTCATTTAGGCATTTTATCAAACACCTTGATTGCCAACTAATTACATGTATTAATTAATCAAATTGATTAATTTTAATTACACCATAATCATTAATACATGTACATTAATCCATTTATGCCTTAAAATCATATGGACATAAATCAATATCTCACTACTCACTCTCGGCCTAACCAACATCATAGAGATTTAATATGTTTCAATGCTTAAAACATATACCAATATACTTAAAATCATTCATACATTAACATATATGAAATTAAAAACTTGAAAATATACCAATTGTTGTGTTTACACTTGGCCGAATACTTTGGAGGCTCACGGTTTGCACTTTGTGGCTCCTTGATAGCCAATTCCAACATATGCCACTCTCCTTTCAATTTGGAACAACTTCCATGAAGAATGCAAGTTCCGAATATGCATAATTCCTAGTGATTTCTAGTGAGAGAAAGCTTAGATAATTTGTTTCGATGGTTTCTTCTTCTAGCCGAATTTGGTGTGATGAAGATGACAATGGTGTGGCTGATTTTATAAGCCACTTACTTAGCCATTAAGCTTTACTTCCCAGCCATTAAGCTTGACTTTCTAAGCCTTAGCCATGAGTCACCTAATGAGTCACCTTATGAGTCATGGTTAGCTTTAACTATGGTTAGATATTTATCTCATGGGCTTTCCATTTAGGCTTCTCGGTTTGGGCTCTCTTAATGGGCTTTCAGGCTGAAATTATTACTATACCTCGAGCCTTTAATTGTCTAAATATTTGGCCAATCAATTGGTCCAACAATTCGGTCTAATGGACCTAAGAATTACGATATACTTTTAGTATACCTTAATGGGCTTTAAAATTTTCACCTTAGGCCCATTACGTTTTTAACCATTAAATTTAATCCGGAATCCTTTTGAATAAATTTTCCTTACATCTGGGGATGATTATCTTGTATTCTGACCAAGAATATTTTTTCCCAATTTTTTCTCCATACTTAGGTTAATTTTTAACCATGATTAGTCAACTATGGTAAAAGTCCACTTTCTTAACTATAGTTGACTTTTTTCTTAACCATTGACTAAGTTGACTTTTTCTTAAAATTTTGAAAGTGTCATATCTTATGTCTTACACTCTCGTCTTTATGTTTCAACCTTTCCCGGTAGGTAATTACACCCGAAACACCTTAAATACCTTAACTTGCCAAAAATGTCCATTTTACCCTTTTTTGCTTTTACTCTCGTTTTCTGTGTTCAGGACTAAATCAAGCTGTCTTTCCTTCATGAGCTCCCTATACTTTCTCATTTTAAGTTCTTATTTTTAGTCAGAATGATTTAGATCCAGTTGGTTTAGCCTGTGACTCTTAGAGTCCACATTAGGCTTTTTATGTAGCTTTTGCATGTTAAATCATTTCACTAACACTTTAAGTTTAGTAAATACTCTTCTTACGATTCAACTATAATAATAGAGTGTTCATACACATAGGAATCATAAGGTACAAGCTACAAAAATGCGGGTCTAACAATGTTATAGTTGATCATTTATCTAGGTTGGAGCAATCTGAAATTCAGCAAGAATAGCCTATTCAAGAGGAATTTCCAGATGAGACAATAATGAAGATTGATGCAAATCTGCCTTGGTTCGTAGACATAGTGAATTACTTAGCAGGAGGATTAATGCCAAGTGGTTTAACTTACCAACAAAGGAAGAAATTCTTTCATGATGTCAACTCGTATTTTTGGGATGATCCTCTGCTGTTTAAGAAGTGTCCAGACCAGATTATAAGACGATGTGTGCCGAAAGATGAAGTTCAGGAAATTCTGCGCCATTGCCATGCTGCAGCATATGGAGGACATTTTGGTGTAGAACGTACAACAGCAAAGGTGCTGCAATCAGGTTTTTATTGGCCTAATTTGTTTAAAGATAGTTACGTGTTTGTAGAAACATGTGACAGATGTCAAAGGGTTGGAAACATTTCAAGAAGGTATGAATTACCTTTGACAAATATTCTAGAAGTGGAAATCTTTGATGTATGGGGTATCGATTTTATGGGACCGTTTCCTCCATCTTTTGGGAAGCTGTATATTCTCCTTGCTGTTGATTATGTCTCTAAGTGGGTGGAGGCAATAGCAACACCAACAAATGATGCAAAAGTGGTGATTCGATTTCTGCACAAGAATATATTAACAAGATTCGGTACTCCAAGAGCCATCATGAGTGATGAAGGCACTCATTTTTGTAACAAAGTCTTCAATAGTTTGATGTCAAAATATGGAATTCGACATAAAGTAGCTCTCGGTTATCATCCACAGACAAATGGCCAAGCTGAAATCTCAAACCGAGAAGTGAAGTTGATATTAGAAAAGACTGTCCATCTGAATAGAAAAGATTGGGCTAACAAGTTAGATGACGCATTTTAGGCATACTGGACAGCTTATAAGACTCCAATTGGAATGTCTCCCTATAGGTTGATATTTAGTAAGGCATGTCATCTACCTGTAGAGCATGAGCATCAAGCTTACTAGGCCATTAAGAAGCTCAATTTTGACTATAACAAGGCTGGAGCAAATCGGTTACTCCAATTGAATGAGCTTGATGAGCTGAGAAATGAGTCCTATAACAATGCAAGAATTTACAAGGACAGGACCAAAAGATGGCATGACAAGATGATAATGAGAAGAGAATTTAGTCCTGGACAGCAAGTTCTATTGTATAATTCAAGGCTTAAATTATTTCCTGGCAAATTGAAGTCAAGGTGGTCAGGACCGTTTGAGATAAACCAAGTTTTCCCATATGAAGCAATTGAGTTAAAGAAATCAGATGGGAGTTTGTTCAAGGTCAATAGGCAGTGTATAAAGCATTATTATGGAGAGGGAGTGCATAAATTAGAAAGCATTCTGACGAGCCCTAAGGGTATCTATCTGCAAGTGCACGGGTCATCCAAGTAATAATGGGATTTGAGTCCCGGAATTATCGTCACACAGAGAAGTTGTTAGCCTAATTCACTACCGGTTAATCTTACCCTAAGTATATCCTAGCAAATTATGAATTCAAAGAGGGTGATCTACTAAGGCTAATTAAAACACTGGAAAGCACTAAAATAATAAGAATTAAAGGAAATAAAACTGAGCAAAAAATACTTACAATACTCGAAGCAATTAAAATCAAAAGCCTACAAAAGAAAATAAAAACAATTAAAATTAATTAACGCAATTAAAATAAAATGCAAATATGAAATTAAAGCAATAAAACTACTTAAACTAAAATTAAACAAGCTTAAAATAAAATATGCATGTAACTAAACTAACTAAGGAAATGCAATTTAAACTAACTTAAAGTCTAATGAAAATAAATTTACCCCTAATTTAATTCTAAACACTAATTTATCACTAAACTTAAACTAATGAATGAAACATATTTGGAATTTTCACTAACACTTAAAATGCATGACTTTATCTAAATTAATTTTAAACATTACCCCTAATACTAGAATAAAAATTACTAAGTACCCAAATCAAACCTAAGTTAAACTAAATGCAACAAAGAAACTATGATTAACATACTAATTGGAGGTTAACTAACTAAGCTAACTACTAAAATTGAATTTAATCTAACTAAATGCATGAAAAATGGATTAAACCCCCTTAACAAACCAACCAAACATAGCCTAGGAATTTAAACATTTCCCTCCAACACTGTTCACGTCTTCACCAATTTGGATTTTCTGGTTTCTAGCATTCTCGGTTCCAGGCGGCGCTCATGGCTTTGTTTGCGTGCTGTCCAGATATGTTCTCAACCTCTGCCCATGTAAAGCATACAACCTGCACGTTTCTTGGTCTGCTTCAGGTGCTGCCGGAATGCCCAGGTGTGCTCTCGGTCTGCAGGCGTTGTCCTCGGCACCAGCTTCATTCCCCGCTGCAGCAGTAGATTCGGTCTGCAGTGCCAAGATAGTAATGGAATGCAGCTGCTGTCCTCACTTGCATCTCTTGCAGCAGAACCGACAAACACCAGCAACTGCTCTACTCACCATGTTCGGCAGCTGTTTGACATGGATCAGTCTACAGCAGACGCGGGTTGCCAGCTACTCTGAGAATAGAAAATTCTACTCTTTCGGTTCAACAAGGATAGGCACTTGAATGATCTGAGAACCCAGCTATCAACTGGCCATGTTCGGCGTCCCCTTCCTCTGTCCAGTGCACTCACCAATAGCCACAGCCCGTCCGATCTCAATCAATCCAGCAGATGAAAGGAAACAGAGCAGAACAGAGGTGTGATGTAATCCCCAATTGCTGCCATATTGCTCTCAATCGAGAAGGGGTAACAACGGCTACAGTCACCAATATTCAATAGCTTTTCGCACCACTCGGAATATCCCGAATGAACAATAGAAAAAAAACAAAGAAATAACAGAACCGTAACTAGGAAGGAAACCGAGAGAACAAAATAAAAATAATACTTTGAATTAAAACTTAAACAGTAAAATAACAATGAATGAAAACTGAATAAATCCTAGAAGAAAATAAACAATCGTGGCTGCTGTCACCAGCCAAAGAACATAAAACGCTTAAAGAAAAATAAAACCAAAAATAAATGTTTAACTTAAAAAACTAAAAACTAAAAGCTACCCTTTTTTCAATTGACATTTTTTTCTATTTATACACACACTTAGGGGTACAATTGTAATATTTCCATCCTAAATGAGTTGATATTGTTTTGCCACTTGTCTTCACACCATTGGCTCCTTGAAAAATAATATTTTCATGTCATCTGTCTTTTTGTCCAATTGGATGTGTTAGGCTCGTGTTGTCCGCGTGGTCCAATCTTGATTTTGGCTCAATTCCGATTCATTTTCTACCGAAATATTCAAAATTCATCCGGATTTAATTTATCTGCAAACATGAGAATTTTAATTAAATAAAAGGGATAATTAACAAAATAAATCGGGGATTTAAATAATTAATTAAGAAATTAAGCACAAATAATTCTAAAAATATAGAATTATCACACCCCCAAACTTGAGCTTTTGCTTGTCCTCAAGCAAAACAAAATAATTGTAGAAATGACAAGTACTAAACACAATAATTTCCCCAATATTATCCTTAAAGAAAAAGTACAGACTATGAAATCAAAGAGTCACAATTATAAGTCCAACACTCAAAATCATTCAATCATAAGTTCTAACCCAAATTAGACTCCTCGTGAGTGTGTGAAAAATGTCAAAGTCACTTCACAGTACATTATCCGGATTAGATTATGCAAACATAGTGAATGCAAAGTCAATGACATGTGATCATTTCCATAAGTTTGCTTTTCACTTCTCTCTCCTCTAATGTAGTCACACTTAACTAAAGATCAATAGGACTTTATTAAGCTTGTAATGTAAGGCTGGGGCTAAGGTATGATAAAGTCGATTTAGGTTTAATTACCCCTTAACATGCATTACTTTCAGGATCTTAATGTAAGAGCTCAAATTTATTCCCCCAAACTTATTTATTTCACTAAACACAATTTTTTTTTTGTATTTTTCTTCTTTCTTCTTTTTTTTCTGTTCATTTTTTTCATTTTTTTTGAACATTCACTATCACCAGATACCCATATGTACAAAGCTCAAAATATATCCCAATGACTTTCATGCTTTCGGGGTAGGGGATAGGAACAAAGTATTTAAGCTAAGGAAAATTAATTGCAGGTGTATTTACAGAGAAAGTCTTATTTGGCCCAGATGGGTGACTAGGGATAAAGTATGTACAGGGATGGCTCGAAAGGCTCAAACGATCCAAAGATGGCCTAAATCATCTCCCTAATTAAGTGTAATCTAATATTTCGCCTCAAGATTAGATCAAACAAATTCTAGAATATAATACACAAAATCAACTAAACAAATGCAATCCTAAGTCCACATAAGCTTTCTCTAAATAAATATACAGATTCATGACATGACATGTGCATAAGATGAGGAAATCACAATCAGAATCAAGACAAATTCAAGAACTCAACTTCATGCTTTTCCCTTAATCATGCTTCTTAGTCAATCAAAATCATACTTAATCGTGGGGTCATATCATCGGAATATGGGAAAACTACATGCTAAGCACTAAATCATCCCAAAATCAAACAGTTTAAGCTCAGATTTTCGAAAACTTTTTGAAAAAATTTCAATTTTGCCCAAATTTTTGAAAAATGCTCAAGTAATATCCCCTCCCCCAAACATAAAGTGCACAGTGTCCTCAGTGTGCAGATAATATAAATAATTAAGCTCAAAAATAGAGTACTCCCCTATCTAATGTTGATGAACAACTGAAGCTTTTATTGAAAGCATAAAACTTAGAAAATAAACTTGCAAAATAAACAAAGAAAGAAACAACAAAAAAGAAAAAGAAAAAGAACTATATACAAAAAGTGAAAAGGAAAACATAGTCATTTCAAATGCAACTAAAGAACACAACACTCAGCAGCAGTGCAAAGAGTAGGAGGATTATCCAGAATGGTGACAGAATGTTAACAGTTAAATCCTCCTGAGCTCTATCTACTTCCTTCTTTCTCTCAGATTTCCTATGCTCAAACATTTTATCTTCCTTAACCTCTATCTTAAAACACTCTTGAGAGTCATCTGGGAGCTTCAAAGATTGGAAAACATTAAATGTCACCTCCTGATCTAAGACTCTCATGGTTAATTCCCCTTTTTGTACGTCAATTAATGTTCTACTAGTAGCGAGGAAAGGTCTGCCTAGTATAATGGGGACTTCCCTGTCTTCCTCCATGTCTAACACGATAAAATCTACAGGGAAAATAAACTTGTCCACCTTAACTAGCACGTCCTCAATGATCCCCTTCAGATATTTAATGGATCTATCAGCTAATTGAAGGGTCACTATGGTAGGTTTTGCATCTCCTATTCCTAGCTTCTGGTATATGGACCAAGGCATAAGGTTTATACTAGCTCCTAGATCACAAAGGGCTCTACCAAAGAACTGATCTCCTATGGTGCAAGGTATGGTAAAACTACCTGGATCTTTGAGCTTGGGGGGTAATTTCCTCTGAATAATGGCACTACACTCCTCAGTCAAGGCCACTGTCTCATAATCCTCTAATCTTCTCTTCCTCAAGAGGATATCCTTCATAAACTTCACATAACTAGGCATTTGCTCTAAAGCATCCGCGAAAAGAAAAGGAATGTTAATGTGAAGCTTCTTAAAAACCTCAAGAAATTTAGCAAACTGATGATCAAGCTTCTGGTTTTTAAACCTCTGAGGAAATGGTAATGGGGGTCTAACTGGAGGAAGTGTAGTGGTAACATGTATAGCATCAGAGGATGAGGAAGGCTGTGAAATAGAAGAAGAAGGTAAAGATGAAGAAGCGCCTGACTTAGATTCCTTTGCAGCTTGATCCTGATGTTCCTGCTCTTTCTGAGCTGCTTCATTAGAACTTAAGGATTCTTCAACTATATGGTGTTCAGGTTGGGACTTAACTTGTGGTTCGTCATCTAGCTCTCTATCGCTCCTAAGGGTGATGGATTTCACATGTTCTTTACCCTCCCTTTACCTAACAGGATTAACTTCAGTATTACTGGGGAGGGTCCCTTGTGGACGCTGGTTAAGAGTACTAGCTATTTATCCTACCTGAACCTCTAAGTTCTTAATTGAGGCAACTTGATTTTGCAGGATAGTCGTGAACATTTCCTCTAGCGAGGGCTTCTTCTCAGCTGCCGGTGCGTGGTAAAGTTGTGGTTGCGTAGGTTGTGGTGGTGGTGGTGGATGAGGTGGATGATGTTGAAATTGGGGTGGATGGGGATGATGAGATGGATGGTATGGATATTGCGGCTGTGGTGGTACCTGAACTAGTGGAGCTTGAAAACCTGGGAGTCCTACAGGTCTAAAGCTAGAAGTTTGCCCTTGGTTTTGGCTCCAAGAAAAGTTAGGATGGTTCCTCCACCCTGGATTATAGGTGTTTGAAAAAGGGTTGTTCTGTTACATTTGAGAAGGGGCAACATACTGAACCGATTCTAAGTTGAACGGACACCTATCTACAGAGTGGGTACCACTACACAGCTCGCAGGAGAGAAAAGGACTTTGAACAGAATAAACAGGATTAGAATTGGAAGAAGGATTATGCTCGGTACTGAGCGACTCTACCTTCTTTGTAAGATTGGCTATTTGAGAAGTCAAGGTTGACAGTGTGTCTAACTCATATATACCCGCAGCTTTCTTAGGCAACTGTCTCTCCGACGACCATAGATAATTGTTAGCTGCCATTTTATCTAACAGACCATAAGCTTCCTCCTCCGTCATACACATTAAAGCTCCTCCCGCAGCAGCATCTACTATGGTCCTATTCTGGCTAGAGAGCCTGTTGTAGAAGGTTTGGACTTGAAGCCATAAGGGTAGGCCATGGTGGGGACACTTCCTAAGAAGGTCTTTGTATCTTTCCCATGCTTCATAAAGGGATTCAGAATCGAATTGAGCAAAGGAAGATATATCACTACGGAGTTTAGCCATTTTGGAGGGAGGAAAGAACTTAGCTAAAAATTGATGGGCTAACTCGTCCCAGGTGGAGATGGATCCCGGAGGTAAAGTGGTCAACCAGTGTCTTGCTCTATCCCTAAGAGAGAAGGGAAATAGTCCAAGCCTAAGTGCATCGTCCGAGAGTCCATTATGCTTGAAAGTATTGCACAGATCTAAAAATTGCCCTAAGTGAGCATGTGGGTCATCATGGGGAAGCCCACTGAACTGTAACGAACTTTGGATCATCTGGAGGATCGAAGGCTTAATTTCAAAATTATTTGCAGGGACAGCTGGTGGCCTAATGCCAGAATAATATCCTCCAATCGTCGGCATTGCATAATCTCCAACGGTTCTAATTTCCCTATTTTCTGTCATTGTGTTTTGCAGCGGAGCTTTAAATTTCCTAGAGTCCTTTCGAATTTTTCTAAGAGTACGTTCAATTTCAGGATCTAGAGGAAAGCAATCAAAACTCTTGGCTCTACGCATGCAAACATCAGAAAGTCCTTAAATATTTTGTTGAATTTTTCAAATTTAAATTTTTTTTTAATTAACTAATCTAGATTAAACTTCTAAATATTTACACCCTAAATATTCACAAGCTAGAATTACACCGAAGTATAATTTCACCGATATTAACTAATGGCTAATTAAAACTTCCCCGGCAACGGCGCCAAAAACTTAACGAGCCCTAAGGGTATCTATCCGCAAGTGCACGGGTCGTCCAAGTAATAATGGGATTTGAGTCCCGGAATTATCGTCCCACAGAGAAGTTGTTAGCCTAATTAACTACCGTTTAATCTTACCCTAAGTATATCCTAGCAAATTATGAATTCAAAGAGGGTGATCTACTAAGGCTAATTAAAACACTGGAAAGCACTAAAATAATAAGAATTAAAGGAAATAAAACTGAGCAAAAAATACTTACAATACTCGAAGCAATTAAAATCAAAAGCCTACAAAAGAAAATAAAAACAATTAAAATTAATTAACGCAATTAAAATAAAATGCAAATATGAAATTAAAGCAATAAAACTACTTAAACTAAAATTAAACAAGCTTAAAATAAAATATGCATGTAACTAAACTAACTAAGGAAATGCAATTTAAACTAACTTAAAGTATAATGAAATTAAATTTACCCCTAATTTAATTCTAAACACTAATTTATCACTAAACTTAAACTAATGAATGAAACATATTTGGAATTTTCACTAACACTTAAAATGCATGACTTTATCTAAATTAATTTTAAACATTACCCCTAATACTAGAATAAAAATTACTAAGTACCCAAATCAAACCTAAGTTAAACTAAATGCAACAAAGAAACTATGATTAACATACTAATTGGAGGTTAACTAACTAAGCTAACTACTAAAATTGAATTTAATCTAACTAAATGCATGAAAAATGGATTAAACCCCCTCAACAAACCAACCAAACATAGCCTAGGAATTTAAACATTTCCCTCTAACACTGTTCACGTCTTCACCAATTTGGATTTTCTGGTTTCTAGCATTCTCGGTTCCAGGCGGCGCTCATGGCTTTGTTTGGCGTGCTGTCCAGATATGTTCTCAACCTCTGCCCATGTAAAGCATACAACCTGCACGATTCTTGGTCTACTTCAGGTGCTGTCGGAATGCCCAGGTGTGCTCTTGGTCTGCAGGCGTTGTCCTCGGCACCAGCTTCATTCCTCGCTGCAGCAGTAGATTCGGTCTGCAGTGCCAGGATAGTAATGGAATGCAGCAGCTATCCTCACTTGTATCTCTTGTAGCAGAACCGACAAACACCAGCAACTACTCTACTCACCATGTTCGGCAGCTGTTTGACATGGATCAGTCTACAGCAGACGCGGGTTGCCAGCTACTCTGAGAACAGAAAATTCTACTCTTCCGGTTCAGCAAGGATAGGCACTTGAATGATCTGAGAACCCAGCTATCAACTGGCCATGTCTGGCGTCCCCTTCCTCTGTCCAGTGCACTCACTAATAGCCACAGCCCGTGCGATCTCAATCAATCCAGCAGATGAAAGGAAACAGAGCAGAATAGAGGTGTGATGTAATCCCCAATTGCTGCCATATTGCTCTCAATCGAGAAGGGGTAACAACGGCTACAGTCACCAATATTCAATAGCTTCTCGGACCACTCGGAATATCCCGAATGAACAATAGAAAAAAAATAAAGAAATAATAGAACCGTAACTAGGAAGGAAACCGAGAGAACAAAATAAAAACAATACTTTAAATTAAAACTTAAACAGTAAAATAACAAAGAATGAAAACTGAATAAATCCTAGAAGAAAATAAACAATCGTGGCTGCTGTCACCAGCCAAAGAACATAAAAAGCTTAAAGAAAAATAAAACCTAAAATAAATGTTTAACCTAAAAAACTAAAAACTAAAAGCTACCTTTTTTCAATTGACATCTTTTTCTATTTATACACACACTTAGGGGTACAATTGGAATATTTCCATCCTAAATGAGTTGATATTGTTTGGCCACTTGTCTTCACACCATTGGCTCCTTGAAAAATAATATTTTCATGTCATCTGTCTTTTTGTCCAATTGGATGTGCTAGGCTCGTGGTGTCCGCGTGGTCCAATCTCGATTTTAGCTCAATTCCGGTTCATTTTCTATCGAAATATTCAAAATTCATCCGGATTTAATTTATCTGCAAACATGAGAATTTTAATTCAATAAAAGGGGATAATTAACAAAATAAATCAGGGATTTAAATAATTAATTAAGAAATTAAGCACAAATAATTCTAAAAATATAGAATTATCACATTCCCCTTGGTGAACCGAATTAAGGAGACTGAAAGAAGTCTGGTTGAAGACTTGAAATTCAGCGCTTTTGGGAGGGAACCCAATTTATCTTTTTAGGATTCCTTGTTTTTCATCTCGTTTTATTTTCTTTGATTTTAGTAGTTGTTTTTATTTTTATTTTATTTGATTAGTTTGTGTTTTATTTTTCAGGCATATGCATAAGAATAGCACGGTTTGGAAGTTTAGTTGTCGTGATCCTTCAAGAAAGAATGCATGGGTTCGTGACTAATGAAAGGACAAGAAAAATTTTGCAAGGGCTTAGTAGCTTCAGTGTAGACAAACAAACTAGAAAAGAAACGGAAATGGTTTTTCAAGAACAAAAGTGAAGAAGTACGTGAACAGTAACTAAGCTGGAAGACTAAATTCTTCAATTGAAGAAGAGAGGACAGAATAATGTCAATAACGGTAAGAAAAAGAAAGAAAGTTAGAAAGGGTATGAGATGAAATTCTGTCAAAATAGGAAACAAATGTCTACAATAGTGAGGTGAATAGAATACACATGTCAATGTCTTATTGGAAGATGGATTCCTTTATCCTGTCAACCCCACTTACTATTCGGTTAAGCCAAAGAACCCTACCAAACTAGTTTAAAAGAGGCGGCCGAACCTTTTACTTACTCAGACTCTTTTTTTTTCTAGTCCTGCATTTTCCTTTGTTCCCTTGGAAGTACCCCGACAAACCCCACTACCATTATTTTTCTCTTTTCTGATCTTGTTGTCTTCTGCTGATTTAGTAGTTTCACCATCAAATTTTTGGTAGTTTCGCTATCCTGGTGGTCTCGAAACCCTTAGGGAAAGCAGAAAGCGTTTTCTTGTCCGATTGTGATACAGACACAAAGTGGTCCAACTAAATCTTACTTGATTTCCGTTTCGGGTATTTTCCTTGTCTCTTCAATCATTCTCGATCTTCTCACGGCCATCCTTTTGGTTTCTACAACTTGGATTTTTTAAGCTCTTCTGGGTTTGATAAATTGTTGTTGGAGAAATTTTGGTTGTGACGCGATTGTTGGGTTTAGTTTGTGTGCTTATCCGACTGGGGTCGCTGAACACTATTCTTGTCAATTTGTGCTTCCATTGGTAATGGCACCCAAAGCCTGAGCTAGACGAAACCTAAAGAGTTCGAGTCAAGCAACTGATAGCTCAGCCCCATCTCCACAAAGGGAAGAGCCAGTCATCACCAGTTATGATCCGTCTAGATTTGTAAACAACCAAGCCGCAAAAAATTTCAAGAAAATCATGGGCAAAAACATGATTATCGAAAGGAGTTTTCGGCCTGATATTGGTGGCTGGGATATGTATTCTAAGTTTTTGAGGGATTTCAGGTTGTTGAAATTAGCAGGGCAACTTGACGATGCCATCCTTGATGTAGTCCGTGAATTCTATGCCAATGCAATGGAGAGCACCCATTCGACTTCTGAAGTCAGGGGTATTTTTGTTCCTTATAATGCCAATGCCATTAATCTATATCTGGACCTTTCGCAAGGGGTAGAGGATGAATATACCAGTTATGTCGCAGCTCTCCACACTGATTTTGTTGAGCTGGCCCAGGTCATTAACGAACTAACAGTTCCACACACCCATTGGTAGAAAAGGCCAGAGGCTAAATCTATGGCATTCCCTTCCAATCGACTCCAATATGGTCTCCACGAATGGTATGATTTTATTTATTCTCGAATCATGCCTACAACTCATAAAAGTAGTGTCGTTGTGGATAGAGTTGCTCTCCTTTACTGTATTCTAACTGGCAAGATTGTTGATTTTGGAGCCATTATCTTTTGGTCCATGCAAGAGTTCATACGGCGAGAAAATAGAAGGGGTTTACCTCACCCTTCCTTGGTCTGTGGACTCTGTAAGAAATATGGAGTATATTGGACTGAGCTAGTCCATCCGCTGCACCTTCCACCACTTTCGGCACCATTGACACTGTGCTTAATGAGATTAAGGAGTTGTGGATGGAGATGCACAATAATGACTTAGACTATTGGACTTTTTGTGTGTATGTTGCCTACTACAATCATTCATTAGTAGACTACCTAAATATGAGGGGTCGTGAGGGAGAGGTGGTATTTCCCTTACCACCACAATGGTGTATGCCACAGCAGGGAGAGGCAGCGATGATGATGATGACATGGAAGAAGATGCCCCAGAGGAAGCTGATGCTAAAGATAGCTCAGAGGAGGATTCAGACAGTTAGACTACCCTAGGGAAGTCCTCTTTACTACTTTTTCCAATTCATTGAGGACAATGAAAATCTTAAGTTTGGGGGAGTTATTGGTTGTGCTCTGTGTCATGCTTTGCTATGTTTGCCATGCCTGCTGTTATGTTTGCCATGCTTTGTTATGTTTTATGTGCCTGTTTCCATACTTGTAGCAATTTTTATTTATTTCAGATTTATATGTTTGTGTGCAATTATACTCAGTTTTACAGATTAGTTTTCTAGATTGTGGTCGAAGATGGATTTTGCAAGGAACTGATCAAATTTTGTTTAAATGGATGATTTTTATTATTTGAGTATTGGTTTGTGGATAGAAAGCTTCACTTGAATCTTTTCACTCAAACTATGCACCAATCATATTCAGTTTATGTACTTACTGTGTTGATATGTGAAACCAAAAAGAGTCTAGAACTTGATTAGTTATTACTTGAGGCAAAATTGATAGACCATGCATGATTAGGAAAATGATCTAGGCCATTTTTGTTTTGAGATTGAGCCTTTCAAGCCTACCCAATTATATTAATCCTTTGGAAAACCTTTGAGCCTAATTTTTTCCATTTTGTTGTTATATAACCATATTACAAGCCATTACCTAATTGTTTGATTATCTTATTCTTTTGGTCCCTTACTTAAAGTAATATCAATCAAAATATTTCAATTGGGGGATGAGCTCAAAAGAAAACAGGGGTGGTTTGTAAATTGTTGGTTTGAGAACTTGAATGTTACAAACAAGGGTTTGATCTTGGGTCTTGATGAAAATTTAGTGTCATATGCAGTTACAAGTAGTGAAAAATAAATCTTAAATTCTGGAGTATGACACTGTGAAAAAAAAAAATCAAACTCTAGAATGAGTAAAGTTGGGTAGTGATTCATGAGCTCAAAACAAATTAAATCCAAAGGTGATTACAATGCGTTAGGTGGATTAAACTTCATATTATACCCTTTATCCCACCTAAACCCGAGCCTTACGTTACAACCTTTGAAAAGTCCTTTTGATTCTTGGTTATGCATGAGTCTTTATTAGTGGAGAGTAGTAGTTAAATCAAGCATATGAAGTTTTATGTTTAATTCTCATTTAGGTTTCGCATTAACACTTGAGTGCATGAATTTGAGTAAATGATTGTACACACACACACAAGTGGAAAGTGAAGAGTGAAGGGGGATTGGTTTGCTTTGATTGACTTGAACAATATAAATCTAAAATTTGTCTTAAGTTGAGAACCTTGTAAATTTTTGAGGAAAATCTCAATTTAATATAACAAGTATGTAAGCTGAGTATGGTTGAGAGTCTTTAATTGTTTTGTGTCTAGTATGTCTTTGCTTGAGGACAAGCAAATTTCTAAGTGTGGGGGTATTTGTTAGCACTAAAATCTATATATGTTTAAGACCCTTTTTACTTAGTTATTTGATTTGTTCTTTGCAATATTAGGTATGTTTTATGTGTTTTGTGCATTTGTGCAGGAAAAAGAACAATTTGCAGAAGTTAAAGCTTTTGGAGCTGGTTCTGATGATTCCATGAAAAAGTGAAATTACAGGATGCTGAGCGTGACTTATGCTGCAACAATAGAAGAAACTGGATAGTGCAGAGCAGATCTGAGGAATTAATACCATTGTCACAGCATAGCAGTCTGATTAGGGCAATACTGTTTTTCCACGTGGCCTTCCACGTTTTAGTGCTTGGAAACCTTATAAATAGTCTTTTTATCAGAATTTTGAAAGAGGCTGCGGCAGCAGACTTCAAGATTGATTTAGCTCCATAGAAACTCAATATTTTACATCTTTTTCTACCAATGTTTATTCTAGGGATGATAAATTGGAATTATTGGATGTTTATTATGATTTCTAGGAACTAAACTCCTTTTTCCTAGAATCGATGTAACCAACTTTGGGCTGATTGCAATTACTTTGTGATGATTGTTTGGTCGATTTCAATTATGTTTATTTAATCTACTTGCTCTTAATGCTCTAATTGATTGGCCACCAATTGGATGAATTAGTATAGGAATCCGACACTCGAGAGAGGGGATTATTTATATGCACAGGGGTAGATTAACATAGGACCTTGTTGAATCGGGAGGTTGACAAATCGTATGAGTCATAGAGAAACAAAATTACTATCGCTGAAGGAACTTTATTATTTAATTCTGAATCGGGAGGTTAGGATTAGATAATTTGGGTATGACTGTTTAAAACTCGGGAGAGGTAAACCGGAATTAGTTTCAGCTATAAACAAGTGGAAATCAAAAGAACAATTGATCAAAGGAATTGTATGAACCTTAGTTAGGTGAAATCGAGTTCTAGGAATATTTTGCCATTGATATTTTTAGACTTAATTATTGTGACTCATTTTAATTAAATTGTTCCGTAGTTAATTGTTAAAGTAATAAATAGGATTTTCACCAACGTTCATTAATTTTCTAAATAAAGCTCAAGGTTGTTGATTACAGTGATTTGCGGTAGACATAGTTCCCTGTGAGACCATACTCATATTTACTTTATACTCAAAAACTGACCTGTGCACTTGTAGTAGTGTTCCATAAAAGGATAACAACGACCTTAAGCTCATATTTGCTTACTTACGAGTGCAAGATTTTTGTACAATTTTATATCTATGATTATATGTGTAACAAGAATGTATATATGTGATTTCCGAGGCATAATTTTCGTAAGCTATTGTGCAAATAAGTTTGAAAATGATTTCAGTATGATAATAAGCTTGCTTTAAGACTAAAGGCTTTCTATAGCGTGTGAGTCAAGGTAAACCTCATAGTCGACCTAATGACCCAAGGGAATGCTAGCCGACGGCCTGTGAACGGACTAGGCCTTGACAATAACATGTGTATTTCTATGTGTCTATCATGCCGCCTTTGTGGAGTTTCCATTTCCACTTGTGTGGTGTTTTCTGTTATGCTATAAGACTCTAGCCCAATCTACAGCCCCACCATGGCCATAGGTATTCTGTTCCCTCTTTGGAGGATGCCCTCTTTTGAGGATGATATGGTTATTACCCATATGACAGTGATATTGATTGCCTAGTCTCCACATTTCGACATTGTGTATCGTTTTTAAGCACGATTTGATTATGATTTATGTATAGTTATGCAATTATGTTTCGATTATATTTCGTTTTGATATGTTACTCTGAAGTTTTGTTTTGAATTAAGAAATATATGAAGTATATTTTTTGTATCTAAAAAGGACATATACTAAGTATGCCATTTTATTTTTTCTAACGGTTCTGATCAGAAAATGTATTTTATTTTTAGCATCATCATTTTATTAAATGTTTTGGATGATATTGCTATTTTAAATGCACTCCTTACTAGGCAATCCAGAAGCTCACCCCTTTCCTTTTCATCCTTCTAGATTATTTACAGTGATCACTCCCTTGCCTACCGCGTACAGACGTAGGCTAGTGGATGCGACTCTCCCCAGGCTACTTTTTGTACACGCCTCAGGTATATTTCACTTTATATCCAAACATCATGTACAATACAGATACTTATATGTAAATAAACATTTTGGGATGTAATCACTTTTTTGTATACGTGTGGGAATGAAGATATATGTAGCTCATGATGCTATAGTGCATACTGAGATTAAGAGATGAATGAATATTATAAGCATTTTATGGATGCTCGAGAATAAAATTTTAGAAAGAATAGGTAAAATCAACTGCTTGTGGCTATATATTGTCGATCTAGAAAGTTACAGGTGCATAGGGTTATGTATAAAGGTTATGCTGCCGAAAATCCGTGAAAGGGTAAAATAAGATGTAAACACCATGAATTTTCTTGTATTCGGTCTTATTAAAGAATAACGAATTAAACTATTGGGATTAGTGAATGTGTTCCTTAGTGGAAGATTAAATCAAGTTATATTTTAATATGAGGGATTTGAATGGATTTAATTAAAATATATTAGTTCTAAGAGAAAATATCTATGAGGAAATAGAAATGAAAATTTCTATACATATAAATTAGGAAAAGAAAATATATCCATATGAAGTATAAGTACCAGTACTAAACTAAATTAAATTTTATACATACTATAAAGGAAAATTCATCAAGTACGAGGATGTATAAATACATCAGTATGTACATGAGTGAAGACAAAAATATATATAAGTATATATTATGCAAATATAAATATAGAAATGGAAGATAAATATATATACTATAGCTATAACTAAGGAAACAAGGTATATTTATTATAATACATCTAAAAAGTATATATATATATATATATATATGCTAACTATTGATTGGCTTAAAAAATGAAGCCAATCCCGAGGGCAGCAACAGTTTAAGGAAATAAAGAAAAGAAGGAAACAATGGTAGTGAATGATAGGTGATGTAACAGACAAATAGGATAAATATATATATATATCTATATGTATATGAGAGTTACAGCAAAAACATTAAAGGAGTATGGAGGTGGTGATGTGTCACGACCCAAAACTACCCAAAAATCAGAGTAAATTTTTCGCGTTTTATTATTTTCTTTCATGCTTACCTGTTCTCTGATCGTGACCACACTCCACTAACAATTGGGCTGTGCGTCAATGCCAGTCCCACCATTCATTTACCATATAACTTAATTATTTCTAAGTCATTTATAAGAGTTTACAATATTTATACATCCCCTAAAGTTACTTACAAACATGTTACTGTGCAATGCTTATTTAGATACAATATGTACAAGTGTGTATACCTTAAATGATGGGCAGCAGCGGATATCCGAAATGCAGTACTCAGTCACCTCAACATCTACTGGAGATTATCTGTGTGAGAAAATGAAAGGGGTGAGCACATCAAGCTCAGTAAGGCAATCCTACGAACAAGTAGGTAACCATACTACCTACATGAACGTGGTGCCGTGCATAAACCACCCTTTCTCCACACATTTCAAAACTGATGAAATGATTCATGATGTCATGTAAAACACGTTCGCATGGAAAATTCAACATGCAACTCTTTTTCAATCATTTCTTTCTCATTTAAAATTTTCACAATAAAGTCAGGACTTAACCCCTCCTTCGGGTGGTCCTGACTCACACAAAACCATGAAAATCAGTTTACATCACACATGGGTTTAAAAAGCATGGAAATAGCATCATGCAAATTTTGTTTAAAACCCAGTTTCAATCATCGTCAAGATCATCAACATGCGAGACTAGGCAACATCTGTATATCGGTAATAACCAGGACTATGGCCGTGTGTCCTCGTGAGCCCCTCTGCTACACGGATCCTAGTGTGCGGGGTCTCACCCTGATCGAGAACCGCCCTGGAGGTGGGTCAATCCAACCCGTCAGTTTTATCCGATCCCACGCATCCGAAGATGCCGTATCCAAAGATACCCCGTATCCGAAGATACCCCGTATCCGAAGATACCACACGGTACATCGTACTCCATGCTACTTGCACGGTACATCGTACTCCGTGGACCCATATCATATCTCTATACTCATGCCGTGTCTCAAAACGCACGTGCGAGCCTATTTAATCGGTGACACAGTCTACCCGATGCTCCAAGCACGGCTCATCGCATGTTCTCATAAAAATCAGTGGGGGGTGCGAGCGATGCTCCAGCACTCTCGTCAATTCAAGTAAAACTAGTGCGAGCTAAGCTCTAGCACTCTCATCAAGTCATGTGAAAAATCTGGTGCGAGTTAGACTCTAGCACCCTATCACGAAAATCATATAAAACCTGGTGCGAGTTAGACTCTAGCACCGTATCATGAAAATCATGTAAAATCAGGTGCGAGTTAGACTCCAGCACCAATGCATGTAAAACTCTAGTGCGAGCTCTTGCTCCAGCACTAATGCATGCATCACACAAATCAAAACATCATGCGAGCTGAGCTCTAGCACGTCACATGTCAATAAAAACACGTAGGCGGCTCTGTTTCCTTAAAACAGTTTTCAAAACAATTTCATCATTGAAACTATGAAATGCTGTGCATTTTTCTTTCAAGGTTAGCCAGCCTACTCATGTATGCATCAAAACACCTCCAGAACGAGCAGCAACCTCTTGTTCTTCTCCTCCCAATTTTTCCTAAAGTTGTAAATTTTTACCCTTAACAAGGGTATTTTGGTAATTTACCCATTCGGGGCACTAAAATTATTTATTTACTTCTAGACCCTTCAGATAATTTAAAAGACTGCATATGTACTTTGAATTTCGTAAAGTTACCTCTAGCAGTCCGTAGAATTCCCTTACCTTATTTTTCTGTAGAGTTTGACCTTTCCTTTTCCACTGCTGTCTCGTCACGCAGTCCGATTTACTCCCAATCCAATGTTCGAAACTGCGTATAATTATTCCTCAGGTCAGATATCATACAATTTAATTGTATTTCCTATTTTCTGGTAAATCATTGGGCCCATTTACCCCTATTGGGCCCGATTGCACCTTAATGGGCTTTAATAGGTCTTAAGCCCGTTTTCCACTTAATTTTCACATTATCAAGGCCTATTGGGCTCATTGGGCCCACCAACAATTTATTGGACCTCGTTCTAACTCTCGAATATCTCAATTTATTATTTACGATAATTTATCCGACTTTCCAAAATTTAATTTAATTAATGCGGAAATTGAATTCGAAGCACGCATATCGATGCAAATTATCGTAAATAAGGGTTACTTACCCGAGATTCCAAGCTAGTACGTAAATCTAGGCTGTCTCGAGCTCTCGTTGGATGCCAATTGTTGAGCTACACAATTTCATAAATTTTCAGGTAAATTTCCAGTCGAATAATAATCAAATAAAATATTCTAAAATTCAAATCGGTCAATTTCGACCGCTACTGACTTACCCGTAGCTCGATTACATCGTCGGAATTTTTCCTCAATTTTTCCTCTTTTTCTTTTTCCCTTTTTCTCCTTTTTTCCTTTCTTTCTTGGCTGAACCGGTTCGGTCCGATTCAGACTGGATTTGGACCGCCGGTTCACCCCGGTTCACTCTGGTTCGACCGGTTCAGGGCCTTGCCGGTCGGTTCTCCATCGGCTCCCGCCGCCAGTGGCTCCGCTGGGTCATCCGCATCTCAGATCTGGGGTCGGTTTAGGTCGAGGTAGCCAAAAAGTCATCGGTCCGGCCTTTCTCCTCTTCCGTCGGAACCCATTTCTCTTTTCGTCGTTTTTCGAAGTTTGCCGGCAGTTTCGCCAGTAGTGGCCGCCACCAATCACGTCGTCTGGGCCTCGGGGACGTTCGACGGTGGTCGATCGGTGCCGAATCGTCGTCGATCGTCGGGAATCACCTTCTCTTCTCTCGATTTCGTTTTTCTCTCTGTTTCGTCGCCTATCGCCGCCGTTCGTGCCTCCATGGTGCCGGTGGTGGCTCGGCGCCTTCCCCTTCGCCGGTCGCTCGCCTTGCTTGTTCCATTACATTCTAGGTAGTTTCAATCATCAATACATACACAAATCTACTCACAACAACAACTAGATAAATATACTTAGAGTTGGAGTATTGGAAACTCACCTAGCTTGACTTTCTTCATTTCTAAGTTTGGAAGACTCCTTAGCTCCTTCAATCCAATGAGTTGAATGTTGGCTCCAAGATATGTTACTCTCCTCCTCAAGCAAATCGATCATTTCCTTAATTCTTTTTGGAAGAGGGTGCATTTTGGAGAGAGAAAGCTTGGTATTTTGGGTAAAAATGGAAGGGTGTATTGCTTTGTTTAAGAAAGAGGGCTTGCCATGAGGTTTTTATAGATTGAGAGTGATAAGATCGATCTGATAGGATGAAGAGATCAATCTTCCTTTGGTTTTTTCCATCGAATTCTCAGGTCTGAAATGGAAGGGATCGATCTACTCATTAGGGAGAGATTGATCTTAGCTTGGCAAAAACTTGAGGAGATCGATCTACTCATGGGAAGAGATCAATCTGCTCTTGATACAATCCAATGGGGATCGATCTGCACTTAAAAGGGGATCGATCTGGGCTTGGTAAAGGCAATGCAGATCGATCTGCTCATTGGAGAGATCGATCTGTTTGATGGGGATATTGATCTGCCTTGGCAGATTCATTTGGAATTTGCTCTATTTTGCACAAGGGATCGATCTACATTGAATGGGAGATAGATCTGGCCTTCATCTACAGCCCTTTTGCTGTATTTTTTCTAGATTTTGTCAAGGGTAAATTCCTATTTCATTGCTTCAATACTCATTTTGCATTTTAATCCCACTTAGAGCATGGAAAGACTCATTTCCTATGATTCACATACAATATGAATTGTGTGTATTGCTTGAATTCATAAAGAATACTCAGAATTCATAGTCCATGCATTATTATTTTGTGTTTTCATTCCTTATCTTCAATCCAAATTCTTAAAGTTCTTTTCGTTTAGTTTGTGGCCACTTCGGCCCTTATTTACCCTTTATTTGTATCTTGACACTCATTCATCCCATTGAAATTCATTCACATTTACATGATCCGAAATCATTTATCTTATAAATCTATTAACATATATTACAAAGTAATACATACATGGGGTCTCACAATCTCCCCCACTAAATGAAATTTGGTCTACTAAATTGGAACCAATTCAGTCCATGAACAACTCGAGATACTTCTCCCGTATCAAACTCTCCAACTCCCATGTAGCTTCTTCTGCAATATGGTACTGCCAAAGGATTTTCACTAAGGGGATCGTCCTCAATCTCAGCACCTTCTCCTTCCAATCCAATATCAAATCGGCTTCTCAACATATGTCATGTTCTCATAGAGCTCCAATGGCTCATATCTTATCACATGTGTCGGATCCGGATGGCACTTTCGTAACATAGAGATGTGAAAGACGTTATGAAGGCTTACTAGCTCAGGTGGCAATGCTAGCCTATAGGCCTTATCTCTCACTCAATCCAATATCTCAAAGGGTCCAATGTAACGAGGACTTAACTTTCCATTCTTTTCGAACGTCGTTACACCCTTGGAAGGAGAAACTCGTAAAAACACCGATTCACCCACTACGAATTCCAATGGTCTTCGTCTCTTATCAGCATAACTCTTTTGTCTGTTCTGAGCTGCCTGTAACCTCTCACAAATCAATTGGACATCCTCAAAGGCTTGTCTCACTCAGTCGGGATCATATATCAGTCGGTCACCAACCTCTTCCCATCTAATAGGGGAACGACATCTAGGACCATACAAAGCTTCATACGGTGCCATCTTGATACTCGAATGATAATTGTTATTATAGGTGAACTCTGCGAGTGGCAAATGGTAATCCTAGGAGCCTCCAAAATCCAATGTACATGCTCTCAACATATCCTTCAGGGTCTATATAGTCCTCTCTGACTGACCATTTTTTCGAGGATGGAATGCTGTGCTAAAACTCAGTTGGGTCCCCATCGCTTCCTAAAAATGTTCCCAAAAGTGGGAAGTGAAACGGGCATCCCTATTAGAAACAACGCTCACTGGAACACCATGCAATCTCACTATCTCGCGCACATATAATTTCACCAGTGTACTCAGAGTATCGATGGCTTTCATAGCTAGAAAGTGTGCCGACTTTATCAATCTATCCACCATCACCTAATCGCATCATGATTCCTGCGGGTCCTGGGTAAACCCATCAAGAAGTCCATAGTGACATGCTCCCATTTCCAAGTCAGAATAGGTAGAGGTTGCAATAGCCCTGCAGGCTTCTGATGCTCTACCTTCACTTGCTGATAGACAAGACATTTTGGCACAAATTCAGCTACATCTTTTTTCATCCCTGACCACCAATACACTCTTCGAAGATTCTGATACATCTTATTACTTCCCGAAAGCAGTGTATACTTCGTTGAATGAGCCTTTGATAAAATCAACCTCCTGATCTCTGGATCATTGGAAACACATATCCTACCCCTGAACCTCAGCAATCCATATGAACTTAACTCAAAATCAGTTTCTATACACCCTTGTATCCGCTTGACAATATCATTATATTGCTGATCAATCTGCTGAGTCTGTTAGATACGATCTACTAGATCTGGTTCCAGCTGCAGGCTAGCTACCATAAAGCTACTATCAGCATCAGGCGGGCTCACATCTAAACTAAGGCTCACGAATTGTTCCAATAGCTCATGTTCCCTGATCATCATGTATGATACCAATCAGATATGCTTTCTACGCAATGCATCGGCTACTACATTCGCCTTGCCTGTGTGAGACCCCATATATGTATAACCTTGTATATATGTAAATGGAATTATAATATGGATGATTTTGGATCAAGTAAATGTGATTGAAGTTCAAATGAGAATGAATGAGTATCGTGGATGCATGTGGAAGTTAAATAAGGGCTGAAGTAGCCACAAACTAAGTAAATGAAAACCTCAAGCATCCGGAATAAGTATAAGGATGTAAAAAGTATAAATGAGTGTAAGACGAAGAATTATACGAACCCTTTTGATTTTCGAGCAATATGCATAAGTTTCATAATATGGAAGTCATAGGAAATGAGCTTTACCATGCCCTAAGTGTGAATGGATTTCAAAATGACTAGTCAAGCAATCAAAGGCAAGTTAACCTTTGAAAATTCAAGGAAATAACTGCAGTGGAAATACAAAAAATGAAGACCAGATCGATCTCCCATTCAAGGCAGATCGATCTCTTGTGCGAAACAGGGCAATTTAGAATGAAACAGTAATGGCAGATCCATCCTCCTTTAAGTGCAGATTGATCTCTTTAGCATTCCGTAAGAATCAGATCAATCTCCTTCATAACCAAATCGATCTCCTTAAGCCTCTGCCAAAGAGAGATCATCTTTCGTACTTGACCAGATCGATCTCACCCCCATAATGCTGAACATTTCGAGAGAAAAAGCCAAGAGAAAATCGATCCTTACCTAATCAGATCGATCTCCTCACCCTTTTCTATATAAACCCGACGGAAAGAAGCTTCAATCTTTAGGAAACTCAATCTCACTCCATTTTTACCCAAACACCAAGCTTTCTCTCTCTAGAATTTTCCACAAGGATTTGAGAAAAAGGCATTAGAGGGACGTTGTTCATCTTGGAGAGGAGAACAACATATCTTGAAGTCAACATCCAACTCATTGGATTGAAGGATCTAAGGAGTCTTCCAAACTTGGAAGAAGAGAAAGTCAGGCTAGGTAAGTTTCCAATCCACCAACTCTAAATGTGTTTGTGTAAATGTTATTATAGGTAGATTGGTGTACATTTCAATGGTTGAAACTACCTAGAAATAATGAATCTCCAATGACCTAGAAATAGGTTAGTGTGAGAAAGTGAAATGTATTGGAATTAATGATGAATGAGATATCTTAAGGTGATAATGGTGTCACGAGTATGATTTTAAGATATTGGTATGGAATGAATTGTGAGATTTACCAAAGAGGGTAAAATGTGTATTTAAGGCATTGGCAAAAATGCATAAATGAATGAGAGAGTGAGGGTAGAGCATTTCACATCAAGTCCTAAACAACTAACAAAGTGAGTTACTACATAAGTTTGGTTAGAAAGGCTTTATGATGGCTAAATGCAAGAATGGGCCAAACATTAATGAAATAGGCTCAATGAAATATATTGGCTAGTTGAAGTCAAAATATGAGATAGCAACATTAACTCAAGTGACTTGTGAATGAATTGCAGCTCCCGAGGATACACCCGGAGTATGTTGAGCTAAAAGCTCGAGAAGCATAAAGAAAGAGAGTCATTCCCAAGTAAATCGAGGTAAGGAAATTGTGTGGAATCTTAGAGATATTTGTGCGCATTTTAGGCGCGTTATGTTTTCTAGAATACATGTGGTAATAGGAAATGAAATGGGTGATTGAAGGACAAAGACTTGGGTTTTAAGAAATGTGCATGAAGACAAAAGCATGATGCTTTGAAAATCCTGTTTTATTGCTTTTTAGCAAGTGATTGGCAGGTTGGCTAACATTTTGAAATAATTTGCATAAGAAATAACTTGATTTGGTTTATAACCATGCTTTACAAAGAATTGAGCCACCTACATGGATTTCGTGAGAATGAAAACGTGTTAGAGTATGACTCGCATGAGATTTGATGTGTTTTTATATGCATGGGTGCTAGAGCTTAGCTCTCACTAGTTTTCACATGGATTTCTGTGATGTTGTACTGGAGTTTAGCTTGCATAGATTTTATACTGGTTTTGACATGGTGTTGGAGCATAGCTCGCATTAGATGTCCACCATACTTGTTACCGTGCTTGAGATTACTCGCACGTGGTTTTATGACTTGTTGATAGCCGTGCTATGAGCTTTGAGTAGACTGGGTGTTGCACTAATTAAATAGGCTCGCATGTGCATATTGAGATGTGGCGTGATATGATGTGATGATATGGGTCCACAGAGTATGTTGTACCGTGCATGTAGCATGGAGTACGTTGTACCATGTTGAGATTGTTATATGCCGTCATCAGACGATGTTTAGATCTGCTATGGATCGACGGGTTGGACGTGACCCACCTCCCATGCGGAAGCAGTTAGAGGTGATACCCTGCACACCTGATTAGTGTAGCCCGGGATCACAGAGGATATGGCTATAGTCCTATAGGAGATTTCCCTATTATATCACCTATGTCACATGTCTCTTGCTTTATGAATGAATCCATGTTTTGAAATATTTTTGTGGGTCAGGACAGTCCGAGGTTGGGGTTGTATCCTGACAAGTTTGGATTTGATTGAGATGAGAATGTATGATAATACTTTAAAGTGCACGTATGCATGATGATTTTCCATGCCTTATTTGTGAAATATGCATGATGTTTATTCCTTGCTTTAAATTTGATTTGTACACTGAACTAAATAATATGATTTTCTTTACATGTCATTAACACAAGCATGAATTATTGATTTGAGGTGTGATGATGAAATGTGTGGTTTTGAGCATGGCATCACGATCACGTAGATAGTGTCGTATCTACCTGTTCGCATGATTGCCTTACTGAGTGTGTTGTTTGCTCACCCCCTTATTTTCCCCCTCTCTACAGAGCATTGAGTATAGACTGAGGGTGACTGGAGGTTTCCTTTTTGGTACCCGCTGCATCCCATCACGTAAGGTATACACACTTGGATAATTTTGTATCTAAACTTGCTATAGCACAGTAGTATTTTGGATGTAACCATTTGAGGATGTAAAGCAATGTAAACACATGTAAACAGTAACTCTGATTTATTTATACAAGTGTTTACTTCTAAATTTTAATGCAAATCAAATTGTTATGGTTAGATGAGATAAACATCGACACACAGCCCAACTGTTAAGAGTGTAGCTAATCACGATCGAGGTAAGGTAAGAACGAAGAATAAAAAGCGAAAACTTTCTGACGATTTTTGGTAAGTTGAGGGTCGTGAAAGAAGTTGGTATCAGAGCTGAGTTGCCCTAATGTGTCTCGATGTCTAAATCACTTAATAAGTTGGAAAATTACATCCCCATGTTACTGTGCTTGTTTTGATAGAAATTATGTGTGTCGATGGATTAACTAAGAAATTGATGTGAATGTAGGGAATTGAGCATTATGCCTAATACCAGTCGTGATAAAGGGGCGAGAGCGGAAGCTAGAGGCCGTAGAGGTAGGTCTAGGGGTAGTGTTGAGCCAGAACCTCACGAGACTCAGGAAGAGATTGAGGTAGAGGCTGAGGTTGAGCATGCTCCACAGGATCCAGAGGAGAAACCTAAGAGTAATGAGGCACGCTTCGCGAGGATAGAGTGGAGCATAGAGATAATCTTAGAATTGGTCATTCAATCTTTACTTAGAGTTGGGGGTAGACAAAGTCCCGGTACACAGGGTGATGCTGAGCAGGTAGCAGCTCCTTAGGCATAGGCACAACTAGTCCAAAGACCTCAGGCGATAGATACACCTACACCCCCACCCGCATAGGATATGCCTACACCTATTGCTACACCATAGGGCAGTAGAGGCTGGGGTTACAGATGTGATTTGGATAGATTGCAGCAGTTCTAGAAGTTTGGACTACCGTCTTTCAATGGAGTTAAGGACCTAGTGGCTGCAGAGGATTGGATAAATGAAATTGAGAAGTTATATGGGTTCTTTAAGTGCACTACTACCGAGATTGTAGTTTTTGTCGTATTCATGTTGAAGGGATCAGCAGAACATTGGTGGAAATCCACCAGACCTATTTTGAGAGCTCGATAAAAAGATCAGCTGGGATGTATTTTTAGAGGCTTTTTGGAGATAGTATGTTTTGGATATTGCGCAGCGGAAGCTGAAGATGGCATTTTTGGGACTGACCCAAGGGAGCAGGATGGTGGATGAGTATGAGATGACCTTTATCTCCCTGGGTAGATATGATCTTGATACGATGGGTAATGAGGTCGAGAAGGTCTAGAAGTTTGTGGATGGACTGAGACCAACCATTAAGTCCAGATTGGTTCCCTTGGATATACCGACCTACGAGGAGGCAGTGCGTAGGGCATAATTGTGTGAACAAGATGTTGAGAGGATTGCCTCAGAGTTTGGAAAGGTTGGTAAAGTGAGAGATAGAGATAAGAAGAGACCAGTGCTGGATAGAGGCTTCAGTTATAAGGGAAGCAGGAGATTTTTTTTGGAAGAGGCCGAGGATTGAGGAGATCCGGGAGAGGATAGTTAATCCTCCCATGTATCCAGCCATAGCTCCAGCTAAGGAAATTATGATTAGAGGGCCACGACATACTGCAGAACAAGTGTAGCAAATGTGGTAGGTACCATGGTACTCGACCATGCTATGGACCTCCTACAGTATGCTTCAGATGTGGGAAACCAGGGCACATAATCCGAGATTACCCAGATATGATAGAGAGAGTCCCACAGAAGGGCAAAGAGTGAGAGAGAGCTCCAGTTGGTACAGCTGCTCCGAGGAGGAGGGCTACAACTGAGGAAAAAGGGAAGCAGGCAGTGGGTATGAGTAGACGACGAGTGTACGCATTGGACCAGGACACTACGGATCAATCTTCGGATGTGGTTAAAGGTACCATCCAAATCTTTGATTTAGAAGCATTTGTATTGTTTGATTTTGGTGCTACACATTCCTTTATATCACCATCCTTTGCACATAAATTATTGAAGCATGTAAAACCCACACTACTAGATAAGATGTTGATGATATCTACCCCAATGAATGATAGTCAATTGACTGAGCATGTATATAGAAATTGTAAGATGAGGATAGGAGGTAAAGAAATGGCAGCCGATTTAATTTTATTAAATATGAGTGATTTTTAAGTAATCCTAGGAATGGATTGGCTGGCTTCAAACCATGTTGTTATGGATTGTCGTGCTAAAACATTGATGTTTCCCAAAATAGAAAATCTTGTTGTAAACTTTACGAAATAAAGTGAAAGAACATGTTTACTATAAATAAAAGAGTATGATCTTAATACATGATATTCAAGAGATGAATTTTTTTATCAACTATATATGTTAATGTGATGATTTGTTTTACTAACGATGGAAAGGATAATGTGAAGGGTTCATTGCTTATGTGATTGAGACGGATAAGGCACGTCTGGAGTTGATAGACATCCCAGTGGTCAGGGAATTTCCAAATGTCTTTCCAGATGAATTACCAGGGTTACCTCTAGATAGAAAGATGGAATTTTGTATAGATTTGGCACCTGGTATAAAGCCGATATCCAAGCTACGGTACAGAATGGCTCAAGTTGAGTTGGAAGAATTAAGGAAGCAGTTACAGGAGTTGTTATAGAAGGGGTTCATCAGGCCAAGCGTCTGATAATTCTATATTTTTAGAATTATTTGTGCTTAATTTCCTAATTAATTATTTAAATCCCCAATTTATTTTGTTAATTATCCCCTTTATTTAATTAAAATTCTCATGTTTGCAGATAAATTAAATTCGGATGAATTTTGAATATTTCGGTAGAAAATGGACCGAAATTGGGCTAAAATCGAGATTGAGCCACGCGGACAACACGAGTCATGCCACCTAGCACATCCAATTCGACAAGAAGACCGATGATATGGAAATATCTTTTCAAGGAGCCAATGGTGTGAAGACAAGTGGCCAAAAAAAATGCCAACTCATCAAGGATGTGGAAATTACCATTTTACCCCTAGTGTGTTTATAAATAGGAAAGGATGACAATTGAAAACGTTATGTAATTTTAGGAGTAGGAGTAGTGTAATGTAATGTAGGTTAGGGTAGAATAGCTTGTAGATTAATTTTAAAAGTTTTCCTTAGAATTTTCGCATTGTTTTTACAAGTTGTTTTACTACTCATGTTCTTTATTAATCTTTGTTAACTTTCATTTCAATGATAACTCATTTTCCTAGTTCATGTCTTAGTTTCTTTTCCAAATGCATTACTTATGTTTTGTTTTCTTATTTGTTAAACCATTACTTTACAAGCTCTCGGTTTCTTCTCCATTATATGCTCTCGGATTGCTCTTTGTGTAATCGGTACCTTCATTCTTTCCTTCATCTCTGCCTTTCAGTTTTGGTGTGTTGATGATGGCTGATGCTGGGCATTGCTCCTCTTCAATGGCTATATGGAACCCCGTATATGTATAATGGTAATATGTATAATTGGATCAAATAATATGAATGGACTTGTAATGTAAAGTATGATTGATGTAAGTCCATGGATGCAATGTACGTATGTGAAATATGATTTGTAACGTACACACAAGTTCCATTGAGTATGAATATGAAGAAATGAATTCTTACAAGTGATGGGTGTGATTGAAACTCAAAATGGGTAGTGTGGTAAAATGGAATGAAGTTATACTTTCGTTTGGTTTTATGTAGCATACCTTTGGACACACCATGAATGCACACAAGTTTCAATGTGCATAAGGTATGAATGGATGCCATTTTCAAGTTATAGAGGTGGATGGATGAGAAAATGGCCATAGCAATAGATTAAGGATGTGTTGGTATGAGTTGCAGCAAGGAAACTGCAGGAAATCTGGAAAACATGAAGGCCAGATCAATCTCATAGGATGAGAGATCGATCTGGAAGAGCCAGAATGCTCTTATTTGGACAATGAAATAGAGCATATCGATCTCCAATGGGGCCAGATCGATCTCCTAAGCATTTTCGTGATGAAAAGATCGATCCTCAAGCACCCAGATCGATCTCCTTAGCTCTCTGTTTGGGACCAGATCGATCTCATGCTTCGACAGATCGATCTCATGCTTCAACAGATCGATCTGATGCTTCGATAGATCGATCTCATACTTAAAAATGTCGTGGAAAAGAGGGATTTAAGGGGGACCAGATCGATCTGCTCATGAACCAGATCGATCTCCCCAAGCTGTTTCTATATAAGGAGGGCTGAAAATCTGGAAATCTCGGAAAAACATATTAATCTCCCATTTTCAACCCAAAAACCTAACTTTCCCTCTCTAAAATCAGCCATTTTCAGTGAGATTTGGAGAGAGATCATTAGAGGCAAAGTTGTTCCTATCAAAGAGAAGAACAACATAGTGAGAGGGCATTTTCCCATTTTTGGAATTGAAGGAGTTAAGGGCATTACCATTTTGAGCAAGAAGAAAAATCATATTGGTAAGATTCTAACACTCCAATCCAAATGCATTAGCTATTTAATTGATTTTGGAGTTGTTTGGTATGAGTATTGATGGATAAATTACCTAGGAATGTAGTAGAATTGGTGTGACATAGAAATCAAAAATGGGTATAATATGAGAATATGTGGGATTGAATGAGCTTATGATTTATGGCATGCTAAAGTTGTTATTGGGGTAATGTTTATGATTTTAGATGGAATTACATAGTGCGTTGGAGGAATTGTGAAAATGGGTATGTATATGATTGATAAATACCATAGTGAGGGGATTCATGAAATATGAACACTATGAGCTTTATGTCGATTTGATATCGATTTTGAATAAGATAATAGGCCTAAGAAGATCCATAGACTCGAGCTATGGGTAAAGTAATGAAACGAGGCCAAATAAGCTTTAATAGAGGCTATAGATTATATTGGATATAGCAAGCACAAGGGTTGCATTATATGGATCGAATATAATGCGGGATACGATTTTGTGCAGTCCCAAAGAGTTCGTTGAAGACGAATCTAACCGTACGAGTAAGCAGCTTAAGGAAGTGGAATCACGCATCGCGATTCCAGGTAAGGGAATTTTGTGAGTATATAAAGGTAGCTGCTAGTACTTTGAACTTGTGGGTGAATATTGGGTGTTTTATGAAATGCATGGTTGCTCAAATAAATGATTGATGGTATTCGTGAATGATGATGAGTATATGCGTGGTTTTGGATTTGAAGTGGATTTTATGAAATGGGATAGTAAGGCTAATAATTGCATAAATCTATTGTTTTGATGCTTTTCAAAACGAAATTGCTTGGTTTTAAGCAAGCTTGTAGATGGGTCGGCTAGTATTGTATTGTTGTTGTGGAAAAGCATTTGTGAGTGCTAAACCCGATTGCCGGGATCGTTTGATTGTGTATGAGCCGCCTATCGTATTTGTATGACATAAATCGCGCTAGAGCCTCGCTCGCGCTGGATTTCTATGTTTTCATTTGTATGAAACGTGCTGGAGCTTAGCTCGCACCTTGATTTGGAAACTATGATGATGTCTATAAATCGTACTGGAGCTTCTGCTCGTACGTGGCTTTTGAGTGGTTTGTCTTATGAGTATAACCGTACTAGAGCTATGCTCGTATGCGTCTCTTTATGAGAGGATGCATGAGTCGTGCTAGAGCTTTGCTCGCACAAGTTTGTACATTGTGATACATACAAGGTTATGAAAGTTGGTAAGATCCTTAAGCCTTACATCCTTAAGCCAACATCCTTAAGCCCAAAGAGGCGGGGAAGCTCTGTTAGGCGGGGAGGCTCTGTTCGGTGGGGAGGCTCTCTTACAGTGGGATCCTTAAGCCCAACATCCTTAAGCCCTGGAGGGGCGGGGAGGCTCTGTTAGGCAGGGAGGCTCTCCTACATGGGTACAGTAAGATCCTTAAGCCCTACATCCTTAAGCCAACATCCTTAACCCAAAGAGGCGGGGAGGCTCTGTTAGGTGGGGAGGCTCTGTTCGGTGGGGAGGCTCTCTTACGGAAAGGATCCTTAAGCCCTACATCCTTAAGCCAACATCCTTAAGCCCAAGAGGCGGGGAGGCTCTGTTAGGTGGGGAGGCTCTGTTCGGCAGGGAGGCTCTCCTTCATGGAATATGGAAAACTCTTGGTATGGGGTAGATAAGACCTAGGAATGGCACCCCCAATCACGATATGAGTTTGCGGAGTACGCTGTACCGTGTATATCACATGGAGTACGATGTACCGCATGATGGTTATGTGATGAGAAAGTCTGGCGAGGGATAATCCATCTTCGTGCCAGCATGGTACCCCGCACACCTGGATGCGTGTGGTCTGGGATGATTTACGATGTAATGGCCCACATAGGCACTTTTGATATAGTGACCTAGTTTTTATGCACATGCGTGAATTGTGAAAATAAAAATGTGGTTGTGATTGTGAGTTGATTTGATGGTAATTATGTGTTGAGAAAGAGGTTTATGATGTTAGTTTAAAAAGGAGGTTTCTTAATGAATTGCCCTTTTTATGAATTTAAATGAGATTGAGCATGAGATGATTTATACATGATGTTTCTACCATGTTTTATATGCCAATGCACATGACTTTGATACATGATATATATGTATATTCACATGGCATAGTTTTATTCCTCATGCTCCTACCATAAATGATTTATGCATAACACTATCAGCATGTAGATAGAGTAGTTATCTACCATGCTTGCATTATTGCCTTACTGAGCGTGTGGTTGCTCATCCCACTCTATTTTCCCCTACAGAGCATGCATAGTAGCCCAGTAAGGACTGAGGCGCGGTATTTTGGACTCCGCTGCATCTCCATTGCTAAGAGGTATATACACAGTGATTCTTTTTGTATCTAAACAATGCAAAAGCACAGTATTCTTTGAATTGTAATCATGGGGGATGTAGATGTCAGTAAAACATACTTTTGTATAAGTACAAGATTTAAATGCAAATGTATGACATCGTTTATTTATCTGAGAATGAATGAGATGTGGAGTTTATTATTGACTCACAGCCCAACAATGTGTGGTGAGTTAGTTCACGACTGGGTAAGTTAACAGCAAAACGCGAAAAATTTTTAATGATTTTCGGTTAAAGAGAATGGAATTGGGTCGTGACATAATTAGGCTAGTCAACTTCTCTGTGGGACAATAATTTCGGGACTCAAATCCCATTATTACTTGTACGACCCGTGCACTTGCGGACATCTACCCTTAGGGCCCATCAAGTTTTTAGCGCCGTTGCCGGGGAAGTTTTAATTAGTCGTTAATTAATATTGGTGAAATTATGCTTAGGTGTAATTCTAGCTTGTGAATATTTAAGGTGTAAATATTTAGAGCCTTAGCTTAGGTAAGTTAAATTTTCTCTTAATTAAAATAAAAAAAATTGAAAAATTGAAAAACTTAAGAAAAACAATTTTAGGACTTTTCGATGATTGCATGCGTAGAGGCAGGAGTTAAGATAGCTTTCCTCTAGATCCTGAAATTGGACACACTCTTAGAAAAATTCGAAAGGACTCTAGGAAATTATTAGCTCCGCTGCAATTCACCATGACATAAAATAGGAAAATTAAGACAGTCTGAGATTATGCAAAGCCAACTATTGGAGGGTATTATTTTGGCATTAGGCCTCCAGCTGTCCATGCAAATAATTTTGAAATTAAGCCCGTAATCCTCCAGATGATCCAGACTTCATTGCAGTTCAGTGGGCTCTCTCATGACGACCCACATGCTCACCTCGGGCAATTCCTGGACTTGTGCAACACCTTCAAGCACAATGGATTATCTGATGATGCGCTTATGCTTAGATTATTCCCCTTCTCACTTAGGGATAGGGCGAGACACTGGTTGACCTCCCTGCCTCCAGGATCCATTTCTACATGGGATGAGTTAGCCCATCAATTTCTATCTAAGTTTTTCCCTCCCTCTAAAATGGCCCAACTCCGTAGTAATATATCTTCCTTTTCCCAATACGACTCTGAATCTCTTTATGAAGCATGGGAACGATATAAGAAGCTTCTTAGGAAGTGCCCTCACCATGGCCTACCTTTGTGGTTACAAGTCCAGACCTTTTACAACGGACTTACAATCCAAAATAGGACCATTGTTGACGTTGCTGCGGGTGGAGCCCTAATGTGCAAAACAGAGGAGGAAGCTTATTAGCTTTTAGATAAGATGGTGGCTAACAACTATTTATGGTCCTCGGAGAGGCAAATGCCAAAGAAGCCAGTGGGTATTTATGAGCTTGACACACTGTTTACCTTGACCTCTCAAATCGCTAATCTTACGAAGAAGGTAGAGTCGCTTAGTACCCAACATAATCTCCCACCAGTCCTAATCTGATTTATTCTGTCCAAAGTCCTTTTCTTTCATGCGAGCTGTGCAGTGGTACCCACTCTGTAGATAGATGTCCGCTCCACTTAGAATCGGTTCAGTATGTTGCCTCTTCTCAAACGCAACAGAACAACCCTTTTTCAAACACCTACAATTCAGGGTAGAGGAGCCATCCTAACTTCTCCTGGAGCCAAAACTAAGGGCAAACCTCTAAGTCTATATCTGTAGGACCCCCTAGTTTTTAAGCTCCACTGGTTTAGGTACCACCACAGTCGCAATTTCCATTTCATCCGCCTTCTCATCACCCATACCCACATCATCCATCACCATCACCACCACCACTTATGCAGCCCCAACTCTACCATGCACCAGTAGTTGAGAAGAAGCCTACATTAGAGGAGATGTTCATGACTATCCTGTAAAATCAAACTGCTTCAATTAAGAACTTAGAAGTTCAGGTTAGACAAATAGCTAGTGCTCTTAGCCAACATCCTCAAGGGACATTTCCTAGTAATACTGAAGTTAATCCTGTTAAGCAAAGGGAGGGTAAGGAACATGTTAGATCTATCACCCTTAGAAGTGGCAGAGAGCTAAAGGAGCCATAAGTTCAGTCCCAACCTGAACAGCACATAGTTGAAGAATTCATAAGTTCTAAAGAAGCAACTCAGAAAGAGCAGGAACCTAAAGATTGGGCTGCCAAGGAAACAAAGCTAGACAGTTCTTCATCTATACCTTCTTCTATTTTATAGCCTTCCTCGCCCTCTGATGTTATACATGTTTCCACTACATCCTCTCCTATTAGACCACCAGTATCTTTTCCTCAGAGGTTCCAAAATAAAAAATCGGATCAACAATTCGCCAAATTTTTTGAGGTTTTTAAGAAACTCCACATCAACATTCCTTTCGCAGATGCTTTAGAGCAAATGCTAATTTATGTGAAGTTTCTAAAGGATATCCTCTCTAGGAAGAGGAGACTGGAAGAATATAAGACGGTGGCTTTGACTGAGGAATGTAGTGCCATTATCCAGAGGAAATTACCCCCCAAGCTCAAGGATCCCGGGAGTTTTACCATACCATGCACTATTGGAAAATTATTCTTTGGTAGAGCCCTGTACGATTTAGGAGCTAGTATAAATTTGATGCCATCATCTATCTATCATAAGTTAGGAATAGGGGATGCCAAGCCCACCACAGTGACCCTCCAGTTAGCTGATCGATCAATTAAATATCCGAAAGGGGTCATTGAGGATGTCTTAGTAAAGGTGGACAAGTTTATTTTCCCTGCAGATTTTATTGTTTTGGACATGGAGGAAGACAGGGAAGTCCCCATTATACTAGGTAGACCTTTCCTAGCTACTGGTAGAACAGTAATTGATGTACAAAAGGGGGAGTTAACGATGAGAGTCCAAGATCAGGAGTTAAGTTTAATGTTTTCAAACCTTTGAAGCGCCCTGATGACTCTCAAGAGTGTTTTAAGATGGAGATTGAGGAGAACAAAAAGGCTTGACCATATAAAATCTGAAAGAATGAGGGAAGTAGATAGGGCTCAGGAGGATTTAACTGTTAACATTCTGTCACCATTTTGGCTAATCCTTCTACTCTTCGCCCTGCTGCTGAGTGTTGTTTTCTTCAGCTGCATTTAAAGTGGTTGTGTTTTGCTTTTCACTTTGTATATAGTTCTTTTTCTTTTCTGTTGTTTCTTTCTTTGTTTATTTTGCAGGTTTATTTTCTAGTTTGACGCTTTCAATCAAAGCTTCAGTTGTTCATCATCATCAGAACGGGGAGTACTCTTTCTTGAGCTTAAATTCTTATATTATCTGCACATTGAGGACACAGTGCACTTTAAGTTTGGGGGAGGGGATATCACTTGAGCAATTTTGTGAAAAATTAGATAAATTTTCAAAAACTTTTCAAAAATCTAAGAAAGAATTTTTAAAATTTTTTCGATAATATGAGCTTAAATTGCTTGATTTTGGGATGATTTAGTGCTTAGCATGTAGTTTTCCCATATTCCGAGGATATGACCCCATGATTTAGTCTGACTTTGATTGACTAAGAAGCATGATTATAGGAAAAGCATGAAGTTGAATTCTTGAATTTGTCTGGATTCTGATTGTGATTGCCTCATCTTATGCACATGTCATGTCATGAATTTGTATATTTATTTAGAGAAAGCTTATGTGTACATAGGATTGCATTTGTTCAGTTGATTTTGTGCATGATATTCTAGAATTTGTTTGATCGAATCTCGAGGTGAAATATTAGATCACACTTGATTAGGGAGATGATTTAGGCCATCTTTGGATCGTTTGAGCCTTTCTAGCCTTCCTTGTACATATTCTACCCCTAGCTTAAATACTTTGTTCCTATCCCTTACCCCAAAAGCATGAAAAGTCATTGGGATATATTATGAGCTATATGGGTATTAAGTGATAGTGAAAGAGTATGTATAAAAAAAATGATGAAAAAGAAAGAAAAAGAAAAAGAAAAGAAGAAAGAAGAAAAATTCAAAAAAAAAAATGTTTAGCAAAAGAAATAAGTTTGGGGGAAATAATTAGAGCTTTTACATTATAGATCCTAGAAGTAATGCATGTTAAAGGGTAATTAAACCTAAATCAACTTTATCATACCTTAGCCCTAGCCTTACATTACAAGCCTAACGAAGTCCTAATGATCTTTAGTTAAGTGTGATTACATTAGTGAAGAGAGAAGTGAAAAGCAAACTTATGGGAATGATCACATGTCATTGACTTTACATTCACTATGTTGCATAATCTGATCCGGATAGTGTACTGTGAATTGACTTAGACATTTTTCACACACTCACGAGGAGTCCAATTTGGGTTAGGACTTATGATTGAATAATTCTAAGTGCTGGACTTCTAATTGTGATTCTTTGATTTCATAAGATTGTATTTTTTCTTTGAGGATAATATTGGGGAAATTATTGTGTTTTGTAGTTATCATTCCTACAATCATTTTGTTTTGCTTGAGGATAAGCAAAAACTCAAGTTTGGGGATGTGATAATTCTATATTTTTAGAATTATTTGTGCTTAATTTCCTAATTAATTATTTAAATCCCCAATTTATTTTGTTAATTATCCCCTTTATTTAATTAAAATTCTCATGTTTGCAAATAAATTAAATCCGAATGAATTTTGAATATTTCGGTAGAAAATGGACCGAAATTGGGCTAAAATCGAGATTGAGCCACGCAGACAACACGAGTCATGCCACCTAGCACATCCAATTGGACAAGAAGACCGATGACATGGAAATATCTTTTTAAGGAGCCAATGGTGTGAAGACAAGTGGCCAAAAAAAATGCCAACTCATCAAGGATGTGGAAATTACCATTTTACCCCTAGTGTGTTTATAAATAGAAAAGGATGACAATTGAAAATGTTATGTAATTTTAGGAGTAGGAGTAGTGTAATGTAATGTAGGTTAGGGTAGAATAGCTTGTAGATTAATTTTAAAAGTTTTCCTTAAAATTTTTGCATTGTTTTTACAAGTTATTTTACTATTCATGTTCTTCATTAATCTTTGTTAACTTTCATTTCAATGATAACTCATTTTCCTAGTTCATGTCTCGGTTTCTTTTCCAAATGCATTACTTATGTTTTGTTTTTCCTTATTTGTTAAACCATTACTTTACAAGCTCTCGGTTTCTTCTCCATTATATGCTCTCGGATTGCTCTTTGTGTAATCGGTGCCTTCATTTTTTCCTTCATCTCTGCCTTTCGATTTTGGTGTGTTGATGAGGGTTGATGCTGGGCATTGCTCCTCATCAATGGCTATGTGGAACCATGGCAGTAAGAGTGGGATTGAGATCAGTCCGATGAAGATGAATGTCCTTTTTGTTATTATTCATGAAGGGTTGTCATTTGTTTTTACTTTCAGTTCTGGATGCCTAGTTAATTCTCTTGGATGTTGTTTTTAAATGTTGCATTAACTGGTTGTTTGTTATCATTTTCTTGCGTTTATTTCAGTTCCTGTAGTTTATGTTCCATGGTGTCTTATAGTTTCTGCATTTAGAGTTACTCTGCTATCCTCTGTTTCATTGTCTACTACTGTTCACCGATGGTGTTCTACATTTAGTGGTTTGTTGGTTCTTTGCTTCATGCTGTGATGCTCGGGTGATTGAAGAATGACAGCAGTGGTAATAGATGCACAGTAATGGGCCCTAAAGGTATATATCCGCAAGTGCACGGGTCGTACAAGTAATAATGGGATTTGAGTCCCGGAATTATCGTCCCACAGAGAAGTTGTTAGCCTAATTAAGTACCGGTTACTATTATCCTAAGTATATCCTAGCAAATTTATGAATTTTCAAGGGTGATCAACTAATCTAGAATTGAAAATACCAAAAGCAATAAAATAATAAAACTATAAAATAAGTAACTAAAACCGAGCTCAGAGTACTTACAAAACTCCAAGCACTTAAAATCGAAAACCTGCAAAAGAAATTAAAACAATTAAAACTAATTAACCAAATTAAAATAAAATGCAAAATAAATGAAAAAACATGATTAATTAAACTAAAATCTAACTAACCTAAAAAATGCATGTAATTAGACTAATTGCAAATTAAACTATTCCTAATGCTAGATTAAAATTACTTAGAAACTAATTAAATCTAAATTAACTAACTAAACATGATTAACTACATCTAAATGCATAATTAAAACTATTAACTAAACTAACTAAATCATCTAACTAATCTTAAAAACTAATCTAACACTAAACTATATAGAAAAATGAGTTATGCCTTAATCAATCAGCCAAACAAAGCCTTATATTTTAAACTAACAGTAAATTTCCCACCAAAATACTGTTCATGCATGATTTTCTTCTTTGGTTTTCCAGGTAGCTCGGGTTGTCACGGGTTGGTAGCTGCTGTCCATGCCTGTTTGCTACCAACTCTGCCTCGGTTTCATCCAGCTGCCAGGCGTGTTCAGCTCCATTTCTGCAACAAATCCAACACCTCACGCCAGCCCCACGTTCCTGCCTGGCCATACCTGCTCCAAGCTTCATGCTCACGGGTTCCATTTCCAGGCTCTCGGTTGTCCTCTGCTCTGCATCTGCCATGCTGTTCTGCGTACATGCTCCTGCAGTGCTATCTCCAGGTGGGTTGCTGCTGCTGTCTAGGTTCCTGTTGTGCCTGTGTTGCTAACATCAACACCAGACCAAGGAACTGCTCCTGCTCCAGCCCGATTCTGCCACGTCCAGCAGGGCTCGAAACTGCTTCCTGCCCAGACTTGCTCTCGGTTCCTGCTCTCGGTGTGATCCAGATGATGCCCACAGTTATGTCCAGGCGATGTCCACTTCTTCTGTCTGCTGCACCGACCCTATTTCTGCTCCCAATCTATCCTACCGGTGGTTCACGTCTGCATTACAGTTTTCGAGATGAAAACAGAGCATAGCAGAGGAGAGGTCTCGGTTTCCAGGTGTGGTGCTGTTCGGATGGTTTGCTGCTGCTGCCCTCTCAGGTTTGTCTCCAAATGCTTGGCCAAATAGAGCTATATCTCCTATATCACTACTGTTATGCAATGAAGAACAGTGCACAATGAAATCCAGCAAGATGGCTAACCGAGAATCACTAGAAATGTGAGAGATAAAATGTAAAAGAAAATCAAATGCTAATTTACCAAACCGAGAGCACAACCATGGATAGTTTAACAAAATAAAACCAAAGCATCAATGGAATGGAGAGAAACCGAGAAATGAAATGGTGACTGAAGATTGGAAATAAAACTTAACAATAGAAAGCTAGTGGAAAGAAACCGAGAGCTAGATTGAAAGCTTGCATTCGAATGGATCTTAACAAAAATAAAAGAAGAACATATAATGAACAATAACAATTTTCTTAAGGAAAGTGCTAATCGGGAAAGAAAACAAAGCTATTCTACCCCTAATTTCTACCCTAACCTAGACTACTTCTACACTACTCCTAAAACTAAAAATTACATTAACTTCTACTCCTAAAATTACCTCCTTTTCAATTGTCATCTTTTCCTATTTATAAACACACTAGGGGTAAAATGGTAATTTTCACATCCTTGATGAGTTGGCATTTTTTTTTTTGGCCACTTGTCTTCACACCATTGGCTCCTTGAAAAGATATGTCCATGTCATCAGTCTTCTTGTCCAATTGGATGTGCTTGGTGGTATGACTCGTGTTGTCCACGTGGCTCAATCTCGATTTTAGCCCAATTTCGGTCCATTTTCTACCGAAATATTCAAAATACATCCGGATTTGATTTATCTGCAAACATGAGAATTTTTATTAAATAAAGGGGATAATTAACAAAATAAATTGGGGATTTAAATAAATAATTAGGAAATTAAGCACAAATAATTCTAAAAATATAGAATTATCACACAGCAGCCTGGAGTAGCAGGACTTGTGCACTAAACCGAACCAGCACCTAGAAACGAAAGCAGTTTCCTGGACCATGATCGGGACAGTATGTGCCGAATTTGCAGTAGAGAACAGCTGGAGATAGCAGTGCAGCAGAAGCAGGAGACTGAAGTGCAAAACGCATACGGAACCAAAGAAAAGTTGGTCAGAGTTGATGCAGCAGTGGACACGCCTAGCAACCAACTCGTGCCCTGGAAACACCAGAAACAACCCGAGGACACTGCAGAACCGAGAGAAAGCATGGCAGATTGCCAAAACTGTGAAAACCTGATGCAATGTGTAGTCAAAACAAAAGCAGAGTGCAGCGGACCAGAAGACAAACAGCCATTGTCTGGACGAGAGGATAACGAGCCCTTACCTGAAATGAAAAGCAAAAATGACAAATGAATATTAAAAGGAGGTAGAATTATATGGTTTAAAATGCTTAGGGCTTGTTTGGCATTCAACTTTAGTGATTAACTCATTTTCATGCATTGTTAGTTTAGTTTAAATCCTATTTGATTTGTTAGCTTAGTTTAGAGTCTTTGATTAAATTGCATAATTAATATTCTTGCTTAATAGTGTAGAACTTAGTTTTAATTAGGTTGATAGTTAATTAAGTGTTCATTTAGAATTAAATTAAGGGTAAATTTATTTCATTAAATCTTATGTTAGTTTAAATTGCATTTTGATTAAATAGTTTAATTACATTTTAGGTAGGTTAATTTAGTTTAAATTATCTTGCTTTGTTATTTTCATAATTGCATTTTATCTTAATTGCGTTAATTAGTTTTAACTGTTTTAATTTCTTTTGTAGGTCTTCAATTTTAATTGCGTGGAGCACTGTAAGTAATTTTGCTCGGTTTTAATTTTCCTTATTTTGTAGTTTTATTATTTTTAGTAGTTTTAATTTAGACTTAGTAGATCACCCATTTAAACTCCATAATTTGCTAGGATATACTTAGGGTAAGATTAACCGGTAGTTAATTAGGGTAGTCAACTTCTCTGTGGGACGATAATTCTGGGACTCAAATCTCATTATTACTTGTACGACCCGTGCACTTGCGGACATATAACCTTATGGCCCATCAGCGTCTCACCTTGGGGAGTACCGGTTCTATTTGTAAGGAAGAAGGATGGAAGCCTCTGACTGTGTATATATTACCGGTTGTTGAATAAGGCCACCATCAAGAATAAGTACCCCTTCCAGGAATCGATGACTTATTGGATCAGCTTAGGGGAGCGCAGGTTTTGTCCAAGATAGATCTGAGATCTGGGTATCATCAGTCGAAAATTTGGGATGGAGATGCACCCAAGACAACTTTTTGCACCTGGTATGGTCATTATGAGTTTCTGGTTATGCCATTCGGGTTGACAAATGCTCTTGCAGCTTTTATGTCAATGATGGATGAGGTGTTTCACCAGTATTTGGATCATTTTGTTATTGTGTTTATTGATGATATACTGGTGTACTCAAGATCTAGAGAAGAGCTTGAACAACATATAAGGATTGTGCTATAGACCCTCCGAGAGAAGAAGTTATATGCTAAACTTAGTAAGTGATACTTTTGGTTGGAATAGATCTCTTTTCTGGGTCATATAGTATCGAAGGATGGTGTGTATCCATAAAAGATTGAGGCAGTGATACAGTGGCAGAGACCCCAGACCATAACAGGGATCAGAAGTTTCCTAGGTTTAGCTGGATATTATCGACGGTTTGTAGAGGGATTCTCGAGATTAGGCGCTCCGTTGACATGTCTCACAAGAAAGAATATGGAGTTTGTGTGGGACGATAGATGTGAGGAGAGCTTTCAGGAGTTGAAAAGGAGATTAACCACAACTCTGATTCTCACTATTCCTACCAGCTCAGGAGGTTTCTCGGTGTATATTTATGCATCACACCAAGGACTGGGCTATGTACTCATGCAGGATGGGAAGGTAGTAGCCTATGGATCAAGACAACAAAAGGATCATGAGAGGAACTACCCGACCCACGATTTAGAGTTGGCGGCCGTAGTGTTTGCATTAAAAATATGGCGCCGCTACCTCTACGGAGAGAAATTTCAAGTATTTACGGATCACAAGATCACTAAGTACCTGTTCTCACAGAAAGAGTTAAACATGATACAGAGGAGATGGCTAGAAACTTTTAAAGGATTATGATTGTGAGATCCTGTACCACCCGGGTAAAGTGAATGTAGTTGCTGATGCACTGAGTAGGAAACATCTCAGGTTGGTGTCATTTATGATGATTAGGGAATATGAGCTGTTGAAACAGTTCACAAACCTCATTTTGGATACGACCCCACCTAACGCTGATAGTGGGTGTATATAGCTAGCCTATAGTTGGAACCAGATCTGGTAGATCGAATCCGGCAGGCTCAACGAATTGATCAGTAGTGCAGTGATATTGCAAGGCAGATACAGAGGGGTACAGAGATTGATTTTTAATTGAGTTCAGATGGATTGTTGAGGTTAAGAGATAGGATATGTGTTCCCAATGATCCATAGATCAGAAAATTGATCTTGACAGAGGCTCACTCATCGAGGTATACGATACATCCAGGGAATACCAAGATGTATCAGAATCTTTGAAAGGTTTATTAGTGGTCTGGGATAAAGAAAGACATTACTGAATATGTAGCTAGATGTCTCGCCTGTAAACGGGTGAAGGTAGAGCATCAGAAGCCTGCATGGTTATTATAGCCTCTACCGATACCGACTTGGAAGTGGGAGCACATCACTATGAATTTTGTGAAGGGATTACCGAGGACCCGTAAAGGTCATGATGCCATATGAGTGATTATGGATCGGTTGACAAAATCAACCTATTGCTTAGCTATGAGAGCTACTGATACTCTGAGCCAGTCAGTGAACTTATATATTCGCGAGATAGTGAGGCTACATGGGATTCCAGTGAGCGTTGTTTCTGATCGGGATGCCCGCTTCACTTTCCATTTTTGGGAACATTTTCAAGAAACGATGGAGACCCAGTTGAGTTTTAGCACCGCGTTTCATCCTCAGACAGATGGTCAGTCAGAGAGGACTATACAGACCTTAGAGGATATGTTGAGAGCGTGTACATTGGATTTTGGAGGCTCATGGGATGACCATTTGCCACTCGCAGAGTTTGCCTATAATAACAGTTTTCATGTGAGTATTGGGATGGCACTATATGAGGCATTATATGGGCGTAGATGTCGTTCCCCTATTAGATGGGAAGAGATTGGTGACAGACAGATCTTTGCTCCTGACTTGGTTACACAAGCCTCTGAGGATGTCCAGTTGATTTGTGAGAGGTTATGGATAGCACAGAGCAGGCAAAAAGTTATGCTGACAAGAGACGAAGACCACTAGAGTTTATGGTAGGTGAGTCAGTGTTTTTGAAGGTTTCTTGTAAGACCCAATTTTATTCAAAATACGAAATGAAAAATGCAAATGATTGAAATTGGATTCCCGAACATGTGAATGGTAAAATGGTCAAAAGACCAAAATTCGATATTAATCGGGACAAGAAAATTTAAATAAAAATATGGGATTGAGAAATCTTGATCAATGACGAAGAAATAATAAAATTTCGAGTTAAATTGATCAAGATATGAATTTATTGGAATAAATCGAAATTTTCACTTTGAAATATAATCTTGAAAATAATCGAAAATTATACCGGAAAGCCGAAATAATACCGATAAATTTATTTATTGGTTAAATGAATTAAATAAGAAATTTAAAGATATTTTTGGATATTTTTGAATTTTAATTGAATAAAATAATGATTTAAATAATAATAAATTTTAATTATAAATAAATGAAAAAATTTCGAGAAAACGCGAACTGAAAAATGAAAACAAAGCAGCCGAAAACCAAGGGAACCAAATCCCTCCGATCTAACTACCACCGGCGGGACTGAGGGCCAGGCGAGGTTCGATGAAGGTAGCCCGACATCGGGCGAACCACCAGCGGCCGTGATGCGCTGTGGAGACCGCCGGAGACGTCGAAAATGAAGAGAGATGCCACGAGAAATAAGCTTCAATCGGTGGCCATTGGCGTCGATTCGAGCTACACCGAGGCCCGATTATGGAAGCCCAGGTGATGTCGGGCCGAACGGCACTAAAAACAGCTTGAGAACCGACCCGACGGCGTCAGAACGAGGAAATGATGCCTGAACCGGTCGAACCAGATTGAACCGACTAGACCGAACCGATCTGAACCGGGTTGAACCGGACCGAACCGATTCAGCCAAAAAGAAAAGAAAAAAAAGAGAAAAAGGAAAAAAGAAAAACAAAAAAATCGGGGAAAAATCCCATTGGAGTAATCGAGCTACGGGTAAGTCGGTAAGCGGTCGAATTAACCGATTTAAATTTCAGAATATTTAATTTGCTTAATATTCGACTGAAAGTTTACCCGAAAAAATATTTAAATTGTGTAGCTCGATAATTGACATCAATCGAGAGCTCGAGACAGTTTTGATTTACGTACTATCATGGAATCACGGGTAAATAACCCTTATTTACGACAATATTTCATCGTTATGCGTGTTAGAATTTACCGCATAAATTACGGATTTAAATTTTCGCATTAAATGAATTAAATTTTGGATTTAGAGATATATTGTCGTAAATAATTCATTAAGCTATTCGAGAATTTAGAACGAGACTCAATAAATACTGATGGGCCCAATGAGCCCAATGGCCTCGATAATGTAAATAGTAAGTCGAAAGCGGGCTTAAGGCCGATTAAAGCCCATAATGGTACAATCGGGCCCAATATGGGTAAACGGGCCCAATGATTTAAATTAAGCCCAGAAAATATGAAATACAGTTAATTGTATTATATTTGACCTAATGAATACTTATTCACAGTTCTGAAGATTGGATTGGGAGCAAATCAGACTGCGTGACGAGTCATCAGATGAAAGGTCAGACTGTACAGAAAAATGAGGTAAGGGAATTGTGTGAGTAGCTGGAGGTAGCTACGCGTACTTTCAATAGCTTTTGTATACACTGAATATGTATGTATACACTGATATTGTATAAAGGTCCTAAAAATGGTTTAAAGATTTTAAGGACTCAAAATAGGTAAAAGTCTATTTTACCCCTAGTGAGGGAAGTTCACCTAAGGATGGTGAAAGCATGACAAGCATGAAATGCATGATTTAAGGAAATTTTTGGTTTAAGGAATTTTATTGGTTTTAAACAAAGCAAATCGGTAGATTGGCTAAGTTTCCCAAAATAACACTACGTAAGTGTTATCGGTATTTAAATGAAATTCTTTGGAAAACAGGCCAACTATCAATTTTATATGGAAACAGATAGTGCTGGCATGTAGCTCGCACTATATCTGTGTTTGTGAGTGTGCATAAAATGTGCTTGAGCAGTTTCTCGCACCGACTTGTGTGTGACATCATATGCATGAAATGTGCTAGAGTGGTTGCTAACACTGATTTTATTATTGTGAAATGCATGAGAGGTGCTGGAGCCTAGCTCGCACTCTGTTTTGATTATTTTGACGTGTTTCGATTTAATATGCATAAAAAGGTGCTGGAGCTTAGCTCGCATCCTGTTTTGATATGATAATTGCATAAAAGTTGTGTTGGAGTGTAACTCGCACGAGATTTGATTTATTTATGCATAAAGCCATGCTAGAGTGTAACTCGCACGAGATTTGATTTATTAATGCATAACACCGTGTTGGAGCTTGCTCGCATGAAGTTTTATATGGATTTATAACTTATTTTAAAGTCATACTGGAGTGCTACTCGTACGCAGATTTTAATGATTTTTATGAAACCGTGCTAGAGCTTCGCTCGCATGAGGTTTTCAGATATCATGAATATGCATGGAGCCGTACTAGAGCTTCGCTCGTACATGGATTTATATGACATGCATATAGCCGTGTTGGAGCCTCCTGTAGACTGTATATCACAGTGAGATGATATGCTCACACGTGCATATTGAGACAGAGATGATATGGGTGGATAAGACCTATTGCAGGCACCCCTGACTGAGTTTGGGTTCACGGAGTACATTGTACCGTGTATGTCACGCGGAGTATGCTGTACCTTGGGGATTGTTGGAGTGGAGTGGCATTAGCCACGAGGCAGCAAGCCTTGCCCTCGCAATCCTGATGTTATGCTGTTCTGGCAGGTAGGACCGACCCACCTCCCGTTTCAGGTGTGATACCCCGCACACTAGGTACCGTGTTGGCAAGGATCACTAGGCTATGGCCATAGTTCTTGTTACTGATATAGTCACCTACATGTCTCACATGATATAACTATTGGTCGATAGACCAGGGTAGACCCGAGGGAGGGGTCAGGCCCCCGATTTTATGATTTTGTACTATGATGATAGATGTTTCTGAGAATTTTATAATGAATTGTTTTATGAGATGATTGACCCGAAAGGGTTATTTTATACTGCAGTTTTAATGAAATGATTTAAATGCAGTAGCATGATGATTTTTCCATGCTTTAATGATAAATTCATGAAATGATTGTATCTCATGATTTGTTTTATATCGTATGAAATAATGCATGATTTTGATTTAATTCATGCTAAGTATGATTTAATGATGTCACATAAAATACTATAGATGCATAAGTGGTATGATTTATATATGCACGAACAGTTTTATAAACTAAGTCATTGATGACATACATGATTTTGTGCTTGAGATTTTAATGAAAAGAAATGGATTTTAATGGCATGGCATTATGAGCATGTAGATAGTAGAGCTATCTACTTACTTGCATAATTGCCTTACTGAGCGTGTGGTTTGCTCATCCCCTTATTTTCTCATCTTTTCAAAGCACTCGCAGTAGTTAGTGAGCGGCTGAGGACTTGCATTCTTGGTATCCACTGCTTCCCATCGAGAGACAGGTATACACATTTGTATAGTTTTGTATCTAAATATGTAATGCACAGTACTGTAAACGAATATGATGTCCGGGCTGTAGGGTTATAAATACCATTGTGTATGTATTTAATTAAAATCCAAGGATAGTAAACTCTGATATGTGAATGTGATTATGGAAATGGAATGGTAAATAGGTGAGAGGTGACTAACACCAAATCATAGCCCAACTATTTGTAGGATAGTCACGATGAGAGAAAGGCAAGAAATAAATAATAAATGAAAAAGCGAAAATTTTACTCTGATTTTTAGGTAATTTGGGTCGTGACATTTCTCCCTCAAAGGGGATTATGAGATTCGGGAAGAAGGGGAAGTTGAGCCCTCGATATATAGGGCCATTTGAGATACTTGATAAAGTGGGAGATAAGGCATACAGGCTAGCATTACCACTTGAGCTAGCGAATGTACATAACTTCTTCCACATATCCATGTTACAGAAGTACCACCCGGACCTGACGCATGTGATAAGGTAGGAGCCTTTGGAGCTCAATGAAAGCATGACATACGTTGAGAAGTTGGTTCGGATATTGGATAGAAAAGATAAAGCATTGAGGACAAAGACAATTCCCTTGGTGAAAGTTCTTTGGGAACATCATATGGTGGAAGAGGCCACATGGGAATTAGAGAGTTTGATGAGGGACAAGTATCCCGAGTTATTCACAGAATGATTGGTTCAAATTTGGAGGACCAAGTTTTCTAAGTGGGGGAGAATGTGAGACCCCATATATGTATAACCTTGTATATATGTAAATAGAATTATAATATGGATGATTTTGGATAAAGTAAATGTGAATGAAGTTCAAATGAGAATGAATGAGTATCGTGGATGCATGTGAAAGTTAAATAAGGGCTGAAGTAGCCAAAAACTAAGTAAATGAAAACCTCAAGCATCCAGAATGAGTTTAAGGATGCAAAAAGTATAAATGAGTGCAAGACGAAGAATTATACGAACCCTTTCGATTTTCGAGCGATACACACAAGTTTCATAATATGGAAGTCATAGGAAATGAGCCTTACCATGCCCCAACTATGAATGGATTTCAAAATGACTAGTCAAGCAATCAAAGGCAAGTTAACCTTTGAAAATTCTGGGAAAAAACTGTAGTGGAAATGCAGAAAATGAAGGCCAGATCGATCTCCCATTCAAGGCAGATTGATCTCTTGTGCAAAACAGGGCAATTTAGAATGAAACAGCAAAGGCAGATCGATCCTCTTTTAAGTGTAGATCGATCTCCTGAGCATTCTGTAAGAATCAGGTCGATCTCCTTCATAACCAGATCGATCTCCTTAAGCCTCTGCCAAAGAGAGATCGATCTCCCATACTTGACTAGATCGATCTCACCCCCACAATGCTGAACATTTCTAGAGTAAAAGCCAAGAGCAAATCGATCCTTACCTAATTAGATCAATCTCCTCACCCTTTTTCTATATAAACCCGACAAAAAGAAGCTTCAATCTTTAGGAAACTCAATCTCACTCCATTTTTACCAAAACACCAAGCTTTCTCTCTCTAGAATTTTTCATAAAGATTTGAGAAAAATGCATTAGAGGAAAGTTGTTCATCTTGGAGAGGAGAACAACATATCTTGAAGTTAGCATACAATTCATTGGATTGAAGGATCTAAGGAGTCTTCCAAACTTGGAAGAAGAGGAAGTCAAGCTAGGTAAGTTTCCAATGCACCAACTCTAAATGTGTTTGTCTAAATGTTATTATGGGTAGATTGGTGTACATTTCAATGGTTGAAACTACCTAGAAATAATGAATCTCCAATGACCTAGAAATAGGTTAGTGTGAGAAAGTGAAATGTATTGGAATTAATGATGAATGGGATATCTTAAGGTGATAATGGTGTCATGAGTATGATTTTAAGATGGTGGTATGGAATCAATTGTGAGATTTACCAAAAAGGTTAAAATGTGTATTTAAGGCATTGGTAAAAATGCATAAATAAATGAAAGAGTTAGGGTAGAGCATTTAACATCAAGTCCTAAACAAGTAACTAAGTGAGTTACAAGATAAGTTTAGTTAGAAAGGCTTGATGATAGCCAATGCAAGAATGGGCCAAACATTAATGAAATAGGCTCAATGAAATAAATTGGCTAGTTGAAGTCAAAATATGAGTTAGCAACATTAACTCAAGTGACTTGTGAATGAATTGCAACTCCCGAGGATACACCCGGAGTAAGTTGAGCCAAAAGCTCGAGAAGCGTAAAGGAAGAGAGTCGTTCCCAAGTAAATCGAGGTAAGAGAATTATGTGGACTCTTAGAGATATCTGTTCGCATTTTAGATGCATTATGCTTTCTAGAATGTATGTGGTAATAGGAAATAAAATGGGTGATTGAAGGGCAAAGAGTTGGGTTTTGAGAAATATGCATGAAAATAAAAGCATGATGCTTTGAAAATCCTGTTTTATTTCTTTTTAGCAAGTGATTGGTAGGCTGGCTAACATTTTGAAATAATTTGCATAAGAAATGACTTGATTTGGTTTATAATCATGCTTTGCAATGAATTGAGCCACCTACATGGATTTCGTGAGAATGAAAACATGCTAGAGTATGACTTGCACGAGATTTGATGTGTTCTTATACGCATGAGTGCTGGAGCTTAGCTCGCACTAGTTTTCACATGGATTTCTGTGATGTTGTACTGGAGTTTAGCTCGCACAGATTTTATACTGGTTTTGACATGGTGCTGGAACATAGCTCACATTAGATGTCCACCATACTTGTTACCGTGCTTGAGATTACTCTCACGTGGTTTTATGACATGTTGATAGTCGTGCTAGGAGCTTCGGGTAGACTGGGTGTCGCAACGATTAAATAGGCTCACACGTGCATATTGAGATGTGGTGTGATATGATGTGATGATATGGGTCCACGGAGTATGTTGTACTGTGCATGTAGCATGGAGTACGTTGTACCGTGTTGAGATTGTGATATGCCATCTTCAGACAATGTTTAGATCTGCTATGGACCGGCGGGTTAGACATGATGGACCGGCGGGTTGGACATGACCGACCTCCCATGCAGAAGCAGATAGAGGTGATACCCCGCACACCTGATCAGTGTAGCCTGGGATCATAGAGGATATAGCCATAGTCCTAGAGGAGATTTCCCTATTATATTACCTATCTCACATGTCTCTTACTTTATGAATGAATCCATGTATTGAAATATTTTTATGGGTCAGGACAGTCCGAAGGAGGGGTTGAATCCTGACAAGTGTGGATTTTATTGAGATAAGAAAGTATGCTAATGCTTTAAAATGCACGTACGCATGATGATTTTCCATGCCTTATTTGTGAAATATGCATGATGGTTATTCCATGCTTTGAATTTGATTTGTGCATTGAACTAAATAGCATGATTTGCTTTACATGCCATTAACACAAGCATGAATTATTGATTTGAGGTGTGACGATGAAATGTGTGGTTTTGTGCATGGCATCATGATCACGTAGATAGTGTTGTATCTACCTGTTTGCATGATTGCCTTACTGAGCATGTTGTTTGCTCACCCCCTTATTTTCCCCCTTTCTACAGAGCATTGAGTATAGACTGAGGATGACTGGAGGTTTCCTTTTTGGTACCTGCTGCATCTCATCACGTAAGGTATACACACTTGGATAATTTTGTATCTAAACTTTCTATAGCATAGTAGTATTTTGGATGTAACCATTTAGGGATGTAAAGAAATGTAAACACATGTAAACAGTAACTCTGATTTATTTATACAAGTGTTTACTTCTAAATTTTAATGCAAATCAAATTGTTATGGTTGGATGAGATAGACATCGACACACAGCCCAACTATTAAGAGTGTAGCTGATCATGATCGAGGTAATGTAAAAACGAATAATGAAAAAGGTATAAAAAGTGAAAAATTTGTGACAATTTTTGGTAAGTTGAGGGTCGTGATAGCCGAGGTGGTACGAAATCTTGCAATCATAATGCTTCAGAAGCTCGAGCCATCTTCTCTGCCTCATGTTCAATTCCTTCTGTGAGAACATGTACTTAAGGCTCTTGTGGTCTGTAAATACTTAGAACCTCTCACCATAGTGATAATAGCGCCATATTTTCAATGCAATTACCACAGTCGCCAACTCTAAATTGTAGGTCGGGTAGTTCATCTCATGAACTTTTAACTGTCTCGATCCATATGCTACTACCTTCCCATCTTGCAATAGTACACAACCCAATCCTTGGTACGAAGCATCTGTATATACAGAAAAACCTCTTGAGCTAGTAGGGATGGTGAGAATCGAAGCTGTAGTTAATCTCTTCTTCAACTCTTGAAAACACTTTTCACATTTATCATCCCACATAAATTCAACATTCTACCTCGTGAGATGTGTCAATGGAGCGGCCAATCTCGAGAATCCCTTCACAAACCGTCGATACTATCCCGTTAAACCTAAGAAACTCCAGATTTCTGTGACAGTCTGGGGTCTTTGCCACTGAACCACTGCCTCAATCTTGGATGGGTCCACTGACACTTCATCCTTGAATACAATATGACCCAAAAAAGAGATAGTTCTAGCCAAAAATCATACTTACTGAGTTTAGCGTATAACTTCTTTTCTCGAAAGGTCTATAGCACTATCCTTAGGTGTTGTTCATGCTCCTCTCGAGACCCCGAATACACTAGAATATCATCGATGAACATGATGACGAACCGATCCAAATACTGGTGAAATACCTCATTCATCAATGACATAAAAGTTATGGGAGCATTCGTCAACCCGAATGGCATAACCATAAACTCAAAGTGACCATACCGGGTGCAGAAAGCTATCTTGGGTACATCTCCATCTTAAATTCTCAATTGGTGGTACCCTGATCTCAGATCTATCTTAGAAAAGACCTGCGCTCCCCGAAGCTAATCCAACAAATCATCGATGTGTGGAAAGGGGTACTTATTCTTGATGGTCGCCTTATTCAACAACCTGTAATCAATACACAATCGAGGCTTCCATCCTTCTTCTTTACAAACAGTACCGGTGCTCCCCATGGTGATACACTCGATCTGATGAACCCCTTATCCAACAACTCCTGTAACTGCTTCTTCAGTTCTTCCAATTCAATCGGAGAAATTTTGTACGGTGGCTTAGATATCTGCTCTGTATCAGGTGTCAAATCTATACAAAATTTCATCTCTCTATCTGGCAGTAACCCTGGTAAATCATCCGAAAAGACATCTGAAAATTCCCTAACCACTGGGATGTCTTGCAATTTCGGGCATGCCTTATCCGCCTAAACCATGTATGCAATATAACCTTTCAAAATATTAACCATTAAATCAGTACAAAAATTCATACATTTCACTTACAGCCATAATTGCTTTCATTACTTTTCAAGGGGATTTTACATTACATTTCTCGGGGAAACTTACGGTAACGCTATCTACCCCTGGGAATGTTACCATCTTAGAAAAACAATCTACTACAGCACGGTTTGTAGCCAACCAATCCATTCCTAGAATTACATCAAAGTCTCTTATATACATTAAAATGAGGTCAGCTATCATTTACTTTTCCCCTATCAACTTACAATCTATAAATACATACTCCACTAGCTGACTATTATTCATGAGAGTGCTTATCAGCATCCTCCTACTCAACGGGGTAAGCTTCACATACTTAAATAATTTACATGCAAATGCAAGTGATATAAATGAATGTGTGGCACCAGGATATATCAAAACATAAGCTTCAAGATCAAAGATTAAGATGGTACCTTTCACCACATCTGACGACTAATCTGCAGTATCCTGGTCCAAGGTGTGTACTCGCCCTCTGCCAACCACCTACTATCCTTTCTCTTCAGCTGTCGCCCTCCGTCTCGAAATAGTAGTATAAACAGGAACTCCTTCTGGCTCATTACCCTTCTGTAGGGCACTCTCAATCATCTCTAGGTAGTTTCTGATCATATGCCCTTGTTTCCCACAACAGAAACATACTGCAAGAGATCCATAATATGGTCGAGTTGATGGTACCTACCGCACTTATTGCACTGTTCTATCGTAGGTCGTGGCCCTCAATCACTATACCCTTTGCTGGAGCTATAGCCGGATACACGGGAGGCTTAACTATCCTCTCTCGAATTTCCCCAATCCTCGGCCTCTTCCCCGAAAATCTCTTGCTTCCTATATAACTAAAGCCTCTATCCACTGTATGTCTCTTCTTGTCTCTGTCTCTCACTCTAACAACCTTTCTATAATCTAAGGCAGCCCGCTTAATATCTTGCTTGCACAACTATGCCATGTGCATTGCCTCTTCGTAGGTCGGTATGTCAAAAGGGACCAATCGAGATCTGATGGATGGTCTCAACTCATCTATAAATTTTTAGACCTTCTTGACCTCACTATCTATCTTGTCAAGATCATACTTGCCTAGAGAGATAAATTTAGTCTCGTACTCATCCACTAATCTGTTCCCTTGGGTCAAATCCAAGAATTCCATTTACAATCTTCGCTGCGCATTATCCAGAACATATTGCCTCCTGAAGGCTTCAAAAAATACATCCCATCAAATCTCTGTATGTCGGACCCTCAAAATAGGTCGGGTGGACCTCCACCAATGTTCTGCTAATCCCTTCAGCATGAATGCCGTAAACACTACCATCTCGCTAATAGTGCACTAAAAGAACCCATATAGTTTCTCAACTCATTCACCCAGTCCTCTGCAGCTACTGGGTCCTTAACTCCACTAAAATATGGCGACTTAAATTTTTGAAACTGTCGTAACCTATCCAGGTCACATCCATAACCCCAATCTCTACTCCGCTATGGTGGAGCAACAGTAGAAGGTGTTTCCTGTACTGCTGGGTGTGTGGGAGTATCTGTAGTCTGAGGTTTTTGGGTTGACTGTGCAGACATCTCAAGAGCAACAGTTGGTTCATCATCATCACCCTGTGCAACTGGCTCTTGCTCGTCCCCAACTCCAGCCAACAACTAGGCAATCAACTCCAAAATTACCTCTAAGCTCCACTTTATCCTTGCAAAGCGTGCCTTGGTACTCTTCGGTCTCTCTATTGGACCCTGTGGAGCATGCTCAACATCAGCCTCTACCTCTACCTCCTCGTGAATCTCATATGGCAATGACTCAGGACGGCCCTCGGGCCTACCCCTCTGGCCTCTAGCTCGTGCTCTCGCCCTTCTACCGCAACTGGTGATAGGCATTATGCCAAGATTTATACATTCACAATCATTTATTAGTCAAACCATCTCGATATAAACAATTGTATCTATACAAGCACAGTAACATGGGGATGTAATTCTTCTAAATTTTAACACCGACACATGTCAGACCAACTCAGCTTTGATACCACCTCTGTCATGACCCTCAATCCTCTGAAAATCCACTACAAATTTTTAATTTTTCATTTATCGATTATTATTTAATCCAATTCTTATTGTTTGTTCCTTACCTTTACTTTACTTGATTGTGAACAGCTGCACCTCCAACAGTTGGGCTGTGTATCGATGTCAATCTCATCCAATCATACTATTTCAAATTACAATTCATTTAAATTTAAACACTTGTATTTCTAAATCAGAGTTACTGTTTACATGTGTTCACAATCTTCTACAACCCCAAAATTACATTTAAAGATTTTACTATGCTTTGACATGTCTAGGTATAAAAACTATTCAAATGTGTATACCTCGTGTGATGGGAGGCAGCAGACACCAAATATCCAATCCTCAGTCGCCCACTATCTATTGTAAGTGCTTTGTAGAGGGGGAAAATAAAGGGGGTGATAATTCTATTTTTAATAGAATTATTTGTGCTTAATTTCTTAATTAATTATTTAAGTCCCCATATTATTTTATTAATTATCCCCTTTATTGAATTAAAATTCTTTAATGTGTAGCTAAATTAAATCCGGATGAAACTCAGTCACTTCAGTCTAAATTAGGCTGAAAATGGGCTAAAGGAGACTGGACCACTTCCAATTTGCAGATCGAGTCACCAGTCGTCTGCACACGCGTGATGACAGGTGTCCGTATTTTAATTGCTCCGAAATGATAAGATCGACAAACACCATACGAACCTTCTTGAAGACACACGTCGGGCCACATCGCACAACCAATTGGACAAAAAGACGAGTGACGTGGAAATATCTGCACTGCAGCAAATCAAAGGAAGACAAGTGGCCAAACAATGCCAACTCATCTAGGATGGAAAATTACCATTGTTCCCCTAAGTGTGTGTATAAATAGAACATGATGGCAACTGAAAAGAATCAAGTAGGAGTAGGGTAAGTAGTCTAGGGTAGGAATAGTGTAGAGTAATTTAGGAGTAGTTTTAATTTAGGGTAGTTTTTAGAATAGTTTTATTTTAGTTTAAATTTTCCATTGCTATGTTTTATTTTTCTTGTTTCCTTTTACTTCTCACATTAGCTTGTTGTTAACAGCCACCATTGTTATAAGTTTTTACAAGTCCTCATTTGCAACTTTTTTTTTAACACTTAAGCTCCTTTTATGAACATTCTTGTTTCGGTTAATAGTATTCATCTTTGGCTTGATTGTTCATTTTTCTTCACTGTTGAGAAATGTTGAATGGAAGGAAGTGGGCTGGGTGACACAACTACTCCTTCCCCAATGTTTTAATTTTTTTTCATGCTTTCAAAAACTTCTTTCAATATGTTTTAATTTTGCTTTAGGTTCAACATGATAGCATCCTTAATACCCAGCACCTCTGTTCTATATACTAGTTGCCGCGGCTGTCAATTTTTGCACTACCTTGCTGTGCCTGCTTCTTTCTTCTATGTTTCTGGCTGCATTAGGAGGGCAGTGCTTGCAGCCGCCTTTCTATGTTTGTGAGGCTCGTGGTAGAGGGGATTGAGCCATATGTATTTCTTTCTTGCTGTTTTCATTTTCTGCTTCATGTGTTTCAGTCTTTATTTCCTCCACCATTACATAATTAATTCTTTGTTCAGTTTATCTTTAGCTTGAATCACTCTCTGTTCTCCCCTGTTTCATTTGTCATTTACTGTTCATTGTCATTTTTCTCGTTATCTGCATTTTCTTTCATGTTATTTTCTGCTAGGGTGTTGTAGTTTGTTCATGTTGTGTTTCCTTCCTTTTCTTCTATTACTTTTATCTCCTAGCTGCTTTAATTCTAATATTCATCCTGTTTCTAGATTTACATTTTGTTAATAGGAAAGTGTAGTAACAGCTACATGTAGAAGACTTTGTTGCTGTAATTGCTGATTTCAGCTGATGACAGTCACTGGTATACCTCGTTCTGTTGTAAGGTACATGAAGAGGTGAATGGCAGGACACAGTTTGGGCTGAGCAACTCGAATGTTGCTGGAAACACAGGAGTTGGGTGCCTGAGTTGGCAAGGATCAGCTAGTTTTATTTACAGTGGCTGTGTGCGGCGAGACAGGAGGCTCATGGCAGTGCTTGAGGCAAGACGGTAGCAGAATGAAGGAGAGAACATTGGTATAGTGTCGTTCTCTGGTTCACAACAGTGCAGGCAGTAGCTGGGATATGCGGAGTAGTACCTGGACTGGGCAGGAGTGACTGAGGACGAGCAGCAGCTGATGCAGACCTGGACAGACCGATAGGAACGCAGAAAATAGATTTGTATAGCACTAGGACAGCAACACCTACAGCAGATGGCAGGACCAAGCAAACCGAGAGCACGTCTGGAGCACCTGGAGGCAGAATGAAATTTGGAGAAGACATGTACAATGCATAAAATCGGGACCACTTGGTTGCAATCTGTTAAGGCCATGTTTGCCATATTCCTTTCTTTTATACTTTAATACTTATTGCATTTATATTATTTTTATTGCTTTTATTAGTGTCAATTTAGGATAGTTGTTAATTGATAATTGTAGGTTAAATCTAATATGTTAGTTTGTCAATTTAATCTTCAGTTTTAATTTTTTAGTTAGTAATTAATTTTATATTATATGTTTTAGGACTTTATTTTAGTTTAGTATTTTACGAGTTGCATTTACAATTAATTTACATTAAATGTGTTTCATGCATTTTTAATTTAGTCTTCATTTTTATTAGATTTTAGGTTAGTTTAATTTGCAATTTTTATTAGTTTAATTACATGCATTTTTTATTTTAAGTTTGTTTAAATTTTAGTTTAATTTTATTTCTTTATTTTCATGTTTGCATTTTATTTTAGTTGCGTTAATTCATTTTAACTGTTTTAATTATCTTTTGTAGGTTGTTGTTTTTAATTGCTTGGAGCATTGTAAGTAATTTTAGCTCGGTTTTATTTTCTTTAGTTTATAATTGTTATTATTTTCAATACTTTTAATTTTCAAACTTAGTAGACCACCCACATTAAACTTCATAATTTGCTAGGATATACTTAGGGTAAGATTAACCTGTAGTTAATTAGGCTGATCAACTTCTCTGTGGGACGATATTCTGGGACACAAATCTCATTATTACTTGTACCACCCGTGCACTTGCGGTTAATACGTTTTGTTCGTACCAAGTTTTTGGCGCCGTTGCCGAGGAAGTTTTAGTCATTAATTAATATCGGTGAAATTATGCTTAGGTGTAATTCTAGCTTGTAAATATTTAGGTTGCAAATATTTAGATCCTTAAAAAAAATAAAAAACTTAAAAAAAATTTCTATGGATTTTTTTATGTTTGCATGCGTAGAGCCAAGAGTTATGATTGCTTTCCTCTAGATCCTGAAATTGAAAGATCCCTTAGGAAAATTCGAAAGGATTATAGGAAATTATTAGCTCCGCTGCAAAACACTATGGTAGAAAATAGAGAAATTAGGATCGTCGGAGATTATGCGATACCGACGATTGGAGGATATTATACCAGCATTAGGCCACCAGCTGTCCTTGCTAATAATTTCGAAATTAAGCCTTCCATCCTCCAGATGATCCAGACCTCTTTACAGTTCAGTGGGCTTCCGCATGATGACCCACATGCTCACCTTGGGCAATTCCTGGACTTGTGCAACACGTTCAAGCACAATGGATTATCTGATGATGCGCTTAGACTTAGACTATTTCCCTTCTCACTTAGGGATAGGGCACGACACTGGTTAACCTCCTTGACTCCAGGATCCATTTGTACATGGGACGAGTTAGCCCACCAATTTCTAGTTAAGTTTTTCCCTCCCTCTAAAATGGCCAAACTCCGTAGTGATATATCTTCATTTGCCCAATTCGACTCTTAATCTATTTATGAAGCATGGGAACGATATAAGGAGCTTCTTAGGAAGTGCCCTCACTATGGCCTACTTTTATGGCTACAAGTCCAAACTTTCTACAATGGACTTACAAGCCAAAATAGGACCATCGTGGACGCTGTATATGGTCCTCAGAGAGGCAATTACCAAAGAAGTCGGTGGGTATTTATGAGCTCGACACACTGTCTACCTTGACCTCTCAAATCGCTAACCTTACGAAGAAGGCAGAGTCGCTCAGTACCTAACATAATCCTTCCACCAATCCTAACCCTGTGTTTTCTGTCCAAAGTCCTATTATTTTCTGCAATCTGTGTAGTGGTACACACTTTGTGGATAGGTGTCCGCTTAACTTAGAATCGGTTCAGTATGTTGCCCCCCTAAGCAACAGAACAACCCTTTTTCAAACACCTATAATCCAGAGTGGAGGAACCATCCTAACTTCTCCTGGATTCAAAACCAAGGGCAAACTTCTAGCTCTAGACCTGTAGGACCCCCTAGTTTTCAAGCTCCACCGATTCAGGTACCACCACAACATCCATTTCCATATCATCCACCTCATCAACCACCCCCACAACAATTTCAACATCATCCATCACCACCACCACCACTTATGCAGCCCCAACTTTACCATGCACCAACAATTGAGAAGAAGCCCTCGCTTGAAGAAATGTTCACAATGATCCTGCAAAATCAAGCTACCTCAATCAAGAATTTAGAAGTTCAGGTTGGACAGGTAGCCAATACTCTTAGCCAACGTCCACAAGGGACCCTTCCTAGTAACACTGAAGTTAATCCTGTTAAGCAAATGGAGGGTAAGGAACATGTTAGATCCATCACACTTAGGAGTGGCAGAAAGCTAAATGATCCACAAGTTAAGTCCAATCCTGTTAAGCCCACAGTGGTAGAGCCCTTAGGGTCTAAAGAGGCAGCTTAGAAAGAGTAGGAACCAAATGATCAGGCTGCAAAGGAATCTAAAGTAGGCGCTTCTTCATCTATACCTTCTTCTTCTTCACAGCTTTCCTCATCCTCTGATTCTACACATGTTACCACTACACCTTACCTAGTCAGGCCACCAGTACCTTTTTCTCAGAGGTTCCAAAATCAAAAACTCGATAAACAATTTGCCAAATTTCTTGAGGTTTTTAAGAAACTTCACATCAACATTCCTTTCGCAGATGTTTTAGAGCAAATGCCGAGTTATGTGAAGTTCCTAAAGGATATCCTCTCGAGGAAGAGAAGACTGGAAGATTATGAGACAGTGGCCTTAACTGAGGAATGTAGTGCAATTATCCAGAGGAAATTACCTCTCAAGCTCAAAGATCCCGGGAGTTTTACCATACCATGCACTATTAGAAATTTATTTTTTGGTAGAGCCATGTGTGATTTAAAAGCCAGTATAAATTTGATGCCTTGGTTAATCTACCAAAAGTTAGGAATAGGGGATGTCAAGCCTACCACAGTGACCCTTCAGCTAGTTGATCGATCCATTAAATATCCAAAGGGGGTCATTGAGGATGTGTTAGTAAAGGTGGACAAATTTATTTTCCCTACGGATTTTATCGTGTTGGACATGGAGGAAGACAGGGAAGTCCCCATCATACTAGGCAGACCTTTCCTAGCGACTGGTAGAACATTAATTGATGTACAAAAGGGGGAGTTGACTATGAGAGTCCTAGATCAGGATGTGACATTTCATGTTTTCAACCCTTTGAAGCTCCCTGATGACTCTCAAGACTGTTTTAGGATGAAGGATATAAGGTTTGAACATAAGAAATCTGAGAGAAAGAGGGAAGTAGATAAAGCTCAGGAGGATTTAACTGTTAACATTCTGTCACCACTTTGGCTGATCCTCCTACTCTTTGCCCTGCTACTGAGTATTGTGTTCTCTAGTTGCATTTGAAGTGGCTGTATTCTTTTTTTCACTTTATATATAGTTCTTTTTTTTTCTGTTGTTTCTTTCTGTGTTTATTTTGCAGGTTTCTTTTCTAGTTTAATGTTTTCAATCAAGCTTCGATTGTTCGTCATCATCATCAGAAAGGGGAGTACTCTGTTCCTGAGCTTAAATTCTTATATTATCTGCACACTGAGGACATTGTGCAGTTTAAGTTTGGGGGAGGGGATATCACTTAAGCAATTTTGGGCAAAATTGAAATTTTATTTGAAAATCTGAGCTTAAATTGTTTGATTATGGGATGATTTAGTGCTTAGCATGTAGTTTTCCCATATTTCGATGATATGACCACATGATTAAGTCTGATTTTGAATGACTGAGAAGCATGATTATAGAAAAAGCATGAAGTTGAATTCTTGAGTTTGTCTTGATTCTGATTGTGATTCCTTCATCTTATGCACATGTCATATCATGAATCTGTATATTTATTTAGAGAAAGCTTATGTGGACCTAAGACTGCATTTGTTCAGTTGATTTTGTGTATCATATTCTAGAATTTGCTTAATCTAATCTCGAGGCGAAATATTAGATCACACTTAATTAGGGATATGATTTTGGCCATCTTTGGATCGTTTGATCCTTTCTAGCCATCCTTGTACATATTTTACCCCTAGTCACCCATCAAGGCCAAAAAAGCTTTTCTCTGTAAATACACATGTATAATTTTCCTTAGCTTAAATACTTTGTTCCTATCCCTTACCCCGAAAGCATGAAAAGTCATTGGGATATATTGTGAGCTTTGTACATAGGGTATCTAGTGATAGTGAGAATTCAAAAAAATGAAAAAAAAAAAAGAAAAGTGAAAGAGAAAGAAGAAGAAAAGAAGAAAGATGAAAAATACAAAAATAGAAAAAAATGTTTAGTGAAATAAATAAGTTTGGGGGAAATAAATTGAGTTCTTACATTAAGATCCTAGAAGTAATGCATGTTAAGGGGTAATTAAACCTAAATCGACTTTATCATACCTTAACCCCAGCCTTACATTACAAGATTAATGAAGTCCTACTGATCTTTGGTTAAGTGTGACTACATTAGTTGAGAGAGAAGTGAAAAGCAAACTTATGGGAATGATCACTTCTCATTGACTTTGCATTCACTGTGTTTGCATAATCTGATCTGGGTAATGTACTGTGAAGTGATTTTGACATTTCCACGAACACACGAGGTGTCAAATTTGGGTTAGGACTTACGATTGAATGATTCTGAATGTTGGACTTGTATTTGTGATTCTTTGAGATCATAGTTTGTACTTTATCTTTGAGGAGAATATTGGGGAAATTATTATGTTTTGTACTTGTCATTCCTACATTTCTTTTATTTTGCTTGAGGACAAGCAAAAGCTCAAGTTTAGGGTGTGATAATTCTATTTTTAATAGAATTATTTGTGCTTAATTTCTTAATTAATTATTTAAATCTCCATATTATTTTATTAATTATCCCCTTTATTTAATTAAAATTCTTTAATGTGCAGGTAAATTAAATTCGGATAAAACTTAGTCAGTTCAATCGAAATTGGGCTTAAAACGGGCTAAAGGAGACTGGACCACTTCCAATTTGCAGACCGAGTCACCAGTCGTCTAGACACGCGTGATGCCAGGTGTTCGTATTTTAATTGCTCTGAAATGATAAGATCGACGGACACCGTGCGAACCTTATAGAAGACACACGCTGGGCCACATCACACAACCAATTGGACAAAAAGACAAGTGACGTGGAAATATCTACACTGCAGCAAATCAAAGGAAGACAAGTGGCCAAACAATGCCAACTCATCTAAGATGGAAAATTACCATTGTACCCCTAAATGTGTGTATAAATAGAAAATAGTGGCAATTGAAAAGAATCAAGTAGGAGTAGGGTAAGTAGTCTAGGGTAGGAATAGTGTAGAGTAATTTAGGAGTAGTTTTAATTTAGGGTAGTTTTTAGAATAGTTTTATTTTAGTTTAAATTTTCCATTGCTAGGTTTTATTTTTCTTGTTTCCTTTTACTTCTCACGTTAGCTTATTGTTAACAGCCACCATTGTTATAAGTTTTTACAAGTTCTTATTTGTAATTTTTTTTTTATACTTAAGCTCCTTTTATGAACATTCTTGTTTCGGTTAATGGTATTCATCTTTGGCTTGATTGTTCATTTGTCTTCAATGTTGAGAAATGTTGAATGGAAGGAAGTGGGCTGGGTGACACAACTACTCCTTTCCCAATGTTTTAATTTCTTTTCATGCTTTCAAAAACTTCTTTCAATATGTTTTAATTTTACTTTAGGTTCGAGAGGGAAAAAAGGCTAGTGACAGCATCCTTAATACCCAGCACCTCTGTTCTGTATACTAGCTGTCGCGGCTGTCGATTTTTTGCACTACCTTGTGATAATTCTATTTTTAATAGAATTATTTGTGCTTAAATTCCTAATTATTTATTTAATCCCCATATTATTTTATTAATAATCCCCTTTATTTAATTAAAATTCTTTAATGTGCAGATAAAATAAATCCGGATGAAACTCAGTCGTTTCAGTTGAAATTGGGCTGAAAATGAGCTAAAGGAGATTGGACCACTTCCAATTTGCAGACTGAGTCACTAGTCATCTGGACACACGTGATGCCAGGTGCCCGTGTTTTATTCACGCAAAAATGATAAGATCGAAGGACACCGGGCCAACCTCTTGGGGGACACACGCCGGGCCACATCGCACAGCAAATTGGACAAAAAGACTGATGACGTGGAAATATCTACTATGCAGCAAATTAAAGGAAGACAAGTGGCCAAACAATGCCAAGTCATCTAGGATGGATAAATTACCATTGTAGCCCTAAGTGTGTATATAAATAGAACAAGATGGCAATTGAAAATGTGAGGTAGCCTAGGTTAGGAGTAGTGTAGAGTAATTTAGGAGTAGTGTATAGTAATTTTGTGAGATCCGCAATTTTTGTATGATATTCCTTATGATTTCCATATTGTATGACATTATTATATGTTAATGGATTCATAAGATGGTTGATTCGGATTTGATAAATGTGGGCGAAGGGAAATAATGTACGTAAAATCGAATAAGGATAAATTGGGAAAACAAGGAAGCAACAAGTTCATTTAAGTAATTTGATTGCGTTGACTGAAAATAAGGAATTAAATATAGGGAAAAGATTGTGGATTGATGAAAGAAAATCAATTTAATTTAGTCCCGAACACATGCAAGGGTAAAATAATCAAAAGACCAAAAATTCGGTATAAATTCGATAAGTAATTTTCATTAAAATATGGAATTTGCGAAATCTGGATCAATAACGAGGAAAATAGTTAAATTCGAGTCAGATTGATCTAGATATTAATTTATTGAAATTTATGGGAATTAATTCAGAATTTATCGAGATTTTTAATTCAAAAAATCATACCGAAAAGAATCGAAAAATATACCGAAAAATATGAAAATAGACCGATAAATCCATTTATTGATTAAATGGATAAATTAATTTTTTAAAGATGTTTTTAAGGATATTTGATTATTTTAATATATTTTAATGTATTAAAATACTAATAAATGAATTAATAAATAAAAAAAAGGAAATTGGAAAATCGAAAATTAGAATCGGGGAGAGAGAAGCCCGAAACCGAGACCCGCGAAACCCATCTGAAACCATAAACCCCCGACGACCCACTGATGGCCGACGAGCCCAGCTACCGGTAGATGAGAGCCCGTTGGTTCCAACGGTACCAGTGATGCGCGCCGACGGTCCCTATCTCCGACGAATTGACGACCGAAAGTTTCGAGGAAGAAACACGTCGGCCCCGGTGAACGATGGCGTCTCAGCTCCGATTCGACCCAGCCGAGCGTTCCCCTGGCCAAGGCGGTTCTTTTGAGCCTACTGGCTGTCGACGAGATGGTCGGAATCACCAGCGATGGCAAACGGGCCAAAACGGCACCGTAGCCAGGAAAGGGAAAAAAAAGAAAAAGAAAAAGAAAAAGAAAAGGAAAGGAAAAAAAAGGAAGAAAGTGTACCTGAGGACAACTCGAAATTCGGGTAAGTGATCGAGAGTCAGGATTGACCTGCAGATAAATCTTGGGAATTCAATTTAATATTATTTTATTAGAAAATAACCCGGATTTAAATAATTGTGCAGTGTTACTGCCGAGCCCGAACGAGAGTTGATTTAGCTCCGATTTTTGTACCTCGCATCATATTGGGTAAGTACATCTTAATTACGATAATATGAGTCCTTAAATGCAGAGTTAAGATTATTTTACGGATTAATTCTGCATAAAAGGAATTTTATTCGAAATTTCAAAGTAATTATCGTAAATAGTATCTGGGCTATCCAATGAGTTTGGAATGAAGCCCGATGATTATTGATAAATAAAATGAGCCCAGAAACCCGAAAAAGGGATTTTAAAAGTGGAAACAAGTTGAAAAATGGGTCGAGGCCCATTAAAGTGCAATCGGGCCCAATAGAGTAAAACAGGCCCAGAGCTTTAGATTCGATCAGTAAAAGTGAAATACTGATCTGTATATTTGAACTGAACCCATATGTGGTTATATGCAGCTCCGTAGATGAGCGAATTGGACTGAGAGACCTGGTACGACCAAGTCGGGATAAGCTCGCGCGTGATTCCAGGTAAGGGAATTTTATAAACACTTAGAGGTAGTTGTACGTAGTTTTGAGGGGATTTACATTACATTAAATTCAATAGGCTACCCGAAAATAGAATAATAATTTTTACGAAAAAATATGGAAATAGTGACAAATGACTATTTTACCCCTAGTTAAGAAATTTTCAAATAGGATAGTAAGGCTATGAAATTGCATGAATTTCATGATTTTAATGTTTTCATGATGATATTGCTTTAATTCAAGCAATTTATGTATAGGTTGGCTATTATTTTCATGTTTTAAGTGAAAAGGCACACGTTAGGTGCCAATTGATATTTATTTAACATGTTTTGATAAAATTGAGCCACCTATCAGTGTTATATGAGTTGTAACCGTGCTTGAGCACTGATCGCACTGGATTTTAATTTTAACTCATACACAGTGTGCTGGAGCCCTGCTCGCACTATTTTACAATTTTATTTCATATGACTACCGTACTGGAGTTTTTCTCGTACGAGATTTTCATTGAGTTTCTATACACACTCGTACTAGAGCATTGCTCGTACGTGGATTATGATTGAATTTATAATCAGTTTAAGTCGTACTGGAGTGCTGCTCGTACGCAGATTTTATTGATTTTTATGAAACCGTGTTAGAGCTTCGCTCGCACGAGGTTTTCAGATATCATGAATATGCATGGAGTCGTGCTAGAGCTTCGCTCGCACAGGAATTTATATGGCATGCAAATAGCCGTGTTGGAGCCTCTTGTAGACTGTGTGTCACAGTGAGATGATATGCTCACACGTGCTTACTGAGACATACTTGACATGGGTGGATAAGACCTATTACAGGTACCCCTGATTTAGCTTGGGTTCACGAAGTACGTTGTACCGTGTATGTCACGCGGAGTACGCTGTACTGTGGGGATTGTTGGAGTGGAGTGGCATTAGCCACGAGACAACAAGTCTTGCCCTCGCAATCCTGATATTATGTTGTTCTGGCGGGTAGGATCGACCCACCTCCCGTTTTAGGTGTGACACCCCGCACACTAGGATCCGTGTGCCAGGGATCACGAGGTTATGGCAATAGTCCTGGATATTACCGAAATAGTCGCTTACATGTCTCACATGATATAACTATTGGTCTTGATAGACCATGGTAGACCCGAGGGAAGGGTCAGGCCTAATTTTCTTATGATTTTAATTGAGATTTGATTAATTCCCATGGAGGGATTTTATGAAACTTTCATTGATTTGTAACCCTGTGAGAAGGTTGATTTTATAACGGAGGTTTGAAAATTAAAGAATTTTGTTGAAATGGATTTTTATTTGTGAGTGTATCATATTTTGACCTAGATGGGGTATTTTATAACGTATTGATTCATTGAGCATGAGATGTTTTCCCATGAGAATTATTCCATGTTTTTAATATGCCAATTTCCTGTTTTAGAACAGATGATATTATATATATGCCATATCATTATTTTTACCTCATGCTCACATATATCCTGATTTCTTATCAGTATGTAGATAGTATAGCTATCTATTCGTTTATATTATTGCCTTACTGAGCATGTGGAGTTCACCCTTTCATTTTCCACCCACTTTCAGTGTTTCCACCGTAGAGATAGCGGGTGTAGAGAGTAGACGGCATAGCTAATATCTTTGTTTCCCATCGACTGTCCGGTATGCACCACGTACAAAATTTTGTATTAGTATGTTTACAGCACAGTATTATATATGAAAGAATATTTGGGGATGTACATATAGAATCATGTGATGTATAAAACATACTAACCACTCTATTATAATATGATTGATGTAATTATATATATATATTACGTGTGATATTTTAGTGGTTAAAAAGGGTATATCGATATTGATTCACAGCCCGACCTGTTAAGAGGAATATGTCACGAGGATGTAAGAAAATTTTTTCCAAAAACAAAAAATTTATACTGATTTTGGGAGTATTGGGTCGTGACAGTAAAAGTGGTATCAGAGCGGAGGTTGGTCTGAAGTGAATCAGTATCGATAAGTGAGTAATCAAGAGTTAGAGTTGGTCGGATAAGAGTCGATAGTGGTCGTTAAGGAAAATTACATCCCCTTAGTACTGTGCTGTATGAGATGTCAAAGTGTATACTAGATGGGAATTAAATTAACAAATGAATTTGGATTACAAAATTTACATTATGCTGATCACCCGCAGTGGTAGAGGGGCTAGTACACGTGTTAGCGGTCGTAGGGGCAAGCCTGGTCAGGTACCCGAGGGTACTGCTGTGAGACCAGATGAGACTGAGGCACGCTTCGCTAGACTTGAGCGGAGTATTGAGAGCCTGGCTAAGATTGTAGCATAGTAGGTAGCGCTCGGGGCTAGAGATAGGAGAGATCCGACGAGACAGGAAGCAGTTGATCTTAAGATTTCGGCACAGGCCGCAGAGTTACCCGAGGTTCAGGCTCAGGCTGCAGAGGTAGTGAGAGCCCAACCAGCTCAGGATGCTGGATATGAGTGTGACTTGGATAGATTTAAACATTTTCAAAAGTTTAGACCTCCAGTCTTCCATGGGAGGAAAGACCTAGTAGTAGCTGAGGATTGGGTGTATCAGATGGAGAAGCTATATAAGCTTTTCAAGTGCACTACTACTGAGAGGGTTGCTTTTGCCGTATTTGTATTTCAGGGAGCGACAGAGCATTAGTGGAGATCTACCGAGCCGATTTTGAGAGCTCGACATGCTGAGGTCATATGGGAGATATTTTTGGATGCCTTTAAGAGGTAGTATGTTCCCGCTACTGCACAGCGAAAGTTGAGGATGGAGTTTTTGAGTTTGGTTCAGGGGAACCAGTCTATTGATGAGTATGAGACTCGATTCATCTCTTTAGGGAGATATGATTTAGAGATGATGAGCAGTGAGGATCGGAAGGTCCAGAAGTTTATAGATGGATTGAGACCAGCCATCAGATCTCGGTTGGCTCCCTTTGATGTTTCGACTTATGAGGAGGCAGTACATAGAGCTCAGCTGTGTGAGCATGACTATGAGTGGAACGTCTCCGAGACAGGAAAGTTTAGTAGGAGTCGAGACAGAGACCGAAAGAGACCCGGGAGAAATAGATTTTTCAGGAGAGGGGTACGGCTCTCTGATAAGAGATCGAAGATTGAGGAGGTTCAGGAGAGGACAGATAGACCCCTTGTTCATCCGGCTTTACTACCAACTAGAGGCATTGTCATTGGAGGACCACGCCCTACTACTGATCGATGTAGGCGATGTGGCAGATATCATGGTACCAGACCTTGTCCAGTGTTTATAGCTACTACTGTAGTATGTTATTGTTGTGGGAGGCCAGAGCATGTGATGAGAGATTGCCCAGAGAGATAGGACACTGCCCTACAGAAGGGTAAGGAGCCGGAGATAGCTCTAGTTCAGGTTCCTGCTCAGAGGAGGAGAGTTACTACCGAAGAGAAAGGGAAGCAAGTGATGGGTATAGGGCAAGTTCATGCTTTGGACCAGGATACGACAGATCAGTCGTCTGATGTGGTGAAAGGTACCATCCTGATCTTTGATTTAGAAGCATATGTTTTGATTGATCTTGGTGCCACGCATTCATTCGTATCGCCTTCATTTGCATATAAATTGTCTAAGTATGTAAAGTCTATTCCTCTGAGTAGTAAATTGTTAATACTTACCCCCATAAACACTAGTCAGCTAGTAGAGTGTGTAGTCAGGGACTGTAAGTTGAAAGTAAAAAAAAAAAAAGAAATGTCAGTTGACCTTATTGTGATGTATATGAGGGACTTTAATGTCATATTAGGAATGGATTGGTTGGCTGCCAATCGAGTTGTGTTAGATTGCTTTTCTAAGACATTAACATTCAATACCCCTGAAAGATGTGTTGTAAAATTTCCCTGAAAAGTAATGGAATCAATGGTTATTCTATATGGAGCAATGAATTTTATTGATGTTATGATTTATGTTTGAAGGATTTATCACATATGTGGTTGATACGGACCAGGTACCACCAGATTTGAGAGATATTCCAGTGGTTAGGGAGTTTCCTGATGTCTCACCAGATGATTTACCAAGATTACCTCCAGCTAGAGAGATAGAGTTTTGGATAGATTTAGTACCTAGTACAGAACCGATTTTGAGACCACCGTATAGGATGGCTCCGATTGAGTTAGAGGAGCTGAGGAAGCAGTTACAGGATTTGCTTGAGAAGGGGTTTGTGAGAGCAAGCGTATCACCTTGGGGAGCTCTGGTCTTATTTGTGAGAAAGAAGGATGACAGCCTCTGATTGTGTATGGATTACAGATTGTTGAATAAGACTACCATTAAGAACAGGTATCCCCTTCCATGCATTGATGATTTGTTGGATCAGCTTCAAGGAGCATAGGTCTTTTCTAAGATTGATCTGAGGTCTGGGCATCATCAACTGAAGATACAGAGGGAGGATGTGCCCAAGACAGCATTTAAGACCCGTTATGGTCATTATGCGTTTTTAGTTATGCCATTCGGGTTGACTAATGCCCCCGCAGCATTCATGGCTTTGATTAACGATGTGTTCAAGCCATACCTGGATCGGTTTGTGTTTGTGTTTATCGATGATATTTTGGTATACTCTAGATCCAGGGAGGACCACGAGCAGTACTTGAGGATAGTTCTACAGACCCTCAGAGAGAGACAGTTGTATGCCAAACTCAGTAAGTGTGACTTCTGGTTGGAGCAGATTTCTTTTCTGGGCCATGTAGTATCGAGGGATGGACTGTCAGTGGACCCATCCAAGATTGAGGCAGTTGTTCAGTGGGAGCGGCCCAAGACAGTTACTGAGATTCAAAGTTTTTTGGGTTTGGCAAGATACTACAGGAGATTTGTTGAGGGTTTCTCTAGATTAGCTGCTCCGTTGACACGTCTCACATGGAAGGATGTTGAGTTTGTGTGGGATGATGCCTATGAGAGGAGTTTTCAAGAGCTGAAGCGTCGGTTGACCACTACTCCAGTTCTCACCATACCTACCAGCTCAGGAGGTTTCTTGGTATATAAAGATGCATCGCATCAGGGACTGGGCTGTGTATTGATGGAGGATGGGAGGGTAGTTGCCTATAGATCTAGACCGCTAAAAGATCATGAGAGGAACTATCCAACCCACGATTTGGAGTTGGCAGCCATAGTGTTTGCACTGAAAATATGGCTCCATTACTTATATGGTGAGCAGTTTCAGATTTTTACCGACCATAAGAGTCTGAAGTATTTATTCTCGCAGAAGGAGCTGAACATGAGATAGAGGAGATGGCTCGAGCTCCTGAAGGATTATGATTGCGAGATATTATACCACCCGGGTAAGGCTAATGTAGTTGCTGATGCTTTGAGCAGGAAGAGCCTAGGGTTGGTATCATTTATGATGGTTCGGGAATATGACATGCTAGAGCAGTTCGTGAGCCTCAGTTTGGACATAGCACCCCCTGAGATTGACAGAGTTGAGATCATTACGAGCCTGAGATTGGAGCCGGAGTTAATTAATCGTATCTGGCAGGCTCAACAGAGTGATCAGGGATGTATTCAATTGATGAGTTAGGTACAGGCAGTTGCAGATATAGATTTTGTATTGTGTACTGATGGATTACTGAGGTTTCGTTGTAGGATATGTGTTCCCAAGGATCCTGAGATCAGGAGGATGATTTATCAAAGGCTCACTCAGCGAGATATACAGTACATCCAGGGAGTACGAAGATGTATCAGAATCTCCAGAGAGTTTATTGGTGGTCTGGGATGAAGAGAGACATAGCAGAGTATGTCACTAGATGTCTCGTTTGTCAGCAGGTAAAGGTATAGCATCAGAAGCCTACAGGATTATTGCAGCCTCTACCGATGCCGACATGGAAGTGGGAGCATGTCACCATGGATTTTGTGATGGGATTATCGAGGACCTGCAGAGGTCACGATGCCATCTGGGTGATTATGGATAGACTAACGAAAGCCGCCCATTTCTTAGCTATGAGAGCTACAGATGCTCTGAGTACATTGGCGAACCTATATGTTCGAGAGATTGTCAGGCTACATGGCCTTCCAGTGAGCGTTGTTTCTGATAGGGATGCCCACTTCACTTCCCATTTTTGGGAACACTTTCAGGAAGCGTTGGGGACCCAGTTGAGATTTAGCACCGCTTTCCATCCTCAGACAGATGGTCAGTCAGAGAGGACTATACAGACTCTGGAGGATATGTTGAGAGCGTGTGTGGTGGATTTTAGAGGCTCCTAGGATGATCATTTGCCATTGGTCGAGTTCGCCTACAATAACAGTTATCACTCGAGTATCGGGATGGCACCGTATGAGGCACTGTATGGTTATAGATGTTGTTCCCCTATTGGATGGGAAGAGATTGGTGACAGACTGTTATTTGCTCCTGACTTGGTTCAGCAGGCTACTTAGGATGTCAGGTTGATATGCGATAGATTGCGACAGCTCAGAATCGACAGAAGAGTTATGCTGATAGGAGACACAGACCACTAGAGTTTGCAGAGGGTAAGTCGGTGTTTTTGAGAGTTTCTCCTTCCAAGGGTATCATGAGGTTCGGTAGGAAAGGTAAACCGAGCCCTCATTTATTGGACCCTTTGAGATTCTGGAGGGAGTGAGAGATAAGGCCTATAGATTGGCATTACCACCAGAGTTGGCAGGTGTACGAAGTGTCTTCCACATTTCTATGCTTCGAAAGTACCATCCGGATCCGTCACATGTGATTCACTACGAGCTGTTAGAGCTCAGTGACAGTCTGACATATGTTGGGAGACCGGTTCAGATTTTGGATAAGAATGAGAAGGTATTGCGATCCAAGACGATCTCCCTGGTGAAGGTTCAGTGGCAGTATCACACTCCAGAGGAAGCTACCTGGGAGCTAGAGAGCTTGATACAAGAGAAGTACCCGGAGTTGTTTACCGATTGATTTGGTTCTAATTTGGAGGACCAAATTCTTTTAGTGGGGGAGATTGTGAGATCCACAATTTTTATATGATATTCCTTATGATTTCCATATTGTATGACATTATTATATGTTAATGGATTCATAAGATGGTTGATTCGGATTTGATAAATTTGGGCGAAATGAAATAATGTACGTAAAATCGAATAAGGATAAATTGGGAAAACAAGGAAGCAACAAGTTCATTTAAGTAATTTAATTGAGTTGACTGAAAATAAGGAATTGAATATAGGGAAAAGATTTTGGATTGATGAAAGAAAATCGATTTAATTTAGTCCCGAACACGTGCAAGGGTAAAATGATCAAAAGACCAAAAATTCGGTATAAATTCGATAAGTAATTTTCATTAAAATATGGAATTTGTGAAATCTGGATCAATAACGAGGAAAATAGTTAAATTCGAGTCTAATTGATCTATATATTAATTTATTGAAATTTATGGGAATTAATTTGAAATTTATCGGGATTTTTAATTCGAAAAATTATACCGAAAAGAATGAAAAAATATACCGAAAAAGATGAAAATAGACCGATAAATCCATTTACTGATTAAATTGATAAATTAATATTTTTTAAGATATTTTTAAGGATATTTGATTATTTTAATATATTTTAACGTATTAAAATAATAATAAATAAATAAAAGGAAATTAGAAAATCGAAAATCAAATTCAGGGAGAGAGAAACTCGAAACCGAGACCCGTGAAACCCATCTGAAACCCAAACCCCGGACGACCCACCGACGGCCGACGAGCCCAGCTACCGATCAAAAAAGGTAGATGATAGCCCGACGATTCCAACGGTACTAGTGACGTGCACCGACGGTCCTTATCTCCGGCGAATCGACGGCCGAAAGTTTCGAGGAAGAAATGCGTCGGTCCCGGATAACAGCGGCATCCCATGTCACGCCCGGAACCGCGAAAAAAATGGGGCTAATTTAAACTTTTTATCCATTAACTATGTTGTTTTTCTGTCCATGTCTAGATTTAAAACCTCTTTTATTTTAAAAATTTCGGCAGCATAACGGCTGCGTTATGACTTAACCCAACCTGCAGAGTTTGAAACGCAGTTTATATTATTCAACCCACATCCTCAATACTTTTCATTCATATCTTAGAATCATAGAACAATTAAATATATTCATTCATTTATACTGCGTAACTAAGACTCTGTATACAATCATTTACATCTATTACATCCTAAAAGTTATATACAATAGTGTCCATGCATTACATCATGTCTGGAATATGAGTAAAGTTGTACCTCAAGGTTATGAAAGTATCCGATGAAAGTTTGGACTACCTTGTCAATGACCACAGTCTCGTAGGTGCAGTAGACTCGCTATAGATAATCTGGGAGATGGAGAAGAGGGGGTGAGTTTTTCAGACTCAGTAAGAGATACATTTAAAATAGCTTTAAATACTCAAAACATGGTAAAACTCATGGTTTTACAAATCAGCATAAACATGTAATGGAGTAGAGATGCTTACATTTCATAAAAGCAGTAAAAACATGCTTAAATAATAAGTTTACACATCATGCATCTTTGGTAAAACTCATATATAGTATGCATATCACGTCATGTAAACAAGTAAAAAGCATCTCAAAACTTAATCATGCATATCATAACATGCTTATCACTTTGAAAATGAAATTGTATTGCCATATGCACATTTCTAAAACATACTCATGGCTACCTTTAAAATCTCATCATAAAAAAATATGTGCTCAATAGCAAATCATAAAATAGGTAGCATGAAATGTTCGAAAACGTATATATATCATTTCGTCAATTCATCGTGTAGGGTCAGGCAATCGTCTCATATACCAGTCCTGAAGGACATCATACATCTGGTCCCATAGGACGTTCATCGTAGGTACATATGCCCATTGTACAAGGGAGCCGTAGGACTGGATCAAGGCCGTATGCTGCCCTATCTCTCGTCCACCACTAAATGGGGACTATTCGCACGAACTCACGTGCATGACCAAGTGTGGATTATGTGCACGTTTCTCATATCAAGTCAGAGCCTGCCTGTTCTCTGGCCGTCAGCTAGGTAGATCCTCGATCGTCTCCATACGCTACCCTATGTATGCGAGATCAACCCTAGATCCTCTGACTATCATCGTATCATGCCTTTTTTTACCCTACAAAAATCATTTTGGGCCTCTTACCCATTTTATCAAAATCATTTCGGGCCATCATACCCGTGTATTAAAAATCATTACGGGACTTTAACCCAATTCTCAAAATCGTTATGGGACTCTAACCCGTTTTTCATAGAAAACATAGTTTTTATAAATCATTACGGGACTCTAGCCCGTTTCTCATAGAAAACATAGTTTTCAATCATTGCGAGACTCTAGCCTGTGTAAATAAGGAAAACATTGTTATAATAGTTATTTCTTGGGACTCATACCCGTACCGTGAAAATATAGCTTAAAAACTATTTCGGGGCTTTAACCTGTATCATGAAAATATTGTTTCATAAAACATATCGGGACTTTAACCCGAAATCTCACATGAAAACACTATGCTTTCATTTCATTAGTGAAAATCACTTTTATATACATAAACATAATTACTAAAATGTATCTCATGAAATAAAAGTCATTTTGAAAGGTTAGGATAAGTTTATTTCGGTTTTGAGTGAATAGTATTCTTCCCAATTTTCAAGAAAGCCCTTTTTCATGGAAAATAAACTAACTATCTACAAAAACATTTGGTAAGGTTGAGGAGTACTAATGCTACTCTAAATTATATCTCTTACCTCTTAACGTCGAAGGTAGTGCACGTTCCTCGATTTTTTAGATCGCCTCAAAATGCGTGCCGATAACCCGAGCTGTCACATACCAAGTTATCTCATCACATATAGCTCAAATTCATGTTAATATATTCAATATGTGATTACATCTAAAATGTTGACCAAAAGTTGACTTTTTGCTACTTTACTCGTTTTGCTCGGTTTTATCAATTTAAACCTCGATTTAAGCTTACTTAACATATTTGACACCTTTAAATTCATTTTCAATACCTCTATATGGTGTCTTACATTCCAGCAACTCATTCTACTTCATACAAGACCTTAAAGTATCGATTCTTGCATTATTTCGATAATTCACCTAGTTAAACACTAAATCGAACCTTTACAGTATAATTTTAACTGTAAATTCATTTTAATTACATCCATCTTCATCATTACAGCAGCTAAATCATGCTGGCAGCAATTGAATTCAATCATATAATTCAATTCATCAACTTTCTTTCAACAAGAATTCATCAAAATTCACAAATTAACAACTTATCACATCATCATCACCATACCTCAACTTCTTCACTCCTTTGACCAAGTTTGACTTCGGTTTTGGGTCTCCAAATTGTCACTCAGCTGTAGTAAAACATATATAGGGCTTAGAAGTGTTCAGAATCATCCAAGAACCTCATCAAATTCATCCAAAAATTGAATTTTTGCTTACCTCGGAATAGGGTAGTTTTCTATCCTGTTATTCTCTCTAACGTCTCAGGGGGTAAATGACTTCAGTTAGGTCTGAATTTTGTATATGTGGTATAGGGGAGGAAGAGGAAGATTTCATATGAAGGGACCGTTGCCTGAAAATGGCCGGAAGGTGGCCGAAAAATTCACGCCAGTCAGGAACAGGAGTAACATCTGCGGCAGAATGGGTGAGGGATAACTCTCGCGTTTTGCAACATTTCGGGATGGTTCTTACCTTTTTATGAAGCTAATCCAGTTGAATTTCAATCTGGAAAATATCAGAGGCAAAGAAAATCGGGAAGGTCATAAAATGGGATTGTTTTCATTGGCTGATAGTTTACTCAGTGCATGGGAAATGACTGTTCTGTTTTATAAAATTTACCAAAATTAATCCTGATCAGATTTCTTCAAAATTCCACTTCTCAATTGTTATAATATGTCTATAATATGTCCCATAAAAGTTTTGGGGTCACTTGTTTAAGAAACATTTCACGCACGAGCTCATTTTACGCGATTTTACCAATACCGAGAAAAATGAAAATAAGCTTTCGATTAGCTTTAAAAATTTATTTGAACCCCTAAATCTCCATATTTCTTCATGATTTTTATTTCCCATGTCAATTTCACCTTATAATAATTTTCTATGGCCTCAGAATAATTTTCACGAATTTTTAAAATTTTATTCGGCTTTATTTCCCTTATTAGGTCTGTTTTCTCGATTTAATTTAAAACCGAGTTTAACTAACTTTTGCATTTCCAATCACTTAGTTTTCCCTTCTACACATCATTCCATGCATGAACATGACATTTTTAAGAAATTCTCGGGTCTAGGACCTTACCTCGATTTGCATGCCATTGGGTCCCACGCTACAACCGAGTGCTTTAATTGTCACGGGCCTGTAAAATGTTACATTGAGCTATAATTTACTTCTCATAAGCATCATAATATGGAAAAATATCGGGTTTCACATTTCTCCCCACCTTTTAAGAATTTAGTCCTCTGAATTCAAGCTGGTCTATCAATCAGGTGAGGGTACTTCTCCCACATTTGGCTCTCTAGTTCCTAAGTGACTTCTTCTTTCTTATGATGTTGCCAAAGAACCTTTACTAGTGGAATAGTCTTAAATCGTAGCACTTCCTTTTTTTTTTTTGAAGCATACTATACCTTTCATCGGTGACACCTTAACAAATACGGAGTCCCCAACCTGAAATTCAAGAGGACGTCTGCGCACCTCGGCATAACTTTTCTGTGCGATCCTCAATCTGTCACAGATAAGCTGAACACCCTTAGCTGCCTATTCCACTAAATCGAAAGCAAGGTGAATCTAGGATAATGGGACTCCTTTAGAATGCTCTGACTCAAGGTGTCGTCATGTGGCACACAGATACGGCTTTAGTACCTCAATAATCCATCATCACTGACCGTAACTCCTACTGCGATCTCTCCTCTGCCTAGCTAACCATATCCAATTACCTCTGATCGTTTCACTATCTAGCTCTAATATGGTCTAGTATACTTGGTTCAATCCTTAGGCTAGCCATCTATCCATGCTCAATCTCATCCATACTGATCCTGAGTTTGACGAATTGTTCCAATAAGTCCCACTCTTTAATCATCATGTAGGACATCATACCCTTTCTACTCAGGGCATCAGCTACCACATTCGCCTTACTCGAGTGATATAGGATCTCGCAGTCATAGTCTTTCAGGAGCTCTATCCATCTCCACTGTCTCATATCCAGCTCCTTCTAATCAAACAAGTACTTAAGACTCTAGTGGTAAGTGAAGATTTGAAATCTTTCTTCATATAATTAATGCCGCCATATCTTGAGTGCAAACACTGCTGCAGCTAACTCCAAGTCGTAAGTGGAATGATTACGCTCCTGATCCTTTAGCTGACGGGATCCATAAGCTACCACTCTACCATGCTGCATAAGCCCATAGCCGAGACCTTGGTGGGAAGCATCATTGTATACCACAAATCCCCCAGACCACTCGGAATGGTCAAGACTGGTGTCATATTCAACCGACGTTTGAGCTCTTGTAAGCTCTGCTCACACTATTCAGACCATATAAACTGAACCTCTTTTCAGGTCAATCTAGTTAATGGACCTGTTATCCGTGAAAACCCTTCAACAATCCGTCGGTAATACCATGCTAATCCCAATAAGCTTTTGACCTCCGTGACTGTCCTCAGTCTTTTCCCATCTCAGTGCTGCATCTACCTTGGACGAATCTACTGACACTCCATCCTTAGTTACCGCATGTCTGAGGAATGAAATCTGTTCTAGCTAGAAAACACACTTACTGAATTTACCATATAGCTTCTTCTCACGGAGAGTCTGGAGTACATTCCTCAAATGTTATTCATGCTCTTCCCGGGATCCAGAATAAATCAAGATGACATCGATGAATTGTGACGCCCCGAAAGCGCGAAAAATAAGGCTAATTTAAAACTTTTTACTCATTAGTTCACAATTAAGGGCGCATTCATGTGCAGTGTCATACATCATCATAATTATCATGCCTCAGGATCTCATCATAATATAGTATATATTGTATTATATACATTACTCAATTCCAAGTTAATTAATCCTAATACATCCCGTACATCATTGTACAATAAGTGTCTGTAAATATAGCTCTAGTCTGGGTACATGAATATTAAATATCTACCTCAATACACAAAATACGGCCTGGAGCTCAAGTCTTCCACTAGCCTCTAACCCGTACGTCGCAGGGAACTCACTTCACTTGAAGCGATTTGGGGGGAAGAGAAAACAGGGTGAGCTTCCAAATCGCTCAGTAAGGGGGTAAGGTCACTCAGTTATATAAACCATATCACACATCACAAATATGTATTTGTTTATGAAGCTCATTTGAAATCGTAGCATGAAAGATTCTCAAAACATCATAATCTCATAACTCATAAATCATGTGAAAACATGAAGGTAAAAAGGCTCAATATCGAGCACTCACAAGCATGTGTAAATATATGCGATAATGGCTATTCTCAAAATATGTGATAAAATCACCTCAGTAAACAGCACGTGACAAGGTCACAAAACACAACTCATGTGTAAAACGAGACTAGGCAATAAAACTCAATTAAAACTCGTCATGGCACATCAAATGTGTAATCTCCTCTGGGTGCGCATCCCAGGCATCCTCGTATAGAGGGAACGTCGACAATATGGTCGTATGCATGGTATATTGGACTTATATGTTACCAGAACAAGGCCTGACCTTACATGCTACCAGAGCAATGCCTCGCCTCATGCACACTATCACGTGGTCCCTGGGTCGGTTCCCAGGCGGCCCACTCTCTCGATCTTACATGCTACCAAAGCAAGGCCACCCAGCATTACCAGAACGGGGGTCATCTCACGTCACCAAAACGAAGGCATCTCTCGTTACTAAAACGGAGGCATCTCTCGTTACCAAAACGGAGGAATATCGGACTTACATGCTACCAGAGCAACGCCTCCCAACGCTACCAAAGCGGAGGAATAATCGGACTTACATGTTACCAGAACAAGGCCTGTGGTCCCTGGGTCGGTTCCCAGGCATCCCACTATATCGGTCTTACATGCTACCAGAGTAAGGCTCGATGTGTATTCAACATGACACGCCTAAGTCTCAATCATTAGCCATTATCTTATAAAACGTTATGCCTTCACGTAGAACTCATAATAGTTTTCTCTCATAAAACTCATTTAAGACATTTGTGTACTCAACACAAAACATATTAAAACCGAGTTCCAACCGGCAAAACACGCACACATTTTCTCAAATCTCAATATCGCCTTAACGTAGAGCCCAATTTACTTTTCATGCAACTCAAAGGTTTATAAAGCAATTTCACACTCAGCTTATAAACTCACAAAATAATGGGCTCCAACCGGCTATAAAAATCGTGTGCAATTATATCACAACACAACACCAAACATGCTTGTATTCTCAAATCATGGTTCATGCTACAACAATTCATCAAAACACATACACAAGTGGTTTAGTTTTCCCTTACCTCTTTGCACCTCGTATAATGCAATCGTTTCCCCCGTATCACAGACTAGCCTCGTATTCCACTCTGAAACTCCCGAGCTGTCCAAACGATGTTAAAACATCAATACTCATTATCACATCAACCTCAATTCTCAAAATCGAGCATAATTGCTCATAACTCCTCAAATTTCTTAATTCTCATAACTCCATCACAAACCACAATCTCGCTCCCAACACCTCAACATTCTATATTTCCTATGCCACAATATCTATGCTAATACACCACATTGTATAAATCTCCATTTATAGCTCAAAATTCCTAAATTTACCAAAGTTGCTAAATATCATCATCACTCCAACTACATTGTAATTTCATCAATCCCTAATCATTTTTCAGCTATTTCAACACAATGCCAACAACTATCATCACCAAAATCATCTCAAATATAAGGATCGAAGTTTAGAAATTACCCAAAACTTATGGAGAGCTTATCTCTTGCCTCGATTCGATCCGTCTTTCGATTTCCAAGTATGTTGTTCTCCCTTGGGTGAGGAACAACTTTCCTTCTTGCCACAACTTCTGATTTGGACAAAAATGGGTGCTTTGGATGAGTGAGAAAGCTAGGGCTCGATGAAAAATGGGGGTTGGAAGAGAGAGAAAGTGAAATTGCAGGAGAAAGCAGGGATTCCTTATATAGACTGAGGGTAGGAGATCGATCTGGCTCTTGATGAGATCGATCTGCATTTGAATTTGAGGACGATTTGGGGTAATTTATGCCTAGGAGATCGATCTGTCGAGGGGTGAGATCGATCTCTTTATGGCATTATGAGATCGATCTGCTCCTTGAGGAGATCGATCTTCTCCCAAACAGAAACATTTGGAGATCGATCTCTTCCTCATGAGATTGATCTTCTCTCAAACAGAATCATAAGGAGATCGATCCTCTTCCATTGGAGATCGATCTGCTCCTTAAAGTCCTCCTTCCTTGTCATTTTTAACTCACCAGATCGATCTCTCCTTCTCCCAAATCGATCTGTCCTCATAGCTTCATACTTATTTTAAACACTTAACATGTAAATCTCCAATTATCATTCCCTAATTCACTTAGCTCAATAAATTATACTTCAAGTTCATATTACAAAATTAAAATATGTCTGAAATCCTCAGATCTCACATCCTCCCCACCTTAAAAGAATTTGGTCCTCTAAATTCAACTCAACTAGTCAAAGAGATGGGGTATTTCTCCTTCATGAGGTTCTCCAGTTCCCACGTTGCCTCTTCCCTTGAGTGATGTTTCCATAAAACTTTTACTAATGGGATGCTCTTGGTTCTCAGTACCTTCTCCTTTCTATCGAGAATCCGGGCGGGTTCCTCAGTGTAGCTCATGTCCTCTTGTATGTCCATCTCGTCATACTCTATAACATGAGAAGGGTCCGGGTGGTACTTCCTCAACATAGACACATGAAAGACGTTATGTATTCCAGACATCTGTGGGGGTAATGCTAATCTGTAAGCTACCTCTCCCACTCTCTCAAGAATCTCGAATGGTCCTATGTATCGAGGACTCAATTTTCCTTTCTTCCGAAATCGCATGATACCCTTACTCGGTGATATGTTTAGAAATACTGCATCACCAACATCAAACTCAAGTGGCCGTCTACGCACATCCGCGTAGCTTTTCTGTCAGCTTGCTCAACAAGCTTGGGAGCATTTATCTTTCTGTCACCGACTTCTTCCCAAGCTACAGGGGATCTACACGTCCTACCATATAGAGCCTTAAAGGGTGCCATTCCAATACTTGCATGATAGCTGTTATTGTACGCAAAGTCTGCTAGGGGCAGGTGATCATCCCATGATCCCTTAAAATCCATCGTACACGCCTTCAACATATCTTCCAGGGTCTGAATAGTCCTCTCTAACTGACCATCTGTCTGAGGATGATAGGCGGTACTAAAACTCAATCAAGATCCCATGGACTCCTGAAACTGGGTCCAAAATCTGAAAGTAAACCGGGAATCTCTATCAGAAGTAATACTCACTGGAGCCCCATGTAATCTAGCTATCTCGCTGACATACAGCTCAGCTAAGGCATCCACAGTATCTGTGCTTTTGATGGCAAGGAAGTGGGCACTCTTGGTCTATCTATCCACAATGACCCATATCGCATCACACCCTCTTCGGGTCCTTGGTAAACCCATAATAAAATCCATGGTGACATGCTCCCATTTCCATGTAGGTATAGGTAAGGGCTGTAGTAGTCCTCCAGGCTTCCGATGCTCAACTTTCACTTGCTGGCATACTAAACACCTGGCCACATACTCTGCCACGTCTCGCTTCATACCACTCCACCAGTACACCTTTCTCAAGTCTCGGTACATCTTAGTACTCCCTGGGTGCATGGTGTATCGCGAGCAGTGGGATTCCCTCAGTATCAGTCTCTTTAGGGTATCATTGTCCGGTACACAAATCCGTCCTCTGAATCTCAACAATCCATCCTCACTGACTGTGAGATCCGACTGCGAACTCTGTTCAGCTTGGCTAACCATATCTACCAACCTCTGATCACTGCGCTGCCCAATTCTAATCTGATCCATGATCCTGGGCTCTATCTGTAAGCTAGCCAAAAATCTAGTCTCTACCTCTTTAACTCTGATCCGAAGTTTGACAAACTGCTCTAATAAATCCCATTCCCTGATCATCATAGCAGATATCATACTCTTCCTGCTCAGGGCATCAGCAACTACATTCGCCTTACTCGGATGATATAGAATCTCGCAGTCATAATTCTTAAGGAGTTCCATCCATCTCCTTTGTCTCATGTTTAACTCTTTCTGATTAAAGAGATGTCTTAAACTCTTGTGATCAGTGAAGATCTGGAATCTTTCCCCATATAAGTAGTGTCGCCAAATCTTCAAAGCAAATACCACAGCGGCTAACTCCAAATCATGCGTGGGGTAATTCCGCTTATGGTCTTTCAACTGTCGCGATCCATATGCGACCACTCTTCCGTGCTGCATAAGCACACACCCCAATCCTTGATGAGATGCATCACTATACACCAAAAATCCTCCTGATCCCTCAGGAATAGTTAACACAGGTGCCGCTGTCAATCTCCTTTTTAACTCCTGAAAACTGAGCTCACATTGATCAGTCCATATGAACGGAGTCTCCTTACGAGTGAGTTTAGTCAAAGGAGCGGCAATCCTTGAAAATCCTTCCACAAATCTTCTGTAATACCCTGCCAAACCAAGGAAGCTTCGTACCTCAGTAACTATCCTCGGTCTCTCCCAACTAAGCACAGCTGCTACTTTACTTGGATCCACTGATACTCCTTCCTCTGAGACTATATGACCAAGGAAAGCTATCCGGTTCAGCCAAAACTCACACTTACTAAGCTTTCCATATAATTGCTTCTCTCGGAGTATCTGAAGTACTAACCACAAATGCTGTGCATGCTCCTCATACGACCAAGAGTATACCAGGATATCATCAATAAAGACTATCATAAATTTATCTAGATAGTCTCGGAACACTTCGTTCATCAACCTCATAAATGCAGCAAGGGCGTTCGTCAATCCAAAGGACATCACCAAAAATTCATAATGGCCATACCTTATCCTGAAGGCCGTCTTAGGAATATCTTATTCCTTGATCCTCAATTGGTGATAGCCCGATCTTAAATCAATCTTAGAAAAGGCTGAGGCCCCTCTTAGTTGATCAAGTAGATCATCAATCCTGGGCAGTGGGTATTTATTCTTCACCGTGGCTTTATTCAACAGTTGATAGTCTACACATAATCTGAGACTACCATCCTTCTTCTTGACAAATAAAACTGGTGCTCCCCACAGTGAAACACTGGGCCTAATGAACCCTTGATCCAATAACTCTTGTAGTTGTTTCTTCAATTCCTCAAGTTCCACTAATGCCATCCTGTAGGGAGGTTTAGAGATCGGCTGAGTATCTGGTACTAAATTAATGGTAAACTCCAGCTCTCTCTCTGGTGGCAAACCTGGCAGCTCATCTGGGAAAACATCCGAGAATTCACACACCACAGGTATATCCTAAATCCTCGGATGTTCCCGCTCATCGTCTGAGATGAGTGTTTCGTAACCTTCACATGAACAATCATATTTAATACTCTCAAAAATAATATTAAGATTCTCAAATTACTTACTAGAATTCCACATATTCATTTCCTCAATATCTCAACCGTACACTGTAAGGTTCAGGTAGGGAGAAAGTTACAATCTTAGTGTAGCAGTCTAAACTCACTCGATTGGTTGCCAACCAATCCATCCCCAGAATTACATCAAACCCATGTATATTCAACATGATTAGATCTATTAACATCACTCTATCTCCCACCTTTATTTCACATCCTCTACAGATTAACTCAGTTCTCTAGGATTCACGCATAGGGGTATTTTCATGTAGTACATACTCTAGAGGTTCAAACTTCAAATTTAAACTACATGCAAAATGCTCTGAAATAAACGAATGCGTGGATCCTGGATCTATCAATACATGAGCCTTATGATTACAGACAGAAAGTGTACCTCTTATAGTTTCTGCTGAAGTGTCCGCAGTTTCCTTATCTAGGGCAAACACACGTCCCTGTGTCATAGGTTTCTTCCCTTTCTCTGCAGCAGTGGCCCGTCTCTGGGATTCACTTTCTGAGGCTGCTGTCTAGTAGGCTCCGGAGCATATGGTATCTGAGGTTGAGGACAGTCCTTCACTCTGTGATCCATGTCACCACATCTAAAACATCCACGGATCGACCCAGTACAACTTCCCTCATGCGATCGGCCACAGTCTCTACAAACCCTTATCTCTGGCCTGCCATATCGAGGGGTCTCCTTGATAATAGGATAAGCTCTGGGTCTCTCCAATCTGCCCTTCTGTACCTCAATCCTTCCTCTCCTGAAGGAACTTCTCTGAACATCTGCTTGAGACATCGCTGGCCTCTTGCCTTTGTCCCTAATCACTGCTCCAAACTCATTCTGGGACTGTACAATTTCAATTCCCCTCTCAATCTCTTGTGCTCATCTCAGAGCATCTCCAAACTCAGTAATACACAACCCAATCAATCGATCTCTGATGATGGGCTTCAATCCATACACAAATCTCTCTGTGCGGAGCTCTTCATTCTTGAAAGTCTCTGGATCATATCTCAGCAGAGCGGTAAATCGGCTCTCGTAATCATCTACAGACATGTCACCCTGTACCAAACTCAAAAACTCTGCTTGCCTCATTCTCTGGGCAGCTCGTGGTACAAATTGGGCTCTAAAGGCTGTCTAGAACTCTTCCTAACCAATCACATCCTGGTGGGACATCAAAATACCCTGGGTAGTACCCCACCAATCTCGAGCTCTCCCTTTCAACATATAGGCACTCATACTGACCCTCTCAGCATCGGTGCACCCCAAATAGTCGAATATAACTCTCAACTCCGTCAACCACTCCTCAGCCTCTGTAGGATCCTTCCTTCCCCTAAATACGAGTGGATTCATTTTCAAAAAGTCCTTCAATCGGATCATACTTCTATCATCAGGCTGAGTGACGGGAGGCATTGAGGGTATGGGAGGTCCTTGTGGTGGTGTAGGAGTAGTACCCGAGGCATTAACTCCAAAGTGTTGCGCGAATAACGCTGCCATCTGCTCAAAACCTTGCCTCACATCGATCTCAATCCGATTAAATCAAGAGTTAGGACTCTCTGGTTGTGGGATAGGTGGCGGAGGGGACTCTGCCTGGCTCCTCGAACGACCTCGTCGTTTACTCATTCTCTATCTCAACTCGTCTCCTGCGCGTACATATCAAAATCGATTGAAATCTCAATCCTCAGATTCAGTTCATGATCAGACTATTACAGACACTTAGGATGTATTCTATTTCACTTAACCGACACTGACAGTACTAAACACCCTAAGCTCTGATACCAAGAAAACTCTGTGACGCCTCGAAAGCGTGAAAAATAGGGCTAATTTAAAACTTTTTACTCATTAGTTCATAATTAAGGGTGCATTCCTGTGCAGTGTCATACATCATCATAATTATCATGCCTCAGGATCTCATCATAATATAGTATATATTGTATTATATACATTACTCAATTCCAACTTAATTAATCCTAATACATCCCATACATCATTGTACAATAAGTGTCTGTAAATATAACTCTAGTCTGGGTACATGAATATTAAATATCTACCTCAATACACAAAATACGGCCTGGAGCTCAAGTCCTCCACTAGCCTCTAACCCGTACGTCGCAGGGAACTCACTTCACTTGAAGCGATCTGGGGGGAAGAGAAAACAGGGTGAACTTCCAAATCGCTCAGTAAGGGGGTAAGGGAACTCAGTTATATAAACCATATCACACATCACAAATATGTATTTGTTTATGAAGCTCATTTGAAATCGTACCATGAAAGATTCTCAAAACATCATCATCTCATAACTCATAAATCATGTGAAAAACTGAAGGTAAAAAGGCTCAATATCGAGCACTCACAAGCATGTGTAAATATATGTGATAATGGCTATTCTCAAAATATGTGATAAAATCACCTCAGTAAACAGCACGTGACAAGGTCATAAAACACAACTCATGTGTAAAACGAGACTAGGCAATAAAACTCAATTAAAACTCGTCATGGCACATTAAATGTGTAATCTCCTCTGGGTGCGCATCCCAGGCATCCTCGTATAGAGGGAACGTCGACAATATGGCTGTATGCATGGTATATTGGACTTATATGTTACCAGAACAAGGCCCGACCTTACATGCTACCAGAGCAATGCCTCGCCTCATGCACACTATCACGTGGTCCCTGGGTCGGTTCCCAGGCGGCCCACTCTCTCGGTCTTACATGCTACCAAAGAAAGGCCACCCAGCGTTACCAGAACGGGGGTCATCTCATGTCACCAAAACGGAGGCATCTCTCGTTACCAAAACGGAGGCATCTCTCGTTACCAAAACGGAGGAATATCGGACTTACATGCTACCAGAGCAAGGCCTCCCAATGCTACCAAAGCGGAGGAATAATCGGACTTACATGTTACCAGAACAAGGCCTGTGGTCCCTGGGTCGGTTCCCAGGCGTCCCACTATATCGGTCTTACATGCTACCAGAGCAAGGCCCGATGTGTATTCAACATGACACGCCTAAGTCTCAATCATTAGCCATTATCTTATAAAACGTTATGCCTTCACGTAGAACTCATAATGGTTTTCTCTCATAAAACTCATTTAAAACAATTATGTACTCAACGCAAAACATATTAAAACCGAGTTCCAACTGGCAAAACACGCACACATTTTCTCAAATCTCAATATCGCCTTAACGTAGAGCTCAATTTACTTTTCACGCAACTCAAAGGTTTATAAAGCAATTTCACACTCAACTTATAAACTCACAAAATAATGGGCTCCAACCGGCTATAAAAATCGTGTGCAATTATATCACAACACAACACCAAACATGTTTGTATTCTCAAATCATGGTTCATGCTACAACAATTCATCAAAACACATACACAAATGGTTTAGTTTTCCCTTACCTCTTTGCACCTTGTATAGTGCAATCGTTTCCCCCGTATCACAAACTAGCCTCGCATTCCACTCTGGAACTCCCGAGCTGTCCAAACGATGTTAAAACATCAATACTCATTATCACATCAACCTCAATTCTCAAAATCGAGCATAATTGCTCATAACTCCTCAAATTTCTTAATTCTCATAACTCCATCACAAACCACAATCTCGCTCCCAACACCTCAACATTCTATATTTCCTATGCCACAATATCTATGCTAATACACCACATTGTCTAAATCTCCATTTATAACTCAAAATTCCTAAATTTACCAAAGTTGCTAAATATCATCATCACTCCAACTACATTGTAATTTCATCAATCCCTAATCATTTTTCAGCTATTTCAACACAATGCCAACAACTATCATTTCTAAAATCATCTCAAATATAAGGATCAAAGTTTAAAAATTACCCAAAACTTGTGGAGAGCTTATCTCTTGCCTCGATTCGATCCGTCTTTCGATTTCCAAGTATGTTGTTCTCCCTTGGGTGAGGAACAACTTTCCTTCTTGCCACAACTTCTGATTTGGACAGAAATGGGTGCTTTGGATGAGTGAGAAAGCTAGGGCTCAATGAAAAATGGGGGTTGGAAGAGAGAGAAAGTGAAATTGCAGGAGAAAGTAGGGATTCCTTATATAGACTGAGGGTAGGAGATCGATCTGGCTCTTGATGAGATCGATCTGCATTTGAATTTGGGGACGATTTGGGTCAATTTATGCCTAGGAGATCGATCTGTCGAGGGGTGAGATCGATCTCTTTATGGCTTTATGAGATCGATCTGCTCCTTGAGGAGATCGATCTTCTCCCAAACAGAAACATTTGGAGATCGATCTCTTCCTCATGAGATCGATCTTCTCTCAAACAGAATCATAAGGAGATCAATCCTCTTCCATTGGAGATCGATCTGCTCCTTAAAGTCCTCCTTCCTTGTTATTTTTAACTCACCAGATCGATCTCTCCTTCTCCCAGATCGATCTGTCCTCATAGCTTCATACTTATTTTAAACACTTAACATATAAATCTCCAGTTATCATTCCCCAATTCACTTAGCTCAATAAATTATACTTCAAGTTCATATTACAAAATTAAAATATGTCTGAAATCCTCAGATCTCACATGAATACTATCATCAATCTATCTAAGTATTCTTAGAAAACATCGTTCATAAGACTCATGAATGCAGCTGGGGCATTAGTCAATCCAAAAGGGCATAACTAGGAACTCGTAGTGCCCATATCGGGTCTGAAATGCTATCTTTGGTACATCAACCTCCTTAATCCTTAGCTGATGATAACCCGATCTTAAATCTATCCTTGAAACACTGAAGCCCCTCTCAGCTGATCAAATAAGTAATCTATCCTTAGCAGGGGATACTTATTCTCAACTGTTGCTTTATTCAAAAGCCTGTAGTCTATACATAGATGGAAACTACCGTCCTTCTTTCTGACAAATAGTACTGGTGCACCGCATGGTGACATACTAGGCCTTATAAACCCCTTATCGAGTAATCCTTGTAACTGTTTCTTTAATTCTTCAAAACTCTACCAATGCTATTCGATAAGGTGGCTTGGAGATGAGTTGAGTATCTGGTATTAGCTCAATGGCAAACTCAACCTTTCTCTCGAGTGGTAATCCCAGTATGTCCTCTAGGAATACTTCGGGAAACTCACATACCACCGAAACATCCTATAAACTAGGTGGTTCCCGACACTCATCAGAAACGAAGGCAATATATCCTTCATACAATTAAACATCATACGTCAATCTCATACATAAACATTATGTCATTTCATAACTTTAACACTATGCACTTTCATTACTTTCTAGTAATCAAACATACACTGAACTTTTTTGCTAAGGACAAAGTTAAGGTCTTAGTGTAGCAGTCTAGACTTACACAATTGGTAGCTAACCAATTCATGCCAAATATTACATCAAAGTCTTGTATATTCAACCATACTAGATCTGCTAACAACTTCTCATTTCCTACCATCATATCACAAGCTTTACATATCATATCTGTTTTCTGTATCGCGTGCATAGGTGTACTTATGTGCAACATGTAATCTAATGACTCCAGGTTTCCTATGAAACTTACATGCAAATTGTGGTGACACAAATGAGTGTGTGGAACTTGGGTTACACAGTACATGTGCTTTATGATTACAGATAAAGAGAGTACCTCAAATAACATCGAAGGATGTATCTGCTGTCTCCTGATGCCCTAGGAGATAGGCTTTTTTCCCTTGTCTGCAGCTATGGCTCTCCTCTGTGGAGCCTGAGTTGGTCTCTCTGTCTATCTAGGTGCCTCACGAGGTTCCTGAGATCTCATAAGTGGACACTCTCTCATCAGGTGTTCTGTTTCACCACATCTGTAGTAAGTAAAGGTACCTACACGACAAGGTCCAGTGTGAATATTGCCACATGTCCTGCAGCGTGGCACTCTTATCTCAGGGCCTCTAATCATACTTACGACACCAACCAGAGTCTTGGGCTTACTAACCCCTATCTGAGGTCCTTCCACCCTTTGTCTCTTGGGCTGACCCCTTCTCAAATCATGTCGAGAAGCAACTGCTCTCTAGATCGTATCTCATCAGGGTTGTAAATCTGTTCTCATACTTATCTACTGTAGAACTTCCCTGTTACAAATCCAAAAACTCTGCTTGCATCTTCTTTCAAGCTGCAAGCGGTACATATTTATCTCAAAATACGACTAAGAAAGCATTCCATGTGATCTCTGAGAGATCCTCTGCTAATACCGTCTGTGTGGATCTCCACTAAAACTTAGCCTGTCCCTTCATCATTTAACCTGCCATAGTCACTCTCTCCCTATCAGTACACCCTAAAACTGAAATATCGCCTTAATATCAACGATTCACTCCTCAGCCTTAACCAGATCCTTAAGCCCTGTGAACTCTGGAGGATGCATACTCAAGAAAATCTCGCACCCTCTGAGTCTCTCTGTCATCCCTATGCTGGGGAATTGCTAGCTAAGGGTTGGGGCTACTGAAGGAACTAGTGGGGGAGGAGGATTAGGCATAAGAGTAGCTGTCTCCGTACCAGGTGTACGTACCCCAAACTGTTGGGTAAACATAGTGGTAAAGGTAGTAAGTCTTTCCCTCATATCCCGTACTATCTCCTCGAGCCTCTTTATTCTATCAATAGGGCTTTCGGGTTGAAGGGAAGATGGTGGAGCGGGTTGAGCTCGTCTCTGTGAACGGTTCCGTCTACCACTCATGATTAGAGATCTACTATTTGCACAAAATCCATAAATTAAGTCATACTTTGACAGGTAAGCTTACCTTATTACCAGACATGCATAGACACATTGGGATGTAATACACTCTTATTACTAGGCACGACAGTACTACACAACATTTGCTCTGATACCAAGCAAACTGTCACGCCCCGAAAGTATGAAAAAATGGGGCTAATTTAAACTTTTTATCCATTAACTATGTTGTTTTCCTGTCCATGTCTAGATTTAAAACCTCTTTTATTTTAAAAATTTTGGCAGCATAACGACTGCGTTATGACTTAACCCAACCTGCAGAGTTTGAAACGCAGTTTATATTATTCAACCCACATCCTCAATACTTTTCATTCATATCTTAGAATCATATAACAACTAAATATATTCATTCATTTATACTGCGTAACTAAGACTCTGTATACAATCATTTACATCTATTACATCCCAAAAGTTATATACAATAGTGTCCATGCATTACATCATGTCTGGAATATGAGTAAAGTTGTACCTCAAGGTTACGAAAGTATCCGATAAAGTTCGGACTACCTTGTCAACGACCACAGTCTTGTAGGTGCAGTAGACTCGCTATAGATAATCTGGGAGATGGAGAGGAGGGGGGTGAGTTTTTTAGACTCAGTAAGAGATACATTTAAAATAGCTTTAAATACTTAAAACATGGTAAAACTCATGGTTTTACAAATCAGCATAAACATGTACTGGAGTAGAGATGCTTACATTTCATAAAAGCAGTAAAAACATGCTTAAATAATAAGTTTACACATCATGCATATTTGGTAAAACTCATATATAGTATGCATATCACGTCGTGTAAACAAGTAAAAAGTATCTCAAAACTTAATCATGCATATCATAACATGCTTATCACTTTGAAAATGAAATCATATTGTCATATGCACATTTCGTAAAACATACTTATGGCTACCTTTAGAATCTCATCATAAAAAAATATGTGCTCAATAGTAAATCATAAAATAGGTAGCATGAAATTTGCGAAAACGTATATATATCATTCTGTCAATTCATCGTGTAGGGTCAGGCAATCGTCTCATATACTAGTCCCGAAGGACATCATACATCTGGTCTCATAGGACGTTCATCATAGGTATATATGGCCATTGTACAGGGGAGCCGTAGGACTGGATCAGGGTCGTACGCTGCCATATCTCTCGTGCACCACTAAATGTGGACTATACGCACGAATTCACGTGCATCACCAAGTGTGGACTATGTGCACGTTTCTCATATCAAGTTAGAGCCTGCCCGTTCTCTAGCCGTCGGCTAGGTAGTTCCTCGATCGTCTCCATACGATACCCTATGTATGCGAGATCGACCCCAGATCCTCTGACTATCGTCATATCATGCCCTTTTTTACCCCAAAAAAATCATTTTGGGCCTCTTACCTATTTTATCAAAATCATTCCGGGCCATCATACCCGTGTATTAAAAATCATTACGGGACTTTAACCCAATTCTCAAAATCGTTATGGGACTCTAACCCGTGTTTCATAGAAAACATAGTTTTTATAAATTATTACGGGAGTCTAGCCCGTTTCTCATAGAAAACATAGTTTTCAATCATTGCGGGACTCTAGCCCGTGTAAATATGGAAAGCATTGTTATAATAGTTATTTCTAGGGACTCATACCCGTACCGTGAAAATATAGCTTAAAAGCTGTTTCGGGGCTTTAACCCGTATCATGAAAACATTGTTTCATAAAACATATCGGGACTTTAACCGAAATCTCACATGAAAACACTATGCTTTCATTTCATAAGTGAAAATCACTTTTATATACATAAACATAATTACTAAAATGTATCTCATGAAATAAAAGTCATTTTGAAAGGTTACGATAAGTTTATTTCGGTTTTGAGTGAATAGTATTCTTCCCAATTTTTGAGAAAGTCCTTTTTCATGGAAAATAAACTAACTATCCACATAAATATTTGGTAAGGTTGAGGAGTACTAATGCTACTCTAAATTATATCCCTTACCTCTTAACGTCGAAGGTAGTGCACGTTCCTCGATTTTTGAGCTCACCTCAAAATGCGTGCCGATAACCCGAGCTGTCACATACCAAGTTATCTCATTACATATAGCTCAAATTCATGTTAATATATTCAATATGTGATTACATCTAAAATGTTGACCAAAAGTTGACTTTTTACTACTTTACTCGTTTTGCTCGGTTTTATCGATTTAAACCTCGATTTAAGCTTACTTAACATATTTGACTCCTTTAAATTCATTTTCAATACCTCTATATGCTGTCTTACATTCCAGCAACTCATTCCACTTCATACAAGACCTTAAAGTATCGATTCTTGCATTATTTCGATAATTCACCTAGTTAAACACTAAATCGAACCTTTACAGTATAATTTTAACTATAAATTCATTTTAATTACATCCATCTTCATCATTCCAGCAGCTAAATCATGCTGGCAGCAATTGAATTCAATCATATAATTCAATTCATCAACTTTCTTTCAACAAGAATTCATCAAAATTCATAAATTAACAACTTATCACATCATCATCACCATACCTCAACTTCTTCACTCCTTTGACCAAGTTTGACTTCGGTTTTAGGTCTCCAAATTGTCACTCAGCTATAGTACAACATTTTAGGGGGTAAATGACTTCAGTTAGGTCTAAATTTTTTATATGTGGTATAGGGGAGGAAGAGGAAGATTTCATATGAAGGGACCGTTGCCTAAAAATGGCCGGAAGGTGGCCGAAAAATTCACGCCAGTCACGAACAGGGGTAACGTCTGCGGCAGAATGGGTGAGGGATAACTCTCGAGTTTTACAACATTTCGGGATGGTTGTTACCTTTTTATGAAGCTTATCCAGTTGAATTTCAATCTGGAAAATATCAGAGGCAAAGAAAATCGGGAAGGTCACAAAATAGGATTGTTTTCATTGGTTGACAGTTTACTAAGTGCAGAGGAAATGACTGTTCTGTTTTATAAAATTTACCAAAATTAATCCTGATCAGATTTCTTCAAAATTCCACTTCTCAATTGTTATAATATGTCTATAGTGTGTCCCATAAAAATTTTGGGGTCACTTGTTGTAAGACCTGAAATTAAATCGTAAATTTTTACGAGGGATGAAAATGGTCAAAAATTTAACTGAATGAGACTCGGATTGGAAATAAGGATTTAAAATGCGAAGTGAGTGAGTGTTCGTGAAAGGAAGTCGGGTTAAATTAATCCCGAACACGTACAAGGGTAAAATGGTCAAAAGACTGAAAGTCGAAATAAATTCGATAAGAAAATTTAATTAAAAATAATGGATTGAGAAATCTTGGTCAATAAAGGTGAAATAAATTTATTTCGGGTTAAATTGATCAAGATATAAATTTATTGAAATAAATTGGGATTTTTACTTTGAAAAATAATCCTAAAAATAATCGAAAAATATACCGAAAAGTCATTTGGGACAATATCCCAAAAATACAGAGAAATTATACCCGAAAAAGGTTAAAATATGATAAATAAATTAAATAAAATTAAATTATTTAATTTGAAATAAAATAATATAAGTTGCAGATATTTTGGAATATTGTAGAGTATTTTAATGAATAGTATGATAATAAAATAAATAAATTAAGTTAAAAAAAAAGAAGTCAGAAAATAGATCGGGGAGAGAGAAAGGAAGAGAGGAACGAAAAAAACCACCGAGGAAACCATCACCGGCGACCTTCCTGCGGCCTTGGACGAAGTCGAGGCCAGATTCGAGCTGCGGACGACCCAACGGAGCCAGTGGCGGTGGAAGCCGACGGAGAACCAAACAGCAAGGCGGTGAACCGTAGTGAACCGGAGTGAACCGAGGTGAACCGGCGGTCCGAACAGGTCTGAACCGGTTCAGCCAAGAAAGAAGGGAAAAAAAAGGAGAAAAAGGGGAAAAGAAAAAGAGGAAAATTGAGAAAAAATCCCGACGATGCAATCGAGCTTCGGGTAAGTCGGTAAGCGGTCGAATTGATCGATTTAAATTTCAAAAATATTTAATTTGATAAATAATCGACTGAAAGTTTACCCGAAAATATATTTAATTGTGTAGCTCGACAATTGGCATCCAACGAGAGCTCGAGACAGTCTCGATTTATGTACTAGCATGGAATCTCAGGTAAGTAACCCTTATTTACGACAATTTACATTGTTATGCGCGTTTCAAATTTAATTATCGCATAAAATGAAATAAATTTTAGAAATTTAGATAAATTGTCGTAAATAATAAATTTAGCTATTCGAGAGTTAGAATGAGGCCCAAGGAATTGTTAGTGGGCCCAATGAGCCTAATAGGCCTCGATAATGTAAAAATTAAGTGGAAAACGGGCTTAAGGCCGATTAAGGCCCATTAAGGTGCAATCAGGCCTAATAGAGGTAAATGGGCCCAATGATTTAAATTAAGCCCAGAAAATAGGAAATACAATTAAATTATATGATATCTGACCTGAGGAATAATTATACGCAGTTCCGGACATTAGATTGGGAGCAGATCGGACTGCGCGACGTGACATCAGAGGAAAGGTCAGACTCGACAGGAAAATAAGGTAAGGGAATTCTGCAGACTGCTAGAGGTAACTTTACAAAATTTTAAGTTCATTTGCAGTCCTTTAAAAATTATCTGGAGGGTCTAGAGGTCAAATAATAATTGTAGTGCCTCGAAGGGGTAAATTATCGAAATACCCTTGTTAAGGGTAAATTTTACAAATTTAGGAAAAATTGGGAGGAGCAAGAACACGAGGTTTCTGCTCATTCTAGAGACATTTTAATGCATGCATGAGTAGGCTGGCTAACCTTGAAAGAAAATGCAGAGCATTGCATACTTTCAACGATATAATTGCTTTGGAAACTGTTTTGAGGAAACAGAGCCGCCTACGTGTTTTTATTGACATGTGACGTGCTAGAGCTCAGCTCGCACGATATTTTGATTTGTGTGATGCATGCATTAGTGCTGCAGCGAGAGCTCGCACTAGAGTTTTTCATGCATTGGTGCTGGAGTCCAATACGCACCAGATTTTATATATATATATATATATATATGATTTTCGTGACACGGTGCTAGAGTTTAACTCGCACCAGATTTTACATGATTTTCATGACAGGGTGCTAGAGTCTAACTCGCACCAGATTTTCCACATGATTTGATGAGAGTGCTGAGCATCGCTCGCACTGATTTTATGAGAACATGCGATGAGCCGTGTTTGGAGCATCGGGTAGACTGTGTGTCACCGATTAAATAGGCTCGCACGTGCGTTTTGAGACATGGCATGAGTATTGAGATATGATATAAGAAACAAAATCTCTCTGTGGGAAGCAGGCCATTTGGGCTGGAGTACCTAGAGTGATATGGGTCCACGGAGTACGATGTACTGTGCAAGTAGCATGGAGTACGATGTACCGTGTGGTATCTTCGGATACGGCATCTTCGGATGCGACATCTTCGGATGCGGCATCTTCGGATGCATGGGATCGGATAAGACCGACGAGATGGATTGACCCACCTCCCGGGCGTTTCCCGATCATGGTGAGAACCCGCACACTAGGATCCGTGTAGCAGAGGAACTCCCGAGGACACATGGCCATGGTCCTGGTTATTACCGATATACAGATGTTGCCTGGTCTCGCATGTTGACGACTTTGATGAGATTAAAACTGGGATTTTAAAGTCAAACATGCATGATGATTACTTCCATGCTTTTCAAACCCATGTGTGAATGTAAATCGATTTTTTTTTTTGGTTTTATGTGAGCCAGGACCACACGAGGGATGGGTTGAGTCCTGGCCTTGTTGTGAAATTTTAAACGAGAAAGAAATGATTTGAAATAATTGCATGTTGAATTTTTCCATGCGAATGGATTTACATAACATCATAACTCATATCATCTGTTTTAAAATGTGTGGAGAAAGGGTGGTTTACGCATGGCACCACGTTCATGTAGGTAGTATGGTTACCTACTTGTTCGTAGGATTACCTTACTGAGCTTGATGTGCTCACCCCTTTCATTTTCTCACACAGATAATCTCCAGTTGAAGTTGAGGTGACTCAGTACTGCATTCCGGATATCTACTGCTGCCCATCATTTAAGGTATATACACTTGTACATATTGTATCTAAATAAGCATAGCACAGTAACATGTTTGTAAGTGACTCTAGGGGATGTATAAATATTGTAAATCTTATAAATGACTGAGAAAGAATTAAGTTATATGGTAAATAAATGGTGGGACTGGCATTGATGCACAGCCCAATTAGTTAGTGGAGTGTGGTCACGATCAGAGGACAGGTAAGCATGAAAGAAAATAACAAAACGCGAAAAATTTACTCTGATTTTTAGGTGGTTTTGGGTCATGACATATAAAGGTGGTATCAGAGCGCAATTGGTCTGATGTGTGTCAGTGTCAGTAATTAGGAAATTACATCCCCGTGTTACTGTGCTTGGTTAGATACAATAGAGTATATCGAGATGGGTTTTGACTAAGAAATGGTTGAGAATGCAGGAATGCCTAATATGAGTCGCGTTAGATGAGATAGTGCACGAGGCAGAGGTCGTAGAGGTAGACCTGAGTTTGCTAGTCGTGCTGAGTTGACCTGTGAGAATCAGGATGAAATTGAAATGAAGGCTAATGTTAAGCATGCCCCACTGAGTCCGACAGAGAGATCGGACAGTATTGAGACACGCTTCGCGAGGTTGGAGCAGAGTGTGGAGATTATTTTGAGGAGCTAATTGCTCAGATTATGAATGAGATTCGAGGGCGCAGCGGAGCATTGGTGGAAACCCGCTCGACCCATCTTAAGTGTTAAACATCCAGAGCTAAGATGAGAAATGTTTATGGATGTATTCCGATGATAGGATATCCTGGACATTATTTAAAAGAAATGATAGATAAAAGTCCTTACTCTGACCTAGAGGATTTGATTTATTGATGAGTATGCTTATGAGTATGAAACTCAATTATATTCTTGGGCAGATATTACCTCGACAATATGAACAGTGACAGTCAAGATGTCTAAAAGTTCAGGAAATGGCTCAACTTTTCAATTAGAGTCCGATTGGCCCGTGAGATATTACCTATACCGAGGCAGTGCACAGATTTACAGTTGGGTAAATAAGAACATGAATTGCACGCCTCTGAGATTGGGAAAGGTAGTGAGGGCTGAAATAGAGACAGAAAAGAGAATCAAGAAATGACAGAGATGTTAAAATGGGAAAATGGTAATTGGTAAGAGATTTAATTTGATTTAATTTGATGAATCATGGAGTAAGATAATTGATAAGGCCCCAGCGCATCCAATTTTGGCACTCTTGAGGGGCATTGTGATTGGAGGACCCCGACCTGCTACGAAGTAGTGTAGCAGTGTAAGCATTGTAAGCAGTGTGGGATGTGTGGTAGATACCACGGAAGGAGGGTCTATACCTACACTGTATTGATGAAAATGGTCGTTAAGTGTGGTAAGACGGACCATTGATTTTGATTGCACAAAGTTGGGCGAGATCGCCCCACAGAAAAGTAAAGAGACAGAGAAAAACTTTGTTAGTATAGCTGCAACGAAAAGGGAGGCCATAGCCGAAAAGAAAAAGGAAAGTAGGCTGTTGGATGAAGGCGAGAGGATGTCTTGGACCAGGACACTATTGATGTTTCATGGATGTGGTGCAAGATACCACACTTGTTATGAATAATGAAGTACATATGTTCATTGATCCTGGTGCCACAAATTTATTCATACCGCCTTCATTCGCATATAAGTGAGTAAAAGGCATGAATGCCTACATCATTGGGCACAATACTGATAAATGAGTACCCCAATAGAGGAGGATTAATTAACGAAATATGGATATAGAGATTTTAAGTTGAAAACAAGGGTGAAAACATCACTGAAAAGTATACTGTAAGTGTTGACAAGTGATAAAAAGGGGTGCAACAGTTGAAATTAAAGGAGTAAAGGATTGTACTCACAGAATGAATAATGAAAGAGTTTTGTCATGAGGGATATATGAAGGGAGATAATCTTTAAGATAAGATAAATCCTAAATACAAGATGTATTGGAGTAAGAGACATATGCTAGGTAAGGAATACCCTTAATATGCGAAGTAATTGGGATTAAGTGATAAGTAGGGAATATAAATTATAACCAAGGATAAAGATGGATATAACCATAACCAGTCTATGTGGTTAAGTCTGAAGGTTAATAAAGGTATTTTAAAATACCTCCCCGCCTGAAGACTTGACAGCGTCTAAAAGTATATATATATATATATATATATAAAACATATAACGTGAAATCAATCGTCGTAATAAATACCTTTAGCATTAGGATACCTTTACTAAGATGATAAGAATATTAAAATTCGACAAATCATAAAGGTTATCATAGTAAAATTTAATAAGAGCCGTTAAGATAAGAAAAGGAAATGACGCAAGTTAGTACCTGAAAACGTAAGCGATTTTGAAGGATCTTATACGCTTATGCGTAAATAAGTCAAGGATATGGACGATTGAAATAAGTAGTAGAGCTCGACTATGATGAAGTATTTAAATTTTACCTGGACCGATTTGTAATCATCATTATTGATGATATGATGGGTGTAGTTAAAGCCCAGGGTAAAAAATTGTAAGCAATAATTGAAAATGGCTTTTACAAATGGGTTGTTGCGAGTTCTCAATATGGTCTACTTGGTTGACACGTTTAACTAAGAAAACGTGGTCTTTGAATGAGATGATAAATAAGATGATAGATGTGACATGAATTTTGGTGTAGTGAAGCATGAACTGACCACCGTGATTAATTTCACCATACCCAACAGCTCAAGAGCTTCTCAGTGAGTATGGATACCTCAAAATAATGAAGGAGCTGTGTATTGATGTATAATGGGAAGATAGTCAATTATGGAGTCAGACGACTCCTTGATCATGAAATAAACTATCTGACTCATGATTTTAAGTTGGCAACAGTAGTATTTGTACCGGGGATGTGGTACTATTATGTACAGGGTGAGAAATTTTGGATATGCACTGATCATAAAGCCCCGAGTATCTGTTTTTCACAAAAAGAGGTGAATATGAGAATACATAGTGGGTTAGAGCTTCTGAGAGATTTTGATTGTGAAAATTGTACCACCCAGAAAAAGCTAAGGTAATGGCTGATGCCTCGAGTAGAAAGAGCCTCGGAATGGTACCCCATATGATGGTCAGGGAGCGTGAGCTGCTAGAGCAGTTGTGGACCTCAGTAGTGATGTGATCCCTTCTGATGATGACAGTGATTATGTGACAGCTAGCCTGAGATTAGAACCGGATGAGAGTGCCCGGATTTGATAGGCTTAGCGTGATGATCGTCATGGTGTCGATAGTTTGGTTCAAATTCAGAAGGGTACAGTGATAAAGTTCACAGAGTGTGATGATGATTTACAGAGGTTTCGAGACAGTATGAGTGCTCCCCAAGACCACAGTTGATGGGATAGTAATATTTTCAGAAGCTCACTCTTCGGGATATACAGTGCATACGAAAAGTAACGAATATATATATATGAAATCTCTTAGAAAGGTATTGGTGGTCAGATATGAAAAGAGATATGATAGAGATTGTGGAAAAGTGCCTAGTATGTCAGCAGAATAAGGTAGAGTATTAAAAGTCTACAGGGTTATTGCAGCCTCTACCTATATCGACACGGCACGAAAATGGGAGCTAGTCTCCATGAATGTCGTGATGGGTTACAGAGAACCCAGGTGAATTACGAGGCTATTTGGATGATAGTCGATAGAGTGACTAAGTCTACCCACCTTCTGGTTATGAAATCCCCAACTACTCAGAGTGTATATGAGGATTTATGTGTAAGGAAGATTGTGGAACATTAAGTAGCGTTCCAGTGAGCATGGTATCATATAGGGATTCCCGCTTCACTTCCCACCTCTGAGGATATTTTTCAGGAAGCTATGGGAACCCGACTGAGTATTAGCACAGCTTTTCGTCCTCAGACAGATGGTCAGTCAGAGACGACTGTACAAGTTCTGGAGGATATGATGAGAGTGTGTGCATTGATTTTATAAGCTCCTGGAACGATCAGTTGTTACAAATTGAAGTCGCCAATAACGACAGTTGGCACTTGAGTATCGAGATAACAAGATATGAGGCAGTGTGTGGCTGTAGGGGTTGTTCCCCAAATTGGATAAGAAAAAGTGGGTGACAGATAGAATTATTTTCGACTTTGGATAATAAGTCTCTGAGGATGTTTAGTTAAGGATGAGAGATTAAGAACACCTCAGAGCACATAGAAAAGTATTGGAATTCACCGAGGGTGAATTAGTATGGTTGAAATGTTTCTTGTCCTAAGAGAATAAGGACATAGCGAACTTTTCGAAGAAGGTAAATTGAGTTTCACTGGATTGAATCTTTTGAGAGATTGGACAAGTGGAAGATAAGACTTGTAGGTGGCATTTCCACTTGAATGAGCAGGCACCCACAATGTGTCCCATCTTTTGATGCTTCGAAAATACTATCCAGATCCAACATAGGTGATAGGATATGAGATCCAATAGTTCAGCTTAATGCAAATATAAGTATATTGAAAGTTGATTCGGGCATTAAACAGGAAAGAGAAAGTATTGAGGTTTAAGACGATCTCCCGAATTAAAGTCCTTTGGTAGTAATACACTCCGGAAAAAGGTCACATGAGAATTTAAGAGTATGATACGATCGATGTATCCGGAGTTGCATATGGACTCATATGACTTGGTTCTAATTTGGAGGACCAAATTCCTTAAGTGGGGGAGATTTGTAAGACCCGAAATTAAATCGTAAATTTTTATGAGGAATGAAAATGGTCAAAAATTTAACTGAATGGGATTCGGATTGGAAATATGGATTTAAAATGCGAAGTGAGTGAGTGTTCGTGAAAGGAAGTCGGGTTAAATTAATCCCGAACACGTGCAAGGGCAAAATGGTCAAAAGACCGAAAGTCGAAATAAATTCGATAAGAAAATTTAATTAAAAATAATGGATTGAGAAATCTTGGTCAATAAAGGTGAAATAAATTTATTTCGGGTTAAATTGATCAAGATATAAATTTATTGAAATAAATTGGGATTTTTACTTTGAAAAATAATCTCGAAAATAATCAAAAAATATACCGAAAAGTCATTCGGGACAATATCCCAAAAATACGGAGAAATTATACCCGAAAAAGGTTAAAATATTATAAATAAATTAAATAAAATTAAATTAATTAATTTGAAATAAAATAATATAAGTTGTAGATATTTTGGAATATTGTAGAGTATTTTAATGAATAGTATGATAATAAAATAAATAAATTAAGTTAAAAAAAAGAAGTCAGAAAATGGATCGGGGAGAGAGAAAGGAAGAGAGGAACGAAAAAAAAAACCACCGAGGAAACCATCACCGGCGACCTTTCGGTGGCCTAGGACAAAGCCGAGGCCAGATTTGAGCTGTGGACGACCCAACGAAGCCACTGGCGGTGGAAGCCGGCGGAGAACCGACCGGCAAGGTGGTGAACCGGAGTGAACCGGGGTGAACCGGCGGTCCGAACCGGTTTGAACCGGACTGAACCGGTTCAGCCAAGAAAGAAGGGAAAAAAAAGAGAAAAAGGGGAAAAGAAAAAGAGAAAAAATTGAGAAAAAATCCCGACGATGCAATCGAGCTTCGGGTAAGTCGGTAAACGGTCGAATTGAACGATTTAAATTTCGAAAATATTTAATTTGATAAATAATCGACTGAAAGTTTACTCGAAAATATATTTAATTGTGTAGCTCGACAATTGGCATCCAACGAGAGCTCGAGATAGTCTCAATTTACGTAATAGCATGGAATCTCGGGTAAGTAACCCTTATTTATGACAATTTACATCGTTATACGCGTTTCGGATTTAATTATCGCATAAAATGAATTAAATTTTGGAAATTTAGATAAATTGTCGTAAATAATAAATTTAGCTATTCGAGAGTTAGAATGAGGCCCAAGGAATTGTTAGTGGGCCCAATGAGCCCAATAGGCCTCGATAATGTAAAAATTAAGTGGAAAACGGGCTTAAGGCCGATTAAGGCCCATTAAGGTGCAATCAGGCCTAATAGAGGTAAATGGGCCCAATGATTTAAATTAAGCCCAGAAAATAGGAAATACAATTAAATTATATGATATCTGACCTGAGGAATAATTATACGCAGTTCCGGACATTAGATTGGGAGCAGATCGGACTGCGCAACGTGACATCAGAGGAAAGATCAGACTCGACAGGAAAATAAGGTAAGGGAATTCTGCGGACTGCTAGAGGTAACTTTACGAAATTTTAAGTTCATTTACAGTCCTTTAAAAATTATCTGGAGGGTCTAGAGGTCAAATAATAATTGTAGTGCCTCGAAGGGGTAAATTACAAAAATACCCTTGTCAAGGGTAAAATTTACAAATTTAGGAAAAATTGGGAGGAGCAAGAACACGAGTTTTCTGCTCGTTCTGGAGACATTTTAATGCATGCATGAGTAGGCTGGCTAACCTTGAAAGAAAATGCACAGCATTGCATACTTTCAACGATATAATTGTTTTTTGGAAACTGTTTTGAGGAAACAGAGCCGCCTACGTGTTTTTATTGACATGTGACGTGCTAGAGCTCAGCTCACACGATATTTTGATTTGTGTGATGCATGCATTAGTGCTGGAGCGAGAGCTCGCACTAGAGTTTTTCATGCATTGGTGCTGGAGTCCAACTCGCACCAGATTTTATATATATATATATATGATTTTCGTGACACGGTGCTAGAGTTTAACTCGCACCAGATTTTACATGATTTTCGTGACAGGGTGCTAGAGTCTAACTCACACCAGATTTTCCACATGATTTGATGAGAGTGCTAGAGCTTAGCTCGCACTAGTTTTACTTGATTTGATGAGAGTGCTGAGCATCGCTCGCACTGATTTTATGAGAACATGCGATGAGCCGTGGTTGGTGCATCGGGTAGACTGTGTGTCACCGATTAAATAGGCTCGCACGTGCATTTTGAGACATGGCATGAGTATTGAGATATGATATAAGAAACAAAATCTCTCTGTGGGAAGCAGGCCATTTGGGCTGGAGTACCTAGAGCGATATGGGTCCACGGAGTACGATATACCGTGCAAGTAGCATGGAGTACGATGTACCATGTGGTATCTTCGGATCGGCATCTTCGGATGCGGCATCTTTGGATGCATGGGATCGGATAAGACCGACGAGATGGATTAACCCACCTCCCGGGCGGTTCCCGATCATGGTAAGAACCCGAACACTAGGATCCGTGTAGCAGAGGAACTCCCGAGGACACATGGCCATAGTCCTGGTTATTACCGATATACAGATGTTGCCTGGTCTCGCATGTTGACGACTTTGATGAGATTAAAACTGGGTTTTTAAAGTCAAACATGCATGATGATTACTTCCATGCTTTTCAAACCCATGTGTGAATGTAAATCGATTTTTTTTTTTGGTTTTATGTGAGCCAGGACCACCCGAGGGATGGGTTGAGTCCTGGCCTTGTTGTGAAATTTTAAACGAGAAAGAAATGATTTGAAATAATTGCATGTTGAATTTTTCCATGTGAATGGATTTACATAACATCATAACTCATATCATCTGTTTTAAAATGTGTGGAGAAAGGGTGGTTTATGCATGGCACCACGTTCATGTAGGTAGTATGGTTACCTACTTGTTCGTAGGATTGCCTTACTGAGCTTGATGTGCTCACCCCTTTCACTTTCTCACACAGATAATCTCCAGTTGAAGTTGAGGTGACTCAGTACTGCATTCCGGATATCCACTGCTGCCCATCATTTAAGGTATATACACTTGTACATATTGTATCTAAATAAGCATAGCACAGTAACATGTTTGTAAGTGACTCTAGGGGATGTATAAATATTGTAAATACTTATAAATGACTGAGAAAGAATTAAGTTATATGGTAAATAAATGGTGGGACTGGCATTGATGCACAGCCTAATTAGTTAGTGGAGTGTGGTCACGATCAGAGGACAGGTAAGCATGAAAGAAAATAACAAAACGCGCGTTTTGTGTAATGACTGAACCTCATCCCTCACTACCTCACTGGTAGACTTTTGGGCCTGTTGGTATACAGTCTTACCCTCCACGTATTGTCCGCTATGGGTACTCCAGTCCAAATGGCCTGCTTCCCCTCACGGCTTTGTTTCTTTTGGGTACTCCAGCCCTCTTGGCCTGCTTCCCCTCAGAACGTATCCTCGGAGATTCGAATCTCCGAGGACGAGTTCTGAGGGGAAGCAGGCCAAGAGGGCTGGAGTACCCGAAAGAAACAAAGCCGTGAGGGGAAGCAGGCCATTTGGGCTGGAGTACCCATAGCGGATAATACGTGGAGGGTAAGACTGTATACCAACAGGCCCAAAAGTCTACCAGTGAGGTAGTGAGGGATGAGGTTCAGTCATTACACTTGTTTAAGAAACATTTCACGTACAAGCTCATTTTGCGCGATATTGCCAATACCGAGCAAAATGAAAATAAGCTTTCGATTAGCTTTAAAAATTTATTTGAACCCCGAAATCTCCATATTTCTTCATGATTTTTATTTCCCACGTCAATTTCACCTTATAATAATTTTCTATGGCCTCAGAATAATTTTCACGAATTTCTAAAATTTTATTCGGATTTATTTCCCTTATTAGGTCCGTTTTCTCGATTTAATTTAAAACGAGTTTAACTAACTTTTGCATTTCCAATCACTTAGTTTTCCCTTCTACACATCATTTCATGCATGAACATGACATTTTTAAGAAATTCTCAAGTCTAAAACCTTACCTTGATTTGCGTGCCATTGGGTCCCACGCTACAACCGAGTGCTTTAATTGTCTACAGGCCTGTAAAATGTTACATTGAGCTATAATTTACTTCTCATAAGCATCATAATATGGAAAAATATCGGGTTTCACATCCCAGCTCCGATTCGACCCAGTCGAGCCTTCCCCTGGCCGAGGTGGTTCTTTTGAGCCTACTGGCTATCGACGAGATGGTCGAAATCACCGGCGACGGCAAACGGGCCAAAACGACACCGTCGCCTGGAAAGGGAAAAAAAGAAAAGAAAAAGAAAAGGAAAAAAAGGAAGAAAGTGTACCCGAGGATGACTCGAAATTCGGGTAAGTGACTGAGAGTCGGGATTGACCTGCAGATAAATCCCGGGAATTCAATTTAATATTATTTTATTAGAAAATGACCCGAATTTAAATAATTGTGCAGTGTTACTGCACAGCCCGAACGAGAGCCGATTTAGCTCCGATTTTTGTACCCCTATTATATTTGGTAAGTACATTTTAATTACGATAATATGAGTCCTTAAATGCAGAGTTAAGATTATTTTACGGATTAATTCTGCATAAAAGGAATTTTATTCGAAATTTCAAAGTAATTATCGTAAATTGTATCCGGGCTATCCAATGAGTTTGGAATGAAGCCTGATGATTATTGATAAATCAAATGAGCCCAGTAAACCCGAAAAGGGATTTTAAAAGTGGAAACAGGCTGAAAATGGGGCGAGACCCATTAAAGTGCAATCGAGCCCAATAAAGTAAAACGAGCCCAGAGCTTTAGATTCGATCAGTAAGAGTGAAATACTGATTTGTATATTTGAACTGAACCCATATGTGGTTATATGCAGCTCCGTAGACAAGCGAATTGGACTGAGAGACTTGGTACGACCGAGTCGGGAAAAGCTCGCACGTGATTGCAGGTAAGGGAATTCTATGAACACTTAGAGGTAGCTGTACGTAGTTTTGAGGGGATTTACATTACGTTAAATTCAATAGGCTACCCGAAAACAAAATAATAATTTTTGCGGAGAAATATGGAAATAGTAACAAATGACTATTTTGCCCCTAATTAGGAAATTTTCAAAAAGGGTAGTAAGGCTATGAAATTGCATGAATTTCATGATTTTAATGTTTTCATGATGATATTGCTTTAATTCAAGCAATTTATGGATAGGTTGGCTATTATTTTCACGTTTTAAGTGAAAAGGCACAGGTTAGGTGCCAATTGATATTTATTTAACATGTTTTGATAAAATTGAGCCACCTATCAGTGTTATATGAGTTATAACCGTGCTTGAGCACTGCTCGCACTGGATTTTATATTTTAACTCATACACAGTGTGCTGGAGCCCTGCTCGCACTATTTTACAGTTTTATTTCATATGATTACCGTACTGGAGTTTTTCTCGTACGAGGTTTTCATTGAGTTTTTATACACACCCGTACTAGAGCATTGCTCGTACGTGGATTATGATTGAATTTATAATCAGTTTAAGTCGTACTGGAGCGCTGCTCGTACGCAAATTTTATTGATTTCTATGGAACCGTGCTAGAGCTTCGCTCGCACGAGGTTTTCAGATATCATGAATATGCATGGTGTCAGACCCAGATTTTTTGTAGCTTGTACCTTATGATTCCTATGTGTATGAACACTATGTAATTATAGTTGAATCATAAGAAGAGTATTTACTAGACTTAAAGTGTTATTGAAATGAATTAACACGCAAAAGCTACATAAAATGCCTAATGTGAGCAACGGGTATCACAGGCTAAACCGAGTTATTCTAAATCATTCTGACTGAAAATCAGAACTTAAAATAAGAGAGCATAGAGGCATGAAGAAAAGTCAGCTTGATTTAGACCCGAACATATTAAACGAGAGTAAAAGCTAAAAAGGGTAAAATGGACCTTTTTGGTGAAATAAGGTGTTTCGGGTGAAATTATCCACCGGGAGCGGTTGGAATATAAAGACGAGAGTCTAAGACATAAGATATGACACTCTCAAAATTTTAAAAAAAAAGTCAACATGGTCAATGGTTAAGGAAAAAGTCAACTATAGTTAAGAAAGTGGACTTTTACCATAGTTGACTAATCATAGTTAAAAATTTACCTAAGTGTGGAGGAAAATTTGGGGAAAAATATTCTTGGCCAGAATACAATATAATCATCCCTAGAAGTAAGAAAAATTTATTCGGAAGGATTCCGGAATAAATTTAATGGTTAAAAACGGGATGGGCCTAAGGTAAAAATTTTAAAGCCCATTAAGGTATACTAAACGTATATCGAAATTCTTAGGTCCTTTAGACCAAATTGTTGGACCAATTGATTTGCCAAATTTTAAGACAATTAAAGGCCCGAGACATAGTAAAAATTTCAGCCTGAAAGCCCATTAGGAAAGCCCAAACCGAGAAGCCCAAATAGAAAAGCCCATGAGATAAATATCTAACCATAGTTAAAGTTAACTATGACTCATAAGGTGACTCATAAGGTGACTCATGGCTAAGGTTTGGAAAGTCAAGCATAATGGCTGAAAAGTAAAGCTTAATGGCTAAGTATATGGCTTATAAATTCAGCCACACCATTGTCATCTTCATCACACCAAATCCGGCTAGAAGAAGAAACCATTGAAATATATTTTCCAAGCTTTCTCTCACTAGAAATCACTAGGAATTAGGCATATTTGGAACTTGCATTCTACATGGAAGTTGTTCCAAATTGAAAGGAGATTGACATATGTTGGAATTGGCTATCAAGGAGCCATAGAGTGCAAACCGAGAGCCTCCAAAGTTTCGGCCAAAGGGTGAACACAACAATTGGTATATTTTCTAATTTCCAATTTCATATATGTTAATGTATGAATGATTTCAAGTATGTTGATATATGTTTTAAGCATTGAAACATATTAAATCATCATGAAGTGGGTTAGGCCGAGAGTGAGTAATGGGATGTTAAATTATGTCAATATGATTTTAAGACATAAATGGATTAGTGTTCATGTATTAATGTTAATGGTGTAATTAGAATTAATCAATTTGATTAATTAATACATGTAATTTGTTGGCAATCAAGGTGTTTGATAAAATGCCTAAATGAACTATGTGATGATTGGTAATGTTGCCTACCAAGTATTTGTGAAAATGCCTAAGTGAAAATGGCTAAATAATAGGCATGGATGGCATGCCATGGTAAAACCGAGACATGGGTAGCTCTCGGCCATGGCATGAGGCCGAGAGGCCCAATGGGCCAAGCCCAATTATTTTAGGCCCAATAGGGTGTAATGGGCCAAGGACAAGCCCAATAAGAGTTGGTGGGCCCCACAAGCCCAATAGGCCCAACAAAAGTGAATAGTAAAATGAAAATGGGCTTAAGGTATAGTTAGGCCCATTAAGGATTATTAAGGCCCATTAAGGGAAAATAGACTGTATTAATGTGTAATACAGTAGGAAAATTATAAACTAACCTGAGGAATGGTTATTTACAGCTCCGGAGTTTACATTGAGAGCTGATCGGACTGCGGGATTTAGCAGCACCGAGGAAGTGAGGTCACGTGACGTGATTCGAGGTAAGGGACTTTTACGAGTAGTTAGAGATACCTGCACATATTTTCGTCTGCTTTTACATTCACTTAAAAACTCTGAGGGTTAGAGAAAGTGAATAATAATTATTGCGACCCGATAGTGGCAAATTACGATTTTACCCCTATTTAGTCAAAAAGTCAACTTTTGTGAAAAGTTGCAAAAAGCATGGAAACAATTATTGTGAGTGTTTAATTGCTATTTAGCATGAAAATAAATAGATGGGCTAATGATTTTAAGGTTAATGTGACTTAAGCACACTTTATAGTGCTGATTTTGAAGTTTTATAAACAATCCCTTTTAAAGAGCCATCTATCATATTATGTCAGAATGAATCGTGCTAGAGCATAGCTCGCACTGGATTTCATATGTTTTCCACATACAATAGTGCTGGATTTTTATACGCACTAGATTTCCATGACATGCATGATAGAGTACTGGAGTTTTACTCGTACTCAGCTTTTAATGATATATGCATGACACAGAGTGCTGGAGCGATTAGCTCGTACTCGAGTTTTACATGAGATACATGACAAAGTACTGGAGCGTTGCTCGTACTCGATTCTTCATGGTTTATACATGACATAGTACTGGAGCTATGGCTCTTACTTGATTTGATGATATTATGCATAGCATAGTACTGGAGCCATTGCTCGTACTTGATTTAATACATGAACTATGCATTGACCTAGTTGCTGGAGATTGCTCGCACTAGAGTTGAGTTTGTGATGTGAAACAGTGTTCAAGCGCAGTGTCGACTGTGTGTCGCACTCGAGAGCACACACTGTATGTGATATTATATACATGGTACCTATTCATGTCGCATTCTTGTGTGACTGAGTGTCACATTTTGAGAGGATGGCCAGCATGAGGGTATTTGAGATGTGGTATGATATTTCCACAGACGCGAGGGCTAAGACCTATAGTAGGCACCCTGACTGTGTTGTTGATATTCCACGGGTGCGAGAGCTAAGACCTATGGTAGGCACTCTGGCCGTGAGGACGGGTCCATGGGTGTACTTTGTACCGTGCCTGAGTGGCGCGAGGTGTACGCTGTACCGTGTGTTGTTGTGGAGTTGAGGAGGATATAGTTGACGGTTGTGATGGACTGACCCCCCTCCCGTTGCAACAGTGATGCCCCGCACACCGAGATCTGTGTTGCTTGGGATCACATTTCGGATATGATCATAGTCCAGGATACTAATTGCACTTAACCACAGAGTCCTACATGATATATCACATTGATTGAATGATTTAAACTGCAGACAGACCTGAGGGATGGGTCGGACTCTGATTTTGTGTTGTGAATCATTTGATGCCATATTTATTGTGATTTAAATATACATGGCATGATTTACATAAAGGCATGATTTATATACGATGCATTGTTTTGCACTACATGCCTACATTTGAGAAAGAAAGCATGATTTTCTGTACATGGGATTTATTCTGTACAAGTATATATATTATATTTCAAGACATGCTTTTAAAGCGAGTAAAGGAAATAATGTTTTCAAGGCATAGCATTATTTTGAGTAGATAGTGTTGATATCTACTTGCTTGCCTGATTTCCTTACTAAGCGCGTTGTATGCTCACCCCCCTTTCTTTACATCTCTCTACAGAGCGTCAGTAGAGCGAGAGCTATCAAGGGATAGTGTCCCAGAGTCCACTACTAATTCCTATCGATCGCCAGGTATACCTTTATGTACAGTTGTGTATCTAAACATAGAAACAGCACAGTGATGTATACGATATATATTATGGGGAATGTATTTGTATTAGATTTTATATAATCTTACATGTATAATAAAAGCAGTTACAGTCAGTAATAATATATTGACATGTATGTATGAAATGGATGATGTGGTAAGTGAGGACTCTGACATCGAATCACAGCCCAACCATTGAAGAGCGGAAAGGTAAGTTAAGAATGCGAAAAATTTATAGTGATTTTTGGATAAAGTCATGGATTGAGAACGGGTCCTGACAGAATGTTATCAGAGCAGAGGTTGGTCTGATGTGAGTCTGTGTTAGAAAATAGGAAAGTGTACATCCCCATAGTACTATGTTGTGTTTAGATATAACTGTGTATACCAGATAGGAAATGGACTAATTCATTATTATGAATGCAGGAACTTTACCTATATGGCAAATACGCGTAGTGGTAGAGTTACGAGGCTCGAGGCCAGGGAGATAGACTCGAGGGACGAGCTGCTGCCGGACCATTACCTACGCATGAGACTCCAGGTGCTACTGAGGCACCCGATTGTGCTGAGATGCGCTTTACGAGATTAGAGCGTGGTCTCGAGACTATTATCTAGATACTGGCACAGACGATGCCAGGTAGGCAGGGACAGGAGGCAGGAACTGCTACAGGAGAGGCAGTTGCCCCTGATACACCTACGCAAACAGCTGATGCACAGAGGACTATAGATACTCCTACACCCCCACCAGTTTCGGGTGGTAGTGGATTAGGATATGGATGTGATCTGCATCGGTTGCGAGAATTCCAGAAGTTTAGACCTCCATCCTTTAGTGGGGTCAAAGACCCAGTGGCTGCTGAGGAGTGGTTAGCAGAGCTGGAGAAGCTTTATGGATTCTTCGAGTGTACGACCTCGGAGATGGTCGCGTTTGCTGCGTTCCTACTGAAGGGAGCTGCAGAGCATTGGTGGAAGTCCACCCGACCTATATTGAGATCCCGACACACAGATATCAGTTGGGATATATTTCGGGAGGCCTTCAGGAGGCAGTTTGTTCCCGACACCGCACAGCGAAAACTACAGGCAGAGTTTTTGGGACTACACCAGGGGAGTTTATCTGTGGACGAGTATGAGACTCGATTCCTATCCCTAGGAAGATATGACCCGGATACCATGTATAGTGAGACCAGGAAGGTCCACAGGTTTATCAACGGGTTGAGACCGATTTTGCGGTCCAAGTTGGTCCCGTTAGACATAGTGACCTATGAGGAAGCAGTGCGCAGGGCGCAATTATGTGAGCAGGATTACGAGAGAAATGCTTCTAAGTTTGGGAAGTTTAGCCATAGCCGAGATATACAGAAGAAGAGACCGGCTAGAGATTTCAGTTATCGAGGAGGGAGGAGACTCTTCGGTAAGAAATCACGAGTAGAGGAGGCACGAGAGAGATATGCTAGACCTCCTGCTTATCCGACTGTAGCCCTAGCAAAGGGCATTGTCATAGGAGGACAGAGACCTGCTGCAGATCAGTGCAGAAGATGCGGTAGATCACATGAAGATAGATCGTGTTCACAGGGTGCTATGGTATGTTTTCGATGTGGGAAACAGGGGCATATGTCTAGAGAGTGCCAGGAGCTGTTGGATAGGGGTTTTGTTCGACCGAGTGTTTCACCTTGGAGAGCACCGGTTCTATTTGTGAGGAAGAAGGATGGAAGCCTCCGATTGTGTATAGACTACCAATTGTTGAATAAGGCCACCATCAAGAATAGATACCCCCTTCCACGCATTGACGACTTGTTAGATCAGCTACAGGGAGCACAAGGCTTTTCCAAGATTGACCTGAGGTCTGGGTACCATCAGCTGAAGGTTTGGGGTAGAGATGTACCCAAGACAGCATTTTATACCCGATATGGCCATTATGAGTTCTTGGTCATGCCATTCGGATTGATGAATGCTCCAGCTGCTTTCATGGCTTTGATGAACGATGTGTTCAAGCCATATTTGGACCAGTTTGTTATCGTCTTCATCGATGACATATTGGTGTATTCGAGATCCAAGGAGGAATATGAGGAGCACCTCAGGATCGTGTTACAGATGCTACGGGAGCATGAGTTATATGCTAAGCTCAGTAAGTGTGACTTTTGGTTGTCACAGATCTCGTTTTTGGAACATGTTGTATCGAGAGATGGTGTATCAGTTGATCCATCTAAGATAGAGGCTGTAGTTTAGTGGGAACAGCCAAGGACAGTCACCGAGATCAGGAGTTTTCTGGGTTTAGCTGGATACTATCGGAGATTCGTTGAGGGATTTTTTAAGTTGGCTGCTCCGTTGACATGTTTACTCGAAAGAGTGCACCGTTCATATGGAACGAGGATTGTGAGAAGAGTTTTGAGGAGTTGAAGCGTCGATTGACCACCGCTCTGATTCTCACTATCCCTACCAGCTCAGGAGGATTTGCAGTGTATACCGATGCTTTGCATCAGGGACTGGGCTGCGTATTGATGCAGGATGGGAAGGTCTGCTTATGGATCCAGACAGCTGAAGGATCATGAGAAGAACTATCCGACCCATGATTTGGAGCTAGCCGCAGTAGTGTTTGCATTGAAGGTATGGCGCCACTACTTATACGGCGAGAAGTTCCAGATATTTACCGACCATAAGAGCCTTAAGTATCTGTTCTCACAGAAAGAGCTGAACATGAGACAGAGAAGATGGCTAGAGCTTCTGAAGGACTACGATTGCGTGATACTTTATCATCCGGGTAAGGCTAACGTTGTAGCCGATGCCTTGAGCAGGAAGAGCCTGGGGATGGTATCGTACATGATGGTTAGGGAACATGATTTGCTAGAGCAGCTTGCTAGCCTAAGTTTGGGAGTCGTGCCTTCTGACATGGATACAGGCTATGTGATAGCTAGTCTACGCTTGAAGCCGGATCTGTTGGACAGGATCAGGGTGGCTCAGCAGACTGATCCATTTTGTATGGATGTGGGTAGTCAGATGCAGAAGGGCACCGTGACTGACTTTGAGTTGAGTTCTGATGGACTACTGAGGTTCATAGGCAGATTGTGTGTTCCAGAGGATCCAGGACTCAAGAGATTGATATTGGCGAAAGCTCATTCGTCAAAGTATACATTACATCCGGGGAGTAACAAGATGTATCAGAACCTCCGGAAGGTATACTGGTGGTCGGGTATGAAGAGAGATGTAGCAGACTTCGTGGCAAAGTGTCTGATATGTCAGCAGGTGAAGGTAGAGCATCAGAAACCTGCAGGATTGTTGCAGCCTCTACCTATACCGTCATGGAAATAGGAGCATATCACCATGGATTTCATGATGGGTTTACCGAGAACCTGCAGGAATCACGATGCTATATGGGTGATCGTTGATAGACTGACGAAGTCAGCCCACTTCCTAGCTATGAGAGTGACCGATACTTTGAGTTCATTAGCAGAACTGTATGTACGCGAGGTAGTGAGGTTACACGGTGTACTAGTGAGCATAGTATCTGATAGGGATTCCCGCTTCACATCCCACTTTTTGGGACATTTTCAGGAAGCTATGGGAACCCAGTTGAGTTTGAGCACCGCTTTCCATCCTCAGACAGATGGTCAGTCAAAGAGGACTATACAGACTCTGGAGGACATGTTGAGAGCATGTGTGCTAGATTATCGAGGCTCCTGGGATGACCACCTGCCACTAGCCGAGTTCGCCTACAACAACAGTTATCATTCGAGTATCGGGATGGCACCGTAAAAGGCTTTGTATGGCCGTAGATGTCGTTCTCCTATTGGATGGGAAGAAGTGGGTAACCGTAAGATTTTCGCTCCTGACATGGTTACGCAAGCATCTGAGGACGTCCGCTTGATTGTAGAGAGACTGAGGACAGCTCAGAGCAGACAGAAGAGTTACGCTGACAGGAGACGTAGGCCACTAGAGTTTGCAGTTGAGGAATCCGTGTTTTTGAGAGTTTCTCCTTCCAAGGGCATAGCGAGATTTGGGAAGAGAGGGAAACTAAATCCTCGCTACATTGGACCCTTTGAGATACTTGATCGAGTGGGAGATAAGGCGTATAGGTTGGCATTGCCACCGGACTTATCATGTGTCCACAACGTCTTCCACATATCGATGCTTCGGAAGTATCACCCGGATCCGGCACATGTGATTAGTTACGAGCCTTTGGAGCTCCGAGAGGACATGTCATATGTTGAGAGACCGATTCGGATATTGGATAGGAAGGAGAAGGTATTGAGATCGAAGACCATCGGATTAGTGAAGATTCATTGGCAGCATCATTCTTCAGAGGAAGCTACTTGGGAGCTAGAAAGTCTGATGCGAGAGAAGTACCCTCACCTATTTGATGATTGACTTGGTTTTAATTTGGAGGACCAAATTTTCTGAGTGGGGGAGGATTGTCAGACCCAGATTTTTTGTAGCTTGTACCTTATGATTCCTATGTGTATGAACACTATGTAATTATAGTTGAATCATAAGAAGAGTATTTACTAGACTTAAAGTGTTATTGAAATGAATTGACACACAAAAGCTACATAAAATGCCTAATGTGAGCAACGGGTATCACAGGCTAAACCAAGTTATTCTAAATCATTCTGACTAAAAATAAGAACTTAAAATAAGAGAGCATAGAGGGCTCATGAAGAAAAGTCAGCTTGATTAAGAGCCGAACATATTAAACGAGAGTAAAAGCTAAAAAGGGTAAAATGGACCTTTTTGGTGAAATAAGGTGTTTCGAGTGAAATTATCCACCGGGAGCGGTTGGAATATAAAGACAAGAGTGTAAGACATAAGATATGACACTCTCGAAATTTTAAGAAAAAAGTCAACATGGTCAATGGTTAAGGAAAAAGTCAACTATAGTTAAGAAAGTGGACTTTTACCATAGTTGACTAATCATGGTTAAATTTACCTAAGTGTGGAGGAAAATTTGGGGAAAAATATTCTTAGCCAGAATACAAGATAATCATCCCCGAAAGTAAGGAAAATTTATTCGGAAGGATTTCGGAATAAATTTAATGGTTAAAAACGGGATGGGCCTAAGGTAAAAATTTTAAAGCCCATTAAGGTATACTAAACGTATATCGAATTCTTAGGTCCTTTAGACCGAATTGTTGGACCAATTGATTGGCCAAATTTTGAGACAATTAAAGGCCCGAGACATAGTAAAAATTTCAGCCCGAAAGCCCATTAGGAAAGCCCAAACCGAGAAGCCCAAATAGAAAAGCCTATGAGATAAATATCTAACCATAGTTAAAGTTAACTATGACTCATAAGGTGACTCATAAGGTGACTCATGGCTAAGGTTTGGAAAGTCAAGCATAATGGCTAAAAAGTAAAGCTTAATGGCTAAGTATATGGCTTATAAATTCAGCCACACCATTGTCATCTTCATCACACCAAATCCGGCTAGAAGAAGAAACCATTGAAATATATTTTCCAAGCTTTCTCTCACTAGAAATCACTAGGAATTAGGCATATTTGGAACTTGCATTCTTCATGGAAGTTATTCCAAATTGAAAGGAGATTGACATATGTTGTAATTGGCTATCAAGGAGCCATAGAGTGCAAACCGAGAGCCTCCAAAGTTTCGGCCAAAGGGTGAACACAACAATTGGTATATTTTCTAATTTCCAATTTCATATATGTTAATGTATGAATGATTTCAAGTATGTTGATATATGTTTTAAGCATTGAAACATAATAAATCACCATGAAGTGGGTTAGGCCGAGAGTGAGTAATGGGATGTTAAATTATGTCAATATGATTTTAAGACATAAATGGATTAGTGTACATGTATTAATGTTAATGGTGTAATTAGAATTAATCAATTTGATTTATTAATACATGTAATTTGTTGGCAATCAAGGTGTTTGATAAAATGCCTAAATGAACTATGTGATGATTGGTAATGTTGCCTACCAAGTGTTTGTGAAAATGCCTAAGTGAAAATGGCTAAATAATAGGCATGGATGGCATGCCATGGTAAAACCGAGACATGGATATCTCTCGGCCATGGCATGAGGCCGAGAGGCCCAATGGGCCAAGCCCAATTATTTTAGGCCCAATAGGGTGTAATGGGTCAAGGACAAGCCCAATAAGAGTTGGTGGGCTCCACAAGCCCAATAGGCCCAACAAAAGTGAATAGTAAAATGAAAATGGGCTTAAGGTATAGTTAGGCCCATTAAGGATTATTAAGACCCATTAAGGGAAAATAGACTGTATTAATATGTAATACAGTAGGAAAATTATAATTAACCTGAGCAATGGTTATTTACAGCTCCGGAGTTTACATTGAGAGCTGATCGGACTGCGGGATTTAGCAGCACCGAGGAAGTGAGGTCACGTGACGTGATCCGAGGTAAGGGACTTTTGCGAGTAGTTAGAGATACCTGCACGTATTTTCGTCTGCTTTTACATTCAATTAAAAACTCTGAGGGTCAGAGAAAGTGAATAATAATTATTGCGACCCGATAGTGGCAAATTACGATTTTGCCCCTAGTTAGTCAAAAAGTCAACTTTTGTGAAAAGTTGTAAAAAGCATGGAAACAATTATTGTGAGTGTTTAATTGCTGTTTAGCAAAAAAATAAATAGATGGGCTAATGATTTTAAGGTTGATGTGACTTAAGCACACTTTATATTGCTGATTTTGATGTTTTATAAACAATCCCTTTTAAAGAGCCATCTATCATATTATGTGAGAATGAATCGTGCACTGGATTTCATATGTTTTTCACATACAGTAGTGCTGGATTTTTATACGCACTAGATTTCCATGACATGCATGATAGAGTACTGAAGTTTTACTCGTACTCAGCTTTTAATGATATATGCATGACACAGAGTGCTGGAGCGATTAGCTCGTACTTGAGTTTTACATGAGATACATGACAGAGTACTGGAGCGTTGCTCGTACTCGATTCTTCATGGTTTATACATGACATAGTACTGGAGCTATGGCTCGTACTTGATTTGATGATATTATGCATAGCATAGTACTGACGCTATTGCTCGTACTTGATTTAATACATGAACTATGCATTGACCTAGTTGCTGGAGATTGCTCGCACTAGAGTTGAGTTTGTGATGTGAAACAGTGTTCGAGCGTAGTGTCGACTGTGTGTCGCACTCGAGGGCGCACACTGTATGTGATATTATATACATGGTACCTATTCATGCCGCATTCTTGTGTGACTGAGTGTCACATTTTGAGAGGATGGCCAGCATGAGGGTATTTGAGATGTGGTATGATATTTTCACAGGCGCGAGGGCTAAGACCTATAGTAGGCACCCTGACTATGATGTTGATATTCCACGGGTGCGAGAGCTAAGACCTATGGTATGCACTCTGGCCGTGAGGACGGGTCCACGGGTGTACTTTGTACCGTGCCTGAGTGGCGCGAGGTGTACGCTGTACCGTGTGTTGTTGTGGAGTTGAGGAGGATATAGCTGACGGTTGTGATGGACTGACCCCCCTCCCGTTGCAGCAGTGATACCCCGCACACCGAGATCTGTGTTGCTTGGGATCACATTTCGGATATGATCATAGTCCAGGATACTAATTGCACTTAACCACAGAGTCTTACATGATATATCACATTGATTGAATGATTTAAATTGCGGATAATCCTGAGGGATGGGTCGGACTCCGATTTTGTGTTGTGAATCATTTGATGCCATATTTATTATGATTTAAATATACATGGCATGATTTACATAAAGGCATGATTTATATACGATGCATTGTTTTGCACTACATGCCTACATTTGAGAAAGAAAGCATGATTTTCTGTACATGGGATTTATTCTGTACAAGTATATATATTATATTTCAAGACATGCTTTTAAAGCGAGTAAAGGAAATAATGTTTTCAAGGCATAGCATTATTTTGAGTAGATAGTGTTGATATCTACTTGCTTGCCTGATTTCCTTACTGAGCGCGTTGTATGCTCACCCCCCTTTCTTTACATCTCTCTACAGAGCGTCAGTAGAGCGAGAGCTATCGAGGGATAGTGTCCCAGAGTCCACTACTAATTCCTATCGATCGCCAGGTATACCTTTATGTACAGTTGTGTATCTAAACATAGAAACAGCACAGTGATGTATACAATATATATTATGGGGAATGTATTTGTATTAGATTTTATATAATCTTACATGTATAATAAAAGCAGTTACAATCAGTAATAATATATTAACATGTATGTATGAAATGGATGATGTGGTAAGTGAGGACTCTGACATCGAATCACAGCCCAACCATTGAAGAGCAGAAAGGTAAGTTGAGAATGCGAAAAATTTATAGTGATTTTTGGATAAAGTCATGGATTGAGAACGGGTCCTGACACATGGAGCCGTGCTAGAGCTTCGCCTGCACAGAAATTTATATGACATGCATATAGCCGTGTTGGAGCCTCCTGTAGACTGTGTGTCATAGTGAGATGATATGCTCACACGTGCTTACTGAGACATACTTGACATGGGTGGATAAGACCTATTACAGGCACCCCTGATTTAGCTTGGGTTCACAGAGTATGTTGTACCGTGTATGTCACGCGAAGTACGCTGTACCGTGGGGATTGTTGGAGTGGAGTGGCATTAGCCACGAGACAGCAAGTCTTGCCCTCGCAATCCGGATATTATGCTGTTCTGGCAGGTAGGACCGACCCACCTCCCGTTTCAGGTGTGAGACCCCGCACTCTAGGATCCGTGTGCCAGGGATCATGAGGTTATGACCATAGTCCTAGATATTACCGATATAGTCACTTACATGTCTCACATGATATAACTATTGGTCTTTATAGACCAGGGTAGACCCGAGGGAGGGGTCAGGCCTGATTTTCTTATGATTTCAATTGAGATTTGATTAATTCCCATAGAGGGATTTTATGAAACTTTCATTGATTTGTAACCATGTGAGAAGGGTGATTTTATAACGGAGGTTTGAAAATTAAAGAATTTTGTTGAAATGGATTTTGATTTGTGAGTGTATCATATTTTGACCTAGGTGGGGTATTTTATACGTGTTGATTCATTGAGCATGAGATGTTTTCACATGAGAATTTTTCCATGTTTTTAATATGCCGATTTTCGGTTTTAGAACAGATGATATTATATATATGGCATATCATTGTTTTTACCTCATGCTCACATATATCCTGATTTCTTATCCGCATGTAGATAGTATAGCTATCTACTCGTTTATATTATTGCCTTACTGAGCATGTGGAGCTCACCCTTTCATTTTCCACCCACTTTCAGTGTTTCCACCGTAGAGATAGCGTGTGTAGAGAGTAGACGGCATAGCTGATATCTTTGTTCCCCATCGACTGTCAGGTATACACCACGTACAAAATTTTGTATTAGTATGCTTACAGCACAGTATTGTATATGAAAGAATATTTGGGGATGTACATATAGAATCATGTGATGTATAAAACATACCGACCACTACATTATAATATGATTGATGTAATTATATATATATTACATGTGATATTTTAATGGTTAAAAAGGGTATATCGATATTGATTCACAGCCCGATCTGTTAAGAGGAATATGTCACGATGAGGTAAGAAATTTTTTTCCAAAAACGAAAAATTTGTACCGATTTTGGGAGTATTGGGTCGTGACAAATTTAGGAGTAGTTTTAGAATAGTTTAAAGTTTTATTTTTAAAAGCTTTATTGTTAGATTTTATTTTTTGTTTTCATTTTCAAGCAATTCCCGTTAGTAGCTTCTTAACCACCATTGTTAAACCACTGTCTAGAACCAGTTTCATTTTTATGAAAAGCTACATTTCTTTTTCTTCTTTGCCATTTCATTTCACTATTTTTCTTTTTCTGGTATTTTGTTGCAATGAGGTGTGAGGGGCTTGTGAAAGAAGCCATAATGCTCAACCTATTGTAACTTTTCCATTTGCCATTTTTTTTTAGTTTCGTCTCCAGCACATTTATTTCATTCTCAGTTTATGTGTTTTTTAGTTTTTTTTTTTTTCATTTTACAATTTAGTTGTTATCAAATTTTTTTTACAGCTTTATAGTCAGTGTATTCTATTTTACTTGTGTTTATTAGAGTAGATAATGAGGAAAACCGAGGATGATGGGTTTAATATTCTTCTTGATGAAGCTCACAGGTTTGAGTATTAACTTCAGTTGTGTTTGTTTGCTTTGCCTCATGGTTCTTTTCTTTTCTTATTTCGTTTTTAATTCTCTACATTGCATGAATTCAACCCGTATGTTTATTCATCATCAGTTTTTATCCTTTGTTTGTCTCTGTTTCAATATCAATGTCCTGTTCATTATCTTCATGTTCTGATATTCAGTTTGAATCCCGTTTTGGCCTTCAGTTCTAGTTGTTAAATGCTGAAATCCATCACTATTACCGAGCTGTTGTATGGCCATGGATGTGTAGCTAGAAAAATCTACTGAGGAGTTGCAGATTGGGCTGTATATAACAGAGCTGGCAACGTGTGTAGGTGCATGAAGAAGCCAACATTAGCTGGGCAGAGGTTGCACGAACCAGCAGCAGCTGAACCTGGAGTAAAAGCAGGCAGCAGGCGTGCCTGGAGCAGAAGTTTGTAGGACGAGAAGCAACGGCAGAAGCAAACCTCGCCTGGACAACAGCTGATGAAGATAGCAGGCCAGGAACCGAGGGCACTGCCTGGAAATGAAACAAAGAAGACATGTGAACAGTGCAGTATCAGGACCACTTGATTTGCAAAGTAGTTTAAGGCCTTGTTTAGCCAATTAATTTGTTATTTCATGCTTTTAGTTGTTTTAATCTTTAATTAGTTGTTAGTTTTTATTAATTGGTAGGTTAGTTTTAATATCTTTGCATGTTAATTTAATTTGTAGTGTTAATTTTTAGTTAGTAATTTTTTTTTTATTAAATTTTTGAGGACTTTATTTTAGTTTAGATGTATTTAGAATTAATTTAGATTAAATGTGTTTCATGCATTTTTAATTTAGTTTTCATTTTTATTAGATTTTAGGTTAGTTTAATTTGTAATTTTTATTAATTTAATTACATGCATTTTTATCTTAAGTTTTTTTAAATTTTAGTTTAATTAATTTTATTATTTTGATATTTGCATTTTATTTTAATTGCGTTAATTCATTTTAACTGTTTTAATTTTCTTTTGTAGGTTCTTGCTTTTTATTGCTTGGAGCTTTGTAAGTAATTTTAGCTCTATTTAATTTTCTTTATTTTTATAGTTATTATTTTCAATACTTTAATTTTAGCCATATTGACCACCCATCAGAACTTCATAATTTGCTAGGATATACTTAGGGTAAGATTAACCGGTAGTTAATTAGGCTAGTCAACTTCTCTGTGGGACGATAACTAGAGACTCAAATCTCTTTATTACTTGTACGACTCGTGCACTTGCGGACAATACCCTTAAGGCGTGTCAAGTTTTTGGCGCCGTTGCCGGGGAAGTTTTAATTAGTCCTTAATTAATATCGGTAAAATTATGCTTAGGTGTAATTCTAGCTAGTAAATATTTAGGTTGTAAATATTTAGAGCCTTAGTTTAAGTTAGTTAAATTCTCTCTATCTAGTTAAAAAAAATTAAAAATTAAAAAATTAAAAAAAAAATTCTAAGGGCTTTTTGATGATTGCATGCGTAGAGCCAGAAGTTATGATTGCTTTCCTTTAGATCCTGAAATTGAACGAACACTTAGAAAAATTCGAAAGGATTCTAAGAAATTAATAGTTCCGCTGCAATTCACCAAGGTAGAAAATAGACAAATTAGGACTGTTGGAGATTATGTAATGGCGACTATTGGAGGTTATTATATCGACATTAGGCCACCAGCTGTCCCGACTAATAACTTTGAAATTAAGCTCGCAATCCTCCAGATGATCCAGACTTCATTGTAGTTCAGTGGGCTTTCGCACGATGACCCACATGCTCACCTTGGGCAATTCCTGGACCTATGCAACACATTGAAGCACAATGGATTATCTGATGATGCGCTTAGGCTTAGACTATTCCCCTTCTCGCTTAGGGATAGGGCGCAACACTGGTTAACCTCCTTGCCTCCAGGATCCATTTCTACATGGGACGAGTTAGCCCATCAATTTCTATCTAAGTTTTTCCCTCCCTCTAAAATGGCCCAACTCCATAGTAATATATGTTCCTTTGCCCAGTACGACTCTGAATCTCTTTACGAAGCATGGGAATGATATAAGGAGTTTCTTAGGAAGTGCCCTGACCATGGCCTACCTTTGTGGTTGCAAGTCCAGACCTTCTACAATGGACTTACAAGCCAAAATAGGACTATTGTTGATGCTGCTACGGGTGGAACGCTAATGTGTAAAACGGAGGAGGAAGCTTACAAGTTGTTAGAAAAGATGGCTGCTAACAACTATCTATGGTCCTCGGAGAGGCAATTACCTAAGAAGTCGGCAGGTATTTATGAGCTCGATACGCTGTCTACCATGACCTCTCAAATCGCTAATCTTACAAAGAAGGTAGAGTCGCTCAGTACCCAGCATAATCCTTCCTCCAGTCCTAATCATATTTATTCCGTCCAAAGTCCTTTTCTTTCCTGCGAGCTGTGTAGTGGTACCCACTCTATAGATAGATGTTCGCTCAACTTAGAATCGGTTCAGTATGTTACTCCCCCTAAGCAATAGAACAACCCTTTTTCAAACACCTATAATCCAGAGTGGAAGAGCCATCCTAACTTCTCCTGGAGCCAAAACCAATGGCAAACTTCTAACTCCATATCTATAAGACCCCCTAGTTTTCAAGCTCCACCGATTCAGGTACCACCATAGCCACAAATTCCATACCATCCACCCAATCATCCCCATCCACCTCAATTTCAGCATCATCCACCTCACTTCCATCAACCACCACCACCACAACCTATGTAGCCCCAACATTACCACGCACCAGCAGCTGAAAAAAAGCCCTCGCTTGAGGAAATGCTCATGACTATCTTACAAAATTAAGCTGCCTCAATTAAGAACTTAGAAGTTCAGGTTGGACAAATAGCCAATGCTCTTAGCCAACGTCCATAAGGGACCCTTCCTAGTAACACTGAAGTTAATCCTGTTAAGCAAAGGGAGGGTAAGGAACATGTTAGATCCATCACCCTTAAGAGTGGCAGAGAGCTAGATGAGCCACAAGTTAAGTCTGGACTTGAACAGCCTATAGTTGATTGTCACGACCCAAACTACCCAAAAATCAGAGTTAATTTTTCGCGTTTTTGTTTATTTATTTTCTTATAATATATTCTTACCTATCCTCGAATCGTGACCAACACTCCAAAATAATTGGGCTGTGCGTCAATGCCAGTCCCACCATACACCTACCCTAATACTTATTTCTTCTCCAGTCATTTATAATTGTTTATACTATTTATGCATCCCCTAAAGTTACTTACTAACATGTTACTGTGCTATGCTTATGTACATACAATATGTACAAGTATATATACCTTATGTTGATGGGCAGCAGCGGATATCCGGAATGCAGTACTGAGTCGTCGCAACTTCAACTGGAGATCATTTGTGGGAGAAAATGAAAGGGGTGAGCACATCAAGCTCAGTAAGGCAATCCTACGAACAAGTAGGTAACCATACTACCTACATGAACGTGGTGCCATGCATAAACCACCCTTTCTCCACACATTTAAAAACAATGATATGCGTTATGGTGTTATGTAAAACACATTTGCACGGAAAATCAACATGCAAGTATATTCAAATCATTTCTTTCTTATTTAAAAAAATTTCACAGTAAAGTCAGGACTCGACCCCTCCTTCGGGTGATCCTGACTCACACAAAACCATGAAAACGGTTTACATTTCACACATGGGTTGAAAAGCATGGAAATACCATCATGCAATTTAGTTTTAAAACCCAATTTAAATCATCGAAATCGTCGACATGCGAGACGAGGCAGTAATTGTATAACGGCAATAACCAGGACTATGGCCATATCTGTCCTCGGGAGTTCCTCAGCTACACGGATCCTAGTGTGCGGGTTCTCACCATGATCGGGAACCGTCCGAGAGGTGGGTCACTCCATCTCGTCGGTCTTATCCGATTTCCATGCATCCGAAGATGCTGATGCATCATATCGTGACGGCCAACCCCTGTCCGGTCAACCCCTGCCAACGGCCATGGCAACCAAGCTCAGGTCCACTGACCCGCAAGGCCCATCGACAACGCTGGTGGTCTAACAACGGGTGGTCCAACAACGCCACAAGTCCAACGTATCACAAAGATACTACACGGTACATCGTACTCCATGCTACTTGCACGGTACATCGTACTCCGTGGACCCATATAATGTCTCTATACTCATGCCATGTCTCAAAACGCACGTGCGAGCCTATTTAATCGGTGACACACAGTCAACCCGATGCTCCAAGCACGGCTTATCGTATGATCTCTGAAAAGTAGTGCGAGCGGTGCTCTAACACTGTCAGTAAATCAAATAAAACTAGTGCGAGCTAAGCTCAAGCACTCTGTCACGAAAATCGTATATATAAAAATATGGTGCGAGTTAGACTCCAGCACCGTGTCATGAAAATCATGTAAAATCTGATGCGAGTTAGACTCTAGCACCATGTCACGAAAAAGCATGTGAAATCTAGTGCGAGTTATACTCTAGCACCTATGCATGTAAAACTCTAGTGCGAGCTCTCGCTCCAGCACTAATGTATGCATCACACAAGTCAAACATCGTGCGAGCTGAGCTCTAGCACGTCACATGTAAATAAAAACACGTAGGCGGCTCGGTTATCTCCAAATAATTTTCACAGAAAACACATCGTTCAAGATATGCAATGCTATGCATTTATCTTTAAAAGTGAGCCAGCCTACTCATGCATGTGTTAAAATACCTCCAGAATGAGCAGGAACCTCTTGTTCTTGCTCCTCCCAATTTTTCCTAAATTTTTAGATTTTACCCTTAACAAGGGTATTTTAGTAATTTTGCTCATTCGGGCACTAAAATTGTTAATTGACCTCTAGACCCTCCAGATAAATTTTAAAAAAGACTGCAATGAATTCAAATTGCGTACTGTTACCTCTAGCAGTCCGCAGAATTCCCTTACCTCGATTCTCGTCGAGTCTGACCTTTTCCATTGATGTCACGTCGCGCAGTCCGTTATGCTCCCAATCAAATGCCCGGAATTGCGTATTAATTTTCCTCAGGTCAGATATTATGCAATTTAATTGTACTTAATCTTTTCTGGGCTTAATTTAAATCGCTGGGCCCATTTACCCCTATTGGGCCCGATTGCACCTTAATGGGCCTTAATCGGCCTTAAGCCCGTTTTCCACTAAATTCCCACTTTATCGAGGCCTATTGGGCTCATTGGGCCCACCAATAATTTATCGGGCCTCGTTCTAATTCTCGATTAGCTAAATTTAATATTTACGATAATTAATCTAAATTTCCATAATTTAATTCAATTTATGCGGAAATTAAATCAATATCACGCATAACGAGGTAATTGTCGTAAATAGGGGTCACTTACCCGAGATTCCATGCTAGTCCATAAATCGAGACTGTCTCGAGCCCTCGGTGGATGCCAATCGTCGAGCTACACAATTAATTACATTTTCGGGTAAATTTCTAGTCGGAAATTAATTAAATAAAATATTCCGAAATTTAAATCGGTCAATTCGACAGCTTACCGACTTACCCGAAGCTCGATTGCATCACCGAAATTTTCCCCAATTTTTCCTCTTTTTCCTTTTCCCTTTTTCTCCCTTTTTTTTCTCCTCTTTTTGGCTGAACCGGTTCAGTCCGGTTCGGACCGGTTCAGACCGCCGGTTCACCCCGGTTCGACCGGTTCACCGCCGGTTCGCCACCTTGCCGGCCGGTTCTCCGCCGGCTTCCACCGCCAAACGCTCCGCTGGGTCGTCCGCATCACGAATCTGGCCTCGGCTTGGGTCAAGCTCGCCGGAACGCCGTCGGTCCGGCACTTCTCTCTCTCGGCCGTCGGACCCGTTTTCCCCTCTTGGCCGTCGCCGGCGATTCCCGCCGTCTCGTCGGCTGCCACCGGTCTCAAAATGACCGGCTCCTCCCCCTGAACTCATCGGTGGCCTCCGTTGATGCCCAGCCGTCGCAGATCGTCGGAAATCAGCCCATTTCTCCTCGGTATTTTCCCTCCTCCGATCGGCTTCCTCCGGCGTCGGTAAGCTGCACCGCCGGTGGCAATGGCTTCGCCGGCCGGTCCTCGTCCTCGCCGACTCCTCGTCGGGGTCCCTGGCCGCCGGCAGCCCCTCGGTCGGCTGCTCCGTTTCCTTTCCGTTTCTCTGCTTCGGTTTCTCTCTCTCTCCCCGATCCTCTTTCTCTCTTTTTTTTTTGTTTTATTATTTTTATTATTTTTATTTTTATTTATTTTAATTATTTTACTATTCATTAAAATATATTAAATACCCCAAAAATATCTACAAAAATTATTATTTAATTCTAAATTCTTTAATTTAATTTAATTTATTTTATTTTAATCCTTTTTCGGGTATAATTTCTTCGTATTTTCGGGATATTGTCCCGGATGACTTTTCGGTATATTTTTCGATTATTTTCGGGATTATTTTTTCGAACTAAAAATCTCGATTAATCCCGATTAATTTTCATAAATTAATATCTTGATCAATTTAATTCGAAATAATTTTATTTCACTTTTATTGACCAAGATTTCTTAAATCCATATTTTTAATTAAATTTCTTTATCGAAATTATACCGGCTTTCGGTCTTTTGACCATTTTACCCTTACGCGTGTTCGGGATTAATTTAACCCGACTTCCTTCATACGTCCCCTATCTTTTCTTATTTAATTTTCGTATTTTAATTAAATTCGGGTCTTACAACTCTCCCCCACTTAAGGAATTTGGTCCTCCAAATTAGAACCAATTCATATGAGTCCATATACAACTCCGGGTACATCAATCGTATCATACTTCTTTAATTCTTATGTGACCTCTTCCGGAGTGTATTACTACCAAAGGACTTTAATTAGGGAGATCGTCTTAAACCTCAATACTTTCTCTTTCCCGTTTAATGCCCGAATCAACTTCTTCAATATACTTATATTTTTTATTAAACTGAACTTTTGGAGTTCATATCCCATCACCTATGCTGGATCTGCATAGTATCTCTGAAGCATCAAAAGCTGGGACACATTGTGGGTGCCTGTTAATTCAGGTGATAACACCAACCTACAGGTCTTATCTCCCACTTGTCCAATCTCTTAAAATATTCAATCCAGCGAAACTCAATTTACCTTCTTCCAAAAGCTCGCTATATCCTTATTCTCTTAGGACAAGAATTATTTCAACCACACTAATTCACCAAGGGTGAATTCCAATACTTATCTATCTGCTCTGAGGTGTTCTTAATCTCTCATCCTTAACTAAACATCCTCAGAGACTTATTATCCAAAGTCGTAAATGATTCTATCTGTCACCCACTTTTTCTTATCCAAATTTGGGGAACAACCCCTACAGCCATACACTGCCTCATATCTTGTTATCCCGATACTCAAGTGACAACTGTCACTATTGACGACTTCAATTAGAAATCAACTGATCATTCCAGGAGCTTATAAAATCAATGGCACACGCTTTCATCGGATCCTCTAGAGCTTGTACAGTCCTCTCTGACTGACCATCTGTCTGAGGACGAAAGCTGTGCTTAATACTCAGTCGGGTTCCCATAGCTTCCTAACAATATCCTCAGAGGTAGGAAGTGAAGCGGGAATCCCTATATGATACCATGCTCACTGGAACGCTACTTAATGTTTCACAATCTTCCTTATACATAAATCCTCATACACACTCTGAGTATCTGGGGAGTTCATAACCAGAAAGTGGGTAGACTTAGTTATTCTATCGGCTATCATCCCAATAGCCTCATAATTCACCTGGGTTCTCTGTAACCCATTATAAAATTCATGGAGGCTTGTTCTCGTTTTTCATGCCGTGTCAATATAGGTAGGTGCTGCAATAACTCTGCAGACTTTTAATACTCTACCTTACTCTGCTGGCACACTAGGCACTTTTCACAACCTCTCCAATATCTCTTTTTACATTTGACCACCAATACCCTTTTTTGAGATTTTAATATATTTATATTCATTACTTTCCGTATGCACTGTATATCCCGAAGAGTGAGCTTCTGTTAATATCAATAACTCATCAACTGTGGTCCTAGGGAGCACTTATACTGTCTCAGAACCTCTCTGTATGAATCTGACCCACACCATCGACATCCTGCCGATCATCACGCTAAGCCTGGCAAATCCGGGCACTCTCATCCGATTCTAATCATCAGGCTAGCTGTCACACAATCACTGTCTTCATCAGAAGGGATCACATCTATACTGAGGCTCACAACTGCATCTAGCAGCTCACGCTCCCTGACCATCATGTGTAGTACCATCCCGAGGCTCTTTCTACTCAAAGCATCAGCCTTTCCTGGGTGGTACAATTTTCACGATCAAATCCCTCAGAAGCTCTTTCCCATTATGTATTCTCATATTCGTCTCTTTCTGTAAAAACAGATACTTGGGACTTTATGACCAGTGCATATCCGTAATTTCTCATCGTGTATATAATAGTACCATATCCTCGGTACAAATACTGTTGCCAACTTTAAATCATGGGTCAGATAGTTTATTTCATTACAAGGAGTTGTCCAACTCCAAAATTGACTATCTTCCCATTATACATCAATGCACAGCTCCATCGTAACTTTGAGGTATCCATGCTCACTGAGAACCTCCTGAGCTGTTGGGTATGGTGAAATTAATCGCGGTGGTCAGTTCATACTTCACTACACCGAAATTCACGTCGCATCCATCATCTTATTTATCATCTCCTTCCAAGACCACGTTTCTTAGTTAAACGTGTCAACCAAGTAGTCCATATTGAGAACTCACAACAATCCATCTGTAAAAGCCATCTTCCAACTGTTGCTTATAAATCGTCCTAGACTTTAACTACACCCAACATATCATCGATAATGATGATTTACACATCGGTCCAATCCTTGACTTATTTAATCATAAGCGTATAAAATCCTTCTCAACCGCTTACGTTTTCAGGTACTAACCTGCGTCACTTCCTTTTCTCATCTTAACGGCTCTTATTAAATTTTACAATGTTAACCTTCATGATTTGCCGAATTTTAATGTTCTTATCGTCTTTAGTAACGGTATCCTAATGCTAAAGGTATTTATTACGATGATTGATTTCACGTTATCGGTTATATATATATATATATATCTATCTAGACGCTGTCAAGTCTTCAGGCAGGGAGGTATTTTGAAATACCTTTATTTGCCTTCAGACTTAACCACAACTACTGGTTATGGTTATACCCATCTCTATCCTTGGTTATAATTTATATTCGCTACTCATTGCTCTAATCCTAATGACTTCATATCGTAAGGATGTTCTTTACCTAGCATATATCTCTTACTCCAATACATCTTGTATTTATAATCAAGCATATCTTATCTCAAAGATTATCTCCTTCGTGCATCAATCATGATAAAACTCTTTCATTATTGATTTCCGTGAGTACAATCCTTTACTCCTTTAATTTCAACCGTTGCACCCCTTTATATCAACTTAAAATCTCTATATCTACATTCCGTTAATTAATCTTCCTCTATTGGGGTACTCATTTATCAGTATTGTGTCCAATGATGTAGGCATTCATGCCTTTTTACTCACTTATATGTGAATGAAGGCGGTATGAATAAATGTGTGGCACCAGGATCAATAAACATATGTACTTCGTTATTCATAATAAGTGTGGTATCTTAAACCACATCCATGAAACATCAATAGTGTCCTGGTCCAAGACATCCTCTCGCCTTCGTCCAACAACCTACTTTCCTTCTTCTTTTCGGCTATGGCCTCCCTTTTCGTTGCAACTATGCCAACGAAGTTTTTCTGTCTCTTTACTTCCTGTGGGGTAATCTCGCTCAACTCTGAGCAATAAAAATCAATGGTCCGTCTTACCACACTTAACGGCCATTTTCATCAATACAGTGTAAGTATAGACCCTCCTTCTGTGGTATCCACCACACATCTGACACTGCTTACAGTGCTTACACTGCTACACTGCTATACTGCTTATCTTGCTTACCCTGCTACATTGCCACACTACTCCGTAGCAAGTCAGAGTCCTCAAATCACAATACCCCTCAAGAGTGCCAAAAATGGATGCACTGGGGTCTTACCAATTATCTTACTCCACGACTCATCAAATTTAATCTTTTACCAACTTCCATTTTTTTTCATTTTGACATCTCTGTCATTTCTCGATTCTCTTTTCTGTCTCTATTTCAGCCCTCATTACCTTTCCCAATCTCAGAGGTGTGCAATTTGTATTCTCATTTACCCAACTGTAAATCTGCGCACTGCCTCGGTATAGGTAATATTTCACGGGCCAATCAAACTCTAATTGAAAAGTTGAGTCATTTTCATAAACTTTTAGACATCTCGACTGTCACTTGTTCATAGTGTCGAGGTAATATCTGCCCAAAATATAACCGAGTCTCCATACTCGTCAATAAATCAAATCCTCTGGGTCAGAGTATTGACTTTAATCCGAAATTTCCTTTAAATCATGTCCGAGATATCCTGTCACCGGAATACATCCATAAACATCTCTCATCTTAGCTCTGGATGTTTAACACTTAAGATGGGTCGAGCGGATTTCCACCAATGCTCCGCTGCGCCCTCTGATCTTATTCATAATCTGAGCAATTTGCTCCTCAAGTAATCTCCACACTCCGCTCCAACATCGCGAAGCGTGTCTCAATATTGTCCGATCTCTCTGTCGGACTCTGAGAGGCATGCTTGACATTAGCCTCCATTTTCAATTTCATTCTGGTTCTCATAAGTCAACTCAGCACGACTAGCAGACTCAGGTCTATCTCCACGACCTCTGCCTCGTGCACTATATCATCTAACGCGACTCATATTAAGCATTCCTGCATTCTCAACCATTTCTTGGTCAAGCCCATCTCGATATACACTATTGTATCTAACTAAGCACAGTAACACGGGGATGTAATTTCCTAATTACTGACACTGACACACATCAGACCAATTATGCTCTGATACCACCTTTATATGTCACGACCCAAACTACCCAAAAATCAGAGTTAATTTTTCGCGTTTTTGTTTATTTATTTTCTTATAATATATTCTTACCTATCCTCGAATCGTGACCAACACTCCAAAATAATTGGGCTGTGCGTCAATGCCAGTCCCACCATACACCTACCCTAATACTTATTTCTTCTCCAGTCATTTATAATTGTTTATACTATTTATACATCCCCTAAAGTTACTTACTAACATGTTACTGTGCTATGCTTATGTACATACAATATGTACAAGTATATATACCTTATGTTGATGGGCAGCAGCGGATATCCGAAATGCAGTACTGAGTCGTCGCAACTTCAACTGGAGATCATCTGTGGGAGAAAATGAAAGGGGTGAGCACATCAAGCTCAGTAAGGCAATCCTACGAACAAGTAGGTAACCATACTACCTACATGAACGTGGTGCCATGCATAAACCACCCTTTCTCCACACATTTAAAAACAATGATATGCGTTATGGTGTTATGTAAAACACATTTGCACGGAAAATCAACATGCAAGTATATTCAAATCATTTCTTTCTTATTTAAAAAAATTTCACAGTAAAGTCAGGACTCGACCCCTCCTTCGGGTGATCCTGACTCACACAAAACCATGAAAACGGTTTACATTTCACACATGGGTTGAAAAGCATGGAAATACCATCATGCAATTTAGTTTTAAAACCCAATTTAAATCATCGAAATCGTCGACATGCGAGACGAGGCAGTAATTGTATAACGGCAATAACCAGGACTATGGCCATATCTGTCCTCGGGAGTTCCTCAGCTACACGGATCCTAGTGTGCGGGTTCTCACCATGATCGGGAACCGCCCGAGAGGTGGGTCACTCCATCTCGTCGGTCTTATCCGATTTTCATGCATCCGAAGATGCTGATGCATCATATCGTGACGGCCAACCCCTGTCCGGTCAACCCCTGCCAACGGCCATGGCAACCAAGCTCAGGTCCACTGACTCGCAAGGCCCATCGACAACGCTGGTGGTCTAACAACGGGTGGTCCAACAACGCCACAAGTCCAACGTATCACAAAGATACTACACGGTACATCGTACTCCATGCTACTTGCACGGTACATCGTACTCCGTGGACCCATATAATGTCTCTATACTCATGCCATGTCTCAAAATGCACGTGCGAGCCTATTTAATCGGTGACACACAGTCAACCCGATGCTCCAAGCACGGCTTATCGTATGATCTCTGAAAAGTAGTGCGAGCGGTGCTCTAACACTGTCAGTAAATCAAATAAAACTAGTGCGAGCTAAGCTCAAGCACTCTGTCACGAAAATCGTATATATAAAAATATGGTGCGAGTTAGACTCCAGCACCGTGTCATGAAAATCATGTAAAATCTGATGCGAGTTAGACTCTAGCACCATGTCACGAAAAAGCATGTGAAATCTGGTGCGAGTTATACTCTAGCACCTATGCATGTAAAACTCTAGTGCGAGCTCTCGCTCCAGCACTAATGTATGCATCACACAAGTCAAACATCGTGCGAGCTGAGCTCTAGCACGTCACATGTAAATAAAAACACGTAGGCGGCTCGGTTATCTCCAAATAATTTTCACAGAAAACACATCGTTCAAGATATGCAATGCTATGCATTTATCTTTAAAAGTGAGCCAGCCTACTCATGCATGTGTTAAAATACCTCCAGAATGAGCAGGAACCTCTTGTTCTTGCTCCTCCCAATTTTTCCTAAATTTTTAGATTTTACCCTTAACAAGGGTATTTTAGTAATTTTGCTCATTCGGGCACTAAAATTGTTAATTGACCTCTAGACCCTCCAGATAAATTTTAAAAAAGACTGCAATGAATTCAAATTGCGTACTGTTACCTCTAGCAGTCCGTAGAATTCCCTTACCTCGATTCTCGTCGAGTCTGACCTTTTCCATTGATGTCACGTCGCGCAGTCCGTTATGCTCCCAATCAAATGCCCGGAACTGCGTATTAATTTTCCTCAGGTCAGATATTATGCAATTTAATTGTACTTAATCTTTTCTGGGCTTAATTTAAATCGCTGGGCCCATTTACCCCTATTGGGCCCGATTGCACCTTAATGGGCCTTAATCGGCCTTAAGCCCGTTTTCCACTAAATTCCCACTTTATCGAGCCCTATTGGGCTCATTGGGCCCACCAATAATTTATCGGGCCTCGTTCTAATTCTCGATTAGCTAAATTTAATATTTACGACAATTAATCTAAATTTCCATAATTTAATTCAATTTATGCGGAAATTAAATCAATATCACGCATAACGAGGTAATTGTCGTAAATAGGGGTCACTTACCCGAGATTCCATGCTAGTCCATAAATCGAGACTGTCTCGAGCCCTCGGTGGATGCCAATCGTCGAGCTACACAATTAATTACATTTTCGGGTAAATTTCTAGTCGGAAATTAATTAAATAAAATATTCCAAAATTTAAATCGGTCAATTCGACCGCTTACCGACTTACCCGAAGCTCGATTGCATCACCAAAATTTTCTCCAATTTTTCCTCTTTTTCCTTTTCCCTTTTTCTCCCTTTTTTTTCTCCTCTTTTTGGCTGAACCGGTTCAGTCCGGTTCGGACCGGTTCAGACCGCCGGTTCACCCCGGTTCGACCGGTTCACCGTCGGTTCGCCACCTTGCCGGCCGGTTCTCCGCCGGCTTCCACCGCCAAACGCTCCGCTGGGTCGTCCGCATCACAAATCTGGCCTCGGCTTGGGTCAAGCTCGCCGGAACGCCGCCGGTCCGGCACTTCTCTCTCTCGGCCGTCGGACCTGTTTTCCCCTCTTGGCCGTCGCCGGCGATTCCCGCCGTCTCGTCGGCTGCCACCGGTCTCAAAATGACCGGCTCCTCCCCCTGAACTCATCGGTGGCCTCCGTTGATGCCCAGCCGTCGCAGATCGCCGGAAATCAGCCCATTTCTCCTCGGTATTTTCCCTCCTCCGATCGGCTTCCTCCGGCGTCGGTAAGCTGCACCGCCGATGGCAATGGCTTCGCCGGCCGGTCCTCGTCCTCGTCGGCTCCTCGTCGGGGTCCCTGGCCGTCGGCAGCCCCTCGGTCGGCTGCTCCGTTTCCTTTCCGTTTCTCTGCTTCGGTTTCTCTCTCTCTCCCCGATCCTCTTTCTCTCTTTTTTTTTGTTTTATTATTTTTATTATTTTTATTTTTATTTATTTTAATTATTTTACTATTTATTAAAATATATTAAATACCCCAAAAATATCTACAAAAATTATTATTTAATTCTAAATTCTTTAATTTAATTTATTTTATTTTATTTTAATCCTTTTTCGGGTATAATTTCTTCGTATTTTTGGGATATTGTCCCGGATGACTTTTCGGTATATTTTTCGATTATTTTCGGGATTATTTTTCCGAACTAAAAATCTCGATTAATCCCGATTAATTTTCATAAATTAATATCTTGATCAATTTAATTCAAAATAATTTTATTTCACTTTTATTGACCAAGATTTCTTAAATCCATATTTTTAATTAAATTTCTTTATCGAAATTATACCGGCTTTCGGTCTTTTAACCATTTTACCCTTACGCGTGTTCGGGATTAATTTAACCCGACTTCCTTCATACGTCCCCTATCTTTTCTTATTTAATTTCCGTATTTTAATTAAATTCGGGTCTTACATTGATAAACCCATAGGTTCTAACAAAGCAGCTCAGAAGGAGTGGGAACATTAGGATCGGGCTGCAAAGGAAACAAAGCTAGGCGCTTCTTCATCTTTTCCTTCTTCTTCTTCACCGCCTTCCTCGTCCTTTGATTCTACACAGGTTCCCACTACATTGCCTCTAGTTAGACCACCAGTACCTTTTCCTCAGAGGTTCTAAAATCAAAAACGGGAACAACAATTTGCTAAATTTCTTAAGGTTTTTAAGAAACTTCACATCAACATTCCTTTTGCAAATGCCTTAGAGAAAATGCCAAGTTATGTTAAGTTTCTGAAGGATATCCTCTCTAGGAAAAGGAGATTGGAAGATTATGAGATGGTGGCCTTAACGAGGGAATGTAGTGCAATTATCCAGAGGAAATTACCCCCCAAGCTCAAGGATCCCGGGAGTTTTACCATACCCTGCACTACTGGAAATCTATTCTTTGGTAGAGCCCTGTGTGATTTAGGAGCTAGTATCAATCTAATGCCTTTGTCTATCTATCAGAAGTTAGGAATAGGGGATGTCAAGCCCACTACAGTGACCCTTCAGCTAGCAGATCGATCCATTAAATATCCAAAGGGGGTCATTGAGGATGTCTTAGTAAAGGTGGATAAGTTTATTTTCCTGGTGGATTTTATTGTATTGGACATGGAGGAAGATATGGAGGTCCCCATTATACTGGGCAGACCTTTCCTAGTGACTGGTAGAACTTTAATTGATGTACAAAAGGGGGAGTTGACAATAAGAGTTCAGGATCATGAAGTGAAGTTTAATGTTTTCAAACCTTTGAAGCTCCATGATGACTCTCAAGAGTGTTTTAAGATGGAGATTGAGGAGGATATAAGGCTTGAGCACAAGAAATCTGAAAGAAGGAGGGAAGTAGATAGATCTCAGGACGATTTAACTGTTAATATTTTGTCACCACTCTGGCTGATCCTCCTACTCTTCGCCTTGCTGCTGAGTGTTGCGTTCTTTAGCTGCATTTGAAGTGGCTTAATTTTTCTTTTCACTTTGTATATAGTGCTTTTTCTTTTCCGTTGTTTCTTTCTTTCTTTATTTTGCAGATTTCCTTTACAGCATTACATTTTCAATCAAGCTTCAGTTGTTCATCATCATCATCATCATCATCAAAAAGGGGAGTACTCTGTTCTTAAGCTTAAATATTTATATTATCTACAAACTGAGAACACTGTGCACTTTAAGTTTGGGGGAGGGATGTTACTCGAGCATTTTTCAAAAATTTGGGCAAAATTGAAAAAAATTTCAATTTTTTTTCAAAAATCTGAGCTTAAACTGTCTGATTTTGGGATGATTTAGTGCTTAGCATGTAGTTTTCCCATATTCCGATGATATGACCCCATGATTAAGTCTGATTTTGATTGAAGGAAAAGCACGAAGTTGAATTCTTGAATTTGTCTTGATTCTGATTATGATTTCCTCACTTTATGCACATGTCATGTCATGAATCTGTATATTTATTTAGAGAAAGCTTATGTGGACATAGGATTGCATTTGTTCAATTGATTTTGTGCATCATATTCTAGAATTTGTTTGATCTTGTCTCGAGGCGAAATATTAGATCGCACTTAATTAGGAAGATGATTTAGGCCATATTTGGATCGTTTGAGCCTTTCGAGCCATCCCTGTACATACTTTACCCCTAGTCAACCATCTGAGCCAAATAAGCTTATCTCTGTAAATACACCTGCTTTTTTTTCATTAGCTTAAATAATCTTTTCCTATCCCTTACCCCGAAAGCATGAAAAGTCATTGGGATATTTTGTGAGCTTTGTACATATGGGTATCTGGTGATAGTGAAAATTCGAAAAAAAATGAAAAAATAAAAAGAAAAATGAAAATGAAAGAAAAAGAAAAAGAAAAGAAGAAAGAAGAAATATACAAAAATAAAAGAAAAATGTTTAGCAAAAGAAATAAGTTTTGGGGGAAATAAATTTGAGCTCTTACATTAAAGATCCTAGAAGTAATGCATAGTAAGGGGTAATTAAACCTAAATCGACTTTATCATACCTTAACCCTAGCCTTACATTACAAGCTTAATGAAGTCCTATTGATCTTTGATTAAGTGTGACTACATTAGTGGAGAGAGAAGTGAAAAGAAAACTTATGGGAATGATCACTTGTCATTGACTTTGCATTCACCGTGTTTGCATAATCTGATCTAAATAATGTACTGTGACGTGGCTTTGACATTTTCACATACACACGAGGAGTCCAATTTGGGTTAGGACTTATGATTGAATGATTCTAAGTGTTGGACTTGTAATTGTGATTCTTTGAGATCATAGGCTGTACTTTATCTTTGAGGATAATATTAGGGAAATTATTATGTTTTGTACTTGTCATTCCTACATCTATTTTGTTTTGCTTGAGGACAAGCAAAAGCTCAAGTTTGGGGGTATGATAATTCTATTTTTAATAGAATTATTTGCGCTTAAATTTCTAATTATTTATTTAATCCCCATATTATTTTATTAATAATCCCATTTATTTAATTAAAATTCTTTAATGTGCAGATAAAATAAATCTGGATGAAACTCAGTCGTTTCAGTCGAAATTGTGCTGAAAATGAGCTAAAGGAGACTGGACCACTTCCAATTTGCAGACCGAGTCACCAATCATCTGGATACACGTGATGCCAGGTGCCCGTATTTTATTCGCCCAGAAACGATAAGATCGAAGGACACCGTGCCAACCTCCTGGAGGACACACGCCGAGCCACATCGCACAGCAAATTGGAAGTGGTCCAGTCTCCTTTAGCCCATTTTCAGCCCAATTTCGGTTGAAACGACTGAGTTTCATCCGGATTTATTTTATCTGCACATTAAAGAATTTTAATTAAATAAAGGGGATTATTAATAAAATAATATGGGAATTAAATAAATAATTAGAAATTTAAGCCAAAATAATTCTATTAAAAATAGAATTATCATACCCCCAAACTTGAGCTTTTGCTTGTCCTCAATTAAAACAAAATAGATGTAGGAATGACAAGTACAAAACATAATAATTTTCCCAATATTATCCTCAAAGATAAAGTACAGACTATGATCTCAAAGAATCACAATTACAAGTCCAACACTTAGAATCATTCAATCATAAGTCCTAACCCAAATTGGCCTCCTCGTGTGTGTGTGAAAATGTCAAAGCCACTTCACAGTACATTATCCAGATCAGATTATACAAACACAGTGAATGCAAAGTCAATGACAAGTGATCATTCCCATAAGTTTGCTTTTCACTTCTCTCTCCACTAATCAAAGATCAATAGAACTTCATTAAGCTTGTAATGTAAGGCTGGGGTTACGGTATGATAAAGTCGATTTAGGTTTAATTACCCCTTACTATGCATTACTTCTAGAATCTTTAATGTAAGAGCTCAAATTTATTTCCCCCAAACTTATTTCTTTTGCTAAACATTTTTCTTCTAGTTTTGTATTTTTCTTTTTTCTTCTTTTCTTTTTCTTTCATTTTCATTTTTTTTTCATTTTTTCATTTTTTTCGAATTTTCACTATCACCAGGTACCCATATGTACAAAGCTCACAATATATCCCAATAACTTTTCATGCTTTCAGGGTAAAGGATCGGAAAAGATTATTTAAGCTAAGGAAAAATAAGGATAGAAATCTTGATCAATAATGAAGAAATAATTAAATTTCGGGTTAAATTGATCAAGATATGAATTTATTGGATTAAACCGAAATTTTCACCTCAAGAAATAATCTCGAAAATAATAGAAAAATATACTTAAAAGACGAAATAATACCGAGAAATTAATTTATTGATTAAATGAATTAAATATAATTTTTTTGATATTTTGGCAAAATAATAATATAATAATGATTAAAATAATAATATAAATAAATAATAAAAAAAGAAAGTGAAATCGTGAAAATCGTGATCTGAAGAAAACGGAGACGAAGCCCCCTTCTGTATCACCGAAACGGCCATCGACGAGCCCAGAGGAGTGACCGGCGGCGAGCCAGACGAGAGTCAAGACACCACCGGCACCAACGGACCGAGGAACGGCGGCGAACGGCGAGAGAAAGGGAGAAAGAGAGAACCGAGGGGGAGAAAGGGGTTTCCCGGCGACCGACGCTTATTCGAGCCCAACCACCGCCAGCCGAGCGTTCCCCAGGAGCAGGCAGCGCGATTGGTGGCAGCCTTGGCTGGTAGAACGGTGGCCAGCAGTGGAAACGGAGAAAGAAAGGAAAACCACCGACGCCAGAATGGAGAAGAGCCGGACCGGCCACTTTTCGACCACCTTGGACGAAACAGACCCCAGATCCGAGCTACAGACGACCCCGAGGAGCTGCTGGCGGTGGAAGCTGACGAAGAACCGGTCGACGAAGCCCTGAACTGGTCGAACTGGACTAAATCGGCTAGATCGAATCGGGTTGAACCGGACCGAATCGGTTCAGCCAAAAAGAAAAGAAAAAAAAGAGAAAAAGAGAAAAAGGAAAAGAGGAAAAATTGGGGAAAAATCCCAATGATGTAATCGACCTACGAGTAAGTGGGTAAGCGATCAAATTGACCAATTTAAATTTTGAAATATTTAATCTGCTTAATATTCGACTGAAAGTTTACCCGAAAAAATATTTAAATTGTGTAGCTCGATAATTGACGTCAAATGAGAGCTCGAGACAGCTTCGATTTGTATACTATCATGGAATTTCGGGTAAGTAACCCTTATTTACGACAATTTGCATTGTTATGCGTGTTAAAAATTACCCCATCAATTACGGATTTAATTTTCGTATTAAACGAATTAAATTCTGGAATTAGAGATAAATTGTCGTAAATAATTCATTAAGATATCAGAGAGTTTAGAATAAGGCTCAATAAATATTGATGGACCCAATGAGCCCAATAGGCCTCGATAATGTGAATAGTAAGTGGAAAAAATGGGCTTAAGGCCGATTAAGGCCCATTATGGTACAATCGGGCCAAATATGGGTAAACGGCCCTAATGATTTAAATTAAGCCCTGAAATATGAAATACAATTAAATATATTGTATTTAACCTAATGAATATTTATCCGTAGTTTCGGAGATTGGATTCGGAGCAAATCGGACTACGTGACGAGTCATTAGTGGAAAGGTTAGACTGTACAAAAAATGAGGTAAGGGAATTGTGTGAGTAGCTAGAGGTAGCTATGCGTATTTTAATAGCCTTTCTGTACACTGAATATGTATGTATACCCTGATTATGTATAAAAGGTCCTAAAAATGGTTTAAAGGTTTTAAGGACTCGAAATAGGTAAAAGTCTATTTTTCCCCTATTGAGGGAAGTTCACCTAAGGATGGTGAAAGCATGACATGCATGAAATGCATGATTTAAGTAATTTCTGATTTAAGGAATTTTTTTAGTTTTTAAGCAAAGTAAATCGATAGATTGGTCAGTAATTGCATAAATTTCACAAGATAATACTACGTAAGTGTTATTTATATTTAAATGAAAATCCTTTGAAAAAAGGGCCAACTATCAAGTTTATATGGAAACAGATAGTGTTGGCGCATAGCTCGCACTATTTCTGAGTTTGTAAGTGTGCATAAAATGTGCTTGAGTGGTTGCTCGCACTGACTTGTGTGACATCATATGCATGAAATGTGCTAGAACGGTTGCTCGCACTGATTTTTATTCTTGTGAAACGCATGAGAGGTGTTAGAGCCTAGCTTGCACCCTGTTTTGACTGGTTTTGACTTGATATGCATAAAAAAGGTGCTGGAGCGATTGCTCGGACTAGTTTTAATGATTTGACATGCATAAGAGATGTTAGAGCCTAGCTCGTATCTAGTTTTGATGTGATATTGGATAAAAGCCATGCTGGAGTGTAACTCGCACGAGATTTGATGTATTTATGCATAAAGCCGTATTGAAGCGTTGCTCGTACGAAGTTTTGATTTACTTGAGCATTCATTCATGCTGGAGCATTGCTCGCACATGATTTTATATGGATTTATAACTCATTTTAAAGTCGTACTGGAGTTTTTCTCGTACGAGGTTTTCACTGAGTTTTTATACATATCTGTACTAGAGCATTGCTTGTACGTGGATTTTACTTGAATTTATAATTATTTTAAGTCGTACTGGAGCGTTGCTCGAACACAGATTTCATCGATTTCTATGAAACCGTGCTAGAGCTTTGCTCGCACAAGATTTTTAGATATCATGAATATGCATGGAGCCGTGCTAGAACTTCGCTCGCATAAGGATTTATATGACATGCATATAGCCGTGTTGGAGCCTCTTGTAGACTGTGTGTCACAGTGAGATGATATGCTCACACGTGCATACTGAGACAGAGATGATATTGGTGGATATGACCTATTGCAGGCACCCTTGACTGAGCTTGGGTTCATGGAGTACGTTGTACCGTGTATGTCACGCGGAGTACGCTGTACCGTGGGGATTGTTGGAGTGGAGTGGCATTAACCACGAGGTCGCAAGCCTTGCCCTCGCAATCCTGATGTTATGCTGTTCTGGCGGGTAGGACCGACCCACCTCCCTTTTCAGCTGTGATACCCCGCACACTAGGTACCATATTGCCAGGGATCTCTAGGTTATGGCCATAGTCCTTGTTGTTACTGATAGTCATCTACATGTCTCACATGATATAACTATTGGTCGATAGATCAAGGTAGACTCGAGGGAGGGGTCAGGCCTCCGATTTTGTGATTTTTACTGAGATGTGTTTTTTAACAGAATTTTATAATGAATTTCTTTATGAGTTTGAAATTGAATTATGAGATGCTTAACCCCCTTTGGGTTATTTTATATTGCATTTTAAATAAAATGATTTAAATGTAGTAGCATGATGAGTTTTCCATGCTTAATCATAAATTCATGAAAGAATTGTTTCTCATGATTTGTTTTACATGGCATGATCTTGATTTACCTCATGCTAAGTATGATTTAATGATGTCACATAAAATGTCATTGATGCATAAGTAGTTTGATTTATATATGCACGAACAGTTTTATAAACTATGTCATTGATGGATGCATGATTTTGTGCTTGAGATTTTAATGAAAAGAAATGGATTTTAAGGGCATGGCATTATGAGTATGTAGATAGTGGAGATATCTACTTACTTGCATAATTGCCTTACTGAACGTGTGGTTTGCTCACCCCCTTATTTTCCCATCTTTTCAGAGTACTCGCAATAGTTAGTGAGCAGCTGATGACTTGCATTCTTGGTATTCACTGCTTCCCATCAAGAGATATGTATACACATTTGTATAGTTTTGTATCTAAATATGTAATAAATAGTATTGTAAATGGATATGATGTCAGGGATGTAAGGTTATGTAAATACCATTGTGTATGTATTTAGTTAAAGTCAAAAGATAATAAACTCTGATATGTGAATGTGATTATGAAAATGAAATGGTAAATAGGTGAGAGGTGCCTAACACCGAATCATAGCCCAACTGTTTGGTAAGATGGTCACGATGAGAGAAATGTAAGAATTAAATAATAAACAGAAAAGTGAAAAATTTACTTTGATTTTTAGGTAATTTGGGTTGTGACAATTTAATGGTATCAGAGCTTAAGGCGGCCTGATATGAGTCGGTATTAGTGGTTAAGGAAGATTACATCCCCATGTATTGTGCATTGTTTAGATACAATTGTGTATATCGAGATAGAATTGCAGCTAAGAATTTGGTTTTAAATGCAAGAATAAACTCATTAACTGATAATCGCTATGACAGAGAGTCGAGTATACGAGCTCGAGGTTGTAGAGGTAGGCCTGAGAGTCGTACTGAGTCACCGCATAAGACTCAAGATGAGATTGAAGTGGAGGCTGATGTTGAGCATGCCCCACAGAGTCCGACAGAGATATGATAATTCTATGAAAATAGAATTATTTGTGCTTAATTTTCTAATTAATTATTGAAATCCCCAATTTATTTTGTTAATTATCTCCTTTATTTAATTAAAATTTTGATGTTTGCAGGTAAATTAAATCCGAATGAATTTTGAATATTTAGGTAGAAAATGGACCGAAATTGGGCTAAAATCGGGATTGGACCACACGGATAACACGAGCCTAGCACATCCAATTGGACAAAAAGACAAATGACATGGAAATATTATTTCTCAATGAGCCAATGGTGTGAAGATAAGTGGCCAAACAATGCTAACTCATCTAGGATGGAAAAAATACAATTTTACCCCTAAGTGTGTGTATAAATAGGAAAGAATGGCAATTGAAAATGGGATGTAATTTTAGGAGTAGGAGTAGTGTAGGTAGAGTAGTTTTTAGAGTTATTTTCCTTTCTAGTATTTTTTTTCTTTCCCATTTGTTTTACTTTGCAATTTCCGTTAGCTTCCATTTACTTTTAATGTTCATTCCATGTTTATGCTTTTCATCTTCTAGACTTGGATATTTTCTATTTCATAGCAAACAATGCATCATTTCCATTTGCTCTTTTCGGTTTGGTTATAATGAGCTCTTTTATTCTTCAAGTTTTATTTTTTTACATAGCATAATGTTCCTAGTGTAACTCTCGGTTTGTTGTCTTCTTTGTGCATTCGGTTCCTTCTTCTTCCCTCATATATGCTATTGGGTTTTGGTGCTTCAATGTGGGCAAATGCTAGGCATTATTTCACATTTAAGCAATTTCGAACCAAGGCATTAAAGGCTGGAATTAGAGCAAGTCGATGATGATATTTTTTTTTCACGTTGATGAAAGCTACGGGTTTGAGAGTGTAACTTCAAGTGTTGTTTTGTTTGTCTTATCTATTTCCTCTCGGTTTCAATCTTACAATTCATATTTTTGCATCATGTTTCTTTGTCTCGTTGTCATTTTTCTGCATTGCATGGATTCATTTTGTTATTTTTAAATTCTGCATTTAGAATGTAAGTTCCCGCCACTTTTATGTCTTGATTCAATTTGTGTTTTCTCTTGCATTTGTCTTCTTGGCTGGCTTAATTGTTGTTGGATGGTATGTTAAATATTTATTTAGGCAGTAGTAGGTGACATAACGGGATCAATTTAGGTAGCAGCTGGATTGCTCACATCAGTAGACAAAGAACAGCAAAGAAGACAATCGTTCCTCTGTTCTCCTCTGCTTTATGATTTAATTACTGTTCATCTTCTTCATTTGGTTTAGTTTATAGTTTTAGTTATTTTAAGCTTTCTTGTGTTCTTCATTTACTACTGTAACCTGTATTCCAACAATGTTTGCTGATCTACTTTGTTGAGCATAGCAGGAGAGGGATTGATGTGCAGTTCGACAGTAACGCATGATGGAGCAGCAGCAATGAAAGAGCAGGACATGTGAGGGCTACTGTCGAACTGAGAATGCATGAGCACGTTACTGCTAACGGTTGGGCAGAGAACAACACATGAAGTTGGAGCAGCACCTGACGCAGAGAGCTGGGACGTGCACTGGTGGAAAGCAACGGTTGGGTAGAGAACAACACATGAAGCTGAAACCGAGGCTATCAACTTGCTGCCAGCAGGATTGAAAGTTGCTGAAGCATGAGCTGGCATAAAGGCAGATTGCTTCTCTCTGTTGCGTGAAGGCAGATACGGTGCTGAACAAATCCAGAAAACGCAGCTTGAAGCAGGTGGTAACGTGATGTGTTGTTGCAGGTAAAGATGTTGCACCTGGAACCGAGACACACCAGGGCAGAAACAGCAGAAGTAGAGTGCAGCAGGGCAGAGCCGAGAATGGAGTCTAAAGCACTTGGGGCAGCAGGACACAGCAGACCTAGAACGCCCAAATGCAGCACAGATAGCAGCTGCTGCAGTGTATTGTCAGAACCGAGAAGTAGAGTGCCGAGAGCCAATAGCCGAAACCATGAAAGCTTGGAAAGAAACATGAATTTGGAAAGACATGTGAACAGTGCAATATCGAGATTTTCTTGGTTTCCAAATTGGTTAAGGCCTTGTTTGGCCAATTAATGTGTTATTTCATGCTTTTACTTTAATGAATTAAATTGATTAATACTTGTTAGTTGTTATTTAGGTAATTTAATTAAGTAATGGTAGGCTAGCTTTATTGCTTTGCATATTAATTTAATTTGTAGTGTTAATTTTTAGTTAGTAGTTAATTTTAGATTAAATGTTTTACGATTTTATTTTAGTTTAGTGTTTTATAAGTATCATTTAGAATTAATTTAGATTAATGTACTTCATGCATTTTTAATTTAGTTTTAATTTTTATTAGTTTTGAGGTTAGTTTAATTTGCAATTTTCATTTGTTTAAATTCATGCATTTTTATTTTAAGTTTGTTTAAAGTTTAGTTTAATTAAATTTTATTGCTTTATTTTCATATTTGCATTTTATTTTAGTTTCGATAATTCATTTTAACTTTTTTAATTTTCTTTTATAGGTTATTTGTTTTTAATTGCTCGGAGTTCGGTAAGCAAATCTTAGTTCAGTTTTATTTTCTTTATTTTTTAATGTTTATTGTTTTCAGTACATTTAATTAGCCTTAGTAGATCACCAACTTAAATTTCATAATTTACTAGGATATACTTAGGGTAAAATTAACCGGTAGTTAATTAGGCTAATCAACTTCTCTGTGGGACGATAACTCGGGACTCAAATCCTATTATTAGTTGTACGGCCCGTGCACTTGCGGACAATACGTTTAGATCGTACTAAGATATGGGACAGAGTCCGACAGAGAGATCAGACAGTATTGAGACATACTTCGCGAAGTTGGAGCGGAGTGCGGAGAATATTATAGAGCTAATTTCTCAGAGTATGTATGAGATTTGAGGGCGAGTCGGAGCATTGGTAGTCTGCTCGACCCATCTTAAGAGTTAAACATCCAGAATGGACTTGAAAAATAATTTTAGATATATTTCAGTGACAGAATATCCTGGACACTGTTTAAATGAAATTACATATTAAATTCATTACTCTGACCCAGAGGACTGGTTGATTGATGAGTATGAAACTCAGTTTATATTCCTGGGCAGATATGACCCCGACACTATGAACAGTGAGAGTTAGGATGTCTGAAAGTTCATGAAGGGCTCAGATTGTCAATTAGAGTCTGATTGGGCCGTTAGATATCACTACCTATATCGAGGCAGTGTGTAGACTACAGTTGTGTGAATAAGATCATAAGTTGCATGCCTCTGAGATTGAGAAAGGTAGTAAGGGTCGAAATAGAGACAGAATGAGAATAGAGAATGACATAGATGTCAGAACGGGAAAAAGGTAATTTGGAAAAAGCTTAGAATTGATAAGTCACGGGGTAAGATGATTGGTAAGGCTCCAGTGTATCTAATTTCAACACTTATGAGGGATATTGTGATTGGAGGACCCCCCTGCTACAGAACAGTGTAAGCAGTGTAGCAGCGTAAGCAGTGTAAGCAAGTGTAAACAGTGTAGGATATGTGGTAGTTACCACGGGAAATAAGATGCTGGACGAGGGCGAGTATATGCCTTGGACCAGGATACTACTGATGTTTCATCTGATGTGGTGGAAGATACCACACTGGTTATGAATAATGAAGTAATTATTTTAATGGATCCTGGTGCCACGCATTTATTCATATCACCTTCAGTTGCTTATAAGCTGGTGAAAGATGTGAAGCATGTACCCTTAGGAAAGATGATGATGGTTAGCTGATTATCACTAACAGAATATGGGTATAGGGATTGTAAGTTGAAAACGGGGGAAAAAGGATACGTCAATCGATTTTATTCAATGGGATATGAATAATTTTGAAGTAATATTTGAGAATAGATTGATTCGGCTACAAAGAATGCTGTTTAGATTGCCCACTTAAGATAGTGATGATTTCACCCCGGAAAAGTATACTATAAGTTGGACACGTAATGAAAGAGGAGTTTGACACGCCCTAAGGGTATTACCTCAAGTGCATGGGTCGTACAAGTAATAATGGGATTTGAGTCCCGAGTTATCGTCCCTCAGAGAAGTTGGTTAGCCTAATTAACTACCGGTTAATCTTACCCTATGGTATATTCTAGCAAATTATGAAATTAAGGTGGTCTACTAAGTCTAAAATTAAAATCACTGGAAAGTAATAAAATAATAAAAACCAAATAAAACGAGTAAAATTACTTACAGTGCTCCACGCAATTAAAATCAAAAGCCTACAAAAATAATTAAAACAGTTAAACTAATTAGCGCAATTAAAATAAAATGCAATTATGAAAATAACAAAACAAGATTGATTAAACTACAATTAAACTAACCTAAAATAAAATATGCATGCAATTAAACTAATTAATAAAAATGCAAATTAAACTAAACTAAAACTTAATGAAAATAAAATCCTAGGAAATTAAGAAAATAACTATAAAACTACATATCTAAAATATTAATTCTAAATTACTCCTAACTATATCTAATTACTAACTTAACAATAGAATCTAACCAATGCATGTAACAAATTTAATCTAACTTAATTCTAAATGTAACCCTTAAAACACTTAACTAAAAATTAAATCCTAAAACATAAAATATAAAATTAACTACTAACTAAAAAAATTAAAAATAAAAATTAAATTCACAAACTAAAACAATAGAGCTAATCTAAATTAACAATTAATAAAATGAGCAATTAACTTAATATAAGTGCAATGAACATCAACTTGTAAAGAGGAAATAGCCAAACGTGGTCTTAGGCTTAATTGGAAAACATCAAACTGTACCGACAGCACCACTGTGCACGTATTCTTCATTGGTTATTTTCCATTTCCAAGTGATGGCCTCGGTTTGTCCAATCCTTTGCTCCTGCAGCGCTGCTATCAACACTCCTCGATCTTTGCCCAGCTACTGCGTATAGGTTGCATGTCTCTACCTGCTTTTGCTACCCAGACGTGTCCAGCTTCCATTCTCGACTCTGTCCTGCGCATGTGCTGTGTCCAGCTACTCAAGGCTTGACCTGCTTCAAGTTGTATTTTTTGGATTTGTTCAGCACCGTATCTGCCTTCACGCAACCGAGAGAAGCAATCTACCTTTACACCAGCTCATGCTTCAGCAACTTTCACTCATGCTGGCAGTAAGTTGATAGCCTCGGTTTCAACTCTCTAGCTCCATGTGTGTCCTTTGCCCAACTGTGCCTTGCTCCTGATTGTATCTCCAGCAGTAGATTCTCCCTAGCCAACGCTGGTAGGCTAAGACTATCGTTCAGCTGGAAGCAACAGCGAACCAGCCTCCTACCATGCGTCTGTCTCCCACACAGCTCTGGTAGAAGAACCAGAGAAGAGCAGCAACACTGTCATTAGGAAACAATTAGCAAAGCAGTCAAAGAATTAACTAAAACTTAAGGAGAAGCTGTTAATATAGAAATGAACCGTAAATGAAGAGACAAAGAAAGTGCAGAATATTTAAAACCAAAAGCTAAAGACAAAAAGAAAATGAACAGTAGAAGAAGTTGTGAAACAGAGGAGAGCAGGGCATGATTTCTAGCTATTGTTACTGTCGAGTCTAGCAAGTCTGCATCCTCATTTGGTGCTGCTACTATATTGCATCATGAAGAAATTCTGCACCACACCGAAAGGAAGCAGCCTACTAGCTTCCATCAGGACCGACCACTACCGTGAGCAACATCAACCTGTGCCACTGTCTGTAGTACAACATAGCCAGCAAACAGTTGGTGATGAAACCTCCCTACAGCATTATTATTAGCAGCAGTTGGCACCGAGACTTTGTCTCTCAGCACTACCCAAAATAAGCAAACCCGATAGCTTCAAAACATAAGAACACTTAAGCATTTCATAGTAAAACCAAGCATGAATAAACTAAAAATGAATCTTCACAAAATCGAGAATAAGAAACTTTTCATAACATAAAACAAAAGAAAATTGACTTGACAAATAGTTGTGGAGAAAAATAAAATGATGAAACAAAAAGAAAAGCTAATCGGCAAAGCTTGGAAGACAATCTCAACAAAAGAAAAAAATAAAACTTAACTAAGAAAACTAAAATAAAACTATTCTAAAAGAAACTAGCATAAAATTGCTCTACTTTAGACTACTTCTAACTTACATTACATTACACTACTCCTACTCCTAAAATTACATTCTCTTTCAACTGTCATCCTTTCCTATTTATAAACACACTAGGGGTAAAATTGTAATTTCTACATCCTTGATGAGTTGGCATTTTTTTGGCCACTTGTCTTCACACCATTGGCTCCTTGAAAAGATATTTCCATATCATCGGTCTTCTTGTCCAATTGGATGTGCTAGGTGGCATGACTCATGTTGTCCGCGTGGCTCAATCTCGATTTTAGCCCAATTTCGATCCATTTTCTACCGAAATATTCAAAATTCTTCCAGATTTAATTTATCTGCAAACATGAGAATTTTAATTAAATAAAGGGGATAATTAACAAAATAAATTGGGGATTTAAATAATTAATTAGGAAATTAAGCATAAATAATTCTAAAAATATAGAATTATCAAAGTTGCAATATATAAAGTAATTTGGATTAAGCGATATTTAGTGTATATGAATTGCGACCAAAGGTAAGAGGAAGATATATCCACACCCAGTCCATGTGGTCAAGTCTGAGGGTTAATAAAGGTATTTCAAAATATTTCCCCGCCTGAAGACTTGACTGCGTCTAGAAGTGCACACATAACCTATAAATTGAAATCGACAGTCATATATATACATTTAAAATTTGGGTACCTTTACTGGTACGATAAAAAATATAGAATTCGATTAATCATGAAGGTTTAAAAATTAAAATTTTATAAAAGCCGTTAATATAAGAAAAAGAAAATGACGTGGGTTAGTATCTTGAATGGAAGCGATTTCGAAATGACATTATACGTTTATGTGTACATAGGTCAAGAATATGGGTGATTGAAATATTGAGTGACACTCAACTATGATGAGGTATTTAAACCTTACCTGGACCGAGTGGTTGTCATCTTTAACGATGATATTTTGATGTATTCGAAGTCCAGGGAAGAGCATGAGTAGCAACAGGAAACTGTCTTATAGACGAGTTGTTGAGAGTTTCTCGAAATGGGCTATTCAGTTGACACATCTTATTCGGGAAAAGATTGTATACAAGTGGGATGATAAGTATGAAAGTGGCTTGGTGAGTTTTGGTATATTGAAGTAATGAACTGACCACCGTAAGTATTCTCACCATACCCAACAGCTCAAGAGGTTTCAGTGTGTATGGATACCTCAAAATAAGGATTAGGCTGAGTATTGATGAAAAATGGAAAGATAGTCATTTATGGATCCAGATAGTTTAAGGACCATGAGAGAAACTATCTGACCCATGATTTAAAATTGGCTGCGATAATGTTTGTACTGAAGGTATAGCGCCACCACTTATATGGTAAGAAACTTCGGGTATGCACTGATTATAAAAAGCCTCGAGTATTTGTTTTCACAGAGAGAGTCGGATATGAGAACTATGATGGTTAGAGCTTCTAAGGATTTTGATTGTGAAAATTGTACCACCCAAGAAAGGCTAATGTAATTGCTGATGCCTTAAGCAGAAAAGAGCCTCGGGATGGTATCACATATGATGGTCAGGGAGCATGAGCTGCTAGAGCAGTTCTGAGCATCAATAGTGATGTGATCCCTTCTGATGATGATGGTGATTGTGTGAGAGCTAGCCTGAGGTGAGAACCAGATTTGTGTGATCGAATTTGCCAGGCTTAGCGTGATGATCGGCATGGTGTCGATAGTGTGGGTCAGATTCAGAAGGGTATAATGACAGAGTTCACAGTCAGTGATGATGACTTGCAGAGGTTCAGAGACAGTATAAGTGCTCTCTAGGACCACAGTTGATGAGAAAGTGTTATTGACAGAAGCTCACTCTTCGGGATATATAGAGCATCCGGAAAGTAATAAATATATCAGAATTTTTAGAAAAGGTATTAGTGGTTAGATATGAAAAGAGACATTGTAGAGTTGTAGCAAAGTGTCTCATATGTCAGCAGATTAAGGTAGAGCAAAAGAAGTCTGCAGGATTATTGTAGCCTCAACTTATATTGACACGAAAATGAGAATAAGTTACCATGAATTTCGTGATGGGTTACAGAGGACTCGGATAAATCACGAGGCTATCTGGGTGATAGTCGATAGATTGACTAAGTCTATCCACCTTTTGGCTAAGGAAATCCTCAGATACTCAGAGTGTGCAGGCAGATTTATGTGCACAGAAAATTGTGGAACATTATGTAGCGGTCTAGTGAGCATGGTATCAGATAAGGATTCCTGCTTCACTTTCCACTTCTGGGAATTTTTTTTTAAAGCTATGGGAACCCGATTGAGTGTTAACAAAGCTTTTCATCCTTAGACAGAGGGTCAGTCAGAGAGAACTATATAGGTTCTGGAGGATGTGATGAGAGCGTGTGCCATTGATTTTATAAGCTCTTGAGATGATCGGTTGTTACTAATCGAATTCGCCAATAATGACAGTTGTCACTTAAGTATCGGGATAAGATTTTATATGAGGCATTGTATGGCTGTAGGGTGTTGTTTCCCGACTTGGATAAGAAGAAGTGAGTGACAGATAGAGAATTACTTTCGAATTGGTAAGACAAACCTCTGAGGATGTTCAGTTAAATTGTGAGAGATTAAGAACACCTCAGAGCAGACAGAAAAGCTATGCTGACAAGAGACGGAAACCATTGGAATTCACCAAGGGTGAATCAGTATATTGGCAGTTACTTGTCCTAAGAGCATAACGAGATTCAGAAAGAAGGAAAATTGAGTTTTGTTAGATGGAATCCTTTAAGAGATTGGAAAAGTGGAAGATAAGGCCTGTAGGTTGGCATTACCACTTGAATTAGCAAGCATCCACAATGTGTTCTATCTTATGATGCTTCGAAAATACCATCTGGACCCAGCATATGTGATCGGATATGAGCTCCAATAGCTTAGCTCAATGAAAGTATAACATATGAAATTCGATTCGGGTATTAGACGGAAGGAGAAAGTGTTGAGGTTTAAGACGATCTCCCTAGTCAAGTCCGTTGGTAGTATTACACTCCGAAAAAAGTTACATGAGAATTAAAGAGTATGGTGCGATAGACGTACCCGAAGTTGTGTATGGACCCATTTGACTTAGTTCTAATTTAGAGGACCAAATTTTTTAAATGGGAAAGATTGTAAGACCCGATTTTATTCAAAATACGAAATGAAAAATGCAAAGGATTGAAATAGGATTCCCGAACAAGTGAAGGGTAAAACGGTCAAAAGACCAAAATTCGATATTAATCGGGACAAGAAAATTTAATTAAAAATAATGGCTTGAGAAATCTTGATCAATAATGAAGAAATAATTAAATTTCGGGTTAAATTGATCAAGATATGAATTTATTGGATTAAACCGAAATTTTCACCTCGAAAAATAATCTCGAAAATAATCGAAAAATATACTGGAAAGATGAAATAATACCGAGAAATTCATTTATTGATTAAATGAAATAAATATAATTTTTTTAGATATTTTGGAAAAATAATAATATTATAATGATTAAAATAATAATATAACTAAATAATAAATAAAAAAAGAAAGTGAAATCGCGAAAATCGTGATCTGAAAAAAACGGAGACCGAGCCCCCTTCTGTATCACCGAAACTGCCACCGACGAGCCCAGAGGAGTGACCGGTAGCGAGCCAGACGAGAGTCGAGCCGCCACCGGCACCAACGGGCCGACGAACGACGAGAGAAAGGGAGAAAGAGAGAACCAAGGGGGAGAATGGGGTTTCCCAGCGACCGGCGTCGATTCGAGCCCAGCCACCACCAGCCAAGCGTTCCCCAGGCGCAGGCGGCGTGATTGGTGGCAGCATTGGCTAGTAGAACGGTGGCCAGCGCCAGAAACGGAGGAAGAAAGGAAAGCCACCGACGCCGAAATGGAGAAGAGCCGGACTGGCCACCGTGGATGAAACCGACTCCAGATCCAAGCTGCAGATGACCCCGCGGAGCTGTTGGCGGCGAAAGCCGACGAAGAATCGGTCGGCGAAGTCCTGAACCGGTCGAACCAGACTAATTTAAATTTCGATCGAATTGACCGATTTAAATTTCGAAATATTTAATCTGCATAATATTCGACTGAAAGTTTACCCGAAAAAATATTTAAATTGTGTAGCTCGAATATTGATGTCAAACGAGAGCTCAAGACAGCTTCAATTTGCATACTATCATGGAATCTCGGGTAAGTAACCTTTATTTACGATAATTTACATCGTTATGCGTGTTAGAAATTACCGCATCAATTACGGATTTAATTTTCACATTAAATGAATTAAATTCTGGAATTAGAGATAAATTGTCGTAAATAATTCATTAAGCTATCAAAGAGTTTAAAATGAGGCTCACTAAATATTGATGGGCCCAATGAGCCCATTAGGCCTCGATAATGTGAATAGTAAGTGGAAAAAACGGGCTTAAGGCCGATTAAGGCCCATTATGGTACAATCAGGCCCAATATGGGTAAACGGGCCCAATAATTTAAACTAAGCCCAAAAATATGAAATACAATTAAATATATTGTATTTGACCTGATGAATATTTATCTGCAGTTCCGAAGATTGGATTCGGAGCAAATCGGACTGCATGACGAGTCATCAGTGGAAAGGTCAGACTGTACAGAAAATGAGGTAAGGGAATTGTGTGAGTAGCTAGAGGTAGCTACGCATATTTTAATAGCTTTTTTGTACACTGAATATGTATGTATACCCTGATTATGTATAAAGGTCCTGTTGGCTCTACCGAGAGGGGGGGTGAATCGGTTTTCTAATGTTAATGGAAAATTTAAACTAAATTAAGTCTAATTTGCAAATAATGAATAATCAATATAGTGTAATGGAATAAATTAAAGGAAGATAAGGGAGAGAAATATCAAACACAGTAGTTTATTGAGGTTCGGCTAATCTCTTGCCTACATCCTCTCTTCTTGACCTTATTGTCAAGAGCTTTCTTTCACTCTAACACTGAATGTTACACACTCCCTTTTTCAGGTTAAGGAATAACCTCTCTACCCTTTTTACACAAATAAATATTCTCCCTTTTACAAAGTTTTTTTCACTGAGGAACACTCCTCTTTTCTCTCAAAATAAGGATGAATACAAGATCAAGCTTTTTATGTGGGTAGGATAAATATAGCTTTTGCACAAAAGCTTATACAACAATATCAATAAATGAGGATTGAAGACAAATGGAATGGGGAAATAAATTCTTGAGAATGTACAGAATGTGCAGCAATGGTTTCTCTCTTCCCAGTGTCTTCAATGCTTGATTTTATACTAAAGGATTGGTAGTTGGAGCATTTAATGCTATTTTTCGTGTTGAGATTTTTGCAGAAAGAGTCGTTGGGAACCTCCAGTAGAATGCCAGATTGATCTCTAATCTTGACCAGATCGATCTCTTAGTTTAAATTCCTGCAATGTCAAAGCAAATTGAAGCAAGGAGATCGATCTCATATATGTAGAGATCAATCTTACAATTTGAAAATCTAAGCAGATCGATCTGTCGAACAAGCAGATCGATCTTCCAATCTCTCTGTTTGAGGCAAGATTGATCTACAGATCGATCTACCAAGTATTCTCGTAGTGAAGAGATCGATCTCTAATCAACCTAGATCGATCTCCTTATCTCTCTGACTTTGAGGAGATCGATCTCTTCCTATACTAGATCGATCTCATTAACTCTCTGTTTGAGTATAGATCGATCTACTCCCTTTACCCTTTGTTTTAGAGGAGATCGATCTCTTTCTAGACCAGATCGATCTCATAAACATCTTGTATTAGACAGATCGATCTTATAACCCTTATAGATCGATCTCTGCTTCCTCAATACCTTATACAGATCCTTTGGGAATTCAATCCTTTAGTAGATCGATCTCATATCCTCATGAGATCGATCTCTCATACTAGAAAACCCAGGAGATCGATCTCTCATCTCACCAGATCGATCTCTCATCCTTAAAGACTTAGTTTCTGGTACTGATAACCTTTAAACATGTTTTAAATCATTTCTATATTATTGATTTTACTTATTTTGTCATTTCAAAATATGTTAACTCAACAATCTCCCCCTTTTTGATATGACAAAACTTATTCAATAAACATCTTTAGTTACCTTTTTGCATAATGCACAAATTATGTTTTGCTTTCACAAAACTCCCCCTTTTTGTAAGCTCCCCCTTACTTTTGACCCCTTTACTCCCCCTTAATTTACTCATTCCTTTTAAATCATTTAAAAACATGTTTTCTTATTCTTCTCCCCCTTTTTGTCATATCAATGGCAATAAAGGTAAAAGGATAATTTAACCTTCAAAACATAACGCATTTCAAAAGAAGGAACTCACATTTCAAAGAAATTTTCATGTCATTTCACAAATGGAGCATTCAAGCAAATGATGTTTTCAAACAACAACCATTAATCATAAAACATAGCTAAAATAGTCCTAACAAGTATGTCCTAAGGCTGAGGAGGGAAGCGCTCCATGAGTTCCTCGACTCGAGTGCGAGTAACCTGCAGCTCATCGAACATGGCCTGTTGTGTGGCATGAAGGTTTGCAAATCCTTCATCCATCTTTCGGTTAAGCTCCATGATCATCGTCACAATCGATGCCATTCCATCAGGTGATGGTGCAGGTGCAGTGGGCTGAGCAGTCGAGGAAGATAGACCCTCAGTAGGTGCAGCAGGTGGATTATTGGGCTCAGCTGATGGATCTTCTTCCATGGCTGCCTCAGACTGCTGGTCTCGTTTCTTCTTCCAATCCCCTCAGAAATCCTTATAATACCCCATGTGATGAAGTGTGCCAATGTTTAAGACGCTCTTTGGGGAGGGCACTTCACCAGTTTCACAACTACAATCGATCCTGAGTCACTGTAGTAAGTACACCGGCGATTGTGGAAAGACTATCGTGGAGGCCTGGCCGCATACGATCTTCAGCCAATCTTCATAAATGAAGTGGACCAGATTGGATTTTTGACTTATGGAGTGAAGGTGGTGGAGCCAGAATCGACCTAATCTCCTAACTGTGGAGTGACGGGTACCAAATGGCCTGAGATTCCACGAGATGATAAGGTGGAGTAACCTCGAGTGCATCGATAGGTCACTCGCCTTATCCCCGAGAAGGTCAAATTCTAAGAGGACTTCTTCCTCTTCGTCGGTCAACCCCTCATCTCTTATATCAAATACTCGGGCTAAAATGGATGTGTTTATTGACAATGTTTTAGACATGACAAATGTTTTAAACCCTAGTATTTTGCAGGTATCATCAAGGTCATAGATGAGTTCTGCATTAGAAAAGAAAGCCCTAACGATGTTTGGGGGTATGGGGGTATTGATTTTAAGAAATGGAAGCCAACCAAATTCTTCCATTTTGGATAGATAAGGAAAATCAATGCGGTTTAAAAATGAGAAATCAATTGTGCGCCAATGTTTAATTGGCATGGTCGAGAAATACTCTTCATATCTTTTCCTTTTTGCAGGTGTTTGAAAACACCTGTTAAAGGTAGTGACAGAAGAGGGAGGAGCTGTTTGGGAAGATGACCCTTGATCAACATTTGGTCTAGGGGGTTTTTGGCCAACTCTCTAAAGTCGAGGCATTTCTCTAGACACAAGAAGCTCTCTAGACACGCCTAAGCACTAGTTCTCTAAAACCTAACCAATGGAACAGTGCTAGAATTGCCCTAGTGAAAAATTCAGCAAAAAACTAAGAAATGTTTTGAGAAAAAATCAGTAATGTAGGTTACTAGAACACTAAACGATGAAGAGATTTGACAAAAGCCTTACCGAGATCGATCTGGGAGAGAGGATTGACAGAGGAGGCGCGACAAGGGTTAGGGATTTGAAGATTTGGGATTTTTGAATTTTGGGGATTTTGAGCAGTTTTTATAGTCCAGGGCACAGGAGATTGATCTGTCGCTGTGACAGATCGATCTGTTATTTCCAAAGATATGAAGAGATCGATCTGCAGAATCAAAGGATTGATCTTCAAAACACAAAAGCTCAAGGAGATCGATCTGCCAGTGCATAGATCGATCTACTATTTTACAGAGGCTTAAGGAGATCGATTTGCTGAATGCATAGATCGATCTGCTGTTTTACAAAGGCTTAAGGAGATCGATCTTATGGTTGAGAAGATCGATCTGCCTGACTTAACCTTTCTGCTTTAGGCCCATTTGAGGTATGGAGATCGATCTATAGTGATTGAAGATCGATCTCTCATACTTTTTGCCCAGAAAAATCATTGGAAAACTCATTTAAAATCAATTTGAAATCAAGGTTTTAAAGCAGATAAATCTTAAGGAACATTCATGAGTCCTAATTCACCTCTAAGAACACAAAACCTATCTTTATCAAGAGGTTTGGTGAATATATCAGCTATTTGACGTAAAGTGTCAATATACTCTAGAATTATATCCCCCTTTTGAACATAGTCTCTAAGAAAATGGTGCCTAATCTCAATATGCTTAGTTCTAGAGTGTTGAATAGGATTTTTAGATAGATTGATGGCACTGGTATTATCACATTTGATTAAGACTTGCTTCATGTCAATACCATAGTCTTTCATTTATTGTTTAATCCACAGCACTTGAGCACTACAACTACCTGCTGCTATATATTCAGCTTCAGTTGTGGACTGAGCTACACTATTCTGTTTCTTAGAGAACCATGAGATTAATCTATTCCCTAAGAATTGACATGTTCCTGAAGTGCTCTTCCTATCTATTTTACAGCCCTCAAAATCTGCATCAAAAAATGTATGAAGAGCAAAAGTGGAGTCCTTAGGGTACCAAAGTCATAGAGAGGGAGTGTCTTTAAGATATCTAAAAATCCTTTTAGTGGCTAATAAATGTGACTCCCTAGGAGAGGATTGAAATCTAGCACAAAGGCATACACTAAATAGAATATCTGGTCTACTTGCAGTAAGGTAAAGCCATGAACCAATCATAGACCTATACAGTTTAGTGCCTACACAATTCCCACTTTCATCTTTATCAAGCTTGATATTGGTGCCCATTGGAGTTGCTTGAGGTTTGCAATTATCCATTCCAAATCATTTGAGCAATTCCTTAGTATATTTTGCTTGATTGATGAAGGTTCCATCCTTTGTTTGCTTCACTTGAAGTCCCAAGAAGAAAGTGAGCTCTCCCATCATGCTCATTTCAAATTCACCTTGCATGATCTTAGCAAACTCTTGGCATAATGATTCATTAGTTGATCCAAAAATAATATCATCTGCATACACTTGAACAACTAGTAAATCTTTATTTTTATTTTTGATAAACAAAGTAGTATCTACTTTTCCTCTTGAAAATGCTTTTTCTATTAAGAACTTTGACAATCTTTCATACCATGCTGTAGGAGCTTGTTTCAAACCATAGAGTGCCTTAGATAGTTTGAAGACATGTTCAGGAAATTCATGACTTTCAAAACCGGGAGGTTGCTTAACATAAACTTCTTCATTAATAAAACCATTTAAAAATGCACTCTTTACATCCATTTGATATAACTTGAAGTTTTTATATCATGCAAAGGCGAATAGCATTCTTATTACTTCTAATCTAGCTACCGGTACATAAGTTTCATCATAGTCTATTCCTTCTTCTTGTCTATAGCCTTGAGCAACTAACCTAGCCTTGTTTCTTATTATCACACTATTTTCATCCATCTTGTTCTTGAAGATCCATTTAGTTCCAATTATAGAGTGATCACTAGGTCTTGGAACTAGTTTCCATACTTTGCTTCTCTCAAATTGATTTAATTTTTCTTGCATTGCTAAAAACCAATTATTGTTGTCTAAGGCTTCATTGACATTTCTAGGTTCTATTTGAGATAGATATTGACACACATTCCTTAGAGATAATCTAGTTCTAACTCCAAGAGTTGGATCTCCTACTATTTCACAATCATTTACATATCCTAATTCTCTTGGTGCTCTAGACTCTCTTTCTAATATTTCTATTTCTTCTTCATCTTATTTATTTATGTCAAGTTTTTCTAATAGATCATTTTCTAAGTTTGGGATTTCTTTCAAGTTTTCATCAAATATTCCAATATCCTCATCATTGGTTGAATTTTTAGATAAATCATTTGAGTCATCAAATATTACATGAATTGATTCTTCAACCATCAATGTTCTTTTGTTATATACTCTATATGCCTTTGAATTCAAAGAATATCCTAGAAAGATTCCCTCATCACTCTTGGTATCAAATTTTTCTAAATTGTCTTTTCCATTATTTAAGACAAAGCATTTACAACCAAAGGGATGAAAATAACTAATGTTAGGCTTCTTATCCTTGTAAAGTTCATAAAGGGGTTTTCTTTAAAATTGGTCTAATCATAGCTCTATTAATGATATAGCAAGATGTATTTATAGCTTCAGCCCAAAAATATTTAGGTAAATTATTTTCACTCAACATGGTTCTAGCCATTTCTTCTAATGTTCTATTTCTTCTCTCCACTACCCCATTTTATTGTGGTGTCCTAGGGGCTGAAAAATTATGACTAATTCCTTGATCATTGCAATATTCATCAAATCCAATATTTTCAAACTCCTTGCCATGATCACTTCTAATACTAGTTATAGTGTAACCTTTTTCATTTTGAGTCACTTTTGTATAAGCAATGAATTTTTCTAAAGCTTCATTTTTCATTCTAAAAAAGAACACCCAAGTGAACCTAGTGTAATCATCAACAATTACAAACTCATAATGTTTCCCACCTAGGCTTGTTGTTCTAGTTGGTCCAAATAGATCTAGATGAAGTAATTGAAGAGGCCTAGTGGTTGATACACTATGTTTAGGTTTAAATGTTATTCTTTTATGTTTTCCTTTAACACAAGCTTCACATATTTTGTCATAGTCAAAGGACAACTTAGGCAATCCTATAACTAGGTCTTTTCTAGCTAACTTAGATAACACATGCACGCTAGCATGACCTAGTCTTTTATGCCACAACCAAGATTCTTTTTCTTTGTCTACCATTAGGCATATGTTTTCATTTTTACGTTCATTTAGATAGACAATGTATATATGACCTTGCCTATGACCTAGGAAAAGAACTTTATTAGATTTAGGGTCTATAACATGACATTTCAAGCAATCAAAAACTACTTTGTAACCTTTGTCACAAAGTTGACTGATGCTTAGTAAGTTATGTTTTAGACCCCTAACAAGCAACACTTTTTCTTATGAAAAGTAGTCATTACCTATTGAATCACTTCCTTCAACTTGGCCTTTGGAGTTGTCTCCAAATGTGACTTCTCCACTAACTTTCGATTTAAATGAGTTGCAGTGGCTTCTATCACCGGTCATGTGCCTTTAGCATCCACTGTCCAAGTACCAAGCTTCCTTTGATTTAGCTTTGTGGTAATGCTCAATCACCTACAATCAAAATTCAAACTCATGTCTTAGGTACCCAAATTCTCTTGGGTCCTTTGGGGTTAGTGAATGCAATTCTTGATCCCTTTGGGATCCATTTTACTAAAGCATTAATATCTTTTGAATTAATTATTTCTTTTGGAACCCAAATTCTTTTTACTATTTTTCCTCTAAGAGTGGTCATCTTCATATTGCAATTATATGATGCATGTCCCTTCTTATTACAATGTGAACAAATAGTTTAGGGTTTATGCATGTTCTTTCTAGCTATGAAACTTTTGAGATGAGTCTCTCTACTTTTTTCATCATATCCTAATCCATTTTTATCAAAGAAGGCCCTTTGAGTTTCTAGCATGTTATCTAACTTTTGTTGACCAATATAAAATCTATTAAAAGAATTATGTAAGTTACTATTTTTTTATTTTAGGTCACAAATTTCAAGATTTTTAATTTCTAGTTTCTTTTCACATTCTAACTTATCCTCTAGCATTAACTCATTTTCTTTCTTCAATTCAGATATTAATTTTTTGTACTTCATACTCATGCATTCATATTCCAATGCAAGATCATCAAAGGCATCTTGCAATTCATCAAAAGAATATTCAATGAGGTTTGAAGTTACCTTTTCATCCTCAATAGCCATGAAGCATAGGTTGGCATTGTCCTCATTCGAATCATCATCGGAGCTATCACTGTCGCTCCATGTTGCCATCATTGCCTTCTTTTTGTGAAACCTATCATTGGATCTTTTAAGAAGAGGGTAGTTAAATTTAATATGTCCAGGTTTTTTACATTCATAGCACACAATGGTATCCTTTCTACCTAACTCTTCTTGATCTTTCTTGTGGTTTCTCCTACCACTACTACGTGCTCTCATTCTGTAATGACTAAACCTCATCCTCACTACCTCATTGGTAGGCTTTTGGGCCTGTTGGTATACAGTCTTACCACCCACGTATTGTCCGCTATAGGTACTCCAGCCCAAATGGCCTGCTTCCCCTCACGGCTTTGTTTCTTTCGAGTACTCCAGCCCTCTTGGCCTGCTTCCCCTCAGAACGCGTCCTCGGAGGCTCGAACTCGGGACAACACCCTTGCTCTCGCACTCCTGATGCCAATTGAGCCCGAGGGCTCAATGGCATCAGGAGTGCGAGAACAAGGGTGTTGTCCCGAGTTCGAGCCTCCGAGGACGCATTCTGAGGGGAAGCAGGCCAAGAGGGCTGGAGTACCCGAAAGAAACAAAGCTGTGAGGGGAAGCAGGCCATTTGGGCTGGAGTACCCATAGCAGACAATATCAGGAGTGCGAGAACAAGGGTGTTGTCCTGAGTTCGAGCCTCCGAGGACACGTTCTGAGGGGAAGCAGGCCAAGAGGGCTGGAGTACCTGAAAGAAACAAAGCCGTGAGGGGAAGCAGGCCATTTGGGCTGGAGTACCCATAGCAGACAATACGTGGGTGGTAAGACTGTATACCAACAGGCCCAAAAGTCTACCAGTGAGGTAGTGAGGGATGAGGTTCAGTCATTACACGAGCTTCTGAGAGATTTTGATTGTGAAAAATTGTACCACCCAGGAAAGGCTAATGTGATGGCTGATGCCTTGAGCAGAAAGAGCCTCGGGATGGTATTACATATGATGGTTAGGAAGCGTGAGCTGCTTGAGCAGTTGTGAGCCTCAGTAGTGATGTGATCCCTTCTGATGATGACAGTGATTGTGTGACAGCTAGCCTGAGAGTAGAACTGGATGAGAGTGCCCAGGTTTGACAGGCTTAGCATGATGATCGGCATGGTGTCGATAGTTTGGGTCAGATTCAGAAGGGTACAGTGACGAAGTTCACAGAGAGTGTTGATGAATTACAGAGAGGTTCAGAGACAGTATAAGTGCTCCCCAAGACCACAGTTGATGGAATAGTGATATTGTCAGAAGCTCACTTTCGGGATATACAGTGCATACGGAAAATAACGAATATATATATATATGAGATCTCTGAGAAAGGTATTGGTGGTCAGATATGAAAAGAGATATGGTAAAGATTGTGGAAAAGAGCCTAGTATGTTAGCAGAATAAGGTAGAGTATTAAAAGTCTACAGGGTTATTGTAGCCTCTACCTATATCGACACGGCACGAAAAATGAGAGCAAGTCTCCATGAATGTCGTGATGGGTTACAGAGAACCCAGGTGAATTACGAGGCTATTTGGATGATAGTCGATAGAGTGACTAAGTCTACCCACCTTCTGGTTATGAAATCTCCAAATACTCAGAGTGTATATGAGGATTTATGTGTAAGGAAGATTGTGGAACATTAAGTAGCGTTCCAGTGAGCATGGTATCATATAGGGATTCCCGCTTCACTTCCCACCTCAGAGGATATTTTTAGGAAGCTATGGGAACCCGACTGAGTATTAGCACAGCTTTCCATCCTCAGACAGATGGTCAATTAGAGAGGACTGTATAGGTTCTGGAGGATCCGATGAAAGCGTGTGCCCTTGATTTTTTTATGCTCCTGGGATGATCAGTTATTACAAATCGAATTCGCCAATAGTGACAGTTGTCACTTGAGTATCGGGATAACAAGATATGAGGAAGTGTATGGCTGTAGGGGTTGTTCCCCAAAATGGATAAGAAAAAAGTGGGTGATAAATAGTAATTTCTTCTGAATTAGTATAATAAGTCTCTGAGGATGTTTAGTTAAGGATGAGAGATTAAGAACACCTCAGAGCAGATAGAAAAGTATTGGAATTCACCAAGGGTGAATTAGTATGGTTGAAATGTTTCTTGTCCTAAGAGAATAAGGATACAGCGAACTTTTGGAAGAAGGTAAATTGAGTTTCGCTGGATTGAATCTTTTGAGAGATTGGACAAGTGGAAGATAAGACTTGTAGGTGGCATTTCCACTTAAATAAGCAGGCACCCACAATGTATCCCATCTTTTGATGCTTCGAAAATACTATCCAGATCCAGCATAGGTGATAGGATATGGGATCCCACAGTTCAGCTTAATGCAAATATAAGTATATTGAAAGTTGATTCGGGCATTAAACAGGAAAGAGAAAGTATTGAGGTTTAAGATGATCTCCTTAATTAAAGTCCTTTGGTAGTAATACACTCCGAAAAAGGTCACATGAGAATTTAAGAGTATGATACGATCGATGTATCCAGAGTTGTATATGGACTCATATGACTTGGTTCTAATTTGAAGGACCAAATTTCTTAAGTGGGGGAGATTTGTAAGACCCGAAATTAAATCGTAAATTTTTATGAGGGATGAAAATGGTCAAAAATTTAACTGAATGGGATTCGGATTGGAAATAAGGATTTAAAATGCGAAGTGAGTGAGTGTTCGTGAAAGGAAGTCGGGTTAAATTAATCCCGAACACGTGCAAGGGCAAAATGGTCAAAAGATCAAAAATTGGTATAAATTCGAGAAGAAAAATTTAATTAAAAATAATGGATTGAGAAATTTTGGTCAATAAAGGTGAAATAAATTTATTTTTGGTTAAATTGATCAAGATATAAATTTATTGGAATAAATCGAGATTTTTACTTCGAAAAATAATCCCGAAAATAATCGAAAAATATACCGAAAAGTCATTCAGGACAATATCCCAAAAATACGGAGAAATTATACCCGAAAAAGGGTTAAAATATAATAAATAAATTAAATAAAAATTAAATTAATTAATTTGGAATTAAATAATAATTTTTAGGATATTTTAAGAGATATTTGGGTGTTTTTAATGTATTTTATTGATTAAAATAATAATAAATAAATTAATAAAAGAAATAAAAAAAAGGAAACGCTGAAATCGGGAGAACCCGAAAACAGGAAAAAACAAAACCGAAAATTGACCCGTGAGAACCGACGACGATCCCAGCACACCGGCGACCGACAACCTCCAACAAAGCCACGAGGAGGAAGAGGAGAGGCCAGCGATCACGTGGACACCGGAAACGCGCCATCAGGTGGCCGGAGGACGCCGATCGGAGCGAAGGAAGAATGAGAGAGAAACAGGCTGATTTTCGACGAACCACCGCGACTGGGCTGGAACGGAAACCACCGACGCATTCAGGGGGAGGAGCCAGTTCTTTTGAGACCGGTATTGACGGGCAAGACCGTCGAAAATGCCGGCGACGGCAAGTGGCAGAAACGGCAACGTTTGGCCGAAAGGAAAGGGAAGGAAAAGGAGGTAAAAGGAAGGAAAGAGGAAAAGAAAAGAAAAGAAAAGGGAAGAAAAGAAAGGAAAAAGGGGAAAATGAAAGAAATTTACCGGGGACGACTCGAGATTCGGGTAAGTTGACCGAGGGTCGAGATTGACCTACGGGTAAATTTCAAAAATTTAATTTAAATTATTTTAATGAAAAATAATCCGGATTTACCTAATTGTGCAGCTTTACGACAGAGACCGAACGAGAGCCGATTGAGCTCTGATTTTCGTACCCCGCATCATATCGGGTAAGTACAGTTTAATTTCGGCAATATGAGTCCTTTAAATGCAGAGTTTTAAATTATTTTACGAAATTATGGATTAATTTCGCATAGAAAGGAATATTATTCGGAGTTGTAATATAATTTTCGTAAATGGTACACTGGCTATCCAATGAATTTGGAACGAAGCTCGATAATTATTAGTAAGCTGCATAAGCCCGATATACCCGAAGAAGGGAATTAATAAATATAAAAGGGCTGAATTGGGTCGAGACCCAATAAGGTAGATAGGGCCCAATACTTTAAAGTTGGCCAGTAAATGCAATATACTGATCAGGATAATTGAATTGACCTCGACTGTGTGGTTATATGCAGTTACGTACATTTCGTTGGCGCGCAGTTGGGCTGAGAGATTCAGTATCATCGAGACAGGTTAAGTCTGCGCGCGATTCCAGGTAAGGGAATTTTACGAACTGCTAGAGATAGCTTTACGAATTTTCGACGCCATTTACATACTTTTAAATTGTCCGAAGGGCCTAGATTCGAGATAAAAATTTTAGGGCCCCGGATGGGCAAATTACCAAAATACCCTCGTCAAGGGTAAAATTTCAAATTTTAGGCAAAAGTATAAGGAGCAAGAACAAAGGGTTCTTGCTAGTTTTTGAAGTATTTTGGTACTTGCATGAGTAGGTCGGCTAACTTTTAAATGAAATTGCACAGCATTTCATATTTTCAACAAATTTTGATTTTCGTTGAAATTGATTTGAGAAATGTAGCCGCCTACGTGACTTTTCAGATATGTGACGTGCTAGAGCTCAGCTCGCACAAGTTTTGATTTGTGCGATGATTACATTAGTGCTGGAGCGAGAGCTTGCACTAGAGTTTTATATGATTTTCATAACACGGTGCCGGAGTCTAACTCGCACCATATTTTTATATATGATTTTCGTGACAGAGTGCTAGAGCTTAGCTCGCACTAGTTTTACTTGATTTAATGAGAGTGTTGGAGCACCGCTCGCACTATTTTTCTGAGATCATACGATAAGCCGTGCTTGGAGCAGCGGGTAGACTGTGTGTCACCGATTAAATAGGCTCGCACGTGCGCTTTGAGACATGGCATGAGTATAGAGACATGATATGGGTTCACGGAGTACGATGTACCGTGCAAGTAGCATGGAGTACGATGTACCGTGTGGTATCTTCGGATACGTGGTATCTTCGGATGCGGCATCTCCGGATGCGGCATCTTCGGATGCATGGGATTGGATAAGACCGACGAGATGGATTGGCCCACCTCCCGGGCGGTTCCCGATCATGGTGAGAACCCGCACACTAGGATCCGTGTAGCAAAGGAACTCCCGAGGACACATGGCCATAGTCCTGGTTATTACCGATATACAGATATTGCCTAGTCTCGTATCTCGTATATTTATGTTTTCGGATATTGATGTTTTCGAGAAAACACAATTTCATAGATTTTGTGTGAGTCAGGGCGACCCGAGGGAAGGGTTGAGTCCTGACCTTATATGAAATTTTAACGAGAAATAAATGATTTAAAAGATATGCATGTTAAGTTTTCATGCTTTTTGGGATTTCATATGAGTTATTTTACATGACATCATAACATAGCATCTGTTTTGGAAATGTGTGGAGAATGGGTGGTTTATGCATGGCACTACGTTCATGTAGGTTGTATTGTTATCTACTTGTTCGTAGAATTGCCTTACTGAGCTTGATGTGCTCACCCCTTTCACTTTCTCACACAGATTTCTTCCAGTAGATTGGGAGGCGACTGGTACGGCATTCTAGTTGTCCGCTGCTGCCTATCTCTTGAGGTATATACACGTTATATATGTTTCTTGTATCTAAATAACATGAGCACAGTATTATATTTTGTATGACACTGGGATGTATAGAGTGGGTATAGATACGTAAAGAAATCAAAGAAGTTTAGTGCAGTAGATGTGAACTTTTATTTAAATTAAATTGTGCACTAATTGTAAATGTATGGAGAAGATATGGGCACTGACATACAGCCCAATTATTGGTTATGGTTGGTCACGATCAGAGGTAAGCATAAAATAATAAAACGCGAAAAATTTACTCTGATTTTCGGGTAGTTTTGGGTCGTGACACATTCTCATGAATTTGTTAAATCTCTTGGCAAACATTGCCATCTCAAGATCTTCTTCACTACCACTCTCATTTTTATTCTCCTCTTGAGTAGTAGATTTCAGAGCTACTCCCACTTTCTTGGGTGGATCTTCATTTCTTCTTAACTTCATTTCATAAGTGGGTAGTGATCCTATTAATTCATCTAGTGACAATGTGTGAGGGTCCTTAGATTCCTCAATTGCAGTCACTTTAGCTTCCCATGATTTTGGTAGGCTATTCAATATTTTCTTGACCATTTCTATATTTGAATAAATTTTTCCTAAGGACTTTAACCCATTATTACATCAGTGAATCTAGTGAACATGTCACTAATTGATTCTCCTTCTTTCATCCTAAATAGCTCATAATCATGTGTGAGCATTCCTACCTTAGTCTCCTTTACTTGAGTTGTTCCTTCATGAGTTATTACTAATTTATCCCAAATTTGTTTGGCATTGTCACAACCGGAGACTCTATTGTATTCATTTGGCCCTAAAGCACAAAATAGGGTGTGCATGGCCTTAGCATTTAGTTGAGCACATTTTACATCATTTGAATCCCACTCATCTTCTTCTTTAGGGATATCTCTTCCCCCTATTCTTTTGGTTGGGATTTGAGGTCCTTTAGTTATAATCCTCCATACCTCATAATCATTTGCTTGAATGAAGAGCATCATCCTAGTTTTTCAATAAGCATAATGTTCACCATTGAACATAGGAGGCCTAACTGTAGAATGCCTCTCTCCTACTAGATTGGTTGCTACATTGTTGTGAGCCATTAGATCGTTTCTAACTCTTAGGAAGTTATTCCTCTAGAATCACAGAGTCCTAGCTCTGATACCAATTATTGGCTCTACCGAGAGGGGGGTGAATCGGTTTTCTAATGTTAATGGCAAATTTAAACTAAATGAAGTCTAATTAGCAAATAATGAATAATCAATATAATGTAATGGAATATATTAAAGGAAGATAAAGGAGAGAAATATCAAACACAGTAGTTTATAGAGGTTCGACCAATCTCTTGCCTATGTCCTCTCTTCTTGACCTCATTATCAAGAGTTTTCTTTCACTCTAACATTGAATATTACACACTCCCTTTTTCAGGTTAAAGAATAACCTCTCTACCCTTCTTACACAAATAAATATTCACCCTTTTACAAAGTTTTTCTCACTGAGGAACACTCCTCTTTTCTCTCAAAATAAGGATGAATACAAGATCAAGCTTTTTATGTGGGTAGGATAAATATAGCTTTTGCACAAAGGCTTATACAACAATATCAATAAATGAGGATTGAAGACAAATGGAATGGGGAAATAAATTCTTGAGAATGTACAGAATGTGCAGCAATGGTGTCTCTCTTCCCAGTGTCTTCAATGCTTGATTTTATACTGAAGGATTGGTAGTTGGAGCATTTAATGTTGTTTTTCCTATTGAGATTTTTGCAGAAAGAGCCGTTGGGAACCTCCAGTAGAATGCCAAATCGATCTCCAATCTTGACCAGATCGATCTCTTAGTTTAAATTCCTGCAATGTCAAAGCAAATTGAAGCAAGGAGATCGATCTCATATATGTAGAGATCGATCTTACAATTTGAAAATGTTAGAGCAGATCAATCTGTCGAACAAGCAGATCGATCTTCCAATCTCTCTGTTTGAGGCAAGATCGATCTACAGATTGATCTACCAAGTATTCTCGTAGTGAAGAGATTGATCTCTAATCAACCCAGATCGATCTCCTTAGCTCTCTGACTTTGAGGAGATCGATCTCTTCCTATACCAGATCGATCTCATTAACTCTCTGTTTGAGTATAGATCGATCTACTCCCTTTACCCTTTGTTTTAGAGGAGATCAATCTCTTTCTAGACCAGATCGATCTCATAAACATCCTGTAATAGACAGATCGATCTTATAACCCTTATAGATCGATCTCTGCTTCCTCAATACCTTGTACAGATCCTTTGAGTATTCAATCCTTTAGCAGATCGATCTCATATCCTCATGAGATCGATCTCTCATACTAGAACACCCAGGAGGTCGATCTATCATCTCACCAGATCGATCTTTCATCCTTAAAGACTTAGTTTTTGGTACTGATAACCTTTAAACATGTTTTAAATCATTTCTATATTATTGATTTTACTTGTTTTGTCATTTCAAAATATGTTAACTCAACAGGTCCTAAAAATGGTTTAAAGGTTTTAAGGACTCGAAATAGGTAAAAGTCTATTTTTCCCCTATTGAGGGAAGTTCACCTAAGGATAGTGAAAGCATGACATGCATGAAATGCATGATTTAAGTAATTTCTGATTTAAGGAATTTTCTTAGTCTTTAAGCAAAGTAAATCGATAGATTGGCCAGTAATTGCATAAATTTCACAAGATAACACTACGTAAGTGTTATTTATATTTAAATGAAAATCCTTTGGAAAATGGGCCAACTATCAAGTTTATATGGAAACAGATAGTGCTGGCGCATAGCTCGCACTATATCTGAGTTTGTGAGTGTGCATAAAATGTGCTTGAGCGGTTACTCGCACTGACTTGTGTGACATCATATGCATGAAATGTGCTAGAGCGGTTGTTCGCACTGATTTTTATTCTTGTGAAATGCATGAGAGGTGTTGGAGCCTAGCTTGCACCCTGTTTTGACTGTTTTGACTGGTTTTGACTTGATATGCATAAAAAAGGTGCTGGAGCGATTGCTCGCACTAGTTTTAATGATTTGACATGCATGAGAGATGCTGGAGCCTAGCTCGCATCTAGTTTTGATATGATATTGCATAAAAGCCGTGCTGGAGTGTAACTCGCACGAGATTTGATGTATTTATGCATAAAGCCGTACTGGAGCGTTGCTTGTACAATGTTTTGATTTACTTGAGCATTCATTCGTGCTGGAGCATTACTCGCACATGATTTTATATGGATTTATAACTCATTTTAAAGTCGTACAGGATTTTTTCTCGTACGAGGTTTTCATTGAGTTTTTATACATATCCGTACTAGAGCATTGCTCATACGTGGATTTTACTTGAATTTATAATTATTTTAAGTCGTACTGGAGCGTTACTCGTACGTAAATTTCATCGATTTCTATGAAACAGTGCTAGAGCTTCGCTCACACGAGATTTTTAGATATCATGAATATGCATGGAGCCGTGCTAGAGCTTCACTCGCACAGAGATTTATATGACATGCATATAGCCGTGTTGGAGCCTCCTGTAGACTGTGTGTCACAGTGAGATGATATGCTCACACGTGCATACTGAGACAGAGATAATATGGGTGGATAAGACCTATTGCAGGCAACCCTGACTGAGCTTAGGTTCATGGAGTACGTTGTACTGTGTATGTCACGCGAAGCACGTTGTACCGTGGGGATTGTTGGAGTGGAGTGGCTAGCCACGAGGCCGCAAGCCTTACCCTCGCAATCCTGATGTTATGCTGTTCTGGCGGGTAGGACCGACCCACCTCCCATTTCAGGTGTGATACCCCGCACACTAGGTACCGTGTTACCAGGGATCACTAGATTATGGTCATAGTCCTTGTTGTTACTGATAGTCATCTACATGTCTCAGATGATATAACTATTGGTCGATAGACCATGGTAGACCCGAAGGAGGGATCAGGCCCCCGATTTTGTGATTTTTACTAAGATGTGCTTTTAACAGAATTTTATAACGAATTTCGTTATGAGTTTGAAATTGAATTATGAGATGCTTAACCCCTTTAGGTTATTTTATACTACGCTTTAAATAAAATGATTTAAATGCAGTAGCGTGATGAGTTTTCCATGCTTTAATCATAAATTCATGAAAAGGATTGTTTCTCATGATTTGTTTTACATGGCATGATCATGATTTACCTCATGCTAAGTATGATTTAATGATGTCACATAAAATGCCATTGATGCATAAGTAATATGATTTATATATGCACGAACAGTTTTATAAACTATGTCACTGATGGATGCATGATTTTGTGCTTGAGATTTTAATGAAAAGAAATGGATTTTAAGGTCAAGGCATTATGAGCATGTAGATAGTGGAGCTATCTACTTACTTGCATAATTGCCTTACTGAGCGTGTGGTTTGCTCACCCCCTTATTTTTCCATCTTTTCAGAGCACTCGCAATAGTTAGTGAGTAACTGATGACTTGCATTCTTGGTATCCGCTGCTTCCCATTAAGAGACAGGTATACACATTTGTATAGTTTTGTATCTAAATATGTAATGCATAGTACTGTAAATGGATATGATGTCGGGGATGTAAGGTTATGTAAATACCATTGTGTATGTATTTAGTTAAAGTCAAAAGATAGTAAACTCTGATATGTGAATGTGATTATGAAAATGAAATGGTAAATAGGTGAGAGGTGAGTAACACCGAATCATAGCCCAACTGTTTGGTAAGATGGTCACGATGAGAGAAAGGTAAGAATTAAATAATAAACGAAAAAGCGAAAAATTTACTCTGATTTTTAGGTAATTTGGATCGTGACAGTTTGTCTCTGTTTCAATATCAATGTCCTGTTCATTGTCTTCATGTGCTGATATTCAGTTTGAATCCCGTTTTGGCCTTCAGTTCTAGTTGTTAAATGTTGAAATCCATCACTATTACCGAGCTGTTGTATGGCCATGGATGTGTAGCTAGAAAAATCTGCTGAGGAGTTGCAAATTGGGCTGTATATAACAGAGCTGGCAACGTGTGTGGGTGCATGAAGAAGCCAACGTTAGTTGGGCAGAGGTTGCGAGAACCAGCAGTAGCTGAACCTGGAGCAGAAGCAGGCAGCAGGCGTGCACTGACCTGGAGCAAAAGTTTACAGGACGAGCAACAACGGCAGAAGCAAACCTCGCCTGGACAGCAGCTGGTGAAGACAGCAGGCTTGGAATCGAGAGCACTACCTGGAAATGAAACAAAGAAGACATGTGAACAGTGCAGTATCGTGACCACTTGATTTGCAAAATAGTTTAAGGCCTTGTTTGGCCAATTAATTTGTTATTTCATGCTTTTAGTTGATTTAATCTTTAATTAGTTGTTAGTTTTTATTAATTGGTAGGTTAGTTTTAATATCTTTGCATGTTAATTTAATTTATAGTGTTAATTTTTAGTTAGTAATTAATTTTTTATTAAATGTTTTAGGACTTTATTTTAGTTTAGATGCATTTAGAATTAATTTAGATTAAATGTGTTTCATGCATTTTTAATTTAGTTTTCATTTTTATTAGATTTTAGGTTAGTTTAATTTGTAATTTTTATTAGTTTAATTACATGCATTTTTATCTTAAGTTTGTTTAAATTTTAGTTTAATTAATTTTATTATTTTCATATTTGCATTTTCTTTTAATTGCGTTGATTCATTTTAACTGTTTTAATTTTCTTTTGTAGGTTCTTGCTTTTTATTTCTTGGAGCTTTGTAAGTAATTTTAGCTCTGTTTAATTTTCTCTATTTTTATAGTTGTTATTATTTTCAGTACTTTAATTTTAGCCATGTAGACCACCCATCAGAACTTCATAATTTACTAGGATATACTTAGGGTAAGATTAACTGGTAGTTAATTAGGCTAGTCAACTTCTCTGTGAGACGATAACTCGGGACTCAAATCCCTTTATTACTTGCACGACCCGTGCACTTGCGGATATTACGTTTTGATCGTATCACTTTGCTGTGCCTGCTTCTTTCTTCTGCGTTTCTGGCTGGGTTAGAAGGGCAGTGCATGTAGTTGCCTTTCTATGTTTATGAGGCTCGTGGCAGAGGGGATTGAGCCATCTTTATTTCCTTCTTACTATTTTCATTTTTTGCTTCATGTGTTTCAATTTTTATTTCCTCCAACATTACATAATTAATTCTTTGTTCAGTTCATCCTTAGCTTGAATCACTCTCTGTTCTCCCCTGTTTCATTTTTCATTTACTGTTCATTGTCATTTTTCTAGTTATGCGCATTTTCTTTCATGTTATTTTCTACTAGTGTGTTGTAGTTTGTTCATGTTGTGTTTCCTTCCTTTTCTTGCATTACTATTATCTCCTAGCTGCTTTAATTCTAATATTCATCTTGTTTCCAGATTTACATTCTGTTAATAGGAAAGTGTAGTAGCTGCTGCATGTAGAAGACTCGGTTGCTACAGTTGTTGGTTTCAGCTGATGACAGTCACTGGTATACCCCGTTCTGTTGCAAGGTGCATGAAGAGGTGAATGGCAGGACACAATTCCGACTGAGCAACGCGAATGTTGCTGGAAACACAGGAGCTGGGTGCCTAAGTTGGCAAGGATCAGCTAGTTTTATTTGCAGTGGCTGTGTGTGGCGAGGCAGGAGGCTCATGGCAGTGCTTGAGGCAAGACAGTAGCAGAATGAAGGAGAGAACATTGGTATAGTGTCGTTCTCTGGTTCACAACAGTGTAGGCAGTAGCTGGGATATGTGGAGTAGTACCTAGACTGGGCAGAACTGACTGAGGACGAACAGCAGCTGATGCAGACCTGGACAGACCGGTAGCAACGCAGAAAGCAGATTTGTACAGCACTAGGACAGCAACACCTGCAGCAGATGGCAGGTCCAAGCAAACCGAGAGAACGTCTGAAGCACCTAGAGGCAGAATGAAATTTGGAGAAGACATGTACCGTGCATAAAATCGGGATCACTTGGTTGCAATCTGTTAAGGCCATGTTTGGCGACATTCCTTTCTTTTATACTTAATACTTATTGCATTTATATTATTTATATTGCTTTTATTAGTGTCAATTTAGGATAGTTGTTAATTGATAATTGTAGGTTAAATCTAATGTGTTACTTTGTCAATTTAATCTTTAGTTTTAATTTTTTAGTTAGTAGTTAATTTTATATTATATGTTTTAGGACTTTATTTTAGTTTAGTATTTTACGAGTTGCATTTAGAATTAATTTAGATTAAATGTGTTTCATACGTTTTTAATTTAGTCTTCATTTTATTAGATTTTAGGTTAGTTTAATTTCAATTTTTATTAGTTTAATTACATGCATTTTTTATTTTAAGTTTGTTTAAATTTTAGTTTAATTTTATTTCTTTATTTTCATATTTGCATTTTATTTTAGTTGCGTTAATTCATTTTAACTGTTTTAATTATCTTTTGTAGGTTGTTGTTTTTAATTGCTTGGAGGACTGTAAGTAATTTTAGCTCGGTTTTATTTTCTTTAGTTTATAATTGTTATTATTTTAAGTACTTTTAATTTTCAGACTTAGTAGACCACCCACATTAAAATTCATAAGTTGCTATGATATACTTAAGGTAAGATTAACCGGTAGTTAATTAGGCTGATCAACTTCTCTGTGGGATGATATTCTGGGACTCAAATCCCGTTATTACTTGTACGACTCATGCACTTGCTGTTAATACGCATGCATTATTATTTTTGTGTTTTCATTCCTTATCTTCAATCCAAATTCTTAAAGTTCTATTCGTTTAGTTTGTGGCCACTTCTGCCCTTATTTATCCTTTATTTGTATCTTGACACTCATTCATCCCATTGAAATTCATTCACATTTACATGATCTGAAATCATTTATCTTATAAATCTATTAACATATATTACAAAGTTATACATACATGAGGTCTCACATATGGAAACAAGGTATATATTTTATAGTCCATCTAAAAAGTGTTTATATATATATATATATATATATATATATATATATATATATATATATATATATATATGTGTGTGTATGCAAATTATTGATTGGATTTAAAAATGAAGCCAATCCCGAGGGAAGCAATGGTTTAAGGAAATAAAGAAAAGAAGGAAAGCATGGTAGTGAATGATAGGTGATGTAACAGACAAATAGGATATATTATATATTATATATATATATATATATATATGAGAGTTGCAGCAGAAAACATGAAGGGAGTATGGAGGTGGTGATGGCATTTGATAGGATTGGTAGAGAACAACATGGAGCATGGTGTTCCGTGGAGGTAAGGGCACGAGATGTGTGGATTGCTGGTAGAAGGAAAATGAAGATGTAGTAATGAAAGGCTGAAACCTGCTGATGGTGGAAACAGTTGATAGAACAGGGAAGAAATAAATATACATAGATAAAGTAATATAGGACACGTTCACCAGCATAGAAATGAGAGAAAGGTTGAGATAGCATGTGCAGGCTGTGATCAGCTGAATATAAAAGCCTAGGGGAAAGGGAAATGATGGAGAGGAACTGTCCTCTAGGCTGTATTTCCTTGTTTCAGAAACAGTGAAGATAGTAGGATAGGTTGGTAAAAGAGATACTAAAGTAATGTATAAATATAAGTATAGGTGCAATGGACGGTAGTCTCGACAGGTGGAATGCAGGCATAAGCACTGAATGAGCTATTGCGGTTGGGGAAGAAACGAGAAGGTAAAAGCACTGCGCTTGGAAAACAGACTGAACGAAAGATGGAATGACTGAAGAATTAAGCTATTCGGGAAGACAGGGAATTGCAGGTGTGATATGCTGACCGAAATGGGGAAGGTCTGTTGAAGGAAGACCGAAATGGGGATGTCCCTCGGGTTTAAGGAAGACCGTAGCATGATGATGGCAGTAGCAGAGACAAGAGGGACATCCGAGAACAATGGGTTAGAGCAAAGCAGAGGACTCCAATTTCCTCTGAAGGTGAAACTGAACGGAGAGCAGAGAAAGACCTACCTTAAATGAATAGGGAGAATGAAACTGAGGGTGATAGCATGAAGAGGAAGGCTGAAAACTAAAAAGTAAAGCAGAGCAGCTGGACGTGGACACTGGAAACGGTGGAAGCGAGAGGACGAGGAAGGCGATGACAATGAATAGTGCTAGAAGGTTAAAACAGTGAAGTGAAGAAGAAAGGAAAAGAAAATGGGCGTGAGAATTAGAAGGTTTAAAAAAAATTACATTTATATTTATGTATATATGATTACATATATATATATATATATATATATATATATATATATATATATATATATATATATATATATATATATATATATAGATAAAAATATTCGAAGTTGGGAAAGAAGGCATAGAGAAAATTGGGAAACTCGAGGGAAAGAGCTTCGGGGACATAAACCGAACAAAACAGACCCACCTACTCTCAACGTTGAGGCATTGACAATTACTAACAGACACCGAGATAAGGAAACCTTTCGTGAGCTGCTAGAGATAGATTCACGTATTTTTCTATGAAATTGTAGATTTAAAATTTTAAGTTGAATTTTATAATTACCGAAATTCTAGAAAACCCTAGGTTGATTTTACAGTTTTTTAGAATTAGGGAAAACTTTAACCTCAGTAAATCGACCAATTTATCGATATAAATTTGTTTAGTTTATTTAGATTAATATCACTGGAATTTTTAATTATTGTTTTAAATCGAAAATCCTGAATTAAATTTTCATAAACTGTTTACTGGGATTTTTAACCGAAAAAATGCGAATTAGCCTCTTTCTGAATGTTATATTTTTATCGAACTGAATTTATAGTTGATTTTAATGAAAAATGATTTGCTTATAAGTGATACTAAAGATATATGCTTGAGCGTGTGCTGACTGTGTGTCACACAATCCAACTCGCACTGATTTTAAGATAAGGGGATGGTTAAATCATGTTGCACTATTGTCTGTTTCTGTTTCTATGGTCCACGGAGTACGATGTACCGTGGGACACTCATGTGAGTACGATGTACCGTGTATTTTGGTCTTTGAACATTCTATTTTGTGAGTCGTTAGGGTAGCTGACCACTCCCACGACAATTTACATCTCGACACACCTTATCAGTGATGCCCGGAGTCACCGACATTGGCCAAATTGACATTCTAAATTTTGATATAGGATGTTCTGCCTTGTCTTGTCTATTTGATTTACTGGATTAACCATAATAATTGTAATATTTTAAGAAAATCGCTTATTCTACTGCTTAAAGTTTTCAGAATCTTGTATTTACTACAGTAGACTGCTTATACTATTGATATTGATACTGTTTTCGAATTTCAATTTTGGTATTATTGATTTTGCCAAATTATCTGTATTTTATCATGAGAATTCCTATATTGGCATAAATATAGGTAGTGTATTTATCTACCTACCACGTGTTTTTCTTACTGAGTACGTTGAGCTCACCCCTTACTTTCCTCCACAGAGCCTCATCAGTAGCTGAGATCGCTGTTATAAGTTGAATTATTTTGCACAGTCATACGTCAGTAAAGTATTCTTCCACGTTAAAGGTATACCCAGTATATATATCAATTTTATATCTAAATTTTGTAAGTACAGTAATGTTTATGAAAATTTGTCTAGGGAATGTGAACATAAATATTTTCTAAAGGAACAATTACGCTGATTAAATTGGAAAGTACTACCACTAGTTTTGTTTAAATTTGCTACCAAGAAATAAAATTGAATAGGCAGATTTATTGTTCTATTCTATTATCGACTCGTAGCTCAACCATAATGTACCGTAAACGGGGCCGTTACATAGGAATTATCGAATATAAGAAAGGTTAACAATTAAAAGATAAGTTATAAACTGATACTAAATAGGAATACACTTTAAGTAAGAAGTTAAGTTATAAAGAAAAATTTAAATTAGCTCTAATTTTCGCGTTTTCGGAGCGTTACAATAACTTAAGATCATTTTAGATTATTATAAGGATATTATGATTATCGAGTGCGATCTTGACTTGATGGGTATTGTGATATAATTGATTTCGATGGATATGAATTAGTTTGTGTAAACCCCACGAAATTTCCTCATATTTGGATAGTAAAACAAACAAGTGGAATTTTAATTGTACGTGTCGATATTATATTTCTTAAATGAGAGACTTAGAAGAATTAATTAATTTAAAATAGAGTATATTAGTCCTAAGAGTAAATAATTTGAGAAATAAAAATAAATTCTATATGGGCCGAGCATATACCCCTATGGTATACAAATACAACACTTAACTAAATTTATTTTTACACATTTCAACTAAATTTATAAAGTACACGGATATAAAAAAAAATACGTGTTTACATGTATGAGTAATAATTTCCTCAAATTTAACATATGCGTAAGTACATATATATGCATATAGGTATACATCAATGTGTGTATATATATATATATATATATATATATATATATATAAAAGTTAGTACAGAAGACATGAAATTTCAGCAGGAGGCATGGTGAGAAACTGACGGTGACAATGGCGTTCGGCGAGTGAGGAATGAAAGAGAGTGGGAAGGAAAACCGAAGCAATAAGGGAAAGCTAAGAGTTCTGCAAAAATGCAGCAGCCAAGACACATAAAAATACTAAAAATTTGAGTTAGTAGATGTTCCATCAGTAAGAGAACTACAGAAAACCTGCACCGAAAATGAATGAAGGAAATAACAGTGCAGTAGGCACAGTGGGTGTCGGGCAAATTAATTGAAAAACCAAAGCACTTGAAGGGGGTTCTGCCGAGGAGAAACAAAACATAATGACTATGATGATAGTTAAAGGACCGAGGAAGAGAAATGGAAACAGACAGAAACTACAGCAAAAAAAGAAGGAAATAAATGAGAGCTGATATAGCTTGAGAACTGATGTGATGAAGGGCTGCAAAAAAAAAAACCAAAGGAAACGTACTAAACAGAGAGCTGAAAAAGAATGATGAGGGAGAGCAAAACTGAGGTGGAAGGAAAATGTAACACAACAGAAGAGGAAGAAGATAGGCGAAGCAAGTTCGCGTCCAGAAATATTTGGGGATGTGCAGCGAAGTTTCAGGGGTTTATTCTCGGGCCTCTTAAGACAAAGCAAAGACTGAGCAGACAGGGACTTCCCTCGATTTCCAGAAACAAGGGCAACGAATTAGGAGTCACAGGGGTAGAAGGTTAGGATCGTTTTAGGAAGAAAACGAAGCATTGGAAAGGAAGAAGGAAACGAGATCTAGAGGGAGACTTGAGGACCGAATGTGTCAATGGTTGGAAGGAAGAGAGTGAGATGCATGAATGGCGGAAAAATGGTGGATAGAAAACAACTAAGAGAGCTGACGAGGCACGGTTCAGACTGAGAAAAGAGGGAAGAACAACAAGTGGAGGTGCAGAGGATTTTTGGGAGAGTTCAGAGCTGATCTTAGGGGTTTGAACAGGGTCAAACTGAGGTGCTAGGGACAGAGCAAGGGTGTGACTAAGGGCCGTAAAATAAAGGGAGTTGTTGAGGCGTCAACACAAACCGAGGTGCTGGAGCAATAGCGACGTGAGGGAAAGGAAATGAAGCAAGGAGTGAAGAAAAAAAAAAAGCTGAGAGTGGTGATTAGGAAATGACCAAGGGAAGCCATCGAAGGGTGACTTGTGTGGCTGATTAGGGGATGGCTTTCGGCCAGAGGAACAGAGCTAGGTACAGGAGTTTTCCAAGGTTTGACAGTGGTTGCTTAAAGACCTTAGAAGTGGTGGATGGCTGAAGGATACTGATACCGAGGCGGAGACGTTAGAATGATCGAAGATTGGAAAGCCAAGGGGGGCGGAAGGATGTAACCCGAGCCGAAAGGGGGGAGGAAGGAGGGGTAAGGCACACGACTTTTCGATGAAAGAGGAACAAATTGAGTGAACAGTGCTGTGAAAATTTGAAGAAGAAAGAAAGAAAGGAAAGGAAAAATAAGGGAAAGGAAAGAAAAATAGAAAGAAAGAAAGTAGAATATATATATATTTATAATTATATATATATATATATATATATATAAAAATATATATTAGAGAATAGAAGAAACAAATTGAAAAAAGAAGAGAATGTACTGAAAATTTGGGAAAAGCCTGAGGGAAAATAGTCCGAAAAATATTAGTCCGAAATTTCAGATAAACAAATCGATTAAAGAAGACCCACTAACTCGTAACGCTGAGACATCGATGACTATCGATAAAACATTGAGGTAAAGAAAATTTTATGTGCTGCTAGATATAAATTGCACGTATTTTTCTGATGCTTTGTAGATATAAATTTAGGTTCTATTTCTATTGTAAAAAAATATTCGTGAATTATTAAAAATATCTGCGTATATTTTCTGGGTATTTGAGACTACGAATTTTAGGACAAAAATTTTTAATCGCCTAAATTATGGAAAACCTTAGGCCAATTTTACGCTTTGAAATTTAAGGAAGAGTTTTAAAACTCTTCTGTATAGTATGTTCGAGCCTATTTAAACAAGTATTTGAGTAGTTTTAAAATTATTTGTGAAAAATCTAAAAAAATTGGAATTATACTAAAAAATCGTGTTTTCTGAAAAAGGGCAAGATCAACCCCCTTTACTCTATTTTATAAGCAGAAACGAGATTCAAGTATTTGAGGTTAAAACCGTGCTAATCAGGCATGTATTCTTGTGTGATCTTGCACTGACACGATCTAAACGTATTATCCGCAAGTGCACGGGTCATACAATAATAATAAGATTTAAGTCCCGAGTTATCGTCCCTCAGAGAAGTTGGTTAGCTAGCCTAATTAACTACCAGTTAATCTTACCCTAAGTATATTATAGCATATTATGAAATTTTAGTGGGTGATCTACATGGCTAACAATATTGAAAATAATAAAAAGTATAAAATAAAGAAAATAAAACCGAGCTAAAATTACTTACAAAACTCCGAGCAATTAAAGGTAAGTACCTACAAAAATAACTAAAACAGTTAAAAATTCATTAACACAATTAAAATAAAGTGCAAATATGAAAATAACAAAACAAGATTAATTACACTATAATTAAACTAGCCTAAACTAAAATATGCATGTAATTAAGCTAATTAATAAAAATGCAAATTAAACTAAACTAAAATCTAATAAAAATGAAGACTAAATTAAAAATGCATGAAACTCATTTAATCTAAATTAATTCTAAATGCAACTCATAAAATACTAAACTAAAATTAAGTCCTAAAACATATAATATAAAATTAACTACTAACTAAATTAAAACTAACAATTAAGTTAACAAACAAACACTATAACTAACCTATTTAACAATCAACCTACTTAACAACTAATGCAAGGAATGTACATACTAATAAAAATGCATTAAAATATAAAATGGATAAATTGAATTATGGCCAAACATGGCCTTAAGCTTAATTGGAAACCATGCTGGTCCCGAATTGCACTGCTACTGTGCACGTTTCCTTTCCATTTGCTTTCTGTCTGTCCAGGCATGTCCATCTGCTACTCTGCTGCTTCCACCAACTCTGCCTCGGTTTCGTGCTCAGCTTCAACTGCTTAAAGTTTCATTCATCAGCAACCAAGCTCCAACACCCCAGCCCCACGTTCTTGCCTGCCCAGAACTGCTCTACACGTCCTTGACTCCATTCCCTGCAACCATCTGCTGTTTCGTGCTGTCTCCAGGTTCAGCTCTAGGCCACTGTCCAGCTAGCAGGTGCATCCAAGTGCTCTCGGTTCTAGAATTGCTTCAGGCTATATCATGCTCTCTCCAGCAAGGGTCCTGCTCCATTACTGCTTAGGTAGTGGCTGCTTCTACTGTGTCAAGCATTGTTCGACTCTCCTGCTCCCAGTTCTATCCGTGAAGCTATCCGCAACCTCTGCCTCCTGGTGCCATGTCCGACTCTCCTACTCCTACTATCCACGCAAGGCTTCAATTGCAATTAGCCGACTGCCACCTCCTACTGCTTATGAAAGATTAATGTAAACTAACAGCAAAGACAAAAGAGAATGAACGGTAATATCATCATAAAACAGAGGCAAACAGAGGAGAATGAAGGATACTCCCTACTGCACCATGGACACCGTTGCATGCCAAACAAAATAAGTAAAGAGTTTAGAGAGATCAAAGATAAATTACTAATATGAAAAGTAGTGATTAAGGAGGGATTACAGCAGCATAAGGAAATGCAAAAACAACAATTAAGAGTCATCCGTGAGCTTCATCAACTTGAATAAACAACATCATCAGGTTCTCTCATTCCAACTCCTATTGCCATTGTTCCACATTGCCATTGACGAGGAGTAATGCCCAACATCAGCCCACATCAAAGCATCAAAACCAATAGGCAAATATGGAGAAGGAAGCTTATCACCCAAAAAAAATATGAGCAACCCGAGAGCAAAGAAACATAAAAGTTGCTTCAACAAAACAAAAACAAAAACATTTTAGGAAACCCGAGAGCTACACTAGGAGATAAAAGCTATGTAAATTAAAACTTGAAAAACAAAAGAGCTGATTATAACCAAACCGAGAAACATGAAATGGTATTGATTGCCATGAAAATAGAATTATCCAAAACTAGAGAATGAAGAATGTAAAAATGAATGAATAGTAAAAGTAAAAATGGAGGCTAACGGGAAACTAGACTGAAAGAAACAAGGAAAAATAAATCCTAAGATTAATTCTAACACTATTCTACCCTAACTTACATTTTTTTCAATTGCCATCCTTTTCGATTTAGACACACACTTAGGGGTACAATTGTAATTTTTCCATCCTATATGAGTTGGTATTTTTTTTGGCCACTTATCTTCACACCATTGGCTCCTTGAAAAGATATTTCCATGTCATTTGTCTTTTTGTCCGATTGGATGTGCTAGGTTGCATGGCTTGTGTTGTCTGCGTGGTCCAATCTCGATTTTAGCCCAATTCCAGTCCATTTTCTACCGAAATTTTCAAAATTCATCCGGATTTGATTTATCTACAAACATGAGAATTTTAATTAAATAAAGGGGATAATTAACAAAATAAATTAGGGATTTAAATAATTAATTAGAAAATTAAGCACAAATAATTCTATTTTCATAGAATTATCAGACTCACAAACTTGAGCTTTTGCTTGTCCTCAAGCAAAACAAAATAATTGTAGGAATGACAAGTACTAACGCAATAATTTTCCCAATATCATACTCAAAGAAAAAGTACAAACTATGATCTCAAAGACTCACAATTACAAGTCCAACATTCAGAATCATTCAATCATAAGTCCTAACCCAAATTGGACTCCTCGTGAGTGTGTGAAAATGTCTAAGTCGCTTCACAGTACATTATCCAGATCAGATTATTCACACACAGTGAATACAAAGTCAATGACATGTGATCATTCCCATAAGTTTGCTTTTCACTTCTCTCTCCACTAATGTAGTCACACTTAACCAAAGATCAATAGGACTTCATCAAGCTTGTAATGTACGGCTGGGGCTAAGGTATGATAAAGTAGATTTAGGTTTAATTACCCCTTAACATGCATTACTTCTAGGATCTTTATGTAAGAGCTCAAATTTATTTCCCCCAAACTTATTTATTTCACTAAACTTTTTATTCTATTTTTGTATTTTTCTTCTTTCTTCTTTTCTTTTTCTTTTTTTCTTTCTTTTTCACATTTTTTTAATACATACTCCTTCACTATCACTTAATACCCATATAGCTCATAATATATCCTAATGCCTTTTCATGCTTTTGGGGTAAGGGATAGGAACAGAGTATTTAAGCTATGGAAGAAAATAAGCAGGTGCGGTGTATTTACAGAGAAAAGCTTATTTGGCCCAGATGGGTGATTAGGGGTAAAATATGTATAAGGATGGCTAGAAAGGCTCAAACGATCCAAAGATGGCCTAAATCATCTCCCTAATTAAGTGTGATCTAATATTTCACCTCGAGATTAGATCAAACAAATTCTAGAATATGATGCACCAAATCAATTGAACAATTGCAATCCTATGTACACATAAGTTTTCTCTAAATAAATATACCGATTCATGACATGACATGTGCATAAGATGAGGCAATCACAATCAGAATTAAGACAAATTCAAGAATTCAACTTCATGCTTTTCCTATAATCATGCTTCTCAGTTAATCAAAGTCAGACTAAATCATGAGGTTATATCATCGAAATATGGGAAAACTACATGCTAAGGACTAAATCATCCCAAAATCAAACAATTTAAGCTCATATTATCGAAAAAATGTTGAAAATTCTTTCTCAGATTTTAAAAAAAAATTTGAAATTTTTTTCAATTTTTCACAAAATTGCTCAAGTGATATCCCCTCCCCAAAACTTAAGGTGCATAGTATCCTCAATGTGCAGATAATATAAGAATTTAAGCTCAAGAACAGAGTACTCCCCTTTCTGATGATGATGAACAACTGAAGCTTGATTGAAAGCGTAATACTATAAAAGAAATCTGCAACATAAACAAAGAAAGAAACAACAGAAAAGAAAAAGAAAAAGAACTATATACAAAGTGAAAAGAAAAATACAGCTAGTTCAAATGCAGTTGAAGAAAACAACACCCAGCAGCAGGACGAAGAGTAGGAGGATTAGCCAAAGTGGTGACAGGGTGTTGACAGTTAAATCCTCCTGAGCTCTATCTACTTCCCTCATTCTTTCAGATTTCTTAAGCTTAAGCCTTAAATCCTCCTCAATCTCCATCTTAAAACACTCTTGAGAGTCATCAGGGAGTTTCAAAGGTTTGAAAACATTAAACTTCACTTCCTGATCCTGAACTCTCATTGTTAACTCCCCCTTTTGTACATCAATTACTGTTTTACCAGTAGCTAGGAAAGGTCTGCCTAGTATAATGGGGACTTCCCTATCTTCTTCCATGTCCAACATGATAAAATCCACAGGGAAAATAAATTTATCCACCTTAACTAGCACGTCCTCAATAACCCCCTTCAGATATTTCATTGATCGATCAGCCAACTGGAGGGTCATTGTAGTGGGCTTGGCATCCCATATTCCTAACTTATGATAGATAGACAATGACATTAAATTTATACTAGCTCCTAAATCACACAGGGCTCTACCAAAGAATAAATTTCCAATAGTACAGGGTATGGTAAAACTCCCGGGATCATTGAGCTTGGGGGGTAATTTCCTCTGGATAATTGCACTACATTCCTCAGTTAAGGCCACGGTCTCATAATCTTCCAATCTTTTTTCCTAGAGAGGATGTCCTTTAAAAACTTCACATAACTTGGCATTTGCTCTAAAGCATCTACGAAAGGAATGTTGATGTGAAGTTTCTTAAAAACATCAAGAAATTTAGCGAATTGTTGATCCAGCTTTTGGTTTCAAAACCTCTGAGGAAAAGGAACTGGTGGTTTAACTGGAGGGGATGTAGTGGAAACATGTATAGCATCAGAGGACTTTGAAGGCTGTGAAGTATAAGAAGGTATAGATGAAGAAGCACCTATCTTTGATTCCTTTGCAACCTGATCTTTAGGTTCCTGCTCTTTCTGAGCTGCCTCTTTAGAACTTATGGACTCTTCAACTATGTGTTGTTCAGGGCTGGACTTAACTTGTGGATCATCCAGCTCTCTACCACTCTTAAGAGTGATGGATTTGACATGTTCCTTACCCTCATTTTGCCTATCAGGATTAGCTTTAGTGTTACTAGGAAGGGTCCCTTAAAGATGTTGGCTAAGTGCATTTGCTATTTGTCCCACTTGAGCCTCTAAGTTCTTAATTGAGGTAGCTTGATTTTGCAGGAACGTTGAGAACATCTCCTCTAATGTAGGCTTCTTCTCAGCTGCTGGTGTATGGTAAAGTTGAGGCTGCATAAATGGTGGTGGTGGTGGTGATGGATGATGTTGAAATTATTGTGGGGGTGGTTGATGAGGCGGATGATATGAAAATTGTGACTGTCGTGGTACATGAACCAGTGGAGCTTGAATACTAAGGGTTCCTATAGGTCTAGAGCTAGAAGTTTACCCTTGGTTTTGGATTCAGGACAAGTTAGGATGGTTCCTCCACCCTGGATTATAGGTGTTTGAAAAAGGGTTGTTTTGTTGCTTAGGGGGGGTAACGTACTGAACCGATTCTAAGTTAAGTGGACACCTATCTACAGATTGGGTACCACTACACAGCTCATAGGAAAGAAAAGGACTTTGGACAGAATAAACAGGATTAGGACTGGTAGAAGGATTATGTTGGGTACTGAGCGACTCTACCTTCTTCGTAAGATTAGCGATTTGAGAGGTCAAAGTAGACAGCGTGTCGAGCTCATAAATACCCGTCGACTTCTTTGGCAATTGCCTCTCCGAGTGTCACGCCCCGAAAACGTGGAAAATAAGGCTAATTTAAAACTTTTTACTCATTAATTCACAATTAAGGGTGCATTCCTGTGCAGTGTCATACATCATCATAATTATCATGCCTCAGATCTCATCATAATATAGTATATATTGTATTATATACATTACTCAATTCCAAGTTAATTAATCCTAATACATCCCATACATCATTGTACAATAAGTGTCTGTAAATATAACTCTAGTCTGGGTACATGAATATTAAATATCTACCTCGATACACAAAATACGGCCTGGAGGTCAAGTCCTCCACTAGCCTCTAACCCGTACGTTGCAGGGAACTCACTTCACTTGAAGCGATCTGGGGGGAAGAGAAAACAGGGTGAGCTTCCAAATCGCTCAGTAAGGGGGGTAAGGGAACTCAGTTATATAAACCATATCACACATCACAAATATGTATTTGTTTAATAAGCTCATTTGAAATCGTAGCATGAAAGATTCTCAAAACATCATCATCTCATAACTCATAAATCATGTGAAAACATGAAGGTAAAAAGGCTCAATATCGAGCACTCACAAGCATGTGAAATATATGCGATAATGGCTATTCTCAAAATATGTGATAAAATCACCTCAGTAAACAGCACGTGACAAGGTCATAAAACACAACTCATGTGTAAAACGAGACTAGGCAATAAAACTCAATTAAAACTCGTCATGGCACATCAAATATGTAATCTCCTCTGGGTGCGCATCCCAGGCATCCTCGCATAGAGGGAACGTCGACAATATGGTCGTATGCATGGTATATTGGACTTATATGTTACCAGAACAAGGCCCGACCTTACATTCAACCAGAGCAATGCCTCGCCTCATGCACACTATCACGTGGTCCCTGGGTCGGTTCCCAGGCGGCCCACTCTCTCGGTCTTACATGCTACCAAAGCAAGGCCACCCAGCGTTACCAGAACGGGGGTCATCTCATGTTACCAAAACGGAGGCATCTCTCGTTACCAAAACGGAGGAATATCGGACTTACATGCTACCAGAGCAAGGCCTCCCAACGCTACCAAAGCGGAGGAATAATCAAACTTATATGTTACCAGAACAAGGCCTGTGGTCCCTGGGTCGGTTCCCAGGCGTCCCACTATATCGGTCTTACATGCTACCAGAGCAAGGCCCAATGTGTATTTAACATGACACACCTAAGTCTCAATCATTAGCTATTATCTTATAAAACGTTATGCCTTCACGTAGAACTCATAATGGTTTTCTCTCATAAAACTCATTTAAAACATTTGTGTACTCAACACAAAACATATTAAAACCGAGTTCCAACCGGCAAAACACGCACACATTTTCTCAAATCTCAATATCGCCTTAACGTAGAGCCCAATTTACTTTTCATGCAAACTCAAAGGTTTATAAAGCAATTTCACACTCAGCTTATAAACTCATAAAATAATGGGCTCCAACCGGCTATAAAAACCGTGTGCAATTATATCACAACACAACACCAAACATGCTTGTATTCTCAAATCATGGTTCATGCTACAACAATTCATCAAAACACATACACAAATGGTTTAGTTTTCCCTTACCTCTTTGCACCTCATATAGTGCAATCGTTTTCTCCGTATCACGGACTAGCCTCGCATTCCACTCTGGAACTCCCGAGCTGTCCAAACGATGTTAAAACATCAATACTCATTATCACATCAACCTCAATTCTCAAAATCGAGCATAATTGCTTATAACTCCTCAAATTTCTTAATTCTCATAACTCCATCACAAACCACAATCTCGCTCCCAACACCTCAACATTCTATATTTCCTATGCCACAATATCTATGCTAATACACCACATTGTCTAAATCTCCATTTGTAGCTCAAAATTCCTAAATTTACCAAAGTTGCTAAATATCATCATCACTCCAACTACATTGTAATTTCATCAATCCCTAATCAATTTTCAGCTATTTCAACATAATGCCAACAACTATCATCACCAAAATCATCTCAAATATAAGGATCGAAGTTTAGAAATTACCCAAAACTTGTGGAGAGCTTATCTCTTGCCTCGATTCGATCCGTCTTTCGATTTTCAAGTATGTTGTTCTCCCTTGGGTGAGGAACAAATTTCCTTCTTGCCACAACTTCTGATTTGGACGGAAATGGTGCTTTGGATGAGTGAGAAAGCTAGGGCTCGGTGAAAAATGGGGGTTGAAAGAGAGAGAAAGTGAAATTGCAGGAGAAAGCAGGGATTCCTTATATAGACTGAGGGTAGGAGATCGATCTGGCTCTTGATGAGATCGATCTACATTTGAATTTGGAGAGATTTGGGGCAATTTATGCCTAGGAGATCGATCTGTCGAGGGGTGAGATCGATCTCTTTATGGCTTTATGAGATCGATCTGCTCCTTGAGGAGATCGATCTTCTCCCAAACAGAAACATTTGGAGATCGATCTCTTCCTCATGAGATCGATCTTCTCTAAAACAGAATCATAAGGAGATCGATCCTCTTTCATTGGAGATCGATCTGCTCCTTAAGTTCCTTATTCCTTGTCATTTTTAACTCACCAGATCGATCTCTCCTTCTCCCAGATCGATCTGTCCTCATAACTTCATACTTATTTTAAACACTTAACATATAAATCTCCAATTATCATTCCCCAATTCACTTAGCTCAATAAATTATACTTCAAGTTCATATTACATAATTAAAATATGTCTGAAATCCTCAGATCTCACACCGAGGACCATAGATAGTTGTTAGCAGCTATCTTGTCTAAGTGCTCGTAAGCTTCCTCATCTGTTTTACACATTAGCGCTCCACCCGCAGCAGCGTCAACAATGGTCCTATTTTGGCTTGTGAGTCCGTTGTAGAAGGTCTGGACTTGCAACAAAAAAGGTAGACCATGATGAGGGCACTTTCTAAGAAGCTCCTTATATCGTTCCCATGCTTCATAAAGAGATTCCGCATCAAATTGGGCAAAGGAAGATATGTCACTACGGAGTTGGGCCATTTTAGAGGGAGGGAAAAACTTAGCTAAAAATTGATGGGCTAACTCATCCTATGTAGAAATGGATCCTGGAGGCAAGGAGATTAACCAATGTCATGCCCGATCTCTAAGCGATAAAGGGAATAATCTAAGCCTAAGCGCATCCTCAGATAATCTATTATGCTTGAACGTGTTGCACAAGTCCAAGAATTGCTCGAGGTGAGCATGTGGGTCGCCATGAGAGAGCCCACTGAACTGTAAAGAGGACTGGATCATCTGGAGGATGGAAGGCTTAATTTCGAAATTGTTAGTAGGGACAGCTCGTGGCCTAATGCCGGTATAATATCCTCCAATCGTCGGCACTGCATAATCTCCAACGGTCCTGATTTCCCTATTTTATGGTGTTTTGCAGTGGAGCTATAAATTTCCTAGAATCCTTTCGAATTTTCCTAAGAGTTCGTTTAATTTTAGGATCTAGAGGAAAGTAATCAAAACTCTTGGCTCTACGCATGCAAATATCACAAAGTCCATAGAATTTTTTTTAAGTTTTTTTAATTTTTTATTTTAATTTTTCAATTAACTAATCTAGATTAAACTTTTAAATATTTACAACCTAAATATTTACAAGCTAGAATTACACCTAAGAATAATTTCACGGATATTAATTAACGACTAATTAAAACTTCCCCGACAACAGTGCCAAAAACTTGACACGATCTAAACGTATTATCTGCAAGTGCACAGGTCGTACAAGTAATAATGGGATTTGAGTCCCAAGTTATCATCCCTCAGAGAAGTTGGTTAGCCTAATTAACTACCGGTTAATCTTACCCTAAGTATATTCTAGCAAATTATGAAATTTTAGTGGGTGATCTACATGGCTAACAATACTGAAAATAATAAAAACTATAAAATAAAGAAAATAAAATCGAGCTAAAATTACTTACAAAGTTTCGAGTAATTCAAGGCAAGTACCTACAAAAATAATTAAAAGAGTTAAAAATTCATTAACACAATTAAAATAAAGTGCAAATATGAAAATAACAAAATAAGATTAATTAAACTATAATTAAACTAACCTAAACTAAAATATGCATGTAATTAAGCTAATTAATAAAAACGCAAATTAAACTAAACTAAAATCTAATAACAATGAAGACTAAATTAAAAATGCATGAAACTCATTTAATCTAAATTAATTCTAAATGCAACTCATAAAATACTAAACTAAAATTAAGTCCTAAAACATATAATATAAAATTAACTACTAACTAAATTAAAACTAACAATTAAATTAACAAACAAACACTATAACTAACCTATTTAACAATCAACCTACTTAACAACTAATGCAAGGAATGTACATACTAATAAAAATGCATTAAAATATAAAATGGCTAAATTGCATTATGACCAAACATGGCCTTAAGCTTAATTAGAAACCATGCTGGTCCCGAATTTCACTGCTACAATGCACGTTTCCTTTCCATTTGCTTTCGGTCTATCCAGGCATGTCCATCCGCTGCTCTGCTACTTCCACCAACTCTGCCTCAGTTCCGTGCTCAGCTCCGACTGCTTCAAGTTTCATTCATCAGCAACCAAGCTCCAACACGCCAGTCCCACGTTCCTATCTACCCAGACTTGCTGTACACGTCCTCGGCTCCATTCCCTGTAACCATCTGCTATTTCATGCTGTCTCCAGGTTCAGCTCCAGGCCATTGTCCAGCTAGCAGGTGCATCCAAGTGCTCTCGGTTCCAGAATTGCTTTCGCTGGGTCAAGCATTGTCTGACTCTCCTGCTCCCGGTTCTGTCCGTGAAGCTATCCGCAACCTCTGCCTCCTGGTGCCATGTCTAGCTCTCTTGCTCCTACTATCCACATAAGGCTTCAACTATAATTAGCCGACTGCCACCTCTTACTGCATATGAAAGATTAATGTAAACTAACAGCAAAGACAAAAGAGAATGAGCAGTAATATCATCATAAAATAGAGGCAAACAGAGGAGAATGAAGGATACTCCCTACTGCACCATGGACACCGTTGCATGCCAAACAAAATAAGTAAAGAGTTTAGAGAGATCAAAGATAAATTACTAATATGAAAAGTAGTGATTAAGGAGGGATTACAACAGAATAAGGAAATGCAAAAACAACAATTAAGAGTCATCCGTGAGCTTCATCAACTTGAATAAACAACATCATCAGGTTACTCTCATTCCAACTCCTATTGCCATTGTTCCACATTGCCATTGACGAGGAGTAATGCCCAACATCTGCCCACATCAAAGCATTAAAATTGATAGGCAAATATAGAGAAGGAAGCTTAGCACCCGAATAAAAATAATATGAGCAACTCGAGAGCAAAGAAATATAAAAGTTGCTTCAACAAAACAAAAACATAAACATTTTAGAATACCCGAGAGCTACACTAGGAGATAAAAGCTATGTAAATTAAAACTTGAAAAACAAAAGAGCTGATTATAACCAAACCGAGAAACATGAAATGGTAATGATTGCCATGAAAATAGAATTATCCAAGACTAGAAAATGAAGAACATAAAAATGAATGAACAGTAAAAGTTAAAATTGAGGCTAACTGGAAACTAGACTAAAAGAAATAAGGAAAAATAAAGCCTAAGATTAATTCTAACACTATTCTACCCTAACTTACATTTTGTTTTTCAATTGCCATCCTTTCCTATTTATACACACACTTAGGGGTACAATTTTAATTTTTCCATCCTAGATGAGTTGGCATTTTTTTTGGCCACTTGTCCTCACACCATTGACTCCTTGAAAATATATTTCCATCTCATCTATCTTTTTATCCAATTGGATGTGCTAGGTGGCATGGCTCGTGTTGTCTGCGTGGTCCAATCTCGATTTTAGCCCAATTTCAGTCCATTTTCTATCGAAATTTTCAAAATTCATTCGGATTTGATTTATCTGCAAACATGAGAATTTTAATTAAATAAAGGGGATAATTGAAAAAATAAATTGGGGATTTAAATAATTAATTAGAAAATTAAGCACAAATAATTCTATTTTCATAGAATTATCATGAACTACCTGCTTGCACGTGATTTAAAGCATTTTGATGTTAAAATCGTGCCTGTCAGGCGTGTATTGATGTGTTATCTTACACTACCTACTTGCACGTGATTTGAGGTAAAAAGGCGATAGTGAATGTAAGACCTGTAAATTTTGATGTAATGTTTAGGATTTCGGAATGGACTGATAAGTTACATTACATATGAATCTCAAGAAATGTATGTTTTTAAGCTCTAAGTGTGAATGGAATGTAAAATGAGTATAGTAGTAAATAAGTGAGAGTTTAACTTTGGAAATCTGGGAAAACTATAGCTGGAATGGTGCAAGATGCAGGGCTAATCGATCTCATTGCAAGGGGAGATTGATCTCATCTGCTTGAAATGCCATGCTAAGACATCTTGCAAGAGAGAGATCGATCCCCCTCTCAAGCAGATCGATCTCAAGTTGCTTCTGTATGGACCAGATCGATCTCCTCCCATAAGGCAGATCGATCACTAGTTGCCTATGGATAGGCCAGATCGATCTCTAAAGCCTTCTGCCTGAACCAAATCGATCTTATCCCCTTAAACAGATTGATCCCATGCTAATAGGTAGATCGATCTCCTGCCTGCATTTTTGAAATTTTAAAGGAGCTTAAGTAAGGGGAGATCGATCTCCACCCCTTGGAGATCGATTTCATAATGTGAAATCTATAAAAAGCTTGATAATCCATGCCTTCTTCCTCAGACATTCACAACTCTTCCATTTTTAGCAAAGAAAACCTAGTTTCTCACTCTAGAATACCACCCTTTCCAAAAAGATTTGAGGAAAAGCTATTTGAGCAAAGTTGTTCATTTTAAAGAGGAGAACAACATAATCGAAAACTAGAAGTTGAGTTGATCGATTGAAAGAGAAAAAGGATTTTCTCCAAATTCGCAACAAAGGAGAAAAGTCAAGCTAGGTAAGACTTCAATACACCAATTTCTAGTATGATAATCTGGACATTTAGATGAGGTGGTTTAGTGTATACATTGTTGGATTAAATGTTCATGTACATGCTTAAACAACCATGACCTAAAATGGGTTTAGTGAGAGAAAATTGAAATGACATGGAGTTAATGATGATTTAAACATGTAGGGATGTTATTAAGCATGTAAAGAGGATTCTAAGATAACTTTTTGAGATCCATATGTTGGAATGGATGATGATTGAAAATGGGCATAAGAAGTGTTTGATAAAAGGCCATAGAGAAAGAAAGTGATGAATTTGAGGCATTGTGAGGCTAATGTCGATTTAATTTGAATCAGTAGACTCGACGAGTCTAAAGAACTCTCGAGAAATGAATAGAACAATCGAAATGAACTTAAGAGGATATAAGGTCCAAAAGATGTAACAAAGCCAAATTTTGTGTAAAATGGCCCCATGCATTGAATTGAAATTCATGCAAATGAGAATTGAGTTTATTAAAGTATACTAATGTGAGTAGCAAATGCTTGCAGCTCCTAAAGATTGCATTGGAGCCGATAAAGCCGGATCACAAGTATTGGAAAATGAAGGAAAGTGATTCACACGTGATTCAAGGTAAGGAATGCAACCATTTTATGCATATGTATTCCTTACGGATGAAAGTGCTTTGGTAGCATGAAAATATTTTATTAATGAGCATGTGTTTTAAGAAAAGTGTTTAACCTGAGATTTATTATTTGAGTGCATGTTTTGTCGGTTTGAGCTCAGTTTTGTGATTTGAATTGTTGTGAACAAATATACTTTATGATTGAATGAGATTTATAAAGCAAAACTAATATGAGCTCGACGTGAAGGCGAAACTATTTGCAGCATAATAATGGCATGTTTTTTAAGACGAATGACTCGTCATGATATCTGCACATCGATGCCTCCGCTTTGGTAGTGTGAGATACCTCCGCTTCGGTAGCGAGGGAGGCCTCCGTTTTGGTAACTAGAGATTCCTCCATTTTGGTAATGAGAGATGCCTCCATTTTGGTAATGCGAGATGATTTCCCTTGTTTGAGGATGCCCTCGTTGAGTATGATGTGCTGTGATGATTGTTTTCATGACAACTATGATATGCCTAGTCTCTACAATTGTTTTGAGATAATGATGTTTTGACGAATTGTAATTTTTATCACGTGTTTATAATTATGTGAAATTATGCCATTATTACACTTATGCTTTAATAATGATTGCAAAATCTCATATGTACTCCTTACTGAGCGAGTTGAAAGATCACCCTCCTCATTTTCCACCCCCAAAGATTGTTTACAGTGAGTGATGGTACCTGCTGCGTACGTGACATAGGTTGGTGGACGAGACTCTCCTCAGGCTATTGCTTGTACATACGAGAGGTATAATTCAATTCATTTTGTATCTAGACAATTATGTAACACAGACATTTATATTTAAGTAATGTTGGGATGTAATCAGTATGATCTATGTATGATAAGTTGATTTCTTTTAATATCATATTATTTGCTTAAAAGATTGTGGATGTTTGAATGATCCTCAGGATATTTGGTTGAAGAGGTTAACTGACACTATATAGGAATGCAACTCAAGTAGGAAGTTTAATTTAAGAAAATTTTAAATTAGTCCTATTTTTAGCGCTTCTGGGCTGTCATAGATTCGGTGGTATCAGAGCAAAGGTTGTCAGTACTGTCAGTGTCAAGTAACTGGAAATAGATTGCATCCCAAGTGTCTGTAATTTTTTGGGTATGAATTGAATTTAACGGTTAAAAATTATGATCGATGTTTAATGTATACGCGGAGGTACATAAGAGATAAGATACGAGGGCGAAACGTGGTCATCGTCGGAGGTAGGCACAGTAACCTTTACCACCTAAACCATAGCTTGAGAGTCCTAACTCTCGAATTAATCGACTGGAGTAGGATGTACAATAGGGGTTTGAGCAGATGGCAGCACTATTTATGCAGCATTTTGGGGCGAAGACCTCAATTACCACACCTACCCCGGCCCTTACACCACCACAGGATCTGCCTCGACCTCCTACACAGATTGACCCAATGCCACCCGCCGTTCAGCCCCCGGCATAGACCAAGCCTGATGATAGAGATATAGGCTGCTTGAAGGACATTCGTAAGATGAATCCGTTGGAATTTAAAGGGGTGAAGGGTCCAACAGAGGAAGAGGAGTGGTTAACAGAGATGAGTATAATCTTTGACTTTCTAGGATGCACTGATACAGAGAGGGTTAGTATGGGTACCTACATGCTTAAGGAACAACCCCGATGTTGGTGGAGTACCACATAGAGTATATTGACAGTCATGCATCCAGTGATCAGTTGGGAGACTTTTCAGTCAGCCTTTAGGACCCAGTATATCCCTCGCGCTGCCCAGAGGAAGATACAAATAGATTTTTTAAATTTGGTATGGGGCAGCATGACAGTCGAAAAATATTAGAACTGGTTCATCGCCTTGTTGAGATATGATCTTGAGACTGTCAATGACGAGGAGCACCGAACAGAATGGTTTGTTTATGGGTTGAGACCAGCTATTCGAGATAGATTGATGGGGCTCTACATTACTGAGTTTAATTATGCTTGGAAACGGGCACAAGAAGTTGAGAGGGGACTAGAGTTGATACAATCCCAGTCTAAGTCCCAAGTGATAACCAAGGATAAGGGTAAAAGACCTACAATTTCCCACACCGACTTCAGGAGGGGTCCTTTTAAGAGACAAATGGTCGAGGGACCTAAAGGGAGAGTTGATAGACCCAGAGTTCCTCCCATTACTATGGAGACCCCTCGAGGTGCCAGACCCGCGCTAAGATCTGTAAAGACTGTGGTCGACCGCATGAGGGTACTTGTTTTCGAATACTACGAGGATGTTTCAGGTGTGGGGACATGGGTCACAGGGTGAAGGATTGCCCGCAGCCACAGAGACCACATTCTCAAGAGCCTCATCGATAACAGTCGTAGAGAGTGATCCCCCAGAGATGGGTGACGGCTGCTGATAAGGGAAAAAAGCTTGTTACTGAGGGGCGTGTATTTGCTTTGGATAAGGAGACTGCAGACACTTCGTCCGAGGCTATACGAGATATACTTCTTGTCTGTAATGATGAGGCTCATGTATTGTTTGACCCAGGGTCCATGCATTCCTTTATTTTAGTACACTTTGCATGTAAATTGAATTTAGAGCCTGAACCCCTAGCTCATATTTTAAATGTAAGTACACCCATGCATGAATCACAAAGGACTGATATGGTATGTAGAAAGTGTGAGATTAAGGTAGGAGATAAGGTAACATTAGCATATCTAGCTTTATTAAATATGTGTGGTTTTGATGTGATTCTAGGGATAGATTGGTTAGCGGTCAATCGCGTGAGTCTAGACTGCTACACTAAGACTGTAACTTTCTCCTTACCCGAACAATTTAGTGTACGTTTGAATGTTAAGGAATGAAAATGTGTGAAGATTATTGTGAGAAATCTTATTGATATAATTATGATTTCCTGAAAACGCTAATTAGATTATTAATGTGAATGTTACATCGCACTCATCTTTGATATCCGTCGGGAAACTCCGAGGATAGAGGACATACCGGTAGTATGCGAGTTTTTGGATATGTTCCTAGTTGAGTTACCGGGTTTACCACCGAAGAGTGAGCTGGCGTTCACTATCAACTTAGTGTCAGATACTCAGCCAATCTCTAAACCTCCCTATAGGATGGCATTGGTTGAATTAAGAGTTAATGAAACAGTTACAAGAGCTGCTTGACCAGGGTTTTATTAGACCCAGTGTGTCACCATGGGCTCCAATTTTGTTTGTAAGGAAAAAGGATGGTAGCCTTAGATTGTGTATAGACTACAGACTACTGAACAAGGCTACGGTAAAGAACAAATACCCCTTACCAAGGATAGACAACTTTTTTGATCAGTTGAGAAAGGCTTCAATATTTTCTAAGATTGACTTAAGATCAGGCTATCACCAGTTAGGAATCAAGAAAAAGAATATTCCAAAAACGGCCTTCAGAACTAGGTATAGCCACTAGAAATTTTTAGTGATGCCATTTGATTTGACGAATGCCCCTGCTGCTTTCATGAGTTTGATGAATGAGGTATTTTGAGATTATCTAGATCAGTTTATGATAGTCTTCATTGATGATATCGTTATATATCTCGATCCCAAGAGGAACACGCATAACATTTGAGGTTGTGCTTCAGATACTCCAAGACAAGCAATTGTATGGAAAGCTCAGTAAAAATGAGTTTTGGCTGGATCAGATAGCTTTTCTTGGTCATATTGTATCTAAGGACGGGGTATCAGTCGATCCGTCCAAGGTAGAGGTTGTACTTAATTAGGAGATACCAAGGATAATTTCAGAGATTTTGAGTTTTTTGGGACTTGCAGGGTATTATAGGAGGTTTATTGAGGGATTCTCCAAGATTGTAGCCCCTTTGACTAAGCTTACACGCAAGGATATTCTGTTTATATGGTTGGATCAATGTGAGTAAAGTTTTCAAGAGTTTAAACGACGATTATATCTTCGACCAAAAGGAGCTTAATATGAGACAAGACGATGGATGAAGCTCCTTAAGGACTATGACTGTGAGATTTTATATCATCCGGGGAAGGCAAACGTAGTTGTTGTTGCCCTAAGCAGAAAGAGCATGATTTCTATTATGATGATCAGGGAATGAGATTTATTGGAGCAGTTTATTGGACTCAGGATCAAAGTTGAGGAAATAGAGGTCGGATTTATGGCTAGCCTACAAATAAAGCCCGGTATTATGGATCAGATTAGAACTGGATAGAGAAGTGACTATAAGCTACTGGATTTGGTTAGCCAAGCCGAAAAGACCTTGCAGTCAGATTTTACAGTTAGTGATGATGGATTGTTAAGGTTGAAGGGCCGTATTTGTGTCCCGAGCAATGATACTTGAAGTAGTAAATTTTAGGGGAGTCTTACTGTTCCCATTACACCATGCACCTAGGTAGTATTAAGATGTATCAAGACCTACGTAAGGTGTATTGGTGGAGTGGTATGAAACGGGAAGTGGCAGAATTTGTGGCCAAGTGTTTAGTATGTCAACAGGTAAAAGCTGAGCATCAAAAGCTTGGAGGATTGCTTAAGTCCTTGCCAGTGCCTAAGTGAAAATGGGAGTATATTACCATGGACTTTATCATAAGATTACCGAGGACCTGGAGAGGTCATGATACAATCTGGGTAATAGTAGATAGATTAACTAAGAGTACCTACTTCCTTGCCATAAGGAGTACAGATACCTTGAGTGCCTTAGCTGAGCTATATGTCAGAGAGATAGCTCGACTACATAGGGCCCTAGGGAGTATAACATCTAATAGAGATTCCAAGTTTACCTCCAAATTTTGGACTCATTTTCAAGAAGCCATGAGATCTCGATTGAATTTTAGTACCGCTTATCATCCTTAGACTGACGGTCAATCCAAGCGGACTATACAGACCTTGAAGGATATGTTGCGGGCATGTACGATGGACTTTAAGGGATCAAGGGATGATCAACTACCCCTTGCTGAGTTTGCATACAACAATAGCTATCAGGCGAGTATTGGTATGGCACCTTATGAGGCTCTGTATGGTAGGAGGTGTAGATCCCCTATAGCTTGGGAAGAAGTGGGCGACAGAAAGGTAATTGCACCCGACCTCGTTGAATAGGCAGTTCAAAGTGTGAAGATTAGTTTGATAGATTACGGGTTGCTCAAAGCCTACAGAAGGGTTACGCTGATGTGCGTAGACGGCCACTTGAGTTTCAAACTGAAAATTTTATGTTTCTTAAGGTGTCACCAAGTAGAGGTATCATGTGATTTTGGAAGAAGGGGAAGCTGAGTCAACATTTTATTGGCTCGTTTGAGGTATTAGAGATAGTGGGAGATGTCGCCTACAGGTTAGCGTTGCCTCCACAGCTTTCAGCAATTCATAATATCTTCCACGTCTCGATGTTGAGGAAGTATAATCTAGATCCCTCCCATGTCATCGAGTATGAAGCGTTAGATGTCCAAGGAGACATGAGCTATGTAGAAGAACCTGTCTGGATCCTCGACAAGAAAGAAAAGGTACTTTGGACAAGGAAAATTCTGTTGGTAAAGATTCTCTGAAAGCACCACTCAACCGAAGAGGCAACTTGGGAACTCGAGAGCTTAATGAAAGAAAAGTACCCCTGACTTTTTGAGGAATGACTTGGCTCTAATTTGGAGGACCAAATTTCTTTAAGGAGGGGAGGAATGTAAGACCTATAAATTTCGATGTAATGTTTAGGATTTTAGAATGTACATACAAGTTACATTGCATATGAATCTCAAGAAATAGATGTTTTTAAGCTTTAAGTGTGAATGGAATGTAAAATGAGTATAGTAGCAAATGAAAGAGAGTTTAACTTTGGAAATCTGGGAAAACTGCAGCTGGAATTTTGTAGGATGCAGGGCAGATCGATCTCATTGCAAGGGGAGATCGATCTCATCTACTTGGAATGCCATGCCAAGACATCCTGCAAGAGAGAGATCGATCCCTCACTCAAGCAGATCGATCTCAAGTTGCTTCTGTATGGACCAGATCGATCTCGTCCCATAAGGTAGATCCATCTCTAGTTACCTCTGGATAGGCTAGATCGATCTCTAAAGCCTTATGCCTGAGCCAGATCGATCCTATCCCCTTGAACACGTCGATCTCAAGATAATAGGCAGATCGATCTCCTGCCTACATTTTAGAAATTTTAAAGGAGTTTAAGCAAGGGGAGATCAATCTCCACCCCTTGGAGATCAATCTCATAATGTGAAATCTATAAGAAGCTCGACAATTCATGCCTTCTTCCTCAGACATTCACAACTCTTCCATTTTTAGCATAGAAAACCTAATTTCTCACTCTAGAATACCACCCTTTCCAAAAAGATTTGAGGAAAAGCTATTTGAGCAAAGTTGTTCATTTTGAAAAGGAGAACAACATAATCAAAAACTAGAAGTTGAGTTGATCGATTGAAAGAGAAAAAGGATTTTCTCCAAATTTGCAACAAAGGAGAAAAGTTAAGCTAGGTAAGGCTTCAATACACCAACTTCTAGTATGATAATCTAGACATTTAGATGAGTTGGTTTAGTGTATACATTGTTGGCTTAAATGTTCATGTACATGCTTAAACAACCATAACCTAAAATGGGTTTAGTGAGAGAAAATTGAAATGGCATGGAGTTAATGATGATTTAAACATATAAGGATGTTATTAAGCATGTAAAGAGGATTCTAAGATAACTTTATGAGATCCATATGTTGGAATGGATAATGATTGAAAATGGGCATAAGAAGTGTTTGATAAAAGGCCATAAAGAAAGAAAATGATGAATTTGAGGCATTATAAGGCTAATGCTGGTTCAATATGAATCAATAGACTCGAGAGTCTAAAGATCTCTCGAGAAATGAATAGAACAATCGAAATGGACTTAAGAGGATATAAGGTCCAAAAGATGTAACAAAACCAAATTTGGTGTAAAATGGCCCCATGCATTGAATTGAAATTCATGCAAATGAGAATTGAGCATATTAAACTATACTAATGCGAGTAGTAAATGCTTGCAGCTTCTAAAGATTGAATTGGAGCCGATAAAGTCGGATCACAAGCATTGGAAAACGAAGGAAAGTGATTCACGCATGATTTGACTTAAGGGAAGCAATCGTTTTGTGCATATGTATTCCTTACAGATGAAAGTGCTTTGCTAGCGTGAAAATATTTTATTAATGAGCATGTGTTTTGAGAAAAGCGTTTAACCTGAAATTTATTACTTGAGTGCATGTTTTACCGGTTTGAGCTCCGTTTTGTGATTTGAATTGTTGTGAACAAATATACTTTATGATTGAATGAGATTTATAAAGCAAAACTAATATGAGCTCTACGTGAAGGTGAAACTATTTGCAGCATAATAATGGCATGTTTTTTAGACTAATTACTCGTCATGATATCTACACATTGATGCCTCTGCTTTGGTAGCATGAGATGCCCCCATTTTGGTAACGAGAGATGCCTCCATTTTGGGTAACGCGAGATGATTTCCCTCGTTTGAGGATGCCTTCGTTGAGGATGATGTGATGTGATGATTGTTTTCATGACTACTATGATATGCCTTATCTCTACAACTGTTTTGAGATAATGATGTTTTGACGAATTTTAATTTTTATCACGTGTTTATAATTATGTGAAATTATGCCATTATTACACTTATGCTTTGATAATGATTGCGACATCTCATATGCACTCCTTATTGAGCGAGTTGAAAGCTCACCCCCCTCATTTTCCACCCCCACAAATTGTTTACAGTGAGTGATGGTGCCTGCTACGTACGTGACATAGGCTAGTGGACGAGACTCCCCTTAGGTTATTGCTTGTACACACAAGAGGTATAATTCAATTCATTTTGTATCCAAACAATTATGTAACACAGACACTTATATTTAAGTAACATTGAGATGTAATCAGTATGATCTATGTATATTAAGTTGATCTCTTTTGATATCATATTATTTGGTTAATAGATTGTGGATGTTTGAAGAGGTTAACTAACAATGTATAAGAATGAACCTCAAGTAGGAAGTTTAATTTAAGAAAATTTTAAATTAACCCTGTTTTTCAGGCTTCCGGGCTGTCACAGTGAAATTATATGGAATTATAAATAGTGAAATTATACTAAATGGTGAATGATGTTGAGATCCATGGAGTACAATGTACCATGCTATGTGTATGTGTGTACGATGTAGCGTGTTACTGGAAAACATAGTACTGTGTGAGCCGTTTGGGTAGCTAACCACTCCCACGACACCTGACATCCCAACACACCTGGCCCGTGTATTGCCCGGAGTCACCGACATTGGCCAATAGTCACTTCTGATATCTGATATAGTGTGAAATGCCTTACCTCATCTATCTGAAATTTTTGAAATGAAAATGTGAATTGTGTTGTGATTTGAAACTGTGTTTCACTGCATGAATTTCGAAATTGTGAAATATGTGCAGTAAATGTGAAGATACTATTTTTGATTTTATTGAACTAAAAATTTTTCAGTATGATTTACGATAAACTTATTTGTGGCACAAGTATATAGGTAGTGCATTTATCTACCTACCATGTGTTTTTCTTACTGAGCATTTTAAGCTCACCCCCTTACTTTCCTCCACAGAGTCCCTCTGTAGCTGAGATCTCTTTCGTTAGTAAGGCATTCTGCACAGCTATGGTTCTGCGGAGTATCATTCTGCGTTAAAAGTATACCCAGTTGTAAAAAATTCTTTTGTATCTAAAATTTTTGTAAGTACAGTAATGCATACAAGATGTGTCTGAGGAATGTGAATATATATTTGTTTAAAATTTGTTACTAAGAAAGATAATTAATCAGACTAAATTATTGTTTTAACATAATATCGACTTATAGCCCAACCAAATTATGTGGGAATTTTGGCCGTCACAGAAGTGGTATCAGAGCAAGGTTAGCCTGATACGAGTCGATATTAAAAGTGTTAAAAATTTAGAAGGATTACATCCCCAGCATTACTGTACATTGTTTAGATACAAATAAGTATATCTAATTGTGTTTTATTGAAAAAGTTTGTGTCAATGAATAAAGGGAAACTGATAGATATGACTGATTAGTATTATAGCCATATTGGCAGATGGAAATGAACCATTCCTCGAGGTCGTAAAGATAGGCCCGAGTGGTGTAGTAAACCCTCGTCTGAGTGAACACCTTATAGCTTCACTGAAAAATTTTGGAGTTCGCTTAAAAAAAATTGAGCGGGACATGGAAATAATGATGACATTGTCGGGTCAAGTGATAGTGGCCCCATGATAATGATAACGATTGAGGTGTGACGGGGAGCAAGACTGAGACAATTTTAGAAAATATTACACTATTATACTAAAGTCAAGAATCTCATTGAAATGGAAAACTGGAAAAAATTAAATTGGAAAACTTATATGGATTCTTAGAGTATGACTGTGAATTTAATAGATTAAGGGTAGTTTCAAGAATTTAAGCCTCTGTTTTTCAGTGGAGTTAAGAAATCCAATGATTGTGGAAGATTGGATAAATGAGACAGGGAAACCCTATGGAATTTTTGTAGTAACTCTACCGAGAATGTTGCTCTTGCAATTTTATGCTAAAGAATTGGGAAAGTGATACGGACTTTTAAAGAGCACTACTATAAAGAAGTAGATTTTGTAGCATCGGTATAGAAATGGAAAGTCGAGTTCTGAGGGAAAACCCCTGATTTAATTCGAGAGCCGACATTAGAGAAATACATGAGATATGTTTTTGGAGGCCTTTAGACAGCAACACATTCTGGATGAAGCATATTGGAAATTATAGCTGAAATGATTGAATCGGACATAAGGAAACAAGTTTGAGAATGAGTATGAAATTAAATAGATTCGAAAGGAGTATTGATAATTCTATTAAAATAGAATTATTTGTGCTTAATTTCTTAATTAATTATTTTAATCCCCATATTATTTTATTAATTATCCCCTCAATTTAATTAAAATTCTCTTGTGTGCAGGTAAATTAAATCCGGATGAATTTCAATCGTTTCGATAGAAAATGGGCTGAAAATGGGCTAAAAGAGATTGGACCACTACCATTTCGCAGGGTGAGTCACCATTTGTTGTAGAGACTATCACACTGGGTGTTTGTATTTTATTCGCCTCGAAAAGATAAGATCGATGGATACTGTGCCCACCTTCTGGAAGACACATGTCAGGCTACATCACACATCCAAGTGGACAAAAAGCGAATGGAATGAAGGCAAGTGGCCAAACAATGCCAACTCATATAAGATTGAAAATTACAATTGTACTCCTAATTTTGTGTATAAATAGAATATGATGAGCAATTGAAAAGAGGAGTTTTTTTTAGGGTAGCTTTAGTTTTTTTTAGGTTAAAATTTTATTGCTAGGCTTTATATTTTCCTTAGGTTTTCTTTTAGCCCTTTCATGTTGGCTGGTGACAGCAACCACAAAATTTCTTCTCGGTTTGCCCAAATTTTCATTCCCTTATTGTTTTAATGTTTAAGTTTTAATGAAAAGCTTTCATTTTTCCATTATTGCTCTAGGTTTGCATTTTCTTTCTATTGCACAATTAAATTTTTATTTTCTTTTCTTAAGCAAGGTTTCTTTTCATTGATTGCTTTTTTTTACTCATTATTTTCGTCCAGTTCTCGGGTTGCATACTATTTGGTTTTCTTTCTTTGTTTTTTTTACTGCTTATTCGGGTATTGCTTGAAACAATATGTTAAGCTTTAATCACTGTTGCCAGTGACTTGTTTTGGTGCTTTGATGCGGATTTGATGTTGGACATTGTTTTTGCGTTAATGGCACGGTGGAACCACGGTGGTAGGAGCAGAAAATGAAGCAAGGTGTGGCTGTTGTTACATTCTCTCTTCTCTGGTTCACGGTGGTTTGCTGTTTTGGTTTAACTGAGTGGCTCGGGTTTAAGTCAAGCTGATGAGAGATGGACTGAAGCAGAAGGCAGCTACATGAGCAACGAGGGTCGTTTTCTTTGTTGCAGTTTATTCTATTGTTACAGTTCTTTATGTTCAGTCGTATGATTAAATTTTTTTTATTCCTCTAGGATAGTAGTTAGTGTTATATTATTTGATGTCTAATTTGTCTGCCTTGATTCTGTGTAAAACTCGATTTTGCTCATTTCTTATTAATCAATCTTCCACTTAGCTAAGTTCATCTGTCAGTTTCAAAGCTTGGATAATACAAGTTGCAGTCTCTTGTTACAAAGTCTTGCATCTTCTTTGTTGGATCTTGTTTTTGCATTCATTTGCTAATGTTATTTTATATCATGGTTGCTGCTGGACTGCAGCAGAAGGAGTTTTATAGTTTGCTGACGTAGCTGCTGTGTTGTTTCCATTCGGTTGTAGCAGAGCACAATTTGTACTGTAGGAAAATTGCACCGTGGAGGCCGGGCTGCTGCTGCGCTAACTGTTGTACATTCTTTGTTATCTGCTGAAGGATGATGGCTGACTGAAGCAGGAAGTAGCAAGGTGCTCAAGGCTGCTGCAGTGCCGATTATAGCAGTCAGATTTTGTACAGTGAAGGCAACAACATGGCAGGCGTCAAACAGCACTTGGAGCAGAACAGAAAATGAAGCATGTACAGTACAGTGCACGAGACTAAGCTGGCTAGAAATTGTTTGAGGCCACGTTTGGCAACATAGAAATGTTACAAATTAATGTTTCATGCTTTTATATTATTTTGTTTAATTGTTTTTGTTCCTTTTATTAGTTGTTAGCTTAGGTAAAGTGTTAAATTAAATTGTAGGTTAGTTATAGTTTCTTTGCTTGTTAATTTAATTCTTAATTTTAATTCTGTTAATAGTTGATTTTATATAATAGGATTTAAGACTTAATGTTAGTGTAGAATTTATGAGTTGTATTTAGAATTAAATTAGAGTAAAATTGTTTCATGTATTTTTAATTTAGTCTTCATTTTAAATTTAAAAATCCAAAAATATTTTATGCATCATTTAGAGTAGATTTTAGTCGTTTATTTAGGCATGTTATTAATTTCGTAATCATATAAAGTTAGATTTAATTTAAGGACACTATTTTAGGCATTTAAGCTCATAGTTATTTTCTTACATTTTTATAATTTTATTTCATTACATTTTAGGTTAGTTTAATTTGCATTATTATTTTTGATAATTAGATTAATTGCATGCACATTTTATTTTTATTGTTTTATTCAAGTTAATTTTATTTCTTTATTTTCTTATTTGTTTGCTTTCTAGTTTATTTGCACTAATCAATTTTATCTTTGTTATTTATCTTTTGTAGGGTATTGCTTTCATTTGCTTAGAGCGTTGCAAGTATTCTTTGCTATATTTTGTTATTTTCTTTATTTTATATTTTTTATTGTTTTCAGTATTTTTTAATTTAAGCCTTGTAGATCGCCCACTAAATTCTCATAATTTGCTATGATATACTTAGGGTAAGATTAACCGGTACATAATTAGGCTAATTAGATTCTCTGTTGGACGATAATCCTGGACTCAAATCCCATTATTACTTATACAACCCGTGCATTTATGGTTAACACGTCTGGATAATTTAGAGTGGGCGTAGTCATATCAAGTTTTTGGCGTCGTTGCCGGGGAATCACAATTAGCCATTAATTAATATCGGTGAAATTATGCTTAGGAATAATTCTAGTTTTGTAAATACTTAGATTGTAAATATTTAGAGCCTTAGTTTAGATTAGTTAATTTTTCTATCTCTAATATTAAAAAAAAATTCCTGAGGACTTTTAGATGTTTGCATGCGTAGAGCCAAGAGCTATGATTGCTTTCCTTTAGATCTTGAGATAGAACGAACACTTAGAAAAATCGAAAAGGATTCTAGGAAATTAGTAGCTATGCTGGAAAACACCATGGCAGAAAACAGAGAAATTAGGACTGTAGGAGATTATGCGGTACCGACTATTGGACGGTATTATACTGGCATTAGGCCACCAACTCTCCCTGCAAACAATTTCAAAATTAAGCCGTCAATCCTCCAGATGATCCAAACTTCACTACAGTTTAGTGGGTTTCCTCATGACGACCCACATGCTCACTTAGGGCAATTCTTAGATCTGTGCAACACCTTCAAGCATAATGGATTATTGGATGATGTGCTTATGATTAGGTTATTTCCTTTCTCGCTTAGGGATAGGGCGCAACACTGGTTAACGTCCTTACCTCCAGGATCCATTTCCACTTAGGACGAGTTAGCCCATCAATTTTTAGCTAAGTTCTTTCCTCCTTCTAAAATGGCTAAACTCCATAGTGACATATCTTCCTTTGCCCAATTCGATTCTGAATCCCTTTATAAAGCTTGGGAACGATATAAATACCTTCTTAGGAAGTGTCATCATCATGGTCTACCCTTATGGTTGTAAGTCCAGACCTTCTATAATGGATTAACTCGCCAAAATAGGACCATCGTTGACGCTGCTGCGGGAGGAGCTCTAATGTGCAAACCGGAGGAGGAAGCTTACGGTCTCATAGACAAAATGGCAGCTAACAACTACCAATGGTATTTGGAGAGGCAGCTGCCTAAGAAGTCGATGAGTATCTATGAGTTAGACACACTATCTACCTTAACTTTTCAAATAGCCAACCTTACGAAAAAGGTAGAGTCACTTAGTACCCAGCATAATCCTTCCACCAGTCCTAACCCTGTTTTAGCTTTACAAAGTCCTTTTCTTTCTTGGAATCTGTGTGGTGGTACACACTCTGTAGATAGGTGTTCGCTTAATTTAGAGTATGTTCAATATGTTGCCCCACCTCAGAAGCAACAGAACAACCCCTTTTTCAAACACTTATAATCCAGGGTGGAGGAACCATCCTAATATTTTCTGGAGCCAAAATCGAGGGCAATCTTCTAATTCCAGACCTGTAGGGCCTCCTAGCTTTCAAGCTCCACTAGTTCATGTACCACTACATCAACAATTTCCATATCATCCACCTAATCATTCCCATCCACCACCTATGCGGCCCTAGCACTTACCAGCAGCTGCAGCTAAGAAGAAACCCTCACTTGAGGAAATATTCACGATTATCCTACAAAATCAAGCTGTTTTAATTAAAAATTTAGAAGTTCATGTTGGACAAATAGCTAATGCTCTTAGCCAGCGTCCACAAGGGACCCTTCCTAGTAACATTGAAGCTAATCCTGTTAGGCAGAGGGAGGGTAAGGAACATGTTAAAGCCATAACCCTTAGGAGCGGCAGAGAGCTAGATGATCCACAAGTCAAGTCCAATCCTATTAAGCCCACAAGGTAGAGCCCATAGGTTCTAAGGAAGCAGTCCAAAGAGAGCAGGAATAAAAAGATCAGGCTGTAAAGGAAATAAAGTCAGGCACTTCTTCATCTTTACCTGTTTCTTCTTCACAACCTTCCTAATCATCTGATGCTACACATGTTACCACTACACTTCCCCCAGTTAGACCACCAGTGCCTTTCCCTCAGAGGTTCCAAAACCAGCAGCTCGATCAGCAATTCACCAAATTTCTTGAGGTTTTTAAGAAGCTTCACATCAACATTACTTTCGCAGATGCTTTAGAGCAAATGCCAAGTTATGTGAAGTTTATGAAGGATATGCCCTCGAGGAAGAGAAGATTGGAAGATTATGAGACGATGGCCTTGACAGAGGAATGTAGTGCAATTATTCAGAGGAGATTACCCCCCAAGCTCAAAGATCCAGGGAGTTTTACCATTCGTGCACCATAGGAGATCAATTTTTTGATAGAGCGTTGTATGATCTAGGAGCTAGTATCAATCTTATACCTTGGTCTATTTACTAGAAGCTAGGAGTAGGGGATGCAAAGCCTACCACAATGACCCTTCAGTTAGCTTATAGGTCCATTAAATATCTGAAGGGGGTCATTGAGGATTTATTAGTGAAGGTGGACAAGTTCATTTTCCTTACGAATTTTATTGTATTGGACATGGAGGAAGACAGGGAAGTCCCCATTATTTTAAGCAAACCTTTCCTAACTACTGGTAGGACGTTAATTGATGTACAAAAGGGGGAGTTAACCATAAGAGTTCAAGATCAAGAGGTAACGTTTAATGTTTTCAAATCTTTAAGGTTCCCTGATGAATCTCACGATTATTTTAGGATGGATTTAGTAGATAAGGACATCATTGAAGAGTTTTCTAAAACCCATCCATTGAACCCTCTAGAAGCTTCTTTGGTGAAATCTGTTGATCTTAAGGAATACAGTGAGGATGATGATAAAGTCTATGAGGCTTTACAGTTATTAGAGGTTACTCCTTTTGTCACGACCCGAATTACCTAAAAATCAGAGTAAATTTTTCGCTTTTTCATTTATTATTTAATTCTTACCTTTCTCTTGTCGTGACCATCCTACAACACAGTTGGGCTATGATTCGGTGTTAGTCACCTCTCACTATTACCAATCCATTTCCATAATCATATATCAGAGTCTACTATCCTTTTGACTTTAAATAAACACATACCCAATGGTATTTGCATGACTCTACATCCCCGACATCATATCCATTTACAGTACTGTGCATTACATATTTAGATACAAAACCATACAAATGTGTATACCTGTCTCTCGATGGGAAGCAGCAAGCAGCGGATATTAAGCATGCAAGTCCTCAGCCGCTCAATAATTATTACAAGTACTCTGAAAAGATGGGAAAATAAGGGGGGTGAGCAAACCACACGCTCAGTAAGGCAATTATGCAAGTAAGTAGATAGCTCCACTATCTACATGCTCATAATGCCATGCCCTTAAATCCATTTCTTTTCATTTAAAATTACACGCACAAAGTCATGCATATTCAATGCCATAGTTTATCCAAAACTATTTGTGCATATATAAATCATGTAACTCATGCATTCAAAGCATTTTATGTGACATCATTAAATCATATTAAGCATGAATTTAATCAAGATCATGCAGTCTTTCATGTCATGTAAGACAATTCAAGGTTTTCAAATGAAAGCATGGAAAACACATCATGCCACTGCATTTAAATCAATTCATTTAAAACGCAGTATAAAATAACCCCTCTGGGTCAATCATCTCAAAACTCATAAAACAATTCGTTATATTTCATTATAAAACTTGAGTTATAAAACCACCCTTCTTTCAGGGTCACATATCATAAAATCATCTGAAATCATCAAATCATCAAATCGGGGGCCTGACCCCTCCTTCGGGTCTACCCTGGTCTAACAGACCACAAGTTATATCATGTGAGACAATAAGGTAATTATCAGTAACATCGAGGACTATGGCCATATCCTAGTGATCCCTGGCAACACGGTACCTAGTGTGCGGGGTATCACACCTGAAACGGGAGGTGGGTCGTCCTACCCGCCAGAACAGCATAACACCAGGATTGCGAGGGCAAGGCTTGCTGCCTCGTGGCTAATGCCACTCCACTCCAACAATCCCCACGGTACAGCGTACTCCGCGTGACATACACGGTACAAAGTACTCCGTGAACCCAAGCTCAGTCAGGGGTGCCTGTAATAGGTCTTATCCACCCATATCATCTCTGTCTCAGAATGCACGTGTGAGCATATCATCTCACTGTGACACACAGTCTACAGGAGGCTCCAACACGGCTATATGCATGTAATATAAATCCCTGTGCGAGCGAAGCTCAAGCACGGCTCCATGCATATTCATGATATCTGAAAATCTCGTGCGAGCGAAGCTCTAGCACGGTGTCATATAAATAAATGAAATCTGCGTACGAGCAGCGCTCCAGTACGACTTAAACTGATTATGAATTCAATTAAAATCCACGTACGAGCAACGCTCTAGTACGGATATGTATAAAAACTCACTGAAAACCTCGTACGAGAAAAACTCCAGTACGATATTCAAATGAATTATGAAAACTACGTAAAACTTTGTGCGAGCAACGCTCCAGCACAAATGAATGCTCAAATAAATCAAATCTCGTGCGAGTTACACTCCAGCACGACTTTATGCATAATTAAATCAAATCTCGTGCGAGTTAGACTCCAGCACGGCTTCATGCATAATTAAATCAAAACAGGATGCGAGCTAAGCTCCAGCATCTCTCATGCATGTCAAATCATTAAAAGTAGTGCGAGTAATCGCTCCAGCACTATTTTATGCATACCACGTCAAAACAAATCAAAACATGTCAAAACATGTCAAAACAGAGTGCGAGCTAGGCTCCAGCAGCTCTCATTTCACAATATTAAAAATCAGTGCGAGCACCATGCTCTAGCACATTTCATGCATATGATGTCACACAAGTCGGTGCGAGCAATTGCTCAAGCACATTTATGCACATTCACAAACGCAGATATAGTGCGAACTACGTGTCGGCACTATCTGTTTCCATATAAACTTGATAGTTGGCCGTTTTCCAAAGAAATTTCTATTTAAATATTAATAACACCTACGTAGTGTTATTTTGTGAAATTCATCCATTTACTGGCCAATCTATCGCTTTACTTTGATTAAAATCAAGAAAATTCCTTAATCATAAAAATCCTTAAATCATGCATTCCATGCATGTCATGCTTTCACCATCCTTAGGTGAACTTCCCTCAATAGGGGTAAAATAGTCTTTTCACCTATTTCGATCCTCAAAATTATTTAAACCACTTTTAGGATCTTTATACATCATCAAGGCATACATACATATTCAGTGTACAGAACACTATTAAAATACGCGTAGCTACCTCTAGCTACTCACACAATTCCCTTACCTCATTTATCTGTACAGTCTGACCTTTCCTCTGATGACTCGTCACGCAGTCCGATTTGCTCTGAATCCAATTCAAATCTCCGGCACTGCGGATACATATTCATCAGGTCAATTACAATACAATTAATTGTATTCACAATTTTCTGGGCTTAATTTAAATCATTGGGCCTGTTTTCCCATATTGGGCCCGATTGCACCTTAATGGGCCTTAATCGGCCTTAAGCCCGTTTACCAAAATTTATCGAGGCCTATTGGGCTCATTGGGCCATCAGTATTTATTTAGCCTCATTCTAAATTCTCAGATATCTCAATTTAATATTTACGACAATTTATCCAATTTTCCAGAATTTAATTCATTTATGCGGAAATTAAATCCATAATTTATGCGTTAAATATCAATCACGCATAATGATGAAAAATTGTCGTAAATAAGGGTTACTTACCCGAGATTCCATGATAGTATGTGAATCGAGGCTGTCTCGAGCTCTCGATTGATGCCAATTGTCGAGCTACACAATTAAATATATTTTCGGGTAAACTTTCAGTCGATTATTTATCAAATTAAATATTCCGAAAATTAAATCGGTCAATTCGACCGCTTACCGACTTACCCGAAGCTCGATTGCATCACTGGAATTTTCCCCAATTTTTTCTCTTTTTCTTTTTCCCTTTTTCTTCCTTTTTTCCCTCTCTTTTTGGCTGAACCGGTCCGGTCCGGTTCAACCCGGTTCGGACCGCCGGTCCGGTCTGGTCCGGTTCGACCGGTTCTGTCCGGTTCGGCCGGTCCAATCTCCCTTTGGTCGTGCCGGCGCCGTCCGGCCGGTTCCCGGCATGATTTCGGTGCCAATCGGCGCGCAATCGTCTGGGCTCCCTAAATCGGGCCTCAGCTGGGGTCGAATCAGCCCCATCGCCGGCGAATCGGGGTTCTCTCCCCCGCGGTCTTCTCCTCCGTTTCCGACGTTTTTCGCCGTTCTCGGCGCGCGTCTGGGCTGCTGGAGGTTCGCCCGAGGTCGGTCGACCTTCGCCGACCCTCACCGGCCCCTCGGTCCCGCCGGTGGTGGCTCATCCGGCGTCTCTTCCTCGGTTTCGCCTTTCGCGTTTCTTCTCCTCTGTTTCTTTTCTCTTCTGTTTCGATTTTCCAGACTTTTCGTTTCTCTTTTTTTTTTTTTTTTTTTTTTTTTTTTTACAATTTCATTTATTTATTTATAATTTATTTTTAATAATATTTTATTCATTAAAATATTATTAAAATTACAAAATATCCCAAAATATTATAAAAAATTTCTATTTAATTCATAAATTAATTTCTCAGTCCGGTTTTACCTTTCCGGTATATTTTTCGATTATTTTCGGGATTATTTTTTGTTGCGAAAATCCCGGTTTATTCCAATAAATTCATATCTTGATCAATTTAACCCGAAATTTAATTATTTCTTCGTTATTGATCAAGATTTCTAAATCTCATATTTTTAATTAAATTTCTTGTCCCGATTAATACCGAATTTTGGTCTTTTGACCATTTTGCCCTTGCACGTATTCGGGAATACCATTTAAGTCCTTTTGCATTTTTAAATGCACTCGAAAATATCGGGTCTTACAATCTCCCCCACTTAAGAAATTTGGTCCTCCAAATTAGAACCAAGTAATATGAGTTCATAACAACTCCGGGTATGTCTATCGCATCATATACTGTCATCCTCAAGTGACCTTCTCCGGAGTGTAATACTACCATCATACTTAACTAGGGAGATCATCTTAACCCTAAACACTTTCTCTTTCCGTTTAGTGCCCGAATCAATTTCTCCAATCATACGTTATATTTTCATTGAGCTAAACCATTGAAGCTCATATCTGATCACATATACTGGGTCCGGATAGTATTTCTTAAGCATCAAAAGATAAGACACATAGTGGATGCCTGCTTATTCAAGTGGTAACGCCAACCTACAGGTCTTACCTCCCACTTTGTCCAATATCTCTATCCGAATCTCGTTACGTCTTTATGACAAATAACTGTCAACTATAATGATTCACCCTCGGTGAATTCCAATGATTTCCTGTCTCTTGTCAGCATAGTTTTTCTGTCTGCTCTGAGGTGTTCTTAATCTCTCTCAAATCAACTGAACATACTCAGAGGTTTGTCTTACTAATTCGGGAACAACTCTCTATTTGTCACCCACTTTTCTTATCAAAGTCAGGGAACAACTCCCTACGGCCATATAATGCCGAATATAATCCCATCCCGATACTCAAGTGACAACTGTCATCATTGGCGAATTTGATTAGTAGCAACTAATCATCCCAGGAGCTCATAAAATCAATGGCACACGCTCTCATCACATCCTCCAGAACCTGTACAGTCCTCTCTGACTGACCATCTGTCTGAGGGTGGAAGCTGTGCTAACACATAATCGGGTTCCCATAACTTTCAAAAACAATATTCCCAGAAGTGGGAAGTGAAGCGGGAATCCCCATCTAATATCATGCTCCCTGGAACGCTACATATTGTTCCACAATTTTTTCATACACATAAATCCGCCTACGCACTCAGAGTATCTCGGGATTTCATAACCAGAAGGTGGGTAAACTTAATCAATCTATCGACTATCACCCAGATAGCCTCGTGATTCTTTCGGGTCCTCTATAACCCATCACAACTTCATGGTCACTTGTTCCCATTTCCATGTCAATATAGGTAGAGGTTGCAATAACTCTGCAGACATCTATTGCTCTACCTTACTCTGCTGATATACGAGACACTTGTCCATAATTCTACAATGTCACTTTTCATACCTGACCACCAATACCATTTTCAAATATCTCGATATATTTATTATTTCTCGGATGCACTGTATATCCCGAAAAGTGAGCTTCTGACAATAATACTGTATCATCAACTGTGGTCCTGGGGAGCACTTATACTATCTCTGAACCTCTGTCAGTCATCATCACTCTCTGTGAACTCTGTCACTATACCCTTCTGAATCTGACCCATACCATCGACACCTTGTCGATCATCACGCTAAGCCTGGCAAATCCGGTCACACAAATCCGGTTCTAACCTCAGGCTAGCTGTCATAAAATCACCGTCATCATCAAGAAGGGATCACATCACTACTGAGGTTCACAACTGCTCTAGCAGCTCTCGCTCCCTGACCATCTTATGTGATACCATCCCGAGGCTCTTTCTGCTCAAGGCATCAACCATTACATTAGCCTTTCCTGGGTGGTACAATATTCACAATCATAATTCTTAGAAGCTCTAACCCTCATGGTTATCTCATTTTCTACTCTTTCTGTGAAAACAGATATTCGGGGCTTTTACGATCAGTGCATACCCGAAATTTCTTACCATATAAGTGGTGAAGCCATACTTTCAGTGTAATCGCTACGGCTGCCAACTCTAAATCATGGGTCAGATAGTTTCTGTCATGGTCCTTGAATTATTTGGATCTATATACGACTATCTTCCCATTTTACATCAATACACAGCCCAATCCTTATTTGGAGGTATCCATACACACTGAAACCTCTTGAGCTGTTGGTTATAGTGAGAATACTTATGGTGGTCAGTTCATTACTCCAATATACCAAAACTCATTGAAGCTATTTTCATACTTATCATAACACTCGTATGAAATCTTTTCCCGAATGAGACGTGTCAACTGAGCAACTCATTTCAAGAAACTCATAACACCTTGTCTGTAAGACAGTTTCCTGTTGCTACTCATACTCTTCCCTGGACTTCGAATACATCATAATATCATCACTAAAGATGACAACCAATCGGTCCAGGTAAGGTTTAAATACCTTAACGTAGTTGAGTTCCACTCAATATTTCAATTTTTCATATACTTGACCTATGTACGCATAAACGTACAATGTCATTTCGAAATAGCTTTCGTTCAAGATACTAGCTCACGTCATTTCTTTCCTCTTATATTGACGGCTTTTTTTTTATAAAATTTTAATTTTTAAACTTTCATGATTAATCAAGTTCTATATTTCTTTATCGTACCAGCAAAGGTACCCAAATTTTAATGTATATATTATGACCGTCGAATTCAATCTATAGATTATGCGTGCGCTTCCAGACGCTGTCAAATCTTCAGGCAGGGAAGTATTTTAAAATACCTTTATTAACCCTAAGATTTGACCACATACTGGGTGTAAATTTATCCACCCCTTATCCTTGGTCGCAATTCATATTCACTACTTATCGCTTAATCCAATTTACTTTGCATATCGAAGATATCCTTACCTTGCATACATATCTTATTCCAATATATCTCCTTTAATATATCACTTATAACTAACTCTTTCATTATTTGTTAAAACTTACATTACACCTTTCAGTGATGTTTTCACCCATATTTTCAACTTACAAACTCTATACCCATATTCAGTTAGTGAAATTCAACTAACTATCATCCTCTTGCCTAAGGGTACAGGCTTCACATCTTTCACTCGCTTATAAGCAATTGAAGGCGATATGAATAAATGCGTGGCACCAGGATCAATTAAAATAATTATTTCATTATTCACAACCAGTGTGGTATCTTCCACCACATCCAATGAAATATCAGTAGTGTCCTGGTCCAAGGCATACACTCGCCCTCGTCCAACATCTTATTTTCGTGATAACTACCACACATCTTACACTGTTCACACTGCTACTCTGTTATACTGTTTACAATGCTCCGTAGCAGGTTGCGATCCTCAAATCATAATACCCCTCAATAGTGTTAAAATTAGATATACTGGGGTTTATCAATCAACTTACCCCGTGATTTATCAACTCTAAGCTTTTACCAATTACCTTTTTTTTTTTCCGTTCTGACATCTCTGTCATTCTCTATTCTCTTTTTGTCTCAATTTCAGCCCTTACTACCTTTTTCAATCTCAGAGGCGTGCAACTCATGATCTTATTTAACACAACTGTAGTCTGCGCACTGCCTCGGCATAGGTAGTGATATCTAACAGGCCAATCGGACTATAATTGATAATCTGAGTCCTTCTATGAACTTTCAAAAATCTCGACTCTCACTGTTCATCATGTTCGAGTCACATCTGCCCAGGAATATAAACTGAGTATCATACTCGTTAATCAACATGTTCCTCTGGGTCAGAGTAAATAATATCATCTGTAATTTTCCTTTAAAACAATATCCGGGATATTCTGTCACCGGAATACATATAGAATTTTTTTTTTCCATGTCCATTCTGGATGTCGAAATCTTCAAATGGGTCGAGCGAACTTTCATCAATGTTCCGACTCGCCCTCAAATACCATACTTATTCTGAGCAATTAGCTCGCAAAATATTCCCCACACTCCGCTCCAACCTCACGAAGCGTGTCTCAATACTGTCTGATCTCTCTGTCAGACTCTATCCGATCTCTCTATCGGACTCTGTAGGGCATGATCAACCAGCCTCCACGTTAATCTCATCTCAAGTCTCATGTGGCGACTCAGTACAACTCATGGGCCTACCTCAACGGCCTTGAGCTCGTGTACTCGCCTCTCAACCATAGCGGCTATCAGTCAATGAGTCTATACTTGCATTTAAAACCAAATTCTTAGCTGCACTTCCATCTCGATATACACAATTGTATCTAAACAATACACAGTACATGGGGATGTAAACTTCCTTAACCACTAACACCGACTCATATCAGGCCAACTCAAGCTCTGATACCATTAACCCTGTCACGACCCGAATTACCTAAAAATCAGAGTAAATTTTTCGCTTTTTCATTTATTATTTAATTCTTACCTTTCTCTTGTCGTGACCATCCTACAACACAGTTGGGCTATGATTCGGTGTTAGTCACCTCTCACTATTACCAATCCATTTCCATAATCATATATCAGAGTCTACTATCCTTTTGACTTTAAATAAACACATACCCAATGGTATTTGCATGACTCTACATCCCCGACATCATATCCATTTACAGTACTGTGCATTACATATTTAGATACAAAACCATACAAATGTGTATACCTGTCTCTCGATGGGAAGCAGCAAGCAGCGGATATTAAGCATGCAAGTCCTCAGCCGCTCAATAATTATTACAAGTACTCTGAAAAGATGGGAAAATAAGGGGGGTGAGCAAACCACACGCTCAGTAAGGCAATTATGCAAGTAAGTAGATAGCTCCACTATCTACATGCTCATAATGCCATGCCCTTAAATCCATTTCTTTTCATTTAAAATTACACGCACAAAGTCATGCATATTCAATGCCATAGTTTATCCAAAACTATTTGTGCATATATAAATCATGTAACTCATGCATTCAAAGCATTTTATGTGACATCATTAAATCATATTAAGCATGAATTTAATCAAGATCATGCAGTCTTTCATGTCATGTAAGACAATTCAAGGTTTTCAAATGAAAGCATGGAAAACACATCATGCCACTGCATTTAAATCAATTCATTTAAAACGCAGTATAAAATAACCCCTCTGGGTCAATCATCTCAAAACTCATAAAACAATTCGTTATATTTCATTATAAAACTTGAGTTATAAAACCACCCTTCTTTCAGGGTCACATATCATAAAATCATCTGAAATCATCAAATCATCAAATCGGGGGCCTGACCCCTCCTTCGGGTCTACCCTGGTCTAACAGACCACAAGTTATATCATGTGAGACAATAAGGTAATTATCAGTAACATCGAGGACTATGGCCATATCCTAGTGATCCCTGGCAACACGGTACCTAGTGTGCGGGGTATCACACCTGAAACGGGAGGTGGGTCGTCCTACCCGCCAGAACAGCATAACACCAGGATTGCGAGGGCAAGGCTTGCTGCCTCGTGGCTAATGCCACTCCACTCCAACAATCCCCACGGTACAGCGTACTCCGCGTGACATACACGGTACAAAGTACTCCGTGAACCCAAGCTCAGTCAGGGGTGCCTGTAATAGGTCTTATCCACCCATATCATCTCTGTCTCAGAATGCACGTGTGAGCATATCATCTCACTGTGACACACAGTCTACAGGAGGCTCCAACACGGCTATATGCATGTAATATAAATCCCTGTGCGAGCGAAGCTCAAGCACGGCTCCATGCATATTCATGATATCTGAAAATCTCGTGCGAGCGAAGCTCTAGCACGGTGTCATATAAATAAATGAAATCTGCGTACGAGCAGCGCTCCAGTACGACTTAAACTGATTATGAATTCAATTAAAATCCACGTACGAGCAACGCTCTAGTACGGATATGTATAAAAACTCACTGAAAACCTCGTACGAGAAAAACTCCAGTACGATATTCAAATGAATTATGAAAACTACGTAAAACTTTGTGCGAGCAACGCTCCAGCACAAATGAATGCTCAAATAAATCAAATCTCGTGCGAGTTACACTCCAGCACGACTTTATGCATAATTAAATCAAATCTCGTGCGAGTTAGACTCCAGCACGGCTTCATGCATAATTAAATCAAAACAGGATGCGAGCTAAGCTCCAGCATCTCTCATGCATGTCAAATCATTAAAAGTAGTGCGAGTAATCGCTCCAGCACTATTTTATGCATACCACGTCAAAACAAATCAAAACATGTCAAAACATGTCAAAACAGAGTGCGAGCTAGGCTCCAGCAGCTCTCATTTCACAATATTAAAAATCAGTGCGAGCACCATGCTCTAGCACATTTCATGCATATGATGTCACACAAGTCGGTGCGAGCAATTGCTCAAGCACATTTATGCACATTCACAAACGCAGATATAGTGCGAACTACGTGTCGGCACTATCTGTTTCCATATAAACTTGATAGTTGGCCGTTTTCCAAAGAAATTTCTATTTAAATATTAATAACACCTACGTAGTGTTATTTTGTGAAATTCATCCATTTACTGGCCAATCTATCGCTTTACTTTGATTAAAATCAAGAAAATTCCTTAATCATAAAAATCCTTAAATCATGCATTCCATGCATGTCATGCTTTCACCATCCTTAGGTGAACTTCCCTCAATAGGGGTAAAATAGTCTTTTCACCTATTTCGATCCTCAAAATTATTTAAACCACTTTTAGGATCTTTATACATCATCAAGGCATACATACATATTCAGTGTACAGAACACTATTAAAATACGCGTAGCTACCTCTAGCTACTCACACAATTCCCTTACCTCATTTATCTGTACAGTCTGACCTTTCCTCTGATGACTCGTCACGCAGTCCGATTTGCTCTGAATCCAATTCAAATCTCCGGCACTGCGGATACATATTCATCAGGTCAATTACAATACAATTAATTGTATTCACAATTTTCTAGGCTTAATTTAAATCATTGGGCCTGTTTTCCCATATTGGGCCCGATTGCACCTTAATGGGCCTTAATCGGCCTTAAGCCCGTTTACCAAAATTTATCGAGGCCTATTGGGCTCATTGGGCCATCAGTATTTATTTAGCCTCATTCTAAATTCTCAGATATCTCAATTTAATATTTACGACAATTTATCCAATTTTCCAGAATTTAATTCATTTATGCGGAAATTAAATCCATAATTTATGCGTTAAATATCAATCACGCATAATGATGAAAAATTGTCGTAAATAAGGGTTACTTACCCGAGATTCCATGATAGTATGTGAATCGAGGCTGTCTCGAGCTCTCGATTGATGCCAATTGTCGAGCTACACAATTAAATATATTTTCGGGTAAACTTTCAGTCGATTATTTATCAAATTAAATATTCTGAAAATTAAATCGGTCAATTCGACCGCTTACCGACTTACCCGAAGCTCGATTGCATCACTGGAATTTTCCCCAATTTTTTCTCTTTTTCTTTTTCCCTTTTTCTTCCTTTTTTCCCTCTCTTTTTGGCTGAACCGGTCCGGTCCGGTTCAACCCGGTTCGGACCGTCGGTCCGGTCTGGTCCGGTTCGGCCGGTTCTGTCCGGTTCGGCCGGTCCAATCTCCCTTTGGTCGTGCCGGCGCGGTCCGGCCGGTTCCCGGCATGATTTCGGTGCCAATCGGCGCGCAATCGTCTGGGCTCCCTAAATCGGGCCTCAGCTGGGGTCGAATCAGCCCCATCGCCGGCGAATCGGGGTTCTCTCCCCCGCGGTCTTCTCCTCCGTTTCCGACGTTTTTCGCCGTTCTCGGCGCGCGTCTGGGCTGCTGGAGGTTCGCCCGAGGTCGGTCGACCTTCGCCGACCCTCACCGGCCCCTCGGTCCCGCCGGTGGTGGCTCATCCGGCGTCTCTTCCTCGGTTTCGCCTTTCGCGTTTCTTCTCCTCTGTTTCTTTTCTCTTCTGTTTCGATTTTCCAGACTTTTCGTTTCTCTTTTTTTTTTTTTTTTTTTTTTTTTTTACAATTTCATTTATTTATTTATAATTTATTTTTAATAATATTTTATTCATTAAAATATTATTAAAATTACAAAATATCCCAAAATATTATAAAAAATTTCTATTTAATTCATAAATTAATTTCTCAGTCCGGTTTTACCTTTCCGGTATATTTTTCGATTATTTTCGGGATTATTTTTTGTTGCGAAAATCCCGGTTTATTCCAATAAATTCATATCTTGATCAATTTAACCCGAAATTTAATTATTTCTTCGTTATTGATCAAGATTTCTAAATCTCATATTTTTAATTAAATTTCTTGTCCCGATTAATACCGAATTTTGGTCTTTTGACCATTTTGCCCTTGCACGTATTCGGGAATACCATTTAAGTCCTTTTGCATTTTTAAATGCACTCGAAAATATCGGGTCTTACACCTTTCGAGGAAATTACCCAATTTGAGATTTTAGACACTTCATTTATTCCAGCTTCAGATGTCTTTCCATCTACCATTGATCCTCCAGCTTTAGAGCTTAAGCCCTTACCCTCACACCTTAGATATGCTTACTGAGGTGAATCCTCCACTAGACCGGTGATAGTGTCTGCTGCTCTCTCCAGTGATCATGAAGTGAAATTACTACAAGTTTTGAGAGAGCACCAGAAGGCTATAGGCTAGTCTATCTCTGATCTCAAGGGTATTATTCTCTCAATCTGCATGCACAAGATACTGTTGGAGGACAGGTATAGGTCATCAGTAGAGCACCAGCGTCGATTGAACCCTGTAATGAAAAAAGTGGTCAAAAAGGAGATAATTAAGTGGTTGGACGCAGGGATCATATATCCCATTTCTGACAGTGCCTGGGTGAGCCCAGTTCAATGTGTCCCGAAGAAGGGAGGGATAACGGTGATTGAGAATGAGAACAATGAGCTCATCCCCACTAGGACTGTCACTGGTTGACGAGTATGCATGGATTATAGGAAGCTCAACAAGGCCACCAGGAAAGACCACTCCACTCTACCCTTTATTGACCAAATGTTAGACAGATTAATTGGTCATGAATTTTATTGCTTGCTGGATGGATACTCTGGGTACAATCAGATAGCTATAGCCTCGAAAGACCAAGAAAAGACTACTTTCACCTGTCCCTATTGGACATTTACTTTTATGAGAATGCCTTTTGACCTATGCAATACACCTGCTAGCTTTCAGTGTTGCATGATGGCCATATTTCATGATATGGTGGAGGATTTTCTTGAAGTTTTCATGGATAATTTTTCTGTATTTGGGGATAGCTTTGATTTTTGTTTGCATAATTTGGCACTCGTTCTAAAGAGGTGTGTAGAAACAAATTTAGTTCTTAATAGGGAGAAGTGTCATTTTATGGTAAAAGATGCTTGGGCACATAATTTCTACTAGGGGGATAGAAGTGGATAAAGCTAAGGTGGAAATTATTGAGAAGTTACCTCCCCCTACCTCTGTTAAAGGAATTCGAAGTTTCTTGGGCCATGTGGCATTTTACAAAAGGTTCATTAAGGATTTTTCTCATATATCTAAACCTTTATGTAATCTTCTGGAAAAAGACGTTTCATTTTGCTTTGATTAATGATGCTTGTCAGCATTTAAGACTTTGAAGGAAAAATTAGTCACAGCCCTTATAATCATAGCTCTGGATCGGAGTTTACCTTTTGAGCTTATGTGTGATGCAAGTGATTACGTTGTTGGGGCTGTACTACGACAAAGAAAAGGAAGAGTCTTTTATGCTATCTACTATGCAAGTAAAACTCTGAATGAAGCCCAGTTGAACTATGCTACTACCGAGAAGGAGTTATTGGCTGTAGTATTTGCATTTGATAAATTTCGCTCCTATCTCATTGGCACTAAGGTAGTAGTATATACTGATCATGCTGCCATTAAATACGTAGTCTCCAAGAAGGATGCAAAGCCTAGGCTGATTAGATGGATCCTCCTGCTACAGGAGTTTGACTTGGAGATTAGGGATAGGAAGGGAATGGAGAATTAGGTTAATGACCATCTATATAGACTAGAGAGTGGACTTAAGGAAGATGGTACAGTTATTAATGAGTCATTTTTTGATGAACAATTATTTAATTTTGGGCACTCCAGATTGCCTTGGTACGCTGATTTTATGAATTACTTGGTGAGCAATGTAATGCCACCCGATTTGATTACCCAGTAAAAGAAAAAGTTTTTGAGTGATGTCAAGTATTATGTTTGAGATGAACCCTTCCTGTACAAACAATGTAAAAATCATATTTTGAGGAGGTGTGTTCCCATGGATGAAGTAGAAGATATACTTCATTGCCATTCTTCTTATTATGGAGGGCACTTTGGAGGAGAAAGGATAGCTGCTAAGGTTTTACAATCTGGATATTACTGGCCTACGTTATTCAAGGATACTACTTTGTGCTAAAATGTGATAGATGTCAGAGGGTAGGTAATATTTCCAAAAGAAATGAGATACCTCTAACTATTATTTTAGAAGTAGAGTTTTTTTATGTATGAGGTATTGACTTCTTGGGACCTTCTGTTCCTTCATATGGAAATCTCTACATTTTAGTGGTTGTAGATTATGTGTCGAAATGGGTTGAAGCAATGGCTTTACCGACTAATGATGCTAAGGTGGTGATAAGGTTTTTGAAGAAGAATATTTTTACAAGATTCGGCACACCCAGGGCCATCATTAGTGATGTGGGATCCCACTTTTGCAACAGGAGTTTTGATGGGCTTTTAAAGAAATATGGGGTCAAACATAAGGTAGTCACTGCTTATCACCCACAGATGAGTGGCTAAGTAGAGTTATCCAATAGGGAGATTAAGGGGATATTAGAGAAAACAGTGAACCCAAGTAGAAACAGCTGGTCCATTGGGTTAGATGATGCACTTTGGGCCTATAGGATCGCCTTCATAACACCTTTAGGAATGTCCCCTTATCAGCTTGTTTATGATAAGGCCTGTCATTTATGAGTGGAGCTTGAGCATAAGGCCTATTGGACCTTTAAGAACTTGAATTTCAATTTAGATGCAGCAGAAGAGAAGAGGCTGCTACAACTTAACCATTTAGATGAGTTCAGGTTGCAGGCATATGAGACTACCAAGTTCTACAAGGAAAAGACTAAGCGATGGCATGATAAGAAAATCAAGGAGAGACACTTTGAGCCAGACCAACAAGTACTGCTCTTCAATTCTCCCTTAAAGTTGTTTCTAGGAAAGCTTAAGTCTAGGTGGACACGACCCTTCATCATTACACAAGTATTCCCTCATGGAGCCATTGAAATCATGGATGAAACCCTGAAGCAACCCTTTAAGGTTAATAGGTGTAGACTGAAGCATTATTTTGGGGGAGGATTTGACCGTCAGCATTCTGTTACTAATTTAGCTGATCCTCCTACTTCTGATCCTGCTACATAGCTTCACTCTATTTAATGATATTTTATTTTTCTTTTTACTTTTTATACAGTTCTTTGCTCTTTTCTATTGTTCCTTTTGTTTGTTTCTTTTGCAAATTTCTTTTATAGTATCACCTTCTCATCAAGCTTTGGTTGTTCTTTATCATCATCAGATAGGGGAGTAATCTGTTCTTGAGCTTCAATTCTTATATTATCTGCACACTGAGGATATTGTGCACTTTAAGTTTGGGGATGGGGATATCACTTGAGCATTTTTGAAAATTTTGTGAAAATTTGAAAAAAAATTGAAAATTGAGCTTACATTGTTGGATTTTGGAATTATTTAGTACTTAGCATGCAGTTTTCCCATATTCCAATGATATAACCCATGATTTAGTCTAGCTTTGATTGAATAAGAAGCATGATTATAAGAAAAGCATGAAGTTGAATTCTTCAATTTGTCTTGATTTTGATTGTGATTTCCTCATCTTATGCACATCTCATGTCATGAATCTATATATTTATTTAGAGAAAGCTTATATGGACATAGGATTGCATTTGTTCAGTTGATTTTATCCATCATATTCTAGAATTTGTTTGATCCTATCCGAGGTGAAATATTAGATCACACTTAATTAGGGAGATGATTTAGGTCATCTTTGGATCATTTGAGCCTTTCTAGCCATCTCTGTACATATTTTACCCCTAGTCACCCATCTGAGCCAAATAAGCTTTTCTTTGTAAATACACCTGCACATTTTTTCTTAGCTTAAACACTCTTTTGATATCCCTTACCCCAAAAGCTGTAAATTCACTAGGATATATCTTGAGCTATGTACATATGGGTTATAGGTGATAGTGAAATTCCAAAAAAAAAGGAGAGAAAAGAAAAGAAAAAAAAAAGAAGACGAAAAATACAAAAATAGAAAAAAAAATGTTTAGCAAAATAAATAAGTTTGGGGGAATAATTATGAGCTCTTATATTAAAGATCCTAAAAGTAATGCATGTTGAGGGGTAATGAAACCTAAATCAACTTTATCATACCTTAGCCCTAGCCTTACATTACAAGCTTAATGAAGTCCTATTAATCTTTGGTTAAGTGTGACTACATTAGTGGAGAGATAAGTGAAAAGTAAACTTATGGGAATGATCACTTGTCATTGACTTTGCATTCATTGTGTTTCCATAATTTGATCCGGGTAAGGTACTGTGAAGTGGCTTTGACATTTCACACACACACGAGGAGTCTAATTTGGGTTAGGACTTATGATTGAATGATTTTGAGTGTTAGACTTGTAATTATGAATCTTCGATATCAGAGTTTGTACTTTTTCTTTGAGGATAATATTGGGAAGATCAATATGTTTAGTACTTATCATTCCTACATGTATTTTGTTTTACTTAAGGACAAGCAAAAGCTCAAGTTTGGGGGTGTGATAATTCTATTAAAATAGAATTATTTGTGTTTAATTTCTTAATTAATTATTTTAATCCCCATATTATTTTATTAATTATCCCCTCAATTTAATTAAAATTCTATTGTATGCAGGTAAATTAAATCTGGATGAATTTTAGTCGTTTCGGTAGAAATTGGGCTGAAAATGGGCTAAAAGAGATTGGACCACTACAATTTTGTAGTCTAAGTCACCATTCGTTGTAGAGGCATGTGATGCCGGGTGTTCGTATTTTATTCACCTCGAAAAGATAAGATCGACGGATACCGTGCCCACCTTCTGGAAGACACACGCCGGGCTATATCGCACATCTAAGTGGACAAAAAGACAAATGATGTGAAAATATCTTCTCTACAGCGAATGAAATGAAGACAAGTGGTCAATCAATGACAACTCATCTAGGATTGAAAATTACAATTGTACCCCCAATTTTGTGTATAAATAGAATATGTTGAGCAATTGAAAAGAGGAGTTTTTGTAGGGTAGCTTTAGTTTTTTTTAGGTTAAAATTTTATTGCTAGGTTTTATATTTTCCTTAGGTTTTCTTTTAAGCCTTTCATGTTGGCTGGTGACAACAGCCACCATATTTCTTCTCGGTTTGTCCAAATTTCCATTCCCTTATTGTTTTAATGTTTAAGTTTTAATGAAAAGCTTTCATTTTTCCATTGTTGCTCTAGGTTTGCATTTTCTTTCTATTGCATAGTTAAATTTTTATTTTCTTTTCTTAAGCAAGGTTTCTTTTCATTGATTGGTTTTTTTTTTTACTCATTATTTTTGTCCAGTTCTCGGGTTGCTTACTATTTGGTTTTCTTTCTTTGTTTTTTTTTTTACTGCTCATTCGGGTATTGCTTGAAACAATTTGTTAAGTTTCAATCACTACTGCCAATGACTTGTTCTGGTGCTTTGATACGGATATGATGATGGGCATTGTTTCCGCGTTAATGGCACGGTGGAACCACGGTGGTAGGAGCAGAAATCGAAGCAAGGCGTGGCTACTGTTGCCTTCTCTCTTCTCTAGTTCGTGGTGGTTTTCTATTTTGGTTTAACTAAATGGCTCGGGTTGAGGTTAAGCTGATGAGTGGTACGAGACTAGTGCCCATCTAAGTGATCTAGACATTCTATCCGCAAGTGAACGGGTCGTACAGATAATAATGAGATTTGAGTCCCGGATTATCGTCCCACAGAGAAGTTGAATTGCCTAATTAACTACCAGTTAATCTTACCTTAAGTATATCCTAACAAATTATGAATTGTTGTGGGTGATCTACAAGGCTAGAAATACTGTAAATAATAAAAACTATAAACTAAAGAAAATAAAACCGAGCTAAAATTACTTACAGAGCTCTGAGTAATTAAAAGCAATAACCTATGAAAGATAATTAAAACAATTAATTAACGCAATTAAAAATGCAATTATGAAAATAAGAAACAAAATTAATTAAACTAAAATTCAACAATCCTAAAAATAAAATATGCATGTAATTAAACTAATTAATAGAAATGCAAATTAAACTAACCTAAAGTCTAATGAAATAAAATCCTATTGACTTAAGGAAATTCTTAAACCTAACTAAGAAATTAATCTCCTACAAAACGATCCTAAATTAAATCTACCTCTAACTAATTACTAACAATAAAACAAAATCTAAATAATGCATGAGAAATAAATATTTTTGGATTTTTAAATTTTAAAATGAAAAATAAAAAATGCATAACATGATATTCCTCTAATTTAATTCTAAATGCAAAATCTAATTCTTAAATTCTAATTTAGTCACCAATTAACTATTAATGAAATTAAACTAAACCTTAAGATAATAAACTAAGAAAATTAAACTATTATGTATGACTGTAACGAACCTTGACCCTTGAAAATTGGAGAATTTTTTTTGAACTTAATTTACCCACTTATTCCCTTATTCATTTAGGTTGTATTCCTGTTCAGTGTTAAATCACTTTTTCTAATTCTTTATCCGTAATTATATTTAAATTTCCTATTTTGACATATATGGCCGATAGAAATTTTGGCAGCCTAACGGCTTATATATGAGCCTACCCACCTGTAAATCAATTGTTTTAACAATCCTAGATATCCACAACTACCAAGCATACTTTCCAAATCCACATTTACAACTCAATACATCCATTTCGATTCAATATCAAACATCTTAAAACATAATCCCAAAAGTAATATTCCTTACATTGTTTTCCTTACAAATTATATCCCAACAAAATATTTCCAATATATGTCTATGCATACAAATGTGTCTAGTAAAGGAATGTAATTGTATACCTTTTCTGCGTGTACAAAAAGTAGCCTATGGTAGCTCTTTCCCACCAGCCTACGTCGTGAACGTTGCAGGTAGCGCTTGCGGATCACTGCAAATAGTCTGAACGGTAGAGGGGTGAGCTTTCGGGAAAAGCCCAGTAAGAAAATGCATTTAAAACAGTCTTAGTGATTCAAATATGTAGAAAAACATAATAATACGTATAATGACGACTCTCTAAAACTATTATAAAGGACCTTCAAAATTAAGAAAATCGGAAACATCGTGACTCAAAATGTAATTCTTTAAGTACTTGAACTGAACAGTTATCACATAACTTTTTTGTATGTTCAGAATTCCAAAAACATAATTACATGTAAAATCAAATATCATAAAGTCAAATCTGAAAGCAGAGTTTAATTCAGATAGAGACTACATCGGCCCATATGATTATCATGCATGCATTTATAACAAAGTCATCCTCCGTAGAGGGAATTCAGAACCTATGGCCATGGTAGGACTGTAGACGTGATCAAGGTCGTACAGTGTTCAGAAACCTGAAGGTGGAATTCAGACACCACAAAGGTGAAGTTCAGACGCCACAAAGGCCTTATTCAGAAGTTAAATTCAGAAATATGCAATTATTCTAAATACAAATTCAGAGAACATGCTTTTATTCAGAAAAGCCAATTTCAGAAATCACATTCTTACTCAGAAAACAAAAGTAGAAAACATGCTTGAAAATCATAATTCAGATCCTTGTAAGTTTTCTTTAATCAGGATTCAAAAAGTAAACTATTACCATTTTAAATTACACCCCCTTACCTCGATCTATGGAAATATTAGAGTTCGAGTGGTGACGCCTCCTAGTACCTCATTTAATTCCTTTTACGATTCTCCTACACTGAAACTGTATACTTAGCATCCTATTCATGCGAATTGTCCGAATTGCGTTAAAATCGTAACCTATTCGTTACTACTTCGTGTGTACGTATAATTGTACATACCTAGGCCAACACGTATGTTTATATATTTTTATTACTATATATTTTTTTTATGTACATATACTAATATACACCTTTATCATATACACCTATATGTATATACACATAAGTATATACACATATATATTATTATTATTTGTTTTCATTTTTCCTTATCACACATATATATATATATATTTTGTCTACTTCTCATTTCTCCCATTTTTTTTATTTCACATCTAATTTAATTTACATTATCATGCTTATAAATACAACACATATATATACATGTACATTAAATATACATATATATATTACCTTTTTTTTTTCAATTTCCAACTTTTCCTTTTTTTCCCTTTTTTTTCTTTCTTTTCTCCTTTTCCTTTCTCCTCTCTCGGCCAGCCTAGCCTCGGTTTGCTTGGTCTTCTTCCTCCTTCAGCTCTCAGGTCCTGCTTTCCTCACTCTCGGTTTGCTCCTTCAGCTCAGCTCTGCTTCAGTTTCTTGGTTCTGCTTCTCTTCACCCTTAGTCTGCTCTCCCTCCAGCCTTAGTTTGCTTTCCCTCAACCTCTCGGTCTTCTGCTTCAGCCCCTCAGTCTGCTTCAATTAGCTTCAATTTCTTTTCCCTCGGGTCGGCTCCAGCTTCATCTTCTCCATTTCTTTCTATTTTTCCCTTTCCCTCGGTCAGCTCTCCTGCTCCAGATTTGCTCTTCACAGTGCTCCTATCCACGATGGTGCTGAAACCCACAAGGGTTCCCCTATTTTTTTCAGCTCCGATTCTGCTTCAGTTTTCCCTCTTCCTCGGTTTGCTCTACTTCTCGTCGGTTTTCCTCTTTCTCTCCTTCATTCCTCTTTCTTTCTTTCTTTCCTCCTTCCTTTCTTTCTTTCTTTCTTCCTCCCCCTTCTCGGCTGACTAGCTTTCCTTCCCCTCCTCTTTTTTTTCTTTCCTTCTTTCCTCTCCCGGCCAGCCCTCCTCTTCTTTCCTTCTTTCTTTTGCTTTTTCCCGCTCCTGCTATGCATTTTGCACTTTCGAAATGAAGAGTTGCGGAATTGGCTTTCTTTGAAAGCCAATTTCGTACAATAATATATATATTATATTAAAATATATATTATATTAATATATATATTATTTGTTTGTTGTTTAGTGTTATTTTTTTTTGTTTTTTTTATTTCCGTTTCATTTTTCATTTTCTTTGTCTCATGCTTTGTTTGTTTTTATTTAATAATACTTATATACTACATACTATACATTACATAATATATATATATATATTTGTTATATATATATATATTATTAATTATCTATTTAAATTTGTCTAGTATATATATATATATATATATATATATATATACATATGTATATACATATATATACATTTTCTTCTTGTTTTATAAAATTATCCAATGACACAATATTCATGTCTTCCATGAAATTTTCATTATTTCGAAAATGAAATATTCTTGGGATTTCATCATTCCTCATAAATCCCCAATATAAGTTTTTACATCAAAATTATTTTTGATCTCTCCATGCTTGCATTTGCTTCATCAATTCCTGTATTTCGGGTTCCCTGTCATTCACGGGCTTCTCAGCTCCCATACTCCTCGAGCCATACAACAAATATTCGCACTTCAATTAAAACATTTTATTTTTATTTTTATATAGTCTAACTATATACAGGAATTTTGTGGTGTTTACATTCTCCCCACCTTAAAAGAATTTGGTCCTCCAAATTCATTCGGATCCATCCGAATAGATGTAGGTTCTTCTCCTTCATGAGGCTCTCTAGCTCCCATGTAGCTTCCTCAATTGAATGGTGCTGCCAGAGAACCTTTACCAGAGTATCGTCTTTGCTCGAAGTACCTTTTCCTTTCTGTCCAAAATCCGGATAGGTCGCTCAATGTAGCTCATATCCTCTTGAATTCTCAAGGGCTCATACTCAATGACGTATGAGGGATCTGGATTATACTTCCTTAACATCGAGACATGAAAGACATTATGTACCCCTGACAGCTGCAGTGGTAAGGCAAGTCTGCAGGCTACGTCTCCCACTCTCTCTACAATCTCAAAAGGACCAATGAAGCGAGGACTCAATTTCCCCTTCTTCCCAAATCGCATGATACCCTTGCTCGGAGATACCTTAAGAAACACGGAGTCCCCAATCTGAAACTCAAGTGGCCGCCTATGCTTATCCGCATAACTCTTCTGCCTACTTTGTACGGTCTTAAGTTTATCACAGATTATTCAAACACCTTCTGCTGCCTGTTCTACCAGCTCGGGAGCCAAGATCTTTTTGTCCCCCACTTCTTCCCAAGCCACTGGAGACCTACATCTTCTACCATACAAGGCCTCATAAGGTGCCATCTCGATGCTAGCATGATAGTTGTTGTTGTAAGTAAACTCTGCGAGAGGTAGATGATCATCCCATGAGCCCTTAAACTCCAAAACGCATGCCCTCAACATATCCTCTAAGGTCTGAATGGTCCTCTTGGACTGACCATTGGTCTGAGGATGATAGGTTGTGCTCAGATTAAGCTGAGATCCCATGGCTTCTTGAAAATGAGCCTAAAATCTAGAAGTGAATCAGGAATCTCTATCTGATGTAATGCTTACAGGAGCCCCATGCAACCGATCTATCTCTCTCACATACAACTCTGCTAAAGTACTTAAGGAGTCTGTACTTTTGATAGCTAGGAAGTGGGCACTCTTAGTCAGTCTGTCTAAAATCACCCAGATTACATCATGCCCCTTTCGGGTCCTTGGTAAACCCATAATGAAATCCATAATAGTGTGCTCCCATTTCCAAGTAGGCACTAGAAGAGACTTAAGTAATCCCGTTGGCCTTTGGTGTTCGATCTTAATCTGTTGACAAATCAGACACTTGGCCACAAACTCAACTACATCTCTTTTCATACCGACCCACCAATACACGTTCCGTAAATCATGGTACATCTTAGTGCTTCCTAGGTGCATGGTATACCGAGAATAATGAGACTCCTTTAAGATCCTTTGTCGTAGGGCATCATCGTTTGGGACACATATACGACCCCTAACTCTCATCAACCCATCCTCACCGACCACAAAGTCTAACTGTACGTCCTATTTTACCTAATTGACCATGTCCAATAATTTTTGATCACCCCTCTATCCAATTCTGATCTGATCTAGTATACTAGGTTCAATATGCAAACTAGATATGAACCCAACATCTGTTGTTTCCACTCTAACACTGAGTTTGGCAAACTGCTCTAACAACTCTCGTTCTCTGACCATCATAAAAGAAACTATCCCCTTCTTACTTAAAGCATCTGCCACTACGTTTACCTTGCCCGAGTGATATAGAATCTCGCAATCATAATCCTTGACGAGCTCTATCCACCGTCTCTGTCTCATATTTAGCTCATTCTGATCAAATATATACTTTAAGCTCTTGCGGTCAGTAAAAATCTGAAACCTTTCTCCATACAGATAATGCCGCCATATCTTCAAAGCAAAAACAACCGCGGCTAACTCCAAGTCATGGGTGGGGTAATTCCTTTCATGGTTCTTAAGCTGGCGAGAACCATATGTGACCACTCTACCATCCTGCATAAGTACACACTCCAAGCCCTGGTATGATGCATCACTGTATACTGCATAGCTTCCAGACCTACTAGGAATGGTTAAGATTGGGGTGGTAGTCAACCTCTTCTTAAGTTCTTTAAAACTCTGCTCACACTGATCAGTCCACTCGAATGGAACATCCTTGCGTATCAGCTTAGTTAGTGGAGCGGCAATCTTAGAGAAGCCGATTGAGGGTTAGCACAGCTTTTCGTCCTCAGATAGATGGTCAGTCATAGAGGACTGTATATTTTATGGAGGATGTGATGAGAGGGTGTGCCATTGATTTTATAAGCTCCTGGGATGATCAGTTGTTACTAATAGAATTCGCCCATAATGACAGTTGTCACTTGAGTATCAGGATAAGATTTTATATGAGGCATAGTATGGCCGTAGGGATTGTTCCCCAACTTGGATAAGAAAAGTGTGTGATAGACAGAGAGTTGTTTCCAAATTGGTAAGATAAACCTCTGAGGATGTTCAGTTGATTTGTGAGAGATTAAGAACACCTCAGAGCAGATAGAAAGACTATGCTGACAACAGACAGAAATCATTGGAAATTCATAGAGGGTGAATTAGTATTGTTGACAGTTATTTATCCTAAGAGCATAACGAGATTTGAAAAGAAGGCAAATCGAGTTTCGTTAGATTGAATTCTTTGAGAGATTAGACAAAGTGGAAGATAAAACCTATAGGTTGGCGTTACCACCTGAATTAGCAGGCATCCACTAAGTGTCCTATCTTATGATGCTTCGAAAATAATATCTGAACCCAGCATATGTAATCGGATATGAGCTCCAACAGCTTAGCTCAATGAAAGTATAACGTATGATTGGAGAATCGAATCAGGTATTAGATAGAAGGGGAAAGTGTTGAGGTTTAAGATGATCTCCCTAGTTAAGTATGTTGGTAGTATTACACTTCGGGAAAAAGTCACATGTGAATTAAAGAGTATGATGCGATAGACATATCCGGAGTTGTGTATAGACCCATTTGACTTAGTTCTAATTTAGAGGATCAAATTTCTTAACTGGGGGAGATTGTAAGGCCCGATTTTATCGTAAGAACAAAAAGGGAATGAATAGAAATTTTCGAGTGCATTTAAAAAATGCAAAAGGATTGAAATGGTATTCTCGAACATGTGCAAGGGCAAAACGGTCAAAAGATTGAAAGTCGGTATAATTTTGATAAGAAAATTTAATTAAAAATATGGGATTGAGAAATCTTGATAATAACGAAGAAATAATTAAATTTCGGGTTAAATTGATCAAGATATGAATTTATTTAATATTTTTAAAAATTTTACCTCGAAAAATGATCCCGAAAATAGTAAAAAAATATACCGAAAAAGTAAAATCGGACTGATAAATTTATTTACGGATTAAATGAATTTAATATAATTTTTTTTATATTTTGACAAAAATAATAATATAATATTAATTAAAATAATATTAAAATAAATTATAAATAATAAAATAAAGAAAAAAATGAAATTGGAAATGTGGAAAGGAATATTAGGGAGAGAGAGGAGAAACAAAGTAACCGAAACTGAGGGAACGGTTTCCCCTCACCGACGAGCCACCGGCGAGGCTGAGGGGCCGGCGAGGGCCGACGAAGGCAGCCCAACACCGGGCAACATCAAAACTGCGACGATGCACTGTGGAGACTGTCGGAGAACGGTGAATCGAAGGGAGAGTCCCGCGGGAGAGAAGCCCCAATTGGCGGCCATCGGCGCATTTTCACTCCAGCCGAGGTCCAATAACGAACGCCTAGGCCGTGGCGCGCCGATTGGTGCCGGAATCGCACCGAGAACCGATCGAACGGCGTCGAATCGAGGAAATGATGTCGAATCGGACTGAACCGCTAGACCGAATTGGTCTGAATCGGGTTGAACCGGACCGAACCAGTTCAGCCAAAAAGAAAAGGAAAAAGGAAGAAAAAAGGGAAAAAGAAAAGAGGAAAAATTGGGAAAAATTCCAGTGATGCAATCGAGCTACGGGTAAGTCGGTAAACAGTCGAATTGACCAATTTAAATTTTAGAATATTTAATTTGATTAATATCCAACTGGAAATTTACCCGAAAAAATATTTAAATGTATAGCTTGACAATTGGCATCAACCGAGAGCTCGAGACATCCTCGATTTGTGTATTATCATGGAATCACGGGTAAGTAACCCTTATTTACGATAATTTTGTATCGTTATGCATGATTGATATTTATCGCATAAATTACGGATTTAAATTTCGCATTTAATGAATTAAATTCGGGAAAATGGATAAATTATCGTAAATACTAAATTAAGCTATTCGAGAGTTTAGAATGAGACTCAATAATTACTGACGGGCCCAGTGAGCCCAATAGGCCTCGATAATGTGCATAGTAAATGGCAAACGAGCTTACGACCGGTTAAGACCCATTATGGTATAGTCGGGCCCAATATGGGTAAACGGGCCCAATGATTTAAATTAAGCCTAAAAAATTATGAAATACAATTAGTTGTATTGTATTTGACCTGATGAATATTTATCCGCAGTGCCAGAGATTTGATTTGGATTGGGAGTAAATCGGACTGCGTGACGAGTCATCAGTGGAAAAGGTCAGACTGTACAGAAAAATGAGGTAAGGGAATTGTGTGAGTAGCTAGAGGTAGCTACGCGTATTTTAATAGTTTTTGTATACACTGATTATGTATGTATACCCGGTTATTGTATAATGATCCTAAAAGTGGTTTAAATGATTTTAAGGATCAAAATGGGTAAAGACTATTTTACCCCTATTGAGGGAAGTTCACCTAAGGATGGTGAAAGCATGACATGCATGAAATGCATGATTTAAGGAATTTTCTGAACTAAGGAATTTTATTGGTTTTTAAGCAAAGCAAATCGATAGATTGGCCAGTAATTGCATAAACTTCACAAAATAACACTACGTAAGTGTTATTGGTATTTAAATGAAATTCTTTGGAAAACGGGCCAACTATCAAGTTTATATGGAAACAGAAAAGGCTGGCATATAGCTCGCACTATATCTGCGTTTGTGAATGTGCATAAATGTGCTTGAGAGGTTGCTCGCACCGATTTGTGTGACATCATATGCATAAAATGTGCTAGAGCGGTTGCTCGCACTGATTTTATGATTTGATATGCATGAGAGCTGCTGGAGCCTAGCTCGCACTCTGTTTTGACTGTTTTGACGATTTTGAACTGTTTTGACTTGATATGCATAAAAAGGTGCTGGAGCTTAGCTCGCATCCTGTTTTGATATGAAATTTGCATAAAGCCGTGCTGGAGTATAACTCGCACGAGATTTGATTTATTTATTCATAAAGCCGTACTGGAGTGTAACTCGCACGAGATTTGATTTACTGGAGCATTCATTCGTGCTGGAGCGTTGCCCGTACGAAGTTTTATATGGTTTTACAACTCATTTTAAAGTGGTACTGGAGTTTTCTTGTACGAGGTTTTCACTGAGTTTTTATACATATTCGTACTAGAGCATTGCTCGTATGTGGATTTTAGTTGAATTTATAATCAGTTTAAGTCGTACTAGAGTGCTGCTCGTATGCAGATTTCATTGATTTCTATAAAATCGTGCTAGAGCTTTACTCGTACGAGGTTTTTTGATATCATGAATATGCATGGAGCCGTGCTTGAGCTTCGCTCGCACAGGGATTTATATGATATGCATATAGCCGTGTTGGAGCCTCCTGTAGACTGTGTGTCACAGTGAGATGATATGCTCACACGTGCATACTGAGATAGAGATGATATGGGTGGATAAGACCTATTGTAGGCACCCCTGATTGTCTACCTCAGTACACAAAATACGGCCTGGAGCTCAAGTCCTCTACTAGCCTCTAACCCGTACGTCGAGGGAACTCACTTCACTTGAAGCGATCTACGGGAAAGAGAAAAAAGGGTGAGCTTCCAAATCGCTCAGTAAGGGGGGGTAAGGGAACTCAGTTATATAAACCATATCACACATCACAAATATGTATTTGTTTATGAAGCTCATTTGAAATCGTAGCATGAAAGTTCTCAAAACATCATCATCTCATAACTCATAAATCATGTGAAAACATGAAGATAAAAAGGCTCAATATCGAGCACTCACAAGCATGTGTAAATATATGCGATAATGGCTGTTCTCAAAATACGCGATAAAAATCACCTCAGTAAATAGACCGTGACAAGGTCACAAAACACAACTCATGTGTAAAACGAGACTAGGCAATAAAACTCAATTAAAACTCATCATGGCACATCAAATATGTAATCTCCTCTGGGTGCACATCCCAGGCATCCTCGTATAGAGGGAACGTCGACAATATGGTCATATGCATGGTATATTGGACTTATATGTTACCAGAACAAGGCCCGACCTTACATGCTACCAGAGTAATGCCTCGCCTCATGCACACTATCACGTGGTCCCTGGGTCGGTTCCCAGACGGCCCACTCTCTCGGTCTTACATGCTACCAAAGCAAGGCCACCCAGCGTTACCAGAACGGGGGTCATCTCACGTTACCAAAACGAAGGCATCTCTCGTTACCAAAACAGAGGAATATCGGACTTACATGCTACCAGAGCAAGGCCTCCCAACGCTACCAAAGCGGAGGAATAATCGGACTTACATGTTACCAGAACAAGGCCTGTGGTCCCTGGGTCGGTTCCCAGGCATCCCACTATATCGGTCTTACATGCTACCAGAGCAAGGTCCGATGTGTATTCAACATGACACGCCTAAGTCTCAATCATTAGCCATTATCTTATAAAACGTTATGCCTTCACGTAGAACTCATAATGGTTTTCTCTCATAAAACTCATTTAAAACATTTGTGTACTCAACACAAAACATATTAAAACCGAGTTCCAACCGGCAAAACACGCACACATTTTCTCAAATCTCAATATCGCCTTAACGTAGAGCCCAATTTACTTTTCACGCAAACTCAAAGGTTTATAAAGCAATTTCACACTCAGCTTATAAACTCATAAAATAATGGGCTCCAACCGGCTATAAAAATCGTGTGCAATTATATCACAACACAACACCAAACATGCTTGTATTCTCAAATCATGGTTCATGCTACAACAATTCATCAAAACACATACACAAATGGTTTAGTTTTCCCTTACCTCTTTGCACCTCGTATAGTGCAATCGTTTCCCCCGTATCACGGACTAGCCTCGCATTCCACTCTGGAACTCCCGAGCTGTCCAAACGATGTTAAAACATCAATACTCATTATCACATTAACCTCAATTCTCAAAATCGAGCATAATTGCTCATAACTCCTCAAATTTCTCAATTCTCATAACTCCATCACAAACCACAATCTCGCTTACAACACCTCAACATTCTATATTTCCTATGCCACAATATCTATGCTAATACACCACATTGTCTAAATCTCCATTTATAGCTCAAAATTCCTAAATTTACCAAGGTTGCTAAATATCATCATCACTCCAAGTACATTGTAATTTCATCAATCCCTAATCATTTTTCAGCTATTTCAACACAATGCCAACAACTATCATCACCAAAATCATCTCAAATATAAGGATCGAGGTTTAGAAATTACCCAAAACTTGTGGAGAGCTTATCTCTTGCCTCGATTCAATCCGTCTTACGATTTCCAAGTATGTTGTTCTCCCTTTGATGAGGAACAACTTTCCTTCTTGCCACAGCCTCTGATTTGGACGGAAATGGGTGCTTTGGATGAGTGAGAAAGCTAGGGCTCGGTGAAAATGGGGGTTGGAAGAGAGAGAAAGTGAAATTGCAGGAGAAAAATAGGAGTTCCTTATATAGGCTGAGGGTAGGAGATCGATCTGGCTCTTGATGAGATCGATCTGCATTTGAATCTGGGGACGATTTGGGGTAATTTATGCCTAGGAGATCGATCTGTCGAGGGGTGAGATCGATCTCTTTATGGCTTTATGAGATCGATCTGCTCCCTGAGGAGATCGATCTTCTCCCAAACAGAGACATTTGGAGATCGATCTCTTCCTCATGAGATCGATCTTTTCTCAAACAGAATCATAAGGAGATCGATCCTCTTCCATTGGAGATCGATCTGCTCCTTAAATTCCTCCTTCCTTATCATTTTTAACTCACCAGATCGATCTCTCCTTCTCCCAGATCGATCTGTCCTCATAGCTTCACACTTATTTTAAACACTTAACATATAAATCTCCAATTATCATTCCCCAATTCACTTAGCTCAATAAATTATACTTTAAGTTCATATTACATAATTAAAATATGTCTGAAATCCTCAGATCTCACATCCTCCCCACCTTAAAAGAATTTGGTCCTCTAAATTCAACTCAACTAGTCAAAGAGATGGGGGTATTTCTCCTTCATGAGGTTCTCTAGTTCCCACGTTGCCTCTTCCCTTGAGTGATGTTTCCACAAAACTTTCACTAATGGGATACTCTTGGTTCTCAGTACCTTCTCCTTTCTATCGAGAATTCGGACGAGTTCCTCAGTGTAGCTCATGTCCTCCTGTATGTCCATCTCGTCATACTCTATAACATGAGAAGGGTCCGGGTGGTACTTCTTCAACATAGACACATGAAAAACATTGTGTATTCTGGACATCTGTGGGGGTAATGCCAATCTGTAGGCTACCTCTCCCACTCTCTCAAGAATCCCGAATGGTCCTATGAATCGAGGACTCAATTTTCCTTTCTTCCCAAATCGCACGATACCCTTACTCGGTGATACTTTCAGAAATACTGCATCACCAACATCAAACTCGAGTGGACGTCTGCGCACATCCGCGTAGCTTTTCTGTCTACTCTGTGCAGCCCGCAGCCTCTCACATATGAGTTTCACACTCTGTACAGCTTGCTCCACAAGCTCGGGAGTATTTATCTTTCTGTCACCGACTTCTTCCCAAGCTACAGGGGATCTACACCTCCTACCATATAGAGCCTCAAAGGGTGCCATTCCAATACTTGCATGATGGCTGTTATTGTACGCAAACTCTGCTAGTGGCAGGTGATCATCCCATGATCCCTTAAAATCCATCGTACACGCCCTCAACATATCCTCCAGGGTCTGAATAGTCCTCTCTGACTGACCATCTATCTGAGGATGATAGGCGGTACTAAAACTCAATCGAGATCCCATGGACTCCTGAAACTGGGTCCAAAATCTGGAAGTAAACCGGGAATCTCTATCAGAAGTAATACTCACTGGAGCCCCATGTAATCTAGCTATCTCGCTGACATACAGCTCAGCTAAGGCATCCACAGTATCTGTGCTCTTGATGGCAAGGAAGTGGGCACTTTTGGTCAATCTATCCATAATGACCTATATCGCATCACAACCTCTTCGGGTCCTCGGTAAACCCATAATAAAATCCATGGTGACATGCTCCTTTTCCATGTAGGTATAGGTAAGGGCTGTAGTAGTCCTCTAGGCTTCCGATGCTCAGCTTTCACTTGCTGACATACTAAACACCTGGCCACATACTCTGCCACGTCTCGCTTCATACCAGTCCACCAATACACCTTTCTCAAGTCTCGGTACATCTTAGTACTCCCTGGGTGCATGGTGTATCGCGAGCAGTGGGATTCTCTCAGTATCAGTCTCTTTAGGGTATCATCGTTCGGTACACAAATCTGTCCTCTGAATCTCAACAATCCATCCTCACTGACTGTGAGATCCAACTGCGAACTCTGTTCAGCTTGACTAATCATATCTATCAACCTCTGATCACTGCGCTGCCCAGTTCTAATTTGATCCATGATCCTGGGCTCTATCCGCAAGCTAGCTAAAAATCCGGTCTCTACCTCTTGAACTATGATCCGAAGTTCGGCGAACTGCTCCAATAAATCCCATTCCCTGATCATCATAGCAGATATCATACTCTTCTTGCTCAAGGCATCAGTAACTACATTCGCCTTACCCGGATGATATAGAATCTCACAGTCATAATCCTTAAGGAGTTCCATCCATCTCCTTTGTCTCATGTTTAACTCTTTCTGATCAAAGAGATATCTTAAACTCTTGTGATCTGTGAAGATCTGGAATCTTTCCCTATATAAGTAGTGTCGCCAGATCTTCAAAGAAAATACCACAGTGGCTAACTCCAAATCATGCGTGGGGTAATTCCGCTCATGGTCTTTCAACTGTCACGATCCATATGCGACCACTCTTCCGTGCTGCATAAGCACACACCCCAATCCTTGATGAGATGCATCACTATACACTGAAAATCCTCCTGATCCCTCAGGAATAGTTAACACAGGTGCCGCTGTCAATCTCCTTTTTAACTCCTGAAAACTGAGCTCACATTGATCAGTCCATATGAACGGAGTCTCCTTACGCATGAGTTTAGTCAAAGGAGTGGCAATCCTTAAAAATCCTTCCACAAATCTTCTGTAATACCCTGCCAAACCAAGGAAGCTTCGCACCTCAGTAACTGTCATCGGTCTCTCCCAACCAAGCACAGCTACTACTTTACTTGAATCCACTGATACTCCTTCCTCTAAGACTATATGACCAAGGAAAGCTATCCGGTTCAGCCAAAACTCACACTTACTAAGCTTTCCATATAATTGCTTATCTCGGAGTATCTGAAGTACTAACCACAAATGCTGTGCATGCTCCTCATACGACCGAGAGTATACCAGGATATCATCAATAAAGACTATCATAAATTTATCCAGATAGTCTCTGAACACTTCGTTCATCAACCTCATAAATGCAGCAGGGGCATTCGTCAATCCAAAGGACATCACCAGAAATTCATAATGGCCATACCTTGTCCTGAAGGCCGTTTTGGAAATATCTTCTTCCTTGATCCTCAATTGGTGATAGCCCGATCTCAAATCAATCTTAGAAAAGACTGAGGCCCCTCTTAGTTGATCAAGTAGATCATCAATCCTGGGCAGTGGGTATTTATTCTTCACCGTGGCTTTATTCAACAGTCGGTAGTCTACGCATAATCTGAGACTACCATCCTTCTTCTTGACAAATAAAACCGGTGCTCCCCACGGTGAAACACTAGGCCTAATGAACCCTTGATCCAATAACTCCTATAGTTGTTTCTTTAATTCCTCAAGTTCCACTAATGCCATCCTGTAGAGAGGTTTAGAGATCGACTGAGTATCTAGTACTAAATCAATGGTAAACTCCAGCTCTCTCTCTGGTGGCAAACCTAGCAGCTCATCTGGGAAAACATCCGAGAATTCACACACCACAGGTATATCCTCAATCTTCGGATGTTTCCGCTCATCGTCTGAGATGAGTGTTTCGTACCTTTCACATGAACAATCATATTTAATACTCTCAAAAATAATATTAAAATTCTCAAATTACTTACTAGAATTCCACATATTCATTTCCTCAATATCTCAACCGTACACTGTAAGGTTCAGGTAGGGAGAAAGTTACAATCTTAGTGTAGTAGTCTAAACTCACTCGATTGGTTGCTAACCAATCCATTCCCAGAATTACATCAAACCCATGTATATTTAACATGATTAGATCTGCTAACATCACTCTATCTCCCACCTTTATTTCACATCCTCTACAGATTAACTCAGTTCTCTGGGATTCACGCATAGGGGTATTTACATGTAGTACATACTCTAGAGGTTTAAACTTCAAATTTAAACTACATGCAAAATGCTCTGAAATAAACGAATGCGTGGATCCTGGATCTATCAACACATGAGCCTTATGACTACAGACAGAAAGTGTACCTCTTATAGTTTCTGTTGAAGTTTCCAAAGTTTCCTTATCCAGGGCAAACACACGTCCCTGTGCCACAGGTTTCTTCCCTTTCTCAGCAGCAGTGGCCAATCTCTAGGGATTCACTTTCTGAGGCTGCTGTCTAGTAGGCTCCGGAGCATGTGGTATCTGAGGTTGAGGATAGTCCTTCACTCTGTGATCCATGTCACCACATCTAAAACATCCATGGATCGACCCAGTACAACTTCCCTCATGCGATCGGCCACAATCTCTACAAACCCTTATCTCCGGCCTGCCATATCGAGGGGTCTCCTTGATAATAGGATAAGCTCTGGGTCCCTCCAATTTACCCTTCTGTACCTCAATCCTTCCTCTCCTGAAGGAACCTCTCCGAACATCCGCTTGAGACATCGCTGGCCTCTTGCCTTTGTCCCTAATCACTGCTCCAAACTCATTCTGGGACTGCACAATTTCAATTCCCCTCTCAATCTCTTATGCTCGTCTCAGAGCATCTCCAAACTCAATAATACACAACCCAATCAATCGATCTTTGATGATGGGCTTTAATCCATACACAAATCTCTCTGTGCGGAGCTCTTCATTCTTGAAAGTCTCTGGATAATATCTCAGCAGAGCGGTAAATCGACTCTCGTAATCATCTACAGACATGTCACCTTGTACCAAACTCAAAAACTCTGCTTGCCTCCTTTTCTGGGCAGCTCGTGGTACATATTGGGCTCTAAAGGCTGTCTGAAACTCTTCCCAACCAATCACATCCTGGTGGGACATCAAAATACCCTGGGTAGTACCCCACTAATCTCGAGCTCTCCTTTTCAACATGTAGGCACTCATACTGACCCTCTCAGTATCGGTGCACCCCAGATAGTCGAATATAACTCTCAACTCCGTCAACCACTCCTCAGCCTCTGTAGGATCCTTCTTTCCCCTAAATGCAGGTGGATTCATTTTCAAAAAGTCCTTCAGTCGGACCATACTTCTGTCATCAGGCTGAGTGAGGCATTGGGGGTATGGAAGGTCCTTGTGGTGGTGTAGGAGTAGTACCCGAGGCATTAACTCCAAAGTGTTGCGCGAATAACGCTGTCATCTGCTCAAAACCTTGCCTCACATCGGTATCAATCCGATTAAATAGAGAGTTAGGACTCTCTGGTTGTAGGACAAGTGGCGGAGGGGACTCTGCCTGCCTCCTCGAACGACCTCGTCGTTTACTCATTCTCTATCTCAACTCGTCTCCTGCGCGTACATATCAAAATCGATTGAAATCTCAATCCTCAGATTCAGTTCATGACCAGACTATTACAGACACTTGGGATGTATTCTATTTCACTTAACCGACACTGACAGTACTAAACACCCTAAGCTCTGATACCAAGAAAACTCTGTGACGCCCCGGAAGTGCGAAAAATAGGGCTAATTTAAAAATTTTTACTCATTAATTCACAATTAAGGGTGCATTCCTGTGCAGTGTCATACATCATCATAATTATCATACCTCAGGATCTCATCATAATATAGTATATATTGTATTATATGCATTACTCAATTCCAAGTTAATTAATCCTAATACATCCCGTACATCACTGTACAATAAGTGTCTGTAAATATAACTCTAGTCTGGGTACATGAATAGTAAATATCTACCTCAGTACACAAAATACGGCCTGGAGCTCAAGTCCTCCACTAGCCTCTAACCCGTACGTCGCAGGGAACTCACTTCACTTAAAGCGATCTGGGGGGAAAGAGAAAACAGGGTGAGCTTCCAAATCGCTCAGTAAGGGGGGTAAGGGAACTCAGTTATATAAACCATATCACACATCACAAATATGTATTTGTTTATGAAGTTCATTTGAAATCGTAGCATGAAAGTTCTTAAAACATCGTCATCTCATAACTAATAAATCATGTGAAAACATGGAGATAAAAAGGCTCAATATCGAGCACTCACAAGCATGTGTAAATATATGCAATAATGGCTGTTCTCAAAATACGTGATAAAAATCACCTCAGTAAATAGCACGTGACAAGGTCACAAAACACAACTCATGTGTAAAACGAGACTAGGCAATAAAACTCAATTAAAACTCGTCATGGCACATCAAATATGTAATCTCCTCTGGGTGCGCATCCCAGGCATCCTCGTATAGAGGGAACGTCGACAATATGGTCGTATGCATGGTATATTGGACTTATATGTTACCAGAACAAGGCCCGGCCTTACATGCTACCAGAGCAATGCCTCGCCTCATGCACACTATCACGTGGTCCCTGGGTCGGTTCCCAGGCGGCCCACTCTCTCGGTCTTACATGCTACCAAAGCAAGGCCACCCAGCGTTACCAGAACGGGGGTCATCTCACGTTACCAAAATGGAGGTATCTCCATTACCAAAACGGAGGAATATCAGACTTACATGCTACCAGAGCAAGGCCTCCCAACGCTACCAAAGCGGAGGAATAATCGGACTTACATGTTACTAGAACAAGGCCTGTGGTCCCTAGGTCGATTCCTAGGCGTCCCACTATATCGGTCTTACATGCTACCAGAGCAAGGCCCGATGTGTATTCAACATGACACGCCTAAGTCTTAATCATTAGCCATTATCTTATAAAACGTTATGCCTTCACATAGAACTCATTATGGTTTTCTCTCATAAAACTCATTTAAAACATTTGTGTACTCAACACAAAACATATTAAAACCGAGTTCCAACCGACAAAACACGCACACATTTTCTCAAATCTCAATATCACCTTAACGTAGAGCCCAATTTACTTTTCACGCAAACTCAAAGGTTTATAAAGCAATTTCACACTCAGCTTATAAACTCATAAAATAATGGGCTCCAACCGGCTATAAAAACCATGTGCAATTATATCACAACACAACACCAAACATGCTTGTATTCTCAAATCATGGTTCATGCTACAACAATTCATCAAAACACATACACAAATGGTTTAGTTTTCCCATACCTCTTTGCACCTCGTATAGTGCAATCATTTCCCCTGTATCACGGACTAGCCTCGTATTCCACTCTGGAACTCCAGAGCTGTCCAAACGATGTTAAAACATCAATACTCATTATCACATTAACCTCAATTCTCAAAATCGAGCATAATTGCTCATAACTCCTCAAATTTCTCAATTCTCATAACTCCTCACAAACCAAAATCTCGCTTACAACACCTCAACATTCTATATTTCCTATGCCACAATATCTATGCTAATACACCACATTGTCTTAATCTCCATTTATAGCTCAAAATTCCTAAATTTACCAAGGTTGCTAAATATCATCATCACTCCAAGTACATTGTAATTTCATCAATCCCTAATCATTTTTCAGCTATTTCAACACAATGCCAACAACTATCATCACCAAAATCATCTCAAATATAAGGATCGAGGTTTAGAAATTACCCAAAACTTGTGGAGAGCTTATCTCTTGCCTCGATTCAATCCGTCTTACGATTTCCAAGTATGTTGTTCTCCCTTTGATGAGGAACAACTTTCCTTCTTGCCACAGCCTCTGATTTGGACGAAAATGGGTGCTTTGGATGAGTGAGAAAGCTAGGGCTCGGTGAAATGGGGGTTGGAAGAGAGAGAAAGTGAAATTGCAGGAGAAAAATAAGAGTTCCTTATATAGGCTGAGGGTAGGAGATCGATCTGGCTCTTGATGAGATCGATCTGCATTTGAATCTGGGGACGATTTGGGGCAATTTATGCCTAGGAGATCGATCTGTCGAGGGGTGAGATCGATCTCTTTATGGCTTTATGAGATCGATCTGCTCCCTGAGGAGATCGATCTTCTCCCAAACAGAGACATTTGGAGATCGATCTCTTCCTTATGAGATCGATCTTTTCTCAAACAGAATCATAAGGAGATCGATCCTCTTCCATTGGAGATCGATCTGCTCCTTAAATTCCTCCTTCCTTGTCATTTTTAACTCACCAGATCGATCTCTCCTTCTCCCAGATCGATCTGTCCTCATAGCTTCACACTTATTTTAAACACTTAACATATAAATCTCCAATTATCATTCCCCAATTCACTTAGCTCAATAAATTATACTTCAAGTTCATATTACATAATTAAAATATGTCTGAAATCCTCAGATCTCACAATATGTATATATACACATATATATATATACATATATAAATATACATACCTACACAACTACATGGACCAATTACCTTCAAGGGGATACACAAATAAGGAAATATATATATATAAGTTAGTACAGAAGACAGGAAATTTCGGCAGGAGGCATGGTAAGAAACTGATGGTGACAATGGCGTCTGATGAGTGAGGAATGAAAGAGAGTGGGAAGGAAAACTGAAGAAATAGGGGAAAGCTAAAACTTCTACCAAAATGCAGCAGCCAAGACACATGAAAATACTAAAAACTTGAGTTAGTAGATGTTCCATCAGTAAGAGAACTACAAAAAACCTGCACCAAAAATGAATGATGGAAATGACAGTGCAGTAGGCACAGCAAGTGTCGAGCAAATTAATTGAAAAACCAAAGCATTTGAAAGGGGGTTCTGTCGAGGAGAAAACACAATGACTGTGATGATAGTTAAAGGACCAAGGAAGAGAAATGGAAACAGATAGAAACTATAACAAAAAAAGAAGGAAACAAATGAGAGCTGATATGGCTTGAGAACTGATGTGATGAAGGGCTGAAAAAATGTCACACCCTTCTCTCACACGTGACCTACCAAAATCACCACAAATTTTTCGCAATTCACTTACCTTTCCTTCAGTCATCTCTCTACACCATTTAGTTGGGCTGTGATTTGATATTAGTCACCCATTCATACTCATTCACAACATACATAGACTTAATATTCTTTACTATAATATAACTCTTATACATGAATACAATTATTTGTACATATACATCTCGACTGTACAATCGTTACACAACTATGCTTTTACAAAGTTCAGTACAAAATGTCAAGTATGTATACCTCTCGTAAGATGGATATGCAGCAGAATAGAGTCTACAAATCTCCAGTCGTGTCCACCTACTGTGGATGCTCTAAAAAGAGGGAAATAATAAGGGGGTGAGCTTACAGCTCAGTAAGAAAATCAAGCAAGCAAATAGATAATCGCACTATCTACAAAATACAATGTTTAAGCCTTGAAATCATTTCCTTACCCTATCTGTATCTAAGCATGCATCTCTCTCAAAGCTTTATGCAATATATATATAGATACAAAACATCAGTTATAAAACTGGAAATATGTTGGTTTAACAACCTCAGTATTTTATGCAAAACACTGTATTTCTCATGTAATTTCACACAAGTCAAATTTATCTTGTCATTCATTTAAATCAAAATCATATGAAATTCATCATGTTTAAAAACATGGAAATATGGGCCTCACCTATCCCTCGGGTTACCCTTTTCACAACTCACAAATTCACATGATCATATCATAAAAACCATGTGATATTTTATTTAAGAAATCTCAATGTACATAGCATGAAGAGAAAACAGAGATAGGCGATTACATGTTTCGAGTGTATGATCATAACTCATTTTCTGTGATCCCAGGCTACACAGTACTCGGTGCGTGGGGACTCACAATTGCTGTAATGGGAGGTGGGTCAAATCTCTACCGTCAGCTCTCTACTCAACTGAGGACCTGATCCCGGAGCACACCAGATCCTACTGGATCCCACTCCCATTGCTAACCAGTCCTATCAAGTACATCAAGTACTCACAGTACAACATACCCCATGTGACATACACGGTACACAGTACTCCATGAACTCTATCTCAAGGTGGGATGCTCGCCGTGAGTCTTAGTCCTCATACCTTGGATATACCTCATAGTCGAGATGCTCGCCATGAGTCTTAGTCCTCATACCATAGGTTATTTCGATAGCCCTCAGCCTTATCTCAAAATATTGCACGTGTATGCATATATATATTGGTGTGACTGTGAGACCCCGTATATGTATAGTTGTAACGTGTGTAATTGGATCAATGAATGCTAATGGACTTGTAATGTAAAGTGTAATTGATGTAAGTCCATGGATTCAATGTACATATGTGTAACATGATTTGTAATGTACATACAAGTTTCATTGTGTATGAATATGAAGAAATGAGTTCTTATAAGTGATGAATGTGATTGGAACTCAAAATGAGTAGTGTGGTAAATTGAAGGAAGTTGCATGAATATAAATGCTTCTATTTGGTTTTATATAGAATACCTTTGGATATACAAGGAATGCACACAAGTTTCAATGTGAATAAGGTATGAATGGATGCCATTTTCAAGTCATAAAGGTGGACGAATGAGAAAATGGCTATGGCAGTAGATTAATGATGTTTTGGTGTAAGTTGCAGTAGGAAAACTGCAGGAAATCTATAAAATATGAAGGCCAGATCGATCTCATATGATGAGAGATCAATTTGGAAGAGCCATAATGCTCTTATTTGAGTAATGGAACAGAGCAGATCGATCTCCGATGGGGCCATATCGATCTCCTAAGCATTCTGTAATGAAAAGATCGATCCTGAAGCATACAAATCGATCTCCTTAGCTCTCTGTTTGGGAGCAGATTGATCTTAAGCTTTGACAGATCGATCTCTTGCTTAAAATGTCGTGAAAAATAGGGATTTAAGGGGACCAGATCAATCTCTTCCTAGTGCAGATCAATCTCCTCAAGCTATTTCTATAAAAGGAGCACTGAAATCTGAAATTTTTGGGAAAACAACATCACCCTTCCATTTTTCACCCAAAACCTAAGTTTATCTCTCTAAAATCAATCATTTCCAGTAAGAATTGAGGGAAGGCTATTAGGTACCAAGTTGTTCATCTTGAGGAAGAGAACAACATAGTTGAAACCCAAAATCCCATTGTTGGTATTGAAGCAGCTAAGGACATTATCATTTGGAGCAAGAAGAGAAACCTGATTTGGTAAGTTTCTAAAACTCCAGCCTAAGTATATTATCTATTAAATTGATTTTGGAGTTGATTGGCATGAATATGGATGATAGAAATCATCTAGAAAGTAAAGGAACAAATATAACCTAGAAAATGGAATGCCTCTAGTGTGAGAAAGTGTGATTTGGGGAGTTGGTGGTTTATGGGTTATGATAAGTTGTTATTTGTGTAATGTGGATGATTAGAAATGGGTAAATTAAGCTACATTGTGCGTTTTGTGAATTAATGAGAATAAGCACATGTAGTGTTTGATAATATGCCATAGTAAAGGAAATTTATGAAAAATGAATATTATGAGCTTAACATCGATTTAACATTGATTTGGAATGAATAAATATGCCTAAGAGAATCCATAGACTCGTGTTATGGGTATAGTAATGAAACAAGGCCTCATAAGCGTTAATAGAGGCTATAGATTGAATTGACTATAGCAAGCACAAGGGTTGCGTTATAATGGACTAAAATGATGTGAAATATGATTATGCGCAATTCCGAAGAGTTCGACGAAGATGAATTGAACCGTACTAGTAAGCAGCTCTAAGGAAGTGGAATCACACATCGCGATTCCAGGTAAGGGAATTTTATAAGTATATAGAGGTAGCTGCTCGTATTTTGAACTCGTGGGTATATAGGGCTTTGGAAATGTGCATGACTTTGTGAAAATGTGGTTGACAATATATGGAAATTATTACGAGTATTTGCGTGAAACTTGGTTGTTGAAGTCGTATTATAAAGAAATGGGATAGTAAGGCTAATAATTGCATAAATCAAGTGTTTTGAATGCTTTCACAAAATATGTGTTTTGTTTTCAGCGAATCGATAGATAGGCTAGCTATTGTTGTTTGATGTTGTGTGATAGCACATGTGAAGTGCTAAATGTGTTTTGAGATTGGTTTTGAATGTTCATGAGCCGCCTATAATGTTTATGTGAATTAAACCGTGCTGGAGCCTAGCTCGCATCGGGTATTGATGTTTTTATATGTTTGAAACGTGTTGGAGCTTAGCTCGCACTTTGGTTTGAAACTATGATGATGCTTTATAAATCGTACTGGAGCTTTTGCTCGTACGTGGATTTTGAGTGGTTTTCTTATGCATATAACCGTACTGAAGCGATGCTCGTATGTGGTTTCTTCATATTTTTATACATAAATGTCGTACTAGAGTGTTGCTCGTACAACGCGATTTCTTTTGATGCATGAATTTGTGCTAGAGCGTAGCTCATGCTGGTTTTCACATTGTGGTATGTATGAGGCCGTGGTGAGGATAATACAGATTGGTGTTCAGGGAACCTAACAGGCCTAACAGACCTCTTGAATGGGGTGAGGGTAAGGGGCTAGGACCTGACATAATCCATTCAGGGAACCCAACAAGCCTAACAAACCTCTTGAGTGGGGTGAGGGTGAGGGTGAGGGTGAGGGGATAGGACCTGAATCAAGGAACCCAATAGGGGTGAGCAAGGCCATGAGGGGCTAGGACCTGGTATTAAGAGTACTCTCACGTGCACTTGAGACTAAAGGTTTCACTCGGTATGGGGTAGATAAGAACTACTGCAGGCACCCCCAACAATGATATGGGTCCGCAAAGTACGATGTACAGTGTATATCACATGGAGTACGATGTACCGTGTGGTGGTTACTTGATTTGAGAACGTCTGGCAGAGAACTAACCCACCTTCGTTCCAGCATGATACCCCGCGTGCCGGGATCCGTGTGGTCTGGGATGATATGTGACATATTTGGCCAACATAGTCAATTAAGATATAGTGACCTGTCTCCTTGCTTATGACATAATACCACATGGTTTTAATATATAAGTGTGATTGTGACTGTCCAGGGTAGACCCGAGGGAGGGGTCGAGCCTTGTAGTCTTGATTTGGGAAATGATAATGATGTTTTTGATTAAGATTTGATTTCGATGGGATGTTATGTATTGAGAAAGAGCTTTGTGATGTGATTTTAAAAAGGAGGTTTCTTATATGAATTGCCCTTTTTATGATATTAAATGAGAATGAGCATGAGACTGTTTTACATGTTGATGTTTCCATGTTTTATATGCCAATTTTACATGATTTTGATACATGATATATGTATATTCATATGGCATAGTTTTAATTCCTCATGCTCCTATTATAAATGATTTATGCATAACACTATCAACATGTAGATAGAGTAGTTATCTACCATGCTTCCATTATTGCCTTACTGAGCGTATGTGTCACGACCCAAAACTACCCAAAAATCAGAGTAAATTTTTCGCGTTTTGTTATTTTCTTTCATGCTTACCTGTCCTCTGATCGTGACCACACTCCACTAACAATTGGGCTGTGCGTCAATGCCAATTCCACCATTCATTTAGCATATAACTTAATTCTTTCTCAGTCATTTATAAGTGTTTACAATATTTATACATCCCCTAAAGTCACTTACAAACATGTTACTGTGCTATGCTTATTTAGATACAATATATACAAGTGTATATACCTTAAATGATGGGCAGCACGGATATCCAGAATGCAGTACTCAGTCGCCTCAACATCTACTGGAGATTATCTGTGTGAGAAAATGAAAGGGGTGAGCACATCAAGCTCAGTAAGGCAATCCTACGAACAAGTAGGTAACCATACTACCTACATGAACGTGGTGCCATGCATAAACCACCCTTTCTCCACACATTTCAAAACTGATGCTATGATTCATGATGTCATGTAAAACAAGTTTGCATGGAAAATTCAACATGCAACTATTTCAAATCATTTCTTTCTCATTTAAAATTTCACAACAAATCCAGGACTCAACCCATCCCTCGGGTGGTCCTGACTCACACAAAACCATGAAAATCAGTTTACATCACACATAGGTTTAAAAAGCATGGAAATAATCATCATGCACATTTGATTTAAAACCCAGTTTTGATCTCATTAAAATCGTCAACAGGCGAGACTAGGCAACATCTGTATATCGGTAATAACCAGGACTATGGCCGTGTGTCCTCATGAGCCCCTCTGCTATACGGATCCTAGTGTACGGGGTCTCACCCTGATCGGGAACTGCCCGGGAGGTGGGTCAATCCAACCCGTCAGTCTTATCCGCTCCCATGCATCCGAAGATGTCGTATCCGAAGATACCCCGTATCCGAAAATACCGTATCTGAAGATACCCCGTATCCGAAGATACCCCGTGTCCGAAGATACCACACGGTACATCGTACTCCATGCTACTTGCACGGTACATCGTACTTCATGGACCCATATCATATCTCTATACTCATGCCATGTCTCAAAACGCACGTGCGAGCCTATTTAATCGGTGACACACAGTCTACCCGACGCTCCAAGCACGGCTCATCGCATGTTCTCATAAAAAATCAGTGGGGGGTGTGAGCGATGCTCGAGCACTCTCGTCAATTCAAGTAAAACTAGTGCGAGCTAAGCTCTAGCACTCTCATCAAATCATATGGAAAATTTGGTGCGAGTTAGACTCTAGCATCCTGTCACGAAAATCACGTAAACTTTGGTGCGAGTTAGACTCCAGCACTGTGTCACGAAAATCATATAAAACCTGGTGCGAGTTAGACTCTAGCACCGTATCACGAAAATCATGTAAAATCAGGTGCGAGTTAGACTCCAGCACCAATACATGTAAAACTCTAGTGCGAGCTCTCGCTCCAACACTAATGCATGCATCACATAACTCAACATATCGTGCGAGCTGAGCTCTAGCATGTCACATGTCAATAAAAACACGTAGGCAGCTCTGTTTCCTCAAAACAGTTTTCAAAACAATTTCATCATTGAAACTATGAAATGCTGTGCATTTTTCTTTCAAGGTTAGCCAGCCTACTCATGCATGCATCAAAACACCTCCAGAACGAGCAGGAACCTCTTGTTCTTGCTCCTCCCAATTTTTCCTAAAATTTTAAATTTTACCCTTGACAAGAGTATTTTGGTAATTTGCCCATTTAGGGCACTAAAATTATTAACTTACTTCTAGACCCTTCAAATAATTTAAAAGACTTCATATGACTTTGAAATTTCGTAAAGTTTACCTCTAGCAGTCTGTAGAATTCCCTTACCTTATTTTTCTGTAGAGTCTGACCTTTCCTTTTCCACTGCTGTCTCGTTACGCAGTCCGATTTACTCCCAATCCAATGTTCGAAACTGCGTATAATTATTTCTCAGGTCAGATATCATACAATTTAATTGTATTTCCTATTTTCTGGGCTTAATTTAAATCATTGGGCCCATTTACCCCTATTGGACCCGATTGCACCTTAATGAGCCTTAATCGGCCTTAAGCCCGTTTTCCACTTAATTTTCACATTATCGAGGCCTATTGGGCTCATTGGAACCACCAACAATTTATTGGGTCTCGTTCTAACTCTCGAATAGCTCAATTTATTATTTACGACAATTTATCCGACTTCCCAAAATTTAATTTAATTAATGCGAAAATTAAATTTAAAGCACGCATAACGATGCAATTATCATAAATAAGGGTTACTTACCTGAGATTCCATGCTAGTACGCAAATCGAGGCTGTCTCGAGCTCTCGTTTAACGTCGATTGTCGAGCTACACAATTTCATAAATTTTTTGGTAAATTTTCAGTCGAATAATAATTAAATAAAATATTTCAAAATTCAAATCGATCTATTTCGACCGCTACTAACTTACCCGAAGCTTGATTGCATCGCCGGGATTTTTTCCCAATTTTTCCTCTTTTCTTTTTCCCTTTTTTTCTCCTTTTTTCCTTTCCTCATTGGCTGAACCGGTTCGGTTCAGTTTAACCCAGTTTGGACCGCCGGTTCACTCCGGTTCAGCCGATTCGGTGCCTTGCCGGTCGGTTCTCCACTGGCTTCCTCCACCAGTGGCTCTGTTGGGTCGTCCACAGTACGAATCTACCCTCGATTTAGTCCAAGGCCGCCGGAAAGTCGTCGGTCCGACCTGTTCTCTCCACCGTCGGTACCCATTTCCTCTTTCCGTCGTTTTCGACGTTTGCCGACAGTTTCATCGGTCGTGGCCGCCACCAATCACGTCGTCTGGGCCTTGGGGATGTTCGGCTGGGGGTGGGGTCGGCCAGATCGGCGCCGATCGCTGGGAATCTCCCCTTTCCTCTCTCGGCTTCTCTCCCTCGATCCGGCGTTCTCCGGCGTCGGTGGGGCGCGTCGCCGGTACCAGGGAGGTCGCCGGCCTCTCCTCTTCCATTTTCGACCCTTCGCCTGGCCGTTGGTCGCCAGATGGTGGCCGTCCGGTCGTCCTCAATTTCGGTTTCATTTTTTTTTTCGTTTCTCTCTTCTTCTCTCTCCCCGACCCATTTCTGATTCCCTTTTTTTTTCTTTTCTTTTCTTTTTTTATAATTTTATTAATTATTTTTATTATTATTTTAATCATGTAAATACTATTATTTTGTCAAAAATATCCAAAAAAATTATTAATTTATTCAATTAATCCCTAATTGAATTTATCAGTGTTATTTAGACTTTTCGGTATATTTTTCGATTATTTTCGGGATTATTTTTTGAAGTAAAATCTCGATTAATTCTCATAAATTCATATCTTGATCAATTTAACTCGAAATTTTATTATTTCTCCTTTATTGATCAAGATTTCTCAAATCCATATTTTTAAGAAATTTTTGTTATGGAAATTATACTGGCTTTCGATCTTTTGACCATTTTGCCCTTGCTCGTGTTCGAGAATTCTATTCCAATCCTTTTGCATTTTTAATTTCGTGTTTTAACTAAAATCGGGTCTTACATAATCTCCCCCACTTAAGGAATTTGGTCCTCCAAATTAGAACCAAGTCATATGGGTCCATATATAATTCCTGGTACGTTTTCTCATATCATACTCTTTAATTCTTTTGTTACCTTTCCGGAGTGTATTACTTCTCAAGAACTTTAACTAGGGAGATCGTCTTAAACCTCAATACTTTCTCTTTCCTATTTAATGCCCGAATCAACTTTTTCAATATACTTATATTTGCACTGAGCTGAACTGTTGGAGTTCATATCTGATCACCTATGCTGGATCTGGATAGTATTGCCGAAGTATCAAAAGATGGGACACATTGTGGATGCCTGTTTATTCAGATGATAACGCCAACCTACAGGTCTTATCTCCCACTTGTTCAATCTCTCAAAAATTCCATTCAGCAAAACTTAATTTGCCTTCTTCTCGAGTCTCGTTATGTCCTTATTCCCTTAGGACAAATAACTTCAACAATTACTGATTCACCATCGGTGAATTCTAATGCTTTTTGTCTGCTCTGAGGTGTTCTTAATCTCTCCCTCAACTGAACATCCTCAGAGACTTATTATACTAATTCGGAAGAAATTTCTATCTGTCACCCACTTTTTCTTGTCTGAGTTGGGGAATAACCCCTACAGCCATACACTACCTCGTGATTCATCTGAGTCCTCTATAACCCATCACAAAATTCATGGAGACTTGCTCCCATTTTCGTGCCGTGTCGATATAGGTAGAGGCTGAATAACTCTGCAGACTTTTAATACTCTACCTTATTCTGCTGACATACTAGGCACTTTTCCCCAATCTCTACCATATCTCTTTCCACATCTGACCACCAATACCCTTTTCAGAGATTTCATATATATATATTCGTTACTTTTCGTATGCACTGTATATCCTGAAGAGTAAGCTTATGACAATATTACTATCTCATCAACAGTGGTCCTGGGGAGCAATTATACTGTCTCTGAACCTCTCTGTAAATCATCGACACTCTCTGTGAACTCTGTCACTGTACCCTTCTGAATCTGACCCAAACTATTGACACCATGCCGGTCATCATACTAAGCCTGTCAAATCCGAGCACTCTCATCTGATTCTAGTCTCAGGCTAGCTGTCACACAATCACTGTCATCATCAGAAGGAATCACATCAACACTGAGGCTCACAACTACTCTAGCAGCTCACGCTTCCTGACCATCATATGTAATACCATCCCGAGGCTCTTTCTGTTCAAGGCATCAGCCATCACATTAGCCTTTCCTGGGTGGTACAATTTTTCACAATCAAAATCTCTCAGAAGCTCTAACCCACTATGCATTCTCATATTCGCCTCTTTCTATGAAAACAGATACTTGGGGCTTTATGATCAGTGCATACCCAAAATTTCTCACCATGTACATAATAGTACCATATCCTTAGTATAAGTACTACCGCTGTCAACTTTAAATCATGGGTCAGATAGTTTATTTTATGATCCTTGAGTTGTCTGGATCCACCATCGACTATCTTCCCTTTTTGCATCAATACCTAGCTCATTCATGATTTTGAGGTATCCATTAACTCATGAGAAACCTTTTAATCTGTTGGGTATGGTGGGAGTAAATGCGGTGGTCAGTTTATACTTCAATACACCAAAATTCATGTCACATCTATCATCTCATTCAAATACCACGTTTTCATAGTTAAACGTGCCAACAAAGTATACCCTTTTTAGAACTCGCAGTAACCATCTGTAAAAACAATTTTCCAATTGTTGCTTGTAATTTGCCCTGGACTTAAACTACACCCAACATATCATCAATAAGGATGATGATAAATCGGTCCAGGTAAAGTTTAAATAACTCATTGTAGTTGAGCTACACTACATATTTCAATCGCCCATATCCTTGACCTATATACGCATAAACGTGTAGTATCACTTCATATTGCTCCCGTTCAAGGTACTAACCCGCTTCATTTCCTTTTTCTTATATTAACGGCTTTTATTAAATTTTAATATTTTAACCTTCATAATTAATCAAATTTTATAGTTCTTTATCATACTAGTAAAAGTATCCAAATTTTTAAATTTATATCTTACCAAGGTCGATTTCAAGTTATAGATTATATATATATATTTCTAGACGCTATCAAGTCTTCAGGCGGGGAGGTATTTTGAAATACCTTTATTAACCCTTAGACTTAACCACAAGGACTAGTTATGGTTATATCCAACTTATCCTTGGTTATAATTCATATTTACTACTTATCGCTTTAATCCAAATTATTTCATATTTTAAGGGTATTCTTACCTAGCATACGCCTCTTACTCCATTACATCTTGTATTTAGGATCAAATATATCTTAAAGAGTATCTCCTTCGTATATCAATTATAACGAAACTCTGTCATTATTCATTTCGTTAGTACCATCATTTGCTCCTTTAATTTCAACCGTTGCACCCCTTTTTATTATTTATCAAAACTTACAGTATATTTTTTTCCAGGGTAAAACAGCGCTATCTTAGGATAGAAATCCGAGCATCATAATATGCAGCCGACTACTTTATTCTCAAATATTACTTTAAATTATTCATAGTCCATTGAATAAAATCGGCTGACTTATACTTTTTCCCCCGTTTTCAACTTAAAATCTCTTCATCATTATTCTGTTAGTTAACCTTCCTCTATTGGGGTACTCATTTATCAGCATTGTGCCCAAGAGTGTAGGCATTCATATCTTTTACTCACTTACATGCGAATGAAGGCGGTATGAAGAAATACGTGATACCAGGATCAATTAACACAATTACTTCTTTATTCATAAGCAGTGTGGTATCTTTTCACCACATCCTGTGAAGCGTCAGTAGTGTCCTGGTCCAAGACATACACTCGCCTTTGTCCAACAGCCTACTTTCCTTTTCTCTTCGGCTGTGACCTCCCTTTTCGATGCAGCTATCTCAACAGGATTTTTCTCTATCTCTTTACCTTTCTGTGGGTCAATCTCACCCAACTCTGAGCAATCATAATAAATGATCCGTCTTACCACACTTAATGGCCATTTTCATTAATAATATGTAGGTGTAGGCCCTATTTTCGTGGTATCTACCACACATTCTACAGTGACCCGTAGCAGATCGGGGTTCTCCAATCACAATACCCCTCAAAAGTGCTACAATCGAATAACTATGGACTTACCAATCATCTTAGCCCATAACTCATCAAATCACATCTTTTATCAAACTACCCATTTTTCTCGTTCTGTCATTTTTGTCATTCTTAATTCTCTTTCTATCTCTATTTTGACCCTTACTACCTTTCCCAATCTCAGAGGCGTGCAACACTTGATCTTATTCACACAACTGTATTTTACGCACTGCCTCGACATAGGTAATATCTCACGGGCCAATCGGATTCTAATCGACAATCTGAGCCCTTCCATAAACTTTTAGACATCTCGACTGTCACTCTTCATAGTGTTGAGGTAATATCTGCCCAAGAATATAACTGAGTTTCATACTCATAATTCATATTCATCAATAAATCAATTCCTCTGGGTCAGAGTAAAGATTTTATCTATCATTCCCTTTAAACAGTGTCCGAGATATTCTATCACCGGAATACATCAAAAATATTTCTCATGTCAACTCTTAAGATGGGTCGAGCGAACTTCCATCAATGCTCCGTCTCGCCCTCAAATCCCTTGCATACTCTGAGCAATTTGCTCCCAAAATATTCTCCACACTCCGCTCCAACCTCACGAAGCGTGACTCAATACTGTCCGATCTCTCTGTCGGACTCTGTGAGGCATGCTCAATATAAACCTCCATTTCAATATCATCCTGATTCTCACAGGTCAACTCAGCACGATTAGCAGGCTCAGATCTACCTCTACGACCTCTACCTCGTGCTCTACCTTCTCCATCACGACTAATATTAGGTATTCCTGCAATCTCAACCATTTCTTAGTTAAAACTCATCTCGATATACACTATTGTATCTAACCAAGCACAGTAACACGGGGATGTAATTTCCTAATTACTGACACTGACACACATCATACCAATTTCTACTCTGATACAATCTTTATATATCACGACCCAAAACTACCCAAAAATAAGAGTAAATTTTTAGCGTTTTGTTATTTTCTTTCATGCTTACCTGTCCTCTCATTGTGACCACACTCCACTAACAATTGGGCTGTGCGTCAATGCCAGTCCCACCATTCATTTACCATATAACTTAATTCTTTCTCAGTCATTTATAAGTGTTTACAATATTTATACATCCCCTAAAGTCACTTACAAACCTGTTACTGTGCTTACTTATTTAGATACAATATATACAAGTGTATATACCTTAAATGATGGGCAGCAGCGGATATCCAGAATGCAGTACTCAGTCGCCTCAACATCTACTGGAGATTATCTATGTGAGAAAATGAAAGGGGTGAGCACATCAAGCTCAGTAAGGCAATCCTATGAACAAGTAGGTAACCATACTACCTACATGATCGTGGTGCCATGCATAAACCACCCTTTCTCCACACATTTCAAAACTGATGCTATGATTCATGATGTCATGTAAAACAAGTTTGCATGGAAAATTCAACATGCAACTATTTCAAATCATTTCTTTCTCATTTAAAATTTCACAACAAATCCAGGACTAAACCCATCCCTCGGCTGGTCCTGACTCACACAAAACCATGAAAATCAGTTTACATCACACATGGGTTTAAAAAGCATGGAAATAATCATCATGCACATTTGATTTAAAACCCAGTTTTGATCTCATCAAAATCGTCAACAGGCGAGACTAGGCAACATCTGTATATCGGTAATAACCAGGACTATGGCCGTGTGTCCTCGTGAGCCCCTCTGCTACACGGATCCTAGTGTGTGGGGTCTCACCCTGATCGAGAACCACCCGGGAGGTGGGTCAATCCAACCCGTCAGTCTTATCCGATCCCACGCATCCGAAGATGCCGTATCCGACGATACCCTGTATCCGAAGATACCCCGTATCCGAAGATACCACACGATACATCGTACTCCATGCTACTTGCACGGTACATCGTACTCCGTGGACCCATATCATATCTCTATACTCATGCCATGTCTCAAAACGCACGTGCGAGCCTATTTAATCGGTGACACACAGTCTACCCAATGCTCCAAGCACGGCTCATCGCATGTTCTCATAAAAATCAGTGGGGGGTGCGAGTGATGCTCCAGCACTCTCGTCAATTCAAGTAAAACTAGTGCGAGCTAAGCTCTAGCACTCTCATCAAATCATATGGAAAATCTGGTGCGAGTTAGACTCTAGCACCCTGTCACGAAAATCATGTAAACTTTGGTGCGAGTTAGACTCCAGCACCATGTCACAAAAATCATATAAAACCTGATGCGAGTTAGACTCTAGCACCGTATCACGAAAATCATGTAAAATCAGGTGCGAGTTAGACTCCAGCACTAATGCATGTAAAACTCTAGTGCGAGCTCTCGCTCCAGCACTAATGCATGCATCACACAACTCAACATATCGTGCGAGCTGAGCTCTAGCACGTCACATGTCAATAAAAACACGTAGGCGGCTCTGTTTCCTCAAAACAGTTTTCAAAACAATTTCATCGTTGAAACTATGAAATACTATGCATTTTTCTTTCAAGGTTAGCCAGCCTACTCATGCATGCATCAAAACACCTCCAGAACGAGCAGGAACCTCTTGTTCTTGCTCCTCCCAATTTTTCCTAAAATTTTAAATTTTACCCTTAACAAGGGTATTTTGGTAATTTGCCCATTTGGGGCACTAAAATTATTAACTTACTTCTAGACCCTTCAAATAATTTAAAAGACTGCATATAACTTTGAAATTTCATAAAGTTTACCTCTAGCAGTCCGTAGAATTCCCTTACCTTATTTTTCTGTAGAGTCTGACCTTTCCTTTTCCACTGCTGTCTCGTTACGCAGTCTGATTTACTCCCAATCCAATGTCTGAAACTGCGTATAATTATTCCTCAGGTCAGATATCATACAATTTAATTATATTTCCTATTTTCTGGGATTAATTTAAATCATTGGGCCCATTTACCCCTATTGGGCCCGATTACACCTTAATGGGCCTTAATCGGCCTTAAGCCCATTTTCCACTTAATTTTCACATTATCGAGGCTTATTGGGCTCATCGGGCCCACCAACAATTTATTGGACCTCGTTCTAACTCTCGAATAGCTCAATTTATTGTTTACGACAATTTATCCGACTTTCCAAAATTTAATTTAATTAATGTGGAAATTAAATCCGAAGCACGCATAACGATGCAATTATCGTAAATAAGGGTTACTTACCCAAGATTCCATGCTAGTACTTAAATCGAGACTGTCTCGAGCTCTCGTTTGACGTCGATTGTCGAGCTACACAATTTCATAAATTTTTGGGTAAATTTCCAGTCGAATAATAATTAAATAAAATATTCCAAAATTCAAATCGATCTATTTCGACTGCTACTGACTTACCCGTAGCTCGATTGCATCACGGGGATTTTTCTCCAATTTTTCCTCTTTTTCTTTTTCCCTTTTTTTCTCCTTTTTTCCTTTCCTCATTGGCTAAACCGGTTCGGACCGCCGGTTCACTCCGGTTCAGCCTGTTCAGTGCCTTGCCTGCCAGTTCTCCGTCGGCTTCCGCCACCAGTGGCTCCGCTGGGTCGCCGGCTTCAGCCCTCGGTTTCGTCCAAGGCCGCCGAAAAGTTATCGGTCAGACCTGTTCTCTCCACCGTCGGTACCCATTTCCTCTTTCCGTCGTTTTCGACGTTTGCCGACAGTTTCACCGGTCGTGGCCGCCACCAATCACGTCCTCTGGGCCTCGGGGACGTTTGGCTGGGGGTGGGGTCGGCCAGATCGACGCCGGTGGCCGAGAATCTCCCCTTCCCTCTCTCGGCTTCTCTCCCTCGATCCGGCGTTCTCCGGCGTCGGTGGGGCGCGTCGCCGGTACCAGGGAGGTCGCCGGCCTCTCCTCTTCCATTTTCGACCCTTCGCCTGGCCGTTGGTCGCTAGACGGTGGCCGTCCGGTCTTCCTCGGTTTCGGCTTCATTTTTTTCGTTTCTCTCTTCTTCTCTCTCCCCGACCCATTTTTGATTCCCTTTTTTTTCTTTTTTTTATAATTTTATTAATTGTTTTTATTATTATTTTAATCATTAAATACTATTATTTTGTCAAAAATATCCAAAAAATTATTAATTTATTCAATTAATCCCTAATTAAATTTATCAGTGTTATTTCAACTTTTCGGTATATTTTTCGATTATTTTTGGGATTATTTTTCGAAGTAAAATCCCGATTAATTCTGATTAATTCTCATAAATTCATATCTTGATCAATTTAACCCGAAATTTTATTATTTCTCCTTTATTGATCAAGATTTCTCAAATCCATATTTTTAATAAATTTTTCTTATCAAAATTATATCGGCTTTCGGTCTTTTGACCATTTTGCCTTTGCACGTGTTCGGGGATTCTATTCCAATCCTTTTGCATTTTTAATTTTGTGTTTTAACTAAAATCGGGTCTTACAGTATGGTTGCTCATTCCCCTCTATTTTCCCCCTCCTACAGAGCGTGCATAGTAGCCCAACAAGGACTGAGGCTTTTTTATTTTAGACATCCGCTGCTTCCATCGCTAAAAGGTAGATACACATGATTCTTTTTGTATCTAAACAAATGTAAAAGCATAGTAGTCTTTTGAGTTGTAATTATCGAGGATGTAGATGTCATAATCATATTTTGTATAAATGAATGTTTGACGTTCAAATGTATGACATCACTTTTATTAACTGAGAATGGATATTGCGAGTGTATTACTATTGAATCAGAGCCCAACTGTCTAGTGATGAGTTGTTCACGACCGAGTAAGGCAGTAAAACGCGAAAACTTTATTGAGATTTTCAGTTAAAGGGAATGGAAAAGGGTCGTGACAGAGACACATAGTCAACACAGGCTCCCAACACGGCTGTTTCATGCTCTTTTCAAAACTGGTACATGTGAGTAAAACTCCCAACACGACAATATCACAATATCATAATCTCTAATGCGAGCAATGCTCCCAACACTAGGTCATATAAAAACATGAGTATGAGCAAAGCTCTCAATATTCTATAATGCATCAATCACAATTCTGAGTACGAGCAATGCTCCTAGTACTCTAACATGCATAAATCGCATTAAAATGTAGTACGGGTAAACACTCAAGTACTATGTGATGCATATCTCAAAATATAGTGCGAGTATTCTCTAGCACTTATGGTTTTCACACAAAACCAAATAGATGGCATATTCAAATCACAATTCACCCAAGTAAATCAAATCCTCACTAACATGTGTTGTTTTCGCATATTCATGAAAACAATTGACATTCTATCATGCATTTGTCATATACTAACATGTGGCTGATTTGATAAGAGGTCGATAAGAGGTCAAAAGTGACCGATTTGATTTTCGAGAATTTAATTTAAAATTATATTTGATCGAAAATTTACCCGAAATTAAATATAAAATTATGCAGTTCGATGATAAATCGCGTACGTGAGCCGATCGAACTTCGATTTACGTACCATCGCATAATTTCGGGTAAGTAAAGCTTATTTACGACAAACGTATGATTATTGCGCAATTGGAATTTATTTTACGGATTTCGGATTAATTTCTGCATAAAATAAATTATATTCAAATTTTTGAATTAATTTACAGGCTATCCAAAGAGTTTGGAATGAAGCCCAATGGGCATTGATAGGCCCAATGAGCCCAATAGACCCAAAGAAGGGATTTAATAAGTGGAAACAGGCCAAAAAGGGGTCGAGGCCCATTAATGTGCAATCGGGCCCAATAAAGTAAACCGTGCCCAATGTTTTAGATTCGATCAGTAAGAGTGAAATACTGATAAGTATATTAGAATTGACCCAAAGATGTGGTTATATGCAGCTTCGTAGACTTGGTTTGGAGCGAACTGGACTGAGAGACCTGGTACGGTCGAGACAGGATAAGCTCGCACGTGATTCCAGGTAAGGGAATTTTACAGACTGCTAAAGGTAACTTTAAGCGATTTCGACATCATTTACATTCCCTAAAATTGTCTGAAGGGTCTAGATTTAAAATAAGAATTTTGGGTGCCCGGATGGGCAAATGACTAAAATACCCCTGTGAAGGGTAAAATTGCAAAAAATTAGGAAAAGTTGGGAGGAGCAAGAACAAGAGGTTCCTGCTTATTTTTGAGGTGTTTTGACATGTGCATGGGTAGGCTGGCTAACTTTTAAATAAAAATGCACAACATTGCTTATTTTCAACAATATGATTTCTTGTGGAAATTGTTTTGAGATAACAGAGCTCCCTACGTGATTTTATGAATATGTGACGTGCTAGAGCTCAGCTCGCACTAGTTTTGATTTGTGTGATTTATGCATTAGTGCTGGAGCAAAGGCTCGAACTAGAGTTTTACATGCAAAGGTGCTGGAGTCTAACTCGCACCAGATTTTCATATGATTTTTGTGACAGGGTGCTGGAGTCTAACTCGCACCAGATTTTCACTTTTTTTTATGACACAATGCTGGAACCTAGCTCGTACTAGTTTTACATGATTTTGACAGAGTGCTGGAGCTTAGCTCACACTAGATCTTATGAGATTTTATGAAACGTGTTTGGAGCTTTTCTCGCACAAGATTTTTCTTGATTTTATGAGAATGCTGGAGTATTGCTCGCACTAGTTTTATGAGAACATGCTATGAGCCGTGCTTGGAGCGTCGGGTAGATTGTGTGTCATGCCGATTATTGAGACAGGCACGATTATTTATATGAGATATGGGTCCATGAAGTACGTTGTACCGTACAAGTAGCATAGAGTACGCTGTACCGTGCTGAGATTGATTATGTGGCATCTTCGGATGCGAGTTATCGGGCAGAACCGACGGGAAGGACTGACCCACCTCCTGGGGCTGTTCCCGATAGTGGTGAGACCCCGCACACAGGATCCGTGTAGCAGATGGATCACAAGGATATGGTCATAGTCCTGGTTATTTACTTGAGATATATATTGCCTAGTCTCGCATGTTATATATGGATGTTTTGAGAAACATGTTTTGTGGACTTTTGTGTGAGTCTGGATCACCCGAGGGAGGGGTCGAATCCTGACTGAGATGTGATTTTGATAAGAATAAAACTGGGATTTAAACTCTCGTATGTTATTATTGCTTTGAAAAGCATCTGATTTCATGATTTTGTGTGAGTCAGGAACACCCGAGGGAGGGGTTGAGTCCTGGCTGTGTTGTGAAATTTTAACGAGAATGAAATGATTTAAATGGATTTGCATGTTGAGGTTTCCATGCTCTTTAAAATCCATATGTGAACTTGTTTTACATGACATCATAAATTGTAGCATCTGTTTTAAAATTGTTTGGAGAAAGGGTGGTTTATGCATGGCACCACGTTCATGTAGGTTGTATGGTTACCTACTTGTTCGTAGGATTACCTTACTGAGCTTGATGTGCTCACCCCTTTCATTTTTCCTACACAGATGTCTTTCAGTAGACCTCAAGACGATTGAGTATTGCATTCCTGATATCCGCTGCTACTCATCATTTTAAGGTATATACACTTGTCACGATCAAAGGACAAGTAAGTATGAAACAAAACCAAAAAATTTACTCTGATTTTTGGGTCGTGACAATCGAAGGGTGACTTGTGTGGCTGATTAGGGGATGGCTTTCGGCTAGAGGAACAGAGCTGGGTACAGGGTTTTCCAAGGTTTGACAGTGGCTGATAGAAGTGCTGGATGGCTAAAGGATACAGACACCGACGCAGAGACGTTAAAATGATGGAAGACTGGAAAGCCAAGGGGGACGGAAGGATGTGACCCTAGCCGAGAGGGAGGAGGAAGGAAGGGTAAGGCACATGGCTTTTCGGTGAAAGAGAAGCAACTTGAGTGAATAGTGCCATGAAGATTTGAAAAAGAAAGAATGAAAGGAAAGGAAAAATGCGGGAAAGGAAAGAAAAAAGAAAGAAAGAAAGTAGAATATATATATATATATATAATTATATATATATTAGGGAATAGAAGAAAAAAATTGAAGACAGAAGAGAATGTACTGAAAATTTGGGAAAAGCCCGAGGGAAAATAGTCTGGAAAATATTAGTTCGAAATTTCGGAGAAACAAATCGATTAAAGCAGACCCGCTGACTCGCAGCACTGAGAGATCGAGGACTATCGATAAAACACTAATGTAAGGAAAATTTTGTGTGCTGCTAGAGATAAATTGCATGTATTTTTCTGATGCTTTGTAGATATAAATTTAGGTCGTATTTCTACTGTAGAAAAATATTCGTGAATTGTTAAAAAAATCTGCATATATTTTCTAGAAATTTGAGACTGCGAATTTTAGGACAGAAATTTTTAATCGCCTGAACTATCAAAAAAAGGCTTTCACGACCCGTGACCGCTACTTCTATCCCTAAGCTGTAAGACCCGATTTTATTTAAAACACGAAATGAGATAAGATCAAATGAAGGTTTGAAATGGTTGTCCCGAACACGTGCAAGGGTAAAACGATCAAAAGATCAAAATTCGATATTTATCGTGACAATAAAATTTAATTAAAAATATGGGATTGAGAAATCTTGATCAATAAGGAAGAAATAATTAAATTTCGGATTAAATTAATCAAGATATGAATTTATAGGAATTAATCAGAATTTTTACATCGAGAAATTATCCCGAAAATAATCAAAAAATATACCGAAAATACGAAATAAGACCGATAAATTCATTTTAGAATAAATGAATAAAATAATAAATTTTTTAGATATTTTGGATTATTATTGAATATAATATTGATTAAAATAATATTAAAAATAAATTATAAATAAATAAATAAAAATAAAAAAAGAATCGCAGGATCACGATTCTGAAAGGAAAATTGAAGGAAACGAAGCAAAGGAAAAAACCGAACGAGGGAGCCGAGCCCTCTACCTCAACGGACGGAGCTGCTGGCGGCGTACGTACCAGGCGAGATAGCCGACGCCAACCCAAGCGAAATCCGACATTGGAAGCACGAACGGTGAGAGAAACGCCTACGAGAGAGAGAGAACCGAGAGGAAAAATTTGAAATCTTGTGGTCGACACCGATTCGACCGCCACCACCAGTCGAAGGAGACCCACGCCAAGACTGACCAATCAGCCGCTGAATCGACCGATGGGATGGCGGCTAGAGTCGAAAAACGGTGAGAAAAGGAAAGTCACCGACGGCGGAAAGGAGAAGAGCCGGACCGGCCACTTTTCGGCCAGCCATGGCAAAACTCAGGGCAGATCCGTGCACCGGACGGCCCCGCGGAGCTGCTGGCGACGAAAGCCGGTGAAGAATCGGTTGGTGAAGCCCTGAACCGGCCGAACCGAACTGAACTAGCTGGACCGAACCGGTCTGAATCGTGTTGAACCGGACCGAACCGGTTCAGCCAGAAAAGAAGGAAAAGAAAGAGAAAAAGGGAAAAAGAAAAAGAGGAAAAATTGGAAAAAAATTTCAGTGATGCAATCGAGCTACAGGTAAGTCGGTAAGCAGTTGAAATTAACCGATTTAAATTTTAGAATATTTAATTTGATTAATATTCGACTAAAAATTTACCTGAAAAATTATGTAATTGTGTAGCTCGACAATTGACGTCAAACGAGAGCTCGAGACAGCCTCGATTTACGTATTATCATGGAATCTCAGGTAAGTAACCCTTATTTACGATAATTTTACATCGTTATGCGTGTTAGAAATTATCGCATAAATTACGGATTTAGTTTTAGCATAAAATGGATTATATTCTAGAATAAGAGATAAATTGTCGTAAATAATTAATTGAGCTATCCGAGAGTTTAGAACAAGGCTTAATAAATACTAGTGCACCCAATGAGCCCAATAGGCCTCGATAATGTGAATAATAAGTGGAAATGGGCTTAAGGCCGGTTAAGGCCCATTATGGTATAATCGAGCCCAATATGGGTAACAAGCCCAATGATTTAAATTAAGACCAGAAAATAGAAATACAAATATATTGTATTTGACCTGATGTATATTTATTTGCAGTTTCAGAGATTTGATTGAGAGCAAATCAGACTGCATGACGAGATATCACTGAAAGGTCAAACTGTACAGAAAAATGAGTTAAGGGAATTGTGTGAGTAGCTAGAGGTAGCTACGCGTATTTTAATAGCTTTTGTATACACTGAATATGTATGTATACATAGAATATCTATAAAGGTCCTACAAATAAATTAAAGATTTTAAGGACTCGAACTAGGTAAAAATGCTATTTTACCCCTATTGAGGAAAGTTCACCTAAGGATGGTGAAAGCATGACATGCATGAAATGTATGATTTAATGAATTTTCTGATTTAAGAAATTTTCTTGGTTTTAAGCAAAGTAAATCGATAGATTGGCCAGTAATTGCATAAATTTCACAAGATAACACTACGTAAGTGTTATTTATATTTAAATGAAATTTCTTTGGAAAATAGGTCAACTATCAAGTTTATATGGAAACAGATAGTGTTGGCGCATAGCTCGCACTATATCTGCGTTTGTGAGTATGCATAAAATGTGCTAGAGCGGTTGCTCGCACCGACTTGTGTGACATCATATGCATGAAATGTGCTAGAGCGGTTGCTCGCACTGATTTTTATTATTGTGAAATGCATGAAAGGTGCTGGAGCCTAGCTCGCACCCTGTTTTGACTTGATATGCATAAAAAGGTGTTTGAGCGATTGCTCGCATGAGTTTTAATGATTTAACATGCATGAGGGGTGCTGGAGCTTTGCTCGCATCCTGTTTTGATATGATAATTGCATAAAAGCCGTGCTGGAGTGTAACTCGAACGAGATTTAATTAATTTATGTATAAAGTTGTTCTTGAGTGTAACTCGCACGAGATTTGATTTTTTGATGCATAACACCGTGCTGGAGCTTGCTCGCACGAAGTTTTATATGGATTTATAACTCATTTAAAAGTCATACTGGAGTCTTACTCGTACGCAGATTTTACTGATTTTTATGAAACCGTGCTAGAGCTTCACTCGCACGAGGTTTTCAGATATCATGAATATGCATGGAGCCGTGCTAGAGCTTCGCTAGCACAGGGAATTATATGACATGCATATAGCCGTGTTGAAGCCTCCTGTAGATTGTGTGTCACAGTGGGATGATATGCCCACACGTGCATATTGAGACAGAGATGGTATGGGTAGATAAGACCTATTGCAGGCACCCTGACTGAGTTTGGGTTCACGGAGTACGTTGTACCGTGTATGTCACGCGGAGTACGCTGTACCGTGGGGATTGTTGGAGTGGAGTGGCATTAGCCACGAGGCAGCAAGCCTTGCCCTCACAATCCTGATGTTATGCTGTTCTTGCGGGTAGGACCGACCCACCTCTCGTTTCAGGTGTGATACCCCGCACACTAGGTACCGTGTAGCCACGGATCTCTAGGTTATGTCCATAGTCCTCGTTGTTACTGATATAGTCACCTACTTGTCTCACATGATATAACTTATGGTCTCAATAGACCAGGGTAGACCCGAGGGAGGGGTCAGGCCCCGATTTTGTGATTTTCATTGAGATATGATTTTATAACTGACTATTATAATGAATTTTCAATGAGATTGATTTATAAGATGCTTAACCCCTTCGGGTTAGTTTATACTGCAGTTTTAATGAAATGATTTAAATGTAGTAGCATGATGAGTTTTTCATGCTTTAATTATAAATTCATGAAAAGATTTGTCTCTCATGATTTGATTTACATGGCATGAACTAATTTATGATCCTGATTTAATTCATGCTAATTATGATTTAATGATGTCACATAAAATGCCTTTGATGCATGAATTACATGATTTTTATATGCACAAATAGTTTTCATAAACTATGTCATTGATGTATGCATGATTTTCTGCTTGAGATTTTAATGAAAAGAAATGGATTTTAAGGGCATGACATTATGAGCATGTAGATAATGGAGCTATCTACTTACTTGCATAATTGCCTTATTGAGCGTATGGTTTGCTCACCCCCTTTATTTTCCCATCTTTTCAAAGCACTCGTAGTAGTTAGTGAGCGGCTGATGACTTGCATTCTTGGTATCCGCTGCTTCCCATCGAGAGACAGGTATACACATTTGTATAGTTTTGTATCTAAATATGTAATGCACAGTACTGTAAACGGATATGATGTCGGGGATATAGAGTTATAAATATCATTGTGTATGTATTTAGTTAAAGTCAAAGGATAGTAAACTCTGATATGTGAATATGATTATGGAAATGGAATGGTAAATAGGTGAGAGGTGATTAACACCGAATCATAGCCCAACTGTTTGTAGGATGGTCACGATGAGAGAAAGGTAAGAATTAAATAATAAATGAAAGAACGAAAAATTTACTCTGATTTTTAGGTAATTTGGGTTGTGACATAAGCGCCTAAATTAATACGAAAACGTTTTAAAGTAAATCAACATTGTTAAAGTTTGCTAATTGATACTTTAGGATCTTTTACTTGTAGTTCTGTATCCGATATAGGTTTAAAGCTTTTAGATTAATATGTAAAGGATCTTATTAAAGTCCTAAATTTTCTTAGAAATTTCGACAGCATAACGGCTACAATTTGACTCTACCCAACCTGTAAAGAAAACAATATAGCAACCCATATCCTCATTACCATTCATGCAAATCAAATCATCTCAAACAACCCTAGCTATCCACAACTCACAATCATACTTTCCATTCACATTGTTGCATTAACTTCCAGATTCATCCTAATTCATAGTAACCCGATTAAATAGGTGCATTATCTGGGAAAGGTATGATTGACTTGCATAATATTCCTATTTATAATGAAACAGCTAATACATCCCAAAACAACTATTACTTAAACCTGTGCATACATACAAGTCTAAAATAAAACTTTACACTGATTGCGCATACCTTAACACAAAAGTCGTACCTAATAACATACCAAGTAAGCAATTCTATAAATATTTTATGCGTTTAGTAAATCATGCACTATGTAAAATCATGTACAAGCTTTATTTTGGTCTTTCAACCTGAAAATACGTTAAACACAGATGAGTTAAATCAACATACTTTTCAAAACTGAAGATTTTACTAAGCTTACACTCAATAGTTCATAAATCAATAGTATAGATTTCAAAACCCGAAAACCTTTAAATCTGGTAGCATAATATTCATGCTGGAAACGAGTTCAGTAAATCAAAACATATACATAGGCTTCCATTAAAATATTCATCACAAATACGAGATGTGGCGCAATCTTAGACTTGTCATGGAATTGAATTACACAATGTAAACACACCTATGGCCATAGTGACTACCACCCTATCCAAGACTTATCAGGTCTGGACTAGGTACTGAAGACGGGATCAAGGTCTACAGTAGTAGGTAGCTAGCACCGTAGGGAAATCACACAGAACCTTCTACCGGTGCTACTTAGAAAAATCTCAATACCATAAAGGCATTTCCGTGAAGCACTTGGTACCGTAGGGCAATCACACAAAACCTCTTACCGGTGCTAGAGATGGCTCTCACGTCCCATAAACTCGATGCCACCCAGGCATCCCTATGAAGCACTTGGCACTGTAGGGCAATCACACATAACCTCCTACCGATGCTAAAGATGGGTCTCACAAGACATGACTACCACACAAGCATTTTCGAGGATCGCCAATAATCTCAAAATCAATAATTTATAGGTGCACGGTAAAAGCATGAAAATTCTTAACTCAACATCAAGTTCACAACAAAGTACACCAATAACTTTAGAAAGCATGTATTATTATCGTAAAACATGCTAACATCAGTCCGTACACCATCATGCTCTCCCAAATAATATTTAAAAACAACTTATGCAACCAAGTTACAAATATAATGCTTGATACTTAAAACGATAAAATCATATATTAAAATGTTATTCTCATTTGGGTTTAATTATTTTATTTGACACTAAAATCAGTACACTTATAATTATAACTTCATTTCGACTAAGGCTTGTAACTACAAACAAAGTTTCAGTTTTGATAAAAAATCGGGTAAGTTAGGTAATAAGTCTAAAATAAATCCTAACTAAACTAACAGCCTATGGTTCCTAGTAAAGTTTTAGCTTAACCTAAGATATCCTACTAGCTACAAGCTATATAAATCCCTTACCACAAAAGCGATGCGTACTAGTTATCCTTCTAGCCTTAGGCACACATATATGTGCCTATGTCTCCTCGGCATCCAACGAGGTAGTAGCTGCGATTTTCGCATAAAGGAACATCCAGTTAGCAGTCTTTTTATTTATTTCAGTTCATAGTTTATTTAAGAATTTCATAAGTGTCATTATGAAACTAACTTCTCATGCACATCTATCAACGTTGGATTATCTCCTAATGTACCATCCTTATATATTCAAGATTTGAATCTATTTTATACTTTACTAATTCCATTAAAATGAAACCATCTTATTTTATTATCCTTTTGTACTAAGCTTAATATCTAAATATGAATTCGGCTTAAGTTTGACATATTATTTATTTATCACTATTAATTTACATTACTAGCCTAAATTAATGGAATACTTAGTTAGACTCGCCACGATATTTTATATATTAAATTTCATATTCGTTTTAACCTTATAAGAACTCATTTATACCTTAATTATTTTTCGAAAAATAACCTACATTATTTGATTTAGTTTAAACTAAATTTTCAAGTCTCTCTATCTAGTTAACCAAAACTCACAACTTAGCATCTCTATTCATATGGCTCACATTTGTTCTTGCAACTGTAAAACAATGTTAGTTGCATAATAATTTGCTGATTAAATCCTTTAATTTCTATTGAAACAACTTATCCCCAATTACAAACCCTAATTTCTTCAAAACCAAAATTTAAATTAATTTTTACAACAATCATGCTTTTATAACACCATTTGTATAGAAATTTAACAATATAAAGTTTTGGTTTTTTTTACCTAGAATTTACTGGTGCCAAAATGGAGAAATAGAAGAAGGGTAAAAATGGGTTTTCAGGTTTCCTGTGTTCTTTGAGTTCGGGAAAAAGGTGAGGGGAGGAATGTCAGGACCCCAGTTTCAATCCTTGACTTTAACCAAAAACCACAATAAATTTTTTGCATTTTTAACTTACCTTTCCTCTCTTCACTGGTTGGGCTGTGATTCGATGTCAGAGTCTTCACTTACCATAATATCCATTCTCATATATACATGTCAATATATTAATTCTGACTGTAGTTGCTTTTATTATACATGTAAGATTTTATAAAATCTAATACGATTACATTCCCCATAATATATAACGTATACATCACTGTGCTGTTTCTATGTTTAGATACACAACTGTACATAATAAGTATACCTGATGAATCGATAGGAACTAGCAGTGGACTCTGGGACACTCTCCCACGATAACTCTCGCTCTACTGACGCTCTGTAGAGAGATGTAAAGAAAAGGGGGTGAGCATAACGCGCTCAGTAAGGAAATCAGGCAAGCAAGTAGATATCCACACTATCTACTCAAAATAGTGCTATGCCTTGAAAACATTTATTTCCTTACTTACTTTAAAAGCATGTCTTGAAATATAATATATATGTACTTGTACAGAATAAATCTCATGTACAGAAATCATACTTTATTTCTCAAAAGTAGGCATGTAGTGCAACACAATGCATTTATATATAAATCATGCCTTTATGTAAATCATGCCATATATATTTAAATCACATATAAATATGGCATCAAATGATTCACAACACAAATCGGAGTCCGACCCATCCCTCAGGTCTGTCCGCAGTTTAAAGAAGTTAATCAATGTGATATAACATGTGAGACTCTGTGGTTTATGCAAATAGTATCCTGGATTATGATCATATACGAAAAGAAAGTGATCCCAAGCCACATAGATCTAGATGTGCGGGGCCTCACTGCTGTAACGGGAGGATGGTCAGTCCAATGTCAACCGCCAGCTACGTAACACACGGTACAGCGTACCTCGTGCCACTCAGACACGATACAAAGTACCCCCGTGGACCCGTTCTCACGGCCAGAGTGTAAATCCCCGAAATTTTCCTATAAATTGGTTCGTAAAAACGTACAAGTGGAAATAAAATTGTAAGTCTGATATAAAATAAATAAAATAATAAAATACTCGGGAAATAAATAAGATAAATATATATATTTATTGATTTAAATATATATTTAAATATTTTGGGTATATTATTTATTATATTATATTTTAATAAAATATAATATAATAAAAAATATATATATATAAAAATAAAAATAGAAAACTAAAAAAAATAAAAAAAAATAAATACATAAGAAATAAATATAAATAAATAACTAAATAATAATAATAATAATAATAATAATAATAGTAAAAAAAAAAAAAGAGAAAAGCAGAATCGCGATTTGCGATTCTGCAAAGGAAACAGGAAAGAAACAAAAGGCAAACGAGAGGACCAAACCGAGCCCTCTACCTCAACGGTCGGACACCGGTGAGGAGCCAGGCGAGCGGCTGAAGGAGAAGAAACAGCCGAGCCCGCATCGACGTGGGTAGAGAGAGGAGAACGTCCGGCGGTCGAGAGAGAGGGAGGAATCGAGGGAAACCGAGGGAAAAAAAAAAGGAAAGGAGGTGACCGGCGGCCGGGGGAAGGAGGAGTGACCCACCACCGGCCAGAGGGGGACGACGGAGGAGCCGATCCAGGCGCAGATCGGCCTGAAACGCTGCCGAACGGCGCGGAAGAAAATGGGTATCGACGCCGGAGGAGAGAAGAGGCCGGACCGGCCACTTTCCGGTGAGCTTTGGCGAAGCCGACCCCAGATCCATGCACCGGACTACCCTGCGGATAAGCTGGAGGTGGAAGCCGGCGGAGAACCGGTCGGAAAAGCCCCGAACGGCGAGGGAGAAGGTTGGACCGGGACTGAACTGGGCTGAACCGGACCGGTCTGAACCGGACCGAACCGGTTCAGCCAGAAAAAGGAAAAAAAAGAAAAAAAAAGAAAAAAAAAGGGAAAAATGAGAAAAAAATTTGGTGATGCAACCGAGCTCCGGATTAGTCGGTAAGTGGTCAAATGAACCAATTTAATTTTCAAAATAATTATTTAAATATATATATATGTATATTTATTTATTTAGGTACATGTACAAATAGGTGTATATAATGAATTGGGTTTGTTAGTATTTGTACAAAAAAAAATATGTATGCATAGGTGATAAGGAAAAAATGGAAAACAATGATAATATATATATATATATATATTTATTTAGGTGCATATACATGTGGGGATATGAAAGGTGAATGTGTGCAAGTATATGTATATACAAAGAATGTATATATATGAGATAGGAAAACATGAAAACAATAAAAGTATATATATATATATATATATATATATACACATACAGGGGTGTATATATATATAAATATATATTTATGCGTGTATACATGTAGATGTATATAATGAAGGTATATGTTAATACTTGTAGGAGTAAATATATAAATAGTGAAGAAATATGTAAACGTGCGTGTCGGCCTAAGGATATACAATAATACGTACACAAGCAGTAGCAACGATAAATTACGATTTTAACGCAATTCTCATGAATAGGGTACTAAGTCTACAATTTCGATGTAGGTGATTGTAGAAGGGATTAAAGGAGGTACTAGGGGACGTCACCATTCGAATTCGAGATACCCGATAAATCAAGGTAAGTGGTATTATTGAACCTAGTTCTGATATTGCATTCTTGTTTCACTGAAAAATGATTTTATGAAAGAGCATTTGATTTGAAATGGTTTACCAATGATTCCATACTTACGAAACTGTTTACAAAACATGATTTCGTTTTACAAAATGTTCGCTAGAACATCTATGTTTATGAAATAAACTTTCGAATTATGAAAATGCATGAAAGTTTTATGATGGCTTAAAAACCCATATTTACGATTTGAAATGGAACTTTTGACGTTTTCAAAAGTATTTACGAAAAAGAAAATATGTTTTGAGACTTAGGCTTCATGCTTGGCTACTTCTCGTGGTGTTCCGGCTCCACCACTTGAGGTGCCGGTACGTTGGCCCCTTTAGCACTTGACTCGACCTGTGTGGAAGATGTCGTGCTACTGGTGGTTTATGATGATGTTTCAGTAGTATCTCGTGCCCGCGCAGCACGCAATTATGTTGCCCACACGGAGAGTGCCTTTGGTGCCCGTGTCCTAGCTAGGTGCTAGTGAAAGTAAGTAAGATGGATACTACCCATATTTTACGAAATGGTTGTATGACCCTGATCCAGTCTACAGCCCACTTACCATGGCCATAGGTATGATGACTCTCCAATGGAGAATGACACGTATCGCATGACTTAGTTATAGTCTAGTCTCCTTGATTTTAATTATAAAATCGACGATGATGAGAGTTTATGAAATGATTATGAATTATGCATGAGATGTTTATGAAACGATCATGAAATATGCATGATATGTTTACGAAATGATTTATGAGATGTTCATGAAAATGGTTAAGCATGTTAATGGTTTTATTGACATGCATGCTTTATGACGTTTATGCATGAAATGAAAATTTTTGTATTTCATTAAGTTTTGTTCTATGAACAATTTCAAAGGTTTTATATATCAGAACTGCTTTAAGAGTATTACCTTACTGGGCTTTTCCCCAAAAGCTCACCCCTCTACCTCTCAGATTTTTGCAGTGAATTACAACTAATAAATGCTGCGTAGACGACGTAAGCTGGCGGATATGAGTTTCCCCAGACTACCTTTTATATATGCATGAGGTATACATTCTTATCTTTATACCAGACTATTTGTATGCACAGACATCTATTGAAAATAATGTGTCGGGATGAAATCGGTATAAGAATAAATGAAATGGAATATTTTAAGGATTGACACTGAACAGGAATACAGCCTAAGTAAATAAAGGATTAAGTCACAAGTAGAAGTTTAAAAAAAAAAATTTACTCTGAATTTTTATAGGTCACGGGTCGTTACAGTTTTAAGTGGTATCAGAGCAAAAGCTGTCTAGTACTGTCAGTGTCAATAATAAGGATATGATTACATCCCAAATGTCTGTGCTGGTCTGGTTGTAGATTAAGTATACCTAATTAAGTTAAGACTTAATGTTGGGTTTACGTGATGAATTAGATCACGAGCTAGAGGCCGCAGAGATAGGAGAATCATGCAGAGTCATCATATGAGACTCATAAATAATACCGAGATTGAAATTGATGTTGAGGGTGCTCCATCAGGTCCTGTGGAAAGGACAGGTGGTATTGAGATACATTGCTAAGGTTCAGTGGAGTATTGAACATATTATGGTAAATTGGGACACAGGCTATGTTAGGTGATGGTGTAGACGAATGAATAGATAGGAAGATTACGTTAGTTACGCCCGCACAGCCGGTAAAGATGTGTCAGAACTACAAATATGCCTACTCCTGTAGCTCCACAACGGAATGATGATGACTTGGGTTAAGAGTAGGAGCTACATGAAATGAGGCATTTTCAGGAGTGCAGACCGCCATTCTTAAATTGGATAAAGGACCCAGTAGTTATAGAGAACTGAATGAATGAGATTAAGGAAACTACGAATGGAATTTAGGGGTCTAGCATAAGGAAATCGATCTGTCAATGAGTACGAATTTTGATTTATATCCCTGGAAAGGTGTGACCGAACGTTGTGAGCAGTGAAGTTAAGAAATGTCTGTAAGTTCACTAACGGATGGAGACCGAGCTGACTTCGGAGGATAGTATGCTATTACATACTGGAGTCAAGAATCCAATTGTAATGGAAAATTGGAAAACTTGTATGGATTCTTAGAGTTTGACAATGAGCTTAATAGATTGGGGGCAGTTTCAAGAGTTTAAGCCTCCATTTTTCAACAAGGTTAAGAATTCAGCGATTCGGAGCGTTGAATGAATGAGACAAATTGATGATTTTAAAAGCAACTCTACCGAGAAAGTTGCTTTTGTAACTTTTGTGTTAAAGGATTGGAGAAGTTATACGGATTTTTAGGGCGTACTACTATAAAGAAAGTAGCCCTTGTAGCATCAATATCGAGATGAAAAGTCAAACTCGGAGGGAAGTTCCTCGATTTAATCCGAGAGCCGACATCAGAAAAGTTACATGGGATATATTCCGGAGGCCCTTAGGTGGTGGTACATTCCGGATGAAATAAAGTGGCAATTATGAATGAAACGATTGCAATCAAACAGGAAGTAACAAGTCTATGGATGATTATGGAATTAAATTTATAGCTTTGGAAGAAGAATGATCTGGATAAGTAGAGATGTGAAACGGAGAAAATTCAGGAAACTCGTAGGAGGTATTGAGGTTCTCAATCTAGCTAAAGTTAGCTCAACTTGATGATATTTTGAGAAAGCAATACGTAAGACGCAATTATGATGTTATGAAATGTGTATTTTGAGGTTACTAAGAAAATGACAAGGTATAGTGAATGATCGGAAAGTGATGTACTGAGAAAGCAATGGGAGTGATAGAGTAAAGTCCTTGTGACTGAAAAGATGAATCACATAACTAAAAGTATGCTTACAGGATTGAATTAAAATGCTGAGGAAAACAATTATAAGGATTACATGAAAAGGAGATTATCGGACCAGGTAATTCACCTTGATGTGCACTGGTATTAATTGTTAAGGAGATCCGGAGTCTTCTGGGCCACAATATGTCAAGAAACGACAGTTAGTTGGATTTTTTTCAAAGACAAGGATTATAAATCAGTGGGAAAAGACCCAAAATTGTTAAGATGATTCAGAGTTTGAGATATATGGAGACTTTGGTCTATGAATTACATATCGAGTATAAAGATTGCGAATGGCTCATGCTTATGTTTCGAATGCGAGACTTAATTGGAATAAGGAAAGAGTTCTGAGATAATTAATGTACGAAATGAGACAAGTTTAAAATATGATAGATTTTGAATAGAAGTTACATTGGAATAAGAAGTGTATGCAAAGTAAGAATATCTTTGTATGTGAAGTGATTAGGAATCAAGTGATATGAACCGAGAATGAGTGTGACTAAAGGATAACTTGAAATTGATAGTCGTCATATTCGTGTTAGAAGTTAGGATACCATTACTTGTAAAGATGAAGAAATGAATTTCGTTTTAACGAAATTGTATGAATTATGGAATATAGATTAATTGTTCAATAACAAGTGCAAAGGAATGCTATGTGGGAATGTAGATTTTAGGCAGTAATAGGAGATCATCAGCAGAAAATTTATCATTGTATATTGCAAGATTTTTCTGTTGACTGGAATCAATCTTACATTTAATGAGGATAATTGCATAAATCGAAGTGATTTTGGTTTAGTAAAGGAAGAGAAAAGTATCTTAACTTGAGGATATGAATAGATAAATTATTCAAGTCATTACAGGACAATCTCTAAACTTCTACATGGAGTGTTATTAATTAGTTAATGATAAAAGTGATTAAATTGTGATAACGGTTCCAAAGATTGAGGAATCAATGATATTATGTGATGTATATGATTGGTGTTTGGAGTTGTGATCTTAATATAGATTTTATTATTTGGAGTTATAATAATTGAAATTATCGATTGCTCTTTCCCATTGTTCCTAGGCTCTAACTTTTAGTTAGAGTTAATAGTGTATTTGACTAATAGGAAATTTTAGATTATGATATTATAAGCTCTATGAAGAGTTTCATCGTCACCCATAATTGATTTATGAGACTTGAAAACTATTAATGTTTGAGATTAGAGATGAGTTCGATACTTATAGATTATGTTTGAAATTGTTTGGGGTAAAAAAAAAAAAAAAAACTTATGTCTATTACAAATTTCAGTTATATTGATTTCATCTTTATCGTAGTGTGTGATGGTCAACTGATGATAAATATTCTGATACATTGACAAAGGAAAGAAAATCAATATCCAATAGTTTATAAGTGACTGGAAAATTTGTCGATATGATTATTCATATTTAAAGTTTTATGAGGATATAATTACTTAACATGATTTGAAAATTTTGTTATAAGAAATTTGAGTAACCAGAAATTATGTTGATCCCAGATAATGTTATGAACAATAACTTTGAAGTTTTCATGATTATATTCGAATGACATATTAGAGGGAACAGTCGAAGTGTGATTGGATTTAAGTTACAACTTTGGGATCATTGTTAATTTGACAAGTGGTTGATCTTTCATATGGAAGTTAATTTTGACTGAAGCTCAAAATAGTAAGTACATTCTACACCCTGGTAGTACCAAAATGTACCAAAAGAAATCGACGAATGGTGTTTTGATGGCCTGAAATGAAACGAAATTTTGCAGAGTTTGCTTATAACAATATCTAATATGCTAGCATCGGAATGGCACCATATGAGACATTGTATGATAGAAGATGTAGGTCTCTAGCGGCATGGGAAGAAATGGGTGACAAAGAGATTTTGGCTCCCGATTTGGTCGAATAGGCAGCATGAGGTGTTCGGATAATCTGTGATAGACGTAAGGCCGCACATAGTAGGCAGAAGAGTTATGCGGATAAGCATAAGCGGCCACTTGAGTTTCAGATTAAGGATTTCGTGTTTCTGAATTTATATCGAGCAAGGGTAGCATGAGCTATAGAAAGAAATGGAAACTGAGTCCTCGCTTCATTTGGTCCATTTGAGATTCTAGAGAGAGTGGGAGACGTAGCCTATGGACTTGTCTTACCACCGCAGCTTTTGGGGTACATAATGTCTTTCACGTCTAGATGCTAAGTAAGTATAATCTGGATCCCTCACAGATCATTGAGATGAACCTTTGAGCATTCAAGGAGATATGAGCTACATTAAGCAACCTATCCGGATTTTGGACAGAAAGGAAAAAGGTACTTCGATTGAAAACTATTCCTCTGGTAAGGGTTCTCTGGAAACACTACTCGGTTGAAGAAGCTATAGGGTAGCTAGAGAGCCTCATGAAGGAGAAGTACCCTAATCTATTCTAAGGGACCAAGATGAATTTGGAGGACCAAATTCTTTAAAGGTGGGGAGAATGTAAATCCCCGAAATTTTCCTATAAATTGGTTCGTAAAAACGTACAAGTGGAAATAAAATTGTAAGTCTGATATAAAATAAATAAAATAATAAAATACTCGGGAAATAAATAAGATAAATATATATTTATTGATTTAAATATATATATTTAAATATTTTGGGTATATTATTTATTATATTATATTTTAATAAAATATAATATAATAAAAAATATATATATATATAAAAATAAAAATAGAAAAATAAAAAAAATAAAAAAAATAAATACATAAGAAATAAATATAAATAAATAACTAAATAATAATAATAATAATAATAATAATAATAATAATAATAGTAAAAAAAAAAAAAAGAGAAAAGCAGAATCGCGATTTGCGATTCTGCAAAGGAAACAGGAAAGAAACAAAAGGCAAACGAGAGGACCAAACCGAGCCCTCTACCTCAACTGTCGGACACCGGTGAGGAGCCAGGCGAGCGGCTGAAGGAGAAGAAACAGTCGAGCCCGCATCGGCGTGGGTAGAGAGAGGAGAATGTCCGGCGGTCGAGAGAGAGGGAGGAATCGAGGGAAACCGAGGGAAAAAAAAAAGGAAAGGAGGTGACCGGCGGCCGGGGGAAGGAGGAGTGACCCACCACCGGCCAGAGGGGGACGACGGAGGAGCCGATCCAGGCGCAGATCGGCCTGAAACGCTGCCGAACGGCGCGGAAGAAAATGGGTATCGACGCCGGAGGAGAGAAGAGGCCGGACCGGCCACTTTCCGGCGAGCTTTGGCGAAGCCGACCCCAGATCCATGCACCGGACTACCCTGTGGATAAGCTGGAGGTGGAAGCCGGCGGAGAACCGGTCGAAAAAGCCCCGAACGGCGAGGGAGAAGGTTGGGCCGGGACTGAACCGGGCTGAACCGGACCGGTCTGAACCGGACCGAACCGGTTCAGCCAGAAAAAGGAAAAAAAAGAAAAAAAAAAGAAAAAAAAAGGGAAAAATGAGAAAAAAATTTGGTGATGCAACCGAGCTCCGGATTAGTCGGTAAGTGGTCAAATGAACCAATTTAATTTTCAAAATAATTATTTAAATATATATATGTATATTTATTTATTTAGGTACATGTACAAATAGGTGTATATAATGAATTGGGTTTGTTAGTATTTGTACAAAAAAAAATATGTATGCATAGGTGATAAGGAAAAAATGGAAAACAATGATAATATATATATATATATATATATATATATATATATTTATTTAGGTGCATATACATGTGGGGATATGAAAGGTGAATGTGTGCAAGTATATGTATATACAAAGAATGTATATATATGAGATAGGAAAACATGAAAACAATAAAAGTATATATATATATATATATATATATATATATATATATATATATATATATATACACATACAGGGGTGTATATATATATATAAATATATATTTATGCGTGTATACATGTAGATGTATATAATGAAGGTATATGTTAATACTTGTAGGAGTAAATATATAAATAGTGAAGAAATATGTAAACGTGCGTGTCGGCCTAAGGATATACAATAATACGTACACAAGCAGTAGCAACGATAAATTACGATTTTAACGCAATTCTCATGAATAGGGTACTAAGTCTACAATTTCGATGTAGGTGATTGTAGAAGGGATTAAAGGAGGTACTAGGGGACGTCACCATTCGAATTCGAGATACCCGATAAATCAAGGTAAGGGGTATTATTGAACCTAGTTCTGATATTGCATTCTTGTTTCACTGAAAAATGATTTTATGAAAGAGCATTTGATTTGAAATGGTTTACCAATGATTCCATACTTACGAAACTGTTTACAAAACATGATTTCGTTTTACAAAATGTTCGCTAGAACATCTATGTTTATGAAATAAACTTTCGAATTATGAAAATGCATGAAAGTTTTATGATGGCTTAAAAACCCATATTTACGATTTGAAATGGAACTTTTGACGTTTTCAAAAGTATTTACGAAAAAGAAAATATGTTTTGAGACTTAGGCTTCATGCTTGGCTACTTCTCGTGGTGTTCCGGCTCCACCACTTGAGGTGCCGGTACGTTGGCCCCTTTAACACTTGACTCGACCTGTGTGGAAGATGTCGTGCTACTGGTGGTTTATGATGATGTTTCAGTAGTATCTCGTGCCCGCGCAGCACGCAATTATGTTGCCCACACGGAGAGTGCCTTTGGTGCCCGTGTCCTAGCTAGGTGCTAGTGAAAGTAAGTAAGATAGATACTACCCATATTTTACGAAATGGTTGTATGACCCTGATCCAGTCTACAGCCCACTTACCATGGCCATAGGTATGATGACTCTCCAATGGAGAATGACACGTATCGCATGACTTAGTTATAGTCTAGTCTCCTTGATTTTAATTATAAAATCGACGATGATGAGAGTTTATGAAATGATTATGAATTATGCATGAGATGTTTATGAAACGATCATGAAATATGCATGATATGTTTACGAAATGATTTATGAGATGTTCATGAAAATGGTTAAGCATGTTAATGGTTTTATTGACATGCATGCTTTATGACGTTTATGCATGAAATGAAAATTTTTGTATTTCATTAAGTTTTGTTCTATGAACAATTTCAAAGGTTTTATATATCAGAACTGCTTTAAGAGTATTACCTTACTGGGCTTTTCCCCAAAAGCTCACCCCTCTACCTCTCAGATTTTTGCAGTGAATTACAACTAATAAATGCTGCGTAGACGACGTAAGCTGGCGGATATGAGTTTCCCCAGACTACCTTTTATATATGCATGAGGTATACATTCTTATCTTTATACCAGACTATTTGTATGCACAGACATCTATTGAAAATAATGTGTCGGGATGAAATCGGTATAAGAATAAATGAAATGGAATATCTTAAGGATTGACACTGAACAGGAATACAGCCTAAGTAAATAAAGGATTAAGTCACAAGTAGAAGTTTAAAAAAAAAAATTTACTCTGAATTTTTATAGATCACGGGTCGTTGCACAGAGTGCCTACCATAGGACTTAGCTCTCACTCCCGTGGAACTCATCAACATCACAGTCAGGGTGCCTAACATAGGTCTTAGCCCTCGTGCCTGTGGAAATATCATACCACGTCTATACCAACCTCATGCGGATATCCTCTCTAGCTATGACACACAGTCACGCATGGTCTCAAGCATGGGTTTCAACATGTATTACATATCACATACAGTGTGCGTCTTGAGTGCGACTCACAGTCGTTACTCCGGTCAACACTGTTTCACATCATAAAACTCGACTCTAGTGCGAGCACTCTCTAGCAACTAGGTCAATGCATAGTTTATGTATTAAATCAAGTACGAGCAATAGCTCCCAGTACTATGCTATGCACAATATCAATATCAAGTACGAGCAATAGCTCCCAGTACTATGTCATGTATAAACCATGAAAAATCGAGTACGAGCAACGCTCTAGCACTCTGTCATGCATATATTTTTCAAAGCTGAGTACGAGTAAAACTCCAGTACTCTATCATGCATGTCATGAAAATCTAGTGCGTATCAAATCCAGCACTAATATTATGTGGAAAAACACATGAATCCCAGTGCGAGCTATGCTCTAGCACGATTCATTCTCACATAATATGATAGATGGCTATTTAAAAAGGGATTGTTTATAAAACATCAAAATCAGCACTCAAAGTGTGCTTAAGTCATATCAACCTTAAAATCATTAGCCCATCTATTTATTTTCATGCTAATAACAATTTAACACTCACAATAGCATTTTCCATGCTTTTTGCAACTTCTCACAAAAGTTGACTTTTTGACTAACTAGGGGCAAAATCGTAATTTGCCACTATCGGGTCGCAATAATTATTATTCACTTTCTCTGACCCTCAGAGTTTTTAAGTGAATGCAGAAGCAGTTGAAAATACGTGCAGGTATCTCTAACTACTTGCAAAAGTCCCTTACCTCGGATCACGTCACGTGACCTCACTTCCTCGGTGCTGCTCAATCCCGCAGTCCGATCAGCTCTCGATGTAAACTCCGGAGCTGTAAATAACCATTCCTCAAGTTAATTATCATTTTTCTACTGTATTACACATTAATACAGTTTAATTTTTCCTTAATGGGCCTTAAAATCCTTAATGGGCCTTAACTAGGCCTTAAGTCCATTTTCATTTTACTATTCACTTTTGTTGGGCCTATTGGGCTTGTGGGGCCCACCAAATCTTATTGGGCTTATCTTAGGCCCATTACACCCTATTGGGCCTAAAAATATTGGGCTTGGCCCATTGGGCCTCTCGGCCACATGCCTTGGCCGAAAGCTTAGCCATTCTCGGTTTCCACCATGGCATGCCATACATGCCTATTTTCTAGCCATTTCCACTTAGGCATTTTCACATACACTTGGTAGGCAATATTACCAATCATCCTACTGTTCATTTAGGCATTTTATCAAACACCTTGGTTGCCAACAATTTACATGTATTAATTAATCAATTTGATTAATTCTAATTATACCATTAACATTAATACATGTGTACTAATCCATTTATGTCTTAAAATCAAATTGACATATTTCAATATCCCATTGATCACTCTCGGCCTAACCTTCTTAATGGTGATTTAATATGTTTCAATGCTTAAAACATATATCAACATACTTGAAATCATTCATACATTAACATATATGAAATTGGAAATTAGAAAATATACCAATTGTAGTGTTCTCCTTTTGGCCGAATCTTTGGAGGCTCTCGGTTTGCACTCTATGGCTCCTTGATAGCCAATTCCAACATATGTTAATCTCCTTTCAATTTGGAACAACTTCCATGAAGAATGCAAGTTCCAAATATGACTAATTCCTAGTGATTTCTAGTGAGAGAAAGCTTGAATGGTTATGTTTCAATGGTGTTCTTCTCTAGCCGGAAATGTGTGATGAAGAAGACAATGGTGTGGCTGCATTTATAAGCCACTTACTTAGCCATTAAGCCTTACTTTTCAGCCACTATGCTTGACTTTCCAAATCTGAACCATGAGTCACCTTATGAGTCACCTTATGAGTCATAGTTAACTTTAACTATAGTTAGATATTTATCTCATGGGCTTTTCCAATTGGGCTTCTCGGTTTGGGCTTTCCTAATGGGCTTTCGGGCTGAAATTTTTACTATACCTCAGGCCTTTTGTTGTCTCAAAATTTGGCAGATCAATTGGTCCAACAATTCCGTCTAAAGGACCTAACATTTTCGATATACATTTAGTATACCTTAATGGGCTTTAAAATTTTCACCTTAGGCCCATTACGTTTTTAACCATTAAATTTATTCCGGAATCCTTCCGAATAAATTTTCCTTACTTCCGGGGATGATTATCTTGTATTCTGGCCAAGAATATTTTTCCCCAAATTTTTCTCCACACGTAGGTTAATTTCTAACCTTGATTAGTCAACTATGGTAAAAGTCCACTTTTTTTAACTATAGTTGATTTTTTTCCTTAACCATTGACTAAGTTGACTTTTTCTTAAATTTTCGAAAGTGTTTTATATCATGTCTTACACTCTCTTCTTTATATTCCAACCGCTCTCGGTGGATAATTTCACCCGAAACTCCTTTTCTCACCGAAAAGGTCCATTTTACCCTTTTTAGCTTTTATTCTCGTTTTGTATGTTCGGGTCTAAATCAATCTAACTTTCCTTCATGAGCTCTCTACGCTCTCTTATTTGAAGTTCTTATTTTCAGTCAGAATGATTTAGAATGACTCGGTTTAGCCTGTGATACTCATTGCTCACATTAGGCATTTTATGTAGCTTTTGCGTGTTAATTCATTTCAATAACACTTTAAGTCTAATAAATACTCTTCTTATGATTCAACCATAATTACATAGTGTTCATACACATAGAAATCATAAGGAAATAAGCTACAAAAATCCGGGTCTGACAAGGAAAAGGAAAGGCTGTCGGTTTTGATCTCCGGCAATGGCAGAGGAAAAACGGCTGGCAAAACCGAGGAGAGGGGAGGAAAGGGGAAGGCTGCCGCTCGATTTTTCGGTGGGGTTGGGTCGCCGGCGGTGAAGGGGAAGGTCAGTAGGCCCAGTGAAGGGAAGGGGGGTGAGGCTTTGCGAAGCAAAAAGAAAAGAAAGAACTGGGGGGTGGGGGTATGTTGCGTTACATGGGGTTGTTGCATTTTGTCGGGGGGGGGGGGGGGGGGAGGGGGGTATCGCGCGACAGAGTCCTCCTGTCGCGCAATCCCATTTCGCCTGCTTCCGCCCCCCCCCCTCTTTTTTTTTCTTTTTTTTTTTTTTTTTGCTTTTTTTGTTTTTTTACTTTATTTATTTATTTATTATTATCTTATATTTATTTAATTGTAGCTAGATAAATATATCAATATATATGCAATAACTTTAAATTTTGATCTAAATTAGAAAGTCCTCATATATTTTATTACTTGTATAAATTTTATTACCAAATTATAAAATTTTCCCTCTTTAATTTATATTACATCTTTTTAATTATATTTTGTCTTATAATCACTATGATTAAATTATTTTAGCTTTTTGGTTTACCTATTTTATTTAAATTCCTATACCTTATGCTTTATACTAGATTTAATAATTTTTCCCAAACTTAATCTAATTGCATGTATCTATTTATTAACTAGTATTTAGCTAAAAATTCCAGATACACAAGTTAGTGGTCCTACATTTCTCCCCACCTTATAGAGTTCTGTCCTCCGAATTCTCGAGCCACGTCAGAAAAGCTGTGGGTATCTCTCTCGCATCAAGCTCTCCAACTCCTAAGTCGCTTCCTCCGTAGTATGGTGTTACCAGAGAACTTTAACAAGAGGAATGGTTTTAGATCTCAGAATTCTATCCTTTCTATCCAGAATCTGAACCGATTTCTCCTCAAAGCTCAAGTCTTTCCCTATGTCCAAGGGTTCATATGCAATGATGTATGAAGGATTGGGCTGGTATTTACGGAGCATAGATACATTGAATACATTGTGTACCTCAGCTAGCTGAGGTGGTAAGGCTAGTCAGTACGCTACCTCACCAACACGCTCCAATATCTCAAAAGGTCCTATGTACCGAAGACTCAACTTGCCCTACTTCCCAAATCTCAGAACACATTTTGTTTGAGAAACTTTTAAGAAGACATGATCACCCACTTCAAACTTCAAATCCCATCTCCGATGATCAGCATAGCTTTTTTGTCTATCTTGGGCTGTCTTGAGCCTTTTACAAATCATGCGAACCTTCTTGGATGCTTGCTCAACCAAGTCCAGAGCATAAATCTTCTTGTAACCAACATCTTCCCAACCAATCGATGACCTACATCTTCATCCATAAAGAGCTTCATAGGGGTCATTCCTATGCTGGCATGGTAGCTATTGTTATACGCAAACTCTGCCAACGGTAAGTGCTTATCCCACAAACCTCCAAAGTCAATCACACAAGCACGTAGCATATCCTCCAAAGTTTGCATTATCCGTTCAGACTGCCCATCAGTCTATGGGTTGTATGCTATGCTAAACTGTGTCTTAGATCCTAAGGACTCCTGAACTTGCTTCCAAAAGTGTGAAGTGAACCTAGAGTCCCTGTCTGAGGTGATACTAATTGGAGTTCCATGCAGTCTCACTATCTCATTGATAAACAATTATGCCAGCACATTCAACGGAGTAGTGGAGCTAATAGCTAAGAAGTAGGCTGATTTGGTAAGCCTATCCACAATTACCCAAATTGCATTGTGCTTCCTTCGAGTTCTAGGTTAGACCATAACGAGATCTATTGTTATGTGTTCCCACTTCCAAGTTGGCACAGGTAAGGGTTGGAGCAAACCTGCTAGCCTTTGGGGCTCTACTTTACTTGCTGGCACACCAAGCACTTAGCTACAAACTCTGCAATGTCCCATTTCATTCCAGGCCACCAATACACCCTTCGTAGATTTTGGTACATTTTCGTACTACCAGGATGCAGAGTGTACTTACTGCTGTGGGTTTCAGTAAAAATTAACCTTTTCAGTTCCTCATCACTGGGCACACAAATCCAACCTTGGAACCTCAACAACCCATCACTACCAATCTCAAACTGCATATTCTGGCCCTCATGAATCTGTCCAAAGACCTCAAGTAATCTCTGATCAAACTTTTGAGCTTGTCTAATCTGTTCCATCAACTCCGATTCAATCCTGAGACTAGAAACTATAGGACTCTGCTCAGAAGGTGTTATATCAATATTCAGGCTTGCAAACTGTCCCAGTAACTCCCATTCTTTAATCATCATATAAGACACTGCACCCAAACTTTTCCTACTTAAGGTATCAGCCACAACATTAGCTTTCCTGGGTGATACAGTATCTCACAATTGTAGTACTTTAACAACTTCATCCATCTACGTTGTCTCATATTTAGTTCCTTCTAGGAGAATAGGTACTTCAAGCTCTTATGATCTGTATAAATCTGAAACTTTTCTCCATAAAGGTAATGTCTCCATATTTTTAATGCAATTACCACCGCCGCCAATTCTAGATCATGAGTGGGATAATTCTTTCATGCTCCATTAACTGCTGAGAACCATACGTCACTACTTTGTCATTTTGCATCAACACACATCCCAATCCATTATGGGATGCATCACTATACTCGTAAATTCTCCGAGATCATCTAGTATTGTAAGGATTGGTGCAGAAGTCACTCGATGCTTGAGCTCTTGAAAACTATACTCACACGCATTACTCCATTCAAACTTGACATAATTTCAAGTGATACGTGTCAAAGGTGTGGCAATCTTTGGGAATCCTTCTACGAACCTTCTGTAATAACCGGCTAATCCAGGAAACCTTCAGATCTTAATCACTGTCTTTAGTCTCTCCCAATTCACTATTACTTCAATCTTGGATGGATCAATAGATACCCCATCCTTGTTCACTATATGTCCCAGAAAACCAATATGCTCCATCCAAAACTCACATTTGTCAAGCTTCGCATAAAGATTTTTCTCCTTAAGTGTCTGAAGGACAAGACACAAGTTGTCAGGACCCATTCTCAATCCATGACTTTAACCAAAAACACTATAAATTTTTCGCATTCTTAACTTACCTTTTCGCTCTTCAATGGTTGGGCTGTGATTCGATGTCAGAGTCCTCACTTACCACATCATCCAATATCATACATACATGTCAACATACTATTACTGACTGTACTTGCTTTTATTATATATGTAAGATTATATAAAATCTAATACAAATACATTCCCCATAATATATAACGTATACATCACTGTGCTGTTTCTATGTTTAGATACACAACTGTACATAATATGTATACCTGGCGATTGATAGGAACTAGCAGTGGACTCTGGGATACTATCCCTCGATAGCTCTCGCTCTACTCCTGACGCTCTGCAGAGAGATGTAAAGAAAGAGGGGTGAGCATACAACGCGCTCAGTAAGGAAATCAGGCAAGCAAGTAGATATCTACACTATCTACTCAAAATAATGCTATGCCTTGAAAACATTATTTCCTTTACTCGCTTTAAAAGCATGTCTTGAAATATAATATATATACTTGTACAGAATAAATCCCATGTACAGAGAATCATGCTTTCTTTCTCAAATGTAGGCATGTAGTGCAAAACAATGCATCGTATATAAATCAAGCCATGTATATTTAAATCACAATAAATATGGCATTAAATGATTCACAACACAAAATCAGAGTCCGACCCATCCCTAAGGTCTGTCCGCAATTTAAATCAGTCAATCAATATGATATATCATGTGAGACTCTGTGGTTAAATGCAAATAGTATCCTGGACTATGATCATATTCGAAATGTGATCCCGAGCTACACGGAATCCTAGTGTGCGGGGCATCACTGCTGCAATGGGAGGGGGGTCAGTCCATCACAATCGTCAGCTATATCCTCCTCAACTCCACAACAACACACGGTACAGCGTACACCTCGCGCCACTCAGGCACGGTACAATGTACACCCGTGGACCCTGCATCACGGCCAGAGTGCCTACCATAGGTCTTAGCTCTCGCACCCGTGGAATATCAACATCACAGTCAGGGTGCCTACTATAGGTCTTAGCCCTCGCGCCTGTGGAAATATCATACCACATCTCTAATACCCTCATGCTGGCCATCCTCTCAAAATGTGACACTCAGTCACACAAGAATGCGGCATGAATAGGTAACATGTAAATAATATCACATACAGTGCGCGTCCTTAAGTGCGACACATAGTCGACACTACGCTCGAACACTGTTTCACATCACAAACTCAACTCTAGTGCGAGCAACCTCCAGCAACTAGGTCAATGCATAGTTCATGTGTTAAATCAAGTACAAGCAATAGCTCCAGTACCATGCTATGCACAATATCATCAAATCAAGTACGAGCCATAGCTCCAGTACTATGTCATGTATAAACCATGAAGAATCGAGTACGAGCAACGCTCCAATACTCTATCATGTATCTCATATAAAACTCGAGTACGAGCTAATCGCTCCAGCACTCTGTATCATGCATATATCATTAAAAGCTGAGTACGAGTAAAACTCCAGTACTCTATCATGCATGTCATGAAAATCTAGTGCGTATAAAAATCCAGCACTAAAGTAAGTGGAAAACATATGAAATCTAGTGCGAGCTGTGCTCTAGCACGATTCATTCTCACATATTATGATAGATGGCTCTTTAAAAAGGGATTGTTTATAAAACATCAAAATCAGCACTATAAAGTGTGCTTAAGTCACATCAACCTTAAAATCATTAGCCCATCTATTTATTTTCATGCTAAACAGCAGTTAAACAATCACAATAATAGTTTTCATGCTTTTTGCAACTTTTCACAAAAGTTGACTTTTTAACTAACTAGGGGCAAAATCGTAATTTGCCACTATCGGGTCGCAATAATTATTATTCACTTTCTCTGACCCTCAGAGTTTTTAAGTGAATGTAAAAGCAAACGAAAATACGTGCAGGTATCTCTAACTAATTGCAAAAGTCCCTTACCTCGGATCACGTCACGTGACCTCACTTCCTCGGTGCTGTTAAATCTTGCAGTCCGATCAGCTCTCAATGTAAACTTCAGAGCTGTAAATAACCATTCCTTAGGTTAATTATACTATTCCTACTGTATTATACATTAATACAGTCTATTTTCCCTTAATGGGCCTTAATAATCCTTAATAGGCTTAACTAGGCCTTAAGTCCATTTTCATTTTACTATTTACTTTTGTTGGGCCTTTTGGGCTTGTGGGGCCCACCAACTCTTATTGGGCTTGTACTAGGCCCATTACACCCTATTGGGCCTAAAAATTTTGGGCTTCTCGGTTTGGGCTTTCCTAATAGGCTTTCGGGCTAAAATTTTTACTATGTCTCGGGCCTTTAATTGTCTCAAAATTTGGCCGATCAATTGGTACAACAATTCGGTCTAAAGGACCTAAGAATTTCGATATACGTTTAGTATACCTTAATGGGCTTTAAAATTTTCACCTTAGGCCCATTACGTTTTTAACCATTAAATTAAATCCGGAATCCTTCCAAATAAATTTTCCTTACTTCCGGGGATGATTATCTTATATTCTGGCCAAGAATATTTTTCCCCAAATTTTCCTCCACACTTAGGTTAATTTTTAACCACGATTAGTCAACTATGGTAAAAGTCCACTTTCTTAACTATAGTTGACTTTTTCCTCAATCATGACCATGTTGACTTTTTCTTAAAATTTCGAGAGTGTCATATCTTATGTCTTACACTCTCGTTTTTATATTCCAATCGCTCCAGATGGATAATTTCACCCGAAACTCCTTTTCTCACCAAAAAGGTCCATTTTACCCTTTTTAGCTTTTACTCTCGTTTTGTGTTTTCGGGTCTAAATCAAGCAGACTTCTCTTCAGAGCTCTCTACGCTCTCTTATTTGAAGTTCTTATTTTCAGTCAGAATGATTTAGAACAACTCGGTTTAGCCAGTGATACCCATCGCTCACATTAGGCATTTTATGTAGCTTTTGTGTGTTAATTCATTTCAATAACACTTTAAGTCTAGTAAATACTCTACTTATGATTCAACTATAATTACATAGTGTTCATACACATAGGAATCATAAGGTACAAGCTACAAAGATCTGGGTCTGACAATCCTCCCCCACTCAGAAAATTTGGTCCTCCAAATTAGAACCAAATCACTCATCAAATAGGTGAGGGTACTTCTCTCGCATCAGACTCTCTAGCTCCTAAGTAGCTTCCTCTGAAGTATGATGCTGCCAGAGAATATTCACTAACCCGATGGTCTTCGATCTCAATACCTTCTCCTTCCTATCCAATATCCGAATCGGTCTCTCAACATATGACATGTCCTCTCGGAGCTCCAAAGGCTCGTAACTAATCACATGTGTCGGATCCGGGTGATACTTCCGAAGCATCGATATGTGGAAGACGTTATGGACACCTGATAAGTCCAGTGGCAATGCCAACCTATACGCCTTATCTCCCACTCGATCAAGCATATCAAAGGGTCCAATGTAGCGAGGATTTAGTTTCCCTCTCTTCCCAAATCTCATTATGCCCTTGGAAGGAGAAACTCTCAAAAACACGGATTCACCAACTACAAACTCTAGTGGCCTACGTCTCCTGTCAGCGTAACTCTTCTGTCCGCTCTGAGCTGTCCTCAGTCTCTCTACAATCAAGCGGACGTCCTCAGATGCTTGCGTAACCATGTCAGGAGCGAAAATCTTACGGTCACCCACTTCTTCCCATCCAATAGGGGAACGACATCTACGGCCATACAAAGCCTCATACGGTGCCATCCCGATACTCGAATGATAACTGTTGTTGTAGGCGAACTCGGCTAGTGGCAGGTGGTCATCCCAGGAGCCTCGATAATCTAGAACACATGCTCTCAACATGTCCTCCAGAGTCTGTATGGTCCTCTCTGACTGACCATCTGTCTGAGGATGGAAAGCGGTGCTCAAACTCAACTGGGTTCCCATGGCTTCCTGAAAATGTCCCCAAAAGCGGGATCTGAAGCGAGAATCCCTATCAGAGACTATGCTCACTGGTACACCGTGTAGCCTCACTACCTCGCGTACATACAGTTCTGCTAATGAACTCAGAGTATCGGTAGCTCTCATAGCTAGGAAGTGGGCTGACTTCGTCAGTCTATCAACGATCACCCATATAGCATCGTGATTCCTGCGGGTTCTCGGTAAACCCATCACGAAATCCATGGTGATATGCTCCCATTTCCATGTCGGTATAGGTATAGGCTGCAACAACCCTGCAGGTTTCTGATACTCTACCTTCACCTGCTGACATATGAGACACTTTGCCACGAAGTTTGCTACATCTCTCTTCATACCCGACCACCAGTATACCTTCCGGAGGTTCTGATACATCTTGTTACTCCCCGGATGTAATGTATACTTCGACGAATGAGCTTCCGCCAATATCAATCTCCTGAGTCCTGGATCCTTAGGAACACACAATCTGCCTCTGAACCTCAGTAGTCCATCAGAACTCAACTCAAAGTCAGTCACGGTGCCTTCTGCATCTGACTACCCATATCCATACAAAATGGATCAGTCTACTGAGCCACATCTGGCTCCAAGCATAGACTAGCTATCACATAGCCTGTATCCATGTCAGAAGGCACGACTCCCAAACTGAGGCTAGCAAACTGCCCTAGCAAATCATGTTCCCTAACCATCATGTACGATACCATCCCCAGGCTCTTCCTGCTCAAGGCATCGGCTACAACGTTAGCCTTACCCAGATGATAAAGTATCTCGCAATCGTAGTCCTTCAAAAGCTCTAGCCATCTTCTCTGTCTCATGTTCAGCTCTTTCTGTGAGAACAGATACTTGAGGCTCTTGTGGTCGGTAAATATCTGGAACTTCTCGCCGTATAAGTAGTGGCGCCATACCTTCAATGCAAACACTACTGCAGCTAGCTCCAAATCATGGGTTGGATAGTTCTTCTCATGATCCTTCAGCTGTCTGGATCCATAAGCAACTACCTTCCCATCCTGCATCAATACGCAGCCCAGTCCCTGATGTGAAGCATCGATATATACTGCAAATCCTCCTGAGCTGGTAGGGATAGTGAGAATTGGAGCGGTGGTCAATCGATGCTTCAACTCCTCAAAACTCTTCTCACAATCCTCGTTCCATATGAACGGTGCACTCTTTCGAGTAAGACGTGTCAACGGAGCAACCAATTTCAAAAATCCCTCAACGAATCTCCGATAGTGTCCAGTTAAACCTAGAAAACTCCTGATCTCGGTGACTGTCCTTTGCTTTTCCCACTGAACTACAGCCTCTATCTTAGATGGATCAACTGATACACCATCTCTCGATACAACATGTCCCAAAAACGAGATCTGTGATAACCAAAAGTCACACTTACTGAGCTTAGCATATAACTCATGCTCCCGTAGCATCTGCAACACGATCCTGAGGTGCTCCTCATGTTCCTCCTTGGATCTCGAATACACCAATATGTCATCGATGAAGACGATAACAAACTGGTCCAAATATGGCTTGAACACATCGTTCATCAAAGCCATGAAAGCAGCTGGAGCATTCGTCAATCCGAATGGCATGACCAAGAACTCATAATGGCCATATCGGGTACGAAATGCTGTCTTGGGTACATCTCCACTCCGAACCTTCAGCTGATGATACCCAGACCTCAGGTCAATCTTGGAAAAGACCTGTGCTCCTTGAAGCTGATCTAACAAGTCGTCAATGCGTGGAAGGGGGTATCTATTCTTGATGGTGGCCTTATTCAACAATCGGTAGTCTATACATAATCGAATGCTCCCATCCTTCTTCCTCACAAATAGAACCGGTGCTCCCCAAGGTGAAACACTCGGTCGAACAAAACCCCTATCCAACAGCTCCTGTAACTGTCTCTTGAGCTCCTCCAGCTCAACTAAGGCCATGCGATATGGTGGTCTCGAAATAAGCTCCGTACCAGGTACCAGATCTATGCAGAACTCCATCTCTCTGTCTGGTGGTAACCCTGACAATTCATCCGGGAAAACATCTGGGTACTCACTGACCACAGTAATATCTGACAACTCCGGATATGCCTTATCCATATCTACCACGTACGCAATGAAACCTTGATATGTTGAAGGTTTTCTAAATCAGTAATCATGTAATAATCATAACTACTCCTTTCATTTATTCTTATTAAACTTTACAACATATCTAGTAGGGTTAGGGAACATAACTGTCTTAGCATAACAATCTAAAATAGCATGGTTTGCAGATAGCCAATCTATTCCTAATATTATATCAAAGTCACTCATACTTAGTAATATTAGATTGGTTGTCATCTCCTTATCCCCTACTCTAAACTTGCAGTCATTAAATATATATTCTACAACTTGACTACTATTCATAGGCGTACTAATCAACATCATCATACATAAATGTGTACGCTCTACATGTCTATCTAATTTACATGCAAATGAAGGCGATATAAAAGAATGCGTGGCGCCAGGATCAATTAACACATATGCTTCAATATCATAAATCAGGATGTTACCTCGAATCACATCCGATGAAGCATCAGCTGTTCCCTGGTCCAAAGCGTGTACTCGCCCTTGACCCATCACTTGTTTCCTCTTCTCCTCTGCCGTCGCTCTACCTCTCTAAGCAGACGTACCAGCTGGGGTTCTATCAGGCTCCCTGCCCCTCAGTGGTGCAAATGCCTCATGGCACTCTCTAGCCATATGCCCATGTTTCCCACATCGGAAACATACCATAGCACCCCGTGAACACGGTCTATCTCCATGTGATCTACCGCATCTTCTGCACTGATCTGCAGTAGGCCTCTGTCTTCCCATGACAATGCCCTTTGTTGGGGCTACAGTTGGATAAGCAGGAGGTCTAGCATATCTCTCTCGTGCCTCCTCTACTCGTGATTTCTTATCGAAGAGTCTCCTCCCTCCTCGATAACTAAAATCTCTAGCCGGCCTCTTCTTCTGTATATCTCGGCTATGGTTAAACTTCCCAAACTCGAAAGCATTCCTCTCGTAATCTTGCTCACATAATTGCGCCCTGCGCACTGCTTCCTCATAGGTCACTATGTCTAATAGGACCAACTTGGACCGCAAAATCGGTCTCAACCCGTCGATAAACCTGTGGACCTTCCTGGTCTCACTATACATGGTATCCGGGTCATATCTTCCTAGGGATAGGAATCGAGTCTCATACTCGTCCACAGATAAACTCCCCTGGTGTAGTCCCAAAAACTCTGCCTGTAGTTTTCGCTGTGCAGTGTCGGGAACAAACTGCCTCCTGAAGGCCTCCCGAAATATATCCCAACTGATATCTGTGTGTCGGGATCTCAATATAGGTCGGGTAGACTTCCATCAATGCTCTGCAGCTCCCTTCAGTAGGAACGCAGCAAATGCGACTATCTCCGAGGTCGTACACTCGAAGAATCCATAAAGCTTCTCCAGCTCTGCTAACCACTCCTCAGCAGCCACTGGGTCTTTGACCCCACTAAAGGATGGAGGTCTAAACTTCTGGAATTCTTGCAACCGATGCAGATCACATCTATATCCTAATCCACTACCACCCGAAACCGGTGGGGGTGTAGGAGTATCTACAGTCCTCTGTGCATCAGTTGTCTGCGTAGGTGTATCAGGGGCAACTGCCTCTCCTGTCGCAGCTCCTGCCTCCTGTCCCTGCCTACCTGGCATCGTCTGTGCCAGTATCTCGATAATAGTCTCGAGACCACACTCTAATCTCGTGAAGCGCATCTCTGCACACTCGGGTGCCTCAGTAGCACCTGGCGTCTCATGCTTAGGTAATGGTCCGGCAGCGGCTCATCCCTCGGGTCTATCTCCCCGTCCTCGAGCCCTACCTCTCGTAACTCTACCACTACGCGTATTTGCCATTTAGGCAAAGTTCCTGCATTCATAATAATGAATTAGTCCATTTCCTATCTGGTATACACAGTTATATCTAAACACAGCACAGTACTATGGGGATGTACACTTTCCTATTTTCTAACACCGACTCACATCAGACCAACCTCTACTCTGATACCATTCTGTCAGGACCCATTCTCAATCCATGACTCTAACCAAAAACACTATAAATTTTTCGCATTCTTAACTTACCTTTCCGCTCTTCGATGGTTGGGCTGTGATTCGATGTCAGAGTCCTCACTTACCACATCATCCAATCTCATACATACATGTCAACATACTATTACTGACTGTACTTGCTTTTATTATATATGTAAGATTATATAAAATCTAATACAAATACATTCCCCATAATATATAACATATACATCACTGTGCTGTTTCTATGTTTAGATACACAACTGTACATAATATGTATACCTGGCGATTGATAGGAACTAGAAGTGGACTCTGGGATACTATCCCTCGATAGCTCTCGCTCTACTACTGACGCTCTGTAGAGAGATGTAGAGAAAGAGGGGTGAGCATACAACGCGCTCAGTAAGGAAATCAGGCAAGCAAGTAGATATCTACACTATCTACTCAAAATAATGCTATACCTTGAAAACATTATTTCCTTTACTCGCTTTAAAAGCATGTCTTGAAATATAATATATATACTTGTACAGAATAAATCCCATGTACAGAAAATCATGCTTTCTTTCTCAAATGTAGGCATGTAGTGCAAAACAATGAATCGTATATAAATCATGCCTTTATGTAAATCATGCCATGTATATTTAAATCACAATAAATATGGCATTAAATGATTCACAACACAAAATCGGAGTTCGACCCATCCCTCAGGTCTGTCCGTAATTTAAATCAGTCAATCAATGTGATATATCATGTGAGACTCTGTGGTTAAATACAAATAGTATCCTGGACTATGATCATATCAGAAATGTGATCCCAAGCTACACGGAATCCTAGTGTGCAGGGCATCACTGCTGCAACGGGAGGGGGGTCAGTCCATCACAACCGTCAGCTATATCCTCCTCAACTCCACAACAACACACGGTACAGCGTACACCTTGCGCCACTCAGGCATGGTACAAAGTACACCCGTGGACCCTGCATCACGGCCAGAGTGCCTACCATAGGTCTTAGCTCTCGCACCCGTGGAATATCAACATCACAGTCAGGGTGCCTACTATAGGTCTTAGCCCTCGCGCATGTGGAAATATCATACCACATCTCTAATACCCTCATGCTGGCCATCCTCTCAAAATGTGACACTCAGTCACACAAGAATGCGGCATGAATAGGTAACATGTAAATAATATCACATACAGTGCGCGTCCTTAAGTGCGACACATAGTCGACACTACGCTCGAACACTGTTTCACATCACAAACTCAACTCTAGTGCGAGCAACCTCCAGCAACTAGGTCAATGCATAGTTCATGTATTAAATCAAGTACGAGCAATAGCTCAAGTACCATGCTATGCACAATATCATCAAATCAAGTACTAGCCATAGCTCCAGTACTATGTCATGTATAAACCATGAAGAATCGAGTACGAGCAACGCTCCAGTACTCTGTCATGTATCTCATGTAAAACTCGAGTACGAGCTAATCGCTCCAGCACTCTGTGTCATGCATATATCATTAAAAGATGAGTACGAGTAAAACTCCAGTACTCTATCATGCATGTCATGGAAATCTAGTGCGTATAAAAATCCAGCAATAAAGTATGTGGAAAACATATGAAATCCAGTGCGAGCTGTGCTCTAGCACGATTCATTCTCACATAATATGATAGATGTCTCTTTAAAAAGGGATTATTTATAAAACATCAAAATCAGCACTATAAAGTGTGCTTAAGTCACATCAACCTTAAAATCATTAGCCCATCTATTTATTTTCATGCTAAACAGCAGTTAAACAATCACAATAATAGTTTCCATGCTTTTTGCAACTTTTCACAAAAGTTGACTTTTTGACTAACTAGGGGCAAAATCGTAATTTGCCACTATCGGGTCGCAATAATTATTATTCAGTTTCTCTGACCCTCAGAGTTTTTCAGTGAATGTAAAAGCAAACGAAAATACGTGCAGGTATCTCTAACTACTTGCAAAAGTCCCTTACCTCGGATCACGTCACGTGACCTCACTTCCTCGGTGCTATTAAATCCTGCAGTCCGATCAGCTCTCAGTGTAAACTTCGGAGTTGTAAATAATCATTTCTCAGGTTAATTATACTTTTCCTACTGTATTATACATTAATACAGTCTATTTTCCCTTAATGGGCCTTAATAATCCTTAATGGGCTTAACTAGGCCTTAATTTCATTTTCATTTTACTATTCACTTTTGTTGGGCCTTTTGGGCTTGTGGGGCCCGCCAACTCTTATTGGGCTTGTACTAGGCCCATTACACCCTATTGGGCCTAAAAATTTTGGGCTTCTCGATTTGGGCTTTCCTAATGGGCTTTCGGGCTGAAATTTTTACTATGTCTCGGGCCTTTAATTGTCTCAAAATTTGGCCGATCAATTGGTCCAACAATTCGGTCTAAAGGATCTAAGAATTTCGATATACGTTTAGTATACCTTAATGGGCTTTAAAATTTTCACCTTAGGCCCATTACGTTTTTAACCATTAAATTAAATCTGGAATCCTTCCGAATAAAACTTCCTTACTTCCGGGGATGATTATCTTATATTCTGGCAAAGAATATTTTTCCCCAAATTTTCCTCCACACTTAGGTTAATTTTTAACCATGATTAGTCAACTGTGGTAAAAGTCTACTTTCTTAATTATAGTTGACTTTTTCTTAAAATTTCGAGAGTGTCATATCTTATGTCTTACACTCTCTTTTTTATATTCCAATCGCTCCAGGTGGATAATTTCACCCGAAACTCCTTTTCTTGCCAAAAAGGTCCATTTTACCCTTTTTAGCTTTTACTCTCGTTTTGTGTTTTCGGGTCTAAATCAATCTGACTTCTCTTCATGAGCTCTCTACTCTCTCTTATTTGAAGTTCTTATTTTGAGTCAGAATGATTTAGAATAACTCGGTTTAGCCTGTGATACCCATCGCTCACATTAGGCATTTTATGTAGCTTTTGTGTGTTAATTCATTTCAATAACACTTTAAGTCTAGTAAATACTCTTCTTATGATTCAACTATAATTACATAGTGTTCATACACATAGGAATCATAAGGTACAAGCTACAAAGATCTGGGTCTGACACAAGTGTTGCTCGTGCTCCTCAGTGGTTCGGGAATACACTAGGATATCATCTATAAAGACGATCACAAACTTGTCTAGGTACTCTTTAAAGACTTCGTTCAATAGGTTCATAAATGCAGCAGTGGCATTCGTCAAGCCAAACGGCATAACCAGGAATTCGTAGTGCCCATAACGAGCTTGGAAGGCAGTCTTGGGGATGTCCTGTAATGACCCTTGACTCTTAAAAATTGGGGGATGATTTTTTTTTTTTGAACTTAGTTTACCCACTTATTCCCTTATTCACTTAGGTTGCATTCCTGTGCAGTGTCAAAACATTTTTCCTAATTCCTTATCCGTAATTATATTTAATCTCCATACTTTGACCTATATGGCCGATAGAAATTTCGGCAGCATAACAGCTGATATATGAACCTACCGATCTGCAAATCAATTGCTTTCGACAATCCTAGATATCCACAACTACCAAGCATACTTTCCAAATCTACCTTTACAACTCAATACATCTATTTCGATTTAATACTAGTCATCTCAAAATATAATCCCAAAATAATATTGTTTACATCGTTTTCCTTACAAATTACATCCCAACCAAATATTCACAATATATGTGTCTGTGCGTACAAATATGTCTGGTACAGGAATGTAAATGTATACCCTTCTGCGTGTACAAAAAGTAGCTAGGGTAGCTTTTCCCACCAGCCTATGCCGTGTACGCGGCGAGTGGCGCCTACAGATCACTGCAAATAGTCTGAGAGGTAGAGGGGTGAGCTTTTTAGGAAAAGCCCAGTAAGAAAATGTATTTAAAACGGTCCTAATAATTCAAATATGTAGAAAACATAATAGTACGTATGATGATTACTTCCTGAAATTAATATAAAGGACATTCAAGGATTAAGGAAAATCGAAAACATCGAGGTTCAAAACGTAATTCTTTAAGTACGTGAACTTAACAGATATTACGTAAACTTTTTTGTACAATCAGAATTCCAAAACAGGAATATATGTAAATTCACATAATATAAAATCATATTCTGAAAACAGAGTTTAATTCAAACAGAGACTACATCGGCCCATATAATTATCATGCGGAAATAACCAATTCATCCTCCATAGAGGAAATTCATAACCTATGGCCATGGTAAGGCTGTAGACGAAATCAAAGTCGTACAGCGTTCAGAACCCGAAGGTGAAATTCAGGCGCCACGAGGGCGAAGTACAGGCGCCACGAGGGCGAAATACAGGTGCCACGAAGGAGAAATACAGGCGCCACGAGGGTGAAATACAGGCGCCACAGGGTGAAATATAGGCGCCACGAAGGCGAAATAAAGACGCCACGAGGGAGAAATATAGGAGCCACGAGGCGAGTTCAGACGCCACACAGGCGAAGTTGACATTCGTAAGCATACAACATAAATGGCCCTTAGTATCAAAACATACTATGGTTTTCATATGCGAAAACATCGAAATAAAATCATCTTATTCGAAAGATCATTTCAGAAGACATGCTTTTATTCAGAAGTCAAATTCAAAAATATGCAAATATTTCAAAAACATAAATACAGTGAGCATAGTCTTGATCAGAAATATAATTTAGACAGATGCATGAAATCATACTTCATGTCTTTGTAAGTTTTCTTTAATCAAGGTTCAGAAAGTAACTATTACCGTTTTAAATTATATCCCCTTTTCTCGATCTATCGAAATCTCCGGGCTCGAGTGGTGACGCCTTCTAATACCTCCTTTAATTCCTTCTACAATCACCTACACTGAAATTATATACTTAGCACCCTATTCATACGAATTGTCCGAATTGCGTTAAAATCGTAACCTATCGTTACTACTGTGTGTGTACGTATTATTGTATATACCTAGGCCAACACGCATGTTTATATATTTTCTCTACTATTTATATATTTCGTACCTACAAATATTAACATATACCTTTATTATATACATCTACATGTATATACACATAAATATATATATATATATATTTATTTGTTTTAATTTTTTTCCTATCTCATATATACATTCTTTCTATGTACATATACTAGCACACATTTATCTTATATACACCCATATGCATATACACCTAAATATATATATATATATATATATATATCTATATATATCTATATATATACATATACACTCCTATATATATTATTATTGTTTTCCTTTTTTCCTTATCACATATACATCCCTATTCTTGTATGAACACAAACTAATATACACCTTATCATATACACTTATTTGTATATACACCTAAGTATATACACATTTTTATTTTATCATTGGCTTCCCTTGTTCATTATCAAATATATATACATATATATACATATATATGTATATATATATATATATATATATATATATTTTTTGCTTATTATCCATCTCTCCCATTTTTATTTTTATTTCACATCTAATTTAATTTACCTTATCATACCTATACACAATCACATATATATACACGTACAATTAAATATACATATATACATATAGATTTTTACCTCTTTTTTTTCCTTCCATTTTCATTTCACACACCTTAATACACACCAAGCCTATATCTCAAGCATTTATACATATATATTCATACATGTATATATGTACATCAAATTTACCTTTTCTCCCTTTCTCGGTCAGCTTCAATTTTTTCCCCCGTTTAACACCCAAAAATCACCCCAAATCAGCCTTATTTCAGCACTGTTTTAGCCGCTGATCAATCCTCTTTTCCACACCCAAAACACCTCATTTCCAGCCCTTTAATGCCACATTCCAGCCTTGTTTTTCTTCTCTTTTTTTTTACGTGTGCAGTCCCCTGCTTCACTGCGTCACAGTTTTCTCCTGTTTACTCTCAGTTCCAGCCTCCATTTACAGCCCCGATTCTGCTTCTCTTCACTCTCGGTTCTGTTTCAGATTCTCCTTCCTTACCTCTCGGTTCCAGCTCTCGGCATGCTCTTCTTCTTTCTTTTCCCCTGCGTTGGTTTCAGCCTTTCTCTTCCGATTAGCTTTAGCTCCGACCTATTTCAGTTCTGTTCCAAGTTCTTTTCTAGCCTTGGTCTTTTCTTCAAACCCTTCTTCCTTGCCTCGATCAGCTCTTTCCTTCTCCCCTCCTCTCGGTTCCAGCAGCTCTCCCTTCTCTTCTTTTCTTCTTTCCCTTCCTTTCTTTTCCTTCTCCTTCTTCTTCTCCAGCCGACTACTCTTTCTCCTTTTCTCTTCTTTCCCTTTTCTTTTCTCTCCCGGCCAGACAGCTTCCCTATTTTCTTTCTTTCCTCTCCGTTCTCGCCCAGCAGAACACCTCTGTTTCACTTTTCCAATTCGAAAAGTGGCAGACGGAATTGGCTTTTCTAAGCCAATTCCGTACATGCAATATATTTATATATATTATTTTAAGATATATATATATATTATATTAATATATATATATATTATTTGTTTATTATTTTTTTGTATTGATATTTTTTGTTTGTTGTTTTTTTTATTATTTTTTGTTTCCCATTTCATTTTTTTTGTTTGTCTCTTGCTTTATTTATTATTTATTAACACTTATATATTAAATACTACACACTAAATAATATATATATGCTATATATATTATTATTCTTTTATTTAAATGTCTAGTATATATGTGTATATATATATATATACATATACACATATGTATATATCTACATATATACATTTTCTTGTATAATTTATCTAAAGACATCATATCCATGCCTTCCATGAAATTTTCATTATTCCGAAAATGAAATAGTATCGGGATTCCATCATTCTTCATAAATTCTCGATACAAGTTTTTACATCAACAATTTTCAACTAACAAATTAAAATTTTCCAAATCCCTCCGTGCTTGCATTTGTTTTATCACTTCTTGTATCTTCGGGTTCCCAGTCATTCAAGGGCTTCTCGGCTCCTATATTCCTCGAGCCCTACAACGAATATTCACACTTCCATTAAAATATAATATTTACATTTTTATATAATCTAATTAAACGTAAGAAATTTGTGGAGTTTACATTCTCCCCACCTTAAAAGAATTTCGTCCCCAAATTCATCTGAGTCCATCAGAATAGGTGTGGGTACTTCTCCTTCATAAGGCTCTCTAGCCCCCATGTAGCTTCTTCTATCGAATGGTGTTGCCAGAGAACCTTTACCAGAGGTATCGTCTTCGAACGCAGTACCTTTTCCTTTCTTTCCAACATCCAGATAGGTCGCTCAACGTAGCTCATATCCTCTTGAATACTCAAGGGCTCATACTCAATGATGTGTGAGGGATCCAGATTATACTTCCTTAGCATCAAAACATGGAAGACATTGTGTACCCCAGAAAGCTGCGGTGGTAAGGCAAGTCCGTAGGTTACGTCTCCCACTCTCTCTAGGATCTCAAAAGGACCAATGAAATGCGGACTCAACTTCCCTTTCTTCCCGAACCGCATGATACCCTTGCTCGCAGATATCTTAAGAAACACGGAGTCCCCAATCTGAAACTCAAGTGGTCGCCTATGCTTATCCGCATAACTCTTCTGCCTACTTTGTGCGATCTTAAGTCTATCACAGATTATTTGAACACCTTTTGCTGCCTGTTCTACTAACTAGGGAGCCAAGATTCTTCTGTCACCCACTTCTTCCCAAGCCACTGGAGACCTACACCTTCTACCATACAAAGCCTCTTAAGGTGCCATCCCGATGCTAGCATGATAGCTGTTGTTGTAAGCAAACTCTGCGAGAGGTAGATAATCATCCCATGAGCCCTTAAACACCAAAACGCACGCCCTCAGCATATCCTCTAAGGTCTGAATGGTCCTCTCGGACTGACCATCGATCTGAGGATGATAGGTTGTGCTCAAGTTAAGCTAAGATCCCATGGCTTCTTGAAAATGAGCCCAAAATCTAGAAGTGAATCGGGAATCTCTATCTGATGTAATGCTCACAGGTGCCCCATGCAGTCGAGCTATCTCTCTCACATACAACTCTACTAAAGCACTCAAGAAATTTGTATTTTTTATGGCTAGGAAGTGGGCACTCTTTGTCAATCTATCTACGATTACCCAGATTACATCATGCCCCTTTTGGGTCCTTGGTAAACCCATAATGAAATCCATAGTAATGTTCTCCCATTTCCAAGTAGGCACTGGAAGAGACTTAAGTAATCCTGCTGGTCTTTGGTGTTCGATCTTAATCTGTTGGCAAATCAGACACTTGGCCACAAACTCAGCTACATCTCTTTTCATACCGACCCACCAATACACCTTCCGTAAATCCTGATACATCTTAGTGCTTCCTAGGTGTATGGTGTACTGCGAACAATAGGACTCCTTTAAGATCCTTTACCGTAAGGCATCATCGTGTGGGACACATATACGACCCCTAAATCTCATCAGCCCATCCTCACCGACCATAAGGTATGATTGTACATCGTATCCTACCTGACTGACCATATCCAATAACTTCTGATCACCCCTCTGTCCAGTTCTGATCTGATCAAGTATACTAGGTTCAATTTGTAAACTAGCTATGAACCCAACATCTGTTGTTTCCACACTAACACTGAGTTCGACAAACTGCTCTAGCTACTCCAATTCTCTGACCATCATAAAAGAAGTCATCCCCTTCCGCTTAAAGCATCTGCCACTACGTTTGCCTTGCCCGGGTGATATAGAATCTCGCAATCATAATCCTTGAGGAGCTCTATCCACCGTCTCTGTCTCATATTTAGCTATTTCTGATCAAATATATACTTCAAGCTCTTATGGTCAGTAAAAATCTGAAACTTTTCTCCATACAGATAATGCCGCCATATCTTCAAAGCAAAAACAACTGCGGCTAACTCTAAGTCATAGGTGGGGTAATTCCTTTCATGGTTCTTAAGCTGTCGAGAACCATATGCAACCACTCTCCCATGTTGCATAAGTACACACCCCAAGCCCTGGTATGATGCATCACTGTATACTGCTTAGCCTCCAGACCCACTAGGAATGGTTAAGACTGGGGCAGTAGTCAACCTCTTCTTGAGTTCCTTAAAACTTTGCTCACACTGATAAGTCCACTCGAATGGAACATCCTTACGTATCAGCTTAGTAAGTGGAGCGAAAATCTTGGAGAAACCTTCTACAAACCTCCTGTAGTATCCAGCTAGTCCCAGAAAACTCTGAATTTCTGTAACAGTTTTTGGCCTCTCCCAGCTAAGTACTGCCTCAACCTTAGACAGATCCACTGACACCTCGTCCCTAGAAATAACATGGCCCAGAAATGCTATCTGTTCCAACCAAAACTCACACTTATCCAGCTTCCCATATAATTGCTTTTCTCTGAGAGTTCGGAGCACTACTCTCAAGTGCTACTCATGCTCCTTTCGGGACTTTGAGTAGATCAAAATATCATCGATGAAAACAATGATGAACAAATCTAGATAATCCCGAAACACCTCATTCATCAGGCTTATGAATGCAGCTGGGGCATTAGTTAGACCAAAGGGCATCACGCAAAACTCATAGTGACCATATCTCGTTCTGAAGGCCATCTTCGGAAAATCCTCCTTCCTAATCCTCAATTGGTGATAGCCCGATCTCAGGTCAATCTTCAAGAACACCGTAGCCCCTCTTAAGTGGTCAAATAGATCATCTATTCTAGGTAAGGGATACTTATTCTTAATTGTGGCCTTATTCAGCAGCTTGTAGTCTATACATAGCCTAAGACTACTATCCTTCTTCCGCACAAATAATACTGAAGCTCCCCACGGGGATACACTTTGCCTAATGAACCCTTTGTTTGGCAAGTCTTGTAACTACTTTTTCAGCTCCTCAAGTTCAACAAGGGCCATCCGGTAAGGAGACTTTGAGATTGGCTGAGTCTCAGGTGCCAAGTCTATTGTGAATTCTAACTCTCTCTCCTATGGTAGTCCCGATAGTTCATCAGGAAACACATCCGGGAACTCACTTACCACTGGTATGTCTTGAATACTTGGACATTCCCGACTAGTATCGAGGATGAATGCAACATAACCTTCACATTAACACATTCATCAAAATTTTCATCAAAGTCAATGTCATAAGATTTATTTCTTAACTGCAAAGCATACATCAAACTTACTAGGTAAGGAGAAGGTTACAATCTTAGAGTAGCAGTCTAAACTTACACGGTTGGTGGCTAGCCAATCCATACCCAAAATTACATCAAAGCCATACATGCTCAACCATATTAGATCTGCTAATATGAACCTATCTCCTACCTTGATTTTACAATTCCTACACACCATATCAGTCTTTTGTGATTTATACATAGGAGTACTAACGTGTAACATAAAATCTAGAGATTCAGGCTTAACATGCAATTTACGTGCGAAATGGGGTGATATGAAAGAGTGTGTGGAACCTGAATCAGCCTGCCTCTGAGGACGTTCGCATCTTCCACTCATCGTGCAGTGATCTAATACCTGCGCGTAATTCCAAAGATCAAATCTCAAACTTATTAGGTATACATTACCTACAACCACACAAGCACAGACATTAGGATGTAATTAAATCCTTATTTTCGACACTGATAGTACTAGATTACCTCCGCTCTGATACCACTTAAACTGTAACGACCCTTGACCCTTGAAAATTGGGGGATGATTTTTTTTTTGAACTTACTTTACTCACTTATTCCCTTATTCACTTAAGTTGCATTCCTGTGCAGTGTCAAAACATTTTTTCGAATTCCTTATCCGTAATTATACTTAATCTCTATACTTTGACCTATATGACCGATAGAAATTTCGGCAGCATAACGGCTTATATATGAACCTACCCACATGCAAATCAATTGCTTTCGACAATCCTAGATATCTACAACTACCAAGCATACTTTTCAAATCTACCTTTACAACTCAATACATCTATTTCGATTTAATACTAGTCATCTCAAACTATAATCCCAAAATAATATTGTTTACATTCTTTTCCTTACAAATTACATCCCAACAAAATATTCCCAATATATGTGTCTGTGCGTACAAATATGTCTGGTACAGGAATGTAAATGTATGCCCTTCTGCGTGTACAAAAAGTAACCTAGGGTAGCTCTTCCCACCAGCCTACGTCGTGTTCGCGGCGAGTGGTGCCTACAGATCATTGCAAATAGTCTAAGAGGTAGAGGGGTGAGCTTTTTGGGAAAAGCCCAGTAAGAAAATGTATTTAAAACGGTCCTAATAATTCAAATATTTAGAAACATATTAGTACGTAGGATGATTACTTCCTGAAATTAATATAAAGGACATTCAAGGATTAAGGAAAATCGGAAACATCGAGGTTCAAAACGTAATTCTTTAAGTACGTGAACTTAACAGATATTACGTAAACTTTTTTGTATAATCAGAATTCCAAAATAGGAATATAAGTAAATTCACATAATATAAAATCATATTCTGAAAACAGAGTTTAATTCAAACAGAGACTACATCGGCCCATATAATTATCATGCGGAAATATCCAATTCATCCTCCATAGAGGAAATTCAGAACCTATGGCCATGGTAAGGCTGTAGACGAAATCAAGGTCGTACAGCATTCAGAACCCGAAGGTGAAATTCAGGCGCCACGAGGGTGAAGTACAGGCACCATGAGGGCGAAATACAGGCACCACAAAGGCGAAATACAGGTGCCACAAGGGCGAAATACAGGCGCCACGAAGGCGAAATACAGGCGCCACGAGGGCGAAATACAGGCTCCACGAAGGCGAAATACAGATGCCACGAGGGTGAAATACAGGTGCCACAAGGCGAGTTCAGACGCCACACAGGCGAAGTTGACATGATTAAGCATACAACATAAATGACCCTTAGTCTCAAAACATACTATGGTTTTTATATGCGAAAACATCGAAATAAAATCATCTTATTCGAAAGATCATTTCAGAAGACATGCTCTTATTCAGAAGTCAAATTCAGAAATATACAAATATTTCAAAAACACAAATACAGAGAGCATAGTCTTGATCAGAAATATAATATAGAAACATGCATGAAAATCATACTTCATGTCTTTGTAAGCTTTCTTTAATCAAGGTTCAGAAAGTAACTATTACCGTTTTAAATTATATCCCCTTACCTCGATCTATCGAAATCTTCGGGCTCGAGTGGTGACAGCTTCTAATACCTCCTTTAATTCCTTCTATAATCACCTACACCGAAATTGTATACTTAGCACCCTATTCATACGAATTGTCCGAATTGCGTTAAAATCATAACCTATCGTTACTACTGCGTGTGTACGTATTATTGTATATACCTAGGCCAACACGTACGTTTATATATTTTCTTTACTATTTATGTATTTTGTACCAACAAATATTAACATATACCTTTATTATATACATCTACATGTATATATATATATATATATATATATATATATTTTCATTTTTTTCCTATCTCATATATACATTCTTTGTATGTACTTATACTAGCACACATTCATCTTATATACACCCATATGCATATACACCTAAATATATATATACATATACACTCCTATATATATATATATATATATATATATATATTATTGTTTTCCATTTTTCCTTATCACATATACATACCTATTCTTGTATGAACACAAACTAATATACACCCTTATCATATACACTTATTTGTATATACACCTAAGTATATACACATTTTTATTTTATCATTGGCTTCCCTTGTTCATTATCAAATATATATACATATATATACATATATATATATTTATATATATATATATTTTGCCTATTATCCATCTCTTCCATTTTTATTTTTATTTCACTTCTAATTTAATCTACCTTATCATACCTATACACAATCACATATATATACATGTACAGTTAAATATACATATATACATATAGATTTTTACCTCTTTTTTTTTCTTCCATTTTCATTTCACACACCTTAATACACACCAAGCCTATATCTCAAGCATGTATACATATATATATTCATACATGTATATATGTACATTAAATTTACCTTTTCTCCCTTTCTCGGTCAGCTTCAATTTCTTCCCCTGTTTAACACCCAAAAATCACCTCAAATCGCCTTATTTCTAGCACTGTTTTAACTGCTGATCAGTCCTCTTTTCCACACCCAAAACACCTCATTGCCAGCCCTTTAATGCCACATTCCAGCCTTGTTTTTCTTCTCTTTTTTTTTTTTAACGTGTGCAGTCCCCTGCTTCACTGCCTCACGGTTTTCTCCTGTTTACTCTCGGTTCCAGCCTCCATTTCCAGCCCCGATTCTGCTTCTCTTCACTCTCGGTTCTGTTTCAGATTCTCCTTCCTTACCTCTCGGTTCCAGCTCTCGGCAATCTCTTCTTATTTCTTTTCCTCTGCCTCGGTTCCAGCCTTTCTCTTCCGATTAGCTTCAGCTTCGGCCTGTTTCAGTTCTGTTCCAAGTTCTTTTCTAGCCTTAGTCTTTTCTTCAAACCCTTCTCCCTTGCCTCGGTCAGCTCTTTCCTTCTCCCTTGCCTCGGTCAGCTCTTTCCTTCTCCCCACCTCTCCGTTCCTGCAGCTCTCCCTTCTCTTCTTTTCTTCTTTTCTTCTTTCCCTTCCTTTCTTTTCCTTCTCCTTCTTCTTCTCCAGCCAACCACTCTTTCTCCTCTTCTCTTCTTTCCCTTTTCTTTTCTTTCCCGGCCAGATAGCTTCCCTCTTTTCTTTCTTTCCTCTTCGTTCCCGCCCAGCAGAACACCTCTGTTTCACTTTTCCAATTCGAAAAGTGGTAGAGGGAATTGGCTTTTCTAAGCCAATTTCATACATGCTATATATTTATATATATTATTTTAAGATATATATATTATATTAATATATATATATATAAATATTATTTGTTTATTATTTTTTATATTGATATTTTTTGTTTGTTGTTTTGTTTTATTATTTGTTGTTTCCCATTTCATTTTTTTTGTTTGTCTCTTGCTTTATTTATTATTTATTAACACTTATATATTAAATACTACACACTAAATAATATATATATGCTATATATATTATTATTCTTTTATGTAAATGTCTAGTATATATGTATATATATATACATATACACCTATGTATATATCTACATATATACATTTTCTTGTATAATTTATCCAAAGACATCATATTCATGCCTTCCATGAAGTTTTCATTATTCCGAAAATGAAATAGTATCGGAATTCCATCATTCTTCATAAATTCTCGATACAAGTTTTTACATCAACAATTTTCAACTAACAAATTAAAATTTTCCAAATCCTTCCGTGCTTGCTTTTATTTTATCACTTCTTGTATCTTCGGGTTCCCGATCATTCACGGGCTTCTTGGCTCCTAAATTCCTCGAGCCCTACAACAAAAATTCACACTTCCATTAAAATATAATATTTCCATTTTTATATAATCTAATTAAACGTAGGAAATTTGTGGGGTTTACATGTCCTCACCTCTCACTTTCAACTGGTGATATACCAACCTTAAATCTATCTTCGAGAACACCTTTGCACCCTTCAACTGATTGAACAAATCATCAATCCTCTGCAATGGGTACCGGTTCTTGATACTAGCCTTATTAAGCATTCGGTAATCGATGCATAACCTTAAACTGCCGTCTTTCTTTTTCAAAAAAAGCACTAGTGCACCCCATGCTGACACACTGGGATGGATGAATCCCTTATCTAACAGCTCTTGGAGTTGCTTCTTCAACTCTTCCAACTCTATGGGTGCCAATCTATACGAAGGTTTAGACAGAGGTTGAGTTCCGGGTACTAAGTTAATGGCGAACTCCAACTCTCTATCAGGAGGTAATCCTGGTAACTCTTCTAGGAACACATCAGGAAAGTCTTTAACTACCGAAATGTTATTGAGGTTAGGCTTCAGCTTCTCAACACTTTCCACAAAGGCTATGAAACTTTCATCCATCAAATAAATCTTTAGACTCATAATAAACAAACAAAAGATCTATTTGTTCATTCATTTATCTCTAAAAGTTACAGCACATTTTTCAGGTACGTACAATGTCATAGTTTTCTTAAAACAGTCTAAGCTAACTCTATTAGAAGCAAACCAATCCATCCCGAGTATTACATCAAAGTCCAGCATGTTTAACAAAATTAAGTTAGCTAACACCATCTAATCACCAATCTTAACTTCACAATTCCTATATACTATCTCAATTGTTTGTGACTCTTGCATTGGTGTCTTTACATGAAGTATGTAGTCTAGAGGTTTAGGTTCTATTGGCAATTTCCTAGCAAATGTTGGGGACACAAAGGAATGTGTGGATCCAGAGTCTATCAATACAAAAGCTTTAACATTAAAGATAAGGAGGTTACCCTTAACAACTGAAGTCGAGGCATCTGCAGCTTCCTTGCTCAAGGTGAATACTTGCCCTTGACCGACAACTTTCTTGTCCTTATTTGCTGAAGCTACTGGAGGTGCTGGAGGTGGAGGAATAGTCCTTACAGCTTGGGCTGGTGTGGTTCTCATCTTGGGATATTCCCTCATCAAGTGTCCCATCTCACCACAATGGTAGCAAGCTCCAGAATTCCTCTAGCAAGGCTGAATAGCTGGATGTCTTCTCCCACATCATCTACATGGATGAGAATAGATGGCCATTTTGACTAGGAGGAACCCTCAGTCTAATGGTCAAGGCTCTAGATACACCGACCCTTGGTCTCTTATTCTGCACCCTATTCTGAAAAGACCTTCTATCGTCATATCTCTTGCCCTAACTCCTTAGTCTCGACTAAAACTCAGCTTAGGTCAATTCCATATCTTGTTCCACCAACTGAGCTCTCTGGATGGCATTCGGATAGGTTCGGATATTCAGTGGGGCTAGCTTGCTCCTAATGGCCGGTCTTAACCCATTTATGAATTTCAACGTCTTTTTCAGCTCATTCTTGGCTATATCTGGTTCAAAACGGCACAAAACAGTGAATCTCGATTCATATTGGTCTATTGTCATGTTGCCTTGCACCAAACTCAAAACATCTGCATGTTTCTTCCTCTGAGCACACTCAGGAATGTATTGCTCATTAAACGCTTCCAAGAATACCTCCCATGTTATTTCTGTGTGCTTGGTCAGTAAAATTTACTCCATAGAAGTCCATCAATGGTCTATTTCACTCTCCAACATATAAATGGCCAAAGCTACTCTCTCTGTACCGCTACACCCCATATACTTGAACATCTTTGTCGGCTTCATAGCCCACTCTTCAGCTACCGTGGGATCCTTTACACCCTTAAAGGTGGGTGGATTCATCTTTTGGAATTGCTTCAACCGTGTCACTTTCCTATCCACCAGGTCTTGAGCTGGTTGTTGTACCTCTTGGGGTTGTGGGGCAATAGGTGGTGGTTCAGCTACTTGTGGAGCTGGTGGTTGAGGATCTTGGGGAGCTGGTTGTGGCTCGGGTGGTGGTGGGGGAGCATGTGGCATATTCACGAGGTTTACAAAAGTAGTCATGAATTCTGTAAGAGTAGCAGACATTTGCTCCACGGTCTGCTCAAGTCTCGCCATCCGTGTGCTCAAACTTCCCGGCTAAGGAGGAGGAGGAGGTACTAGAGGTGGAGGAGCCTGTCTCCCTCTACCTTGGCCTCGTCCTCATCTCCCGCTCATATTTACTACGATTCCTATATCAAAGACCCACACACATTTATTAACAATCAAAAGTATACGCAACATACAAATATATATTTCAGACATGCACGGTATTTGGGATGTATTGCTATACTAGCTAACCTACACCGACACGGTCTAGCTATAATTCACTCTGATACCAAAAAGGCTGTCACGACCCGTGTCCTCTACTTCTATCCCTCAGCGCCTAAATTAATCTGAAAACGTTTTAAAGTAAATCAACATTGTTAAAGTTTGCTAATTGATACTTTAGGATCTTTTACTTGTAGTTCTGTATCTGATATAGGTTTAAAGCTTTTAGATTAATATGTGAAGGATCTTATTAAAGTCCTAAATTTTTTTAGAAATTTCGACTGCATAATGGCTACAATTCGACTCTACCCAACCTGCAAACAAAACAATATAGCAACTCATATCCTCAATACCATTCGTGCAAATCAAATCATCTCAAACAACCCTAGCTATCCATAACTGTCAGGACCCGTTCTCAATCCATGACTTAACCAAAAACCACTACAAATTTTTCACATTTTTAACTTACCTTTCCTCTCCTCAATGGTTGGGCTGTGATTCGATGTCAGAATCCTTGCTTACCACATTATCCATTATCATACATACATGTCAATATACTTTTACTGACTGTAACTGCTTTTATAATACATGTGAGATTGCATAAAAGCTAATACAAATACATTCCCCATAATATATATCGTATACATCACTATGCTGTTTCTATGTTTAGATATATAACCGTACAAAATCTGTATCCTTGGCGATCGATAGGAACTAGCAATGGACTCAGGAATAGTATCCCTCAATACCTCTCGCTCTACTGCTGATGCTCTGTAGAGAGATGTAAAGAAATGGGGGTGTGCATACAACGCGCTCAGTAAGGAAATCAGGCAAGCAAGTAGATATCTACACTATCTACTCAAAATAATGCTATGCCTTGAAAACATTATTTCCTTAACTCACTTTAAAAGCATGTCTTTAAATATATATATATATATATATGTATACTTGTACAGATTAAATCCCATGTACAGAAATCATGCTTTCTTTCTCAAATGTAGGCATGTAGTGCAAAACAATGCATCTTTATATAAATCATGCCTTTAGGTAAATCATGCCATGTAAATTTAAATCACAATAAATATGGCATTTAAATCATTCACATCACAAAATCGAAGTCCGACCCATCCCTCAGGTCTGTCCACAATTTAAATCAATCAATCAAGTGATATATCATGTGAGACTCTGTAGGGAAATGTAAATAATATCCTTGACTATGATCATATCCGACATGTGATCCCAAGCTACACGGAATCCTAGTGTACGGGGCATCACTGCTACAACGGGAGAGGGGTCAGTCCATCACAACCGCCAGCTATATCCTTCTCAACTCCACAACACCACACGGTACAGTGTATCCCATGCCACATGCATGGTACAACGTACTCCGTGGACCCTACATCACAGTCGGGGTGCCTGCCATAGGTCTTGGCCCTCAGACCATGGAATATCATACCACGTCTCTAGTATCCTCATGCCGATATCCTCTCACATAATGTGACACTCAGTCCACACAAGGAATCAAGCATGGGTTTTAACATGTATTATATATCACATACAGTAAGCGCCTTTAAGCGCGACTCACAGTCGACACTCCGTTCAAACACTGTTTCACATCACAAAACTCAACTCTAGTGCGAGTAAACCTCCAGCAACTACGTTAATGCATAGTTCATGTATTAAATCAAGTACGAGCAATAGATCCAGCACCATGCTATGCACAATATCATCAAATCAAGTACGAGCAATAGCTCCAGTACTATGTCATGTATAAATCATGAAAAATTGAGTATGAGCAACAGTCCAGCACTCTGTCATGCATCTTATGAAAAACTCGAGTACAAGCTAATCGCTCTAGCACTTTGTCATGCATCTCATGAAAAACTCGAGTACGAGCTAATCGCTCCAGCACTCTCTCATACATATATCATAAAAACTGAGTACGAGTAAGAACTCCAGTATTCTATCATGCATGTCATGGATATCTAGTGCGAATCATAATCCAGCACTAATGTATGTGGAAAATATATGAAATACAGTGCGAGCTGTGCTCCCGCAAGATTCATTCTCACATAATATGATAGACGGCTCTTTTAAAAAGGGTTGATTTATAAAATATCAAAATCAGCACTATAAAGTGTGCTTAATTCACATCAACCTCAAAATCATTAGCCCATCTATTTATTCTTCTGCTAAACAGTAGTAAAACACTCAAAATGATGGTTTCCATACTTTTTATAACTTTTCACAAAAGTTGACTTTTTGACTAATTAGGGGTAAAATTGTAATTTTTCACTATCAGTCACAATAATTATTATTCACTTTCTCTGACCCTAAGAGTTTTTAAGTGAATGTAAAAGCAGACGAAAATACGTGCAGGTATCTCTAACTACTCACAAAAGTCCCTTACCTGTAATCACTCGAGAAATTTCACTTTCTCTGCGCTGCTTGTTTCAGTAGTCCGATTTGCTCCTCCAATAATCTCTGGAGCTGCATATAACCATTTATTAGGTTAATTACACTTTTCCTACTGTATTTCACATTAAATACAGTCTATTTCCCTTAATGGGCTTTAATAATCCTTAATGGGCCTAACTATGCCTTAAGCCTATTTTCATTTTACTATTCATTTTCGTTGGGCCTATTAGGCTTGTGCGGCCTACCAACTCTTATTGGACTTGTCCTAGACCCATTACATCACATTGGGCCTAAAATATTTAGGCTTGGCCCATTGGGCCTCTCGGCCACATGCCATGGGCGAGAGCTATCCATGCCATCGGTTACACCATGGCATGCCGGCTATGTCTCTTTTCTTAGCCAATTCACTTAGGCATTTTCACAAACACTTGGTTGGCAACATTCCTAAACATCATATAGTTCATTTAGGCATTTTATCAAACACCTTGATTGCCAACTAATTACATGTATTAATTAATCAAATTGATTAATTTTAATTACATCATAATCATTAACATGTACATCAATCCATTTATGCCTTAAAATCATATGGACATAAATCAATATCTCACTACTCACTCTCGGCCTAACGAATATCATAGTGATTTCATATGTTTCAATGCTTAAAACATATACCAATATACTTAAAATCATTCATACATTAACATATATGAAATTGAAAACTTGAAAATATTCCAATTGTTGTGTTCACACTTGGCCGAATACTTTAGACGCTCACGGTTTGCACTCTATGGCTCCTTGATAGCCAATTCCAACATATGTCACTCTCCTTTCAATTTGGAACAACTTCTATGAAGGATGCAAGTTCCAAATATGCCTAATTCCTAGTGATTTCTAGTGAGAGAAAGCTTGGATAATTTGTTTCAATGGTTTCTTCTTCTAGCCGAATTTGGTGTGATGAAGATGACAATGGTGTGGCTGATTTTATAAGCCATTTACTTAGCCATTAAGCTTTACTTTCCAGCCATTAAGCTTGACTTTCTAAGCCTTAGCTATGAGTCACTAATGAGTAACCTTATGAGTCATGGTTAGCTTTAACTATGGTTAGATATTTATCTCATGGGCTTTCCATTTGGGCTTCTCGATTTGGGCTTTCTTAATGGGCTTTCAGGCTGAAATTTTCACCATGCCTCGGGCCTTTAATTGTCTCAATATTTGGCCAATCAATTATTCCAACAATTCGGTCTAAAGGACCTAAGAATTTTGATATACATTTAGTATACCTTAATGGGCTTTAAAATTTTCACCTTATGCCCATTACGTTTTTAACCATTAAATTTAATCTGAAATCCTTTCGAATAAATTTTCCTTACTTTCGAGGATGATTATCTTGCATTCTGGCCAAGAATATTTTTCCCAATTTTTTTCTCCACACTTAGGTTAATTTTTAACCATCATTAGTCAACTATGGTAAAAGTCCACTTTCTTAACTATAGTTGACTTTTTCCTTAACCATTGACCAAGTTGACTTTTTCTCAAAATTCTGAAAGTGTCATATCTTATGTCTTACACTCTCGTCTTTATGTTTCAACTGTTCCCGATGGATAATTACACCCGAAACACCTTAAATACCTTAACTAGCCAAAAAGGTCCATTTTACCCTTTTTAGCTTTTTACTCTTGTTTTCTATGTTCGGGACTAAATCAAGCTGACTTTCCTTTATGAGCTCTCTATACTTTCTCATTTAAAGTTCTTATTTTCAGTCAGAATGATCTAGATTCACTCGGTTTAGCCTGTGACTCTTATAGCTCACATTAGGCTTTTTATGTAGCTTTTGCGTGTTAAATCATTTCACTAACACTTTAAGTCTAGTAAATACTCTTCTTATGATTCAACTATAATAATAGAGTGTTCATACACATAGGAATCATAAGGTAAAAGCTACAAAAATGCGGGTTTGACAATCCTCCCCCACTCAAAAAGTTTGGTCCTCCAAATTAGAACCAAGTCAGTTATCAAATAGGTGAGGGTACTTCTCTCGCATCAGACTTTCTAGCTCCCAAGTAGCTTCCTCTGAAGTATGATGCTGCCAGAGAATCTTCACTAACCCGAAGGTCTTCGACCTCAATACCTTCTCCTTCCTATCTAATATCCGAATCAATCTCTCAACATATGACATGTCCTCTCGGAGCTCCAAAGGCTCACAACTAATCACATGTGTCGGATCCGGGTGATACTTCCGAAGCATCGATATGTGGAAGACGTTATGGACACTTGATAAGTCTGGTGGCAATGCCAACCTATAAGCCTTATCTTCCACTCTGGCAAGTATCTCAAAGGGTCCAATATAGCGAGGATTTAGTTTCCCTCTCTTCCCAATCTCGTTATGCCCTTGGAAGGAGAAACTCTAAAAAACACGGATTCACCAACTGCAAACTCTAGTGGCCTACGTCTCCTGTCAACGTAACTCTTCTGTCTACTCTGAGTTGTCCTCAGTCTCTCTACTATCAAGTGGATGTCCTCAGATGCTTGTGTAACCATGTCAGGAGCAAAAATCTTACGGTCACCCACTTCTTCCCATCCAATAGGGGAACGACATCTACGGCCATATAAAGCCTTATACGGTGCCATCCCAATACTCAAATGATAACAGTTGTTGTAGGTGAACTCGGCTAGTGGCAAGTGATCATCCTAGGAGCCTCTAAAATCTAGCACACATGCTCTCAACATATCCTCCAGAGTCTATATAGTTCTCTCTGACTGACCATCTGTCTAAGGATGGAAAGCGGTGCTCAAACTCAACTGGGTTCCCATGGCTTCCTGAAAATGTCCCTAAAAGTGGGAAGTGAAGCGAGAATCCCTATAAGAGACTATGCTCACTGGTACATCGTGTAACCTCACTACCTCGCGTACATACAGTTCTGCTAATGAACTCAGAGTATCGGTTGCTCTCATAGCTAGGAAGTGGGCTGACTTCATCACTCTGTCGACGATCACCCATATCGCATCGTGATTCCTGCGGGTTCTCGGTAAACCCATCACGAAATCCATGGTGATATGCTCCTATTTCCATGTCGTTATAGGTAGAGGCTGCAATAACCCTACAGGTTTCTGATGCTTTACCTTCACCTGCTGACATACGAGACACTTTGCCACGAAGTTTGCTACATCTCTCTTCATACCCGACCACCAGTATACCTTCCGGAGGTTCTGATACATTTTGTTACTCCCCAGATGTAACGTACACCTCGACGAATGAGCTTCCGCCAATACCAATCTCATAAGTCCTGGATCCTCGAGAACTCACAATCTACCTCTGAACCTCAGTAGTCCATCAGAACTCAACTCAAAGTCAGTCACGGTGCCCTTTTGCATCTGACTACTCACATCCATACAAATGGATCAGTCTGCTGAGCCACTGTGATCCTGTCCAACAGATCCGGCTTCAAGCATAGACTAGCTATCACATAGCCTGTATCCATGTCAGAAGGCACGACTCCCAAACTGAGGCTAGCAAATTGCTCTAGCAAATCATGTTCCCTAACTATCATGTACGATACCATCCCTAGGCTCTTCCTGCTCAAGGCATCGGCTACAATGTTAGCCTTACCCAGATGATAAAGTATCTCACAATCGTAGTCCTTTAGAAGCTCTAGCCATCTTCTCTATCTCATGTTCAACTCTTTCTGTGAGAACAGATACTTGAGGCTCTTGTGGTTGGTAAATATCTGGAACTTCTCGCCATATAAGTAGTGGCGCCATACCTTAAACGCAAACACTACTGCTGCTAGCTCCAAATCATGGGTCGAATAGTTTTTCTCAGATCCTTTAGTTGCCTGGATCCATAAGCAACTACCCTCCCATCCTGCATCAATACAGAACCCAGTCCCTAATGCGAAGCATCAGTATACACTACAAATCCTCCTGAGATGGTAGGGATAGTGAGAATCGGAGCGGTTGTCAATCGACGCTTCAACTCCTCAAAACTCTTCTCACAATCCTCATTCCATACGAATGGTACACTCTTCCGGGTAAGACGTGTCAACGGAGCAGCCAACTTCAAAAATCCCTCAATGAATCTCCGATAGTATCCAGCTAAACCCAAAAAACTCCTGATCTCGGTGATTGTCCTTGGCTGTTCCCACTAAACTACAGCCTCTATCTTAGATGGATCAACTGATACACCATCTCTTGATACAACATGTCCTAAAAACGAGATCTGTGACAACCAAAAGTCACACTTACTGAGCTTAGCATATAACTTCTGCTCTCATAGAGTCTGTAATATGATCTTGAGATGCTCCTCATGTTCCTCCTTGGATCTCTAGTATACCAATATGTCATCGATAAAGATGATAACAAATTGGTCTAAATATGGCTTGAACACATCGTTCATCAAAGCCATGAAAGCAGCTGGAGCATTGGTCAATCCGAATGGCATGACCAAGAACTCATAATGACCATATCGGGTACGAAATGCTGTCTTGGGTACACCTCCACTCTGAACTTTCAGCTGATGATACCCAGACCTCAGGTCAATCTTGGAAAAGACCTGTGCTCCCTGAAGCTGATCTAACAAGTCATCAATGCGTGGAAGGGGATATCTATTCTTGATGGTGGCCTTATTCAACAATCGGTAATTTATACACAATCAGAGGCTCCCATCCTTCTTCCTTATAAACAAAACCGGTGCTTCCCAAGGTGAAACACTCGGTCGTACAAAACACCTATCCAACAGCTCCTGTAACTGTCTCTTGAGCTCCTCCAGCTCAACCAAGGCCATGTGATATGGTGGTCTCGAAATAGGCTCCGTACCAGGCACCAAATCTATACAGAACTCCATCTCTCTGTCTGGTGGTAACCCTGGCAATTCATCCGAAAAAACATCTGGGTACTCACTGACCACAGTAATATCTGACAACTCCAGATGTGCCTTATCCATATCTAGCACGTACGCAATGAAACCTTGATATGTTGAAGGTTTTCTAAATCAGTAATCATGTAGTAATCATAACTACTCCTTTTTATTTTTATTAAACTTTACAGCATATCTAGTAGGGTTAGGAAACATAATTGTCTTTGCATAACAATCTAAAACAGCATGGTTTGCAGATAGCCAATCCATTCCTAATATTATATCAAAGTCATTCATACTTAGTAATATTAGATTGGTTGTCATCTCCTTATCCCCTACTCTCAACTTGCAGTCATTAAATGCATATTCTATAACTTGACTACTATTCATAGGCGTACTAATCAACATCATCATACATAATGGTGTACGCTCTACATGTCTTGCTAATTTACATGCAAATGAAGGCGATACAAAAGAATGCGTGGCACCAAGATCAATTAAAACATATGCTTCAATATCATAAATCAAGATTTTACCTCGTATCACATCCGATGAAGCATCAGCTGTCCCCTGGTCCAAAGCATGTACTCGCCCTCGACCCATCACTTGTTTCCCATTTTCTTCTGTCGTCGCTCTACCTCTCTGAGCAGACGTACCAGCTGGAGCTCTATCTGGCTCCCTGCCTCTCAGTGGTGCAGTATCAACCATCTCTGGGCAAGCTCTAGCTATATGCCCCTGTTTCCCATATCGAAAACACATGACAGGAGTCAGCGGACATGGTCTACCTCCATGTTGTCTACCGCATCTTCTGCACTGATCGGCAGTAGGTCTCTGTCCTTCTATGACAATGCCCTTTGCTGGGGCTACAGTTGGATAAGCAGGGGGTCTAGAAAATTTCTCCCATGCCTCCTCAACCCTTGATCTCTTACCAAAGAGTTTCCTCCCTCCTCGATAATCGAAATCTCTAGTCGGCCTCTTCTTTTGTATATCTCAGCTACGGCTAAACTTCCCAAACTCGAAAGCATTCTTCTCGTAATCATGCTCACATAGTTGCACCCTGCGCACTGCTTCCTGATAGGTAGCTATGTCTAATGGAACCAACCTGGACCGCAGAATCGGTCTCAACCCATCGATAAACCTGTGGACCTTCCTGACCTCACTATACATGGTATCTGGGTCATATCTCCCTAGGGATAGGAATCGAGTCTCATACTCGTCCACTGACAAACTCCCCTGGTTCAGTCCCAAAAACTCTGCCTGTAGTTTTCGTTGTGCGGTATCGAGAACAAACTGCCTCCTAAAGGCCTCCCGAAATATCTCCCAACTGATATCTGTGTGTCGGGCTCTCAATATAGGTCGGGTGGACTTCCACCAATGCTCTGCAGCTCCCTTCAGTAGGAACACGAAAAATGCAACCATCTTCGAGGTCATACACTCGAAGAATCCATAAAGCTTCTCCATCTCCGTCACCCACTCTTCAGCAGCTACAAGGTCCTTAACCCCACTAAAAGATGGAGGTCTAAACTTCTGGAATTCACACAACCGATGCAGATCACATCCGTACCCTAATCCACTACCACCTGAAACCGGTGGGGGTGTAGTAGTCTCTACTATCCTCGGTGCATGAGCTGTCTGTGTAGGTGTATCAGGGGTAACTGCCTCTCCTGTCGCAACTCCTGCCTCATGTCCTTGCCTACCTGGATCGTCTGTGCCAACATCTCTACAATTATCTCAAGACTACGCTCTAATCTCGTAAAGCGCATCTCTGCACACTCGGGTGCCTCAGTAGCACCTGGAGTCTCATGCGTAGGTAATGGTTCGGTAGCAGCTCGTCTCTTGGGCCTATCTTCCCGGCCTCGAGCCCTACCTCTCGTACCTCTACCACTACGCGTATTTACCATATAGGTAAAGTTCCTGCATTCATAATCATGAATTAGTCCATCTCCTATCTGGTATACACAGTTATATCTAAACACAGCACAGTACTATGGGGATGTACACTTTCCTATTTCCTAACACCGACTCACATCAGACCAACCTCGGCTCTGATACCATTCTGTCAGGACTCATTCTCAATCCATGACTTAACCAAAAACCACTACAAATGTTTCACATTTTTAACTTACCTTTCCTCTCCTCAATGGTTGGGCTGTGATTTGATGTCAGAATCCTTGCTTACCACATTATCCATTATCATACATACATGTCAATATACTATTACTGACTGTAACTGCTTTTATAATACATGTGAGATTGTATAAAAGCTAATACAAATACATTCCCCATAATATATATCGTATACATCACTGTGCTGTTTCTATGTTTAGATATATAACCGTACAAAATCTGTATACCTGGCGGTCGATAAGAACTAGTAGTGGACTCAGGAATACTATCCCTCAATAGCTCTCGCTCTACTGCTGATGCTCTGTAGAGAGATGTAAAGAAAGGGGGTGAGCATACAACGCGCTCAGTAAGGAAATCTGGCAAGCAAGTAGATATCTACACTATCTACTCAAAATAATGCTATGCCTTGAAAACATTATTTCCTTAACTCACTTTAAAAGCATGTCTTTAAATATATATGTATACTCGTACAGATTAAATTCCATGTACAGAAATCATGCTTTCTTTCTCAAATGTAGGCATGTAGTGCAAAACAATGCATCCTTATATAAATCATGCCTTTAGGTAAATCATGCCATGTAAATTTAAATCACAATAAATATGGCATTTAAATCATTCACATCACAAAATCGGAGTCCGACCCATCCCTCAGGTCTGTTCGCAATTTAAATCAATCAATCAAGTGATATATCATGTGAGACTCTGTGGTGAAATGTAAATAGTATCTTGGACTATGATCATATCCGACATGTCATCCCAAGCTACACGAAATCCTAGTGTGCAGGGCATCACTACTGCAACGGGAGGGGGGTCAGTCCATCACAACCACCAGCTATATCCTCCTCAACTCCACAACACCACATGGTACAATGTACCCCATGCCACATGCACTGTACAACGTACTCCGTGGACCTTACATCACAGTCGGGGTGCCTGCCATAGGTCTTAGCCCTCAGACCATGGAATATCATACCACGTCTCTAGTATCCTCAAGCCGATATCCTCTCACATAATGTGACACTCAGTCCACACAAGGAATCAAGCATGGGTTTTAACAAGTATTATATATCACATACAGTGCGCGCCTTTAAGCGCGACTCACAGTCGACACTCCGCTCAAACACTGTTTCACATCACAAAAGTCAACTCTAGTGCGAGTAAACCTCCAGCAACTACGTTAATGCATAGTTCATGTATTAAATCAAGTACGAGCAATAGCTCCAGCACCATGCTATGCACAATATCATCAAATCAAGTACGAGCAATAGCTCCAGTACTATGTCATGTATAAATCATGAAAAATTGAGTATGACCAACGGTCCAGCACTCTGTCATGCATCTCATGAAAAACTCGAGTACGAGCTAATCGCTCCAGCACTCTCTCATGCATATATCATAAAAACTGAGTACGAGTAAGAACTCTAGTATTCTATCATGCATGTCATGGAAATCTAGTGCGAATCATAATCCAGCACTAATGTATGTGGAAAATATATGAAATCCAGTGCGAGTTATGCTCCTGCAAGATTCATTCTCACATAATATGATAGATGGCTCTTTTAAAAAGGGTTGATTTATAAAATATCAAAATCAGCACTATAAAGTGTGCTTAATTCACATCAACCTCAAAATCATTAGCCCATCTATTTATTCTTCTGCTAAACAGTAGTAAAACACTCAAAATGATGGTTTCCATGCTTTTTACAACTTTTCACAAAAGTTGACTTTTTGACTAACTAGGGGCAAAATTGTAATTTGCCACTATCAGTCACAATAATTATTATTCACTTTCTTTGACCCTAAGAGTTTTTAGTGAATGTAAAAGTAGACGAAAATACGTGCAGGTATCTCTAACTACTCACAAAAGTCCCTTACCTGCAATCACTCGAGAAATTTCACTTTCTCTGCGCTGCTCGTTTCAGTAGTCCGATTTGCTCCTCCAATAATCTCTGGAGCTGCATATAACCATTTATGAGGTTAATTACACTTTTCCTACTGTATTTCACATTAAATACAGTCTATTTCCCTTAATGGGCTTTAATAATCCTTAATGGGCCTAACTATGCCTTAAGCCTATTTTCATTTTACTATTCATTTTCGTTGTGCCTATTAGGCTTGTGGGGCCTACCAACTCTTATTGGGCTTGTCCTAGACCCATTACATCACATTGGGCCTAAAATATTTAGGCTTGGCCCATTGGGCCTCTCGGCCACATGCCATGGGCGAGAGCTATCCATGCCATCGGTTACACCATGGCATGCCGGCCATGTCTCTTTTCTTAGCCAATTTACTTAGGCATTTTCACAAACACTTGGTTGGCAACATTCCTAAACATCATATAGTTCATTTAGGCATTTTATCAAACACCTTGATTTCCAACTAATTACATGTATTAATTAATCAAATTGATTAATTTTAATTACATCATAATCATTAACATGTACATCAATCCATTTATGCCTTAAAATCATTTGGACATAAATCAATATCTCACTACTCACTCTCGGCCTAGCGAATATCATAGTGATTTCATATGTTTCAATGCTTAAAACATATACCAATATACTTAAAATCATTCATACATTAACATATATGAAATTGAAAACTTGAAAATATACCAATTGTTGTGTTCACACTTGGCCGAATACTTTGGAGGCTCACGGTTTGCACTCTATGGCTCCTTGATTGCCAATTCCAACATATTTCACTCTCCTTTCAATTTGGAACAACTTCTATGAAGGATGCAAGTTCCAAATATGCTTAATTCCTAGTGATTTCTAGTGAGAGAAAACTTGGATAATTTGTTTCAATGGTTTCTTCTTCTAGCCAAATTTGGTGTGATGAAGATGACAATGGTGTGGCTGATTTTATGAGCCACTTACTTAGCCATTAAGCTTTACTTTCCAGCCATTAAGCTTGACTTTCTAAGCCTTAGCCATGAGTCACCTAATGAGTCACCTTATGAGTCATGGTTAGCTTTAACTATGGTTAGATATTTATCTCATGGGCTTTCCATTTGGGCTTCTCGGTTTGGGCTTTCTTAATGGGCTTTTGGGCTGAAATTTTCACCATGCTTCAGGCCTTTAATTGTCTCAATATTTGGCCAATCAATTGGTCCAACAATTCGGTCTAAGGGACTTAAGAATTTCGATATACGTTTAGTATACCTTAATGGGCTTTAAAATTTTCACCTTAGGCCCATTACGTTTTTAACCATTAAATTTAATCTGAAATCCTTCTGAATAAATTTTCCTTACTTCCGACGATGATTATCTTGCATTCTGGCCAAGAATATTTTTTCCCAATTTTTTCTCCATACTTAGGTTAATTTTTAACCATGACTAGTCAATTATGGTAAAAGTTCACTTTCTTAACTATAGTTGTCTTTTTCCTTAACCATTGATCAAGTTGACTTTTTCTCAAAATTCTGAATGTGTCATATCTAATGTCTTACACTCTCGTCTTTATGTTTCAACCGTTCCCGGTGGATAACTACACCTGAAACACCTTAAATACCTTAACTAGCCAAAAAGGTCAATTTTACCCTTTTTAGCTTTTTACTCTTGTTTTCTATGTTCAGGACTAAATCAAGCTAACTTTCCTTTATGAGCTCTCTATACTTTCTCATTTAAAGTTCTTATTTTCAGTCAGAATGACCTAGATTCACTCGGTTTAGCCTGTGACTCTTATAGCTCACATTAGGCTTTTTATGTAGCTTTTGCGTGTTAAATCATTTCACTAACACTTTAAGTCTAGTAAATACTCTTCTTATTATTCAACTACAATAATAGAATGTTCATACACATAGGAATCATAAGGTACAAGCTACAAAAATGCGGGTCTGACAATAACTAACAATCATGCTTTCCATTCATATTGCTGCATTAACTTCCAAATTCATCCTAATTCATAGTAACCCGATTAAATAGGTGCATTATCTGGGAAAGGTATTATTAACTTGCTTAATATTCCTACGTATAATGAAACAACTAATACATCCCAAAATGACTATTACTTAAACTCGTGCATACATACAAGTCTGAAATAAAACTTTACACTGATTGCGTTTACCTTAACACAAAAGTCGCGCACTTAGCACGAGGAATCTACAGTCTCTGAGAGGATCACCCACGAACTAATCTGAAATGTTTAAAGAAGGGGTGAGCAACCACACGTTCAGTAAGGAAATCATATAACTGAAACTAATAACATACCAAGTAGGCAATTCTATAAATATTTTCTGCATTTAGTAAATCATGCACTTTGTAAAACAATATACAAGCTTTATTTTGGTCTTTAAATGTGAAAATACGTTAAACACAGATGAGTTAAATCAACATACTTTTCAAAACTGAAGATTTCACTAAGCTTACACTCAATAGTTCATAAATCAATAGTATAGATTTCAAAACCCGAAAACCTTGAAATCTGATAGCATAATATTCATGCTGGAAACGAGTTCAGTAAATCAAAATATATACATGGGCTTCCATTAAAATATTCAATACAAATACGAGATGTGGCGCAAACTTAGACTTGTCATGGCATTCAATTACACAATGTAAACACACCTATGGCCATAGTGACTACCGCCCTATCCTAGACTGATCAGGTCTGGACTAGGGTACTGAAGACAGGATCAAGGTCTACAGTAGTAGGTAGCTGGCACCGTAGGGAAATCACGCAGAATCTCCTACCGGTGCTACTTAGAAAAATCTCAATGCCACAAGGCATTTTCGTGAACCACCTGGCATCGTAGGACAATCACACAAAACCTCCTACCGGTGCTAGAGATGGCTCTCACGTCCCATAAACTCGATGCCACCCAGGCATCCCTATGAAGCACTTGGCACCGTAGGGCAATCACACATAACCTCCTACCGGTGCTAGAGATGGCTCTCACAAGACATGACTGCCACACATGCATTTTTGGGGATCGCCAACAATCTCAAAATCAACAATTTATAGGTGCACGGTAAAAGCATGAAAATTCTCAACTCAACATCAAGTTTACAAAAAAGTACACCAATAACTTTAGAAAACATGTATTATTATCGTAAAGAATGCTAACATCATTCCGTACACCATCATGCTTTCCCAAATCATATTAAAAAACAGCCCATGCAACCAAGTTACAAACATAATGCTTGATGCGTAAAACGATAAAATCGGATATTAAAACGTTGTACTCATTTGGGTTTAATTATTTTTATTTTACACTAAAATCAGTACACTTATAATTATAACTTCATTTCGACTAAGGCTAGTAACTACAAACAAAGTTTCAGTTTTAATAAAAGATCAGGTAAGTTAGGTAATAAGTCTAAAATAAATCCTAACTAAACTAATAGCCTATGGTTCCTAGTAAAGTGTTAGCTTAACTTGAGATATCCTACTAGCTATGAGCTATATAAATCTCTTACCACAAAAGTGACGCGTACTAGTTATCCTTCTAGCCTTAGGCACGCATATATGTGCCTATGTCTCCTCGGCATCCAACGAGGTAGTAGCTGCGATTTTCGCATAAAGGAACATCCAATTAGCAATCTTTTTATTTATTTCAGTTCATAGTTTATTTAAGAATTTCCTAAGTGCCATTGTGAAACTAACTTCTCATGCACATCTATCAACGTTGGATCATCTCCTATTGTATCATCCTTATATATTCAAGATTTGAATCTATTTTATACTTTACTAATTCCATTAAAATGAAACCATCTTATTTTATTATCCTTTTGTATTAAGCTTAATATCTAAATATGAATTTGGCTTAAGTTTGACATAATTATTTATTTATCACTATTAATTTACATTACTAGCCTAAATTAATGGAATACTTAGTTAGTCTCACCACGATATTTTATATATTAAATTTCATATTCGTTTTAACCTTATAAGAACTCATTTATACCTTAATTATTTTTCGAAAAATAACCTACATTATTTGATTTAGTTTAAACTAAATTTCCAAGTCTCTCTATCTAGTTAACCAAAACTTACAACTTAGCATCTCTATTCATATGGCTCACATTTGTTCATGCAACTGTAAAACAATGTTAGTTGCATAATAATTTGCTGATTAAATCCTTCAATTTCTATTGAAACAACTTATCCCCAATTACAAACCCTAATTTCCTAATTTCTTCAAAACCAAAATTTAAATTAATTTTTACAAGAATCATTCTTTTATAACACCATTTGTATAGAAATTTAACAATATAAAGTTTTGGTTTTTTTTACCTAGAATTTACTGGTGCCAAAATGGAGAAACAGAAGAAGGGTAAAAATGGGTTTTCGGGTTTCTTGAGTTCTTTGGGTTCGGGAAAAAGGTGAGGGGAGGAAAAGGAAAGGCTGTTGGTTCCGATAGCCAGCAATGGCAAAGGGAAAACGGCAGGCGAAATTGGGGAGAGGGGAGGGGGTTTCGGGTTTGCTGGGTTCTCGGGTTTCTGTGAGAGGAGAGGAGAGGGGAGGAAAGGGGAAGGCTGCCGCTCGATTTTCAGGTGGGTTGGGTAGCTGGCGGTGAAGGGGAAGGTCAGCAGGCGCAGTGAAGGGAAGGGGGGTCAGGCTTGACGAAGCAAAAAGAAAAGAAAGAACTAAGGGGCCGTTTGGTATCTTAGTGGGAAAGTGATTACAGCGCAAAGTGATTGCTGGGAAAGTGATTGCTGAGAAAGTGATTGCTGAGAAAGTGATTTTGCAGCGTTTGGTATGCAATGTAAAATTATGTTTAAATTGCAGGGAAAGTAACTTTACAGCGTTTGGTATGTATTCACTTTGCTGGGAAAGTTGTGTCAAATTCCCAAAATACCCTTAACTATAATAAACAAATTGAATGCAATAAAAAATGAATTAAAATGAAAATGATATAAAATTATATTATTAATATTACTCATTATTTGTAATTCTAATTTTTCATGATTATTAATTTTAATTTTAAATAGTATATTATTACACATTCATTTATTAATTTAAATTAATAAATTTATTAATTTACAAATTCATGTATTATTAATTTAAATTTTAGAACATTTATTATTTTTAATCAATGTCATAATATTTTATTTTAGTCCTTATAAAATATCTTTATGTATAATAACTACCTATAACATCCATGAAAGAATTTTTGTTGCATGATAATTATCTAAAACATGCATGAAAGTCATAATAATTCATACAAATCCTTATAAAATATTTTTTATGTTTGATAATTACCTAAAACATTCATAAAAGTATTTTTGTGTTATGATAATTACTTAAAACATGCATGAAAGTCATAATAATTCAGAAAACTCCTAATAAACATCCATCAATTCATAATAATCCAATTAAAGTCCTACTAGCATATCTTCATACATAATAATAATCCATAACTTTCCATAATCATCCATTAACAATCAAACTAAGTCCTACTAGCATATCCTCATACATAATAAGTTATAAAAATCCATCAACTTATAATAAAAAGTCATAAACATCCTAAGTCAACCATCCAAAGCTCAAACCCCTATATCTCAGATGCAGCACGAACTTGACGAAGGTATTTCTTCACATAGAGCATTCTCCTTTTAATAGAACATGAGAAGAAAACATCAACCCTGGTCGAACTACTGAGAATGATTTCTGTAATCTCAACTATATCATTTTCTGTCAATCCTTCAACATCATCCTTCAATTCTGCTATTAAATCCATCACCTTCATCCTTCTAGCAGCATCATCAGCCATAAATTTAAAGCACTCAGCCAACATACCAACTTGTGCAGTCGCTTTCTCACATATGGTATGAAGGCCATTCATGTTCTGGACTAATGCTTCTGCAACTGCCTCCATACTAGAATCTGCAGATCTCTTTTTCTTGTTTCTATTGCGAGTAACATCACTATCAGCGTTATAAACTGAACGTCTTTGAGTACTAACAGATGGATCACTGCATGGTGTGAAGGCCTCATTTTCACCTACATCAGCATCAAGATTCATATATTCAAGACCTGCTTCTGCATTTGCATTTTCAGTGTCGATATTATCAACAGCTTCTGCAGGAGTTTCTGCTGCTAAACCAGTTGCCCTATCCTTACCAAAAATGAGAGATAACTTATCAAAGTGTGGGAAAGGCTTGTTTCGTAGTCCCGCTGCTCCAAGATGGCCCTACAATTCAATTCAAAATAATGCACATTCTTTAATTAAACTATATTATATCAAAAAATATATATATGAATTGCAATAAGTTATAATTTATAATACCTTTACCCAACCATGCCAAACATCAAGCTCGCATGTTACACACTTTTTCTCTTCATCCCACCCAAATCCAGATGCAGCATTACCTAACATATCTGCAACCTCTCTGTACTGTGACTTAAGCGTTCTCATCCTGGAGTTGATGTGAGGGTTACCTTTGATATCACAGTTCAGGATTTTTTCGGCCATCCATTTTTCAAGTTGTGTCAAGTATCCAGCCTTGAATGTACCATTATCTTTGCTCCAACCACCTTGGTTGACGAGATCTATACAACAATCGATTAAGATGGCATCCTCAATTGCTGTCCACTGGTGTGTGGGCCTTCTATTTGCAGCTCGTTGGGATGAATCACCTTCCATCAACCTGTTACACAAGTAAACTAGAAAAACAACTTGTTGGAATGAATGAAATAGTTAAAAGAAAATGTAATAATTTTAACATTCTAATCAATTCACCCAAACAAACATTGAAATAAACAATCAAACAAGTGTCTAGTTTAGATAGTTCAAATTCAACTGCCTAATATCACAAATAAGTACAACCATTTATGAGAAATCGTACAAAACAAACATATTTAGATTGTTCGAAATCAAACAAACAACACAATAGCATAAGACATAGATTAATTGCGGTTCGTTGAAGCAAGCCAATCATTCCACATCTCTTCTGCTAAGTTGTCTCTCTAATTTATCCATCCAGGAGAAGACTCGATGAATGCGATGGTCTCAGCCTCTTGATTAGATTCAACAAATGCATCTATTAGTTCAGCCTCAAGTGGATCAATTGACATCTCTCCCCTTATGTGGTTGTGTAACAAAGCACATGCAGAAATTATTCTACACTTTGTTTTCACTGGATACCATGATCTCTCTCGAAGTATTGCCCATCTCATCTTTAGTAACCCAAAACATCTCTCGATAACATTCCTGGCACTAGAGTGTCTATAATTAAACAACTCTTCTTTTGATCGAGGGGTGTGATTTTGTCTCCAATCACTTAAATGATACCTTTGCCCTCGATATGGAGTTAAAAATCCTTCTCCATTGGTATACCCAGCAGCACATAAATAATAAAAACCTATGGTACAAGAAAAAATTTAAGTCTTAGGTAAACCCTTCCAATGTGAAAAAAAAATTCACGCTGCTAATAATAATTTCATACCTTTAGGCACTTTCAACCCATCCCTTCTAGAAATAGCATCTCGAAGAACCCTAGAGTCTGCAGCGGATCCTTCCCATCCAGGTAAGATATATATGAATTGCATATCTTGTGAACAGACCCCTAAAACATTTGTAGCAATTTCATTCTTTCTTGTCCTGTACCTAGGCTTATCAACCTCCAAAGCGTTAACTTTAACATAAGTCCCATCTAATGCACCTAAACAGTTCTATTGTTTCCAATAGAAAATTGATACAAATATTTTGTCAATTAGTTTCATTTAAGCATTATAGTGAATGTACGTATAAACTTCAACATATAGACACATTACCTTAAACCATTTCCATCTAGGGTCATTGGAATTCTCAACTACATGCTCTGGCTTCTTTAACAAAACTGAATGTACCCTTAGTACTGAATTTAATACCACAGTAAATTGCCTACTCACGGTCTCTCCACTCCTAACAAATTCTCGCTTAAGGATCCTATTTTTCGCGTGATGGGAAATAATGTACAAGAATATAGCAACCATTTCCTCAACATTCATGTTTTTTGTTGGTGCAAGTCTACCAATTGTTTGAAGCATATTACACAGTTTATAGAAACAGTGCCTATCCATTCTAATATTTTCAACACATGTCAAATCAGAATCAAACATCATTCTTCTAAAATTCAACTGCCTAATGACTTATCTCTCATAACTAGTACCACTCTCCCTTTTACGCTTTCTCATATTCAATAACAAAATACCGCAATCTTGAACACAAACATTAACCAAGTGAATAATGTTTAAAAGCTTTAGACATAAAGCTATGGCAGTGGCGACCATTGCATATTGTTGTTGTGATAATCCTCTCATTCTGTCATTAACAAAAGTTTCAATGAAAAAGTTATTTAACATAACAAGTTCACATATCATTTAAGTAACAACATACATATATATTGTCTAGCACATTGTCATATTAAACCCTTAAATCCATATGAGAATTCAAATTACAAGACCATCAAAACAATTACGCTAACCATTACGAACACAAATCAATGTTAAAATAACACCAATATAGAATGCAATTACTAAATGACACCAATAAACAGTGGAAGGTTGATGTTGAATCATAGGACGCTGCTGATCATTTAACTGTCTTTCTTGGTGCCTAATAGCATCGACACTTGGTATTTCAGTATTAGAATAATCATTCAATCCCCAATAATCCAAAAAAGCTTGTTCAGCTTGGGCTCTAGTAGGAAATGATTGATAAGTTGCTCCCATAAACCCATTGACTTGTCGTTGAGCTTCCGGCCAACTGTTATATATGCCCGGTCTGTATCCAACATACACTACGTATGTCTTTGCCATATCTAATTACCAAAATTGTAGAAATGATTAACTTTTTTATGTTTTACTTTTTTTTATGTTATGCAAACAAAGGCCACATGTAAACATTTCATCAAACCATCAGCTCTTAGGAATAAGAAACAGTAAGCAGATTACATAAAAATAAGGCTTAGGATTGACTGTCAACGACTGTAAAATGAAACAAATTACCTGACTTGCTAATTACCAGACAAATGCTTAATGAAACAGTAAGCAGATTACATAAAAATAAGGCTTAGGATTGCTAATGTTTCTTGTAAAAAGAAACATTATGATCTCAAGACAAATGCTACCTTAGTTTTCCAGCTAATTACCAACAATCAAGTGAAAAAAAAAGCCTTGTTACTTAGTGATTTGTCATTTTCTTTCTTTCAATTTTCTGCACTTCCTCGTACTAAAATTATTTGTTCCTTTCTGTTGGCCATTAAATAAAGTTAAAGAAGAAGTTCAAAAGATATTATGTAAATAGTAATGGGTTTGTAGGATTGTGCTATGTGTTTTCTTGGAGAAGAGTTAGAGCCCAAGAATTGCAATGTACAACTGCAACTTTTCAGACACCATCTAGCCTAGTGGTTTGCAGGCTTGGTACTTCCTCGGCCATAAGTTTGTTTTACGTACTTGAAGGATAAAGCATATTTGTTAAAATTTATGAATTTGTCAATTTTTTATTAAAATTTATAGAATTATTTTAAATTTTTATTCATAAATTTTTAAATTATTATGTATAAATAATAAACTGTAAAAATTTAAAATTAAATACTTGGTAATCTCGTCAACCCTTTTAGTTTTTAGGGTTTAAATTTGATAGGAACCTTGGGATGATCAATTCAGCAAAATACTAGACAGACAGATTTGTTTATCTATAGACCTTTTAAGTTTTGTTGCTGTATGTCGGTTACCAACTAAACTTTCCAATTCAAAGTATTCAATAGTATTTTCTCTTCAAATAATATGACTCTGTCTTTTAATCTGCTACAGAATAAAAGAAATATCAACTCCTGTTTTTAATTTTACCTCACCTTTGTTGTAGCCACGTTTACTTGTCTATTGTTCACTAAGCTCATGAACTTTTAGGGTTGTTTATTATTAAGTTTATAAATGTATCTTTGTACTATTGTATTGGTCGGCACTAACTTTTTATGCTTACATAGTAGACAACATATAAAGTGAAACATCTTCATAATGTTTTTAACAAACTTAAAGTACATGCATTATAAAGTGAAGAAAATATGTCATGATAAGCTTCAAACAGAATCTAAACAAGAAAATATGTCATGATAAGAAAATATGTCATGAAAAATTCTCTCTTATGAACTTAAATACATAAACCTCAGGTTTTGATCCCTATTATTAGCTTTAAAACTTAACAATTATTATAGTAATCAGTAATCTCTATGTCAAAATAAGTGTAGAAAGCTGGCTAGATTGGTACTTTGTCCTCACCGGAACTTGATAATGGAATTATTGATTGGGTATTTGGGATTTGAGTTCTCTACTTGAGGAAACACTAAACACCCTCCTTAAAGATAAGGATAAGAACAAGAGAGTCAAAGCTCTCGGTTAGCTTTTACTATATAGCCATTTGCAACAGCAATTTGCCTAACCCAAGTTTTGTCTGATGTTTATGGCTTCAGTGAGATTGCTTTAGAGTACAGCAAAAGAGTCAGGTAAATAGCGAGAGAAATAGCAAGAGGAATATGTGAAAGTTTGGGGCTAGAAGAGGATTATACTGGATGCAGATGATAAGTTTGGGGCTAGAAGAGGATTATACTGGATGCAGATGATAAGTTTGGGGCTAGAAGAGGATTATACTGGATGAAGAGAAATAGTAAGAGTCAAAACTCCTAAGAAATGTTTTTTTTTTCATTATTTTATTCTGTTTGATCGGATATGATGTTAAATTTGTGCAAGATTTTGAGTAATGGAAAGTACAGAAGTGTTTTGCATCGGGCAGTGGTGAACAACAAAGACACAAGGATATCCTTGGCCGTGGTACTTGGATCAGCACTGGATGCAGTTGTTGGCCCAGCTTTGAAGTAATATGCTAAGACAACATAATAAGCTAACTCCATTACACGACTCTGCATATCCTCTAGCATATCAATTTAATTCAGCTTTCCCCTTCCAGCATCCTCTATCAACAAAATGGAAAGCTTTGGTAGCAACAGTTGAAACCATGAAAACCAGTGGCAATGAAATGACATCAATCACTTCAACAATACCCAATACAGAAATATAGAGAAGCCATGATTCTTGGCTGCACATACACATGGGAAGACATTTTAAAAGGGGACATCAGCAGAAAATGATGGTTCCTTTCAATCTATAAGCTTTCTTGATAATCACCAGGGACAATATTTATCTCAATTCTCATTTAATCCTTATCACCATCTTAATTATGGTTAGCCTTGTTTAAACAATTGAGCTTTGATTGAATCAAGGAATGTCCAGATGGAAGGCATGTGAGATTAATGGAAGCCAATACAATAAATATCTACATGCCATTGGTCTAAGAAAGTTAAAATTTTAACTACAGACAAACTACCAAGTAAATGTCTAACATAAAAGCAAGCTTGCTTTATTTTGGCATATGGAGACAGTAAAGAAACAGAATTTTTCCAAGGTCGTTAATGCAAGGAAATATATCATATTTCTCACATCAACAACCATGAATATAGATATATATCATGCATCTTAATGCTCTGTCATCCGAAACCCCAGATAATATTGAGTAACAAGTTCTACTTATGCATCAATTAAGTTGATTGTATGCAAACTCTGGGAGAATATTTCACAAAAGAACAGTTTTTATTTTATTTTATTGGACATACTTTTCGAATCGAATAACTTCTATTGGAAATACAGTTAGAAAGGCATAATTGTATTAATACTTTCAATCAATTATAAAACACACAATTCATCGTTTGACTACTTTGCATAAAACTAAAAAAAATAAAAGCAGAATAAGATGCTGTTTGTGATAGATATCTTGTGAAAAACATAACATCTGTGACTCAGCCGAATATGAAGAGGTAGATAACATCAAATTCTGAGACAAAATAAAGTATGTCATGAATCAGAAACATGCATCAGAAGATCACTTTGACACCTCATAGACTAAGTTGAAATTCATTTATGCTGGACCATGAGAGCAATCTACCAGCATACAAAGCAATGAAGTACAGGGAATATCTGGAGTTTCAACAGAGCAACATGCTTGACTGCAAATATTGCTTAGATCCATCAATTTTTCAACTTGCAACCAATCAGAATCAAATTAAACAAAGAATGAGAAGTAAAAATTACCTGACTTGACTGGGTAACACTCCTGAGAGATTAGATCTGAAAAGAAAGCAGTGAATAAAGCCCCAGAAAACAAAGAAGCAGCAAACTTGCTTGCCCCGATGCTGCTATAAGAGGGATTTTGAGAAACCTGGAAATGAGAAACCAGTAAGAAAAAAAAGACAGAAAGGTGAAAAGCATAAACAAGAAAACCCATGAAAGAACCGTAACTTACTGCCAATCGTTAGAGAAGAAACTTTGCCAAATTGTCCAATGGTTTGGCAGCTGAAAGAAGACACAAACAGAAGTGCGGGGACTGGAGGTTAGTTGATCTGTGCGTGGCTACAAAGATTTGCAGAAAAAGGAGTTGATGATGGTGAGGATGGGAGAGCAGAACCGCGTCGTGAATGGGAATGGTAGGGTAATTGTGTCCAATTTGACTTTGCAGACTTAGTTGCAAAGTGATTGCAGCCGCAATCACTTTGCGGGTCACTTACTCAATACCAAACACTGTAAACACTTTGCGCCAAATTAAATTGCAGCGCAAAGTGTTCACTTACTTAATACCAAACGGGCACTAAGGGTAGGGGGGTCTGTTGCGTTATAGGGGGGCTGTTACGTTTCGTCGGGGGGGGGGGGGGGTACCGCGTGATAGAATCCCCCCCGTCGCGCGGACCCAATTTGCCTGCTCCCCCCCTCCCCCCCTCCCCCCTTTTTTTTTTACTTTACCTTTTTTTTGCTTTTCTATTTTTTTTTACTTTCTTTATTTATTTATTTATTTCTTTCTTATTATCTTATATTTATTTTATTATCCCTAGATAAATATATCAATAAATATGCAATAAATTTAAATTTTGATCTAAATTATAAAATCCTCATATATTTTATTACTTGTATAAATTTTATTACCAAATTATAAAATTTTCCTTCTTTAATTTATATTACATCTTTTTAATTATATTTTATCTTATAATCACTATGATTAAATTATTTTAGCTTTTTGGTTTACTTATTTTATTTAAATTCCTATACCTTATGCTTTATACTAGATTTAATAATTTTTCCCAAACTTAATCTAATTGCTTGTATCTATTTATTAACTAGTATTTAGCTAAAAATTTCGAAAATACAAGTTAGTGGTCTTACAATAATTAAGAGAAAAATGAACCAAAAAAAAAAGAGTTTGTGTAATAGAAAGAATTGTTATTTTTAAAAGTTTAATGTTGCCATAGAATATTTTTATTTGATAATTTTACTGAATTTATTCTCTTTATTAATATATTGTTTGGGCGCACACACAAACCATACACACAAATATACATACATACATACATACATACATACATACATACATACATACATACATACATACATACATACAAGAGGATAGATCAAATTACATTATTGCATAGAACAATTTAAGTCACGCCTGAAAACGCGAAAAATGGGGCAATTTTAAAACTTTTTAACTGATTTAACTGAGTTGTGTTCCTGTCTATGTCAGTTTCTTAACTTTTATCATTTTATAAAATTCGGCAGCATAACAGCTGCATTATGACTTCACCCAACCTATAGAGTTTAAAACGTAGTTTATAATTTTCAACCCACATCCGCAACAACGTTTCAATTCTATTCCAAGATCTCTTAACATCCACAACATATATCTATTCTGTGTAATAAAAAAAAATCTGTATATAAATATAATCATTTACAACTATTACATTCAGACTGTCATGTACATTAGTGTCTATGTTGTACATCATGTCTGGAACAAAAGTAAAGCTATACCTCGTCGCTACTAGTGATCTGATGAAAGGTCAGACTGCCTCGTCCACAACCTCTAGTGAGTGAGTGCAGTAGAATCACTGTAAGTAATCTGGAAGATGGAAATGGAGGGGGGTGAGCTTTTCAGGCTCAACAAGAGATACATTTAAAGTAACCTTAATACATGAAACAAGTAAAACACATAATTTTACGAATCAGCGTAAAATGTACACTGGAGTAGAGATACTTGAAATCATAAAGATAGCAAAACATCCTTAAATCATAGTTTACACATCATGCTTTAATTTGATAAAACTCATATATATAGTATACATCTTGTGTAGTGTAAACAAGTGCATAGTATTTCCAAATTCAATCATGCACGACAGAATATGTTTATCACTTTGAAAGCGAAATCGTGTCGTCATATGCACAATCTATGAAACATAATCTCATATGCTACCTTCAAAATCATATCATAAAATAAACATGTATTAAATAGCCATTTACAGGTGAGGTAGCATGAAATGTGCAAAATATATATTTCATTCTCGTGGAGACTAGGCTTCTTCATAAACTAGGTCTCGAAGGATGTCATCAACATCTCTGGTACATATGGCCATAGTACAGGGAACTGTAGGACTAGATCAGGGTCATACAATACCTTACTAGACTGTGTGGTACGGGGCTATGGTGGGGTGACTCACTACATGCCTGCAAAGGACTCGAAGTCTCTAAGCAGTCTCAACGCACGAACTTTAAATGGTTGCATGGTACCACAAGTCATCTCATCTCGTCAGAGCCCTACCCGTTCCCTGGCCATCGGTTAGGAAAATCCTTGATCGTCTTGTACCCTTTTCTCAGTATACAAGATTGACCCCAGATCACTTTGACCTCATACATCATACAACATGCCCTAGTCTCAACACATTAAACATGCTTTTTATAAATATAGTTCTAGGGTATCTCTATATACTCCATATACTGAAAACAAAGTTTTCGTAAAACATTCCCGGGACTTTAACCCGTAACACATAGAAAACATACTATGGTTTCATTCCATACATGAAAATCACTTTTATATACTATAAACATGTATACTAAAATGTATTTCGTGCAATGAAATTCATTTTGAAAAGTTTGCATAAGTTTATCTCGAGTTTTGAGTGAATAGTTCTCATTTCACATTTCGAGAAAGCAAAGCCCTTGTCCTTAGAAACTCACTTCACTATCCACATAAACATTTGGTAAGGTAGAAAAGTACTAATGCTACTCTAAATTATATTCCTTACCTCTTAGCGTCGAAGGTAGTGCACGTTCCTCGGTTTTTGAGCTCACCTCGAAATGAGTACCGATAACCCGAGCTATCACATGCCAAGTTATCTCATCAAATATGGCTCAAATTCATGTTAATATATTCAAATATGTGATTACATATAAAATGTTGACCAAAAGTTAACTTTTTGCTACTTTGCTCGTTTTGCTCGATTTTATCGGTTTAAGCCTCGGTTTAAGCTTCCTTTAACATGTTCGATACCTTTAAATTCATTTTCAATACTTCAACATCGTGTCTTACATTCCAGTAATTCATTCCACTTCATAAAAGACCTTAAATTATCAATTCTTGCATTATTTTGATAATTCACCTAGTTAAACACTAAACCGAACCTTTGCAGTATACTTTTAGCTGTAAATTCATTTTAATTGCATCCAATATCATCATTCCAGCAACTAAATCATGCTGGTAGTAGCTGAACTCCATCATATAAATCAATTCATCAAATTTCCTTCAACAAAAATTCATTAAAAATCACAAATTAATAACCTATCTCATCATCATCACCATACCTCAACCTATTCACTCCTTTGACAAACTTTGACTTGGATTTCAAGCCTCCAAATTGACTCTCAACTGTAATACAACATGTATAGAGTTTAGAAGTGCTTAGAATCATCCAAGAAACTCATCAAATTCATCCAAAAATTCTATCTTTACTTACCTCGGAATAAGGCAGTTTTCTATCCTGTTCTTCTCCCTAACGTTTCAGAGGATAAACAACTTCAATTAGGTCTAAATTTTTTATATGTGATATAGGGGAGGAAGAGGAAGATTTCATGTGAAGGGACCGTCGCCTGAAACTGGCCGGACAATTCACGCCAGTCAAAAGCAGAGGTACCGCCTACGGCAGAATGAGAGAGGTGTATCTCTCAGGTTTTTCCTCATTTCGGGATGCTTTTTACCTTTTTATGAAGCTTATCCAGTTTAATTTCAGACTGGAAAATATCATAAACAACAAACATCTAGAAGGTCATCAAATTTATGTGTTTTCATTGGCTGACAGATTATAATATGCAGGGGAGCTGACTGTTCTATTTTAGAAAAATCACCAAAATTAATTCTGATCAGATTTCTTCAAAATTTCACTTCTTAATTGTTATAATCTTGTCGTGACCCGAATTCCTTACATTTATATCAATAATTTCCACATATCACGACTACATATACAGACAGTTAGGCTATGAATCGATGTCAGTCGATCACTCCCATATTCTTTAATTCATTCACTTCTCATGCATCCATAATAAGAAATTGTACTTATAATAATTTACAATACTTTTACGTTCGTTTACATTGGTTTACATCCCAGTATTAATATAAATACATCACTGTACCATGTCATATTTAGATACAAAAGATTTCAAAAGTGTGTATACCTTTCGCAATGTGATAACAGCTGCTAGCGGAAGGAAAATACAAAAAATCTGCCACAGAGCTCTCAGAAGCACTAAGGCTAATCTGTGGAGAGATGAAAAAGGGGTGAGCTAACGCGCTCAGTAAGGAATAAATGAAAGCAGGTAGATAACCGTACTATCTACGATGCTTATAATGCATGGTTTATGCTGAAAATTCGTAGCATTCACAAAACCATTATTGTTAAAACACATAGCAATTTACTGCCCAAAAATCAAATGTCAAAACTCGTTCAGAGTAAAATATGTCTGTATTTAGTATTGAAACTCGCATTTAAAACATGTTCTCATTTCAAATGCTTTTCATCACAGAAATCAAATCACAATTAGTTTCGTTATAGAAACCAATAAAATCGGATGAGACTAGGCAGGGATCCACAGAAATCCATAAGACATTTGGCCAAAGTCCCGAGACCCCGAGCTATCACTAGCTAGGTGTGCAAGGGTATCTCAGAGTCCGAGGAGGGGATTAGTCTATCCATCGGCTCCTATCTAAGGACTATCACAAAACAGAGCAATGACAAAGCATGCCCGAGTCCAAAGACGCAATCCTCACATCCCATAGTTGCACGGTACAGTGTACTCCATGTTGTCAACACGGTACAGCGTACTCCGTGAACCACAGTACAATTACCACATAGTTGTAGGTGCTTGAGTCAAAAGCTCACCACCCCAACCAAATAAGTTATCAACCATAGCCTGTCGTCTCAGATCTAGTGCGAGCAAGTCAGTGTGTGAGGTCCTGCCTACCACAGGCGACCTCTCTGGGCCCCTGCTGCGACAGCCTCCTACTTAACCCGTGGGCTCCAGCACGATCTCAATCACAAATCACAACAAAATCAAGTGCGAGCGGATCTGGATAAATCAACAGACCTCATAGCTCCAACATGATTTCACACACACAAATAGACAGCTGGCTCTATTTTCCACAACAATGGTACTCAAAACCGAGTGTGATACACAAAACGGTGCAAAACACACATTTCATAAAAACATGCAATTTAATGCATACTGTCAAATCGTGAGCCAGTCTATCATTTTGGTTTCACAAAACCTCTTTTCCACATGTAAAACATCATGCTCATGTACTTTATGCATTTCCAAATTTTTCCCCGGGTCTAGGGGTATTTTCGTAATTTTCCCATATTTGGGTATTATCCCGAAATTTCATATTCATACGCTATACGGAATTTAAGTGTATGTAAACGACGATAAAAATACATACAGCTATCTCTAAGAGCTCACAAAGATCCCTTACCTCGGATCACGTAGTGTGACCTCTCTTCCTCTTTGTTGTCCAAGTCTCGCAGTCCGGTCACTCTCAATATGACTCTGGAGCTGCATTTAACCACTCACTGAATTAATTACACGTTTCCTACTGTATTACACATTTAATACAGTTTATTTCACTTAAAATGGGCCCGTTTACTCTTAATGGGCCTTAACACTTTAATTGGGCCTTAATCCGTATTAAGCCCGTTTTCCCGTATTAATTCCCTTCATTAGGGTCTATCGACTCATTGGGCCTATCAATACCCATTGGGCTTTATTCCAAACTCTTTGGATAGCCCGTATATTATTTACGACAATTTATTCGAAATTTTGAATATAATTCACTAAATCCGAAATTTAATCCGAATTGCGTATAATAAATCTTAAATACGCGTTAATCACTTAAATTGTCGTAAATGAGCTTTACTTACCCGAGATTATGCGATGGTACGCGAATCGGAGTCCGATCGGGCTTCCATTCGGAATTAATCGTCGAACTGCACAATTTTGTATATTTAACTCCGGGTCAATTTCCGATTAAATACAATTTAAATAAATTTATCGGAAATCAAATCGGTCACTTTTGACCTCGTATCGACTTACCCGAAGTTTGGTGAATTCTCAAAATTTTTTTTTTTCTCTCTCCTCTTTCTCTCTCCTATTGAACCGGTTCGGACCGGTTCAACCCTTTTCACACTGAACCGGTCCGAACCGGTTCAGGGTCGATCTCACCGTTGCCGGCGTTTCCGGCCGGTTCCGGGGCTGATTTCGCCGCCGTTCGACGCGGCTTCACCAGGGGAGCACTCGGTCGGCTGGGCTTGGGCCAAATCGGCGCCGGTGCCGTCCGATTTCTCCTCTCTCTCTCGCGGCTGTCCTCCCTCGATTCGTCGGATCTCGGCGCCGGTGGGGCGCGTGACTGGTGCCGATGGGTGCGCACGGTGCCGAGCTTCCTTTTCCGACCGTTCGCTGGCCGCTGGGGTCGCCGGATGGTGGCCGTCCGATGGTTTCTCTCTCCTCGGTTTGCTTCCGTTTCCTCACTCTTTCTCTCTCCCCGATTTCAATCCGTTTCTCTTTTTTTTTTTCTGTTTGTTGTTGTTTTTTTTTTCTTTATAGTATATTTTATTATTATTTTATTATTATTTTAATAATAAAATAATAATAAAATACCAAAATATTTCAAAAATATCCCAAAAATTCTTATTAAATTCATTTAGTTCGTAAATAAATTTATCAGTCCGATTTTACCTTTTCGGTATATTTTTCTACTATTTTCGGGATCGTTTTTCGAGACAAAAATTTAAAAAATTAAATAAATTCATATCTCGATCAGTTGGACTCGAAATTCAATATTTGCCCCGTTATTGATCAAAATTTCTCGATTTCATATTTTTAATGAAATTGTCTCATCGAATTTATACCGAATTTCGATCAATTGACCGTTTTACCCCTGTACTTGCTCGGGAATCATTTTAATCCTTATCTCGCTGTTATGTATGTCACATGCATTTTTAATTTCTCAATTAATCGATTGCATGTAGTAAATACTCATCTTATGATTCAACTATGAAAATATAATGTTCATACACATAGGAATCATAAGGTACAAGCTACATACGTAAAATCGAAAAATTCGGGTCTGACAATCTGTCTATAGTGTGTCCCATAAATATTTTGGGGTCACTTGTTTAAGAAAACTTTCACGAACGAGCTCATTTTGCGTGATTTAGCCAATACCAAGTAAAATGAAATTAAGGTTTCGATTAACTTCAAAAATTCATTTGGACCCCTAAATCTCCATATTTCTTCATGATTTTTATTTCCCATGTCAATTTCACCTTATATTAATTTTCTATGTCCTCAGAATAATTTTTACAAATTTTTAGAATTTTATTCGACTTTATTTCCCTTATTAGGTTCGTTTTCTCGATTTAATTTAAAACCCGAGTTTAACTCACTTTTTCATCTCCAATCACTTAGTTTTCACTTCTAATCATCATTTCATGCATGAACATGGAATTTATAAGCAATCCTCGGGTCTAGGACCTTACCTCGATTTGCATGCCATTAGGCCCCACGCTAGAACCGAGTGCTTTAGTCATCTACGGGCCTGCAAAACGTCACATTGTGCTATAATTTACTTCTCATAAGTATCATAATATGAAAAAATATCGGGTTTCACAATTTATTTAACATGTTTTTATAATTTCATGTAGTAGTAAATTTAATGATTATTTAGCAACTTACTCGTATCTAATATATACGTAAAATTTTGAGATGATCTAATATTATTATCATTTGATCGAGAATAACATTTTTCAAATATATATTAGTGGTTTAGAGAATAAAAATATTAATGAAATTGTAAATGAAATATTTTGTTAATTTTGGAACTTTGAATTACTAAATCAAGAAGTTTCAATCTTAAGTTAAGTTAAAATTAAAAAATAAATAAATTTATTAATTCAATATAAACTTAATCACATAAATAACTTAATCAATTTTAATCTTTACATTCACCTAAACAACAATAATTTTTTAGATCAAAAAATTGGGGTCTTATTTGCATAAATTGATCAATTAAAGTATAATCATACACTTATTGTTTATTTAAATAGTTTATTAGTTCAATTAAATTTATAAACTTATCATTATTACAATCGATCATTTTTACTTAATAATTTAATTTGTAAATAAATTCAAATTAACAAAGTGATCAAATATGGTAGTAAAATAATATGTGAATAAATAACATAATGCAAAACAAAAATAAAAAAACAAATAGAAATAAAAAAGAAAGAAACATAAAACAAGAAAAAGAAAAGGACAATCATATCCCACATTCCCACTACATAGCTGTAAATACCGTGAATTTTCATGTACTGGGTGTTGTCCATGATTGGCCATGTAGGAAATTAAGATTTGATATGTGACTATGGGCAATTTTGTTCAAATATAAAAAATTGGGCTAACATTATTACTACAAGGAAAATTTTAATTAAGCGCATAGGAATACATGTGTATATATGTATACAATATTTCATGTATTCCTCAAGTATAATGAATATATATAATGTGTACAAGGTATATAAATACATTTATGTGGAAAGGAATGTACACAAGCACATAAATAAATGAGTATATATATATATATATATATATATATATATATATATATATTTAAATATGTATATATGTATACGACATTTCGTTTATTCCTCAAGAATTATGAACGGATACATACATGTACAAAGGTATACGAATGTAAACATATATATATATATATATATATATATATATATATATATATATATACATGTATGTATCCGTTCATAATTCTTGAGGAATAAACGAAATGTCGTATACATATATACATATTTAAATATATATATATACTCATTTATATATATATATATATATATATATATATATATATATATATATATATATATATATACATGTACAAAGGTATACGAATGTAAACATATATATATATATATATATATATATATATATATATATATATAAGAGAATAGATATGTGTATACATACTTAGGAAACCCGAGAGTTCCTGCAAGAGTCTATACAAGGTGAACTTAGCTACCCATGCACACACATGTATATATATATATACGTTGGTACAGTAATGGGTTGGTGGAAGGATGGGAAATATTCGGTGGGTAAAGAGCCAACTGACATGAGCAATTGTTGGAAATTGAGACAAACGTGGGAGAGGAAATTGGGAGGATTCAGTAGCTTCAGTATACCTCGTCTGCACCTATATCGTAGGGTACTGTGGGAGGAAGGAATTGGAGGATGAAATGATGGCCACCCATAATTTCTTATGCGCAGTAGGTGGAGTTAGACCGAGAGATGGAAGAGAGCACGAGAGGGACAGTAGCAGGCTGAGGTACAGTCTGTGAGTGGGTGACTGATCGAGTGATGCAGCCTGGAAATGTAGGGAGTGAGCTGAGAAGGGATGGTTGCTACATGGAGGCATGTGGCAGGAAAGCATGCTAGAAACCGGATAACATGAAGCTGAAACGTGATTAGAGCAGAGAAAACCGAGAGAGTAAACTGCAGCAGGAAACGTGAAGAAGAAAGGATGATTGATGATGCCGACTGCTTAAGAAATATGGATGAAACAATATTTAAAAACAAGAATATATGGGAGCAGGTGTTAAGGGCTGACAAAGGTGAACCAAGGTACAAACTAATACATAAGGAAAAGTGAATGAGAAATCTGGAAAAGTGAAATGGAAATTGGAGACTGAACCCGACTGTTAGAGTATGGGCAAAAGCAGACTGAAGGCTGGCAGGGCATTGGAATGATATATCTATATATATATATATATATATTAGATACTGAGGTGAGCCAAAAACAGAACAAAAGAACATGGGGAGTCTGAAAATCATGACAGAAAGAAGAAAAAAAAATGAAATGATGATGACCAGATCGGGCAGCTAGAAACAAAAAAAAAAACATAAGAAGGCAAACTGAGGAAAAATAAGGAAAACCAATAGGAAAAAGGAAAAGCTACCCCAGCCCCCTCTCTCGTTTTTCATCTTTTATGGTTTTCATCATCATCACGTTAACTCGCTGGTTCCGTTTAAAAAGAAAATGAAGGAAAGAAACAGTGGAGAGAAAGAAGCCGAGTGAATGCAGGAAAAACGAAGGAAACAGTCCGGTAAGCGGGGAAAGAAACACAGCTAAAAGAAAATGTTGGGGGAAAGGAGGTTGGAAACGGAGGCTCGAGCAGGAGACCGAGAGGGAGAGGCTGGAACAGAGGAGGTTCCACCTCTGGAAAACTGCAGCAACGTGAGAGAAGTGCTAAGGCAATTCTGCCTTCATTTCTCAATATAGAACAGAGGGGAGATACGTGGGACAGAGGTGTGAACAAGCGTTGGAGGTCAACTGGAGCAAAGCACGGCAGAAGGAGTAGGGGAGTTATCGGCTGTCCGAGTGCCGGAAGTTCAAACAGGGGCAGTAACGAGGGAGGCAGAAAGGTAGCTGGACGGAGTAAGATCGGAAGGGAAGATTGACGTTAGGGGAGACGGAGTAGGGAGGAAGGAGGTGATGGCCGAGAGAGAGGGAGGAGCGACGGCGTTAGGGAAGAAAAGGTGAACAGGGTACTCGGGAAGAAGAAGAAGAAAAGAGAAAGAAGAAGAGAAAATGGCGGGAAAGTTTTTTTAAAAAAAATGATGAACAGTATAAAAACAAAAAAAAAAGAGAGAGAAAGAAAGTAGATGTATTTTTTTTGTACATATATATATATATATATATATATATATATATAATTGGAATAGAGAAAAAGGAGCATAGAGTTTGGGAAAAATTCGGGGAAAATACGGTTGAAAATATCGGTTCGAAAGTTCGAAAATACTGGTACGAAATTCTGAGGAAATAAACCGAATGGACTGGACTCGTCGACTCGCTACGTCGAAAACAATCGAGGACCGCAGACAGATACCGAGGTAAGGAAAATTCTCGTCGCTGCTAGAGATAAATATGCGTAATTTTCGTATATTTGTAGATATAAAATTTAGGTTGAATATCGCAGTATCGAAATTATCGAAAAGACTAGATTGAGCTTTATGACTGAAAAATTAGATATTTGAGCTTAGTTGGAAAATCAAATTTTACGGATTAAACTTTAAGGATTTGCAGAAATTACGATGTGACTTGAATTCGGTTTTAATTATTGAAAATCTTAAATTTTGAATTTTCATAAACCGTTTTCTAAGATTTTTCGAAAAAGGGCTAGTCAGCCTGTTTTGAACGATTTCATCAAACAAATGAATTTATAAGTGATTTAAGGAAAACGATCTGTTATAAAATTATTCTGATGAAATGTGCTTGAGAGCGTACTGACTGTGTGTCGTACGGTCCGTCTCGCACTGATTTTGAGATAAAGGTTTTGGTGAGATCATGCTGCACTTCTGTATCTGTAGTTGTATCTGTATCTGTATCTGTATCTGTGGTCCACGAGTACGATGTACCGTGTTTCTGATTCTGTTTCTGATCTTCGGACATTCTGATCTGTGAGCCGTTTGGGTAGCTGACCACTCCCACGGCGATTGACATCCAGGCACACCTGGCCCGTGAATTGCCCGGAGTCACCGACATTGGCCAATAGTCATTTCTGATATTTGATAGCATGCATGCCTTGTCTCGTCTATTTGAAAATATTTATTAAATTTGTCTACTTGAACTGAAATATCTAGGAATCTGCTTTGCTACTGAAAACTCTGAACTTTCTGGATTTACAACAGTAGTTAAATGTATTACTGTTTCGTATTCTGTTTCTGAAGAATCTGTTTCTGGTATTTGTGCTTTAGCCGAGACTAAATCTGTTTTCTGAATTTTACAATCTGATATCTGAGAAAATGATCTGTGAAACTTTTTTGGATTTAGCAATATAAAAATATATATATTTTGTAGGTAGTATATTTATCTACCTGCTATGGGGTTTTTCTTACTGAGCATGTTGAGCTCACCCCCTTACTCTCCTCCACAGAGTTCCTCTGTAGCTGGGATCGCTTCCGTTAGTAAAGCATTCCGCATAGTTAAGATTTCGTGGAGCGTATTTCTGCATCGAAGGTATACCTAGTGTAAGAAATTCTTTTGTATCTAAAATTATGTAAGTACAGTAATGCAATACAAGATGTGTCTAGGGAATGTGAACATATTCTATTTAAATTTGTTACTGAGGAAAAAAAATTTTAATCACATTGAACACTGTTCTGATCTAATATCGACTTGTACCCCAACCAAAATATCAGTAAATTCGGGTCGTTACAATAGCATTTGGGATAGTACTTGGATGAACAATAAGATTGAGACTAACGGTGACAGTGATGTGAAGTGTAGTGAGAAAATAAAATGATCATTAATTATTAAAAATAAATTTTATATATAACTATATTTAAACCCTTGCGATGTAGCATGAAAATTTAAATTTATAATAATTTTTTAAGAATAGAGTAAAATTTTTAAGAAAATTATTTTTAGATAAATGTTGAATAATGTATTAAAAAATTGATGCATATATAAAATACACAAATTACAAAAATAATTTGAAAGCAAATACGAATTGGAAAAATAAAAGTTAAATATTACTAATCGTTCTTAAATAATAAATAAATCAAATAATTACAACCTTAGTGAAAGCAACTCTTACTACATTAGTCATAAATGATTGGAGAAATAAATAAATTAATTAAATAATTGAATAAATAAATCCGAAAAAGAATGGAATGAAAATTAAAAAATAAACATGAAAGTTTAATTCAATGCTAAAATATATAGATTTAAATACTCAATTCTAATTTTTTTAATAAAAGATTATAAAAAATTAATTTTATCACACATGTCACATGTTAATATGACATACCTATGTTTTTTTTCTTTAAAAAAACGCATATAAGTGAAAATTTTATACCAAAATTAATTATTTCTATAAATATATTTTTAATGTATATAACAAACAACAATACATATATATTGATAAAAAATGTGTAAATAAATTGATAAATGATATGTTATTTTTTAATTTTAATATATATAAATATAGATGCATGTAAGACCCGATTTTTAACGTAATTTCTTATGATTCAAATAATGTAAACATGGTTATATGTAAATTGAATCATAAGAAGAGTTGTACATTAATGAAAAATGCAAATGGAATGAATAAAAATTTCTGAATGCATTTAAAGGTCAAATGAAGGATTGAAATGGTCACAAATTAAACGATTGGAATTCGGACTGGAGATAAGGATTTAAAACACGAAATAAGTGAGTGTCCGTGAAGGGAAGTTGGACTGATTTGGTCCCAAATACATGCAAGGGTAATGAAAATATCGTAAACTTTCAGATACTTGGTTTTATCCATGATTAACAAAATTAATCCTCGAGATTAAAGATTTTGACCCATTAGTTAAGGATTTAAATTAAAATTTATCTTTACTCCGTAGTGAGACCCGGAGAGAATTAATATAAATATATATATATATACACACACTAATCTTACAAAGGAATATCGATAGAGATAATAATAATAATAATAATAATAATAATAATAATAATAATAATAATAATAATAATAATAATAATAATACAGAGATACATATATCTATATATGTATATACGTGGGTAAATAATATCGTATTTATCATGTATTTAAGTAATGGATGCATGAATAAATAAATAAATAAATAAATAAATAAATAAATATATTTAGATGGCAAAGCATACACTTATATACACATATGTATGCAATATGTCCACACATAAATAGATGTAGACATAAATAGAGGCTATGTACGGTACAAATATATATGTATATTTGTACATATAAGGCCTCTAATCGGGAATGGCTTTGGAAAGAAACTAAAGCAACCAAATGGAAAAAGAATGTTAAAATAAAATTAATTATAATATATATATATATATATATAAATATATGTGGAAATGATGAATGATATAGTGATAGCCAATCCCGAACCCATGTTTGCTGCTCTCAACAGTAGCTGTGGGAAGTGAGAAATGATGGGAATTTGGTTGTCTCCATCAGCTGCATATATTTGTTTAGATATATATTAAGGAAAAAGTCAGAGGAAGATAGGATGGCCATTCGGTGAAAAGGAAATAGGAAATGAATGAAGATGATGTCCTGGCAGCAAAGGAAAACGTGAAGAAACTGAAACAGGTATGGTATATGCTGAAAATTGCCGCGGTTGGTGGAGAATTGAAATAAGAAAAGATGTCAGAAGAGAGTAGAAACATGGATGCACAAGGAAACCGAAAGACAAAGACTCGAAACAAAGGATATTAGGGTGGCCTAATATTTGGGATTTTGGGTAGATACATATATACGTATTCATATTATTGAAATGCAAGTAGGAACGAAAGGTTAGAAAGTGGTTAAATAACCTATAAGAGGTCTATCACAAAGAAGAAATAAAGGCAGACCTAAAGCATGGGGTAGACTGAGAGAAACAGAGTTGAAAGGAAACATTAAGCTGGAAAATGTGAAACAAAGCAGGAGACTCGAGCCGAGGCAAACATAAGGCGTGATGGAAGCAGGAGATGGGAAAAAGAAACGGGAAATAGAGAGTGAAAACGAGAGGGCCGGTTCAGGACTGGAAACAAAAAGCTTGGCCCCTGAAATTTTTACAACCCAAGAGGAAGGGGAAAGCAGAGGACGTGGACCTCGGAAGAAACAGTGACAACCGATGTGACTGGAGGAAGAAGAAGCTATTGGTGGCAGGTGACCGAGATGGGAGGAGGAGGGAACGGCAGTGCCAAAGACGGCAAAGGCGAATCGCGAGGGAGCTGGAAACCAGAGTACGACCGAGAATGAGGGAGGAGACCGCGAGGAGCAGATGTGAATAGGTAATTGGAGACCACCGGAGATGGAATGAAAGAAAGGCCACCAACGCCGAAAACAGTGGCAGAGAAGGAGACAAGTGAGGCGACACCGCGAGCTGGAGAAAGATGATGAACAGTAACAAGCAAAATGAAAATGAAGAAGGAAGGAAAAGTGGCGGAAAAAATTCAAATGAATAGAAAAAAAAGAAAAAAAAAAGAGAGGAGAAAAGGATGAATAGTAATCGAGAAAAAAAAAGAAAAGAGAAGAAGAAAGTAATATAAATATATATATATGTATATATATTATTGGAAGTAGAGGAAAAATCGAGGAAGGAAAATAAGGGTACTAATTTTGGAAATTCGGGGAAGAGCCCCAAAAAATTTTTACCGAGAGAATCGGACCCGTCGACTCGCTACGTCGAGACAACCGAGGATCGTGGACAGACACCGAGGTAAGGAAAATTCTCGTCGCTTGCTAGAGATAAATATGTGTAATTTTCTTATATTTGTAGATATAAAATTTAGGTTCAATTTCGTAGTACCGAAATTACCGAAAAAACCTAGGCTGAATTTTATGACTCTGAAAAATAGCAATTTTAGCTTAGTTAATTTTTACGGATTGAATTTAAATGGTTTGCAAAGATTCTGTTGTGACTTGAATTTTGTTTTAAATATCGAAAATTCTGAATTTTAAATTTTTATAGACTGTTTTCTGAGATTTTTTCAAAAAAGGGCTAGTCAGCTTGTTTTGAACGGTTTCAAGAAACAATTAAATTTTTGATTTAAGGAAAAATGATCTGTTATAAAGTTATTATGATAATATGTGCTTGAGCGCGTACTGACTGTGTGTCGTACGGTTCGTCTCGCACTGATTTTGAGATAAAGGCATTGGTGAGATCATGCTACACTTCTGTTCTGTATCTGTATCTGTATCTGTGGTCCACGAGTACCATGTACCATGTTTCTGATTCTGTTCTGGTCTTCGGATATTCTGATCTATGAGCCGTTTGGGTAGCTGACCACTCCCATGACGATTGACATCCTGGCACACCTGGCCCGTGAATTGCCCGGAGTCATTGACCTTGGTCAATAGTCATTTCTGATATCTGATATAACATGTCTGCCTTGTCTCGTCTATTTGAACTTCTGAATTGACTCATGATTTTATATCATATGGAACTGATTATTTTAATGCACAAAAGATCGTGGGGCCACCTCTTGAATCTTGCGGGAGCAAAGTGCCACACCATCGTTGCTTTTAAAAGCTGTTTAAGGTTTTAAAAATGGTATTGATTTCAGTTCCATTTTCATACTGAATTTGCCATGGATTTTTCAACTTTGATTTTTCAGAACAGGCAGTGCTTCTGTGTCTATTTGAAATATTTTTCTGAATTTGTCTGCTTGAATTAAGATATCTGAAAATGTATTTGTTTTACTACTGGATAATTCTGAACGTTCTGGATTTACAACAGTAGCTAAATGTATTACCGATACATATCTGTTTCTGAAAATCTGTTCTTGGTATTTGTGCTTTTGCTGATACTAAATCTGTTTTTCGAATTCTGAATCTGGTATCTGAGAAATTACCAAATCATCTGTATACTTTGTGAAAATATTTCAGATTTGGTAATTATAAAAATATATATTTTCATAGGTAGTGTATTTATCTACCTGCTATGGGGTTTTTCTTACTTAGCATGTTGAGCTCACTCCCCTTACTTTCCTCCACATAGTTCCTCTGTAGCTGGGATCGCTTCCGTTAGTAAGACATTTCGCATAGTTAAGATTCGCGGAGCGTATTTCTACATTGAAGGTATACCCAGTTGTAAGAAATTATTTTGTAGCTAAAATTATGTAAGTACAGTAATGCAATACAAGATGTGTCTGGGGAATGTGAACATATTTTATTTAAATTTGTTACTGAGAAAAAAAATTTAATCATACTGAACACTGTTTTGACCTAATATCGACTTGTAGCCCAACCGAAATATCAGTAAATTTGGGTCGTTACATAAGTGGTATCAGAGCAAGGTTGGCCTGATACGAGTCGATATTAAAGTGAAAAAGACTTAGAAAGTTCACATCCCCGGCATTACTGTACATTGTTTAGATACAAATGGGTATACCTGACTATATTTTATGAAAAATTGTGTTAGTGAATGAAGGGAAACTGATAGATATAGCTGATTAGTATTATAGCCACATTGGCATATGAAAACGAACCATTCCTCGAGGCCGTAGAGATAGGCTCGAGACGTGTAATGAACCCTCATCTTAGTGTACATCTTATAGTTTCAATGGAAATTTCGAAGTCCGCTCCATAAGATTTGAGCGGGACGTGGAAACGATGATGATATTATCGGGTCAAGTGATAGTGGCCCTGTGATAATGATAATGATTAAGGTGTGACCAGGAGAATAACCGAGTTAATTTCGAAAGATGGTACACTATTATATACTGGAGACATAATTCAAATGTGACAGAAAACTAGAATAAATGAATTGGAAGAATTTATATGGATTCGTTGGGTACGATTGTAAACCTAATAGAGGCAACTTCAGAAGTTTAAGCCTCTGTTTTTCAGTGGAGTTAAGAAATCTAATGATAGTGGAAGATTGGATAAGTGAGACAGAGAAATCCTATGGAATTTTATAGTAACTCTACCAAGAAAGTTTCTTTGCAATTTTTTTAGTAAAGAATTGGGAAAGTTACTCGGATTTTTAAAGTGCGCTACTATAAAGCAAGTAACCCTTGTAGCATCAGTACTGAAATGAAAAATCGAACTCGAAGGGAAATTTCTCGATTTAACCCGAGAGCCAAAAATTAGAGAAATACATGAGAAATGTTTTTGGAGGCCTTTTAGATGACAACACATTCTGGATGAAGCATATTGAAAATTATAATTGAAATGATTGAATCAGACATGAGAAAATGAATCCGAGAATGAATATGAAATTAAAAGAGTATAATCCGGATAAGTAGAGATGTGAAACAGAGGAAGTCCAGGAAAGTCGTAAGAGATACTGAGATCTTCAGTCGAGCTAGTTTAGCTCCATTTAATGTTATTTTGAGGAAGCAGTGTGCAAGGCGCAACTGTGATGATATGAAATGTATATTTCGAGGTTACTAAGAAAATGAAAGGGTAAAGAGAGTGACAGAAAAGTGATGTACTAAGGAAGCAGTGAGAGTGATAGAGTAAAGTCACTGTAACTGAAAAGAAGAATTACAGAACAAAAAGTATAAGCGAATGTCACACTGTTTATATGATTGATAAAGTTAGGGCGCGGTCGGAGTGAAAAGACACCCCAGTAGACAAAGGGATTTTCAACACGTATTCAGATGATCTATCAGAGTTACCACTAAATTGAAAGATGAAGTTTGAAATTAATTTAGTAGTGGTATCGAATTAATTATTTAGATCACTATACTAAATGACTTTGATTCAATTAGAAATGCTAAAAAAGCAATTACAAGGACTATATGAAGAGGGGATTATCGGACCAAGTGATCCATTTTGGAGTGTACTGGCATTAATTTTTAAGGAGACTCGGAGTCTTCTGGATCACGTTGTATTAAGAATGCGTGTCAATTGAATTTCCCAAAGCAGTAATTATGGATCAGTGGGAAAGACCCAAAACTCTTTAAGACGATCCAGGGTTTGGGGTGTAAGGAGACTTTGGAATATGAATTACGTATCGAGTTTAAATATTATAAATTGCTCAAGCTTATATTTCGAATGCGAGACTCCATTTGAGCAAGGAAATGATTTCATTATAACTGATGTACGAAAAGACACAAGTTTAAAGTGTGATAAATTTTGGATACTAGATTACAATTGGAATGAGAGGCGTATACCAAGTAAGAAAATCTTCGATTTGAGAAACGATTCGGATCTAGTGATGTGAAATAAATATGAATTGTGGATAAAAGATAAATGAGGAATTGCGATAAATTATGGTATCCTACTTTCTATTGGGACTGAACCTTGAACCCTTATATCCATAACCAGTTTATGTTTTCAAGTCTGATGGCGAACAAAATGTCACGACCCAAAATTACCCAAAAATCAGAGTAAATTTTTCGCGTTTTGTTATTTTCTTTCATGCTTACCTGTCCTCTGATCGTGACCACACTCCACTAACAAATTGGGCTGTGCGCCAATGCCAGTCCCACCATTCATTTACCATATAACTTAATTCTTTCTCAGTCATTTATAAGTGTTTACAATATTTATACATCCCCTAAAGTTACTTACAAACATGTTACTGTGCTATGCTTATTTAGATACAATATGTACAAGTGTATATACCTTATATGATGGGCAGCAGCGGATATCCGGAATGCAGTACTTAGTCGCCTCAACACCTACTGGAGATTATCTGTGTGAGAAAATGAAAGGGGTGAGCACATCAAGCTCAGTAAGGCAATCCTACGAACAAGTAGGTAACCATACTACCTACATGAACGTAGTGCCATGTATAAACCACCCTTTCTCCACACATTTTAAAACTGATGCTATGATTCATGATGTCATGTAAAACACGTTCGCATGGAAAATTCAACATGCAACTTTTTTTTAATCATTTCTTCCTCATTTAAAAATTTCACAATAAAGTCAAGACTCAACCCCTCCTTCGAGTGATCCTGACTCACACAAAACCATGAAAATCAGTTTACATCACACATGGGTTTAAAAAGCATGGAAATAGCATCATGAAAATTTAGTTTAAAACCCAGTTTCAATCATCATTAAGATCATCAACATGCGAGACTAGGCAACATCTGTATATCGGTAATAACCAGGACTATGGCCAAGTGTCCTCGTGAGCCCCTCTGCTACACGGATCCTAGTGTGCGGGGTCTCACCCTGATCGAGAACCTTCCGAGAGGTGGGTCAATCCAACCCGTCAGTCTTATCCGATCCCACGCATCCGTAGATGCCACACGTATCCGAAGATACCACGCATCCGAAGATGCCTCACGGTACAGCGTACTCCATGCTACTTGCACGGTACAACGTACTCCGTGCTACTTGCACGGTACATCGTACTCCGCGGACCCATATATCATACCTTGTCTCAGAACGCACGTGTGAGCCTATTTAATCGGTGACACACAGTCTACCCGATGCTCCAAGCACGGCTCATCGCATGTTCTCATAAAAAAATCAGTGGGGGGTGCGAGCGATGCTCCAGCACTCTCGTCAATTTCAAGTAAAACTAGTGCGAGCTAAGCTCTAGCACTCTCATCAAGTCATGTGAAAAATCTGGTGCGAGTTAGACTCTAGCACCCTGTCACGAAAATCATATAAAACCTGGTGCGAGTTAGACTCTAGCACCGTATCACGAAAATCATGTAAAATCAGGTGCGAGTTAGACTCCAGCACCAATGCATGTAAAACTCTAGTGCGAGCTCTCGCTCCAGCACTAATGCATGCATCACACAAATCAAAACATCGTGCGAGCTGCGCTCTAGCACGTCACATGTCAATAAAAACACGTAGGTGGCTCTGTTTCCTCAAAACAGTTTTCAAATCAATTTCATCATTGGAAATATGCAATGCCGTGCGTTTTTCTTTCAAGGTTAGCCAGCCTACTCATGCATGCATCAAAACACCTCCAGAACGAGCAGGAACCTCTTGTTCTTACCCTTCCCAATTTTTCCTAAATTTGTAAATTTTACCCTTAACAAGGGTAGTTTTGGTAATTTGCCCATTCGGAGCACTAAAATTATTAACTTACTTCTAGACCCTTCAGTTAATTTAAAAGACTGCATATGACTTTGAAATTTCGTAAAGTTTACCTCTAGCAGTCCGTAAAATTCCCTTACCTTATTTTTCTGTATAGTCTGACCTTTCCTTTTTCCCTGCTGTCTCATCACGCAGTCCGATCTGCTCCCAATCAAAACTCCGAAACTGCGTATAATTATTCCTCAGGTCAGATATTATACAATTTAATTGTATTTCCTATTTTCTGGGCTTAATTTAAATCATTGGGCCCATTTACCCCTATTAGGCCCGATTGCACCTTAATGGGTCTTAATCGGCCTTAAGCCCGTTTTTCACTTAATTTTTACATTATCGAGGCCTATTGGGCTCATTGGGCCCACCAACAATTTCTTAGGCCTCGTTCTAACTCTCGAATAGCTCAATTTATTATTTATGATAATTTATCTAAATTTCCATAATTTAATTTATTTTATGTGATAATTAAATCCGAAGCACGCATAACAAGGTAAATTGTCGTAAATAAGGGTTACTTACCTGAGATTCCATGCTAGTATGCAAATCGAGGCTGTCTCGAGCTCTCGTTGGATGCCAATTGTCGAGCTACACAATTTCATAAATTTTCGGGTAAATTTTCAGTCCAATAATAATTAAATAAAATATTCCAAAATTCAAATCGGTCAATTTCGACCGCTACTGACTTACCCGTAGCTCGATTACATCGCCTGAATTTTTCTCCAATTTTTTCTCTTTTTCTTTTTCCCTTTTTCTCCTTTTTTCCTTTCTTTCTTGGCTGAACCGGTTCGGTCTGGTTCAGACCCGGTTCGGACCGTCGGTTCACTCCGGTTTGGCCAGTTCAGTGCCTTGCCGGCCGGTTCTCCGCTGGTTTCCGTCGCCAGTGGCTCCGCTGGGCCGTCCACAACTTGAATCTGCCCTCAGTTTCATCTAAGGCCGCCGGAAAGTCGTCGGTCCGGCCTGTTCTCTCCACCGTCGGTACCCATTTCCTCTTTCTGCCGTTTTCGGCGTTTGCCGACAGTTTCGCCGGTCGTGGCTGCCACCAATCTGCTCGTCTGCGCTTGGGGAACGTTCGGCTGGGGGAGGGGTCGGCCAGATCGGCGCCGTTCGCTGCCGATCGGAGCTCTTTCTTCCCGCGGCTTCTCCTGCCATTTTCGGCCTCCTCCGGCGTCAGTGTGGCACGTCGTCGGTACCAGGGAGGTCGCGCTGACACCCTCTTCCTTTTTCGGCCCTCAACTGGCGGATTGGGTCGCCGGTGGTTGTCCGGCCTTCTCCTTGAGTTCGGCTCAGTTTTTCGTTTCTCTCTCCCCGATTTTTTTCTGATTCCTCTTCTTCTTTTTTCTTCTTTTTTTTTTTAACTAATTAATTAATTAATTATTTATTTATTTATTTTATTAATATTTTAATCATTAAAATATTCACAATATTCTACAAATATCTACAAATTTCTTATTTTATTTTAAATTAATTTATTTAATTTATTTAATTTATTTTAACCATTTTCGATATATTTTTTGATTATTTTCGAGATTATTTTTTTGAGGTAAAAATTTCGATTAATCTCGATTAATTCCCATAAATTCATATCTTGATCAATTTAACCCGAAATTTAATTATTTCTTCGTTATTGATCAAGATTTCTCAATCGCTTATTTTTAATTAAATTTTCTTATCGAATTTATTCCGACTTTCGATCTTTTGACCATTTTGCCCTTGCACGTGTTTGAGAATTCCATTTCAGTCCTTTTATATTTTTAACTTTCGTGTTTTAACTAAAATCGGGTCTTACATAATCTCCCCCACTTAAGGAATTTGGTCCTCCAAATTAGAACCAAGTCATATGAGTCCATAGACTACTCCGGTTACATCAATCGTATCATACTTTTTAATTCTCATGTGACCTTTTTTCGGAGTGTAATACTTCTCAATAACTTTAACTAGGGAGATCGTCTTAAACCTCAATACTTTCTCTTTCCTGTTTAATGCCCGAATCAACTTTTTCAATATACTTATATTTGCATTGAGCTGAACTGTTGGAGTTTATATCTGATCACCTATGCTGGATTTGGATAGTATTGTCGAAGTATCAAAAGATAGGACACATTGTGGATGCCTGTTTATTCAGGTGATAACGCCAACCTACAGGTCTTATCTCCCACTTGTCCAATCTCTCAAAAATTCCATTCAGCAAAACTTAATTTGCCTTCTTCCCGAGTCTCGTTATGTCCTTATTCCCTTAGGACAAATAACTTCAACAATTACTGATTCACCCTCGGTGAATTCCAATGCTTTTTGTCTGCTCTGAGGTGTTCTTAATCTCTCCCTCAACTGAACATCCTCCGAGACGTATTATACTAATTCGGAAGAAATTTCTATCTGTTACCCACTTTTTCTTGTCTGAGTCGGGGAACAACCCCTACAGCCATACACTGCCTTGTAATTCATCTGAGTCCTCTATAACCCATCACGAAATTCATGCAGACTTGCTCCCATTTTCGTGCCGTGTCGATATAGGTAGAGGCTGCAATAACTCTGCAGACTTTTAATACTCTACCTTATTCTGCTGACATACTAGGCACTTTTCCACAATCTCTACCATATCTCTTTTCACATCTGACCACCAATACCCTTTTTAGAGATTTCATATATATATAATCGTTACTTTTCGTATGCACTGTATATCCCGAAGAGTAAGCTTCTGACAATATTACTATCTCATCAACAGTGGTCCTGGGGAGCACTTATACTGTCTCTGAACTTCTGTAAATCATCGACACTCTCTGTGAACTCTGTCACTGTACCCTTCTGAATCTGACCCAAACTATCGACACCATGCCGATCATCTCGCTAAGCTTGTCAATCCGGGCACTCTCATCCTGTTCTAGTCTCAGGCTAGCTGTCACACAATGACTGTCATCATCAGAAGGGATCACATCACATCACTACTAAGGCTCATAACTGCTCAAGTAGCTCTCGCTCCCTGACCATCATATGTAATACCATCCCGAGGCTCTTTCTACTCAAAGCATCAGCCATTACATTAGCCTTTCTTGGGTGGTACAATTTTCCACAATCAAAATCTCTCAGAAGCTCTAACCCACTATATATTCTCATATTTATCTCTTTCTGTGAAAACAGATACTTGGGGGCTTTATGATCAGTGCATACCCAAAATTTCTCACCATGTACATAATAGTACCATATCCTCAGTACAAGTACTACCACTGTCAACTTTAAATCATGGGTCAGATAGTTTATTTTATGATCCTTGAGTTGTCTAGATCCACAATCGACTATCTTCCCTTTTTGCATCAATACCTAGCTCATTCATGATTTTGCGGTATCCATACACACTAAGAAACCTCTTGAGCTGTTGGATATGGTGAAAGTAATCACGGTGGTCAGTTCATACTTCACTGCACCGAAATTCATGTCACATCTATCATCTCACTTATCATCTCATTCAAATACCACGTTTTCATAGTTAAACGTGCCAACAAAGTATACCCTTTTTAGAACTCGCAGTAACCATCTGTAAAAATAATTTTTCAATTGTTGCTTATAATTTTCCCTGGACTTTAACTATACCCAACATATCATCAATAAGGATGATGACAAATCGGTCCAGGTAAAGTTTAAGTAACTCATTGTAGTTGAGCTCCATTACATATTTTAATCGCCCATATCCTTAACCTATATACGCATAAACGTATAATATCACTTCAAAGTTGCTTCTGTTCACGATACTAACTCGCGTCATTTCATTTTTCTTATATTAACGGCTTTTATTAAATTTTAATATTTTAACCTTCATAATTAATCGAATTTTATAGTTCTTTATCGTACTAGTAAAAGTATCCAAATTTTAAATTTATATCTTACCACAGTCGATTTCAAGTTATAGGTTATATATATATTTCTAGACGCTGTCAAGTTTTCAGGGGGGGAGGTATTTTGAAATACCTTTATTAACCCTTAGACTTAACCACAATTACTTTACATATCAGTCCCTGTGGTCACAATTCATATTCGCTACTAATTGCTTTAATCCTAATGACTTCATATCGTAAAGATGTTCTTACCTTGCATACGCCTCTTACTCCAATACATCTTGTATTTAGGATCAAACATATCTTAAAGATTATCTCCTTAGTGTATCAATTATAACGAAACTCTGTCATTATTCATTCCGTGAGTACAATCATTTACTCCTTTAATTTCAACCGTTGCACCCCTTTTTATTACTTGTCATAACTTACAGTATACTTTTCCAGGTGTAACCATATTACTATCTTAGGATAGAAATCCGAACATCATAATATGCAGCCGACTACTTTATTCTCAAATATTACTTTAAATTATTCATAGTCCATTGAATAAAATCGGCTGACTTATACTTCTTCCCCCCTGGTATCTTTATAAAATCTTCTTTATGGCTCCTGTTGCTGCGGAGCCTCTGTGCTGTTGGTTTGACCCTGCCGGGTAACGGGTCCTGTAATATTCTCAGGTTCCGATTGTCTTTTACATGCCGAGAAAGTAGAAAGTAATGCAGCGGATTAGCCCTTTTAGCCCCTTATCTCCGTGTAGGAAAAATCGGACTGTTCGGGGGATTTGAACCTAAATCCTTGGATCGCCTATGTGTCTATGAATAGGTTAAGCTAAGCCACTTCTTTTGTACCGCTATTCATGGTGTAATTCTTCTGTAACGCCGCCCTTTTTCAACTTAAAATCTCTTCATAATTATTCCGTTAGTTAACCTTCCTGTATTGGGGTACTCATTTGTCAACATCGTGCCCAAGAGTGTAGGCATTCATGTCTTTTACTCACTTACATGCGAATGAAAGCAGTATGAAGAAATATGTGGTTCCAGGATAAATTAACAAAATTTCTTCTTTATTAATTAGCAGTGTGGTATCTTTCACCACATCCTGTGAAACATCAGTAGTGTCCTGGTCCAAGACATACACTTGCCTTTGTCCAACAGCCTACTTTCCTTTTCTCTTCGGCTGTGGCCTCCCTTTTCGATGCAGCTATCTCAACAGGGTTTTCTCTATCTCTTCACCTTTCTGTGGGGCAATCTCGCCTAACTCTGAGCAATCATAATAAATGATCCGTCTTACCACACTTAACGACCATTTTCATCAATAATATGTAGGTGTAGGTCTTACTTTCGTGGTATTTAGCACACATTCTACAGTGATCCGTAGCAGATCGGGGTTCTCCAATCACAATACCCCTCAAAAGTGCTACAATCGGATAACTGTGGCCTTACCAATCATCTTAGCCTATATTTCATCAAATTAGATCTTTTACCAAACTACCCCTTTTTCTCGTTCTGACATTTCTGTCAATCTCAATTCTCTTTCTGTCTCTATTTTGGCCCTTACTACCTTTCCCAATCTCAGAGGTGTGCAACACTCGATCTTATTCACACAACTGTATTCTGCGCACTGCCTCGGTATATGTAGTGATACCTAACGGGGCCAATCGGACTCTAATTGACAATTTGAGCCATTCCATAAACTTTTAGACATCTCGACGATCACTGTTCATAATGTCGAGGTAATATCTGCCCAAGAATATAACTGAGTTTCATACTCATAATTCATACTTATCAATAAATCAATTCCTTTTAAACAGTGTCTGGGATATTCTATCACCGGAATACATCCAAAATATTTCTCATGTCAACCCTTGAGTTGGGTCGAACAGACTTCCATCAATGCTCCGACTTGCCCTTAAATCTTATGCATACTCTGAGCAATTTGCTCCCAAAATATTCTCCACATTCCGCTCCAACTTCACGAAGCGTGACTCAATACTGTCCGATCTCTCTGTCGGACTTTGTGAGGCATGCTCAATATAAACCTCCATTTCAATCTCTGTGAGATCTGAGAATTTCAGACATATTAATTGATGTAATAATAATTTGAAGTGTAATTTATGGAACTAAGTAAATTGTGAGAATTATAATTGGAGACTTATGTGTTAAGTGTGTAAAATGGGCATTAAGCATGAGGACAGATCGATCTGGGAGGAGGAGAGATCGATCTGGTGAGTTAAAACTAACAAGGAAGGAGGAAATTTGAGAAGCAGATCGATCTCCAATGGAAGAGATCGATCTCCTTATGAATCTGTTTGAGAAGGGATCGATCTCATGAGGAAGAGATCGATCTCCAAATGCTTCTGTTTGGGAGAAGATCGATCTCCTCAAGGCACAGATCGATCTCATAAAGCCATAAAGAGATCGATCTCACCCCTCGACAGATCGATCTCCTAGGCATAAAATTGCCCAGATCGTCCCCAAAATTCAAACGCAGATCGATCTCCCCAGGAGACAGATCGATCTCCTACCTCCAGTCTATATAAGGGACCCGTGTTTTCTCCTAAAATCTTACTTTCTCTCTCTCCAAACCTCCATTTTTCTGAAAACCTAGTTTCTCACTCCTCCAAATCCCCCATTTTCGGCCGAATCAGCTATTGTGGTAAGAAGGAAAGTTGTTCCTCATCAAAGGGAGAACAACATACTTGGAAATCGAAGGACGAATCGGATCGAGGCGTGAGTTGTGCGTCTCACAAGCTTTGGGTAATTTCTAAACCTCGATCTTGATATTTAAGTTGATTTTGATGTTATTGGTGGTTGAATTTGTGTTGAAATGGCTGAAAGATGACTAGGGATTGATTAAATTTCAATGTGGTAGGAGTGATGTGCATATTGAGAATTTTGGTGAATTTAGGAAATTGTGAGCTATAAATGGAAAATTGGACAATGTGGAGAATTAGCGTAGATAATTGGTATTAGAGATATCGAACATTGGGATATTGTGAATAGAGTTGTAGTTTAGGGTTGAGTTACGAGAAATCAAGAGAATTGAGGTGTTATGAGCAATTATGCTCGATTTTAAGAATTGAGGCTTATGTGATGTGGAGTATTGATGTTTTAACATCGTTTGGACAGCTCGGGAGTTTCAGAGTGGAATGCGAGACTAGTCCGTGATACGGGGGAAACGATTGCACTATACGAGGTGCAAAGAGGTAAGGGAAATCTAAACCATTTGTGTATGTGAATTGCAAACTGTTTTAGCATGATTTATGATTTATAAACAAGCATGTTGAGAGTTTTGTGTTGAGATTTGAACTGCACACGATTTTATAGCCGGTTGGAGCCCAATGTTTTATAAGTTTATAACTGGGCTCTACGTTAAGGCAATATTGTGATTTGTGAAATGTGTGCGTGTGCTTTGCCGGTTGGAACTCGGTTTTACTACGTTTTGTGTTGAGTACAAAACGATTTCAAATGAGTTTTATGAGAGAAAACCATTACGAGTTCTACGTGAAGGCAAACCTGTCTTATGTGATAAGACTTGGGTGTGTAGTTGTGAGTACACACCGGGCATTGCTCTGGTAGCATGTAAGCCCGAATTCTTCTCCGTTCTGGTAACGTTGAGAAACCCATTGGTGGCTGTGCCACGTATACCCCATTGGTGGCTGTGCCACGTTGAGAAACCCATTGGTGGCTGTGCCACGTATACCCCATCGGTGGCTGTGCCACGTATACCCCATTGGTGGCTGTGCCACGTTGAGAAACCCATTGGTGGCTGTGCCACGTTGAGAAACCCATTGGTGGCTGTGCCACGTTGAGAAACCCATTGGTGGCTGTGCCACGTATACCCCATCGGTGGCTGTGCCACGTATACCCCATTGGTGGCTGTGCCACGTTGAGAAACCCATTGGTGGCTGTGCCACGTTGAGAAACCCATTGGTGGCTGTGCCACATATACCCCATCGGTGGCTGTGCCACGTATACCCCATTGGTGGCTGTGCCACGTTGAGAAACCCCATTGGTGGCAGTGCCACGTTGAGAAACCCTATTTTGTGGCTATGCCACGTGAGAAAATAATTCAGTAGCTTTGCCACGTGTGTTTTGTGGCTATGCCACCTGAGAAAATAATTCGGTGGCTTTGCCACGTGTGTATTGTGGCTATGCCACGTGTGATTTTAATTCAGTGGCTATGCCACGTTATTTGAGAAAGCGTTTAACGCGTATTTTCACATGCTTAGTTTTGCTCTAGAGTGAGCCTTTTTACTTCATGTTTTCACATGACTTGACACATGAGAGTGTCGTTTTGAATATTTTCATGCTATGGTTTTCAAATGAGTTTCACATACAAATAAATGCTTTGTGATATGCATTTTGGTTTATGAAATGAGTCCCCTACCCCCCTTACTGAGCGATTTAGAAGCTCACCCTGTTTTTCTTTCCCCCCAGAGTTCTTCAAGTGAATAAGGACTTCCCTGCGGCGTACGGAGTGGTGGCTAGTGGAGGATTCAAGCTCCAGGCTATATAATTTGTACTTTGAGGTATATTTATCTTTTCATGTACCCAGACTATTAATGTATTTGCAGACACTTGATGTATGACATTATATGGGATGTATTAGGATTAATTGACTTGTAATCGAGTAATGGGTATAATACAATATTTATTATATCATGAAGAGATCCTGAGGCATGATAATTATGATGATGTATGACACTGCACATGAATGCACTCTTTATTTGTGAATTAACGAGTAAAAAGTTTTAAATTAGCCCTATTTTCCGCATTTTCGGGGCGTGACAGAGTTTTCTTGGTATCAGAGCTTAGGGTGTCTAGTACTGTCAGTGTCGGTTAAGTGAAATAGAATACATCCCAAGTGTCTGTAATAGTCTGGTCATGAACTGAAATTGAGGATTGAGATTTCAATCGATTGTGATATGTACGCGCAGGAGACGAGTTGAGATAGAGAATGAGTAAACGACGAGGTCGTTCGAGGAGGCAGGCAGAGTCCCCTCCGCCACCTGTCCCACAACCAGAGAGTCCTAACTCTCGATTTAATCGGATTGAGACCGATGTGAGGCAAGGTTTTGAGCAGATGGCAGCGTTATTCGCGCAACACTTTGGAGTTAATGCCTCGGATACTACCCCTACACCACCACCAGGACCTCCCATACCCCCAGTGCCTCCCGTCACTCAGCCTGAGGACAGGAGTAAGGTCCGACTAAAGGAATTTCTGAAGATGAATCCACCCGCATTGAAGGGAAAGAAGGATCCTACAGAGGCTGAGGAGTGGTTGACGGAGTTGAGAGTTATATTTGATTTACTGGGGTGCACCGATGCTGAGAGAGTCAGTATGAGTGCCTATATGCTGAAGGGGAGGGCTCGAGATTGGTGGAGTACTACCCAGGGTATCTTGATGTCCCACCAGGACGTGATTGGTTGGGAAGAGTTCCAGACAGCTTTTAGAACCCAATATGTACCACGAGCCGCCTAGAGAAGGAAACAGGCCGAGTTTTTGAGTTTGGTACAGGGTGACATGTCGGTGGATGACTATGAGAGCCAGTTCACCGCACTACTGAGATATGACCCAAAGACCTTCAAGAGTGAAGAGCTCCGCACAGAGAAGTTTGTGTATGGGTTGAAGCCCGTTATTAGAGATAGACTGATGGGGCTATGTATTACCGAGTTTGGAGATGCTCTGAGACGAGCACAAGAGGTTGAAAGAGGGATTGAGATGGTACAATCCCAGAATGAGCTCAGAGCGGTGAATAGAGATAAGGGCAAGAGGCCAGCACTTTTCCAGTCAGAGGCTCGGAGAGGTTCCTTCAGAAGAGGAAGGATTGAAGTGCAGAAGGACAGATTGGAGAGACCCAGAGCCTATCCTATTATCAAGGAGGCCCCCCGATATGTCAGGCCGGGGATGAGGATTTGTAGAGACTGTGGCCGATCGCATGAGGGAAGTTGTACTGGGTCGATCCATGGATGTTTCAGATGTGGTGACATGGGTCACAGAGTGAAGGACTGTCCCCAACCTCAGATACCACATGCTCCGGAGCCCACTAGACAACAGCCTCAGAGAGTGGATCCCCGGAGACGGGCCACTGCGGCAGAGAAAGGGAAGAAACCTGTGGCACAGGGACGAGTGTTTGCCCTGGATAAGGAGACCGCAGACGCTTCGGCAGAAACTATAAGAGGTACACTCTCTGTCTGTAATTATGAGGCTCATGTGTTGATTGATTCAGGATCCACGCATTCGTTTATTTCTGAGCATTTTGCATGTAGATTAAACTTGAAGTTTGAACCTCTAGAATATATATACTACATGTAAATACCCCTATGCGTGAATCCCAGAGAACTGAGTTAATCTGTAGAGGGTGTGAAATTAAGGTGGGAGATAGAGTGATGTTAGCAGATCTAATCATGTTGAATATACATGGGTTTGATGTAATTCTGGGGATGGATTGGTTGGCGACCAATCGAGTGAGTTTAGACTGCTACACTAAGATTGTAACTTTCTCCCTACCTGAACCTTACAGTGTACGATTGAGATATTAAGGGAATAATTATGTGGAATTCTAGTAAGTAATTTGGGAATTTTAATATTATTTTGGAGAATATTAAATATGATTATTCATGTGAAGGTTATGAGACACTCATCTCAGACGATGAGCGGGAACATCCGAGGATTGAGGATATACCTGTGGTTTGCGAATTTCTGGATGTTTTCCCAGATGAATTGCCAGGTTTACCACCAGAGAGAGAGCTGGAGTTTACCATTGATTTGGTACCAGATACTCAGCCGATCTCTAAACCTCCCTACAGGATGGCATTAGTGGAACTTGAGGAATTGAAGAAACAACTACAGGAGTTATTGGATCAAGGGTTTATTAGACCCAGTGTTTCGCCGTGGGGAGCGCCAGTACTGTTTGTTAAGAAGAAGGATGGTAGTCTCAGGTTATGTGTGGACTACCGGCTATTGAATAAAGCCACGGTGAAGAATAAATACCCACTGCCCAGGATTGACGATCTACTTGATCAGCTAAGAGGGGCGTCAGTCTTTTCTAAGATTGATTTGAGATCGGGCTATCACCAATTGAGGATCAAGGAGGAAGATATTCCAAAGACGGCCTTTAGGACAAGGTATGGCCATTACGAATTTCTGGTGATGTCCTTTGGATTGACGAACGCCCCTGCAGTATTTATGAGATTGATGAACGAGGTGTTCAGAGACTATCTGGATAAGTTTGTGATAGTCTTTATCGATGATATCCTGGTGTACTCTCGGTCGTATGAGGAGCATGCACAGCATTTGTGGTTAGTACTTCAGATACTCCGGGATAAGCAATTATACGGAAAGCTTAGTAAGTGTGAGTTTTGGCTGAACCGGATAGCTTTCCTTAGGCATGTAGTCTCAGAGGAAGGAGTATCAGTGGATCCGAGTAAAATAGCAGCTGTGCTTAATTGGGAAAGACCGAGGACAGTGACTGAGATACGAAGCTTCCTTGGTTTGGCAGGGTATTACATGAGATTTGTGGAAGGATTTTCCAGGATTGCCGCTCCTTTAACTAAACTCACGCGTAAGGAGACTCCGTTCATATGGACTGATCAATGTGAGCTCAGTTTTCAGGAATTAAAAAGGAGATTGACAGCGGCACCTGTGTTAACTATTCCCGAGGGATCAGGAGGATTCTCGGTGTATAGTGATGCATCTCATCAAGGATTGGGGTGTGTGCTTATGCAGCACGGAAGAGTGGTCGCATATGGATCGCGACAGCTGAAGGACCATGAGCGGAATTACCCCACGCATGATTTGGAGTTAGCCGCTGTGGTATTTGCTTTGAAGATCTGGCGACACTACTTATATGGGGAAAGATTCCAGATCTTCACTGATCACAAGAGTTTGAGATATCTCTTTGATCAGAAAGAGTTAAACATGAGACAAAGGAGATGGATGGAACTCCTTAAGGATTATGACTGCGAGATTCTTTATCATCCGGGTAAGGCGAATGTGGTTGCTGATGCCCTGAGCAGGAAGAGTATGATATCTGCTATGATGATCAGGGAATGGGATTTGTTAGAGCAGTTCGCCGAACTTCGGATCAGAGTTAAAAAGGTAGAGACTGGATTTTTGGCTAGCCTGCGGATAGAGCCCAGGATCATGGATCAGATTAGAACTGGGCAGCGCAGTGATCAGAGATTGATAGACATGGTTAGCCAAGCTGAGCAGAGTTCACAGTCGGATCTCACCATCAGTGAGGATGGATTATTGAGGTTCAGAGGACGGATTTGTGTACCGGACGATGATACCCTGAAGAGACAGATACTGAGAGAATCTCATTGCTCGCGTTACACCATGCACCCAGGGAGTACTAAGATGTACCGAGACTTGAGAAAGGTGTATTGGTGGAGTGGTATGAAGCGAGATGTGGCAGAGTATGTGGCCAGGTGTTTAGTATGCCAACAAGTGAAAGCTGAGCATCGGAAGCCCGGAGGACTACTACAGCCCTTACCTGTACCTACATGGAAATGGGAGCATGTCACTATGGACTTTATTATGGGTTTACCAAGGACCCGAAGAGGTCGTGACGCGATATGGGTCATTGTGGATAGATTGACCAAGAGTGCCCACTTCCTTGCCATCAAGAGCACAGATACTGTGGATGCCTTAGCTGAGCTATATGTCAGCGAGATAGCTAGATTACATGGGGCTCCAGTGAGTATTACTTCTGATAGAGATTCCCGGTTTACTTCCAGATTTTGGACCCAGTTTCAGGAGTCCATGGGATCTCGATTGAGTTTTAGTACCGCCTATCATCCTCAGACAGATGGTCAGTCAGAGAGGACTATTCAGACCCTGGAGGATATGTTGAGGGCGTGTACGATGGATTTTAAGGGATCATGGGATGATCACCTGCCCCTAGCAGAGTTTGCGTACAATAACAGCTATCATGCGAGTATTGGAATGGCACCTTTTGAGGCTCTATATGGTAGGAGGTGTAGATCCCCTGTAGCTTGGGAAGAAGTCGGTGACAGAAAGATAAATGCTCCCGAGCTTGTTGAGCAAGCCGTACAGAGTGTGAAACTCATATGTGAGAGGTTACGGGCTGCACAGAGTAGACAAAAAAGCTACGCGGATGTGCGTAGACGGCCACTCGAGTTTGATGTTGGTGATGCAGTATTTCTGAGAGTATCACCGAGCAAGGGTATCATGCGATTTGGGAAGAAAGGAAAATTGAGTCCTCGATACATAGGACCATTCGAGATTCTTGAGAGAGTGGGAGAGGTAGCCTACAGATTGGCATTACCCCCACAGATGTCCGGGATACACAACGTTTTTCATGTATCTATGTTGAGGAAGTACCACCCGGACCCTTCCCATGTCATAGAGTATGATGAGATGGACATACAGGAGGACATGAGCTACATTGAGGAACCCGTCCGGATTCTCGATAGAAAAGAGAAGGTACTGAGAACCAAGAGCATCCCATTAGTGAAAGTCCTGTGGAAGCATCACTCAAGGGAAGAAGCGACGTGGGAACTAGAAAGTCTCATGAAGGAGAAATACCCCCATCTATTTTGATTAGTTGAGTTGAATTTGGAGGACCAAATTCTTTTAAGGTGGGGAGGATGTGAGATCTGAGAATTTCAGACATATTAATTGATGTAATAATAATTTGAAGTGTAATTTATGGAACTAAGTAAATTGTGAGAATTATAATTGGAGACTTATGTGTTAAGTGTGTAAAATGGGCATTAAGCATGAGGACAGATCGATCTGGGAGGAGGAGAGATCGATCTGGTGAGTTAAAACTAACAAGGAAGGAGGAAATTTGAGAAGCAGATCGATCTCCAATGGAAGAGATCGATCTCCTTATGAATCTGTTTGAGAAGGGATCGATCTCATGAGGAAGAGATCGATCTCCAAATGCTTCTGTTTGGGAGAAGATCGATCTCCTCAAGGCACAGATCGATCTCATAAAGCCATAAAGAGATCGATCTCACCCCTCGACAGATCGATCTCCTAGGCATAAAATTGCCCAGATCGTCCCCAAAATTCAAACGCAGATCGATCTCCCCAGGAGACAGATCGATCTCCTACCTCCAGTCTATATAAGGGACCCGTGTTTTCTCCTGAAATCTTACTTTCTCTCTCTCTAAACCTCCATTTTTCCGAAAACCTAGTTTCTCACTCCTCCAAATCCCCCATTTCCGGTCGAATCAGCTATTGTGGTAAGAAGGAAAGTTGTTCCTCATCAAAGGGAGAACAACATACTTGGAAATCGAAGGACGAATCAGATCGAGGCGTGAGTTGTGCGTCTCACAAGCTTTGGGTAATTTCTAAACCTCGATCTTGATATTTAAGTTGATTTTGATGTTATTGGTGGTTGAATTTGTGTTGAAATGGCTGAAAGATGACTAGGGATTGATTAAATTTCAATGTGGTAGGAGTGATGTGCATATTGAGAATTTTGGTGAATTTAGGAAATTGTGAGCTATAAATGGAAAATTGGACAATGTGGAGAATTAGCGTAGATAATTGGTATTAGAGATATCGAACATTGGGATATTGTGAATAGAGTTGTAGTTTAGGGTTGAGTTACGAGAAATCAAGAGAATTGAGGTGTTATGAGCAATTATGCTCGATTTTAAGAATTGAGGCTTATGTGATGTGGAGTATTGATGTTTTAACATCGTTTGGACAGCTCGGGAGTTCCAGAGTGGAATGCGAGACTAGTCCGTGATACGGGGGAAACGATTGCACTATACGAGGTGCAAAGAGGTAAGGGAAATCTAAACCATTTGTGTATGTGAATTGCAAACTGTTTTAGCATGATTTATGATTTATAAACAAGCATGTTGAGAGTTTTGTGTTGAGATTTGAACTGCACACGATTTTATAGCCGGTTGGAGCCCAATGTTTTATGAGTTTATAACTGGGCTCTACGTTAAGGCAATATTGTGATTTGTGAAATGTGTGCGTGTGCTTTGCCGGTTGGAACTCGGTTTTACTACGTTTTGTGTTGAGTACAAAACGATTTCAAATGAGTTTTATGAGAGAAAACCATTACGAGTTCTACGTGAAGGCAAACCTGTCTTATGTGATAAGACTTGGGTGTGTAGTTGTGAGTACACACCGGGCATTGCTCTGGTAGCATGTAAGCCCGAATTCTTCTCCGTTCTGGTAACGTTGAGAAACCCATTGGTGGCTGTGCCACGTATACCCCATTGGTGGCTGTGCCACGTTGAGAAACCCATTGGTGGCTGTGCCACGTATACCCCATCGGTGGCTGTGCCACGTATACCCCATTGGTGGCTGTGCCACGTTGAGAAACCCATTGGTGGCTGTGCCACGTTGAGAAACCCATTGGTGGCTGTGCCACGTATACCCCATCGGTGGCTGTGCCACGTATACCCAATTGGTGGCTGTGCCACGTTGAGAAACCCATTGGTGGCTGTGCCACGTTGAGAAACCCATTGGTGGCTGTGCCACGTTGAGAAACCCATTGGTGGCTGTGCCACGTATACCCCATCGGTGGCTGTGCCACGTATACCCCATTGGTGGCTGTGCCACGTTGAGAAACCCCATTGGTGGCAGTGCCACGTTGAGAAACCCTATTTTGTGGCTATGCCACGTGAGAAAATAATTCAGTGGCTTTGCCACATGTGTTTTGTGGCTATGCCACCTGAGAAAATAATTCGGTGGCTTTGCCACGTGTGTATTGTGGCTATGCCACGTGTGATTTTAATTCAGTGGCTATGCCACGTTATTTGAGAAAGCGTTTAACGCGTATTTTCACATGCTTAGTTTTGCTCTAGAGTGAGCCTTTTTACTTCATGTTTTCACATGACTTGACACATGAGAGTGTCGTTTTGAATATTTTCATGCTATGGTTTTCAAATGAGTTTCACATACAAGTAAATGCTTTGTGATATGCATTTTGGTTTATGAAATGAGTCCCCTACCCCCCTTACTGAGCGATTTAGAAGCTCACCCTGTTTTTCTTTCCCCCCAGAGTTCTTCAAGTGAATAAGGACTTCCCTGCGGCGTACGGAGTGGTGGCTAGTGGAGGATTCAAGCTCCAGGCTATATAATTTGTACTTTGAGGTATATTTATCTTTTCATGTACCCAGACTATTAATGTATTTGCAGACACTTGATGTATGACATTATATGGGATGTATTAGGATTAATTGACTTGTAATCGAGTAATGGGTATAATACAATATTTATTATATCATGAAGAGATCCTGAGGCATGATAATTATGATGATGTATGACACTGCACAGGAATGCACTCTTTATTTGTGAATTAACGAGTAAAAAGTTTTAAATTAGCCCTATTTTCCGCATTTTCGGGGCGTGACAATCTCATCCTGATTCTCACAGGTCAACTCAGCACGATTAGCAGGCTCAGGTCTACCTCTACGACCTCTGCCTCATGCTCTACCTTCTCTATTGCGACTAATATTAGGTATTCCTGCATTCTCAACCATTTCTTAGTTAAAACCCATCTCGATATACACTATTGTATCTAACTAAGCACAGTAACACGGGGATGTAATTTCCTAATTACTGACACTGACACACATCAGACCAATTTCGCTCTGATACCACCTTTATATGTCACGACCCAAAACTACCGAAAAATTAGAGTAAATTTTTCGCGTTTTGTTATTTTCTTTCATGCTTACCTGTCCTCTGATCGTGACCACACTCCACTAACAAATTGGGCTGTGCGCTAATGCCAGTCCCACCATTCATTTACCATATAACTTAATTCTTTCTCAGTCATTTATAAGTGTTTACAATATTTATACATCCCCTAAAGTTACTTACAAACATGTTACTGTGCTATGCTTATTTAGATACAATATGTACAAGTGTATATACCTTAAATGATGGGTAGCAGCGGATATCCGAAATGCAGTACTCAGTCACCTCAACACCTACTGGAGATTATCTGTGTGAGAAAAATGAAAGGGGTGAGCACATCAAGCTCAGTAAGGCAATCCTACGAACAAGTAGGTAACCATACTACCTACATGAATGTGGTGCCATGTATAAACCACCCTTTCTCCACACATTTTAAAACTGATGCTATGATTCATGATGTCATGTAAAACACGTTCGTATGGAAAATTCAACATGCAACTCTTTTTTAATCATTTCTTCCTCATTTAAAAATTTCACAATAAAGTCAGGACTCAACCCCTCCTTCGGGTGATCCTGACTCACACAAAACCATGAAAATCAGTTTACATCACACATGGGTTTAAAAAGCATGGAAATAGCATCATGCAAATTTAGTTTAAAACCCAGTTTCAATCATCGTCAAGATCATCAACATGCGAGACTAGGCAACATCTGTATATCGGTAATAACCAGGACTATGGCTGTGTGTCCTCGTGAGCCCCTCTGCTACATGGATCCTAGTGTGCGGGGTCTCACCCTGATCGGGAACCGCTCGGGAGGTGGGTCAATCCAACCCGTCAGTCTTATCCGATCCCACGCATCCGTAGATGCCACACGTATCCGAAGATACCACGCATCTGAAGATGCCACACGTATCCAAAGGTACCACGCATCCGAAGATGCCTCACGGTACAGCGTACTCCATGCTACTTGCACGGTACAACGTACTCCGTGCTACTTGCACGGTACATCGTACTCGGTGGACCCATATATCATACCTTATCTCAGAATGCACGTGCGAGCCTATTTAATCGGTGACACACAGTCTACCCGATGCTCCAAGCACGACTCATCGCATGTTCTCATAAAAAAAATCAGTGGGGGATGCGAGCGATGCTCCAGCACTCTCATCAATTTCAAGTAAAACTAGTGCTAGCTAAGCTCTAGCACTCTCATCAAGTCATGTGAAAAATCTAGTGCGAGTTAGACTCTAGCACCCTGTCACGAAAATCATATAAAACCTGGTGCGAGTTAGACTCTAGCACCGTATCACCAAAATCATGTAAAATTAGGTGCGAGTTAGACTCCAGCACCAATGCATGTAAAACTCTAGTGCGAGCTCTCGCTCCAGCACTAATGTATGCATCACACAAATCAAAACATCGTGCGAGCTGAGCTCTAGCACGTCACATGTCAATAAAAATACGTAGGTGGCTCTGTTTCCTCAAAACAGTTTTCAAATCAATTTCATCATTGAAAATATGCAATGCTGTGCATTTTTCTTTCAAGGTTAGCCAGCCTACTCATGCATGCATCAAAACATCTCCAGAACGAGCAGGAACCTCTTGTTCTTGCCCCTCCCAATTTTTCCTAAAATTGTAAATTTTACCCTTAACAAGGGTAGTTTTGGTAATTTGCCCATTCGGGGCACTAAAATTATTAACACGCTTAGTAAGGAAAATATGAAAGCAGGTAGATAACTACACCATCTACATGCTTAAAATACATATACATTTATATCCTTATAAAACATATGCATTCTTTTTAAAGCAACTTCCATCAATGCGAAACCATTAATTCACGGGATGGGTGTATGCATAATTCACACAGGATCACATAGCATATTCCAAATCATATAGTTCATCTTTAAAATCACTTTGCACACAGCAAATCAATACATATGAGACATAATTATGGGTTATCATATCCCTAGACACACAGCAAGGGGACATATGTCACCTCACACAGTAGTGAAAATGTTGTATGACACAGATATAAGAAGACTTATGGCCATAGTCGGGTTCCAGGTAACACTGATCAGGTGTGCGGGAACCCTACGCTTGGGGAGGTGGATCAACCATCCCTTCAGTTCATACTGACCCATGGATCCTTATCACCCATTTCCATTGTCTCAAAATCTCGGGCGAGCAGGTCTATGCAAGACACACAGTAGTACACAACGACTCGAGCACGATTTTATACTCATTACACCACATCCATAAACCACGTGCGAGCCGGTCAATGTAAGACACACAGCAATACCCGACGGCTTAAGCACAATTTTATTCAACACACAGCATAATCATAAAAACCTCGTGTGAGCAACTCAGCGTAAGACACACAGCATACCTAAGGCATCGAGCACGGTATTACTAGGAAATTACATGCGAGCATAGTCAGAGCAAGGCACACAACAATACTTGAAGGCTCCAACATGATTCCTAAAAATCTAGTGCGAGCAACTCGAGTGGAACACATAGCATCACCCGAGGCATTGAGCACTCTTTTATTTTCTCAAAATCCCTTCGAAAATAACGTGCGAGCAGGCTGGACAATCTACCGTTGCCACTCAGGCTCTAACACGATTTCACACAGAAAAGAAATAGAAAGGGGCTCCATGTACTGTCATGAGCGAGAGGGCAAATCTCCCTTCAATCACTCGTTAGAAGCATTGCATGCAAATGGTTAAACCGAGAGCCCGTCTACTATTATTCTTTCTCAAAACGTTTGCAAAAACCTCTTTTCATAACAATATCATTAAAGTCAGGCAACTCATACTTATAAACTGAATCTTGTACATAGTTTTCTACTTAGATATATCAATATCTGCACATTCATCGCATATATTCGCATACAGCAGGTAAGAAAACATACGTATAGCTATCTCTAATAGCTCGTATAAGTCCCTTACCTCGAACCACGCTTGAATCACTTTCTTTCGATTTCAACTTCTTGTGATCCATCCCATCGACTCTAATTATATCTTCTGGGGCTGAAATTGTGTATTACACACATCAATATACTTTCATATACTTCATTTCACTTGCATGATATTCAAATCAATGCATTGGGTCATTTATATCTCATTTGCCTCGTTACATTATTATTAGACCTTACTGTTTCTTAAGTCCATTTCGAGTATATAACTCATTTCTCGAGAATCTCTTAGACTCCTTGAATCTATGGATTCATATTGAATCAGCATTAAGTTTACAATGCCTCTAGTTTATCATTTCATTTCATTTTGGCATTTCATCAGATACCTCATATGCTTATCTTCAACCACTATTATTTCTAGCATATTGATTTCACCAGACTATTATACAAGCATATATACGTGCTCAATAACATCAATGCACACTTAATTCATCACTAAATCCATACCTACTAATCTGTCTCTCATTTTGACACATCAAGCCATTTATAGGTCTTGGAAGATTAGGCACGAACTAAGATATTTCAACCATCAATCTATATACCAATCAACTCATATCAGTGTATAGATCAACATATATGAGATTGGTGCATTAGAATCTTACCTTTCTCAATTTTTCCTCTTTTTGCCCAATTTTGGGAAAAATGTGTTTTCTCCTTTGATTCAATGATTCAACCTTTCATTTTATACTATGTTGTTCTTCACCTATCTAAGAACAACTTTGCTGAAACAAACTTCTCTCAAATCTCTAAGGAAAGTGTTGATACTTTAGAGAGATAACTAGGTTACTTTATTTTCAAAAATGGTAGGTTTAAGTTGTCTCTCATGAAATGCAGTTCAGCTGCCTAGTTTTTATAAAAATTGCTTGATGAGATCGATCTCCATAAGTGAGGGATTAATCTTCTCCTACTTTAAGTCTCTTAGTATTCAGTTTTTGAAGCATAAGGGATCGATCTGTCGAAGAGCATGAGATCGATCTTAACCAAGCAGAGAGCTTCAGAGATTGATCTGCCAAAGGGATGAGATCGATCTGCTTCTCGCTGAGACATAAGGAGATCAGTTTGCTTGAGGATGAGATCGATCCTTGCTTGGCATAAGCATACCGAGATCGATCTGGCTTGAAGGAGAGATTGATCTCCCTTTGCTCTGCAGTACACTTAGCTGAATTTCATCCCAGATTTCAAGGCTAACTTCATTTCAATTTACTTCACTACTCCTTTTGCATTCATTTCACATTTATCAGTTTAAAAGGTTCATTTCTTACAATTCCTACCTAATGAAACTTGTGTGTACATCACGAACTCACATAACAAGTGTGTACAACAAATTTACGGACCTTACAACTCTTATGATTCATAATACATGAACAAGTGTATACTTAGAGAATCATAAGGATTACCTATGAAAATACGGGCCTTACATTCCTCCCCTCTTTTAAGAAATTCGGTCCTTCAAATTAGAACCAAGTTACTCTTTAAAAAGTCGGGGGTACTTCTCCCGTATACAGTTTTCTAACCCCAAGTAGCTTCCTCTAAAATATGGTGCTCCCAGAGAACCTTAATAAATAGAATCGTCTTATTCCATAGCACCTTTTCCTTCCTATCCAGTATCCGGATCGGTTTCTCCACATATGACAAATCATTCTTGAGCTCCAATGACTCATACAGAATCACATGAGTTGGATATGGATGGTACTTCCGAAGCATCGATACATGGAAGACATTATGTATGCCTGCTAGCTCCAGTGGCAATGCTAGCCTGTAGGCCTTATCTCCCACACGCTCTAATATCTTTAATGGTCTGCTATACCAAGGGCTCAACTTACCTTTGTTACCGAACCTCATAATCCCTTTCGAGGGAGAAACTTTCAAAAATATTGAGTCATCCACAACGAACTCTAGTGGCCTTCGTATCATGTCAGCATAACTCTTTTGTCTGTTTTGAGCTATTCTCAATCTCTCACATATCAGCTGAACATCCTTAGAGGTTTACTGTACCAAATCAGGAGCAAAAATTTTCCTTTCACCTACTTCTTCCCAACCAATTGGGGAATGACACCTTCTACCATACAAGGCTTTATATGGTGCCATCTCTATACTCGAGTGATAACTATTGCTGTATGCAAATTCGGCTAACGGTAGCTAATCATTGCAAGAGCCTTTAAAATCCATAACACTTGCTCTCAACATGTCCTCTAACGTTTGGATGGTTATCTCTTACTGACCATCGGTCAGAGGATGAAAAGCAGTACTAAAACTCAGTCGGGTTCCCATAGCGTCCTGAAACTGTTCCTAAAAGTGAGAAGTGAAGCGGGAATCCCTATCTGATACGATGCTCACTGGAACACCATGTAGCCTCACTATCTCTCGTACATACAATTTTGCCAAACTACTTAAAGCATCTATAGATTTCATAGCTAGAAAGTGGGCAGATTTCGTCAATCTGTAAACGACTACCTAGATAGCATCAAGGTTCCTCTTAATCCTCGACAATCCCATGATGAAATCCATGGTAACATGCTCTCATTTCCAAGTTGGTACAGGTAGAGGCTGCAATAACCCTGCAGGCTTCTGGTGCTCTACCTTCACTTGCTGACATATCAGACATCTTGTCACGAACTCTGCGATATCTCTTTTCATCCCTGACCACCAATACACTTCTTGGAGGTTCTGATACATCTTATTACTCCCTAGATGCAATATATATCTAGATAAATAAGCTTCTATCAAAATTAACCTCTTTAACTTCGAGTCATCGGGAAAGCAAATTTTGCCTGTAAACCTCAGTAGGCTATCATCACTCATTAAGAAATCGGCTACATCAACCCCCTGAATCTGACTAGTACGACCTCACATAGTAGATCGGCATGCTGCACCTGTTATATCCGGTCAATCAAATCCAGTTCCACTCGTAGCCTATCTATCACACAACCTCTATCCATATCAAGAGGGTTTATATCCAACCTGATGTGAGTAAACTGCTTGAGCAGCTCATATTCCCTGACCATCATGTACGATACCATTCCGAGGCTCTTTCTACTCAAGGCATCAGCTACAACATTAGACTTTCCCGGATGGTCCAATATCTCGTACTCATAATCTTTTAGAAGCTCTATCCATCGTCTCTGCCTCATATTCAACTCTTTATGTGAAAACAGATATCTGAGGTTCTTATGATCTGTATACACCTGAAATTTCTCACCGTACAAGTAGTAGCATCATATTTTCAATGCAAATACCACGGCTACCAATTCTAAAGCATGGGTCGGGTAGTTCCTCTCATGGTCCTTGAGCTGTCTAGATCCATAGGCTACTACATTCCCGTCCTGCATCAACATACAGCTCACTCCATGTCCCAAGGCATCTATATACACTGAATAACCTCCTGAGCTTGTGGGTATGGTGAGAATAGGTGCGGTGGTCAGTCTGTACTGTAATTCGCAGAAACTTCTTTCACATTTATCATTCCACTCGAATGCCACATTCTTTCAAGTGAGATGAGTCAACGGGGCAATCAGCTTAGAGAATCCCTCGACAAACCGTCGATAATAAACTGCTAAACCTAGAAAACTGTGAATTTCTGTAACTATCTTGGGTCTTTCCCATTGTATCACAGCCTCTATTTTGGACAGATCCACTGATACACCGTCTCTCGAGACTACATAACCCAGAAACGATATCTCACTCAATCCATAAATCACACTTGTTGAGTTTAACATACAACTCCTGATCTCAGAGGGTCTGTAACACTGTTCTCAAATGCCGCTCATGCTCTTCCCTGGACTTTGAGTACACCAATATGTCATCTATAAAGACAATCACGTATCTGTTCATGTATGGCTTGAATACATCATTCATTAGAGCCATAAACGTTGCAGGAGCATTCGTCAACCCAAATGGCATAACCAAGAACTCATAATGGCCATAACAGGTCCGGAAAGCTATCTTGGGTACATTTCCACTCCAAATCCTCAACTGATGATACCCAGACCTCAGATCAATCTTTAAAAAGACTTGGGCTTCTTGCAACTGATCCAATAGATCATCAATCCGTGGAAGGGAGTATTTATTCTTGATGGTAGCCTTATTCAACAACCAATAATCTATACATAGTCGGAGACTCCCATCTTTCTTCTTAACAAACAGAACCGGTGCTCCCTAAGGTGATACACTTGGTCTGATGAACCTCTTATCCAGCAACTCTTGCAATTGCTTCTTTAGCTCCTCCAATTCAATCGGAGCGATTCTATACGGTGACTTGGATATCGATTCAGTTCTAGGCACCAAATGAATACAAAATTCCATTTCTCTGTCTGGTGGCAACCCTGGTACTTCTTTCGAAAAGACATCGAAAAATTCTCTCACCACTGGGATGTCGGCTATATCTGACTACACCTTATCCAAGTCAACCACATAGGCGATAAAACCTTCAACACATTAATTTTACATTCGTTAGCAAAGTCATCCATTCTTAAGATAATTTACTGCTTCTTTCATTACTTTTAAAATCTTACAACGTACTTTTCAGGGGTGGAAAACATTACAGTCTTAGCATAACAATCTAAAACAACATGGTTTGCAGCCAACCAATTCATTCATAGTATTACATCGAAATCCTTCATAGCTAATAGGATGAGATCGGTCGACATGTCCTTTTCCCCTACTTTTAAGTTACAACTCTTACATACATACTATGTCATTACATTGTCTCTCATTGGAGTGCTTATAACTAAAATTCTACCTAAGGGTACAGGTTTCACATGTTCACACAGTTTACATGCAGATGAAGGCGATATGAATGAATGCATGGCACCAGGATCAATCAATGCTAATGCTTCAAATTTAAAGACTATGATGGTACCTTTTATCACACTCGAGGAAGCCTCTGCAAATGCTTGGTACAAAGCAAACACTTGCCCTCGACCAACAGCTTGCTTCTCCTTCTCCCCAGTTGTGGCCTTCCTCTTAGGAGCAGGTGTATCTACTGTGGCTCTCTCTGGCTCTTTGCCCTTCTGAGGGGTTGTCTCAATCAATTCTGGGCAATCATAAGCTATGTACCCTGGTTTACCACACCTATAATATGATCTCATCCATAACGGGCATGGTCTACCCCCATGATATCTACCACATAATTTGCACTGCTTTCTAGTAGGTCGAGGTCTGCCAATAACTATGCCCCTCGAAGCTGGAGATAAAGCTGAATGAACTAGAGGCCTCGCAGGCCTCTCTCGTATCTCCTCAATCTTAAGCCCCTTACCAAATATCCTCCAGCCTTTTCTAATCCCTCTATCATCAACTGAACTCTTTCGTTCTCTATCTTTTCCTTTACCACTCCTGCTCAATTTCGAGGCATGCAACTCATAATCTTGCTCACATAGCTCAGCTCTGCATACTGCCTCGTCGTAGGTGGTAATGTCCAGTGGAGCAAATCGAGCTCTGATGGAAAGTCTCGTCCCTCGAGAAATTTTTGAACTTTACTATCCTCAAGGTTTGCAGTGACTGTATCATATCTACCTAGAGATGTGATTCCAGACTCATACTCATCCACTGTCCGATTCCTCTGAGTCAATGTCATGAATTCCATTTGCATCTTTCTCTGAGCAGTGGTTGGAATGTATTGCCTCGTAAAGGCATCCAAGAATATATCCCATGTCACAACCGGGTGCCGTGCACTCAACATCGGCTGTGTGGCCATCCACCAAAGCTCAGCCTCATCCTCTAACACAAAAGTCGCAAAGGTGACCTTCTCGGTGTCGGAGCAATGGAAAATTAATAGAGCTTCTCCATGCTACGTATCTAATGCTCAGCTAACACTGGGTTCTTCACCCCACTAAATGAAGGTGGTCCGAACTTCTGAAACTCTCTCAGTCTACCCAGATCACAATCATACACTCCTTCACCACCAACCTGTTGTGGAGCTACAGGATCCTGAACTGTTGGAGGAATGTCCTAAACTGGAGGGGGTGCAGGTATCTCTGCATCTGCATCCTGTGGTCTCAGTGCAAGGTCTTGTCTCTCAGGTGCAGCAGCCTGACCAGCAGGGTTCTCCTGTCTACCCTCAAGTCTGGCCATCACCTGTGTAAACATTTCCATGACCGTGTCTACACTGTGCTGTAACTGCGCTATACGCTCCTCAGCAGCCTCACTAAGACCGGGTGGATCTCTACTAGAACTAGACTCACTGCGTCTCTCGGGCTCCTCTCTACGCCCTTGAGAGCGTGAACTCCCTCCTTTATGAGTACGTCGTCTATCATACATCCCGCATACTCAAAATAAGTGTCTCAGTCACATTTTCCAACTTGGTATACACAATTGTATCCTAATAATTCACAGTACTTTGGGGATGTATAATTTCCTAAATATGGATACTGACTCACATCAGACCAACTCTACTCTGATACCATTTATTTCTGTCACGACCCTACCTCTATCTCTGTCTGTGACCTTTACCTTACCACTTACAGTTGGGCTGTGAGTCAACATCCAATCCATATCTCATCCATTACAGTTAAATAAAGTTATTTAAATGTAGAAAATAAACTAGACTCTTATATATAAGTGTGGAAGCGTTTACATCAGTTCCTATTATATAAATCCCCCAAAATACAAAATACAAACTTTAATTTACAGGATACAAAATTTTTCATCTCATGTGTATACCTCTCTATACTGCTGGATGACCGGAGCAATACGATAGTAGGGACGAATGCAGTGTACTCACTACTACGTAGAATCTGTGAAGGAGAAATAAGGGGGTGAGGTAACACGCTAAGTAAGAAAAATATGAAAACAGGTAGATAACTACACTATCTACATGCTTAAAATACATATACATTTATTTCTTTATAAAACATATGCATTCTTTTTAAAGCAACTTCCATCAATGCGAAACCATTAATTCGCGGGATGGGAGTATACATAATTCACACAAGATCACACAGCATATTCCAAATCACACAGTTTGTCTTAAAAATCACTTTGCACACAGTAAATCAATATATAAGAGACATGATTATGGGTTATCATATTCCCTGACACACAGCAGGGGGACATATGTCACCTCACACAGCAGTGAAAATGTCTTATCACAAAAATATAAGAAGACTTATGGCCATAGTCGAGTTTCAGGCAACACTGATTAGGTGTGCGGGAACCCTAAGCTTGGGGAGGCGGATCAACCATCCCTTCAGCTCATACTAGAATCACGGCACATTGTACCCCATGGCTAACGCTCATGGTACATCGTGCTCCCGTGGATCCTTATCACCCATTTCCATTCTCTCAAAATCTAGTGTGAGCAGGTCTGTGCAAGACACACAGTAGTATACGACGGCTCAAGCACAATTTTGTACTCATTACATAACATCCATAAACCACATGGGAGCAAGTCAATGCAAGACACACAGCAATACACGACGGCTCAGCACAGTTTTACTCAACACACAGCATAATCATAAAAACCTCGTGCGAGCAACTCAGCGTAAGACACACAGCATACCTGAGGCATCGAGCACGGTATTACTAGGAAATTACATGTGATCATAGTCAGAGCAAGACACATAGCAATACTTGAAGGCTTCATCATGATTCCCAAAAATCTAGTGCGAGCATCTCGAGTGGAACACATAGCATCACCCGAAGCATCGAGCACTCTTTTATTTTCTCGAAATCCCTTTGAAAATAACGTACGAGCGGGTTGGTCAATCTACCGTTGCCACTCAGGCTCTAACATGATTTCACACAGAAAAGAAATAGAAGGGGCTTCATGTACTGTCATGAGTGAGAGGGCAACTCTCCCTCCAATCACTTGTTTGAAGCATTTCATGCTATTGCGTATGATAAAAGAATAATAAAAGTGCGCCACGTGGTGCACGAAGAAAATATATGAGAAATGATACAAACCTTGAGTTAAATAAAAGGGTAAAAATGTAATTGGTGATAGAATAAATTTTTATAAATAGTGGTCAGGTACGATTCGTTAACCTAAGTCTGAATTTCCCTATTGAAACTCTGCCCAATTCTCTGGTTGACTTAAGCATCTGAGTGCCAACGCAGGGAACAACCCCTACGTTTCTCTGATCTTTCTCTCTTTTGTAGAGGCATTCAAGAACACGTGACATGAAGTTTGAAGTGAAGATGTCAACAATTCATCATTATTGTGCATTGGAAACAACAATTGCGCCGTCTATAGGAAATCAAAGAAAAAGCCAACAATGGTACGGACACATTCAACAGTAGTCAGAAGCAAAGAAAGTGAAGAAATAGCGAGTTCTTCTATAGCTGATGGGGGTGATGGATTGTTTATAGAGAGAGTCGAATATTATGGTGATTCCTATCATTGAATTTGAAGCCATGCGGTAGCAAGGGGAAGAAACCGTCCAAGCTTTGCAGACAATGGTGGATCTGTTCAAAGATGCCTTCCTGCAAGTGAATCTTCCACCAACCGTCCAAAATTGTGTAGGAGAAAGGTGGACTTCGAAAGACTCTATCACGCGCGAATCTCACGGCACTCCTGTGGTAACCTCTCATAGTGTGCCCACGCAGCACCCTCACGGCATGCCCGCACGAAACCCTTATGGTAAGGGAGCACGAGACCCTCACAGCAGAGGCACACAAAACCCTCACGGCATGCCCCCTGCGGACCCTGACGACATGCCCGCACGAAACCCTCATGGTAGGGGAGCACGAAACCCTCACGACATGCCCGCTGTGGACCCTCACAGCACGCCGGCACAGCACCCTCATAGCATGACTGTTGTTGACCCCCACGGCATGCCCGCACGAGACCCTCATAGCAGGGGTGCATGAAACCCTCACGGCATGGCTACACATTTTTGGAGCAGGGATGCCAACTCACGCAAGACCCTGACTGCATGACCGCATGAGACCCTTCTGCACGAGACCCTTACGACCTGGCTTCGACAGACACTCACGGCAGGGGTACGTGAGATCCTTACGGCGTGGCTGGATGAGACCCTATGTGTGAGACCGATGAAGACATGAGGCGTAAAGGTATGAGAGACCCTGTGCGTGAGGCTTCGAAAGGCCTATGCCGCCAAGCTACAAAAGATCCCATACGCGTGACTTCAATGAACTGAAGACATTAGGGCGTCAAAAAACTGTGACGTCAGGGTACAAGGAATTCAACCCAAGAGATTGTTAGTGGCTGGAGACGCCAAAGTACTAGAAACCTTGACGGTCTAGCTATGGTAGATTCTGGATATTTGGACAAAAAGATCCTTGGCCCCAGAACATAAATGGCCCGCCAAACAATGGAATCAAAGGTGTGAGAATGACAGGGTCTTATGTTGGGAGAGACTCAAAAATAGATCTAACATGGAACCTTGAAACTGGAATGGTAAACTTTCAAGCTCAGACTCATCAAAATCGAACTCAGGGTAATGGGAGAGAAGCTATGGACTGCGACCAAGCTGATTCATATGATGCTAAGAAAGTGCAAAACAGACCTGTATCCAAGGCACAAATTGCCGTAGACATGAAATGAATGGTGGAACAAATCTTAGAAGAGAAAAGGTTGGTTCTTGCTGAAGAAAACTAGAGGAGGAGAATCGCATTCAGTACAACGATCATGGGAAAACCGCTGCCCCTAAAATTCAAGACGTCGCAGATGATGGCGTATATAGGAAAAACTGACCCTTATGACCACAGTCAGAACTATGAGTCATTGATGCAATTACATGGATGGGAGGATGAGATTATGTGTAGAGCATTCCCCTTAACTTTAACTGATCACGCACTAAAATGGTTTAGCAGTTTGCCAGAGGGGTCTATTTCGTCTTTCAATCAATTAAGAAGTGAATTCTTGAAGGCCTTTGTAATAAAAAGCCAGCAAAGGAAGGAGGCCACCTATCTACTTACCTTAAGGCAGGGGAACAAGGAATCACTCAAGAGCTATGTGGATTGGTTTCGTAATGCTACTCTTGAAGTACATGATCTACAAGCTAGAGTAGCTGTGATAGCTATGCTACAAGGGATAAGGTCTGAAAAGTTGTAAGTGTCACTATCTTTAGATCAACCAACGATGATCTTGGACTAGTTCTCTAGAGCAGATAAGTATATCACTCAAGAAGAAGTGATGAAAAAGATACCGACATTGAACTACATATAAAGAAGTTCAAAGAAAAGAAAACCTTACCATCGTCGGGCTACCTAAGCAATCACCAATGCCTTGAAAGAAGATAGAAAGTTCACAAGCCAAGAGGATAGTAAAAATGCAGAATACCAACCATTTGCAACTACACTGGCAATGAGACTTTATTTCATTTAATTTTATTTTTTGTTATTCAACTATGGGTTGAAATTTAATTTGTTGAACTATGATTTATGCCATATTGATATTTTATTAGCTGTTGAGGTTCGCAAATAATTGACAAATGACTGATCGCACCAGTAACACAAGTGCAAGGGCTTGAACCGAAAAATGCGCGAGGTAAGCCACGCACTCAAAGAAATAAAGGGCTTGAAGCGAAAAATGCGTGAGGTAAGCCACGCACTCAAACAAATAAAGGGGTTGAACCGAAAAATGCGCGAGGTAAGCCACGAAGAAAATGTGCAAGGGCTTGAAGCAAAAAATCCACGAGGTAAGCCACGCACCCAAACAAAGGGCTTGAAGTGAAAGTGCGCGATGTAAGCCATGAAGAAAAAGTGCAAGAACTTGAAGCGAAAAGTGTGTGAGGTAAGCTAAGCACCCAAAACAAAGGGCTTGAAGAGAAAAATGCGTGAGGTAAGCCACAAAGAAAATATGCAAAGGCTTGAAGAGAAAAATGCACGAGGTAAGCCACGAACCCAAAACAAAAGGCTTGAAGCGAAAAGTGCGCGATGTAAGCCATGAAGAAAAAGTGCAAGAGTTTGAAGCGAAAAGTGTGTGAAGTAAGCTAAGCACCCAAAACAAAGGGCTTGAAGCAAAAAATGCGCGAGGTAAGCCACGAAGAAAATGTGTAAGGGCTTGAAGCGAAAAATATGCGAGGTAAGCCACGTACCCAAACAAAGGGCTTGAAGCGAAAAGTGCACAATGTATGCCATGAAGAAAAAGTGCAAAGAGCTTAAAGCGAAAAGTACGCGAGGTAAGCTAAGCACCTAAAACAAAAGGCTTGAAGCAAAATGTGCGTGATGTAAGCCATGAAGAAAAAGTGCAAGAGCTTGAAGCGACAAGTTCATGAGGTAAGCTAAGCACCCAAAACAAAAGGCTTGAAGCGAAAAGTACGCGATGTAAGCCATGAAGAAAAAAGTGCAAGGGCTTGAAACGAAAAATGCGCGAGGTAAGCCACGTACCCAAACAAAGGGCTTGAAGCGAAAAGTGTACGATGTAAGCCATGGAAAAAAAGTGCAAGAGCTTGAAGCGGAAAGTGCACGAGGTAAGCTAAGCACCTAAAACAAAAGGCTTGAAGCGAAAAGTGCGCGATGTAAGCCATGAAGAAAAAAGTGCAAGAGCTTGAAACAAAAAGTGCGCAAGGTAAGCTAAGCACTTATACAAGGGCTTGAAGTGAAAAATGCGCGAGGTAAGCCATGAAGGATATGAGTAAGGGCTTGAAGCGAAATATGCACGAGGTAACCCACGCACCCAGATAAAGGCCTTGAAGCAAAAAATGCGTGAGGTAAAGCCACGTACTCAAACAAGAGCTTCAAAATTTGACGGCCAGAGAATTTGAAATCAGAATCTAATGTAAGGACTTGACCTGAGGATACAATGAGAACATATGTATTGTTCTGCAAGGTTATAGCTAGCGAAAGAGTGGGGAGCAATTGTTGTACATGATAAAAGAATAATAAAAGTGCTCCACATGGCTCACGAAGAATGCACCACGTGGCGCACGAAGAAAACATATGAGAAATCATACAATCCCTGAGTAAGATAAAAAGGGCAAAAATGTAATTAGTGATAGAGTAAATTCCTATAAATAGGGGTCAAGTACGATTCGTTAACCTAAGTCTGAATTTCTCTACTGAAACTCTGCCCAATTCTCTGGCTGACTTAAGCATTGGAGTGCCAACGCAGGGAACAACCCTTGAGTTTCTCTAATCTTTCTCTCTTTTGAGAGGCATTCTAGAACACGTGACCCAAAATTCGAAGTGAAGACGTCAGCAATTCATCATTATTGTGCATTGGCAACAACACATGCAAATGGTTAAACTGGGAGCCCGTCTACTATTATTCTTTCTCAAAACGTTTTCAAAAACCTCTTTTCACAACAATATCATAGAAGTCATGCAACTCACACTTATAGACTTATTCTTGTACGTAGTTTTCTACTTAGATATATAAATATCTACACATTTATCACATATATTCGCACACAGCAGGTAAGAAAACATACGTATAACTATCTCTAATAGCTCGCATAAGTCCCTTACCTCGAATCACATTTGAATCACGTTCCTTTGATTTCTACTTCTAATGATCCGTCCTATCGACTCCAATTATATCTTCTAGGGCTGAAATTGTGTATTACACACATCAGTATACTTTCATATACTTCATTTCACTTGCATGATATTCGAATCAATGCATTGGGTCATTTATATCTCATTTAGCCTCGTTACATTATTATTGGACCTTACTCTTTCTTAAGTCCATTTCGAGTATATAACTCATTTCTCGAGAATCTCTCGGCATTAAGGTTAATTTTCCTCTAGTTCATCATTTCATTTCATTTGGGCATTTCATCAAATACCTCATATGCTTATCTTCAACCACTATTGTTTCTAGCATATGGATTTCACCAGACTATTATACAAGCATATATACGTGCTCAATAACATCAATGCACACTTAATTCATCACTAAATCCATGCCTACTAATCTGTCTCTCATTTTGACACATCAAGCCATTTATAAGTCTTGGAAGATTAGGCACGAACTAAGATGTTTCAACCATCAATCTATATACCAATCAACTCATATCAGTGTATAGATAAACATATATGAGATTGGTGCATTAGAATTTTACCTTTCTCAATTTTTCCTCTTTTTGCCCAATTTTAGGAAAAACGTGTTTTCTCCTTCGATTCAATGATTTAACCTTTCATTTTATACTATGTTGTTCTTCACCTATCTAAGAACAACTTTTCTGAAACAAACTTCTCTCAAATCTCTAAGGAAAGTGTTGATACTTTAGAGAGATAACTAGGTCACTTTACTTTCAAAAATGGAAGGTTTAAGTTGTCTCTCGTGAAATGCAGTTCAGCTGCCTAGTTTTTATAGAAATTGCTTGATGAGATCGATCTCCATAAGTGAGGGATTGATCTTCTCCTACTTTAAGTCTCTCATTATTCAGTTTTTGAAGCATAAGGGATCGATCTGTCGAAGAGCATGAGATCGATCTTAACCAAGCAGAGAGCTTCAGAGATTGATCTGCCAAAGGGATGAGATCGATCTGCTTCTCGTTGAGACATAAGGAGATCGGTTTGCTTGAGGATGAGATCGATTCTTGCTTGGCAGAAGCATACCGAGATCGATCTAGCTTGAAGGAGAGATTGATCTCCCCTTGCTCTGCAGTACACTTAGCTGAATTTCATCCCAGATTTCAAGGCTAACTTCATTTCAATTTACTTCACTACTCGTTTTGCATTCATTTCACATTTATCAGTTTAAAAGGTTCATTTCTTACAATTTCTACCTAATGAAACTTGTGTGTACATCACGAACTCACATAACAAGTGTGTACAACAAATTTACGGACCTTACAACTCTTATGATGCATAATACATGAACAAATGTATACTTAGAGAATCATAAGGATTACCTATGAAAATACGGGCCTTACATTCCTCGCCTCCTTTAAGAAATTTGGTCCTCCAAATTAGAACCAAGTTACTCTTCAAAAAGTCAGGGGTACTTCTCTCGTATACAGTTCTACAACTCCCAAGTAACTTCCTCTGAAGTATGTTGCTGCCAGAGAACCTTAATAAGCAGAATCGTCTTCTTTCGTAGCACCTTTTCCTTCCTATCTAGTATTTGGATCGATTTCTCCACATATGACAAATCATTCTTGAGCTCCAATGGCTCATGCTGAATCACATGAGTTGGATCTGGATGGTACTTTCAAAGCATCGATACATGGAAGACATTATGTATGCCTACTAGCTCCGGTAGCAATGCTAGCCTATATGCCTTATCTCCCACACGCTCTAATATCTCAAATGGTTCGATATAACAAGGGCTCAACTTACCCTTCTTTCTGAACCTCATAATCCCTTTCGAGGGAGAAACTTTCAAAAATATCGAGTCTCCCACAATGAACTCTAGTGGCCTTCGTCTCATGTCAAAGTAACTCTTTTGCTTGCTCTGAGCTATTCTCAATCTCTCACATATCAGCAAAACAACCTCAGAGGTTTGCTGTACCAAATCTGGAGCAAAAATTTTCCTTTCACCCACTTCTTCCCAACAAATTGGGGAACGACACCTTCTACCATACAAGGCCTCATATAGTGCCATCCCGATACTCGAGTGATAATTATTGTTGTATGGAAATTTGAAAAACGGTAGGTGATGATCCCAAGAGCCTTTAAAATCCATAACACTTGCTCTCAACATGTCCTCTAACGTTTGGATGGTTCTCTCTGACTGACTATCGGTCTGAGAATGGAAAGCAGTACTGAAACTCAGTCGGGTTCCCATAGCTTCCTGAAATAGTTCCCAAAAGTGAGAAGTGAAGCGAGAATCCCTATCTGATACGATGCTCATTAGAACACCATGTAGCCTCCCTAGGGTGATACAATCTGTCTGATGAACCCCTTGTCCAGCAACTCTTGTAATTACTTCTTTAGCTCATCTAATTCAATCAGAGCCATTCTATATCATGGCTTGGACATCGATTCAGTTCCAAACACCAAATCAATACAGAATTCATTTTCTGTCTGGTGGCAACCCTTGTAATTTTTTCGAAAATACATCAAGAAATTCTCTCACCACTTGAATGTCAGCTATATCCGAGTACACCTTATCCAAGTCAACCACATAGGCGATAAAACCTTCAACACATTATTATTACATTCGTTAGCAAAGTCATCCATTCTTAAGATAATTTACTACTTTCATTACTTTTCAAATCTTACAACATATTTTTCAGGGGTGGAAAACATTACTATCTTAGCATAACAGTCTAAAACAACATGGTTTGCAGCCAACCAATCCATTCCTAGTATTACATCAAAATCCTTCGTAGCTAATAGGATGAGATCGACTGACATGTCCTTTTCCCCTAATTTTAACTTACAACTCTTACATACATACTCCGTCATTACATTGTCTCTCACTGGAGTGCTTATAGTAAAATTCTACCTAAGGGTACAGGTTTCACATGTTCACACAGTTTACATGCAAATGAAGGCAATATGAATGAATGCGTGGCACCAAGATCAATTAATGCTAATACTTCAAAATCAAAGACTAGGATGTTACATTTTATCACATCCGAGGAAGCCTCTGTAGATGCCTGGTCCAACGCAAACACTCACCCTCGACCAACAGCTTGCTTCCCCTTCCCCTAAACTGTGGCCTTCCTCTTAGGAGCAGGTGTATCAACTGTGGCTCTCTCTGGCTCTTTGCCCTTCTGAGGGGCTGTCTCAATCAGTTATGGGCAATCACGAGCTATGTACCCTGGTTTACCACACCTATAACATGATCTCATCGATAACGGGCATGGTCTACCCCTATGATATCTACCACATAATTTGCACTGCTTTGTAGTAGGTCGAGGTCTGCCAATAACTATGCCCCTCGAAGCTGGAGATAAAGCTAAATGAACTGGAGGCCTCGTAGGCCTCTCTTGTATCTCCTCAATCTTAGGCCCCTTACCAAATAACCTTCGACCTTTTCTAAACCCTCTAGCTGAGTTCTGCGTACTGCCTTATCATAGGTGGTAATGTCCAGTGGAACTAATCGAGCTCTGATGGAAGGTCTCAGTCCCTCAAGAAATTTTTGAACCTTTCTGTCCTTAAGTTTCATAGTGATTGTATCATATCTGCCCAGGGATGTGAATCCAGACTGCTACTCATCCACTATCCGGTTCCCCTAAGTCAATGTCATGAATTCCATCTGCATCTTTCTCTGAGCAGTTGCTGGAATGTACTGCCTCCTAAAGGCATCCAAGAATACACCCATGTCACAACCAGGTGTCGTGCACTCAACATCGGTTGTGTGACCATCAACCAATGCTAGGCCTCATCCTTTAACACAAAAGTCGTAAAGGTAACCTTCTCGGTGTCAGAGCAATGGAAAAATCGATAGAGCTTCTCCATGCTACGTATCTAATGCTCAGCTAACACTGGGTTCTTCACCCTACTAAATGATGGTTGTCTGAACTTTCAAAACTCTCTCAGTCTACCTAGATCACAATCATACACTACTTCACCACCAACCTGTTGTTGAGCTATAGGATCCTGAACTAGTGAAGGAATGTCCTGAACTGGAAGGGGTGTAGGTATCTCTGCTTCTGTAACCTGAGGTCTCGATGCAGGCTATGCAGGCTCGTCTCTCATATGTAGTAGCCTGACCAACAGGGTTCTCTTGTCTACCCTCAAGTTTAGCCATCGCCTGTGTAAACAACTCTATGACCGTGTCTACACTGCGTTGTAACTACGTTATACGCTCCTCAGCGACCTCACAAAGACCCGGTGGATCTCTACTAGAACTAGACCCACTGCGTCTCTCGAGCTCATCTCTATGCCCTTGAGAGCGCGAACTCTCTCTTGTACAAGTACGTTGTCTATCAGATATCCTACATACTCAAAATGAGTGTCTCAATCACATTTGCCAACGTGGTATACACAATTGTATCCTAATAATGCAAAGTACTTTTGGGATGTATAATTTTTTAAATATGGATACTGACTCACATTAGACTAACTCTGCTCTGATACCGTTTATTTCTGTCACGACCCTAAATCTCTCTTTGTCTGTGACCTTTACCTTACCACTTACAGTTTGGCTGTGAGTCAACATCCAACCCTTATCTCATCCATTATAGTTAAATAAAGTTATTTAAATGAATCAGAATAGAAACTGGACTTTTGCGGAAGCGTTTACATCAGCTCTTATCATAGACATCCCCAAAAATACAAAATACAAACTTTACTATGCATTAATTTACAGGATACAAAATTTTTAATCTCAAGTGTATACCTCTCTATACTGCTCGATGACCGGAGCAACACGATATCAGGGACAACTACAGTGTACTCACTACTGCGTAGAATCTGTAGAGGAGAAATAAGGGGGTGAGCTAACACGCTCAGTAAGAAAAATATGAAAGCAAGTAGATAACTACACTATCTACATGCTTAAAAGACATATACATTTATTTCATTATAAAACATATGCATTCTTTTTAAAGCAACGTCCATCAATGTGAAACCATTAATTCACGGGATGGGTGTATACATAATTCAAACAGGATCACACAGCATATTCCAAATCACACAGTTCACCTTTAAATTAACTTTGCACACAGCAAATCAATATATATGAGACATAATTATGGGTTATCATATCGCCAGACACAGAGTAGGGGGACATATGTCACCTCACACAGTAGTGACAATGTCGTATCACACAAATATAAGAAGACTTATGGCCATAGTCGGGTTTCAGGTAACCTTGATCAAGTGTGTGGGAACCCTACGCTTGGGGAGGCGGATCAACCATCCCTTCAGCTCATACTGAAATCACGGCACATATACCCTATGGCTAACGCTCACGATACATCGTGCTCCCATGGATCCTTATCATCCGTTTTCGTTCTCTCAAAATATCATGTGAGCAGGTCTGTGCAAGACACACAGCAGTACACGACGACTCGAGCATAATTTTGTACTCATTACATCACATCCATAAACCATGTGGGAGCAGGTCAATGCAAGAGACATAGCAATACACGACGGCTCAAGCACGGTTTTACTCAACACACAGCTTAATCATAAAAACCTCATGCGAGCAACTCAGCGTAAAACGCATAGCATGCCTGAGGCATCGAGCACTGTATTACTAGGAAATTACATACGAGCATAGTCAGAGCAAGACACACAGCAATACTCGAAGGCTTCAGCATGATTTCCAAAAATTTAGTGCGAGTATCTCGAGTGGAACACACAGCATCACCCGAAGCATTGAGCACTCTTTTATTTTCTCAAAATCCCTTTGAAAATAACATGCGAGTGGGCTGGTCAATCTACCGTTGCCACTCAAGCTCTAACATGATTTCACACAGAAAAGAAATAGAAGGGGTTCCATGTACTGTCATGAGAGAGAAGGCAAATCTCCCTTCAATCACTTGTTAGAAGCATTTCATGCCAATGGTTAAACCGAGAGCCTGTTTATTATTATTCTTTCTCAAAACATTTGCGAAAACCTCTTTTCACAATAATATCATAGAAGTCATGCAACTCATACTTATAGACTTATTCTCGTACGTAGTTTTCTACTTAGATATATCAATATCTACACATTTATCGCATATATTCGCACACAGCAAGTACAAAAACATACATATAGCTATCTCTAATAGCTCACATAAGCCCCTTACCTTGAATCATTCTTGAATCACTTTCCTTCGATTTCTACTTCTCGTGATCCATCCTATCGACTCCAATTATATCTTCTGGGGCAGAAATTGTGTATTACACACATCAGTATACTTTCACATACTTCATTTCACTTACATGATATTCAAAGCAATGCATTAGGTCATTTATATCTCATTTGGCCTCGTTGCATTATTATTGAACCTTACTCTTTCTTAAGTCCATTTCGAGTATATAACTCATTTCTCGAGAATCTCTTAAACTCCTCGAATCTATGGATTCATATTGAACCGACATTAAGTTCACAATGCCTATGGTTCATTATTTCATTTCATTTTGGTATTTTATCAAATACCTCATATGCTTATCTTCAACCACTATTATTTCTAGCATATGGATTTCACTAGACTATTATACAAGCATATATACGTGCTCAATAACATCAATGCACACTTAATTCATCACTAAATCCATGCCTACTAATTCGTCTCTCATTTTGACACATCAAGCCATTTATAAGTCTTGGAAGATTAGGCATGAACTAAGATGTTTCAACCATCAATCTATATACCAATCAACTCATATCTGTGTATAGATCAACATATATGAGATTGGTGCATTAAAATCTTACCTTTCTCAATTTTTCCTCTTTTTGCCCAATTTTGGGAAAAACTCATTTTCTCCTTCGATTCAACGATTCAACCTTTCATTTTCAACTAAGTTGTTCTTCACCTATCTAAGAACAACTTTACTGAAATGAACTTCTCTCAAATATCTAAGGAAAGTGTTGATACTTTAGAGAGATGACTAGGTCACTTTACTTTCAAAAATGGAAGGTTTGAGTTGTTTCTCGTGAAATGCAGTTCAACTGCCCAGTTTTTATAGAAATTGTTTAATGAGATCGATCTCCATAAGTGAGGGATCGATCTTCTCCTACTTTAAGTCTCTCGGCATTCTGTTTTTCAGGCATGAGGGATCTGTCGAAGAGCATGAGATTGATCTTAACCAAGCAGAGAGCTTCAGAGATCGATCTGCCAGATGGATGAAATTGATCTGCTTCTGGCTGAGACATAAGGAGATCGGTTTGCTTGAGGATGAGATCGATCCTTGCTTGGCAGAAGCATACCAAGATCGATCTGGCTTGAAGGAGAGACTGATCTCCCCTTACTAGGGATGTAAATGGGTAATGTGTAAACGGGTGCCCGGCACTACCCACCCCGTTTAAGTCAAATTCGGGTACTGATAAACAGGTTTTAATCGGGTTAGGGTAGTAATTTCACTACCCGTGACGGGTTCGGGTAGTACCCCTCGGATACCCTAAACCCGAACCCGATTAATGTAACTAGGTTAGGGTACCCGAACCCGATACCCGTTTATTTTTTGCTTGCAAAATATAATTTTTGAGGTTGTGGGAACTTGAACCTTGATCTTTTAATCTTTATACAATGAACTTACCAAGTAAGCCATAGCTTATATTTGGCATAATGTGTTATAAAAAATATTTATATAGTAAAACTTTGTGTGTCTAAAAAAAATTAGTAATTAGCATAATAAAAATAATTATGAAACTAAAATAATTGATTATACTTAAAATAATAAGTTTTAAAATTTTAAATATAATGTACTAAAATTAAATTAACCAAAATTTCGTAATTAGTTAAAATGCAATTCTTACACATTACTGATTAGCCATTTGCATATATTATATTAATTCATAGTATATTTATATGATACAAATTGTATTTAAAATTGTAATTTTCAATTTTAATAAAACATTGTTGACTAAAAAATTAATAAAAATAATAATAAAATAAATAATTACGAAATTAAATTGGGTTAATATGCTTAAGATAATATGGCTTCAAATTTTAAATACAAAGTACTGAAATTGAAATAATAAAAGTTTCATATTTAGTTAAGATCAAATTCTTATATACACACACACACACACACACACACACACACATACACATACACTAATATAGTATTTGTATATACAAATTATACTTAATATTGAAATTATCAATTATAGTAAAACATTTTTTAGTCAAAAAATTAATGAAACATGATAATAAAATAATTATGAAATTAAATTAGTAAATTATGTTTAAGATAATAAGTATTTAAATTTTAAATATAAACTACTGAAATTAAAATGATAAAAGCTTCAAATTTGATTAAGATGTAATTCTTGCAAATTGACCATTTACATGTATTATATATGACACTAATATAGTATATGCATATGATACAAATTGTACTTAAAATTGAAATTATCAATTATAATAAAAACTTATTTACTAAAAAAAATCAATGATTAAAATTAAAATTTTAAGTATATGATAAATTGATAACTTCATATTATAGTATATGATATTATAGTATAATTATAATATATGATACTATAATATATGATCATTTACGTATATGATACTATAGTCTATGTATATGATACAAATTGTAATGAAAATATTAATTATCAATTTAAGGTCTACATCTTTTTAATCATTTAATATTATTATCATTGATTAAATTAATTTACATTACATAAATATATCATAACTTCATAAGAAATCAAATGTATGAAATTAGAAATACTATGATATATATTATGCACTCATAATGGTTTCAAGTTGCTTGTTGAACTATTAAAGTTTGTTTAATTATGATGGAACATGTATATTTTTATTTAATTTTATGTTTTTGATTTTTGATGTTAGAATAATTTCTTTTCATAGTCGGGTTTCGGGTTCGAGTTAATAACAGGTTGTCAAAATATAAATTGAATAATTGTGTAATTACACGGGTTCGGGTATTTAACGGGTAGTGCAAAATTTATTAGGGTAGGGTTCGAGTAATTGTTTCAAAAATTAATCGAGTAATTATAGGGTTCGGGTTTTGTAATTATTAATTGGGGTCGGGGTTGAGTATTCCAAAATTAACGGGTACCCACCCCATTTACATCCCTACCCCTTACTCTGCACCATACTTAGCTGAATTTCATCTTAGATTTCAAGGCTAACTTCATTTCAATTTACTTCACTACTCCTTTTGCATTCATTTCAAATTTATCACTTCAAAATGTCAATTTCTTATAATTCCTACCCAATGAAACTTGTGTGTATATCATGAACTCACATAACAAGCGTGTACAACAAATTTACGGATCTTACAACTCTGATGATTCATATTACATGAACAAGTGTATACTTAGAGAATCATAAGGATTACATATGAAAATATGGGTCTTACACTCTATCTGGCGGTAACCCTGGTAAATCATCTGAAAAGACATCTAGAAATTCTCTGACCACTGGGATGTCTAGCAATTCCAGGCATGCCTTATCCACCTCAACCACATACGCAATATAACCTTTCAAAATACCAATCATTAATCATTACAGAAATTCATATATTTCACTCACAACCGCTTTCATTACTTTTCAAGGGGATTTTACATTACATTTTTCGAAGAAACTTACAGTAACGCTATCTAACCCTAGAAATGTTACCGTCTTAGAAAAACAAACCAATATAGCACGGTTTGCAACCAACCAATCCATTCCTAGGATTACATCAAAGTCTTTCATATACATTAAAATGAGGTCGGTTGTCATTTCCTTTCCCCCTACTTTCAACTTACAATCCCTAAACACATATTCCACCAGCTGACTATTATTCATGGGAGTGCTTATCAGCATCCTCCTACTCAACGGGGCAAGCTTCACATACTTAAACAATTTACAGGCAAATCCAGGTGATACAAATGAATGAGTGGCACCTGGATCTACCAAAACATAAGCTTCAAGATCAAAGATTAAGATGGTACCTTTCACCACATTTGACAACTGATCTGCAGTATCCTAGTCCAAGGCATGTACTCGCCCTCTGCCAACCACCTGCTTTCCTTTCTCTTCAGCTATCGCCCTCCATCTCGGAGTAGGAGTATCAGCAGGATCTCTCTCCGACTCTTTACCCTTTTGTGGGGCATTCTCAGTCATCTCTAGGCAATTTATGATCACATGCCGTGGTTTCCCACATTGGAAACATACTGCAGGAGATCCATAACATGGTTGAGTCTCATGGTACCTACCGTACTTACTGCACTGTTCTGTAGTATGTCGTTGCCCTTCAATCACTATACCATTTGCTAGAGCTATGGCCGGATACACGGGAGGCTTAACAATCCTCTCCCGAATCTCTTCAATCATCGGCCTCTTCCTAGAAAATCTCTTACTTCCTCTATAATTGAAGCCTCTATCCACTGTCGATCTCTTTCTGTCTCTGTCCCTCACCCTACTCCATACTCTGATGCAGCCCTCTCAATATCTTGCTCGCACAACTGTGCTTTGTGCACTGCCTCATCGTAGGTCGGTATATCAAAAGGGACCAATCAAGACCTGATGGATGGTTTCAGTCCGTCCATAAATTTTTGAACCTTTTTTACCTCACTGTCTATCATATGAGGATCATACCTGCCCAGGAAGATTAATTTAGTCTTATACTCATCCACTAATTTATTCCCCTTGGTCAAATCCAAGAATTCCATTTGTAGTCTCCGCTGCGTAGTATCCAAAATATATTGCCTCCGGAAGGCATTCGAAAATACATCTCAGCTAATCTATGCATGTTGGGCTCTCAAAATGGGTCAGGTGGACTTCCACCAGTGCTCTACTGATCCCTTCAGCATGAATGCAACAAACGCTACCATCTCGATAGTAGTGCACTCAAAGAACCTATAGAGTTTCTCAATCTCATTCTCCCAGTCCTCTGCAGCTACTGGGTCCTTAACTCCACTGAAATATGGCGACTTAAATTTTTGAAACTACCACAACCTATCCAGGTCACATCCATAACCCCAATCTCTACTCCTCTGTAGTGGAGCAACCATAGAAGGTGTTTCCTGTACCGGTGGGGGTGCGGGCGTATCTGTAGTCTGAGGTTCTTGGGCTGGCTGTACAGGCATCTCAGGAGCAACAGCCGGTTCATCATCATCATCCTGTGCAGCTGTGTCACGACCCAAATTACCTAAAAATCAGAGAAAATTTTTTTCGCTTTTTTCCACTTTTTCATTTATTATTTAATTCTTACCTTTCTCTCGTCGTGACCATCCTACAACACAGTTGGGCTATGATTCGGTGTTAGTCACCTCTCACTATTACCAATCTATTTCCATAATCATATATCAGAGTCTACTATCCTTTTGACTTTAAATAAACACATACCCAATGGTATTTACATGACTCTACATCCCCGACATCATATCCATTTACAGTACTGTGCATTACATATTTAGATACAAAACCATACAAATGTGTATACCTGTCTCTCGATGGGAAGCAGCAAATATCAACCATGCAAGTCCTCAGCCGCTCAATATCTATTGCAAGTGCTCTGAAAAGATGGGAAAATAAGGGGGGTGAGCAAACCACACGCTCAGTAAGGCAATTATGCAAGTAAGTAGATAGCTCCACTATCTACATGCTCATAATGCCATGCCCTTAAATCCATTTCTTTTCATTTAAAATTACACGCACAAAGTCATGCATATTCAATGCCATAGTTTATCCAAAACTATTTGTGCATATATAAATCATGTAACTCATGCATTCAAAGCATTTTATGTGACATCATTAAATCATATTAAGCATGAATTAGATCAAGATCATGCAGTCTTTTATGCCATGTAAGACAAAACATGGATTTCAAATGAAAGCATGGAAAACTTCACATGCTACTGCATTTAAATCAAAACATTAAAACTGCAGTTAAAACTAACCCTTCCGGGTCCATCTCATAAGACAATTCAATAAAATTCATTATAAAACTCCGGTTATAAAACCACCCTTCTTTCAGGGTCACATATCATAAAATCATATGAAATCATAAATTCATCAAATCGGGGGCCTGACCCCTCCTTCAGGTCTACCCTGGTCTAACAGACCACAAGTTATATCATGTGAGACAATCAGGTAATTAACAGTAACAATCGAGGACTATGGCCATATCCTAGTGATCCCTGGCAACACGGTACCTAGTGTGCGGGGTATCACACCTGAAACGGGAGGTGGGTCGTCCTACCCGCCAGAACAGCATAACACCAGGATTGCGAGGGCAAGGCTTGCTGCCTCGTGGCTAATGCCACTCCACTCCAACAATCCCCACGGTACAGCGTACTCCGCGTGACATACACGGTACAAAGTACTCCGTGAACCCAAGCTCAGTCAGGGGTGCCTGTAATAGGTCTTATCCACCCATATCATCTCTGTCTCAGAATGCACGTGTGAGCATATCATCTCACTGTGACACACAGTCTACAGGAGGCTCCAACACGGCTATATGCATGTAATATAAATCCCTGTGCGAGCGAAGCTCAAGCACGGCTCCATGCATATTCATGATATCTGAAAATCTCGTGCGAGCGAAGCTCTAGCACGGTTTCATAAAAATCAGTGAAATCTGCGTACGAGCAGCGCTCCAGTACGACTTAAACTGATTATAATTTCATGTAAATTCCACGTACGAGCAACGCTCTAGTACGGATATGTATATAAATTCAGTGAAAACCTCGTACGAGAAAACCTCCAGTACGGCATTCAAATGAATTATGAAAACCATATAAAACTTTGTGCGAGCAACGCTCCAGCACAAATGAATGCTCAAGTAAATCAAATCTCGTGCGAGTTATACTCCAGCACGGCTTTATGCATAACTAAATCAAATCTCGTGCGAGTTACACTCCAGCACGGCTTTATGCAATATTAAATCAAAACAGGATGCGAGCTAAGCTCCAGCATCTCTCATGCATGTCAAATCATTAAAAGTAGTGCGAGTAATCGCTCCAGCACTATTTTATGCATACCACGTCAAAACAAATCAAAACATGTCAAAACATGTCAAAACAGAGTGCGAGCTAGGCTCCAGCAGCTCTCATTTCACAATATTAAAAATCAGTGCGAGCACCATGCTCTAGCACATTTCATGCATATGATGTCACAAGTCGGTGCGAGCAATTGCTCAAGCACATTTATGCACATTCACAAACGCAGATATAGTGCGAACTACGTGTCGGCACTATCTGTTTCCATATAAACTTGATAGTTGGCCTCTTTTCCAAAGAAATTTCATTTAAATATTAATAACACCTACGTAGTGTTATTTTGTGAAATTCATGCATTTACTGGCCAATCTATCGTTTTACTTTGATTAAAATCAAGAAAATTCCTTAATCATAAAAATCCTTAAATCATGCATTCCATGCATGTCAATGCTTTCACCATCCTTAGGTGAACTTCCCTCAATAGGGGTAAAATAGACATTTCACCTATTTCGATCCTTAAAATTATTTAAACCACTTTTAGGATCATTTTACAATAATCGTGTATACATACATAATCAGTGTATACAAAATCTATTAAAATATGCGTAGCTACCTCTAGCTACTCACACAATTCCCTTACCTCATTTTCTGTACAGTCTGACCTTTACATCGATGTCTCGTCACGCAGTCCGATTTGCTCCAAATCCAAATCAAATCTCTGGCACTGCGGATACACATTCATCAGGTCAAATACAATACAATTTATTGTATTTCACAATTTTCTAGGCTTTATTTAAATCATTGGGCCCGTTTACCCATATTGGGCCCGATGCACCATAATGGGCCTTAATCGGCCTTAAGCCCGTTTACCACACTTTATCGAGGCCTATTGGGCTCATTGGACCCATCAGTAATTTATTTAGCCTCGTTCTAAATTCTCAGACAGCTTATGAATTATTTACGACAATTTATCTAATTTTCCAGAATTTAATTCATTTATGCGGAAATTAAATCCGTAATTTATGCGTTAAATATCAATCACGCATAACGATATAAAATTGTCGTAAATACGGGTCACTTACCCGTTATTCCCTGATCGTATACAAATCGAGGCTGTCTCGAGCTCTCAGTGGATGCCAATTGTCGAGCTACACAATTAAATATATTTTCGGGTAAACTTTCAGTCGATTATTTATCAAATTAAATATTCTAAAAATTAAATCGGTCAATTTGACCGCTTACCGACTTACCCGAAGCTCGATTGCATCACAGGAATTTTTCCCAATTTTTTCTCTTTTTCTTTTTCCCTTTTTCTTCCTTTTTTCCCTCTCTTTTTGGCTGAACCGGTCCGGTCCGGTTCAACCCGGTTCGGACCGCCGGTCCGGTCTGGTCCGGTTCGGCCGGTTCTGTCCGGTTCGGCCGGTCCAGGCTCCCTTTGGTCGTGCCGGCGCCGTCCGGCCGGTTCTCTGGCCGATTCCGGTGCCGTTCAACGCGCCATGGACTGGGCTTCTCAAATCAGGCCTCGGCCTGGGTCGAATCGGCGCCGATGGCCGCCGATCGACGTTTCTTCCCCGCGGCATCTCCTTCGTTTTTCGACGATTTCCGGCCACTTCGCCGCGCGTCGCTGCCGCCTGTGGGCTCGCCTGAGGTCGGCCGACCTTCGCCGACCCTCGCCTGGGGCCCTTGGCCGCCGGTGAGGCTCGTCCGTCGTCTTCTCTTCCTCGGCTCGCCTTTCGCGTTTTCTGTTTCTTTTCGCCACTGTTTCTTCCAGATTTCGTTTCTTTCTTTTTTTTTTTTATTATTTATTTATAATTAAATTTTATTATTATTTTATTCAATAAAATAATAATAAAATTCCCAAAAATATCTAAAATAATCTTAGTTTATTCATTTAATCTGTAAATAATTTTTTTCAGTCCGGTTTTGCCTTTTCGATATATTTTTCGATTATTTTCGGGATTATTTTTCGATACGAAAATCCCGATTTATTCCAATAAATTCATATCTTGATCAATTTAACCCGAAATTTAATTATTTCTTCGTCATTGATCAAGATTTCTCAATCTCATATTTTTAATTAAATTTTCTTGTCCCGATTAATATCGAATTTTGATCTTTCGACCATTTTGCCCTTGCACGTATTCGGGAATGTCATTTAAGTCCTTTTGCATTTTTTAAATGCACTCGAAAATATCGGGTCTTACAATCTCCCCCACTTAAGAAATTTGGTCCTCCAAATTAGAACCAAGTAATATGAGTCCATAATTAACTCCGGGTACATCTATCGTATCATATACTGTCATCCTCAAGTGACTTTCTCCGGAGTGTAATATTACCATCATACTTAACTAGGGAGATCATCTTAACCCTCAACACTTTCTCTTTCCATTTTTAATAACCAACTCGATTTCATACATTACTCTTTCATTGAGCTAAACTGTTGGAGCTCATATCCGATCACATATATCGGATCCGGATATTATTTCTTAAGCATCAAAAGATAGGACACATCGTGGATGCCTGTTTATTCAAGTGGTAATACCAACCTACAGGTCTTACCTTCCACTTTGTCCAATCTTTTATCCGAATATCGTTACGTCCTTAAGCTCTTAGGACAAGTAACTATCAACAGTAATGATTCACCCTTCGTGAATTTCAATGATTTCCTGTCTCTTGTCAGCATAGTTTTTCTGTCTGCTCTGAGGTGTTCTTAATCTCTCTCAAATCAACTGAACATACTCAGAGGTTTGTCTTACTAATTCGGGAACAATTTTCTATCTGTCACCCACTTCTCTTATCAAAGTCAGGGAACAACTCCCTACGGCCATACTAAGCCTCATATAATCTCATCCCGATACTCAAGTAACAACTGTCATCACTGGCGAATTTGATTAGTAGCAATTGATCATCCCAGGAGCTCATAAAATCAATTGCACACGCTCTCATCACATCCTCCAGAACTTGTACAGTCCTCTCTGACTGACCATCTGTCTGAGGGTGGAAGCTGTGCTAACACGCAATCAGGGTCCCATAGCTTCCAAGAACATATTCCCAGAAGTGGAAAGTGAAGCGGGAATCCCTATCTGATACCATGCTCACTGGAACGCTACACAATGTTTCACAATATTCCACACACATAAATCCGCCTATACACTTAGAGTATCTAGGGATTTTCATAACCAGAAGGTGGGTAACTGAATCAATCTATCAACTATCACCTAGATAGCCTCGAGATTCATTCGGGTCCTCTGTAACCCATCACGAAATCCATGGTAACTTGTTCCCATTTCCGTGTCAATATAGGTAGAGGCTGCAATAACCCTGCAACTTCTTTTACTCTACCTTACTCTGCTGACATACGAGACACTTTTTTCGCAATTCTCTACAATATCTCTTTTCATATCTGACCACCAATACCCTTTTCAGAGGTTCTGATATATTTATTACTTCTCGGATGCACTGTATATCCCGAAGAGTGAGCTTCTGACAATACTACTATCTCATCTACTGTGGTCATGGGGAGCACTTATACTTTCTCTGAACCTCTGTAAGTCATCATCATACACTGTGAACTCTGTCACTACACCCTTCTGAATCTAACTCACACTATCGACACCATGCCGATTATCACGCTAAGCCTGGCAAATCCGGTCACACAAATCCGGTTCTAACCTCAGGCTAGCTGTCATAAAATCACCGTCATCATTAAGAAGGGATCACATCACTACTGAGGTTCACACTGCTCTAGCAGCTCACGCTCCCTGACCATCATATGTGATACCATCCCGAGGCTCTTTCTATTTAAAGCATCAGCCTTTACATTAGCCTTTCTTGGGTGGTACAATATTCACAATCATAATCCTTAGAAGCTCTAACCCTCTTGGTTATCTCATATTCTACTCTTTCTGTGAAAACAGATACTCAGGGCTTTTACGATCAGTGCATACCCGAAATGTTTCACCGTATAAGTGGTGGCGCCATACTTTCAGTGTAATCGCTACGGCTGCCAACTCTAAATAATGGGTCAGATAGTTTCTCTCACGTTCCTTGAATTGTCTGGATCCATAAACGACTATCTTCCCATTTTACATCAATACATAGCTCAATCCTTATTTGGAGGTATCCATACACACTGAAACCTCTTGAGCTGTTAGTTATGGTGAGAATACTTACGGTGGTCAGTTCATTACTCCAATATACCAAAACTTTACCGAAGCTACTTTCATACTTATCATAACACTCGTATGAAATCTTTTTCCAAACGAGACGTGTCAATTGAGCAGCCAATTTCAAGAAACTCTCAACACCTCGTCTGTAAGACAGTTTCCTGTTGCTACTCATACTCTTCCCTGGACTTCGAATACATCATAATATCATCACTAAAGATGACAATCAATCGGTCCAGGTAAGGTTTAAATACCTTAACGTAGTTGAGTTCCACTCAATATTTCAATTTTTCATATACTTGACCTATGTACGCATAAACGTACAATGTCATTTCGAAATAGCTTTCGTTCAAGATACTAGCTCACGTCATTTCTTTCCTCTTATATTGACGGCTTTTTTTTTTTTTTTATAAAATTTTAATTTTTTTAAACTTTCATGATTAATCAAGTTCTATATTTCTTTATCGTACCAGCAAAGGTACCCAAATTTTAATGTATATATTATGACCGTCGAATTCAATCTATAGATTATGCGTGCGCTTCCAGACGCTGTCAAATCTTCAGGCAGGGAAGTATTTTAAAATACCTTTATTATCCCTCAGACTTGACTACATACCGCTTAATCCAATTTACTTTGCATATCAAGGATATCCTTACCTTGCATACGTCTCTTATTCCAATATATCTCCTTTTATATATCACTTGTGACAAACTCTTTCCTTACTTGTCAAGTTACAATACACTTTTCAGTGATATTTTCACCCCTATTGTCAACTTACAATCCCTATACCCATATTCAGTTAGTGAAAATCAACTAACTATCATCCTCTTCATGCTTAAAGGTATAGGCTTCACATTTTTTTCACTAACTTATAAGCAACTGAAGGCGGTATGAATAAATGCGTGGCACCAGGATCAATTAAAATAATTATTTCATTATTCACAACCAGTGTGGTATCTTCCACCAGATCCTATGAAACATCAATAGTGTCCTGGTCCAAGGCATACACTCGCCTTCATCCAACATCTGATTTTCGTGATAACTACCACACATCTTACACTGTTCACACTGCTACTCTGTCATACTGTTACGTAGTAGGTCGGGGTCCTCAAATCACAATACCCCTCAAAAGTATTGAAATTGGATACACTGGGGTTTATCAATCAACTTACCCCATGATTTATCAGCTCAAAGCCTTTACCAAACTACCTTTTTCCCGTTCTGACATTCTTGTCATCCTCTATTCTCTTTTGTCTCAATTTCGGCCCTCACTACCTTTCTCAATCTCAGAGGCGTGCAACTCATGATCTTATTCACACAACTGTAGTCTGCGCACTGCCTCGGCATATGCCTCGGCATAGGTAGTGATATCTAACGGGCTAATCGGACTCTAATTGACAATCTGAGTCCTTCCATGAACTTTCAGACATCTTGACTCTCACTGTTCATCATGTTCGAGTCACATCTGCCCAGGAATATAAACTGAGTATCATACTCGTTAATCAACATGTTCCTCTGGGTCAGAGTAAAGAATGTCATCTGTAATTTTTTTTTAAACAGTGTCCGGGATATTCTGTCACCGGAATATATCTCGAATTATTTTTCATGTCCAATTTGGATGTCGAAATCTTCAAATGGGTCGAGCGAACTTCAATTAATGCTCTAACTCGCCCTCATATATCATATAGACCCTGAGCAATTAGCTCGCAAAATATTCTCCACACTCCGCTCCAACCTCGTGAAGCGTATCTCAATACTGTCTGATCTCTCTGTCAGACTCTATCCGATCTCTCTATCGGACTCTGTGGGGCATGCTCAACATCAGCCTCCACGTCAATCTCATCTCGAGTCTCATGTGGCGACTCAATACAACTCACGGGCCTACCTCTACGGCCTCGAGCTCGTGTACTCGCCTCTCAACCATAGCGGCTATCAGTTCATGAGTCTATACTTGCATTTAAAAATCAAATTCTTAGCCGCACCTCCATCTCGATATACACAATTGTATCTAAATAATGCACAGTACACGGGGATGTAAACTTCATTAACCACTAACACCGACTCATATCAGGCCAACTTAAGCTCTGATACCATTAAACCTGTCACGACCCAAATTACCTAAAAATCAGAGAAAATTTTTTCGCTTTTTTCCACTTTTTCATTTATTATTTAATTCTTACCTTTCTCTCGTCGTGACCATCCTACAACACAGTTGGGCTATGATTCGGTGTTAGTCACCTCTCACTATTACCAATCTATTTCCATAATCATATATCAGAGTCTACTATCCTTTTGACTTTAAATAAACACATACCCAATGGTATTTACATGACTCTACATCCCCGACATCATATCCATTTACAGTACTGTGCATTACATATTTAGATACAAAACCATACAAATGTGTATACCTGTCTCTCGATGGGAAGCAGCAAATATCAACCATGCAAGTCCTCAGCCGCTCAATATCTATTGCAAGTGCTCTGAAAAGATGGGAAAATAAGGGGGGTGAGCAAACCACACGCTCAGTAAGGCAATTATGCAAGTAAGTAGATAGCTCCACTATCTACATGCTCATAATGCCATGCCCTTAAATCCATTTCTTTTCATTTAAAATTACACGCACAAAGTCATGCATATTCAATGCCATAGTTTATCCAAAACTATTTGTGCATATATAAATCATGTAACTCATGCATTCAAAGCATTTTATGTGACATCATTAAATCATATTAAGCATGAATTAGATCAAGATCATGCAGTCTTTTATGCCATGTAAGACAAAACATGGATTTCAAATGAAAGCATGGAAAACTTCACATGCTACTGCATTTAAATCAAAACATTAAAACTGCAGTTAAAACTAACCCTTCCGGGTCCATCTCATAAGACAATTCAATAAAATTCATTATAAAACTCCGGTTATAAAACCACCCTTCTTTCAGGGTCACATATCATAAAATCATATGAAATCATAAATTCATCAAATCGGGGGCCTGACCCCTCCTTCGGGTCTACCCTGGTCTAACAGACCACAAGTTATATCATGTGAGACAATCAGGTAATTAACAGTAACAATCGAGGACTATGGCCATATCCTAGTGATCCCTGGCAACACGGTACCTAGTGTGCGGGGTATCACACCTGAAACGGGAGGTGGGTCGTCCTACCCGCCAGAACAGCATAACACCAGGATTGCGAGGGCAAGGCTTGCTGCCTCGTGGCTAATGCCACTCCACTCCAACAATCCCCACGGTACAGCGTACTCCGCGTGACATACACGGTACAAAGTACTCCGTGAACCCAAGCTCAGTCAGGGGTGCCTGTAATAGGTCTTATCCACCCATATCATCTCTGTCTCAGAATGCACGTGTGAGCATATCATCTCACTGTGACACACAGTCTACAGGAGGCTCCAACACGGCTATATGCATGTAATATAAATCCCTGTGCGAGCGAAGCTCAAGCACGGCTCCATGCATATTCATGATATCTGAAAATCTCGTGCGAGCGAAGCTCTAGCACGGTTTCATAAAAATCAGTGAAATCTGCGTACGAGCAGCGCTCCAGTACGACTTAAACTGATTATAATTTCATGTAAATTCCACGTACGAGCAACGCTCTAGTACGGATATGTATATAAATTCAGTGAAAACCTCGTACGAGAAAACCTCCAGTACGGCATTCAAATGAATTATGAAAACCATATAAAACTTTGTGCGAGCAACGCTCCAGCACAAATGAATGCTCAAGTAAATCAAATCTCGTGCGAGTTATACTCCAGCACGGCTTTATGCATAACTAAATCAAATCTCGTGCGAGTTACACTCCAGCACGGCTTTATGCAATATTAAATCAAAACAGGATGCGAGCTAAGCTCCAGCATCTCTCATGCATGTCAAATCATTAAAAGTAGTGCGAGTAATCGCTCCAGCACTATTTTATGCATACCACGTCAAAACAAATCAAAACATGTCAAAACATGTCAAAACAGAGTGCGAGCTAGGCTCCAGCAGCTCTCATTTCACAATATTAAAAATCAGTGCGAGCACCATGCTCTAGCACATTTCATGCATATGATGTCACAAGTCGGTGCGAGCAATTGCTCAAGCACATTTATGCACATTCACAAACGCAGATATAGTGCGAACTACGTGTCGGCACTATCTGTTTCCATATAAACTTGATAGTTGGCCTCTTTTCCAAAGAAATTTCATTTAAATATTAATAACACCTACGTAGTGTTATTTTGTGAAATTCATGCATTTACTGGCCAATCTATCGTTTTACTTTGATTAAAATCAAGAAAATTCCTTAATCATAAAAATCCTTAAATCATGCATTCCATGCATGTCAATGCTTTCACCATCCTTAGGTGAACTTCCCTCAATAGGGGTAAAATAGACATTTCACCTATTTCGATCCTTAAAATTATTTAAACCACTTTTAGGATCATTTTACAATAATCGTGTATACATACATAATCAGTGTATACAAAATCTATTAAAATATGCGTAGCTACCTCTAGCTACTCACACAATTCCCTTACCTCATTTTCTGTACAGTCTGACCTTTACATCGATGTCTCGTCACGCAGTCCGATTTGCTCCAAATCCAAATCAAATCTCTGGCACTGCGGATACACATTCATCAGGTCAAATACAATACAATTTATTGTATTTCACAATTTTCTAGGCTTTATTTAAATCATTGGGCCCGTTTACCCATATTGGGCCCGATGCACCATAATGGGCCTTAATCGGCCTTAAGCCCGTTTACCACACTTTATCGAGGCCTATTGGGCTCATTGGACCCATCAGTAATTTATTTAGCCTCGTTCTAAATTCTCAGACAGCTTATGAATTATTTACGACAATTTATCTAATTTTCCAGAATTTAATTCATTTATGCGGAAATTAAATCCGTAATTTATGCGTTAAATATCAATCACGCATAACGATATAAAATTGTCGTAAATACGGGTCACTTACCCGTTATTCCCTGATCGTATACAAATCGAGGCTGTCTCGAGCTCTCAGTGGATGCCAATTGTCGAGCTACACAATTAAATATATTTTCGGGTAAACTTTCAGTCGATTATTTATCAAATTAAATATTCTAAAAATTAAATCGGTCAATTTGACCGCTTACCGACTTACCCGAAGCTCGATTGCATCACAGGAATTTTTCCCAATTTTTTCTCTTTTTCTTTTTCCCTTTTTCTTCCTTTTTTCCCTCTCTTTTTGGCTGAACCGGTCCGGTCCGGTTCAACCCGGTTCGGACCGCCGGTCCGGTCTGGTCCGGTTCGGCCGGTTCTGTCCGGTTCGGCCGGTCCAGGCTCCCTTTGGTCGTGCCGGCGCCGTCCGGCCGGTTCTCTGGCCGATTCCGGTGCCGTTCAACGCGCCATGGACTGGGCTTCTCAAATCAGGCCTCGGCCTGGGTCGAATCGGCGCCGATGGCCGCCGATCGACGTTTCTTCCCCGCGGCATCTCCTTCGTTTTTCGACGATTTCCGGCCACTTCGCCGCGCGTCGCTGCCGCCTGTGGGCTCGCCTGAGGTCGGCCGACCTTCGCCGACCCTCGCCTGGGGCCCTTGGCCGCCGGTGAGGCTCGTCCGTCGTCTTCTCTTCCTCGGCTCGCCTTTCGCGTTTTCTGTTTCTTTTCGCCACTGTTTCTTCCAGATTTCGTTTCTTTCTTTTTTTTTTTTATTATTTATTTATAATTAAATTTTATTATTATTTTATTCAATAAAATAATAATAAAATTCCCAAAAATATCTAAAATAATCTTAGTTTATTCATTTAATCTGTAAATAATTTTTTTCAGTCCGGTTTTGCCTTTTCGATATATTTTTCGATTATTTTCGGGATTATTTTTCGATACGAAAATCCCGATTTATTCCAATAAATTCATATCTTGATCAATTTAACCCGAAATTTAATTATTTCTTCGTCATTGATCAAGATTTCTCAATCTCATATTTTTAATTAAATTTTCTTGTCCCGATTAATATCGAATTTTGATCTTTCGACCATTTTGCCCTTGCACGTATTCGGGAATGTCATTTAAGTCCTTTTGCATTTTTTAAATGCACTCGAAAATATCGGGTCTTACAAGCTGGCTCTTACCCATCCCCAGCTTCAGGCAACGACTGGGCAATCAACTCCATAATCACCTCTAAGCTCCGTTCTATCCTCACGAAGCATGCCTTAGTACTCTCCGATCTCTCTATCAGACTCTATGGAGCATCCTCAACATCAGCCTCCACCTCTACCTCATCGTGACTCTCATATGGCAATGACTCAGCATGGCCCCAGGCCTACCCCTCTGGCCTCTAGCGCGTGCTCTCGCCCCTCTACCTCGACTGGCCTCTAACTCGTGCTCTCGCCCCTCTGTCACGACCCTCAATCCACCGAAAATTCACAATGAATTTTTCATTTTTTCTTTTCTTATTTAATTAAATCCTTATATTTTTTTCTTTACCTTTACCTTACCTGATCGTGAACAGCTACACCACCAACAGTTGGGTTGTGTATCGATGTCAACCGCACCAATCATATCATTTCAAACTCCAATTCATTTAAATGTAAACATTTGTATTTTTAAATCAGAGTTACTGTTTACATGTGTTTATAATCTTCTACATCCCCAAAATTACATTTAAAGGCATTATTGTCCTTTGACATGTCTAGATACAAAAATTATACAAATGTGTATACCTCGTGCGATGGAATGTAGCGGACACCAAAATCCAATCCTTAGTCGCCCACTATTTACTGTAAGTGCTATGTAGAGGGGGGAAATAAGAGGGGTGAGCAAAACCACATGCTCAGTAAGGCAATCATGCGAGTAGTAGAAAACTGTACTATCTACGTGATCGTGATGCGATGCTTAAATCACACATTTATTTGTCATACTCTAAAACATCAGTTCATGCTTGTGTTTATGCCATGTAAAGCAAATCATGCTATATAAATCAGTGCACAGATCTTAAAACATAGCATGGAAAAATCATCATGCGTAATCAAAATCAAAGCATGGAAAATCATCATGCAAAGTGTACTTAAAAGCATTTCCAATTCTCAACCCAAGCCGACAAAAAAATCTTCACTTGTCAGGACTCAACCCCTCCCATGGACTATCCTGACCCACAAACACATTTCAAAACATGGATTTCTCATTCAATAATAGACATGTGAGATAGGCATATAATATAATAAAGTTAATAACTAGGACTATGGCCATGTCCTCTATGATCCTAGGCTACACGGATCCTAGTGTGCAGGGCATCACCTCTATCTGCTTTCGCAATGATATGGGTCACATCCAACCCGTCGATCCATAGTGGAATCCATCGTCCGAAGATGGCATGCATATCACACACGGTACAACGTACACCATGCTACTTGCATGGTACAACGTACTCTGTGGACCCATATCATCACATCATACACTACCACATCTCAATACGCATGTGCAAGCCGATTTAATTGGTGTGGTACACAGCCTACCTGAAGCTCCCAACACGGCTCCCAACATGTCACAAAACCTCATGCGAGTAGTCTCAAGCACGGTAACAAGTATGGTGGACATCTAGTGCAAGCTATGCTCCAGCACCATGTTAAAACCAGCATGAAAATCTGTACGAGCTAGGCTCCAGCACAATGTCATAAAATCCATGTGAAAACTAGTGCGAGCTAAGCTCTAGCACATGCATGTATAAAACTCTAGTGCGAGCTATGCTCTAGCACTATATCGTAAAATCCATGTAAAACTCTAGTGCGAGCATCGCTCCAGCACTAATGCAAGTATAAACATGTCAAATCTTGTGCGAGACACGCTCTAGCACGTTTCATTTCCACAAACTCATGTAGGTGGCTCATTCTTTGCAAAGCACGGTTATAAAACCAAATCAAGCTATTTTTGTGCAAATCATTTCAAATGCTAGCCAACCTACCAATCACATGCTAAAAAGCCATAAAAGGATTTCAAAGTATCATGCTCTTACTTTTGATGCACATTTCTCAAAAACTCAATCCTTTACCCTTCAAAAACATTTCATCCTATGACACTTAGATACGCTAAAAATTGCCCATGCACTCGAAAGGCGTACAAATATCCCTAGGGCTAACACAATTCCATTACCTCAATTCTCTTAGAAGTAGCTCTTCCTTATTTTCTCGCTTTACACTATTTGGCTCAACTTGCTCCGGATGTATCCTTGTGAGCTGCACACATTCATAAATCATATGAGTCAATACCAATAACTCATATTTAGACCTCAACTAATCGATATAGCTCATCGAGCCTATTTTATCAAGTTTGACCCATTATCACATATGGCCATCATCAAGCCATTTCTAGTTAATTTAACTAGCAACCCACTTGATTACTTATCAAACACTTGGCATAAATGTTTATCCATAATCTTCCATCATTTATGCATTCTCTACAACACCATTTATGCACATTTTTATCACTTGACCAATCTCACAATGTGGCTTCATCCAATCATCTTAATAACATGCACATTACCTCACTAACAACTTGGTATACTCCTTTTTATCATCTAATCAACCACATTCTATTTTCTTACACTAACCCATTATAGGTTATGCTTGTTCCATTACATTCTAGGTGGTTTCAATTATTAATACATACTCCAATATACTCATAACAACAACTAGATAAATATACTTAGAGTTGGTGTATTGGAAACTCACCCAGCTTGACTTTCTTCTTTTCCAAGTTTTAAAGATTCCTTTGCTCCTTCAATCCAATGAGTTGAATGTTGGCTCCAAGCTATGTTACTCTCCTCCTCAAGACGAACAACTTTGGCACTAATAGCTTTTTCCTAATTCTTTTTGGAAGAAGGTGCATTCTAGAGAGAGAAAGCTTGGTGTTCATGGTAAAAATGAAAGAGGTGTGTTGGTTTGTTGAAGAAGAGGGTTTTGTCGTGGGGTATTTATAGATTAAGAGTGAAGAGATTGATCTGCTAGGGTAAAGATATCAATCTTCCTTTGGTTTTTGTCATTGAATTCTCAGATTTTAGAAAGGGGAGATCGATCTGTTCATTGGGGAGAGATCGATCTTGGCTTGGCAGGAGCTTAATGAGATCGATCTGCTATTGACAGAATCGAATGAAGATCGATCTACACTTAAGGAGAATCGATCTGCACTTGGTAGAGGCTAATGCAGCTCGATCTGCTCATTGGGGAGATCGATCTGCTCGATGGGGAGATCGATTTGCCTATGCAGATTCACTAGAAATTGCTCTGTTTTACATAAGGGATCGATCTATCTTGAATCGGAGATCGATTTGGCCTTCATCTGCAGCTCTTTTGCTGCATTTTTCCAGATTTTCCAAAGTAGTCTCCTCTTTCTTTGCTCCAATACTCATTTTTCATTTTAATCCCACTTAGAGCATGGAAAGACTTATTTCCTATAGTTTTCGTGTTATGGAACTTGTGTGTATTGATTGAAAATCAGAATGGATACACAAATTTGTAATCCATGCTTTATCATTTTGTGTTTTAAGTCCTTATCTCCAATCCGGATGCTTTAAGTTCTATTCATTTAGTTTGTGGCCATTTCAGCCCTTATTTATCCTTGACTTGTATCTTGACACTCATTTATCCCATTTCAATACATTCACATTATATGATCCAAAATCCTTTGTCTTTTAATTCCATTAACATATAATAGTGTAATACATACATGGGGTCTCACATCAACATACAAGGTTACAAAGTTAGTAATTTCTTCATGGTAGTTTAAACTTAACCAAAACACAAGTCTTCCCTACCTAAACTATGACTAGATACATCCAAGGCAGCAAAGGTTTCGATTCCATGCTTCCTTCAACCAAAATTTCATCCAACGTTCAAGTTAGTCATCGAATCATAAATTTTACGTTTTACTTAACATGAAATCCAACTTTCACCTTGAAGTCTTTTTGACCAAATGTTTGACACCATCAAGCCTTGATTTTCCTTCATGCAACAATACCTACAAGGGTTAAATGTAATTCATTACATGAAAGGAAAACCAATTCAACATTGCAAGCAATCAAGCTCACCTTGCTTACCAATATCTTCACTTGGCCGAATGGTTTAGGCCTCCCTCCATTTGAATTTTCCTTCACCAAAATGACATGCAAGGTCATTAGAAACTTTTTCAAAATTTAAAAATTTAGCAAGGTAAGAAAATAACAAAGCTCACCTAAATTACCTTGCTTGGCCATATGCCTTCCTACACCATTTCCATTTTTGGTATCACTCATGCAAAGACCAATTTTTCACACGCAACTTCATTAGTGCTCTCATCACAAATTTGAAACCTTTAAAACAGAAGAATTACACCATGCATTGCCTTACCCAACTTCAACAAAAAGTGACCAAATGGCCTAGTCTTCCTGTGGCTTGGTTAGCTTTCTTTTCTACCAACTATACCACTAACCCATGAGCTTCCATGCAGCCTACTAGTTTTTTGTTTTACATGCAAAATGGGGGATGACATAAAGGTATCTCTAGGATGTTTACACGATTAGCTAAACAACTTGATAATGGTAAGTTTTGGTTAGGCCAAAGAGGAAAGAAAGGTAAGAAATGGTGCATGCAAATTGAAGAAAGATGCTTGGCTGAATAGTAGCTTGATACACTCTTAGTTTTATACTTTTCTTAAGCAAGATAAGTGAAGATTTTTTGGCCAGGGAAATGCATGTAATGGCCTGCCACTCCAGCTAAGTGTCTAAGGTTATTATTTGCTGAATATTAAGTGGCAAACACATTCATTAGTTTGGTCATATCCAGCCATTAGTGGAAAACATACATGGACACCTTATCCATCCTTGGCTGCCACTCAATTACCATGCATTGGCCAAGAAGGGTTGGCCACAATTACTCATGCAATGCTAATCTCCATATTTATTTATGGACTAGGAATAAATCTAGGCAGGTTCTAAATGAATTTCGCAGGTCAAGTGTACTTGAAAGTAACCCAAATGGCCATTGTTCAAGCAGTCAGGGTGAGACCCCATGTATGTATAACCTTATAATGCATGTAAATGAAATTATAAGAGAATTGATTTTTGAATAACATAAATGTGAATGATGGCAAATGAGAATGAATGAGTGTCATGATGCAAGTAAAGGATAAATACGGACTGAAGTGGCCCCGAACTAAACGAAATGAACTTCAAGCATCCAGAATAAAGATAAGGAATGAAAACATAGATGATAAGGCATGAATTGTGAATCCTAAGTATCTGTTATGAATTCAAACAATACACACAAGTTATATTGTATGTGAATCATATGAAATGAGTCTTTCCATGCTCTATGTGGGATTAAAATGCAAAATGAGTATTGGAGCAATGAAATAGAAATGCACCCTTAAGAAATCTGGAAAAATGCAGCATAAGGGCTGCAAATGAAGGCCAAATCGATCTCCCATTCAAGGCAGATCGATCCTTTGTGCAAAACAAAGCCATTCTAAGTGAATCTTCCAAGACAGATCTATCTCCCCAATGAGAAGATCGATCTGCATTAGCCTCTGCAAAGCCCAGATCGATCTCCCCTTAAGTGCAGATCGATCTCCTTAAGCTTCTCTCAAGCCAAGATCGATCTCTCCCCAATAAGCAGATCGATCTCTCCCATTTCAAATCTGAGAATTCAAGGGCAAAAACCAAAGGGAGATCGATCTCATCACTCTCATTCTATAAATACCCCATGGTAAAACCCTTTTCTTCAACAAACCAACACACCTCTTCCATTTCTAACCAAAATACAAAGCTTTCTCTCTCTAGAATACACCCTTTTCCAAAAAGAATTTAAAAAAAGCTATTAGAGCCAAGGTTATTCATCTTGAGAAGGAGAGTAACATAGCTTGGAGCCAGCATCCAACTCATTAGATTGAAGGAGCTAAGGAGTCTTCCAAACATGGGAAAGAAGAAAGTCAAGCTAGGTGAGTTTTCAATAAACCATCTCTAAGTATATTCATCTAGATGTTGTTGTGAGTAGATTGGGGTATGTATTGATGATTAAAAACACCTAGAATATAATGAAACAAGCATTACCTAGAATGCGTTTAGTGTGAGAAAGTAAAATGTGGTTGATTTTATAATAAAAAGGGATTATAGCAAGTTGTTAGTGAGGCAATGTGCAAGATTTTGAGATGATTGGATAAAGCCACATTGTGAGATTAGTCAAATGATAAAAATATGCATAAATGATGTTGGAGAGAATGCATAAATGATGAAAGGTTATGGATAAACACTCATGCCAAGTATTTGATAAGTAACCAAGTATGTTACTAGATAAATTAACTAGAAATGGCATATTGATGGCCAAATGTGAAAATGGGTTAAAGTTAATGAAATAGGCTCGATGGGATATATCGATTAGTTCAAGTTAGAATATGAGTTATTGGTATTAATGCATAAGAATTATGAATGTGTCAACTCCCGAATATACATCCGGAGCAAGTTGAGCTAAATCACGAAAAGCGAGAAAGGAAGGAAGTGTTACTTCCAGGAAAATCGAGGTAAGGGAATTGTGTTAGCCCTAGGGATATTTGTACGCCTTTTGGGCTCATGGGCTATTCTTAACGCACCTAAGAGTCATAGGATGGAATGAATATTTGAAGGGTAAAGAGTTGAGTTTTTGAGAAATATGCATTAAAAGCAAGAGCATTATGCTTTGAAGTCTTTTTATTGCTTTTTAGCATGTGGTTGGTAGGTTGGCTAGCATTTGAAATGATTTACCCAAAATGGATTGGTTCGATTTCTATAAGCCATGCTTTGTAAAGAATGAGCCATCTATATGAGTTTGTAAATGAAACGTGCTAAAGCGCTACTCGCACGAGATTTGACATGTTTTATACATGCATTAGTGTTGGAGCTTAGCTCGCACTAGTTTTCCCATGGATTTTACGACATTGTGCTGGAGCCTAGCTCGTACTAGTTTTCTTATGAGTTTTGACATGGTGTTGGAGCATAGTTCGCACTAGATGTCCACCATACTTGTTGTCGTGCTTGAGACTACTCGCACGAGGTTTTATGAAAATTTGGGAGCCGTGCGGGGAGCTTCGGGTAGGCTGTGTGCCGTACCGATTAAATTGGCACGCACGTACGTATTGAGATGTGGCTAGATATATTGAGATGATATGGATCCACGAAATACGTTATACTATGCAAGTAGCATGGAGTACGCTATACCAGGTGTGATATTTATGTCGTCTTCGAACGATGAATTCTGTTATGGACCGACGGGTTGGACATGACCCACCTCACGTGTAGAAGCAGATAGTGGTGATACCCCACACACTAGGATCCGTGTAGCCTGGGATCACAAAGGATATGGCCATAGTCCTAGTTGTTACCTTTATTGATATTGTATGCGTCTCTCACATGTCTATTGTTGAATGAGGAATCCATGTTTTAATGAGAAATTCATGTTTTGAAATGTGATTTGTGGGTCAGGCTAGTCCATGGGAGGGGCTGAGTTCTGACGAGTGATGATTTGTTTTAGCTTGTGATGAGAATTAGAAATGCTTTTAAGTGCATTTTGCATGGTGACTTTTTCAATGCTGTGTTTTGAGAACTGTGCACTGATTTATTAGCATGATTTACTTTACATGGCGTAAACACAAGCATGAACATACATTTTGGTATCTGACAGATAAATGTGTGATTTAAGCATGGCATCACGATCACGTAGATAGTACAGTTATCTACTGCTCGCATGATTGCCTTATTGAGCGCGTGGTTTGCTTACCCATTTATTTTCCCCCTACAGAGCATTTACAGTGGATATTGGGAGACTGAGGAATTAATTTGGAGTCTGTTGCATCCCGTCTCACAAGGTATACACATATGTATGATTTTTTTGTATCCAGACAAGTCAAGCATAGTAATTACCCTTTTTAAATGTAATTTTTTGGGATGTAGAAAGTTGCAAACATATGTAAACAATAACTCTGATTTAGTAATACAAGTCTTTACATTTAAATGAATTGTAAATTTTCAAATGGTATGATTGAATGAGATTGACACTAATACACAGCCTAACTGTTGGTGGTGTAGCTGTCCACGATCAGGTAAAGGTAAAGAACAACAATAAGAATTGGATTGAACAATAATCGAGAAATTAAAAGAGAAAAAAATTCATTGTGAAATTTTGGTGGATTAAGGGTCGTGACAGATTTAGTATCAGAGCCGAGTTGGTCTGATGTGTGTCGGTGTCAAAATTTAAGAAAATTACATTCCCATGTTACTGTGTTTGTCTAGATACAATTATGTATATCGAGATGGGATTGACAAAGAAATGATTGTGATGTAGGAATCTTGGCATAATGCCTAATACCAATCACGGTAGAGGGGCAAGAGCACGAGTTAGAGGCCAGAGGGGTAGGCCTAGGGGACGCATTGAGTCGTTACCATACGAGACTCACTAGGAAGTTGAGGTGGAGGCTGATGTTGAGCATGCCCCACAGGGTCCAACAGTGAGACCCGAGAGTACTAAGGCACGCTCCGCAAGGATAGAGCGGAGCTTAGAGGCAATTTTGGAGTTGATTGACAGTCGTTGCTTGGAGCTGGGGGCGGGCAAGAGCCAGCTGCACAGGATGATGATGATGAACCAGCTGCTGCTCCTGAGAGGCCTGCCAGCCAGCCCAAGAACCTCAGACTACAGATACTCTCACACCCCCACCGGTACAGGAAACACTTTCTACTGCTGGTCCACCACAAAGAAGGAGAGATTGGGGTTATGGATGTGACGTGGATAGGTTGCGACAGTTGCAAAAATTTAACCCACCATTGTTCGGTGGAGTTAAGGACCCAGTAGCTGCGGAGGACTAGGTGAATGAGATTAAGAAATTCTATAGGTTCTTTGAATACACTACTACCGGATGGTAGCATTTACCATATTAATGCTGAAGGGATTGGCAGAGCATTGGTGGAAGTCCACCCGACCCATTTTGAGAGCCCGACACACGGAGATAAGTTGGGATGTATTTTTAGAGGCCTTCCAGAGGTAATATGTTCCGGATACTATACAGCGGAGACTGCAAATGGAATTCTTGGATCTGATCTAAGGGAACAGATCGGTGGATGAGTATGAGACCAAATTTATCTCCTTGGGTAGGTAAAATCATGACACTATAGACAGTGAAGTCAAGAAGGTCTGAAATTTTATGGACGGACTAAGACTATCCATAAAATCCCAATTGGTCCCTTTTGATATATTGACCTACGAGGAGGCAGTGCACAGGGCACAATTGTGCTAGCAAGATATTAAGCAGGTTACCTCAGAGTTTGGAAAAATTAGTAGAGTGAGGGACAGAGACAAGAAAAGACAGTAGATAGAGGAAGCAAGAGATTTTTTGAGAAGAGGTCAAGGATTGAGGAAATTTGGGATGGGACAGTTAAACCTCCCGTGTATCCGGCCATAGCTCCAGTAAAGGGAATAGTGATTAGAGGGCCACGACCCACTACAGAGCAGTGTAATAAGTGTGACAGGTATCATGGGACTCGATTATGTTATGGATCTCCTACAGTATGTTTTCGATGTGGGAAACCACGGCATGTAATCAAAAATTACCCAGAGATGATCGAGAGTGCCCCACAGAAGGGCAAGGGGCCAGAGAGAACTCCTACTGATACTCCTACCTCGAGACAGAGGGCAACAGCAGAAGAGAAAGGGAAGCAGGTGGTCGATAGAGGACAAGTACACGCCTTAGACTAGGATACTGCAGATCAGTCGTCAGATGTGGTGAAAGGTATCATCTTAATCTTTGATCTTGAAGCTTATGTTTTGATAGATCCTGGTGCCACGTATTCATTTGTATCGCCTGCATTTGCATCTAAGTTGTTTAAGTATGTGAAGCTTGTCCCGTTGAGTAGGAGGATGTTGATAAGCACTCCCATGAACAATAGCCAGCTAGTGGAGTATGTATTTAGAGATTGTAAGTTGAAAGTAGGGGAAATGGAAATGACAATCGCCCTCATTTTAATGTATATGAGAGACTTTGATGTAATCCTAGGAATGGATTGGTTGGCTGTAAACCGTGTAGTAGTAGATTATTTTTCTAAGATGGTAACATTTCCTAGGGTAAATAGCATTACTGTAAGTTTTCTCAAGAAATGTAATATAAATCCCCCTGAAAAGTAATGAAAGCAGTTGTGGTTATGAGTGAAATATGTGAATTTTGTACTAATGTGATGATTGATATTTTGAAAGGTTATACCGTGTATGTGGTCGAGGCAGATAAGGCATGTCCTAAATTGCGAGACATCCCAGTGTTCAGGGAATTTCCAGATGTCTTTTCGAATGGTTTACCAGGGTTACCGCTAGATAGAGAGATGGAGTTTTGTATAGATTTGGCACTTGGTACAGAGCTGATATCCAAGCCACCGTACAGAATGGCTCTGATTGAGTTGGAGGAATTGAAGAAACAGTTACAGGAGTTACTAGACAAGGGATTTATTAGACCGAGTGTATCACCTTGGGGAGCACCGATACTGTTTGTAAAGAAAAAGGATGGAAGCCTCCGTCTGTGTATTGACTAAAAAAGTTGTTGAATAAGGCGACCATGAAGAATAAGTACCCCCTTCCACGCATCGATGACTTGTTAGATTAGCTTCGAGGAGCACAGGCCTTTTCTAAGATATATATGAGATCTGGGTACCATCAGTTGAGAATTCAGGACGAAGATGTACCCAAGACAGCTTTTCGCACCCGGTATGGTCATTTTAGTTTATGGTTATGCCATTTGGGTTGACGAATGCTCCCACAGCTTTTATGTCGTTGATGAATGAGGTATTTCACCAGTATTTGGATAGGTTTGTGATCATGTTCATCGATGATATCCTAGTGTATTCGAGATCCAAAGAAGAGCATAAGCAGCACCTAAGGATAGTACTACAGACCTTCTGGGAGAAGAAGTTGTATGCTAAACTCAGTAAGTGTGATTTTTAGCTTGAGCAGATCTCTTTTTTGGGTCATATTTTATCAAGGGATGGTGTGTCAGTGGACCCATCCAAAATTGAAGCAGTAGTTCAATGGTAGAGACCCCAGACAATCACAGAGATCAGAAGTTTCCTAGATTTAGCTGGATGTTATCGACGGTTTGTGGAGGGATTCTCGAGATTAGCAACCCTATTAACACGTCTCACAAGAAAGAATGTTGAATTTGTGTGGGACAATAAATGTGAGAAGAGTTTTCAGGAGTTGAAGAAGAGATTACTACAGCTCGGATTCTCACCATTCCTACTAGCCCATGAGGTTTTTCTGTATATATAGATGCTTCGTACCAAGGATTGGGCTATGTGCTGATGCAAGATGGGAAGGTAGTAGCATATGGATGGAGGCAATTGAAGGATCATGAAAGAAACTACCCGACCCACGATTTAGAATTGGTGACCATGGTGTTTTCTTTGAAAATATGGCGTCATTACCTTTACGGTGAGAAATTTCAAGTATTTACAGACCACAAGAGCCTTAAGTATCTGTTCTCACAGAAGGAGTTGAATATGAGATAGAGGAGGTGGCTCGAGCTTCTACAAGACTATGATTGCGAGATCCTGTATCACCCAGGTAAAGCAAATGTGGTAGTTGATGCATTGAGTAGAAAACATCTTGGGTTGGTATCATACATGATTATCAGGGAACACAAGTTATTGGAACAGTTCAGAAGCCTCAATCTGGATGTAACCCCGCCTGATGCTGATATTGGTTATATGGTAGCTAGCCTGCGGTTGGAATCGGATCTGGTGGATCGTATCTAGTAGGTTCAACGGATTAATCAGTAGTGTAGTGATATTGTTGGGCAGATACAGAGGGGTACAGAGACTAAATGTGAATTGAGTTCAGATGGTTTGCTAAGGTTCAGGGGTAGGATATGTGTTCCTGAGGATCCTGAGATCAGGAGGTTGATCTTGGCAAAAGCTTACTGAACGAAGTATACACTACATCCGAGAAGTAACAAGATGTATTAAAATCTCCGGAGAGTGTATTGGTGGTCGGGGATGAAGAGAGATGTAGCTGAATTTGTGGCAAAGTATCTCATCTGTCAGCAGGTGAAGGTACAACATTAGAAGCCTACAGGGCTATTACAACCTCTACCTATACCAACTTGGAAATGGGAGCATGTCACTATAGACTTCGTGATGGGTTTACCCAGGACCCGCAGGAACCACGATGCAATTTGGGTAATAGTAGATAGATTGACGAAGTCGGCACACTTCCTAGCTATGAGAGCCACCGATACTCTGAGTACACTGGCGGAACTATATGTGCACGAGATAGTGAGATTACATGGTGTTCCAGTGAGCGTTGTTTCTGATAGGGATGCCCGCTTCACTTTCCACTTCTGGGAACATTTTCAGGAAGCGATGGGGACCTAACTGAGTTTTAGCACAGCATTCCATCCTCAGAAATATGGTCAGTCAGAGAGGACTATACAAACCTTGGAGGATATGTTGAGAGTTTGTGCTTTGGATTTTGGAGGCTCCTAGGATGACCATTTGCCACTCGCAGAGTTTGCTTATAATAATAGCTACCATTCGAGTATCGGGATGGCACCTTATGAGGCTTTGTATGGTCGTAAATGTCGTTCCTCTGTTAGATGGGAAGAGGATGGTGACCAACTGATATTTTCTCTCGACTTAGTAAGATAAGTTTCTGAGGACATCCAATTGATTTGTGAGAGGTTACGGACAGCTCAGAGCTGACAAAGGAATTATGCTGACAAGAGACGAAGACCTTTGGAATTCGCAGTGGGTGAATTGGTATTTTTACGAGTTTCTCCGTCCAATGGTATAACAAGGTTCAGAAAGAAAGGAAAGTTAAGTCCTCGTTACATTGGACCCTTTAAGATATTGGATAGAGTGGGAGATAAGGCCTACAGGCTAGCATTACCACCTGAGCTAGCAGGCGTTCATAACGTCTTCCACATCTCTATGTTATGGAAGTACCACCCGGATCCAGCGCATGTGATAAGATATGAGCCACTGGAACTCAACGAGAACATGACAAATGTTGAAACATCGTACGGATATTGGATAGGAAAGAGAAGGTATTAAGAGCGAAGACAATCCTCGTAGTGAAAATTCTTTGGCAGCACCAAACTATAGAAGAAGCTACATGGGAGTTGGAGAGTTTGATGCGGGAGAAACATCGCGAGTTGTTTACGGACTGATATTGGTTCCAATTTGGAGGACTAAATTTTCTAAGTGGGGGAGATTGTGAGACCCCATGTATGTATAACCTTATAATGCATGTAAATGAAATTATAAGAGAATTGATTTTTGCATCACATAAATGTGAATGATGGCAAATGAGAATGAACGAGTGTCATGATGCAAGTAAAGGATAAATACGGGCTGAAGTGGCCCCAAACTAAGCGAAATGAACTTCAAGCTTTCAAAATGAAGATAAGGAATGAAAACACAGATGATAAGGCATGAATTGTGAATCTTAAGTATCCTTTATGAATTCAAACAATACACATAAGTTATATTCAGTGTGAATCATAGGAAATGAGTCTTTCCATGCTCTATGTGGGATTAAAATGCAAAATGAGTATTGGACCAATGAAATAGGAATACACCCTTGTGAAATCTAGAAAAATGTAGCACAAAGGCTGCAGATGAAGGCTAGATCGATCTCCTATTCAAGGTAGATTAATCCCTTATGCAAAACAAAGCCATTCTAAGTGAATCTGCTAAGATAAATTGATCTCCCAAAGGAGAAGATTGATCTGCATTAGCCTCTGCCAAGCCCAGATCGATCTCTCCTTAAGTGCAGATCGATCTCCTTAAGCTTCTACCAAGCCATGATCGATCTCGCCCCAATGAGCAGATCGATCTCTCCCATTTTAAATCCGAGAATTCGAGGGAAAAAACCAAAGGGAGATCGATCTCCTCACTCTATCAGATCGATCTCATCACTCTCAATCTATAAAAACCCCACGGCAAAACCCTTTTCTTCAACAAACCAACACACGTCTTCCATGTCCAACCAAAATACCAAGCTTTCTCTCTCTATAATACACCCTCTTCCAAAAAGAATTGAATAAAGGCTGTTAGAGCCATGGTTATTCATCTTGAGAAGGAGAGTAACATAGCTTAGAGCCAACATCTAACTCATTGGATTGAAGGAGCTAAGGAGTCTTCCAAACTTAGGAAAGAAAAAAGTCAAGCTAGGTGAGTTTCCAATACACTAACTCTAAGTGTATTCATCTAGATGTTGTTGTGAGTAGATTGGGGTATGTATTGATGATTGAGAACACCTAGAATATAATGAAACAAGCATAACCTAGAATGAGTTTAGTGTGAGAAAGTAAAATGTGGTTGATTCGATAATAAAAAGGGATTATAGCAAGTTGTTAGTGAGGCAATGTGCATGATTTTAAGATGATTGGATGAAGCCACATTGTGAGATTAGTCAAGTGATAAAAATGTTCATAAATGATGTTGTAAAGAATGCATAAATGATGGAAGGTTATGGATAAACACTCATGCCAAGTATTTGATAAGTAACCAAGTATGTTACTAGATAAATTGACTAGAAATGGCATAATGATGGCCAAATGTGAAAATGGGTTAAAATTAATGAAATAGTTTCGATAGGATATATCGATTAGTTGAAGTTAGAATATGAGTTATTGGTATTGACGCATAAGAATTACAAATGTGTGCAGCTCCCGAGGATACATCCGGAGTAAGTTGAGTTAAATCGCGAAAAGTGAGAAAGGAAGGAAGTGTTGCTTCCAAGAAAATCGAGGTTAGGGAATTGTGTTAGCCCTAGGGATATCTGTTCGCCTTTTGGGCACATGGGCTATTCTTAACGCAGCTAAGAGTCATAGGATGGAATGAATATTTGAAGGGTAAAGAGTTGGGTTTTTGAGAAATATTCATTAAAAGCAAGAGCATTATGCTTTGAAGTCTTTTTATTGCTTATTAGCATGTGGTTGGTAGGTTGTCTAGCATTTGAAATGATTTACCCAAAATGGTGTAACACACAATCTACCTAAAGCTCCTAGCACGGCTCCCAACATGTCATAAAAATCACTTGTGAGTAATCTCTAGCACGACTGTAAATATGTGGTAAACATCTAGTACGTGCGACGCTCCAGCACCATGTCATAAAATCCATGTGAAAACTAGTGCAAGCTAAGCTCCAGCACTCATGCATGTAAAACTCTAGTGCGAGCACCACTCCAGGAGTAATGCATATATAAACACGTCAAATCTCGTGTGAGCAACGCTCTAGTATGCTTTATTTCCATAAAACTCATGTAGGTGGCTCATTTGTGTGCAATAAATGGTTATTAAATCAAATCAAGCTTTTTTTCTTGCAAACTATTTAAATGCTAGACAGCCTACCAATTCGCATGCTAAAAAGCAGTAAAAAGACTCAAGAACATCATGTTCTTGCTTTTCATGAACTTTTGGAAAATCCCACTTTTGCCCTTCCTAGAGAAAATAATAATTTATCATTTCGAACCTCTTTAAAATATTAATCCTTTTTAGTGATTCTCAAACATTTTAGAAACTGTAAATGTTCCCGAAAACGCGTACAGGTATCTCTAAGAGCCAACAAAATTCCCTTACCTCAATTCACTCGGAAGCAACTCCTTTTTCTTTTCCCGCATTTCGTGATTGGGCTCAATTTGCTTCGGATATATCCTTGAGAGCTGCAAACATTCATTAATTACATGAGTCAATACACTCATATTCTGACTTCATCCTAGTCATTATATCTTATTGAGCCTAATTTTCTCTTAATTCGATTTTGACTGTGCTAATCATTTCACCTAGGCCCATTGGGCTCCTCAGGCTCATTATTTCTCATTGGACCGAATTCTAGGCCCATTGACCTTATCGAGCCAATTGCATCAAGCTTGGCCTATGATTACATTTGGCCATGGCATGGTGGCTAAGCACCCATCATGTCATTCCTAGCCAATTTGGCTAACAAACTCACTTAGTTATCTAACCAATCACTTGGCTTGCATGCTCTACCCTTAGTTCTTCCATTCATTCATGCATTTTCACAAGCACCTTATATGCATATTTCATAACTTCATCCAATTTCATAGACTGATTTTGCTAAACCAACTCAAAATCATGCATATAACATTACTAACACCTTCATATAACCAATTTATCATTAAATCCATCCTAGCTCATTTTCTCACACTAGACCCATTTTTAGGTCATGGTTGATTCATCATGTTCTAGGTCGTTTCAACCAACAATACATACACCAATCAACTCATAATAATGTCTAGATAAACATACTTGGAGTTGGTGTATTGAAAACTCACCTAGCTTGTCTTTTCTCTTGTCCAAAATTGGAAGACCCTTTTGCTCTTTCTATCCAAGGATTTAAACTCTGATTTTAAACTATATTGTTCTCCTCCTCACAATGAACAACTTTGCTCAAAGTAACTTTTCTCAAATCTTTTTGGAAGGGGGTGGTATTCTAGAGTGAGAAAGCTTATTCTTTTTGGGTATAAATGGAGAGGTGTTATGAGACCACATGTATGTATGACTTTATAATATGTTAAGGGAATCATAAGACGAAATGATTTTGATCATATAAATGTGAATGAAATTGCAAAGAGAATACATCAGTATTCATGAATTCACGTAATGGCTAAATAAGGGCTGAAGTTGCCGCAAACTAAACAAATGGAACTCAAAATATTCAGACTTAATATAAGGACTCAAACGTGAATTCTAAGTATCTTTTACGATTTCAAGCAATACACACAAGTCACATTGTATGTGAATCATAAGAAATGAACCTTTCCATGCTCTAAGTGGGATTAGAATGCAAAATGAGTATTGAAGTAACAAAATATGAGTTTACCTTTGAAAATTTGGGTAAAATTACAATAGGAACACTCCAAATGAAGGCCAGATCGATCCTCTATTCAAAGGAGATCGATCTCTTGTTCAAGCATATCAATCTCAGGTTGGTTCTGTCTAGGAAAGATCGATCTCTCCCCATGAGCAGTTCGATCTCCATTTGCTTCTGCCTAGCAGAGATCGATCCCTTCCAGAGTACATATCGATTTCCATTTGATTCTATCAAGAGAGATCGATCTCTCCCCATGAGTAGATCGATTTCCAATTGTTTCTGCCAAGCAAAGATCGATCTTTTCCCAAAGATCATATCGATCTCTCACTTACAAGCCTGAATATTTCAATGGTTAAAACCAAGAGAAGATCGATCTCTTAACTTAGGAGATCAATCTCACCACCCTTATTCTATAAAAACTCGACGACCACACCTTCTTCTTCAGAAAATAAAAGCATTCCTCCATTTTTACCCAAAAAGAGCAAGCTTTCTCTCTCTAGAATACCACCCCCTTCTAAAAAGATTTGAGAAAAAGCTATTTAAGAAACGTTGTTCACTGTGAGGAGGAGAACAACATAGTTTGGAATCAACATTCAACTTGGTCGATTGAAGGAGCAAAAGGCTCTACCAATTTCGGACAAGAGAAAAGTCAAGCTAAGTGAGTTTTTAATACACCAACTCCAAGTATGTTTATCTAAGCACTGTTATGAGTTGATTGGTGTATATATTGCTGGTTGAAACTACCTAGAGTATAATGAATCAACCATGAAAAAAATGGGTTTAGTGTGAGAAAATAAGATATGGTTGATTTAATGACGAATAGGTTATACTAAGGTGATAGTGATGTTATAATACATGAGTTTAAGATGGTTTTATGGAATCAATTAATAGGATTTGGTGAAGTTATGAAATGTGCATATAAGGTGTTTGTGAAAATGCATGAATGAGTGGAAAACTAAGGTTTAAGCATGCATGCCAAGTGCTTGACAAATAACTAAGTTAATTGTTAGCCAAATTGGCTAGGAGTGGCATGATGTGACGCCCGGGAAGCGCGAAAAATAAGGCAAATATAAAACTTATTTACATCAATACACAAATCTAGGTGCATTCTTGTGTAGTGTCATGCATCATATATATATATATATATTATAAAACGTTCACCTCAGGATCTCATCATCTGATATTTATACATCATACCATATACATTCCTCAATATAGAGCTGATTAATTCTAATACATCCCATACATCTTTGTTCATCAAGTGTCTGTAAATACAACTTTAGTTTGGGTACATGAAATATTAAAGTATACCTCAAAATATAATATACGGCCTAAAGCTCAAGTCCTCCACCAGCCACTACTCCGTACGTCGCAGGAAAACTCTCTTTACTTGAAGAAATCTGGGGGAAATTAAAAATGGGGTGAGCTTCTAAATCGCTCGGTAAGGGGGTAAGGGAATCATTAAAAAAATGATTAATTAGACAGCACAATCATTTTGTTTGTAGGTGAAACTCAATAAGCTCAATAGAAAACGTAGCATGAAATCATTAAAACATCATTCTCGTCTCATTTCTCTAGGATCATGCAGAAACATGAGAGTAAATGGCTTAGTACAAAAACCATAGTTACAAGCATGTGGAAATCAGGATGCGATAATGGCTTTTCTCATAAAAACATGATAGAAATCACCTCAGTAGTAATGCACGTGGCAAAGCCACAAAGCACAATCTCATGTGTAAAATGGCGACTAGGCAAATAAAACTCAGATAAAATATCTGTCATGGCACATCAAAAAAATCTCCTCTGGGTGGCATCCCAGGCATCCTCAAAAGAGGGAACGTCGACAATATGGTCATGTACATGGTATATTAGTCTTACGTGTTACCAGAACAAGGCCCGAGCTTACATGCTACCAGAGCAAGGCCTCTCCTCATACACACTATCGGTCTTACATGCTACCAAAGCAAGGCCACCCAGCGCTACCAGAGCGAGGGTCATCTCACATTACTAGAACGGAGGCATCTCTCACTACTAAAGCGGAGGAATATCGGACTTACATGCTATCAGAGCAAGGCCCAGACTTACATGCTACCAGAGCAAGGCCCGATGTGTTATCACATGACACCCTAAGTCTTAATATCAGCCATTATCATATAAAACTGTTCCGCCTTCACGTAGATCTCATAATGGGTTCCCGCATAAAACTCATCTGAAAATGTTTTTGTACTCATTACAAAACATGTCAAAATCGAGCTCAAACCGACAAAACCACGCACACATTTCTCAAATCTCAGTACGTCTTAACGTAGAGCCCAAATCTTGTTTCACTTTTAAACTCAAACAGTTTGTAAAACAATTTCACACTTGCTTAAAATTCATAAGAATTGGGCCCCAACCGGCTATAAAACCGTGTGCAATAAATTAATCATAACTCGTAAAAACATGCTTGTTTCTCAAAACCGTTTCATGCTACAAGTATCATCACAAATCACATACACAAACGAGTTTAAGTTTTCCCTTACCTCGATGCACCTCGTATAGTGCAATCGTTTCCCCCGAATGACGGACTAGCCTCGCATTCCTCTCTAGAACTCCCGGGCTATCCCAATGATGTAAAAATATCGTTAACACATCATCACATTGTCTTAAATCTCAACATCGAGCATAATTGCTCACATTCTCATAATTTCTTAATACCTCACTAATTCTAACAACCCTAACCATTTTCAGCCAATTCATCACAACATCTACAGCCATAATCACAGAAATCTACTTCAAAATCAAGGATTAAAGTTTAGAAATTTACCCAAAACTTGTGGAGTGCTCAATTCACACCTCAGCTCAAATCGTCCTTCGATTTCCATGTTGTTCTCTATTTGATGAGGAACAACTTTTCCTCTTGCCACAACCTCTGATTCGAACGAAAATGGGTGTTTTAGAGGAGAGAGAAAGCTAGGGATTTTGGTAAAAAATGGGGGTTTTTGATTTTTTGGAGTGAGAAAAGATGAATTCTAGCAAAAACTCAAGGGTCCTTATATAGGCAGAAGGTGGGAGATCGATCTACCTTTTAATTTGGGAACGTTTTGGCCTACCAGATTGATCCCTTCTTCTCCAAGATCAATCTGGCCTCATAGTTTCAAACTATCGTTGTACTCTTGGCTTAAAATCTCAATATATAATTTCCATAATTTACACCATAGATTATTTCTCATTCAATACTCATTCACCACTTCAATTTATGAGTACATCGTATTTAGCTCAATCAATTACACTTCCTGTTCACATTACAAAATTAGATGTGTATAAAATTCTCAAGTCTCACATCATCCCCACCTTAAAAGAATTTGGTCCTCCAAATTCAACTCGACTCGTCAAACAGATGGAAGTACATCTCCTTCATGAGGCTTTCCAATTCTCAAGCTGCCTCTTCCATGGAGTGATGCTTCTATAAAACTTTCACTAATGGGATGCTTTTAGTCCGAAGCACCTTCTTTTTCCTATCAAGGATTCGGAAGGGTTCTTCAGTGTAGCTCATGTCCTCTTATATGTTCATCTCTTCATACTCTATGACATGAGAAGGGTTCGGGTGGTACTTCCACAACATAGATACATGGAAGACGTTGTGCATTTCAGACATCTGTGGGGGTAATGCCAACCTGTAGGCTACCTCTCCCACTCTCTCAAGAATCTCGAATGGTCCAATGTATCGAGGACTCAATATCCCTTTCTTTCCAAATCTCATGATACCATTACTCGGTGATATCTTCAGAAATACTGCATCACCAATATCAAACTCGAGTGGCCATCTACACACATCCGCGTAGCTTTTCTGTCTACTATGCACAGCCCGTAATCTCTCACATATGAGTTTCACACTCTGTACAGCCTGTTCAACAACCTGGGGAGCATTTATCTTTCTGTCACCCACTTCTTCCCAAGCTACAGGGGATCTACACCTCTTACCATATATAGCCTCAAAAGGTGCCATTCCAATACTCGCATGATAGCTATTATTGTACGCAAACTTTGCTAGGGCAGGTGATCATCCCATGATCCCATAAAATCCATCGTACACGCCCTCAACATATCCTCCAAGGTCTAAATAATCCTCTAACTGACCATCTGTCTGAGGATGATAGGCGGTACTGAAACTCAATCGAGATCCCATGGACTCCTAAAAATGGGTCCAAAATTTGGGGGTAAATTAGGAATCTCTGTCAGAAGTAATACTCACTAGAGCCCCATGTAATCTAGTTATCTCGCTGACGTATAACTTAGCTAAGGCATCCACAGTATCTACACTCTTGATGGCAAGGAAGTGGGCATTTTTTGTAAGTCTATCCACTATGACCCATATAGCATCACGACCTTTTCGGGTCCTCGGTAAACCCATAATAAAGTCCATGGTGACATGCTCCCATTTCCATGTTGGCCCAGGTAAAGGCTATAATAATCCTTCGGGCTTCTGATGCTCAGCTTTTACTTGCTGGCACACTAAACATCTGGCCACATAATCTACCACGTCTCGCTTCATACCACTTCACCAGTATACTTTTCTCAAATCTCAATACATCGTAGTACTCCCTAGGTGTATGGTGTATCACGAGTAGTGGGATTCTCTCAGTATCTGTTTCTTCAGGGTATCATCATCCGGTACACAAATTCATCCTCTGAATCTCAACAATCCATCCTCACTGACTATGAGGTTCGACTGCGAAGTCTGCTCGACTTGGCTAACCATATCAATCAACCTCTGATCATCACGTTGTCTAGTTCTAATCTTATCCATGATCCTGGCCTCTATTCACAGGCTAGCCAAAAATCTAGTCTCTACCTCTTTAACTCTGATCCGGAGTTCAACGAACTTCTCCAATAAATCTCATTCCCTAATCATCATAGCAGATATAATACTCTTCTAGGTCAGGGTATCAGTAACTACGTTCGCCTTCCCTGGATGGTATAGAATCTCGCAATCATAATCCTTAAGGAGTTCCATCCATCTCTTTTGTCTCATATTTAACTCTTTCTAATCAAACATATACCTCAAACTCTTATGGTCAGTGAAGATCTGGAATCTTTCCCCATATAAGTAGTGCCGCCAGATCTTCAAGGCAAATACCATAGCGGCTAACTCCAAATCATGCGCAGGGTAATTTTGCTTATGATCTTTCAACTGTTGCGATCCATAGGCGACCACTTTTCCATGCTGCATGAGCACACACCCCAATCCTTGATGGGAAGCATCACTATACACTAAAAATCTCCCTGATCCCTCAGTGATAGTCAACACAGGTGTCGCTGTTAATCTCCTCTTTAATTCCTAAAAATTGAGCTCACATTGATCAGTCCATATGAACAGAGTCTCCTTGCGCATGAGATTGGTCAAAGGAGCGGCAATCCTGGAGAATCCCTTCATAAATCTTCTGTAATACCATGCCAAACCAAGGAAACTTCGTACCTCTGTAACTGTCCTCAGTCTTTCCCAATTAAGCACAGCCTCCACTTTAATTGGATAAACTTATACTCCTTCCTCTGAAACTATATGACCAAGGAAAGCTATCTGATCCAGCCAAAACTCACACTTACTAAGCTTTCCATATAATTACTTCTCTCGAAGTATCTGAAGTACTAACCACAATTGTTGTGCGTGCTCCTTATAAGACCGAGAGTATACCTAGATATCATCAATAAAGACTATCACAAACTTATCTAGATAGTCTATGAACACCTCATTCATTAACCTCATAAAGGCTACAAGGGCATTTGTCAATCCAAAGGGCATCACCAGAAATTCATAATAGCCATACCTTGTCCTAAATGTCATCTTTGAAATATCTTTCTCCTTAATCCTCAATTGGTGATAGCCTGATCTTAAATCAATCTTAGAGAAGACTGAAGCCCCTCTCAGCTGATTAAGCAGATTTTCAATCCTTGGCAATGGGTATTTATTCTTCACCATGACTTTATTCAATAGTCTGTAGTCTATGCATAATCTGAGACTACCATCTTTCTTCCTTACAAATAATACTGGAGCTCCCCACGGTGAGATATTGGGTCTAATAAATCCCTAATTCAATAACTCATGTAGTTGTTTCTTCAATTCCTCTAGTTTCACTAATGCCATCCTATACGGAGGTCTAGAGATAGGCTGGGTATCTGGTACCAAGTCAATGGTAAACTCTAGCTCTCTCTGTGGTGGTAAATCGATAACTCATCTGGGAAGACATCCAGAAATTCACACACCACAGGTATATCCTTGATCCTCAGATGTTCCCGGTTATCATCTGAAATAAGCACTTCATAACCTTCACATTAAAAGTAAATTTAATACTCTCAAAAGGTAACATCACAAATTTCAAATTGCTTACTAAAATTTCACATCTTTATTTCCTCAACATTTTAAATGTACACAGTAGGGTTTAGGTAGAGAGAAAGTTATAATCTTAGTGTAGCAGTCTAAACTCACTCGATTGGTTGCCAGTCAATCCATCCCAAAATTACATCAAAACCATGTATATTTAACATCATTAGTTCTGCTAGCATTTCTCTATCTCCCACCTTTATTTCACATCCTCTACATATCATATCTATTCTCTGGGACACATGCATAGGGGTATTTACATGTAGGATATACTCTAGAGGTTCAAACTTCAAATTTAAACTACATGCAAAATGTTCAGAAATAAACGAATGTGTGGATCCCGGATCAATCAACACATGAGCCTTATGATTACAGACAGAGAGTGTACCTCTTATAGTTTCTACAGAAGTGTCTGCTAATTCCCTATCCAGAGCAAACACACGTCCCACGTGATGAGCTTCTTTCCTTTCTCTGTAGCAGTGGCCCGTCTCGGGGGATTCACTCTCTGAGGCTACTATCTAGTAGGCTCCAGAGCATGTGGTCTCTAAGGTTGAGGAAAGTCTTTTACTCTGTGACCCATGTCTCTACATCTAAAACATCCACAAATCAACCCAGTACAATTTTCCTCATGCGGTTGGCCACAGTCTCTACAAACCCTTATCTCAAGCCTGACATCTCGAGGGGTCTCTCTAATTATGGGATAAGCTCTAAGTCTCTCCAATCTGCCCTTTTATGCCTCAATCCTTCCTCTTCTGAAGGAACCTCTCCGAATATCTGTCTGGGAAATCGCTAGTCACTGCTCTGAATTCACTCTTGGATTGTACAATTTCGATTCCCCTCTCAATCTCTTGTGCTCATCTCAGAGTATCACCAAACTCAGTAATACACAGCCCTATCAATCGATCTCTGATGATGGGTTTTAGTCCATATACAAATCTCTTGATGCAGAGCTCTTCATCTTTAAAGGTCTCTGGATCATATTTTAATAAAGCGGTAAATCAGCTCTCATAATCATCCACAAACATATCGCCCTGTACCAGACTTGAAAACTTAGCCTGCATCCTTCTCTGGGCAGCTCGTGGTATATATTGGGCTTTAAAGGCCTTCTAAAACTCTTCCTAGCTAATCACATCCTGGCAGGACATCAGAATACCCTGGGTAGTATCCCACCAATCTCGAGTTCTCCCTTTTAACATATAAGCACCCATACTGACCCTCTCAATATCAGTGCATCCCAAATAGTCAAATATGACTCTAAACTCAGTCAGCCACTCCTCAGCCTCTACGGGATCCTTTCTCCCCTTGAATGCGGGTGGATTCATTTTTAAAAAGTCCCTCAGTCAGATCATACTTCTATCATCGTGCTGAGTAGCGGGTGGCACCGAGTCCATTTGTACTGGGGTCGTGGGAGGTCCTTGTGGGGGTGTAGGAGTAGTACCTGAGGTATTAACTCCAAAATGTTGCGCGAATAGCACCGACATCTGCTCAAAACTCTATCGTAAATCTTGCTCAATCTGATTAAATCGAGAGTTAGGACTCTTTGGTTGTGGGGCATGTGGCGGAGGTGGCTCTGCGTGCCTCCTCGAACGACCTCGTCGTCCACTCATTTTTAAACTCAATACGTTCTTGCGCGTACACATAAACTTGATTGAAATCTCAAACCTCAATTTCATTTCATGACCAGACTTATACAGACACTTGGAATGTATGCTATTTCACTTAACTGACACTGACAGTACTAAACACCCTAAGCTCTGATAACAAATAAACTCTGTGACGCCCGAAAGCGCGAAAAATAAGGCAAATTTAAAACTTATTTACATCAATACACAATTCCAGGTGCATTCCTGTGCAGTGCCATGCATCATCATATATATATTATAAAATGTTCAGCTTAGGATCTCATCGTCTGATAGTTATACATCATACCATATACATTCCTCAATATAAAGCTAATTAATTCTAATACATCCCATACATCTTTGTTCATCAAGTGTCTGTAAATACAACTTTAGTCTAGGTAATGAAATATTAAAGTATACCTCAAAATACAATATACGGCCTGGAGCTCAAGTCCTCCACTAGCCACTGCTCTGTACGTCGCAGGAAAACTCTCTTCACTTGAAGAAATCTAGGGGATATTAAAAATGGGGTGAGCTTCTAAATCGCTCAGAAATGGGGTAAGGGACTCATTAACAAAAATGATTAATTACACATCACAATCATTTTGTTTGTAGGTGAAACTCAATAAGCTCAATAGAAAACGTAGCATGAAATCATTAAAACATCATTCTCGTCTCATTTCTCTAAGATCATGCAGAAACATGAGAGTAAATGGCTCAGTACAAAAACCATAGTTACAAGCATGTGGAAATCAGGATGCGATAATGGCTTTTCTCATAAAAACGTGATAGAAATCACCTCAGAAGTAATGCACGTGGCAAAGCCACAAAAAACAATCTCATGTGTAAAATGAAGACTTGGCAAATAAAACTCAGATAAAACATCCGTCATGGAACATCAAAATAATCTCCTCTGGGTGCGCATCCCAGGCATCCTCAAAAGAAGGAATGTCGACAATATGGTTGTGTACATGATATATTGGTCTTACGTGTTACCAGAACAAGGCTTGGGCTTACATGCTACCAGAGCAAGGCCTCTCCTCATGCACAGTATCGGTCTTACATGTTACCAAAGCAAGGCCCGAACTTACATGCTACCAAAGCAAGGCCACCCAGTGCTATCAGAGCGGGGGTCATCTCACGTTACCAGAACGGAGGCATCTCTCGCTACCAAAGTAGAGGAATATCGGACTTACATGCTACCAAAGCAAGGCCTGGACTTACATGCTACCAAAGCAAGGCCCAATGTGTTATCAGATGACACGCCTAGGCCTCAATATCAGCCATTATCATATAAAATCATTCTGCCTTCACGTAGAGCTCATAATGGTTTCTCGCATAAAACTCATTTGAAAACGTTTTTGTACTCATTACAAAACATGTCAAAATCGAGGTCAAACTGGCAAAACCACGCACACATTTCTCAAATCTCAGTACGCTTTAACGTAGAGCCTAAATCTCGTTTCACTTTTAAACTCAAACAGTTTGTAAAATAATTTCACACTTTGCTTACTATTCATAAGAATTGGGCCTCAACCGTCTATAAAACTGTGTGCAATAAATTAATCATAACTCATAAAAACATGCTTGCTTCTCAAAAACGTTTCATGCTACAAGTATCATCATAAATCACATACACAAACGAGTTTAAGTTTTCCCTTACATCGTTGTACCTCGTATAGTGTAATCGTTTCCACCGAATGATGGACTAGCCTCGTATTCCACTCTGGAACTCTCGGGCTGTCCCAACGATGTAAAAGCATCATCAACACGTCATCACAATATCTCAAATCTCAACATCGAGCACAATTGCTCACATTCTCATAATTTCTTAATACCTCACTAATTCTAACAACCCTAACTGTTTCCAGCCAATTCATCACAACATCTACAGCCACAATCGCAGAAATCTACTTCAAAATTAAGGATTAAAGCTTATAAATTTACCCAAAACTTGTGGAGTGCTCAATGCACTCCTCAGCTCAAATCATCCTTTAATTTCCAAGTATGTTGTTCTCCTTTTGATGAGGAACAACTTTCCCTCTTGCCACAACCTCTGATTCGAATGAAAATGGGTGTTTTTAAGGAGAGAGAAAGTTGGGGATTTCGACCAAAAATGGGGGTTTTCAATTTTTTTTGAGAGAGAAAAGATGAATTCCAGCAAAAACACAGTGGTCCTTATATATGCAAAGGGTGGGAGATCGATCTGCCTTTGAATTTGGGAACGTTTTGGGTACTTTTTATGCCTACCAGATCGATCTGTCATGGGGCCAAGATCGATCTCATAATCTTGAGGAGATCGATCTGCTCCTTGTGAGGAGATCGATCTACATTTTACAGAAATATTTGGAGATCGATCTGCTCTTGTAGGAGATCAATCCCTTTAAGGTAGAATCATAAGGAGATCGATCCGCTTCCATTGGAGATCGATTTGCTCGTTTAAATTTTTCATTCGTTGTCACTTTTACCTACCAGATCGATCCCCTCTTCTCCAAGATCGATATGGCCTCATAGTTTCACACTATGCTTGTACTCTTGGCATAAAATCTCAATATATAATTACCATAATTTACGCCATAGATTATTTCTCATTCAATACTCATTCACCACTTCAATTTATGAATACATCGCATTTAGCTCAATCAATTACACTTCCTGTTCACATTACAAAATTAGATGTGTATAAAATTCTCAAGTCTCACACATGATGGATGTTTGGCCATCATGCTGTAGCCGAATGTAATCATGGGCCAAGTTTGATATAATAAGGTCTAATAGGCTATATTGATTTTGATGAAGTCATAAAATAAGTTATCAGTGCTGACTAAAGTGATTGATGAATGTTTGCAGCTCCAAAAATTGGATTTAAGGGCAAATTGGACTCGACGAGCTTCCAGCGGTGAAACTTGTACTACGCTCGACGCAATTCGAGGTAAGGGGGTTTTGTAAGTGCCTAGAGGTAGCTATACGTATATTGAGGGGACTTATAGGGTGTGAATTTCTCTAGGCTATCTAATAATACAATAAAAAATTTTGAAAAAGGTTTTAAAAATAAGGAAAGAAAATATTATTTTACCTTGGTAGAGAAATTTTAAGAAAAGGGTAGTAAATATCCTAAAATGCATGAATTTCATGATTTTAAAGTTTGTATCATGATTTAATTCTTTGATACGAATGAAATGAGGATAGGTTGGCTATTACTTTCTGTGGTTGCATGAAAAAGCATAGATTATGTGCTAAATTGTATTGTTGAAAATACTTTTTTAAACTGGAGCCACCTATCATATTTGTGTGAGTACAAATAGTGCTAGAGCCTAGCTCGCACTAGATTTCGATGTTTTGACTCATGCTGATAATGCTAGAGCCCTGCTCACACTAGTTTTTTTACTGATTTTCTATGCATGAAAGCAGTACTAGAGCCCTGCTCGTATGTGATTTGATATTGATTTACTATACAAGAAAGTTGTACTGGAGCGTTGCTCGTACGAGGATTCTATATGCTTTACAGAAAAACCATGCTAATGTTTTACTCACACGAGATGTTGGATATCATGACATGCATAAACCGTGCTAAAGCCTCCTGTAGACTGTGTGTCACAGTGAGATGATATATCGCACGTGTATTTTGAGACATGAGATGGTTACCGGTATGGTATAAGATGGCTAAGACCTATGGCAGGCACCCCCAAACCATGATGTGGGCTAAGTCCTATAGTAGGCACCCCAAACAATGATGTGGGCTAAGTCCTATGGTAGGCACCCTCAGACCATGTGGGTTCACGGAGTACGGTGTACCGTGTATGTCACACGGAGTACGTTGTACCATGTAGTCTTGATGACTAGTTGGTTTAGTTGTTGCACGTGTAGGGTTGACCTCACCTCTCATTGCAATTGTGATACCCCGCACGTCGGGATCCGCGTAGCCTGGTATCACAGGGATTTATACATGGTCATTATTCCTAATTTACTTTTTGAAATGTAACCTATATGCCTCACGTGATATCATATTTTAGTGATAGACCCGGGTAGACCCGAAGGAGGGGTGACTCTTGTGATTGTGTTTTTATAAGACAAGTGCATTTTGCATAAGATGTTCCCGATAGGTGGGATTAGCTTTGATTTAAATGATTTATGATGAGTTTCGTTATCATAAGCATGAGATGTCTTTACATGATGATTTTTCATGTATTATCATGCCTAATTTTATGAGTTTTCATATTGTAATGCCTGTAGTTTTACACGTATTTCTTATGAAGCTATGATGTATAAGCACATAGCTTATACAATCCATGATCTCAAGTTGTGTGCACAAGTTTTATTACCTATGAATTTTATGGAATGGAAACTATTATACGTTGGTTGTGTACTGTGACGCGCCGGAAGCGCGGAAAATAGGGTTGATTTAAAACTTTTTACTCATTAATTCACAATTAAGGGTGCATTCCTGTGCAGTGTCATACATCATCATAATTATCATGCCTCAGGATCTCATCATAATATAGTATATATTGTATTATATACATTACTCAATTCCAAGTTAATTAATCCTAATACATCTCGTACATCATTATACAATGAATGTCTGTAAATATAACTCTAGTCTGGGTACATGAATATTAAATATCTACCTCGATACACAAAATACGGCCTGGAGCTCAAGTCCTCCACTAGCCTCTAACCCGTACGTCGCAGGGAACTCACTTCACTTGAAGCGATCTAGGGGGGAAGAGAAAACAGGGTGAGCTTCCAAATCGCTCAGTAAGGGGGTAAGGGAACTCAATTATATAAACCATATCACACATCACAAATATGCATTTGTTTATGAAGCTCATTTGAAATCGTAGCATGAAAGATTCTAAAAACATCATCATCTCATAACTCATAAATCATGTGAAAACATGAAGGTAAAAAGGCTCAATATCGAGCACTCACAAGCATGTGTAAATATATGCGATAATGGCTATTCTCAAAATATGTGATAAAATCACCTCAGTAAACAGCACGTGACAAGGTCACAAAACACAACTCATGTGTAAAACGAGACTAGGCAATAAAACTCAATTAAAACTCGTCATGGCACATCAAATATGTAATCTCCTCTGGGTGTGCATCCCAGGCATCCTCGTATAGAGGGAACGTCGACAAATGGTCGTATGCATGGTATATTGGACTTATATGTTACCAGAACAAGGCCCGGCCTTACATGCTACCAGAGCAATGCCTCGCCTCATGCACACTATCACGTGGTCCCTGGGTCGATTCCCAGGCGGCCCACTCTCTCGGTCTTACATGCTACCAAAGCAAGGCCACCCAGCGTTACCAGAACGGGGGTCATCTCATGTCACCAAAACGTAGGCATCTCTCGTTACCAAAACGGAGGAATATCGGACTTACATGCTACCAGAGCAAGGCCTCCCAACGCTACCAAAGCGGAGGAATAATCGGACTTACATGTTACCAGAACAAGGCCTGTGGTCCCTGGGTCGGTTCCCAAGCTTCCCACTATATCGGTCTTACATGCTACCAGAGCAAGGCCCGATGTGTATTCAACATGACACGCCTAAGTCTCAATCATTAGCCATTATCTTATAAAACGTTATGCCTTCACGTAGAACTCATAATGGTTTTCTCTCGTAAAACTCATTTAAAACATTTGTGTACTCAACACAAAACATATTAAAACCGAATTCCAACCGGCAAAACACGCACACATTTTCTTAAATCTCAATATCGCCTTAACGTAGAGCTCGATTTACTTTTCTCGCAAACTCAAAGGTTTATAAAGCAATTTCACACTCAGCTTATAAACTCATAAAATAATGAGCTCCAACCGGCTATAAAAACCGTGTGCAATTATATCACAACACAACACCAAACATGCTTGTATTCTCAAATCATGGTTCATGCTACAACAATTCATCAAAACACATACACAAATGGTTTAGTTTTTCCTTACCTCTTTGCACCTCGTATAGTGCAATCGTTTCCCCCGTATCATGGACTAGCCTCGCATTCCACTCTGGAACTCCCGAGCTGTCCAAACGATGTTAAAACATCAATACTCATTATCACATCAACCTCAATTCTCAAAATTGAGCATAATTGCTCATAACTCCTCAAATTTCTTAATTCTCATAACTCCATCACAAACCACAATCTCGCTCCCAACACCTCAACATTCTATATTTCCTATGCCATAATATCTATGCTAATACACCACATTGTCTAAATCTCCATTTATAGCTCAAAATTCCTAAATTTACCAAAGTTGCTAAATATCATCATCACTCCAACTACATTGTAATTTCATCAATCCCTAATCATTTTTTAGCTATTTCAACACAATGCCAACAACCATTATCACCAAAATCATCTCAAATATAAGGATCGAAGTTTAGAAATTACCCAAAACTTGTGGAGAGCTTATCTCTTGCCTCGATTCGATCCGTCTTTCGATTTTCAAGTATGTTGTTCTCCCTTGGGTGAGGAACAACTTTCCTTCTTGCCACAACTTCTGATTTGGAAGGAAATGGGTGCTTTGGATGAGTGAGAAAGCTAGGGCTCGGTGAAAATGGGGGTTGGAAGAGAGAGAAAGTGATATTACAGGAGAAAGCAGGGATTCCTTATATAGACTGAGGGTAGGAGATCGATCTAGCTCTTGATGAGATCGATCTGCATTCGAATTTGGGGACGATTTGGGGTAATTTATGCCTAAGAGATCGATTTGTCGAGGGGTGAGATCGATCTCTTTATGGCTTTATGAGATCGATCTGCTCCTTGAGGAGATCGATCTTCTCTCAAATAGAAACATTTGGAGATCGATCTCTTCCTCATGAAATCGATCTTCTCTCAAACAGAATCATAAGGAGATCGATCCTCTTCCATTGGAGATCGATCTGCTCCTTAAGTTCCTCCTTCCTTATCATTTTTAACTCACCAGATCGATCTCTCCTTCTCCCAGATCGATCTGTCCTCATAACTTCATACTTATTTTAAACACTTAACATATAAATCTCCAATTATCATTCCCCAATTCACTTAGCTCAATAAATTATACTTCAAGTTCATATTACATAATTAAAATATGTCTGAAATCCTTAGATCTCACATCCTCCCCACCTTAAAAGAATTTGGTCCTCCAAATTCAACTCAACTAGTCAAAGAGATGGGGGTATTTCTCCTTCATGAGGTTCTTTAGTTCCCACGTTGCCTCTTCCCTTGAGTGATGTTTCCATAAAACTTTCACTAATGGGATGCTCTTGGTTCTCAGTACCTTCTCCTTTCTATCGAGAATCCAGACGGGTTCCTCAGTATAGCTCATGTCCTCCTGTATGTCCATCTCGTCATACTCTATAACATGAGAAGGGTCCGGGTGGTACTTCCTCAACATAGACACATGAAAGACGTTGTGTATTTCGGACATCTGTGGGGGTAATGCCAATCTATAGGCTACCTCTCCCACTCTCTCAAGAATCCCGAATGGTCCTATGTATCGAGGACTCAACTTTCCTTTCTTCCCAAATCGCATGATACCCTTACTCGGTGATACTTTCAGAAATACTGCATCACCAACATCAAACTCGAGTGGCCATCTACGCACATCCGCGTAGCTTTTCTGTCTACCTTGTGCAGCCCGTAGCCTCTCACATATGAGTTTTACACTCTGTATAGCTTGCTCAACAAGCTCGGGAGCATTTATCTTTCTGTCACCGACTTCTTCCCAAGCTACAGAGGATCTATACCTCCTACCATATAGAGCCTAAAAGGGTGCCATTCCAATACTTGCATGATAGCTGTTATTGTACGCAAACTCTGCTAGGGGCAGGTGATCATCCCATGATCCCTTAAAATCCATCGTACACGCCCTCAACATATCTCTGACTGACCATCTGTCTGAGGATGATAGGCTGTACTAAAACTCAATCGAGATCCCATGGACTCCTGAAACTGGGTCCAAAATCTGGAAGTAAATCGAGAATCTCTATCAGAAGTAATACTCACTGGAGCCCCATGTAATTGAGCTATCTCGCTGACATACAGCTCAGCTAAGGTATCCACAGTATCTGTGCTCTTGATGGCAAGGAAGTGGGCACTCTTGGTCAATCTATCCACAATGACCCATATCGCATCACAACCTCTTCGGGTCCTCGGTAAACCCATAATAAAATCCCTGGTGACATGCTCCCATTTCCATGTAGGTATAGGTAAGGGCTGTAGTAGTCCTCCAGGCTTCCGATGCTCAGCTTTCACTTGCTGGCATACTAAACACCTGGCCACATACTTTACCACATCTCGCTTCATACCACTCTACCAATACACCTTTCTCAAGTCTCGGTACATCTTAGTACTCCTTGGGTGCATGGTGTATCGCGAGTAGTGGGATTCTCGTAGTATCTGTCTCTTCAGGGTATCATCGTCCGGTACGCAAATCCGTCCTTTGAATCTCAACAATCCATCCTCACTGACTGAGAGATCCGACTGCGAACTCTGTTCAGCTTGGCTAACCATATCTATCAACCTCTGATCACTACGCTGCCCAGTTCTAATCTGATCCATGATCCTGGGCTCTATCCGTAAGCTAGTCAAAAATCCAGTCTCTACCTCTTTAACTCTGATCCGAAGTTTGGCGAACTGCTTTAATAAATCCCATTCCCTGATCATCATAGCAGATATCATACTCTTCCTGCTCAGGGCATCAGCAACTACATTCGCTTACCCGGATGATATAGAATCTCGCAGTTATAATCCTTAAGGAGTTCCATCCATCTCCTTTGTCTCTTGTTTAACTCTTTCTGATCAAAGAGATATCTTAAACTCTTGTGATCAGTGAAGATCTGGAATCTTTCCCCATATAAGTAGTGTCGCCAGATCTTCAAAGCAAATACCACAACGGCTAACTCCAAATCATGCGTGGGGTAATTCCGCTTATGGTCTTTCAACTGTCGTGATCCATATGCGACCACTCTTCCGTGCTGCATAAGCACACACCCCAATCCTTGATGAGATGCATCACTATACACCGAAGATCCTCCTGATCCCTCAAGAATAGTTAACACAGGTGCCGCTGTCAATCTCCTTTTTAAATCTCGAAAACATCCAGGAATTCACACACCACAGGTATATCCTCAATCCTCGGATGTTCCCGCTCATCGTCTGAGATGAGTGTTTCGTAACCTTCACATGAACAATCATATTTAATACTCACAAAAATAATATTAAAATTCTCAAATTACTTACTAGAATTCCACATATTCATTTCCTCAATATCTCAACCGTACACTGTAAGGTTCAGGTAGGGAGAAAGTTACAATCTTAGTGTAGCAGTCTAAACTCACTCGATTGGTTGCCAACCAATCCATCCCCAGAATTACATCAAACCCGTGTATATTCAACATGATTAGATCTGCTAACATCACTCTATCTCCCACCTTTATTTCACATACTCTACAGATTAACTCAGTTCTCTGGGATTCGCGCATAGGGGTATTTACATGTAGTACATACTCTATGGGTTTAAACTTCAAATTTAAACCACATGCAAAATGCTCTGAAATAAACGAATGCGTGGATCCTGGATCTATCAACACATAAGCCTTATGATTATAGACAGAAAGTGTACCTCTTATAGTTTCTGCTAAAGTGTCCGCAGTTTCCTTATCCAGGGCAAACACACGTCCATGTGTCACAGGTTTCTTCCCTTTCTCAGCAGCAGTGGCCCATCTCTGGGGATTCACTTTCTGAGGCTGCTGTCTAGTAGGCTTCGGAGCATGTGGTATCTGAGGTTGAGGACAGTCCTTCACTCTGTGATCCATGTCACCACATCTAAAACATCTACGGATCGACCCAGTACAACTTCCCTCATGCGATCGGCCACAGTCTCTACAAACCCTTATCTCCGGCCTGCCATATCGAGGGGTCTCCTTGATAATAGGATAAGCTCTGGGTCTCTCCAATCTGCCCGTCTGTACCTCAATCCTTCCTCTCCTGAAGGAACCTCTCTGAACATCTGCTTGAGACATCGCTGGCCTCTTGCCTTTGTCCCTAATCACTGCTCCAAACTCATTCTGGGACTGTACAATTTCAATTCCCCTCTCAATCTCTTGTGCTCGTCTCAGAGCATCTCCAAACTTAGTAATACACAACCCAATCAATCGATCTCTGATGATGGGCTTCAATCTATACACAAATCTCTCTGTGCAGAGCTCTTCATTCTTGAAAGTCTCTGGATCATATCTCAGCAGAGCGGTAAATCGGCTCTCGTAATCATCTTCAGACATGTCACCCTGTACCAAACTCAAAAACTCTGCTTGCCTCCTTCTCTGGGCAGCTCGTGGTACATATTGGGCCCTAAAGGCTGTCTGGAACTCTTCCCAACCAATCACATCCTGGTGGGACATCAAAATACCCTGGGTAGTACCCCACCAATCTCAAGCTCTCCCTTTCAACATATAGACACTCATACTGACCCTCTCAGCATCAGTGCACCCCAAATAGTCGAATATAACTCTCAACTCCGTCAACCACTCCTCAGCCTCTGTAAGATCCTTCTTTCCCCTAAATGCAGGTGGATTCATTTTTAAAAAGTCCTTCAGTCGGACCATACTTCTATCATCAGGCTGAGTGACGAGAGGCATTGGGGGTATGGAAGGTCCTTGTAGTGGTGTAGGAGTAGTACCCGAGGCATTAACTCCAAAGTGTTGCGCGAATAACGCTGCCATCTGCTCAAAACCTTACCTTACATCGATCTCAATCCGATTAAATCGAGAGTTAGGACTCTCTGGTTGTGGGACAGGTGGCGGAGGGGACTCTGCCTGCCTCCTCGAACGACCTCGTCGTTTACTCATTCTCTATCTCAACTCGTCTCCTGTGCATACATATCAAAATCGATTGAAATCTCAATCCTCAAATTCAGTTCATGACCAGACTATTACAGACACTTGGGATGTATTCTATTTCACTTAACCGACACTGACAGTACTAAACACCCTAAGCTCTGATACCAAGAAAACTCTGTGACGCCTCGGAAGCGCTGAAAATAGGGCTAATTTAAAACTTTTTACTCATTAATTCACAATTAAGGGTGCATTCCTGTGCAGTGTCATACATCATCATAATTATCATGCCTCAGGATCTCATCATAATATAGTATATATTGTATTATATACATTACTCAATTCCAAGTTAATTAATCCTAATACATCCCGTACATCATTATACAATGAATGTCTGTAAATATAACTCTAGTCTGGGTACATGACTATTAAATATCTACCTCGATACACAAAATACGGCCTGGAGCTCAAGTCCTCCACTAGCCTCTAACCCGTACGTCGCAGGGAACTCACTTCACTTGAAGCGATCTGGGGGGGAAGAGAAAACAGGGTGAGCTTCCAAATCGCTCAGTAAGGGGGTAAGGGAACTCAGTTATATAAACCATATCACACATCACAAATATGTATTTGTTTATGAAGCTCATTTGAAATCGTAGCATGAAAGATTCTCAAAACATCATCATCTCATAACTCATAAATCATGTGAAAACATGAAGGTAAAAAGGCTCAATATCGAGCACTCACAAGCATGTGTAAATATATGCGATAATGGCTATTCTCAAAATATGTGATAAAATCACCTCAGTAAACAGCACGTGACAAGGTCACAAAACACAACTCATGTGTAAAACGAGACTAGGCAATAAAACTCAATTAAAACTCGTCATGGCAAATCAAATATGTAATCTCCTCTGGTTGCACATCCCAGGCATCCTCGTATAGAGGGAACGTCGACAATATGGTCGTATGCATGGTATATTGGACTTATATGTTACCAGAACAAAGCCCGGCCTTACATGCTACCAGAGCAATGCCTCGCCTCATGCACACTATCACGTGGTCCCTGGGTCGGTTCCCAGGCGGCCCACTCTCTTGGTCTTACATGCTACCAAAGCAAGGCCACCCAGCGTTACCAGAACAGGGGTCATCTCTCGTCACCAAAACGGAGGCATCTCTTGTTACCAAAATGGAGGAATATTGGACTTACATGCTACCAGAGCAAGGCCTCTCAACACTACCAAAGCAGAGGAATAATCGGACTTACATGTTACCAGAACAAGGTCTGTGGTCCCTGGGTCGGTTCCCAAGCGTCCCACTATATCGGTCTTACATGCTACCAGAGCAAGGCCCGATGTGTATTCAACATGACACGCCTAAGTCTCAATCATTAGCCATTATCTTATAAAACGTTATGCCTTCACGTAGAACTCATAATGGTTTTCTCTCGTAAAACTCATTTAAAACATTTGTGTACTCAACACAAAACATATTAAAACCGAGTTCCAACCGACAAAACACGCACACATTTTCTCAAATCTCAATATCGCCTTAACGTAGAGCCCAATTTACTTTTCACACAAACTCAAAGGTTTATAAAACAATTTCACACTCAGCTTATAAACTCATAAAATAATGGGCTCCAACCGGCTATAAAAATCGTGTGCAATTATATCACAACACAACACCAAACATGCTTGTATTCTCAAATCATGGTTCATGCTACAACAATTCATCAAAACACATACACAAATGGTTTAGTTTTCCCTTACCTCTTTGCACCTCGTATAGTGCAATCGTTTCCCCCGTATCACGGACTAGCCTCGCATTCCACTCTGGAACTCCCGAGCTGTCCAAACGATGTTAAAACATCAATACTCATTATCACATCAACCTCAATTCTCAAAATCGAGCATAATTGCTCATAACTTCTCAAATTTCTTAATTCTCATAACTCCATCACAAACCACAATCTCGCTCCCAACACCTCAACATTCTATATTTCCTATGCCACAATATCTATGCTAATACACCACATTGTCTAAATCTCCATTTATAGCTCAAAATTCCTAAATTTACCAAAGTTGCTAAATATCATCATCACTCCAACTACATTGTAATTTCATCAATCCCTAATCATTTTTCAGCTATTTCAACACAATGCTAACAACCATTATCACCAAAATCATCTCAAATATAAGGATCGAAGTTTAGAAATTACCCAAAACTTGTGGAGAGCTTATCTCTTGCCTCGATTCGATCCATCTTTCGATTTCCAAGTATGTTGTTCTCCCTTGGGTGAGGAACAACTTTCCTTCTTGCCACAACTTCTGATTTGGACGGAAATGGGTGCTTTGGATGAGTGAGAAAGCTAGGGCTCGGTGAAAATGGGGGTTGGAAGAGAGAAAAAGTGAAATTGCAGGAGAAAGCAGGGATTCCTTATATAGATTGAGGGTAGGAGATTGATCTGGCTCTTGATGAGATCGATCTGCATTTGAATTTGGGGACAATTTGGGGTAATTTATGCCTAGGAGATCGATCTGTCGAGGGGTGAGATCGATCTCTTTATGGCTTTATGAGATCGATCTGCTCCTTGAGGAGATCGATCTTCTCTCAAATAGAAACATTTGGAGATCGATCTCTTCCTCATGAGATCGATCTTCTCTCAAACAGAATCATAAGGAGATCGATCCTCTTCCATTGGAGATCAATCTGCTCCTTAAGTTCCTCCTTCCTTGTCATTTTTAACTCACCAGATCGATCTCTCCTTCTCCCAGATCGATCTATCCTCATAACTTCATACTTATTTTAAACACTTAACATATAAATCTCCAATTATCATTCCCCAATTCACTTAGCTTAATAAATTATACTTCAAGTTCATATTACATAATTAAAATATGTCTGAAATCCTTAGATCTCACATGTACGGAATGAAAAATTAGGTATTAGGCAATTAAGGATGAATTACACATTGGAAATCTATAGAAAACTGTAATAATGAGGATGCAGGGGAGGAGCAGATCGATCTCCTATGAGGGAGAGATCGATCCCTTCTCAAGAAATGTCAAGTATCAAGCAATTGGAACAGAGCAGATCGATCTCATACCAAGGCAGATCGATCTCTTTAAGCTTCTATCTAGAAGAAATCGATCTTTCACAAGGAACAGATGTATCTCCAAATGTCTCGGGTTGAAGTAGATCGATCTCCCCTTTACTAAAAGATCTATCATCAAGAGGAATTTTACTTGCAACAGATCAATCTCATCATGAAGAGCAGATCAATCTGGTAGTAGTTATGTTAGGGAAAAAGACTATCAAACCATGCTGAGATCGATCTCCACAAGGACCAGATAGATCTCATGTCTCTACATCTATAAAAAGAGCACGGGATTGGACTGAAAATCAGACTTTCTTTCCTACCAAATCGGTACCTATCCTTTTCTCTCAAATAATCAAGCTTTCTCACTCTAAATATCACCACATTCCAGCCAGATTTGGAAGAAGCTCAAGAAGGGGAAGTTGTTCCTTGAAGTAAGGAGAACAACATACCCAAAAATCTCATATTGGTTTGATCAAGAGGCAAGTTTAACCAAAGAAAAAGCTAAGTTGGGTAAGTCTTCAAAACTCTCAACTCCAAGCATGATGTTTTAAGTGATTTTAGGAGTTGATGGATGTATATTGTGTTAGTAGAATATGGCTAGGATGCTTAGAACTCACTTGACTAAGAATATGTTTAGAAGAGTGATAATTCTATATTTTTAGAATTATTTGTGCTTAATTTCCTAATTAATTATTTAAATCCCTAATTTATTTTGTTAATTATCCCCTTTATTTAATTAAAATTCTCATCTTTGCAGATAAATTAAATCCGGATGAATTTTGAATATTTCGGAAGAAAATGGATCGAAATTGGGCTAAAATCGAGATTGAGCCACGTGGACAACACGAGTCAAGCCACCTAGCACATCCAATTGGACAAGAATACCGATGACATGGAAATATCTTTTCAAGGAGCCAATGGTGTGAAGACAAGTGGCCAAAAAAATACCAACTCATCAAGGATGTGGAAATTACCATTTTACCCCTAATGTGTTTATAAATAGGAAAGGATGGAAATTGAATGAGGATGCAATTTTAGGATTAGGAGTAGTGTTAGTGTAGAAGTAGTTAGAGTGGTTTAGTTAGATTAGTTTAATTTTTATTTTCTTTAGAAGCTTTTCCCGAAAAATCAATTTCCATTTAACTGTTACTATTCATCTTCGGGTGCATTTGGTTCGGGGGAAAAAAATTACCTTGGAAAACAAAATTACCTTTTATCCAGGAAAAAAATTTTAAGGGGTAAATTCTAGGGAAAAAGAAATTACTTAAGATCCAAAAAAAAAAATTTGACTCAGGTAATCTAAAAATACCTCAGGATTCGAAGGTAATCATTTTACCCCAGATTTTCTCAAAATTGAACACTGTAGGTAAAATAAAATGACTGACAAGGGGGAAAATAATCGAACCAAACGGGGGAATCGAATGACGAAAAAAAAATTACGGGGGGAAAAAAAATTCCCCCCAACCAAACACCCCCTTCATGTATTTTCATTTATGAAAAGCTTTTCATGTTGATTTGCAGCCTCATTTACTCATCCTTATTCTCGGTTTGGATATAATCTAGTCTTTTATTTTCAAGTTTTAATGCACAGCATTCATTTCCTAGTATAGTTCTCGATTTTTGCTTACCATTTGTAGTTTTATTTTTGTTTTGTTTTTGGTTCAATGATTCCCGATTGCTTCCATTTTTAGTTTTGTTTTTCTTTCCGTTAGCTGTGATTGTTACTAGAGAATGTGGGGAGCTTCTTTGAACTGATGAACCATGAAAGAAACCCGAGATCCTGGCAGCAGACCATGAGCCGAGAGCAAGGCAACAAACCAGGAAACCGAGAGCAGCAAATGCAGCAGCAAGCATCCAAGAGCTCCCCTATGTTCTCCTCTGTTTACAACCTCTTCTACTCACCTAAACAGCAGCTGTTATGTGAGCATTTTACTCTAGTAACTAGTGCCTAGTTGAATGCAGTAGCACACCGAGACCACACCTAGAGCAGTAGGCAATGACAGTAACTTCTGGTACAGAGCAGTAGCTGGGTATTGTCACGGTGAAGAAGAAGAAGAAGGAGTAGAGCTGGTGAGAGTTGCAGGGAGCAAAGCATGACAACGCCTGACAGCAATAGAACCAAGAGGAAGCATGGCAGATGCAAGGCAGAGGATAACCGAGAGGCATGGAGACAGCAGACCGAGAAAGCCTGGAAACTCCAGAAACAGCAGAAGCAAACAGAGGACTGGAACCCGTGAGCACCTGGAACCCTTGAGCACCTGGGACTGGAGCACCTAGCAGTAGTGGAGCAGTGTCTGGTCAAGCCTGGAGCAGATGGCAGAATCGAGCAACCCGTGAGCAACAGAGAGCAGCTGGCCGAACAGCAATCAAAAGCCTGGACCAGAGGGCAAAAATCGAGCCATACCCGAAAGCCTGGAAAAGAAACATAATTTGGAAGGATGAATAGTGTTTAGAGGGAATGGTTTAAACTGGTTAAGGCTTTGTTTGCCTAGTTCATATTAGTTAATTAACTCATTTTCATGCATTGTTAGTTTAGTTTAATTTCAATTTAATTTGTTAAGCTCAGTTTAGAGTTTTTAATTAAATTGCATGTTAGTATTCTTGCATATTAGTATAAAACTTAGTTTTAATTAGGATGATAGTTAATTAAGTGTTCATTTAGAATTAGATTAGGGGTAAATTTATTTCATTAAATCTTAGGTTAGTTTAAATTGCACTTTGATTAAGTAGTTTAAAATTGCATTTGAGGTTAGTTTAATTGTAGTGTAATTTTATTGTTTTATTTTCATAATTGCATTTTATTTTAATTGCGTTAATGAGTTTTAACTGTTTTAATTATTTTTGTAGGTATTTGCTTTTAATTGCGTGGAGCTCGGTAAGTAATTTTTAGCTCGGTTTTAATTTCTTTATTTTATAGCATTTTATTGCTTTAAGTATTTTTAATTCTAGCTATGTAGATCACCCACTTTAATTTCATAATTTGCTAGAATATACTTAGGGTAAGATTAACCGGTACTTAATTACGCTAGTCAACTTCTCTGTGGGACGATAACTCGGGACTTAAATCCCATTATTACTTGTACGACCCGTGCACTTACGGTAATACCCTTAGGGCCCATCAAGTTTTTGGCGCCGTTGCCGAGGAAGTCTTAATTAGCCATTAGTTAATATCGGTGAAATTATGGTTAGGTGTAATTCTAGCTTGTAAATAATTAGAAGTTCAATCTAGATTAAGTAATTGAAAAATTAAAATGAAAAAAATTAAAAAATTAAAAAATTAAAAAAAAATTTAAGGACTTTTAGATGTTTTCATGCGTAGAGCCGGGAGTTAAGATAGCTTTCCTCTAGATCTTGAAATTGAAAGAACACACTCTTAGAAAAATTTGAAAGGATTCTAGGAAATTTATAGCTTCACTGCAAAGCATCATGACAGAAAATAGGGAAATTAAGATCGTTGGAGATTATGCAATGCCGACTATTGGAGGTTATTATACCGGCATTAGGCCACTAGCTGTCCCTGCAAATAACTTCGAAATTAAGCCTGTAATCCTCTAGATGATCCAAACTTCTTTACAATTCAATGGGCTCCCTCACGATGACCCACATGCTCACCTTGGGCAATTCTTGGACTTGTGCAACACCTTCAAACATAATGGATTATCTGATGATGCGCTTAGGCTTAGATTATTCCCCTTCTCACTTAGGGATAGGGCGAGACATTGGTTAACCTCCCTGCCTCCAGGATCCATTTCTACATGGGACGAGTTAGCCCATCAATTTCTATCTAAGTTTTTCCCTCCCTCTAAAATGGCCCAACTCCGTAGTAATATATCCTCCTTTGCCCAGTACGACTCTGAATCTCGTTACAAGGAATGGGAACGATATAAGGAGCTTCTTAGGAAGTGCCCTCACCATGGCCTACCTTTGTGGTTGCAAGTCCAGACCTTCTACAATGGACTTACAATCTAAAATAGGACCATTGTTGACGCTGCTGCGGGTGGAGCCCTGATGTGCAAAACAGAGGAGGAAGCTTACGAGCTTTTAGACAAGATGGTGGCTAACAACAATTTATGGTCCTCGGAGAGGCAAATGCCAAAGAAGTCGGCAGGTATTTATGAGCTCGACACACTGTCTACCTTGACCTCTTAAATCGCTAATCTTACGAAGAAGGTAGAGTCGCTCAGTACCCAACATAATCCTCCCACTAGTCCTAACCCTGTGTATTCTGTCAAAAGTCCTTTCCCTTCATGCGATCTGTGTAGTGGTACACACTCTGTGGATAGGTGTCCACTTAACCTAGAATCGGTTTAGTATGTTGCTCCACTTCAGAAGCAACAGAACAACCCCTTGTCAAACACCTACAACCCAGGGTGGAGGAATAATCCTAACTTCTCCTGGAGCCAAAACCAAGGGCAAACTTCTAGCTCTAGACCTGTAGAACCCCCTAGTTTTCAAGCTCCATCGGTTCAGGTACCACCACAATCGTAATTTCCATATCACTCGTCTCATCAACCATCCCCACCATAATTTCAACATTATCCATCTCACTTCCATCAACCACCACCACCACCACTTATGCAGCCCCAACTCCACCATGCACCAGCAGCTGAGAAGAAGCCTACATTAGAGGAGATGTTCTCAACGATCCTGCAAAATCAAGCTACTTCAATTAAGAACTTAGAAGTTCAGGTGGGACAAATAGGCTAGTGCTCTTAGCCAACGTCCTCAAGGGACCCTTCCTAGTAATACTGAAGTTAATCATGTTAAGCAAAGGGAGGGTAAGGAACATGTTAGATCTATCACCCTTAGGAGTGGCAGAGAGCTAGAGGAGCCACAAGTTAAGTGCCAACCTGAACAACACATAGTTGAAGAATTTGTAAGTTCTAAAGAAGCAGCTCAGAAAGAGCAGGAACCTAAAGATCGGGCTGCCAAGGAAACAAAGCTAGGCGCTTCTTCATCTATACCTTCTTCTTCTTCATTGCCTTCCTCATCCTCTGATTCTACACAGGTTCCCACTACATTGCCTCTAGTTAGACCACCAGTACCTTTTCCTCAGAGGTTTTAAAACCAAAAGCTTGACCAACAATTCACCAAATTTCGTAAGGTTTTTAAGAAACTTCACATCAACATTCCTTTCGCAGATGCCTTAGAGAAAATGCCAAGTTATGTGAAGTTTCTAAAAGATATCCTCTCGAGGAAGAGAAGACTAGAAGATTATGAGACGGTGGCCTTAACTGAGGAATGTAGTGCCATTATCCAGAGGAAATTACCCCCAAGCTCAAGGATCCCAGGAGTTTTACCATACCCTGCACCATTGGAAATTTATTCTTTGGTAAAGCCCTGTGTGATTTAGGAGCTAGTATAAATTTGATGCCATTGTCTATCTATCAGAAGTTAGGAATAGGGGATGCCAAGCCCACCACAGTGACCCTCCAGTTGGTTGATCGATCAATTAAATATCTGAAGGGGGTAATTAAGGATGTCTTAGTAAAGGTGGACAAGTTTATTTTCCCTACAGATTTTATTGTTTTAGACATGGAGGAAGACAGGGAAGTCCCCATTATACTAGGTAGACCTTTCCTAGCGACGAGTAAAATAGTAATTGATGTACAAAAGGGGGAGTTAACGATGAGAGTCCAAGATCAGGAAGTAAAGTTTAATGTTTTCAAACCTTTGAAACTCCCTGATGACTCTCAAGAGTGTTTTAAGATGGAGATTGAGGAGAACATAAGGCTTGACCATATAATATCTGAGAGAAAGAAGGAAGTAGAAAGGGCTCAGGAGGATTTAATTGTTAACATTTTGTCACCACTTTGGATGACCCTTCTACTCTTTTCCCTGCTATTGAGTGTTGTCTTCTTCAGCTGCATTTGAAGTGGTTGTGTTTTTTTTTCTTTTCACTTTGTATATAGTTCGTTTTTCTTTTTCTTTTCTGTTGTTTCTTTCCTTGTTTATTTTGCAGGTTTATTTTCTAGTTTTACGCTTTCAATCAAAGCTTCAGTTGTTCATCATCATCAGAAAGGGGAGTACTCTGTTCTTGAACTTCAATTCTTATATTATCTGCACACTGAGGACACTGTGCACTTTAAGTTTGGGGGAGGGGATATCACTTGAGCTATTTTGTGAAAAATTGGATAAATTTTTAAAAAAATTTTGAAAATCTGAGAAAGATTTTTCAAAAATTTTTCGATAACATGAGCTTAAATTGTTTGATTTTGGGATGATTTAGTGCTTAGCATGTAGTTTTCCCATATTCCGATGATATGACCCCATGATTTAGTCTGACTTTGATTGAATGAGAAGCATGATTACAGGAAAAGCATGAAGTTGAATTCTTGAATTTATCTTGATTCTGATTGCGATTACCTCATCTTATGCACATGTCATGTCATGAATCGGTATATCTATTTAGAGAAAGCTTATGTGTACATAGGATTGCATTTGTTTAGTTGATTTTCTGCATCATATTCCAGAATTTGTTTGATCTGATCTCGAGGTGAAATATTATATCACACTTGATTAGGGAGATGATTTAGGCCATCTTTGGATCGTTTGAGCCTTTCTAGCCTTCCTTGTACATATTCTACCCCTAGTCACCCATCTGGGTCAAATAAGCTTTTCTCTGTAAATATACCTGCGTTATTTTACTTAGCTTAAACACTTTGTTCCTATCCCTTACCCCAAAAGCATGAAAAGTCATTGTGATATATTGTGAGCTATATGGGTATTAAGTGATAGTGAAAGAGTATGTAAAAAAAAAAAATGGTGAAAAAGAAAGAAAAAGAAAAAGAAAAGAAGAAAATACAAAAAAAAAAAAATTACTTAGCAAAAGAAATAAGTTTGGGGGAAATAATTAGAGCTCTTACATTATAGATCCTAGAAGTAATGCATGTTAAGGGGTAATTAAACCTAAATCGACTTTATCATACCTTAGCCCCAGCCTTACATTACAAGCTTAATAAAGTCCTATTGATCTTTAGTTAAGTGTGACTACATTAGTGGAGAGAGAAGTGAAAAGCAAACTTATGGGAATGATCACATGTCATTGACTTTGCATTCACTATGTTGCATAATCTGATCCGGATAGTGTACTGTGAATTGACTTAGACATTTTTCACACACTCACAAGGAGTCCAATTTGGGTTAGGACTTATGATTGAATAATTCTAAGTGTTGGACTTGTAATTGTGATTCTTTGATTTCATAGTCTGTACTTTTTCTTTGAGGATGATATTAGAAAATTATTGTGTTTTGTACTTTTCATTCCTACAATCATTTTGTTTTGCTTGAGGACAAGCAAAAACTCAAGTTTAGGGGTGTGATAATTTTATATTTTTAGAATTATTTGTGCTTAATTTTCTAATTAATTATTTAAATCCCCAATTTATTTTGTTAATTATCCCCTTTATTTAATTAAAATTCTCATGTTTGCAGATAAATTAAATCCGGATGAATTTTGAATATTTCGGTAGAAAATGGATCGGAATTGGGCTAAAATCGAGATTAAGCCATGTGGACAACACAAGTCATGCCACCTAGCACATCCAATTGGACAAGAAGACCGATGACATGGAAATATCTTTTCAATGAGCCAATGGTGTGAAGACAAGTGGCCAAAAAAAGGCCAACTCATCAAGGATGTGGAAATTACCATTTTACCCCTAGTGTGTTTATAAATAGGAAAGGATGGCAATTGAAAGAGGATGTAATTTTAGGAGTAGGAGTAGTGTTAGTGTAGAAGTAGTTAGAGTAGTTTAGTTAGATTAGTTTAATTTTTATTTTCTTTTGAAGCTTTTCCCGAAAAATCAATTTCCATTTAACTGTTACTGTTCATCTTCATGTATTTTCATTTAGGCTTAATACCCAAATATGTCCTCAACGTTTACCAAAATATGAAATTAAGCCCTTGACGTTTAATTGCATGGAAATAAGTCCTTTAAGTTTTATTTTGAGCAATTTAAACCTTAACGTTTCAAAAAAACATAATTAAACTCATTTCCGTTAAATCTCAGAAACAGCAGTTAGTTATGTATACGTGACATGCTGACGTGGAATATTTGTGCCACGTGGATTGTTGACGTGAAAAATTTTTTCCACGTGTACAAATATTGCTGACGTGGAATATTGACCCCAAAATATTTTTTTGGCTTAATATTCAAACATGCCTTCAACGTTTACCAAAAAATGGAATTAAGCCATTGACGTTTAATTGTATAGAAATAAGTTCCTTAAGTTTTATTTTGAGCAATTTAAACCTGAACGTTTCAAAAAAACATAATTAAACCATTTTCTGTTAAATATCAGAAACAGTCGTTAGTCAGATATACGTGGTATACTGACGTGAAATATTTGTGCCACGTGGATTGTTGACATGAAAATTTTTTTCACGTATACAAATATCGCTATCGTGAAATATTGGGCCCAAAAATGTTTTTTTTCGAATTTTCTTTTTCCCATTATTACATTTTTTTTAATTTTAATTTTTTATTTTTTTCTCAAATTATTTTTTTTCATACTGTTATTTTTATTTTATAAAATTACATTTTTCCTCAAAATATATTTTTTTTCAAAAAATACATTTTCTCTCAAAATGTATTGTTTAAAATTTCATTTTTCCAAAATTACAATTTGTTTAGACATCGCATTCTATTCAAAGTTACATTTTTTTCCAAAATTACAAGTTTTCTACTGAAAACACCCAAAAATTAATGCAAAAATAAAATTAAGAGAAGAAAAATACATAACTATACAAAATAATTCATTCTGAATACAACAATAGAAGTAAAAGACAACTAACATATTCATTGCAACAAAATTAAGCTATAACAGCAATATATTCAGAGCAAAATCAAGTATAAAACTACAGTTAATAACAATTACAAATCTAGATAATAAATTCAACATAAAAACAAGCTAATTGTGACTGGCAAGTTGAAGTCGATACTGTCACAATTAGCTTGTTTTTATATTGAATTTATTATCTAGATTTGTAATTGTTATTAATTGTAGTTTTAAGCTTAATTTTGCTCTGAGAAAAAATATATTTTGAGGAAAAAATGTAATTTTATAAAATAAAAATAACAATATGAAAAAAAGTAATTTGTGCAAGAAAATAAAAATTAAAAAAATATAATTATGGGAAAAAGGAAATTCGAAAAAAAATATTTTGGGGCCCAATATTTCACGTCAGCGATATTTGTATACGTGGAAAAAAAATTTTCACGTGACACAAATATTTCACATGAGTATGCCACATATATCTAACTAACGACTGTTTCTGAGATTTAACAAAAAAATGGTTTAATTATGTTTTTTTTTAAACGTTAAGGTTTAAATTGCTCAAAATAAAACTTAAGGAACTTATTTGTTTTTTTGATACGTTAAGGTTTAAATTGCTCAAAATAAAACTTAAGTAACTTATTTCCATGCAATTAAATATCGAGGGCTTAATTCCATTTTTTTGTAAACGTTGAGGGCATATTTGGATATTAAGAAAAAAAACTTTTTTGGGCCCAATATTCCACGTCAGCAATTTTTGTACACGTGGAAAAAAAATTTCCACGTCAACAATCTACGTGGCACAAATATTCCCCGTCAGCATGCCACGTAAACATGACTAACGGCTGTTTATGGGATTTAACAGAAAATGGTTTAATTATGTTTTTTTGAAACGTTATGGTTTAAATTGCTCAAAATAAAACTTAAAGGACTTATTTTCATGCAATTAAACGTTAATGGCTTAATTCCATTTCTTGGTAAACGTTGAGGACATATTTGGGTATTAAGCCTTTCATTTATGAAAAGCTTTTCATGTTGATTTGCAGCCTCATTTACTCATCCTTATTCTCGGTTTGGATATAATCCAGTCTTTTATTTTTCAAGTTAAAATGCACAGCATTCATTTCCTAGTATAGTTCTCGATTTTTGCTTACCATTTGTAGTTTTATTTTTGTTTTGTTTTTGGTTCAATGATTCCCGGTTGCTTCCATTTTTAGTTTTGTTTTTCTTTCTGTTAGCTGTGATTGTTACTAGAGAATGTGGGGAGCTTGTTTGAACTGATGAACCATGAAAGAAACCCGAGATCCTAACAGCAGACCATGAGCCGAGAGCAAGGCAACAGACCAGGAAACCGAGAGCAGCAAATGCAGCAGCAAGCATCCGAGAGCTCCCCTCTGTTCTCCTCTGTTTACAACCTCTTCTACTCACCTAAACAGCAGCTGTATTGTGAGCATTTTACTCCAGTAACCAGTGCCTAGTTGAATGCAGTAACACACCGAGACCACACCTGGAGCAGTAGGCAAGGACAGTAACGTCTGGTACAGAGCAGTAGCTGGGTATTGTCACGGTGAAGAAGAAGAAGGAGCAGAGCTGGTGAGAGTTGCAGGCAGCAAAGCATGACAACGCCTGGCAGCAATGGAACCAAGAGGAAGCATGGCAGATGCAGGGCAGAGGACAACCGAGAGGCATGGAGACAGCAGACCGAGAAAGCCTGAAAACTACAGAAACAGCAGAAGCAAACAGAGGACTGGAACCCGTGAGCACCTGGAACCCGTCAGCACCTGGGACTGGAGCACCTAGCAGTAGTGGAGCAGTGTCTAGTCAAGCCTGGAGCAGATGGCAGAATCGAGCAACCCGTGAGCAACAGAGAGCAGCTGGCCGAACAGCAGGCAAAAGCCTGGACCAGAGGGCAAAAACCGAGCCATACCCGAAAGCCTGGAAAAGAAACATAATTTGGAAGGATGAATAGTGTTTGGAGGGAATGGTTTAAAATGGTTAAGGCTTTGTTTGGCTAGTTCATATTAGTTAATTAACTTATTTTCATGCATTGTTAGTTTAGTGTAATTTCAATTTAATTTGTTAAGCTTAGTTTAGAGTTTTTAATTAAATTGCATGTTAGTATTCTTGCATATTAGTATAAAACTTAGTTTTAATTAGGATGATAGTTAATTAAGTGTTCATTTAGAATTAGATTAGGGGTAAATTTATTTCATTAAATCTTAGGTTAGTATAAATTGCACTTTGATTAAGTAGTTTAAAATTGCATTTGAGGTTAGTTTAATTGTAGTGTAATTTTATTATTTTATTTTCATAATTGCATTTTATTTTAATTGCGTTAATGAGTTTTAATTATTTTAATTATTTTCGTAGGTATTTGCTTTTAATTGCGTGGAGCTCGGTAAGTAATTTTTAGCTCGGTTTTAATTTCTTTATTTTATAGCATTTTATTGCTTTCAGTATTTTTAATTCTAGCTATGTAGATCACCCACTTTAATTTCATAATTTGCTAGAATATACTTAGGGTAAGATTAACCAGTACTTAATTAGGCTAGTCAACTTCTCTGTGGGACGATAACTCGGGACTCAAATCCCATTATTACTTGTACGACCCGTGCACTTGCGGTAATACCCTTAGGGCCCATCAAAGAGCAATAGATTGAGTTTGCTATCGTGATGATTTTGGAACACTATGATGTTTGTGGTGTTGAGTGAATGGTTTTAGGTGGATTTACAAAGAAATATTAAGGTGAAATATGATAAAAAGGTTTGTGAAAGCATGAGTAAGTAAGTAAATGACAATGTGGATGTTTAGAACAAGAAGAGGAAAATGACTTAATGATTTATGCATGCTGATTGGATTACGTTGAGACTCGATTAACCCGAATCGCAAACGGAGCAAACGAGACAAAGGAAATACAAGTGCGATTTGAGGCAAGGGATTATATGTTAGCGATAGAGATATTTGTACGTGTTTTATAGTGATTCAGTAATTATGACACTAGAGATACTATGTTTAGCTATTGAGCCATAAGTGATTTGAAATGTACTATGGTATGAATTGTGAAAATGGGATGTGGGAAGGAAAACAATATGACATGCATGATTTTAATGTTTTTACAACTAAATGTTGTTTTTGTGACTGAGAAATGATGATGGATAAGCTGGCTAGTTTTACATGTTTAGTATGGAACGACATGCTACGTTAATAAACATGATTTGAGCCTTTAAAAGAGAAAAAAAAGCCACCTATCAGATTTGAGATGTGTATTGGTGTTGGAGCCTTAGCTCACATGTGAGATCTGAGAATTTTAGATATATTTTAATGATGTAATAAGAACTTGAAGTGTAAATTATTGAGCTAGATGAATTGTGGGAATTATAATTGGAGATTTTTATGTTAAGTGTGTAAAATAAGCATGAAGTATGAGGACAGATCGATCTGGGAGAAGGAGAGATCGATCTGGTGAGTTAAAAATGACGAGGAAGGAGGAATTTGAGGAACAGATCGATCTCCAATGGAAGAGATCGATCTCCAAATGATTCTGTTTGAGAAAGGATCGATCTCATGAGGAAGAGATCGATCTCCAAATGATTCTGTTTGGGAGAAGATCGATCTCCTTAGGAGCAGATCGATCTCATAAAGCCATAAAGAGGTCGATCTCACCCCTCGACAGATCGATCTCCTAGGCATAAAATTACCCAGATCGTCCCCAAAATTCAAACGCAGATCGATCTCACCCCTCGACAGATCGATCTCCTACCTCCAGTCTATATAAGGAACCCCTATTTTTCTCCTGCAAACTCACTTTCTCTCTCTTCCAACCCCATTTCCGCCAAAAACCTAACTTTCTCACTCATCCAAATCATCCATTTTCGGCCAAATCAAGAGTTGTGGTAAGAAGGAAAGTTGTTCCTCATCAAAGGGAGAACAACATACTTGGAAATCGAAGGACGAATCGGATCGAGGCGTGGGTTGTACGTCTCATAAGCTTTGGGTAATTTCTAAACCTCGATCTTGATATTTGAGATGATTTTGATGATATTGGTGGTTGTCATTGCGTTGAAATAGTTGAGAAAGGATTAGGGATTGATGAAATTGCAATGTAGTTGGAGTAATGTAGATATTTGGCAATTTTGATAATTTTGAGAATTTGTGCTATAAATGGAAATATAGACAATGTGGTGAATTAGCGTAGATGATTTAACATGAGAAATATAGGACGTTGAGCTATTATGAATGAGGTTGTAGTTTAGGGTAGAGTTACGAGAATCGAGAGATTTGAGGAGTTATGAGCAATTATGCTCGGTTTTGAGAATTGAGGTTTATGAGATAATTGAGTATTGATGTTTTAACATCGTTTGGACAGCTCGGGAGTTCCAGAGTGGAATGCGAGGCTAGTCCGTGATACAGGGGAAATGATTGCACTATACGAGGTGCAAAGAGGTAAGGGAAATCTAAACCATTTGTGTATGTGATTTGTAAACTATTATAGCATGATTTGTGGTTTATAAAACAAGCATGTTGAGTGTTGTGTTGAGATTTAATTGCACACGGTTTTTATAGCTGGTTGGAGCCCATAATTTTATGAGTTTATAAGCTGAGTGTGAAATTGCTTTATAAACCATTGAATTTTGTGTGAGTAATGAATTGGGCTCTACGTTAAGGCAATATCGAGATTTGTGAAATGTGTGCATGCTTTGCCGGTTGGAACTCGGTTTTATTATGTTTTGTGTTGAGTACAAAACAGTTTTCAAATGAGATTTATGAGAGAAAAACCACCATGAGTTCTACGTGAAGGCAAACCAGTCTTATGTGATAAGACTTAGGTGTGTAGTGGTAAGTACACACCGGGCATTGCTCTGGTAGCATGTAAGCCCAATTTCTTCTCCGTTCTGGTAACGTGAGAATAACCTATTCTGTGGCTATGCCACGTATACTTGGTGGCCGTTGCCACGTGAGAAACCCCATTGGTGGCCTTTGCCACGTGAGAAACCCCATTGGTGGCCGTTGCCACGTGATACCCCATTGGTGGTCGTTGCCACGTTATACCCCATTGGTGGCCGTTGCCACGTGATACCCCATTGGTGGCCGTTGCCACGTTATACCCCATTGGTGGCCGTTGCCACGTTATACCCCACTAGTGGCCGTTGCCACGTGATACCCCATTGGTGGCCATTGCCACGTTATACCCCATTGGTGGTCGTTGCCACGTTATACCCCATTGGTGGCCGTTGCCACGTGATACCCCATTGGTGGCCGTTGCCACGTTATACCCAATTTGGTGGCCGTTGCCACGTGAAACCCTATTATGTGGCTATGCCACGTGTGAAATTAAATCAGTGGCTTTGCCACGTGTGTTTTGTGGCTATGCCACGTGTGAAATTAAATCAGTGGCTTTGCCACGTGTGTTTTGTGGCTATGCCACGTGTGAATTTAAATCAGTGGCTATGCCACGTGTGTTTAGTGGCTGTGCCACGTGCATTATTTTTACTGTGATTTTATCACGTTATTTGAGAAAGCGTTTAACGCGTTATTTTCACATTCATTGTTATTGCTCTAGAGTGAGCCTTTTTACTTCATGTTTTCACATGACTTGACACATGAGAATGTCGTTTTGAGTACTTTCATGCTATGGTTTTCAAATGAGTTTCACATACAAATAAACATTTTGTGATGTGCATTTTGGTTTATGAAATGAGTTCCTTACCCCCCTTACTGAGCGATTTAGAAGCTCACCCTGTTTTCTTTTCCCCCCAGAGTTCTTCAAGTGAAAAAGGATCTCCCTGCGACGTACGGAGTAGTGGCTAGTGGAGGACTTGAGCTCCAGGCCATATATTGTATTTTGAGGTATCTTTTATCTTTTCATGTACCCAGACTATTATTGTAATTACAGACACTTGATGTATATCATTGTATGGGATGTATTAGGATTAATTAACTTGGAATTGAGTAATGTATATGATTCAATATACACTATATTATGATGAGATCCTGAGGCATGATATTTATGATGATGTATGACACTGCACAGGAATGCACTCTTAATTATGAATTAATGAATAAAAAGATTTAAATTAGCCATATTTTTCGCACTTCCAGGGCGTGACAGAGTTTTCTTGGTATCAGAGCTTAGGGTGTCTAGTACTGTCAGTGTCGGTTAAGTGAAATAGAATACATCCCAAGTGTCTGTAATAGTCTGGTCATGAACTGAAATTGAGGATTGAGATTTCAATCGATTGTGATATGTACGCGCAGGAAACGAGTTGAGATAGAGAATGAGTAAACGACGAGGTCGTTCGAGGAGGCAGGCAGAGTCCCTTCCGCCACCTGTCCCACAACCAGAGAGTCCTAACTCTCGATTTAATCGGATTGAGACCGATGTGAGGCAAGGTTTTGAGCAGATGGCAGCGTTATTCGCGCAACACTTTGGAGTTAATGCCTCGGATACTACCCCTACACCACCACAAGGACCTCTCATACCCCCAGTGCCTCCCGTCACTCAGCCTGAGGATAGAAGTATGGTCCGACTAAGGGATTTTCTGAAGATGAATCCACCCGCATTTAGGGGAAAGAAGGATCCTACAGAGGCTGAGGAGTGGTTGACGGAATTGAGAATTATATATGATTTTCTAGGGTGCACCGATGCTGAGAGGGTCAGTATGAGTGCCTATATGCTGAAGGGGAGAGCTCGAGATTGGTGGGGTACTACCCAGGGTATTCTGATGTCCCGCCAGGATGCGATTGGTTGGGAAGAGTTTCAGACAGCCTTTAGGACCCAATATGTACCACGAGCCGCCCAGAGAAAGAAACAGGCCGAGTTTTTTGAGTTTGGTACAGGGTGACATGTCTGTGGATGACTATGAGAGCCAATTCACAGCGCTATTGAGATATGACCCAAAGACCTTCAAGAGTGAAGAGCTCCGCACAGAGAAGTTTGTGTATGGGTTGAAGCCTATCATCAGAGATAGATTGATAGGGCTATGTATTACTGAGTTTGGAGATGCTCTGAGACGAGCACAAGAAATTGAAAGAGAAATTGAGATGGTACAATCCCAGAATGAGCTCAGAGCGGTGAATAGAGATAAGGGCAAGAGGCCAGCACTTTTCCAAACAGAGGCTCGGAGAGGTTCCTTCAGAAGAGGAAGGATTGAGGTGCAGAAGGACAGATTGGAGAGACCCAGAGCCTATCCTATTATCAAGGAGACCCCTCGATATGTCAAGCCGGAGATAAGGGTTTGTAGAGACTGTGGCCGATCGCATGAGGGAAGTTGTACTGGGTCGATCCGTGGATGTTTTAGATGTGGTGACATGGGTCACAGAGTGAAGGACTGTCCCCAACCTCAGATACCACATGCTCTGGAGCCCACTAGACAACAGCCTCAGAGAGTGGATCCCCAGAGACGGGCCACTGCGGCAGAGAAAGGGAAGAAACCCTTGGCACAGGGACGTGTGTTTGCCCTGGATAAGGAGACCACAGACACTATGGCAAAAACTATAAGAGGTACACTCTCTGTCTGTAATCATAAGGCTCATGTGTTGATTGATTCAGGATCCACGCATTCCTTTATTTCTGAGCATTTTGCATGTAGATTAAACTTGAAGTTTGAACCTCTAGAATACATACTACATGTAAATACCCCTATGCGTGAATCCCAGAGAACTGAGTTAATCTGTAGAGGATGTGAGATAAATGTGGGAGATAGAGTGATGTTAGCAGATCTAATCAAGTTGAATATACGTGGGTTTGATGTAATTTTGGGGATGGATTGGTTGGCAACCAATCGAGTGAGTTTAGACTGCTACACTAAGATTGTAACTTTCTCCCTACCTGAACCTTACAGTGTACGATTGAGATATTGAGGAAATGATTATGTGAAATTCTAGTAAGTAATTTGAGAATTTTGATATTATTTTGGAGAATATTAAATATGATTATTCATGTGAAGGTTACGAGACACTCATCTCAGATGATGAGCGGGAACATCCGAAGATTGAGGATATACCTGTGGTATGTGAATTTTTGGATGTTTTCCCAGATGAATTGCCAGGTTTACCACCAGAGAGAGAGCTGGAGTTTACCATTGATTTGGTACCAGATACTCAGCCGATCTCTAAACCTCCCTACAGGATGGCATTAGTGGAACTTGAGGAATTGAAGAGACAACTACAGGAGTTATTGGATCAAGGGTTTATTAGACCCAGTGTTTCGCCGTGGGGAGCGCCAGTACTATTTGTTAAGAAGAAGGATGGTAGTCTCAGATTATGTGTAGACTACCGGTTGTTGAATAAAGCCACGGTGAAGAATAAATACCCACTGCCCAGGATTGATGATCTACTCGATCAGCTAAGAGGGGCCTCAGTCTTTTCTAAGATTGATTTGAGATCGGGCTATCACCAATTGAGGATCAAGGAAGAAGATATTCCAAAGACGGCCTTCAGGACGAGGTATGGCCATTACGAATTTCTGGTGATGTCCTTTGGATTGACGAATGCCCCTGCAGCATTTATGAGGTTGATGAATGAAGTGTTTAGAGACTATCTAGATAAATTTATGATAGTCTTTATTGATGATATCCTGGTATACTCTCGGTCGTATGAGGAGCATGCACAGCATTTGTGGTTAGTACTTCAGATACTCCGAGATAAGCAATTATACGAAAAGCTTAGTAAGTGTGAGTTTTGGTTGAACCGGATAGCTTTCCTTCGTCATATAGTCTCAGAGGAAGGAGTATCAGTGGACCCAAGCAAGGTGGAGGCTGTGCTTAATTGGGAGAGACCGAGGACAGTCACTGAGGTGCGAAGCTTCCTTGGTTTGGTAGGGTATTACAGAAGATTTGTGGAAGGATTTTCAAGGATTGCCTCCCCTTTGACTAAGCTCACGCGCAAAGAGACTCCATTTATATGGACTGATCAATGTGAGCTCAGTTTTCAGGAATTAAAAAGGAGATTGACAGCGGCACCTGTGTTAACTATTCCTGAGGGATCAGGAGGATTTTCGGTGTATAGTGATGCATCTCATCAAGGATTGGGGTGTGTGCTTATGCAGCACGGAAGAGTGGTCGCATATGGATCGCGACAGCTGAAAGACCATGAGCGGAATTACCCCACACATGATTTGGAGTTAGCTGCTGTGGTATTTGCTTTGAAGATCTGGCGACACTACTTGTATGGGGAAAAATTCCAGATCTTCACTGATCACAAGAGTTTGAGATATCTCTTTGATCAGAAAGAGTTAAACATGAGACAAAAGAGATGGATGGAACTCCTTAAGGATTATGACTGCGAGATTCTTTATCATCCGGGTAAGGCGAATGTGGTTGCTGATGCCCTGAGCAGGAAGAGTATGATATCTGCTATGATGATCAGGGAATGGGATTTGTTAGAGCAGATCGCCGAACTTCGGATCAGAGTTAAAGAGGTAGAGACTGGATTTTTGGCTAGCCTGCGGATAGAGCCCAGGATCATGGATCAGATTAGAACTGGGCAGCGCAGTGATCAGAGATTGATAGATATGGTTAGCCGAGCTGAGCAGAGTTCGCAGTCGGATCTCACCATCAGTGAGGATGGATTGTTGAGATTCAGAGGACGGATTTGTGTACCGGACGTGATACCCTAAAGAGACAGATATTGAGAGAATCCCACTGTTCGCGATACACCATGCACCCAGGGAGTACTAAGATGTACCGAGACTTGAGAAAGGTGTATTGGTGGAGTGGTATGAAGCGAGACGTGGCAGAGTATGTGGCCAGGTGTTTAGTATGCCAGCAAGTGAAAGCTGAGCATCGGAAGCCCGGAGGACTACTACAGCCCTTACCTGTACCTACATGGAAATGGGAGCATGTTACTATGGACTTTATTATGGGTTTACCGAGGACCCGAAGAGGTCGTGACGCGATATGGGTCATTGTGGATAGATTGACCAAGAGTGCCCAATTCCTTGCCATCAAGAGCACAGATACTGTGGATGCCTTAGCTGAACTGTATGTCAGCGAGATAGCTAGATTACATGGGGCTCCAGTGAGTATTACTTCTGATAGAGATTCCCGATTTACTTCCAAATTTTGGACCCAGTTTCAGGAGTCCATGGGATCTCGATTGAGTTTTAGTACCGCCTATCATCCTCAGACAGATGGTCAGTCAGAGAGGACTATTCAGACCCTGGAGGATATGCTGAGGGCGTGTACGATGGATTTTAAGGGATCATGGGATGATCACCTGCCCCTAGCAGAGTTTGCATACAATAACAGCTATCATGCGAGTATTGGAATGGCACCTTTTGAGGCTCTATATGGTAGGAGGTGTAGATCCCCTGTAGCTTGGGAAGAAGTCGGTGACAGAAAGATAAATGCCTCCGAGCTTATTGAGCAAGCCATACAGAGTGTGAAACTCATATGTGAGAGGTTATGGGCTGCACAAAGTAGACAGAAAAGCTACGCGGATGTGCGTAGACGGCCACTCAAGTTTGAGGTTGGTGATGCAGTATTTCTGAGAATATCACCGAGTAAGGGTATCATGCGATTTGGGAAGAAAGGGAAATTGAGTCCTCGATACATAGGACCATTCGAGATTCTTGAGAGAGTGGGAGAGGTAGCTTACAGATTAGCATTACCCCCACAGATGTCCGGAATACACAATGTTTTTCATGTATCTATGTTGAGGAAGTACCACCCGGACCCTTCCCATGTCATAGAGTATGACGAGATGGACATTCAAGAGGACATGAGCTACACTGAGGAATCCGTCCGGATTCTCGATAGAAAGGAGAAGGTACTGAGAACCAAGAGCATCCCATTAGTGAAAGTTTTGTGGAAACATCACTCAATGGAAGAGGCAACGTGGGAACTAGAAAATCTCATGAAGGAGAAATACCCCCATCTATTTGACTAGTTTAGTTGAATTTGGAGGACCAAATTCTTTTTAAGGTGGGGAGGATGTGAGATCTGAGAATTTTAGATATATTTTAATGATGTAATAAGAACTTGAAGTGTAAATTATTGAGCTAGATGAATTGTGGGAATTATAATTGGAGATTTTTATGTTAAGTGTGTAAAATAAGCATGAAGTATGAGGACAAATCGATCTGGCAGAAGGAGAGATCGATCTGGTGAGTTAAAAATGACGAGGAAGGAGGAATTTGAGGAGCAGATCGATCTCCAATGGAAGAGATCGATCTCCAAATGATTCTGTTTGAGAAAGGATCGATCTCATGAGGGAGAGATCGATCTCCAAATGATTCTGTTTGGGAGAAGATCGATCTCCTTAGGAGCAGATCGATCTCATAAAGCCATAAAGAGATCGATCTCACCCCTCGACAGATCGATCTCCTAGGCATAAAATTGCCCAGATCGTCCCCAAAATTCAAACGCAGATCGATCTCACCCCTCAACAGATCGATCTCCTACCTCCAGTCTATATAAGGAACCCCTATTTTTCTCCTGCAAACTTACTTTCTCTCTCTTTCGACCCCATTTCCACCGAAAACTTAACTTTCTCACTCATCCAAATCATCCATTTTTGGCCAAATCAAGAGTTGTGGTGAGAAGGAAAGTTGTTCCTCATCAAAGGGAGAACAACATACTTGGAAATCGAAGGACGAATCGGATCGAGCCGTGGGTTGTGCGTCTCACAAGCTTTGGGTAATTTCTAAACCTCAATCTTGATATTTGAGATGATTTTGATGATATTGGTGGTTGTCATTGCGTTGAAATAGTTGAGAAAGGATTAGGGATTGATGAAATTGCAATGTAGTTGGAGTAATGTAGATATTTGGTAATTTTGATAATTTTGAGAATTTGTGCTATAAATGGAAATATAGACAATGTGGTGAATTAGCGTAGATGATTTAACATGAGAAATATAGGACGTTAAGCTATTGTGAATGAGGTTGTAGTTTAGGGTAGAGTTACAAGAATCGAGAGATTTGAGGAGTTATGAGCAATTATGCTCGGTTTTCAGAATTGAGGTTTATGAGATAATTGAGTATTGATGTTTTAACATCGTTTGGACAGCTCGGGAGTTCCAGAGTGGAATGCGAGGCTAGTCCGTGATACGGGGGAAATGATTACACTATACGAGGTGCAAAGAGGTAAGGGAAATCTAAACCATTTGTGTATGTGATTTGTAAACTATTATAGCATGATTTGTGGTTTATAAAACAAGCATGTTGAGTGTTGTGTTGAGATTTAATTGCACACGGTTTTTATAGCCGGTTGGAGCCCATAATTTTATGAGTTTATAAGCTGAGTGTGAATTTGCTTTATAAACCATTGAATTTTGTGTGAGTAATGAATTGGGCTCTACGTTAAGGCAATATCGAGATTTGTCAAATGTGTGCGTGCTTTACCGGTTGGAACTCGGTTTTATTATGTTTTGTGTTGAGTACAAAACAGTTTTCAAATGAGATTTATGAGAGAAAAACCACCATGAGTTCTACGTGAAGGCAAACCAGTCTTATGTGATAAGACTTAGGTGTGTAGTGGTAAGTACACACCGGGCATTGCTCTGGTAGCATGTAAGCCCGATTTCTTCTCCGTTCTGGTAACGTGAGAATAACCTATTATGTGGCTATGCCACGTATACTTGGTGGCCGTTGCCACGTGAGAAACCCCATTGGTGGCCGTTGCCACGTGAGAAACCCCATTGGTGGCCGTTGCCACGTTATACCCCATTGGTGGCCGTTGCCACGTTATACCCCATTGGTGGCCGTTGCCACGTTATACCCCATTGGTGGCCGTTGCCACGTTATACCCCATTGGTGGCCGTTGCCACGTTATACCCAATTTGGTGGCCGTTGCAATTTGAAACCCTATTCTGTGGCTATGCCACGTGTGAAATTAAATCAGTGGCTTTGCCACGTGTGTTTTGTGGCTATGCCACGTGTGAAATTAAATCAGTGGCTTTGCCACGTGTGTTTTGTGGCTATGCCACGTGTGAATTTAAATCAGTGGCTATGCCACATGTGTTTAGTGGCTGTGCCACGTGCATTATTTTTACTGTGATTTTATCACGTTATTTGAGAAAGCGTTTAACGCGTTATTTTCACATGCTTTGTTTTTGCTCTAGAGTGAGCCTTTTTACTTCATGTTTTCACATGACTTGACACATGAGAATGTCGTTTTGAGTACTTTCATGCTATGGTTTTCAAATGAGTTTCACATACAAATAAACATTTTGTGATGTGCATTTTGGTTTATGAAATGAGTTCCTTACCCCCCTTACTGAGCGATTTAGAAGCTCACCCTGTTTTCTTTTCCCCCCAGAGTTCTTCAAGTGAAAAAGGATCTCCCTGCGACGTACGGAGTAGTGGCTAGTGGAGGACTTGAGCTCCAGGCCATATATTGTATTTTGAGGTATCTTTTATCTTTTCATGTACCCAGACTATTATTGTAATTACAGACACTTGATGTATATCATTGTATGGGATGTATTAGGATTAAATAACTTGGAATTGATGTATGACACTGCACAGGAATGCACTCTTAATTGTGAATTAATGAATAAAAAGATTTAAATTAGCCCTATTTTTCGCACTTCCGGGGCGTGACATCACACTTGTCTTGATGATTTTGACTATGCTGGAGATTTTACTCGCATATGTTTTCATGATTTGATAAATCATGCTGGAGCGTTGCTCGCATGTGGATTTTATGATGATGATAATGTGTTGGAGCCTAGCTCACATAATGATTTTTGAGATGATACAGTGCTGGAAGTTGTTGCTTGCACTAAGTGATACCACGCTGGAGCCTTACGGAGGCTGTGTGTCACGTTGATTCTACTCGCCTGGTATATGAGATATGGTTTAAGATGATGAGTCCATCGATGTAGGGTGGATGGACTAGGTCCACGAGCGTACGCTGTACCGTGTAGTTGTCCGGGGATTACTATATATCGTGCTGTGTGCACGCGGGTACGAGTATCGCGTAGATGACACATAGAGTACATTGTAGCGTGAGTATATGTGATGTGATGAGGAAGATGATGATGATGATGATGATTGAGATGAGTCGAAGGGTAGGACTGACCCATCCCCCTTCAGGCAAGTGATGCCCTGTGCATACCTGATCTGTGAGGCCTGGGATCACTGACTATGGCCATATGTCGTGGATATTTGTTTGCCTAATGTTCCCTACCTGTCTCAGTGATAAAAGAAATTTGATGAAATGAAATGTTTTATAAAAAGAAAAGAGATATTATGATTTGATAAATAGCCTGATTTGAATGCTTGTGCTGTGATAGCACTATTTTATGAAATGTTTTTAAATAGAAATATTAAGCATTGGATTTATAAAAATGCCTATGAGAGAAGAATGTTTAAATGGATTTTCTATTGATAATTTCATTCATAATGGAAGATTATTTTGTTGATCATGGATGGGATATGTAGATAGTACAGTATCTACCTGTTAGCATTCTTTTCCTTATTTATTTGTGGTTCACTCATCCCACTATTTTCCCCTCCAGATACGAGAAGTAGGACAGTGCGGTGGTCTCCAGATCTTTTTGTGTTGGTCAACTCCTACCAGTTGCTACAGTATAAGAAATGTATACACATAAACATTTTGTATCTATTGTATTGTATCGTACAGTTATACATTGAAAATGAGAATATTATATGGGGATGTTATGTAAAGATGTTTCATTTATACAATAGATTTTGTATATCTACACACATGTCTGGGAGTGTGTGTTTCAAAGTTTCAAGTATTCTCGCTATAAATGTATGAAATTAGTAGTTACATCGGCTCACAGCCCAACCGTAAGTGGTATAAGTATGGACGAAGGCACCCGAAGTCGGGGTGTGATAGAATTTGGTATCAAAGCGTGGTTGGTCTGATGTGAGTCGATGTTTTGGACTAAGAAAATGTACATCCCCAAGTTACTGTGCGATAATTAGATACAAATGTGTATATGGAGCTGATGATGATCTAAGAGTTTGTTATGAATGCAGGATAGTTAACAGGCTTGTGAGCTATGCCTGAGAGACACTGCAAGAGGGGTGAGAGCTCACGAGCTCAGGGACGGAATGATAGGATTGAGAGGCATAGTAGATCGTCCTCTAGTCATGAACCCCATGATTAGGTAGAGGCTTTCGATCCTCGGGTAGCCAGATTGGAGGAAGATATGGATACGATGATGACTACGATGGGTCAGATCATGTCTAGGTTGGAGAGTATGCCGGTACAGCAGGACAGGCTGCACCGAATCCCCCAGCAGCTACACCTGAACCTAAGAATACTGCACCTGCACAACCCGAACCTAATAGACCACGAGATCCCCCTATTCAGCCAGTTCCTCCTCTAGTGGCCCCACAGCAGTATGATGATGATGATTTTGGGCATGGTTATGACTGTGATATGGAGAGGTTGAGGCATTTTATGGAATTTAAGCCTCCTTCTTTTAGTGGCGTAAAGGATCCAACAGAGGCTAAGGATTGGATAAGTCAGATGGAGAAGTTGTTTGACTTCTGTAGATGTTCGGCTACGGAAAGAGTAGCGCTTGTGGCCTTTGTATTGAGAGGCGAAGCAAAGCACTGGTGGAAGTCCACCAGACCTATGTTGAGAACTCAGGGTACAGCGATAACATGGGATATGTTTTAGGGTGCTTTTAGAGAGAATATATCACAGATACTGTTTGGCGTAGACTACAAATGGAATTTTTTAATCTGACTCAAGGGAACCAAACAGTGGATGAGCACATGTCACGATTTACCTCATTGGGCCGATATGATCCAAACTCTATCAAGAGTGAAGCTATTAGGGTTCGCAGATTTGTTGATGGACTCAGGCCTTCGATTAGAGCTAAATTTACCTCATTTGATGTTATTATATATAGAGAAGTCGCACGATAGGCCCACTTGTGTGAACAGGACTATGACCTGTAAATTTCAGAGTTCAGTTAGAGTAAGGAAAATGGTCCGAGGAAATTGGGAGATGGTAAGGGTGCCAGATTTGGTCGGAGATATCCTAGCAAGCATCGAAGAGAGGCAGATGAGTCACAGAAGAAGGTTGCTGACTTATTATGCATCCGACTCCAACATCAGCCAGGGGTATAGTGAATGGTGGACCCCGACCGACTACTAACCAGTACAGAGTATGTGGTCGATATCATGGTAGTAGGCCCTGTCATTTTCAGGGTACACGATGCTTTAGATGTGGTAGGTTTGGGCACTACGCAAGGGATTGTCCAAAAGCAGTTGAGGTAGTCCCACAGAGGGGTAAGGTGCCTGAGAAAGTTCCTACAGTTACACCTCTTGCAAGGAAGAGAGACACGACTGAAGAAAAAGGGAAGCAAGTTGTGGGTCAAGGTAGAGTATATGCAATAGACCAGGCATCAGCAGATACCTCTTCTGAGGTGATAAAAGGTACAATTCTGATTTTGGATTTGGAAGGTATAGCTTTATTTGAATCTGGTGCTACGCATTCCTTTATATCGCCTGCATGTGCATCAAAGTTAACAGGGTTATAACTCACGTACTTAAATGGGACTTTATTCATAAGTACTCCAATGAGAGTCAGTCAATTAGTTGAAAAAGTATACAAAGATTGTAAAGTGAGAGTAGGAGATAAGTGCACGACAGCTAATCTGATTTTGCTGAATATATATGACCTTGTTGTAATCTTAGGAATGGATTAGTTAGCTACCAATCATGTTGTCTTAAACTGCCACTCTAAGTCTATTACATTTTCTTTACCTGAGAAATTTGTTGTAAAATTTTATGAGAAGTAATAAAATCCTGATTTTGTAGCAAGTAAAGTGCATTAGTACATAAATGACATGAATGTTATTGTGAAGGTTTTATTACTTATGTGGTGGACTTAAACAAAATACATCCGAATATAGACATTCCAGTGGTTAGAGAATTTCCTGAGGTCTTTCCAGATGACCTACCAGGATTGCCAACGGATAGAGAAATGGAATTTAGTATAGACTTGACACCTAGAACCGAGCTAATATCCAAACCCCCATATAGGATGGCTCTAGTTGAACTAGAGTAATTAAGGAAGCAGTTGCAAGATATGTTGGATAAATGGTTTATAAGACCGAGCATCTCACCATGGGGAGCCCCGATATTGTTTGTGAAGAAAAGAGATGGGAACCTCAAGTTGTGTATTCATTACCGGATGTTGAACACGGCTACCATCAAGAATAAGTACCCCTTGCCACGCATTGATGATTTGTTGGATCATTTTCGGGGAGTACAGATCTTTTCCAAGATAGATTTAAGGTCTGGGTACCATCAACTGAAGATTCAGAAGGAAGATGTGCCCAAGACAGCTTTTCGCACCTGCTATAGTCATTACGAATTCTTGGTGATGCCTTTCGAGTTAACAAATGCGCCAGCAGCTTTTATGGCTCTAATGAATGAGGTATTCAAGCCATACCTTGATCAATTTGTGATAATATTCATCGATGATATATTGGTGTATTCCAGATCCAGGGAAGATCACGAGCAGCACTTAAGGATTGTTTTGCAAACCCTCCGAGAGAGAAAGCTGTATGTTAAACTTAGTAAATGTGACTTTTAGCTAGAGCAAATTTCGTTTCTAGGCCATGTTGTATCGAAGGATGGGGTGTCAGTAGATCCATCCAAGATTGAGGTTATTGTTCAGTGGGAACAGCCTAGGACAGTCACAGAGATTAGAAGTTTTTTGGGTTTGGCAGGTTACTACAAGAGATTTGTAGAGGGTTTCTCTAGATTGGCTACTCCGTTGACACGTCTTACGTCGAAGAATGTGGAGTTTATGTTGGATGAAGCATGTGAGAGGAGTTTTCAGGAACTTAAGCATAGATTAACCACCGCGCCAGTCCTCACCATTCCTAACAGCCCCGGAGACTTTTCTATTTACACAGATGCTTCACACCAAGGACTAGGTTGTGTTTTGATGCAGAATAGGAAGATAGTTGCTTATGGATCCAAACAGCTGAAAGATCATGAGAAGAACTATCCTACTCACGATTTAGAGTTGGCGGCTGTAGTATTTGCATTGAAGATATGGTGCCACTACTTGTATGGTGAGTGATTTCAGATCTTTACAGATCACAGGAGTCTTAAGTATTGTTCTCACAGAAAGAGTTAAATATGAGACAGAGAAGGTGGTTAGAACTTCTCAAAGACTATGATTGTGAGATTTTGTGCCACCCGGGGAAGGTGAATGTGGTTACCGATACATTGAGTAGAAAGAGTCTTGGGGTGGTTCATATATGATGGTTAGGGAGCACGAGTTGTTGAAACAATTCACGAACCTTAGTTTAGATATGACCCCACCTAAGGTTGGCAGTCATGGGATTATAGCCAACTTGAGATTAGAACCGTAGTTGATTGAGAGAATCCAGTAAGCTCAGCAGAATGATCAATGGTGTATTGATGTAATTAGCCAAATTCAAAAAGGTGAGGGCACTAATTTTGTATTGAGTTCAGATGGACTACTAAGGTTCAGAAATAGAATATGCGTCTCTAATGATTCAGAGCTTAGGAAGTTGATTCTATCAGAGACTCACTCATCGAGATATACAGTACACCCAGTGAGTAGTAAAATGTATCAAAATCTCTGGAAGGTATATTGGTGGTCTGGAATGAAAAGAGATGTAGCTGAGTATATTGCTAGGTGTCTCATCTGTCAGCAGGTTAAGGTAGAGTGTCAGAAACCTAGAGGAGTTTTGCGACCTCTACCGATACAAACATGGAAGTGGGAGCATGCCACCATGGACTTTGTGATGGGATTACCGAGAACCCGTAAGAATCATGATGCTATTTGGGTTATAGTAGATCGGTTGATGAAATCGGCACACTTTTTAGCCATGAGATCTACAGATACTTTGAGTACGTTCGCAAACTTGTATGTACGGAAAATAGTAAGACTGCATGGAGTCCCAGTGAGTAGGGATGCCCGCTTCACTTTCCAGTTTTTGAGACATTTTCAGGAAGCGATGGGGACCCAATTGAGCTTTAGCAACGCTTTCCACCCTTAGACAGATGGTTAGTCAGAGAGGACTATACAGACCCTAGAGGATATGTTGAGAGCGTGTATGCTAGATTTTAGAGGCTCATGGGATGATCACTTGCCACTGATTGAGTTCGCCTACAACAACAATTATCACTCAAGTATTAGTATGGCCCCTTATGAGGCACTATATGGTCGTAGATATCGATCGCCTATTGGTTGGGAAGAGGTTGGTGACAGACAGTTGCTCGCTCCCGATTTGGTTAGACAAGCCTCAGAGGATATTCGGATAATATGTGAGAGGTTGTGAACGGTTCAAAGTCGACAAAAGAATTATGCTGGAAGGAGACGGAGGCCACTTGAGTTCGCTATGGGTGAGTCTGTATTTTTGAAAGTATCTCCTTCTAAGGGAATAACGAGGTTCGAGAAGAAGGGAAAACTGAGTCTTCGTTACATCGGCCCCTTTGAGATTTTGGATAGAGTAGGAGATAGAGCATATAGGCTAGCCTTACCACCTAAGCTAGCAGAGGTCCACAATGTCTTCCTTGTTTCCATGCTCTGGAAGTACCATTCGGATCCTGCACATGTAATTAGCTATGAGCCATTGGAGCTCAAGGAGAATATGTCATATATAGAGAAACCGATCCGGATACTGGATAAAAAAGAGAAGGTGTTGTGGAACAAGTCAATTTCATTGGTTAAGGTCCGGTGGCAACATCATACATCAGAGGAAGCCACCTAGGAATTAGAGGATCTGATGAAGGAGAAATATCCCCAACTTTTTAAGGAATGAACTTGATTCAATTTGGAGGACCAAATTTTCTAAGGAAGGAAGAAATGTAATGCATGTAGTTTTACACGTATTTCTTATGAAGCTATGATGTATAAGCACATTGTTGCAAGTGCATAGATAATAAGGGATATGGGGATGATGAAATTTAATGTACAATCCATGATTTCAAGTTGTGTGCACAAGTTTTATTGTCTATGAATTTTATGGAATGGAAACTATTATACATTGGTTGTGTATGGAATGAAAAATGAGGTGTTAGGCAATTAAGGATGAATTACACGTTGGAAATCTGCAGAAAACTGCAGTAATGAGGATGCAGGGGAGGAGCAGATCGATCTCCCATGAGGGAGAGATCGATCCCCTCTCACAAAATGTCAAGTATCAGGCAATTGGAGCAGAGCAGATCGATCTCATACCAAGGCAGATCGATCTCCCCTTTACTAACAGATCAATCCTCAAAAGGAATTTTACTTATAACAGATTGATCTCATCATGAAGAGCAGATCGATCTGGTAGTAGTTATGTTAGGAAAAAGGACTACCAAACCATGTCGAGATCGATCTCCACAAGGGACCGGATCAATCTCATGTCTTTGTATATATAAAAAGAGCACGAGATTGGACTAAAAATCAGACTTTCTTTCCTACCAAACTCGCACTTATCCTTTTCTCTCAAATAATCAAGCTTTCTCACTCTAAATATCACTACATTCCAGCCAGATTTGGAAGAAGCTCAAGAAGGGGAAGTTGTTCCTTGAATTAAGGAGAACAACATACCCAAAAATCACATATTGGTTTGATCAAGAGGAGGAGAATAGACTACTACAAGTTTAACTAAGGAAAAAGCTAAGTTGGGTAAGTCTTCAAAACTCTCAACTCCAAGCATGATGTTTTAAGTGATTTTAGGTGTTGATGGATGTATATTATGTTAGTAGAATATGGCTAGGATGCTTAGAACTCACATGACTAAGAATATGTCTAAAAGAGCAATAGATTAAGTTTGCTATCGTGATGATTTTGGAACACTATGATGTTAGTGGTGTTGAGTGAATGGTTTTAGGTGGATTTACAAAGAAATATTAAGATGAAATATGATAAAAAGGTTTGTGAAAGCATGAGTAAGTAAGTAAATGACAATGTGGATTTTAGAAGAAGAATAGGAAAATGACTTAATGATTTATGCATGTAGATTGGAATACGTTGAGACTTGATTAACCCGGATCGCTAACGGAGCAAACGAGACGAAGGAAATACAAGTACGATTCGAGGTAAAGGATTGTATGTTAGCGATAGAGATATTCGTACGTATTTTACAGTGATTTCAATAGTTATGATGCTAGAGATACTATGTTTAGCTATTGAGCCATAAGTGATTTGAAATATACTATGGTATGAATTGTGAAAATGGGATATGGGAAGGAAAACAATATGACATGCATGTTTTTAATGTTTTTACAATTAAATGTTGTTTTTGTGACTGAGAAATGATGATGGATAGGCTGGCTAGTTTTACATGTTTAGTATGGAACGGCATGCTACGTTAATAAACATGATTTAAGCCTTTAAAAGAGAAAAAAAAAAGCCACCTATCAGATTTGATATGTGAATTGGTGTTGGAGCCTTAGCTCACACTTGTCTTGATGATTTTGACTATGCTGGAGATTTTACTCGCATATGTTTTCATGATTAGATAAATCATGCTGGAGCGTAGCTAGCACGTGGTTTTTATGATGATGATAATGTGCTGGAGCCTAGCTCGCATACAGAGTTTTGAGATGATACAGTGCTGGAAGCGGTAGCTCGTACTGAGTGATACCACGCTGAAGCCTTGCGGAGACTGTGTCACGCTGATTCTGCTCGCCTGGTATATGAGACATGGTTTAGGATGATGAGTCCATCGGTGTAGGGTGGATGGACTGGGTCCATGGGCGTACGCTGTACCGTGTAGTTGTCCAGTGAATACTATGTACCATGATGTGTGCACGTGGGTATGAGTATCGCGTAGATGACACATAGAGTACGTTGTACCGTGAGTATATGTGATGTGATGAGGAAGATGATGATGATGATTGAGATGAGCCGAAGGGTAGGACTGACCCATCCCCTTTCAGGCAAGTGATGCCTTGTGTACACCTGATGAGTGAGGCCAGGGATCCCTGACTATGGCCATATGTTATGGATATTTGTTTACCTAAAGTTCCGTACCTGTCTCAGAGATAAGAGAAATTTGATGAAATGAAATGTTTTATGAAAAGAAAAGAGATATTATGATTTGATAACTAGCCTGATTTGAATGCTTGTGTTGTGATAGCACTGTTTTATGATATGTTTTTAAACAGAAATATTAAGCATTGGATTTATGAAAATGCCTATGAGAGAGGAATGTTTAAATGCATTTTCTATTGATAATTTCATTCATAATGGAAGATGATTTTGTTGAACATGCATGGGCTTTGTAGATAGTACAGTATCTACTTGTTAGCATTCTTTTCCTTACTAAGCTATGGTTCACTCATCCCACTATTTTCCCCTCCAGATACTGAGAAGTAGAACAGTGCGGTGGTCTCCAGATCTTTTTGTGTTGGTCAGCTCCTACCAGTTGCTAAGGTATAAGAAAAGTATACACATAAACATTTTGTATCTATCGTATTATATCGCACAGTTATACATTGAAAATGAGAATATTGTATGGGGATGTTATGTAAAGATGTTTCATTTGTACAGTAGATTTTGAATATCTACACACATGCATGGGAGTGTGTGTTTCAAAGTTTCAAGTATTTCCGCTATAAATGTATGAAATTAGTAGTTACATCGGCTCACAGCCCAACCGTAAGTGGTATAAGTATAGACAAAGGCACCCGGAGTCAGGGTGTCACACATATATTCTATACATATTCATGTGGTATGGTTTTATTCTACCTTATGCTCCGAATGTAAATGATTTTTATATCATGACATTGTAAGCATGTACATATGATAATTCTATATTTTTAGAATTATTGTGCTTAATTTTCTAATTAATTATTTAAATCCCCAATTTATTTTGTTAATTATCCCTTTTATTTAATTAAAATTCTCATGTTTGCAGATAAATTAAATCCAGATGAATTTTGAATATTTCGATAGAAAATGGACCGAAATTGGGCTAAAATCGAGATTGGACCACGCGGACAACACGAGCCTAGCACATCCAATTGGACAAAAAGACAGATGACATGGAAATATTATTTTTCAAGAAGCCAATGGTGTGAATACAAGTGGCCAAACAATGTCAACTCATCTAGGATCGAAATATTACAATTATACCCTTAAGTGTGTGTATAAATAGAAAATGATGGCAATTGTAAAAAGGGATAGCTATAGCTTTTAGTTTTTTTTAGGTTAAACATGTATTTTAGGTTTTATTTTCCTTAAGTTTTTTTTATGTTTTTCGGCTGGTGACAGTAGCCACCATTATCTATTTTCTTCTAGGATTTATTCCGTTTCCATTCATTGTTATTTTACTGTTTAAGTTTTAATTTAAAGTATTATTTTTATTTTGTTTTCTCTCGGGTTCTTCCTATGCGGTTTCCTGTCTTTGTTCTTCTCTTGTTTTATTCAAACTTTGCATTGGTTTAATAAACTGTGATTGTTTCCATGTTCCTCTCGGTTTGGTAATTTCTTTGCTTTATTGTTTCTAAGTTCTTTTCTTTTCCGATCACCACCGTTGTTAAATCACTGTTTAGAACCATTTGTATTTTTACAAAAAGCTTTGAATTCTTTAGTTACTCTCGGGTTACACATAAGGTGAAGAGCAGAACTGAAGGCCGAGTGGCATGAGGAAGCTGCTGGTCGGTGATGGATTACACTGAACAGAAGACATAGTGCATCATGGCAGTAGACCGAACCAGCAATTCATTTCTCTGTTTTCCCCTATTTTAGGATTCTTAAACTGTTCATCATCTTCCATTTCATTAACTTGGTTTTCATCTTATTTTATATTTTCAGCTTACCTGTACTGCTTTAAACTTCCACATTAACAGCTGTTGATTGTGCCTTATCTCCTGTTTTGTATTGCCGACTGTTGCAGAAGGAACGTGCAGCTCAGTAGGGGCAATTGTTTGAGCACACTGCTGCTACGCGAGAGGTCGCTGCCTGAGTTGTGCTGCAGTGTTGCTGATCTCCTCGGTTGCCTCTACCACGATCTATGATGAAAACATTTTCGGTGCTACAAGAACCAAGAACCGCGGAGGTCAGGCTGTTGCAGCATTAACTGCTGTGCATTCACAGTGAATATTGCACACTATTGCAGTTTGCTGTCCATGGTAGAAGATAAGTGGTGCTGAGGGAAGAACCGGGAGCAGGAGCAGCACAAATCAACACCTGGGCAGAGGACAAGCAGGAGCTAGCAGAATGAAAGAGCTGAATGCAGGACAGTGCTCGACAACTTACCGCAGCGCCTAAATCGGGACAGAGTTGTGCAATGAAGAGGACGTGTGCAAGACCAGCAGGGACAAGAACCTGGAGCAGCCCGAGAGCACGCCTGGAGCACCAGTGGACAGACCTCCCACAGACCGTACCTGGAGCAGAAGCGGACAGTAGGACGCAGCAGACAGCAGAGGACAAACAAGCCGAGCCATTACCCGAAATGAAAAGCAAAAATGACAAATGAACAGTAAAGGGAAGGAATGGTTTAAAATACTTAAGGCTTGTTTGGCATTTCACTTTAGCAATTAATTCATTTTTCATGTAATGTTAGTTTAGTTTAATTCCAATTTAATTTGTTAGCTTAGTTTAGAGTTGTTAATTCAATTGCATGTTAGTATTCTTGCATAGTAGTATAAAACTTAGTTTTAATTAGGATGATAGTTAATTAAGTGTTCATTTAGAATTAGATTAGGGGTAAATTTTATTAAATCTTAGGTTAGTTTAAATTGCATTTTGATTAAGCAGTTTAATTGCATTTTAGGTTTGTTAAATTTAGTTTAATTTATCTTGCTTTGTTATTTTCACAATTGCATTTTATTTTAATTGCATTAATTAGTTTTAACTGTTTTAATTTTCTTTTGTAAGTTTTTGCTTTTAATTGCTCGGATTGCTGTAAGTAAATTTTGCTCGGTTTTATTTTCTTTAGTTCTTATTATTTTAGTGCTTTCCAGTATTATTTTTAATTAGCCTTAGTAGATCACCCATTGCAATTTCATAATTTGCTAGGATATACTTAGGGTAAGATTAACCGGTAGTTAATTAGGCTAATCAACTTCTCTATGAGACGATAATTTCGGGACTCTAATCTCATTATTACTTGGACGACCCGTGCACTTGCGGACATATACCCTTAGGGTGTGTCAAGTTTTTGGCGCAGTTGTCAGGGAAGTTTTAATTAGTCGTTAATTAATATCGGTGAAATTATGCTTAGGTGTAATTCTAGCTTGTGAATATTTAGGGTGTAAATATTTAGAATTTTAATCTAGATTAGTTAATTAAAAAAATCAAAAATTTAAAAATTTAGAAATTCAAAAAAAAAATTCTAAGGACTTTCTGATGTTTGCATGTGTAAAGCCAAGAGTTTTGATTGCTTTCCTCTAGATCCTGAAATTGAACGTACTCTTAGAAAAATTCGAAAGGACTCTAGGAAATTTAAAGCTCCGCTGCAAAACACAATGACCGAAAATAGGGAAATTAGAACCGTTGGAGATTATGCAATGCCGACGATTGGAGGATATTATTCCGGCATTAGGCCACCAGCTGTCCCTACAAACAAATTTGAAATTAAGCCTTCTATCCTCCAGATGATCCAAAGTTCGTTACAGTTCAGTGGGCTTCCCCATGATGACCCACATGCTCACTTAGGGCAATTTTTAGATCTGTGCAATACTTTCAAGCATAATGGACTCTCGGACGATGCACTTAGGCTTAGACTATTTCCCTTCTCTCTTAGGGATAGAGCAAGACACTGGTTGACCACTTTACCTCCGGGATCCATCTCTACCTGGGACGAGTTAGCCCATCAATTTTTAGCTAAGTTCTTTCCTCCCTCCAAAATGGCTAAACTCCGTAGTGATATATCTTATTTTGCTCAATTCGATTCTGAATCCCTTTATGAAGCATGAGAACGATACAAAGACATTCTTAGGAAATGTCCCCACCATGGCCTACCCTTATGGCTTCAAGTCCAAACCTTTTACAACGGGCTCTCTAGTCAGAATAGGACCATAGTAGATGCTGCTGCGGAAGGAGCTTTAATGTGTAAGACGGAGGAGGAAGCTTATGGTCTGTTAGATAAAATGGCAGCTAACAATTATCTATGGTCGTCAGAGCGGGTATATATGAGTTAGACACAGTGTCTACCTTGACTTCTCAAATAGCTAATCTTACAAAGAATGTAGAGTCACTCAGTACCCAGCATAATACTCCCACCAGTCCTAATCCGATTTATTCTTCCAAAGTCCTTTTCTTTCCTGTGAGCTGTGTAGTGGTACCCACTCTGTAGATAGGTGTCCGCTCAACTTAGAATCGATTCAGTATATTGCCCCTTCTCAAACGCAACAGAACAACCTTTTTTCAAACACTTATAATCCAGGGTGGAGGAACCATCCTAACTTTTCCTAGAGCCAAAACCAATGACAAACTTCTAGCTCTAGACCTGTAGGACTCCCTGGTTTTCAAGCTCTACCAGTTCAGGTACCACCACAGCCGCAATATCCATACCATCCATCTCATCATCCCCATCCACCCCAATTTCAACATCTTCCACCTCATCCACCACCACCACCACAACCTACGCAGCCACAACTTTACCACGCACCAGCAGCTGAGAAGAAGCCCTCGCTTGAGGAAATGTTCACGACTATCCTGCAAAATCAAGCTGCCTCAATTAAGAACTTAGAGGTTTAAGTAGGACAAATAGCTATTGCTCTTAACCAGCGTCCACAAGGGACCCTCCCCAGTAATACTGAAGTTAATCCTGTTAGGCAAAGGGAGGGTAAAGAACATGTAAAATCCATCACCCTTAGGAGCGATAGAGAGCTAGATGACGAACCACAAGTTAAGTCCTAACCTGAACACCACATAGTTGAAGAATCCTTAAGTTCTAATGAAGCAGCTCAGAAAGAGCAGGAACATCAGGATCAGGCTGCAAAAGAATCTAAGTCAGGCGCTTCTTTATCTTTACCATCTTCTTCTTCACAACCTTCCTCTTCATCTGATGTTACACTTGTTACCACTACACTTCCTCTAGTTAGACCCCCATTACCATTTTCTCAAAGGTTCAAAAACCAAAAGCTTGATCAACAGTTTGCTAAATTTCTTGAGGTTTTTAAGAAGCTTCACATTAACATTCCTTTCGCGGATGCTTTAGAGCAAATGCCTAGTTATTTGAAGTTTATGAAGGATATCCTCTTGAGGAAGAAAAGATTAGAGGATTATAAGACAGTGGCCTTGACTGAGGAGTGTGGTGCAATTATTCAGAGGAAATTACCCCCCAAGCTCAAATATCCAGGTAGTTTTACCATACCTTGCACCATAGGAGATCAGTTCTTTGGTAGAGCCCTTTGTGATCTAGGAGCTAGTATAAACCTTATGCCTTGGTCCATATACCAGAAGCTAGGAATAGGAGATGCAAAGCCCACCACAGTGACCCTTCAATTAGCTGATAGATCCATTAAATATCCGAAGGGGATCATTGAGGACGTGCTAGTTAAGGTGGACAAGTATATTTTCCCTGCAGATTTTATCGTGTTAGATATGGAGGAAGACAAGGAAGTCCCCATTATTCTAGGCAGACCTTTCCTAGCTACTGGTAGGACATTAATTGACGTACAAAAAAGGGAATTAACCATGAGAGTCTTAGATCAGGAGGTGACATTTAATGTTTTCAAACCTTTGAAGCTCCCTGATGACTCTCAAGAGTGTTTTAAGATAGAGATTAATGAGGACATAAGGCTTAAGCACAAGAATTCTCAAAGAATGAGGGAAGTAGTTAGAGCTCAGGAGGAGTTAACTGTCGACATTCGGTCACCACTATAGCTAATCCTCCTACTCTTCGCACTGCTGCTGAGTGTTGTTTTCTTCAGTTGCATATGAAGTGGTTGTGTTTTTTCTTTTCACTTTTTGTATATAGTTCTTTTTCTTTTTCTTTTTCTGTTGTTTCTTTCTTTGTTTATTTTGCAGGTTTATTTTCTAGTTTTACGCTTTCAATAAAAGCTTCAGTTGTTCATCATCATCAGAAAGGGGAGTACTTTGTTCCTGAATTTCAATTCTTATATTATCTGCACACTAAGGACACTGTGCACTTTAAGTTTGGGGGAGGGGATATCACTTGAGTATTTTTCAAAAATTTGAGCAAAATTGAAAAAAAAATTTCAAAATGTTTTTGGAAAATCTGAGCTTAAACTGTTTGATTTTGGGATGATTTAGTGCTTAGCATGTAGTTTTCCCATATTCCGATGATATGACCCCACGATTAAGTATGATTTTGATTGACTAAGAAGCATGATTATAGGAAAAGCATGAAGTTGAGTTCTTGATTTGTCTTGATTCTGATTGTGATTTCCTCATCTTATGCACATGTCATGTCATGAATCTGTATATTTATTTAGAGAAAGCTTATGTGGACTTAGGATTGCATTTGTTTAGTTAATTTTGTATATTATATTTTAGAATTTGTTTGATCTAATCTCGAGGCGAAATATTAGATCACACTTAATTAGGGAGATGATTTAGGCCATCTTTGGATCGTTTGAGCCTTTCGAGCCATCCCTATAGATACTTTATCCCTAGTCACCCATCTGGGCCAAATAAGACTTTCTCTGTAAATACACCTGCTTATAATTTTCCTTAGTTTAAATACTTTGTTCCAATCCCCTACCCCGAAAGCATGAAAGCCATTGGGATATATTTTGAGCTTTATACATATGGGCATCTGGTGATAGTGAATGTTCAAAAAAATAAATAAATAAATAGATAAATAAATAAAATGAAAGAAAAAAAAGAAAGAAGAAAAATACAAAAATTGAAAAAAAAATGTTTAGTGAAATAAATAAGTTTGGGGGAATAAATTTGAGCTCTTACATTAAGATCCTGAAAGTAATGCATGTTAAGGGGTAATTAAACCTAAATCGACTTTATCATACCTTAACCCCAGCCTTACATTAAAAGCTTAATGAAATCTTATTGATCTTTAGTTAAGTGTGACTACATTAGTGGAGAGATTAGTGAAAAGCAAACTTATGGAAATGATCATTTGTCATTGACTTTGTATTCACTATGTTTGCATAATCTGATCCGGATAATGTACTTTGAAGTGGCTCTGACATTTTTAACACACACAAAAGGGATCCAATTTGGGTTAGGACTTATGATTGAATAATTCTGAATGTTTGACTTATAATTGTGAGTCTTTGATTTCATAGTCTGTACTTTTTCTTTGAGGATAATATTGGGGAAATTATTGTGTTTAGTACTTGTCATTCTTACAATTATTTTGTTTTGCTTGAGGACAAGTAAAAGCTCAATTTTGGGGGTGTGATAATTCTATATTTTTAGAATTATTTGTGCTTAATTTTCTAATTAATTATTTAAATCCCCAATTTATTTTGTTAATTATCCCTTTTATTTAATTAAAATTCTCATGTTTACAGATAAATTAAATCCGAATGAATTTTGAATATTTCGGTAGAAAATGGATCGAAATTGGGCTAAAATCGAGATTGGACCACGCGGACAACACGAGCCTAGCACATCCAATTGGACAAAAAGACAGATGACATGGAAATATTATTTTTCAAGGAGCCAATGGTGTGAAGACAAGTGGCCAAACAATGTCAACTCATTTAGGATAGAAATATTACAATTATACCCTTAAGTATGTGTATAAATAAAAAATGATAGCAATTGTAAAAAGGGGTAGCTATAGCTTTTAGTTTAGTTTAGGTTAAACATTTATTTTAGGTATTATTTTCTTAGGTTTTTTTATATTTTTTGACTGGTGACAGCAGCCACCATTATCTATTTTCCTCTAGGATTTATTCCGTTTCCATTCATTGTTATTTTACTGTTTAAGTTTTAATTTAAAGTATTATTTTTATTTTGTTTTCTCTCGGGTTCTTCCTATTCGGTTTCCTGTCTTTGTTCTTCTCTTGTTTTATTCAAACTTTGCATTGGTTTAATAAACTGTGATTGTTTCCATGTTCCTCTCGGTTTGGTAATTTCTTTGCTTTATTGTTTTTAAGTTTTTTTTCTTTTCCGATCACCACCGTTGTTAAATCACTGTTTAGAACCATTTGTATTTTTACAAAAAGCTTTGAATTCTTTAGTTACTCTCGGGTTACAGAGAAGGTGAAGAGCAGAACTGAAGGCCGAGTGGCATGAGGAAGCTGCTGGTCGGTGATGGATTACACTGAACAGAAGACATAGTGCATCATGGCAGTGGACCGAACCAGCAATTCATTTCTCTGTTTTCCCCTGTTTTAGGATTCTTAAACTGTTCATCATCTTCCATTTCATTAACTTGGTTTTCATCTTATTTTATATTTTCAGTTTACCTGTACTGCTTTAAACTTCCACATTAACAGCTGCTGATTGTGCCTTATCTCCTGTTTTGTATTGCCGACTGTTGCAAGGAACGTGCAGCTCAGTAGGGGCAGTTGTTTGAGCACACTGCTGCTACGCGATAGGTCGCTGCCTGAGTTGTGCTGCAGTGTTGCTGATCTCCTCGGTTGCCTCTACCACGATCTGTGATGAAAACATTTTCGGTGCTACAAGAACCAAGAACCGCGGAGGTCAGGCTGTTGCAGCATTAACTGCTGTGCATTCACAGTGAATATTGCACACTACTGCAGTTTGCTGTCCATGGTAGAAGATAAGTGGTGCTGAGGGAAGAACCGGGAGCAGGAGCAGCACAAATCAACACCTGGGCAGAGGACAAGCAGGAGCTAGCAGAATGAAAGAGCTGAATGCAGGACAGTGCTCGACAACTTACCGCAGCGCCTAAATCGGGACAGAGTTGTGCAGTGAAGAGGACGTGTGCAAGACCAGCAGGGACAAGAACCTGGAGCAGCCCGAGAGCACGCCTGGAGCACCAGTGGACAGACCTCCCACAGACCGTACCTGGAGCAGAAGCGGACAGTAGGACGCAGCAGACAGCAGAGGACAAACAAGCCGAGCCATTACCCGAAATGAAAAGCAAAAATGACAAATGAACAGTAAAGGGAGGGAATGGTTTAAAATACTTAAGGCTTGTTTGGCATTTCACTTTAGCAATTAATTCATTTTTCATGTAATGTTAGTTTAGTTTAATTCCAATTTAATTTGTTAGCTTAGTTTAAAGTTGTTAATTCAATTGCATGTTAGTATTCTTGCATAGTAGTATAAAACTTAGTTTTAATTAGGATGATAGTTAATTAAGTGTTCATTTAGAATTAGATTATGGGTAAATTTTATTAAATCTTAGGTTAGTTTAAATTGCATTTTGATTAAGCAGTTTAATTGCATTTTAGGTTTGTTAAATTTAGTTTAATTTATCTTGCTTTGTTATTTTCACAATTGCATTTTATTTTATTGCATTAATTAGTTTAATTGTTTTAATTTTCTTTTGTAGGTTTTTGCTTTTAATTGCTCGGAGTGCTGTAAGTAAATTTTGCTCGGTTTTATTTCATTTAGTTATTATTATTTTAGTGCTTTCCAGTATTATTTTTAATTAGCCTTAGTAGATCACCCATTGCAATTTCATAATTTGCTAGGATATACTTAGGGTAAGATTAACCGGTAGTTAATTAGGCTAATCAACTTCTCTGTGGGACGATAATTCCGGGACTCAAATCCCATTATTACTTGGATGACCCGTGCACTTGCGGACATATACCCTTAGAGTGTGTCAACATAGTGTAGTTATCTACCTGCTTACATTATTTCCTTACTGAGCAAGTTGTGCTTACCCTTTCACTTTCTATCTCTATAGAGCATCCATAGTGGTTGAGAGCGAGCAGAGACTTGCACTCCCAATGTCCGCTGCTACCCATCGCTAAGAGGTACACACATTAACATCGTTTTGTATCTAAACAAGTACAGCACAGTAATACTTTTGGAATGTAAATTTAGGGGATGTAAATATCTGTAAACACGTATGAATGTATAAAGTTAAATGTAAGCAATTTAAGTGTTTAAAGTTATTGTATATAAATGTTAAGTGATATGGTTTATGGTAAGAGGTAACTAACTTCGAATCATAGCTCAACTATTTGGTGTTGGAAATTGTTCACGACAGGGAAAGCTAACGAATAAAGCGAAAAAAATTTATAGTGGATATAGATAAAAAGGGGTCGTGACAGGTGTTTTATTTTTCTGAGAAAGAAGATTTGGTTGTCGGGCTTTTTTAGAACAAGGGTGGTGAGATCGATGTCCTAGGGTAAGAGATCAATCTTCCTTTGCTTTAAACTATCGAAGTATTCAGGTATGTAAGTGTGGGATCGATTTGCTCTTTGGGAAGAGATCAATCCTTTCTTGGCAGAATCAAGTGGAGATCGATCTGCTCTTTGGGAAGGGATCTATCCTTGCTAGGCAGGAGCAAATGGAGATCAATCTGCTCATGGGGAGAGATCGATCTGCTCTTGGCAGAATCAAATGGAGATCGATCTGCACTTAGGAAGGGATCGATCCTTTCTAGACAGAACCAAACCGAGATCGATTTGCTTGAACAAGAGATCGATCTGCTTTGAATAGGGGATCAATCTGGCCTTCATCTGCAGGTTTTCAACTGCAGATTTTTCTAGAATTTCAAAGGAAAACTTACCTTTGATTGCTTCACTAGTCATTTTGCATTCTATTCACACTTAGAGCATGGAAAGGTTCATTTCATATGATTCTCATGCTAAGGAACTTGTGTGTACTGCTTGGAATCATAAAAGATACTTAGAATTCACGTTTGAATGTTTGGAGTTCCATTTATTTAGTCAGTGGCCACTTCAACCCTTATTTAGCCATTACATGAATTCATGAATACTCATTTATTCTCTATGCAACTTTATTCAAGCAAAAGTTCTTCTTATGATTCAATCAACATGTGAAAATGTGTACATCGTATGAAACATAAAGAATACATCGCCAAAAGTGGGTCTTACATTTACCATGGTTATTCCCACAAAACTTACACCTCTCTACAGTAAGTCGAGGTTCTCCAATCACAATGCCCATGGTTAGAGCTGAAGTTGGGTACATATAAGGCTTAACAATCTTACCCTACGACTCATCATAATTCTTCTATCGCTTAACAAATAGCCTTTTTCCCTCTCTGACACTTCTATCCTCAGCTGACCTCTTTCGATCTTAGTCCTTACCCTTACCCACCTTACTAAACTCAGAGGCATGCATCTCATAATCATGTTCTCATAGCTGGGCTCGGCGAACTGCCTCCTCATAAATGCTAACATCCAACGAGACTAGTCAGGCTCGAATCGAAGGCCTTAATCCATCCATAAATTTTTTGACCCTCCTCGCCTCATTATTCATGGTGTTCGGATCATATCTTCCCAGAGAGGTGAACTTGGATTCATACTCATCCACCGATTTATTCCCCTGTGTCAATTTCAAGAATTCTGTTTATACACACCTCTGGGAAGTATCCGGAATGTATTGTCTTCGGAAAGCATCAAGGAAGATGTCCTACGAAATCACCCGATGTCTAGCCCTTAAGATCGACCGGGTAGACTTCCACCAATACTCAACCTCTCATTCCAACATAAAGGTAGTGAATGCCACTTTCTCTGTGGTCGAACACCGGAAGAACCCATATAACTTTTCCATTTTATTAATCTAGTCCTTTGTTATTACCAGGTTCTTAACCCCACTGAATGATGGTGGCTTCAGCTTCTAAAATTATCTTAGTTTATCAACTCGTAATCATGCTCCATCTCATCACTACTCTGTTATGGGACAACTAGCGCTGATGATTATGGTATAGGTTAGGTATATGGTAGTGTAGTAGGTGGTGATGTAGAGGGTTCTTCCACAGGTGGCATGGGCCCTGTCAGAGCAGGCACAGGTGTAGCAAGTGCGGCTGCAGGAGTGGTCAATGTAGCTTGGGCAGCAATGCCCTACGTGTTATCAAATCTCGCCATTATTTTCCCAACTAAATTCTTTACCAATTCCATGTCACGTTCCAGTCTAGTGATTTGGTCTTCGAAACCCTTGGTAAGATTAGGAGCAGTTTGGGCAGATGAGAAACCATCCTGTCTCTCAAGTCTATCCTCATGGCCTCAGGATGACATGCCTCTTCATCTGCTCGATCGATCGCGAGGTCTACCAGCCATAACTAACTATTTTCCCTACATTTAGTAACAAATTTTCAGTAAAACGCAGTTAGGTATACTCAAATGTATCTAAACATGTACAATAATGTTGGGGATGTAGACTTTTCTAACTTTTTCTGACTCCTAACATAGACTCGTATCAGGCCAACCTTGCTCTGATACCAACTTTTGTAACGACCCGATTTACGTACAATTTGGTTGGACTACGAGTCGTTGCTAGATGAGTGTAGTAAATTTTCTAATCGTTTATATGAAAACATAACATAAAATTAACATCCTCGATTAAAAATCATAAAGACATTTTTCAATTAATCGAAATTATCGTTCAATTACAAAATAACTACGTTTACATCCCCAGATACATTTCATAAACATTATTGTACTTACAAAAATTTAGATACAAAAGAATTCCTATTATTCTTGGTATACCCTTAACGCAGAAGAATACTTTGCGAAAATATGGTTGTGCGAAAGAAATCCTACTTACAAAAGCAGTCCTAGCTACTGATGAGACTTTGTGGAGGAAAGTAAGGGATGAGCTCTACGTGCTCAGTAAGAAAAAAAATATGGCAGGTAGATAAATACACTAACTACATGAGTATAAAAAGTTTATCATGTAGAAAATACCAAGCTTTTGGCATGTAGTAAAATTCAGAGTCAAAAAAACAATAACAATATCAGTCTCAGTAAAGCAAACATTATGCTGAAATCATCATGAGTTCTAAAAGCTTTACACAGTAGGATATAAAAATTTTTATGCGATAATACAGTTCATTCAGTTTGTTCAGTAAAACAAAGAAACGAGACAAGGCAGTACATACAATAGACAGTATGACAAATGGCCAATATCGGTGACTCCGAGCATCACTGATTAGGTGTGCTGGGATGTCAATCACTGTGGGAGTGGTTAGCTACCCAATCGGCTCACAGTACAGTATGTCCGAAGGCAGAAACACAGTATAACGTACTCACGTTCGTGTCACACGTTACATCGTACTCCATGGACCACAGTAACAGTAACAATAACAGTGTAGCATGTCGTTATTAAGTCCATTGTCTCTAGTAAGTGCGAGCCAGGTAGTGCAACACATAGTCGACACGTGGATCAAGTACATTTATCCGATACAGATTGATGAGTATATAAAACAATTTAAATAGGAATTGACTCTTCATTTTTCGGTTAAAAATCTTAGCATGCAGTATGTGGCAATTAAAACTAGGGATTTTCGATTTAAAACAATAATTTAGGTCGTATCAATGTTCATGTAAATAAATCAAATTTTATCTGTAAGGTTAGGCTATGTAACTAAGGCTAAAATTCTATAATTTTCATAGTTATAAAATCGGCCTATAATATATATCTACAGTTCAACAGAAAATACGTGTAAATATCTCTAGTAGTTCACAAAATTTTCCTTACCCCGGTCCCAATGAATGTCGATAATTTCTTTTGAGCCTCGAAATATGAGTCAGTCAGTCTGTTGCTATAAGTTCACTTCTTCTAGAACTAAAATAAATCATCAACCACCTAAATTAATTATTGCAGACTTAATTCAAATCCAATGTATCACATTTAAATTTTTAAACCTGGTTATCTACTTGGGCCACTTTGCTAGGAATTAAACTAAACATTATTCTAAATTTACTATTGTTTAATTCTCAAAACTTGACATTAAGCTTAATGTCTGTCACGCCACTTTAGCTTTATGTATAATCCTTCCTCTTATTGTCTCCTTGTGTACAGTTCCTTTTCATCAGATTGCTTCCCCTACCTTTCTGGCTCAAGGGTTGGCTGACTTCTTCAAGTGTTCCAATACTACAACAACCCTCATGGTTAAGCTTCCAACCACCAAACTGGTAAGGACTCTTAGCAACACAAGCAGCCTTCACAGCTTTGTCCGCCCCCATACACTTCTTCATTTCCAGCCTTTGTTTCGGTTAGGACAACCTTAGCTCCCCTGCTTTGTCATGTTTTCCATTTTCCTACAGAGATTAATGACCTTGATCTAGCTTCAACAGCCACCAACCAATGCCAACTCCTAGCTGTCCCAACCGTGGCCCTCGTTCCTATCTCCAACCACACTGAAACAGCCCTTGAAACCAGCAGCTAACCTTAACTTCCCTGTACCCTCTTCCTCTCTCGGTTCAGCACACCCCATTCATGCTTCAATTCTATTTCGGTTTTCCCACAGTAAGGGTCGATGCTTCTTTCCTCTCCTTGCTGTATTCTATTTCAGTTCTGTTTTCGAGTGCCCAGCTATCGCCTCTCCTGTTCACGCTTGTTCTCCTTCCACTAGCAGGACACTAACACCTTTCCACTGTCCATCGGTTCTGCATTGTTGCCTCCTACACCAATCCAGCAGCTTTCTCATCACCTTTACTGCTTCGGTTTGCCCTTCGACGCCTGTTGCTCTGCTTCTTGTTCCTACTTCTATCAATGCACATCAGCTTTGCCTCCTTGCTCTCGGTTGGATCAATTTTCCAGCTTTGATAGCAGCAACCAGCAAGCTCTATCTCTACTGTTTTTTTCCTTCTACTGGCTCTCTTTTCACTGAAACCGTCTAGGAAAATGAACCCAGTTCATCTTCTTTTCTTTCTCGATCTCAAGCTTCACTACTCGTCTCTTTCTTGTCTCCTCTCGTTTCTACCTCCCTTACTCACCCTCTCGGCTTCAGCTTGAATTTCGTTCAACCTTTATATTTCCAGTTTAGTACTGATAGTGGTCCTATCACCAAAGTCCACGTGTACAAGGATCGACCAACCAGAGACCGCCACATGTCAAGCACAATATAAGCCACGTGGCTGTTATAGCGACAGAGTCTCTAGGCGATAGAGTCTCCAAGCGACACAGTTGCTTTGGTAGGCGACAGAGTCTCCAGGCGATAGAGACTCTACATAGAGTCTCTGTGCAACACTATATGTCGCGATAGACCTCTACCGCACAGATCGCGACAGAGCTCTACCGCATGTACTGCGACAAAGCTCTGTCTCATATGCCGCAGCAGAGGTTCACGGATACTCTGCCGCATGTCGAACTCACCCGCAAGTCGTCCAGTTCCAAACCGCGACAGAGTACCAAATGACTCTGTCGCAGCCCAGACATGTGCCTGGGCCTCAGACTCAAAACACCCTCGAACCCGGATAGAGTGTGAAGCCCAATCTGACCAGGGAGAAACCTATAAATACACCAGGTGAGCACTCAGAAAGGGGGGACGAAAAAAACACTTGCACCTTTTTAATTCTGAAGAACACATTTCTCTTCTTCATATATACAGAAACTCAGCTTTCTAACTTAATCATCAGAGTGCGCGTGCAGGGACAAATCCCTGCGCCCTCTGATTTTCGTTGTTTTTACAGAATATACGAGGCACACGTGGAAGAAATCGAGTCAATAGCATCTTTTTGTCGTTAGCGCAACTTGAATAGGTGGAAAACATCACCCCGTTATCGTTTTAAGGGCAACATCAATTGGCGCCGTCTGTGGGAATCAAAACGAAAAGTCAGATTCCTTATTAAAATGGTGAGGACACGTTCTACAGCTGGGGGGACAGGAGAGCAGAATTCTGTGAGTCCCCCTGTCAGGTCAGAGCAAGGACGAAGACAGAGTGAAAGGGATGGCAGAGGAGCCTTGGTTTCTATGGAGGAATTTGAGGCTCTGATGTGTCAGAATGAGGAGACGACGACAGCGTTGAAAGCTATGGTGAACTTCTTCAAGAACGCTCTCTCGCAGTTTAGCTTACCCCCAGAAGTGCAGCAAATGGTGGATGAGAACACCCCGAGGCAGACCTGCGAGAGGGGCCAACCCTCCACCATGGCGAATACTGGACAAGTTGAAGGGATGCAGAATACTGCCGCTGAACTGATTTCGAACTTTGCTGTGAATTTGGAGGATAACCGCTCAACGACTTTGAGAGTGAACTCTACTGCGTTTCAAAGGAATCGCCCTGTGGCGAGGTTACGAGAAGCGAATACTGCCGCAGACCTTACTGAACAGAGCTCTCCCGCGGAGCACAGGCGGTGGAGTTCTCCCGCAGAGTGCATGCGGCAGAGCTCACCCGTAGCACATAGGCGGCAGAGCTCGCCCGCAGATCATAGGCGGCAAAGTTTCCCCGCGGCACATAGGCGGCAGAGCTCACCCGCAGATCATAGGCAGTAGAGCTCTCCCGCAGAGTGCATGCGGCAGGGCTCACCCGTTGATATTAGGCGGCAGAGCTCACCCGCAAATCGCAGGCGGCAGAGCTCACCCGCAGCACATAGGCGGCAGAGCTCACCCGCAGATCATAGGCGACAGAGTTCCCCTGCGGCATTTAGGCGACAGAGCTCTCCCGCATGCCGCAGTATTTCTCCAGAGGAGTTGGAGCATGAATTCGAAGATCATAGGTCTGGGGAGCGACGAAGACGGAAGGGTCCTGACCCCCGAGACTATTTCGAGGGTACAAGATCAAATCCCAGAATGGGAGGTGCTGGAAGGAGTGCTTACCACTCGGACTCTTCTGGTCCCGAAGGAAGGGGAGCATACTCAACTCGAGGGTCAAAAAGTGTGGAGAAAGTTGTCGAAAGAATTTTGGAAAAGAGGAAACTGGTGTCTCCGGATGATAGTCAAAGAAGGAGAATTTCGTTCAGTCCAGAGATCATGAACAAACCCTTGCCGAAAAAGTTCAAGATGCCTTCTATGGCCACTTACACAGGCAAAGTCGACCCATACGACCACATACAAAGATATGAGTCCCTCATGTTGTTACATGGGTGGGAAGATGAAATCATGTGCAGGGCCTTTTCACTTACACTGTCCGGGCACGCGCTGAAGTGGTTTAATGGGTTGAACGAAGGTTCCATCTCGTCCTTCGATCAATTGCGAAATGAATTCTTGAGAGTCTTCATGATCAATAGCCAGAGGAAGAATGACGCTACTTATCTACTCACTCTTAAGCAAGGGAATAAAGAATCCTTGAAGAGCTATGTAGATCGTTTCCGAGATGCAACCTTGGAGGTGGAAGATCTACCAGTAGGAGTAGCCATGGCTGCAATGCTGCAAGGGACGAAGTCTGAGAAGTTGCAAGAATCCCTCTCCCTCGATCAGCCGGTGACACTTTTCGACTTGTTTGCTAGAGCCAATAAATATGTGGCTCAAGAAGAAGTAATGAAGATGGTACAACCCCGAGAGGTAAGGGTGGTGCATTGATTCCCGTGGAAATTGGAGCGCTGTCACCCAAGGTGGTGCCTTTAGTGGAAGAAGAGAATTCACAAGGACTAAGGGAAAGCTTAGATCTACTTGATGAGCATAGAGAGGCCGCGGCTATTCGGTTGGCATCCTACCATCAGAGGGTAGTCAACTACTATAACAGCCGAGTGAGCGATAGACCGATGTCCGAGGGGGATCTGGTGCTCAGAAAATCACATATCACGAATGCCTTAAAGGAAGATGGAAAATTCAGAGTCAATTGGGAAGGTCCATTCAGAATCAAACAAAAGATTGGGCCCAACACCTGCATCCTGGAAACTCTGCAAGGGAAGAAAATAGGGAAAACATGGAACTCAAATCACTTAAAATTATTGTTCTTTTATTGTGTCTCCTGCTTTTATATATCTAAATCTTGTGACAGGATTCAGCCGAGCCATAAGAGCCTGGGGCGCAACAGCGTCACTGTGGCCAGGCGTAAAAATCAGACGAGCCGTAAGAGCCCGAGGCGCAATAGCGTCACTGTGGCCAGGCGTGAAAATCAGACGAGCCGTAAGAGCCTGAGGCGCAATAGCGTCACTGTGGCCAAGCGTAAAAGACAGACGAGCCGTAAGAGCCTGAGGCCCAATAGCGTCACTGTGGCCAGGCGTGAAAAATCAGACGAGCCGTAAGAGCCTGAGGCGCTATGCGTCACTGTGGCCAGGCGTATAATCAGACGAGCCGTAAGAGCCTGAGGGGCTATGCGTCACTGTGGCCAGGCGTATAATCAGACGAGCCGTAAGAGCCTGAGGCGCAACAGCGTCACTGTGGCCAGGCGTGAAAATCAGACGAGCCGTAAGAGCCTGAGGCGCAATAGCATCACTGTGGCCAGGCGTGAAAATCAGACGAGCCGTAAAAGCCTGAGGCGCAATGCGTCACTGTGGCCAGGCGTAAAAATCAGACGAGCCATAAGAGCCTAAGGCGCTATGCGTCACTGTGGCCAGGCATGAAAGATCAGACGAGCCGTAAGAGCCTGAGGAGCTATGCGTCACTATGGCCAGGCGTATACTCAGACGAGCCGTAAGAGCCTGAGGCGCTATGCGTCACTGTGGCCAGGCGTGAAAGATCAGACGAGCCGTAAGACCCTGAGGAGTAATTGCGTTACTATAGCCAGGCAATGGAAACATAAAGGCCATAAGAACTGGAGACGCGCTCGCGTCGTGATAGTCAAGCCTCAGAAAGGTATGTAAAATTCTTTCCGAAAATATATCTTTCTATTAAGAATCCTCTTTCGCAGGAAATATTCCTACCAAAGAGTGGGGAGCAATTGATAGTGGTCCTATCACCAAAGTCCACGTGTACAAGGATCGACCAACCAGAGACCGCCACGTGTCAAGCACAATATAAGCCACGTGGCTGTTATAGCGACAGAGTCTCTAGGCAATAGAGTCTCCACGCGACACAGTTGCTTTGGTAGGCGACAGAGTCTCTAGGCGATAGAGACTCTGCGTAGAGTCTCTGTGCGACACTGTATGTCGCGATAGACCTCTACCGCACAGATCGCGACAGAGCTCTACCGCATGTACTGCGACAAAGCTCTGTCGCATATGCCGCAGCAGAGGTTCACGGATACTCTGCCGTATGTCGAACTCACCCGCAAGTCGTCCAGTTCCAAACCGCGACAGAGTACCAAATGACTCTGTCGTAGCCCAGACACGCGCCTGGGCCTCAGACTCAAAACACCCTCGAACCCGGATAGAGTGTGAAGCCCGATCCGACCCGGGAGAAACCTATAAATACACCAGGTGAGCACTCAGAAAGGGGGGGACGAAAAAAACACTTGCACCTTTTTAATTCTGAAGAACACATTTCTCTTCTTCATATATACAGAAACTCAGCTTTCTAACTTAATCATCGGAGTGCGCGTGCAGGGACAAATCTTTGCGCCCTCTGATTTTCGTTGTTTTTGCAGAATATACGAGGCACACGTGGAAGAAAACGAGTCAACAGCATCTTTTTGTCGTTAGCGCAACTTGAATAGGTGGAAAACATCACCCCGTTGTCTTTTTAAGGGCAAAATCAAGTACATTCCCTCTGTTCCAGCAGTTAACACACGCAAGACTCAATCCCACCATACTCCCCACGCCTTCATCATTTTTCTTCCTCATGTTTCCTTCTTTGGTCTGACTTCATTTCCTTTCCTGCAACAGGTCACTGACACGCTATAAGGATATATATATGTTCGCAAGTGCACGAGTCGTACAAGTAATTATGAGATTTAAGTTTTTAATTATCGTCTCATAGAGAAGTTGATTAACCTAATTAACTACCGGTTAATCTTACCCTAAATATATTTTAGCGAATTATGAAATTGAAGGGTAATCTACAAAGCTAACAGTGCTCACCGAATTCCAAGCAATTAAAAGCAAATAACCTATAAAAGAAAATTAAAACAATTAAAATTAATTAACGCAATTAAAATAAAAATGTAATTATGAAAATAAAGCAATAAAATTAATTAAACTAAACTTTAAACCAACTTAAAATAAAAATGCATGAATTCAGTTTAATCTAAATTAATTCTAATAAAAATAAAAATTAACTAATAGCATAATTAAATCTAAATTTTAGACTAATCAATAAATTGAACTATAACTAATCATGCAAATAAAATTAAAATCATAACTTCTTATCCTAACAAATTAAATTGGAATTAAATATTCTAAAAATGCATGAAAATGGATTAAAGCTATAATGCAAATGTGCCAAACATGGTCTTAAGTAAATTTAAACCATTCCCTCCAAACACTGTTCATGTTCTTCCAATTTGCTTCTTTTCCGGGAGATGGCCTCGGTCTGTCCAGAGGTGAGTACTGCATGCTCTCGGGTGTGTCTTGTCCATTCCTCTCGTCCAAGTTTGCTGCGTCAAGTGCTGCTGCGCTCAACTACTGTCCTGCTACCTCTCCTCCATGCGTTGTCCAGGTCTATTCCAGCTAAGGTTCTCGGTCTGTAGTGTCATTGTCTGCTTCATCATCTTTAGCATCAACAAGAACTGACCAGTCGTATAAAAATCACTGCAGCAAGGTGTGAGTAAACTGCAGTTTCTGGAACCTGCATCTCAGAAGCACACTACTTCAGTAGCTATCCGATGCCTCAACAGCCATAAAGGTAGCACACAGTCCAGGTAAACCGAGCTTGATAACGCAAGCTTTACACCGATAACACTTCAGATGCAACCAGTCAAGGCCCTTCCAGCAGTTCAGTACTAACGTAAGCAACCCGAAATGAACTTGCAACCAGACAACAAATCATTAAAGCAGAATATTCACATATATAGACAATGAACAGTGCAAAGCTTTTGAAATAGGGCAAAACAGAGGAGAAAACTCCTGCTATTGTTGCTCTTCACTGACGCTGGCTCTTGCTTCAATTTGCAAATGAAATCTTAAACTGAAAATGAAAAGAACAATGAACTATGGAAACGCAAAATCCCTTACTTCATGCTTGATTATCTTACTCAGTTCTGCTCTTCACCTTCTATCGGAATCATAATACCGAAACAAAAAAAAAAAGAAGAAATTTCAAACATAAAGGAGACCAACTGGACACACCGGTTTAATAAAGAAGAAATAACATAAAATAAAAAAATTAAATCAATAAAGGAGTAAAACAAAACCTGTGTAACCCGAGAGTAACTAAAGAATTCAAAGCTTTTCGTAAAAATACAAATCGTTCTAAACAGTGATTTAACAACAGTGGTGATCGGAAAAGGAAAAACATAAAAACAATAAGGCAAAGAAATTATCAAACCGAGAGGAACATGGAAACAATCACGGTTTATTAAACCAATGTAAAGTTTTAATAAAACAAGAGAAGAACAAAGACAGGAAACCGAAATAGAAAGAACCCGAGAGCAACCATATAGGAATAATAACTTTTAATTAAAACTTAAAGGGTAAAATAACAATGAATGAAAACTGAATAAATCCTAGAAGAAAATGGACAATGGTGGCTCCTGTTACCAGCCGAATACATAAAAGAAAGTCTAAGGAAAATAAAACCTAAAATAAATGTTTAACTAAAAAAAAAAAAACTAAAAGCTACCCATTTACAATTGCCATCATTTTCTATTTATATACACACTTAGAGTACAATTGTAATATTTCCATCTTAGATGAGTTGACATTATTTGGTCAGTTGTCTTCACATCATTGGCTCTTTGAAAAATAATATTTTTATGTTTGAAATTTTTTTTTTTTTCAGTAATATATATATATATATATATATATATATATATATATATATATATATATATATACAGCCCCCATCTCTGTTCCGGTTACAGGCCATCCACAATTCCCTCGGTCCTTATCTTTGTCTCTCGGTTATTAAGCTTTTGCATTTCCTCTTTTTCTCTTCGGTTTTATTTTCAGATTTCCCACTTCCTTATCCTTATACTATTTTAAATTGCACTTCATGCAGTCTTTTGTCAGCTGCCATTCTTGTCCTCACTGCCCCATCACGTCGGTTCAGCCTTCCTAGCTGGTTTGGTTTTTCTTCTTCTTTCCTGACACGTTCAGACTTTCTCTATTTCCTATGCGGAATCTGTATCAACATACTCCTTTCCCATTATATTTTCTATCAAATTTCCCTTTTTACCGTGTTTTCTGCTGCAGTTTTAATGAAGCTGACATGAACTCTCGGGATTGGCTTCATTGAAAGCCGATCCGTGTGCTGACATGCTTCTTTCCCCCTTCTATCCATGAGTCATCATCATCATTTCTTTATTTTCTTTTCCTTTTCCTTCACGTTCCCATGCTCTGATCAAAATCCTCACCACCACTCAAATTTTATAGTGCTACCCGTGCCCACCAACTTCCATTCTTCTCCATTTTCTTTTCCTTTCATTCACCGAATCACCATCCCCTATTCATGACATATATATATATATATATATATATATATATATATATATACATATATGCCACTGAAGGGAGCTTTCGGGATTGGCTTCATTTGGGAGCCAATCACGGGTGTATTCATGTATATATATTTATATATATACATCTATTTATTTAACTATAAGAATATATAAAACACAACATATAACTATATATCTATGTTGTATACACAAATTTTCGAGTCTAAAAAATTTAGAACACAAATTGATGATAAAAATTTGATTTCTATTTATATGTGAATGTTGGTACAATTCTTTGTTTTGAATTATTTATAAAAAGAATAATCTTCTAATTCGGTCTCCTGAAATGCACTTGTTGAGGGCTTGTGATTCCTCGTGAACTTGTCGAGGGCTTGACGTATAATCTCGACGGAGTGGTGTTGAGAGGAACCGGCGAAGGCTTGTGATTCCTCGTGAACTTGTCGAGGGCTTGACGCTTAATCTCGATGGAGTGGTGTTGAGATGAATCGATGAAGGCTTGTGATTTCTCGTGAACTTGTTGAGGGCTTGACGCTTAATCCCGATGGAGTGGTGTTTTCTCCTAAACTTGTCGAGGACTTGACGCTTAATCCCGACGGAGTGGTGTTGAGAAGAACCGACGAAGGCTTGTGGTTCCTCGTGAACTTGTCGAGGGCTTGACACTTAATCCCGATGGAGTGGCTTTGAGAGGAACAAGCGAAGACTTGTGATTCCTCGTGAACTTGTCGAGGGCTTGACGTATAATCTCGACGGAGTGATGTTGAGAGGAACCGGCGAAGGCTTGTGATTCCTCGTGAACTTGTCGAGGGCTTGACGCTTAATCTCGATGGAGTGGTGTTGAGATGAATCGACGAAGGCTTGTGATTTCTCGTGAACTTGTTGAGGGCTTGACGCTTAATCCCGATGGAGTGGTGTTTTCTCGTGAACTTGTTGAGGACTTGACGCTTAATCCCGACGGAGTGGTGTTGAGAAGAACCGACGAAGGCTTGTGGTTCCTCGTGAACTTGTCGAGGGCTTGACACTTAATCCCGACGGAGTGGCTTTGAGAGGAACAAGCGAAGACTTGTGATTCCTCATGAACTTGTCGAGGGCTTGACACTTAATCCCGACAGAGTGGTGTTGAGAGGAACCGGCGAAGGCTTGTGATTCCTCGTGAACTTGTCGAGGGCTTGATGCTTAATCCCGACGGAGTGGTGTTGAGAGAAACGGCGAAGGCTTGTGATTCCTCATGAACTTGTCAAGGGCTTGACGCTTAATCTCGACGGAGTGGTGTTGAGAAGAACCGACGAAGGCTTGTGGTTCCTCATGAACTTGTCGAGGGTTTGACACTTAATCCCGACAGAGTGGCTTTGAGAGGAACAAGCGAAGATTTGTGATTCCTCGTGAACTTGTAGAGGGCTTTGACGCTTAATCCCGACAGAGTGGTGTTGAGAGAAACCGACGAAGGCTTATGGTTCCTGTTGATTTATAGTGGCGCGACTGATCGTTGAGAGAACGGCCTGTGGTTCCTCGTGGATTTGTAGTGTCGCGGCTGATCGTTGAGAGAATAGTCTGTGACTTGTTATCCTCTTGTGGATTTGTAGCAGCTTGCTTGATCATCGACAGAATGGTCTATGACTTGTTGTCCTCTTGTAGATCTCTTAGCAGCTTTGTTGAAAAGAAGGCTTGGTTGAAAAGAATGCTTGGTTGAAAAGAAGGCTTAATCGGAGAACGGTCGGTATTCTACAGGCTTTCAATTCTCTGAGGAGGCTGAAACTTCTCTTCTCTGTGTGTTCTGCTATTCTTCTGTGTGTGTGACACTTCTTCTGTGTGTTTCTTGTTGTGAGTCTTCTCCCCTTGGAGGAGCTCTCTATTTATAATGCTAGGTGACAGAGAGTTCCAAAAGGACTCAATCACTCTAAGATTTATCTCTAATTAATTTAATTTAATTAGAGATAATATAAATGATTAATTTTTTAACCAATTTATTAAGAATTATTAATTAATTAAATATTTAATTTAATTAACTAATAATATTAATTAATTAATTTTTTTATGCCTACAAATGCCCCCACTTCAAGATAAAGGCGTGTGCATGCTAAGCATAAAGTACGTACGGAACTTGAAGTCCATCGACGTCAATAGCATGCTAGTTGTGACGAAATTCCTTGAGAATTTTATATATATATATATATATATATAGCACAACATTTCTTTTTTTTGTGCTTCATATATTTTTTTAAATTTTGTGTTTATTTTCAACACAATTTGAAACTCAAAGAAACAAATTACAAGTGGGTCTCTTCACTTGAAATCCAACTTGAATTCTTCTATCAAACTATATATAATGACTGATAATCATAATCTTCCTTTCATAAATTCCAAGCAGGTCGGATCCTCCTCTTATCTGCAATTCTAAAACGCTTTCTCTGAAGTGTTAAGCACAAAACTATCAGGTACAACTCATCATTCTTGTGAATTTATGAAATTATTATATAGCCATTATCCTATTTCTTTGAAGAATAAAAGCGTTCCGTTCGCTTGGTGAACCACATTCATCCTTACAGGGTCCTTGTAGATAACAGAACAAGTACCAGCTGTAGTTGTAGTAAGTCTAGCTCGAGAAAATAAAATCGCAACCTAGAGTAACGAAAACCAGAATCTGCTTCAGAGGTTATCCAATTTTACATATTCGATCTATAACACTAGTGACCATAGCGACGGAACGTCTACCGAAAGTAGCTCTGAGCTTATCAAACAACAAGGACACCTCAGCCAGCAAACACGTCGAATAGGACAACACATGTCAAAATCGTATTTATGTAGCTTGTTCTTATGATTCCTATGTGTATGAAGACTCTATTATTATAGATGAATCATAAGAAGAGTATTTACTAGATTTAAAGTGTATGTGAAATGATTTAACACTTATAAGCTACATAAAAGCCTAATGTGAGCTATAAGAGCCACAGGTTAAACCGAGTGGATTTGATCATTATGACTGAAGATGAGAACTTATAAAATGAAGATATAGAGAGCTCATGAAGGAAAGTTAGTTTGATTTAGGCCCAAACACAGAAAACAAAAGTAAAAGCTAAAAAGTGTAAAACAGACCTTTTTAGCGAGTTAAGGTATTTAAGGTATTTCGGGTGTATTCATCTACTGGAAACAGTCAAAACGTAAAGACGAGAGTGTAAAACATAAGATATAACACTTTCAAAATTTTGAAAAAAAGTCAACTTGATCAATGATTAAGGAAAAAGTCAACTGTAGTTAAGAAAAGTAGACTTTAACCATAGTTGACTAACCATGATTAAAATTTTTCCTAAGTATGGAGAAAAAATTTGGGGAAAAAACTTTTTAGTCAGAATACAAAATAATCATCCCCGGAAGTAAGAAAAATTTATTCGGATAGATTCCGGATTAAATTTAATGGATAAAAACGTAATGGGCCAAAATGAAGATTTTAAAACTCATTAAGGTATACTAAGTGCAGATCGAATTTCTTAAGTCCCTTAAACTGAATTGTTGGACCGATTGATAGGCCAAATATTTAGACAATTAAAGGCCCGAGGTATAGTAAAAATTTCAGCTCGAAAGCCCATTAAGAAAGCCCAAACCGAGAAGCCCAATTAAAAAGCCCATTAGTATAAGTTAAAAGTCATTACTGAAAGGTAACAAAGTCCAAAATGATAACCATTACCTAAACTTTTTGAAAGTCAATTTTGATGGCTGGAAAGTACGGCTTAATGGCTAAGTAAGTGGTTTATAAAATCAACAACCACATTATCTTCTTCAACACATCATTTTCGGCTAGAAGAAGAAACCATTAAAACACATTTTTCCAAGCTTTCTCTCACTAGAAATCACTAGGATTTAAGCATATTTGGAACTTGCAATCTTCATGAAATTTGTTCCAAATTGAGAGGAGAGTGACATATATTGGAATTGGCTATCAAGGAGCCATAGTGTGCAAACCGTGAGGCTTCAAAGTTTCGGCCAAGTGTAAACACAAATACTAGGTATAATTTCAAGCTTTCAAATTCATATATGTTAATGTATGAATGATTTTAAGTATATTGGTATATGTTTTAAGCATTGAAACATATGAAATCACTATGAACATGGTTTGACCGAGAGTGAGTAGTGATAAATTGATGAATGCCCATATGATTTTAAGGCATAAATGAGTTGATGTATATATGTTCATAATTATGGTATAGTTAGAATTAATCAATTTGATTAATTGATACATAAATTTAGTTGGCAATCAAGGTGTTTGACAAAATGCCTAAATGAACTAAGTGAAGCTTAAGAACATTGCTAACCAAGTGTTTGTGAAAATGCCTAAGTGAATTGGCTAAATAAATGGACATGGATGGCATGTCATGGTGTGACCGACGACATGGGATGCTCCCGACCATGGCATGTGGTCGAGAGGTCCAATGGGCCAAGCCCAATTGTTTTCGGTCCAATGTGATGTAATGGGTCTCGGATAAGCCCAATGAGAATTGGTAGGCCCCACAAGCCCAATAAGCCCAACAAAAATGAATAATAAAATGGAAATGGGATTAATGCAGTGTTAGGCCCATTAAGAGTAAACGAGCCCATTAAGTGAACTAGACTGTATTAAATGTGAAATACAGTAGGAAAAATATAATTAACCTAGTGAATGGTTATTTACGGCTCCGGAGAATATATTGGGAGTTGAACGGACTGCGAGATTGAGTAGTACCGAGGAAGTGAGGTCACGTGACGTGATCCGAGGTAAGGGAATTTTGTGAGTAGTTAGAGATACCTGCACGTATTTTCGTCTGCTTTTACATTCACTTAAAAACTCTGAGGGTCAAAGAAAGTGAATAATAATTATTGTGACCCGATGGTGGCAAATTACGATTTTACCTTTAATTAGGAAAAAAGTCAACTTTTGGGAAAAGTTTAAAAAGCATGGAAACCATAAATTTTGAGTGTTTTACTGCTGTTTAGCAGAAGAGTAAATAGATGGGCTAATGTTTTTAAGGTTGATGTGAATTAAGCACACATTATAATGCTGATTTTGATGTTTTGAAAATCATCCCTTTTTAAAGAGCCATCTATCGAATTATGTGAGAATAAATCGTGCTAGAGCACAGCTCGCACTTGATTTCATATATTTTCCACATGTATTAGTGTTGATGTATGATTCGCACTAGATTTTCATGACATGCATGATAGAGTGCTAGAGTTATTACTTGTACTCGAATTTTACATGAGATGCATGACAGAGTGCTAGAGTTATTACTCGTACTTGAATTTTACATGAGATGCATGATAGAGTGCTGGAGTTATTACTTGTACTCAGTTTTATATGATTTATACATGAGAGAGTGTTGGAGCGATTAGCTCGTACTCGAATTTTACATGAGATGCATGATAGAGTGCTAGAGTTATTACTCGTACTCGAAATCTTCATGATTTATACATGACATAGTACTTGAGCTATTGCTTGTACTTGATTTGATGAGTTTTATGTATAGCATGGTACTGGAGCGATTGCTCGTACTTGATTTGAAACATAAACTATGCATGACCTGGTGCTGGAGGCTTACTCGCACTAGAGTTTGAGTTTGTGATGTGAAACAGTGTTTGAACAGAGTGTCAACTGTGAGTTGCGCTCAAAGGCGCGCACTGTATTTTATGTGATATATAAGACATGTTGAAAAACCATGTTTAATTTCCTCGTGTAGACTGAGTGTCACACTATGAGAGGTTCTCATGTAGATTTAGAGACGTGGTATTTATTTTTCATGGTATGAGGGCTAAGACCTATGGCAGGCACCCTGACTGTGAGGTAGGGTCCACGAAGTACGTTGTACCGTGCGAGTGGCATGGAGTACATTGTACCGTGTGTTGTTGTGGAGTTGAGGAGTTGATAGCTGGCGGTTGTGATGGACTGACCCTCATCCCGTTACAGCAGTGATTGCCCCGCACACCGAGTACTGTGTAGCCTGGGATCACCATTATAGGATATGGTCATAGTCCAAGATATTATTGCATTTAACCACAGAGTCTCACATGATATATCACCTGACTGATTGATTTTATGATACGAATAGACCTGAGAGATGGGTCAGAATCCGATTGTTGTGTTGTGAATGATTAAATGTCATATTTACTGTGATTTAAATATAAATGACATGATTTATCTAAAGGCATTGTGTTATTATAAATATGCATTATTTTGCACTACATACCTACATTTGAGAATGAAAGCATGATTTTTGTACATGGGATTTAATCTGTACAAGTATATATATATATATATATATATTAAAGATATGCTTTTAAAGTGAGTTAAGGAATAATATTACATAGTATTATTTTGAGTAGATAGTGTAGATGTCTAATTGCTTGCCTGATTTCCTTACTGAGCTATGAACTCACCCATTTTTTTTAAACCTCTCTACAAAGCATCCGCAGTAGAGCGATTATGAGAGAGAGATAGTGTTTCCTGTTGTCTGCTGCCTTTTCCTATCGATCGACAGGTATACATATTTTGTACGGTTCTGTATCTAAACATATAAGCAACATAGTGATGTATACGATATATATTTTGGGGAATGTAATTGTATTAGATTTATATGAGCTCACATACATTATAAAAGAAGTTACAGTCAGTATTAGTATATTGACATGTATGTATGATAATGGATGATCTGGTAAGCGAGGATGCTGACATCAAATCACAGCCCAACTGTTGATAAGGAGAAAGGTAAGTTAAAATGCGAAAAATTTGTAATGATTTTGGTTAAGTCATGGAGGGTCGTGACAACACAACAGGTGTAAATACTGCTAATGACTTTTGAGGCGGTTCCTTTGAACTGTAAAAGATAAAGCATGGACTAGACTGAACCGAGAGCATCGTTCCACCTCGATGACAATAGAGACATGCCTTTACCTTGGAGACAGACTGACACGTTCAGGCCAGATTTCCAAATCCACCACAACTATTATCACGTCAGACTCCAAGTTTGACGCATTCCAGAGTCCTTTTCTGAATTATAGGTCAACGAACTGAGGGAAGTGTTTAGTATGTAGAGTCATCATCTCATCATGAGTGGCAGAGAAGGGACCCCTTTTATTTATTTATTTATTTATTTTTTATATTTTTAGTGTGAAACAATGAATTCTTCTTTTTTTGTTTCTTTGCAGTGTTTTTTTATATTTTTATTACCCAGTTATATTAATGAATGTCAGAGTGCCTTTGTCCCTGGAAGACTTATTACTATATAGTCTCAAGGAACTACAACAATCACTCCAGGATAATAACAAGAAACACTAGCATTTGAAGAACACCAAGCACAGATGAATTTGAAAATTTCAAGGAAGCTTTTTCTTTGTCTTCACAGCTGGCCATATTAGGCCCCATTAGAAAAAAAAAGATGAGACTGCTCCAGAATGATTACAAACATCATTGGCATTTGTAGAGCCTATGGTGGATTCAAGGTTACTAATGTCACAATGAGTCATTTCTGGAGAGTCTTCTAAAGAGATCTCTGTTTTTTTTTTCACAACTACTTTGCAACTGATGAAGGTCTAACTTACTAGGAGATGCCAGAGATAACTTTATATGATTGCTAAAGTCCCCAACAGTAAAGTCGGTTCTATCTCCATTGGGACTCTTTGATCTCTGGGATGCAAAAGCTTCTTTCTCACTGGCACTAATTTGAACTGTACAATCAACCTCTACGCTGGTCTCAGTTATTGAGATTTCACAGGAAGCCTTTCTGGAATCTGAAATGTTCTCAGGGTGGCCAGTAGCAGATTAGCACAGGGGTACAGGACAAACACTTTCTATAACAGAGTTCATAATCACAACAAGAAGTTTCACATCTGACTCATTTGCATCAGTGTCTGTCCTGGACTGTTCGACATTCTTCTCCTTTACTAGTTTCATCTCTCGTAGACAGCTGCTTACCACCAACAAGTACTGGAGCAGGATCCCTACTGAGTGATTCAGCAGTAAAACCTTTCAGGGAGGGCAGCTCCGTCTCAAAGAGATCTACTTCGGTATTAGAAGTCTCAACACAAGTACCCTCCCTATCTATAACCACCAGGGGTTGTTGCAACGCCCCATCATCTCGTGGAACAAGCTCTTTATCAGTTGGTTCAGTTCCAATAGAGAGAACAGGTTCTAGTACAGGGTCCACCTCGTCTTTACTTCTAGCATACTAACCATCCAAATCAGCAGTCTCATGGTCTGCAGCTGTATCTTCTACTGTAGAACTAGCTCTGAGATTGTTTGCGTTTTCTGAAGCTTCAGGACCTTCGAAAGCAAGAACTTTGGTAGAGCACCCTGTAACTATAGAAGGCATGTTTGACTTGTTAAAGGATAGGCCAGTCCGATTAACATCAGATTCATCTGAAACCAATGTTTCTACAGGAATATCATTAAGACCAACACTTCTAGCATTTCTATCAGAAGCTCTCGGAGATTCTTTCAATGAAGGCTCTACTTTATTCCCATAACAAATTTTAGTTACACCAGGACTTTCTTCTTTTTATTTTTTATTTTTTTGTTTCAAAATCATTAATAGAAGGTTTCACCACACTTGAAAAAGATGGGACCACTTTGGAATTATCATCTGAATTGTCATCTTTTGAAGATTCTTCAAAAGCAAGCTTCATTTTGGTTTCATTACTCTCAGCAGTTTGAGGCGGCTTCATTGAACTGGGAGAGTCAGATTGAACTCTAGAACCCGTTTGATCAGCACCAAGAGCACGAGTTCCTTGATATTGCTTGGACCTTTTTTTTTAATAAACATTTTCATGAATTTTTTATTCTATCTATATCATATAGGACTTTCTTTGCGCTTCACCATTTATATTCGTGCAAACAATTTTTTTTTATGTGTGTGCGACTGAACTTAGGATGAAGGAATTTCCTAAGCTGCCTACGTACCTTTTAAGAGAAGGATCAAGTCATTACGTAGTGCCTTTTTTTTTTCCTAGATCGCCTCAATGGGGTTTTCAATCTAGCCGACTCTTCTTTATTTGCCTTAAATTTTGCCTAGATCGCCCCAATGGAGTTTTCAATCTAGCATACTTTTTTTGCCTTAATTTTTGTCTAGATCGCCCCAATGGGGTTTTCAATCTAGCAGACTCTTTTTTATTTGCCTTAAATTTTGCCTAGATCGCCCTAATGAAGTTTTCAATCTAGCAGACTTCTTTTTTATTTTTTGCCTTAATTTTTGACTAGATCATAGGGTTTTCAATCTAGTAGGCTCTTTTTACCTTAATTTTTGCCTAGATTGTCCCAATGGGGTTTTCAATCTAGCAGGCTTTTTTTTTTGGGCTAAGGAGTGCACTCAAAAGTATGGGGCGCGGTGCATCCGAGGTGCCAAGATTTACCTCTTTAAGTCTGTCGACAATCGTTTGCCCCCCGTCTTCAAAGTAGCGAGAGCTTCTTCTTCGATTTCATATGGCTCTTCGAGCTCATCTTTGACGATTCATCATCTATACTTTCTTAGATGGTTACATGATATGTTGAATGAATTTTTGTCTCATCTTCATCGAGATGTACAGATGAATTAGTGTCCATAACAGTATGACGTCGCACTTTCAAGGGCCCTTCTGCGGAGATTTCAAGCTCCAAACGTCTCTTCATGCGAGATGGAATTGAGCTTTGGATTTACTTATCATCCTTCAGTTCAGTGTAGTTTTGACTCTTCTCTTTATGCGCTCCACTGCTTGAAGAGTTCAATCTATCAAAAACTGAGTTGCGTCTTCTGGATGCTTGATGCAACTCAGGGTGAGGGACATTCAGTCTATCAAACAGTGAAATATGGGTTGTTGGTGTTCCCAAACGATCAAATACTGACACACGAGTAGTGTTTTGAGAAGAATAAGTAGGTGAAGTTTTCGGTTCATCAGATTCTTCAGTAACCTCCACTGAAATGTGTTGAATACTGATCGATTTATTCTTCCTGCCAACATGAATTCATACTGGGTTTTGAGATTCATATCCTAATCCATCTTTTGGAAAAGGTTTCTCATCCGACTCGTTTATCAGCTTTTTATGGGTTTCAATAATTTCTTGCAACTTTGCAATCGTCTTCCCATCATGCAACTCATTCATGGATGATGGCTTGGAAAAGTTGAACCCAGCCTTAGCGATCAGTTTATAAGCCTTTGGATTATAATTTTCAGCAGTACAACCTTGAGGCAAAGTTCCATGTTCCATTGCACCTTGGGATAGTCGAACGAACCCTTTCAATGGCTTTTTAAGTTAACTATGAGAAATGTTAGTCAGGGGCAATGTGCAAGCATCCTTTAACAATTGTATGCCTTCATTTACTTTGTTAGGACAACACTTTGCTTGTCTAAATTCTGAGCATTCCAAAAATGGCGATTGACATTTCTTGCGACGCGCCTTTGAAATATAGCGAAGAATTGGGGTTTCTTTTACCTCGCTGGGTGAAGATTTGATTGGGTTGTTCATTACAGTATCTTCCAATGTAAGCTTAGAAATATCCTCAAGGGATGCATTTAAAGGCTTTTTCATCACATTAGGATCAATTTTCTTTATACCCTTAATTTCAATTTTTTCGGTGCTTGGCATTTGAGTGGGTAAAACTTCTTTTATATCACAGTTCTCTAAGAAGAACTTTGCATCAGCATAGTGAGACTCGACCTCATTGAATGGTTTTAAATCAGCATCAACCTTTCTCTGTCCGTCTCGATAAAACTTTAAGCATTGGTGAAATGTAGAAGGTACAACGCCATTTGCTTGAATCTAAGGACGTCCAACCAACAACTTATATGTAGTTCTAGCGTCGATCACATAGAAGATTGTACTTGACGTTAATTCACCGATCGCAACATCCACTCGTATTATTCCCAAAGCACGTTGCTCCATTTGATTAAAACCTTGGATCAAAAGTCGGCTTTTGGACAATTCATTAATTGTTATGCCAAGTTCCTCCATTGTTGCTTTGAAAATTATATTAACTGGTACGATCTAAACGTATTGTCCGTGATAATTCTATATTTTTAGAATTATTTGTGCTTAATTTCCTAATTAATTATTTAAATCTCCAATTTATTTTGTTAATTATCCACTTTAGTTAATTAAAATTCTCATGTTTGCAGATAAATTAAATTCGGATGAATTTTGAATATTTCGGTAGAAAATGGATCGAAATTGGGCTAAAATCGAGATTGGACCACGCGGACAACACGAGCCTAGCACATCCAATTGGACAAAAAGACAGATGACATGGAAATATTATTTTTCAAGGAGCCAATGTGTGAAGACAAGTGGCCAAACAATGCCAACTCATCTAAGATGATAAAATTACAATTGTACCTCTAAGTGTGTGTATAAATAGAAAAAGATGTGAATTGGAAAAGAGGTAGCCTGGGTTAGAATAACAGAATTAGGAGTAGAGGTAGCCTAGGGTAATTTTTAGATTAGTTTTAGATTTCCTGCATCCACCATTTTTATTTTTCATCTCTTCTCGGTTTTGCAACTCATTTTCTCTGTTACTGTTCAGCACATTTAAGTTTTAATGAAAAAAATTTCATTTTTCCTTTCTTAGCTCTCGGTTTTGCATTTTTTTAATTTCTTTGTTCCTGCTTGCTGATTGTTGGATCAGAGGAGAGCATTAGGCTGGCTGGTGACAGCAGCCGCCATTGTTCTCGGTTGGCAAGTTTCATTTTCCCGATGGACATATTTAAGCTTTACAAATAATCAATTGTATTCTTGTTTTTACTATTTTTTTTATTACTATTCGGATTTCAGTTCTCCGTTATTGTTCAACTCTCGGGTAATGAAGAATGGCTGGTGACAGTAGCCATTTTGCATTCAGACCTTCTCGGCATTTTCTTTGATTATTGAAGCTTTTGCTTTCTTTCTTTTAATCCCTCTATTCTGTTTATTTTTCATTTACTAATTATTCACCAGCCGCTAAGCTTCCATTCAAATATAGTTCTAATTTAAGAAATGCAAGGCCGACTGATTTTAAAAGTTCGAGACTAGAATCTTTCATGGAAGCTACCGACTGCTTACTCACATATGTGCGGTATTGGATAGCTGAGAAAGTGCTAGTCCTCTCGGGTCTAATTTTTTAACCTCTTGTATCTTTTTGATTTTTCAGCACCGCGTAGTCGGGTTTCTAAATTTTTTTATGGTGCCGAGAGGTTGGTTCTTGCTGGAGTTTACTGAAGCAGAGATGGAGGATTTGTTGCTGTACTATTGAGATGATGAGCATGCTAGCATTCGTATAAGCTGGGATGTGATTTTGCAGCCGATAAGGAGTAAACACTTCTACCAGGGCTTGCTCTGTTCTGCCCTGTTTTGAGCTCTTATGACTGTTCATTTTTATTTTTTCGGTTATGTTGCACTTTTTCATATTGTTGGTACTTTATTCTGCTGGTGTGTTGAAGTTTATTCATGTTTTATTTTTCTTCCTTTCCTTAGCTTATTGCATTTCCTTCGATTTATCTCTATGTTTAGTTAAGTTGATTCAATTAGTTAGTTTCTATTGTTTTACTGTGGTGTGCATGGACGATGGTATGGAGGGTCGGTGTTGGTAGATGAAGCTGGACTTCGACTGTTTCCCTCTGCTGGACAGTATTTGGTGTATTCTGTCATGATAAGTGTGGCATCATTTGGCAGAATCTGCTGTGAACGTGGGTTGTATGCAGAAGCAACGCAAAGATGTGGTGACTGTAGAAGCTGGAGGCACAACGTATAGGAAGCAGCTGGGCAAGGAATTTTTGGTGCAGATGAAGAAGATGCTAGCAAGACAACAGACTCGGACAGCGCATGGAGCAGAAGGCTGGTGCCGAGAGCAACACGGCTGGAACGAGTTGCAGAGGAAGGACGCAGTATTCACGCTGAATTATTTATGGCAGCACTGTATAGTGTACTGGAGCAGCAGACATGGAAGAAGGCAGAAACAAGCAGCGCGGGGAATGAGCAACCGAAATACCTGTGCAGCACCAAGAGTGCAGGACACTTGGAGCAGAGGACGAACTGTAGCAGTAAACGGACAGCAGCTGGGAGCAGCAGCACCTAGAAATGTTGGACAAACAAAGAAGACAGTGTACAGTGACATGCTCGGGACCACTTGGCTTTTGTTTTTGCCTAAAGCCAAGTTTGGCACATTTGCATTGTAGCTTAAATCCATTTTCATGCACTTTTAGAATAGTTTAAATCCAATTTAATTTGTTAGCATAAGAAGTTATGATTTTAATTTTATTTGCATGATTAGCTATAGTTCAATTGATTGGTTAGTCTAGAATTTAGATTTAATTATGTCATTAGTTAATTGTTATTTTTTTTATATAGGTTTTCCAATTAGAATTAATTTAGATTAAATGTTTTTCATAAATTTTTAATTTAGTCTTTATTTTCATTAGACTTTAAGTTAGTTTAAATTGCATTTTCTTAGTTAGTTTAATTACATGCACATTTTATTTTAAACTTGTTTAATTTTAGTTTAATTAGTTTTATTGCTTTAATTTCATATTTGCATTTTATTTTAATTGCGTTAATTAATTTTAATTATTTTTATTTTCTTTTGTAGGTATTTTCTTTAATTGCTCAGAGATCGGTAAGCATTTTCTTAGTTCAGTTTTATTTTCTTTATTTTTTAATGTTTATTGTTTTCATTACGTTTAATTAGCCTTAGTAGATCACCAACTTAAATTTCATAATTTGCTAGGATATACTTAGGGTAAGATTAACCGGTAGTTAATTAGGCTGATCAACTTCTCTGTGGGACGATAATTTCGGGACTCAAATTCCATTATTACTTGTACGACCCGTGCACTTGCGGACAATACCATCTGGGCCTGTCAGTCCGCAAGTGCACGGGCCATACAATAATAATGGAATTTGAGTTCCGAGTTATTGTCCCACAGAGAAGTTATTAGCCTAATTAACTACCGGTTAATCTTACCCTAAGTATATCCTAGTAAATTATGAAGTTTTAATGGGTGATCTACATGGCTAAAATTAAAAGTACTGAAAATAATAAAACTATAAAATAAAGAAAATTAAACAAAGCTAAAATTACTTACAAAGCTCCAAGCAATTAAAAGCAAATAACCTACAAAAGAAAATTAAAACAGTTAAAATTAATTAACGCAATTAAAATAAAATGCAAATATGAAAATGAAGAAATAAAATTAAACTAAAATTTAAATAAACTTAAAATAAAAATGCATGTAATTAAACTAATAAAAATTACAAATTAAACTAACCTAAAATCTAATAAAAATGAAGACTAAATTAAAAATAAATGAAACACATTTAATCTAAATTAATTCTAAATGCAACTCATAAAATAATAAAGTAAAATAAAATCCTAAAACATATAATATAAAATTAACTACTAACTAAAAAATTAAAATTAAAAATTAAATTAACAACTAAAACACTAGATTTAACCTATAATTATCAATTAACAACTATCCTAAACTAACAATTAATGAAAACAATCAAAATAATAAAAATGCAATCAACATTAAATTAAAAAAGTAAAGGTAGCCAAACAAGGCCTTAACCGATTAAGCCCAGCTGGTATCCCGACAGTGTACTATACACTGTGCACATTTTCATTACAAGACTGGATGTTGTCCTCTGCATTTTGTCTTCTTTCCTAGCTACTGTCCAGGTGCTCCAGCTGCTACTGCATCAAGTTCTGCTCTCGACACCAGCCTTGCATGCACATTTCTCGGCCTACCGAACTCCATGCAATACCTCACCCTGCCACTTTCTACACAGCTGTTCATTCTCTGCAATTGTACTGCACCTGCGGCTCGACACACGCACGACTCCTGCCTCAAGTCGTTACCACCAAAAGCAGTCGGGACGCTCCTGCAAAGCATACCTCAGAGATCATTTCTGTAACAACCGATCGGAACCCAACACATCATCCACATCCTTGCTTGCTTCACATGCATTACAGATTGGAATGCTCCATGAGTTGATCAGTAACTGGGAGCAACAATCCAGTAGCCATGCCATTGTCCGAGCAGCAAGATTTTCGTTGGTAACAACCGGTGATGCAAAAGATATCAACTAAGTACAATTGGAGGTTGTTAGCTTGTAAAATTAAAGCAGATCATAGAAAACAATTAACTCTTAAAATGCTGAAAACTACAAATTACAAAAAAAAAAAAACAAAAAATGATGAACAGTAAAAGACTCCTAGAACAGGGGAGAAAAGAGAAGGAAACGTGATTTCTATCTGCTGCAAACGCGCATGCTGGCTTGAGTTTGCACCGATACCAATTGTTTTGCAAGCTTCAGCATTAACGGCCTCTTCATTCACACAGCAGCAACGTCTGCAACAACAGCTTTAGCTCTCCACAACATGTCCTACACTTCATTCCAGCAAACAATAACGAAAAGGCTAACTGACTTTGAGTGCATTCCCGCAAGCAATAACGCAGAAGCAAATGCTGGAATGATGAAGGTAAATTGTGTCAATCAACCCCTTTCCACTATCCCGAATCCTCGAAGCTACCACAGAATACTTATGAAATACTGGAAAATGAAAAACACAAATAGAAAGAAACGAAAATGCACAAGACAACAGTGAAGAAAATTTTCTGTTTTAATTATAAGTTGGTAACAATCTTAAAACCACTTGAAAATGTGAAGTACCATGCTGGAAATTCTCTAAACACAAAATGAAAACTCTAGTGTGCCAAATTAACAAAACAAAGAGCTAAACTTGCAAAATCGAGAAGAAAATAAACATTCATAAAATCTAACAAGTTGAAAGTAGACATGAACAGTAGAAGAAAACTTAGAAACCAAAAGGAAATTGCTCCATTAAAATCCATTGAAAATGATAAAGTAAAAATGTTTAAATATAACTAAAACATGTGCTTAAAATAAACTCACGGAAATTCAAAAAGGAAACAAGAAAATAAAACATAGTAATGTAAAATTTAATCTAGAATAAAACTAAATTAAAACTACTCCTAAATTACTTTACACTACTCCTATTCTACCCTAACTACACTACTCCTACTTCCTACTTAATTTTTTCAATTGCCATCATATTCTATTTATATACACACTTAGGGGTACAATAATAATTTTTTCATCCTAGATGAGTTGGCATTGTTTGGCCACTTGTCTTCGTTTGATTTGCTGCAGAGTAGATATTTCCACGTCATCAGTATTTTTGTCCAATTGGATGTGTGATGTGGTCCGACGTATGTCTTCCAGAACGTTGGCACGGTATCCGTCGATCTTATCGTTTCGGAGCAAATAAAATACGGACACCTAACATCACGCATGTCTAGACGACTGGTAACTCGGTCTGCAAATTGGAAGTGGTCCAGTCTCCTTTAGCTCGTTTTCAACCCAATTTCGACTGAAATGAATGAGTTTATCCGGATTTAATTTACCTGCGTATTAAAGAATTTTAATTAAATAAAGGGTATTATTACTAGAATAATATGGGGATTAAATAAATAATTAGGAAATTAAGCACAAATAATTCTATTAAAAATAGAATTATCACACCCCCAAACTTGAGTTTTTGCTTGTCCTCAAGCAAAACAAAACAAATGTAGGAATGACAAGTACAAAACATAATAATTTCCCCAATGTTATCCTCAAAGAAAAAGTACAGACTATGAAATCAAAGACTCACAATTACAAGTCCAACACTTAGAATTATTCCATCATAAGTCCTAACCCAAATTTGACTCTCGTGTGTGTGTGAAAAATGTCAAAGCCACTTCAAAGTACATTATCCGGATCAGATTATGCAAACACAGTGAATGCAAAGTCAATGACATGTGATCATTCCCATAAGTTTGCTTTTCACTTATCTCTCCACTAATGTAGTCACACTTAACCAAAGATCAGTAGGACTTCATTAAGCTTGTAATGTAAGGCTGGGGTTAAGGTATGATAAAGTTGATTTAGGTTTGATTACCCCTTAACATGCATTACTTCTAGGATCTTAATGTAAGAGCTCAATTTATTTTCCCCAAACTTATTTATTTCAGTAGACATTTTATTCTATTTTTGTATTTTTCTTCTTCTTCTTTCTTTTTTTTCTTTTTCTTTTCTTCTTTTTTTTTTTTTTCAAATTTCACTATCACTAGATACCCAAATGTACAAAGCTCACAATATATCCCATGACTTTCCATGCTTTCGGGGTAAGAAATAGGAAAAGAGTGGTTAAACTAAGGAAAATATGCAGGTGTATTTACAGAGAAAAGTTTATTTGGCCCAGATGGGTGACTAGGGGTAAAATATGTACAAGGATGGCTAGAAAGGCTCAAACGATCCAAAGATAGCCTAAATCATCTCCCTAATTAAGTGTGATCTAATATTTCGTCTCGAGATTAGATCAAACAAATTCCAGAATATGATACACAAAATCAACTGAACAAATGCAATCCTATGTCCACATAAGCTTTCTCTAAATAAATATACAGATTCATGACATGACATGTGCATAAGATGAGGAAATCACAATCAGAATCAAGACAAATTCAAGAACTCAACTTCATGCTTTTCCTATAATCATGCTTCTCAATCAATCAAAATCAAACTTAAACATGGGGTCATATCATCGGAATATGGGAAAACTACATGCTAAGCACTAAATCATCCCAAAATCAAACAATTTAAGCTCAAATTTTCCAAAAAATTTTGAAATTTTTTTCAATTTTGCTCAAATTTTTGAAAAATGCTCAAGTGGTATCCTCTCCCCCAAACTTAAGGTGCACAGTGTCCTCAGTGTGCAGATAATATAAACATTTAAGCTCAAGAACAGAGTACTCCCCTTTCTGATGATGATGAACAACTGAAGCTTGATTGAAAATGTAAGACTAGAAAAGCAATCTGCAAAATAAACAAAGAAACAACGGAAAAGAAAAAAGAAAAAGAACTATATACAAAGTGGAAAGAAAAATTGAGCCACTTCAAATGCAGCTAAAGAACACAACACTCAGCAGCAGTGCAAAGAGTAGGAGGATCAGCCAAAGTGGTGATAGAATGTTAACAGTTAAATCCTCCTGAGCTCTAGCTACTTCCCTCCTTCCTTCATATTTCTTATGCTCAAGCCTTATATCCTCATTAATCTCCATCTTAAAACACTCTTGAGAGTCATCAGGAAGCTTTAAAGGTTTGAAAACATTAAACTTCACTTCTTGATCTAGGACTCTCATAGTCAACTCTCCCTTTTGTACAATAATTAATGTTCTACTAGTTGCTAAGAAAGGTATGCCTAGTATAATGGGGACTTCCCTGTCTTCCTCCATGTCTAATACAATAAAATCTACAAGTAAAATAAACTTGTCCACCTTTACTAACACATCCTCAATGACCCCCTTCGAATATTTAATGGATCGATCAGCTAACTGAAGGGTCACTGTGGTAGGCTTGACATCCCTTATTCCTAACTTTTGGTAGATTGACCAAGGCATCAGATTTATACTAGCTCCTAGATCACACAGGGCTCTACCAAAGAACATATTTCCAATAGTGCAGGGTATGGTAAAACTCCCGGGATCCTTGAGCTTGGGGGGTAATTTCCTCTGAATAATTGCACTACATTCCTCAGTTAAAGTCACCGTCTCATAATCTTCCAATATCCTTTTCCTAGAGAGGATATCCTTCAGAAACTTCACATAACTTGGCATTTGCTCTAAGACATCTGCGAAAGGAATGTTGATGTGAAGTTTCTTAAAAACCTCAAGAAATTTAGCGAATTGTTGATCGAGTTTTTTATTCTGGAACCTCTGAGGAAAAGGTGCTGGTGGTTTAACCGGAGAGGATGTAGTGGTAACATGTGTAGCATTAGAGGGCAAGGAAGGCTGTGAAGTAGAAGAAGGTATAGATGAAGAAACATCTATCTTTGATTTCTTGGCAGCCCGATCCTGATGTTCCTGCTCTTTCTGAGCTGTTTCGTTAGAACTTAAGGATTCTTCAACTCTGTGCTGTTTAGGGCTAGACTTAACTTGTGGTTCATCTAGCTCTCTGCCGCTCCTAAGGGTGATGGATTTCACATGTTCTTTACCCTCCCTTTGCCTAACAGGATTAACTTCAGTATTACTGGGGAGCGTCCCTTGTGGACACTAGCTAAGAGCACTAGCTAAGAGCACTAGCTATTTGTCCAACCTGAACTTCTAAGTTCTTAATTGAGGCAGCTTGATTTTACAGGATAATCATGAACATTTCCTCAAGCAAAGGCTTCTTCTCAGCTGCTGGTGCATGTAAATGTTGTGGCTGCATAGGTTGTGGTGGTGGTGGTGGTTGATGGAAGTGAGGTGAATAATGTTGAAATTGAGGTGGTGGATGGGAATGGTTAGATGAATGATGTGGAAATTGCTGCTGCGGTGGTACATGAACCAATAGAGCTTGAAAACCAGGGGGTCCTACAGATATGGAGTTAGAAGATTACTCTTGATTTTGGCTCCAGGAAAAATTAGGATGGCTCCTCCACCCTGAATTGTAGGTGTTTGAAAAGGGGTTGTTCTGTTACTTCAGAGAGGGGGCAACGTACTGAACCGATTCTAAGTTAAGTGGACACCTATCTACAGAGTGGGTACCACTACACTGATCACAGCAAAGAAAAGGACTTTGGACAGAATAAATAGGATTACGACTGGTTGAAGGATTATGCTGGGTACTGAGCGACTCTACCTTCTTCATAAGGTTAGCGATTTGAGAGATCAAGGTAGACAGCGTGTCGAGCTCATAAATACCCGTCGACTTCTTAGGTAATTGCCTCTCCAAGGACCATAGATAGTTGTTAGCAGCCATCTTTTCTAACAACTCGTAAGCTTCCTCCTCTGTTTTACACATTAGCGCTCCACCCGCAGCAGCGTCAACAATGGTCCTATTTTGGCTTGTAAGTCCGTTGTGGAAGGTTTAGACTTGCAACCACAAAGGTAGGCCATGGTGAGGGCACTTCCTAAGAAGCTCCTTATATCATTCCCATGCTTCGTAAAGAGATTCAGAGTCGAACTGAGTAAAGAAAGATATGTCACTACGGAGTCGACCATTTTAGAGGGAGGGAAAAACTTGGCTAGAAATTGATGGGCTAACTCGTCCCATGTAGAAATGGATCCTGGAGGTAAGAAGGTTAACCAGTGTCGCGCCATATCCCTAAGGGAGAAGGGGAATAATCTAAGCCTAAGCGCATCATCAGATAATCCATTGTGTTTGAACGTGTTGCACAGGTCCAGAAATTGCCCAAGGTGAGCATGTGGGTCATCGTGCGGAAGCCCACTCAACTGCAATGAAGTCTGGATCATCTGGAGGATTACGGGCTTAATTTCAAAATTGTTAGCAGGGACAGCTGGTGGCCTAATGCCAGTATAATATCCTCTAATTGTCGGCACTGCATAATCTCCAACGGTCCTGATTTCTCTATTTTCTGCCATGGTGTTTTGTAGCGAAGCTATAAATTTCCTAGAATCCTTTCGAATTTTCCTAAAGGTTCTTTCAATTTCAGGATCTAAAGGAAAGCAATTATAACTTCTGGCTCTACGCATGCAAACATCACAAAGTCCTTAGAAATTTTTTTTTAAGTTTTTTAATTTTTCAATTTTTTTAAAAAATTAACTAATCTAGGTTAAAACTCTAAATATTTACAATCTAAGTATTTACAAGCTAGAATTACACTTAAGCATAATTTCACCGATATTAATTAACGACTAATTAAAACTTCCCCGGCAACGACGCCAAAAACTTGGTACGATCTAAACGTATTGTCCGCAAGTGCATGGGTTATACAAGTACTAATGAGATTTGAGTCCCGAGTTATCGTCCCACAGAGAAGTTGATTAGCCTAATTAACTACCGATTAATCTTACCTTAAGTATATCCTAGCAAATTATGAAGTTTTAATGGGTGGTCTACAAGGCTAAAATTAAAAGTACTGAAAATAATAAAACTATAAAATAAAGAAAATTAAACAAAACTAAAATTACTTACAAAACTCCAAGCAATTAAAAGTAAATAACTTACAAAAGAAAATTAAAACAGTTAAAATTAATTAACGCAATTAAAATAAAATGCAAATATGAAAATGAAGAAATAAAATTAAACTAAAATTTAAACAAACTTCAAATAACACATGCATGTAATTAAACTAATAAAAATTGTAAATTAAAATATTATGAAAAAAAGTTAATCATTTACTGCACATTACATATAATAATTAAATAATAAATATTTATTTCAAAAAAAACTTGTTAATAATTTTAATAATAAATTATTTACTTTGTTCAATGATGTGATTATATATTTATTTTGAATAACTATTCCATTAAATCCTTTTCCATTAATAATATATGACAATGATATAATTTTATTTTTTTTATTTTTCGACTATACCAAATAATCGATTGATAAAAAATTATATTTTATCACTTCTTATATCTTTCTTACCAAACATATTAATGAAAAAATTATGTAATTTTCTACCTTTTCACATTTTTCTCTCTTCCAAATTTTTTATCTTTTCATTTTTCTTCCCACGTATCCAACAAAGACTTTAATAATGCATAAAAGTAAAGATTCATGATGTTGACACCGCAAACGACCAATCTACAGTCGAAGAAAACGTAACTAAAAAAATGAGAAGAAATAAAAATATTTGCTGATATATCAGGTATCAAATGATAATGACCAAGTATAAATTCAAGCACGTAGGGAAGTGGTGCCACGTTAATGAGTTTACAACAATTTATTCATTCTTGCAGAGCGCCAGTGCAGCGCATCATCTGAAAGCAGTTTCATCGCAATCCGCCTGAAAGCCTCAAGCTTGCTAATAACCGTAGAAATTACATATGAATACAAGGGAAACACAGCTGCCACATGGAATAAGTCAAGCTGAAGGGTTGGACCTAGAGAGAACTATATACAACTCACATGGCAACAACATAAACATACGGTGTATTCTCTTTCCCCCCTTCTCCCAACATCAGTTTCTCAATTCTGCTGCGCTGTATCATAGCAAATTTGATTTAAGAGATGGTAAGAGCAATAGAAAACATCTTCTCCCTCCGGCAATGCTCTAAAGGCCTATGCCATGGTACCCAGACATCAAGGGCAGAGCCAATGTTTCCATCCAGGCAGATAAATGAGGTGCAGGTAATGAAAATTTATCAATGCTGCTGGCACATTTGGCAAATGGTGGCTGATTTGACATTCGCAAAGGTGCAATATTCACAAGACCAATGGCCAGAATCATCAATATTTTTGCTAGAGCCAGTGGATCTGGAGGTTGAACCTTTGCCCTTCCCACTTCTTCCCCTACTGCTACCACCTCCCAAGCTCTTTGAGCTCACCATCCTGCTGCAGGCTCCATGGGAGTCCACATCTGATAGACCATTTTCTAGAGCACGAACTAAATTCTCAAAGTAATTTCGTGTCACACTGTTGTCATGAAGTTCATACAAGTAACTAGTTAGATAAAAGATGGCAAGCCAAGTCTCTGAAAAGCAAATGATAGGTGAAAACATTTTTCTAAAAGGTCTATTACATGATAACAATCCTTTTCCAACACCATTGATTCTTTCCACAAAAAAACAAGCTTTTGAACTGAAAATCTCTTTAACTTCATGTTAAGATTATCAAATTCTACTTCATATTGAGTTTCACAAAGAATTTAGATGGAAAATATATTTAAAATGAAAAGTACCTAGTCAATCCAGCAAGTTTTGTGCGAAACTCATTAAAATCTTTTGATAGGCCATCTGCATTGAGGTAAACCTGCAGCTCCTTCTCTGTGCATTGATGAAGTCGTTCCAACCCAGACTCAGCCTCACCTGCAAGACATACAGGACATGAGTAGTGCAAAGTGAACAGGAATATAAAGCCACAGCTTACAGAGAAAGAGACATTACCTTGCAAGTATTCAAAAAACTGTCTTTTAGCATGTTCATGTTCTGGTAAATAATATCCATAAGCATATGTCCATTTCAAAACTCTCCTACATTCTACTATCTACACAAGTAGAGCAGCAACAATGAGCTAAAGCAGTATGCAGCTAGTGACCTAAGCAAATTCTGAAATTACCTGTAGCCATGCCTCAGTGATGAACTTCAGCTGTGACTCAGGTTGGCACTGTATGTCACTCAGCTTCTCAAGCTACATTGAAACGTAATCAACACTCCCCATAAACTAAAAAGCAAATGGTAGCCGGAAGCATGATAAAACACTGTCAAGTGGGTGATTTTATTCCCTTCATTTTATTATTAGTAACTCTTCATTTTATTATTAGCAATTTTTTATATTACTATTATTATTTGGTATTTTTAAAATTTGTGGTAGGGGAAATTGGTGATTTTGAGTAATTTTTCACCTTAAACCATGAAAGGCTTCAACAGTAACAGAAAGATTTAGAGCTGAAAGGCAAAAATACTGTGCTAGATAGTAACCTCATGCTTATGAGGAAGGCATTTAAGAATCCCAATAAACTTTTCATGTGGTACACTAGTTTCAAGAATGGAACTGGATGAGTGCTATTGCCAGATTTTGTAGATTCAATAGATTTGGATAAACTAACTCAAAGATTCCGTGTTGAAGCAGATAAATTACTTTAGAAACACAATCATACAAGTAGGACTCCTCATTCACTGTCAGTAGTTATTTTCTTTTAATCTATATGTCTCTACCAGCCCCTAGGCAAAGAAGAGCGTTGCTGCTATATCATGAGAAAAGTTTGGAAGAAACATGTTAACTCAGATGAAAAGAATATGTAAATGTCATGTACCAGCAATAATAGATTATAAACTTATCCAAAGTTTTGGTAGCTTTCAAACGCTAACTTCATGACATCCAGAATAAATGGTAGTAAAATAATCCACTAAACCAGCATCACTAAATAGGAAGTCAGTAATTTTAAGAAGTTTGGCTTACATGCACAGACTGCATTTGCTGTAGATCTGCCAGTGCCTTTTGCCTAGACTGCATGAAGTCGGGAAAGGTTTTAAGAAGAACAGACAGATGTTTTCTCATTTAAGTATATACTGGCCATACATCCAAAAAGTATTCCCAGAATAAATTTAAGCAGTCAAAAGAAAGGGGACGATAATGTATAACATGCATTCAAGCTTATATATTGTTATTTGCATCAAGCCAGATAAAATTCCACATACTAATACATACCGATTGGTTGGTTGCCCACCGTTCATAATAATGAGTATATCTCTCTAGAGAATTTTTAGCCATCTCTCTTCGTTTCTCAGCCTCGTCATACTGTAAATAAACAGTATGAATCAGAAACTTATACGTGGGCAGTTAAAACATGATGCAAAATGAGTTGTAAATGCTGACTGCCAGACTAGAGATTTATTTTCATACCACACCCTCTTGTTTTGCTGTCTCGTAACGGTTGCAAGCATAAAAGCCACCAGTTCTCTCACCATGCTCTAACCATGCACCAAGGCAAAGCCTGCATACACTCTGGTCAACTGACAGAAATTTTTGTAAAAAAGAAGAGAAAAACAAAACAGTACGCATACAGAAAGAGGAAAAAAATCAATTTGTTTTTCGTATAAAATATTTTAGTACAGCCTTCATTTAGGAAAAAATCTCTCGTTGAGTAGACAATATAGCTAAATAAACTATAGGAAAACTTGAATTCATACAAATGAGCAGTACAATTATTTATATATTTTTTCAATAAAAAAAAAACAAATAAGGTAGTGAGGTCAGAGTTTCATCAAAATAGAAGTAATGCATATGTAAGCATAAGTATAAGCTCACCAGCAAAATTCAAATTTACAGGGTGGTGTGCATGTAATATGCATACATCCCTGGTTCTTCTCAATTGGGCGCTTGCATTTTGGACAAGGCTTGGAATTAGCCAATATCCTGAAGATTAAAACAGGCATATTGATTGAGAAACAGACCATTATGAAAATATGGCATGGAATAATGATGCTCAACAGCTATTTAGTAATTGGACATTCCCTATAAATAGTCACAAATAGGCCCATTGGAAGAAGGGAAAGAAAAAAGAAAAAACTTCATTTTAGAAAAGAAAATTCCGAACGAGACATTCATTTTGCTCACTTTAAATGTTTACATATTTAGAAGAAAGTTAAATGATATGAAATTGAGAATATAAAATTGGCATATTAGTATAGATGAATAAATAAGGGAATACTTATTTCACTACAAACCCCTCCCCCCAAATTTTTCTGATGTTGAGAACTACGATTTGTTGTTGGATGGATTGAATCTAGAGAAGTTTTCCGCAATGACCCAGTGGCAATATTCAAAATAAGCAAATTCAGATAATGAAGTATTCCACACACATACTGTTTACTTTTCACAATGCACTCCTTCACTCTCAAGATAGAAAAATTGTAAGGGAGAGTAGGGAAATTGCTTCTTTTAGGTGCCCATTCTGCACAAATTTAACCTTACTTTTTGCTACGAATTAAACAACCTCATTCATTAGAATAAATCTAATTACTATAATCATGTTCCCTACCAATTCATATTTTCAGACTCTGCACTGTTTTTTAGTATCCACTTGGCTACAGTGCCACAATCAACAGGACGGTGGGCTTCCTCAGTGCACTGCAAGGTTACATACACAGTATAGGTCACAATTCATGTTTGCAATTTTAAAAGTAAAAAGAGAATGAAACAGAAAGCCATGTGCAAGAATTGTTAAGAGTACTACAACCAAAAGAAAAAAAACACCAAGGATCTTACATTCCAACAAAAGCTATAAGAGCAGCGACAGGTAACATCATAACTTCCACTGCCCAAAATAAAGTCCACAGCATAATCACACCCTGGTGCTGGACACCATTTGGTCTACAAAATAACACATAAAAGTACAGAAAATGTGTTATAGTTCCAAAGGAGTGAATATGAAATAATGAAAAAGTTATGAATCTATTGCTATTAGTGATTCTGGTGCTCAATATATACATTGCAGAAATTATATATATATATATATATATATATATATATATATATATATATATATATATATATATATATATATATATATAGATATAGATATATATAGAGAGACAGAGAGAGTAAATTAATGGGTCTAATCCATGACAAACATGACAACAAAACTCCCATTAATAAAGCTACAGAACATTAAAATTCTTTTCATACACCCTTAAACAAGACACATCCAAAGAGTAAGATACAAGTTATTTACACAAAATTTCATCTTTTGATTCAAAAGTATATTAAAACTTCAGAAACCCTTGGTAGAAAAGAAAAAAATTTAAAATCAATAAAACAGATAACAAATATGTTTTCCTTTTACATATAAATAAGCCAGAGCAAAAATAAGATGTGAATGTCATTAATATCTTTTTTTTTATACAAAACAGCTGGTCGAACCAATTTTCAATTCATCCACGATTAGATACTAACCATAAGGCATTGTAAAACACAATAAACCATAAGGCATTGTAAAACACAATCCACAACCTTACAACATAAATACCCATGTAGTGGCACCCCCATCCTTCAACCCAAAATAAGTACATTAAAAAACAGAATATCTTAAAAGGATGCGGTTCTGGAAAATCTTTTCACAAATCTAAAGGAAAAATGGATGCGCACGTCAAATGTTACTCATGTACAATTGACCAATAACATAAAATGTTTCAAGTATTATTACCTTCCTATTGTCTTCAACATAAGATCTAATGAAATAACGAAAGTACTTTTTTCTGTCTTCATCAGAAGCCAATGCATTTATCATATCTTGACCAACAGCAGCAGCACAGGATGGATCAGGGCATCGCAACATCAAACATCCAGGACCATCATTGATGGCTGTGCTAATATAGCCTAATTAAGAAAATAAAGATTACAACTGTACAAGAAAATTTCACTAGAGAATATGGAAAGGTTGGTAAACATACAAAACTTCAAATTGTTGCATATAACTCTCAAACAATGATAAATAATTAAGCCGAAAGCCATTTCCTTGCCATAATAAAAAATTAAGCTCAAATAGCTGAAGTAATAACAGGTCTACTATTGAGCTTAATCTAGATGCAATTAAAGTACAATGTTGATAATCATGTAAAAAGGAAGTTTTACATGATGTAAAAGCCAGTATCGAACAGCTTGGAGTGTTCCAAAACGTCGACTATTCATCTAATTAGAGTAAATAGGATAAACAAAGAATTATCCTCAGAAAATAAGCCCTTTACCCTTGCCAGCCAGCTTAAACTTGTGAACCCACTACTTTCACACAAAAACTTCCCGAATCTCACCCTTATCTCTTAAAAAGTGTCTGAAACTAAAAACTGAAACAGGGAGGGTCCAGTGGAGAATAAACCTATATAACAACACTAAGAAATAGCGCATACTTTCCACACAGTGACAACGCATTGTTGATCTTTCTTATTTCACCCTTCTAAAAAGGTTGGCCATGTATAAATTCTACATGATAGAAGAGCAACCGAAACCAGAGCTTAATTACATCTGTTGATCAAGAATTTCCAAAACAGTCCCAGATGCATGCACCTTCCAAAATCAGTAAGGCACAAATATTGATGGTTGATATATTTATAATGAGCCTTTTAAAGTCTTTTAATAATCTCTTGCAAGATTTTTCTTATCTTTCTTTCTTCAAAAAACTTTTATAAGTTCCTCATGCAAATTATCGAATGGTCAATCTCTATGTTACAAAAGCTCAAATACAAGACAACCATCAAATTCCTAGGAATGATTCAAACCAATATCAAGCAAAGAGAATAAGCAGTAAAGGGGAAAAAAACATTGCAATTGCAGAAAGCACCAAAGGAACCCTCTCCACTTCTTTGGAACATTTACCAACTTCCACTATCAAAGTACAAACCAGGTTATCCGACAAGAACAGCCCCCTATCATGCAACTGAGAACTTTTTAGCAATTGAACACAGATTCTTGACTACAGATGACATCATTTACCAACTGTCCTAGATACAGAATTCCAAAATCATTGGGAGGCTGAACACAGATTCTTGACTACAGATGACACAATTTACCAACTGTCCTAGATCCAGAATTCCAAAATCATTGGGAGGCTCAAAACAACTGCATCAATAGATTCAACCAAAAGTTTACCTACTCTATCAGCCAAACACCCTAAACTAGCATATCTGATAGAACAAACCTGTGGATGAAGGAAGTATCCCCCTCGCCCCCCCTCCCCCGCCCCCTTCTCTCTCTCTCTCACACACACACACAAACTCAACAAAAAAAAAAAAAGCATAAAGGGACAAAGAAATTAGCTTTGAAATGGTTTGAACAGCAGAACAGTTTTCATCAACACCCAGACCTTAGATATACTAACAATAGAACTTAGAATTAGATCCAACTAGACAACATTCCAGACCCTACTTTTGCTAATTAAAGAGTCCATAGGGAGCTAGAAAAACCACAGAAATTAGAATTACATTCAACAGGAAAAAAAAAAAAAAAAAAAGAAGAAGAAGAAGAAACCCACAAGGAACTTTTCCAACATCAACAAATCAGCCAAACTAGGTGGAGAATCAAACATGTAAGCAGAGAACTAACCATCCAATTCAAGAAGATAAATAGAGCCTACTTTTTCCCCGGTACCTTGAAGTAGCTTCCTTGCCTGAACTTACCCCAATTTCAAGCTTCTAATTTTAGAACATCAAACTTCATTGAAAAAAAATGGAGGAGAGAAAGAGAGAAGAAGCAAATAGTAGAACCACATGGTCCTATAGATAGTTGAACTTTTCACTTCCCAAGAAATAGTCCCTTCCTTTATCAACTAAGCAGGATATTCGTGACATTACCAGCAGCATCTGATAATTTAGCTCTGTCTGGCCTTAAGTGGCTGACAGGAAGAAGCAATTATGCCACCAGTTTTGAAACCAATATTACTAAAAGTGCAGATTATTCTCAGCAATGGCATGTTGTTAGTTGCCTCGAAACAAAAATAAACTACAACAGGCAAAAGATACACCAAGGATAACAGAAATTAAAACCAAACATTAAACTTTTAAGTACAATAATATGAAAACATTAAGTGTGGCTGTATAACAACAGACCTGCCCAGCAAGGGTTACAAAATGGATGACCACATGCAGCAGTGTGCAGCCGATTATAAGGATAGGCTTCAAAACATATCCCACAAGTCCTCTGTCAAAATAAGAGATGTGAAGAAAAATAAAACATATAAGCTGTCTAAGGTGTGACAAGCAGTGGAACTCCTAGCTCAAAGAAAAAAGAATCAACAAGAGTTGCACCACTTACTTCTCTACAATCTGGAAAAGGGGCTACAGTCTTCTCCAATAAGCCAACAGACCTGCGAACCTTTTCCTCATCAGCAAACCATTCATCATGTACTTTACTGACGCTCCTGTAAGTCAAAAATAAAGCTAAACATTTACAACATCAAGGCACAGAAACCTATCATCGCCATGAGATCAAAAACAGATGCACATTGACCAAAACAATGAAAGACAATATGCTAATTTTCAGTCTACATTTAATGATCACTCACCAACTATAATAGCGTAGCAGGATGCCTGCTTCAACCTTTGAGATGGAAAGCACAGTAGATATCCTCATGATATCATCCTCTTGATGCTGACGAATATCTACTTCACTCAAAATGGTATAATTTTGCTAAGAAAAGAAGAGATAGATTTAGGACAAACTGTTTATTTTTAATTAATTAACAAAACAATGGCTCAAAAAAGCGCAAACTTTCATGTATGCTAGGATGAGAAATGTTATAAGCTTGTAGGGGAACCATGGAGTTAATAACCAGTCCTATAGTAAAAGGATTGAATGCTTGCACTGAAATGAAAAAGAAATTATGACTTTTTTAAAGCACGCTAATTATCAAATCCACAAAGAAAAGGTGCTTCGGTTTCAAACATTCAATTTGCGCAACTAGAAGTAGTATAAGCAAAAAGTAATGTATCTCAAAGATTCTCCATAGACTGTTAAGTATATTACCATTGGTTCTAACAATGGAGCAACATATATACAATTAGGGTGTCCTTGGTAAAGTGTAAAAGTGGAAGGATGGATAGCCTTTTGTAGAAAAGAGGAAAGAAAATGGTTTTTGTTAGTACTTAATAAGAAAGAAAAGTGTGAGAAAAGAAAATAATAAAGATTGTTATTTTCTTTCCTTATAAATAAAAACAAATCATTCCAAATTGATAAGATTAGTGGAGAGAAAATAGGAGAGACGTGAGTCAAGTATCTATGTTTTCCAAATTATCCTTTATCTTTTAAATTTTATTTGGTTATCTTAATAAATTAATGCTATAATGGTAAAACAATATAACTTCATTTTCTTTCTTTTTGTTTTTCAACTCCACCAAGCAATGGAAGAAAAAACTATATTTCCTTTCACCTTGTCCATCTTTCCTACCAAGCACATTAATGAAAATAAAATATATATTTTCCATCTCATTTTTTTCCCCTTCCAATTTTCTATCTTCCCATTTCTCTTTCCACTCTACCAAGTATAAAATTATATGAGCTATCTCCCTAGTTTCTAGGAATTTACTAACCTATTTTATGTTTTCTTTCTTTCGATTTCCTAGTTTCCTAAACCTCCTTAGCTGCTTGTTTCCTTAGTTATGTCACTTTCTATACCTCTCCATTATTTATTCTTGTACACAACTCATTTTTGAAAATTAGTCAAAAATCATTCTTCTCTCAATCTTTCTCTCTAGTTTCCACAGGGTATCAGAGCCCCTCTAAACCCTAAATTTCACGCTCGATTTTTATTCCAAGAATGGCCTCCTCTTCATCCATCGAAACCGCCATCACCATCAGCCATGAGACTATCACACCTAGCAGCGAAATGGAAAGGAACATCATCATTGGACACAAGTTGAACGGGAGCGATTATCTACAGTGGTCTCACTTAGTCATGATGTTTATCAGCAGTAAGAGCAATCATGATTATCTCACCAATGCAATTGTTAGGTTGAAGGAGGAAGATTTGAAATTCAAAAGTTAGAAATCAAAAAATTCACGACAGTCAATATTGGAATTTTCTCCTCTGCGCCAACAAAATTTAGGAATCAACAAAGGAAATATATTCCAATGTCAAGAACATGTCTAAACTCTTCGGCATTGAAAGCATTCTTCACGATCTGCGTCAACATGACCAAACCATGACTCAATATTTCAACTCTGTATTGTTTATGGCAGCTGTTAGACATGTGCGAGGAGCTTAAATGGTACAACCCACAGGGCGAAGCAAAATACAAGAAGATTGTGGAGAAAAAGAGAATCTATAAATTTCTCACCAACGCTACAAAAATCTAATCGATGTAAGAGGCATACTTGGATTGAAGCCTCTCTCAAGCAATCGTGAAGCCTTCTCAGAGGTAAGAAGAAAGGAGAGTAGAAAGGTCATGATGGTTGCCACTCTCCTACACCTAGTACAGATAATTCGACTCTTGCTACCTGAGGGGAACACAGTCTCAGGGCAAAGACAACATGGAAAAGAAAGGGTGTCCGTGATGTGGCCATTGCCGCAAGACATGGCATACATGTGAAACCTATTGGTAGATTCATGGAAAGTCAACAGACTAAAAGCCAGATCGAGAACGAGAGTTGAGGAAACCATGCTGCTACTGAAGAAAATACCAACCAAACCAAGCCCAATTTATTCAACAAAGGGCAACTTGAGTTACTCCAAAATATGTTCGGGCAACAATCGGTCTCAACATCCATTATAGGAACTGGATCCCTTGTGCTCTACATGTTACAAAGAAACAATCAAAGACATGAATTATAGACTCTAGAGCCTCTGATCATATGTCAGGAGATGCCACAATTTTCTCAACCTTCAGTCCATATCATGGAGATGTAACTGTCAAAATTGTGATCCCTCTCAAAAGTGGTAGGAACGGGCTCTGTGACAATCTTAAAGAACTCTTAACTCTCCACTCAGTCCTTGTTCCTAGTTTGGACTGTAACATATTATCTATTATCAAACTCACTCGCGATCTCAACTGTGTTAATAGGTTTTTCTCTAACGTGCAAATTTCATGCCTTGGATTCAAGGAAGATGATTGGCAATGCTGAGCTGATCTCGGGACTTTATTTACTCAAGGTTGCGAATTCTCCTACAAGACAAGTTCATAAGTCTAGTTGTTTACTATCTAAGAGTCAGAGTCAACAAAATGTTTCATCTTCAGTTGTGGAGTCAAATAATAAGAGTGCAATAACGTTATGGCACTATAGGTTGGGTCAACCAAGTCTTAATTATTTTCAAAAGTTGCTTCCTCCATTGTTTAGTGATAAAAATTCACTTGATCTCCAATGTGAAATTTGTCAATTATGCAAGCATGTTCGAAACACATTCTCCTTGGCCCTACAAAATATCACGTCCTTTTTCTATGATCCATAATGACATATGGGGACCCTCAAGAGTAAAAAGCATCATTGGCTCATGTTGGTTTGCATCATTCATTGATGACGACACTAGACTTACATGGGTATTCCTTGCGAAGGAAAATCCTGAAGCAAGTCAAACCTTTATAAACTTTCACTCTATGATTCAAACCCAATTCCAAACAAAAATCTAAATCCTAAGAACTGTTAATGCAAAGGAGTACTTTCAATCTATTCTTAGGGACTATTTGTCAAAACGGTGTCTAGTACCACAGAGCTCTTGTGTAAATACACCCCAACAAAACGAAATTCGCAAAACGAAAGAATGGACACTTATTGGAAGTTGCCCGATTCCTCACGTTCTCTTCAAATGTCCCTAAACACTAATAGGGGGACTCTAGATTCATAGCAACTTACCTAATAACTCGAATACCCTATCAATTACTAAAATACAACACCCCTTGTTCAAACTTTATTGCAGTCCTTTCCGAAATACGTATCATATCCTCAATTACATCCAATGTCTTTGGTTGTACTGCATTGGTCCATATTCACCGACAAAACCATGGAAAACTTGATCCTAGAGCACTTAAGTCCACTTTTCTTGGGTACTCAACTTACCAAAAGGAATACAAATGCTACTCACAAATCAAAAAATGCTACTTCAATTCCATGGATGTAACCTTCTTCGAAAACCTTATTATCCAACTGCCATTCAAGGGACAAATGAAACACATGAATGCCAATCATGGGATATAGAAGCTGAACACCTCAACTCTTAGCCTTCTCTAGTCCCTCTTGTCCATCTCGTTTCAGAGTCTTGAGTCTCCTAAGTCCTCTAAGTCTTACTGGCTTAACCCTGTTTTGGAGTCCGAGTGTACAAATAATAACCAAACCAACATGCCTCAAGATCAAAATCCTCCGAGTCCGATAGATACCACTCAACTAGAGAATAATGTTGAACTATAGGTCTATTCAAGGAGAAGAACTAATCAAGAGGGATTGGAGAAACAAGCTTCTGGTGCGCAAATCAATGAGTTTGAACCAACTCCAAGAAATGAAGGTAGTGCACCAGCTAACACTCATTCTAAATTATCTCATAGTGAGTTGGCCGATGATGACCTAAATTAGCCAATAACCACTCGTAAGGGTGTGAAAACATGTAGTAAGCATCCCATTTCTAACTTTGGGTCGTATGAGAGGTGGTCACCAATTTTTTAGGCTTTTGTGATCAACCTCAACAAGGTTCAATTTCCCGACAGCATACAGGAAAGGCACTAGTGCTTGACGAGATTCATGCTCTCAACAAGAATAATAAATGGGAAATTTCTAAATTACTCACGAGAAAGAGAACAATAGGATGCAAGTGGTGTATATCGTCAAGTACAAAGAGATGGGAGTATTGACAGGTATAAAGCAGGCTAGCTACCAAAGGTTTACCCAATCTCATGGGATTGATTATCAAGAAACCTTTGCTCCAATTGCCAAGCTCAAATAGTTCATGTTCTTTTGTCTCTAGCTGCAAACCTGGATTGGTCTCTTCATCAACTAGATGTCAAGAATGCATTCTTGAATGGGGATTTAGAAGAAGAGGTCTACATGGATATCCCATCAAGATTTGAATCAAAGTCCCATGCCAACAAGGTTTACAAACTCAGAAGGTCCTTGTACAACCTCAAACAATCTCCTAGAGCTTGGTTTGAAAGGTTCACTAAGGTGTTGATTGGGCCATGGCTACACTTAGTACCAGTCAAAACCATGCCTTTATTGTCAAGCACTCATCAACAGGTAAATTGACTATAATTATTGTCTATGAGGATGACATAATTGCAACCTAAGATCAAGAGGAAGAGGTGCAAAGTCAGAATGAGGTGCTAGCTAAGGAATTTGAGATCATGTAAACTCGAAAATCTCAGACACTTCCTAGGCATGGAAGTGGCTTGATCACATAATGAAATCACGGTGTCACAATGTAATGCTTGGATGCAAACCAACAAAAACCCCCATGGATTAGCTGACAAAGTTAGGTGACTTTGAAAAAATTGCTCCTATCAACAAAGAAAAGTATCAAGGTCTGGTAGGAAAACTGATATACCTATCCCACACTCGGCCAAATATTGGTTTTCCTATTCGTGTTGTAAGCCAATACATAAACAATCCCAAACAAGAGCTTATGGAAGTAGTCAATAGAATCCAAAGGTACTTGAAACTGACGCTAGGACAAGGCTTATTTTCAAGAAGCCTTCAAGAAAAGAAGTTGAGATTTTCAGCGATGCAGATTGGGCTAGCTCAATAACTGACTAAAGGTCTACTTCAGGCTACTGCACATATGTTTGGGGAAATCCAGTCACTTGGCGCAACAAGGAACGATCAACTGTATCAAGTAGTGTAGAGACAAAGCTTAGAGAAATGGCTCAGAGATATGCAAAGGAATGTGGCTTAGAAGACTACTTTTCAGGAGTTGAAGATTCCAGCCAAAGGGTCTATGAAGATGTATTATGGCAACCAATCAGCAATTAATATTGCAAAGAATCCAATCCATCACGATAGAACCAAGCATGTGGAGATTGATGCCACTTCAAAAAAAAAAAAAAAAGAGATCAAAGAAGGGATTATTAAGCTATTATATACACCTATGAGTCAACAAATAGCTGATGTTCTACTAAAGCACTTCCAATGAAGAACTTTGAAGACTAATGCCAAGCTTGGCATCTTGAATATTTATAGCCCAGCTTAAGTGGGAGTGTAGAATTATTTGAGATTATCTCCCTAGTTTCTAGGAATTTAGTTTCCTATTTTGTGTTTTATTTGTTTCAGTTCCTAGTTTCCTAAACCTCCTTAGCTGTTTGTTTCCTTAGTTATTTCACTTTTGTATACCTCTCCATTATTTATCCTGTACACGATTCATTTTTGGAAATTAGTGGAAATTCATTCTTCTCTCAATCTTTCTCTCTAATTTCCAAACCAGGCAAAGCCTTCAAGAAAAAGATCATAGCGTTAACCAGCCAATTTAATAAAACAGGTGACAAGCAGCTGATAAGTTGAATTTCAACTTATATAAATAACTTTAAAAAATGGCTCCCACTGTGGTTGCATTTTTCCATTATGTATATGCACTTACACTAAGTTGTAAATGTTGCCTAAGGTGCAAGGATTTTTTTTGGGGGGGTGGGAGGGGAGAGGAGGAGAGAACAAATAAGAACTCTTCTATATGAAAAAGCATCTACTACCCATTAGCTAAAAGTACCCAAAAAAACCACGCCATATAAGTTCCATCCAAAAGTAAAATGAATGTGATGTAAAGCCTCAGCAGAATGGCTTTGACTTAGGAACTTTGACTTATTCATTCAAGATGCTTGGCAAAAACCAAAATTCAAGAGGCTCCTGAAAGCAGGAAAAGAATAACACACTTGGTAAATTTAGTAAACCATAAACCCAAATTCCAAAAAAAAAAAAAAAAAACCTCCTAATCTACATATGGATCTAATGGAACAAATATAGGATTCAAACTGCATTTCAATTGAATATTTATCTGGGTGATACTTCCTTAAGAAGTTTACTTCCTCCATCCACTGCAGGTCATGTTAATATTTTGTTGTTCTATCTAATTTAATTTCCTTTCCATACAGAAACCCATATATGATTCAATTTATCCATTTTCATCTATTAAATCCCAATCATAGCGCAGCACATAATCCGGTGGTTCAATATCTAGTAAAAGCTTCTATTTGCAAAACTAAAGATTAAGTGAATCCTCTTACAAGTAAGGTCTTCTTTCTAGTTTTTAGGGTGCAATGGCACCACTTACATTAAACCAAATCCACCCAATCAACCAAAAAGCTTCAAAATCTTGTGTATATTGTCAAAATTTGATACCAAAATCAAGCATATTAATGGTAATCAAAGCTTCGCAAGAACTACCCCATAAAGATATTACAATTTGTTCAAAAAAAAAAAAGCAAGCTCAATTAACATAATCACACACCAGGAAAAAAAACAATATTATTGTAATTAGATAGGTTCAATTTGTACGAAATAATTATCAATTAGACAACTATGCTTAACCAAAGGCAAGCCACATCATCAAGTGACAACACAATCCGCAAAATTGATACTGAAAAAAAGGAATAGTGGAGAGCTTTAAAATATAAAAGAAACATGAAAAGCACAATAAGCAACCCAAAGGAAAAAAGAAGAGAAAAAAAATACCTGGTGTCGATGAGAGACAAGATCATCGGAATCATCAGAATCGTTGTCAATGAACAAGTAATCAACGACATCGGCATCGGAATCATCGTAAGCAGCCATAGCTCCAGCATCATCGTCGTCGCCGCCGCTGTAGAAATCGTCTTCCCCCGATTCGTTGTTGGCGTCGTGCATGTCGATGTCATCCTCCGATTCCATTTTCCAGCTCCTTTTTCTTTCTTTCAATATATATAGCAATAACAAATTTAATTACAAAATTTTGGAGTTCAAATTTTGTGAGAAAATAAAGCAAAGCAAACCCTAGAAAGAATAATAAGATGGTATGAAATCAATGAAGATGAAATTGGAGAACGAGTGGCAGAGATGTAAAAAATGGGAGGGAAGAAGGGTGAATACTGAAAACGGAGTGGGAGGCGGACTGTGGTGAGGGAAAAGTAGAAAGAAATGAAAATTGAAAAGAAAACAGAGAGTACGAAAGAGAGGGTTTTTTAAAAGAAAATAAATAAATACACCTCACTTATATATCTCACTTTCAAATATACAACAACAAAATGAAACAGGAAATCTACTGAAAGCATTCAATAATATATGTATTTTGCAGCCTACAACTTTGGTTCTACGAATCTAATGCATGATGAAAAGCTAGAGCGGCAAATGGAAGCTGCGAACATTTTTAAACTAGTTAATCTCAAAATAGATTCATGTATTGATATATATATATATATATATATATATAAACTCTATTAGACTTGGTGCATCTCACACAGGCATTACAATTATATTATAGCTTTTGTTTATTGTTATTTATATTGTCTTAAAGACTTTACAAGTTACAACTATAAAAATATAATAAATACTAAAATTAAATGTAACAAAAAAAACCATTAAAATCGAGTGTCCTCTACATGCATGTCTATGGGAGCTTTTTAAGTCTTGTCTATGTATAGGTTCCTTATACTTAAGATTTCTGAGATCTTTGGGATTGTTTTAGTTTCCTGTTAATATAGGTAGTGTTTTGCGTTTCATTTGATTTACTTTTGATTTACTTTTGATGAAAGGGAATGGATGAAAACTTGGAATTTGCATGGGATGGATTGAAGTTTCATTTGATTTACTTTTGATGAAAGGGAATGGATGAAAACTTGGAATTTGCATGGGATGGATTGAAACTGACGGAGGAGGAGAAAGGGAGTGTAAAACGAAAGAACTCAATGATCTAAGAGTGAAAAATGGTTGATGGCTAAGTTGCTAAGAAAAAGAGCATTCCAAAAAAAGGCTATGTTTAGTCTCATATGCGTGGTTTGGCGATTGTCTGAGGAAGCAAAGATGTTGACATAAGATTTAAACTTTTTTCTTATTCAAATTTGCTTCCATAAGGGACAAGCAGAGATTGCTGGAAGGTTGTCCATGGATGTTTATAAACAACTTATCACTTTTGTTGTATACAATGGTGATCTAAGGCCCTCGGAGTACTGTTTTAACATGGCAAGTTTTTGGGTAACAATAAATGGTCATTCTTTTAAATATGTTGAAAGCAGAAATAGGAGAGCAGCTGGGCAACACAATGGGGATCTATCAAGGTTTTGTTGGAAACATTTTTAATGGAGGTGTAGGTATGTTCATGCATTTCAAGGTGCAAATTGACATTACCAAACCTTTAAGGCGATTTATTAGTTTGATCAAGAAGTATGAAAGGAAAGAGTTATGGTGTCGGATAACTTATGAACAATTGCCTAATTATTGTTACAACTGTGGTTTCTTGGCCATAAGGAGGTTGAATGTGATTCCTTAGAAGATAATGCAAGGTTAATCAATAGTACAAAACAGTATAGCCCTTGGTTAAAATCTCCAGCATGCGAAGGCAATAAGGTGGTTCGCAATCAGATTGCTGGTAATCGAACCAACAAATACTGGAAAATTGTCCATACATCAGTGAAAAGGAACAAAGGGAGACGTCACACAAAACTCATCGCAGAAACATAGCTACTTTGGTTCATTTCTTATTCACACTAACTAATATCGTCATGTAAGTACTGTTTCGTGGTCTCATTATGCATTTATTTATGCAATGTAAATTTAAAACGTATTGCCTAAAGTCTTAATTGAACTTCTAAATCAATTTATATCATTAAAGCATTGTTTAACATGCATGAGGCGTGAAGGGATTGATCTTATAGGGGAGAGGGATTGTGTCACACCCCACTTTCAGGTGCTCTTTATCCATACAAACACTATCTACGGTTGGGCTGTGAAGCGATGCAATTACTAAAGTTTCTTAAATTTACAGCGAAAAATTTAAAATTTTAATTCACACTCCCAAGTGTGTATAGATATACAAAATCATTTGTATAATAGTTTATCTTTACATAACATCCCCATAAAACTATTACATTTCTGAGGTATAACTGTGCGATACTATATATTAGATACAAAATAATCATGTGTATACAAATCTTATACCTTTGCAACTGGTGGGAGCTGTCCAACACAAAAAGGGATCCAGAGACCACCGCACCGCCTTACTTGTCAGTATCTGGAGGCGGAAAATAGTGGGGTGAGCAAACCACAGCTCAGTAAGGAAATGAATGCTAGCAGGTAGATATCGTACTACCTACATAGCCCATGCATGTATAAACCAAAAACCATGTTTTCGATATAAATGGAAATATTATACGAAAATGCATTTAAACATACATTTCTCATTTGCACTTTCATGTAAATCATATATGTCATGCTTCCATTTTTAAAACATGATTCATAAAACAATGCCCTCGTGGCACAAGTGTTTAAATCAGAGATTTATCAAAACACAAAATCTCTTTACTTTCTCAATCATTTCTTTTCCTCCAGTCTCTTTTTCTTTTCTGAGTTTTCTCTGTTTTCTCGAATCTCTGAGACAGGCATGGAATTTTCGGCAATCTAATATCCACGACATATGGTCATAGTCAGTGATCCCAGGCCTCACTGATAAGGTGTGCACAGGGTATCACTTCGCCTGAAGGGGGATGGGTCAGTCTTACCCTCTGGCTCATCTCAATCAACCTCATCTCCTCATATACTCACGGTATAAGGTACGACATGTGTCATCTACGCGATACTCATACTCACGTGTACCCAGCACGGTACATAGTATACCAACGGACAACTACACAGTACTATGTACTACCGTGGACCCAAGTCCATACTCCAACTCCGATGGACATTTCATCCTGAATCATATCTCATATACCAGGAGAGTAAGCAGCGTGACACACAGTCATCGCAAGGCTCCAGCGTGGTACGAGGTATTGTTAAGGCTCAGCCCGTTCAAAGGCCATCGGCTGGCATCCCATTGGGTTCCAGACCCCCAAGTTTACCTCAACTCAGTAAAAACATGTGCGAGCTAACACTCCATCACATTATCATCATAAAACCACGTGCGAGTCACGCTCCAGCACGGTTTATCAAATCATGTAGACGTATGCGAGTCAAACTCCAGCATAGTTAGAATCATTAAAACGGGTGTGAGCTAGAGCTCCAACACCAATATCATCTCAAATCTAATAGGTGGCTATTTTCTCTTTTAAAACTCAAGATATGTTTATTTATGCAGCATGCATTTCCATGCTAAAACATGTAAAACTAGCCAACCTATCATCATCATTTCTCAATCACCATATTAATACAAAATTGAGAAAACATTGAAATCATGCATATCATGCTATTTCCTTACCCCTTCCCATTTCTCAATACATATATATATCATAGTACTTTTCATGCTTCCATATCATTTCATAGAATTGTATTATCGTACTAACTCTAGCGATATATCTACGAAATTGCTGTAAAATACATACAAACATCTCTATAGCTAACTGTTGGCTCTACCGAGAGGGGGGGTGAATCGGTTTTCTAACAATTATGGCAGATTTTAAATTAATCGCAATTTAAACACAAATGATAATGAATAAAACAGTGCAATATAACAATTTAATGCAAAGAGAGGGAAAGAGAAACAAACACAGCGACTTATAGAGGTTCGGCCAACTCTTGCCTACGTCCTCTCTCCTTGACCTTCTTGTCAAGTGGATTCTTTCTCTCTTTCAATAGAGTTTACAAATTTCCTTTTACAGGTTAAGGAATAACCTCACTACCTTTGGCAATACAGAAAAAGTATTCAGCCTCTTACAATATACTCTCACTGAGGAACAATCCTCTTCTCTTTTAAGATAGGACTGAATACAATTTAATGCTTTAAAGTGGTAGGACAAGTGTAGCTATTTTGCACTTAAGCTTTTACAATGATTCTCAATCAATAATCAATAGGGACACAAAGAATGAAAGAATTAAAGCTTGAGAATGTTTTGAATATGCAGCAATAGTCTCTCATTATTCTTTGTCTTCAATGCTTGGTTATATACTGAAGGTTGGGTAGTTGGAGCATTAAATGCAGTTTTTCCCGTTGAGATTTGAAGAAAATAGCCGTTGGGAACCTCCAGTGGTCAGACAGATCGATCTCCTATCTTGGCCAGATCGATCTCCTAGTTTTAAATCCTGCAATGACAAAGCACAAATACACAGGGAGATCGATCTCATACATTACCAGATCGATCTGTTAGTTTGAATAGGCAGAGGCAGATCGATCTGTCGAATAGGCAGATCGATCTCCTATCCTCTCTGTTTGAGGCAAGATCAATCTCTCAATACACCAGATCGATCTCTTAAGCTCACTGACTTTGAGCAGATCGATCTCTTCCTTACCAGATCGATCTCCTAAGTTCTCTGACTTAGAGGAGATCGATCTCTTAACCCTGGCAGATCGATCTCTTTTTACCTTAAACCCTTTACACCGTTTTAAGGCTTGCCAGATCGATCTCTTCCATCATGAGATCAATCTCTCATCAAGTATAACCCCAGGAGATCGATCTCTCACACCCCAGATCGATCTCTCATCAGCAGAACTCTAAGTTCTGGTCCTGATATCTTCTAAACATGTTTGTATACCATTTTAACATTATTGTATTAACTTGTTTTGTCATTTCAAAATACATTAACTCAACAATCTCCCCCTTTTTGATATGACAAAACTCATCCAATAAACATGTTTAGTCAATTTGCAAAATTCCCCCTTTTTGTGAGCTTTTGACTTTGTTAAAGATTTAACTCTTCCTTAGTTAAATCTTAACTCCCCCTTAGTTAGCTCTAGCTCTTAACTCCCCCTCAATTAAATCATCCTATAACTCCCCCTCAATCCTATCATCCTTTTAAACTATGAACACAACAACATGCAATGTTTCTTATCATGTTTCTTATGTGTCTTCTCCCCCTTTTTGTCATATCAATCACACATGGTCATTAACTCACAAAATGCAACATTGTCAAAACCATGGCAGTTCAAAATCAATATTGACTCACAAAATGCCACATTTTCATAAACAATCAATTTATATTGCATTCAAGCAAATTCAGTACAAAGAACAGTGCGAAATGATATAACTAAACTAAACCATACACCTAAAGCCTAAGATGATGGAGGATCACGGTCCAAAAGATTCTCAACGTGTGTGCGCGTCACTTGAAGTTCATCGAACATTGCCTCTTGAGTTTCTTGAAATTTATCGAACATCGCCTTTTGAGTGTCTTGAATCCTATCCACTCGTTGAGTTAAGTCCTCGATCATACGCCGCTGAGTGGTATGTCCTTCATCGATCCTCTGACTGAGGTCGCTTATCATCTTCACGAGCAGCTCCAAGTCAGCAGGAGACGATGTTTGTGCAGTTGGCGCAGCCGTGGAGGACGACGGTTCTGGAGCGGGTGCTGCAGGTGGGTGTGCTGGTTCAGCAGTGGGGTCCTCCTCCATAGCCTCTGCAGGTTGCTGATCCCTCTTTTTCGTCCAATTGCCTCGGATATCTTTGTAGTATCCCATGTGATGGAGGGTCCCGATGTTGAGGACGCTCTTGGGAGAGGGCAGTTCTCCGGTTTCGCAACTGCTGTCTATCTTGAGGCGTTGAAGAAAGTATGCCAACGGTTGAGGAAACACTATTGTTGTCGCTTGGCCTCGGACTATTTTTAACCAGTCTTGGAAGATGAAGTGAACTAGATTGGGTTTTTGACTGGTGGTATGGATATGATGAATCCAAAACCTATCTAGCCTCCGAATAGTTGAGTGTCGAGTACCAAACGGACGAAGGTTCCACGAGATGATGAGATGGAGTAGTCGGGGATGCATCGGAAGTTCACTTGCCTTTTCCCCGGGAATATCAAACTCTAAGGGAACCTCTTCATCTTCGTTTGTCAAACCTTCGTCACGTATGTCGAAGGCTTGGGCTAAAATTTCAGGGGTTACGGCAATTGAGCGTCCCATGACAAATGCTGTGAAACCAAGGATTTGACAGGAATCAATGGGATCGTAATTGAGTTCGGCATTGGAAAAGAATGCACGAACGAGATTTTGAGGTACGGGAGTGTTTATTTTCAAAAAGGACATCCAACCAAATTCCTCAAATTTTGACACATATGGAAAATCAATGCGATTGAGGAAAGAAAAATCTATAGTCCGCTAATGCTTAATTGGCATGGTTGAGAAGTACTCTTCGTATCGCTTCCTTTTTGCAGGTGTTTTAAAACACCTATTGAAAGAAGCGATGGAAGCGGAAGGAGTGGGTTGGGATGGGGAACCTGCCTCTCCTGTGGTTCTAGGGGGTTTGTTTGCTACTGACTTCCTAGGCATGATTCTAGATTCTAAATTCGCCTAAACAAATTCAACAGAGAGAAAAGCAATGAAACAGTACCTCGGGTTGCCCTAGAATGAATAACAACACAAATCAGAGAAAATTTTTGAGAAATTTGTAAGAGATGTGGGTTAAAATACCAGAATACAACACTGGGATGCAAGGATGACCGTACGAAGATCGATCTGAGGAGGAATTGAAGAAGAGGATGCGAGGGAATTGGAGAATTTGAAAGTTAGGTTTTGTGAGAATTGGGGATTTTTTGCGATATATTTATACTGCAGGACACAGGAGATCGATCTGTCGAGGCAACAGATCGATCTGGTACTTCCAGAAGCGAAGAGAGATCGATCTATCGTAGGGACAGATCGATCTGGTCGCAAACAGAGGCTTAAGGAGATCGATCTGGTACATGCACAGATCGATCTGTAGAATGCGAAAGCTTGATGAGATCGATCTGTCGTGTGGACAGATCGATCTGCCTTTAGACAGAGACGTAAGGAGATCGATCTTATGGTTAGAAGATCGATCTTCTTAGATTAACCTTGACGATTTAGGCTTGATAGAAGCATGGAGATCGATCTATATCACAAGGAGATCGATCTCTCATCCTCTTTGCCAGAAAATTTTTGCAAAAACTCTTTAAAAATCAACTTGAAATCAAGATTTTTACAACATGAAAGTCCTAAGGCATGTTCATGAGTCCTAATTCACCTCTAAGGATACAGAACCTATCTCTATCAAGGGGTTTGGTGAATATATCAGCTATTTGATGTGTAGTATCAATATACTCTAAGATTATATCCCCTTTTTGTACATGATCTCTAAGAAAGTGATGTCTAATTTCTATGTGCTTGGTTCTGGAGTGTTGAATAGGATTCTTAGACAGATTAATGGCACTGGTATTATCACATTTAATTGAGACTTGCTTCATGTCAATACCATAATCTCTCATTTGTTGTTTAATCCACAACACTTGAGCACTACAACTACCAGCTGCTATATATTCAGCTTCAGTTGTGGACTGAGCTACACTGTTTTGTTTCTTGGAGAACCAAGAAATTAACCTATTTCCTAAGAATTGGCAAGTACCTGAGGTACTTTTCCTATCTATTTTGCATCCTCCAAAATCAGCATCTGAAAAAGCATGAAGGGCAAAAGTGGAGTCTTTGGGATACCAAAGTCCTAGTGAGGGAGTATCTTTGAGGTATCTAAAAATTCTCTTAGTTGCCAATAGATGTGATTCCCTAGGAGAGGATTGAAATCTAGCACAAAGGCATACACTAAACAATATATCTGGTCTACTTGCAGTTAAATAAAGCAATGATCCAATCATAGACCTATAGAGTTTAGTGTCTACACACTTACCACCTTCATCTTTGTCAAGCTTGATGTTAGTGCCCATTGGAGTGGCTTGAGGTTTGCAACTCTCCATTCCAAAACGCTTGAGCAAGTCCTTGGTGTACTTTGCTTGATTTGATGAATGTTCCATCCTTTGTTTGCTTCACTTGAAGTCCCAAGAAGAATGTGAGTTCTCCCATCATGCTCATCTCAAATTCCCCTTGCATGATCTTAGCAAACTCTTGACATAAAGACTCATTAGTTGAACCAAAAATAATATCATCTACATATACTTGTACAACTAGTAAGTCCTTATTTTTATTTTTGATGAATAATGTGGTGTCTACCTTTCCTCTTGAGAATCCTTTTTCTATTAAGAACTTTGACAACCTTTCATACCAAGCTCTAGGAGCTTGTTTTAACCCATAAAGTGCCTTAGACAATTTGAAAACATGTTCAGGAAATTCATGATTTTCAAATCCGGGAGGTTGCTCTACATAGACTTCTTCATTAATGAAACCATTCAAGAATGCACTCTTTACATCCATTTGATATAACTTGAAATCTTTATAACATGCAAAGGCAAGTAACATTCTTATTGCCTCTAATCTAGCTACCGGTGCATATGTTTCATCATAGTCTATGCCTTCCTCTTGTCTATAGCCTTGAGCAACTAGCCTAGCCTTATTCCTTATGATCACACTATTTTCATCCATTTTGTTCTTGAATATCCATTTAGTTCCAATTATAGAGTGATCACTAGGCCTTGGAACTAGTTTCCATACTTTGCTTCTCTCAAATTGATTTAACTCTTCTTGCATTGCTAGGAACCAATTATTATCCTCTAAGGCTTCATTGACATTCCTAGGCTCTATTTGAGATACAAAGGCTATATATTGACACATATTCCTTAAGGATGACCTAGTTCTAACTCCAAGAGTTGGATCTCCTACTATTTCACAATCTTTTACATATCCTAACTCTCTTGGTGCTCTAGGTTCTCTTTCTAAAACTTCTATTTCTTCTTCATCTTCTTTATTCAAATCAAGCTTTTCTAGAAAGTCATCTTCTAAGCCTTCATCAAATATCTCAACATTTTCATCATTGTTGGTTGAATCTTTAGATATATTATTTGATTCATCAAATACAACATGAATAGATTCTTCAACCATTAATGTTCTTTTGTTATAAATTCTATAAGCCTTTGAATTCAATGAATATCCTAGAAATATTCCCTCATCACTTTTGGCATCAAATTTTCCTAAATTATCTTTTCCATTATTTAGAACAAAGCATTTGCAGCCAAAAGGATGGAAGTAACTAATATTAGGCTTCTTACCTTTGTAGAGCTCATAAGGAGTTTTCTTTAGCATGGGTCTTATCATAGCTCTATTAATTATATAACATGATGTGTTTATAGCTTCAGCCCAAAAGTACTTTGGCAAGTTATTTTCACATAACATGGTCCTAGCCATCTCTTCCAAAGTTCTATTTCTTCTCTCAACTACACCATTTGTTGCGGTGTCCTAGGGGCTGAAAAATTATGGCTAATTCCTTGATCATTGCAATACTCATCAAATCCTATATTTTCAAATTCTTTGCCATGATCACTTCTAATGCTTGTTATTGTATATCCTTTTTCATTTTGAGTCACCTTTGAGTAAGTTATGAATTTCTCTAAGGCTTCATTTTTTACTCTAAAAAAGAACACCCAAGTGTACCTAGTGTAATCATCAACTATTACAAAACCATAGTGTTTCCCACCTAGGCTGGTGGTTCTAGTTGGTCCAAACAAGTCTAAATGCAGTAATTGAAGAGGCCTAGTGGTGGATACACTATTCTTAGGCTTAAAAGTTGTTCTCTTGTGTTTTCCTTTAACACAAGCTTCACATATTTCTTCATGATCAAAGGATATTTTGGGTAAGCCTATAACTAGATCCTTTCTAGCTAATTTGGATAGCACATGCATGCTAGCATGACCTAGTCTTCTATGCCATAACCAAGATTCCTTTTTGTTATCTACCATTAAGCATATGTTTTCGTTTTTGAGTTCATTAAGGTAGACTATATATATGTTACCTTGCCTATGACCTAGAAGAAGAATTTTATTTGACTTAGGATCTATAACATTACATTTCATGCAATCAAAAATTACTTTGTAACCTTTGTCACAAAGTTGACTAATGCTTAGCAAGTTATGCTTTAGACCCCTAACAAGTAATACTTTTTCTAAAGAGAAATGATCATTACCTATTGAGCCACTCCCTTCCACTTGGCCTTTGGAGTTGTCCCCAAAAGTGACTTCTCCACCAATTTTCGATTTGAAGGAATTGAAATGGCTTTTATCACCCGTCATGTGCCTTGAGCATCCACTATCTAAGTACCAAGCTTCTTTTGTTTTAGCTTTGTGGCTATGCTCAATCACCTATAACAAAAAAAATAAACACACTCAAGTCTTAGCTACCCAAATTCTCTTGGGTCCTTGGAGGTTAGTAAATGAAATTCTTGATCCCATTGGGATCCATTTTGCTAATGCATTGCAGTCCTTGGAATGAATTACCTCTTTTGGAATCCATATCCTTTTTACAATTTTTCCTTTAAGATTCCTCATCTTTATAGTGCAATAATGTGACTTATGTCCCTTCTTATTACAATATGAACAAGTAATTGCAGGTTTATTCATGCTCTTCCTAGCAATGAAACTTTTAAGATGGGTCTCCCTACTTTGTGCATTATACCCTAAGCCATTTTTGTCAAAAAATGCCCTTTGGGTTTCTAACATGCTATCTAGCTTTTGTTGCCCCATGTGAAACCTATTAAAGGAGTTATGTAAATTGCTATTTTTCTCCTTAAGGTCACAAATTTCTAGATTTGCAATCTCTAGTTTCTTCTCACATTTCAATTTATCTTGTAGCATTATCTCATTTTCCCTTTTTAATTTAGATATTAACTTTTTATACTTCATGCTCATGGATTCATACTCTAATGCTAAATCATCAAATGCATCTTGCAGTTCATCAAAAGAGTATTCATTGATATTAGATGTTACCTTTTCATCCTCATCAATTGCCATGAAGCATAGGTTGGCAATGTCCTCATTTGATTCATCATCGGAGCAGTCACTGTCACTCCATGTTGCTACCATCGCCTTCTTTTTATGAAACCTATCATTGGATCTTTTGAGAAGAGGGCAGTTAAACTTTATGTGTCCAGGTTTTTTACATTCATAACACACAATAGAGTCTTTTCTACCTACTTCCTCTTGTTCTCTCCTATTGTTTCTCCTATTGCTATTACCAGCTCTCATCCTCATGAATTTATTAAATCTTTTGGCAAACATTGCCATCTCAATATCCTCCTCACTGCCACTCTCATTTTTAATTTCCTTTTCAGCAGTGGATTTTAGAGCAACACCCACTTTCTTGGGTGGCTCTTCATTTCTTTTAAGCTTCATCTCATAAGTTAGCAAGGAACCTATTAATTCATCTAAGGATAATGTGTGTGGATCCTTAGATTCCTCTATTGCTGTTACCTTAGCTTCCCATAACTTAGGTAAGCTATTTAAAATTTTCTTTACCATTTCAATATTAGAATATATTTTTCCTAAAGATTTTAATCCATTAATTATATCGGTAAACCTAGTGAACATATCACTAATGGATTCTTCTTCCTTCATCCTAAAGAGCTCATAATCATGTGTGAGCATACCTACTTTTGTCTCCTTCACTTGGGTTGTACCCTCATGAGTTATTGCCAATTTATCCCATATTTGCTTGGCATTATCACACCCGGAGACTCTATTATATTCATTAGGACCTAAAGCACAAAATAATGTGTGCATAGCTTTAGCATTTAGCTGTGCACATTTAATGTCATTAGAATCCCATTCATCTTCTTCTTTGGGAATATCTCTTCCCTCTATTTTCTTTGTAGGGATTTGAGGTCCCTTAACTATAATTCTCCATACTTCATAGTCATTTGCTTGAATAAATAGCATCATCCTAGTCCTCCAATATGAATAATGTTCACCATTGAACATGGGAGGTCTAACCGTGGAGTGCCCCTCTCCTATCAAACTAGTTGCAACATTGTTAAGAGCCATTTGATCGTTTTCTAACTCTTAGGAAGTTGTTCCTACGTGATTAAAGAGTCCTAGCTCTGATACCAATTGTTGGCTCTACCGAGAGGGGGGGTGAATCGGTTTTCTAACAATTATGGCAGATTTTAAATTAATCGCAATTTAAACACAAATGATAATGAATAAAACAGTGCAATATAACAATTTAATGCAAAGAGAGGGAAAGAGAAACAAACACAGCGACTTATAGAGGTTCGGCCAACTCTTGCCTACGTCCTCTCTCCTTGACCTTCTTGTCAAGTGGATTCTTTCTCTCTTTCAATAGAGTTTACAAATTTCCTTTTACAGGTTAAGGAATAACCTCACTACCTTTGGCAATACAGAAAAAGTATTCAGCCTCTTACAATATACTCTCACTGAGGAACAATCCTCTTCTCTTTTAAGATAGGACTGAATACAATTTAATGCTTTAAAGTGGTAGGACAAGTGTAGCTATTTTGCACTTAAGCTTTTACAATGATTCTCAATCAATAATCAATAGGGACACAAAGAATGAAAGAATTAAAGCTTGAGAATGTTTGGAATATGCAGCAATAGTCTCTCATTATTCTTTGTCTTCAATGCTTGGTTATATACTGAAGGTTGGGTAGTTGGAGCATTAAATGCAGTTTTTCCCGTTGAGATTTGAAGAAAATAGCCGTTGGGAACCTCCAGTGGTCAGACAGATCGATCTCCTATCTTGGCCAGATCGATCTCCTAGTTTTAAATCCTGCAATGACAAAGCACAAATACACAGGGAGATCGATCTCATACATTACCAGATCGATCTGTTAGTTTGAATAGGCAGAGGCAGATCGATCTGTCGAATAGGCAGATCGATCTCCTATCCTCTCTGTTTGAGGCAAGATCAATCTCTCAATACACCAGATCGATCTCTTAAGCTCACTGACTTTGAGCAGATCGATCTCTTCCTTACCAGATCGATCTCCTAAGTTCTCTGACTTAGAGGAGATCGATCTCTTAACCCTGGCAGATCGATCTCTTTTTACCTTAAACCCTTTACACCGTTTTAAGGCTTGCCAGATCGATCTCTTCCATCATGAGATCGATCTCTCATCAAGTATAACCCCAGGAGATCGATCTCTCACACCCCAGATCGATCTCTCATCAGCAGAACTCTAAGTTCTGGTCCTGATATCTTCTAAACATGTTTGTATACCATTTTAACATTATTGTATTAACTTGTTTTGTCATTTCAAAATACATTAACTCAACACTAACACACAGTCCCTTACCTCGAATCGCGCTCGTATTTCCTTTGTCACGTATTCTCCGTTCGCGATCCGAGTTATTCGTGTTCCGCGTATTTCAAGCTGCACGTATAAATCATCAAGTTATTTTCTTTTCCCTCTTCTAAACCTCCACATTGTCATTTATTTATTTATTTATTCATACTCCTCAACTCATTAAATCACATTTCATCTTTCTCACAAATCTCATTATACTTCTCTTAAGCTTTCCACCATTTCTCATGGATTTTCTCTCCATAAACCCTTTTCAATATTACTCACTCATCACTACACTCATCATTTCTAACCATATTTCACATTTCATTAATCCATTAAATGCTTAGAAACCCATATTTAAAGCTTGAAGGTTGAAGAGCTTACCCTCTTACTTAGTCAATCTTGTGGTAGCCACAACTCCTTCTCTTGGTGACACCAATGTGTGATTTTTGGGTATGTTGTTCTCCTTTCTTCAAGGAACAACTTTCCCTTCTTGAGCTTCTTCCAAAACTGGCCGGAATGTGGTGATTTCTAGAGTGAGAAAGCTTGGGTCTTTAGAGAAAAATGGCAGGTGAGGTTTAGTGAGGAAGAGTTTTAAGTTTTCAATCCAATCCCGAGCTCCTTTTTATAGATGCAGGCTTATGAGATCAATCTGATCCTTGTAGAGATCGATCTCTGCACGTTTGGTAGTCCTTTTCACCTAACGTAACCACTCCCAGATCGATCTTCTCCCTTGATGAGATCGATCTGTCGAAGGGCAAATTTTCCTCTTGGAGATCGATCCGCCTCTTGTAGGAGATCGATCTGCTCCTTACAAATTCCTTAAAGAGATCGATCTGTTCTCAAACAGAGAGTTAAAGAGATCGATCCTCTTGCCTTAAAATCGATCCTCTCATTATAGAATGCTTAGCAGATCGATCTGGCTCTATTGAATATCGATTTGTCTTGCTCTATAGCTCCAAATAAGTTTATTTTGGCTCTTCCAGATCGATCTCTCATCCGTTGAGATCGATCTGTCATTCATATTTTCAGATTTTACTGTAGTTTTCTACAGCCACTTCATTCAAAACCTCATCAATTTGCTGTCATAGTCATTTCCTCATTCATCCATCATTGAGACTTGAAAATGACATCCAATCACACTTTGTACACATTAAAACTTGTGTGTAATCCTTGCATGACCAAATATATACAATATATAACTAAATGGAAGTGCATAACTTATGCAAATCTTCATTCCATTTACTACACTACTTATTTCCCATTCCACTCACATTTATCATATGTTTAAGTCCATTTCTTCATATTCATACATAATGTAACTTGTACGTACAATCACCATATCTCATTACAAGGGTGTACATTTAACTTATAGACTTTATATCACATATGCTTCACATTAGTAGTACATCATCATACTTATGAATTCATTTACATATGTTCAAGGTTAAACCTATACGGGGTATCACAAATCGGTCCCTACAAGTCAAAATGCCTCGGTCTACAATAAAAATTCAGAAGGGTCGATGCTGAGGAAGGAGAGGATCGATCCTTAATTCACATATTGTAGAAATGAATAGTAACACCTTCAGGGGATCAATCTTATCCCTCATGGGATCGATCTCATGTTCTAAAACACTTTTGAGAATAAAAATCTAAGCATAGGGATCGATGCACCCTTTCGAGGGATTTATCCTGAAGTGCAAAATTGGTGTTCTACATCAAAAATTAACTTTCTTACAATTTTCGGAGTTACAAGTATCAAAATACATGTTTACATGTGAAATTACACAAATATATCCCAGACACATCCCATCTTAAGTACTAGCATTGTACTGTCTAAAAGGAATTCAAATACAACTGATTTATACCGAATTAATACTACGAGAGTCTTCGGAGCCATTTACTCAAACGAGCAAATCTAATTCTGCAGCTACACCTGTGATGAGAAAAGAAAAAGAGTGAGCTTGGGAAAACTCAATAAGTCAATCATAGAAGTACAGAATTAACCAAAACAAAAATACATGCTTAATTAAAATACATGTTGTACAAATAAGTTTAGAAATTGATCTTCAAATTTGCATAAATTCACCACAAAATAAAAAGATATCAAAATCACATGTTTGGGGTTTCAAACTAGGACCTTGTTTAGATGCTATCAAGTTTTTCAGGAGTGAATGTATTTTGAAATACCTTATTATACCATCAGATCTAATCACTCGGAACGCAAGTTCGAAAGCATATAGATTCAAAAATTCAAACACATAATCGAATGCAGAATATTGAAGTTTAATGCAATTTAAACACATAAGCTCTTTCCATTGAAGTTGCTTGAATTAAATGCTCATATTCAAAACATATTTCACAAGGTTCAAATCACCTATCAATTTTGAAACATATTTCAAAGTTCACATTTCATATGCTTTCACAAATTCGAAATTCAAATCATACAAATATAGGCGTGAGTAAAGATAATATGCCCCAATAAAGACTTATACACTATAGCTATCAATGAGCCAAAACTACCTCGAAAACTTAAGGTGTTACCTATGGCCATTATTCAAACATATTGAGCCCTAGTGATTAACTAGAACCGAAACCTATGATGACTGTAGTCTGACAAGCCACAGGCTCATGATAGAGTAAAGATACTCAGGGTTGTCTCCATATACTCTATCGGGTAAATAAAGTTCGAAACGCTTATAAACGATAAAAACCTCGAAAACATAGTTCGAAATCCACAAATATATCAAATACGAAAAGCATTACATGCTTTATTTCAAAATCCTCAAGTATAAGCATCACAAGTATATATGCTCCAAACCTTATCAAATCATAATCGAAAACACAAAGTTCAAATTCACGAAACACAAACGAACAATGTAATTTTCCCAAAAATGGACCAAGGATAATTACTTATTCCCTAGCCTACAAAGTCAAAACAATTTGTAATCCAAAAGTAGAACATTTGTTCACAAATCACATTAGGAAGATTCAAAAGAGTTCACACGATTATACAAAATAGTTTAGCTAAAGTATTTATAAAGTTTAAAGATCCATTTCAAAATGCAATTCACTTTGATATTGGGTTAATCCGCAACTTGGGTAATTGAATGTACTGAAGCTTTAATAAGCTTTAGCTAATCACAACTTGTCAAATCGATTACATAAACCTCGGTTTGACTTCTACATCCTACGATAGAGTACAATTTACTTGGTTTACTATTAAGAATGTCCTTAAGCTAACCATAAGACCCGTTCAAACTCGGTTTAACCTATGTCACCTTAAGCTTTAAAGTGATAAAAGGTTTCAATTCACATTTCTAATCATTATGATTTCTCATTTGACATGTACACATGTCTCACAGTCGCTTAGGATTAAAATTACTGAGGGTCAAATTATTAAAATGCCCTTCCTTGGCCAATATTGATGTTTCATGTCTAATTACATGATACATACTTCATATTATCATTTCCTCATGGAATTCTGTAGAATTTCCACTTTCTCACATTAAAACCCTAGCCATTTACACTACGCCATCATCATACACAATTTCTTTCTTTAAATTGAGTTCATATAACATCTTTATTTATCATATGAACCAACATATGCCAAATTGAAGCATTAAAAACAATCTTACCCCAAGGAACCCAAGGTGGTAGAAAATGGTAACTTGTTTTAGAGCTTGTTTTGCTTCAATCTAAAGACATACAATTGATCCTATTAGTCACTTATAAGAATATATCAAATCCATAGAATAAATCACAACAAAAGTCTACAAATATAGCCAAAACCAAAATTTTCTAACCTGGCTTGTCCTTGCTAGATCTCATTACACATTTAGTTTTAGTTCTCCACTATCAATTATGTTGTAGAAGAAGTAATTCTAAGTAAGTTTGTAGAAGGAAGCTAGGCTTTATAATGGATAGAAGATGAGAAAGGTGCAGGCAAAGTTGAATGGGAGGAAAAAAATGGAGTTTTTCTTATTCTCCTTTGATTTTGGTGTATTTTAGGCATGAATTATGGGTGATGGCCAACCAAGACATAAAGGATAGACAAAATTTAAGGCCATGTACCTTGCATGTGCCACATAAATAAGATTAATATGAAACCCAATTTTTTTCATACGATTGTTTTTTAAAAAACTAAGAGGGAAATTTAAAACTTACCTAAGTGTTCATGTAGGGCCCAAAAGAACCTAAGAGCTCGGATGATAGAGAGCTGAGCTCGGGGTATAAAAACTGAGGTAAGGTGTCAAAGTAAGAGTTTTTTAAGAATTTACATTCATATAAACATGATTTTATGGATGCAAGGTGAAACTAAAGTGACTGGAGTGAAATAAGTTGGTAAATCTCAAGTTAGTACGAAACCGAGAAATTGAGCATAGTAATTGAAATAATTTCGGAATAAATTCCATAAATCCATAAAAAAATTATTCTGAGGACATTGAAAATTAATATAAGGTATATTTGACTTGGAGAATTAAAATTTAGTAGAAATATTTAGATTTCGGTGGTTAAATAAATTTTTAAAGTAAATTGAAAACTTTAAGGAATTTTATCGGTAATGACTAAATCGGGTAAAACGGGCCCAAAACGAAACAATTTTCTTAAACAAGTGGGCTCAAAATTTTTATGGAACATACTAGGGACATAGTATAACACATGAGATGTAAAAATTTAGAAGAAAATGGGCTAAAAATAATTTTTTGGAATTTTTCTAAGTGCAGGCCAGCTGGTAGCCCAAACCCAGCACATTGCAAGCCTAACAAAAAGGCCCATATTGAAAGGGTTCCAGAAAGTGTTTAAGTCTGATTTTTTTAGATTATAGTATATAGAAAACAATCTCTAGAAATGTATTATACAACCTAAACTGACAAAAAACGAGAGAGTTCTCCCCTTTCAAAGTTCTCGTAGGTGTCCTTGGCTGTTTCTATTTGTGGATTTTTTTGGCCACCTTCCAGTCATTTTTATAAGTTGGTCAAGAAGAACGAAATCTTTCTCTTGAAGTCCTTTAGCACATATAAGAAATTCAGCTTCATAGCAGTTGATCTGGTGGGTGAAAAATTAGAGAGAAGAACAGGGGTAGAATCTGCCCTATTTTAAAGGTAAGAGAAACTTGGAATTTTTTAGTTCTTAGCTAGTTTTTGAGCTTGTTTAAGATGATTCTAAGTTGTATACATGTATAATATTTATGGAGGAAGAATGTGAGGTCAAAGTTGGTCAACAAGGTGAGGAAGTTGATGGAAGATGATGATTGAGATATATGTTGATGTTTAATAGCTTTAGGTGATTTTTACTAAAGTAGAATTTGAAGATATATTTCCTAGAGTGAACTTGAATTTCAGCCAGCCCTTGGATAATATAGAGAAGATGAAATTTGATTGAATTAAGTGTTGTGGAATGTTAGTTTAATACCGAAAAGTTCGATTTATAGCTCGGTTTAATCGAATACTGTAAAAGTGTGGAAATTTGGCAATTTGATAAGTTGTAAAGTGTTGACTAGAGACTTGAATAAGTGTTTAAACTATTAAGTTGATAAGTTTGAAGTTAAAGGAAAAGAATTTATCGAAATAGCTAACACCGACGCGTTTATTGGTAAAATCGAAAAAATAGAAAAAGTTGGCGAAAAGAGGTCAATTAGCAAGGTTTAAGTTGTAAAATGTATTTGAATGTAAATGAAGATGAATTTGATACTAATTGGATATAATTGGACTGTTTGTGGTAGCTAGAGGTGTAGGCATGCAAATTGAGGCTAGTCGATATTCGAGCGATATATGCTACCCCAACTTCGTATAGGTAAGGGATGTAATTTATTGTGGTAATGGTGTTCCTGCCTGTAAATAAATATTTATTTGATTTTTAAAAATACATGAAAACCCCTAATTAACGAAAAAATTTCATGAAACCCTATTAGTAAAATAAGCATGAATTTCAAACGACCTTAAGCCCATATTTGCTTACTTATGAGTGCATGATTTTTGTACAATTTTACAACTATGATTATTTGTGCAACAAGCATGTATATATGTGATTTTCAAGGCATGATTTCCATAAGCTATTGTGCAAATAAGTTGAAAATGATTTTAGTATGATAATAAGCATGATTTGAGACTAAAGGCTTTCTATAGCGTGTGAGTCAAGGTAAACCTAGAGGTCGACCTAAGGGCTCAAGGGAATGCTAGCTGACTACCTATGTCACAGGCTTGGTCTTTCTACCAACGTAGACCGTGTGACACTAGTAAACTTTATGGGCAAAGCTCACTAGTTCAGCCTTCTTCACATGCTAAGTGTTACGCTAGCGGAAATAAGAATACCAGAAGCTGTGGACAACTTGGAGAACTTTTATTATTAGTGGCTAATATAAGATTCTCTTCTTGGTTGCTTACAAATGAAGTTCCTAGGGATATATATAGTCCTCCACTTCCTCAATGGATGGCTATGAATTATTTGATCTAACTATCTATATCCATCCTATTAGAATAATCTATACAATTCTACAATGTATAAGAATATTTATACAGGTCTAGAGACTTCCACCCAACTCTAGACTTGTGGAGAGAAATCTAGAGAATTCTGGAACCAAAATCTCTTGTTGGCTACATGTCATTCATGGGAAAGTCCAAGTTCATAAAATTTTAGGGTATTTACATAGTCAGTCTTAGCCACTATTCAGTCTTCAAGGATCCAGCTTTGATCCTTCAAATAACCACCCAGCAGCACCATCTCAATCAACCTTTTAGTTGATTATTGAGCTCCGATGGCAGCCCCTATTTCGGTTCCAAACACACCGAGGACTGCTTTGGAAACTAGCCCCGATAGCAACTGTACTTGTCATTTTAAAACTCCAAACCCAGTTGAAACCTGCACGCTATCCCCTGCCTCTCAGTTTAGCTACAGGATCTCATCCCAATGTTTGCCCTCTCTCCCTCGTGTCTCCTTTCAGCTGCATTCTTTCCCTGCTCACACGATTACCTTTTTCGTTTTCTCTATCTCTCGGCTTCCTTCACTATACCAATTTCTTCTTTTTCTTTTCGTTTCAAATGAAAGCAAAGTGTTGACGGGATGATGATGAGAACTATGAATGATGAAAGACGAGAGAGGGTGTTAGGGTTCCTTTCCCTTTCTCTACTGATTTTTTTGTTTTCTTTCTGTCATTTCTGGTCATCAGTTTCATGTCTTCCTCTCCGTGTTTCTGCCTATATATTTCCTCAGCCCATCTCTTCTGTGATCCAGTAATCTAAATTTTCTTTCTTCAAACTTGTCACGACCTCATTCCGTGACTTACCAAACACCACTACAAATTTTTCGCCTTTTACTTACCTTTCTCTTCACCAACAGTTGGGCTATGATTCGGCATTAGTCGTCTCCCTCTCACTCATCTTATCATTCTTATTACATCATAAGTAGATTTATTTACATTAACATAATTACATCCCCAAATATTACAAATGTGTACATCACTATGCTTATACATTGTTCAGATACAAAATAGTACGCGATGTGTATACCTTTAGCTCTATGGGAAATGGCAGCGGACAAAAGCTTGATACGAGACTAGTGCCCACTCTAAGTGACCTAGACGTTCTATCGGCAAGTGCATGGGTCGTACAAGTAATAATGAGATTTGAATCCCGGATTATCGTCCCACAGAGAAGTTGAATTACCTAATTAACTACCCTAAGTATATCCTGGCAAATTATGAATTTTTGTGGGTGATCTACAAGGCTAGAAATACTATAAATAATAAAAACTATAAACTAAAAAAAATAAAATCGAGCTAAAATTACTTACAGAGCTCTGAGTAATTAATAGCAACAACCTACAAAAGATAATTAAAACAATTAATTAACGCAATTAAAAATGCAAATATGAAAATAAGAAACAAAATTAATTAAACTAAAATTCAACAATCCTAAAAATAAAATATGCATGTAATTAAACTAATTAATAGAAATGCAAATTAAACTAACCTAAAGTCGAATGAAATAAAATCCTATTAACTTAAGGAAATTCTTAAATCTAACTAAGAAATTAACTACCTATAAAATAATACTAAATTAAATCTAACTCTAACTAATTACTAACACTAAAACAAAATCTAATTAATGCATGAGAACTAATATTTTTGGATTTTTCAATTTAAAATGCAAACTTACTTAAAATTACCTAAAATAATTCTACTACTAATTTTAATTATGTACTACCTAAATACTAAATTTAATTCTAAATTCCTAAATTGAACTAAGTTTATACTAATAAGCAAGGAACAATAATATATAAATTAAACTAAGTCTATTCTAAGCTAAAAAAAATGGCTTAATACCCAAATATGTCCTAACGTTTACCAAAAAATGGAATTAAGTCATCGACGTTTAATTGTATGAAAATAAGTCCTTTAAGTTTTATTTTGAGCAATTTAAACCTTAACATTTCAAAAAAAACATAATTAAACCATTCTCCGTTAAATCCCAGAAACAGTCGTTAGTCATGTATACGTGGCATGCTGACGTGGAATATTTGTGCCACGTGGATTGTTGACGTGAAAAATTTTTTTCTACGTGTACAAATATTGCTGACGTGGAATATTGGGCCCCAAAATATTTTTTTTGCCTAATATCCAAATATGCCCTCAACGTTTACCAAAAAATGGAATTAAGCCCTCAACGTTTAATTGCGTGGAAATAAGTTCCTTAAGTTTTATTTTGAGCAATTTAAACTTTAACATTTCAAAAAAAACATAATTAAACCATTTTCTGTTAAATCTCAGAAACAGCCGTTAGTCAGATATACGTGACATACTGACGTGAAATATTTGTGCTACGTGGATTGTTGACGTGAAATTTTTTTTTCACGTATACAAATATCGCTGATGTAAAATATTGGGCTCTAAAATGTTTTTTTTTCGAATTTCCTTTTTCCCATAATTACATTTTTTAAATTTTAATTTTTTATTTTTTTGCAAAAATTATTTTATTTTTTTTCAAAAATTACTTTTTCTCTCAAAATGTATTTTTTAAAATTTCATTTTTCCAAAATTACAATTTGTTTAGACATCGTATTTTAAAGTTACATTTTTTCCAAAATTACAAGTTTTCTACTGAAAACACCCCAAAATTAATACAAAAATAAAAATGAGAGAAGAAAAATATATAACTATACAAAATAATTCATCCTGAATACAACAATAGAAGTAAAAGACAACTAACATATTCATTGCAACAAAATTAAGCTATAATAGCAACATATTCAGAGCAAAATCAAGTCTAAAACTACAGTTAATAGCAATTATAAATCTAGATAATAAATTCAACATAAAAACAAGTTAATTGTGGCAGTATCAACTTTAACTTGCTAGTCACAACTTCAACCAAAGGCATTCTAATTCTAACCCCTTCAACAATTATACTGTATAAGAAAAAAAGGTAAAAAATATATATTAGCTCAGTTGTAAGAAGTCAAGTACCAATCTTCATTAAAAAAAAACAGAAAAAAAACGAAGAAAACACATATAAGCAGAAGAGAACGAAATATCGCTTGACAACTAAGTAAAAGACTTAAGGGCAAACATATTCATTTGCTAATCAAAATAACGTCAATTATGATGAAAAACACCAAAGCAGCAAAACTTGCAACATATCATCACATCAGCTAAGCTAATATATGCCAGCTAAACTTCCTCGTGGAAAACATATATAGAACAATAAATGAAACATACATGGGTAAAGCAACAAATCCCAGCAAAGCATGCATCAAATACCAAAGTCTTAATCTAATTCCACGTCAACGATATTTGTACACGTGGAAAAACATTTTTTACGTCAACAATCCACGTGGCACAAATATTCCACGTCAGCATGCCACATATACCTGACTAACGACTGTTTCTGGGATTTAATGGAAAAGAGTTTAATTATGTTTTTTTTGAAACATTAAGGTTTAAATTGCTCAAAATAAAACCTAAGGAACTTATTTCTATGCAATTAAACGTCGAGGGCTTAATTCCATTTTTTGGTAAACGTTGAGGGCATATTTGGATATTAAGCAAAAAAAAAAACATTTTGGGGCCCAATATTCCACGTCAGCAATATTTGTACACGTGGAAAAAAATTTTCCACCTCAACAATCCATGTGGCACAAATATTCCACGTCAGTATGCCACGTATACATGACTAACGACTGTTTCTGGGATTTAACGGAAAATGGTTTAATTATGTTTTTTTGAAACGTTAAGGTTTAAATTGCTCAAAATAAAACTTAAAAGACTTATTTCAATGCAATTAAACGTCAATGGCTTAATTCCATTTTTATGTAAACGTTGAGGGCATATTTGGGTATTAAGCAAAAAAAACTAAAGTTAAAGAGAATAATAATAATAATAAAACAAGATAACAAATATGCATAAAAATTGATTTGGGATAAATTGGGAATGTCAAACATGGCCTTAATAAGAATCCCAGCTACTTGCAGTCCCATGCACGTTTCTCTTTGGCTGCTCCAGGCGTTGTCCTGCTCCTGCTCTCTGCTGCATAGGTCCTGCTCTCTGCTCCATTCCCTGCCCATGCCGCTGGCAGCACGAGCTGCTCCTACTTCTGGTTCGTCCTCCCATTTCTTGATCCGTTACTCTGCAGCCAACATGAATCAACCCAGGCAGTACCCCGTCATGCACATCATCTGCTTCCAGCTTCAACTGAACTCTGTACTGCTTCCACCCGTCACAACAACGCAGCACCCATGCACACTACTTGCACAATAGCACTCATTTCCACTTCACGTACAGCAGCATCGTCGGATCCAGTGCGCCCTCTGCATCTCAGCTTTGCATAGCTTTAGCCTCACCAACGTATAACAGTTGCTGTCATGTTCATGCCTGCTGCTTCCCAGTCACCTCATCTTGCTTCTTGGCTCTGATTCAGTGCTGAACAGCGATACCACGGCAGCCAATCTTACCGTTATACTTGTAATCAATAAAGATGATAACCTACAACAACCTATCCATCAAATACCAAGTAGATTAGTATATAAACTAAAATAGCTAAATGAACAGTACACTTAAATGGAAACAGAGCAGAACAGAGGAGAAATTTGGTCCCGGTTCTATACTACCAGCCCGTGTATAATACCACACTTTACTAACTTCCAGTTCTGCACCTCTCGCCATGCCTTCCTTCCCATGCCGCGCAATGTTATAACAGAAATGAGATGCATAAGCCACCTCTCCAGCTTACGCGAACTTCTCCTTGCACGTTATTAACAACAGCGGGAGAGAGCTTGGTTACGTTTTCTGCACAACACAACCCAGCGATGCTTCAACCGACCTTGCCTGCCTAGTTGCTGCTCTGCCCCTTAACAATCACTAATTCTTAATTCAACAAACGTAATGGTAATAGAAAGAAAACGCCATGAAAAAAAAACAAATAATGCAATGAAATCTAACTATTGAAATGTTAATGCCGGAATTTACATTTTAGACAAGAAATGAAATGGTCACTCGGTGCAATGCAATAGAAACATTAAAGCACTACTATATGATTACTTATAACAACATAAAACATGAATAAAATCTAAAGCTAAAACCAAAACAGTCACCATCGTATAACAAAGAAGTAAAAAATGACAACAGTAGCCACCACGCCTTACTTATTTTCTGCTCATGCTACCATGGTTCCACCGTGCAAGCATTGCAGGAACAATACCCAGTATTACACCTGCAATACTACACCAAAGCATGGTATTGGCAGTGATGATCGAAGGATCCTGAATGCTTCAAACTCCAACCGAAAATAGAGTAAATAAAAACAATAAAGACAAGATTACAATTTGAAAATAGTAAACGGGTTATGCAAAAAAAATGCAACAGTAAAGAGGGATTGAGAAGCAACACTGAAAATGAACTGGAAATAAAGAAACTTTTCATAAAACAAAGTTTGAAGTTGTGATGAACAGTAGCTATGGAGAAAAATGAAGGCTAAAACAAACTATTTGGGAAAAGCTTAAAAGGAAAAATTAAAGCTACCCTAAATTCCACCTTAACTACTTCTCTTTTCTTCAATTGCTATCATGTTCTATTTATACACACACTTAGGGGTACAATGGTAATTTTTTATCCTAGATGATTTGGCATTGTTTGGCCACTTGTCTTCATTTTATTTGCTGCAGAGTAGATGTTTCCACATCATCTATCTTCTAGTACACTTAGCTGTACGATGTGGCCCGACGGGTGTCTTTCAAAGGGATGGCACAATGTCCGTCGATCTTATCGTTTCAGAGCGAATAAAATACTAACACCCGACATCCCACGTGCCCAAACGACTGGTGACTCGGTCTGCAAATTGGAAGAGGTCCAGTCTCCTTTAGCCCATTTTCAACCAATTTTTGACTGAAACGACTTGACTGAAATGACTGAGTTTCATCTGGATTTAATTTACCTGCACATTATAGAATTTTAATTAAATAAAGGGGATAATTGATAAAACAAATTGGGGATTTAAATAATTAATCAGGAATTTAAGCACAAATAATTCTATTAAAAATAGAATTATCAGGCAGCGGACAAAAAGGAATGCTATACTGCAGCCGGACTCAATCTACTGCGGATGATCTGTAGAGAGTGGAAAATAAAGGGGGATGAGCAAACAACGCGCTTAGTAAGGAAATCAGGCAAGCAAGTAGACAACTGCACTATCTATTGAAAATAAGGCTTTGCCTTTCCTTCTCTCATCTCAAAGCATGTATCAAAATAATATAATAATAGTACAAAATAAATTTCATGTACTTAAAATCATGTTGAGTTATCAAATATAGGCATTCATGCAAAACAATGCATCTTTATAATTTCAGAATGCCTTTATAGAATTCATGCCATTTACATATAAATCACAGTAAATATGGCAGTTCACAACACAACACAAAATCGGTTTCTGACCTATCTCTCTCAGGTCAACCGTATCATGAAAACAAGTGATATATCATACGAGACTCAGTGGCTAAATGCAATACTCTCCTGGACTATGACCATATCCTAAAATGGTGAAATCCCAGGCAACACAGATCTCGGTGTGCGGGTTATCATTGCTGTAACGGGAGGGGGGTCAGTCCATCATAACCGCCAGCTATATACTCCTCAACTCCACAACCCCACCACATGGTACAATGTACTTCATGCCACTCGCATGGTACAACGTACACCTATGGACCCTCTCCTCATGGTCAAGATGCCTGCCATAGGTCTTAGTCCTCACACCATGGAAATACATAATAGTCGAGGTGCTTACCATAAGTCTTAGCGCTCATACTATGAAAAATAAATGCCACGTCTCTAAATCCACGTGCGAACATCTCAATAGTGTGACACTCAGTCTACACGAAGGAAATCGTCACGGTTTTTCTATAACATGTCTTATATATCACGTAAAACTATAGTGTGCGTCTTGAGTGTGACTCACAATCAACACTCCGCCCCTTAAACACTTTGTAAGCATTTCAAAATATCAAACACTAGTGCGAGTAACCTCTAGCACTAGGTTAATGCATAATTCTCTTTTCAAATCAAGTACGAGTTATTGCTCCAGTACTAAATCATGTATAAATCATGAAAAGTCGAGTACGAGCAATGCTCCCAGTACTCTATCATGTAAAACTGAGTATGAGCAAAGCTCCCAATGCATCAATCACAAACTGAGTACGAGCTATGCTCCCAGTACTTTAACATGCATAAAATAGCATTAAATATAGTACAAGTATATCCTCCAGTACTATGTGATGCATATCTCAAAATATAGTGCGAGTATTCTCTAGCACTTATGGTTTTCACACAAAACCAGATAGATGACTTATTCAAATCACAACTCTCTCAATTCAAATCAAATTAGCACTTAAATGTGCTGTTTTCGCATATACATGAAAACATTAGCCATTCTATCATGCAACTCATGAATGAAGGGTTACAACATGCGTCTCAGGCTTTTTATCCTATTTTTAGATAAAACACACATCATCTCATTAATCCTTAGCACACACAACATGCCTATTTTAGGGAATTCATATAGAGTATATTATCGAAACTCTATTTAAAGTATGTGTAACCATCACTAGCTACTCACAAAATTCCCTTACCTCGGATCACGTCAAGTGACCTCACTTCCTCAATTCTGTTCACTCTTGCAGTCCGATCAGCTTCCAATGTGATTTCCGAAACTATTATAAAATTTGGCATTAATATATCTCTATATACTCATTTCAATTGCCAAATCTCAATTTAATACATCATCTCACTATTTTCTCCCAATATGGTATAAAATCCCATTTTCACATACCTATCTTTATTTCTCCTCATTTCTAATTTATGTCTTTCATAAGATTACCTTATAATCTTCCATACATGCATATTCCATCATTAAATTAATGTTAACACCATTTCCTCATCATTTCCTCATTTTCTCACCAATATCTAGGTCTGGTGATTTTTCATTATCCTTTCATTTCCAACATTTCAAACATATATCAATCAACTCCTCAATACACATAGTTTAACATATATCAACTTGGCGTATTAAATCTTACCTAGTTGAACTTTTCTTTCTTTTTCACCAAAATGGTAAAATCCTTCTTGCTCCTTCAACTCTTGATTTCAATCTCTTGTTTTCAAGTATGTTGTTCTCCTCTTTGCTAAGAATAACTTTGCTCACTTATATCTCACTCAAAACTGATCACAAACTAAAGTTTTCTAGTGTTTCTTGGCTAGGTTACACTTTTGCTCTTGAATGAAATAGTAACTCTCGGGAAAAATGAAGTGCAGAAGTCCAGTATTTATAGAATTGTCTCTATGAGATCGATCTGCTCTCCAATGAGATCGATCTGCCCTGCACTTTTTCCTCTCAAAACTGACCTTTCAGGCTTAATGAGATCGATCTGCTCCTAGCATGAGATCGATCTTTACAACATAGAACCTTAAGGAGATCGATCTGCTCTTGCATGAGATCGATCTGTTACAAGTCAGTAGCTTAAAGAAATCGATATGGCTCTTTAAAGATCGATTCCTTCTTCACATAATGCTTAGTAGATCGATCTGGCCCTATAGGAGATCGATCTGACCTATTCCATCGCTCAAATAAGAGCATTTTTTGCTCTTCCAGATCGATCTCTCATCCTATGAGATCGATCTCTCATTCATATTTTCCAGATTTTACTGCAGTTTTCTGTAATAACTTACACCAAACCTCTTAGATTTTGCTACCATGGTCATTTTCTCATCCAACCACCTTTAAGGCTTGAAAATGACATTCATTCATACTTTATACACATTGAAACTTGTGTGCATTCATTATATAGCCAAAGGTATACAATATATCACCAAATGGAAGTACAAACTCATGCATCTTTATTCCATTTTACCACATACTCAAAACTCAATATATTCACATTCCACTCATGGAAATATACCTCTTACACTTGCTATACACTTTAAAACTTGCATGTATTCATTCCTCATGATTTACATGATTTGTGACTTGTCTACACATCATAAAGTCATAAAGATTACATATACAAATTTCGGGTCTTACAATCCTCCCCACCTTAAGAAATTTGGTCCTCTAAATTTAGAACCAAATTATTCTCTAAATAATTGGGGAATCTCTCATGCATTAGACTCTCTAGCTCCCAAGTAGCTTCCTCTGAAGTATGATGCTGTCAGAGAATCTTCACTAATCTGATAGTCTTATTCCTCAAGACTTTCTCCTTTCTATCCAATATCCGGATCGATTCCTTTACATAAGTTAGATTATCTTTGAGCTCCAATGGCTCATACCGAATCACATGATTTGGATCTGGATTATACTTCCTCAACATCAAAATATGGAAGACATTATGCACTCCTGATAAATCCAGTGGCAATGCCAATCTATATGCCTTATCTCCCACTCTGTCTAATATCTCAAAGGGTCCAATGTAGCGAGGGCTCAGCTTACCTCTCTTCCCAAATCTCGCTATACCCTTCGAAGGAGAAACCTTTATAAATACTGAATCACCAACTGCGAATTCAAGTGGTCTTAGTCTCCTGTAAGCATAACTCTTTTGTCTACTCTGGGCTGTCCTCAATCTCTTAACAATCAACCAGACATCCTCAGAGGTTTATGTAACCAAATCAGGAGCAAAAATCTTTCTGTCACCCACTTCTTCCTAACTAATAGGGAAACGACATCTACGACCATATAAAGCCTCATACGGTGCCATCCCGATACTCGCATGATAACTGTTGTTGTAGGTGAACTCGGCTAGTGGCAAATGATCATCCCAAGAGCCTTTAAAATCCAGCATACACGCTCTCAACATATCCTCCAGGGTCTGAATAGTCCTCTTTGACTGCCCATCTATCTGAGGATGATAAGAGGTGCTCAATCTCAACTGGTTTCCCATGGCTTCCTGAAAATATTCCTAAAAGTAGGAAGTGAAGCGAGAATCCCTATCCGAAACAATGCTCATTGGAATACCATGTAACCTTATTACCTCGCGTACATACAACTCTGCCAATGAACTTAGAGTATCGGTAGCTCTCATAGCCAAAAAGTGGGCTGACTTCGTCAGTCTATCAACTATCACCCATATAGCATCGTGATTCCTTTGAGTCCTCGGTAAACCTATCACGAAATCTATGGTGATATGCTCCCATTTCCATATCGGTATAGGTAGAGGCTATAATAACCCTGCAGGTTTCTGATGCTCTATCTTCACTTGCTGACATACAAGACATTTTGCCACAAAATCCGCAACACCTTCTTCAGACTTAACTACCAGTACACCTTTCGGAGATTCTGGTACATCTTATTACTCCCCGGATGTAGCGTGTACCTCAATGAATGAGCTTCTGTCAATATCAATCTCCTGAGCTCTGGGTCCTCGGGAACACACAATTTGCCTCTAAACCTCAGAAGTCCATTTGAACTTATCTCAAAGTCAATCACTGTGCCCTTCTGTATCTGACTACTCACATCAACGCAATACGGATCAGTCTGTTGAGCCTGTCTGATCCTCTCCAACAGATCTGCCTCCGAGCATAGACTAGCTATCACACAGTCCGTATCCATGTCAGAAGGCACGACTCCCAACCTGAGGCTAGCAAACTGCTTTAGTAACTCATGTTCCCTGACCATCATGTACGATACCATCCCAAGGCTCTTTCTGCTCAAAGCATCAGCTACAACGTTAGCGACTACGCCCACTATAAGTGACCTAGACGTTCTATCCGTAACTGCACAGGTCGTACAAGTAATAATGAGATTTGAGTCCCGGATTATCGTCCCACAAAGAAGTTGAATTACCTAATTAAGTATCGGTTAATCTTACCCTAAGTATATCCTAGCAAATTATGAATTTTTTTATGGGTGATCTACAAGGCTAGAATTAACAAGTAATGAAAATAATAAAACTATAAAATAAAGAAAATCAAACAGAGCTAAAATTACTTATAGTGCTCCAAGCAATTAAGAGCATTAACCTGCAAAAGATAATTAAAACAGTTAAAATTAATCAATGCAATTAAACTAAAATGCAAAATATGAAAATAAAAAAAATAAATTAATTAAACTAAAATTAAATCATCCTAGAATAAAATATGCATGTCATTAAACTAATTAATGCAAATTAAGCTAACCTAAAGTCTAATGAAATAAAATCCTATTAACTTAATGAAATTCTTAAATCTAACTAAGAAATTAACTACCTGTAAAATGATCCTAAATTAAATATAACTCTAACTAATTACTAAGCAAATAAAATATATAGCTAATGCATGAAAAATAATTGTTTTTGGATTTTTGCAATTTAACATGAAAACTTAAACATGCATAAAATGATTTTATCCCTAATTTAATTTTAAATGTAAGATCTAACACTAAAATAAAAATTAACTAATGACATAATTAAATCTAAGTTTTGAACTAATCAAGCAAAGGAACTATAACTAATCATGCAAATTAATTTAAAACTCTAATCTAACAAATGAGATTGAAATTAAGATATCTAAAATGCATGAAAATGGATTATGAACCAAAGTGGAATGGCCAAACACGGGCTTAACCACAACTCCCAGCTGGCTGCTTGCGGTCCCGACTGTGCAGGTACTATACATCTTTCATTATCCATTTTTGCACCAAGCGATGTCCAGTACCCGCGCATGCTGCCTGCTCTATTCTGCCATGTACGAGCAAGCTTCCCATCTTGCCTCCAGCTGGTACTTGTCGTGCATCAGCCAATAATCAGAGCCTGCTCCAGGTGCTGACCTACGCTGAACATGTTTCTGCGCCTACTGCCAATAGCAGCCATCATTTAGCCTCGTTCTACTTGTGAGCCGACAGTTTGTGAATTCAAAGCTGGCCAGAGAATGTTGTACAACGACGCATGAAGCAACCCCTGCTCTTGGCAGCAAGCACACAACAGCAGATGCAAAGGAAAATTTCTACAAATTGAACAATAACTAGTCAGCAAAGATGCAACCAAAAAACTGGAAAAATAAACAATTCTATTTCACTTGAACTATAAAAGAAACAAAAAAACTTTTGAACAAATCAGACTTAAGCTAATTCTAATTCACTGAAGCAGATAACCGAAACATGGAAATGTAAGTGAGCAAATGCTTGAAATCACAAGTTAAAGAATGTAAAGAAGGGGAACAGTAAATGAAGTCTTAAACAGGGGAGAATAGAGCATGGTAGTGACAATGTCACGCCTCCATCAAACAACAGTCAGGAGCATGGAAATGAGTTGTATCTCCGAACATGAACTACTGTCCAGAAACACAGTAGCTGCAATTACCCCACTGCACCGTCCCCTGCTAACTCTTCCCCTCAACAGCAGCAGCGGTATTGCAAAAATAGTGGTTCCTTTGTATATCATCTACCGTGGCCTTCCAGCTATGCCAAGAACATATGCATCCCACGCTACCAGTCTAGCTTTGGCAAGGCACGTTCTGCTTTGGTTCAACTTCTCATATCACCAAGAAGAGCAGACACCACAAATAAAAAAAATGCAGAGAAGAACGGAATGCTGAAATAAGAACTGCATGATGCATAAAAAAATTAAGCGTGCAAAAAAAATCAGGATTATGAAGATTGTAAGAGGAACCAAAACTAAAATCCAGAAAAATGAAGCTGTACAAGCATTATGTAAAATCTTAGCAAATAAAACTATACTAATGTTGATCCACCTTTAATGTCTTGAAACATTAAGCTAAATTTAAAGACATAATGTAGAACATTGAAAAAAACTTGAAGCAACATAGTAAAGAAAAAAAAATGGAGAATGAGAAATAAAAATGGTTGCCATGAACGTGAACTACAAACGAAAAAGAAATTATAAAACTTTTCATAAAATCTAACAAATTTAAAGTTGACATGAACATTATAGTAGAAAATGGTAGCTAAAAACTAATCGAAAAGCTTGAAAGGAAACAATAAAAACTTTAAAAACTAAAACTACTCCTAAATTACTCTACACTACTCCTACCCTAAAACTACACTAAAAACTACCCTAGGCTACTTAATTCTTCAATTGCTCATCATGTTCTATTTATACACAAACATAGGGGTTCAATGGTAATTTTTCATCTTAGTTGAGTTGGCATTGTTTGGCCACTTGTCTTCCTTTGATTTGCTGCAGAGTAGATATTTCCACGTCACTAATCTTTTTGTCCAATTGGCTGTGCAATGTGGCCCAGCGTGTGTCTTCCAGAAGGTTGGCACGGTGTCCGACGATCTTATCGTTTCAGAGCGAATAAAATATGGACACCTAGCATCACGTGTGTCCAGATGACTGGTGACTCGGTCTGCAAATTGAAAGTGGTCCAGTCTCCTTTAGCCCGTTTTCAGCCCAATTTTGACTGAAATGACTGAGTTTCATCTAGGTTTATTTTATCTGCACATTAAAGAATTTTAATTAAATAAAGAGGATAATTAATAAAATAATATGGGGATTAAATAATTAATTAAGAAATTAAGCACAAATAATTCTATTAAAAATAGAATTATCACTTACCCGGATGATAAAGTATCTCACAATCGTAATCTTTCAGAAGCTCTAGCCATCTTCTCTGTCTCATGTTCAGCTCCTTCTGTGAGAACAGATACTTGAGGCTTTTGTGGTCAGTGAAAATCTGAAATTTCTCTCCATACAAGTAGTGGCGCCATACCTTCAACGCAAACACTACTGCCGCTAACTCCAAATCGTGGGTCGGATAGTTCTTCTCATGGTCCTTCAACTGTCTGAATCCATAAGCAACTACCCTCCTATCCTGCATCAATACATAGCCCAGTCCCTGATGCGAAGCATCGATATATACTGAAAATCCTCCTGAGTTGGTAGGGATAGTGAGAATTGGAGCGGTGGTAAATCGACTCTTCAACTCCTGAAACCTCTTCTCACAAACTTCATCCCACACAAAAGCTACACTCTTCCGAGTTAGACGTGTCAATGGAGCAGCCAACTTTAAAAATCCTTCTACGAATCTCCGATAATATCCTGCTAAACCCAAGAAACTCCTGATCTCAGTGACTGTCTTCGGCTATTCCCACTAAACTATAGCCTCAATCTTGGATGGATTTACTGATACACCATCCTTCGACGCTACATGTCCTAAAAATGAGATCTGTAACAACCAAAAATCACACTTGTTGAGTTTAGCATATAGCTTCTGCTCTCGTAAAGTCTGCAATACAATCCTAAGGTGCCTCTCATGCTCCTCCTCGGATCTCAAGTATTCTAGTATGTCATCGATAAAGACGATAACAAACTGATCCAAATATAGCTTGAACACATCGTTCATCAAAGCCATGAAAGTTGTGGGAGCATTCGTTAATCTGAATGGCATAACCAAGAACTCATAATGGCCATATCGGGTCCTAAATGCTGTCTTGGGCACATCCTCTCTCCAAACTCTTAGCTGATGGTACCCAGACCTCAGATCAATCTTAGAAAAGACCTGCGCTCCCTTGAGCTAATCTAACAAATCGTCAATACATGGAAGGGGATATCTATTCTTGATGGTTGTCTTATTCACACAACCGAAGGCTGCCATCATTCTTCCTCACGAATAAAACTGGTGCTCCCTAAGGCGAAACACACGATCTAATGAAACCCTTGTCCAACAGCTCTTGTAACTGTCTCTTGAGCTCCTCCAGCTCAACTAAGGCCATATGATACGGTGGTTTCAATATAGGTTCAGTACCAGGCAATCTATACAGAACTCCATCTCTCTATCTGGTGGTAACCCTGGCAATTCATCCGGAAAGACATCTGAGAACTCACTAAGCATAGGAATATCTACCAACTTCGGATGTACCTTATCCGTATTAACCACGTACACAATAAAACCTTCAACATATTCATTTCTCAATCAGCATAGTACATTATCAATTAAAATCATAACGACTATTTTCATTTCTTTTCATTAAACTTTACAACATATTTCTTAGGGTTAGGAAACATAACTGTCTTAGCATAACGATCTAAAATAACATGGTTTGCAGATAACCAATCCATACCTAATATTACATCAAAGTCACTCATACTTAACAATATTAGATTGGCCGCCATGTCCTTTTCCCATACTTTCAGCTTACAATGATTCAACACATACTCCACTAGCTGACTATTACTCATAGGCATACTAATCAACATCATCCTACTCAAAGGTGTACGCTCTACATGCTTTTCTAATTTACATGCAAATGAAGGCGATACAAATGAATGCGTGGCACCAGGATCAATTAAAACATGTATTTCTAAATCATAAATTAGGATGTTACCTCTAATCACATCCGATGAAGCATCCGCCGTGTCCTGGTCCAAAGCGTGTACTCGTCCTCGACCTATAACCTGCTTCCCCTTCTCTTCTGCTGTCGCTCTCCTCCTCTGAGCAGACGTACCAGCTGGAGCTCTCTCTAGCTCCCTACTCTTTTGTGGAGTAGTCTCAACCATCTTTGGGCAAACTCTAGCAATATGCCCTAGTTTCCCACATCGAAAACATATAAAAGGACTCATCGGACAAGGTTTACCACCATGGTATCTATTACATCTATTGCACTGATCAGTAGTAGGCCTCGATCCTCCAATCATAATACCCTTCGTCAGAGCTATAGCCGGGTATGTAGGAGGTCTAACTGATCTTTCTCGCACCTCCTCTATTCGTGGTCTCTTACCGAAGAGTCTCCTCCCTCCTCGATAACTGAAACCTCTGTCTCTAATCGGCCTCTTCCTATCCTTCTCTCGACTCCGACTGATCTTCTCAAACTCAGAGGCATTCCTCTCATAATCCTGCTCACATAATTGCACCCTGTGCACTGCCTCATCATATGTACCAATATCAAATGGTACTAATTTAGACCGTAGCACCGGTCTAAGTCCATCTATAAATCTGTGGACCTACCTAGTCTCACTGTATATGGTATTGGGGTCATACCTTTCCAGGGCTAAAAATCTCGTCTCGTACTCATCCACTAAAAGACTTCCCTAGCTCAACCCCAAGAACTCGGCCTGCAGCTTTCGCTGTGCCGTATCTGGAACAAACTGCCTCCTAAAGGCATCCAAAAATATCTCCTAAATAATCTCAGCATGTCGGGCTCTCAATATGGGCCTGTTGGACTTCCACCAATGCTCTGCTGTCCCCTTCAATAGGAATGCAGTAAATGTGTCTCTGAAGTCGTACACTCAAAGAATCCGTACAACTTCTCCATCTCTCCAATCCACTCCTCAGCAGCAACTGGGTCCTTGACCCCTTTAAAAGATAGAGGTCCAAGCTTCTAAAATTGTCGCAATCTATCTAACTCACACCCGTATCCCAATCCACTACTCTCCTGAATTGGTGGGGGTGTAGGAGTATCTGCAGCCTGTGGCATCTCAGGTGCAAGCTGTGCAAGTGTGTCAGGTGCAATTGCCTCTCTTGTCACAGCCTCTGCATCCTGTCCCTGTCTACCTGGCCTAGTATGTGCTAGTAACTCCACTATCATCTCTAGGCTACGCTTAATCCTCCTGAAGCATGCCTCAGTAGTCTCTGGTCCCTCAGTCTGACCAGCAGTCTCATCTCAAGCCTTCGGCCTACCTCTACGACCTCGAGCCTTACCTCTAGCCCCTTTACCTTGGCTGATATTAGCCATATAGACTAAATTCCTGCATTCACAATCGTAAATTAGTCTGATTCCCATCTTGTATACACAATTGTAACTGAACAAAGCACAGTACTGTAACGACCCTTGACCCTTAAAAATCAGGAATTTTTTTTTTTGAATTTAATTTACCCACTTATTCCCTTATTCACTTAGGTTGTATCCCTGTGCAGTGTCAAAACACTTTTCCTAATTCTTTACTCATAATTATAATTAAGTTCCATACTTTAACTTATGTGGCCGATAGAAATTTCGGCAGCATAACGACTTATATATGAGCCTACCCACCTGCAATTCAGTTGTTTTCGACAATCCTAGATATCCACAACTATCAAGCATGCTTTCCAACAATCCTATATATCTATAACTACCAAGCATACTTTCCCAATCCACTTTTACAACTCAATATATCGATTTCAATTTAATACTAGCCATCTCAAAATATAAACCCAAAATAGTATTGTTTACATCGTTTTCCTTAAAAATTACATCCCAACAAAAATATTCTCAATAGACATGTCTGTGCTTTCAAATATGTTTGGTACAGGAATGTAAATGTATACCTTTCTGCGTGTACAAAAAGTAGGCTAGGGTAGCTCTCCCCACCAGCCTACGTCGTGTACGCGACAGGTAGTGCCTACGGATCACTGCAAGTAATCTGAGAGGTAGAGGGGTGAGCTTTCAGGAAAAAGCCCAGTAAGAAGATGTATTTAAAACGATTCTAGGAATTCAAATATGTATAAAACATGATAATGCGTATAATGATACTTTCCTAAACTAATAATAATAACATTCAATGATTAAGGAAAATCAGAAACATCGAGATTCAAAACGTAATTCTTTAAGTACGTGAAACTTAACAGATATTACGTAAAACTAGTCATACATTCAGAATTCCAAACAGGAATACATATCAAATCACATACTACAAAATCTGTTTCTAAAATCAGAGTTTAATTTTCAAAATGAGACTACATTGGCCCACATAATTATCACGCGGCAATAACAAATTTATCACGCGGGAATAACAAATCAATCACGCAGCAAAATAACCCAGTCATCCTCCGTAGAGGGAATTCAGGACCCAAAGGTAATTTCAGACGCCACAAAGGCGAAGTACAGGCGCCACGAAGGCGAAATACAGGCGCCATGAAGGCGAAATACAGGCGCCACGAAGGCGAAATACAAGCGCCACATAGGCGAAATACAGGCGCCACACAGGCGAAATACAGGCGCCACACAGGCGAAATACAGGTGCCACAAAGGCGAAATACAGGCGCCACACAGGCGAAATATAGGCACCACACAGGTGAAATACAGGCGCCACGAAGGAAAAATACAGGCGCCACGAAGGCGAAATACAGGCGCCACACAGGCGAGTTCAGACGCCACACAGGCGAAGTTGACGTGCGTAAGCACACAACATAAATAGCCCTTAGTCTCAAAACATATTATAGTTCTCATATTCGAAAACCTCGAAATAAAATCATCTTAATTGAAAGATTATTTCAGAAGACATGTTTTTATTTTAAAAGCACAAATACAGAAAACATAGTTTTGATCAGAAATATAATTTAGAAACATGCATGAAAATCATACTTCATGTCATTGTAAGCTTTCTTTATCAAGGTTCAGAAAGTAACTATTACCGTTTTAAATTATATCCCCTTACCTCGATCTATCAAAATCTCCGTGCTCGAGTGGTGACGCCTCTTAGTACCTCCCTTAATTCCTTCTACAATCACCTAAACCGAAATCGTATATTTAGCACCTTATTCGTGTGAATCGTCCGAATTGCGTTAAAATCGTAACCTATTCTTTACTACTGCGTGTGTACGTATTATTGTACGTACCTAAGTCAACATGCACGTTTATATATTTTCTCTTACCACAAATTATTTTGTATGTACAATTATTGACATACACCTTATTATTTACCTCTCCATGTATGTAGACATAAATATATATATATATATATACACTCCCATATGTATATATATATTTTTATTTGTTTTCATTCTTTTCCTATCTCATATATACATTTTTTGCATGTACATAAACTAGCACACTTTCATCTTATATACACCCATATGCATATACACCTAATTATATATATATATACATATACACTCCTATACATATATATATATATTTATTGTTTTTCATTTTTCCTTATCACATATACATACATATTCTTGTATGTACATATACTAAAACACACATTTATTTTATACACTCATTTGTATATACACCCAAGTATATACACATTTTTCATATCCTTGGCTTTCTTATTCATTATCAAATATATGTACATATACTAACATACCCTTTCATTATACACACCTATATGTATATACCCATATATATATATTCACATAAATACATATATATATATATTATCACTTGTTTCCATTATTCAATATCACAAATATATATTTTTGCCTACTTCTCATCATTCCATTTTTTTGTCTAATTTAATCTATAACTAACATGCTATATACATACAATACATATATATGCATGTACATCAATATACATATATACATATATGTATTTTACCTCTTTTCTCTCCCTTTTTTTTCAGCTTACTTTTCTTCTCTCTCGGTTTTCTCCTTCTTCAACTCTCAGTTTTCCAGCCTTCACTGCCTGGTCCAGTTCGGATCCGTTCCTGCCCCCTCTCGGTTCCGTTTCAGTTCTCCTGTGGTCTCCCCTCAGCCCCCGATCTTCTTCTTCCTTGCCCCACGGTTCCAACTCTTCCTTCCACCGGACCCCTGTTTCCCCTTCAGCTCACAGTTCTGCTTCCTTCAGTCTCGGTCTGTCCTGTTTCCTGGCATGCTTCAATGAAGCCTCGGTTCCAACCTCCCCCTTCAACTTGCTCCAATTTCCAGCCCCGTTTTCTGCCTCAATCCAGTTCCTACTCAGCTCTCGGTTTCACTGTACTTCTTCAGCTTTGTTTCACGTTCTAGAGGCCGTTCCTGCTCCACGGCTTCACTGATTCAAGCCTCGTTTGCTGCTCCTCCAACCGGTCTCCTTCTTCTTTCTTTTCCTCTTTTCTTTCTTCCTTTCCCCCTTCCCCGATCAGCTCTCCTGCTCCTGATTTGTTTTCTGTTTTTTTTCCAGGTGCTGCTTCTCTCCTTATTCTCCTTTCCAATCTTCTCTCTCGGTCAGCCCTTCTTTCTTCCCTTCCTCTCTTCTGCTCTTCCTTGGTTTCCCTCTTCTTCTTCCTTCTTTCCTTCTTTCTCCTCCCAGTCGAACGGCTCTCTCTCCTTCTTCCCCCTTTCCTTCTTCCCTTTTCTTCTTCTTCCTCTTCTCTTTTCTCCATTCGGTTCCCGCCCAACACCCCTGTTTTTGATATTCCTCTTCAATTGAAAATAGTGGCAGACAAAATTGGCTTTCCTAAGCCAATTCCGTACATGCCATAATATATATATATATATATATTATTTTAATATATATATATATATATACTATATTAGTATGTATGTATTATTTGTTTATATATTTTGTATTAATATAAATATTAATCTTATTTGTTTGTTTAGTTTATTTGTTTGTTTGTTTGTATTATTATTTATTATTATTTTTTATTGTTTTGTGTCCATTTATATATTCTTGTCTCATGCTTTATTTACCATTTACTAATACTTATATATTTAATACTATACATTACAATATATATATATTTGTTATATATATATATATATTATTATCCATCTATTTAAATGTCATGTATTTTTATATATACATTACAATTTTTTTTTGAATTTAATTTACCCACTTATTCCTTTATTCACTTAGGTTGTATTCCTATGCAGTGTCAAAACACTTTTCCTAATTCTTTGCTCGTAATTATAATTAATTTTCATACTTTAACTTATGTGGCCGATAGAAATTTCGGCAGCATAACGGCTTATATATGAGCCTACCCATCTGCAATTCAGTTGTTTTCGACAATCCTAGATATCCACAACTATCAAGTATGCTTTCCAACAATCCTATATATCTACAACTACCAAGCATACTTTCCCAATCTACTTTTACAACTCAATATATCGATTTCGATTTAATACTAGCCATCTCAAAATATAAACCCAAAATAGTATTGTTTACATCGTTTTCCTTACAAATTACATCCCAACAAAAATATTTTCAATAAACGTGTCTGTGCGTACAAATATGTTTGGTACAGGAATGTAAATGTATACCTACGTCGTGTACGCGGCAGGTAGCGCCTACGGATCACTGCAAGTAATCTGAGAGGTAGAGGGGTGAGCTTTCGGGAAAAAGCCCAGTAAGAAGATGTATTTAAAACGATTCTAGCAATTCAAATATGTATAAAACATGATAATGCGTATAACGATACTTTTCGAAACTAATAATAATAACATTCAAAGATTAAGGAAAATCAGAAACATCGAGATTCAAAACGTAATTCTTTAAGTACGTGAAGCTTAACAGATATTACGTAAAACTAGTCATACATTCAGAATTCCAAACAGGAATACATATCAAATCACATACTACAAAATCCATTTCTAAAATCAGAGTTTAATTTTCAAAATGAGACTACATCGGCCCACATAATTATCACGCGGCAATAACAAATTTATCACGCGACAATAACAAATCAATCACTCGGCAAAATAACCCGGTCATCCTCCGTAGAGGGAATTCAGGAACCAAAGGTAATTTCAGACGCCACAAAGGCAAAGTACAGGCGCCACGAAGGCGAAATACACCGCCACATAGGCGAAATACAGGCACCATGAAGGCGAAATACAGGCGCCACGAAGGCAAAATACAGGCACCACGAAGGCGAAATACAGGCGCCACACATGCGAAATACAAGTGCCACGAAGGCGAAATACAGGCGCCACGAAGGCGAAATACAGGCACCACACAGGCGAAATACAAGCGCCACGAGGGAGAAATACAGGCGCCACATAGGCGAAATATAGGCGCCACACAGGCGAAATACAGGTGCCACACAGGCGAGTTCAGACGCCACACAGGCGAAGTTGACGTGTGTAAGCACACAACATAAATGACCCTTAGTCTCAAAACATATTATAGCTCTCATATTCGAAAACCTCGAAATAAAATCATCTTAATTGATAGATTATTTCAGAAGACATGTTTTTATTTCAAAAGCACAAATACAGAAAACATAGTCTTGATCAGAAATATAATTTAGAAACATGCATGAAAATCATACTTCATGTCATTGTAAGCTTTCTTTATCAAGGTTTAGAAAGTAACTATTACCGTTTTAAATTATATCCCCTTACCTCAATCTATCGAAATCTCCATGCTCGAGTGGTGACGCCTCTTAGTACCTCCCTTAATTCCTTCTACAATCACCTACACCGAAATCGTATATTTAGCACCTTATTCGTGCGAATCGTCCAAATTGCGTTAAAATCGTAACCTATTCTTTACTACTACGTGTGTACGTATTATTGTACGTACCTAAGTCAACACGCACGTTTATATATTTTCTCTTACCACAAATTATTTTGTATGTACAATTATTGACATACACCTTATTATATACCTCTACATGTATGTAGACATATATATATATATATATATATACACTCCCATATGTATATATATATATATATATATATATATATATATATATATATATATATATATTTATTTGTTTTCATTCTTTTCCTATCTCATATATACATTCTTTGCATGTACATAAACTAGCACACATTCATATTATATACACCCATATGCATATACACCTAATTATATATATATATATATACACTCCTATACATATATATATATATATATTTATTGTTTTCCATATTTCCTTATCACATATACATACATATTCTTGTATGTACATATACTAAAACACACATTTATTTTATACACTCATTTGTATATACACCCAAGTATATACACATTTTTCATATACTCCTATATGTATATACACCTAAGTATATACACATATTTATTTTATCCTTGGCTTTCTTATTCATTATCAAATATATGTACATATACTAACACACCCTTTCATTATACACACCTATATGTATATACCTAAATATATATATATATATATATATATTCACATAAATACATATATATATATATTATCACTTGTTTCCATTATTCAATATCGCAAATATATATTTTTGCCTACTTCTCATCATTCCATTTTTTTGTCTAATTTAATCTATAACTAACATGTTATATGCATACAATACATATATATGCATGTACATCAATATACATATATACATACATGTATTTTACCTCTTTTCTCGCCCTTTTTTTTTCAGCTTGCTTTTCTTCTCTCTCGGTTTTCTCCTTCTTCAACTCTCGATTTTCCAGCCTTCATTGCCCTGCTCCAGTTCGGATCCATTCCTGCCCCCTCTCGGTTCCATTTCAGTTCTCCTGCGGTCTCCCCTTAGCCCCCGATCTTCTTCTTCCTTGCCCCACGGTTCCAACTCTTCCTTCCACCGGACCCCTGTTTCCCCTTCAGCTCAAGTTCTGCTTCCTTCAGTCTCGATCTGTCCTGTTTCCTGGCCTGCTTCAATGAAGCCTCGGTTCCAGCCTCCCCCTTTAACTTGCTCCAATTTCCAGCCCCGTTTTCTGCCTCAATCCAATTCCTACTCAACTCTCGGTTTCACTGTACTTCTTCAGCTCTGTTTCACATTCCAGAGGCCGTTCCTGCTCCACGGCTTCACTGATTCAAGCCTCGGTTTGCTGCTCCTCCAATCGGTCTCCCTCTTCTTTCTTTTCCTCTTTTCTTTCTTCCTTTCCCCCTTCCCCGATCAGCTCTCCTGCTCCTGATTTGTTTTCTGTTTTTTTTCAGGTGCTGCTTCTCTCCTTCTTCTCCTTTCCAATCTTCTCTCTCGGTCAGCCCCTCTTTCTTCCCTTCCTCTCTTCTGCTCTTTCTCGGTTTCCCTCTTTTTCTTCCTTCTTTCCTTCTTTCTCCCCCCAGCCGACTGGCTCTCTCTCCTTCTTCCCCCTTTCCTTCTTCCCTTTTCTTCTTCTTCCTCTTCTCTTTTCTCCCTTCGGTTCCCGCCCAATACCCCTGTTTTTGATTTTCCTCTTCAATTGAAAATAGAGGCAGATGGAATTGGCTTTTCTAAGCCAATTCCGTACATGCCATAATATATATATATATATATTATTTTAATATATATATATATATTATTAGTATGTATGTATTATTTGTTTATATATTTTGTATTAATATATATATTAATATTATTTGTTTGTTTGTATTATTATTATTTATTATTATTTTTTTATTGTTTTGTGTCCATTTATATATTCTTGTCTCATGCTTTATTTACCATTTACTAATACTTATATATTAAATACTATACATTACAATATATATATATATATATATATTTGTTATATATATATATATTATTATCCATCTATTTAAATGTCATGTATTTTTATATATACATATACACCTATGTTTATATATCTATATATATCTATATATACCTATTTTCTTGTAAGATTATCCGAGGACACAATATCCATGCCTTCCATGAAATTCCCATTATTTCAAAAATGAAATATTATCGGGATTTCATCACTTCTCACGAATTCCAGATACACGTTTTTACATAAATAGTTTTCAACTAATAATTTAAAATTTTCCAATCCTTCCGTACTTGCATTTGCTTAATCACTTCTTGTATCTTCGGGTTCTCGATCATTCACGGGTTTCTCAGCTCCTATATTCCTCGAGCCCTACAACGAACATTCACACTTCCATTAAAATATAATATTTCCATTTTTAGATAATTTAATTAACGTAGGAAATTTGTGGGGTTTACAAGTACTATGGGGATGTACACTTTCCTAAACTAATACCAACTCACATCAGACCAACACTGCTCTGATACCATTCTGTCACGACCTCATTCCGTGACTTACCAAACACCACTACAAATTTTTCACTTTTTTACTTACCTTTCTCTTCACCAACATTTGGGCTGTGATTCAGCATTAGTCGTCTCCCTCTCACTTATCTTATCATTCTTATTACATCATAAGTAGATTTATTTACATTAACATAATTACATCCCCAAATATTACAAACATGTACATCACTGTGCTTATACATTGTTCAGACACAAAATAGTACGCGATGTGTATACCTTTAGCTCTATGGGAAATGGCAGCGGACAAAAAAGGAATGCTATACTGTAGTCGGACTTAATCTACTACGGATGATCTGTCGAGAGTGGAAAATAAAGGGGATGAGCAAACAACGCACTCAGTAAGGAAATAAGGCAAGCAAGTAGACAACCGCACTATCTACTGAAAATAAGGCTTTGCTTTTCCTTCTCTCATCTCAAAGTATGTATCAAAATGATATAATAATAGTACAGAATAAATTTCATGTACTTAAAATCATGCTGAGTTATCAAATATAGGCATTCATGCAAAACAATGCATCTTTATAATTTTGGAATGCCTTTATAGAATTCATGCCATTTACATATAAATCATAGTAAATATGGCAGTTCACAACACAACACAAAACCGGTTTCTGACCTATCTCTCTCAAGTCTAACCGTATAATGAAAATAAGTGATATATCATGCGAGACTCAGTGGCTAAATGCAATACTCTCCTGGACTATGGCCATATCCTAAAATGGTGAAATCCCAGGCAACACAGATCTCGGTGTATGAGTTATCACTGCTGTAACGGGAGGGGGGTCAGTCCATCACAACCGCCAGCTATATACTCCTCAACTCCATAACTCCACCACATGGTACAGTGTACCCCATGCCACTCGCACGGTACAATATACCTCCATGGACCCTCTCCTCATGGTCGGGATGCCTGTTATAGGTCTTAGTCCTCACACCATGGAAATACATCATAGTCGGGGTGCTTGCCATAAGTCTTAGCCCTCATACTATGAAAAATAAATGCCACGTCTCTAAATCCACGTGTGAACATCTCAACAGTGTGACACTTAGTTACATGGAGGAAATCGTCACGATTTTTCTATAACATGTCTTATATATCACGTAAAACTACAGTGCACGTCTTAAGTGTGACTCACAATCAACACTCCGCCTCTTAAACACTGTGTATGCACTTTAAAATATCAAACACTAGTGCGAGTAACCTCTAGAACTAGGTTAATTCATAATTCTCTTTTCAAATCAAGTACGAGCTATCGCTCCAGTACTATATCATGTATAAATCATGAAAAGTCGAGTACGAGCAATGCTCCAGTACTTTATCATGTAAAACTGAGTATGAGCAAAACTCCCAATACTTTATATGCATCAATCACAAACTGAGTACGAGCTATGCTCTCAGTACTCTAACATGCATAAAATAACATTAAAATATAGTACGAGTATATCCTTCAGTACTATGTGATGCATATCTCAAAATATAGTGCGAGTATTCTCTAACACTTATGGTTTTTCACGCAAAACCAAATAGATGGCTTATTCAAATCACAACTCTTTCAATTCAAATCAAATTAGTACTTAAATGTGCAGTTTTCACATATACTTGAAAACATTAGCCATTCTATCATGCAACTCATGAATGAAGGGTTACAACATGCTTCTCAGGCTTTTTATCCTATTTTTGGATAAAACACACTTCATCTTATTAATCCTTAGCACACACAACATGCCTATTTTAGGGAATTCACATAGAGTATATTATCAAAACTCTATTTAAAGTACGTGTAACCATCTCTAGCTACTCACAAAATTCACTTACCTCGGATCACGTCAAGTGACCTCACTTCCTTAGTTCTGCTCACTCTTGCAGTCTGATCAGCTTCCAATGTGATTTTTGAAGCTGTTATAAAAATTGGCATTAGTATATCACTATATACTCATTTCATTTGCCAAATCTCAATTTAATACATCATCTCACTATTTTCTCCCAATATGATATAAAATCCCATTTTCACATAACTATATTTATTTCTCCTCATTTCTAATTTATGCCTTTCATAAGATTACCTTATAATCTTCCATACATGCATATTCCATCATTAAATCAATTTTAACACCATTTCCTCATCATTTCCTCATTTTCTCACTAATATCTAGGTCATGATGATTTTTCATTATCCTTTCATTTCCAACATTTCAAACTTATATCAATCAACTCCTCAATACACCTAGTTTAACATATATCAACTTGGCGCATTAAATCTTATCTACTTGAACTTTCCTTCCTTTTTCACCAAAAATGGTAAAATCCTTCGTGCTCCTTCAACTCTTGATTTCAATCTCTTGTTTTCAAGTATGTTGTTCTCCTCTTTGCTAAGAACAACTTTGCTCACTTATATCTCACTCAAAACTGATCACAAACTGAAGTTTTCTAGTGTTTCTTGGCTAGGTTACACTTTTGCTCTTGAATGAAATAGTAAATCTTGAGAAAAATAAAGTGCAGAAGTCCAATATTTATAGAATTGTCTCTATGAGATTGATCTGCTCTCTAATGAGATCGATATGCCCTTCACTCTTTCCTCTCAAAACTGACCTTTCAGGCTTAATGAGATCGATCTGCTCCTAGCATGAGATCGATCTTCATAACACAGAACCTTAAGGAGATTAATCTGCTCTTGTATGAGATCGATCTGTTACAAGTCAATAGCTTAAGGAAATCGATCTGGCTCTTTAGAGATCGATTCATTCCTCATAGAATGCTTAGCAGATCGATCTGACCCCACAGGAGATCGATCTGACCTATTCCATCGCTCAAATAAGAGCATTTTTCGCTCTTCCAGATCGATCTCTCATCCTATGAGATCGATCTCTCATTCATATTTTCTAAATTTTACTGCAGTTTTCTGCAGTAACTTACACCAAACCTCTTAGATTTTGCTGCCATGGTCATTTTCTCATCCAACCACCTTAAGGCTTGAAAATGACATTCATTCATACTTTATACACATTGAAACTTGTGTGCATTCATTTTATAGCCAAAGGTATATAATATATCACCAAATGGAAGTACAAACTCATGCATCTTTATTCCAATTTACCACATACTCAAAACTCAATATATTCACATTCCACTCATGGAAATATACCTCTTACACTTGCTATACACTTTAAAACTTACCTGTATTCATTCCTCATGATTTACATGATTTGTGACTTGTCTACACATCACAAAGTCATAAAGATTACATATACAAATTTTGGGTCTTACAAAACTCTCTGTCCCTAGCTTTCTTTCATATTCTCGGTTTATTCCTTCTTATTTCTAGTAGACAGCACGAAATGCTTCAGCTCCAATTCATTTCAGGCAGGCCTCTGGCTGTAGCTACAACATTATTTTTATATCAATCTCATTCATTCTTCAGCTAGCCATATGTCCACTTTTACCCTCTATTTAACTTGTTTCAGATGTTCCCTATACTGCAACTGACGTTGGTACACCCAATTCCCGTAGACTTCACTTCACTTCAGTTTCTTTTCTTTTCTTTCATGTTTTCTAGGCCACCTTCAACTGCTCCCACTTCATTTTTCAGCTTTGGCGAACAATTTAGTTCTTCAGTCATTCTTTCTTTTTGTTGTAGTTCACTTCCCACATCTCTCATCTTCAGCATTTAATATTTCTCCCAACAGCTACAGCCATCACCTACTTCATCCTCTGTCATTTCTTTGTTTTATCTTTCTCTTTCTTTCTTTCCACTATAGCACCTGTCGGTTTCCTTTCTCACTACTGAGCACTAACTTTAATCCTTCTCTATTATTTATTTACTAAGTCCATTGGTGTTTCAGTTGATAGGACAACAATCTTGCCATCCCTCAGCAGGAGATTCATAAAAAAATGTTGTTGCTTCAATTTAAATTGTGTATGACATCTTTCTGGTAGCTACAACACTGCCATGCTCTATTAAATTTCAATTCAAGTTCTTTCCTTAGTCCTATGTTGATGGGACATCACTTCTACTTCAATTTTTGCATATTTATTTATTTTTCCTTCAAAGTTTTCTTAGTTATTATACATGGCAAAAACTTTTGCCTTCTCCATGCTTCGGTTCCCTTCTCGGTCTGCTCCACCATTACATTCTCCCATGCCTTCTTTTCCAGTTTCATTCTCCAACAATTGCTCCCATCAAGTGCAGTTTCTACCTTTCTTTTCTTCCATTGCTGCTCTTAATTTTTATCCCAGTAGAAGTCCACACATCTTACGTCATTTCCTTTCATTTTTTCTCTTTACAGAAGGGACATGTGAGATACGCATCTTTGTATGACATTATTATATGTTAATAGATTTATAAGATGGTTGATTCGGATATGATAAATGTGGATAAAACGAAATAACGTACGTAAAATCGCATAAGGATAAATCGGGAAAGTAGGGACCAAACAAGTTCGTTTAAGGAATTTAATCGAGTTAACTGAAAATAAGGAATTAAAATAAGAAAAGAATGTGAGTTTATGAAGGAAAGTCGATTCAATTTGGTCCTGAACACGTGCAAGGGTAAAATGGTCAAAAGACCAAAATTCGGTATAAAGTCGATAAGTAATTTTCATTAAAAAATATGAAATTTACGAAATCTGTATCAATAACAAGGACAATATTTAATTTTGAGTCCAATTGATCTAAATATAAATTTATTGAAATATATTGGAATTAATCGAAATTAATGAAAAATTTTAATTCGAAAAATTATCCCGAAAATAATAAAAAAATATACCAAAAAGACGAAATAAGACCGATAAATTCATTTATAGATTAAATGAATTAAATAATATTTTTTGGAGATATTTTGATTTTTTAAAGGGATTTTAATGATTAAAATATAATAAAATAAATAAATAAATAAAAGAAAAAAGAAAAGAAATCAAAAATCAGAAAAAATCAAGGAGAGAGAAAACTCGAAATCGATAGCAGAAACCTGTAAAGAATCCGAGACCCTCGACGAGCCACAGGCGACCGACGAAACCAGCCAACGATCGGAGAAGATAGAGGAGTGTTCGGCGAACCCATCGGTACTGGTAGCGCATGTCGACGGCACCTATTTTCGACGAATCGACGGACAAAAAGTCGAGGAAGGAAACATGTCGGTTCCGGTGACCCACGATGTCCCAGCTCCGATTCGACCCAACCGAGAGATCACTTGGCCGAGGCGATTCTTTTGAGACCAGTGGCGGTTGGTGAAACGGCCGGGAACGCCGACGACAGTGAAAGGACTAGAACGACACCGTAGCCGGGAAGGGAAAAAGGAAAAAAGAAAAAGAAAAGAAAGAAAGGGGAAAAAGGAAAGAAAATTACTTGGGGACGACTCGATATTTGGTGTTACGACAGAAACCGAACGAGAGCCGATTGAGCTCCAATTTTTGTACCCGCATAGTATTGGCTCCGTAGACGAGCAAATTGGACTGAGAAACCTGGTACGATCGAGTCTGGATAAGCTCGTGCGTAATTCCAGGTAAGAAAATTTTATGAGCATTTAAAGGTAGCTATACGTAGTTTCAAGGGGATTTACTTTACGTTAAATTCATTAGGCTACTCGAAAATAGAATAATAATTTATGCAGAAAAGTATGGAAATAGTGACAAATTATTATTTTGCCCCCAGTTAGGAAAATTTAAAAAAAGGGTAGTAAGGCTATGAAATTACATGAAATTCATGATTTTAATATTTTTATGATGATATTGCTTTAATTCAAGCAATTTATGGATAGGTTGGCTATTATTTTCATGTTTTAAGTGAAAAGGCACAGGTTAGGTGCCAAATGATATTCATTTAACATGTTTTGATGAAATTGAGCCACCTATCAGTGTTATATGAGTTTTAATCGTGCTGGAGTACTGCTCACACTAGATTTTATATTTTAACTCATACACAGAGTGCTGGAGACTTGCTCGCACTATTTTACAGACTTATTTCACATGACTACTGTACTGGAGTTTTTCTCGTACGAGGTTTTTTACCGAGTTTTATACAGACCCGTACTAGAACATTGCTTGTACGTGGATTATGATTGAATTTATAATTATTTTAAGTCGTATTGGAGCGCTGCTCGTACACAGATTTCATTGATTTCTATGAAACCTTGCAGGAGCTTCGCTCGCACGAAGTTTTTAGATATCATGTATATGTATGAAGTCGTGCTGGAGTTTTCTCTTGTAGGCTGTGTGTCACAGTGAGATGATATGCTCACACGTGCATACTGAGATAAAATTGACATGGGTGGATAAGACCTATTATAGGCACCTCTGACTGAGATTGGGTTCATGGAGTACGTTGTATGTATATCACATGGAGTATGCTGTACCATGGGGATTATTGGAGTGGAGTGGCATTAGCCACAAGGCAGTAAGTCTTACCCTCGCAATCCTGTTGTTATGCTGTTCTGGCGAGTATGATCGACCCACCTCTTGTTTCAGGTGTGATACCCCGCACACTAGGATCAGTGTAGCCAGGGATCACGAGGTTATGGCCATAGTCCTAAATGTTACCGATATAGTCACTTACATGTCTCGCATGATAAACTCACATGATAAATCCTTTGTTTTTGATAGACCAGGGTAGACCCGAAGGAGGGGTCGGGCCCTGATTTTCTTATGATTTCAATTGAGTTTTGATTGTTCCCATGGAGGGATTTTATGAAACTTTCATGACTTGTAACCCTGTGAGAAGGGTAATTTTATAACGAAAGTTTTATAATAAAATTTTATTTGTTGAATTTGATTAAATTCATTGAGTTTATCACTTTTTAATCCAGATGGGGTCTTTTAAAACTTATTGATCCATTTGAGCATGAGATGTTTTCACATGAGAATCATTCCATGTTTTATATGCCGATTTTCTGTTTTAGAACAGATGATATTATATATATGGCATATCATTGTTTTTACTTCATGCTCACATATATCCTGATTTCCTATCAGCATGCAGATAGTATAGCTATCTACCCGTTTGTATTATTGCCTTACTGAGCATGTGGAGCTCACCTTTTCATTTTCCACCCACTTTCAGAGTTTCCACCATAGAGATAGTGGGTGTAGAGAGTAGACGGCATAGCAGATTATTTGTGATTTTCCATCGACCGTCAGGTATTCACCATGTATTGAATTTTGTATGAGTATGCTTACATCATAGTATTGTATATGAAGGAATATTTTAGGATGTAAATATAAAATCATGTGATGTATAAAACATACTGACCACTCCATTATATGATAAATGATATCAGTATATATATATATATATGTACGTGTGATATTTTCATGGTAAAAAAAAAAGGTATATCGATATTGATTCACAGCCCGACCTGTTCAGAGGGATATGTCACGAGGAGGTAAGAAAGATTTTTCAAAAGCGAAAAATTTGTACTGATTTTTTGTAAGTATTGGGTCAGGACAGTAAAAGTGGTATCATAGCTTGGGTCGACCAGACGTGAATTAGTATCAATAAATATGTAATCAAGAGTTAGAGTTAGTCGGATAAGAGTCGGTAGTGGTCGTTAAGGAAAATTACATCCCCTTTAGTATTGTGCTATATGAGATGTCAAAGTGTATACTAGATGAGAATTTACTTAACAAATGAATTTGGATTATAGGATTTACATTATGCCGATCACCCGCAGTGGCAGAGGGGCTAGTACACGTGCTAGAGGCCGTGGTGATGGTATACAGGCTGGTCAGGTACCTAAGGGTACTGCTGTGAGACCAGATGAGACTGAGGCATGCTTCGCTAGACTAGAGCAGAGTATTGAGAGCCTGACTGAGATTGTAACGCAGCAGGCAGTGCTTGGGACTAGGGATAGATGAGATCCGATGGGATAGGCAGTAGCTGATACCGAGATGTTGGCACAGGCTACAGAGTTACCCAAGGTTTAGGCTCAGGCTACAGAGGTAGTGAGACCTCAGCCAGCTCAGGATGCTGGATACGAGTGTGACTTTGATAGATTTAGACACTTTCAGAAGCTTAAACCTTCAGTCTTCCATAAGAGGAAGGACCCAGTAGTAGTAGAGAATTGGGTGTATCAGATGGAGAAGCTATATAGGCTTTTCAGGTGCACTACTACTGAAAGGGTTGCTTTTGCCATATTTATATTTCAGGGAGTGGCAGAGCATTGGTGGAGATCTACCCAGCCTATTTTGAGAGCTCGACATGTTGAGGTCACATGGGAGATATTTTTGGATGCCTTTAGGAGGTAGTATGTTCCCGCTACTGCATAGCGGAAGTTGAGGATGGAGTTTATGAGTTTGGTTTAGGGGAACCAATCTATTGATGAGTATGAGACTCGATTCATCTCTTTGGGGAGATATGATTTAGAGACGATGGGCAGTGAGGATCGAAAGGTCTAAAACTTTATAAATGGACTGAGACCAGCCATCAGATCTTGCTTGGTTCCCTTTGATGTTTTGACTTATGAGGAGGCAGTACATAGAGCTTAGTTGTGTGAGCAGGATTACGAGCAAAACGTCTTCAAGTCAGGAAAGATCAGTAGGAGTCGAGATAGAGACCGGAAGAGACCTGGGAGAGATAGATTTGTCAGGAGAGGGGTACGACTCTCTGATAAGAGGCCGAAGATGAGAAGGTTTAAGAGAGGACAGCTAAACCCCCTGGTCATCCAGCTTTACCACCAGCTAGAGGCATTGCCATTGGAGGACCACGCCCTACTAGTGATCGATGTAGGCGATGTGGCAGATATCATGGTACCAGACCTTGTTCAGTGCCTATAGCTACAGTAGTATGTTATCGTTGTGGGAGGCCAGGGGATGTGGTGAGAGATTGCCCAGAGAGACCGAACACTGCCCCACAGAAGGGCAAGGAGCCGGAAAGAGCTATAGTGCAGGTTCCTGCTCATAGGAGGAGAACTACTACCGAGGAGAAATGGAAGCAAGTGATAGGTACATAGCAAGTTCATGCCTTGGATCAGGATACAGCAGACCAGTCGTCGGATGTCGTGAAAGGTACCATCCTAATCTTTTATTTAGAAGCATATGTTCTGATTGATCTTGGTGCCACACATTCATTAGTATCGCCTTCATTTGCATATAAATTGTCTAAGTATGTAAAGCCTATTCCTCTGAGTAGTAAATTGTTAATACTTACCCTCATAAACTCTAGTCAGCTAGTAGAGTATGTAGTCAAGGACTGTAAATTGAAAGTCGGGGAAAAAGAAATGTCAGCCGACCTTATTGTGATGTATATGAGGGACTTCGAGGTAATACTAGGAATGGATTGGTTCGCTGCCAAGCGTGTTGTGTTAGATTACTTTTCTAAGACGTTAACGTTTAATACCCTCGAAAGATATGTCGTAAAATTTCCCTAAAAAGTAATGAAATTAGTGGTTATTCTAAATGGAACAATGACTTTTTGCTGATTTTATGATTTATATTTTGAAGGATTCATCACATATGTGGTTGATACGGACCAGGCACATTCAAATTTGAGAGACATTCCAGTGGTTAGGGAGTTTCCTGATGTCTTTTTAGACGATTTACCAGGATTACCACCAGCCAAAGAGATGGAGTTTAGGATAGATTTAGTACCTGGTACAGAACCAATTTTGAGACCACCGTATAGGATGGCTCCGATTGAGTTGGAGGAGCTGAGGAAGCAGTTACAGGATCTGCTTGAGAAGAGGTTTGTTAGACCGACCATGTCGCCTTGGGGAGCTCCGGTCTTGTTTCTGAGAAAGAAAGATGGTAGCCTCCGATTGTGTATGGATTACAGATTGTTGAATAAGGCTACCATTAAGAATAAGTATCCCCTTCCACGCATTGACGATTTGTTGGATCAGCTTCGTGGAGCACAGGTCTTTTCTAAGATTGATCTGAGGTGTGGGTATCATCAGCTGAGGATACGAAGGGAGGATGTGCCCAAGACAGCATTTAGGACCTGTTATGGTCATTATGAGTTTTTGGTTATGCCATTTGGGTTGACTAATGCCCCCGCATCATTCATGGCTTTGATGAACGATGTGTTCAAGTTATACCTGGATCGGTTTGTGATTGTGTTTATCGATGATATTTTGGTATACTCTAGATCAAGGAGGACCACGAGCAGCACTTGAGGATAGTTCTACAGACCCTCAGAGAGAGACAGTTGTATGCCAAACTTAGTAAGTGTGACTTATGGTTGGAGTAGATTTCTTTTCTGGGCCATGTGGTATCGAGGGATAGGGTGTCAGTAGACCCATCCAAGATAAAGGCAGTTGTTTAGTGGGAGCGGTCCAGGATAGTCACAGAGATTTAGAGTTTTCTCTGTTTGGCAGGATATTACAGGAGATTTGTTGAGGGTTTCTCCATATTAGCTGCTCCGTTGACACGTATCACACGAAAGGATGTTGAGTTTGTGTGGGATGATGCCTGTGAGAGGAATTTTTAGGAACTGAAGCGTCGGTTGACCACTGCTCAGGTTCTCACCATTCTTACCAGCTCAGGAGGTTTCTTGGTATATATAGATGCATCGCATCAGGGACTGGGCTGTGTATTGATGCAGGATGGAAGGGTACTTACCTATGGATCTAGACAGCTGAAAGACCACGAGAGGAACTATCCGATCCATGATTTAGAGTTGGCGACCATAGTGTTTGCACTGAAGATATGGCACCATTACTTATATGGTGAGCAGTTTTAGATTTTTACAGACCATAAGAGTCTGAAGTATTTATTCTCGCAGAAGGAGCTGAACATGAGACAGAGGAGGTGGCTCAAGCTCCTGAAAGATTATGATTGCGAGATATTATACCACTCGGGTAAAGCTAATGTATTGCTGATGCTTTAAGCAGGAAGAGCCTAGGGTTGGTATCATTTATGATGGTTCGGGAACATGACTTGTTAGAGCAGTTCACGAGCCTCAGTTTGCACATAGTACCACATGAGATTAACAGAGTTGAGATCATTGTGAGCTTGAGGTTGGAGCCTGAGTTGATTGATCATATCCGGTAGGCTCAGCAGAGTGATCGACGATTTATTGAGTTGATGAGTCAGGTGCAGGCAGGTGCAGATACCAATTTTGGATTGAGTACTGATGGATTACTGAGGTTCCGAGGTAGGATATATGTTCCCGAGGATCCTGAGATCAGGAGGATGATTTTATTAGAGGCTCACTCAGCGAGGTATACATTACATTCGGGGAGTACGAAGATGTATCAGAATCTCCGGAGAGTTTATTAGTGGTCTGGGATGAAGAGAGACATAGCAGAGTATGTTGCGAGATGTCTCGTCTGTTAGTAGGTAAAGGTAGAGCATCAGAAGCCTGCAGGATTATTGCAGCCTCTACCAATACCAACATGGAAGTGGGAGCATGTCACCATGGATTTTGTGATGGGATTATCGAGGACCCGCAGAGGTCATGATGCCATCTGGGTGATTGTGGATAAATTGACAAAATCCGCTCATTTCTTAGCTATGAGAGCTACAGATGCTCTGAGTACGTTGGCTAACTTATATGTTCGAGAGATTGTTAGGCTACATGGCGTTCCAGTGAGCATTGTTTCTGATAGGGATGCCCGCTTCACTTCCCATTTTTAGGAACACTTTCAAGAAGCGTTGGGGACCCAGTTGAGATTTAGCGCCGCTTTCCATCCTCAGATAGATGGTCAGTCAGAAAAGACCATACAGACTTTGGAGGTTATGTTGAGAGCGTGTGTGCTAGATTTTGGAGGCTCTTGGGATGATCATTTGCCATAAGCCGAGTTCACCTACAATAACAGTTATCACTCGAGTATCGGGATGGCACCGTATGAGGCACTGTATGGTCGCAGATGTAATTCCCCTATTGGATGGGAAGAGATTGGTAACAGACTGTTATTTGCTCCTAACTTGGTGCAGCAGGCCTCTGAGGATGTCAGATTAATATGCGATAGATTGAGGACAGCTCAGAGCCGACAGAAGAGTTATGCTGACAGGAGACGCAGACCACTAGAGTTTGCAGAGGGTGAGTCGGTGTTTTTAAAAGTTTCTCCTTCCAAGGGTATCATGAGGTTCGGTAAGAAAGGTAAACTGAGCCCTCGTTTTATTGGACCCTTTGAGATTCTTGAGCAAGTTAGAGATAAGGACTATAGATTAGTATTGCCACTAGAGTTGGCAGGTGTACACAGTGTCTTCCACGTTTCTATGCTTCGAAAGTACCATTCGGATCCGTCACATGTGATTCACTACGAGATGTTAGAGCTCAGTGACAGTATGACTTATAATGAGAGACTGGTTCAGATATTGGATAGGAAGGAGAAGGCATTGCGGTCTAAGAGAATCTCCCTGGTGAAGGTTCAGTGGCAGTATCACACTCCGGAGGAAGCTACGTGGGAGCTAGAGAGCATGATACAGGAGTATTACCCGGAGTTGTTTATCGACTGATTGGGTTCTAATTTGGAGGACCAAATTCTTTTAGTGGGGGAGATTGTGAGATCCGCATCTTTGTATGACATTATTATATGTTAATGGATTCATAAGATGGTTGATTCGGATATGATAAATGTGGATGAAACGAAATAACGTACGTAAAATCGCATAGGGATAAATCAGGAAAGTAGGGACCCAACAAGTTCGTTTAAGGAATTTAATCGAGTTGACTGAAAATAGGGAATTAAAATAAGAAAAGATTGTGAGTTTCTGAAGGAAAGTCTATTCAATTTGGTCTCGAACAGTGCAAGGGTAAAATGGTCAAAAGACCAAAATTCGGTATAAAGTCGATAAGTAATTTTCATTAAAAAATGTGAAATTTGCGAAATCTGGATCAATAACGAGGACAATATTTAATTTCGAGTCCAATTGATCTAGATATAAATTTATTGGAATTTATTGGAATTAATCGGAATTAATCGAAAATTTTAATTTGAAAAATTATCCTGAAAATAATCGAAAAATATATCGGAAGACGAAATAAGATCGATAAATTTATTTATAGATTAAATGAATTAAATAATAATTTTTGGAGATATTTTAATTTTTAAAGGGATTTTAATGATTAAAATATAATAAATAAATAAATAAATAAAAAAGAAAAGAAATCAGAAATATAAAAAAATCGAGGAGAAAGAAAAACCCAAAATCGATAACCGAAACCCGTGAAGAATCCGAGACCCCCGACGAGCCACTGGCGGTCGACGAACCCAGTCAACAGTCGAAGAAGATAGAGGAGTGTCCGGCGAACCCAACGGTACCGGTAACGCGCGCCGATGGCACCTATTTCCGGGGAATCGACAGACGAAAAGTCGAGGAAGAAAACGCGTCGATTCCGGTGACCCACGGTGTCCCAGCTCCGATTTGACCCAGCCGAGAGATCACCTGGCCGAGGCGGTTCTTTTGAGACCAGTGGTGGCCGGTGAAATGGCCGGGAACACCGGCGACTGTGAAAGAACCAAAACGGCACCGTAGCCGGAAAGGGAAAAAGGAAAAAAGAAAAAGAAAAAAGAAAAAAGAAAAAAGAAAAGGAAAAAGAAAAGAAAGAAAGGGGAAAAAGGAAAGAAAATTACCCGGGGACGACTCGATATTCAGTGTTACGACAAAGCCCGAACGAGAGCCGATTGAGCTCCAGTTTTCGTACCCCGCATAGTATTGGCTCCGTAGACGAGCGAATTGGACTGAGAAACCTGGTACGATCGAGTCGGGATAAGCTCGCGCGTAATTCCAGGTAAGAGAATTTTATGAGCACTTAGAGGTAGTTGTACGTAGTTTCGAGAGGATTTACATTACGTTAAATTCATTAGGCTACCCAAAAACAGAATAATAATTTCTGCGAAAAAATATGGAATAGTGAAAAATTACTATTTTACCCCCAGTTAGGAAAATTTCAAAAAAGGGTAGGAAGGCTATGAAATTACATGAAATTCATGATTTTAATATTTTTATGATGATATTGCTTTAATTCAAGCAATTTACAGATAGGTTGACTATTATTTTCATGTTTTAAGTTAAAAGGCACAGGTTAGGTGCCAAATGATATTTATTTAACATGTTTTGATGAAATTTAGCCATCTATCAGTGTTATATGAGTTTTAATCATGCTGGAGCACTGCTCACACTAGATTTTATATTTTAACTCATACACAGAGTGCTGGAGCCTTGCTCGCACTATTTTACAGACTTATTTCACATGACTACTGTACTGGAGTTTTTCTCGTACGAGGTTTTTCACTGAGTTTTATACAGACCCGTACTAGAGCATTGCTCGTACGTGGATTATGATTGAATTTATAATTATTTTAAGTCGTATTGGAGCGCTGCTCGTACACAGATTTCATTGATTTCTATGAAACCGTGTAGGAGCTTCGCTCGCACGAAGTTTTTTGATATCATGTACATGTATGAAGCCGTGCTGGAGTTTTCTCTTGTAGGTTGTGTGTCACAGTGAGATGATATGCTCACACGTGCATACTGAGACAAAATTGACATGGGTGGATAAGACCTATTACAGGCACCCCTGACAGAGATTAGGTTCATGGAGTATGTTGTACCATGTAATCACATGGAGTACGCTGTACCGTGGGGATTGTTGAAGTGGAGTGGCATTAGCCACAAGGAAGCAAACATTGCCCTCGCAATCCTGTTGTTATGCTGTTCTGACTGGTAGGATCGACCCACCTCCCATTTCAGGTGTGATACCCCGCACACTAGGATCCGTGTAGCCAGGGATCACGAGGTTATGGCCATAGTCCTAAATGTTACCGATATAGTCACTTACATGTCTCGCATGATAAACTCACATGATAAATCCTTTGTTTTTGATAGACCAGGGTAGACCTGAAGGAGGGGTCAGGCCCCGATTTTCTTATGATTTCAATTGAATTTGATTGTTACAATGGAGGGATTTTATGAAACTTTCATGACTTGTAACACTGTGAGAAGGGTGATTTTATAACGATAGTTTTATAATAAAATTCTATTTGTTGAATTTGATTAAATTCATTGAGTTTATCACTTTTTAATCTAGATGGGGTCTTTTAAAACTTATTGATTCATTTGAGCATGAGATGTTTTCACATGAGAATCATTCCATGTTTTATATGCTTATTTCCTATTTTAGAACAGATGATATTATATATATGGCATATCATTGTTTTTACTTCATGCTCACATATATCCTAATTTCCTATCAGCATGTAAATAGTATAACTATCTACCTGTTTGTATTATTGCCTTACTGAGCATGTGGAGCTCACCTTTTCATTTTCCACCCACTTTTAGAGTTTCCACCATAGAGATAGCGGGTGTAGAGAGTAGATGGCATAGTAGAGTATCTGTGATTTCCCATCGACCATCAGGTATACACCATGTATAAAATTTTGTATGAGTATGCTTACAACACAGTATTGTATATGAAGGAATATTTTGGGATGTAAATATAAAATCATGTGATGTAGAAAACATACCGACCACTCCATTATATGATAAATGATATCAGTATGTATATATATATATGTACTTGTGATATTTTCATGGTAAAAAAAAAGTATATCGATATTGATTCACAGCCCGACCTGTTCAGAGGGATATGTCATGAGGAGGGTCAATCCTGTCGCCAGAACAACATAACATCAGGATTGCGAGGGCAAGGCTTACTGCCTCGTGGCTAATGACACTCCACTCCAACAATCCCCACGGTACAACGTACCCCATGTGATATACACGGTACAACGTACTCCGTGAACCCAATCTCAGTCAGGGGGTGCTTGCAATAGGTCTTATCCACCAGTACCAATTATGTCTCAGTATGCACGTGTGGACATATCTTCTCACAGTGACACACAGTATACAGGAGGCTCCAACACGACTATATGCATGTCATATAAATCCATGTGCGAGCGAAGCTCTAGCACGGCTCCATGCTTATTCATGATATCTAAAAATCTCGTGCGAGCGAAGCTCTAGCACGGTTTCATAAAGATCAGTAAAATCTGCGTACGAGTAGCACTCCAGTACGACTTTAAAATGAGTTATAAATTAATATAAAACTTCGTGCGAGCAACGCTCCAGTACGAATGAATGCTCAAGTAAATCAAATCTCGTGCGAGTTACACTCCAGCATGGCCTTATGAAATTAAATTGATTAAATCACGTACGAGAAAGGCTCCAGTACGAATTTTATGCAATTATCATATCAAAACAGGATGCGACCTAAGCTCCAGCACCTCTCATGCATTTCAAATCATAAAAACTAGTGCGAGCAATCGCTCCAGCACCTTTTTATGCATATCAAGTCAAAACAAGTCAAAACAGTCAAAACAGGGTGCGAGCTAGGCTCCAGCACCTCTCATGCATTTCAAAATAATAAAAATCAGTGTGAGCAACCGCTCTAGCACATTTCATGCACATTCACAAATGCAGATATAGTGCGAGCTATGTGCCAACACTATCTATTTTCATATAAACTTGATAGTGGGCCCATTTTTCAAAGAAATTTCATTTAAATCTTAATAACACTTACGTAGTATTATATTGTGAAATTTATACAATTACTGGCCAATCTACCGATTTGCTTTGCTTAAAAACCAAGAAAATTCCTTAAATCAGAAAATTCCTTAAATCATGCATTTCATGCATGTCATGCTTTCACCATCCTTAGGTGAATTTTCCTCAATAGGGGTAAAATGGCCTTTTACCTATTTCGAGTCCTTAAAATCATTAATTTATTTCTAGGACCTTATACATATTCAGTGTATACATACATATTCAGTGTATACAAAACTATTAAAATACGTGTAGCTACCTCTAGCTACTCACACAATTCCCTTACCCCATTTTTCTGTACAGTCTGACCTTTCCACTGATGACTCGTCACGCAGTCCGATTTTGTAAATACCGTGAATTTTCATGTACTGGGTGTTGTCCATGATTGGCCATGTAGGAAATTAAGATTTGATATGTGACTATGGGCAATTTTGTTCAAACATAAAAATTGGGCTAACATTATTACTGCAAGAAAAAATTTAATTAAGTGCATAGAAATACATGTGTATATATGTATACAATATTTCATGTATTCCTCAAGTATAATGAATATATATATATATATATATATATATATATATATATATATATATATATAATGTGTATAAGGTATATAAATACATTTATGTGGAAAGGAATGCACACAAGTACATAAATAAATGAGTATATATATATATATATATTTAAATATGTATATATGTATATACATACAAATATTATATATATATATATATAAATACATAAAATAATATATTTTTACATGCCCATCTAAGGGATTGAAAAACCCCACCGGTTAGTATATAGATATGCATGAAAAATTTGGTTGAAGGAAAAAGGAAACGGAAATGATGGAGAGCAAGTAAGGAGACAGAATCATTCCTGCTGCAGTCTGCAGTAGGAAACGTGAAGAAGAAAGGATGATTGATGATGCCGACTGCTTAAGAAATATGGATGAAACAATATTTAAAAACAAGAACATATGGGAGCAGGTGTTAAGGGCTGACAAAGGTGAACCAAGGTACAAACTAATACATAAGGAAAAGTGAATGAGAAATCTGGAAAAGTGAAATGGAAATTGGAGACTGAACCCGACTGTTAGAGTATGGGCAAAAGTAGACTGAAGGCTGGCAGGGCATTGGAATGATATATCTATATATATATATATATATTAGATACTGAGGTAAGCCAAAAACAGAACAAAAGAACATGGGGAGTCTGAAAATCATGACAGAAAGAAGAAAAAAAAAATGAAATGATGATGACAAGATCGGGCAGTTAGAAACAAAAAAAAAACATAAGAAGGCAAACTGAGGAAAAATAAGGAAAACCAATAGGAAAAAGGAAAAGCTACCCTAGCCCCCTCTCTCGTTTCTCATCTTTTATGGTTTTCATCATCATCACGTTAACTCGCTGGTTCCGTTTAAAAAGAAAATGAAGGAAAGAAACAATGGAGAGAAAGAAGCCGAGAGAATGCAGGAAAAATGAAGGAAACAGTCCGGTAAGCGGGGAAAGAAACACAGCTAAACGAAAATGTTGGGGGAAAGGAGGTTGGAAACGGAGGCTCGAGCAGGAGACCCAGAGGGAGAGGCTGGAACAGAGGAGGTTCCACCTCTGGAAAACTGCAGCAATGTGAGAGAAGTGCTAAGGCAATTCTGCCTTCATTTCTCGATATAGAACAGAGGGGAGATACGTGGGACAGAGGTGTGAACAAACGGTAGAGGTCAGCTGGAGCAAACATGGCAGAAGGAGCAGGGGAGCTACCGGTGGTCCGATCGCCTAAAAACAGAATAGAAGCGGGAACTGGAAAAGATTGGTGAACCGAAAATTGAACGACCAAGGAAACAAGAGGAAGACGTGATAGGCGTTCGTTAAGGAAACTGCAGGAGCATAGGGGACCGAAGCAGCGAACTAAAGCTGAAGCTGGAACAGAGGCGGTGGACACAAGGGAAGGGCTATCTTCCGTGGATGGCCGATGGGTGAACCGAGAGAGTGTGGAAGGGAGAGAGTGACCCGAAAAGATAAGGAAGAAGAAGAAGGAAGAGAGGCAAAACACAATGCTCTCAGTGATAGTGGAGATGATGATGAATAGTGCCGAGGAGAGGAAAACAGAGGAAGAAGAAATGAAGGAATAGTGAGGAGTGAATAGTGATTAGAAGACAGAAAAGAGTAGGCGGGAAAGGAGAAGCAAATTAAAAAAAAATGAAAAAAAAGAAATTAATATATATTTATTAATATATATATATATATATAATAGAAGAAAAATTGAAGAAAGATAAGATGAGTGTACTGGAAATTTGGGAAACTCTCGGGAAAGAGCTGCGAAAAATTATCCGAGTAAGATCGGACTCGTCGACTCGCTACGTCGAGACAATCGAGGACTACAGACAGACATTAAGGTAAGGAAAATTCTTGTCGTTGCTAGAGATAAATATGCGTAATTTCCGTATATTTGTAGATATAAAATTTAGGTTGAATATCGCAGTATCGAAATTATCGAAAAGAATAGGTTGAGCTTTATGACTGAAAAATTAGAGATTTGAGCTTAGTTGGAAAATCAAATTTTACGGATTAAACTTTAAGGATTTGTAGAAATTACGATATAATTTGAATTCGGTTTTAATTATTGAAAATCTTAAATTTTGAATTTTCATAGACCGTTTTCTAAGATTTTTCGAAAAAGGGCTAGTCAGCCTGTTTTGAACGATTTCATCAAACAAATGAATTTATATGTGATTTAAGGAAATCGATCTGTTATAAAATTATTTTGATGAAATGTGCTTGAGCGCGTACTGACTGTGTGTCGTACGGTCCGTCTCGCACTGATTTTGAGACAAAGGCTTTGGTGAGATCATGCTGCACTTCTGTTTTGTATCTGTATCTGTATCTGTGGTCCACGAGTACGATGTACCGTGTTTCTGATTCTGTTTCTGGTCTTCGGACATTCTGATCTGTGAGCGTTTGGGTAGCTGACCACTCCCACGGCGATTGACATCCCGGCACACCTGGCCCGTGAATTGCCCGGAGTCACCGACATTGGCCAATAGTCACTTCTGATATCTAATAGCATGCATGTCTTGTCTCGTCTATTTGAAAATATTTATTGAATTTGTCTGCTTGAACTGAAATATCTGGGAATCTGCTTTGCTACTGAAAAACTCTGAACCTTCTGGATTTATAACAGTAGTTAAATGTATTACTGATACATATTCTGTTTCTGAAAAATCTGTTTCTGGTATTTGTGCTTTTTGCCGATGCTAAATCTGTTTTCTGAATTATGAATCTGGTATCTGAGAAAATCATCGGTGAAACTTTTCTGGATTTAGCAATATAAAAATATATATATATTTTGTAGGTAGTATATTTATCTACCTGCTATGGGGTTTTTCTTACTGAGCATGTTGAGCTCACCCCCTTACTTTCATCCACAGAGTTCCTCTGTAGCTGGGATAGCTTCCGTTAGTAAGGCATTCCGCATAGTTAAGATTTCGCGGAGCGTATTTCTGTATCGAAGGTATACCCAGTTGTAAAAAATTCTTTTATATCTAAAATTTTGTAAGTACAGTAATGCAATACAAGATGTGTCTGGGGAATGTGAATATATTCTATTTAAATTTGTTACTGAGAAAAAAAAAATTTAATCACACTGAATACTGTTCTAATCTAATATCGACTTGTAGCCCAACCAAAATATCAGTAAATTCGGGTCGTTACAGATTTACTCCCAATCCAATCTCCAGAATTGCAGATAAATATACATCATGTCAAATACAATACAATTAATTGTATTTGATATTTTCTGGGCTTAATTTAAGTTATTGGGCCCGTTTACCCATATTGGGCCCAATTGTACCATAATAGACCTTAATTGTCACGCCCCGAAAATGCGAAAAATAGGGCTAATTTAAAACTTTTTACTCATTAATTCCCAATTAAGAGTGCATTTCTGTGCAATGTCATACATCATCATAATTATTATGCCTCAGGATCTCATCACTAGGATTTATATATCATATCAAATACATTAATCCATCTCAAGTTAATTAATCCTAATACATCCCATATAATGTTATACATCGAGTGTCTGCAATTACAATAATAGTCTGAGTACATGAAAAGATAAATATACCTCAAAGTACAAAATATATAGCCTGGAGCTCGAATCCTTCACTAGCCACTACTCCGTACATCGCAGGGAAGTCCTTATTCACTTGAAGAACTCTGGGGGGAAAGAAAAACAGGGTGGACTTCTAAATCGCTCAGTAAAGGGGGTAAAGAACTCATTTCATAAACCAAAATGCACATCACAAAAGGTTTATTTGTATGTGAAACTCATTTGAAAACCATAGCATGAAAGTACTCAAAACGACACTCTCATGTGTCAAGTCATGGGAAAACATGAAGTAAAAGGCTCACTCTAGAGCAATAACAAAGCATGTGAAAATAACGCGTTAAACGCTTTCTCAAATACGTGATAAAATCATAGTAAAAATAATGCACGTGGCATAGCCACTAAACACGCGTGGCATAGCCACTGATTTAATTTCTCATGTGGCATAGCCACAAAACACACGTGGCAAAGCCACTGATTTAATTTCTCGCGTGGCACAGCCACCAATGGGGTTTCTCAATGTGGCACAGCCACCAATGGGGTATAACGTGGCACAGCCACCAATGGGGTTTCTCAACGTGGCAACGGCCACCAAGTATACGTGGCATAGCCACAGAATAGGTTAGTCTCACGTTACCAGAACGGAGAAGAAGTCGGGCTTACATGCTACCAGAGCAATGCCCGGTGTGTACTCACAACTACACGCCTAAGTCTTATCACATAAGATTGGTTTGCCTTCACGTAGAACTCGTAATGGTCTTTCTCTCATAAAACTCAGTTGAAATCATTTTGTAATCAACACAAAACATAATAAACATCGAGTTCCAACCGGCAAAGCACACGCACACATTTCTCAAATCTCAATATTGCCTTAACGTAGAGCCCAATTATAAACTCATAAAAACATTGGGCTCCAACCGGCTATAAAAATCGTGTGCAATTAAATCTCAACACAAAACCCAACATGCTTGTTTTATAAACCACAATTCATGCTAAAATAGTTTACAATTCACATACACAAATGGTTTAGATTTCCCTTACCTCTTTGCACCTCGTATAGTGCAATCGTTTCCCCCGTATCACGGACTAGCCTCGCATTCCACTCTGGAACTCCCGAGATGTCCAAACGATGTTAAAACATCAATACTCAATTATCGCATCAACTTAAATTCTCAAAATCGAGCATAATTGCTCATAACACCTCAAATCTCTTGATTCTTGTAACTCAACCCTAAACTACAACCTCATTCCCAATATCTCAACGTCCTACATTCCTCATGCCAATTATCTAGGCTAATTCTCCACATTGTCTATATTTCCATTTATAGCTCAAAATTCCTAAAATTATCAAAATCGCTAAATATCATTATCACTCTAACCACATTGAAATTTCATCAATCCCTAATCATTTCTCAGCTATTTCAACACAATGACAACCACCAATATCATCAAAATCAGCTCAAATATCAAGATCGAGGTTTAGAAATTACCCAAAGCTTGTGAGACGCACAACTCACGCCTCGATCCGATTCGTCCTTCGATTTCCAAGTATGTTGTTCTCCATTTGATGAGGAACAACTTTCCTTCTTACCACAACAGCTGATTCGGCCGGAAATGGGTGATTTGGATGAGTGAGAAAGCTAGGTTTTTGGTGGAAATGGGTTTGGAAGAGAGAGAAAGTGAGTTTGCAGGAGAAAACACGGGTTCCTTATATAGACTGGAGGTAGGAGATCGATCTGCCTCTTGATGAGATCGATCTGCGTTTGAAATTTGGGGACGATCTGGGCAATTTTATGCCTAGGAGATCGATTTGTCGAGGGGTGAGATCGATCTCTTTATGGCTTTATGAGATCGATCTCTTTATGGCTTTATGAGATCGATCTTCTCCCCAAACAGAATCATTTGGAGATCGATCTCTTCCTCATGAGATCGATCCTTTCTCAAACAGAATCATTTGGAGATCGATCTCTTCCATTGGAGATCGATCTGCTCCTCAAATTCCTCCTTCCTCGTCATTTTTAACTCACCAGATCGATCTCTCCTTCTCCCAGATCGATCTGTCCTCATGGTTCATGCTTATTTTACACACTTAACATATAAATCTCCAATTATAATTCCCACAATTCACTTAGCTCAATAAATTACACTTCAAATTCTTATTACATCATTAAAATGTCTGAAATTCTCAGATCTCACATCCTCCCCACCTTAAAAGAATTTGGTCCTCCAAATTCAACTCAACTAGTTAAAGAGATGGGGGTATTTCTCCTTCATGAGACTCTCTAGTTCCCACGTTGCCTCTTCCCTTGAGTGATGTTTCCACAAAACTTTCACTAATGAGATGCTCTTGGTTCTCAGTACCTTCTCCTTTCTATCGAGAATCCGGACGGGTTCCTCAGTGTAGCTCATATCCTCTTGAATGTCCATCTCGTCATACTCTATGACATGAGAAGGGTCCGGGTGGTACTTCCTCAACATAGACACATGAAAAACATTGTGTATTCCGGACATCTGTGGGGGTAATGCTAATCTGTAAGCTACCTCTCCCACTCTCTCAAGAATCTCGAATGGTCCCACGTATCGAGGACTCAATTTCCCTTTCTTCCCAAATCGTACGATACCCTTGCTCGGTGATACTCTCAGGAATACTGCATCACCAACGTCAAAGTCGAGTGGCCGTCTACGCACATCCGCGTAGCTTTTCTGTCTACTTTGTGCAGCCCGTAACCTCTTACATATGAGTTTCACACTCTGTACGGCTTGCTCAACAAGCTCGGGAGCATTTATCTTTCTGTCACCGACCTCTTCCCAAGCTACAGGGGATCTACACCTCCTACCATATAGAGCCTCAAAAGGTTTCCAATACTCGCATGATAGCTGTTATTGTATGCAAACTCTGCTAGGGGCAGGTGATCATCCCATAATCCCTTAAAATCCATCGTACACGCCCTCAACATATCCTCCAGGGTCTGAATAGTCCTCTCTGACTGACCATCTGTCTGAGGATGATAGGCGGTACTAAAACTCAATCGAGATCCCATGGACTCCTGAAACTGGGTCCAAAATCTGGAAGTAAACCGGGAATCTCTATCAGAAGTAATACTCACTGGAGCCCCATGTAATCTAGCTATCTCGCTGACATATAGCTCAGCTAAGGCATCCACCGTATCTGTGCTCTTGATGGCAAGGAAGTGGGCACTCTTGGTCAATCTATCCACAATGACCCATATCGCGTCACGACCTCTCCGGGTCCTCGGTAAACCCATAATAAAGTCCATAGTGACATGCTCCCATTTCCATGTAGGTACAGGTAAGGGCTGTAGTAGTCCTCCGGGCTTTCGATGCTCAGCTTTCACTTGCTGGCATACTAAACACCTGGCCACATACTCTGCCACGTCTCGCTTCATACCACTCCACCAATACACCTTTCTCAAGTCTCGGTACATCTTAGTACTCCCTGGGTGCATGGTGTATCGCGAGCAGTGGGATTCTCTCAGTATCTGTCTCTTCAGGGTATCATCGTCCGGTACATAAATCCGTCCTCTGAATCTCAACAATCCATCCTCACTGATGGTGAGATCCGACTGCGAACTCTGCTCAGCTTGGCTAACCATGTCTATCAATCTCTGATCACTGCGCTGCCCAGTTCTAATCTGATCCATGATCTTGGGCTCTATCCACAGGCTAGCCAAAAATCCAGTCTCTACCTCTTTAACTCTGATCCGAAGTTTGGCGAACTGCTCTAACAAACCCCATTCCCTGATCATCATAGCAGATATCATACTCTTCCTGCTCAGGGCATCAGCAACCACATTCGCCTTACCCGGATGATAAAGAATCTCACAGTCGTAATCCTTAAGGAGTTCGATCCATCTCCTTTGTCTCATGTTTAACTCTTTCAGATCAAAGAGATATCTCAAACTCTTGTGATCAGTGAAGATCTGAAATCTTTCCCCATATAAGTAATGTCGCCAGATCTTCAAAGCAAATACCACAGCGGCTAACTCCAAATCATGCGTGGGGTAATTCCGCTCATGGTCTTTCAGCTGTCGCGATCCATATGCGACCACTCTTCCGTGCTGCATAAGCACACACCCTAATCCTTGGTGAGATGCATCACTATACACTGAGAATCCTCCTGATCCCTCAGGAATAGTTAACACAGGTGCCGCTGTCAACCTCCTCTTTAATTCCTGAAAACTGAGCTCACATTGATCAGTCCATATAAATGGAGTCTCTTTGCGCATGAGCTTAGTCAAAGGGGCGGCAATCCTTGAAAATCCTTCCACAAATCTCCTGTAATACCCTGCCAAACCAAGGAAGCTTCGTACCTCAGTCACTGTCCTCGGTCTGTCCCAATTAAGCACAGCCTCCACCTTGCTTGGGTCCACTGATACTCCTTCCTCTGAGACTATATGCCCAAGGAAAGCTATCCGGTTCAGCCAAAACTCATACTTACTAAGCTTTCCGTACAATTGCTTATCTCGGAGTATCTGAAGTACTAACCACAAATGCTGTGCATGCTCCTCATACGATCGAGAGTACACCAGGATATCATCAATAAAGACTATCATAAACTTATCCAGATAGTCTCTGAACACCTCGTTCATCAATATCATAAATGCTGCAGGGGCATTCGTCAATCCAAAGGACATCACCAGAAATTCGTAATGGCCATACTTTGTCCTGAAGGCCGTCTTTGGAATATCTTCTTCCTTGATCCTCAATTGGTGATAGCCCGATCTCAAATCAATCTTAGAAAAGACTGATGCCCCTCTCAGCTAATCAAGTAGATCATCAATCCTGGGTAGTGGGTATTTATTCTTCACCGTGGCTTTATTCAACAATCGGTAGTCTACACATAATCTGAGACTACCATCCTTCTTCTTAACAAATAGTACTGGCGCTCCCCACGACGAAACACTGGGTCTAATAAACCCTTGATCCAATAACTCCTGTAGTTGTCTCTTCAATTTCTCAAGTTCCACTAATGCCATCCTGTAAGGAGGTTTAGAGATCGGCTGAGTATCTAGTACCAAATCAATGGTAAACTCCAGCTCTCTCTCTGGTGGTAAACCTAGCAATTCATCTGGGAAAACATCCAGAAATTCGTAAACCACAGGTATATCCTCAATCCTCGGATGTTCTCGCTCATCATCTGAGATGAGTGTCTCATAACCTTCACATGAACAATCATATTTAATATTCTCCAAAATAATATCAAAATTCTCAATTTACTTACTAGAAATCCACATAATCATTTCCTCAATATCTCAATCGTACACTGTAAGGTTCAGGTAGGGAGAAAGTTACAATCTTAGTGTAGCAGTCTAAACTCACTCGATTGGTTGCCAACCAATCCATCCCCAGAATTACATCAAACCCATGTATAATCAACATGATTAGATCTGCTAACATCACTCTACCTCTCACCTTTATTTCACATCCTCTACAGATTAACTCAGTTCTCTGGGATTCACGCATAGGGGTATTTACATGTAGTATGTATTCTAGAGGTTCAAACTTCAAGTTTAATCTACATGCAAAGTGCTCAGAAATAAAGGAATGCGTGGATCCTGAATCAATCAACACATGAGCCTTATGATTATAGACAGAGAGTGTACCTCTTATAGTTTCTGCCGAAGTGTCTGCGGTCTCCTTATCCAGGGCAAACACACGTCCCTGTGCCACAGGTTTCTTCCCTTTCTCTGCCGCAGTGGCCCGTCTCCGGGGATCCACTCTCTGAGGCTGTTGTCTAGTCGGCTCCGGAGCATGTGGTATCTGAGGTTGGGGACAGTCCTTCACTCTGTGACCCATGTCATCACATCTAAAACATCCATGGATCGACCCAGTACAACTTCCCTCATGCGATCGGCCACAGTCTCTACAAACCCTTATCTCCGGCCTGACATATCGAGGGGTCTCCTTGATAATAGGATAGGCTCTGGGTCTCTCCAATCTGTCCTTCTGCACCTCAATCCTTCCTCTTCTGAAGGAACCTCTCCGAGCCTCCATTTGGAAAAGTGCTGGCCTCTTGCCCTTATCTCTATTCACCGCTCTGAGCTCATTCTGGGATTGTACCATCTCAATTCCTCTTTCAATTTCTTGTGCTCGTCTCAGAGCATCTCCAAACTCCGTGATACATAGCCCATCAATCTATCTCTGATGACAGGCTTCAACCCATACACAAACTTCTCTGTGCGGAGCTCTTCACTCTTGAAGGTCTTTGGGTCATATCTCAATAGTGCTGTGAATTGGCTCTCATAGTCATCCACAGACATGTCACCCTGTACCAAACTCAAAAACTCGGCCTGTTTCTTTCTCTAGGCGGCTCGTGGTACATATTGGGTCCTAAAGGCTGTCTGGAACTCTTCCCAACCAATCACATCCTGGCGGGACATCAGAATACCCTGGGTAGTACCCCACCAATCTCGGGCTCTCCCCTTCAGCATATAGGCACTCATACTGACCCTCTCAGCATCGGTGCACCCCAGGAAATCAAATATAATCCTTAACTCTCTCAGCCACTCCTCAGCCTCTGTAGGATCCTTCTTTCCCTTAAATGCGGGCGGATTCATCTTCAGAAAATCCCTTAGTCGGATCATACTTCTATCCTCGGGCTGGGTGACGGGAGGCACTGGGGGCATGGGAGGTCCTTGTGGTGGTGTAGGGGTAGTATCCGAGGCATTAACTCCAAAGTGTTGCGTGAATAACGCTGCCATCTGCTCAAAACCTTGCCTCACATCAGTCTCAATCCGATTAAATCGAGAGTTAGGACTCTCTGGTTGTGGGACAGGTGGCGGAGGGGACTCTGCCTGCCTCCTCGAACGACCTCGTCGTTTACTCATTCTCTATCTCAACTCGTCTCCTGCGCGTACATATCACAATTGATTGAAATCTCAATCCTCAATCTCAGTTCATGACCAGACTATTACAGACACTTGGGATGTATTCTATTTCACTTAACCGACACTGACAGTACTAGACACCCTAAGCTCTGATACCAAGAAAACTCTGTCACGCCCCGAAAATGCGGAAAATAGGGCTAATTTAAAACTTTTTACTCATTAATTCACAATTAAGAGTGCATTCCTGTGCAGTGTCATACATCATCATAATTATTATGCCTCAGGATCTCATCACTAGGATTTATATATCATATCAAATACATTAATCCATCTCAAGTTAATTAATCCTAATACATCCTATATAATGTTATACATCGAGTGTCTGCAATTACAATAATAGTCTGGGTACATGAAAAGATAAATATACCTCAAAGTACAAAATATATAGCATGGAGCTCGAATCCTCCACTAGCCACTACTCCGTACGTCGCAGGGAAGTCCTTATTCACTTGAAGAACTCTGGGGGGAAAGAAAAACAGGGTGAGCTTCTAAATCGCTCAGTAAAGGGGGTAAGGAACTCATTTCATAAACCAAAATGCACATCACAAAAGGTTTATTTGTATGTGAAACTCATTTGAAAACCATAGCATGAAAGTACTCAAAACGACACTCTCATGTGTCAAGTCATGGGAAAACATGAAGTAAAAGGCTCACTCTAGAGCAATAACAAAGCATGTGAAAATAATGCGTTAAACGCTTTCTCAAATACGTGATAAAATCACAGTAAAAATAATGCACGTGGCATAGCCACTAAACACGCGTGGCATAGCCACTGATTTAATTTCTCACGTGGCATAGCCACAAAACACACGTGGCAAAGCCACTGATTTAATTTCTCACGTGGCATAGCCACAGAATAGGGTTTCTCAACGTGGCACAGCCACCAATGGGGTTTCTCAACGTGGCACAGCAACCAATGGGGTATAACGTGGCACAGCCACCAATGGGGTATAACGTGGCACAGCCACCAATGGGGTTTCTCAACATGGCAACGGCCACCAAGTATACGTGGCATAGCCACAGAATAGGTTAGTCTCACGTTACCAGAACGGAGAAGAAGTCGGGCTTACATGCTACCAGAGCAATGCCCGGTGTGTACTCACAACTACACACCTAAGTCTTATCACATAAGACTGGTTTGCCTTCACGTAGAACTCGTAATGGTCTTTCTCTCATAAAACTCATTTGAAATCGTTTTGTACTCAACACAAAACATAATAAATATCGAGTTCCAACCGGCAAAGCACACGCACACATTTCTCAAATCTCAATATTGCCTTAACGTAGAGCCCAGTTATAAACTCATAAAAACATTGGGCTCCAACCGGCTATAAAAATCGTGTGCAATTAAATCTCAACACAAAACCCAACATGCTTGTTTTATAAACCACAATTCATGCTAAAATAGTTTACAATTCACATACACAAATGGTTTAGATTTCCCTTACCTCTTTGCACCTCGTATAGTGCAATCGTTTCCCCCGTATCACGGACTAGCCTCGCATTCCACTCTGGAACTCCCGAGCTATCCAAACGATGTTAAAACATCAATACTCAATTATCGCATCAACCTAAATTCTCAAAATCGAGCATAATTGCTCATAACACCTCAAATCTCTTAATTCTCGTAACTCAACCCTAAACTACAACCTCATTCCCAATATCTCAACGTCCTACATTCCTCATGCCAATTATCTAGGCTAATTCTCCACATTGTCTATATTTTCATTTGTAGCCCAAAATTCCTAAAATTATCAAAATCGCTAAATATCATTATCACTCTAACCACATTGAAATTTCATCAATCCCTAATCATTTCTCAGCTATTTCAACACAATGACAACCACCAATATCATCAAAATCAGCTCAAATATCAAGATCGAGGTTTAGAAATTACCCAAAGCTTGTGAGACGCACAACTCACGCCTCGATCCGATTCGTCCTTCTATTTCCAAGTATGTTGTTCTCCCTTTGATGAGGAACAACTTTCCTTCTTACCACAATAGCTGATTCGGCCGGAAATGGGTGATTTGGATGAGTGAGAAAGCTAGGTTTTCGATGGAAATGGGTTTGGAAGAGAGAGAAAGTGAGTTTGCAGGAGGAAACACGGGTTCCTTATATAGACTGGAGGTAGGAGATCGATCTGCCTCTTGATGAGATCGATCTGCGTTTGAAATTTGGGGACGATCTGGGCAATTTTATGCCTAGGAGATTGATCTGTCGAGGGGTGAGATCGATCTCTTTATGGCTTTATGAGATCGATCTTCTCCCCAAACAGAATCATTTAGAGATCGATCTCTTCCTCATGAGATCGATCCTTTCTCAAACAGAATCATTTGGAGATCGATCTCTTCCATTGGAGATCGATCTGCTCCTCAAATTCCTCCTTCTTCGTCATTTTTAACTCACCAGATCGATCTCTCCTTCTCCCAGATCGATATGTCCTCATGGTTCATGCTTATTTTACACACTTAACATATAAATCTCCAATTATAATTTCCACAATTCACTTAGCTCAATAAATTACACTTCAAATTCTTATTACATCATTAAAATGTCTGAAATTCTCAGATCTCACATTAATCGGCCTTAAGCCCGTTTTCCATTCACTATTCACATTATCGAGGCCTATTGGGCTCATTGGACCCATCAGTATTTATTGGACCTCGTTCTAACTCTCGAATATCTTAATTTAGTATTTACGATAATTTATTTCTAATTCCAGAATATAATTCATTTTATGCAAAAATTAAATCCATAATTTATGCGTTAATTTTTAACACGCATAACGATGTAAAATTTTCATAAATAAGGGTTACTTACTCGAGATTCCATGATAATACGCAAATCGAGACTGACTCGAGTCCTCGTTTGACGTCAATTGTCGAGCTATATAATTATATATTTTTTGGGTCAATTTTCAGTCAGATATTAATCAAATTAAATATTTCAAAATTTAAATCAGTCATTTTCGACCACTTACCGACTTACCCGTAGCTCGATTGCATCACAGGGATTTTTTCTCAATTTGTCCTCTTTTTCTTTTTCCTTTTTTCTCTTTTTTTTCCTTCTTTTCTGGCTAAACCGGTTTGGTCCGGTTCAACTCGATTCAGACCGGTTCGGTCCAGCTAGTTCAGTCCTGTTCGGTCGGTTTGAGGCTTCGTCGATCGGTTCTCCGCCGGCTTCCATCGCCAGCAGCTCTGCGGGATCGTCCGGCGATTGATTCTGGGGTCGGTGTGGTCCGAGGTGGCCAGAAAGTGGTCGGTCCGGCTCTTCTCTCCTCGCAGTCGGTACCTTTTCTGTTTGGCCACCGTTTTCGGTGCTAGTCGCTGTTCTACCGGCCGATGCTGCCACCAATCGCGCCGCCTGCGCCTGGGGAACGCTCGGCTGGTGGTAGCCATGGCCGAATCGGCGCTAGTCGCCAGATTTCTCCCTTTCTCTTCTCGACTTTCTCTTTCTCCTTTCGTCGGTTGCCGTTCGTCGATTTTGTTGGTGCTGGTGGTTCGCACGGGGTCGATTGCCTCTTGGCTGGGCTCCCTCGGTGGCTCTCAGTAGCCGGTGGCCCCATTCAGTGCCGCAGAAGGCATCGGCCTTCTTTCGAAATTGGAACGCGCGATTTTTTTTTTTCATTTTATTTATTTATTTATTATTATTATTATTATTATTTTAATCCATTAAAATATTATTAAAATTCCAAAAATATCTAAAAAATTATATTTTATTCATTTAATCAATAAATGAATTTATCGGTCTTATTTCGTATTTCTGGTATAATTTTCCAATATTTTTGGGATAGTTTCTCGAGGTGAAAATTCTGATTTATTCCAATAAATTCATATCTTGATCAATTTAACCCGAAATTCAATTATTTCTTCGTTATTGATCAAGATTCTCAAATCCATTATTTTAATGAAATTTTCTTGTCACGATTATACCGAATTTCGATCTTTTGATCGTTTTACCCTTGCACGTGTTCGGGACTACCATTTCAATCCTTCATTTGATCTTTTCTCATTTCGTGTTTTAAATAAAATCGGGTTTTACAATCTCCCCCACTTAAGAAATTTAGTCCTCTAAATTAGAACCAAGTCAAATGGGTCCATAAACAACTCCGGGTACAACTATCGCATCATACTCTTTAATTCTCATGTACTTTTTTTCGGAGTGTAATCTACCAAAGGACTTTGACTAGGGAGATCGTCTTAAACCTCAACACCTTCTCCTTCCGTCTAATACCCGAATCGATTTTTCAACATACGTTATACTTTCATTGAGCTAAGCTGTTGGAGCTCATATCCGATCACATATGCTAAGTCCGGATAGTATTTTCGAAGCATCATAAGATAGGACACATTGTCGATGCCTGCTAATTCAGGTGGTAACGCCAACCTATGGGCCTTATCTCCCACTTTGTCCAATCTCTCAAAGGATTCCATCTAACAAAACTCAATTTGTCTTCTTTCCGAATCTCGTTATGTCCTTATGCCCTTAGGACAAATAGCTTCCGATAATACTGATTCACCCTCGGTGAATTCCAATGGTTTCTATCTCTTGTCAGCATAGTCTTTCTGTCTGCTCTGAGGTGTTTTTAATCTCTCACAAATTAACTGAACATCCTCAGCGGTTTGTCTTACCAATTCGAAAGCAATTCTCTATCTGTTACCTACTTCTTCTTATCTAAGTCGGGAAACAACTCCCTATGGCTATACAAAGCCTTATATAAAATGTTATCCCGATACTCAAGTGACAACAGTCATTATTGACGAATTTGATTTGTAACAACTGATTATCCCAGGAGCTTATAAAATCAATGGCACATGCTCTCATCATATCCTCTAGAACCTGTACAGTCCTCTCTGACTAACCATCTGTCTGAGGACGAAAAGCTGAGCTAACACTCAATCGGGTTCCCATAGCTTTAAAAAAATATACCTAGAAGTGGAAAGTGAAGCGGGAATCCCTATCTGATATCATGCTTACTGGAACGCTACATAATGTTTCACAATTTTTCATACACATAACTTCGCCTACGCACTCAGAGTATCTGGGGATTTCCATAGCTAGAAGGTGGGTAGATTTAGTCAACCTATCGACTATCACCCAGATAGCCTCGTGATTCCTGTGGTCCTCTATAACCCATCACGAAATTCATGATAACTTGTTCTCTTTTTCGTTTCAATATAGGTAGAGGCTGTAATAACCCTGCAACTTCTTTTACTCTACCTTCATCTACTAACATACGAGACACTTTTCCACAATCTCTACAATGTCTTTTTTTCATATTTGACCACCAATACCCTTTTCAAAGATTTCGATATATTTATTACTTCCCGGATGCACTGTATATCCCGAAGAGTGAGCTTCTGACAATAACACTATCTCAGCAACTATGGTCCTGGGGAGCACTTATACTATCTCTGAACCTCTGTAAGTCATCATCACTCACTGTGAACTTTGTCACTATACCCTTCTGAATCTGACCCATACTATCGACACCATGCCGATCATCACGCTAAGCCTGGAAAATCCGATCACACAAATTTGGTTCTAACCTCAGGCTAGCTGTCACACAATCACTGTCATTATCAGAAGGGATCACATCACTACTGAGGCTCACAACTGCTCTAGCAGCTCACGCTCCCTGACCATGATATGTAATACCATCCCAAGGCTCTTTCTGCTCAAGGCATCAGTCATCACATTAGCCTTTCTTGGGTGGTACAATTTTCACAATTATAATCCCTCAGAAGCTCTAACCCTCTTTGTTATCTCATATTCTACTCTTTCTGTGAAAACAGATACTCGGGGCTTTTTATGATCAGTGCATACCTGACATTTCTCACCATGTACATAGTGTGCCATATACTCAGTACAAACACTACCGTTGCCAACTTTAATTCATGGGTCGGATAGTTTCTCTCATGGTCCTTGAACTAACTGGATCCATAAACGACTATCTTCTCATTTTACATTAATGCACAGCCCAATCCTTATTTTGAGGTATCCATACACACTGAAACCTCTTGAGCTGTTGGTTTTGGTGAGAATAATTACGGTGGTCAGTTTATTACTTCAGTATACCAAAACTCATGGAAACCATTTTCATACTTATCATCCCACTGGCATGCAATCTTTTTCTGTACGATAAATGTCAACTGAGCTGCCTGTAACGACCCTTGACCCTGAAATTCGAGAAATATTTTTTTTTGAAACTTCTTTACCCATTTATTCTCTTACTCACTTAGGTTGTATTCCTGTACAGTGTCAAAACATCTTTCCTAATTCTTTTCTCGTAATTAGAAATTAATTTCCACGTTTTTAGATTATGTGACCGATAGAAATTTCGGCAGCACAACAGCTTATAAATGAGCCTACCCACCTGCAAACAAGTTATTTTGGCAATCCTAGATATCCACCACTACCAAACATACTTTCCAATTCATCCTTACCACTCCAGACATCTATTTTTAATTTAATACCAGTCATCTAGAGTATTCTCCCAAAATAATAAGGTTTACATCATTCCTTACAAAATTACATCCCAACCGTTAATTTCAACACATGTCTGTGCATACAATTCTGTCTGGTACAGGAATGTAAATGTATACCTTATGCGTGTACAAAATGTAGCCTAGGGTAGCTCTTCCCACCAGCCTACGTCGTGTACGCGGCAGGTAGCGCCTATAGAATCACTGCAAAAGATCTGAAGGTAGAGGGGTGAGCTTTTGGGGAAAAGCCCAGTAAGATAGTACCTTTAAATTTATCCTGATATATATATATATATATGTGAAAAGCATGTAGAAATCATTTGTAAGATCATACTTTAAGTACAAAGCAAAAACTTAAATCATCACTTTATGCAATTTATCGTAAAAGTCATAAAGCATACAAGTTCAAAGCAAAATCATGCTCAACCATGCTATAAATTCTTTCATAAGCTTTTCCCATACATTGTATAATCATTTCGTTTTACTTCGTAAACATGTCGTAAACATTTTGTGAAACTTTCATGCAACATTTCATAAGCACTTTGTAAACATCAATCATTGAAATTCATAAGGCACATACTCATTGCCACATTTATCATTCATATCTAAATCATGGAGACCAGGCTATAACTAAGTCATGCGATACGTGTCATTCTCCGTAGAGAGCTAAACATGATACCTATGGCCATGGTAAGTGGCTGTAGACTGGATCAAGGTCGTACAGCTCTTTCTTAAAAAAAACATGGGTAGTATCCATCTTACATACTTTTACTAGCACATAGCTAGGACACGGGCACCAAAGGCACTCTCCGTGTGGGCAACATAGTTGCGTGCTGCGCGGGCACGAGATACTACCAAAACATCATCATCATAAACCACAAGTAGCACGACATCTTCCACACAGGTTGAGTCAAGTGCTAAATGGGTCAACGTACCGGCACCCCAAGTGGTGGAGCCGGAACACCACGAGAAATAGCCAAGCATGAAGCCTAAGTCTCAAAACATAGTTTCAAAATCTTTCTTGGGTTTCATAACCCATAAACTCATATCGAGTTATAAAATCAAATTCCTTGAAATCTGAAACTCTTTCATAAAACAGAAAGACTGTGTGGCACTTTGTTCCCGTAGGACTCAAGAGGTGGCCCCCACAATCCCCTTTCGAAAATAATTTCTTTTCTTAAAAACTTTTGAAATCGTCAGAGTTTCTTTAACAGTATGGATATAAAAACATAATAAATGTAAAACATCCATACGCTTCATACCCTTGGGAAAATTTATTTCATATCATGTAAAATATTCGGGGGACATTTAACATATTTAAAACGTGTTAAATAATCATTGTACCGGTATAAAAGCATCTATAAATCATTTCGAAATTCACATGCTCTTTTCATAAAGTCATTCATCGGTAAAAACAATATGCAATATTAGGACATAGTCAAATAGTACCCCTTACCTCGATGTATCGGATATCTCACGTTCACGAAGTAACGCCTTCCAACACCTCCGTCAACTCGTCTACGTTTTACCTACATCGGAGGTAGTTTACTTAACTTCCTATTTATACGAGTAACTCGAAATACGTTAAAAATCGTAACCTATTCGTTTTTCCTCGTGTGTACATTTAATCATGCGTACCTAGGCTATTCACGTACGTATATATATTTTTCGTACCCTATATTATTTTTGTACGTACACACCTCGGCATACCTATTATTATATACAACTACGTATATATACTAGCGAGTATGTATGTATATATAATCCTATATATGCATTATTATTTGTTTTCATTTATGCACCATCACATAAATATATATGTATACATTTTTTTTTTGTCTATTATTCATCTCTCCCATTTTTATTTTTATTTCACTTCTAATTCAATTTACCTTATCATACTTATACACCATCACATATATATACATGTAAAATTAAATATACATATATACATATAGATTTTTACCTATTTTCCCTTTATGTTCATTTTATCACACATACATGCATGTTCTGGTATGTACATATACTTAACATGCCTATTCATTATATACACTTATATGTATACACCCAACATATATATATATATTCACATAAATACATACATATATATATATTATCACTTATTTCCAATATTTCATCAACACATAAATAATTATATATACATATCCATATATGTATATACATTTTGTCTAGTTAAATCTATACTAACATACTTGCATCCACATCTCATATATCTACATGTATCTCAATATACATATATATATTTACCTCTCTTTTGCTTTAAATTCCTCAGCTTCTTCTTCTCTTTTTTTTTTTTTCCAGCTTTTATTTCTTCTTCCTCTGTTTCAGCTCTCGGTTCCAGCCCCTCTTCTTCTCGGTTTCTCCCTTCTTCTCTTGGTTTCACCCTCCATTTCCAGCCCCTGTTCTGCTATCCTTTCAAGCCGATTCTGTTTTCCAGATTTCCTATTCTCGGTGCTGCCTCTTCAGTCCCTGTTTCGTTTCAATTTCTTCCCCCCTTGCCTCTGTTCTAGCTTCGATTCTGCTCTGCTTCTCGGTTCTTGCTGGTTTCCGTCCCTCTCCTCTTCGGTTCTCGGTTTTCCAGCTCCCCTTCAGCCTCGATTCTACCTCTCTTCAGTCCCATTTCTTTTTCTTTTTCTCTTCTTCCCTTCTTCTCCAGCAGACCGAGCCTCTCCTTCCTTTCTCCTTTCTCCTTTCTCCTTTCTCCTCTTTCCTTCTTCTTCTTCCTCGGCCAGAACCAGCTTCCTTTCCTTTCCTTTCCTGGTTTTTCCTTCTCTCCCGGCCAGACCTCTCTTCCTCTCCTCCTTCTTTTCTTCTCCTCCTCTTCTCCTCTTCCTTTTCCTTTTTCCCGCCCGAGTCTCCTCTGCTTTGTTTGATTTCTTTTGCTTGTTTTCAATTGAAAACAGTGGCAGACGGAATTGGCTTTTCTAAGCCAATTCCGTACATGCCAATATATATATATATATTAGTTTAATATATATGTATATATATTATATTAGTATTTAGGTATTATTTGTTATGTATTGTATTGTTATTATTATTACTATTATTGTATATATATATATATATATATTTTTTTTTTTTTCCATTTTATTTTAAATATCTTATACATTATACCTTACAATACATATATATTTGTCATATATATATATATATATTATACCTATGTATATATATATATATATATATATATATATATATATATATATACATATTACCTTCCCTTTTATTTCACTTCATTATTTTTATTATTATTATTTATTTGTCTCATGTTTTATTTCCATTCATTTTATTTTATCTTACACTTATACATTAAATACTATACATTAAATCTACACACTAAATAATATATATGCCATATATATATTATTTTTTTCTTTTATTAAAATGTCTAGTATATATGTATATATATATATATACATATTCACCTATGTATATATGTGCATATATATACATTTTCTTGTATAATTTGTCCAATGACACAATATCATGCCTTCCATGAAATTTTATTATTCCGAAATAAAATGTCATTGACGTTCCATCCTTCCTCGTAAATCTTGACATAAATTTTTTTTTTACATCCAACCCTTGACTAATAGATCAACACTTTTCAATCCTTCCATGTTCGCCTTTGCTCCATCACATCTCGTGTCTCGGGTTCCTAGTCATCTTCGAGTCCTACAATGATCATGCACACTTCCATTAATATTTATTATTTTTATTTTTATAAAATCTAACTAGAGATAGGAAATTTGCGGGGTTTACATTCTCCCCACCTTAAAAGAATTTGGTCCCCAAATTCATCCAAGTCCATCAGAATAGGTGTGGGTACTTTTCCTTTATAAGGCTCTCTAGCTCCCATGTAGCTTCCTCTATCGAATGGTGTTGCCAAAGAACCTTTACCAGAGGTATTGTCTTTGATCGAAGTACCTTCTCCTTTCTGTCCAATATCCGGATAGGTCGCTCAATGTAGCTCATGTCCTCTTGAATGCTCAGAGGCTCATATTCGATGACATGTGAGGGATCTGGGTTATACTTCCTTAACATCGAGACGTGAAAGACATTATGCACCCCGGAGAACTGCGGGGGTAGGGCAAGTCTGTAGGCTACGTCTCCCACTCTCTCTAAGATCTCAAAAGGACCAATGAAGCGAGGACTCAACTTCCCCTTCTTCCCAAACCGCATGATACCCTTACTCGGAGATACCTTAAGAAACACGGAGTCCCCTATCTGAAACTCAAGTGGCAGTCTATACTTATCCGCATAACTCTTCTGCCTGCTTTGTGCGGTCTTAAGTCTATCACAGATTAACCGAACACCCTCTGCTGCCTGTTCTACCAACTCGGGAGCCAAGATCCTTCTATCACCCACTTCTTCCCAAGCCACTGGAGACCTACATCTCCTACCATACAAGGCCTCATAAGGTGCCATCCCGATGCTAGCATGATAGCTGTTGTTGTAAGCAAACTCTGCGAGAGGTAGATGATCATCCCATGAGCCCTTAAACTCCAAAACGCACGCCCTCAGCATATCCTCTAAGGTCTGAATGGTCCTCTCGGACTGACCATCTGTCTGAGGATGATAGGCTGTGCTCAAGTTAAGCTGAGATCCCATGGCTTCTTGAAAATGAGCCCAAAATCTAGAAGTGAATCGGGAATCTCTATCTGACGTAATGCTCACAGGTGCCCCATGCAGTCGAACTATCTCTCTCACATACAACTCTGCTAAAGCACTCAAGGAGTCTGTACTTTTGATGGCTAGGAAGTGGGCACTCTTTGTCAACCTGTCGACGATTACCCAGATTGCATCATGCCCCTTTCGGGTCCTTGGTAAACCCATAATAAAATCCATAGTAATATGCTCCCATTTCCAAGTAGGCACTGGAAGAGACTTCAGTAGCCCTGCTGGTCTTTGGTGCTCGATCTTAATCTGTTGGCAAATTAAACACTTGGCCACAAACTCAGCTACATCTCTTTTCATACCAATCCACCAATACACCTTCCGTAAATCCTGGTACATCTTAGTGCTTCCCGAGTGCATGGTATACCGAGAACAATGAAACTCTTTTAAGATCTTTTGCCTTAGGGCATCATCGTTTGAGACACCAAACTTACCACAATTTCTCATTTATCCTTAATGAGAACTTATTCTTAATTTATATCACTTGATCCAAATCACTTTACATACCAGAAATATTCGTTCCTTGCATACTTCTCTTAACCCAATATGACTCGTATATTCAGGATTTATCTCATTTCAAACTTACCTCATTTCGTACATCAATTATATTAGAACTCTTTCCTCATCCCAATTAAGTCTCACATTCAAAACATAAAAATATAGAAGTTACAATCTTTAGATTCAATATGTAATCCATATTCCAAAGTTTCCTTATATCTCAACTTTAAATCATCTTTAAGGGTTTTGGGTCTTTCCCCACTAATTTATAATCCATGTCTTGAGAATCCAATTAACACCCTTGATTAACATATCGTGACCAAAATGACTCCGGATCTCCTTAAAATCTAACACCGGTACACTCCAAAACAAATCACCTGATCCGATAATCTCTTTTTCATGTAATCCTTATAATTATTCTCTCAGCATATCTAATCCAAGCAAGGTCACTCAGTACAGTGGTTTGAGTAATTAATTCGATACTACCTGCTAAATCAATTCTAGAACTTCTCCTTTTAGTTTAGGGGTAACTTGATAAATCGTTTCATCATGTGTCAGAAAACTTTCCCTATTTACAGGGATGTTTCTATACCCCGAACACGTCTTATCTTTATCAATCATGTGAGCAGTGCGACCTTTAGAGTCCTTTTTATACCGTTGGTTCTCTGATTCATTCTTCCAGTATAGTAACTGTGCTCTTTCATTGTCACTATTTCCTTTGTAGATCTCTTTTCCGTCATTCTCTTTATCTTTCCCTTTCTTAGTGACTTTAGAAATATAGAATTCATATCATCATAATTGCGCCTTGCGGTCTGTTTCCTCAAAGTAATTTCAAATGGAGTCATCTTAGCTTGACTAAATATCTCAATATCTCCTATAGGTTTCTGAACTTCTTTTATCTAACAGTTCTTACAACTCCTTTTTCAATTCCTAAAGATCCATAAAGTTCATTCGACAATGAGACTTCGAAATTGACTGTTTCTCTAGTGCCAAACCTATAATAAATTCCAACTCTCTCTCCAGTGGTAGCCCCGGTAGTTCCTCAGGACACATCCAAAAACTTGCATACCACAGATATATCTTGAATACTTGGATATTCTTGACTAATGTCGGAGATGAATGCAACATCACTTTCACATCAACACGTTCATCAAAAACTTTCATTAATAGTCAAAATCATACACTTTATTCCTTAACTGCAAAGCATACATTAATCTTACTAGGTAAGGAGAAGGTTATAGTCTTAAAGTAACAGTTTAAACTTACATGGTTGGTGGTTAGCCAATCCATACCCAAAATTACACCAAAGCCATACATGCTCAACAAAATTAGATCTGCTAATATGGTCCTATCTCCTACCTTGATTTCACAATTCCTACATACCACATCAAACCTAGGTAAGGATCCTTCCTTAAGTGACAGGCTTCTTGCCTTTCTCTGCCGCGGTAGCCCGTCTCAGTGGGACTTATCTCTGGGGAGCTTGCCCTTCAGGTTGTCGTAGTGGCTCTGAGGGCTGTGGAAACTTATCCAGTGGGCAATCCTTAATCATGTGCCCCTTCTGTCCACACCTAAAGCAGCTCCTTGTGGCCTTGTAACAAATACCTTCATGGGGTTTACCGCACGTCCTACATAACTTCCTATTTTGCTGTGGACCTTTGGTAGTCTGTGGGGTAGCTACAGGAGCTGTGAGCCTATCAACCCTAACCCGAGACTCATCTGTCATCTATCTCTTAGGTTGACCTCTCCTGGACTCCTGCCTCACAAACTCTGTCTGCTTATTCTCATCCCTACCTTTTTCCTTAAATGCTAACGGCTTCATTTTTAGGAGATTCCTCATTCTACCGATATTCCTCTCCTCCCTCCGGGTCTGTATAAGAGGCTGAGGCGCCATAGGTACTGGAGGAACTTATGGAGGAGGAGGTGGTGGTGCTTGTAGAGGAATCGGCACCGAAGTAGGAAATGGTGCCGTGCCAACTGAATCGGAAATGTTTGCCCCTAGATGTTGGGCAATCATGGTAGCTATCGACTCCAAACCTCACTCGAGGCGCTGCTCCAACCGCTGTTCAAACTGAGCCATACGTGTATTGAGGTCCTCTAAGTGCGGTGGAGGAGGTGGAGGTGGTTGAGCCTGCCTCCGAAGACGTCCGTGTCTTCCACTCATCGTGCAGTGATCTAATACCTGCGCGTAATTCCAAAGATCAAGTCTTACATTCATTAGGTATACATTACCTACTACCAGACAAGCACAGACATTTGAGATGTAATTTAATCCTTATTTTTGACACTGACAGTACTAGACAACCTTCGCTCTGATACCACCTTAAACTGTAACGACCCTTGACCCTGAAATTCGAGAAATATTTTTTTTTGAAACTTCTTTACCCATTTATTCTCTTACTCACTTAGGTTGTATTCCTGTACAGTGTCAAAACATCTTTCCTAATTCTTTTCTCGTAATTAGAAATTAATTTCCACGTTTTTAGATTATGTGACCGATAGAAATTTCGGCAGCACAACGGCTTATAAATGAGCCTACCCACCTGCAAACAAGTTATTTTGGCAATCCTAGATATCCACCACTACCAAACATACTTTCCAATTCATCCTTACCACTCCAGACATCTATTTTTAATTTAATACCAGTCATCTAGAGTATTCTCCCAAAATAATAAGGTTTACATCATTCCTTACAAAATTACATCCCAACCGTTAATTTCAACACATGTCTGTGCATACAATTCTGTCTGGTACAGGAATGTAAATGTATACCTTATGCGTGTACAAAATGTAGCCTAGGGTAGCTCTTCCCACCAGCCTACGTCGTGTACGTGGCAGGTAGCGCCTATAGAATCACTGCAAAAGATCTGAAGGTAGAGGGGTGAGCTTTTGGGGAAAAGCCCAGTAAGATAGTACCTTTAAATTTATCCTGATATATATATATATGTGAAAAGCATGTAGAAATCATTTGTAAGATCATACTTTAAGTACAAAGGAAAAACTTAAATCATCACTTTATGCAATTTATCGTAAAAGTCATAAAGCATACAAGTTCAAAGCAAAATCATGCTCAACCATGCTATAAATTCTTTCATAAGCTTTTCCCATACATTGTATAATCATTTCGTTTTACTTCGTAAACATGTCGTAAACATTTTGTGAAACTTTCATGCAACATTTCATAAGCACTTTGTAAACATCAATCATTGAAATTCATAAGGCACATACTCATTGCCACATTTATCATTCATATCTAAATCATGGAGACCAGGCTATAACTAAGTCATGCGATACGTGTCATTCTCCGTAGAGAGCTAAACATGATACCTATGGCCATGGTAAGTGGCTGTAGACTGGATCAAGGTCGTACAGCTCTTTCTTAAAAAAAACATGGGTAGTATCCATCTTACATACTTTTACTAGCACATAGCTAGGACACGGGCACCAAAGGCACTCTCCGTGTGGGCAACATAGTTGCGTGCTGCGCGGGCACGAGATACTACCAAAACATCATCATCATAAACCACAAGTAGCACGACATCTTCCACACAGGTTGAGTCAAGTGCTAAATGGGTCAACGTACCGGCACCCCAAGTGGTGGAGCCGGAACACCACGAGAAATAGCCAAGCATGAAGCCTAAGTCTCAAAACATAGTTTCAAAATCTTTCTTGGGTTTCATAACCCATAAACTCATATCGAGTTATAAAATCAAATTCCTTGAAATCTGAAACTCTTTCATAAAACAGAAAGACTGTGTGGCACTTTGTTCCCGTAGGACTCAAGAGGTGGCCCCCACAATCCCCTTTCGAAAATAATTTCTTTTCTTAAAAACTTTTGAAATCGTCAGAGTTTCTTTAACAGTATGGATATAAAAACATAATAAATGTAAAACATCCATACGCTTCATACCCTTGGGAAAATTTATTTCATATCATGTAAAATATTCGGGGGACATTTAACATATTTAAAACGTGTTAAATAATCATTGTACCGGTATAAAAGCATCTATAAATCATTTCGAAATTCACATGCTCTTTTCATAAAGTCATTCATCGGTAAAAACAATATGCAATATCAGGACATAGTCAAATAGTACCCCTTACCTCGATGTATCGGATATCTCACGTTCACGAAGTAACGCCTTCCAACACCTCCGTCAACTCGTCTACGTTTTACCTACATCGGAGGTAGTTTACTTAACTTCCTATTTATACGAGTAACTCGAAATACGTTAAAAATCGTAACCTATTCGTTTTTCCTCGTGTGTACATTTAATCATGCGTACCTAGGCTATTCACGTACGTATATATATTTTTCGTACCCTATATTATTTTTGTACGTACACACCTCGGCATACCTATTATTATATACAACTACGTATATATACTAGCGAGTATGTATGTATATATAATCCTATATATGCATTATTATTTGTTTTCATTTATGCACCATCACATAAATATATATGTATACATTTTTTTTTTGTCTATTATTCATCTCTCCCATTTTTATTTTTATTTCACTTCTAATTCAATTTACCTTATCATACTTATACACCATCACATATATATACATGTAAAATTAAATATACATATATACATATAGATTTTTACCTATTTTCCCTTTATTTTCATTTTATCACACATACATGCATGTTCTGGTATGTACATATACTTAACATGCCTATTCATTATATACACTTATATGTATACACCCAACATATATATATATATATATATTCACATAAATACATACATATATATATATATTATCACTTATTTCCAATATTTCATCAACACATAAATAAATATATATACATATCCATATATGTATATACATTTTGTCTAGTTAAATCTATACTAACATACTTGCATCCACATCTCATATATCTACATGTATCTCAATATACATATATATATTTACCTCTCTTTTCCTTTAAATTCCCCAGCTTCTTCTTCTCTTTTTTTTTTTTTTCCAGCTTTTATTTCTTCTTCCTCTGTTTCAGCTCTCGGTTCCAGCCCCTCTTCTTCTCGGTTTCTCCCTTCTTCTCTCGGTTTCACCCTCCATTTCCAGCCCCTGTTCTGCTATCCTTTCAAGCCGATTCTGTTTTCCAGATTTCCTATTCTCGGTGCTGCCTCTTCAGTCCCTGTTTCGTTTCAATTTCTTCCCCCCTTGCCTCTGTTCTAGCTTCGATTCTGCTCTGCTTCTCGGTTCTTGCTGGTTTCCGTCCCTCTCCTCTTCGGTTCTCGGTTTTCCAGCTCCCCTTCAGCCTCGATTCTACCTCTCTTCAGTCCCGTTTCTTTTTCTTTTTCTCTTCTTCCCTTCTTCTCCAGCAGACCGAGCCTCTCCTTCCTTTCTCCTTTCTCCTTTCTCCTCTTTCCTTCTTCTTCTTCCTCGGCCAGAACCAGCTTCCTTTCCTTTCCTTTCCTGGTTTTTCCTTCTCTCCCGGCCAGACCTCTCTTCCTCTCCTCCTTCTTTTCTTCTCCTCCTCTTCTCCTCTTCCTTTTCCTTTTTCCCGCCCGAGCCTCCTCTGCTTTGTTTGATTTCTTTTGCTTGTTTTCAATTGAAAACAGTGGCAGACGGAATTGGCTTTTCTAAGCCAATTCCGTACATGCCAATATATATATATATATATTAGTTTAATATATATGTATATATATTATATTAGTATTTAGGTATTATTTGTTATGTATTGTATTGTTATTATTATTACTATTATTGTATATATATATATATATATTTTTTTTTTTTCCATTTTATTTTAAATATCTTATACATTATACCTTACAATACATATATATTTGTCATATATATATATATATATTATACCTATGTATATATATATATATATACATATTACCTTCCCTTTTATTTCACTTCATTATTTTTATTATTATTATTTATTTATCTCATGATTTATTTCCATTCATTTAATTTTATCTTACACTTATACATTAAACACTATACATTAAAACTACACACTAAATAATATATATGCCATATATATTATTTTTTTCTTTTATTAAAATGTCTAGTATATATGTATATATATATATATACATATTCACCTATGTATATATGTGCATATATATACATTTTCTTGTATAATTTGTCCAATGACACAATATCATGCCTTCCATGAAATTTTATTATTCCGAAATAAAATGTCATTGACGTTCCATCCTTCCTCGTAAATCTTGACATAAATTTTTTTTTTACATCCAACCCTTGACTAATAGATCAACACTTTTCAATCCTTCCATGTTCGCCTTTGCTCCATCACATCTCGTGTCTCGGGTTCCTAGTCATCTTCGAGTCCTACAATGATCATGCACACTTCCATTAATATTTATTATTTTTATTTTTATAAAATCTAACTAGAGATAGGAAATTTGCGGGGTTTACATTCTCCCCACCTTAAAAGAATTTGGTCCCCAAATTCATCCAAGTCCATCAGAATAGGTGTGGGTACTTTTCCTTTATAAGGCTCTCTCATGGAAACCATTTTCATACTTATCATCCCACTGGCATGCAATCTTTTTCTGTACGATAAATGTCAACTGAGCTGCCCATTTCGAAAAACTCTCAACAATTCATTTGTAAAATAGTTTTCAGTTGCTGCTCATGCTCTTCCTTGGACTTCGAATACATCAAAATATCATCGCAAAAAATGACAACTAATCGGTCCAGGTAAGCTTTAAATACCTCATCGTAGTTGAGTTCCACTCAATATTTCAATCACCCATATTCTTGACCTATGTACGCGTAAACGTATAATGTCATTTCTAAATCGCTTCCGTTCAAGATACTAACTTGCGTCATTTCGTTTTTCTTATATTAACGGCTTTTATAAAATTTTAATTTTTAAACCTTCATGATTACTCGAATTCTATATTTCTTTATCGTACTAGTAAAGGTACCCAAATTTTAAATGTATATATTACGACTGTCGATTTCAGTTTATAGGTTATGTGTGCACTTCTAGACACTGTCAAGTCTTCAGGCGTGGAGGTATTTTGAAATACCTTTATTAACCCTCAAACTTGACCACATAGACTGGTTATGGATATATCCTCCTCTTATCCTTGGTCGCAATTCATATTCACTACATATTGCTTAATCCAAATTACTTTACATATCAAAGATATTTTTACCTTGCATACACCTCTTATTCCAATATATCTCGTATTCAGGATCTATCACATCTCAAAACTTATCTCCTTTCATATATCACTTATAACAAACTCTTTCATTACTTGTTAAAACTTACAGTACACTTTTCAGGGGTAAAAACATCACCATCTTAGGATAGCAATCTAAACAACATATTTTGCAGCCGAATCAATCTATTCTCAAATATTACTTCAAAATTATTCATATTCCATTGAATAAAATCGGCTGACATATCTTTTTTTTCCCCTGTTTTCAACTTACAATCCCTATACCCATATTCAGTTAGTGTTAATCAGCTAACTATTATCATCTTACCTAAGGGTACAGGCTTCACATCTTTCCCTAGCTTATAAGCAACTGAAGGCGATTGAATAAATGTGTGGCACCAGGATCCATTAAAATAATTACTTCATTATTCACAACCAGTGTGGTATCTTCCACCACATCAGATGAAACATCAGTAGTGTCTTGGTCTAAGGCATACACTCGCCATCGTCTATCATCTTATTTTTGTGGTATCTACCACACATCTTACACTTGCTACGGAGCAGGTCGGGTCCTCCAATCATCATACCCCTCAAAAGTACTGTATTTGGATACACTGGGGCCTTACCAATCATTTTACCCTGTGACTCATCAACTCTAATGTTTTACCAAAATACCTTTTTCCCGTTCTGACATCTCTATCATTTTCTATTTTCTTTTGTCTCTATTCCGGCCCTTACTACCTTTCCCAATCTCAGAGGCGTGCAACTCATGATGTTATTCATACAACTGTAGTTTGCACACTGCCTCGGCATAGGTAGTGATATCTAACGAGGCCAATCAGACTCTAACTGACAATCTGAGCCCTTCCATGAACTTTCAAACATTCTGACTCATTGTTCATAGTGTCGGAGTCACACCTGCCTAGGAATATAAACTAAGATTCACACTCATCAATTAACCAGTTCCTCTGGGTTAGAGTAAAAAATTTTATCTGTAATTTTCTTTAAGCAGTGTCTGGGATATTCTGTCACCGGAATACATCTAGAATTATCTCTCATGTAAGCTCTGGATGTCTAACTCTTAAGATGGGTTGAGCGGACTTCCACCAATGCTCTGACTCGCCCTCAATCCCATGCATACCATGAGCAATTAGCTCCCATAATATTCTCCACACTCTGCTCTAACCTCGCGAAGCGTGTCTCAATACTATCTGGTCTCTCCGTCTGACTCTGTCTGATCTCTCTGTCGGACTCTGTGGGGCATGCTCAACATTAGTCTCCACTTCACTCTCATCTTGAGTCTCATGTGGCGACTCAGTACGACTCTCAGGTCTACCTCTACGGCCTTGAGCTCGTGTACTCGCCCCTCTACCATAGCGATTATAAGTTAATGAGTCTATATTCTTGCATTTGAAACCAAATTCTTAGTGCAATTCCATCTTGATATACACAATTGTATCTAAACAATGCACAGTACGTGAGGATGTAAACTTCCTTAACCACTAACACCGACTCATATTAGGCCAACTTAAGCTCTGATACCAAAAACTGTCATGACCCAAATTACCTAAAATCACTACAATTTTTTTGCTTTTCGATTATTATTTAATTCTTACCTTTCTCTCATCGTGATCATCTTACCAAACAGTTGGGCTATGATTCGGTGTTAGTCACCTCTCACTTATTTACCATTCCATTTCCATAATCACATTCACATATCAGAGTTTACTATCTTTTGACTTTAACTAAATACATACACAATGGTATTTACATAACCTTACATCCTCGACATCATATACATTTACAGTACTGTGCATAACATATTTATATACAAAACTATACAAATGTGTATACCTATCTCTCGATGGGAAGCAGCGGATACCAAGATGCAAGTTCTCAACCGCTCACTAACTACTGCGAGTACTCTGAAAAGATGAGAAAATAAGGGGGTAAGCAAACCACACGCTCAGTAAGGCAATTATGCAAGTAAGTAGATAGCTCCACTATCTACATGCTCATAATGCCATGCCCTTAAAATCAATTTCTTTTCATTAAAATCTCAAGCGCAAAACCATGCATACATCTATGACATAGTTTATCAAAACTATTTGTGCATATAGAAATCATGTAATTCATGCATCAAAGGCATTTTATGTGACATCATTAAATCATACTTAGCATGAGGTAAATCAAGATCATGCATCATTTCATGCCATGTAAAACAAATCATGAGAAATAATTCTTTTCATGAATCTTATCATTAACGCATGGAACACTCATCATGCTACTGCATTTAAATCATTTCATTAAAACTGCAGCATAAAATAACCCCTTTGGGTCAATCATCTCATAAATACATCTCAAAACTGATAAAACAACTTGTTATAAAATTCTGTCATAAAATCACCATTCTTTTAGGGTCACATGTCATAAAATCATCTGAAATCTAGCTTCACAGTAGAAAATCATAAAATCGTGGGCCTGACCCCTCCTTCGGGTCTACCTTGGTCTATCAAGCCCACAAGTTATATCAAGTGAGACACGTAGGTGACTATATCAGTAACATCAAGGACTATGGCCATAACATAGTGATCCCTGGCTACACGGTACCTAGTGTGCGGGGTATCACACCTGAAATGGAGGTGGGTCAATCCTGCTGCTAGAACAACATAATATCAGATTGCGAGGGCAAGGCTTGCTCCATCGTGGCTAATGCCACTCCACTCCAACAATCCCCACGGTACAACGTACCAGATGTGATATACATGGTACAACGTACTCCGTGAACCCAATTTCAGTAAGGGGGTGCTTGCAATAGGTCTTATCCACCCATACCAATTATGTCTCAATATGTACGTGTGGACATATCATCTCACTATGACACATAGTCTACAGGAGGCTCCAACACGGTTATATGCATGTCATATAAATCCCTATATGAGCGAAGCTCTAGCACGGCTCCATGCATATTCATGATATCTAAAAATCTCGTGCGAACGAAGCTCTAGCACTGTTTCATAAAGATCAGTAAAATCTGCGTACGAGTAGCTGTCACGACCCAACTATCCAAAAATCAGAGTGAATTTTTCGCGTTTTTGTTTATTTTCTTACTTAATTCTTACCTGTCCTCGAATCGTGACCAACACTCCACTACTAATTGGGCTGTGCGTCAATGCCAGTCCCACCATACATCTACCCCAGTACTTATTTCTTCTCCAGTCATTTATAGTTATTATATTATTTATACATCCCTTAAAGTTACTTACAAACATGTTACTGTGCTATGCTTATGTAGATACAATAAGTACAAGTGTATATACCTTATGTTGATGGGCAGCAGCGGATATCCGGAATGCAGTACTGAGTCGCCGCAACTTCAACTGGAGATCATCTGTGGGAGAAAATGAAAGGGGTGAGCACATCAAGCTCAGTAAGGCAATCCTACGAACAAGTAGGTAACCATACTACCTACATGAACGTGGTGCCATGCATAAACCACCCTTTCTCCACACATTTTAAAACATATGATATGATGTTGTGATGTTATGTAAATCCAGTTGCACGGAAAACTCAACATGCAATTATTTTAAATCATTTCTTTCTCTTTAAAAATTTCACAATGAAGTCAGGACTCGACCCCTCCTTCGGGTGATCCTGACTCCCACAAAACCATGGAAATAGAATTTCTCAAAAGCATCGGTATCGAAAACATACGTATATATATACAAGATACGAGACTAGGCAATACTGTATATCGGTAATAACCAGGACTGGCCAATATGTCCTCGTGAGTCCTCTAGCTTCACGGATCCCAGTGTGCGAGGTCTCACCCTGATCGGGAACTGCCCGGGAGGTGGGTCAATCCAACCCGTCAGTCTTATCCGATCTCACGCATCCGTCGATGCCGTATCCGAAGATACCCCGTATCACGAAGATACCGTATCACAAAGATACCCCGTATCACAAAGATACCCCGTATCACAAAGATACCGTATCCGAAGATACTCTGTATCACAAAGATACCGCATCCGAAGATACCCCACGGTACATCGTACTCCATGCTACTTGCACGGTACATCGTACTCCATGGACCCATATCACTCTAGGTACTCCAGCCCAATTGGCCTGCTTCCCACAGAGGTTTTCATAACTCAATACTCGTTGCCATGTCTCAAAACGCACGTGCGAGCCTATTAAATCGGTGACACACAGTCTACCCGATGCTCCAAGCACGGCTTATCGTATGTTCTCTTAAAAATCAGTGCGAGCGATGCTCAGCACTCTCATCGAATCAAGTAAACTTGGCAGAGCCCGCTTTACATCTCCACAAGGCCGCCAACCTCATCCCTCACTCTCACCCTACTTAAGAGGTCTATTGAGCCTGTTGGGCCTTTTGGCTGACTCCAAGGGCAGACAGCGCTACTCCACAAATCCAGTAAAACTAGTGCGAGCTAGGCTCAGCACTCTGTATATAAATTGTATGAAAATCTTATAAAATCTGGTGCGAGTTAAACTCCCGCACCCTGTCATGAAAATCATGTAAAATCTGGTGCGAGTTAGACTCTAGCACCATGTCACGCAAAAGCATGTGAAATCTGGTGCGAGTTATACTCTAGCACCTATGCATGTAAAACTCTAGTGCGAGCTCTCGCTCCAGCACTAATGCATGCATCACACAAGTCAAACATCGTGCGAGCTGAGCTCTAGCACGTCACATGTAAGTAAAAACATGTAGGCGGCTCGATTATTTCCAAATAGTTTTCACAGAAAATCACATCAGTTAAGATATGCAATGCTATGCATTTTCTTTCAAGGTGAGCCAGCCTACTCATGCATGCGTTGAAATACCTCCAGAACGAGCAGGAACCTCTTGTTCTTGCTCCTCCCAATTTTTCCTAAATTTTTTTTTTAGAATTTTACCCTTAGCAAGGGTATTTTAGTAATTTTGCCCATACGGGGCACTAAAATTGTTTTTCGACCTCTAGACCCTTCAATTAGTTTTAAAGGACTGCATATGAATGTAAAATTGCGTACTGTTACCTCTAGCAGTCCGCAGAATTCCCTTACCTCGATTCTCGTCGAGTCTGACCTTTTTCTTTTCCAATGTAGTCCCATCGCGCAGTCCGATATGCTTCCAATCCAATGCCCGGAACTGCGTATTAACATTCCTCAGGTCAGATATTATGCAATTTAATTGTATCTATTACTTTCTGGGCTTAATTTAAATCATTGGGCCCGTTTACCCTTATTGGGCCCGATTGCACCTTAATGGGCCTTAATCGGCCTTAAGCCCGCTTTTCACTAAATTCCCACTTATCGAGGCCTATTGGGCTCATTGGGCCCACCAATAATTTATCGGGCCTCGTTCTACTTCTCGAGTAGCTAAATTAAATATTTACGACAATTAATCTAAATTTCCATAATTTTATTCAATTTATGCGTAAATTAACTCAACATCTCGCATAACGAGAAAATTGTCGTAAATAGGGATCACTTACCCGAGATTCCATGCTAGTCCGCAAATCGAGGCTATCTCGAGCCCTCGGTTGATGCCAATCGTCGAGCTACACATTTAATTACATTTTCGGGTAAACTTTTCGGTCGAAATTTAATTAAATAAAATATTTCAAATTTAAATCGGGTCAATTTGACCGCTTATCGACTTACCCGAAGCTCGATTGCATCACCGGAATTTTCCCCAATTTTTTTCTCTTTTTCCTTTTCCCTTTTTCTCCCCTTTTTCTCCTCTTTTTGGCTGAACCGGTTCAGTCCGGTTCGGACCGGTTCAGACCGCCGGTTCACTCCGGTTCGGCCGGTTCACCGTCGGTTCACCACCTTGCCGGCCGGTTCTCCACCGGCTTCCACCGCCAGTGGCTCCGTGAGGTTGTCCGCGTCTCAGATCTGCCCTCGGTTTGGGTCAAGCTCGCCGGAACGCCGCCGGTCCGGTAGTTCTCCCTCGACCGTCGGACCCATTTCCTTTCCTCCGCCGTTTCCGGCGTTTTTCGGCCACTTCGACGGTTGTGGCTACCACCGATCGACTCGCCTTGGCCTCGGGGACATTCGGCTAGGGGTGGCCGAGCCTGAATCGCCGCCGATCGCCGGGAATCAGCTCTTCTCCCCCGCGGCTGTTTCCTCCCGATTCGGCGGATTTCGGCGATTTCGCCGGTCGGTATTGGCCTCAAAAGGATCGGCTCTTCTTCCTGGTCACGCCGGTGCCCGTCGATCGCCCCCAGCTGCCGTGGATCGCCGGTACCGACTCCGTTTTCCCCGCGGGTTTCTCTCCCTCCGTTCGGCTTCCTCCGGCGTCGGTAAGCTGCACCGCCGGTACCATCGTGTTCGTCGGGCGTCGGGCTTCCTTTTCCGGTGGGCGGCCTGGGACAGGGATCGTCGGTGGTCGTTCGGCCTCTTCCCCCGACACAGCTTCCGTTTCTCTGCTTTTCTGTTTCTGTTTCTTTCTTTCTCTCTCCCCGACCCCCCCTTTTTTTTTTGTTTCAATTACTTTTTTTTTCTTCTTACTTTTTTTTATCAATTTTATTATTATTTTTATTTATTTTAATTATTTTACTATTCAATAAAATATATTAAACTACCCAAATACCTCTTAAAATTATTATTTTATTCTTAATTAATTAATTTAATTTAATTTAATTTATTTTAATCCTTTTTCGGGTATGAGTTCTCCGTATTTTTGGGATATTGTCCCGGGTGACCTTTCGGTATATTTTTCGATTATTTTCGGGATTATTTTTTTTTTTTTTTTGAACTAAAAATCTCGATTAATCCCGATTAATTTTCATAAATTACTATCTTGATCAATTTAATCCGAAATAATTTTATTTCACTTTTATTGACCAAGATTTCTTAAATCCATATTTTTAATTAAATTCCCTTATCGAAATTATACCGGCTTTCGATCTTTTGACCATTTGGCCCTTACACGTGTTCGGGATTAATTTAACCCGACTTCCTTCACAAATACTCCTCATCTTTTCTTATTTAATTTTCGTATTTAGTTAAATTCGGGTCTTACAACTCTCCCCCACTTAAGGAAATTTGGTCCTCCAAATTAGAACCAAGCCATATGAGTCCATATGCCACTCCGGGTATATCGATTGTATCATACTCTTAAATTCTTATGTAACCTTCTCCGGAGTGTATTACTACCAAAGGACTTTAATTAGGGGGATCATCTTAAACCCCAATACTTTCTCTTTTCTGTTTAATGCCCGAATCAACTTCTTCAATATACTTGTATTTTCCTCAAACTGAACTTTTGAATCTCATATCCTATCACCTACGCTGGATCTGGATAGTATTTCCGAAGCATCAAAAGCTGAGACACATTGTGGGTGCCTGTTAACTCAGGTGATAACACCAACCTACAGGTCTTATCTCCCACTTGTCTAATCTCTCAAAATCTTTCATCCAGCACAACTCAATTTACCTTCTTCCAAAAGCTCGCTATGTCCTTATTCTCTTAGGACAAGCTAATTCAACCATATTAATTCACCAAGGGTGAATTCCAATACTTGTCTATCTGCTCTGAGGTGTTCTTAATCTCTCAACCTTAAATAAACATCCTCAGAGACTTATTATCCAAAATCAGAATGATTCTATCTGTCACCCACTTTTCTTATCCAATTTGGGGAACAGCCCCTACAGCTATACACTGTCTCATAACTTGTTATCCCGATACTCAATTGCCAATTGTCGTTATTGGCGACTTCAATTAGAAATCAACTGATCATTCCAGGAGCTTATAAAATCAATGGCACACGCTTTCATCGGATCCTCCAGGACTTGTACAGTCCTCTCTGACTGACCATCTGTCTGAGGATGGAAAGCTGTGCTAATACTCAGTCGGGTTCCCATAGCTTCCTTAAATATATTCCAGAGGTAGGAAGTGGAGTGGGAATCCCTATATGATACCATGCTCACTGGAACGTTACATAATGTTCCACAAACTGCCTTACACATAAATCCTCATACACACTCTGAGTATCTGGGGAGTTCATAACTAGAAGGTGGGTAGACTTAATCAATTTGGCGACTATCATCCGAATAGTCTCCTGATTTATCCGGGTCCTCTATAACCCATCACGACATTCATGGAGACTTGCTCTCGTTTTTCGTGCCGTGTCGATATAGGTAGGTGCTGCAATAACTCTGCAGACTTTTAATACTCTACCTTACTCTGCTGACACACACTAGGCACTTTTTACAACCTCTCCAGATCTCTTTTCATATCTGACCACCTATACCCTTTTCGAGATTTCGATATATTTCTTTACTTTCCGTATACACTGTATATCCCGAAGAGTGAGCTTCTGACAACATTACTATCTCATCAACTGTGGTCCTGGGGAGCACTCATACTGTCTCCGAGCCTCTCTATAAATCATTATCATACTCTCTGTGATCTCTGTCACTGCACCCTTCTGAATCAGACCCAAACTATCGACATCCGGTCGATCATCACGCTAAGCCTGGCAAATCCGGGCACTCTCATCCGGTACTAGTCATCAGGCTAGCTGTCACACAATCATACCAATCACTGTCATCATCAGAAGGGATCACATCTTTACTGAGGCTCACAACTGCATCTCGCAGCTCACGCTCCCTGACCATCATGTGTGGTACCATCCCGAGGCTCTTTCTACTCGAGGCATCAGCCATCACATTAGCCTTTCCTGAGTGGTACAATTTTTTTCACAATCAAAACCTCTCAGAAGCTCTAACCCACTATGTATTCTCATATTCGCCTTTCTGTAAAAACAGATACTCGGGCTTTATGATCAGTGCATATCCACAATTTCTCACCCTGTACATAATAGTACCATATCCTCGGTACAAATACTGTTGCCAGTTTTAAATCATGGGTATCTTCCCATTATACATCAATACACAGCTCATTCATTATTTCGAGGTATTCATACTCACTGAGAACCTCTTGAGCTGTTGGGTATGGTGAAATTAATCACGGTGGTCAGTTCATACTTCATCACGCCAAATTCACGTCACATCAATCATCTTATTTATCATCTTATTCAATGACCACGTTTTCATAATTAAACGTGTCAACAAAGTATATCCTTTTTGAACTCGCAGCAACCCATTGTAAAAGTCATTTGCCAATTGTTGCTTATAATTCGCCCTAGGCTTTAACTACTCCCAGCATATCACCGTTACTGCTGATTACAATTCGGTCCAATCCTTGACTTATTTACGCATAAGCGTATAAGATCCTTCTCAACCGCTTACATTTTCAGGTACTAACCTGCGTCATTTCCTTTTCTCATCTTAACGGCTCTTATTAAATTTTAATATGTTAACCTTTATGATTTGTCGAAATTTTTTTTTTTTTTATATTCTTATCGTCTTAGTAATGGTATCCTAATGCTAAAGGTATCTATTATGCCGATCGATTTCACGTTATAGGTTATATATATATATATACTTTTAGACGCTGTCAAGTCTTCAGGCGGGGAGGTATTTTGAAATACCTTTATTAGCCTTCAGACTTAACCACAACTACTGGTTATGGTTATACCCATCTTGTCCTTGGTTATAATTTGTATTCGCTACTAATTGCATTAATCCTAATGACTTCGTATATTAAGGGTATTCCTTATCTAGCATATATCTCTACTCTAATACATCTTGTACTTAGGATCTATCTTATCTCGAAGATCTTCTCCTTTGCGTATCAATTATAACGAAACTCTTGTCATTATTCATTTCGTGAGTACAATCCTTTTCTCCTTTAATTTCAACTGTTGCATCCCTTTTTATCACCTGTCAACACTTACAATATACTTTTCAGGGATGTTTTCACCCCTGTTTTCAACTTAAAATCTCCATAGCCATATTCCGTTAATTAATCCTCCTCTATTGGGGTACTCATTTATCTGTATTGTGCCCAATGATGTAGGCATTCATGCCTTTTACTCACTTATATGTGAATGAAGGCGGTACGAATAAATGTGTGGTACCAGGATTTATGAACATATGTACTTCATTATTCATAACAAGTGTGGCATCTTACACCACATCCATGAAACATCAATAGCATCCTGGTCCAAGACATCCTCTCGCCTTCGTCCAACAACCTACTTTCCTTTTTCTTTTCGGCTAAGGCCTCTCTTTTCGTTGCGGCTATACCAACAAAGTTTTTCTCCGTCTCTTTACTTTTCTGTGGGGTAATTCTCGCCCAACTCTGAGCAATCCTAAATCAATGGTCCGTCTTACTACACTTGACGACCATTTTCATCTATACCGTGTAGGTATAAACCTTCCTTCCGTGGTATCCACCACACATCTCACACTGCTTACAGTGCTCACACTGCTACACTACTTCGTAGCAGGTCGGGGTCCTCCAATCACAATGCCCACAAGAGTGCCCAAAATTGGATGCACTGGGGCCTTACCAATTATCTTACTCCATAACTCGTCAAATTTAATCTTTTACCAATTACCATTTTCTCATTTTAACATCTCTGTCATTTCTCGATTCTCTTTCTGTCTCTATTTCGGCCCTCATTACCTTTCTCAATCACAGAGGCGTGCAATTCGTGTTTTTATTTACCCAACTGTAAATCTGTGCACTGCCTCGGTATAGGTAATATCTCACGAGCCAATCAGACTCTAATTGACAATCTGAGCCCTTCCATAAATTTTTAGACATCTCGACTGTCACTTTTCATAGTGTCGAGGTAATATCTGCCCAGAACATAACCGAGTCTCCATACTCGTCAATAAATTAAATCCTCTAGGTCAGAGTAAGGACTTTAATTCGAAATTTCCTTTAAATAATGTCCAGGATGTTCTGTCACCGGAATACATCCAAGATATTTCTCATCTCAACTCTTAAGATGGGTCGAGCGGGTTTCCACCACTGTTCCGCTGCGCCCTCTGATCTCATACATGATCTGAGCAATTTGCTCCTCAAGTAATCTCCACACTCCGCTCCAATCTCGCGAAGCGTGTCTCAATACTGTCCGATCACTCTGTCAGACTCTGTGAGGCATTTTCAACATTAGCCTCCATTTCAATTTCACACTGGTTCTCATAAGTCAAACTCAGCACGACTTAGCAGACTCAGGTCTACCTCTACGACCTCTGCCTCGTGCACTATCTCATTTTTCGCGACTCATGTTAAGCATTCCTGCATTCTCAACCATTTCTTAGTCAAGCCCATCTCGATATACACTATTGTATCTAACTAAGCACAGTAACACGGGGATGTAATTTCCTAACTTCTGACACTGACACACATCAGACCAATTATGCTCTGATACCAAAATAATTGTCACGACCCAACTATCCAAAAATCAGAGTGAATTTTTCGCGTTTTTGTTTATTTTCTTACTTAATTCTTACCTGTCCTCGAATCGTGACCAACACTCCACTACTAATTGGGCTGTGCGTCAATGCCAGTCCCACCATACATCTACCCCAGTACTTATTTCTTCTCCAGTCATTTATAGTTGTTATATTATTTATACATCCCCTAAAGTTACTTACAAACATGTTACTGTGCTATGCTTATGTAGATACAATAAGTACAAGTGTATATACCTTATGTTGATGGGCAGCAGCGGATATCCGGAATGCAGTACTGAGTCGCCTCAACTTCAACTGGAGATCATCTGTGGGAGAAAATGAAAGGGGTGAGCACATCAAGCTCAGTAAGGCAATCCTACGAACAAGTAGGTAACCATACTACCTACATGAACGTGGTGCCATGCATAAACCACCCTTTCTCCACACATTTTAAAACATATGATATGATGTTGTGATGTTATGTAAATCCAGTTGCACGAAAAACTCAACATGCAATTATTTTAAATCATTTCTTTCTCTTTAAAAATTTCACAATGAAGTCAGGACTCGACCCCTCCTTCGGGTGATCCTGACTCCCACAAAACCATGGAAATAGAATTTCTCAAAAGCATCGGTATCGAAAACATACGTATATATATACAAGATACGAGACTAGGTAATACTGTATATCGGTAATAACCAGGACTGGCCAATATGTCCTCGTGAGTCCTCTAGCTTCACGGATCCCAGTGTGCGAGGTCTCACCCTGATCGGGAACTGCCCGGGAGGTGGGTCAATCCAACCCGTCAGTCTTATCCGATCTCACGCATCCGTCGATGCCGTATCCGAAGATACCCCGTATCACGAAGATACCGTATCACAAAGATACCCCGTATCACAAAGATACCGTATCCGAAGATACTCTGTATCACAAAGATACCGCATCCGAAGATACCCCACGGTACATCGTACTCCATGCTACTTGCACGGTACATCGTACTCCATGGACCCATATCACTCTAGGTACTCCAGCCCAATTGGCCTGCTTCCCACAGAGGTTTTCATAACTCAATACTCGTTGCCATGTCTCAAAACGCACGTGCGAGCCTATTAAATCGGTGACACACAGTCTACCCGATGCTCCAAGCACGGCTTATCGTATGTTCTCTTAAAAATCAGTGCGAGCGATGCTCAGCACTCTCATCGAATCAAGTAAACTTGGCAGAGCCCGCTTTACATCTCCACAAGGCCGCCAACCTCATCCCTCACTCTCACCCTACTTAAGAGGTCTATTGAGCCTGTTGGGCCTTTTGGCTGACTCCAAGGGCAGACAGCGCTACTCCACAAATCCAGTAAAACTAGTGCGAGCTAGGCTCAGCACTCTGTATATAAATTGTATGAAAATCTTATAAAATCTGGTGCGAGTTAAACTCCCGCACCCTGTCATGAAAATCATGTAAAATCTGGTGCGAGTTAGACTCTAGCACCATGTCACGCAAAAGCATGTGAAATCTGGTGCGAGTTATACTCTAGCACCTATGCATGTAAAACTCTAGTGCGAGCTCTCGCTCCAGCACTAATGCATGCATCACACAAGTCAAACATCGTGCGAGCTGAGCTCTAGCACGTCACATGTAAATAAAAACATGTAGGCGGCTCGGTTATTTCCAAATAGTTTTCACAGAAAATCACATCAGTTAAGATATGCAATGCTATGCATTTTCCTTCAAGGTGAGCCAGCCTACTCATACATGCGTTGAAATACCTCCAGAACGAGCAGGAACCTCTTGTTCTTGCTCCTCCCAATTTTTCCTAAATTTTTTTTTTTAGAATTTTACCCTTAGCAAGGGTATTTTAGTAATTTTGCCCATACGGGGCACTAAAATTGTTTTTCGACCTCTAGACCCTTCAATTAGTTTTAAAGGACTGCATATGAATGTAAAATTGCGTACTGTTACCTCTAGCAGTCCGCAGAATTCCCTTACCTCGATTCTCGTCGAGTCTGACCTTTTTCTTTTCCAATGTAGTCCCATCGCGCAGTCCGATATGCTTCCAATCCAATGCCCGGAACTGCGTATTAACATTCCTCAGGTCAGATATTATGCAATTTAATTGTATCTATTACTTTCTGGGCTTAATTTAAATCATTGGGCCCGTTTACCCTTATTGGGCCCGATTGCACCTTAATGGGCCTTAATCGGCCTTAAGCCCGCTTTTCACTAAATTCCCACTTATCGAGGCCTATTGGGCTCATTGGGCCCACCAATAATTTATCGGGCCTCGTTCTACTTCTCGAGTAGCTAAATTAAATATTTACGACAATTAATCTAAATTTCCATAATTTTATTCAATTTATGCGGAAATTAACTCAACATCTCGCATAACGAGAAAATTGTCGTAAATAGGGATCACTTACCCGAGATTCCATGCTAGTCCGTAAATCGAGGCTGTCTCGAGCTCTCGGTTGATGCCAATCGTCGAGCTACACATTTAATTACATTTTCGGGTAAACTTTTCGGTCGAAATTTAATTAAATAAAATATTCCAAATTTAAATCGGGTCAATTTGACCGCTTATCGACTTACCCGAAGCTCGATTGCATCACCGGAATTTTCCCCAATTTTTTTCTCTTTTTCCTTTTCCCTTTTTCTCCCCTTTTTCTCCTCTTTTTGGCTGAACCGGTTCAGTCCGGTTCGGACCGGTTCAGACCGCCGGTTCACTCCGGTTCGGCCGGTTCACCGCCGGTTCACCACCTTGCCGGCCGGTTCTCCGCCGGCTTCCACCGCCAGTGGCTCCGTGAGGTTGTCCGCGTCTCAGATCTGCCCTCGGTTTGGGTCAAGCTCGTCGGAACGCCGTCGGTCCGGTAGTTCTCCCTCGACCGTCGGACCCATTTCCTTTCCTCCGCCGTTTCCGACGTTTTCCGGCCACTTCGACGGTTGTGGCTACCACCGATCGACTCGCCTTGGCCTCGGGGACATTCGGCTAGGGGTGGCCGAGCCTGAATCGCCGCCGATCGTCGGGAATCAGCTCTTCTCCCCCGCGACTGTTTCCTCCCGATTCGGCGGATTCCGGCGATTTCGCCGGTCGGTATTGGCCTCAAAAGGATCGGCTCTTCTTCCTGGTCACGCCGGTGCCCGTCGATCGCCCCCAGCTGCTGTGGATCGCCGGTACCGACTCCGTTTTCCCCGCGGGTTTCTCTCCCTCCGTTCGGCTTCCTCCGGCGTCGGTAAGCTGCACCGCCGGTACCATCGTGTTCGTCGGGCGTCGGGCTTCCTTTTCCGGTGGGCGGCCTGGGACAGGGATCGCCGGTGGTCGTTCGGCCTCTTCCCCCGACACAGCTTCCGTTTCTCTGCTTTTCTGTTTCTGTTTCTTTCTTTCTCTCTCCCCGACCCCCCTTTTTTTTTTGTTTCAATTACTTTTTTTTTTTCTTCTTACTTTTTTTTATCAATTTTATTATTATTTTTATTTATTTTAATTATTTTACTATTCAATAAAATATATTAAACTACCCAAATACCTCTTAAAATTATTATTTTATTCTTAATTAATTAATTTAATTTAATTTAATTTATTTTAATCCTTTTTCGGGTATGAGTTCTCTGTATTTTCGGGATATTGTCCCGGGTGACCTTTCGGTATATTTTTCGATTATTTTCGGGATTATTTTTTTTTTTTCCGAACTAAAAATCTCGATTAATCCCGATTAATTTTCATAAATTACTATCTTGATCAATTTAATCCGAAATAATTTTATTTCACTTTTATTGACCAAGATTTCTTAAATCCATATTTTTAATTAAATTCCCTTATCGAAATTATACCGGCTTTCGATCTTTTGACCATTTGGCCCTTACACGTGTTCGGGATTAATTTAACCCGACTTCCTTCACAAATACTCCTCATCTTTTCTTATTTAATTTTCGTATTTAGTTAAATTCGGGTCTTACAGTAGCATTCCAGTACGACTTTAAAATGAGTTATAAATTAATATAAAACTTTGTGCGAGTAACGCTCCAGCACGAATGAATGCTCAAGTAAATCAAATCTCATGCGAGTTACACTCCAGCACGACTTTATGCAATTAAATTGATTAAATCACGTATGAGCAAGGCTCCAGTACGGCTTTTATGCAATTATCATATCAAAACAGGATGTGACCTAAGCTCCAGCACCTCTCATGCATTTCAAATCATAAAAACTAGTGCGAGCAATCGCTCCAGCACCTTTTTATGCATATCAAGTCAAAACAAGTTAAAACAGTTAAAACATGGTGCGAGCTAGGCTCCAACACCTCTCCTGCATTTCACAATAATAAAAATCAGTAAGAGCAACCGCTCTAGCACATTTCATGCATATGATGTCACACAAGTCGGTGCAAGCAACTGCTCTAGCACATTTTATGCACATTCACAAATGCAGATATAGTGCGAGCTATGCGCCAACACTATCTGTTTTCATATAAACTTGATAGTTGGCCCATTTTCCAACGAAATTTCATTTAAATGTTAATAACACTTACGTAGTGTTATATTATGAAATTTATAAAATTACTGGCCAATCTACTGATTTGCTTTGCTTAAAAATCAAGAAAATTTCTTAAATCAGAAAAATCCTTAAATCATGCATTTCATGCATGTCATGCTTTCACCATCCTTAGGTGAATTTCCCTCAATAGGGGTAAAATAGCCTTTTACCTATTTCGAGTCCTTAAAATCATTAATTTATTTTAGGACCTTATACATATTCAGTGTATACATACATATTTAATGTATACAAAAGCTATTAAAATACGCGTAGCTACCTCTAGCTACTGACACAATTCTCTTACCTCATTTTTCTGTACAATCTAACCTTTCCACTGATGACTCATCATGTAGTTCGATTTGCTGCCAATCTAATCTCCGGAACTGTGGATAAAATATACATCATGTCAAATACAATACAATTAATTGTATTTCATATTTTCTGGGCTTAATTTAAGTCATTGGGCCCGTTTACCCATATTGGGCCCAATTGTACCATAATGGGCCTTAAGACCGTTTTCCATTCACTATTCACATTATCGAGGCCTATTGGGCTCATTGGACCCATCAGTATTTATTGAGCCTCGTTCTAACTCTCGAATAGCTTAATTTAGTATTTATGACAATTTATTTCTAATTCCAGAATATAATTCTTTTTATGTGGAAATTAAATCTGTAATCTATGCGATAATTTTTAACACGCATAACGATATAAAATTTTTGTAAATAAGGGTTACTTACCCGAGATTTCATGATAATACATAAATCGAGACTGACTCAGTCCTCGTTTGACTTCAATTATCGAGCTACACAATTATATATTTTTTCGGGTCAATTTTCAGTCGGATATTAATCAAATTAAATATTCCAAAATTTAAATCGATCATTTTCGACCACTTACCGACTTACCCGTAGCTCGATTGCATCACTGGGATTTTTTCCCAATTTTTTCACTTTTTCTTTTTCCCTTTTTCTCTTTTTTTCCCTTCTTTTGTGGCTGAACCGGTTCGGTCCGGTTCAATCCGGTTCAGACCGGTTCGGACTAGCTGGTTCAGTCCGATTTGATCAGTTCGAGGCTTCACCGGCCGGTTCTCCACCGGCTTATATCGCCAGCAGCTCCATGGGATCGTCCGGTGCACGAATCTGGGGTCGGTGTGGTTCGAGGTGGCCAAAAAATGGCCAGTTCGGCTCTTCTCTCCTCGCAGTCGGTGACTTTTATGTTTGGCTGCCGTTTCCGGCGCTGGCCGCCATTCTACCGGCCGATGCTGCCTCCAATCACGCTGCCTGCGCCTGGGGAACGCTCAGCTAGTGGTGGCCATGGCCGAATCGGCGCTGGTAACCGGATTTCTCCCTTTCTCTTCTCGGTTTTCTCTTTCTCCTTTCGCCGGCCGTTGTTCGTCGGTTTTTGTTGGTGCAGGTGGTTCGCACGAGGTTGACTGCCTCTCGGCTGGGTTCCCTCGATGGCTCTCAGTCGTCGGTGGCCCCATCCGGTGCCGCAGAAGGCATCAGCCTTCTTCCGAAATCGCAACACGCAATTTTTCTTTTTTTTTTTCATTTTATTTATTTATTTATTATTTATTTTTATTATTATTTTAATCCATTAAAATATTATTAAAATTCTAAAAATATCTAAAAAATTAGATTTTATTCATTTAATCAATAAATGAATTTATCGGTCTTATTTCGTATTTTCGTTATAATTTTCCAATATTTCTGTGACAGTTTCTCGAGGTGAAAATTTTGATTTATTCCAATAAATTCATATCTTGATCAATTTAACCAAAAATTCAATTATTTCTTCGTTATTGATCAAGATTCTCAAATCCATTATTTTTAATGAAATTTTCTTATCACGATTATACCAGATTTCGATCTTTTGACCGTTTTACCATTGCACGTGTTCGGGACTACCATTTCAATCCTTCATTTGATCTTTTCTCATTTTTTGTATTAAATAAAATCGGGTCTTACGAAGGACATCATCACCAACAATAAATGAAAACTAATTTGGCTAACGGGTGTTCGGGTTGGCTTTCTTTTGGAAGCCAATCTTGCTCTTTAAGTCCTTAAACTAGACTAAAAATAATAATGTTATATATAGTATAATAGACTATAACATAATATGGCATTATACTCATCTATTCATAAAATTGAAAATCTAATTTAGTAATGGCATTCGGGTTTGCTCAAATGTCATGACCCTCAATCCACTAAAAATCCACTACAAAATTTTCATTTATTATTTAATCCATTTCTTATTGTTTGTTCTTTACCTTTACTTTACTTGATTGTGAACAACTACACCACCAATAGTTGGGCTGTGTATCGGTGTCAATCTCATCCAATCAAATCATTTCAATTTACAATTCATTTAAACGTAAACACTTGTATTTCTAAATCAAAGTAGTTGTTTATATGTGTTTACAATCCTTTACATCCCCATAAATTACATTCAAAGATATTACTATGCTTTGACAAGTCTAGATACAAAAACTATACAAATGTGTTTACCTTGTGTGATGGGATGCAGTAGACACCAAAATTCGATTCTTAGTCGCTCTCTCTATCTACTGTAAGTGCTCTATAGAGCGGAAAAATAAGGGGGTGAGCAAACCACACGCTCAGTAAGGCAATCATGCAAGCAGGTAGATAACTGTACTATCTACGTGATCGTGATGCCATGCATAAAACCAAGCATTTACTTGCCATACTCCAAATTCAACAGTTCATGCACGTGTTCATGATATGTAAAGCAATTCATGCTATTCAAATCAGTGCACAATTCTTAAACAAAGCATGGAAAATCATCATGCACAAGTAGTAATTAAAGCATGAAAAATCATCATGCGAGATGCACTTAAAACAATTCTTCCTCAACATAAATCATCATAAAATTCACCACTCGTCAAGATTCAGCCCATCCTTTGGACTGTCCTGACCACAAAACCATTTTTAAAGCATGGATTCATCATAAAACAAGAGACATGTGAGATAGGCAAATAATATTAACGAGGGAAATAATTAGGACTATGGCCATATCCTCTGTGATCCCAGGCTACATGGATCCTAGTGTGTGGGGTATCACCTCTATTTGCTTCCGCACGGGAGGTGGGTCACGTCCAACCCGCTGGTCCATAATAGAATATTCATTGTCCGAAGACAGTATATATATCATATCCAAACACGGTACAACGTACTCCATGCTATATGCATGGTACAATGTACTCCGTGAACCCATATCATCACAACATATCCTGCCACATCTCAATACGCACGTGCGAGCCTCGAGCCTATTTAATTGGCGTGGCACACAGCCTACCCGAAGCTCCTAGCACGACTCCCAACATGTCATAAAAATCACTATGAGTAATCTCTAGCACGGTAACAAGTATAAAGTGGACATCTAGTGCGAGCAACGCTCCAGCACAATGTCAAAACCCATGTGAAAACTAGTACGAGCTAAGCTCCAGCACTCATGCATGCAAAACTCTAGTGTGAGCTATGCTCTAGCACTATATCATAAAATCCATGTGAAAACTAGTGCGAGCTAGGCTCCAGTACTCATGCATGTAAAACATATCAAATCTCGTGCGAGAAGCGCTCTAGCACACTTTATTTCCACAAAACTCATGTAGGTGGCTAATCTATTTGCAAAACATGGTTATTAAAACCAAATCAAACTATTTTCTTGCAAAGCATTTAAATGCTAGCCAACCTACCAATCCACATGCTAAAAAGATTAGTAAAAGGATTCAAAACATCATGATTCTTGTTTTTCGCGAACTCTTCCAAAATCCCAATCTTCTTTGCCCTTCAAACATTTAATTTCTTTCCTATGTCTCTCAAACATTCTAGAAAACCTTTGTGCGTCTGAAAACATGTACAGATACCTCTAGGGGCTAACACAATTCCCTTATCTCAATTCTTGATGAAATAACTCCTTCCTTTTTTCTCGCTTTTCGTGTTTGGGCTCAATTTGCTCTGGATATATCCTCGAGAGCTGTAAACATTCATTTATTACATGAGTTAATTACAAATAGCTCATATTCTGACTTGATCCTAGTCAATATATCTTATTAAGCCAATTTCTCTTCTTAAGTAGATTCCAATTACATTTATCATTTCACCTAGTCCCATTAAGCTCCTTAGGCTTGTTATCACTCGTTGGACCGAATTCTAGGTCCATCAACCTTATCGAATCGATTGGATTCAAGTTTGGCTTATAATCACCTTTGGTCATGGCATGGGAGTTGAACACCCATCACGCCATTCGTAGTCTAAATTGGGTTTAGCAAACTCTTTTAGTTATCTAATCAAGCACTTGGTTTGCTTTACTCTAACCTTAACTCTTCCATTCATTCATGCATTTTTACAAACACCAAATATGCATATTATATAACCTCATCATATTTCATAAACTCATTTCACAAAACCATCTCAAAATCATGCATATAACATTGTTGACACCTTAGTATAATCCATTTATCATCTAATCAACCATATCATATTTTCTCACACTAAACCCATTTTAGGTCATGCTTGATTCATTACATTCTAGGTAGTTTCTACTAATAATACATACACCAATCTACTAATAACAACATCTAGATAAATATACTTAGAGTTGGTTTATTGGAAACTCACCTAGCTTGACTTTCCTCTTGTCCAAATTTGGAAGACTCCTTTGCTCCTTCAATCTAATAAGTTGAATGTTGGCTCCAAGCAATGTTGTTCTCCTCCTCACAATGAACAACTTTTCTCTATTAGCTTCTTCCTCAAATCTTTTTGGAAAGGGGTGTATTCTAGAGTGAGAAAGCTCGATCTTTTGGGTAAAAATGGAGGAATGTGTTGATTTTCTAAAGAAAGAGGTTTGGTCGTTGAGTTTTTATAGAGCAGTAGTGATGAGATAGATCTCCTAGGGTAGGAGATTGATCTTCCCTTAGTTGAGCTATTGAAATATTCAATTTGTAAGGGAGAGATTGATTTGCTCGTTGGGGAGAGATCGATCTCTACTAGGCAGAAGCAATAGGGGATCGATCTGTTTCATGGGGAGATCAATCTACTCTTTGGGAAGGGATCGATCCTTGCTAGGCAATTAAAGATCGATCTACTCAAGAGGAGAGATCGATTTGCTATAAGCAGAGGCTAATGCAGATCGATTTGCTCATGGGGAGATCAATTTGCCCTAGGCAGAATCAAATGGAGATCGATCTGTTCCTTATAGAAACATATGGGCTTGAAAGCAGAGATCGATATGCTTTGAATAAGAGATCGATCTGGCTTTCATCTGGGACATTCTTGCTGCATTTTTCCTAGAATTTTCAAAGGGAAACTTGTATTTGATTACTTCACTAATCATTTTGCAATCCATTCACACTTAGAGCATGAAAGGGTTCATTTCTTATGATTTTCATGTTATGGAACTTGTGTGTATTACTTGAAATCATAAAGGATACACAGAATTCACAATTCATGCATTATCATTTCGTGTTTTAAATCCTTATCTTCAGTCCGATGCTTTAAGTTCTATTCGTTTAGTTTTGTGGCCACTTCAGCCCTTATTTAACCTTTACTTGCATTCATGATACTCATTTATCCCATTTGCAATCCATTTGCATTTATATGATCCAAAAATCATCTGTCTTATAATTTCATTAACATATAATCAAGTCATACATACATGGGGTCTCACATCAAATATGTGGAGTTGATTTTTGTTATTAAAATTATTAAATAATACCAAAAAATGATAATACTATACAATATATTAGATTACACTCCACTTGGTGTTGTGGTATATATATATATATATATATATATATATATTGTACTCAAGTATACCATTAGATTGGATATTTCATTCTAGTTTAATTCACCCAAGTTTCTCATGCCCAAATACGAATCCAATTTATTATCCTCCAATAAGTACAGATTAAATTCCCAAATCGGTTAACTTAAAACTGAATACAAGAAAATTTCGTGGGGTTTACAAACTAGTTTTATTTGCATTCTGTTCAGGTCAATTGGGTTTAGTGAACTGTTTGGGGTTAGTTTAGATACATTTTAGGGTGTTTTGGAGTTCGTATAGGTCATATACATAATCATTTAAAGTTAGGAAAAGTTTGGAGATTTTAGGATATCGTTTGCATTTTTTTTTGAATTTTTATTTCATGAAAACATTTATGCTATCCAGGTTAGTTTTAGACTATTTGGAATTAGTTTAAGGGTTGTTTTGGGTTAGGAATGTTTATATTGGTTGCATTAATTTAGGGTTAAGTTTTTGTTTAAGTTAGTCCAGGGTTTAATCTATTTTCCCTTGCATTTTCAAGTATTAATTTAGAGTTAGTTGCATTTGTATTGTAGAGATGTTCATTCACTTTTTTGGTAAGCTTTTAATTAGTGTTTTAGAGTTAGGTTAGCATTAGTTTAGGGTTTGAGTCATGCATTTAGGGTTAGTTTAGGGTTAGGACATATTTCGTGCATTTTTAGTTTATTTTTCATTTCACTTTCAAAAATCCAAAAATATTTTATTTTTCAGGCATCATTTTAGTTATTCTTAGTAATTAATTATGCATTTCAAGCCATTTTTGGGTCAAGGTTATATTTAAGGATTTTTAGTTTTTCCATTAGGATTTTATTCCATTATGCATTAGTTTAGGATATTTTGCGTTTTTATTTCATTTAATTAAATTATAATTTATGCATTTTATTTTCATATTAGGATTTTCTAGTTTAATTTTTCATTATTTGCATTTTAGGCCCATATTTTTTATTTTTTTCATTTTAGGCTCATATTATCTATTATTTTCATTTTTAGCCTATTTCGATTTATAATTTTAATTTTGTTATTTTTCTTTAGTAGTCGCTTTTTATTCCTTATTTAGGCTTTGTATGTATCTCTTTTTCTCATTTCTCTTTTTATTTTCATTTTATTCTTAGTTTATTATTTTATTTTCTTAGTTTATATTTTTTATTTATTTTTATTTTACTATGCTTTAGTAAACTTGTAGACCGCCCACCTTTATAATTGGCTAGAATACACTTTAGGATGTAATTATCTGGTAATAATTAAGCTACAAAAAGCTATGTAGGATGATATTCTGGACTTACCTCGTATTACTTGTATGACCGTGTGTAGTTGCACGTAAATACCATTTAGGGTCAACAATTTTTTTAGCATTGTTGTCGGGGATTCAGTTAGACTTAGTTGATACCGGAGAAATCATGCCTACGTATAGTTCTAGCTTGTACATATTTAGAGCCTTTAGGTTAGATTAGGATCATTTTCTTTTGATATATATACATAAAAAATCAAAAAATAAAAAAAATTAAAATTCATTTAAAGGTTTTGAATGTCTGTATGCGTAGAGCTGAGAACTTTGATTGCCTTCCTTTGGATCTTGAGATTGAGCATACACTTAGAAAAATTAGAAAGGATTCTAGGAAGATAGTTGCTTAGCTACAAGACGAACTCATGATTGATCATTGAGAGTTTAGAACTATAGGTGATTATGTTGTCCTCACCGTAGGAGTTTATTACACTGGCATTAGGCCATTAGCAGTTCTAGTCAACATTTTTAAAATCAAGCCCACAATCATATAGATGATCAAGATTTCTTTTCAATTCAGTGGACTACCTCATGACCGACATGCTCACTTAAGTAGCTTCTTAGAGCTTTGCAATACCTTCAAGCATAATGGGCTTTATGATGACGCGATTAGGCTTAGGTTGTTCCCTTTCTCACTTAAGGATAGAGCTAAATGATGGCTGACTTCTTTACCTTCAGGATCTATTTCCACATGAGACGAACTAGCCCAACAGTTCTTAAATTATTCCCTCCGTCTAAAATCGCTAAGCTTCTTAATGATATCTCTTCCTTTGTCCAGTTTGATTCTGAGTCCTTACATGAGGCATGGTATATATATAAAAACCCACTTAAGAAGTGTCCACATCACGACCTGCCCTTATGGCTTTAGGTCCAGACCTTCTACAATGGTCTTATTCGTCGAAATAGGACGATCATTGATACTGTAGCAATAGGAGCACTTATATGCAAGACGAAAGAAGGGGCTTATGCACTGCTAGATAAGATGGCCGCCAATAATTATCAGTGGTCGGCTAAGAGACACATACCTAGGAGAGCTACTGGAGTATATAGGCATGATGCTTTATCTACCTTGACCTCACAAATTGCCACCTTCACTAAGAAAGTAGAGGCTTTAAGTACCTAGCTTAGCTGTAGTCCTGTCATGTCAATTCAGAGCCCGTTTCTTCATGTACTCTATTAGGTGGTACGCTGTTCGACCCATTTTCCTTACATTCATACTATTAATTGTCATACATCATGACTTCACACACTGATTGGTTGGGCTATGAGTCGATGTCAGGCGATCACTTCCCATATACTTCAATTTGTTCACATCTTATGCATCCATAATAAGAAATTATACTCATAATAATTTACAATAATTTACATTCATTTACATTGGTTTACATCCCAGTACTAACATATATACATCACCATGCGCTGTCATGTTTATATACAAAAGACTACAAAAATGTGTATACCTTTTGCAAGTGATAACAGTTGCAGGTGAAAGGAAAATACAGGAATCTACCTTAGAGCTCTCACTACTGGAACTAGTATGTGGAGAGAGGAGAGAAAGGGGGTGAGCTAACATGCTCAGTAAGGAATATATGAAAGCAGATAGATAGCCACACTATCTACGATGCTCATAATGTATGGTTTATGATGAAAACCCATTTCATTCTCAAAACAATCACAATAAAACACATAGCAATTCATTATTATAAAACCAAATATCAAAACTCATTCGGAGTAAAATAGTTCACAGTTTTGTGCGAAACTTCACATTTAAATCACATTCAAATCACACATAGTTTACCATAGAATCCAATAAAAGAGATGAGACTAGGTAGGGATCTACACACAATCCAGGTGACATTTGCTCAAAGTCAGAGACATCAAGCTAAGACTAGTTAGGTGTGTGAAGGTGTCTATAAGCTCGAGGAGGGGATCAGTCTGCCAATCGCTATCTAGTCTGAGGACTATCACAAATAAGAGTAAGACACATCATGCCCAAGTCCGGAGACTATCACATCACATCACATGGTGGCACTGTACAACGTACTCCATGTTGTCTACACAGTTTTTAGGTTACCTGAGTCAGAGACTCATCACCCCAATCGAAAATCATTATCACACAGTTTTGGGTTGCTTGAATCAAAAGCTCATCACCCCAACCGAAAATTATCGACCATGGCCTGTCTAAAAATCTAGTGCGAGTAAGTTAGTGCGACACTCAGTTAACACGAGGGCTCAAGCATGGTTTTGTCAAATCTAGTGCGAGCATGTCTGTGTAACTCACAGTTAACCTTACAGCTCCAGCACCATTTCACATGGAAAACAGATAGATGGCTCAATTCTGATGAGAACGGTTCTCACGATCGAAGTCAGCACTCAAAACGGTGCACAACAAAGCAAGATGGATAAATTTTCCCAAATGATCATCCATTCATGGGATTTCTTCCACTCAAGCATTTTTAACTTTGGAAAATGTGCAATTTAATGCATATAGAAAAAATCATGAGCCAGTCTATCCTTTCAGACTCACAAAACTGCTTTTTAGACAAAAACCACTGAAATCATGCACTTTATACATTTTTTTATTTTCCACAATTCTCAGTGGCATTTTCATAATTTTCCCGTATTTGGGTATTGTCCAAAAATTTCATATCTATAGTCTATACGAAATTTAAGTGCATGCAAACGATGATATAGATCCCTTACCTAGAATCTAGTCGAATGCACTTTTATTCTTTTCTGCTTTCCGAATAGCAATCTATATGGCTTCGTATATATCTCCGGGAGCTCTACATAATTACCAACCACATCAATAAATCTTATTAATCCATATTCCACTTTCTATACGGTTAATTTAAAGTATTGGGCCTGATTACTCTTATTGGGCCTCGTTATCCCTTAATGGGCTCAACTCTATCTTATGCCCACTTTGATTTTTCCATTAAAACCCATTTGGAATTTTAGGCCCATTAACACTTATTAGGTCGACCTTAAGGCCCATTAGCTGAATTGGTACGATTGCACCATGTTTGGCCCATGAACCATCTTGGCCATGCATAGTGTGCCGAGCACTATCACGCCTAGCCATGCCGATTGGCCATCACCATAGCTTGCCATACTTGTCTAGCTCACATAGGAATTATGCCAAACACTTGGTGTGCTTGCCTTAAGCCTTTCACTTTGTTCATTAAGGTATTTCATCAAACACCTTACATGTTTAAGTCATAAACCTATCCAATTCAACAAATTGGTTTCACTTAATCACACCATCATTATATACACATCATAAACTATCTATATATGCATTTAAACGTTATGCATATTCATCAAAATCCAAATACCTATTTTTGGCCAAGCATGATTCACCATGTTCTACGTTGTTTTTCTATACAATTCATATACCAATCAACTCCATAAAATCCCTAGATTAACCTATATGAGATTGGTGGATTGAAAACATACCTAGCTTATGCTTTGTTCTTTGGTCGAGACTTGTGGGAGGGGTTGACTTCTCCAAATCAGCTTCTTACTTACTGGTTTTGGACTATGTTATTCTCTTCACTATGGGTAACAATTTTACTGAAGACAACGTGTTCCAATTCGGTTTGCAAAATGGGTGAAAACTAGAGAGAGAAAGCTTGAAAGCTTATGTTTTAATGGTGGCTAGTTGGGTGGAGATGAAGGTGATGGTTTTCCTTTAGTAAGATCTGATTTTGTTTCCTTAAATTTCAACCAACCTTTCTTAAAAATCAGCCATTGAAATTGGGTTTGCACTTGTTTTGGGCTTGGCATAGTTTTGGGCTTAAATTAATGAAATTAGGCTTTAGTCTTTTTAACTAGTGGGCTTTCGGTTTAGGCTTTCCTATTCATGTTATTGGGCTGGATTTTCAATGTCAATTGGGCCTATAAATTATCTTTATTTTCAGCCCATAAATGGGCCTAAGGTTCGACCCAATCTTCCATGCATATTCGACCCACATGGTTTAAGGCTTAATGGGCCTTTAACTTGTAACCAATTGGCCAAATAGTTTTTCTTCAATTTCAGCCCATTTTTCTTTGGCCTAATTACCTATTGCTTCATTTCTTGATGGGCTTTGCTGAATTCATGAATTATTTTGGCCCAAAATAATATTTCTCATGCATTAACCATGCGTTGGTTAAGTTTTAACCATGGTTAGTTAAATGGTAAAAGTCAACATTTCCCATTTGACTTATGTTAACTTTTAGCCTTTGACCATGTTTGACTAAAGTAAACTAACCCAAATTTATGCATTTCAATGGTTGGTTAGTCCATTTTAACATTTTGGACACTCGTTTTAGGTGAATGTGTCAAAAACACCTCAAACGGTCCATTTTGAGCTCATTTGAGCCCTTTTTGGCATTTTCACTACTTCACTCTTATCGGGACCAAACCAAACCAACTTTCCTTTTTGTACTATCCTTATTTGGATGTCTTAAGTTCTTATCTTTAGTCAAAACGGTTGGCATCCCTTCTGTTTATCCTGAGCTCACTTTAGCTCACAATTAGCATTTTAATGCTTTTAAGGCATTTTCTACTTTTACTTGGACTTGGAATTGCAATACCATCTTTCTTATGATTCCAATAACATATATCAATGTTCAAAATGATGAATCATAAGTAGTACAATGCAAAATTATGGGTCTTACATTCCTCTCCACCTTAGGAAATTTGGTCCTCCAAATTAGAACCAAGTCAATCCTCGAATAACTCTAGGTACTTCTCTCGCATCAAGCTCTCCAATACCCACGTAGCTTCCTTTGAAGTGTGGTACTGCCAGAGAACCTTAACCAAAGAGATCATCTTAGACCGTAAGACCTTCTCCTTCCTATCCAATATCTGAATCGGCTTCTCTACATATGACATATCCTCTATGAGCTCCAACGACTCATACTGAATCACATGTAAAGGGTCATAATGATACTTATGAAGCATCAAAATGTGGAAGACGTTATGCACACTTGCTAGCTTAGGTGGCAATTCCAATCTAGAAGCCTTGTCTTCCACTCGATCTAAGATCTCAAAAGGTCCAATGTACCAAGAACTCAACTTGCCTTTCTTCCTGAATCTCATGATACCTTTGGTGGGGGAAACCTTCAGAAACACTGATTCACCAGCCATAAACTCTAATGGTTGTCGTCTCATATCAACGTATCTTTTCAACCTGCTCTAAGCTATTCTCAATCTCTCATATATCAACTAAACATCCTCAAAGGCTTGCTAAACCAAGTTGGGAGCAAATATCTTACGATCACCCACTTCTTCCCATCCAATCAGAGATCGACACCTACGACCATATAATGCTTCATACGGTGCCATCCTAATACTCAAGTGATAACTATTGTTACAGGCGAATTTGGCTAATGGCAAATGATCATCCCAGGAGCATTTAAAATCCATTACACAAGCTTTCAACATATCCTCCAAAGTCTGGATGGTTCTCTCTGACTGACCATCTGACTGAGTGTGAAAAGCTGTATTGAAACTCAATCTGGTTCCCATAACTTCCTGAAAATGTTCCCATAAGTGGGAAGTGAAGCGAGAATCCCTATCAGACACAATACTCACTGAAATGTCATGTAGCCTCACAATCCCCCGTACATACAGGTTCGCCAATGCACTCAAAGTATCTATAGCTTTGGTAGTTAAGAAGTGAGCTGACTTTGTCAATCTATACACAATCACCCAAATGGCATCATGGCTTCGTCTAGTCCTCGGTAAACCTATGATGAAATCCATGGTGATGTGCTCTTATTTCCATGTCGGTACAGGTAGAGGCTACAATAGCCCTGTAGGTTTCTGATATTCTACCTTAACCTGCTGATACACCAGACTCTTAGCCACATACTTCGCCACATCTCTCTTCATTCTGGATGACTAATACACTTTTCGAAGATTTTGATACATCTTATTGCTCCCCGAATAAAACGTATACCGTGATGAATGAGCTTCGGATAAAATTAGTTTTCTCAACTCTGGATCCTTGGGAACACACATTTGGCCATTGAATCTCAGTAATCCATCAATGCTCAACTCAAAGTTGGCACCGATACCCATTGAATCTAACTAGCCAATCAATACAGAAGTGATCAATACGTTGAGCTTGTCTAATCCAGTCAATCAAATCTGGTTCTAATTGCAGACCAGCTATCACACAATATGCGTCAGTATCAAAAGGGATCACATCTAAACTAAGACTCGCAAACTGCTCTAACAGCTCATGTTCCCTGATCATTATGTACGATACCATCGCGAGGCTCTTTCGGCTCAAAGCATCGAAAACTACATTTGCCTTGCCAGAGTGGTACAATATCTCACAATCATAGTCTTTTAGAAGCTCTAACCATCTCCGTTGCCTCATATGTAACTCCTTCTGTGAAAATAGATATTTCAGGCTTTTGTGATCAGTAAATACCTGAAATTTCTTACCGTACAAATAGTGTCGCTATATTTTCATTGCAAACACTATAGCTGCCAACTCTAAATCATGGGTCAAATAGTTCTTCTCATGGTCTTTGAGCTATCAAGATCCATAAGCAACTACATTCCCATTCTGCATAAATACACAGCCCAGTCCTTGTTTCAAGGCATCTGTATATACAGAGAAACCTCCTGAGCTAGTGAGAATGGTGAGAATCGGTACGGTGGTCAGGCGGAGTTTCAATTCTCGAAAACTCTTCTCACATTTTTCATCCCACTAAAATATCACATTCTTCCGAGTGAGACGAGTCAACGGAGCAGCCAATTTTGAGAAACCCTCAACAAACCGTATGTAATACCCAGCTAAACCCACAAAGCTCTTGACCTCTATGATTGTCTTGGGCCGTTCCCACTGAACTACTGCTTCTATCTTGGACGGATCAACAGACACCCCGTCCTTCGACACCACATGAGCCAGAAACAAAATTTGTTCCAACCAGAAGTCACACTTATTGAGTTTGGCATACAGTTGCTTCTCTCAGAGGGTCTGCAGAATAATCCTTAAGTGTTGCTCATGTTCCTCCCTAGACTTCGAATACACCAATATATCATCAATAAAACGATCACAAATTGATCTAGGTATAGCTTGAACACATCATTCATCAAAGCCATAAAAGCTGTGGGAGCATTCATTAACCCGAAAGGCATAACTAAGAACTCATAATGACCATGACAAGTACAGAAGGCTGTTTTGGGTACATATCCAATCCGGATTCTCAACTGATGGTACCCAGACCTCAGATCGATCTTGGAAAAGATTTGTGCTCCCTGAAGCTGATCCAACAGATCATCAATACGTGGAAGGGGGTACTTGTTCTTAATGGTAGACTTATTCAACAACCGGTAATCTATACATAGTTGGAGACTTCCATCATTCTTCTTAACAAACAAGACCGGATCTCCCCAAGACGAGACACTCAATCTAATGAACCCTTATCCAAAAGCTCCTGCAATTGCTTCTTTAGTTCAAGTAACTCAATTGGAGCCATTCTATACGGTGGTTTAGATATCGGCTCAGTACCAGGCACCAAATCAATACAAAATTCCATCTCTCTATCTGGTGGCAATCTTGGTAAGTCATCCGAAAAGACATCTGAAAACTCTCTGATCATAGAAATATTGATCAATTTCAGTTGTGCCTTATCCATGTCAACCACGTAGCAATAAAACCTTCAAAATAATATCATGCAATCAATTTAATATTGCATCCTTCCCATCACAATAGTATACTCTTTCGATTGCCATAACTACTTCTTTTATACATTCTCAAAAAAACTTTACAATATGTTTCTCAGGTAGAGAAAACATTATCGTCTTAGAATGGCAATCTAAAATAGCATGATTTGCAGCCAACTAATCCATTTCTAATATTACATCAAAATCAAACACACTTAATAGGATAAGATCGGCTGTCATACTTTTATCTCTTATCCTTAACTTGCAATACTCACACACATACTCTGTCATTTGACTATGTCCCACGGGTGTGCTAATTAACAACATTTTACCTAAGGGTGTAGGCTTTACAAACTCTAACAATTTAAATGCACATGATGATGATATGAGTGAATGTGTTGCACTAGGATCAAATAGTGCTAATGATTCAAGATTAAAAATCTGAATTGTACCTTTCACCACATTAGGTGAAGCATTTGCAGTGCCCTGGTCTATTGCATATACTTGGCCCTGACCAACAGTTTATTTCCATTCTCCTCAGTCGTGGTTCTTCTTCTTGGAGTAGGAGTAGTAGGTGGAACTTTCTTTGGTTCCTTACCCTTTTGAGAAGATACCTCAGTTGGCTTCGACCAATCTCTCATCAGATACCCTATCTTACCACACCTAAAGCATGCTCCTGACATCCTATAACAAGATTTGTTCCCGTGGTGTCCTCCATAAAATTTACACCAATCGGGATTAGGTCGAGCACCTCCAATCACAATACCCCGAGTGAAGCTACTGTCGGATGTACATGGGGTCTAACGGCCCTACTTTGTGACTCCTCAATCCTCTGTCGCCTACCAAAAGGCCTCTTCCCCTCTCTAGGACCTCTATCATCACCGAATCTCTTCCGGTCTCTATCTCTACCCTTACCAACATTTTCAAACTTTGAAGCATGGAGCTCGTAATCCTGCTTCCTCATAAGCTATAATATCTAATGGGGCTAGTCGAGCTCTGATCAACAGTCTCAGGCCCTCTATAAACCTACAAACCTTCCTCGATTCACTGCCCATAGTATCGGGGTCATACCTACCCAAAGATGTAAATTGAGATTCGTACTCGTTTACAGACTTGCCTATCAATGTGAAACTCAAAAACTTTGTCTGTAGCTTCCACTGAGCGGTGTCCGAAATATATTACCTCGAAAGGCATCCAAAAAGATCTCCCATGATAGTTCCCGATATCGGACCATCAAAATAGGCATGGCAGATTTCCACCAATGTTTTACCTCACCCTCTAATACAAAGGCAGCAAAAGTTGTTTTCTCTGTCGAAGAACACCGAAAAACTATAAAGCTCTCCATCATGTTGATCCAGTCCTCGACCACTACCGGATCCTTAACTCTACTAAAAGACGGTAGCTAAAGCTTCTGAAATTGCCTCAATCTATTTAACTCACAATCGTACCTCAGATCATTATTACCCTGATGTGGGGCCACTAGAGGAGGTACAAGTTGAACAGGAAGAGTCTATGATGCGGGTGCAGGCTGTGCAGGTGTAGCAGTCTCAAGTGCGGCTGCTGCAGTGGTCAGTGCAACCTATCCTACTATACCCTGGGCACTGTCGAACCTTGCCATAAACTGCCCCAACAATGTCACAATTGTATCCAAGCTTTGCTCTAATCTCGAGAGGCAAGCATCAAAACTCTCTGCTGGGTTCTGAGAAGCATGATCAGACGAAGAGCCACTCCGTCTCTCGGGTCTATCTCTGTGCCCTCGAGATCGTGAACCCTCTCCTCTACTATGGTGTCTGTCAAACATTTTGACAATTTCTTGTATATATATATAACCAAATTTTCAGTGAAACCACAACCCAGTATACACAATTATATCTAAACAATGCATAGTGACAAAGGGATGTAAACCTTCCTAGTTACTAACAACGACTCAAATCAGACCAACTCTGAACTAATACCATTTCTGTCGTGACCCATTTCCTTACATTCATACTATTAATTATCACACATCACGACTTCACACGTTGATTGGTTAGGCTATGTGTCGATGTCAGTCGATCACTTCCCATATACTTCAATTCGTTCACATTTTATGCATCCAGAATAAGAAATTGTACTCATAATAATTTACAATAGTTTACATTCGTCTACATTGGTTGACATCCCAGTATTAACATATATACATCACTGTGAGCTGTTATGTTTAGATATAAAAGACTACAAAAGTGTGTATACCTTTCACAAGTGATAACAGCTGCAGGCAGAAGTAAAATACAAGAATCTACCATAGAGTTCTCACTATTGGAACTAGTATGTGGAGAGAAGAGAGAAAGGGGGTGAGCTAACACGCTTAGTAAGGAATACATGAAAGTAGGTAGATAACCACACTATCTACAATGCTCATAATGTATGGTTTATGCTAAAAACCCATTCCATTCTCAAAACAATCACAGTAAAACACATAGCAATTCATTAATATCAAAACTCATTTGGAGTAAAATAGTTCATAGTTCTGTGCGAAAACTTTACATTTAAATCACATTCAAATCACACATAGTTTCATCACAGAAACCAATAAAACAGATGAGACTAGGCAGGGATCTACACACAATCTAGGTGGAATTTGGCCAAAGTTAAAGACCCCAAGCTATCACTAGCTAGGTGTGCGAGGGTGTCTATAAGCTCGATGAGGGGATTAGTCTACCCATCGGAGCAAGACACGTCATGCCCCAGTTCGGAGACTATCACATCACATCATATCATATGGTGGCACGATACAGTATACTTCATGTTGTCTACACGATACGACGTACTCCATGAACCATAGTGCAATTATCACATAATTGCAGGTAGCTTGAGTCAGAGACTCATCACCCCAACCGAAAATCATTGTCACACAGTTGTGGGTTGCCTAAGTCAAAAGGTTATCACCCCAATCGAAAATCATCAACCATGGCCTGTCTCAAAATCTAGTGCGAGCAAGTTAGTGCGACACATAGTTAACACGAGGATTCAAGCATGGTTTTGTCAAATCTAGTGCGAGCAGGTTTGTGTAACTCATAGTTAACCTGACAGCTCTAGCACGATTTCACACAGAAAGCATACAGATGGCTCGATTCTGATGAGAACGATTCTCATGATCGAACTCAGCACTTAAAACGGTGCACAACAAAGCAAGAAAGGTAAATTTTCCCGAATGATTATTCATTCATAGGATTTCTTCCACTTAAGCATTTTTAACTTTGTAAAATGTGCAATTTAATGCATATAGTAAAAATATGAGCCAGTCTATCATTTCACACACAAAATCGCTTTTCAGACAAAAATCGTTGAAATCATGCACTCTATGCATTTTTTATTTACCATAATTCCCAATGGCATTTTTGTAATTTTCCCATATTTGGGTACTGTTTAAAAATTTCATATCTATATTCTATATATAATTTAAGTGCATGCAAACGATGATAAGAATACGTACAACTATCTTTAAGAGCTAACATAGATCTCTTACCTGGAATCCAGTTGAATGCACTTTTATTCTTTTCTACTTTTTGTATAGCAGTCTATCTAGCTCCGTATATATCTCTGAGAGCTGCTGATAATTACCAACCACGTCAATAAATCTTATTAACCCGTATTCCACTTTCTATATGATTAATTTAAAGTATTAGGCCCGATTACTCTTATTGGGCATCGTTATCCTTTAATGGGTCCAACTCTATCTTAAGCCCATTTTGACTTTTCCATTAAGGCCCATTAACTCTTATTGGGCTGGCTTTAAGGTCCATTAGTTGAATTGGGCCGATTGCACCATGTGCTTGGCCTATGAACCATCTCGGCTATGCATGGTGTGCCGAGCACCATCACGCATAGCCATGCCAATTGGCCATCACCATAGCTTGCCATGCTTGTCTAGCTCACTTAGGCATTATGCCAAACACTTGGTGTGCTTACCTTAAGCCTTTCACTTTGTTTATTAAGGCATTTCATCAAACACCTTATATGCTTAAGCCATAAACCTATCCAATTCAACAAATTGGTTTCACTTAATCACACCATCATTATATACACATCATAAACTATCCATATATGCATTTAAACATTATGCATATTCATCAAAATCCAAATACTCATTTTTGGCCAAGCATGATTCACCATGTTCTAGGTTGTTTTGCTATACAATTCATTAACCAATCAACTCCATAAAATCCCTAGATTAACATATATGAGATTGGTGGATTGAAAACATACCTAGCTTACACTTTGTTCTTTGACCGAGACTTGTGGGAGGGGTTGACTTCTCCAAATCAACTTCTTAGTTATTGGTTTTAGACTATGTTATTCTCCTCACTATGGGTAACAACTTTCCTGAAGACAACTTGTTCCAATTCGGTTTGCAAATGGGTGAAAACTAGAGAGAGAAAGCTTGAAAGCTTATGTTTTAATGGTGGCTAGTTGGGTGAAGATGAATGTGACGGTTTTCTTTAGAAAAATCTGATTTTGTTTCCTTAAATTTCAGCCAACCTTTCTTAAAAATCAGCCCTTGAAATTGGGCTTGCACTTGGTTTGGGCTTGGCATAGTTTTGGGCTTAACTTTAATGAAATTAGGCTTTAGTCTTTTTAACTAGTGGGCTTTCGGTTTAAGCTTTCCTATTCATGTTATTGGGCTGGATTTTCAATGTCAATTGGGCCTATAAATTGTCTTTATTTTCATCCCTTAAATGGGCCCAAGGTTCAGTCCAATCTTCCATGCATATTTGGCCCACATGGTTTAAAGCTTAATGGGCCTTTAACTTGTAACCAATTGGCCCAATAGTTTTTCTTTAATTTCAGCCTAATTTTCTTTAGCCCAATTACCTATTGTTTCATTTCTTGATGGGATTTTCCAAATTCATGAAGTACTTTGTCCCAAAATAATATTTCTCATGCATTAACCATGGGTTGGTTAAGTTTTAACCATGGTTAGTTAAATGGTAAAAGTCAACATTTCCCATTTGACTTTTGTTGACTTTTAGCCTTTGACCACGTTTGACTAAAGTCAACTAACCTAAATTTATGCATTCCAATGGTTGGTTAGTCCATTTTAACGTTTTGGACACCCGTTGTAGGTGAATGTGTCAAAAACACCTCAAACGGTCCATTTTGAGCTCGTTTGAGCCCTTTTTGGCATTTTTACTACTTCACCCTTATCGGGACCAAACCAAACCAACTTTCCTTCTTACACTATCCTTATTTGGATGTCTTAAGTTTTTATCTTCAGTTAGAATGGTTGGCATCCCTTCGGTTTAGCCTGAGCTCACTTTAGCTCACAATTGTCACTTTAATGATTTTAAGGCATTTTCTACTTTTACTTGGACTTGGAATTGTAATATCATCTTTCTTATGATTCCAATGACATATATCAATGTTTAAAATGATGAATCATAAGTTGTACAATGCAAAATTATGGGTCTTACATACTAACTTGATAGATAGGTGTCCAATTAGGGTTGAGTCTGCTCAGAATGTTTCCTCACCCCCTAAGTAGCAGCACAACCCCTTTTCTAATACCTACAATCCAAAGTGGAGGAATTGCTCTAACCTTTTCATAGAACCAAAATGAAGGGCAATCTTCTACTTCCAGACTTATAGGACCATTGGTTTTCAGCCTCTACCTTTTTATATTCCTCCAACCACTCAAGTACCACCACCTCAGTAGTTCCAATAGCAGTTTTATCAGCCATACCAGCCACCACCTACTCAGTTGCCACCATCTGTTTTACCCTTACATGCTTAGTTCTAGCTTGCACCTACAAATGAAAAAAAACTTTCACTTGAAGACATGTTCACTCAGATTTTACAGAATCAAGCGGCTTCCGTTAAAAATCTAGAGACGCATGTAGGTCAAATAGCTAGCGCCCTCAGTCAACGCCTACAAGGTGCCCTACCCAGCAACATAGAGTCGAATCCTATTAGGAGACCAGGTAAAGAGCAATGTAATGAATTAAATGAGGGGCAGTTGACTAAGAAAGAGTTAGATATAGGCAACGAGGATAATCCTATTCCTTTTGATATTGTCGTGAGTACAGTTGAGCCCAACTCATACTAATACTCTCTTTCTGATGGTGTAAGTTTAGTTGAACCCAACTCTTACTCAATTTCATCTTCTGTTTCATAGGGCTTCGATCCCGAGACCATTTCTATTGATACCATCCTTGTTTCACCTGTTCATGTGGAAACCACTTCTTTAGAACCTATATCTTTAAAGGCACGTAAGACAGTTTAGCCTAGTTCTTATCACCTTACAGTTTATAGGCCTCCAGTTCCATTTCTATAGACGCTTGTTAAGCTCATTCTTCTCTATCCAGTTCAGAACCCACAACACTTATTGAGAAGTGTAAAGCCATCATTGAGAGAAAGGTGATACCTAAGCTTAGTGATCCAGGTAGCTTTTTAATTCCATATACCATCATTAACTAGTTTTTTCCTAATGCCTTTCTTGACATAAGATCTGATGTCAACCTAATGCCATTTTTGGTATTTGAGATGCTAGGTTTAAGAGAATGTAAGCTTATCACAACTACCTTGCAGATAGTTGATAGATCTGTTAGATACCTTCAAGGAGTTACAGAGGATGTGCTTGTCTAGGTTGATAAGATCAGTATTCTAGCAGATTTTTTGATCATAGATATACAAGAAAGAAAGAGCACATCGATCATATTAAGTAGACCCTTTTTAGCTTAAGAGAGTGCTTTGATAAATATAGACCTAGGAGAGTTGATTTTTAGACTCAATGGCAAGGAAGCTAAGTATAAAATGTTGGGCAAGAAGACGAATGATATGAATGGTCAACCTAAAGGGGTGAAGAAGGACTTAACATCCAAGAAAGATGTTAATGAGCTTTTTAAGGATAAAGATGCTAAGTCTTAAGGAATGATCTCTACATCTAGGATTTTAGATGATGGGATTTTGAGGATCTTAAATGTTGATGAAGTTGTGATTGGTTTTATCCTCAATGTCTTTGAGAAGAAGGATGTGAATAAAACGTTTCTTAGAAACCATTCTAGGATAACCATTGATTTCTAAGACACCATCCATTGTGAGGAGTGCTTTACTGAAGAGAAATACTGCTAATCCCATACCTCCAGAGCTTGACTAATTTATGCTACACAACTTCATGATAATCTATTGAGAACTTTAAAGTTAGCCTAGCTTCATTCCTTTCCTTTTCTTTTTATATTTTTTTTTGTACAGTTCTTTTTCTAGTTTAATACTTGTTTTCTTTTATTTTATTTACCTTTGGTAGCCACAACCAGTTTTGAGTTTCATGGTATTCATCCAGATGATAGGGGAGTTTTCTTTTTCCAATCTTTGTTTCCTTATATTTGGATTAACTTGAGCAATTTTTAAAATTTTTTAGCTAAATTGAAAAAATCTTTCAAAAATGTTTGAAAATCTGAGCTTAAATGTGTTTATTTAAGGTGATTTTGTGCTTAGCATGTTTTATTTTCTCATGATCCTATTGATTTGGTAAGACTTTGATAAATAAGAGGTATAATTGTTGTGAAAGCATGAAGGTAATTCATTGAATTTATCTTTACTCTGATTGTGAGTTCCTTATTTTATGCACATGTCATGTCATGGATTTGTATACTCACTTAGAGAAAGCTTATATTGACATAGGATTGCATTTGTTCATTTGATCTTCTGTATCATATTTTAGAATTTGATCTTCACTCGAGGGTAAATATTAGATCACACTTGATTAGGGAAGTGATTTAGCCATCTTTGGATCATTTGAGCCTTTCTAGCTATCCTTATACATATTTTATCCTTAGTTACCTTTCTGGGCCGAAAAAACTTTTCTCTCTATATATAACCACATGGTTTTCCTTAACTTAAACACTTTTTCCTATCCCTTACACCAAAAGCATGTGATTTCACTAGGATGTATTTAGAGCTATGTATATCTGGGTTGTGGGTGATGGTTAAAAAAAAGAAAAAAAATAGAAAAAGAAAAGAAAAGTAAAAAAAGAGAGAAAAATACAAAAATAAAATAAAGTGCATAGGAAAAAATAAGTTTGGAGGAATAATCAAGAGCTCTAACATCATTAATCTTGTAGGTAATGCATGTCTGAGGGTATTTGAACTTACATCGACTTTGTCATACCATAACCCTAGCCTTATAGTACAAGCTTAATGAAGTCATATTGATCTTTGATTAAGTGTGACTACATTAATGGAGAGAGAAGTGAAAAGCAAACTTATAGGAGTGATCACTTGTCATTGACTTTACATATTTTTCTTTGCATAATCCGATCTGGGTGGTATAGTTTGAAGTGGCTTTGACATTTTCACACATAGACACGGGGGCTTCAATTTGGGTTTAGACTTATGATTAGTTGAGACCTAGTGCTTGAATAATAATTGTAATTTTCTGATTTTTGGATTTATACTTTGTCTTTATGGATATATTGGGAGAATAAACAGGTTGGGTATTTTATCACTTCCACTATGATTTTGATTGCTCTTATTTTGCTTGAAGATAAGCAATAGTTCAAGTTTTTAGGTGTGATAGCTCTATGAAAATAGAGTTACTTTGTGCTAAATTTCTTAATTAATTAATTAAATCCCCTTATTATTTTATTAGTTATCTCCTTATATTAATTAAATTTCTCAAGTTTTGCAGATAAATAAATTTTGGATGATTTTCAATCATTTTAGTAGAAAATGGATTGAAAATAGGGTGAAAAGGAATCTGGGCCACTACACTTTCATCCTATAGCATTAGTCACCAACGTTCTTTTCTTTCTTCTTGACACCTAAGATGCCAAGTGTCCATCTCTTATACATTCTTGATGGATAAGAGTAAGAGGCACCTTGGCCAACACATGAAGGACACATGCCCTTGCCACCTTGCATGCTTAGGTGGACAAGAAGACAAAGAAAGGTTCTAGAAGAGGGAGAGGTGTCCATGGCTGGTTGAAGGCTTAGATGACATGGAAATATCTTTTCTAAAAAGTTAATGTCACACCTCATTTTCACACCTAAATTCTTATTATTCCCCCATACACACACATAATGGAGCAGACAACATACGAATGGTTGGGCATATGAGCCGATATTGACCTTACACACTTAAATATAAACCGTACATGATAATTGAATTTCTTTATTCATATATGTATTTACATGCGTACGTTTACATCCTAGTAATTCTTTATATACTTAACTGTGCCTTACAAGTTTAGATACAAAATCAAAAGAGGTGTATACCTTCGCGCACAATGAAGTGTGGGCTGTCAACTGCTCAGAACTATCTGCAGCACTCACTGCTGGAGTAACTCTGTGGAGTGGAGGGAAAAAAGGGGGAGCTACAACGCGCTCAGTAAGGAATCACACAAAAAGGTAGATAACTGTACTATCTACATACTCGTGAATCATGTCATGCAGAAAATCCTTACTTTCTCAATCGCAACCGAATTCACTAAACCACACAAGTATGCTTTCTCAAAGCCATGTCATATCACAAACGAATTTCTCAAAACACATGTTCTCATCAAGCTAATTTAAATCAAATAGGAGACAAATCAGAAATCTCAGAATTTAAATCAGAAATCATATAAGTATGGAGACAAAGAATAGCATATGGAAATAAATAGACATATGGCCATAGTCACCAGACTTCATGCAATCACTGATCAGGTGTGCATGAATGTCCTCGAATGGCTGAGGATAGGGGGTCAGTCTACCCATCAGACAGTAAACAAACAACACAATATGTCGTACTACATGTGCATCCACATGGTACATTATACTCCGTGAACCCCAATATCTGAAATCAGTGAGATTAGGAGTGCCCGTCCAAAGGGTCTTATCATCCCATCTCCAGCTATATCAATACCGAGTCTCCAAAATGCACGTGTGAGCATATCGATCAGTGTGACACACAGTCTACACATGGCTCCAGCACAACCTTATCAAATCACGTGCGAGGATCAGTGCAAGCTCACACAGCCTACACGACGTCTCCAAACATGGTTTTATGCATATCACAAAATCACAAACTAGTGCGAGCAAAGCTCCAGCACGGTGTCATGTACAAATCATGCAAAGTCTAGTGCGAGCAACGTTCTAACATGACTTTGTGCATAAATCATATGAAATCTAGTGCGAGCAAAGCTTCAGCACTACTTGATCTTAAAACTGATAGATGGCTCGATGCACATAAGGGCGTACAAACTAACCTCAGCCACAGAAGGTAGTACCCACTTGAGTGAGAGGAAACATTTTCCATCAAATCACTCATCAAACATTTTTTATTCTAAAAACATGTGATTTAATGCAGATAATCAAATTCAGAGCCATTCTATCACCACTTATTCACAAAACATGTTTATTCATGAAAAACACATTAAAATAGGCCATTTCGACCAATTTCATATTTTTCGTACCTGGAGGGGGCATTTTGGTAATTTTTCCATATTTGGGTACAGTGTACGTAAACGATGATAAAAATATGTATAGCTATCTCTAAGAGCTTACGAAATCTCTTACCTCGAAATGTGTCTACTGCGAACTTTAATTATTGATCTCTCCGGATCACGCAGTCTAATTGGCTTCGGATGTATTCTCGAAAGACAAATCTTTCCTTGGTGGCATGTAAGTCGAGATCCGCTCGAACCCATACATGTCGCCTACCGTTTTTCCGCTACACAGCTATATATATTTAAACTGGTTAATTTCGGTCTAATATAAATTGAAATTAATTATCCAAAAAATAAATGGATCGATTTTCGACCACTTACCAGTCTACTGCTGTACAGGGGTAACACTGAGTTTTTTTCCATTTTTTTCTTTTTTTCTCTCTCCTTTGACTGAATCGGTTCGGATCGGTTTAGACCCTTTCACACTGAATCGGTCCAAACCAGTTCAGATGGATTTTTATCGTTGTCGGCCGATTCTCGAGGTGGTTTGGCCACCGTTCGACGCGCCTTGTCCTGGGGAAGCTTCGCCTGGCTTCGCTCGGCCCAAATCGACGTCGGTGCCGACGAATCTCGTCTTTTCTCCCTGCGGCCTTCTCCTCGTCGCCAGTGATTCACGGCTCGTGCTGCCACTCAGGCACAATCCGGGTGCCGGTTGTCCATTTGCCTGCCGTCTCGCGCCCGTGGTCCTCGTCGTTCGTCGCCGGTGAAGAAATCAAAGGAGGTCGGGTTTTGCCTCCTGTTTTCGCGCGGGTTTCGTTTTCTATTTTCCAGATTTCCTTTTTCTTTTATATATATATATATATATTATATTATATTATATTCAATATAATACAATATATATACCAAAATATCTAAAAAAGTACATATAATAATATTACAATATCTTCTAATTTTAAATATAATAATAATAATAATAATAAAACCAATATTATTATTATTTTATATTTTATTCTCATAGTGTATTTTATACACTAAAATTTACACAGCCTTGTACATATATTTTATTTAATTTATTCTACAAAATATATGTACATTCTGTTTCATTTCATCGCATTTATTTATTCCTCCGAAAATATTTTTTTTTCAATATTTCTGGGGTAAATTGCCAAATTGGGTAATTTTTGGGTTATCATTTTCGGACAAACTTCCCTTATTGGACTCCCTATATTTTTGCGTTCTGAGTCCATATTTTCAATCTATTTAACCTAATTTTATTCGGTTTGTCCCGAATTCACCGAAGCTCTTATTTCAAAATTTAAAGCACTTAGCTTTATTTCTTAATTAAATTGAACTTGTAATTGCATCATTCCTTCTTTATTGATTTATATATCATATTTACAGGATTTAAATGATATATTCGTAAGGAAAAATGCCAAGTTTGGGTTTTACATTTTCTCCCCCACTTAAAAAAAATTTGGTCCTCCAAATTGACCAATACTCAGCTCTCGAATAGGTGCAGATACTTCTTACGCATCAAGATCTCTAATTCCCATGTAGCTTTCTTAAAGGTGTAGTATTGCCAGAGAACCTTGACTAGAGGAATCATGTTAGACCGTAGTACTTTCTCCTTCCTATCTAATATCTGAATCGGCTTCTCCACATACATCATATCCTTCTTGAGCTTCAATGGCTCTTACTCAATCACATGTGTCGGATCTGGATGATATTTTCGATGCATGGAGAGGTAGAAGACATTATGGATGCCTGCTAGCTCAGGGGGTCACGCTAGCCTGTAGGCCTTATCTCCCACTAGGTTTAAGATCTCAAATGGTCTGATATAGCGAGGACTCAAATTACCTCTCTTTTCGAACCTCATAATACCCTTGGAGGGAGAAACTTTCAAAATACAGGTTCACCCACAGTGAATTCTAGAGGTTTACGCCTTGTGTCAGCATAACTTTTCTGCCTGCTCTGAGTTATCCTCAATCTATCACATATCAACTGGACATCCTCAGAGGCTTGTTTCACCAGATCGGAGCAAAAATTTTTCAGTTACCCACCTCTTCCCATCTAATGGGAGAACTACACCTGCTACTATACAACACTTCGTAAGGTGTCATTCCAATGCTCGAGTGATAACTGTTGTTGTAGGCGAATCCGGCTACTGGCAAATGATCATCCTAGGAGCCTTTAAAGTCTATCACACAAGCTCTCAACATATCCTCCAAACTCTGAATGGTCCTCTCTGACTGACCATCTGTCTGAGGATAGAAAGCTGTACTGAAACTCAATTGGGTTCCCATAACTTCCTGAAAATGTCCCTAAAAGTGGGATGTGAAGCGAGAATCCCTATCAGAGACTATGCTCATTGGAACACCATGTAGCCTCACAACCTCTCATACATACTGTTAAGTTAAAATATTTTGAAATGACAAAACAGTAATTCAATAATGAATATTATAAATCTAGAAATGTTTAAAACATGTTAAGAGTTTAATTAGAATATACTGAGATACAAGTCATTGCCAGAAACTGGATGTTAAAGGTTAGAGATCGATCTCATGAGATGATAGATCGATCTCCTGGGTTTTCAAGTATGAGAGATCGATCTCATGAGAATTGAGATCGATCATATAAAGGACTAAAGACTCAAAGAACATGTATAGGATGTTAAGGAAGAAGAGATCGATCTCTGAGGGTTATAAGATCGATCTTTGACTTACAGAATGGCTATGAGATCGATCTGGTCTAGGAAGAGATCGATCTCCTCTAAGGCAGAGGTTAAAGGTATTAGATCGATCTGTAGATTGATCTATATTCAAACAAAGAGCTTATGAGATCGATCTCATATGGATAGAGATCGATCTCCTCAAAGTCAGAGAGTTTAGGAGATCGATCTAGGGTGATTAGAGATCGATCTCCCTTTTACGAGAATGCTTGCTAGATCGATCTGGAGATCGATCTTTCTTCAAACAGAGAGTTTAGAAGATCGATCTGATGGTTCGATAGATCGATCTTCACTAACATTTTACAAATTCTAAGATCGATCTCCTTGCTTTGAGTTGCTTTGTAATTGCAAGAATTTAAATGAGAAGATCGATCTGGTCATGATGGAATATCGATCTGGTACTCTACTGGAGGTTCCCAATGGCTCTCTCTGTAAAATCTTCAACGGGAAAAACTGCATTAAATGCTTCACCTACCATCCTGCTATATAAAAACCAAGCATTGAAGACACTGAAGACAAGAGACTTATGCTGAAAATTCTGAATACTCTCAAGAGTTCATTCCTCAACATTCCCTTTTGTCTTCAACATCATATTTATTGTATTGTCTTAAATAGCTTGAGTTAAAGTTATTCTTCCTACCCATAAAAGAGAGTTCTTATTTGTATTTATCCTTAATCCAAAAGAAAAGAGGAGAGTTCCTCTGTGAGAGAATTTTGTAAGAGGTGAATATTTATCTTTGTAAAAAAGGGTAGAGAGGTTATTCCTTAACCTTAAAAAGGAGATTGTATCAACTATTGTGATAGTGAAAGAAAACTCTTGACAAGAAGGTCAAGAAGAGAGGACATAGGCAAGTGATTGGCCAAACCTCTATAAATTGCTGAGTTTGCTGCTTCTCTCTCTTTTCTCCTTTAATTTACTGCACTGTAGTCAATTGCTTATTCTTTGATTACTTGCAATTAAATTCAATTAAGCTTAAATTTAGCATATAGACTAGAAAACTGATTCACCCCCCTTTCGGTAGAGCCAACAATTGGTATCAGAGCTCGGACTCTTTGATCATTAAGGAATAACTTCCTAAGAGTTAAAACGATCTAATGGCTCATAGCAATGTAGCAACAAGTCTAGTAGGAGAGGGCACTCTACAGTTAGGCGTCCCATGTTCAATGGTGAACATTATGCATATTGGAAAACTAGAATGATGCTTTTCATTCAAGCTAATAATTATGAGGTATGGAGGATTATTACTAAAGGTCCTCAAATCCCAACTAAGAAGATAGAGGGAAGAGATATCCCAAAATAAGAAGATGAGTGAGATTCTAATGATATAAAATGTGCTCAGTTAAATGCTAAGGCCATGCACACCTTATTTTATGCATTAGGGCCTAATGAGTATAATAGAGTCTCAGGTTGTGATAATGCCAAACAAATTTGGGATAAATTGGCAATTACTCATGAAGGCACAACTTAAGTAAAGGAGACTAAGGTAGGAATGCTCACACATGATTATGAGTTATTTAGGATGAAAGAAGGAGAGTTAATTAGTGACATGTTCACTAGATTTACTGATGAAATAAATTGACTAAAGTCCTTAGGCAAAATTTACTCCAATATAGAAATGGTAAAGAAAATCCTAAATAGCTTACCAAAATCTTGGGAAGCTAAGGTAACAGAAATTGAAGAGTCCAAGGACCCCCACACACTATCGTTAGATGAATTGATAGGGTCATTGCTCACATATGAAATGAAATTGAGGAGAAATGAAGAGCCACCCAAGAAAGTAGGAGTAGCTCTAAAATCCACTACTCAAGAGGATTTGAAAGAAGAAAAAAATGAGAGTGGTAATGAAGAAGATTTTGAAATGGCAATGTTTGCCAAGAGATTTAATAAATTTATGAGAATGAGAGCAAATGGTAGTGGTAGGAGAAACTACAAGAAAGAACAAGAAGAATTAGGTAGAAAAGATACTATTGTTTGCTATGAATGCAAAAAACATGGACACATTAAATTTAACTGTCCCCTTCTAAAAGGATCAAGTGATAGGAATCACAAAAAGAAGGCGATGATGGCAACATGGAGCGACAGTGACAGCTCCGATGATGATTCAAATGAAGATATTGCCAATCTATGCTTCATGGCAATTAAAGATGAGAAGGTAACTTCTAATCCCAATGATGATCTTGCATTAGAATATGAGTGCATGAATTTGAAGTAAAAAAAATTGATTTCTAAACTAAAGAAAGAAAATGGATTAATACTAAATGATAAAATAGAATGTGAAAAGAAATTATAAGGTACAAATCTAGAAATTCATGACCTAAAGGAAAAGAATAGTAACTTACATAATTCCTTTACTAGATTTTACATTGGTCAATGAAAACTAGATCACATGCTGAGACTCAAAGGGCTTTCTTTGATAAAAATGGGTTAGGATATGATGACAAAAGTAGAGAAACTCACCTCAAGAGTTTCTTAGCTAGAAAGAATATGCATAAATCCTCTACTACTTGCTCACATTGTAATAAAAAGGGACATACATCATATAGGAAGATGACCACATTTAGAGGAAGGATAGTTAGAAGAGTATGGGTCCCAAAAGATGTGGTTAATTCAAAAGATATTGATGTAATATTAAAATGGATCCCAAAAGGATAAAAAATTCTACTCACTAACTCCAAAGGACCCAAGAAAATTTGGGTACCTAAAACAAAAGTTTGAATGTTGATTGTAGGTGCTTGAGCATTGCTACAAGGTAAAAACAAAAGAAGCTTGGTACTTGGATAGTGGATGCTCAAGACACATGACCGGTGATAAAAGCCACTTTAACTCATTCAAATCAAAAGTTGGTGGAGAAGTTACATTTGGGGACAACTTCAAAGGCCAAGTTGAAGGAAGTGGATTAATTGGTAATAACTATTTCTCATTAGAGAAGGCTTTACTTGTTAGAGGACTAAAACATAATTTGCTAAGTATTAGTCAACTTTGTGACAAAGGTTACAAAGTAATTTTTGATTGCTTGAATTACCATGTAATAGATCCTAAATCAAATAAAGTTCTTTTTCTAGGACATAGACAAGGTAACATATACATTATTTATCTAAATGAACTCCAAAACGAAAATGTATGCCTTATGGTAGATAAAGAAAAAAAACCTTGGTTGTGGCATAGAAGACTAGGTCATGCTAGCATGCATGTATTATCTAAGCTAGTTAGAAAAGACCTTGTTGTAGGATTACCTAAATTGTCCTTTGACTATGACAAAATTTGTGAAACTTGTGTCAAGGGAAAACATAAAAGGACAACATTTAAACCTAAACATAGTGTATCAACCTCTAGACCTCTTCAACTACTTCACCTAGATTTATTTGGACCAACTAGAACTACAAGCCTAGGTGGTAAGCATTATGAGTTTGTGATTGTAGATAATTATACTAGGTTTACTTGGGTATTTTTCTTAAGAGTAAAGAATGAAGCCTTAGAAAAATTCATTGTCTATTCAAAAGTAGCCCAAAATGAAAAAGGTTACACTATAACTAGCATTAGAAGTGATCATGGCAAGGAATTTGAAAATATTGGTTTTGATGAATATTGCAATGATCAAGGAATTAGTAATAATTTTTCAGCCCCTAGGACACCACAACAAAATAGGGTAGTTGAGAGAAGAAATAGAACATTAGAAGAAATGGCTAGAACAATGTTGTGTGAAAATAATTTACCTAAATATTTTTGGGCTGAAGCCATAAATACCTCATGCTACATCATAAATAGAGCCATGATTAGACCAATCTTAAAGAAAACCCCTTATGAGCTTTACAAGGAAAAGAAACCAAATATTAGCTATTTTCACCCTTTTGGTTGTAGATGTTTTGTCTTAAATAATGGGAAAGACAACTTAGGAAAATTTGATGCCCATAGTGATGAAGGAATCTTTTTAGGCTACTATTTGAATTCAAAGGCATAAAGGGTATATAACAAAAGAACCTTGATGGTAGAAGAATCAATACATGTAATATTTGATGAGTCAAATGATGCATCTAAAGGTTCTACCAATGATGAGGATATTGAAATATTTGATGAGACCTTGAAGGATTCCTCAAAGATAGAAGATAATCTACTAGAAAAACTTGACATTAATAAAGAGGATGAAAAAGAACTAGAAATACTAGAAAGAGAGTCTAGAGCACCAAGAGAACTAGGATATGTCAAAGATTGTGAAATTGTAGGTGATCCAACTCTTGGAGTTAGAACAAGATCTTTTCTAAGAAATGTATGTCAATATATAACCTTTGTCTCTCAAATTGAACCAAAGAATGTCAATAAAGCTTTAGATGACAATAATTGGTTTTTAGCCATGCAAGAAGAACTAAATCAGTTTGAAAGAAGCAAAGTATGGAATTTAGTCCCTAGACCTAGTAATCACTCTATAATTGGAACTAAATAGATTTTCAAGAACAAAATGGATGAAAATAGTGTGATCATAAGAAACAAGGCTAGACTAGTTACACAAGGTTATAGGCAAAAGGAAGGAATAGAATATGATGAAACCTATGCACCGGTAGATAAATTAGAAGTAGTAAGGATGCTACTTGCTTTTTGCATGCTACAAAAATTTCAAATTATATCAAATGGATGTAAAAAGTTCATTTTTTAATGGTTTCATCAATGGGGAAGTTTATGTTGAGCAACCCCCCGGTTTTGAAAGTTTCGAATTTCCTGAACATGTTTACAAACTTTCAAAGGCACTTTACGGTTTGAAACAAGCTCCTAGAGCCTGGTATGAAAGACTTTCAAAGTTCTTGATAGAAAAAGGGATTTTCAAGAGGAAAAGGTAGATACAACCTTGTTTATCAAAAATAAGAATAAAGATTAACTAGTTGTTTAAGTATATGTAGATGACATCATTTTTGGATTAACTAATGAATCTCTATGTCAAGATTTTGCTAAGATCATGCAAGGTGAATTTGAAATGAGCATGATGGGAGAACTCACCTACTTCTTGGGACTTCAAGTAAAGCAAACTAAGGATGGAACCTTCATCAATCAAGCTAAATACACCAAAGATTTGCTCAAATGATTTGGAATGGATAACTGCAAACCTCAAGCAACTCCAATGGGCACCAACATTAAGCTTGATAAAGATGAAAGTGGTAAGTGTGTAGACACTAAGCTGTATAGGTCTATGATTGGTTCATTGCTTTATCTTACTACATGTAAACCTGATATTTTGTTTAGTGTATGTTTATGTGCTAGATTTCAATCCTCTCCTAGAGAGTCACACTTACTAGCTACAAAAAAGGATCTTTAGGTATCTTAAAGACACACCTTCACTAGGACTATGGTATCCTAAAGATTCCACCTTTGCTCTTCATGCATATTCTGATGTAGATTTTGGAGGTTGTAAAATAGATAGAAAAAGTACTTCAGGAACCTGTCAAATCTTAGGGAATAGATTAATATCATGGTTCTCTAAGAAACAAAATAGTGTAGCACAATCCACAATTGAGGCAGAATACATAGCAGTTAGTAGCTGTAGTGCTCAAGTGTTGTGGATTAAACAACAAATGAGAGATTATGGTATAGACATGAAGCAAGTTTCCATCAAGTGTGATAATACCAATGCCATTAATCTCTCCAAAAATCCAATCCAACACTCTAAAACTAAACATATTGAGATTAGGCATCATTTCCTTAGAGATCATGTACAAAAAGGAGATATATTTCTAGAATATATTGATACACTACATCAAATAGCTGATATTTTTACCAAACCTCTTAACAGAGATAGATTTTGTGTTCTTAGAGGTGAATTAGGACTTATGTATGCTCCTTAAGGATTATTGCCTTCAAAACTTTGATTTCAAACTTATTTTCAACTGATTTTACAACTCATTTTCTGGGCAAAGAGTATGAGAGATCGATCTCCTCTCAATATAGATCGATCTAGCATGCTCCAAATTAGCCTAAAGCAGAAAGGTTCAGCTAAGCAGATCGATCTCCTTAAGCTTCTGTATTTTATAGATCGATCTCTGCACTTGGCAGATCGATCTCTGCATTTGGCAAATCGATCTTCTTGAGATTCTGTATTTTTTAGATCGATCTCATAAAACAACAGATCGATCTCCTCATATAGGAGATCGATCTGGTACCTCAACAGATCGATCTCCTTAGCCCTGGGCTATAAATATTGCTTCAAAATCCTTAAGTTTTAGAAATCCCAAATTCAAAATCCCTAACCCTCGTCGTGCACCCTTTTCCGATTTCTCTCAATAGATCGATCTCTGGTAAGGTATTAGTCAAATCTACTCCATTACTCATCATTTTAGAACTTACATTGTTGATTTTTTGTCAAAAATTTCTTAGTTTCGTAGATTAATCTTCAATAGGGTTTCTAGTGAACTGTTCCATTGCCTAGGACATTGTTAGAGAATAATCTAGAACCATATTAGGCTATCTTTGACTGATTTGATAATGCCTCGCATTAAGAGAGCTGCCAACAAAGAGTCCAGACCCTCTTCCTCATAACCACCTACTATCTCTTCATCTTCTATCACAACCTTTAGCAGGTGTTTTCAAACACCTGTAAAAAGGAAGAGATATGAAGAATATTTTTCCATAATGCCCATCAAACGCTGGAGAACCATTGACTTTTCATTTCTTTCCCGCATTGACTTTTTGTATTTGTCAAAAATGGAAGAATTTGGTTGGCTTCCATTTCTAAAAATAAACACCCCTGCTCCTCCGAACATTATTAGGGCATTTTTCTCAAACGTTGAGCTTATCTATGACCCTGACGATACCTGTAAAATTCTAGGTTTTAAAACCTTCGTCATGGCCAAAATGATTTTCGTCAACACCAACCTCTTAGCCTGAGTGTTTGAGATCGAAGATAATGGTCTGTCTGATGAGGAAGAGGAAGTACCACTTGAATTTAACCTACCCAGAGACAAGGCTAGTGACCTACCCATGCACCCTAGGTTACTACACCTAATCATCTCTTGGAACCTTCGGCCTTTTTGTACCTGACATTCTATAGTCAGAAAACTAGACCGTTTTTGGCTTCATTATCTTCATACCTCTCAAAGTAAAAAATTGAACCTAGTCCACTTCATCTACGAAGACTGGCTAAAAATCGTGCTGGGTCAAGCCTAAACAATAATCTTCCCTCAACCCCTTGCATTCCTGCTACAAAAACTCAGGGTTGACTGTTCTTGTGAAACCGGTGAAGCGCCCTCTGTAAAAAGCGTTCTGAATATCGGCACTCTTCACCATATGGGGTACTACAAAGATTTCCACAGTCAGTGGCAGAAGAAAAGTGAAACCCCTCATGATGCAACCATGGAAGAGGACATTCCAGCTGAGCCTATAGCACCGTCCACTGAGGTTCCTCCTACGTCTGCTGCTCAGCCTACTGCACCAGCTGATGCCGTTACATCCATGATAATGGATTTTCGGCAACACTTTGATACAACGATGGAGATGTTTGCACAACGGTTCACACGTTTTGAGAAATGTCTTGACACAATTGAGGCAACGCAGCAAGCTATGTACGATGAGATTTAAACCACTCACGTTCGAGTTGAGGACATTGCTGATCGTTTTCCTTTACCATCTTCTTAGAAAATGATTTTTCTTTATTGTGCTTTGAACTATGTTTTTGTGTTGTATGAACAATTATATTTTGAAATGCCAGAATTTTGATTCAGTTTTCTGCTTCATAGTTTATTGATATATGCTTTGTGATAAATAGTCTTATGCCTTGGTAATATTGATATGACAAAAAGGGGGAGAAGAGAACATGTCGAGGGAGGCATAAATTAAGGGGGAGTTCTTGAACTGAAGGGGAGTTTTTTTTTTTGAAACTGGAAAATTGGATGCATATGTAAAAGGGGAGATTAAACATGTTTATAAACTTAGTCTATTGAATAAGTTTTTTCATATCAAAAAGAAGGAGATTGTTAAGTTAATATATTTTGAAATGACAAAACAGTAATTCAATAATGGTTATTATAAATCTAGAAATGTTTAAAACATGTTAAGAGTTTAATTAGAATATATTGAGATACAAGTCATTGCTAGAAACTGGGTGTTAAAGGTTGAGAGATTGATCTCATGAGATGAGAGATCGATCTCATGGGTTTTCATGTATGAGAGATCGATCTCATGAGAATATGAGATCGATCTGATAAAGGACTAAAGACTCAAAGAACATGTATAGGATGTTAAGGAAGAAGAGATCGATCTTTAAGGGTTATGAGATCGATCTTTGACTTACAGAATGCCTATAAGATTGATCTGGTCTAGGAAGAGATTGATCTCCTCTAAGATAGAGGTTAAAGGTATTAGATCGATCTGTAGATTGATCTATGTTCAAACAAAGAGCTTATGAGATCGATCTCATATGGATAGAGATCGATCTCCTCAAAGTCAGAGAGTTTAGGAGATCGATCTCCCTTCTACGAGAATGCTTGCTAGATCGATCTGAAGATCAATCTTTCTTCAAATAGAGAGTTTAGAAGATCGATCTGATGGTTCGACAGATCAGTCTTCACTAACATTTTACAAATTATAAGATCGATCTCCTTGCTTTGAGTTGCTTTGTAATTGCAGGAATTTAAATGAGAAGATCGATCTGGTCATGATGGAAGATCGATCTGGTACTCTACTGGAGGTTCCCAATGGCTCTCTCTGTAAAATCTTCAACGGGAAAAACTGCATTAAATACTTTACCTACCATCCTGCTATATAAAAACCAAGCATTGAAGACACTGAAGACAAGAGACTTGTGCTGAAAATTCTGAATACTCTCAAGAGTTCATTCCTCAACATTCCTTTTGTCTTCAACATCATATTTATTGTATTATCTTAAATAGCTTGAGTTAAAGTTATTCTTCCTACCCAAAAAGAGAGTTCTTATTTGTATTCATCCTTAATCTAAAAGAAAAGAGGAGAGTTCCTCTGTGAGAGAATATTGTAAGAGGTGAATATTTATCTTTGTAAAAAGGGGTAGAGAGGTTATTCCTTAACCTTAAAAAGGAGACTGTATCAACTATTGTGATAGTGAAAGAAAACTCTTGACAAGAAGGTCAAGAAGACAGGATGTAGGCAAGCGATTGGTCGAACCTCTAAAAATTGTTGAGTTTGCTGCTTCTCTCTCTAATCTCCTTTAATTTACTGCACTGTAGTCTATTGCTTATTCTTTGATTACTTGCAATTAAATTCAATTAAGCTTAAATTTAGCATTTAGACTAGAAAATCGATTCACCCCCTCTCGGTAGAGCCAACACATACAAATCCCCCAATGCACTCAGAGTATCCGTAGCTTTCATAGCTAGGAAATGGGCTGATTTCGTCAATCGATCAACGATCACCCAAAGAGCATCATGGTTCCTTCTAGTCCTTGGTAAACCCATGATGAAATCCATGATGAAATGTTCTCATTTCCATGTCGGTATAGGTAGAGGCTACAATAACCCTTCAGACTTTTGATGCTCTACCTTAACCTACTAGCATACCGGACATCTAGTAACATACTCGACGATATTCCTCTTCATACTTGACCACCAATACAACTTTTCGGAGGTTTTGATACATTTTACTACTTCTTAGATGCAAGGTATACCTGGAAGAGTGAGCTTTTGCCAAAATCAGTTTCCTCAACTGCGGATCATCGGGAACACACACTGCCTCTGAACCTCAGAAACCCATCGATGCTCAACTCCCAGGCAGCACTGACACCCATTTGTATCTGACTAGCCATATCGATACATAAGCGATCCACACGCTGAACATGTCTGATTTGGTCAACCAACTCTGGTTCTAACCTCAGACTAACTATATCACAATAAGCCTTAATATTAGAAGGGGTCACATTTAAGCTGAGGCTCGTAAACTGTTCTAGCAGCTCGTGTTCCCTAATCATCATATAAGATACCATCCCAAGGCTATTTTTGCTCAATGCATCAACAACCACATTAGCCTTACCCGGGTGGCGTAAGATCTCACAATCATAATCCCTCAGAAGCTTTAACCAACTTCGTTGCCTTATATTCAATTCTTTCTATGAAAACAGGTACTTGAGGCTCTTATGATCGGTATACACTTGAAATTTCTTACCGTACAAATAATGACGCCATATTTTCAGTGCAAACACTACAACAACCAACTCTAGATCATGGTTAGGGTAGTTCCTCTCATGGTCCTTCAACTGATGGGATCCATAGGCAACTACCTTCCCATCCTGTATCAATACACAACCCAGTCCCTGGTGTGAAGCATCAGTGTACATAGAGAAACCACTTGAGTTGGTTGGAATGGTAAGAGTAGGTGTAGTGGTCAGTCAAATTTTCAACTCTTGAAAGCTTCTCTCACAAGCATCATCCCACTCAAATGTCATATTCTTCTGAGTGAGATGAGATCAGAGGAGCAACCTGTAAGACCCGATTTTTATCGTAAGAGCAAAAAGGGAACGAATAGAAATTTTTGAGTGCATTTAAAAATGCAAAAGGATTGAAATGGGATTCCCGAACATGTACAAGGGTAAAACGGTCAAAAGATCGAAACCCGGTATAATTTCGATAAGAAAATTTAATTAAAAATAATGGCTTGAGAAATCTTGATCAATAACGAAGAAATAATTAAATTTCGGGTTAAATTGATCAAGATATGAATTTATTGGAATAAATCAAAATTTTCACCTTGAAAAATTATCCCGAAAATAATTGAAAAATATACCGAAAAGGTAAAATCGGACTGAACAATTCATTTACGGATTAAATGAATAAAATATAAATTTTTTTAAGATATTTATGGATTTTAATATTATTTTATTGACTAATATAATATTAAAAATAAATTAAAATAAATGATAAATAATAAAAATAAATAATTAAAAAAAAAGAAACCAGAATTCGCGAAACGCGAAAACTGATCGAAAACGGAAGTCGAGCTTCCCTTCTCCTTCATCGATGATCAGAGGCGGGCGACCAGCCTAGAGGAGCTGCCGACGAGGAGGTAGCCCAACCGAGCCATCTACCGGCACCAATAAGCGGTGAACGACAGCGAATGGTAAGGAAATCGAGAGAGAGAACCGAGGGAGTTTCCCGACGATCGACGCCGATTCGGGCCAGGCCACCACCACCTGAAGGTAGCCTACGCCAAGGCCGACTGATCAACGGCTGAATGGATCGGTTGGGCGGTGGCTAGAGTCAAAAAATGATGAGGAAAGAAATGGTACCGCTGAACGGAGGAGAGAAGAGCCGAACCAACCACTTTCCGGCGGCCTTGAACTAAACCAACCCCAGATCCGTGCATCGGACAGCCCAGCAGAGCCACTGGTGGTGAAAACCGACAGAGAACCGACCGACAAGGCACTGATCCGGCTGAACTGGACTGAACCAGCAGTTTGAATAGGGTTGAACCAAACCGGACAGAACCGGTTCAGCCATGTTGTCGCTCGCTTGCAACAAAGTCGAATTGCAGACGTCTTCACCTCGATCTTCGCGTCACGTGTTCTAGAATGCCTCTGTAAAAGAGAGAAAGATCAGAGGGACGCAAGGGTTCTTCCCTGCGTTGGCACTCCGATGCATAAGTCAGCCAGAGAATTGAGCAAAGTTTCAGTAGGAAAATTCAGAATTAGGTCAACGAATCATACCTGACCCCTATTTATAGGGATTTACTCTGTCATTAATTACATTTTTGCCCTTTTTATCTTACTTAGGGCTTGTATCACTTCATATATTTTCTTCATATGCAACGTGGTACATTCTTCGTGCACCACATGGCATACTTTTATTATTCTTTTATCATGCACAACAATTGCTCCCCACTCTTTCGCTAGGTATAACCTTGCGGAAGAGTACATATGTTCTCCTTGTAGCCTTAGATCAAGTCCTTACATTAGATTCTGAAGTCAAATTCTCTGGCCTTCTAATTCTCAAGCTCTTGTTTTGAGTGCGTGGCTTACCTCATGCATTTTTCGCTTCAAGCCCTTTGGTTGTGTGCTTAGCTTACATCGCGCACTTTTCGCTTCAAGCTCTTGCACATTGTCTTCATGGCTTACCTCGCGCATTTTTCGCTTCAAGCCTTTTGTCTTGAGTGCGTGGCTTACCTCGCGCATTTTTCACTTCAAGCCCTCGCACATTTTCTTCGTGGCTTACCTCGCGCATTTTTCGCTTCAAGCCCTTAGTTGAGTGCTTAGCTTACCTCGCGCATTTTTCGCTTCAAGCTCTCGCACATTTTCTTCATGGCTTACATCGCGCACTTTTCGCTTCAAGCCCTTTGTTGTGTGCTTAGCTTACATCGCTCACTTTTCGCTTCAAGCTCTCGCACATTGTCTTCGTGGCTTACCTCGCGCATTTTTCGCTTCAAGCCCTTTGTTGTGTGCGTAGCTTACATCGCGCACTTTTCGCTTCAAGCTCTCGCACATTGTCTTCGAGGCTTACTTCGCGCATTTTTCGCTTCAAGCCTTTTGTCTTGAGTGCGTGGCTTACCTCGTGCATTTTTCGCTTCAAGCTCTCGCACATCTTCTTCATGGCTTACATCGCGTACTTTTTGCTTCAAGCCCTTTGGTTGTGTGCTTAGCTTACATCGCGCACTTTTTGCTTCAAGCTCTCACACATTGTCTTCGTGGCTTACCTCGCGCATTTTTTGGTTCAAGCCCTTTGTCGTGTGCTTAGCTTACATCGTGCACTTTTCACTTCAAGCTCTCGCACATTGTCTTCGTGGCTTACCTCGCGCATTTTTCGCTTCAAGCCCTTGCACATTTTCTTCGTGGCTTACCTCGCGCATTTTTTGCTTCAAGCCTTTTGTCTTGAGTGCGTGGCTTACATCGTGCATTTTTCGCTTCAAGCCCTTTGTCTTGAGTGCGTGGCTTACCTCACGCATTTTTCGCTTCAAGCCCTTGCACATTTTCTTCGTGGCTTACCTCGCGCATTTTTCACTTCAAGCCCTTTGTCTTGAGTGCGTGGCTTACCTCGCGCATTTTTCGCTTCAAGCCCTCGCACATTTTCTTCGTGGCTTACCTCGCGCATTTTTTGCTTCAAGCCCTTTGGTTGTGTGCTTAGCTTACATCGCGCACTTTTCGCTTCAAGCTCTCGTACATTGTCTTCGTGGGGTCATGTTGCGAGGATTTCGCGCACCTCTACAGTGAGGGTCTCGCGTGGAAGGGTCTCGTGTGAGCTGGCATCCCCGCGCTATGAGTGCACCATGTGGCACCTGAAGAACGCGCCACGTGGCGCACCAAGCAAACGGGGGGTCTTGCGCGGCCATACCGTGAGAGTTTCGTGCACCCCTACTGTGAGGGTCTCGTGCTCCCCTGCCGTGAGAGTCCGCTGTGGGCATGCCGTGAGGGTTCAATACAGGCATGCCGTGAGAGTCAGGTGCGAGCATGTCGCAAGGGTCCAATGCAGGTATGCCGTGAGAGTCTTGCGGTATGTTACCGTGAGGGTCTTGCGGCATGTTGCCGTGAGGGTCTTACGGCAGGATGCCGTGAGGATCTTGCGGCATGTTGCCGTGAGGGTCTTGCGGCAGGATGCCGTGAGGGTTTTACGTCCTCATGCCGTGAGGGTCTTGCAGTAGGATGCTGTGAGAGTCTTGCGCCCTCATGCCGTGAGGGTCTTGCGGCAAGTTACTGTGAGGCTCTTGCGACAGGATGCCGTGAGGGTTTTGCGTCCTCATGCCGTGAGGGTCTTGAGGCAGGATGCCATGAGGGTCTTGCGGCAGGATGCCGTGAGGGTCTTGCGTTCTCATGCAGTGAGGGTCTTGCGACAAGTTGTCGTGAGGCTCCCCTGCGAACATGCGGAGAGGGTCTTGCGTGACCATGCTGTCAAAGTCTTGCGCAGCTCAGCCTTCTCCCACCAAGTTTTGGACGGCCAGTGGCAGATTCACTTGCGGGAAAACACTATTGAACAGATCAACCATTGTCCGCAAGGCTTTAACAGTCTCTTCTCTTTGCTTCTGTATGGCTTCGAATTCGGCAATGGGAATTGTCATCATATTCGACCCTCTCTCGGTCTGAACTCCCTCACCTAAGTCCACCATTGGGGAGCTCGCCATGTCCTCACTTTCTTCACTTCTTATTGCTGTTGAACGTGTCTGTACCATCGTTGTCAAAAGCTTTTCCTCCGTTTCCCACAGACGGCGGCAATTGTTGTCGCTCGGTTGCAACAATGTCGAATTACAGACGTCTTCACCTCGATCTTCGCGTCACGTGTTCTAGAATGCCTCTGCAAAAGAGAGAATGATCAGAGGGACGCAGGGGTTCTTCCCTGCGTTGGCACTCCGATGCTTAAGTCAGCCAGAGAATTGAGCAGAGTTTCAATAGGGAAATTCAGAATTAGGTCAACGAATCATACCTGACCCCTATTTATAGGGATTTACTCTGTCATTAATTACATTTTTACCCTTTTTATCTTACTTAGGGCTTGTATCACTTCATATGTTTTCTTCATATGCAACGTGGTACATTCTTCGTGCACCACATGGCATACTTTTATTATTCTTTTATCATGCACAACAAGCCAAAAAGAAAAGGAAAAAGGAAGAAAAAGGGAAAAAGAAAAAGAGGAAAAATTGGAAAAAATTTTAGTGATGCAATCGAGCTACGGGTAAGTCGATAAGCGGTCGAGTTGACTTATTTTTAAATTTTGAAATATTTAATTTGATTAATATTCGACTGAAAGTTTACCCGAAAAAATATTTAATTGTGTAGCTCGACAATTGGAGTCAACCGAGAGCTCGAGATAGCCTCGATTTGTGTACTATCATGGGATCATGGGTAAGTAACCCTTATTTATGATAATTTTATATCGTTATGCGTGATTGATATTTATCGCATAAATTACGGATTTAAATTATACACATTTGTATAGTTTTGTATCTAAATATGAAATGCACAGTACTGTAAACGGATATGATGTTAGGGATGTAGGGTTATAAATACCATTGTGTATGTATTTAGTTAAAGTCAAAAGATAGTAAACTCTGATATATGAATGTGATTATGGAAATGAAATGGTAAATAGGTGAGAGGTGACTAACACCGAATCATAGCCCAACTGTTCGTAGGATGGTCACGATGAGAGAAAGGTAAGAATTAAATAATAAATGAAAAAGCAAAAAATTTACTCTGATTTTAGGTAATTTGGGTCGTGACAAAGTAATGGTATCAGAGCTTGAGTTGGCCTGATATGAGTCGGTGTTAGTGGTTAAAGAAGTTTACATCCCCATATACTGTGCATTGTTTTAGATACAATTGTGTATATCGAGATGGAAGTGCAGTTAAGAATTTATTTTTGAATGCAAGAAAAGACGCATTAAGTGATAGTTGCTATGATTGAGGGGCGAGTACATGAGCTCGAGGCCGTAGAGGTAAGCCCGAGAGTCGTACTGAGTCGCCACATGAGACTCAAGATGAGATTGACATGGAGGCTGGTATTGAGTATGCCCCACAGAGTCCGATAGTTAGATCAGTATTGAGACACGTTTCACGAGGTTAGAACAGAGTGTGGAGAACATTTTGTGAGCTAATAGCTCAGTGTATACATTAGATTTGAGGGCGAGTCGGAGCATTGGTGGAAGTCCACTCGACCCATCTTAAGACTTAGACATCCAGAATGAACTTGGAAAATAATTCTAGATGTATTTCGATGACAGAATATCTCGGACATTGCTTAAAAGAAATTACAGATAAAATTCTTTACTCTGACCCAGAGGAACTGGTTGATTGATGAGTATGAAACTCAGTTTATATGCTTGAGCAGGTATGACTCAGACACGATGAACAGTGAGAGTCGAGATGTCTTAAAGTTTATGAAGGACTCAGATTATCAATTAGAGTCTGATTAGGCCGTTAGATATCACTACCTATGTCGAGGCAGTGCGCAAACTACAATTGTGTGAATAAGATCATGAGTTGCACACCTCTGAGATTGAAAAAGGTAGTAAGGGCCAAAATAGAGACAGAAAGAGAATAGAGAATGACAGAGATGTCAAAATGGGAAAAAGATAGTTTGGTAAAAGATTAGAGCTGATGAGTTGCGGGATAAGATGATTGGTAAAGCCCTAGTGTAACCAATTTCAACACTTATTATGGGTATTGTGATTTGAGGACCCCGACCTGCTCTGTAACAGTGTAAGCAGTGTAAAAGAGTAGCAGTGTGAACAGTGTAGGATGTGTGGTAGATACCACGAAAATAAGATGTTGGATGAGGGCGAGAGTATGCCTTGGACCAGGACACTATTGATGTTTCATATGATGTGGTGGAAGATACTACACGGGTTAAGAATAATGAAATAATTATTTTAATTTATCCTGGTGCCACGTATTTATTCATACCGCCTTCATTTGCTTATAAGCTAGTGAAAGATGTGAAGCCTATACCCTTAGGCAAGATTATGATAGTTAGCTGATTATCACTAACTGAATAAGGGTATAGGGATTGTAAGTTGAAAATAGGGGTGAAAACATCACTGAAAAGCATACTGTAAGTTTGACAAGTAATGAAAGAGTTTGTTATAAGCGATATGTAGTGAATATGGATTGCGACCAAGTATAAGGGGTGGATATATCTACACCCAGTTCATGTGATCAAGTCTGAGGGTTAATAAAGGTATTTCAAAATACTTCCCTGCCTGAAGATTTGACAGCGTCTAGAAGCGCACACATAACCAGAAATTGAAATCGACAGTCGTAAAGCATACATTTAAAATTTGGGTACCTTTACTGGTACGATAAAGAGATATAGAATTTAATTAATCATGAAGGTTTACAAAATTAAAATTTTATAAAAGCCACTAATATAAGAAAAAAAAGGAAATGATACGAGCTAGTATCTTGAACGGAAACGATTTCGAAATGACATTGTACGTTTATACGTATATAGGTCAAGAATATGGGTGATTGAAATATTTAGTGGAACTCAACTACGATGAGGTATTTACACCTTACCTGGACCCATTGGTTGTCATCTTTAGCGATGACATTTTGATCTATTCGAAGTCTAGGGAAGAGCATGAGTAGCAACAAAAAACTGTCTTACAGACAAGTGTTGAGAGTTTCTTAAAATGGGCTGCTCAGTTGACACATCTCATTCGGGAAAAGATTGTATACGAGTGGGATGATAAGTATGAAAATGGCTTCGGTGAGTTTTGGTATATGAAAGTAATAAACTGGCCACCATAATTATTCTCACCATAACCAACAGCACAAGAGGTTTCAGTGTGTATGAATACCTAAATAAGAATTGGGCTATGTATTGATGTATCGTTTATGGATCCAGATAGTTCAAGGACCATGAGAGAAACTATCCGACCCATGATTTAGAGTTGGCAGTCGTAGCGTTTACACTAAAAGTATGGTGCCACCACTTAAATGGTAAGAAACTTTGGGTATGCACTGATCATAAAAGCCCCGAGTATCTGTTTTCACAGAAAAAGTAGAATATGAGATAACCATGAGGATTAGAGCTTCTGAGGGATTATGAGTGTGGAAATTGTACCACCCAGGAAAGGCTAATGTAAAGGCTGATGCTTTGAGCAGAAAGAGCCTCGGGATGGTATTATAATTGATGGTCAGGGAGCGTGAGCTGCTAGTGCAGTTGTGAGCCTCAGTAGTGATGTAATCCCTTTTGATGATGACGGTGATTTTGTGACAGCTAGCCTGAGGTTAGAACCAGATTTGAGTGATCAAATTTGCCAGGCTTAGCATGATGATCGACATGGTGTCGATAGTGTGGGTCAGATTCAGAAGGGCATAGTGACAGAGTTCACAGTGAGTGATGATGACTTACAGAGGTTCAGAGATAGTATAAGTGCTCCCCAGGACTATAGTTGCTGAGATAGTGTTATTGTCAGAAGCTCACTCTTCGGGATATATAGTGCATCCGAGAAGTAATAAATATATTGAAATCTCTAAAAAAAAAAGGTATTGGTGGTCAGGTCTAAAAAGAGACATTGTAAAGATTGTGGAGAAGTGTCTCGTATGTCAGCAGATTAAGGTAGAGTACTAGAAGTTTGCAGAGTTATTGCAGCCTCTACCTAAATTGACATGAAAATGGGAACAAGTTACCATGAATATTGTGATGGGTTATAGAGGACCTGAATGAATCACGAGACTATCAGAGTAATAGTCGATAGATTGATTTAGTATACCCACCTTCTAGTTATGTAAATCCACAGATACTCTGAGTATGTGGGCGGACTTATGTGTATGGAAAATTGTGAAATAGTATGTAGCGTTCCAGGGAGCATGATATCAGATAGGGATTCCCGCTTCACTTCCCACTTCTGGGAATATTTTTCAGGAAGCTATGGGAACCTGATTGAGTGTTAGCACAGCTTCCATCCTCAGACAGATGGTCAGTCAGAGAGGACTGTACAGGTTCTGGAGGATATGATGAGAGCAGGTGCCATTGATTTTATAAGCTCCTGGGATGATCAGTTGTCACTAATCGAATTCGCCAATAATTACAGTTGTCGCTTGAGTATCGGGATAACAAGTTATATGAGGCATAGTATGGCCGTAGGGATTGTTCCCTGACTTGGATAAGAAGAAGTGGGTGACAGATAGAGAATTATTCCCGAATTGGTAAGAAAAATCTCTGAGGATGTTCAGTTGATTGTGAGAGATTAAGAACACCTCAGAGCAGACAGAAAGGCTATGCTGACAAGAGACAAGAAATCATTGGAAATTCACCGTGGGTGAATCATTATTGTTGGCAGTCACTTGTCTTAAGGACGTAACGAGATTCGGATAGAGATATTGGACAAGTGGGAGATAGGCTTGTAGGTTGGCGTTACCACTTGAATTAGCAGGCATCCACAATGTGTCCCATCTTTTGATGCTTCAAAAATATTATCCGGACCCGATATATTGTGATCGGATATGAGCTCCAACAGTTTAGCTCAATGAAAGTATAACGTATGGTTGAAAAAAATCGATTCGGGTATTAAACAGGAAGGAGAAAGTGTCAAAGTTTAAGATGATCTCCCTAGTTAAGTATGTTGGTAGTATAACACTCCGAAAAAAGTCACATGAGAATTAAAAAGTATGATGCGATAGACCCGGAGTTGTTTATGGATCCATATGACTTGGTTCTAATTTGGAGGACCAAATTTCTTAAGCGGGGGAGATTGTAAGACCCGATTTTTATCGTATGATCAAAAAGGGAATGAATAGAAATTTTTGAGTGTATTTAAAAATGCAAAAGGATTGAAATGGGATTCCCGAACAAGTGCAAGCGTAAAACGATCAAAAGACCGAAACCCGGTATAATTTTGATAAGAAAATTTAATTAAAAAGAATGGCTTGAGAAATCTTGATCAATAATGAAAAAAAATTAACTTTCGGGTTAAATTGATCAAGATATGAATTTATTGGAATAAACCGAAATTTTCACCGTGAAAAATAATCTCGAAAATAATCAAAAAATATACCGGAAAGGCAAAATCGGACTGAGAAATTCATTGACGGATTAAATGAATAAAATATATTTTTTTAAGATTTTTGTGGATTTTAATATTATTTTATTGAATAAAATAATATTAAAAATAAATTAAAATAAATAATAAATAATAAAAATAATTAATTAAAAAAAAGAAATCAGAATTCGCGAAACGTAAAAACTGATCGAAAATGGAAGTCGAGCTTCCCTTCTCCTTCACCGATGATCGGAGGCCGACGACCAACCTAGAGGAGCAGCCGACAAGGAGGTAGCCCAACCGAGCCATCCACCGGCACCAACAGGCAGTGAACGACGGTGAATGGCGAGGAAACCGAAAGAGAGAACCGAGGGAGTTTCCTGACGACCGACGTCGATTCAGGCCCGGCCACCACCACCCGAAGGTAGTCCATGCCAAGGCCGGCCGATCAACGGCTGAATCGGCCGGTGGGACGGTGGCTAGTGCCGAAAAACGATGAGGAAAGAAACGGTACCGCTGACGGAGGAGAGAAGAGCCGAACCGACCACTTTTCGACGGCCTTGAACGAAACCAACCCCAGATCCGTGCATCGGACAGCCCAGCGGAGCCACTGGTGGCGGAAATCGATGGAGAACCGGTCGGCAAGGCAATGAACTGGTCGAATCGGGCTGAACCGACGGTCTGAACCGGGTTGAACCGAACCGAATTGAACCGGTTCAGCCAAAAAGAAAAGGAAAAAGGAAGAAAAAGGGAAAAAGAAAAAGAGAAAAAATTGGAAAAAATTTCAATGATGCAATCAAGCTACGGGTAAGTCGGTAAGTGGTCGAGTTGACCGATTTAAATTTTGAAATATTTAATTTGATTAATATCCGACTGAAAGTTTATCCGAAAAAATATTTAATTATGTAGCTCGACAATTGGCGTCAACCAAGAGCTCAAGATAGCCTCGATTTGAGTACTATCATGGAATCACGGGTAAGTAACCCTTATTTACGACAATTTGCATCGTTGTACGTGTTGATGAATTACGGATTTAATTTCCGCATAAATGAATTAAATTATGGAAAATTGGATAAATTGTCGTAAATACTAAATTAAGATATCCGGGAATTTAGAACGAGGCTAAATAAATACTGATGGACCCAATGAGCCCAATAGGCCTCGGTAAAGTGTGGTAGACGGGCTTAAGGCCGATTAAGGCGCATTATGGTATAATCGAGCCCAATATGGGTAAACGGGCCCAATGATTTAAATTAAGCCCAAAAAATATGAAATACAATTCAATTGTATTGTATTTGACCTGATGAATGTGTATCCGCAGTTCCAGAGATTGGATTGGAAGCAAATTGGACTGCTTGACGAGTCATCAGTGGAAAAGCCAGACTGTACAAAAAATGAGGTAAGGGAATTGTGTGAGTAGCTAGAGGTAGCTACGCGTATTTTAATAGCTTTTCTGTACACTGAATATGTATGTATACCTTGATTATGTATAATGATCCTAAAAGTGGTTTAAATGATTTTAAGGATCGAAATAGGTGAAAAGACTATTTTACCCCTATTGAGGGAAGTTCACCTAAGGATGGTAAAAGCATGACATGCATGAAATGCATGATTTAAGGACTTTTATGATTAAGGAATTTTATTGGTTTTAATCAAAGCAAATCGATAGATTGGCCAGAAATTGTATAATTTCACAAGATAACATTACGTAGATGTTATTCATATTTAATGAAATTTCTTTGGAAAAATGGGCCAACTATCAAGTTTAAAGGGAAACAGATAGTGCTGGCAAATAACTCGCACTATATCTGTGTTTGTGAGTGTGCATAAATGTGCTTGAGCGGTTGCTCGCACCGCTTTGTGTGACATCATGTGCATAAAATGTGCTAGAGCGATTGCTCGCACTGATTTTTATTTTTGTGAAATGCATGAGAAGTGCTGGAGCCTAGCTCGCACTCTGTTTTGATATGTTTTGACTTGTTTTGACCAGATATGCATAAAAAGGTGCTGGAGCGATTTCTCGCACTAGTTTTTATGATTTGACATGCATGAAAGATGCTGGAGCTTAGCTCGCATCATGTTTTGATATGAAATTTGCATAAAGCCGTGCTGGAGTGTAACTCGCATGAGATTTGATTTAATTATGCATAAAGCCATGTTGGAGTATAACTCGCACGAGATTTGATTTAATTATGCATAAAGCCGTGCTAGAGTATAACTCGCATGAGATTTGATTTACTTGAGCATTTATTCGTACTGGAGCGTTAATCGCACGAAGTTTTATGTTGTTTTATAATTTATTTTAAAGCCATACTGGAGTTTTTCTCGTACGAGATTTTTACTGAGTTTTTATACATATCTGTACCTGAGCCTTGCTCGTACGTGGATTTTACTTGAATTTATAATCAGTTTAAGTTGTACTGGAGCGCTGCTCGTACGCAGATTTTACTTATTTTTATGAAACCGTGTTAGAGCTTCGCCCGTACGAGATTTTTTGATATCATGAATATGCGTGGAGCCGTGCTTAAGCTTCGCTCGCACAGGGATTTATATGACATGCATATAGCCGTGTTGAAGCCTCCTGTAGACTGTGTGTCACAGTGAGATGATATGCTTACACGTGCATACTGAGACAGAGATGATATGGGTGGATAAGACCTATTGCAGGCACCCCTGATTGATCTTGGGTTCACGGAGTACGTTGTACTATGTATATCACGCGGAGTACGCTGTGCCATGGGGATTGTTGGAGTGGAGTGGCATTAGCCACGAGGCAGCAAGCCTTGCCCTCGCAATCCTGGTGTTATGCTGTTCTAGCGGGTAGGATGACCCACCTCCCGTTTCAGGTGTGATACCTCGCACACTAGGTACCGTGTTGCCAGGGATCACGAGGTTATGGCCATAGTCCTATGTTGTTACTGATAGTCACCTACATGTCTCACATGATATAACTATTGGTCGATAGACTAGGGTAGACCTGAGGGAGGGGTTAGGCCCCCGATTTTATGATTTTTACTATACTAATTTACGTTTTAAAGGATTTTATGACATGTGACCCTGAAAGAATGGTGGTTTTATAACCGAAGTTTTATAATGAATTGTTTTATAAGACGATTGACCCGGAAGGGTTAGTTTATACTACAATTTTAATGAAATGATTTAAATGCAGTAGCATGATGTTGTTTTCCATGCTTTTATTTCAAATGCATGATTTGTCTTACATGACATGAAAGAATGCATGATCTGGATTTGTTTCATGCTCATTATGATTTAATGATGTCACATAAAATGCCTTTGATGCATGAATTATATGATTTCTATATGCACAAATAGTTATGGATAAACTATGTGATGATATATGCATGGTTTTGTGCGTGAAATTTTAAATGAAAAAAGAAATGGATTTAAGGGCATGACATTATGAGCATGTAGATAGTGGAGCTATCTACTTGCATAATTGCCTTACTAAGCGTGTGGTTTGCTCACCCCCTTATTTTCCCATCTTTTCAGAGCACTCACAAAAATTAGTAAGCGGCTGGATGACTTGCATTCTTAATATCTGTTGCTTCCCCTCGAGAGACAGGTATACACATTTGTATAGTTTTGTATCTAAATATGAAATGCACAGTCTATAAACGGATATGATGTTGGGGATGTAGGGTTATAAATACCATTGTGTATGTATTTAATTAAATTCAAAAGATAGTAAGCTCTGATATATGAATGTAATTATGGAAATGAAATGGTAAATAGGTGAGAGGTGACTAACACCGAATCATAGCCCAACTGTTCGTAGGATGGTCACGATGAGAGAAAGGTAAGAATTACATAATAAATGAAAAAGTGAAAAATTTACTCTGGTTTTAGGTAATTTGGGTCATGACACAACCAATTTCGAAAAGAATACCCTCTACAAAAGTATGAGACCTCGTATAGGTTTAACGTTGAATATATGTAAAAGAATCCATAAGTATGGTGATACACTTGTAATGTGAAGCATATGTAATACAAGCCCATAAGTTCAATGTACACGCTTGTAATAGGAGTTGAGATTGTACGTACACATTGTATTATGTATGAATATGAAGAAATAGACTTAAACATGTGATAAATGTGAGTGGAATCGGAAATAAGTAGTGTAGTAAATGGAATGAGGATTTGCATGAGTTATGCACTCTCATTTAGTTGTATTATGTACATTTGGTTATACAAAGACTCTACCCAAGTTTTAAAGTGTATGAAGTAGGAAAGGATGCCACTTTTAAGTCTGAAAGATGATTAAATGAGAAAATGACCATGGTAACAAATTTAAGATGTTTTGAGTGAAGTTACTGTAGAAAAACTGTAAAAAATTGGAAAATATGAAGGTCAGATCGATCTCATGGGATGAGAGATCGATCTGGAAGAGCCAAAATGAACTTATTTTGAGCTATGGAGCAGGACAGATCGATATTCAATGGAGCCAGATCGATCTGGTAAGCATTCTGTAATGAGGGAATCAATTTTAAGGCAAATAGATCGATCTCCTTAACTCTCTGTTTGAGACAGATCGATCTCAAGACTAGACAGATCGATCTCCTTAAGGGTTCTGTAAAGAGCAGATCGATCTCCTATAAGAGGCAAATCGATCTCTAAGAGGAAAATTGCCCTTCGACAGATCGATCTAATCAAGGGAGAAGATCGATCTGGAAGTGGTTATGTTAGGTGAAAAGGACTACCAAACATGCAGAGATCGATCTCTACAAGGACCAGATCGATCTCATAAGCCTGCATCTATAAAAAGAGCACAGGATTGAGATGAAAACTCAGAACTCTTCCTCTACCAAACCTCACCTACCATTTTCTCTCAAGACCCAAGCTTTCTCACTCTAGAAATCACAACATTTCGACCAATTTTGGAAGAAGCTCAGGAAGGGAAAGTTATTCCTTGCAGCAAGGAGAACAACATACCCAAGAATCTCTCATTGGTGTGACCAAGAGAAGGAGTTGTGACTACCACAAGTTTGGCTAAGAAAAAGGGGTAAGCTCTTCAACCCTCAAGTTTTAAATAAGGATTCTAGACATTGTATGGGTTGAATGGTATGCAAAATTGATAATTCTATATTTTTAGAATTATTTGTGCTTAATTTCCTAATTAATTATTTAAATCCCCAATTTATTTTGTTAATTATCCCATTTATTTAATTAAAATTCTCATGTTTGCAGATAAATTAAATCCGGATGAATTTTGAATATTTCGGTAGAAAATGGATCGAAGTTGGGCTAAAATCGAGATTGAGCCGCACGGACAACACGAGTCATGCCACCTAGCACATCCAATTGGACAAGAAGACCGATGACATGGAAATATCTTTTCAAAGAGCCAATGGTGTGAAGACAAGTGACCAAAAAAATGCCAACTCATCAAGGATGTGGAAATTACCATTTTACCCCTAGTGTGTTTATAAATAGGAAAGGATGACAATTGAAAGAGAATGTAATTTTTAGGAGTAGGAGTTGTGTAATGTAAGGTAAGTAGGAGTAGTGTTAGAATTAATCTTAGGATTTATTTTTCCTTGTTCCTTTTACTATAGTTTCCCGTTAGCTTCCATATTTATTTTTACTGTTCATTTCATTTTCATGTTCTTCACTTGGATAATTTTTCATGGCAATCAATACCATTTGATGTTTCTCGGTTCTGTTAAATCCAGCTCTTTTATTTTTTAGTTTTATTACATAGCTTTTATATCCTAGTTACTGCTCTCGAATTCCTAGTCCATTTCCATTTTTCATCACCTTGCTTGTTACCATGGGCTGAAGGAGCTAACAGCCACCGACTTGTGGCTCAACAGGGTTGAGGCAAAAAATGCTTCCTGAAGCGTGGAAACCATAACAGTACACGTTGCTGGGGCAGACCAGAGGAGTACCCAGATGCTGCTGTGAATTTTGTTTTATTCTTAGTCTGGTTACTGTAGTTGCTGTTGTTGGCTGGAGCCAAGGTTGGTGCTTCCGGATTAGATTCCTGCACAACTGCTTGGACGAATACTGCTATTGTGAACTATGTGCTAGTCATCCCTGCTGGTGCTTTGGCAGTAAGTAGAATGGGTAGGAGTAGAAAGGAGAAGCACGAGCTGCTGGATGTGGCAAGCAAAGCATGGCAGTGAATAAGACCAGCTACCTTCCTCTGTTCAGCCCTGTTTCATGTTCATTTTACTGTTCATTATCTTTATGAGCTTTTATTCTGCACTGACTTAGAGTTTGGTACTTGTAGGGTATTGTTACTGTAAAACTGATGTACTGCTAAAGAACGTAGGAGTAGAGGAGCTGCATGGACTGCAGAAATGGTGGCTGATCCTGCTCGGGCATGTGCTACTTGGGCTGAGGCAACTCATGGTTGTTGTTGAAGACACGAATTAAGAAAGCCTGGAGCAGCAGAAAACAGAGAGCTGGACTGATCGAGAGAAGCAGGACACGCCTTTAGTAGCAGCTGGAGCAGACTCGGACGAGACATGGAGTGCAGGACAGAACCGAGGACGTGCAACCTATACGCAGTTGCTGGCAAAGTATGCAGGAAGACAAACGGGGCTGGCGTGTGAAGCTTGGTTTGCCTGGAGAAGGAAACGTGCTGTGCTGGATTGTGCAGAGACGGAAGCTATGCACGAAACTGAGCAAGGCAATTGGCAGCCAGAAACCAAGGCAGAGAACAGCAGGCAAAAGCCTGGACCAAAGGACAAACCGAGCACACACTGGAAACCAAAAAATGAAATGAAGAATGAACAGTCTTTGGAGGGACTTCTTGAATGATTTAAAATCTAAGGCTTTGTTTGGCTAGTGCATTGTAGCAATTAATCCATTTTCATGCATTTGTTAGTTGTTAGTTAGTTAGTTTAGTCAATTATAATGGTAGGTTAGTTTTATTATTTTTGCATATTAATTTGTAGTGTTAATCATTAGTTAGTAGTTAGTTTATATTAAATGTTTTAGGATTTTATTTTAGCTTAGATGCATTTAGAGTTAATTTAGATTAAATGTGTTTCATTCATTTTTAATTTAGTCTTGATTTTCATTAAGTTTTAGTTTAGTTTAAATTGCATTTTGATTAAGTAGTTTAAAATTGCATTTTAGGTTAGTTTAATTGTAGTTTAATTTTATTGCTTTATTTTCATAATTGCATTTTATTTTAATTGCGTTAATTAGTTTTAATTGTTTTAATTTGTTTTGTAGGTTTTTTATTTTAATTGCATAGAGCACTGTATGTAATTTTGCTCGGTTTTATTTAGTTTTTATTATTTTATTGCTTTCCAGTAATTTTAATTTTAGACTTAGTAGATCAGCCACCTTAATTTTATAATTTGCTAGAATATACTTAGGGTAAGATTAACTGGTAGTTAATTAGGCTAGTCAACTTCTCTGCGGGACGATAACTTGGGACTCAGATCCCATTATTACTTGTACGACCCGTGCACTTGCGGACATATACCTTTTGGGCGTGTCAAGTTTTTGGCGCCGTTGCCAGGGAAGTCTTAATTAGCCATTAGTTAATATCGATGAAATTATGCTTAGGTGTAATTCTAACTTGTAAATATTTAGAAGTTCAATATAGATTAGTTAATTGAAAAATTAAAATAAAAAAATTGATTGAAAAATTTAAAAATTAAAAAAAAAATTCTAAGGACTTTTCGATGATTGCATGCGTAGAGCCAGAAGTTTTGATTGCTTTCCTCTAGATCCTAAAATTGAACGCACTCTTAGAAAAATTCGAAAGGATTATAGGAACTTTATAGCTCCGCTGCAAAGCATCATGACAAAAAATAGGGAAATTAAGATCGTTGGAGATTATGCAATGCCGACTATTGGAGGTCATTATACCGGCATTAGGCCACCAGCTGTCCATGCAAACAATTTTGAAATTAAGCCTTCCATCCTCCAGATGATCCAAACTTATCTACAGTTCAGTGGGCTTCCACACGATGACCCACATGCTCACCTTGGGCAATTATTGGACTTGTGCAACACATTTAAACATATTGGATTATCTGATGATGCGCTTAGGCTTAGATTATTCCCCTTCTCACTTAGGGATAGGGTAAGACACTGGTTGACCTCCCTGCCTCCAGGATCCATTTCTACATGGGACGAGTTAGCCCATCAATTTCTATCTAAGTTTTTCCCTCCCTCTAAAATGGCCCAACTCCGTAGTAATATATCTTCCTTTGCCCAGTACGACTCTGAATCTCTTTACGAAGCATGGGAAAGATAAAAGGAGCTTCTTAGGAAGTGCCCTCACCATGGCTTACCATTATGGCTGCAAGTCCAGACCTTCTATAACGGACTTACAAGCCAAAATAGGACCATTGTTGACGCTGCTGCGGGTAGAGCCCTGATGTGCAAAACAGAGGAGGAAGCTTACGAGCTTTTAGACAAGATGGCGGCTAACAAATATTTATGGTCCTCGGAGAGGCAAATGCCAAAGAAGCCGGTGGGTATTTATGAGCTCGACACACTGTCTACCTTGACCTCTCAAATCGCTAATCTTACGAAGAAGGTAGAGTCACTCAGTACCCAACATAATCCTCCACTAGTCCTAACCCTGTGTATTATGTCCAAAGTCCTTTCCCTTCATTCAATCTATGTAGGGGTACACACTCTGTGGATAGGTGTCCACTTAACCTAGAATCGATTCAGTATGTTGCTCCACTTCAGAAGCAACAGAACAACCCCTTGTCAAACACCTACAACCCAGGGTGGAGGAACCATCCTAAATTATCCTGGATCCAAAACCAAGGCAAACTTCCATCTCTAGACTTGTAGGACCCCCTAGTTTTCAAGCTCCACCGGTTCATGTACCACTATAGTCGCAATTTCCATTTCCATACTATCATCCATCCCCACCTCAATTTCATCATCATCCACCTCACTTCCACTAACCACCACCACCACCACAACCCTACCATGTACCAGCAGCTGAGAAGAAGCCCTCGCTTGAGGAAATGTTCATGACTATCCTGTAAAATCAAGCTGTTTCAATTAAGAACTTGGAGGTTTTGGTGGGACAAATAGCAAATGCTCTTAGCCAACGTCCTCAAGGGACCTTTCCTAGTAACACTAAAGCTAATCCTGTTAAGCAAAGGGAAGGTAAAGAATATGTCAAATCCATCATCCTTAGGAGCGACAAAGAGCTAGATGAGCCACCAGTTAAGTCCAACCTTGAACAACACATAGTTGAAGAATCCTTAAGTTCTAACGAAGCAACTCAGAAAGAGCAGGAACCTAAGGATCAAGCTGCAGATGAATCCAAGTTAGATGCTTCTTCATTTATACCTTCTTCTATTTTACAGCCTTCCTCGCCCTCTGATGTTATACATGTTTCCACTACATCCTTTTCGGTTAGACCACCAGTACCTTTTCCTCAGAGGTTCTAAAATAAAAAATCGGATCAACAATTCGTTAAATTTCTTGAGGTTTTTAAGAAACTCCACATCAACATTCCTTTTGCAGATGCTTTAGAGCAAATGCCAATTTATGTGAAGTTTCTGAAGGATAACCTCTCTAGGAAAAGGAGATTGGAAGATTATGAGACGGTGGCCTTAACTGAGGAATGTAGTGCCATTATCCAGAGGAGATTACCCCCAAGCTCAAAGATCCCGGGAGTTTTACCATACCCTGCACTATTAGAAATTTATTCTTTGGTAGAGCCTTGTGTGATTTAGGAGGTAGTATAAATTTAATGTCGTTGTCTATCTATCATAAGATAAAAATAGGGGATGTCAAGCCTACCACAGTGACCCTTTAGTTGGCTGATCGATCAATTAAATATCCGAAGGGGGTCATTGAGGATTTGTTAGTAAAAGTGGACAAATTTGTTTTTCCTGCGGATTTTATTATTTTAGACATGGAGGAAGACAAAGAAGTCCCCATTATACTTGGCAGACCTTTCCTAGCGACAGGTAGAATAGTAATTGATGTACAAAAGGGGGAGTTAACGATGAGAGTCCAAGATCAGGAAGTAAAGTTTAATGTTTTCAAACCTTTGAAGCTCCCCGAGGACTCTCAATAGTGTTTTAAGATGGAGATTGAGGAGAATATAAGGCTTAAGCATATAATATCTGAGAGAAAGAAGGAAGTAGAAAGGGCTCAAGAGGATTTAACTGTTAACATTCTATCACCACTTTGGCTAATCCTCCTACTCTTTACCCTGTTGCTGAGTGTTATTTTCTTCAGCTACATTTGAAGTGGTTGTGTTTTCCTTTTCGCTTTGTATATAGTTCTTTTTCTTTTCTGTTGTTTCTTTCTTTGTTTATTTTGCAGGTTTCTTTTCTAGCATTATGTTTTCAATCAAGCTTCAGTTGGTCATAATCATCGGAAAGGTGAGTACTCTGTCTTGAGCTTAAATTCTTATATTATCTGCACACAGAGGACACTGTACACTTTAAGTTTGGGGGAGGTGATATCACTTGAGCAATTTTGTGAAAAATTGGAAAAAATTTCAAATTTTTTTCAAAAAACTGAGAAAGAATTTTCAAATTTTTTTCAATAATATGAGCTTAAATTACTTAATTTTGGGATGATTTAGTGCTTAGCATGTAGTTTTCCCATATTCCGATAATATGACCCCATGATTTAGTCTGACTTTGATTGAATGAGAAGCATGATTATAGGAAAAGCATGAAGTTGAATTCTTGAATTTGTCTTAATTCTGATTGTGATTTCCTCATCTTATGCACATGTCATGTCATGAATCGGTATATTTATTTAGAGAAAGCTTATGTGTACATAAGATTGTATTTGTTCAGTTGATTTTGTGCATCATATTCTAGAATTTGTTTGATCTAATCTCGAGGTGAAATATTATATCACACTTAATTAGGGAGATGATTTAGGCCATCTTTGGATCGTTTGAGCCTTTCTAGCTATCCTTGTACATATTCTACCCCAAGTCACCCATCTGGGCCAAATAAGCTTTTCTTTGTAAATACACCTGCTTACTTTTGTTTCCTTAGCTTAAATACTTTTTCATATCCTTTACCCCAAAAGCATGAAAAGTCATTGGATAGATTGTGAGCTATATGAGTATTAAGAGATAGTGAAGGAGTATGTAAAAAAAATGATGAAAAAGAAAGAAAAAGAAAAAGAAAAGAAGAAAAATTCAAAAAAAAAATACTTAGCAAAAGAAATAAGTTTGGGGGAAATAATTAGAGCTCTTACATTATAGATCCTAGAAGTAATGCATGTTAAGGGGTAATTAAACCTAAATCGACTTTATCATACCTTAGCCCCGGCCTTACATTACAAGCCTAATGAAGTCCTAATGATCTTTAGTTAAGTGTGACTATATTAGTGGAGAGAGAAGTGAAAAGCAAACTTATGAGAATGATCACATGTCATTGACTTTGCATTCACTGTGTTGCATAATCTGATCTGGATAATGTACTCTGAAGTGACTTAGACATTTTCACGCACTCACGAGGAGTCCAATTTGGGTTAGGACTTATGATTGAATAATTCTAAGTGCTGGACTTGTAATTGTGAATCTTTGATTTCATAGTCTGTACTTTTTCTTTGAGGATGATATTGGGGAAATTATTGTGTTTTGTACTTATCATTCCTATAATCATTTTGTTTTGCTTGAGGATAAGCAAAAGCTCAAGTTTGGGGGTATGATAATTCTATATTTTTAGAATTATTTGTGCTTAATTTCCTAATTAATTATTTAAATCCTCAATTTATTTTGTTAATTATCCCCTTTATTTAGTTAAAATTCTCATGTTTGCAGATAAATTAAATCAGGATGAATTTTGAATATTTCGGTAGAAAATGGACTAAAATTGAGCTAAAATCGAGATTGAGCCACGCGGACAACACGAGTCATGCCACCTAGCACATTCAATTGGATAAGAAGACCGATGACATGAAAATATCTTTTCAAGGAGCCAATGGTGTAAAGACAAGTGGCCGAAAAAATGCCAACTCATCAAGGATGTGGAAATTACCATTTTCCCCTAGTGTGTTTATAAATATGAAAGGATGGCAATTGAAAGAGAATGTAATTTTTAGGAGTAGGAGTAGTGTTAGAATTAATCTTAGGATTTATTTTTCCTTGTTCCTTTTACTATAGTTTCCCGTTAGCTTCCATATTTATTTTTACTGTTCATTTCATTTTCATGTTCTTCACTTGGATAATTTTTCATGGCAATCAATACTATTTGATGTTTCTCTGTTCTGTTAAATCTAGCTCTTTTATTTTTCAGTTTTATTACATAGCTTTTATATCCTAGTTGCTTCTCTCAGATTCCTAGTTCATTTCCTTTTTTCTTCACCTTGCTTGTTACCATGGGCTGAAGGAGCTAACAGCCATCGACTTGTGGCTCAACAGGGTTGAGGCGAAGAATGCTTCCTGAAGCGTGGAAACCATAACAGTAGTTTACGTTGCTGGGGCAGACTAGAGGAGTACCCAGATGCTACTGTGAATTTTGTTTTATTCTTAGTCTGGTTACTGCAGTTGCTATTGTTGGCTGGAGCCAAGGTTGGTGCTTCCGAATTGGATTCTTGCACAACTGCTTGGATGAACACTGTTGTTGTGAACTATGTGCTAGTCATCCCTGTTGGTGCTTTGGCAGTAAGTAGAATGGGCAGGAGTAGAAAGGAGAAGCACGAGCTGCTGGATGTGGCAAGCAAAGCATGACAGTGAATAAGACCAGCTACCTTCCTCTGTTCAGCCCTGTTTCATGTTCATTTTACTGTTCATTGTCTTTATGAGCTTTTATTCTGCACTGACTTAGAGTTTGGTAGTTATAGGGTATTGTTGCTGGAAAACTGATCTGCTGCTAAAGAACGTAGGAGCAGAGGAGTTACATGGACTGCGAAAATGGTGGCTGATCCTGCTCGGGCATGTGCTGCTTGGGCTGAGGTAACTCATGGTTGCTGTTGAAGACACGAATTGAGAAAGCCTGGAGCAGCAGACAGCAAAGAGCTGGATTGATCAAGAGAAGCAGGACACGCCTTTCGTAGCAGCTGGAGCAGACTCGGATGAGACATGGAGTGCAGGACAGAACCGAGGATGTGCAACCTATATGCAGTAGCTGGCAGAGTATGCAGGAAGACAAACGGGGCTGGCGTGTGAAGCTTAGTTTGCCTGGAGAAGGAAACGTGCTGTGCTGGATTGTGCAGAGACTGAAGCTAAGCACGAAACCGAGCAGGGCAGTTGGCAGCCAGAAACCGAGGCAGAGAACAGCAGGCAAAAGCCTGGACTAGAGGACAAACTGAGCACACATTGGAAACCAGAAAATGAAATGAAGAATGAACAGTCTTTGGAGGGCCTTCTTGAATGATTCAAAATCTAAGGCTTTGTTTGGCTAGTGCATTGTAGCAATTAATCCATTTTCATGCATTTGTTAGTTGTTAGTTAGTTAGTTTAGTCAATTATAATGGTAGGTTAGTTTTATTATTTTTGCATGTTAATTTGTAGTGTTGATCTTTAGTTAGTAGTTAGTTTTATATTAAATGTTTTAGGATTTTATTTTAGTTTAGATGCATTTAGAGTTAATTTAGATTAAATGTCTTTCATGCATTTTTAATTTAGTCTTGACTTTTATTAAGTTTTAGTTTAGTTTAAATTGCATTTTGATTAAGTTGTTTAAAATGGCATTTTAGGTTAGTTTAATTGTAGTTTAATTTTATTGCTTTATTTTCATAATTGCATTTTATTTTAATTGCGTTAATTAGTTTTAATTGTTTTAATTTTTTTGTAGGTTGTTGATTTTAATTGCGTGGAGCACTGTAAGTAATTTTGCTCGGTTTTATTTAGTTTTTATTATTTTATTGCTTTCCAGTAATTTTAATTTTAGACTTAGTAGATCACCCACCTTAATTTTATAATTTGCTAGAATATACTTAGGGTAAGATTAATCGGTAGTTAATTAGGCTAGTCAACTTCTCTGTGGGACAATAACTCGGGACTCAAATCCCATTATTACTTGTACGACCCGTGCGCTTGCGGACATATACCTTTTGGGCGTGTCAAAAATGTTGATTAGAATGATTTTTAGTGATGAGTGAGTAATGTTAAGAGAAATTTAAGAAGAGGGAAATCTATGGAAAGCTTAAGAAATAGTTTAATGAGATAAGTGATACAAATGGAAAAGTGAAACATGATTGAAAGGCTTGAAAGGTATAAATTGGAAAATAAGTGACAATGAGGATATTTGGGAGAAAGAAGAGAAATGACTTAATGGTTATGTGTGTAGATTGGAAGAACGTGGAACACGGCTAACCCGGATCGCGAACGGAGCATACGTAACAAAGGAAATACGAGCGCGATTCGAGGTAAGGGACTGTGTGTTAGCTATAGAGCTGTTCGTACTTATTTTACAGCAATTTTGTAGATATATCGCTAGAATTAGTACGATATTACAATTCTATGAAATGATATGGAAGCATGACATGTACTATGATATATATGTCTTGAGAAATGAGATGGGGTAAGGAAATAGCATGATATGCATGATTTCAATGTTTTCTCAATTTTGTATTAAATTTGTGATTGAGAAATGATAATTATAGGTTGGCTAGTTTTACATGTTTTAGCATGGAAAGGCATGCTGCATAAATAAACATGTTTTGAGTTTTTAAAGAGAAAGTACCCACCTATCAGATTTGAGATGTGAAATGGTGTTGGAGCTTTAGCTCACACATGTTTTAATGATTTTGACTATGCTGGAGTTTGACTCACATACGTCTACATGATTTGATAAATCGTGTTGAAGCGTGACTCGCATGTCATTTTATAATGATAATATGCTGGAGTGTTAGCTCGCACATGTTTTTACTGAGTTGAGGTAAACCAAGGGATCTGGGACCCAAGGGGATGCCAACCGACGACCTCGGAATGGGCCGGGCCTTAACAATAAATCGTACCGCGCTGGAGCCTTACGATGACTGTGTGTCACGCTGATTGCTCGCCTGGTATATGAGATATGGTTCAGGATGAAAAGTCTATCGGAGTTAGAGTATGGACTTGGGTCCACAGTCGTACGTAGTACTGTGTAGTTGTCTGTTGGTATACTATGTGCCGTGCTGGGTGCACGTGAGTATGAGTATCGCATAGATGACACATGGTGAACCTTATACCGTAAGTATATGAGGAGATGAGGTTGATTGAGATGAGCCGGAGGGTAGGACTGACCCCCCTTCAGGTGAAGTGATGCCTTGTGCACACCTGATCAGAGAGGCCTGGGATCACTGACTATGGCCATATGTCGTGGATATTAGATTGCCTAAAATTTCATTCTTGTCTCAGAGATTCGAGAAACAGAGAAAACTCAGAAAAGAAAGAGACTTGAGGAAAAGAAATGATTAAGAAAGTAAAGAGATTTTGTGTTTTGATAAATCTTTGATTTAAACACTTGTGTCGTGTCACACCCCACTTTTGGGTGCCCTTTCATCCATACATACATTACTACGGTTGGGCTGTGAGGCGATGCAATCACTAAAGTCCCAAAAATTTACAGCGAAAAATATTTTAAATTTAATTCACACTCCCATATGTGTAAATATAAAAAATTAATCGTATGATAATATCTTTACATAACATCCCCATACCACTGTTTACATTTTCGATTTGTAATTGTGCGATACAATATAATAGATACAAAATACTCATGTGTATACAAATCTTGTACCTTTGCAACCAGTAGGAGATGTCCAATACAAAAAGAGATCTGGAGATCACCACACTGTCTTACTTCTCAATATCTGGAGGGGGAAAAGAGTGGGGTGAGCAAACCATAGCTCAGTAAGAAAATGGATGCTAACAGGTAGATACTGTACTACTTACATAGCCCATGCATGCAAAAACAAAACCATATTTCTGTGTAAATGGAAATATTGCTAGAAAATGCATTCAAACATTCATTTCTTATATAAGCCTTTTCAGGAAAACAAGCATAAGATATTCCCATTTGAAAACACGTCATAAACAATGCTATCATAGCACAAGTATTCGAATCAAGAGATTTGTCAAATCATAAAACCTCTTTGCTTTTCTCAAATCCTTTCTTTTCTGAGTTTCTCAATTTCTCGTATCTCTAAGACAGGCATGGAATTTTCGGCAATCAAATATCCACGACATTTGACCATAGTCAGTGATCCCAGGCCTCACTGATCAAGTGTACACAGGGCATCACTTCGCTTGAAGGGGGATGGGTCAGTCCTACCCTTCGGCTCATCTCAATCAACCTCATCTCCTCATATACACACGGTATAAGTTACGCCATGTGTCATCTACGCGATACTCATACTCATGTGCACCTAGCACAGTACATAGTATACCAACAGACAACTACATAGTACTACGTACGACTGTGGACCCAAGTCCATACTCCAACTCCAATGGACTTTTTATCCTGAACCATGTCTCATATACTAGGCGAGCAATCAGCGTGGCATACAGTCATTGCAAGGCTCCAGCGCGGTACGATTTATTATTAAGGCCCAGCCCATTCTGAGGCCATCGATTGGCATCCGCTTGGGTCCCAAACCCTCAGGTTTACCTTAACTCAGTAAAAACTGGTGTGAGCAATGCTCCAACACTTTATCATTATAAAGCCACGTGCGAGTCACGCTCCAGTACGGTTTATCAAACATGCAGACGTATGCGAGTGAAACTCCAGCATAGTCCAATTCATTAAAACGGGTGTGAGCTAAAGCTCCAACACCATTTCACATCTCAAAACCGATAGGTGGCTATTTTCTCTTTTAGAAACTCAAAACATGTTTATTCACATAGCATGCTGTCCCATGCTAAACATGTAAAAACTAGCCGGCTTACCTATTTTTATTTCTCAATCTCAAAATCAGCATATGGATGAGAAAACATCAAAACATCATGAATAGATATAAAAACATTGAAAACATGCATGTTAGGCTATTTTTCCTTCCCACATCCCACTTTCTCAAATTATATCATAATACATTTCCAATTATATTTGGTTTAATAGATAAGCATAATATCTCTAGCGTCATAACTATAAAAATTGCAGAGAAATACGTACGAATATCTCTATTGCTAACATACAGTCCCTTACCTCGATTTACTTAAGTGCGACTCTCTTCCTTTATGCTTCTCGCGTTCTTTTGTCGACTTGTTCCAGTGTATCATTTGGGAACTGCAATTCATCCATCAAACACTTGAGTTAATGTTTCTAACTCTTGTTCAACTAAGCATTTATCCAATGCCTTAAATATACATTTTATCGCTTGTGGTAAATCTCACAATTTATCCCAACATCAGCACATCCAAATCATACCCACAACATAATCATCCTCTTAAGTAACTCATTCATCATTAATACTTCTACATTCCATTTCTCAAACTAGACCATTTCTAGGTTATGGTGGATTCTTTACTTTCTAGGTAGTTTCTATCATTTCTATACATACTAATCATTTCCCACATCAATATCTAAACAAATATACTTGGGTATTCGCATTAGAAACTCACATAGCTTGATTTCCTCCTTGCTCCAATAGAAATGCACCTTGTTGCTTAAATCCAACAAATGGGGAAAATGCCTCCCAATTATGTTGTTCTTCTCTTTGATGTGAACAACTTTGTCTCTAATAGCTTTCCCTCAAATCTTACTGAAAATGGTTGGATTTAGGAGTGAGAAAGCTAGGTTTTTGAGTTGAAATGGAAAAGGTGAAGTGTTTTTCCAAAATCTGCAGATTCACTGCTCCTATTTATAGAATTGGCTTGATGAGATCGATCTACTCTATGAGGAGATCGATCTGGTCCCTTTAAATCCCTATTTTTCATGACATTTTAAGCATAAGATCGATCTGTCGAAGCTTGAGATCGATCTGCTCTAAACAGAGAGCTAAGGAGATCGATCTGTTCCCTAAAGGATCGATCTGCATTTTTACAGAATATTTTAGAGATCGATCTTGCTCTCTTGGAGATCGATCTGCCCTATACCATTGCTCAAATAAGAGCATTCTGGCTCTTCTAGATCGATCTCCCATCCTATGAGATCAATCTGACCTTCATATTTCCAGATTTTCTGCAGTTTTTCTGCAGCAACACATACCAAACAATCCCTCAATTTATTGTCTTAGTCATTTTTCCATCTGATCACCTTTGAGACTTGTAAATGTCATCCATTAATACTTCATACTCATTAAACCTCTTGTGAAATCTTTGTATACCCAAAGGTGCTTAATATAAACCAAATGGAAGTGCACAACTTATGCAAATCTTCTTTCCATTTTACCACACTACTCATACTCCATCTCACTCACATTCTTCCCATGTTTAAGTCCATTTCTTCATATTCATATATAATGTAACTTGTATGTACAACCACAACTCCTATTACATGTGTGTACCTTAAACTTATGGACTTTCATTACATATAATTCACATTACAAGTATATCACCATACTTATGAATTCATTTATACACATATATATATAAGGTTAAACATATACGGGGTCTCACATGCCGTGAGGGCACTGTTTTATGAATCATGTTTTAAAATGGAAGCATGACATATTTGATTTACATAAAAAATTGAGAAATGTATGTTTAAATGCATTTTTGTATAATATTTTCATTTATATCGAAAACATGGTTCTGGTTTATACATGCATGGGCTATGTAGGTAGTACGATATCTACCTGCTAGCATTCATTTCCTTACTGAGTTGTGGTTTACTCACCCCACTATTTTCCCCCTCCAGATACTGAGTAGTAGGAGAGCGGTGGTCTCTGGATCTTTTGTGTTGGACAGCTCCCACCAGTTGCAAAGGTATAAGATTTGTATACACATGAGTATTTTGTATCTATTATTTTGTATTGCACAGTTACAAATCGAAAATGTAAACAGTGGTATGGGGATGTTATGTAAAGATATTATTATACAATTAATTTTGTATATTTACACACTTGGGAGTGTGAATTAAATTTTAAATATTTTCGCTGTAAATTTTTGGAACTTTAGTAATGGCATCGCCTCACAGCCCAACCGTAATAGCGTAAGTATGGATGGACACCCGGAAGTGGGGTGTGACAGATTTGGTATTAGAGCATGGTTGGTCTGATGTGAGTCGATGTTTAGGACTAAGAAACATACATCCCCAAGTTACTATGCGATATTTAGATACAAATGTGTATACGGAGCTGGTGGTAAATAAAAAGTTTATTGTAAATGCAGAAAGTTATCAGGATAGTGAGTTATGCCTGAGAGACACCGCAAAAGGGGAGAGAGCTCGAGAGCTCAAGGGCAGAATGACAGGACTAAGAGGCATAGCAGATCGTCCTCTAGTTATGAGCCTTAGGAATAGATAGAGGCTTCTGATCCTTGGATAGCCCGATTAGAGGAGGACATGCACACGTTGATGACCATGATAGGTCAAATTATGACTAGATTTAAGGGTACACCTGGTACAGTGGGACAAGCTGCACCGAATCCCCTAGCAGCTGCACTTGAACCTGAGAATGTTGCGCCTGCACCACCTGAACCAGTTAGGCCATGAGATCCACATATTCGACCAGTACCTCATCCAATAGCCTGACAGCAGTATGATGATGATGATGATATGTGGTATGGATATGACTGTGATATGGATAGGTTGAGACATTTCATGGATTTTAAGCCTCCTTCTTTTAGTAGGGTAAAGGATCTGGCAGTGGCTGAGGACTGGATCAGTCAGATGGAGAAGTTGTTTGACTTTTGTAGATGTTCAGGTACAGAGAGAGTAGTGCATGTCGCCTTTGTACTAAGAGGCAAAGCAGAGCACTGGTGGAAGTCCACTAGGCCTATGTTGAGAGCTCAAGGTATGGCTATCACGTGGGATATGTTTTTAGGTGCTTTCAGAGAGCAATACATCCTAGATACCGCTCGACGTAGGTTACAGATGGAATTTTTGAATCTGACTCAAGGGAATCGAACTGTAGATGAGTATGAGTCATGATTCACTTCATTGGGTCGATATGATCCGAACTCTATCAGGAGTGAAGCTGTCAGGGTCCGTAGATTTGTGGATGGATTGAGGCTTTCAATTCGAGCGAAGTTGGCTTCGTTTGATGTCGTTACATATATAAAAGCTGTGTGATGGGCCCAGTTATGTGAGCAGGATTATGACTTGCAGATTTTTGAGTTTAGTTGGGGTAAGGACAAGGGTCCAAGGAAGTTGGGAGATGGCAAGAGTGCCAAATTTGGTCGGAGATTCATGAGTAAACGTCGAAGAGAGGAAGATGAGTTCCAAAAAAAGGCTGCTAGACCTTTTATGCCTCTGACTTAGACACCAGCTAGGGGTATAGTGATCGGTAGACCCCAACTGACTGCGAATCAGTGCAGAATATGCGGTCGATATCATAGTGGTAGGCCCTGTCATCTTCAGAGTATACGATGCTTCAGATGTGGCAAGTTCGGACACTATGCAAAGGAATGTGCGGAGGCAGTTGAGGTAGTCCCACAGAGGGGTAAGGAGCTAAAGAGAGTTCCTACAGTTACACCTCCTGCAAAGAAGAGAGCCACGGCTGAAGAAAAAGGAAAGTAAGTTGTGGGTCAAGGCAGGGTGTATGCGATAGACCAGGCATCAGCTGATACCTCCTCTAAGGTGATAAAAGGTACAATCTTGATTTATAATTTGGAAGTTATAGCTTTGTTTGATTCTGGTGCTACATATTCTTTCATATCCCCTAAATGTGCATCAAAGTTGACAGGACTTGTAGAACCCACACACTTAAATAAGACTTTGTTAATAAGTACTCCAATGAGAGTTAGACAATTGGCTGAACAAGTGTATATAGATTGTAAGGTGAGGGTAGGAGATAAGTATGCGACAACCAACCTAATTTTGTTAAATATGTATCATATTGATGTAATTTTGGGAATAGATTGGTTAGCTACCGATCATGTTGTCTTAGACTGCCACAATAAGTCTCTTACGTTTTCTCTACCTGAAGAATGTGTTGTAAGATTTTAAGAGAAGTAATAAAATCTTGAATTTTGTGACAAGTAAAGTACATTGGTATAAATGACTTGAATGTTGTTTTGAAGATTTTATTGCTTATGTGGTGGATTTGGACAAAAAACATCCGGATATGGATAGCATTCCAGTGGTTAGAGAATTCCCTGATTTCTTTCAAGACGACCTACCAGGATTACCACTGGATAGAGAAATGGAGTTTGGTATAGACTTGACGCCTAGAACCGAGCCAATATCCAAGTCACCATATAGGATGGCTCAAGTTGAGCTAGAGGAATTAAGGAAGCAGTTACAAGATATGCTGGACAAAGGGTTTATAAGACCGAGTGTCTCACCATGGGGAGCTCCGGTATTGTTTGTGAAGAAGAGAGATGGGAGCCTCAGGTTGTGTATAGATTATCGGATGTTGAACAAAGCTACCATAAAAAATAAGTACCCCTTGCCGTGCATCGATGATTTATTGGATCAGCTTCGGGGAGAGCAGATCTTTTTCAAGATAGATCTGAGGTCTAGGTATCATTAATTGAAGATTCTGAAGGAGGATGTGCCCAAGACAGATTTTCGTACTCGCTACGGTCATTACGAATTCCTAGTGATGCCTTTCGGGTTGACGAATACACCAGCAGCTATTATTGCTATAATGAATGAGATATTCAAGCCATACTTGGACCAGTTTGTAATCGTCTTTATTGATGATATATTGGTATATTCAAGGTCCAAGGAAGATCATGAGCAGCATTTAAAGGATTGTTTTGCAAACCCTCCGAGAGAGAAAGATGTATGCCAAACTGAGTTAATGTGACTTTTGGCTAGAGCAAATCTCTTTTCTAGGCCATGTTGTATCGAAGGATGGGGTGTCAGTAGATCCATCCAAGGAGGTCGTTGTTCAGTGGGAACAGTCCAGGACAGTCACAAAGATTAGGAGTTTTTTGGGTTTGGCAGGATACTACAAGAGATTTGTAGAGGGATTTTCTAGATTGGCTGCTCCATTGACACGTCTTATGAGAAAAGATGTGGAGTTTATATGGGATGAAGCATGTGAGAGGAGCTTTCAGGAACTTAAGCGTAGATTAACCACCGCGCCAGTTCTTATCATCCCTAACAGTTCAGGAAACTATTCTGTTTATACGGATGCTTAACATCAAGGAATAGGTTGTGTTTTATGCAATATGGAAGGGTAGTAGCTTATGGATCGAGACAGCTAAAAGATCATGAGAAGAACTACCCCACTCACGATTTGGAGTTGGTGGCCGTAGTATTTGCATTGAAGATATGGCGCCACTACCTGTATGGTGAGAGATTTCAAATCTTTATGGATCACAAGAGTCTGAAGTATCTATTCTCACAGAAGGAGTTAAATATGAGACAGAGAAGGTGGTTAAAACTCCTCAAAGACTACGGTTGTGAAATTTTATACCACTCAGGGAAGGCGAATGTGGTTGCCGATGCATTGAGTAGAAAGAGTCTCGGGTTGGTATCACATATAATGGTTAGAGAACACGAGTTGTTGGAGCAATTCATGAACATTAGTCTGGATATGATCCTACCTGAGATTGGCAGCTATGAGATTATTGCTAGCTTGAGATTAGAACCGGAGTTGATTGAGAGAATCCGGTAAGCTCAGTAAATTGATCAATGGTGTATTGATGTGGTTAGCCAAATCCAAAAGGGTAAGGGTACGAAATTTGTATTGAGTTTAGATGGAGTATTAAGGTTTAGAAATAGAATGTGTGTTCCTAAGGATTCAGAATTGAGGGAGTTGATATTATTAGAGGCTCACTCATCGAGATATACAGTACAGCCGAGGAGTAGTAAAAGTATCAGGACCTCCGAAATATATATTGGTGGTCTAGAATGAAGAGAGACATAGCTGAGTATGTCGCTAGATGTCTCATCTGTCAGCAGGTAAAGGTTGAGCATCAGAAACCTCGAGGATTGTTGCAACCTCTATCGATACCGATATGGAAGTGGGAGCATGTCACCATGGATTTTGTGATGGGGTTGCCAAGAACCCGTAAGAACCATGATGCTATATGGGCTATAATAGATTGGTTAACGAAGTCGGTGCACTTAGCCATGAGATCTACAGATACCTTGAGTGCATTGGTGAACTTGTATGTATAGGAGATAGTGAGATTGCATGGAGTCCCAGTGAGTGTTGTTTTGGATCGGGATGCCTGCTTCACTTCTCATTTTTCGGGACATTTCTAGGAAGCGATGGGGACCCAGTTGAGCTTTAGCACCGCTTTTCATCCTCAGACAGATGGTCAATCAGAGAGGACTATACAGACCCTGGAGGATATGTTGAGAGCGTATGTGCTGGATTTTAGAGGCTCATGGGACGATCACTTGCCATTGATTGAGTTCGCCTATAATAACAGTTATCACTCAAGTATTGGTATGGCCCCTTATAAGGCACTCTACGGTCGTAGATGCCGATCACCCATTGGATGGGAAGAGGTTGGTGACAGACAGTTGCTCGCTCTCGATCTGGTTAAACAAGCCTCCGAAGATGTTCAGATAATATGTGAGAGGCTGCAAATAGCTCAAAGTCGACAAAAGAGCTATGCTGACAGGAGACATAGACCACTTGAGTTTGATGTTGGTGAGTCCGTATTTTTAGAAGTATCTCCTTCTAAGGGAATAACGAGGTTCGGGAAGAAAGGAAAACTTAGTCCTCGTTTATTGGTCCCTTTAAGATTTTGGGTAGAGTGGGAGATAGAGCCTATGGGCTAGCCTTACCACCTGAGCTAGCGAAAGTCCACAATGTTGTCCATGTTTCTATGCTTTGGAAGTACTATCCGGATCCAACACATGTAATTAGCTATGAGCCATTTGAGGTTAAGAATGATATGTCGTATATGGAGGAACCAATCCGAATATTGGATAGGAAAGAGAAGGTGTTGCGGAACAAGATGATTTCATTGGTTAAGGTTTTGTGGCAACATCATATATTAGAAGAAGCCACATGAGAATTGAAGAGTTTGATGCGAGAGAAGTATCCTGAGTTATTCACGAAATGATTGGTTTCAATTTGGAGGACCAAATTTTCTAAGTGGGGGAGAATGTGAGACCCCGTATAGGTTTAACCTTGAATATATGTAAATGAATCCATAAGTATGGTGATACACTTGTAATGTGAAGCATATGTAATACAAGCCCATAAGTTCAATGTACACGCTTATAATAGGAGTTGAGATTGTACGTACAAGTTGTATTATGTATGAATATGAAGAAATGGACTTAAACATGTGATAAATGTGAGTGGAATGAGAAATAAGTAGTGTAGTAAATGGAATGAGGATTTGCTTGAGTTATGCACTCCCATTTAGTTGTATTATGTACCTTTGGTTATACAAAGACTCTATATAAGTTTTAAAGTGTATAAAGTAGGAAAGGATGCCATTTTTAAGTCTCAAAGATGATTGAATGAGAAAATGACCATGGCAACAAATTTAAGATGTTTTGAGTAAAGTTACTACAGAAAAATTACAAAAAATCTGGAAAATATGAAAGTCAGATCGATCTCATGGGATGAGAGATCGATCTGGAAGAGCCAAAATGAACTTATTTTGAGCTATGGAGCAGGACAGATCGATCTCCAATGGTGCCAGATCGATCAAATAAGCATTCTGTAATAAGGGGATCAATTTTAAGGCAAACAAATCGATCTCCTTAACTCTCTGTTTAAGACAGATCGATCTCAAGACTAGACAGATCGATCTCCTTAAGGGTTCTGTAAAGAGCAGATCAATCTCCTACAAGAGGCAAATCGATCTCTAAGAGGAAAATTGCCCTTCCACAGATCGATCTCATCAAGGGAGAAGATCGATTTGGAAGTGGTTATGTTAGGTGAAAAGGACTACCAAACGTGTAGAAATCGATCTCTACAAGGACTAGATCGATCTCATAAGCCTGCATCTATAAAAAGAGCACAGGATTGAGATGAAAACTTAGAACTCTTCCTCCACCAAACCTCACCTGCCATTTTCTCTCAAGACCCAAGCCTTCTCACTCTAGAAATCACCACATTCCGGCCAGTTTTGGAAGAAGCTGAAGAAAGGAAAGTTATTCCTTGGAGCAAGAGAACAACATACCCAAAAATCTCACATTGGTGTGACCAAGAGAATGAGTTGTGACTGCCACAAGTTTGGCTAAGAAAAAGGGGTAAACTCTTCAACCCTCAAGCTTTAAATAAGGATTCTAGACATTGTATGGGTTGAATGGTATGCAAAATGTTGATAAGAATGATTTGCAGTGATGAGTGAGTAATGTTAAGAGAAATTTAAGAAGAGGGAAATCTATGGAAAGCTTAAGAAATAGTTTAATGAGATAAGTGATACAAATGGAAAAGAGAAACATGATTTAAAGGCTTAAAAGGTATAAATGGGAGAATAAGTGACAATGAGGATATTTGGGAGAAAGAAGAGAAATGTCTTAATGGTTATGTGTGTAGATTGGAAGAACGTGGAACATGGCTAACCTGGATCGCGAACGGAGGATACGTAACAAAGGAAATACGAGGGCGATTTGAGTTAAGGGACTGTGTGTTAGCTATAGAGATATTCGTACGTATTTTACGATAATTTCGTAGATATATCACTAGAATTAGTAGATATTACAATTCTATGAAATGATATGGAAGCAAGATATGTACTATGATATATATGTATTGAGAAATAAGATGGGGTAAGGAAATAGCATGATATGCATGATTTCAATGTTTTCTCAATTTTGTATTGAATTCGTGATTGAGAAATGATAATGATAGGTTGGCTATTTTTACATGTTTTAGCATGGAAAGGCATGCTGCATAAATAAACATGTTTTGAGTTTTAAAAGAGAAAGTGGCCACCTATCAGATTTGAGATGTGAAATGGTGTTGGAGCTTTAACTCACACCTGTTTTAATGATTTTGACTATGCTAGAGTTTGACTCGCATACGTCTACATGATTTGATAAACCGTGCTGGAGCGTGACTCGCACTTGGTTTTATAATGATAATGTGCTGGAGTGTTAGCTCGCACATGTTTTTACTAAGTTGAGGTAAACCTGGGGGTCTAGAACTTAAGGGGATACCGGTCGATGGCCTCGAAAGGGGTCGGCCCTAATAATAAATTGTACCGCACTGGAGCCTTACGATGACTGTGTGTCACGCTGATTGCTCGCTTGGTATATAAGACATGGTTCAGGATGAAAAGTCCATCGGAGTTGGAGTATGGACTTGGGTCCACGGTCGTACGTAGTACTGTGTAGTTGTCTGTTGGTATACTATGTACCATGCTGGGTGCACGTGAGTACGAGCATCGGGTAGATGACCCATGGCGTACCTTATACCGTGAGTATATGAGGAGATGAGGTTGATTGAGATGAGCCGGAGGGTAGGACTGACCCATCCCCCTTCAGGCAAAGTGATGCCCTGTGAACACCTGATCAGTGAGGCCTAGGATCACTGACTATGGCCATACGTCGTGGATATAAGATTGCCGAAAATTCCATGCTTGTCTCAAAGATTCGAGAAACAGAGAAAACTCATAAAAGAAAGAGACTTGAGGAAAAGAAATGATTGAGAAAGTAAAGAGATTTTGTGTTTTGATAAATCTCAGATTTAAACACTTGTGCCGTGAAGGCACTGTTTTATGAATCATGTTTTAAAATGGAAGCATGACATATTTGATTTACATAAAAATACAAATGAGAAATGCATGTTTAAATGCATTTTTGTATAATATTTTCATTTATATCGAAAACATGGTTCTGGTTTATATATGCATAGGCTATGTAGGTAGTACGATATCTACCTGCTAGCATTCATTTCCTTACTGAGCTGTGGTTTGCTCACCCCACTATCTTCCCCCTCCAGATACTGAGTAGTAGGAGAGCAGTGGTCTCTAGATCTTTTGTGTTGGACAGCTCCCACCAGTTGCAAAGGTAAAAGATTTGTACACACATGAGTATTTTGTATCTATTATTTTGTATTGCACAGTTACAAATCGAAAATGTAAACAGTGGTATGTGGATGCTATGTAAAGATATTATTATACAATTAATTTTATATATTTACACACCTGGGAGTGTGAATTAAATTTTAAATATTTTAGCTGTAAATTTTTGGAACTTTAGTAATGGCATCGCCTCACAGCCCAACCGTAATAGCGTAAGTATGGATGAAGGACACTCCGAAGTGGGGTGTGACAAAAAAGAATCGAGAAAAATCTCTCATGTCACTATTTGGTTTCGGGTCCTCAATATAGGCTGGGCAGATTTCCACCTAAGTTTCGCTTCACCTTCCAACACAAATGCAGCAAAGCCACCTTCTTGGTCTGGGAACACTCAAAGTACCCATACACCTTCTAAAATCTGTTTACCCAGTTCTCTGCAGCTACTGGATCCTTGACCCCACTAAGCGATGGCGGTTGAATTTTCTAGAACTGTCTCATCCTGTCTAACTCACAACCATGCCCTACCTCATTAGCTCTCCCATGTGGAGCTCTCTGAGGCTCTGCTGGGGCTGGTGGTGTTACCGGAGGTCTAACAGGTGGAGGTGCTACCTCAGGTTTTATAGGCGGGGGTGGTGTCGGAATAGGTCAGGCAGAACTAGAGGGGTCAGCGGTGTGGGGTGCAGGCATGGCAGGGGCTGCAGTGGGTTTACTCATACCCTGCAGACTCTCCAATCTAGCCATCGCCCATCCAAACAATTGTTTCATACTCTCTACAGTCCGCTCTAACCTCACCACTCGGGCATCATTAGTCTTTGCCAAATCCTAGGAGACATGGTCAGAAGATGACTCAGTATGTCTCTTTGGCCTGTCTCTCTGCCCTCGAGATCGAGAACTTTCCCCTCGAATATCAATTCATATTCACTAACAGCCTGGTATACACATTTGTATCTATTCATATTACACTAATAACCTGGTATACACATTTGTATCTAAATCAGGCACAGTACCAAAGAGATGTAAACTTTCATAACGACTTATACCGACTTGTATTCAGACCAACCCTGCTCTGATAGCAATTTCTGTCACACCCCGTTTTCACACCTAAATTCTTATTATTCCCCCATACACACACATAACGGAGCAGACAACATACAGATGGTTGGGCATACGAGCTGATATTGACCTTACACACTTAAATATAAACCGTACATGATAATTGAATTTCTTTATTCATATATGTATTTACATACGTACGTTTACATCCCAGTAATTCTTTATATACTTAACTGTGCCTTACAAGTTTAGATACAAAATCAAAAGAGGTGTATACCTTCGTGCACAATGGAGTGTGGGCTGTCAACTGCTCAAAACTATCTGTAGCACTCATTGCTGGATTAACTTTATGGAGTGGAGGGAAAAAGGGAGTGAGCTACAACGCACTCAGTAAGGAATCACGCAAGCAGGTAGATAACTGTACTACCTACATGCTCGTGAATCATGTCATGCAGAAAATCCTTACTTTCTCAATCCCAACCGAATCCACAAAACCATACAAGTAAGCTTTCTCAAAGCCATGTTATATCACAAACGAATTTCTCAAAACACATGTTCTCATAAAGCTGATTTAAATCAAATAGGAGACAAATCAAAAATCTCAAAATTTAAATCAGAAATCATATAAGTATGGAGACAAAGCAGAGCATGTGGAAACAAATAGACATATGGCCATAGTCACTGGACTCCATGCAATCACTGATTAGGTGTGCATGAATGTCCCCAGATGGCTTAGTGCATGGGGTCGGTCTACCCATAAGAAAACAAACAAACAACACGATACGTCGTACTCCATGTGCGTCGTACTCCATGTGCGTCCACACGGTACATTGTACTCTGTGAACCCCAATATCTGAAATCAGTGAGATTAGGAGTGCTTGTCCAACGGGTCTTATCATCTCATCTCCACCTATATCAATACCGAGTCTCCAAAATGCACATGTGAGCATATCAATCAGTGTGACACAGTTTACACGAGGCTCCAACATGACCTTATCAAATCACGTGCGAGGATCAGTGCAAGCTCACACAGCCTACACGACGTCTCCAAACACGGTTTTATGCATATCACAAAATCACAAACTAGTGCGAGCAAAGCTCCAGCACGATGTCATGTACAAATCATGCAAAGTCTAATGCGAGCAACGCTCTAGCACGACTTTATACATAAATCATATGAAATCTAGTGCGAGCAAAGCTTCAGTACTACTTTTGTAATGACCCGAAACTGCTTATTTTAAGTAATTTATTGCGGTAGGATGAAAATTTTGGGCTAAATTTTTTCATTTTTTTCTTTCCATACATGTTTGTCATGTGAGGACAGTCATAACTATTTCTAGGTCTCAAAATTTCCTAGTTTAGTTTAAGGTTATGAACCTAAGGTCCGAGCCTAACTTTTTATTAGCTTTTGTAATCATTTCTTAATTTAACACACATCCCGACACATGCACTAAAATGTAAGTATAAACAAATATACCGCTATAAGCTGCGAGATCTCGAAGCGCTTACTTCGAAGCCGATACTGATAATGATGCCAGTGTGCCTTTAGTTTGTACTTGTGATGGAAAGAAGAAAGGGGTGAGCTTTGGAAAGCTTAGTAAGCAAACCACACAAGTACCGAGGAATTAACTTACATGATACTGAATTTCTAATGCATTTCTAATTTATTTCCATTCTATCTTTCTTTCTTATCACTTGTCCGAACTTATCACATTCTGAAACATGTCTTATTCCACAACATACTTTACAATTGAAACTTATCGAAATGTCACAATTCTCTTGGATTTAAGGACTAGGGTATGTTCTAGTTGCTGTCAAGTTTTTCAGGCAGTGAGGTATTTTGAAATACCTTAATTAGTCATCAAACCTAACCACTCGGACTGGATATAGCCATTGGGATTTAAAATTCTAACATAGTCAAATGCATCAAACCAAAATTTATTGACATCCTCATTCATCTTTTAAACACAACCCTTCACGAAATAATATCATACATCAAGAATATTCATATATCGAAATTAATCGTACTTCGAAACATCACTTTCTCATACATCACTCATATTCGAAGCATATCATACTTTAAACTTATCTTAATTCACATCATCATCTGTATCGAAACATTTACCTTGTTTGGGATTGGTTTTACATCCAAAACATATTCCCATTTGAAATGTGATCCTTATATTCGAAACATCCTTCATATTCCAAACTCTCTTCGTTCTCGAAACGTAATTCTTATTCTGAAACATATATCGAAATTCGAAGCGTACCTCGTACTATCTTTTGCTAACTATTTTAACCCGTTAGCAGTGACACCACTGATCATTATATTCCTTCAGTTGGGACTCTATTACTAACTATTTCTTCTCCATTAGCGGAAGCAACAACATACTTATTCCACATCGTCAGGATATGTTCCGTGAACCATGCTTATGTTTATAAAACTATTTTTCGAAAATATACTTCATACTTCAAAACATTCTTCATGTTTTAAAATACTTTTCATAATTCAAAGCACCTTTCAAAACATAGTTCGAAATCTGAAACATCTTTCATCAAATTACTTGCTTATCGAGGCAAAACATAAAAATAATATTTACTTATATACTTAGAAATGAAACATTCGTACATATGTACTTACTTAAATCAAACTTACATACTTACTTTGAAATAAAACATACATACTTTCTTTATCAAAATATACATACTTACTTACTTTCGTAATTCAAATCATTCGTATACTGAAACATGGAGACTATGCTACATCTGAATAGTTATCATACAAATATACTTCATCCTCAAATGAGGGCATCCTCCGAAGAAGGAATATCATACCCCTGGCCATGAGGACTGTAGACTGGGCCCGAATCATACAACAATTCTAATATAGTATCTAATCATATAGCTAGCACACCGCCAGGGCACGGGCACCAGTGGCACCCACCGTGCGGTGACAGAATACTATAGAAATAGACACCACGTGTAGTGAAAACAAACACCACTAAGGAAAAATAGACACTACACAGGTGAATCTAAACTAACACTACATGTGGTGGAGCCGGACACCACAAGTAGCGAGCATGATTATGCACTCAGCATATACTAATAGTAGCCTATTGTCTCAAAGTCTTTACTTCCTTATCATACTGAAATCATTTTCAAATGTTTTTGTATAAAAGCTTATGAAAATCGTGTTTTCGAAAAACACACATATACATAAACCTCATTTCATAAACTTTCATTTTTACGTAGCAAATTACATTTCAAAACATTTTACAAAAGCCATGAATTCGTAGGTAACCAAACATAGGCTATGTTTCATTCTGAAATTCATGCTAATCATGGTGTAGATAAAAGCTGAGTTAGCTTAAGTCCAAAACATAAAGACGTATGTCTCACATACTTTCAAAATATGTTGTAAGTGAGATTTTAAAGCTTCTTTAGTGCAGATATAAATTAATGCAAACTTTCTAAATCTCACAAAATCATATCATACATTAAGATGCAAATTGTAATGTAAAACAGGGTTCACATGAGAACATATCCTTTTCGATAATCTTATCGCCATTGTTTCCACATACTTGTAACATTTAGGATCCTTGAACATCATTCCGTTCTTACTCTAGGACCTAATAATCATTACGATGCTTCCTCGCATTTACAAAAACTAATTTATACCTTAAGATGCTACATTATATCCCAAGGATCATGTAACGACTGTGGGGCACTTTGCTCCCGTAGGATTCAAGAGGTGGCCCCCACAGTCTTACTCATACATACTGTCCGCTTTGGAAGCCCCACATGCCCCTCACGGCTTTATCGAGGTAAATACCCCAATTCGCGTCCTCAGAGGTTTGAACCCAAGACCTTAAAGTCTTTTTTCTTACACAAATGATAAAGATTTTAAGGTCTTGGGTTCGAACCTCTGAGGACGCGAATTGAGGTATTTACCTCGATAAAGCCGTGAGGGGCATGTGGGGCTTCCAAAACAGACAGTACGTATGAGTAAGACTGTGGGGGCCACCTCTTGAATCCTGCGGGAGCAAAGTGCCACACAGTCGTTACAAAAAAACGCGTTGTAATGACCCTTTACCCTTGAAAATCAGGGGAAATTTTTTTTGAACTTAATTTACTGACTTATTCCCTTATTCACTTAGGTTGTATTCCTGTGTAGAGTCGAATCACTTTTCCTAATTATTTATCCGTAATTATATTTAATTTCCCTATTTGACATATATGGCCAATAGAAATTTCGGCAGCATAACGGCTTATATATGAGCCTACCCACCTACAATTCAATTGTTTTCGATAATCCTAGATATCCACAACTACCAAGTATGCTTTCCAATAATCCTAGATATCCACAACTACCAACCATACTTTCCCAATTCACTTTTACAACTCAATACATCTATTTCGATTTAATACTAGCCATCTCAAAATATAATCCCAAAATAATATTGTTTACATCGTTTTCCTTACAAATTACATCCCAACAAAATATTCTCAATATATGCATCTGTGCTACAGATATGTCTAGTACAGGAATGTAAATGTATACCTTTCTGCGTGTACAAAAAGTAGCCTAGGGTAGCTCTTCCTACCAGCCTACGTCATGTACGCAGTAGGTAGCGCCCACGGATCACTGCAAATAGTCTGAGAGGTAAAGGGGTGAGCTTTTTGGGAAAAGCCCATTAAGAAAATGTATTTAAAACGGTCCTAGTAATTCAAATATGTAGAAAACATAATAGTACGTATAATGATTACTTTCTGAAACTAATATAAAGGACATTCAAAGATTAAGGAAAATCGGAAACATCGAGATTCAAAACGTAATTCTTTAAGTACGTGAACTTAACAGATATTATGCAAACTTTTCGTACATTCAGAATTCCAAAATAGGAATACATGTCAAATCACATACTATAAAATCAGATTCTGAAAATAGAGTTTAATTTTCAAATAGAGACTACATCGGCCCATCGGCCCATATAATTATCATGCGGCAATAACATATTCATCATGCGGTAAATAACCAAGTCATCCTCCGTAGAGGGAATTCAGAACCTATGGCCATGGTAAGGCTATAGATGGGATCAAGGTTGTACAGCGTTCAGACACCCAAATGTGAAGTTCAGACGCCTCAAGGGCGAAGTTCAGGCGCCACGAGGGAGAAGTTCAGGCTCCACGAGGGCGAAGTTCAGACGCCATAAAGGCGAGCATGATATTCGTCAGCATACAACATAAATGACCCTTAGTCTCAAAACATATTATAGTTTTCATATATAAAACTATCGAAATAAAATCAACTTATTCAAAAGATAGTTTCAGAGAGCATATTCTTGATCAGAAATATAAATTTAGAAACATGCATGAAAATCATACTTCATGTCTTTGTAAGCTTTCCTTAATCATGGTTTAGAAAGTAACTATTACCGTTTTAAATTATATCCCCTTACCTCGATCTATCGAAAATCTCGAATTCGAGTGGTGACTCCTCCTAGTACCTCCTTTAAGTCCTTCTACGATCACTTACACCAAAATTTGGTTACTTAGCATCCTATTCATGCGAATTGTCCGCATTGCATTAAAATCGTAACCTATTCGTTACTACTTCGTGCGTACGTATTATTGTACATACCTAGACTATTCACGTACGTTTATATATTTTCCTTACTATATATTATTTTGTACGTACAAATATTGACATACACATTATTATATACATCTACATGTATATACTCATAAATATATATATATATACTCCCATATATATATTATTATTTTTTTCATTTTTCCTTATCACACGTATACATTCTTTGTATGTACATATACTAAAACACACATTTATCTTATGCACCCATTTTTATATACTCATTTTTCATATACTCCTATATGTATATACACCTAAGTATATACACATATTTATTTTATCACTGGCTTTCCTTATTCACCATCACACACACACACACACACACACACACACACACACACACACACATATATATATATATATATATATATATATATATATATATATATATATCCATCCAGGTCAATATACATTTCACTATAAATTTTAAACATTTAACATAGAGAGGCCTTACCCTCTTAGTTTAAGCCCCTTAATGTCTATTCTCTTTTGATTGTTGCCGAGACCTTGCGCCGTCTTCTTATGGTCTTCAATATACTCCAATATCACATGTAATTCCTCATTCACAACAGATTTATACCAAGTTGTAAACATTTACCTTTAAAGATCCTTAGAATCGGAACTCACTCCAAAATTTCCTTCCATAACCAAGACCGTTTAGCCCTCAAATTTTTAATCCCAAGTGCTGCCATATAACCCCATTTCAAACTTTAGCGCGCGCGCACACACACATATATATATATATATATATATATATATATATATATATATATAATTTTGACAGCACATTTTTAAAATTTAACACAGGGCCTTACTACACGTTGTTGTTGCCAATGAAGCCCTTCATTGCTCCCTTTTAGTTTGGGTCAGCTCCTACAATGAAAGGGAAAAGGGAGAAACAACTCCTTTTGTCTCTTCTCGGTTTTACAGCAGCAAGTATCTGCTGCTTCACTCTTTTTTCACGCGTCTTCTGCTACAATCCAGCCACCAGTTTCAGGGGTCTCTCTTCCTCCTTGCATGGCCTACTTCACTTTCTTCCCAAGGAGCTTCTATTTCCAGCCTTGGTCCTCTTCCTCGGTTTGTTTCAATTTTTTCTTTCCCTCTTCAGAACTCACAGTACTCTTTCTCTTAGCCTTTTCAGTACCACACTTTCACCTTCATCTTCCTCATCGCTGCTAACTTCTTTACCTTATCGTAGGTGCTGTTCTCCCACCGTCACCGTCTCCAGCCAGCTCTTCAAGGGAGGAAGCCTTTGTTTCGACTGGCTTTCCTTTCGGCCTCTGCTCTTGGACAAACCTCTGCTTCGGGAAGCACCCGTTCCGGCTGCTGCTACCACCTCACGGTGACAGGAGCTTCATCCTTCCTTTAGTCATCCCCGTTCTTTTTTTCGTCATCATCATCATTCTTCTTTCGACCTCTCTCTTGGGTCCCTTCGAACTTTTAGAAGACGAGACTCCTCTATTCTGTCTACTGCTTCAGCTGGGTCTTCCACCTCTCTCCATCTTTGCTCTGTTTCGATGATCACAGTAAGGAACAAAGGCTACCCTTCTACTGACAGTTGGTGCAAGCTTCCCTCCTCCACACTAGTCATAACTACTTCGATTTTCTTCAGCCTCGCCTTTCCCTTTCCAGTTTTCCAGTAAGCCTCTGTTTCTTGCTTTCCTTTCCTTCTCCTTTCTTTTTCCCGCCCAGCTCCTCTCTGTTTTCTTTTCAATTTGGTCTTCTCACTTCCTTTGCATTTTCCAGGTGCGGGATTGGCTTCTCTTTGAAGCCAATTCCGTACACTATTTTATATATATATATATATATATATATATATATATATACATTTGTTTATTGGTTGGTGTATTATTTGTTTTGTTATTATTTTTGTTTGTATTATTGTTTTTGTGTTTATTATTAATTCTTATATATTCTATGTTAGACATTACAATATATACATATATATATATAAATATATATATATATATATATATATCATTATTTGTCTATTTAAATTTGTCTAGTATATATATATATATATATATATATATATATATATATATATATATATATATACATTTTCTTTCTTTTTTTTATAATCACCTAAAGACAATATTCATGTCTTCCATGAAATTTTTATTATTTCGTAAATGAAATATTATCGGGATTTCATCATTCCTCACAACTTCCCGATACAAGTTTTTACATCAACAATTTTCAACTAATAAATTAAAATTTTTCAATCCCTTCGTGCTTGCGTTTTCTTTGTCACTCCTTGTATTTTGGGTTCCCTATCGTTCACAGGCTTCTCGGTTCCTATAGTCCTCGAGCCCTACAACGAATATTCGCACTTGCATTAAAATATATTATTTCTATTTTTATATAATCTAATTAAATGTAAAAAATTTATGGGGTTTACAGATCACTTATCCACCACTCATACTAATTACACCTAGTCCTTGAAACATTCCTCAATTTATGTTTTAGGACCCATTTCATTCCATATGATGCTATCACGCATCTGCAGAAATAGCTTGTACTTCATTGTGCTACTTCGCACCTAAATGAACACTGATCGATTTTATATCCTTATTATTATTCCAATCACGTATTCTTTCACACTTATAATTTCCAACCATTATCTAATTTTTGTTCGAGAACTCAAATTTACTTCATATAATGCTACCTTGTAGCTATGGGTGTAACTTAGAATTTTTTAAGTTCAGGGCTATCCCATATGATGCCTCTTTGCATCTTAAAGGGAAACTATTAACTCAATATCTCGTTCACAGAGTTTGATAATTTGATCTTACGAATATAAGCGGCGTTCACAATTATATTTGGAGAGGGACTTCCTCATTATAGTTATCTGTGAGCTGAAATTACCCCGACGACTAGGGTATTACCTTTGGTTATGGATTCGGAAGTCTTTATATATCCTATCGGAAAGAACTTAATTGGAACATCCATAACGTGATACGTTCGAAAAGTGTATTTCTCGAAATTATATTGTGATTGGGATAGAAAGCAGTTTATGCTTAATTTCGAAGCACTGAGCATAAGCTAAATACGATGTCTATTCCAATTAGTCCAACTCAATTAAATGAGCTTATACAGATAAAATCCATACAACTTTTAAATTTTCCACAATTTACCATACGATGATTTTAAGGTGTAAAAATCATCGTCACATTTAAAACATGTCAAAACGAGTCGAAATCACATTTTCGATGGTATTGAGGTCTTAATTCGAAATACCGATAATTTACAAAATTTTCAAAAATAATATCGGTATCATTTTCCCATTACCCAACCTACAAAGCAGCAAATATTTTATATTCCCAATCCAATTGATTTATCACTTTTTCATCTTTTAAATCGTTTTAACGATTCACATATGCCTTCACGAAGTTTAAATAATTATTTACGATAGCAATTATTTTATTCAAAGCATAACGCAATTTATACGAAATTTATCTAAAACTTATACGATTAATTTAATCGGCTTAATAGTACAGGCGGTAGCAAGTGGAGTTCACTTACCTGAGATTCCATGCTGACACGTAAATTAAGGCTGAATCAAACTCTCGTTCGCTGCCTATTGTCGCGCTACACATTTATATAATGAAATCGGGTCAAATTCGGTCAATTATAAATATAAATAAATTTTTCAAAATTTAAAATGGTCAAACTCGATCGCTTACCGGCTTATCCTTTAACCCAAGACATCATCAAATTTTTCTCCTCTTTTTCTTTTTTTATTCTTTTTTTTTCTTCTTTTCTTGGCTGAACCGGTTCGGACCAGTTCAGATCACCTCTTCAGCTGAACCGGTCTGAACCGATTCAGCACCATTTTGCCCAAGTCCAACGCCAGCAACCAGTTCTTTGTTGGTTTTCGCCTCCAATGAGTCCACGATGCTGCGCGATGCGTGGGTCTGGTGACGGTTACGCCTGGGCTCGTCGGAAAGTGGCCGATTCAGCCCTTTCTTTCCTCGACGTCTCCTCTCGTTTTTTGTCTCCCCGATCTGCTCCTCTCGGCGTCGCCGACGGCCACTGTCTTCTTTCCTGGGTTGGTCGACGTCGATCCTCGCTTCCCCTCCGACCGCTTCTCTCTCTATCTCTTCCCTTTTTCTCTTCTCCCTCTTTTCTTCTCTGCTTCGTTCTCTTCGTTTCTCTTTTTTGTTCTCTCCTCTGTTGAAACAGAGGAGAGAAAGAAAGGGTTGAGCCCCTTTCCCTCGACTCCTTTCATTCTTTTTTTTTTTAATATATATAATATAATATATTATATATATTTTAATATAAAATATTATAAAATAAAATATCTTTAAATAAAATACACTATTATATTATTTTATATTAAAACATCTACATACATATATATATTTATTTTATTTATTTCTACATATATATTTATTTTGTTTTATATATAATATACTATATTAATATCATATATTAATATAATATATTATTTAATTTATTTATATATATATATTTTATTTAATATATACATATAGACACTTTTTTTAATATTGTCCCGTAATTTCGAAATAAATTTCGGAAGTGGGAAAAATTTCAGGTTATCACAACTTTGATATCAAAACTGATAGATGGCTTGATGCACATAAGGGGCATACAAACCAACCTCAACAACAGAAAGTAGTACCCACTTGAGTGAGAGGAAACATTTTCCATCAAATCACTCATCAAACACTTTTTATTATGAAAACATGTAATTTAATGCAAGTAATCAAATTCAGAGCCATTCTATCACCACTTTTTCACAAAACATGCTTATTCATGCAAAACACATCAAAATAGGCCATTTCGGCCAATTTCATATTTTTCGTACCTGGGGGTATTTTGGTAATTTTCCCATATTTCCAGAAATTTCATATTCATACTTTATACGAAAATTTAAGTGTACGTAAATGACGATAAAAATACGTACAACAATCTCTAAGAGCTTACGAAATCTCTTACCTCGAAATGTGTCGACTGCGAATTTTAATTATTGATCTCTCCGGATCACGCAGTCTAATTAGCTTCAGATGTATTCTCGAAAGTCAAATCTTTCCTTGGTGGCACGTAAGTCAAGATCCGCTTGAACCCGTACACATCGCCTACCATTTTTTCGCTACACAGCTATATATATTTAAACCAGTTAATTTCGGTCTAATATAAATTCAAATTAATTATCCGAAAAATAAATCGACCGATTTTCGACCACTTACCAGTCTACTGCTGTGCCGGGGTAACACTGAATTTTTTTTCCAAATTTTTTTTCTTTATTTTCTCTCTCCTTTGACTGAACCGGTTTGGACCGGTTCAGACCCTTTCACACTGAACCGGTCGAAACCGGTTCAGGTGGATTTTTGCTGTTGTCGACCGGTTCTCGAGGTGGTTCGACCATCGTTCGGTGCGCCTCATCTTGGGAAAGCTTCGCCTAGCTTGGCTCGGCCCAAATTTACGCCGGTGCCGACGAATCTCGTCTTTTCTCCCCACGGCCTTCTCCTCCCCGATCTCCTCGTTGCCGGCGATTCACAGCGCATACTACCACTCAGGCACTATGTAACGACCCTTGACCCTTAAAAAAAATCGCAGAAATTTTTTTTTTGAATTTAATTTAAACTTCGGCTTACAACTTAATCCTTTATTTACTTAGGTTGTATTCCTGTTCAGTGTCAATCCTTAAACATATTTCATTTAATTTATCATTATACAGATTTCATCCCGACACAGTATTTTCAATAGATGTCTGTGCATACAAATAGTCTGGTAAGGAGATAAGAATGTATACCTCATGCATATACAAAAGGTAGTCTGGGGAGGCTCATATCCGCCAGCCTACGTCGTCTACGCAGCATTTATTAACTGTAATTCACTGAAAAAATCTGAGAGGTAGAGGGGTGAGCTTTTGGGGAAAAGCCCAGTAAGATAATACTCTTAAAGCAGTTCTGATATATAAAAGCATGTGAAATCGTTCATAGAACCAAACTTTAATGAAATACATAGATTGTTATTTCGTGCATAATCATCGTAAAAAGTCATAAAGCATGCGTGTCTTTAAAACAAATAACATGCTTAACTATTTTACAACTTTTCATTGTTCATGAATGAGTTCTTAAACCATCGGTTTCATAAACGTTTCGTGAACATTTTATAAACCTTTCGTAAATATTTCATAAGCATTTCATAATCATTTCATAAACGTTTCATGAGCATTTCATAAACATTTCATAATCATTGCGTAAACATTTCATGAACATTTCATAAACATTTCATGAATATTTCATAATCCTTTCGTAAACATTTCATGAAAAATTCATAATCATTTCGTAAACATTTCATGAATATTTCGTAATCATGAAAACATATATTCATCATAGTCGATTTTCATAATCAAATCGAGGAGACTAGGCTATAACTAAGTCATGCGATACGTGTCATTCTCCATTGGAGAGTCATCATACCTATGGCCATGGTAAGGGGGGCTGTAGAATGGATCAGGTTCGTACAGCAATAATAATTATAAACATGGGTAGTATTTTCTTATTTCTTATCATATACTAGCACATAGCTAGGGCACGGGCACCTGTGGCACTCACCGTGCGGGGAACATTCATCCGTGCTGCGCGGGCACGAGATACTACCAAACATCATCGTAAACCACCAGTAGCACGACATCTTCCACACAGGTTGAGTCAAGTGCTAAAGGGGCCAGCGTACCGGCACCCCAAGTGGTGCAGCCGGAACACCACAAGTAGTAACCATGCATGAAGCCTATAGTCTCAAAACAGAGTTTCAAATCTTTCTTGGGTTTTAAAACCCATAAACTCATATCGAGTAATAACATCGAATTTCCTTGAAGTCTGATAACTCTTTTAATAAAACAGAAAGACTGTGTAGCACTTTGTTCCCGTAGGACTTAAGAGGTGGCCCCCACAATCCCCTTTCGAAAATAATTTCTTTTCTTAAATACCTTTGAAATTGTCGAAGTTTCTTTAACAGTATGGATATAAGAACATAAATAAATGTAAAACATCCATACACTTCATACCTTAAGAAATTCATTTCACAACATGGAAAGTACACAGAAAATATTTCGATAAATTAAAACATGCATCGTAAACAGTTTCATAAGTATAAAAGCATTGATAAATCACTTCAAATCATATGCTATTTCATAAAATCATTTATAAGTGAAACAAAAATGCATTATCAGAACTAAGTTAAATAATACCCCTTACCTCGATTTATCGAATATTCCGAATTCGAGTGGTGACGCCTCCTAGTATCTCCCTTAAATCCTTCTACGATTCTCCTACACCGAATTTGTAATTCTTAGTATCCTATTTATCGAATTAACTACGATGCGTTAAAATCGTAACCTTGTTTACCTAGGAAAAATACACTCGAAATTATAAAATACGTACAATTATCTCTAAAATTTGTATAAATTTATTACCTCGGTGTCTGTCCGTACTCCTTGATTACTTCGACTTAGCGAGTCGATGGGTCCGATCCACTCGAATTAATTCTGTCGGAGCCTTTTTTCTCAGATTTTTCAAATTTTAGTACACTTGCCTCTTTTCCTTGATTTTCCTCTATTTCCTATAATATATATACTTATATAAATATAAATATATATATTTATTACTTACTTTTGTTACTGTTCACCCTTTGTGACTGTTCATTCATTTTTGTTTGAATTTGTTTTCTATTTCCCGCCAACTTTCCTTTTCTTTCTTCTTTGTTTCGGTTTGTACTGTTTATCTTCTTCACCGTTTTTCTTCCTTCCTTCCCGACGTGGCATCACCTCCCTCTCACGTTTTTGTCCAGCTTCGGTGGCCCTTCCATTCACTCCCCTTTCCGGTCTCTCGTCTCAAACTTCGACAGTTCGCCGTTGCTCCAAGCCAAAAGCCTCGTTCTCTGTTCTGTTTCCAGCCTCTCCTTTTGCCCTGCCTTGCTCGGTCCCCCTCGCTTCAACCCTTTGTTTCTGCCTTCCTTCTTCTATTTTCAGCTTGCCAACTCTGGCTTCCTCTCTTCCTCCATCGTGCTTCTCATGCTGCCACGATTCAGCTCTTGTTCTGCCTCTGTTTTCTGGCCTATATCACTGCTCGGGTTCCTTGCGGTCTCCTCCATCATTCTCGGTCACACTCTGGTTTCTAGCTCCCTCCCGATTCGCCTTTGCCGTCTTTGACGCTGCCGTTCCCTCCTCCTCCCATCTCGGTCACCTGCCACCAACAGCTTCTTCTTCCTACAGTCACCTCGGTTGTCACTCTTTCTTCCGAGGTCCACGTCCTCTGCTCTCCCCTTCCTCTCGGGTTGTAAAAATTTCAGGGGCCAAGCTTTCTGTTTCCAGTCCTGAACCGGCCTTCTCGTTTTCGCTCTCTGTTTCCCGTTTCTTTTTCCCATCTCTTGCTTCCATCATGCCTTATGTTTGCCTCGGTTCGACTCTGCAGCTTTGTTTCACATTTTCCAGCTTCATGTTTCCCTTCAACTCTGTTTCTCTCGGTCTACCCCATGATTTAGGTCTGCCTTTATTTCTTCTTTGTGACAGACCTCTTGCAGGTTATTTAACCACTTTCTAACCTTTCGTTCCTACTGCCATTTCAATAGTATGATTTCGTATATATGTATCTACCCAGAATCCCAAATATCAGGCCACCCTAATATCCTTTGTTTCAAGTCTTTGTCTTTCAACAGCTTGTTTCTTTTTCCTTGATTGCTGCTGGTTGTTACAGTCTCCTACAAGTTATCAAGATTGCGTGCAACTCTTGCTGCAGGTTTTCACATATATATATATATATATATATATATGTGTGTGTACTCTATAAAGTATATATTCCTATTGTTTCTTTATTATTTCCACTTACTGAAACTGCTTCCACTAACTCAATGTTTTTTTTTTTTTAGCTACTCTCGTTTCTATCCTCTTGAGTCGACATTGCTGCAGTAAAGTTTCTATGTTCACACCTCAACAACTCTCAATAAAATTCAGTCTCTATAGTTTCATTTTATCATTTCGTTTCAATCTCGCCACTGTGCTATTTCAGATGTATTCTTTCATTTCTATGCCAGTATATATATATATATATATATATATATATATATTAATCCATAATTACCTCCTTTGTCAGCAGACCTTGCATCCCCCATTCCTTTGCTGGTGACCAACCAATCATTCACTGCAAATTACATGCCAAACACTGAAGTTCCAATAAATGTTTTTATTTGATATTCGGCTGTAGCCACTGCACCTACTGCCATTCATTTAATTCAGTTTAGGCTTTCCTCATAGTATTTTACTGATTGGACACCACTTATACTTCAATCTTAACATGTTGTCAATCGTTATTGCCACTGTATTCAGCAGGAAATTCCAGCCCTTCACGTTTTCTTCATCACGTTTATCATGTTTCCTGTTTAGCGTTTCCTGCTTCTTCTGCTGATGGGAGCTCTCGGCCAGTGAATGTATATTGTTTATATACATATATCTATTGTACCCACCCACTTGTATCATATATCTTTATTGGGATCTCTTAGGATCGGACTCTTGTTTTCACTTGTGTTTCCATGTATATATATATATATATATATATATACCTATTTGTACATATCTATGTACCTTATTTGAAGAATACCTATATTAGCACATGTAATTATATATTTAAATACACACATATGTGCACATCCATGTACTCAATTAAATTCTTATTTTTACACCTCATAATTATTTATTCCTCAAATCAAAATATTTTAGTAATTTAGCCTCGTCCAAGTTTCTCATCTTATAATTCAAATTAATTATCCACCAATAAACGTATTCTCCATTATTATTTAAACCAGATACAAGAAAATTCGTGGGGTTTACACACTATCCCGGTGCCGGTCGTCCATTCGCCTGCTGTCTCGCGCCCGTGGTCCTCGCCGTTTGCCGCCGGTGAAGAAATCAGAGTAGGTCGGGTTTTGCCTCCTGTTTTCGCGCAGGTTTCGTTTTCCATTTTCCAAATTTTTTCATATATATTATATTATATTATATTATATTCAATATAATACAATATATATACCAAAATATCCAAAAAAATACATATAATAATATTACAATATCTTATAATTTAAAATATAATAATAATAATAATAATAATAATAATAATAATAATAATAAAACCAATACTATTATTATTATTATTATTATTATTATTATTATTATATTTTATTCTCATAGTGTATTTTATATAGTAAAATTTACACACCTTTCTACATATATTTTATTTAATTTATTTTACAAAATATATGTACATTCTGTTTCATTTTATCGCATTTATTTATTCCTTCGAAAATATTTTTTTTCGATATTTCTGGCGTAAATTGCCAAATTGGGTAATTTTCAGGTTATCATTTTTGGACAAACTTCCCTTCTTAGACTCCCTATATTTCTGCGTTCTGAGTCTATATTTTTGATCGGTTTAACCTAATTTTATTCAGTTTATCCCGAAATTATCGAAGCTCTTATTTTAAAATTTAAAGCACTTAGCTTTATTTCTTAATTAAATTGAACTTGTAATTGCATCATTCCTTTTTTATTGATTTATATATATCATATTTACATGATTTCAATGATATATTCGTAAGAAAAAAATGCCAAGTTTGGGTCTTACAGTTAATAACATGAAGACAAGTGGCCAAGCATTGCCAACTCATCTAGGATAAGGATTTCCTTTTATATCTCTAATTTTAATGACTATATAAAGAAAACGATGGGAACATTATAGGTGGCTGCCTAGGTTTAGATTTTAGTTTCTTGTTCTTTTTCCATGGTTTTTCTAGAGTAGAAAGTAGCCACCATTTTTATTTTTAAGCTTTCTTTCATCTACCTTCGTTTTGTAACATTTTAGTCACTTTAATGTAAGCTTTTAATTTCTTCTTTAGACTTTGATGTTTATTTTTTGATAGGTTGAACAATCACCTCCATAGCTTTTGTTCTATGGCTTAGTCTACATATTTATTTTGCTCGATTTATATTTTTTGTTTTCCAACAAGTTTTAATTGTTTATAAATTTTATCTATTGTTTTAGAAGTTTATATTAGTGTTATCTTTCCATTTCTAAAATTTTAGATAAATTTTTTAAGAAAATGTCTAAATGGTTTATGTAAATCACGTTCTTTTCTTCTTTTATTAGTTTTATTTTTACATGTCCGTAGGGGTTGCTAGCCTCATTTGCATTACTGCCATATTTTTCTTAGCTATAGTTGACGTATGATTGGTAATTTTAAGGAGTTTCAAATGTCTTTACACATTATTAAATTGGTTAGATTATACAAGGTCACTTGCATGCTTCATTTTCCTTCATTGCCTTTCCATCACTTTATATAGTCACATGGCACACCGCTTCATCTCATCACATTTTATTTACCACCGCTTCAAATTGATGTTACCTCAATTGTGGGCTGTTGAGTGTCAGTTTGGTCAATTAGTAATTTTAAATCATATTAAGTGAAAAAGGTCTATTAGATTAGTTTTTCATGAGTTGAAGGAATAGACAAGAGTATGTGTTGTCGCTTTGCATTGTTGGTCTGGAATTTTTTTTTCAAGCATTGTTTTCGGGTTTTAATAGTGAGATAATTCTGATATTTTCTTCAGTAATTTAGGTAGGTTTTAGTTATCTTTAGGTCATAGTTTATTTAGAATATTTTAAGATGCATTTAGATTAAGTTCATGGTATGTCATAGCATAGTTTTTCTTGGATGTTCACTGTTGCAGTGGGTATTATTGAAGCTATTTTTAGAGGTATATTTTTGTTAGGGGTTAAGAAAAGTTTGGAACTTTTAGAATATCATTTACATATTTTTTTAGAATTTTTATTTCATGAAACATGTAAGTTGTCCAGGTTAGTTTTAGGGTTGTTTGGGACTAGTTTAGGGGTTGTTTGGGGGTTAGGAATGTTCATATAGGTTGCATTAATTTAGGTGGTTTAGTCCATTTTTCCTTGCATTTTCATGTATTGATTTAGAGTTAGTTGCATTTGCATTGTAGAGATGTTCATTCACTATTTTGGTAAGCTTTTAGAATGTTTTAGACTTAGGCTAGCATTAATTTAAGGCTTGAATCATGCATTTAAGGTTAGTTTAGGGTTAGGACATAATTGATGTATTTTTAGTTTCTTTTTCATTTCGATTTTAAAAATCCAAAAATATTTTTTTTTCATGCATCATTTTAGTTATTCTTAGTAATTAATTATGCATTTCATTAGTTTATATATCAATTAAGGTTAGAATTATTTTTAAGGGTATTTTTTTATTAGGATCTTATTCCATCATGCATTAGTTTAGGATATTTTACCTTTCTATTTCATTTAATTAAATTAGATTCATGCATTTTTACTTTCATATTAGGATTTGCTAGTTTTATTTTTCATTATTTACATTTTTGACCCGTATTTTTTATTATTTGCATTTTAAGCCCATATTTCTATTATATGCATTTTTAACCTATTTTCATTTATAGTTTTAATTTTGTTATTTTTCTTTTGCAGTTGCTTTTTATTCCTTATTTCAGTTTTGTAAGTATCTCTTTTTCTCATTTCTCTTATTATTTTCATTGTATTTTTAGTTTATTATTTTATTTTCTTATTTTATATATTTCCTATTTTTGTTTTACCATTCTTTAGTAAACTTATAGACCACCCACATTCATAATTGACTAAAATATACTTTAGGATGCAATTATTTGGTAATCAATTAAGCTCCAAAAATCTTTGTGGGACAATATGTGACGATTGTGTGACATTTTGTTCCTGCAGGATTTAAGAGGTAGCCCCTACAGTCTCACTCATCCGTACTGTCCACTTTGGAAGCCCCACAGGTCCCTCATGGTTTTGTCGGGGATTATCACCCCAATTCGTGTCCCACATGGTTTGAACCCAGGACCTTAACTCCTTAAGCCTTACACACGTGATACCAATTGTTCCATTAGATCAAATGGTATCATGTGTGTAAGGCTTAAGGACTTAAGGTTATGGGTTCAAACCATGTGGGATGCGAATTGGGGTGATAATTGTGAGACCTCATGTATGTATGACTTTATTATATGTTAATGGAATCATAAGATGGGTGATTTTGATCATATAAATGTGAATGAAATTACAAAGAGAATGCATGAATATTTATGAATACATATAATGGCTAAGTAAGGGCTGAAGTGGCCACAGATTAAATGAATGGAATTTAAACCCTTTAGACTAATATAAGGACTCAAATATGAATTATAATATAAGGTCAGTGAATTCTATATACCTTTTATGATTCCATCATGTACACACAAGTTACATAATACGTGAATCATAAGAAATGAATCTTTTCATATGCTAAGTGTTAATAGAATGCAAAATGGATAGTGAAGCAATTAAATGTAAGTTGTTCTTTAAAATTTTAGGAAAAACTGCAGTTGGGAACTTGCAGATGAGGGTCAGATCGATCTCTTATTCAAGCAGATCGATCCCCATTTGATTCTGCCAAGAACAGATCGATCCCTTCCCTAGTGCAGATCGATCTCAATTTGCTTCTGCTTAGAAAGGATTGATCTCTTCCCAAACACAAATCGATTTCCAATGGTTTCTCGCTAGAAAAGTCGATCCCTTCCCAAAGAGCAGATTGATCCCTTCACTAGAACAGATCGATCTCACAACTTACTTACTTGAAAAATCATGTAGTTTAACCCAAGAAGATCGATCTCTCACCATAGTAGATCGATCTCATAATGCCAATTCTATAAAAAGGTTCCACAGTCGAGTCTTCTTCCCTAAAACATCAAACACCTCTCCATTTTCATAAAGTAACCAGCTTTCTCACTCTAGAATATCATCACCTCCCTACCAGATTTGAAGAAAGTTGTTTTAGTAAAGTTGTTCATTATGATGAGGAGAAAACATAGTTTGGAATCAACATTCAAATTGCTGAATTGAAGGAGCAAAGTCTTCCCCTAAGATTTGGCCAAGTGAGGAAGTATAAGCTAGGTAAGTTTTCAATACACCAACTTCAAGTATGTTTATCTAGACATTGTTATGGGTTACTTAGTGTATGTATTGTTGGCTGAAACTACTTAGAGTATGATGAACCAACCATGACAAAAATGGGTTTAGTGTGAGAAAGAGAGCTATGGTTGATTTAACTATGGATTGATTATACAATGGCATTGGTAATGTTATATGTATGATTCTACGATAGTTTAGTGAAACCAATATGTTGGGATAGATGATGAATCAAGGTAGGCATATGAGGTGTATGATGAAATGCCTTAGTGAAGGAAAGTGATGAACTTAAGGCATTGTGAGCTTAATGCTGGCCTAAGATGAATCATTAGACCTGATGAGTCTAATAGATTCTCGAAAAATGATTAATACAATCGAAATAGACATAAGAGAAAATAAGGTCCAAAAGATGTAACGAGGTCCAATGGATGTAAATGCGCCCAATGCATTGATTTGAATTGTAAGACCCGATTTTATTTAAAATACAAAGTGAGAAAAGATTAAATGAATGATTCAAATGGTAGTCCCAAACACGTGCAAGGGTAAAACGATCAAAAGACCTAAATTCGGTATTTATCGTGACAAGATAATTTAATTAAAAATAATGGATTTGAGAATCTTGATCAATAACGAAGAAATAATTAAATTTTGGGTTAAATTGATCAAGATATGAATTTATTGGAATAAATCAAAATTTTCACATCAGGAAATTATCCCAAAAATGATCGAAAAATATACCAGAAAGACGAAGTAAGATCGAGAAATTCATTTATTGAATAAATGAATAAAATAATAATTTTTTTAGATATTTTGGATTATTATTGAATATTTTAATAGATTAAAATAATATAAAAAATAAATTATAAGTAAATAAATAAAGTAAATGAAAAAAAACACAGAGAATCGTGAAATGCAATTTTCTGAAGAAACAAAGCAGCCAACGAAACCGAGGAAGAATGAAATCTCTCCGTTCGACGACCATCGACGAGGCTAAGGGGCCGACGAGGGCCGGCGAAGGCTGCCCAACACCGGGCGACTCACCAGCGGCCGCAACGCGCCGTGGAAATACCGGAGAACGTCGAAAATGAGGGGAGATGCCATGGGAGAGAAGCTTAGATCGGTGGCCATCGGCGCTGATTCGATCCAACTCGAGGCCCGATAATGAACGCCCAGGCACAGTTGAGCCGAACGGCACCGAAATCACATCGGGAACTAGCCGGACGCCGTCGAAATGACAAAATAAGGCCAAAACTGGTATGGCTGGTTCAGCACAGTGAGGGTATCCTGAACCGAACCGAACCGATTCAGCCAAAAAGAAAAGAAAAGAAGAAAAAAAGAAAGGAAAAAGGGAAAAAAAGAGGAAAAATTGGGGAAATCCTAGTGATGCAATCGAGCTACGGGTAAGTCGGTAAGCGGTCGAAATAGACCTATTTAAATTTTGAAATATTAAATTTGATAAATAATCGACTAAAAGTTTACCCGAAAAAATATTAAATTGTGTAGCTCGACGATTGGCGTCAAACGAGAGATCGAGATAGCTTCGATTTGCGTATTACCATGGAATCTCGGGTAAGTAACCCTTATTTACGATAATTTACATCGTTATGCGTGTTAGATAAATTATAAATTTAATTTTCGCATTAAATGAATTATATTCTGGAAATAGAGATAAATTGTCGTAAATAATTAATTGAGCTATCCGAAAATTTAGAACGAGGCTCAATAAATACTGATGGGCCCAATGAGCCCAATAGGCCTCGATAATGTGAATAGTAAGTGGAAAACAGGCTTAAGGCCGATTAAGGCCTATTATGGTGCAATCGGGCCCAATATGGGTAAACGGGCCCAATTATTTAAATTAAGCCCAGAAAATATGAAATACAATTAATTGTATTGTATTTGACTTGATGTATATTTATACGCAGTTCCAGAGATTTGATTGAGAGCAAATCGGACTGCATGACGAGACATCAGTGAAAGGTCAGACTATACAAAAAAATGAGGTAAGGGAATTGTGTGAGTAGCTAGAGGTAGCTACGCATATTTTAATAGCTTTTGTATACACTGAATATGTATGTATACACAGAATATGTATAAAGGTCCTAGAAATAAATTAAAGATTTTAAGGACTCGAAATAGGTAAAAGACTAGTTTACCCCTACTGAGGAAAAATTCACCTAAGGATGGTGAAAGCATGACATGCATGAAATGCATGATTTAAGGAACTTTCAGATTTAAGGAATTTTCTTGGTTTTTAAGCAAAGAAAATCGGTAGATTGGCCAATAATTGCATAAATTTCACAATATAACACTACGTAATGAAAATTATTTGGAAAATTGACCAACTATCAAGTTTATATGGAAACAGATAGTGCTGCACATAGCTCGCACTACATTTACGTTTGTGAGTGTGCATAAAATGTGCTAGAGCGGTTGCTCGCACCGACTTGTGTGACATCATATGCATGAAATGTGCTAGAGCGGTTGCTCGCACTGATTTTACTAATGTGAAATGCATGAGAGGTGTTAGAGTTTAGCTCGCACTCTGTTTTGAATGTTTTGACTTAGTTTGACTTGATATGCAAGGTGCTAGAGCGCTTGCTCGCACTAGTTTTAATGATTTGACATGCATGAGAGGTGCTAGAGCTTAGCTCGCATCCTGTTTTGATTTGATAATTGCATAAAAGCTGTGCTCGAGTGTAACTTGCACGAGATTTGATTTATTTATGCATAAAGCCGAGCTGGAGTGTAACTTACACGAGATTTGATTTATTGATGCGTAACACCGTGTTGGAGCTTGCTCGCACAAAGTTTTATATGGATTTATAACTCATTTTAAAGACGTACTAAAGTACTACTCGTACGCAGATGTTACTGATTTTTATGAAACCGTGCTAGAGCTTCGCTCGCACGAGATTTTCTAATATCATGAATATGAATGGAGCCGTGCTAGAGCTTCACTCGTACAGGGATTTATATGACATGCATATAGCCGTGTTGGAGCCTCCTGTAGACTGTGTGTCACAGTGAGATGATATGTCCACACATGCATACTGAGATAGAGATGGTATGGGTGGATAAGACCTATTGCAGGCACCCCCTGACTGAGCTTGGGTTCACGGAGTACGTTGTACCATGTATGTCATGCAGAGTACGCTGTACCATGGGGATTGTTGGAGTGGAGTGGCATTAGCCACGAGGCAGCAAGTTTTGCCCTCGCAATCATGATGTTATGCTGTTCTGGCGGGTAGGACCGACCCATCTCCCGTTTCAGGTGTGATACCCCGCACACTAGGTACCATGTAGCCAGGGATCACTAGGTTATGGCCATAGTCCTCGATGTTATTGAGGTAGTCACCTACATGTCTCACATGATATAACTTGTGGTCTTGATAGACCAGGGTAGAGCCGAGGGAGGGGTCAGGCCCCCGATTTTATGATTTTCTATTATGATGATAGGTTTTTTTTCAGAGGATTTTATGAAATGCATCCTTGAAAGAAAGGTGACTTTTATAACAGAATTTTATAATGAATTTTTAATGAGATTGATTTATGAGATGCTTAACCCATTCGAGTTAGTTTATACTGCAGTTTTAATGAAATGATTTAAATGCAATAGCATGATGAGTTTTCCATGCTTTAAAGGATAAATTCATGAAAAGAATTGTTTCTCATGATTTGGTTTAAATGGCATGAACTAATACATGATCTTGATTTACCTCATGCTAAGTATGATTTAATGATGTCAATAAAATGCCTTTGATGCATGAATTACATGATTTCTATATGCACAAATAGTTTTGATAAACTATGTCATTGATGTATGCATGATTTTGTGCTTGAGATTTTAATTAAAAGAAATGGATTTTAAGGGCATGGCATTATGAGCTTGTAGATAGTAGAGTTATCTACTTACTTGCATAATTTCCTTACTGAGCGTGTGGTTTGCTCAGCCCCCTTATTTTCTCATCTTTTTAGAGTACTCGCAGTAGTTAGTGAGCGGCTAAGGACTTGCAATCTTGGTATCCGCTGCTTCTCATCGAGAATCAGGTATACACATTTGTATAGTTTTGTATCTAAACATGTAATGCACAATACTATAAATAGATATGATGTCAAGGATGTAAGGTTATGTAAATACCATTGTGTATGTATTTAGTTAAAGTCAAAAGATAGTAAACTCTGATATGTGAATGTGATTATGGAAATGGAATGGTAAATAGGTGAGAGGTGACTAACACCGAATCATAGCCCAACTGTTTGGTAAGATGGTCAATGAGAGAAAGGTATGAATTAAATAATAATCGAAAAGCAAAAAATTTGTAGTGATTTTAAGTAATTTGGGTCGTGACAGTTTTTGATATCAGAGCTAAGTTGGCTTGATATGAGTCGGTGTTAGTGGTTAAGGAAGTTTATATCCCCATGTACTGTGCATTGTTTAGATACAATTGTGTATATCGAGATGGAATTGTAGCTAAGAATTTGATTTTTAAATGCAAGAATATAGACTCTTTAACTGATAGCCGCTATGGTAGAAGGGCGAGAGTACACGAGCTCGAGGCCGTAAAGGTAGGCTCGAGAGTCGTACTGAGTCGCCATATTAGACTCAAGATGAGATTGAAGTGGAAGCTGATGTTGAGCATGCCCCATAGAGTCCGACAGAGAGATCGGACAGAGTCTGACAGAGAGATCGGACAGAGTCCGATAGAGAGATCAGACAGAGTCTGACAGAGAGATCAGATAGTCTGTAAGACCCGATTTTATTGTAAGAGCAAAAGAGAATGAATAGAAATTTACGAGTGCATTTAAAAATGCAAAAGGACTGAAATGGAATTCCCGAACACGTTGAAGGGTAAATTGGTCAAAAGATCGAAAGTCGGTATAAGTTCGATAAGAAAATTTAATTAAAAATATGGATTTGAGAAATCTTGATCAATAAAGGAGAAATAATAAAATTTCGGGTTAAATCGATCAAGATCCGAAATTTTTAGAAATACCGAAAAGTCATTGGGGACAATATCCCTAAAATACGAAGAAAATATACCGAAAATGGTTAAAATAAATTAAATAAATTAAATTAAATTAAATAAATGAATTTAGAATAAAATAAAAAATTTGTAGATATTTGTAGAATATTTGTGAATATTTTAATGATTAAAATATTAATAAAATAAATAAATAATTAATTAATTAATTAGTTAAAAAAAAGAAGAAGAAACTCAGAATCGCGAAACGCGATTCTGAAAAGAAACAACAGGAAACGAAGTGGAGGCCGAGCCCTTCGCCGGCGATCGATGGTCGACGGAGGCCGAGGAAGGAAGCCCGACGAGGCCTGGATCACCGCCGGCCTAAAGGACCCACGAATGGCGGCCACCGGCGAGAGGAACGGCTAGAAACGAAATCGAGGAAGGAAAGGAAGAAAATCGGCGACCGGCGTCGATCTGGTCGACCCCACCACCAGCCGAACGTTCCCGAGGTGCAGGTGAGCTGATTGGTGGCGGCCATGACCGGCGAAACTGCCGGCAAACGCCGAAAACGACGGAAAGAGGAAATGGGTACCGACAATGGAGAGAACAGGCCCGACTGGCGACTTTCCGGCGACCTCGACCGAAGCCAATCCCAGATCTGAGATGCAGACGACCCAGCAGAGCCACTGGCGGCGGAAGCCGGTGAAGAACTGGCTGGCAAGGCCGTGAACCGACCGAACCGGAGTGAACCGATGGTCCGAACCGGACCGAACTGGTTCAGCCAAGAAAGAGAGGAAAAAAAGAGAAAAATGGTAAAAGAAAAAGAGGAAAAATTGGAGAAAAATCCCGGCAATGTAATCGAGCTACGGGTAAGTCGATAAGCGGTCAAAATTGACCGATTTGAATTTTGAAATATTTTATTTGATTATTATTTGACTAGAAATTTACCCGAAAATTTATGAAATTGTGTAGCTTGACAATTGGCATCCAACGAGAGCTCGAGACAGCCTCGGTTTGCATACTAGCATGGAATATCGGGTAAGTAACCCTTATTTACGACAATTCACATCATTATGCGTGCTTCGAATTTAATTTTCGCATTAATTAAATTAAATTTTGAGAAGTCGGATAAATTGTCGTAAATAATAAATTGAGCTATTTGAGAGTTAGAACGAGGCCCAATAAATTGTTGGTGGGTCCAATGAGCCCAATAGGCCTCGATAATGTGAAAATTAAGTAGAAAACGGGCTTAAGACCGATTAAGGTCCATTAAGGTGCAATCGGGCCCAATAGGGATAAATGGGCCCAATGATTCAAATCAAGCCCAGAAAATAGGAAATACAATTAAATTGTATGATATCTGACCTGAGGAATATTTATACGCAGTTTCGGACATTGGATTGGGAGTAAATCGGACTGTGTGACGAGATAGCAGTGGAAAAGGAAAGGTCAGACTCTACAGAAAAATAAGGTAAGGGAATTCTACGGACTGGTAGAGGTAACTTTACAAAATTTCAAAGTCATATGCAGTCTTTTAAATTATCTAAAGGGTCTAGAAGTAAGTTAATAATTTTAGTGCCCCGAATGGGCAAATTACCAAAATACCCTTGTTAAGGGTAAAATTTACAATTTTAGAAAAAATAGGGAGGAGCAAGAACAAGAGGTTCCTGCTCGTTCTGGAGGTGTTTTGATGCATGCATGAGTAGGCTGGCTAACCTTGAAAGAAAAATGCACATCATTGCATATTTCAACGATGAAATTGTTATTGAAAACTGTTTTAAGGAAACAGAGCCGCCTACGTGTTTTTATTGACAGGTGACATGCTAAAGTTCAGCTCGCACGATGTGTTGATTTGTGTGATGCATGCATTAGTGCTGGAGCGAGAGCTCGCACTAGAGTTTTACATGCATTGGTGCTGGAGTCTAACTCGCACCTGATTTTACATGATTTTCGTGATATGATGCTAGAGTCTAACTCGCACCAGGTTGTATATGATTTTCGTGACACGGTGCTAGAGTCTAACTCGCACCAAAGTTTACATGATTTTCATGACAGGGTGCTAGAGTCTAACTCGCACCAAATTTTCTACATGATTTGATGAGAGTGCTAGAGCTTAGCTCGCACTAGTTTTACTTGAATTGATGAGAGTGCTGGAGCATCACTCGCACCCCCCACTGATTTTTATGAGAACATGCGATGAGTCGTGCTTGGAGCATCGGGTAGACTGTGTGTCACCGACTAAATAGGCTCGCACGTGCGTTTTGAGACAAGGTATGATATATGGGTCCACGGAGTACGATGTACCATGCAAGTAGCATGGAGTACGATGTACCGTGTGGTATCTTCGGATACGGGGTATCTTCAGATACGATATCTTCAGATACGGTATCTTCGGATACGGGGTATCTTCGGATACGGCATCTTCAGATGCGTGGGATCGGATAAGACTGACGGGTTGGATTGACCCACCTTTCGGGCGGTTCCCGATCAGGGTGAGACCCCGCACACTAGGATCCGTGTAGCAGAGGGGCTCACGAGGACACACGACCATAGTCCTGGTTATTACCGATATACAGATGTTGCCTAGTCTCGCATGTTGATGATCTTGACAATGATTGAAACTGGGTTTTAAACTAAATTTGCATGATGCTATTTCCATGCTTTCTAAACCCATGTGTGATGTAAACTGATTTTCATGGTTTTGTGTGAGTCAGGACCACCCGAAGGAGGGGTTGAGTCCTGACTTTATTGTGAAATTTTTAAATGAGGAAGAAATTATTTAAAAAGAGTTGCATGTTGAATTTTCCATGCGAACGTGTTTTACATGACATCATGAATCATTGCATCAGTTTTGAAATGTGTGGAGAAAGGGTGGTTTATGCATGGCACCACGTTCATGTAGGTAGTATGGTTACCTACTTGTTCGTAAGATTGCCTTACTGAGCTTGATGTGCTCACCCCTTTCATTTTCTCACACAGATAATCTCCAGTAGATGTTGAGGCGAGTGAGTACTGCATTCCGGATATCCGCTACTGCCCATCATTTAAGGTATATACACTTATATATATTGTATCTAAATAAGCATAGCACAGTAACATGTTTGTAAGTGACTTTAGGGGATATATAAATATTGTAAACACTTATAAATGACTGAGAAAGAATTAAGTTATATGGTAAATGAATGGTGGGATTGGCATTGACGCACAGCCCAATTGTTAATGGAGTGTGGTCACGATCAGATGACAGGTAAGCATGAAAGAAAATAACAAAACACGAAAAATTTACTCTGATTTTTGGGTAGTTTTGGGTCGTGACAGAGTCTGACAGAGATATCGGACAGTATTGAGACACGCTTCGCGAAGTTGGAGCGGAGTGTGGAGAATATTATAGAGCTAATTGCTCAAAGTATGCACGGTATTTGAGGGCGAGTCGGAGCATTGGTGGAAGTCCGCTCGACCCACCTTAAGAGTTAGACATCCAAAATGGACATGAAAAGAAATGCTAGATGTATTCCGGTGACAGAATATCTCAAATATTATTTAAAGGAAATTACAAATAAAATTCTTTACTCTGACCCAGAGAAACTAGTTGATTAACGAGTATGAATCTCAGTTTATGTACCTGAACAGGTATGACTCCGACACTATGAACAGTGCGAGACGGGATGTCTGAAAGTTCATAGAAGGGGTCAGATTGTCAATTAGAGTCCGATTGGCCCCATTAGATATCACTACCTATGCCGAGGTAGTACGCAGATTACAGTTGTGTGAATAAGATTATGAGTTGCATGCCTCTGAGATTGGAAAAGGGTAGTAAGGGTCGAAATAGAGACAAAAGAGAATAATGGATGACAGAGATGTCAGAACGGGAAAAAGGTAGTTTGGTAAAAGATTAGTGCTAATGAGTCACGGGGTAAGATGATTGATAAGGCCCCAGTGTATCTAATTTCAACACTTATGATGGGTATTGTAATTGGAGGACCCTGACCTACTCCATAACAAGTGTAAGCATTGTAGGATGTGCGGTAGATACCACGAAAATAAGATGTTGGACGAGTGTGAGTGTATGCCTTGGACCAGGACACTACTGATGTTTCATCTGATGTGGTGGAAGATACCACACTAGTTGTGAATAATGAAGTATTATTTTAATTGATCCTGGTGCCATGCATTTATTCATACCGCCTTCATTTGCTTATAAGCTGGTGAAAGATGTGAAGCTTGTACCCTTAGGCAAGATGATGATAGTTAGCTGATTTTCATTAACTGAATCTGGGTATAGGGATTGTAAGTTGAAAACAGGGAAAAAATGATACGTCAGCCGATTTTATTCAATGGAATATGAATAATTTTGAAGTAATATTTAAGAATAGATTGATTCGGCTATAAACTATGATGTTTAGACTGCTATCCTAAGATAGTGATGTTTTCACCTCTGAAAAATATACTGTAAGCTTTAACAAGTAATGAAAGAGTTTGTTATAAGTGATATATGAAAGGAGATAAGCTTTAAGATGTGATAGATCCTAAATACGAGATATATTAGAATAAGAGACGTATGTAAGGTAAGAATATCTTTGATATGTAAAGTAATTTGGATTAAGCGATATGTAGTGAATATGAATTGCGGCCAAGGATAAGAGGAGGATATATCCATAACCAGTCTATGTGGTCAAGTCTGAGGGTTAATAAAGGTATTTCAAAATACCTCCCCTCCTGAAGACTTGACAACGTCTAAAAGCGCACACATAACTTATAAATTGAAATCGACAGTCGTAATATATACATTTAAAATTTGGGTACCTTTACTGGTACGATAAAGAAATATAGAATTCGATTAATCATGAAGGTTTAAAAAAATTAAAAATTTTAAAAAAGCCGTTAATATAAGAAAAAGGAAGTGACGCGAGTTAGTATCTTGAACGGAAGCGATTTCGAAATGACATTATACGTTTATGCGTACATAGGTCAAAGATATGGGTGATTGAAATATTTAGTGGAACTCAACTACGATGAGGTATTTAAACCTTACCTGGACCGATTGGTTGTCATCTTTAGCGATGATATTATGATGTATTCGAAGTCCAAGGAAGAGCATGAATAGCAACAGGAAACTGTCTTACAGATGAGCTGTTAAGAGTTTCTCGAAATGGGCTGCTCAGTTGACACATCTTGTTCGGAAAAGATTGTATGCCAGTAGGATGATAAGTATGAAAGTAGCTTCTGTGAGTTTTGGTATATTGAAGTAATAAATTGACCACCGTAATTATTCTCACCATAATCAATAGCTTAAGAGGTTTCAGTGTGTATGGATACCTCAAAATAAGGATTGGGCTGTGTATTGATGTAAAATGGGAAGATAGTCGTTTATGGATCCAGATAGTTCAAGGACCATGAGAGAAACTATCCGACCCATGATTTAGAGTTGGCAGCCATAGCGTTTACACTAAAAGCATGGTGCCACCACTTAAATGGTGAGAAATGTCGGGTATGCACTGATTATAAAAAGCTCCGAGTATCTGTTTTCACAGAAAGAGTAGAATATGAGATAACCAAGAGGGTTAGAGCTTCTGAAGGATTATGATTGTGAACATTGTACCACCCAAGAAAGGCTAATGTAATGGCTGATGCCTTGAACAGAAAGATCCTCGGGATGATATCACATATGATGGCCAGGGAGCGTGAGCTGCTAGAGCAGTTGTGTAAATACCTGAAATTTCCCTGTAAATTTGTTCGTAAAAACGTACAAGTGGAAATAAAATTGTAAGTCTGATATAAAATAAAACAAATAGATAAATGTAAACTTAAAAAAAGTATATATATATATAAATAATATAATAAATAAATATAATAAAAAATAATATAAATAAATAAATAAATAATATATAAATATATATAATAATAAAAAATAAATAAAATATAAAAAAATGAAAAAAAAACTCTGTCGCGCGAAAGTCGCGCTACACAGAAAGACCAAGGGGGATCGGGTTTTCCCGATCCTTCCCAAAGTCTTCCCTCCCCGACGAGGAGACCACAGGAAAAGGAGACTGAGGTGAGCAGCAGATAGGGGTGAAGGGTTGCCGAAACACCGGTGAAACAAAGAGAGAAAGACGAAACCGAGAGGAAGAGAGGGAAAAAGAGAAAAAGGGAGGAAAGGGAGACGATTGGTGGCCGAGGAAGGGGGAACACCTCGCTACCGGCCAGAAGGGGTGACAGCGGCGTCGATCCAGGCGCAGATCGGCCAGAAATGGTGCTGATCGGGAGAGAAGGAAATGGGTACCGACGTCGGAGGAGAGAAGAGGCCGGACCAGCCACTTTTTGGCGAGCCTTGGCAAAACCGACCCTAGATCCATGCACTGGACAACCTCACGGACAAGTTGGAGATGGAAGCTGGCGAAGCTCCGAACGACGAGGGAGAAAGTTGAACCGAACTGAACTGGGGTAAACCGGACCAGTTTGAACGAGGTTGAACTGGACCAAACAAGTTCGGCCAGAAAAAAGAAGAAGAAAAAATGAAAAATGAGGAAAAAAATTCAACAATGCAGTCGAGTTACGGGTAAGCCGGTAAGTGGTCAAATGGACCAATTTAATTGTCAGAATAATTATAAAAATATGTATTTGATCGAATTTGACCCGAAAAATATATAAATGTGTAGCTCGATAATTGGCGACAAACGAGAGTTCAAATCAGCCTCGACTTGCGGGTATCATGAAATCTTAGGAAAGCGAATCTCACTTGCCACCCCTTGTACAAATATACGAGTTAGCAATTAATCGTATAATTTTCGGATTAAATTCGTATAAATTATGTTACAACCGAATTTGAAGAATTGACTATCGTAAACGATATTATGAACTACCCAAAGAAATTAGAAAAAGTTTAAAATGACGTGATGGTGATAGTAGGCCATGTATGTCGGCTAAATATCTATAATGGGCCCAACTTGTGTAACAATCGGCCTGAACTTGTTAATGACCTAATGGACAACCCATAAATTGTAATTGAGCCTAAATAGTTAAATGGATTTTAAGGATTGAATAAGGGAGTTGAAATGGGCTTAGGAATAGAGGTAGGCCTAATAAGAGACTATAAGGCCCAATAAAAATAATTGAGTCCAAAATTTTATTGGAAGTGAAATTACACTGCGTACGTGTTTATAAGAAACAATGATAAGTGATTTGTGATTCATTACAGCTCCAAAGGACCGAATTGGGAGTAAATCAAACTGAGCGAAATCTCAGCATTTGGAAATGTTAGATGGTACAGAGAAATCGAGGTAAGGGGCATAATTTAATTTAGTTCTGATAATGAACATTCATTTCATTGATAAAAAGATTTTTATAAAGCAATGCTATGTTTTGAAATGATTTATGATTGATTTCATACTTATGGAATGATTTACGAAACATGATTTCGTTTTATGAAATGTTCGCTAAGAACACCTATGTTTATGAAATGAATTTCCGAAGTATGAAAATGCATGGAAGTTTTATGATGGTTTGAAAACCTATATTTATGCTTTGAAAGGAACTTTTGACATTTTCAAAAGTATTTAAGAAAAGAGAAAAGAATCTTTGAGACTATAGGCTTCATGCATGGTTTCTTCTTGTGGTGTTTCGGCTCCACCACTTAGGTACCGGTAAGTAGGGCCCCTGTAGCACTTGACTCAACCTGTGTGGAAGATGTCTTGCTACTGGTGGTTTATGATGATGTTTTTGGTAGTATCTCGTGCCTGCGCAGCACGCAATTATGTTTCCCACACGGAGAGTGCCTTTGGTGCCCGTGTCCTAGCTAAGTGCTAGTGAAAGTAAGTAAGATAGATACTACCCATATTTTATGAAAGGGCTGTATGACCCTGATCTAGTCTACAGCCCCCTTACCATGGCCATAGGTATGATGACTCTCTACGGAGAATGACACGTATCGCATGACTTAGTTATAGCCTAGTCTCCTCAATTTAATTATGAATGACGATTGTGATGATGACACTGATGAATGATTATGTTTCTTTTATGATATTTATGACAATTGTTTATGAACAATTATGTTTTATGAAATTTTTATGAATAACGATGATTTTATAAAATCATCTATGAATGATGAAAATTTTATGAAGTATTTAAGCATGTATTTGATTTAAAGAAACTCATGCTTCATAATTTCTTATGATGGCTATGCACGAAATGAAAGTTTACATATTTTCTAAATATTAGTTTCTAAAAGAAACTCATGATTAGTTTTTCTGAAGCAAAGTTTATTTCATGAATAATTTCTGGCATGCTTTTACATATTAGGATTATCTTAAATGTATTTTCTTACTGGGCTTTTTCCCAAAAGCTCACCCCTCTACCTCTCAGATTGTTTTTGCAGTAAACTACATATGGTAACTGCTTTGTAGACAACGTAGACTGGCGGATACGAGTTCCCCAGACTACCCTTTGTGAGATCTACAATTTTTATATGATATTCCTTATGATTTCCATATTGTATGACATTATTATATGTTAATGGATTCATAAGTTGGTTGATTGGGAATTGATAAATGTGGACAAAACGAAATAATGTACGTAAAATCGAATAAGATAAATCGGGAAAACAAGGAAGCAACAAGTTTTTCTAAGGAATTAAATCGAGGTGACTGAAAATAAGGAATTTAAAATTAGGGAAAAGATTGTGAATTTATGAAGAAAGTCGATTCAATTTAGTCCCGAACACGTACAAGGGTAAAATGGTCAAAAGACCAAAATTCGGTATAAATTCGATAAGTAATTTTCATTAAAATATGGAATTTGCGAAATCTAGATCAATATCAAGGAAAATATTTAAATTCGAGGTCGATTGATCTAGATATTAATTTATTGAAATTTACGGGAATTAATTAGGAATTAATCGGGATTTTTAATTCGAAAAGTTATCTCGAAAAGAATCGAAAAATATACTGAAAAGGCAAAAATAGACTGATAAATTCATTTATTGAATAAATGAATTAAATAATATTTTTAGGATATTTTAAGAGATATTTGGGTATTTTTAATATATTTTAATGATTAAAATAATAATAAATAAATTAAAAAAAATGAAAAATTGGAAATCTGATTTTCGAGGAGAGAGAAAGTGAAAACGGAACCCAAAAACCAACCCAGTCGAACCCGTGAAGAACCCAAGGAGCCTGACGAGCCATCAACGATCGATGAGCCCAGCTGATAGTCGAAAAAGGTAGAGGAGAGTCCGGCGATTCCAACGGTACCAGTAACGTGCACCGACAGCAACTATTTCCGACGAATCGATAGCCGAAAGATCCAGGGAGAAATCGCGTCGGTCCAACGAATGGCGACATCCCAGCTCCGATTCGACCCAGCCGAGCAGTCCTCAGGCTGAGGCGATTTTGTTGAGCCCACTGGTGACGACGAGATGGTCGGAATCATCGGCGACGGCAAATGGGCTAAAACAGCACCGTAGTCAGGAAAGGGAGAAAAAAAGGAAAAGAAAAAGAAAAAGAAAAAGAAAAGGAAAAAAAGAAAAAAAAAGGAAAAAGGAAGAAAGTGTACACGGGGATGACTCGTAATTTGGGTAAGTGACCGAGAGTCGGGATTGACATGTGGATAAATCCCGAGAATTCAATTTAAAATTATTTTATTGGAAAATGACCCGGATTTATATAATTGTGCAGTGTTACTGCAGAGCAAGAACGAGAGCCGATTTAGCTCCGATTTTTGTACCCCGCACCATATTGGGTAAGTACATTTTAATTACGATAATATGAGTCCTTAAATGCAGAGTTAAGATTATTTTACGAAATTTATGGATTAATTCTGCATAAAAGGAATTTTATTCGAAATTTCAACGTAATTATCGTAAACGGGCTATCCACTGAGTTTGGAACAAAGCCCGATGATTATTGATAAACTAAATGAGCCCAGTAAAATCGAAAAAGGGATTTTAAAAGTGAAAACGGACTAAAAAAGGAGTTCGAGGCCTATTAAAGTGCAATCGGGCCCAATAGAGTAAAACGGGCCCAGAGCTTTAGATTCGATCAGTAAGAGTCAAATATTGATCAGTATATTTGAACTGAACTCATATGTGGTTATATGCAGCTCTGTAGACGAGCGAATTGGACTGAAAGACCTGGTACGACCGAGTCAGGATAAGCTCGTGCGTGATTCTAGGTAAGGGAATTTTATGAACACTTAAAGGTAGCTGTGCGTAGTTTCGAGGGAATTTACATTACGTTAAATTCAATAGGCTACCCGAAAATAGAATAATAATTTTTGAGAAAAAATTTGGAAATAGTGCCAAATTACTATTTTGCCCCCAGTTAGAAAAATTTCAAAAAGTGTAGTAAGGCTATGAAATTTGCATGAATTTCATGATTTTAATGTTTTCATGATGATAGTGCTTTAATTCAAGCAATTTATGGATAGGTTGGCTATTATTTTCATGTTTTAAGTGAAAAGGCACAAGTTAGGTGCCAATTGATGTTTATTTAACATGTTTTGATAAAATTGAGCCACCTATCAGTGTTATATGAGTTGTAATCGTGCTTGAACACTGCTCGCACTGGATTTTATATTTTAACTCATACACATAGTGCTGGAGCCCTGCTCGTACTATTTTACAGATTTATTTCATATGACTACCGTACTGGAGTTTTTCTCGTACGAGGTTTTCACTGAGTTTTAATACCTATCCGTACTGGAGCAATGCTCGTACGTGGATTTGAATTAAATTTATAATCAATTTAAGTCGTACTGGAGCACTGCTTGTACGCAGATTTTATTGATTTCTATGAAACCGTGCTAGAGCTTTGCTCGCACGAGTTTTTTCAGATATCATGAATATGCATGGAGCCGTGCTAGAGCTTCGCTCGCACAGGAATTTATATGACATACATATAGCTGTGTTGGAGCCTCCTGTTGACTGTGTGTCACAGTGAGATGATATGCTCACACGTGCATACTGAGACTTACTTGACATGGGTGGATAAGACCTATTACAGGTACCCCTGATTGAGCTTGGGTTCACGGAGTACGTTGTATTGTGTATGTCACGCGGAGTACGATGTACTATGGAGATTGTTGGAGTGGAGTGGTATTAGCCATGAGACAGCAAGTCTTGGCCTCGCAATCCTGATATTATGCTGTTCTGGCGGGTAGGATGACCCACCTCTCATTTCAGGTGTGATACCCCGCACACTAGGATCCGTGTGCTAGGGATCACGAGGTTATGGCCATAGTCTTGGATATTACCGATATAGTCGCTTATATGTCTCACATGACATAACTATTGGTCTTGATAGACCAAGGTAGACCAGAGGGAGGGGTCAGGCCCCGATTTTCTTATGGTTTCAATTGATATTTGATTATTCCCATGGAGGGATTTGCTGAAACTTTCATTAATTTGTAACCTTGTGAGAAGGGTGATTTTATAACAGAGATTTGAATATAAAGAATTTTGTTGAAATGGATTTTGATTTGTGAGTGTAACATATTTTGACCCAGATGGGGTATTTTATTATGTGTTGATTCATTGAGCATGAGATGTTTTCACATGAGAATTATTCCATGTTTTTAATATGTCGATTTCCTATTTTAGAACATATGATATTATATATATGGCATATCATTGTTTTTACCTCATGCTCACATATATTCAGATTTCTTATCAGCATGTAGATAGTATAACTATCTACCCGTTTGTATTATTGCCTTACTGAACATGTGGAGCTTACCCTTTCATTTTTCACCCACTTTCAGTGTTTCCACCATAGAGATAGCGGGTGTAGAGATTAGACGGCATAGCTGATAACTTTGTTTCCCATCGACTGTCTGGTATACACCACGTACAGAATTTTGTATTAATATGCTTACAGCACAGTATTGTATATGAAAGAATATTTAGGGATGTACATATAGAATCATGTGATGTATAAAACATACCGACCACTCTATTATAATATGATTGATGTAATTATATATATATTACGTGTCATATTTTAATGGTTAAAAAGGGTATATCGATATTGATTCACAGCCCGACATGTTAAGAGGAATATGTCACGAGAAGGTAAGAAAGATTTTCCAAAAGCAAAAAATTTGTACTGATTTTGGTAGTATTGGGTCGTGACAGTAAAAGTGGTATCAGAGCAGAGGTTGGCCAAACGTGAATCAGTAAGCAATTAAGAGTTAGAGTTGGTCGGATAAGAGTTGATAGTGGTCGTTAAGGAAAATTACATCCCCCTTAGTACTGTGCTGTATGAGATGTCAATGTGTATACTAGATGAGAATTAAATTAACAAATGAATTTGGAATATAAGATTTATATTATGCCGGTCACCCGCAGTGGTAGAGGAGATAATACATGTGCTAGAGGCCGTAGAGGCAGGCCTAGAGGCCGTGGTGATGGTATACAGACTGGTCAGGTACCGAGGGTACTGCTGTGAGACCAGATGAGACTGAGGCACGCTTCGCTAGACTTGAGCGGAGTATTAAGAGCCTGGCTGAGATTGTAGCGCAGCAGATAGTGCTCGGGACTAGAGATAGGCGAGATCCGACGGGATAGGCAGCAGTTGATCCCGAGATGCCGGAACAGGCCGCAGAGTTACCCGAGGTTCAGGCTCAGGCTGCAGAGGCAGTGAGACCGTAGCCAGCTCAGGATACTGGATATGAGTGTGACCTGGATCGATTTAGACATTTTCAGAAGTTTAGACCTCTAGTCTTCCATGGGAGGAAGACCTAGTAGTAGCTGAGGATTGGGTGTATCAGATGGAGAAGCTATATAGGCTTTTCAGGTGCACTACTATAGAGAAGGTTGCTTTTGCCGTATTTGTATTTCAGGGAGCGACAGAGCATTGGTGGAGATCTACCGAGCCGATTTTGAGAGCTCGACATGCTGAGGTCACATGGGAGATATTTTTGGATGCCTTTAGGAGACAGTATGTTCCCGCTACTGCACAGCGAAAGTTGAGGATGGAGTTTATGAGTTTGGTTCAGGGGAACCAGTCTATTGATGAGTATGAGACTCGATTCATCTCTTTGGGGAGATATGATTTAGAGACGATAGGCTGTGAGAATCGAAAGGTCCAGAAGTTTATAGATGGACTGAGACCAGCCATCAGATCTCGGTTGGCTCCCTTTGATGTTTCGACTTATGAGGAGGCAGTACATAGAGCTCAACTGTGTGAGCAGGATTATGAGCAGAACGTCTCCGAGACAGGAAAATTTAGTAGAAGTCGAGACAGAGACCGGAAGAGATCCGGGAGAGACAAATTTTTCAAGAGAGGGGTATGGCTCTCTGATAAGAGGTCGAAGATTGAGGAGGTTCAGGAGAGGATAGATAGACCCCCTGTTCATCCGGTTTTACCACCAGTTAGAGGAATTGTCATTGGAGGATCACGCCCTACTACTGATCGATGTAGGCGATGTAGCAGATATCATGGTACCAGACCTTGTTCAGTGCCTATAGCTACTACTGTAGTATGTTATCGATGTGGGAGGCCAGGGCATGTGATGAGAGATTGCCCAGAGAGACAGGACACTGCCCCACAGAAGGGCAAGGAGCCAGAGAGAGCTCCAGTTCAGGTTCCTGCTCAGAGGAGGAGAGCTACTGTCGAAGAGAAAGGGAAGCAAGTGATAGGTACAGGGTGAGTTCATGCTTTGGACTAGGATACGACAGATCAGTCGTCTGATGTGGTTAAAGGTACCATCCTGATCTTTGATTAAGAAACATATGTTTTGATTGATCCCGGTGCCACGTATTCATTCATATCGCCTTCATTTGCATGTAAATTGTCTAAGTATGTAAAGTCTATTCCTCTGGGTAGTAAAATGTTAATACTTACCCCCATAAACACTAGTCAGTTAGTAGAGTATGTAGTCAGGGACTGTAAGTTGAAAGTCGAGGAAAAAGAAATGTCAGCCGACTTTATTGTGATGTATATGAGGGACTTTGATGTCATATTAGGAATGGATTGATTGGTTGCCAATCGAGTTGTGCTAGATTGCTTTTCTAAGACGTTAACATTTAATACCCCTAAACGATGTGTTGTAAAATTTCCTTGAAAAGTAATGAAATCAGTGGTTGTTCTAAATGGAGCAATGGATTTTACTGATGTTATGAATTATGTTTTGAAGGATTCATCGCATATGTGGTTGATACGGACCAGGTACGATCGGATTTAAGAGATATTCCAGTGGTTAGGGAGTTTCCTGACGTCTTTCCAGATGATTTACTAGGATTACCACCAGCTAGAGAGATGGAGTTTGGGATAGATTTAGTACTTGGTACAGAACCGATTTCGAGACCACCATATAGGATAGCTCCGATTGAGTTGGAGGAGCTGAAGAAGCAGTTACAAGATTTGCTTGAGAAGGGGTTTGTGAGACCGAGCATATCACCTTGGGGAGCTTCGGTCTTGTTTGTGAGAAAGAAGGATGGCAGCCTCCGATTGTGTATGGATTACAGATTGTTGAATAAGGCTACTATTAAGAATAAGTATCCCCTTCCACGCATTGATGATCTGTTGGATCAGCTTCGGGGAGCACAGGTTTTTTCTAAGATTGATCTGAGGTCTGGGTATCATCAGCTGAGGATACGGAGGGAGGATGTGCCCAATATAGCATTTAGGACTCGTTATGGTCATTATGAGTTTTTGGTTATGCCATTCGGGTTGACTAATGCCCCCGCAGCATTCATGGCTTTGATAAACGATGTGTTCAAGCCATACCTGGATCGATTTGTGATTGTGTTTATCGATGATATTTTGGTATACTCCAGATCCAGGGAGGATCACGAGCAGCACTTGAGGATAGTGCTACAAACCCTCAGAGAGAGATAGTTGTATGCCAAACTCAGTAAGTGTGACTTCTGGTTGGAGCATATTTCTTTTCTGGGCCATGTAGTATCGAGGGATGGAGTGTCAGTGGACCCAACCAAGATAGAGGCAGTTGTTCAGTGGGAGCATCCCAGGACAGTCACAGAGATTCAGAGTTTTCTGGGTTTGGCAGGATACTACAGGAGATTTGTAGAGGGTTTCTCCAGATTAGCTGCTCCGTTGACACGTCTCACATAGAAGGATGTTGAGTTTGTGTGGGATGATGCCTGTGAGAGGAGTTTTCAGGAACTAAAGCGTCGATTGACCACTACTTCAGTTCTCACCATACCTACCAGCTCAAGAGGTTTCTTGGTATATACAGATGCATTGCATTAGGGACTGGGCTGTGTATTGATGCAGGATAGGAGGGTAGTTGCCTATGGATCTAGACAGCTGAAAGTTCACGTGAGGAACTATCCAACCCACGATTTAGAGTTGGCGGCCATAGTGTTTGCATTGAAGATATGGAACCATTACTTATATGGTGAGCAGTTTCAGATTTTTATTGACCATAAGAGTCTGAAGTATTTATTCTTGCAGAAGGAGTTAAACATGAGACAGAGGAGATGGCTCGAGCTCTTGAAGGATTATGATTGCGAGATATTATACCACCCGGGTAAGGCTAATGTAGTTGCTGATGCTTTGAGCAAGAAGAGCCTAGGGTTGGTACATTTATGATGGTTCGGGAATATGACCTGTTAGAGTAGTTCGCGAGCCTCAGTTTGGACATAACACCCTCTGAGATTAACAGAGTTGAGATCATTGCGAGCCTGATATTGGAGCCAGAGTTGATTGATCATATCTGGCAGGCTCAGCAGAGTGATCAGGGATGTATTCAGTTGATGGGTCAGGTACAGACAGGTGCAGATACAGATTTTGTATTGAGTACTGATGGGTTACTGAGGTTTGAAGGTAGGATATGTGTTCCCGAGGATCATGAGATTAGAAGGATGATTTTATCAGAGGCTCACTCAGCGAGGTATACAGTACATCCGGGGAGTACGAAGATGTATCAGAATCTCCAGAGAGTTTATTGGTGGTCTGGGATGAAGAGAGACATAGCAGAGTATGTCGCGAGATGTCTCGTCTGTCAGTAGGTAAAGGTAAAGCATCAGAAGCCTGCAGGATTATTACAGCCTCTACCGATACCGACATGAAAGTGGGAGCATGTCACCATGGATTTTGTGATGGGATTACCGAGGACCCGTAGAGGTCACGATGCCATCTGGGTGATAGTGGATAGACTGACGAAGTTCGCACATTTCTTAGCTATGAGAGCTACAGATGCTCTGAGTACGTTGGCGAACTTATATGTTTAAGAGATTGTTAGGCTACATGGCATTCCAGTGAGCATTGTTTCTGCCAGGGATGCCCGCTTCACTTCCCATTTTTGGGAACACTTTCAGGAAGCGTTGGGGACCCAATTGAGATTTAGCACCGCTTTCCATCCTCAGATAGATGGTCAGTCAGAGAGGACTATACAGACTCTGGAGGATATGTTGAGAACGTGTGTGTTGGATTTTGGAGGCTCCTGGGATGATCATTTGCCATTAGCCGAGTTCGCCTACAATAACAGTTATCACTCGAGTATCGGGATGGTGCTGTATGAGGCACTGTATGGTCGCAGATGCCATTCCCCTATTGGATGGGAAGAGATTGGTGACAGATTGTTATTTGTTCCTGACTTAGTTTAGCAGGCTACTGAGGATGTCAGGTTGATATGCGATAGATTGAGGACAGCTTAGAGTCGACAGAAGAGTTATACTGACAGGAGACGCAGACCATTAGAGTTTGCAGAGGGTGAGTCAGTGTTTTTAAGAGTTTCTCCTTCCAAGGGTATCATGAGGTTCGGTAAGAAAGGTAAACTGAGCCCTCGTTTTATTGAACCCTTTGAGATTCTTGAGCGAGTGGGAGATAAGGCCTATAGATTGGCATTTCCACCAGAGTTGGTAGGTGTACACAGTGTCTTCCACGTTTCTATGCTTCGAAAGTACCATCCGGATCTGTCACACGTGTTTCACTACGAGCCGTTAGAGCTCAGTGACAGTATGACATATGTTGAGAGACCGGTTCAGATTTTTGATAGGAAGGAGAAGGTATTGCGATCCAAAACAATCTCCCTGGTGAAGATTCAGTGGCAGTATCATACTCCGGAGGAAGCTACTTGGGAGCTAGAGAGCATGATACAGGAGAAGTACCCAGAGTTGTTTACCGATTGATTTGGTTCTAATTTGGATGACCAAATTCTTTTAGTGGGGGAGATTGTGAGATCCATAATTTTTATATGATATTCCTTATGATTTCCATATTGTATGACATTATTATATGTTAATGGATTCAAAAGATGGTTGATTGGGAATTGATAAATGTGGACGAAACGAAATAATGTACGTAAAATCGAGTAAGATAAATCGGGAAAACAAGGAAGCAACAAGTTCGTCTAAGGAATTAAATCGAGGTGACTGAAAATAAGGAATTTAAAATTAGGGAAAAGATTGTGAATTTATGAAGAAAGTCGATTCAATTTAGTCCCGAACACGTACAAGGGTAAAATGGTCAAAAGAAAAAAATTCGGTATAAATTCGATAAGTAATTTTCATTAAAATATGGAATTGGCGAAATCTGAATCAATACCAAGGAAAATATTTAAATTCGAGGTCGATTGATCTAGATATTAATTTATTGAAATTTACGGGAATTAATTAGGAATTAATCGGGATTTTTAATTCGAAAAATTATCTCGAAAAGAATCGAAAACTATACCGAAAAGGTAAAAATAGACTTACTGAGCATGTGGAGCTCACCCTTTCATTTTCCACCCACTTTCAGTGTTTCCACCATAGAGATAGTGGGTGTAGGATTAGACGGCATAGCTGATATCTTTGTTTCCCATCGACTGTCAGGTATACACCATGTATAGAATTTTGTATTAGTATGCTTACAGCACAGTATTGTATATGAAAGAATATTTGGGGATGTACATATAGAATCATGTGATGTATAAAACATACCGACCACTCTATTATAATATGATTGATGTAATTATATATATATTACGTGTCATATTTTAATGGTTAAAAAGGGTATATCGATATTGATTCACAGCCCGACCTGTTAAGAGGAATATGTCACGAGAAGGTAAGAAAGATTTTCCTAAAGCGAAAAATTTGTACTGATTTTGGTAGTATTGGGTCGTGACACCCTTCGTACATGCGTGAGGTATACGTTCCTATCTCTTTACCAGACTATTTGTATGCACAGACATTAATTGAGAGTAATGTGTCGGGATGTAATCTGTATGAGGATAAAGGGAATATTTTAAAAATTGATTATTGGGAGTAACTAGACGCGTTTGGAGTATGTAGAGTGATTCGATGATATGACTTGGGAAGCATGTCTGATAGTTGTGGATAGCTAGGGTTGATATTGTGAGATAATTTTAGGTGGGTAGGTTTATATATAAGTCGTTATGCTGCCGAAATTTTATCGGCCATGTAAATTCAAAGGTGTAACTTAATTATAATTACGGATAAAGAAGTAAGAAAATGAATTGACACTGAACAGGAATACAACCTAAGTGAATAAAGGGATTAAGTTGCAAAATGAAGTTTCAAAAAGACATTTCACGAATTTTTATATGTCACGGGTCGTTACAAGTTGTGAGCCTCAGTAGTGATGTGATCCCTTCTGATGATGACGGTGATTTTGTGACAGCTAGCCTGAGGTTAGAACCGAATTTGAGTGATCGAATTTGACAAGCTTAGCATGATGATCGGCATGGTGTCGATAGTGTGGGTCAGATTCAGTAGGGTATAGTGACAGAGTTCACAGTGAGTGATGATGACTTACAGAGGTTCAGAGATAATATAAGTGCTCCCCAGGACCATAGTTGCTGAGATAGTGTTATTGTCAGAAACTCACTCTTCGAAATATACAGTGCATCCGAGAAGTAATAAATATATCAGAATCTCTGAAAAGGGTATTGGTGGTCAAATATGAAAAAAAGACATTGTAGAGATTATGTAGCAAAGTGTCTCGTATGTCAGCAGAGTAAGGTAGAGTACAGAAGTCTGCACAAAAAAAGAGAACAAGTTACCATGGATATCGTGATGGGTTACAGAGAACCCAGATGAATCACGAGACTATCTAGGTGATAGTCGATAGATTGATTAAGTCTACCCACCTTCTGGCTATGAAAATCCCTAGATACTCGAGTGCATAGGCGAAGTTATGTGTAAGGAAATTTGTGAAATAGTATGTAGCGTTCCAATGAGCATGGTATCAGATAGGGATTCCCGCTTCACTTCCCATTTATGAGAATATTTTTTAAGAAGCTATGGGAACTCGATTGAGTGTTAGCACATCTTCTGTCATCAGACAGATGGTCAGTCAGAGAGGACTGTACAGGTTCTGGAGGATGTGATGAGAGTGTGTGCCTTTGATTTTATAAGTTCCTAGGATGATCAATTACGACTAATTGAATTCTCCAATAGTGACAGTTGTCACTCGAGTATCGGGATGACTTATATGAGGCATAGTATAGTCGTAGGGGTTATTCCCTGATTTAGATAAGAAGAAGTGGGTGACAGATAGAGAATTGTTTCCGAATTGGTAAGACAAACCTCTGAGGATGTTTAGTTAAATTGTGAAAGATTAAGAACACCTTAGTGTCACGACCCTCAACTTACCAAAATACGTACAAATTTTTCGCATTTTCATGCATCAATTGTTAATCATCCTTCCTTGATCGTGAACAACCACACTCTTAACAGTTGGGCTGTGTGCCGACGTCTAACTCACTCCACCATACCAATTCAATTTGTATATTATTCATAGGTAAACACTTGTATAAATGTATATATATCAGAGTTGTTACATGTGTTTACATTGTTTTACATCCCTAGTAGTTACATACAAAATGCTACTGTGCTATGTCTAGTTTAGATACAAAATAATCCAAGTGTGTATACCTTTAGCGATGGGATGCAGCGGATTACCAAAAGGTAAACGCCTCCAGTCACTCTCACTCTATACTCAAATCTTTGTAGAGAGGGGGAAAATAAGGGGGTGAGCAAACCACACGCTCAGTAAGGCAATCATGCGAACAGGTAGATACTGCACTATCTACGTGATCGTGATGCCATCCTCAAAGCATTTAATCCATTATTTGTCTCAAAACATGAGTGTATGATTATGTTAATGGTATGTAAAGCATTCATGCTATTAAAATTCAGTGCACATTTCAACTCAAAGCATGGTATAAATCATCATGCATAATTCATAATAAAAGCATGGCATTACCCATCATGCATTTTTACAATAAAGCATGACATTAAACCTCATGCATCCGTGCACTTTAAAAAACCATTAACAAATCAATTCAACACTGGTCAGGTCTCAGCCCATCCCTCGGACCTTCCTGACCCACAAATCATTTCAAACATGGATTTATTCTCAAATAGCAGTAGACAAGTGAGATAGGCAGTTCAACAATAGGTAATAACCTCAAGGCCTATGTACATAACCTGTGACACCGTCTACACGGATCAGGTGTGCGGGATATCACCACTATCTGCTTCCACACGGGAGGTGGGTCAAATCCTACCCGCCGGTCCATAGCAGATCTCATCCGAAGACGGCACATCACATCTCAACACGGTACAATGTACTCCATGCTACATGCACGGTACAACGTATTCCGTGGACCCAATCAACACATCATATCACGCCACATCTCAAACGCACGTGTGAGCCTATTTAATCGGTACGACTTCTTGTCTACCCGAAGCTCCTAACACGGCTAATTAATCATGTCAAAATAATGTACGTGTGAGCCTATTTAATCGATGTGACACCCAGTCTACTCGAAGCTCCAAACACGGCAACATGCAAGGTGGGCATCCAGTGCGAGACAAACTCGAAGCACAATGCCAAAACAATTATGAAATCCATGTGAAAACTAGTGCCTCTTGCACTCATGTGTATAAAACACGTCAAATCTCGTGCGAGTCATACTCTAGCACGCTTTCATACTCATGAAATCATGTAGGTGGCTCAAAACTTTGCAAAGTATGGTTAACAAAACCAAAACACACTCATTTCTTTTGCAAATCATTTCAATGTCAGCCAACCTACCAATCATTTGCTAAAAAGCAACATAACATGATTTTCAAAGCAATATGCTTTTGTTTTCATGCACATTTCTCAAACTCCCAACTTTTACCCTTCAATCACCCAACATCATTTCCTAATCTCATGCATTCTAGCAAAACATTTAAGCGCCCAAATTGCGCACAGATATCTCTAAGAGTCCACACAATTCCCTTACCTCGATTTGCTTGGTGTGACTCCTTTCCTTTTAGCTTCTCACGCTCTTGGCTCAACTCGCCTCGGCGTATCCTCGAAAGCTGCGATTCATTCATTAAATCAATTGAGTTAATGTATTTAACCCATAATTGACCTCACTAGTCAATATTATTCACTTATGCATTTTACCAATGCCTTATTTCACATTTTACCTCTTTTAGGTAAATCTCACAATTTATCCACTAACCACATCTTAAAATCATACCACAACACTATTAATAACTTCTACATATCTCATTCATCATTAATCTCCATACATTCCACTTCCTCACTCTAGACCATTTCTAGGTCATAATCATTCGAATGCATTTTAGATAGTTTCTAACCATCCATACTCATACCAAACAACTCCAAAATCAATTATATAAACAATGTACCATGGTTAGAGTGTTAGAATCTTACCCAATTTGATTTCTCTTTTTGCTCCAAATGGTAATGCCCTTAACTCCTTCAATACCAACAATGGGAAAATGCCTTCCAACTATGTTGTTCTTCTCTTTGATAGGAACAACTTTGCCTCTAATGGTCTCTCTTTAAACCTCACTAAAAATGGCTAATTTTAGAGAGAGAAAGTTAGGTTTTTGGGTTGAAAGTGGAATGTTAGTGTTTTTCCTGAAATTTTTTGATTTTCAGCACTTCTTATATAGAAATAGCTTGAGGAGATCGATCTGGTCCAAGAGGAGATCGATCTGGTCCCCTTAAATCCCTCTTTTTCACGGCATTTTAAGCATGAGATCGATCTGTCGAAGCATGAGATCGATCTGCTCCCAAACAGAGAGCTAAGGAGATCGATCTGGGTGCTTGAGGATCGATCTTATTACTACAGAATGCTTAGGAGATCGTTCTGGCTCCATTGGAGATCGATCTGCTCTATTCCATTGCCCAAATAAGAGCATTCTGGCTCTTCCAGATCGATCTCTCATCCCATCAGATCGATCTGCCCTTCATAGTTTCCAGATTTTCTGCAGTTCTTCTGCAGCAACACTTACCAAACATCCTTAATTTGCTACCATGATCATTTTCTCATTTATTCATCTTTAAGACTTGAAAATGGTATCCATACATACCTTATTCCTATTGAAACTTGTGTGGAATCCTTGTATAACCAAAAGTATACGATATAAACCAAATGGAAGTGCACAACTTATGCAATTATACTTCCATTTTACCACACTGCTCATAATCCATTTTACTCACTTTCTCCACATGTTTAAGTCCATTTCCTTACATTTATACATAATGTAACTTGTATGTATAATAACAACTCTTATTACAAGTGCGTACATTAACTTCTGGACTTACATCACATATACTTCACTTATGAATTCAGAGTACAACTCTATTTGCATTTCTATGTACATATATACCATTATACATATACGGGGTCTCACATTCTCCCCTACTTAGAAAATTTGGTCCTCCAAATTAGAACCAATTATTCTGTGAACAACTCAAGATACTTCTCCTGCATCAAACTCTCCAATTCCCATGTGGCTTTTTCCACAGTGTGATGTTGCCAAAGTATTTTCACCAAGGGAATTGTCTTTGTCCTCAGCACTTTCTCTTTTCTGTCCAGTACCCGAACTGGCTTCTCATCATAGGTCATACCTTCATTGAGCTCCAATGGCTCATACCTTATTACATGCGTTGGATCCGGGTGATACTTCCTCAACATGGATACGTGGAAGACGTTATGCACACTTGCCAACTCTGGTGGCAACGCCAACCTATACGCCTTATCTCCCACTCTATCCAGTATCTCAAATGGCCCTATATATCGAGGGCTCAACTTTCCCTTCTTCCTAAATCTCATAATTCCCTTGGAAAGGGAAACTTTCAAAAACACAGACTCACCCACATCAAACTCTAGTGGTCTCCGTCTCCTGTCAGCATAACTCTTTTGCCTGCTCTGAGCTGTCCGTAACCTCTCACATATCAATTGGACGTCCTCAGAGGCTTGTCTAACCAAGTCGAGAGCAAAGATCTGTCTGTCACCAACCTCTTCCCATCCAATAGGGGAACGACATCTACGCCCATATAATGCCTCATATGGTGCCATCCCGATACTCGCATGAAAACTGTTATTATAAGCGAACTCTGCGAGTGGCAAATGGTCATCCCAGGAGCCTCCAAAATCCAATGCACACGCTCTCAACATATCCTCCAAGGTCTGTATAATCCTCCCTGACTGACCATCTGTCTGAGGATGAAACGCGGTGCTAAAACTCAATTGGGTCCCCATCGCTTCCTAAAAACGTTCCCAGAAGTGGAAAGTGAAGCGGGCATCCCTATCAGAAACAACACTCACTGGAATTCCATGTAGCCTCACTATCTCGCGCACATATAGGTTCGCTAACTGGCTCAGAGTATCGGTGGCTCTCATAGCTAGAAAATGGGCTGATTTTGTCAACCGATCCATAATCACCCATATGGCATCATGACCTCTACGGGTCCTCGACAATCCCATCACAAAATCTATGGTGACATGCTCCCACTTCCATGTCGGTATCGGTAGAGGCTGCAATAACCCTGCAGGCTTCTAATGCTCTACCTTCACCCGCTGACAAACGAGACACTTGGCAACATATTCAACAATGTGCTTTTTCATTCCAGACCACCAATAAACTTTTCGAAGGTTTTGATACATCTTAGTACCCCCTAGATGTATCGTATACTTCGATGAGTGAGCCTCTGTTAAGATCAACCTTCTGATCTCTGCATCATCAGGAACACATATCCTACCTCTGAACCTCAACAATCCATCCGAACTCAATCCAAAGTTCGTGTCTATACCCCTATGTATCTGCCCGACAATATCACTGCACTGCTGATCAACTCGCTGAGCCTATTGGATTCGATTTACCAGATCCGGTTCCAATTGCAGGCTAGCTATCATAAATCCACTATCAGCTTCAGGCGGGGTCATATCCAAACTGAGGTTCGTGAATTGTTCCAATAGCTCATGTTCCCTGATCATCATAAATGATACCATCCCGAGATGCTTCCTACTCAAAGCATCAACAACCACATTTGCTTTACCCGGGTGGTATAGGATTTCACAATCATAATCCTTTAACAGCTCGAGCCATCTCCTCTGTCTCATGTTCAACTCTTTTTGTGAGAACAGGTACTTAAGGCTCTTATGATCTGTATAAATCTGAAATCTCTCACTATAGAGGTAGTGGAACCATATCTTTAGCGCAAACACCACCGCTGCCAACTCCAAATCACGGGTCAGGTAGTTCCTCTCATGATCCTTTAATTGTCTTGATCCATAGGCTACTACCTTCCCATCCTGCATCAACACGTAGCCCAGTCCTAGGTGTGAAGCATCCGTATACACCGAGAAACCTCCTGAGCTGGTAGGAATGGTGAGGATTGGAGCTGTGGTTAATCTCCTTTTCAGCTTCTCAAAACTTTCTTCACACTTATCGTCCCACACAAACTCCACATTCTTTCTTGTGAGGCATGTCAAAGGAGCAGCTAACCTCAAAAATCCCTCTACAAACCTTCGATAATACCCAGCTAAACCCAGGAAACTTCTGATTTCTGTCACTGTCTAGGGTCTCTGCCACTGAACTACGGCCTCAATCTTAGATGGATCCACTGATACTCCATCCTTCGATACTATGTGACCCAGAAAAGAGATCTGTTCCAACCAAAGTCGCACTTGCTGAGTTTAGCATACAACTTCTTCCCTCGGAGGGTTTGTAGCACTATCCTTAAATGCCTTTCATGCTCCTCTCTAGACCTTGAGTACACCAGTATATCATCAATAAACACAATAACAAATCGATCCAAATACTGGTGGAATACCTCATTCATCAAAGACATAAAAGCTGCGGGAGCATTCGTCAACCCGAATGGCATAACCATAAACTCATAATGTCCATACCGGGTGCGAAAAGCTGTCTTGGGTACATCTCCATCTCGTATCTTCAACTGATGGTACCCTGATCTCAGATCTATCTTGGAAAAGACCTGCGCTCCCTTAAGCTGATCCAACAAATCATCGATGCGTGGAAGGGGATACTTATTCTTGATGGTGGCCTTATTCAACAACCGATAATCTATACACAGTCGGAGGCTTCCATCCTTCTTCCTTACAAACAGAACCGGTGCTCCCCAAGGTGAGACGCTCGGTCTGATGAACCCCTTCCCTAGCAACTCTTGCAGCTGTTTCCTTAATTCTTCCAACTCAACTTGAGCCCATCCTGTACGATGGCTTGGACATCGGCTCTGTACCAGGTGCCAAGTCTATACCAAACTCCATCTCCCTATCTGGAGGTAACCCTGGTAACTCATCCGGAAAGACATCTAAAAATTCCCTAACCACTGGTATGTCTTCCAATTCCGGATGTGCCTTATCCGTCTCAATCATAAAAGCGATGAATCCTTCACATTATTCTTTCCACCATTAGTATCATAAATCATCACATCTCATAGATAAATGAAATCAAATTTATCTTTCATACATAATGTATCAAGATTGTACTCATCACACTTATAATAATCATGTTCTTTAATTTCATTTCACAAAATTAACTACAAGATTGTCTATCTTTGGAAACATCAAAGTTTTTGCATGACAATCCATAACGACATGATTTGCAGCCAGCCAATCCATCCCTAGGATTACATCAAAATCATTCATATTTAATAAAATTAAATCGGCTGCCATCTCTTTACCTCCTATCCTCATCTTACAATCCCTATATACATGCTCAGTCAACTGACTATCATTCATAGGGGTAGATATCAATAACATCTTATTGAGCAGTGTGGGTTTTACATGCTTCAACAATTTACATGCAAAGGATGGTGATACAAAAGAATGCGTGGCACCAGGATCAAACAGTACATAAGCTTCTAAATCAAAGATTTGGATGGTACATTTTACCACATCTGATGACTGATCTGCAGTATCCTGATCCAGTGCGTGCACTCGTCCTCTGCTTATACCCACTGCTTGCTTCCCTTTTTTCTCAGCTGTAGCCCTCCTTCTCGGAGCAACTGTACCAACTGGAGCTCTCTCTAGCTCTTTGCCCTTCTGTGGGGCTCTCTCTGTTATCTCTGGGCAATCTCTGATTATGTGCCCTGGCTTCCCACATCTGAAGCATACTACAGGAGATCCATAGCATGGTCGAGTACCATGGTACCTACCATACTTGCCACACTGTTCCGTAGTAGGCCGTGGTCCTCTAATCACGATTCCCTTAGCTGGAGCAATGGCCGGATACATGGGAGTATCAACTGTCCTCTCCCGGATCTCATCAATTCTCGACCTCTTTCCAGAGAATCTCTTGCTTCCTTTATAACTGAAGCCTCTATCATCATTAGTCTTTTCTTATCTCTGTCCCTCATTTTACCAACCTTTCCAAACTCTGAGCGATTCTATCAACATCTTGTTCACACAATTGCGCCCTACGCACTGCCTCTTCATAGGTCGATATATCCAGACGAACCAATCTTGACCTGATGGTCGGTCTCAATCCATCCATAAACTTTTGGATTTTCTCGACCTCATTACCCATCGTGTTGGGATCATATCTAACCAGAGATATAAAAGCAGTCTCATACTCATCCATAGTCCTGCTCCCTTGGGTTAGTCCCAAAAATGCCATCTTTAGCTTTCGCTGTGCGGTATCCGGAACGTACTGTCTCCGGAAGGCCTCTAGAAATACATCCCAGCTGATCTCAGTATGCCGGGCTCTCAAAATAGGCCTGGTGGACTTCCACCAATGTTCTGCTGATCCTTTCAGCATAAAAGCGGCAAATGCTACCATCTCGGTAGTGGTGCACTTAAAGAACCCATATAATTTCTCGATCTCATTGATCCAATCCTCAGCCGCTACTAGGTCCTTTATTCCACTGAAAGACGGCGATCCAAACTTCTGGAACTGCCGTAATCTATCCAAATCACATCCATATCCCCAACCTATACTACCTGGCATAGCAACCGACGTAGGCACATCCTGTGTGGTGGGGTATCTGTCGTCTGTGGCCCCTGGGCTTCCCTTGCCTGTGCCTCAGGAGCTGCTGCCTACTCGGCATCACCCTGTGTAGCGAGACTCTATCTACCGCCAACTCTAGATAAAGATTGGGTGACCAACTCCACAATCATCTCAATGCTCCGCTTAATCCTCGTGAAGCGAGCCTCAGTACTCTCGGGTCTCTCCTCTGGACCCTGTGGAGCGTGCTCAACATCGGCCTCCACCTCAACATCCTCATGAGCCTCGTGTGTTTTCGGCTCAACACGACCCCCAGGCCTACCTCTACGGCCTTGAGCCTGTGCTCTCATCCATCTACCGCGACTGGTATTAGGCATACTTACTCAATTCCCTACATTCACAACCAATTACTTAGTCAACCCATCGACACACACAATTTGTATCTAAACAAGCACAGTAACTTGGGGATGAAATTTTTCAAATTATTAAGTATTTTAGACACGACACACGTCAAACCAACTCGAGCTCTGATACCAACTTCTGTCACGACCCTCAACTTACCAAAATACATACAAATTTTTTGTATTTTCATGCATCAATTGTTAATCATCCTTCCTTGATCTGAACAACCACACTCTTAACAGTTGGGCTGTGTGTCGACGTCTAACTCACTCCACCATACCAATTCAATTTGTATATTATTCATAGGTAAACACTTGTATAAATGTATATATATCAGAGTTGTTACATGTGTTTACATTGTTTTACATCCCCAGTAGTTACATACAAAATGCTACTATGCTATGTCTAGTTTAGATACAAAATAATCCAAGTGTGTATACCTTTAGCGATGAGCTGCAGCGGATTACCAAAAGGGAAACGCCTCCAGTCATGCTCACTCTATACTCAAATCTCTGTAGAGAGGGGGAAAATAAGGGGGTGAGCAAACCACACGCTCAGTAAGGCAATCATGCGAACAGGTAGATACTGCACTATCTACGTGATCGTGATGCCATCCTCAAAAGCATTTAATTCATTATTTGTCTCAAAACATGAGTGTATGATTGTGTTAATGGTATGTAAAGCATTCATGCTATTAAAATTCAGTGCACATTTCAACTCAAAGCATGGTATAAATCATCATGCATAATTCACAATAAAAGCATGGCATTACCCATCATGCATTTTTACAATATAGCATGGCATTAAACCTCATGCATCCATGCACTTTAAAAAACCATTAACAAATCAATTCAACATTGGTCAGGTCTTAGCCCATCCCTCGGACCTTTCTGACCCACAAATCATTTCAAACATGGATTTATTCTCAAATAGCAGTAGACATGTGAGATAGGCAGTTCAACAATAGGTAATAACCTCAAGGCCTATGTACATAACCTGTGATACCGGCTACACGGATCAGGTGTGCGGGATATCACCACTATCTGCTTCCATACGGGAGGTGGGTCAAATCCTACCCGTCGGTCCATAGCAGATCTCGTTCGAAGACGGCACATCACATCTCAACACGGTATAATGTACTCCATGCTACATGCATAGTACAACGTATTCCGTGGACCCAATCAACACATCATATCACGCCACATCTCAAACGCACGTGTAAGCCTATTTAATCGGTACGACCTCTTGTCTACCCGAAGCTCCTAACACGGCTAATTAATCTTGTTAAAATAATGCATGTGTGAGCCTATTTAATCGATGTGACACCCAGTCTACTCGAAGCTCCAAACGCGGCAACATGCAAGGTGGGCATCCAGTACGAGACAAACTCGAAGCACAATGCCAAAACAATTATGAAATCCATGTGAAAACTAGTGCCTCTTGCACTCATGTGTATAAAACACGTCAAATCTCGTGCGAGTCATACTCTAGCACGCTTTCATACTCACGAAATCATGTAGGTGGCTCAAAACTTTGCAAAGTATGGTTAACAAAACCAAAACACACTCATTTCTTTTGCAAATCATTTTAATGTCAGCCAACCTACCAATCATTTGCTAAAAAGCAACATAACATGATTTTCAAAGCAATATGCTTTTGTTTTCATGCACATTTCTCAAACTCCCAACTTTTACCCTTCAATCACCCAACATCATTTCCTAATCTCATGCATTCTAGCAAAACATTTAAGCGCCCAAATTGAGCACAGATATCTCTAAGAGTCCACACAATTCCCTTACCTCGATTTGCTTGGTGTGACTCCTTTCCTTTTAGCTTCTCACGCTCTTGGCTCAACTCGCCTCGACGTATCCTCGGAAGCCGCGATTCATTCATTAAATCAATTGAGTTAATGTATTTAACCCATAATTGACCTCACTGGTCAATATTATTCACTTATGCATTTTACCAATGCCTTATTCCACATTTTACCTCTTTTAGGTAAATCTCACAATTTATCACTAACCACATCTTAAAATCATACCACAACACTATTAATAACTTCTACATATCTCATTCATCATTAATCTCCATACATTCCACTTCCTCACTCTAGACCATTTCTAGGTCATAATCATTCGAATGTATTTTAGATAGTTTCTAACCATCCATACTCATACCAAACAACTCCAAAATCAATTATATAAATAATGTACCATGGTTAGAGTGTTAGAATCTTACCTAATTTGATTTCTCTTCTTGCTCCAAATGGCAATGCCCTTAACTCCTTTAATACCAACAATGGGAAAATGCCTTCCAACTATGTTGTTCTTCTCTTTGATAGGAACAACTTTGCCTCTAATGGTCTCTCTTTAAACCTCACCAAAAATGGCTGATTTTAGAGAGAGAAAGTTAGGTTTTTGGGTTGAAAGTGGAAGGTTAGTGTTTTTCCCAATTTTTTTTGATTTTCAGCACTCCTTATATAGAAATAGCTTGAGGAGATCGATCTGGTCCAAGAGGAGATCGATCTGGTCCCCTTAAATCCCTCTTTTTCACGGCATTTTAAGCATGAGATCGATCTGTCGAAGCATGAGATCGATCTGCTCCCAAACAGAGAGCTAAGGAGATCGATCTGGGTGCTTGAGGATCGATCTTTTTACTACAGAATGCTTAGGAGATCGATCTGGCTTCATTGGAGATCGATCTGCTCTATTCCATTGCCCAAATAAGAGCATTCTGGCTCTTCCAAATCGATCTCTCATCCCATGAGATCGATCTGCCCTTCATAGTTTCTAGATTTTCTGTAGTTCTTCTGCAGCAACACTTACCAAACATCCTTAATTTGCTACCATGATCATTTTCTCATTTATTCATCTTTAAGACTTGAAAATGGTATCCATACATACCTTATTCCTATTGAAACTTGTGTGGAATCCTTGTATAACCAAAAGTATACGATATAAACCAAATGGAAGTGCACAACTTATGCAATTCTACTTCCATTTTACCACACTGCTCATAATCCATTTTACTCACATTCTCCACATGTTTAAGTCCATTTCTTTACATTCATACATAATGTAACTTGTATGTACAATCACAACTCTTATTACAAGTGTGTACATTAACTTATGGACTTACATCACATATACTTCACTTATGAATTCATAGTACAACTCTATTTGCATTTCTATGTACATATATACCATTATACATATACGGGGTCTCACACTTAGAGCAGAAGAAAGACTATGCTGACAAGAGACAGAAACCATTGGAATTCACCGAGGGTGAATCAGTATTGTCGAAAGTTATTTGTCCTAAGGGCATAAGGACATAACAAGATTAAAAAAAAAGGCAAATTGAGTTTCGTTAGATTGAATCCTTTGAGAGATTGGACAAAGTGGGAAATAAGGCCTGTAGGTTGACGTTACCACCTGAATTAGCAGGCATCCACAATGTGTCCCATCTTTTGATGCTTCAAAAATTCTATCCGAACCCAGCATATATGATCGAATATGAGCTCCAACAGCTTAGCTCAATGAAAGTATAACATAAGTTGAAAAATCGATTCGGGTATTAGGCGAAAGGAGAAGGTGTTGAGGTTTAAGACGATCTCCCTAGTCAAAGTCATTTGGTAGTAATACACTCCGAAAAAAGTAACATGAGAATTAAAGAGTATGATGCGATAGACGTACTCGGAGTTGTTTATGGACCCTTTTGACTTGGTTTTAATTTGGAGGACCAAATTTCTTAAGTGGGGGAGATTGTAAGACCCAATTTTATTTAAAATACGAAATGAGAATAGATCAAATGAAGGATTGAAATGGTAGACCCGAATACGTGCAAGGGTAAAATGGTCAAAAGACCGAAATTCGATATCTATCATGAGAAGAAAATTTAATTAAAAATAATGGATTTGAGAATCTTAATCAATAACGAAGAAATAATTAAATTTTGGGTTCAATTGATCAAGATATGAATTTATTGGAATAAATCGAAATTTTCACATTGGGAAATTATCCCGAAAATCATTGAAAAATATACCGAAAATACGAAGTAAGATCGAGAAATTCATTTATTAAATAAATGAATAAAATAATAATTTTTTTAGATATTTTGGATTATTATTGAATATTTTAATGGATTAAAATAATATTAAAAATAAATTATAAATAAATAAATAAAGTAAACGAAAAAAAACATAGAAAATCGTAAAATGCAATTTTCTAAAGAAACAAAGCAGCCGACGAAACCGAGGAAGAGCAAAATCCCTCCGTCCGACGACCACCGATGAGGGTCGACGAAGGCAGCCTAACATCGAGCGACTCACCAGCGGCCGCGACGCACCGTGGAAAAGTCGGAGAACGTCGAAAATGAGGGGAGAGGCCGCAGGAGAGAAGCCTAGATCGACGACTATCAGTGCCGATTCGATCCAACCCAAGGCCCGATAATGAACGCCCAGGAGCAGTTGAGCCGAACGGCACCGGAATCACGTCTGGAATCGACCGGACGACGTCGAAACGACAAAATAAGGCCTGAACCGATACGGCCGGTTCAACGCAGTGTGGGTATGCTGAACCGAACCGAACCGGTTCAACCAAAAAGAAAAGAAAAGAAGAAAAAAAGAAAGGAAAAAGGGAAAAAGAAAAAGAGGAAAAAATTGGGGAAAAATCCCAATGATGTAATCGAGCTACATGTAAGTCGGTAAGCAGTCAAAATAGACCGATTTAAATTTTGAAATATTTAATTTGATAAATAATCGACTGAAAGTTTATCCGAAAAAAGATTAACGTCAAACGAGAGCTCGAGACAGCTTCGATTTGCGTATTATCATGGAATCTCAGGTAAGTAACCGTTATTTATGACAATTTGCATCGTTTGCGTGTTAGATAAATTACGAATTTAATTTTCGCATCAAATGAATTATATTATGGAAATAGAGATACATTGTCGTAAATAATTAATTGAGCTATTCGAAAATTTAGAATGAGGCTCAATAAATACTGATGGGCCCAATGAGCCCAATAGGCCTCGATAATATGAATAGTAAGTGGTAAATGGATTTAAGGCCGATTAAGGCCCATTATGGTGCAATCGAGCCCAATATGGGTAAACGAGCCCAATGATTTAAATTAAGCCCAGAAAATATGAAATACAATTAATTGTATTGTATTTGACCTGATGTATATTTATACGCAGTTTTAGAGATTTGATTGAGAGCAAATCGGACTGCATGACAAGACATCAGTGAAAGGTCAGACTGTACAGAAAAATGAGGTAAGGGAATTGTGTGAGTAGCTAGAGGTAGCTACGCGTATTTTAATAGCTTTTGTATACACTGAATATGTATGTATACACAGAATATGTATAAAGGTCCTAGAAATAAATTAAAGATTTTAAGGACTCAAAATAGGTAAAAGACTAGTTTACCCCTACTGAGGGAAAATTCACCTAAGGATGGTGAAAGCATGACATGCATTAAATGCATGATTTAAGGAATATTCAGATTTAAGGAATTTTCTTGGTTTTTAAGCAAAGCAAATCAGTAGATTGGCCAGTAATTGCATAAATTTCACAATATAACACTACGTAAGTGTTATTAAGATTTAAATGAAAATTATTTGGAAAATGGGCCAACTATCAAGTTTATATGGAAACAGATAGTGCTGGAGCATAGCTCGCACTACATCTACATTTGTGAGTGTGCATAAAATGTGCTAGAGCGGTTGTTCGCACCGACTTGTGTGACATCATATGCATGAAATGTGCTAGAGCAGTTGCTTGCACTGATTTTACTAATGTGAAATGCATGAGAGGTGATAGAGTTTAGCTCGCACTCTGTTTTGAATGTTTTGACTTGATATGCATAGAAAGGTGCTAGAGCGCTTGCTTGCACTAGTTTTAATGATTGTACATGCATGAGAGGTGCTGGAGCATAGCTCGCATCCTGTTTTGATATGATAATTGCATAAAAACCGTGCTGGAGTGTAACTTGCACGAGATTTGATTTATTTATGTATAAAGCCGTGCTAGAGTGTAACTCGCATGAGATTTGATTTATTGATGCATAACACTGTGTTAGAGCTTGCTCGCACAAAGTTTTATATGGATTTATAACTCATTTTAAAGACGTACTAGAGTACTACTCGTACACAAATTTTACTGATTTTTATGAAACCGTGGTAGAGCTTCGCTCGCATGAGATTTCTGATATCATGAATATGCATGGAGCCGTGCTAGAGCTTCACTCGCACAGGGATTTATATGACATGCATATAGCCGTGTTGGAGCCTCATGTAGACTGTGTGTCATAGTGAGATGATATGTCCACACGTGCAAACTGAGACAGGATGGTATGGGTGGATAAGACCTATTGCAGGCACCCCTTGACTGAGCTTGGGTTCACGAAGTACGTTATACCGTGTATGTAACGCGGAGTACGCTGTACCGTGGGGATTATTGGAGTGTAGTGGCATTAGCCACGAGGCAGCAAGCCTTGCCCTCGCAATCCTGATGTTATGTAATTCTGACGGGTAGGACCGACCCACCTCTCATTTCAGGTGTGATACCCCGCACACTAGGTACCGTGTAGCCAGGGATCACTAGGTTATGGCCATAGTCCTCGATGTTACTGAGATAGTCACCTACATGTCTCACATGATATAACTTATGGTCTTGATAGACCAGGGTAGACCCGAAGGAGGGGTCAGGCCCCCGATTTTATGATTTTCTATTATGATGATAGGTTTTTTCAGAGGATTTTATGAAATGTGCCCCTGAAAGAAGGGTGACTTTTATAACAGAATTTTATAATGAATTTTTAATGAGATTGATTTATGAGATGCTTAACCCCTTCGGGTTAGTTTATACTACAATTTTAATGAAATGATTTAAATGTAGTAGCATGATGAGTTTTCCATGCTTTAAAGGATAAATTCCTGAAAAGAATTGTTTCTCACGATTTGGTTTAAATGGCATGAACTAATATATGATCGTGATTACCTCATGCTAAGTATGATTTAATGATGTCACATAAAATTCCTTTGATGCATAAATTACATGATTTCTATATGCACAAATAGTTTTGATAAACTATGTCATTGATGTATGCATGATTTTGTGCTTGAGATTTTAATGAAAAGAAATGGATTTTAAGGGCATGGCATTATGAGCATGTAAATAGTGGAGCTATCTACTTACTTGCATAATTGCCTTACTGACCGTGTGGTTTGCTCACCCCTTTTATTTTCCCATCTTTTCAGAGTACTTGCAGTAGTTATTGAGCGGCTAAGGACTTGCAATCTTGGTATCCGCTGCTACCCATCGAGAATCAGGTATACACCTTTGTATAGTTTTGTATCTGAACATGTAATGCACAGTACTGTAAACGTATATGATGTCGGGGATGTAAAGTTATGTAAATACCATTGTGTATGTATTTAGTTAAACTCAAAAGATAGTAAAATTTGATATGTGAATGTGATTATGGAAATGGAATGGTAAATAGGTGAGAGGTGACTAACACCGAATCATAGCCCAACTATTTGGTAAGATGGTCACGATGAGAGAAAGGTAAGAATTAAATAATAATCGAAAAGCGAGAAATTTGTAGTGATTTTAGGTAATTTGGGTCGTGACATGAATTTCATGCAAGTGAGAATGAAGTATATGAAATTATACTGATGTGATTAGTAAATAATATTGTGTAGCTCCGAAGATTATATTGGGAACAAATCGGACTGCGCGATCGAGCAGCTCTAAGGAAGTGGAATTACTCGATGCAATTCTAGGTAAGGAAATTTTGTGAGTATTTAAATGTAGCTGCACATATTTTGAGGGTACCTACAGGGTATTGGATTTGCTTGGTTACCTAGAAAAGAAATAATAATTTTTGTGAAAGATTTGAGTATAAGTGAAAAGGATGATTTTACCCATAGGAGCAAATTTTTTAAAAAGGGTTGTAAAGCTAATAAAATTGCATAAATATCTTGTGTTGATATTTTTATGAAATATATTGCTTTGATTTAAGCAAATTTAAGGATAGGATGGCTATTGATTTCATAATTTCATGAAATCTCACGAGTTAGGTGCTAACTTGGATTTTGAGTGTATTTTGTTGAAAATGAGCCGCCTATCAGGTTTATATGAGTTTAATCGTGCTGGAGCTTTACTCACACTGGATTTTGATATCTTAACATGCATGAAACGTGTTAGAGCCTAGCTCGCACCATATTTTGAGTTGAGATGCATGCAAGCCGTACTGGAACTTTTGCTCGTACATGGGTTTCATTTCTTTCTTATGCATATAACCGTACTGGAGCTATGCTCGTACATGATTTCACCATTATTTATTTTGCATAAAGCCATACTAGAGCGTTGCTCGTACGAGGATTTATATCGATTGTGTATGAAATCGTGCTAAAGCTTTGCTCGCATTGGGCTTTTCACACCGTGATATGTAATGAGTCGTGTTGGATGCCTCGTGTAGACTGTGTGTCACACGGATGAGATGCTCACACGAGCCATGCTGGATGCCTCGTGTAGACTATTAGTCACACGAATGAGATGCTCCCACGTGAACTTGAGACTGAGTCGATTATACATGGTATGGGGTAGATAAGACCTATGGCAAGCACCCCCGACCGTGATATGGGTCCATGGAGTATGTTGTACCGTGTATATCACATGGAGTATGTTGTACCGTGTGGTGATGATGTTGATTTATAGTCTGACAGGTAGGATTGACCCACCTCCCATTGCAGCATGATGCCCTACACACCGGGATCCGTGTGGTCTGGGATGATAGTGACATAGTTGGCCAACAGAGTCCTTGATTATATACAGTGATCGCCTATCCCACATGATATCACATGGTTTTATATACACTAAACACATTTTGTGTTAACTAGGGTAGACCCGGGAGAGGGGTCGAACCTTGGAGGATGTTTTTAAAGGATGGTATGTTGTTTGTGATGAGTTTTACTAAGTTTTGATAAGGTGTTAAACCTTGAGGGATGGTTTTATGATGAGTTTTCTTTAATATGATGAGCATGAGGCGTTGACATGATGATTTTCCATGTTTACATGCCTATTTTCATGTTTTCGGTATGTGATATATGTATACACATGTGGCATAGTTTTAATAGTACCTCATGCTTCGGATAGAAATGATTTTTGTGCCATGACATTATAAGAATGTAGATAATGTAGTTATCTACCTGCTTGCATTATTGCCTTACTGAGCGTGTGATAATTCTATGAAAATAGAGTTATTTATATTTAATTTCTTAATTAATTATTTTAATCCCCATATTATTTTATTAATTATCCCCTCAGTTTAATTAAAATTCTCATGTTTGTAGATAAATTAAATTCAGATAAATTTCATTTATTTCAATAGAAAATAGACTGAAAATGAGCTAAAAAGGAGATTAGACCACTACTATTTCGTCTTGTAGCATGAGTCACCATTCTTCTTGACACATGTGATGCCAAGTGTCCATATTTTACTCACCTTTGAAGGATAAGATCAAAGGACACCTTGACCACCTTATGGAAGACACAAGTCATGCCGCCTTGCACATCTAAGTGCACAAGAAGATAAATGACATGGAAATATCTTCTCTAGAAGTTAATGGTGTGAAGACAAGTGGCCAAACAATGCCAACTCATCTAGGATTAAAATTCCCATTTGTACCCCCATTTTGATGGATATAAAAAGAAAAAGATGAGTAGTTTTTTAGGGTAGTTTTTAGTCTAGAATTGTTTTTTAGGTTGACGGCTAGTTTTTGGTTTTTTTTAATTATTTTTTAGTTGTTGGAGAAAAGGGAGAGTGTTGCGTGACACAACCCTTCTTCACCAATTCTTAATCTTCCATTGTTATTTTCTAGTTTTTGTTTTCCTTAGATTCTATTAGGTTACAGCTTTGTTAATGCAATACATTCAAGTTTTTAATCAAAACTCAGTTTCTTTCTAATTTAGATCAAATTATTATTTTTTCTTCTTTCTTATTCACATGTTCTGCTTGCATCATTTTTACTGTTTCATTAACGTCTTGCTATTTCATGTTCTCGATATGTGTATTTGTTCTGCTGCAGTATTCCTTCTTTTGTATTCATGTTTTTTATTTCCTGCATTTAAAATTTTATGTTGTTTTCTTTTCATATTAGTTCATGTTCTGCATTTTTCTGGGTTACTGCCAAGGGCCGTTGTTCTTGTTTTATGCTTGCCACTGTCTTTTTGCTGTATTGCTCGTTCCTGATTGCTGAAACATTGCACTGAAGCTGATTTGTTACTTGGTGTTTTGCTGCTGCCATAGAGGACTGGTGCCACTAGTGTGCTGTGTTCTCGGAGAGGGCAGGAAGTGTGGCTTTGGTTCTCGGTTTCATTCCAGTTTTCATGTTTTGTTTTATATTTACTACTTTAGTTTCTATTAGTTTAACTTCTTCTTCTTCTTAATATTGTTACTATTCGATTTTGTTGTTTCTTTAAGTCTCATACTTGCAGCCATTATCTTCCTCTACACTGCTCTATTTTACATTTTCGTTTACTATTCTATTACTCTATGTTTATTTTATTTTCAGCTTTCATATTTAGTTTTTGTAACTTTTTGGGTTTGTTCTTTATAGCTAATTGGTTCTGTTTCCTTTCTTTTCTTCCTTGCGTTGGTTTCCTCTTTTTTTTTTTCAATTCTATTCTGTTTTCGGTGTTGCTTCTGTCACGACCCAAATTACCTAAAAATTAGAGTAAATTTTTCACTTTTCATTTATTATTTAATTCTTACCTTTCTCTCATCATGACCATCCTACAAACAGTTGGGCTATGATTCGGTGTTAGTCACCTCACACTATTAACAATCCATTTCCATATTCACATTCATATATCAAAGTTTACTATCTTTTGACTTTAATTAAATACATACACATTGGTATTTATAACTCTACATCCCCGACATCATATTTGTTTACAGTACTGTGCATTACATATTTAGATACAAAACTATACAAATGTGTATACCTATCTCTCGATGGGAAGCAGCGGATACCAAAGCATGCAAGTCCTCAGCCGCTTACTAATTACTATGAGTGCTCTAAAAAGATGGGAAAATAAGGGGGTGAGCAAACCACACGCTCAGTAAGACAATTATGCAAGTAAGTAGATAGCTCCACTATCTACATGCTCATAATGCCATGCCCTTAAATCCATTTCTTTTCATTAAAATCTCAAGCACAAATCATGTATTTCATCATGACTTAGTTTATAAAACTGTTCGTGCATATATAAATCATATAATTCATGCATCAAAGGCATTCTGTGTGACATCCTTAAATCATAATTAGCATGAAGTAAATCAAAATCATGCATTATCTCATGCGATATAAAACAAATCATGAGATACAATCCTTTCATGAATTTATCATTAAAGCATGGAAAACACATCATGCTACTGCATTTAAATCATTTAATTTAAAACACAGTATAAAATAACCCAAAGGGGTTAAGCATCTCATAATTCAATTCCAAACTCGTAAAACAATTCATTAAAATTCATTATAAGACTTAGGTTATAAAACCACCCTTCTTTTAGGGTCACATATCATAAGATCATAAAATCGGGGGCCTGACCCCTCCCTCGGGTCTACCCTGGTCTATCGACCAATAGTTATATCATGTGAGACAAGTAGGTGACTATCAGTAACAACATAGGACTATGGCCATAACCTCGTGATCCCTGGCAACACGGTACCTAGTGTGCGGGGTATCACACCTGAAACGGAAGGTGGGTCGGTCCTACTCGCCAGAACAGCATAACATCAGGATTGCGAGGGCAAGGCTTGCTGCCTTATGGTTAATGCCACTCCACTCCAACAATCCCCAAGGTACAGCGTACTCCGCTTGACATACACGGTACAACATACTCCGTGAGCCCAAGCTCAATCAGGGGTGCCTGCAATAGGTCTTATCCACCCATATCATCTCTGTCTTAGTATGCACGTATGAGCATATCATCTCACTGTGACACACAGTCTACAGGAAGCTCCAACACGGCCATATGCATGTAATAATAAATCCCTGTACGAGTGAAGCTCTAGCACGGCTCCATGCATATTCATGATATCTGAAAATCTCGTGCGAGCGAAGCTCTAGCACGGTTCATAGAAATCAATGAAATCTGTGTACGAGCAGCGCTCCAGTACAACTTAAAATAATTATAAATTCAAGTAAAATCCACGTACGAGCAATGCTTTAGTACAGATATGTATAAAAACTCAGTAAAAACCTCGTACGAGAAAAACTCCAGTACGACTTTAAAATGAGTTATAAGACCATATAAAATCACGTGCGAGCGAGCTCCAGCACGGTGTTATGCATCAATAAATCAAATCTCGTGCGAGTTACACTCCAGCACGACTTTATGCATAAATGAATCAAATCTCATGCGAGTTACACTCCAGCACGGCTTATATGCAATATCATTTCAAAACAGGATGCGAGCTAAGCTCCAGCACCTCTCATGCATGTCAAATCATTAAAACTAGTGCGAGCAATCGCTCCAGCACCTTTTTATGCATATTCAGTCAAAATAGTCAAAGCCGTCAAAATAGTCAAAATAGAGTGCGAGCTAGGCTCCAGCACTTCTCATGCATTTCACAAGAATAAAAATCAGTGCGAGCAACCACTCTAGCACATTTCATGCATATGATGTCACACAAATCAATGCGAGCAACCTCTTAAGCACATTTATGAACACTCACAAACACAGATATAGTGCGAGCTAAGTGCCAGCACTATTTGTTTCTATATAAACTTGATAGTTGGCCGTTTTCCAAAGAAATTTCATTTAAATATAAATAACACCTACGTAGTGTTATCTTATGAAATTTAAGCAATTACTGGCCAATCTATCGATTTGTTTTGATTAAAACCAATAAAATCCCTTAATTCAGAAAATTCCTTAAATCATGCATTTTATGCATGTCATGCTTTCACCATCCTTAGGTGACTTCCCTTAATAGGGGTAAAATAGACTTTACCTATTTCGAGTCCTTAAAATCTTTAAACCATTTTTAGGACCTTTGTACAATATCAATGTATACATACATATTCTGTGTACAGAAAAGCTATTAAAATACGCGTAGCTACCTCTAGCTACTCACACAATTCCCTTACCTCATTTTTCTGTACAGTCTGACATTTCCACTGATGACCCGTCACACAGTTCGATTTGCTCCGAATCAATCTTCGAAACTCCGGATAAATATTCATCAGCTTAAAACACAATACAATTAATTGTATTTCATATTTTCTGGGCTTAATTTAAATCATTGGGCCCGTTTACCCATATTGGGCCTGATTGCACCATAATGGGCCTTAATCGACCTTAAGCTTGTTTCCCACTGACTATTCACATTATCGAGGCCTATTGGGCTCATAGGGCCCATCAGTATTTATTGAGCCTCATTCTAAACTCTCGAATATCTCAATTAATTATTTACGACAATTTATCTAATTTTCTAGAATTTAATTCATTTAATGCGAAAATTAAATAAGTAATTGATGCGATAATTTCTAACACGCATAACGATGGAATATTGTCGTAAATAAGGATTACTTACCCGAGATTTCATGATAGTACGCAAATCGAGGTCGTCTCGAGCTATCGATTGATGTCAATTGTCGAGCTACACAATTTAAATATTTTTTTCGAGTAAATTTTCAGTCGGATATTAATCAAATTAAATATTTCATAATTTAAATCGGTCAATTCGACCGCTTACTGACTTACCCATAGCTCTATTGCATCACTGAGATTTTTCCTCTTTTTCTTTTTCCTTTTTTTCTTCCTTTTTCCTTTTCTTTTTTTGGCCGAACTGGTTCGGTCCGATTCAACCCGGTTCAGACCGTCGGTTCAGTTCGGTTCGGTTGATTCAATGGCTCGCCGATCGATTCTCCACCGGTTTCCACTGTGTCAGACCCAGATTTTTATGTAGCTTGTTCCTTATGATTCCTATGTGTATGAACACTTTATTACATAGTTGAATCATAAGAAGAGTGTTTACTAATATTCAATCGACAATTTGAGAAATTAAAAATGCATGTAAGCTACATAACGATAAGGGTTAAGTTGATTCCCGAACAAGTGCAGGGGTAAAACGGTCAAATGATTGAAATTCAGTATAATTTCGATATGACAATTTCATTAAAAATATGAAATTAAGGAATCTTGATCAAAATCGAGGAAAATATTTAATTTCGAGTCCAATTTATCAAGATATAAATTTATTAGAATTTATCGAAATTTTTACCTCGAAAAATGAGCCCAAAAATAGTGAAAAATATACTGAAAAGGTAAAATCGGACTGATAAATTCTTTTACGGATTAAATGAATTTAATATGATTTTTGGAGATATTTTTAGATATTTTTGGGATATTTATGGGATTTTTATTATTATTTTATAATAAAATAATAATAAAAATATATTATAAAAAAAAAGAAGAGAAATGGATTGAAAATCGGGGAGAGAGAACAGAGGAAACGGAAGCAAGCCGACCCGAGGGAGAAGATCACCGGACGGCCACCACCGGCCACCCCACGGGCAGGACAGAGGTCGGAAAAGGAAGAGGAGGACCGTGTGCACCCATCGGCACCGGTCACTCCATCCACCGACGCCGGACGCCGGCGAATCGAAGAGGTGAAGCCGAAGAGGAAAAGAAGGAATCCGTCGGCCATCGGTGGTGCTTGGTCCCGATTGAGCCCAGCCGAGTGTTGCCCAGGCTTAGGAGCGCCGAACTGCAGTGGTGATGCGTCGGGAACCGGTCGGAATACGTCGGAACGACCAAAGGATGCCTAAACCGGTCGGCGGTTCAGGGGAGAAGGTTCTGTGCTGAACCGGACCGGACCGGTTCAGCCAAGGAGAAAAGGGCGAAAAGAGGAAAAAGAAAGAAAAAGGAAAAGGGAAATTTTTGGGATTTCACCGGACTTCGGGTAAGTCGATACGAGGTCAAAAGTCACCGATTTGATTTCCGATGAATTTATTTAAATTATATTTAATCGAAAATTGACCCGGAGTTAAATATAATAAATTGTGCAGTTCGACGATAAATTCCGAATGGAAGCCCGATCGAACTTCGATTTGCGTACCATCGCATATTCTCGGGTAAGTAAAGTTCATTTACGATAAATTATGTGATTATTGCGTATTTAAGATTTATTTTACGCATTTCGGATTAAATTTCGTATTTAGTGAATTATAATTGGAATTTTGAATTAACTGTCGTAAATGATATACGGGCTATCCAAAGAGCTTGGAATAAAGCCCAATGGATATTGATAGGCCCAATGAGTCGATAGACCCTGATGAAGGGAAATAATAAGTGGAAAACATGCTTAATACGTATTAAGGCCCATTAAGGATTTTTAAGGCCCATTAAGGGAAAATAGACTGTATTAATGTGTAATACAGTAGGAAAAGTATAATTAACCTGAGGAATGGTTATTTACAACTCCAGAGTTTACATTGAGAGCTGATCGGACTGCGAGATTGAGCAGCACCGAGGAAGTGAGGTCACTTGACATGATCCGAGGTAAGGGACTTTTACGAGTAGTTAGAGATAACTGCACGTATTTTCGTATGCTTTTACATTCACTTAAAAACTCTGAGGGTCAGAGAAAGTGAATAATAATTATTGCGACCCGATAGTGGCAAATTACGATTTACCCCTAGTTAGTCAAAAAGTCAACTTTTGTGAAAAGTTGCAAAAAGCATGGAAACTATTATTGTGATTGTTTAATTGCTGTTTAGCATGAAAATAAATAGATGGGCTAATGATTTTAAGGTTGATGTGACTTAAGCACACTTTATAGTGCTGATTTTGATGTTTTATAACAATCCCTTTTAAAAAGCCATCTATCATATTATGTGAGAATGAATCGTGCTAGAGCATAGCTCGCACTGGGATTCATATGTTTTCCACATACATTAGTGCTGGATTTTTATACGCACTAGATTTCCATGACATGCATGATAGAGTACTGGAGTTTTACTCGTACTCAATTTTATATGATATATGCATGACACAGAGTGCTGGAGCGATTAGCTCGTACTCAAGTTTTACATGAGATACATGACAGAGTATTGGAGCATTGCTCGTACTCGATTCTTCATGGTTTATACATGACATAGTACTGGAGCTATTGCTCGTACTTGATTTGATATTGTGCATAGCATGGTACTGGGAGCTATTGCTCGTACTTGATTTTAATACATGAACTATGCATTGACCTAGTTGCTGGAGATTGCTCGCACTAGAGTTGAGTTTGTAATGTGAAACAGTGTTCGAACGTAGTGTCGACTGTGTGTCGCACTCGAGGGCGCACACTGTATGTGATATTATATACATGGTACCTATTCATCCCTCATTCTTGTGTGACTGAGTGTCACATTTTGAGAGGATGGCCAGCATGAGGGTATTTGTGAATGTGGTATGATATTTCCACAGGCGCGAGGGCTAAGACCTATGTTAGGCACCCTGATTGTGAAGATAATTCCACGGGTGCGAGAGCTAAGACCTATGGTAGGCACTCTGACCGTGAGGACGGGTCCACGGGTGTACGCTGTACCGTGTGTTGTTGTGGAGTTGAGGAGGATATAGCTGGCGGTTGTGATGGACTGACCCCCCTCCCGTTGCAGTAAGTGATGCCCCGCACACCGAGATCTGTGTTGCTTGGGATCACATTTCGGATATGATCATAGTCCAGGATACTATTTACCTTTAACCACAGAGCCTTACATGATATATCACATTGATTGACTGATTTAAACTGCGGACATACCTGAGGGATGGGTCGGACTCCGATTTTGTGTTGTGAATCATTTGATGCCATATTTATTACGATTTAAATATACATGGCATGATTTACATAAAGGCATGATTTATATATGATGCATTGTTTTGCACTACATGCCTACATTTGAGAAAGAAAGCATGATTTTTCTATACATGGGATTTATTCTGTACAAGTATATATATCATATTTCAAGACATGCTTTTTAAAGCGAGTAAAGGAAAAAATGTTTTCAAGGTATAGCATTATTTTGAGTAGATAGTGTTGATATCTACTTGCTTGCCTGATTTCCTTACTGAGCGCGTTGTATGCTCACCCCCCTTTCTTTACATCTCTCTACAGAGCGTCAGTAGAGCGAGAGCTATCGAGGGACAGTATCCCAGAGTCCACTGCTAGTTCCTATCGATCGCCAGGTATACCTATTATGTCCAGTTGTGTATCTAAACTGTCACGCCCCGGAAGCACGAAAAAAATGGGGCTAATTTAAACTTTTTATCCATTAACTATGTTGTTTTCCTGTCCATGTCTAAATTTAAAATCTTTTCATTTTCCAGGATCTCATTACATCACATACATTCTATATATATAAAATCATTTACAACTATTACATCCCGACTATGATATACAATAGTGTCTATTCTGTATCACATGTCTGGAATATAAGTAAGACTGTACCTCAAGGTTACGAAAGTATCTGATGAAAGGTCGGACTACCTTGTCAACGACCACAGTCTCATATGTGCAGTAGACTCGCTATAGATAATCTGGGAGATGGAGAGGAGGGGGTGAGTTTTTCAGACTCAGTAAGAGATACATTTAAAATAGCTTTAAATACTCAAAACATGATAAAACTCATGGTTTTACAAATTAGCATAAACATGTACTGGAGTAGAGATGCTTACATTTCATAAAAGCAGTAAAAACATGCTTAAATCATAAGTTTACACATCATGCATCCTTTTAGTAAAACTCATATATAATATGCATATCACGTCGTGTAAACAAGTAAAAGCATCTCAAAACTTAATCATGCATATCATAACATGCTTATCACTTTAAAATGAAATTGTATTGTCATATGCACATTTCGTAAAATATACTCATGGCTACCTTTAAAATCTCATCATAGAAAATATGTGCTCAATAGCAAATCATAAAACAGGTAGCATGAAATGTGCGAAAACATATATATATCATTCCGTCAATTCATCGTGTAGGGTCAGGCAATCGTCTCATATACTAGTCCCGAAGGACATCATACATCTGGTCTCGTAGGACTAAATCATGGGTACTCATGGCCATAGTACAGGGAGCCGTAGGACTGGATCAGGGTCGTACGCTGCCCTATCTCTCGTGCACCACTAAATGGGGACTATACGCACGAACTCACGTGCATCACTAAGTGTGGTCTATACGCACGTTTCTCATATCAAGTCAGAGCCTGCCCGTTCTCTGGCCGTCGGCTAGGTAGATCCTCGATCGTCTCCATACGAGATCGACCCCAGATCCTCTGACTTTCTTCATATCATGCCTTTTTACCCCACAAAAATCATTTTGGGCCTCTTACCCAATTTATCAAAATCATTTCGGGCCTCATACCCGTGTATTAAAATCATTACAGGACTCTAACCCATTTTTCATAGAAAACACGATTTTCATAAATCATTGCGGGACTCTAGCCCGTGTAAATATGGAAAGCATAGTTATAATAGGTATTTCTTGGGACTCATACCCGTACCGTGAAAATATAGCTTAAAAGCTGTTTCGGGAGTTTAACCCGTATCATGAAAACATGATTTCATAAAACATATCGGGACTTTAACCCGTAATCTCACATGAAAACACTATGCTTTCATTTCAGAAGTGAAAAATCACTTTTATAAACAAATATGCTGTAAAAATGTATCTCATATATATAAAACATGCTGAAAACTCGGGAAATGGTTTTGGCTTCGGTTTAAATACATTTGGAAATCCATTTCGTAAAATCTCATCCAATTCTCATACATAAACAGTTGGTAAGGATGAAGGAGTACTAACGCTACTCTAAATTATATCCCTTACCTCTTAGCGACTGATGTAGAGCACTTTCCTCGATGCTCGAATTTACCTCGTAAAATGTGTCGATAGATCGAGCTGCTGCAAAACAAGTTCAATTTATCACATATGGCTTAAATTCATTTCAACATATCCAAATATGTGATTATATCGAAGCTTTAGCCAAAAGTTGACTTTTATCGATTTTACTCTTTTTACTCGATTTTATCGGTATAAACCTCGATTTAATCGTATTCAACTTAATAAATATTTTCCTCATATTTATTACTGTCGGGTTTTCTAATTGGGCCAATTTCTCTTTTATTAGGCCCGATTGCACCTTAATGGGCCTTAATCCGTTTTAAGCCCGTTTCCACTTATTAATTCTTTCATCGAGGCTTATTGGGCTCACTGGGCCCATTAGTACTTATTGGGCCTTTTCTAGACTCTTTGAATAGTCTGTATATCATTTACGACAATTTAATTAAAAATCTTGATTTAATCCACTAAATGCGCAATTTAATCCGTAACTCGTAAAATAAACTTTTAATGCGCGATAATTACATAGATTGTCGTAAATGAGCTTTACTTACCCGAGATTTTGCGATAGTGCGCAATTCAAAGTTCGATCGGGCTCACGTACGTGATTTATCGTCGAACTGCACAATTTATATATTTAATTCCGGGTAAATTTTCGATCAAATATAATTTAAATAAATTTTTCAAAAATTAAATCGATCACTTTTGACCTCTTACCGACTTACCCGAAGTCCGGTGTATCCCCAAAAATTTTTTCTTTTTCCTTTTTCTCTTTTTCTTTCCTTTTTCTCCTTTTTCCCTCTCTTTTTCGGCTGAACCGGTTCGGTCCGATTCAAACCGGTTCAGTCCGCTGGTTTACCCCGGTTCGGCCGGTTCAGGGCCTCACCGACCGGTTCTCCGTCGTCTTTCGTCGCCAGCAACTTCGCTGGGTCGTCCGATGCACGAATCTGGGGTTGGTTTCCTCCAAAGACGCCGCAAAGTCGCCGGTCCTGCTGTTCTCCTCTTCGCAGTCGGTACCCATTTCTCTTTCTGCCGTTTCCGGCGTTTGCCGACAGTTTCACCGGTCGTGGCTGCCACCAACAAGCTCGCCTGTGCCTGGGGAACGTTTGGCTGTGGTCGGTCGGGCCTGAATCGGTGCCGATCGCCGGCGATGGCCATTTCTTCCTCTCGGCTCTGTTTCGTTTTCCTTTCGCCGCCGTTGCCGCCGTTCGTCAGCTTCCATGTCGTCGGTGGGGCGTACTGCATCGGCCGGCCTCCTTCGGTGCCGCGCCTGGGCCGTCGGTGAACAGATGGGAGCTCGACTCCCTTGCTGCGTCTGTTTTCTTCTCTGTCGCGGTCTCGCGACAGAGTTTCTTTCTTTTTTTTTTAATTATTTATTATATTATATTATATTATATTATATTATATTTTAATCAAATAAAATATAATAAATTGTACAAAATATCTCAAAATATTTTATTAATTAATTTAATTTATTTAATTTAATTTTAACTATTTCGGTGTATTTTTCGGGATAATGTCCCGGGCGAAAATTACGAAAAGTCGTAATATCTCCGTATCTTGACCAATTGGACTCGAAATTGCATAATTTCTTCCTTATCGATCAAGATTTCTAAAATCCATATTTTTAATGAAATTTCTTCATCGAATTTACACTGAAATTAGGATCTTTGACCATTTTACCCTTCTACACGTTCGGGATTAATTTAGACCGATTTTCCTTCTTGGACTCACTATCTTTTCTCATTTAAATTCTGTATCTTTTGTCCAACGATTTAAATCCCTTTAATTTAATTTATGGTCCAAATAATGAACATAGTGGGAAAAATCCGGGTTTCACATTTCTCCCCACCTTTTAAGAATTCAGTCCTCTGAATTCAAGCTGGTCCATTAACCACGTGAGAGTACTTCTCCCTTATTTGGCTCTCTAGTTCCTAAGTGGTTTCTTCTGTCTTGTGGTGTTGCCAGAGAATCTTTACTAGTAGAATAATCTTAAATCGTAACACTTCTTTTTTTTTTGTTTTTTGAAGCGTACTATACCCTTCATCAGTGACACCTTTACAATTACAGAGTCCCTAACTTGAAATTCAAGAGGATGTCTGCGCACATTCGCATAACTTTTCTGTGCGATCCTCAAGCTGTCACAGATCAACTGAACACCTTTACTTGCTTGTTCAACTAAATTGAAAGCAAGGTGAATCTAGGATAATGGGACTCCTTCAGAATGCTATGTCTCAAGGTGTCATCATGTGGCACATAGATACGGCCTTGGTACCTCAGTAATATATCATCACTGACCGTAAACTCAGACTGCGATCTCTCATCTGCCTGGCTAACCATATCTAGTAATCTTTGATCGTTTCGCTATCCAGCTCTAATCTGGTCTAGTATACTTGGTTCAATCTGTAGGCTAGCCATATATCCATGCTCAATCTCATATACACTAATCTTGAGTTCGATGAATTTGTTCCAATAAGTCCCACTCTTTAATCATCATGTAGGACACCATACCCTTTTTGCTCAGGGCGTCGGCTACCCTGTTCGCCTTACCAGGATGATATAAAATCTCGCAGTCATAGTCTTTCAGGAGCTCTATCCATCCCCACTGTCTCATATTCAGCTCCTTTTGATTAAACAAGTACTTAAGATCTTATGGTCAGTGAAAATCTGAAATCTTTCTCCATATAATTAATGTTATCATATCTTGAGTGCAATCACTACTGCAGCTAACTCCATATGGTGAGTGGAATGATTATGCTCGTGATCCTTTAGCTGACGGGATCCATAAGCTACCACTCTACCATGCTGCATAAGCACACAACCGAGACCTTGGTGGGAAGCATCATTGTATAACACAAATTCCCCGACCACTTGGAATGGTCAAGACTGGTATCGTATTCAACCGACGTTTGAGCTCCTAAAAGCTCTGCTCACACTATTCAGACCATATAAACCAAACCTCTTTACAGGTCAGTTTGATTAATAGAACTGTTATCTGTGAAACCCTTCGATAACCCATCGGGAATACCATACTAATCCCAATAAGCTTCTGACCTCCGTGACTGTCCTCAGTCTTTCCCATCTCAATATTGCATCTACCTCGTACGGATCTACTGGCACCTCGTCCTTAGATACTACATGTCCGAGGAATGCAATCTAATCTAGTCAGAAGGCATAATTACTAAATTTACCATATAGCTTCTTCTCACGGAGAGTTTGGAGCACAGTCCTCAAATGTTATTCATGCTCTTCCCGGGATCCAGAATAAATCAAGATGTCATCGATGAATACTATCATCAATCTATTCCAGTATTCTCGACAGACATTATTCATAAGACGCATGAATACAGCTGGGGCATTAGTCAATCCAAAAAGGCATAACTAGGAACTCGTAGTGCCCATATCGGGTCTGAAATGCTGTCTTTGGTATATCAGCCTTCTTAATCCTTAGCTGATGATAACCCGATCTCAAATCTATCCTTGAAACACTGAAGCCCCTCTCAGCTGATCAAATAAGTCGTCAGTCCTTGACAGGGGATATTTAGTCTCAACTGTTGCTTTATTCAAAAGCTTGTAGTCTATACATAGACAGAAACTACCATCTTTCTTTCTAGTAAATACTACTGGTGCACCGCATGGTGACACATTAGGCCTTATAAACCCCTTATCGAGTAATCATTGCAACTGCTTCTTTAATTCTTCCAACTCTACCAATGTCATTTGGTAAGGTGGCTTGGAGATAGGTTGAGTATCCGGTACTAGCTCAATGGCAAACTCAACTTCTCTCTCTATGGTAATCCCATTAAGTCCTCTAGGAATACTTTGAAAAACTTACATGTAAATTGTGGTGACACAACGAGTGTGTGGAACTTGGGTCACACAGTACATGTGCTTTATGATTACAGACAAGAAGAGTACCTCGAATAACATCGAAGGATGTATCTGCTGTCTCCTGATCATGGACGTACACTCGGCCCTGGGAGATAGGCTTCTTGCCTTTGTCCGCGGTTATGGCTCTCCTCTGTAGAGCCTGAGTCGATCTCTCTCTCCGTCTAAGTGCCTCATAAGGTTCCTGAGATCTCATAAGTGGACACTCTCATTATGTGCCCTACTTCATCGCATCTGCAGCAAGTAAATGTACCTATGCGACAAGGTCCAGTGTGAATATTGCCACATGTCCTACACCGTGGCACTCTTATCTCAGGGCCTTTAATCATCCCTACGGCACCAATTGGGGTCTTGGGCTTACCAACCCTTATCTGAGGTCCTTCCACCCTTTGTCTCTTGGGCTGACCCCTTCTCAAATCATATCGAGAAGTAACTGCTCTCTTTCCCTTAACTCTGATCGATCACCTGAGATCATGCTCTGCTTGAGGAACGTCTTAGAGCATCTTTGAAATCTATGATATTCTGACCCAACAACTTATCTTCGATCCCAGATCTCAGTCTCGCCAGAAATCTCTCTGTCTGGCGCTCGAAATCTCTAACTGTCTCTGGATCGTATCTCATCAGGGTTGTAAATCTATTCTCATACTTGTCTACTGTAGAACTTCCCTGTTACAAATTCAAAAACTCTGCATGCATCTTCTTTCAAGCGGCAATCGGTACATATTGCTCTCGGAATGCAACTAAGAAAGTATTCCATGTGATCTCTAAGGGATCCTCGGCTAATATCGTCTGTGTGAATCTCCTCCAGAACTTAGCCTGTCCCTTTATCATTTAACCCGCCATAGTCACTCTCTCCCTATCAGTACACCCCAAACTAAAATATCGCCTCAATATCAACGATTCACTCCTCAGCCTTAACCGGGTCCTTAAGCCCTGTGAACTCCGGAGGATGCATACTCAAGAAAATCTCGCACCCTCTGAGTCTCTCTGTCATCCCTATACTGGGGAACTGCTGACTGAGGGCTGGGGCTACTGGAGAAACTGGTAGGGGATGAGAATTAGGCATAAGAGTAGCTGTCTTCGTACCAGGTGTACGTACCCCAAACTACTGGGTAAACATAGTGGTAAGAGCTGTTAGTCTTTCCCTCATACCCTATACTATCTCCTCGAGCCTCCTTATTCTATCAGTAGGGCTCTCAGGTTGAGGGGAAAGATGATAGAGTGGGTTGATCTCGTCTCTATGAACGGCCCCGTCAACCACTCATGATTAGCAATCTACTATTTGCACAAAATCCATAATTTAAGTCTTACTTTGACACGTAAGCTTACTTTATTACCAGACATGCATAGACACATTGGGATGTAATACACTCTTATTACTAAACACGACAGTACTACACAACATTTGCTCTGATACCAAGAAAACTGTCACGCCCCAGAAGCGCAGAAAAATGGGGCTAATTTAAACTTTTTATCCATTAACTACGTTGTTTTGCTGTCCATGTCTAAATTTAAAATCTTTTCATTTTCCAGGATCTCATTACATCACATACATTCTATATATATAAAATCATTTACAACTATTACATCCCGACTATGATATACAATAGTGTCTATTCTGTATCACATGTCTGGAATATAAGTAAGACTGTACCTCAAGGTTACGAAAGTATCTGATGAAAGGTCGGACTACCTTGTCAACGACCACAGTCTCATATGTGCAGTAGACTCGCTATAGATAATCTGGGAGATGGAGAGGAGGGGGTGAGTTTTTCAGACTCAGTAAGAGATACATTTAAAATAGCTTTAAATACTCAAAACATGATAAAACTCATGGTTTTACAAATTAGTATAAACATGTACTGGAGTAGAGATGCTTACATTTCATAAAAGCAGTAAAAACATGCTTAAATCATAAGTTTACACATCATGCATCCTTTTAGTAAAACTCATATATAATATGCATATCACGTTGTGTAAACAAGTAAAAGCATCTCAAAACTTAATCATGCATATCATAACATGCTTATCACTTTAAAATGAAATTGTATTGTCATATGCACATTTCGTAAAATATACTCATGGCTACCTTTAAAATCTCATCATAGAAAATATGTGCTCAATAGCAAATCATAAAACAGGTAGCATGAAATGTGCGAAAACATATATATATCATTCCGTCAATTCATCGTGTAGGGTCAGGCAATCGTCTCATATACTAGTCCCGAAGGACATCATACATCTGGTCCCGTAGGACTAAATCATGGGTACTCATGGCCATAGTACAGGGAGCCGTAGGACTGGATCAGGGTCGTACGCTGCCCTATATCTCGTGCACCACTAAATGGGGACTATACGCACGAACTCACGTGCATCACCAAGTGTGATCTATACGCACGTTTCTCATATCAAGTCAGAGCCTGCCCGTTCTCTAGCCGTCGGCTAGGTAGATCCTCGATCGTCTCCATACGAGATCGACCCCAGATCCTCTGACTTTCTTCATATCATGCCTTTTTACCCCACAAAAATCATTTTGGGCCTCTTACCCAATTTATCAAAATCATTTCGGGCCTCATACCTGTGTATTAAAATCATTACGGGACTCTAACCCGTTTTTCATAGAAAACATGATTTTCATAAATCATTGCGGGACTCTAGCCCGTGTAAATATGGAAAGCATAGTTATAATAGGTATTTCTTGGGACTCATACCCGTACCGTGAAAATATAGCTTAAAAGCTGTTTCGGGAGTTTAACCCGTATCATGAAAACATGATTTCATAAAACATATCGGGACTTTAACCCATAATCTCACATGAAAACACTATGCTTTCATTTCAGAAGTGAAAAATCACTTTTATAAACAAATATGCTGTAAAAATGTATCTCATATATATAAAACATGCTGAAAACTCGGGAAATGGTTTTGGCTTCGGTTTAAATACAGTTGGAAATCCATTTCGTAAAATCTCATCCAATTCTCATACATAAACAGTTGGTAAGGATGAAGGAGTACTAACGCTACTCTAAATTATATCCCTTACCTCTTAGCGACTGATGTAGAGCACTTTCCTCGATGCTCGAATTTACCTCGTAAAATGTGTCGATAGACCGAGCTGCTGCAAAACAAGTTCAATTTATCACATATGGCTTAAATTCATTTCAACATATCCAAATATGTGATTATATCGAAGCTTTAGCCAAAAGTTGACTTTTATCGATTTTACTCTTTTTACTCGATTTTATCGGTATAAACCTCGATTTAATCGTATTCAACTTAATAAATATTTTCCTCATATTTATTACTGTCGGGTTCGCTAATTGGGCCAATTTCTCTTTTATTAGGCCCGATTGCACCTTAATGGGCCTTAATCCGTTTTAAGCCCGTTTCCACTTATTAATTCTTTCATCGAGGCTTATTGGGCTCACTGGGCCCATTAGTACTTATTGGGCCTTTTCTAGACTCTTTGAATAGTCTGTATATCATTTACGACAATTTAATTAAAAATCTTGATTTAATCCACTAAATGCGCAATTTAATCCGTAACTCATAAAATAAACTTTTAATGCGCGATAATTACATAGATTGTCGTAAATGAGCTTTACTTACCCGAGATTTTGTGATAGTGCACAATTCGAATTTCGATCGGGCTCAGGAACGTGATTTATCGTCGAACTGCACAATTTATTATTTAATTCCGGGTAAATTTTCGATCAAATATAATTTAAATAAATTTTTTAAAAATTAAATCGGTCACTTTTGACCTCTTATTGACTTACCCGAAGTCCGGTGTATCCCCAAAAATTTTTCCTTTTTCCTTATTCTCTTTTTCTTTCCTTTTTCTGCTTTTTTCCTCTCTTTTTCGGCTGAACCGGTTCGGTCCGGTTCAGACCGGTTCAGTCCGCCGGTTTACCCCGATTCGGCCAGTTCAGGGCCTCGTCGGCCGATTCTCCATCGGCTTCCATCGCCAGCAGCTCCGCTGGGTCGTCCGATGCACGAATCTGGGGTTGGTTTCCTCCAAAGACACCGAAAAGTCGCCGGTCCGGCTGTTCTCCTCTTCGCCGTCAGTACCCATTTCTCTTTCTGCAGTTTCCAGCGTTTGTCGACAGTTTCGTCGGTCGTGGCCGCCACCAACAAGCTCGCCTGTGCCTGGGGAACGTTCGGCTGTGGTCGGTCGGGCCTGAATCGGCGCCGATCGCCGGCGATGGCCATTTCTTCCTCTCGGCTCTGTTTCGTTTTCCTTTCACCGCCGTTGCCGTCGTTCGTCAGCTTCCATGTCGCCGGTGGGGCGTGCTGCATCACCCGGCCTCCTTCGGTCTCGCGCCTGGGCCGCCGGTGAACAGATGGGAGCTCGGCTCCCTTGCTGTGTCTGTTTTCTTCTCTGTCGCGTTCTCGCGACAGAGTTTCTTTCTTTTTTTTTTAATTATTTATTATATTATATTATATTATATTATATTATATTTTAATCAAATAAAAAATAAGAAATTGTACAAAATATCTCAAAATATTTTATTAATTAATTAATTTAATTTATTTAATTTAATTTTAACTATTTCGGTGTATTTTTTGGGATAATGTCCCGGACGAAAATTACGAAAAGTCGTAATATCTCCGTATCTTGACCAATTGGACTCGGAATTGCATAATTTCTTCCTTATCAATCAAGATTTCTAAAATCCATATTTTTAATGAAATTTCTTCATCGAATTTACACCGAAATTAGGATCTTTGACCATTTTACCCTTCTACACGTTCGGGATTAATTTAGACCGATTTTCCTTCTCGGACTCACTATCTTTTCTCATTTAAATTCTGTATCTTTTGTCCAACGATTTAAATCCCTTTAATTTAATTTATGGTCCAAATAATGAACATAGTGGGAAAAATCCGGGTTTCACATAAACATAGAAACAGCACAGTGATGTATACGATATATATTATGGGGAATGTATTTGTATTAGATTTTATATAATCTTACATGTATAATGAAAGCAGTTACAGTCAGTAATAATATATTGACATGTATGTATGAAATTGATGATGTGGTAAGTGAGGACTCTGACATCGAATCACAGCCCAACCATTGAAGAGAAGAAAGGTAAGTTAAAAATACGAAAAATTTATAGTGATTTTTGGATAATGTCATGGATTGAGAAAGGGTCCTGATAGAATGGTATCAGAGCAGAGGTTGGTCTGATGTGAGTCGGTGTTGGAAAATAGGAAAGTGTACATCCCCATAGTACTGTGCTGTGTTTAGATATAACTGTGTATACCGGATAGGAGATGGACTAATTCATTATTATGAATGCAAGAACTTTGCCTATATGGCAAATACGCGTAGTGGTAGATGTATGAGAGGTAGGGCTCGAGGCCGGGGAAATAGACCTGAGGGACGAGCTGCTGTCGGACTATTACCTACGCATGAGACTCCAGGTGCTACTGAGGCACATGAGTGTGCAGAGATGCGCTTCACGAGATTGGAGAGTGGTCTCGAGACTATTATCGAGATACTGGCACAGACGATGCCAGGTAGCAGGGACAGGAGGCAGGAGCTGCTACAGGAGAGGCAGTTGCCGCTGATACACCTACGCAGACAGCTGATGCACAGAGGACTATAGATACTCCTACACCCCCACTGGTTTCGGGTGGTAGTGGATTAGGATATGGATGTGATCTGCATCAGTTATGAGAATTCCAGAAGTTTAGACCTCCATCATTTAGCAGGGTCAAGGACCCAGTGGCTGCTGAGGAGTGGTTAGCAGAGCTGGAGAAGCTTTATGGATTCTTCGAGTGTACGACCTCGAAGATGGTCGCGTTTGCTGCGTTTCTATTGAAGGGAGCTGCAGAGCATTGGTGGAAGTCCACCTGACCTATATTAAGATCCTGACACACAGATATCAGTTGGGATATATTTCGGGAGGCCTTCAGGAGGCAGTTTGTTCCCGACACCGCACAGCGGAAACTACAAGCAGAATTTTTTGGACTACACCAGGGGAGCTTATCTGTGGACGAGTATGAGACTCGATTCCTATCCCTAGGAAGATATGACCCAGATACCATGTACAGTGAGACCAAGAAGGTCCACAGGTTTATTGACGGGTTGAGACCGATGCTAGGGTCCAAGTTGGTCCCATTAGACATAGTGACCTATGAGGAAGCAGTGCGCAGGGCGTAATTATGTGAGCAGGATTATGACAGGAATGCTTCCGAGTTTGAGAAGTTTAGCCGTAGCTGAGATATACAGAAGAAGAGGCCGGCTAGAGATTTCAGTTATCGAGGAGGGAAGAGACTCTTTGGTAAGAGATCACGGGTAGAGGAGGCACGAGAGAGATATGCTAGACCTCCTGCTTATCCAACTGTAGCCCTAGCAAAGGGCATTGTCATGGGAGGACAGAGACTTGCTGCAGATCAGTGCAGAAGATGCGGTAGATCACATGGAGATAGACCATGTTCACAGGGTGCTATGGTATGTTTCCGATGTGGGAAACAGGGGCACATGGCTAGAGAGTGCCTAGCGCCATTTTTGACTGCACCACAGAGGGGCAGGGAGTTTGATAGAACCCCAGCTGGTACGTCTGCTCAGAGAGGTAGAGCGACGGCAGAGGAGAAGGGGGAACAAGTGATGGGTCAAGGGCGAGTACATGCTTTGGACCAGGGAATAGCTGATGCTTCATCGGATGTGATTCGAGGTAACATCCTGATTTATGATATTGAAGCATATGTTTTAATTGATCCTGGTGCCACGCATTCTTTTGTATCGCTATCATTTGCATGTGAGTTAGAAAAGCATGTAGAGCGTACACCATTATGTATGATGATGTTGATTAGTACGCCTATAAATAGTAGTCAAGTTGTAGAATATGTATATAATGACTGCAAGATGAGAGTAGGGGATAAGGAGATGACAGCCAATCTAATATTACTACGTATGAGTGACTTTGATATAATATTAGGAATGGATTGGCTATCTACAAACCATGCTGTTTTAGATTGTTATGCTAAGACAGTTATGTTTCCTAACCCTACTAGATATGTTGTAAAGTTTAATAAGAATAAATGAATGGAGTAGTTATGATTATTACGTGATTACTGATTTAGAAAACCTTCAACATATCAAGGTTTCATTGCATACGTGGTAGATATGGATAAGGCACATCCGGAGTTGTCAGATATTACTGTGGTCAGTGAGTACCCAGACGTTTTCCCGGATGAATTGCCAGGGTTACCACCAGACAGAGAGATGGAGTTCTGTATAGATCTGATACCTGGTACGGAGCCTATTTCGAGACCACCATATCGCATGGCCTTAGTTGAGCTGGAGGAGCTCAAGAGATAGTTACAAGAACTGTTGGATAAGGGTTTTGTTCGACCGAGTGTTTCACCTTGGAAAGCACCGGTTTTGTTTGTAAGGAAGAATGATGGGAGCCTCCGATTGTGTATAGACTACCGATTGTTGAATAAGGCCACCATCAAGAATAGATACCCCCTTCCACGCATTGACGACTTGTTAGATCAGCTTCAGGGAGCACAGGTCTTTTCCAAGATTGACCTGAGGTCTGGGTATCATCAGCTAAAGGTTCGGGGTGGAGATGTACCCAAGACAGCATTTCGTACCCGATATGGCCACTATGAGTTCTTGGTCATGCCATTCGGATTGACAAATGCTCCAGCTGCTTTCATGGCTTTGATGAACGATGTGTTCAAGCCATATTTGCACCAGTTTGTTATCGTCTTCATCGATGACATATTGGTGTATTCGAGATCTAAGGAGGAGCATGAGGAGCACCTCAGGATAGTGTTGCAGACGTTACGGGAGCATGAGTTATATGCTAAGCTCAGCAAGTGTGACTTTTGGTTGTCACAGATCTCGTTTTTAGGACATGTTGTATCGAGAGATGGTGTATCAGTTGATCCATCTAAGATAGAGGCTGTAGTTCAGTGGGAACAGCCGAGGACAGTCACCGAGATCAGGAGTTTTCTGGGTTTAGCTGGATACTATCAGAGATTCGTTGAGGGATTTTTGAAGTTGGCTGCTCCGTTGACACGTCTTACTCGAAAGAGTGCACCGTTTATATGGAACGAGGATTGTGAGAAGAGTTTTAAGGAGTTGAAGCATCGATTGACCATTGCTCTGATTCTCACTATCCCTACCAGCTCAAGAGGATTTACAGTGTATACCGATGCTTCGCATCAGGGACTGGGCTGCGTATTGATGCAGGATGGGAAGGTAGTTGCTTATGGATCCAGACAGCTGAAGGATCATGAGAAGAACTATCCGACCCATGATTTGGAGCTAGCTGCAGTAGTGTTTACGTTGAAGGTATGACGCCACTACTTGTATGGCGAGAAGTTCCAGATATTTACCGACCACAAGAGCCTCAAGTATCTGTTCTCACAAAAGGAGCTGAACATGAGACAGAGAAGATGGCTAGAACTTCTGAAGGACTACGATTGTGAGATACTTTATCATCCGGGTAAGGCTAACGTTGTAGCTGATGCCTTGAGCAGGAAGAGCCTGGGGATGGTATCTTACATGATGGTTAGGGAACATGATTTGCTAGAGCAGTTTGCTAGCCTCAGTTTGGGAGTCGTGCCTTCTGACATGGATACATGCTATGTGATAGCTAGTCTACGCTTGGAGCCGGATCTGTTGGACAGGATCAGAGTAGCTCAGCAGGCTGATCCATTTTGTATGGATGTGAGTAGTCAGATGCAGAAGGGCACCGTGACTGATTTTAAGTTGAGTTCTGATGGACTACTAAGGTTCAGAGGTAGATTGTGTGTTCCCGAGGATCCAGGACTCAGGAGATTGATATTGACGGAAGCTCATTCGTCGAGGTATACGTTACATCCGGGGAGTAACAAGATGTATCAGAACCTCCGGAAGGTATACTGGTGGTCGGGTATGAAGAAAGATGTAGCAGACTTTGTGGCAAAGTGTCTCATATGTCAGTAGGTGAAGGTAGAGCATCAGAAACCTGCAGGGTTATTGCAGCCTCTACCTATACCGACATGGAAATGGGAGCATATCACCATGGATTTCGTGATGGGTTAATCGAGGACCCGCAGGAATCACGATGCTATATGGGTGATCGTCGACAGACTGATGAAGTCAGCCCACTTTCTAGCTATGAGAGCTACCGATACTCTGAGTTCATTAGCAGAACTGTATGTACGCGAGGTAGTGAGGTTACACGGTGTACCAGTGAGCATAGTCTCTGATAGGGATTCCCACTTCACATCCCACTTTTGGGGACATTTTGAAGAAGCCATGGGAACCCAGTTGAGTTTGAGCACCGCTTTCCATCCTCAGACAGATGGTCAGTCAGAGAGGACTATACAGACTCTGGAGGACATGTTGAGAGCATGTGTGCTAGATTATCGAGGCTCCTGGGATGACCACCTGCCACTAGCCGAGTTCGCCTACAACAACAGTTATCATTCGAGTATCGGGATGGCACCGTATGAGGCTTTGTATGGCCGTAGATGTTGTTCCCCTATTGGATGGGAAGAAGTGGGTGACCGTAAGATTTTCGCTCCTGACATGGTTACGCAAGCATCTGTGGACATCAGCTCGATAGTAGAGAGACTGAGGACAGCTCAGAGCAAACAGAAGAGTTACTCTGACAGGAGACGTAGGCCACTAGAGTTTGCAGTTGGGGAATCCGTGTTTTTGAGAGTTTCTCCTTCCAAGGGCATAGCGAGATTTGGGAAGAGAGGGAAACTAAATCCTCGCTATATTGGACCCTTTGAGATACTTGATCGAGTGGGAGATAAGGCGTATAGGTTGGCATGCCACCGGACTTATCAGGTGTCCACAACGTCTTCCACATATCGATGCTTCGGAAGCATCACCCGGATCCGTCACATGTGATTAGTTACGAGCCTTTGGAGCTCCGAGAGGACATGTCATATGTTGAGAGACCGATTCGGATATTGGATAGGAAGGAGAAGGTATTGAGATCGAAGACCATCAGATTAGTGAAGATTCTCTGGCAGCATCATACTTCAGAGGAAGCTACTTGGGAGCTAGAGAGTCTGATGCGAGAGAAGTACCCTCACCTATTTGAGGACTGACTTGGTTCTAATTTGGAGGACCAAATTTTCTGAGTGGGGGAGGATTGTCAGACCCGGATTTTTATGTAGCTTGTTCCTTATGATTCCTATGTGTATGAACACTTTATTACATAGTTGAATCATAAGAAGAGTATTTACTATTATTCAATCGACAATTTGAGAAATTAAAAATGCATGTAAGCTACATAACAGCGAGATAAGGGTTAAGTTGATTCCCGAACAAGTGCAGGGGTAAAACGATCAAATGACTGAAATTCAGTATAATTTCGATATGACAATTTCATTAAAAATATGAAATTAAGGAATCTTGATCAAAATCGAGGAAAATATTTAATTTCGAGCCCAATTGATCAAGATATAAATTTATTAGAATTTATCAAAATTTTTGCCTCGAAAAATGAGCCCAAAAATAGTGAAAAAATATACCGAAAAGGTAAAATCGGACTGATAATTCATTTATGGATTAAATAAATTTAATATGATTTTTGGAGATATTTTTAGATATTTTTAGGATATTTATGGGATATTTATGGGATTTTTATTATTATTTTATAATAAAATAAAAATAAAAATATATTATAAAAAAAAAGAAGAGAAACGATTAAAAATCGGGGAGACAGAACAGAGGAAACGGAAGCAAGCCGACCCGAGGGAGAAGATCACCGGACGGCCACCACCGGCCACCCCACGGGCAGGACAGAGGTCGAAAAAGGAAGAGGAGGACCGTGCGCACCCATCGGCACCGGTCACTCCATCCACCGGCGTCGGACGCCGACGAATCGAAGAGGTGAAGCCGCAGAGGAAAAGAAGGAATCCGGCGGCCATCGGCGGTGCTTGGTCCCGATCGAGCCCAGCCGAGTGTTGCCCAGGCTTAGGCGCATCGAACTGCGGTGGTGATGCGTCGGGAACCGGTCGAAATACGCTGGAACGACCAAAGGATGCCTGAACCGATCAGCGGTTCAGGGGAGAAGGTTTTGTGCTGAACCGGACCGGACCGGTTCAGCCAAGGAGAAAAGGGGGAAAAGAGGAAAAAGAAAGAAAAAGGAAAAGGGAAATTTTTGGGATTTCACCGGACTTCGGGTAAGTCGATGCGAGGTCAAAAGTGACCGATTTGATTTCCGATGAATTTATTTAAATAATATTTAATCGAAAATTGACCCGGAGTTAAATATAATAAATTGTGCAGTTCGACGATAAATTTCGAACGGAAGCCCGATCGAACTTCGATTTGCGTACCATCGCATATTCTCAGGTAAGTAAAGTTCATTTACGATAAATTATGTGATTATTGCGTATTTAAGATTTATTTAACGCATTTCGGATTATATTTCGTATTTAGTGAATTATAATTGGAATTTTGAATTAACTGTCGTAAATGATATACGGGCTATCCAAAGAGCTTGGAATAAAGCCCAATGAGTATTGATAGGCCCAATGAATCGATAGACCCTGATGAAGGGAAATAATAAGTGGAAAACGGGCTTAATACGGATTAAGGCCCATTAAGGATTTTTAAGGCCCATTAAGGGAAAATAGACTGTATTAATGTGTAATACAGTAGGAAAAGTATAATTAACCTGATGAATGGTTATTTACAGCTTCGGAGTTTACATTGAGAGCTGATCGGACTGCGAGATTGAGCAGCACCGAGGAAGTGAGGTCACTTGACGTGATCCGAGGTAAGGACTTTTGTGAGTAGTTAGAGATAACTGCACGTATTTTCGTCTGCTTTTACATTCACTTAAAAACTCTGAGGGTCAGAGAAAGTGAATAATAATTATTGCGACCCGATAGTGGCAAATTACGATTTTGCCCCTAGTTAGTCAAAAAGTCAACTTTTGTGAAAAGTTACAAAAAGCATGGAAACTATTATTGTGATTGTTTAATTGCTGTTTAGCATGAAAATAAATAGATGGCCTAATGATTTAAAGGTTGATGTGACTTAAGCACACTTTATAGTGCTGATTTTGATGTTTTATAACAATCCCTTTTAAAAAGCCATCTATCATATTATGTGAGAATGAATCGTGCTAGAGCATAGCTCGCACTGGGATTCATATGTTTTCCACATACATTAGTGCTGGATTTTTATACGCACTAGATTTCCATGACATGCATGATAGAGTACTAGAGTTTTACTCGTACTCAGTTTTATATGATATATGCATGACACAGAGTGCTGGAGCGATTAGCTCGTACTCGAGTTTTACATGAGATACATGACAGAGTATTGGAGCGTTGCTCGTACTCGATTCTTCATGGTTTATACATGACATGGTATTGGAGCTATTGCTCGTACTTGATTTGATATTGTGCATAGCATGGTACTGGGAGCTATTGCTCGTACTTGATTTTAATACATGAACTATGCATTGACCTAGTTGCTGGAGATTGCTCGCACTAGAGTTGAGTTTGTGATGTGAAACAGTGTTCGAGCGCAGTGTCGACTGTGTGTCGCACTCGAGGGCGCACACTGTATGTGATATTATATACATGGTACCTATTCATGCCGCATTCTTGTGTGACTGAGTGTCACATTTTGAGAAGATGGCCAGTATGAGGGTATTTGTGAATGTGGTATGATATTTCCACAGGCGCGAGGGCTAAGACCTATGTTAGGCACCCTGACTGTGATGATAATTCCACGGGTGCGAGAGCTAAGACCTATGGTAGGCACTCAGACCGTGAGGACGGGTCCACGGGTGTACTTTGTACCGTGTCTGAGTGGCACGAGGTGTACGCTGTACCGTGTGTTGTTGTGGAGTTGAGGAGGATATAGCTGGCGGTTGTGATGGACTGACCCCCCTCCCGTTGCAGTAAGTGATGCCCCGCACACCGAGATCTGTGTTGCTTGGGATCACATTTCGGATATGATCATAGTCCAGGATACTATTTACCTTTAACCACAGAGTCTTACATGATATATCACATTGACTGACTGATTTAAACTGCGGACAGACCTGAGGGATGGGTCGGACTCCGATTTTGTGTTGTGAATCATTTGATCCCATATTTATTGCGATTTAAATATATATGGCATGATTTACATAAAGGCATGATTTATATACGATGCATTGTTTTGCACTATATGCCTACATTTGAGAAAGAAAGCATGATTTTTCTGTACATGGGATTTATTATGTACAAGTATATATATTATATTTCAAGACATGCTTTTTAAAGCGAGTAAAGGAAATAATGTTTTCAAGGCATAGCATTGTTTTGAGTAGATAGTGTTGATATCTACTTGCTTGCCTGATTTCCTTACTGTCACGACCCAACTATCCAAAAAATCAGAGTGAATTTTTCGCGTTTTTGTTTATTTTCTTACTTAATTCTTACCTGTCCTCGAATCGTGACCAACACTCCACTACTAATTGGGCTGTGCGTCAATGCCAGTCCCACCATACATCTACCCCAGTACTTATTTCTTCTCCAGTCATTTATAGTTGTTATATTATTTATACATCCCCTAAAGTTACTTACAAACATGTTACTGTGCTATGCTTATGTAGATACAATAAGTACAAGTGTATATACCTTATGTTGATGGGCAGCAGCGGATATCCGGAATGCAGTACTGAGTCGCCTCAACTTCAACTGGAGATCATCTGTGGGAGAAAATGAAAGGGGTGAGCACATCAAGCTCAGTAAGGCAATCCTACGAACAAGTAGGTAACCATACTACCTACATGAACGTGGTGCCATGCATAAACCACCCTTTCTCCACACATTTTAAAACATATGATATGATGTTGTGATGTTATGTAAATCCAGTTGCACGAAAAACTCAACATGCAATTATTTTAAATCATTTCTTTCTCTTTAAAAATTTCACAATGAAGTCAGGACTCGACCCCTCCTTCGGGTGATCCTGACTCACACAAAACCATGGAAATAGAATTTCTCAAAAGCATCGGTATCGAAAACATACGTATATATATACAAGATACGAGACTAGGCAATACTGTATATCGGTAATAACCAGGACTGGCCAATATGTCCTCGTGAGTCCTCTAGCTTCACGGATCCCAGTGTGCGAGGTCTCACCCTGATCGGGAACTGCCCGGGAGGTGGGTCAATCCAACCCGTCAGTCTTATCCGATCTCACGCATCCGTCGATGCCGTATCCGAAGATACCCCATATCACGAAGATACCGTATCACAAAGATACCCCGTATCACAAAGATACCGTATCCGAAGATACTCTGTATCACAAAGATACCGCATCCGAAGATACCCCACGGTACATCGTACTCCATGCTACTTGCACGGTACATCGTACTCCATGGACCCATATCACTCTAGGTACTCCAGCCCAATTGGCCTGCTTCCCACAGAGGTTTTCATAACTCAATACTCGTTGCCATGTCTCAAAACGCACGTGCGAGCCTATTAAATCGGTGACACACAGTCTACCCGATGCTCCAAGCACGGCTCATTGTATGTTCTCTTAAGAATCAGTGCGAGCGATGCTCAGCACTCTCATCATATCAAGTAAACTTGGCAGAGCCCGCTTTACATCTCCACAAGGCCGCCAACCTCATCCCTCACTCTCACCCTACTTAAGAGGTCTATTAAGCCTGTTGGGCCTTTTGGCTGACTCCAAGGGCAGACAGCGCTACTCCACAAATCCAGTAAAACTAGTGCGAGCTAGGCTCAGCACTCTGTATACAAATCGTATGAAAATCTTATAAAATCTGGTGCGAGTTAAACTCCCGCACCCTGTCATGAAAATCATGTAAAATCTGGTGCGAGTTAGACTCTAGCACCATGTCACGCAAAAGCATGTGAAATCTGGTGCGAGTTATACTCTAGCACCTATGCATGTAAAACTCTAGTGCGAGCTCTCGCTCCAGCACTAATGCATGCATCACACAAGTCAAACATCGTGCGAGCTGAGCTCTAGCACGTCACATGTAAATAAAAACATGTAGGCGGCTCGGTTATTTCCAAATAGTTTTCACAGAAATCACATCAGTTAAGATATGCAATGCTATGCATTTTCTTTCAAGGTGAGCCAGCCTACTCATGCATGCGTTGAAATACCTCCAGAACGAGCAGGAACCTCTTGTTCTTGCTCCTCCCAATTTTTCCTAAATTTTTAGAATTTTACCCTTAGCAAGGGTATTTTAGTAATTTTGCCCATACGGGGCACTAAAATTGTTCTTCGACCTCTAGACCCTTCAATTAGTTTTAAAGGACTGCATATGAATTTAAAATTGCGTACTGTTACCTCTAGCAGTCCGCAGAATTCCCTTACCTCGATTCTCGTCGAGTCTGACCTTTTTCTTTTCCAATGTAGTCCCATCGCGCAGTCCGATATGCTTCCAATCCAATGCCCGGAACTGCGTATTAACATTCCTCAGGTCAGATATTATGCAATTTAATTGTATCTATTACTTTTCTGGGCTTAATTTAAATCGCTGGGCCCATTTTCCCCTATTGGGCCCATTGCACCTTAATGGGCCTTAATCGGCCTTAAGCCCGTTTTCCACTTAGTTTTCTCTTTATCGAGGCCTATTGGGCTCATTGGGCCCACCAATAATTTATTGGGCCTCGTCCTAGCTCTCGAATAGCTAAATTCACTATTTACGACAATTATCTAAATTTCCATAATTTAATTCAATTTATGCGGAATTTAAATCAATATCACGCATAACGAGGTAATTGTCGTAAATAGGGATCACTTACCCGAGATTCCATGCTAGTCCTCAAATCGAGACTGTCTCGAGCCCTCTGTGGATGCCAATCGTCGAGCTACACAATTAATTACATTTTCGGGTAAACTTTTCGGTCGAAATTTAATTAAATAAAATATCCCAAATTTAAATCGGGTCAATTTGATCGCTTATCGACTTACCCGAAGCTCGATTGCATCATCGAAATTTTCCCCAATTTTTTTTTTCTTTCTTTTTCCCTTTTTTCTTCCTTTTTTCCTCCTCTTTTTGGCTGAACCGGTTCAGTCCGGTTCGGACCGGTTCAGACCGCCGATTCTCTCCGGTTCGATCGGTTCACCACCGGTTCGCCCCTTTTCCGGCCGGTTCTCTGCCGGCTTCCACCGCCAATGGCTCCGTGAGGTCGTCCGCGTCTCAGATCTGGGCTCGGATTAGCCCAAGGCCGCCGGAATACCGCCGGTCCGGCTGTTCTCCCCTTCGCCATCGGACCCATTTCCTTCTCCCACCGTTTTCGGTGTTTTCCGGCCACTTCGACGGTTGTGGCTACCACCGATCGACTCGCCTTGGCCTCGGGGACATTCGGCTAGGGGTGGCCGAGCCTGAATCGTCGCCGATCACCGGGAATCTCCTCTTCTCCCCTCGCGGCTGTCTCCTCCCGATCCGGCGGATTCTGGCAATTTCGTCGGCCAATACCGGTCTCAAAAGGACCGGCTCCTCCTCCTGGTCACATCGGTACCCGCCGATCGCCTCCAGCTGCCGTGGATCGCCGGCATCGACACCGTTTTCCCGGCGGGTTTCTCTCCCTCCGTTCGGCTTCCTCCGGCGTCGGTAAGCTGCACCGCCGGTACCATCGTGTTCGTCGGGCGTCGGGCTTCCTTTTCCGGTGGGCGGCCTGGGACAGGGATCGCCGGTGGTCGTTCGGCCTCTTCCCCCGACACAGCTTCCGTTTCTCTGCTTTTCTGTTTCTGTTTCTTTCTTTCTCTCTCCCCGACCCCCTTTTTTTTTTTTCAATTACTTTTTTTTTTTCTTCTTATTTTATCAATTTTATTATTATTTTTATTTATTTTAATTATTTTACTATTCAATAAAATATATTAAACTACCCAAATACCTCTTAAAATTATTATTTTATTCTTAATTAATTAATTTAATTTAATTTAATTTATTTTAATCCTTTTTCGGGTATAATTTCTTCGTATTTTCGGGATATTGTCCCGGGTGACCTTTCGGTATATTTTTCGATTATTTTCGGGATTATTTTTTCCGAACTAAAAATCCCGATTAATCCCGATTAATTCCAATAAATTAATATCTTGATCAATTTAATCCGAAATAATTTTATTTCACTTTTATTGACCAAGATTTCTTAAATCCATATCTTAATTAATTTTCTTTATCGAAATTATACCGGCTTTCGATCTTTTGACCATTTTGCCCTTACACGTGTCCGGGATTAATTTAACCCGACTTCCTTCATACGTCCCCCATCTTTTCTTATTTAATTTTTGTATTTAGTTAAATTCGGGTCTTACACTTACTGAGCGCGTTGTATGCTCACCCCCCTTTCTTTACATCTCTCTACAGAGCGTCAGTAGAGCGAGAGCTATCGAGGGACAGTATCCCAGAGTCCACTGCTAGTTCCTATCGATCGCCAGGTATACTTATTATGTACAGTTGTGTATCTAAACATAGAAACAGCACAGTGATGTATACGATATATATATTATGGGGAATGTATTTGTATTAGATTTTATATAATCTTACATGTATAATAAAAGCAGTTACAGTCAGTAATAATATATTGACATGTATGTATGAAATGGATGATGTGGTAAGTGAGGACTCTGAAATTGAATCACAGCCCAACCATTGAAGAGAGGAAAGGTAAGTTAAAAATACGAAAAATTTATAGTGATTTTTGGATAAAGTCATGGATTGAGAAAGGGTCCTGACACACTGCCAGTGGCTCCGCTGGGCCGTCAGATGCACGAATCTGGTCTCAGTTTTCCCCGAGGTCGCCGGAAGGTGGCCGGTCCGACCCTTCTCCCCTCGCCGTCGGTACCGTTTCTGTTTCTTGTCGTTTTTCGGCTTTAGCCGCCGCCTTACCTACTGGTGTTGCCACCAATCGTGTCGCCTTCGCCTGAGGGAAGCTCGGTTGGTGGTGGCTGGGACCAGATTAACGTCGGTCGCCGAATTTCTCCCTCTTTCACCTCTCTCGGCTTTTTCTCTCTCTTTCGCCGACGTTTCTCCCACCGTTGGTGCTTCGATCGCCGGATTCTGCCTGGGATCGACGTCGGCTACCTTCCCCCACGTCGGTCGCTCGCCTGAGCCGTCGCTGGTGGTCGGCAAAAAGGGGTTCGACTCTCGACTTCGTTTTTCTCTTTCAGAATCGCGTTTCACGTATTCTGATTTCCCCCTTTTTTATTATTATTATTATTATTATTTTATTTTTAATATTATTTTAATCATTAAAATAATATTAAAATCCCAAAATATCTTAAAAAATTATTATTTTATTCATTTATTTCGTAAATGAATTTATCAGTCTAATTTTACCTTTTCAGTATATTTTTCGATTATTTTCGAGATTATTTTTCGATACGAAAATTTCGGTTAATTCCAATCAATTCATATCTTGATCAATTTAATCCAAAATTTAATTATTTCTTCGTTATTGATCAAGATTTCTCAATCCCTTATTTTTAATTAAATTTTCTTGTCCCGATTAATATCGAATTTTGGTCTTTTGACCGTTTTACCCTTGCACGTGTTCGGGAATACAATTTCAATCCTTTTGCACTTTTAAATGCACTCGAAAATTTCTATTCATTCCCTTTTGCTCTTACGATAAAACTGGGCCCTACAGCTTTTGTGCTGGTAACTGCCTTTGCATTGCTGTTCCTGGCTGTGTGTGAGATACTGCATGGCTGATCGGCGTGGTTGGGGTGTGGGAGGTCGGGTGACAGCTAGCTTCTCATTCATCCATTTTACTGCATTTATTTTTCTTCAAACTTTGCTGCTACAATTTCCTTTACATTCTGTCAAGCTTTCTTTGCTGGTTTCCTTATACATTTTAAAGTTTAAGTAGTTTAGTTTGGATTTTTTACAGTTGTATTTCATTAAGTTTCTCTTAAATAAATTTAGAGTTCAAGTTCTTTCCATACTTTGATTTCTTTTCTATTCTGTTTCAATCTCAAATCCTTTCCATTTCTTTTACTGTTTCAGTGTCCATCTAATTTCTGGATTTAAAATTCAAGTTTATAGTGTTGTTATGATTTACATTAGATTATGATTTCTGTTTCTGTTCTCTTATTCTTTCTGTTTTTACTGCCCTTGCTTTGTTTCCTTTGGTGTCTCACCTGCATCGTTGCTGGCTAGGACATGCTATTTTGACAAGTTGATTCGGTGCTAAACGACCTTGTCTTCCCTGTCACTGCCATCTTCTATTTCTACTGTGCGTGAGGAGCCTAGCAGTGTGCGGTGAACAATAAGGCAGAGTTGCAGTACAAAGGAGGTGTAGCTGGTTCCTGGCAGTTGTGTGTGAATCAGGGAGAAAGTGACATGGTTGAGCTTGTAGTGCAGAACAGGTGCAAGGTTGGAGTACGTTGCTGAAGCAGGAGGGAGTACAGTGTAGGAATGTTATTACAGTGTAGGAATGCGGAGGCTGGTCTGTACTTGGCATGGCAAGCTTGAGGAGCCGGGTTTACATGGTTGAGTTTTAATTTTTATTTTATTTTATTTTTACAATTTGCTTTATCATGTTTTCATATTAATTGTTAGATGTTAGTTTTTCTTTTATTACTATTTGTTAGTTTAAGTAATAATATTAGTGGTTAAATTATGATTCTTGAATTAATTTGCGCGCTAGCTTAATTTTCTTTGCTTTTTAGTTTAAGGTTTAATTTTAATTGTAATACTATTTAATTTTTGAATGCAATAGGATTTAAGATTTAATTTTAAGTGTAGTGCTTATGTATTGCAATTAAAGTTAGTTTAGGGGTAGAATAATTTTATGCATCTTTAGGATAGTTTTCATTTTCAATTTTAATAACCCAAAAATATTTTATTTCTTATGCATCGTTTAAAATAGATTTTATTATTTATTTAGGTATTTTATTAATTTAATATTATCTAGACTTATATATAATTTAGGGTCACTAATTTAAGTATTTAGGTTTAAAGTTATACTTAGGAATTTTTAGAATTTTTATTAGAATTTTATTCCATTAGGCCTTAGGTTAGATTATTTTACATTTTTATCAATTAGATTAAACACATGCAAATTTTATTTTCATATTAGGATTTTCTAGTTTTAATCTATTTATTTTTAGTCTATATTTTCTTATATTTGCATCTTTAGTCCATTTTCACTAATTAATTCTAATTTTAGTTTTTTCTTTCTTTTGTAGATTCTTGCTTTTATTTTGCTTGGAGCTTTATGTGTAATTTTTGCTCTATTTTGCTTTATTTTAGTGTTTTTATTATTTTCCTTGCTTTCCAGTATTTCCAAATTAAACTTTGTAGATCACTCTTTTAATATTCATAATTTGCTAGGATATACTTAAGGTAAAATTAACTGGTACTTAGTTAGGCTAACTGTGTTTCTCTGTGGGAGGATAAACTGAGACTCAGTTCCCTTTATTACTTGTGCAACCCGTGCACTTGCGGTATACACGTCTAGAAAGGGCGCACCAAGTTTTTAGCGCTGTTGTCGGGGAGCTACACTTAACCATTGACTAATATCGGTGAAATTATACTTAGGTATACTTCTAGTTTTGTACTTTCTTAGGTTGTAGATATTTAAAGCCTTAATTTAGATTAGTTAATTTCCTTTCTTAAAAAAAAAACACAAAAAAAAATTATTCCTTAGGACTTATGAATGTCTGCATGCGTAGAGTCAAGAGCTTTGACTGCTTTCCTTTAGATCCTGAAATAGAAAGAACACCTAGAAAAATCAGGAAAGGCTCTAGGAAAATAGTAGCTCCACTGCAAGATAAGATGGTTGAAAATAGAGAGATCAGGATTTTGGGAGACTATGTTGTCCTTACCATAGGAGGTTACTATACTGGCATTTGGCCACCAGCTGTCCCAACAAACAACTTTGAGATTAAGCCTTCGATCCTCCAAATGATCCAAATTTTGCTTCAGTTCAGTAGGCTTCTCCATGATGACCCACATGCTCACTTAGGGCAATTTCTAGATCTGTGCAACACTTTCAAGCATAATGGACTCTCGGACGATGCACTTAGGCTTAAGCTATTTCCTTTCTCTCTTAGAGACAGAGCTAGACCCTGGTTGACCTCTTTACCTCCTAGATCAATCTCCATCTGGGACGAGTTAGCCCATCAGTTCTTAGCCATGTTCTTCCCTCCTTCCAAAATGGCTAAACTACGTAGTGATATATCTTCCTTTGCTCAATTCAACTCTGAGTCCCTTTATAAGGCATGAGAACGATACAAAGACCTTCTTAGGAAGTGTCCCCATCATGGTGATAATTCTATTTTTAATAGAATTATTTGTGCTTAAATTCCTAATTATTTATTTAATCCCCATATTATTTTATTAATAATCCCCTTTATTTTATTAAAATTCTTTAATGTGCAGGTAAATTAAATCCTGATGAAAACTCAGTCGAAATTAGGCTGAAAATGGGCTACAAGAGATTGGACCACTTCTAATTTACAGACTAAGTCACTAGTCGTCTGGACACGCATGATACCAGGTGTCCGATTTTTATTTGCTCCGAAACGATAAGATCGACGGACACCGCGTGAACATTCTGGAAGACACACACTGGGCCACATCACACAGCCAACTGGACAAACCAACATGTGACGTGGAAATATCTGTTCTGCAACGAATCAAATGAAGACAAGTGGCCAAACAATGCCAACTCGTCTAGGATGAAAATTTACCATTGTACCCCTATGTTTGTGTATAAATAGAACATGATGGCAATTGAAAAAGGGTGTAATCTAGGGTAGAATAGTTTTAGGGTTAATTTTAGGATTTATTTTCCTTGTTTTTATAGCCTTCTTTTCCATTAGCAACCATTTTTAAGTCAATATTCATAGCAATCTCCTTACTTTTCATGAAAAGTTTTCGTATTTCTAGTCTTTGTTATTTTTACATTAATGAATAGTTACCGTTTCTATTTCTCTTCTTCTTAGTTTTGTTAAATTCCAGTTCTTTATTTTTGGGTTTTCATGAAAATCTTTATTTTCTCCTATTGTTGATAGTTTTTGGTTGGTTTATTACTAAGGTTCCATGTTTGTTTTTCATTTTTGTTCATTCGGGTGATAAAGCTCTTTTATTACTGCCATAGATGTTCTGATGCTTTGATGTGGATTTAATGTTAAACATTTTTTCTACATCAAAAGCTCGGTGGAACCATGATGGCAACAGAAACTGAAGCAACTCGAGGCCATTGTAGCTTCACCACTTCTCTGTTTTGCGGATGATTGTTATTTTCAGTTTAATTTTCAGATACTGATTTTACATGGTTCATTCTGTGTTAAGATGAATACACACCATTGCATGGTCATTTCTGTTGCATGATTTATTTCCATTTGCTGCAGTATATTAGGACTTTTCTTGTCTATATTTTATAATATATATAATTTTAGTTACTACATATCAGCCCTTAGTTTATTTGTAACTTGTTTTGCAATTACTCATTTCAGTAGTTTATTTGTCTTTGTTTGTCTCATTTTGATTGCTGGAAGATTGTGAAGATGGTGTTTTAGTTGCTACTTTGTGCAAAGCTTAGCAATAGTGCTGTCATTGCTTTGGGCTTTCACTAAGGCTGAGCTGCTGATGAATGCTAGCTGCAGTTGATGCATGGTGATCAAGGGCTGAGTAACACATGTTACAGACCTGAAGTGGGCAGTTGCTGAATGTGCGTGCATGCTTGGAGCAGAAAGCCATTGATACTGGAGGGTGCTTAGTTGCGGGGCATAACAAGCTACTGGTGTTGTGAACCAAACTGGTGTGTAGCTGCTGCTGGATGTGCACAGCAGCTGATGTCCTGTTGCTATACATGAAATGAAGTAGGGCAGTGCAGAACATAGCAGCGGAGAAAGACGTGCCTGCTATCTGGCAGAGTTGTATGCGTTGTTACGGTGAGTTAGGCAGTCCGAGGAATGTGCAACAAGAGCAGTACCTAGATCAGAAGTGGCCAGAACCGAGAGTGCATGACACCTGCAGCACTTGGAGACAGCAACCCGACAGCATACCTGGAACCAAAAAGTGAAGAAGATAAATGAATAGTACCAGACAATCGGGACCACTTGGATTTGCAATTGTCTAAGGCCACGTTTGGCTAGGCCATTGTAGTTGTTAATTCATTTTGCATGCATTTTTAGATAGATTAAGTTCAAGTTTATTAGTTAATTTAGTTAATTGATTTCTAATTTGCATGCTAGTCATAGTTTCTTTGTTGCATTAGTTTAACTTAGAGTTAATTTGGTTACTACGTAATTTTTATTCTAGCATTAGGGGATGTGCTAAAAATTAATTTAGATAAAATCATTTTATGCATTTTAATTTTTAGTGAAAATTCCAGAAATGTGTTTCATGCATTAATTAGATTTTAGTGTTATGTTAGTATTTAGATATATTTAGGAATAATTTTAGATTCATTAGTTTAGATATTTAGATTTATGATTATTTTTCTTAATTTTCTAGAATTTTATTTTATTAGATCTTAGGTTAGTTTAAATTGCAATTTTTATTAATTAGATTAATTTGCATGCACATTTCATTTCAAGTTTGTTTAAATTTTAGTTTAATTAATTTTATTCCTTTATTTTTATAGTCGCATTTTAATTGCGTTAATTCATTTTAACTGTTTTAATTTTCTTTTGTAGGTTATTTGCTTTTAATTGCTTGGAGTACTGTAAGTAAATTTTTCTCGGTTTCATTTCCTTTAGTTCTTATTATTTTATTGCTTTCCAGTATTTTGTTAATTAGCCTTAGTAGATCACCCACTTTAATTTCATAATTTTCTAGGATATACTTAGGGTAAGATTAACCGGTAGTTAATTAGGCTAGTCAACTTCTCTGTGGGACGATAACTCAGGACTCAAATCCTATTATTACTTGTACGACCCGTGCACTTGCGGACATATTGGTCGTGTCACATGGCCTGCCCTTATGGCTTCAAGTCCAAAGCTTCTATAACGAACTCACTAGCCAGAATAGGACCATATTCGATACTGCTGCGGGCGGAGCTTTTATGTGTAAGATGGAGGAAGAAGCTTATAGTCTGTTGGATAAGATGTCAGCTAACAATTATCAGTAGTCATCAGAGAGGCAGACACCTAAGAAAGTTGCGACTATTTGTGAGTTGGACACACTTTCCACCTTAACTTCTCAAATTGCCAATCTCACAAAGAAGGTAGAGTCTTTTAGTACCCAAAATAGTTTTGCCAATAGTCCTAGTCCTATTTTAGCTGACCAAAGTCCCTTCATCTCATGCACTTTGTGTGGTGGTACACACTCAATTGATAGATTCCCATTAAACTTATAGTCTATTCAGTACATTGCCCCACCTCAAAGGCAATAGAAAAATTGATTTTCAAGAACCTACAATCCAGGGTGGAGGAATCACCCTGATCTTTCTTGGAACCAAAATCAGGGGCTGTCTTCTAATCTCAGACCTATGGAACCCCCTGGTTTTCAGGTTCCACATGTTCATGTACCATCACCTCAACAACTTTCGCATCATCAGTCTAATCATTCCCATCACCCACATCAGTTTCAACATCATCCACCACCACTGCCACTGTGCAGCCCCAACACTTATCTACACCAGCAGCTGTAGCTGAGAAGAAGCCTTCACTTGAGGAGATGTTCACGACTATCCTGCAGAATCAAGCTACCTCTATTAAGAACTTGGAAGTCTAGGTTGGACAGATAGCTAGTGCTCTCAGCCAGCGTCCACAAGAGACCCTCCCTAATAATACCAAAGCTAACCCTGTCAGACAGAGGGAAGGTAAGAAGCATGTTAAAGCCATAACCCCTAGGAGCGGTAGAGAGTTAGATGATCCACATGATAAGTCCAGTCCTGTTAAGCCCACAGTGGCAGAGCCCTTAGGTTCTAAAGAGGCAGTTCAAAAAGAGCAGGAACAAGATGATCAGACTGCAAAGAAAACTAAGTTAGGCACTTCTTCATCTAATACTACACCTGCTACTACTACACTTCCTCCAGTTAGACCCCCATTACCTTTTCCTCAGAGGTTCCAAGACCAGAAGCTTGATCAGCAATTTGCTAAATTTCTTGAGGTGCTTAAGAAGCTTCACATTAACATTCCTTTCGCAGATGCTTTAGAGCAAATGCCCAGTTATGTGAAGTTCATGAAGGATATCCTCTCGAAGAATAGAAGACTAGAGGATTATGAGACAGTGGCACTTACTGAGGAGTGTAGTGCCATCAATCAGAGGAGATGACCCCCTAAGCTCAAGGATCCAGCTAGTTTTACCATACCTTGCACAATAAGAGATCAATTTTTTGGTAAAACCCTATTTGATCTAGGAGCTATTATTAATCTCATGCCTTGGTCCATATACCAGAAGTTAGGAGTAAGAGATGCAAAGCCTACCATAGTGACCCTTCAGTTAGCTGACAGATCCATTAAGTATCCGAATGGGATCATTGAGGATGTTCTAGTTAAGGTGGATAAGTTCATTTTCCCTACAGACTTTACTATTTTGGATATGGAGGAAGACAGAGAAGTTCTCATCATTCTAGACAGACCCTTCTTAGCTACTGGTAGGATATTGATTGATGTACAGAATGGGGAATTGACCATAGGAGTTAAAGATCAGGAAGTGACATTTAATGTTTTCAAATCTTTAAGGTTCCCTGATGACTCTCAAGATTATTTTAGGATGGACATTGTAGATAGAGACATCACTGAGGAGTTCTCTAAGACACACCCATTCAACCCTTTAGAAGCTTCCTTGGTGAGATCAGTTAATTTTAAGGAATACAATGAGGATGATGATGATGTTTATGAGGCTTTACAGTTGTTAGTGGTTACTCCCCTCGTGGAGATTGCCCAGTTTGAGACTTTAGACACTTTATCTACTCCAGCTTTAGATGTCTCTCCATCCACCAGTGATCCTCCAGTTATAGAGCTTAAACCCTTACCTTCACACCTTAGATATGCTTATCTAGGTGAGTCCACCACTATGCCAGTGATAGTGTCTGCTGCTCTCTCCATTGATCAAGAGGAGAAATTACTACAGGTTTTGAGAGAGCACCAGAAAGCTTTAGGCTGGTCTATTTATGATCTTAAGGGTATTAATCTCTCAATATGTATGCACAAGATACTATTGGAGGAAAGGTATAGGTTGTCAGTAGAGTACTAGCGTAGGTTGAATCTTGTGATGATAGAAGTGGTAAAAAAGGAGATAATTAAATGGTCGGCTGCTGGGATCATATATCCCATTTCTGACAGTGCCTGGGTGAGCCCAATTCAATGTGTTCCTAAGAAAGGAGGGATGAATGTGATTGAGAACGAGAACAATGAGCTTATACCCACTAGGACGGTTACTGGTTGGCGAGTATGTATGGACTATAGGAAACTTAATAAGGCCACCAGGAAAGACCACTTCCCTCTACCCTTTATTGACCAGAAACTAGATAGATTGGTTGGTCATGAGTTTTACTGCCTGCAAAATAGGTACTTAGGGTATAATCAGTTAGCTATATGTCACGACCCAAAGCTACCCAAAAATCAGAGTAAATTTTTCATTTTTCTTTCATACTTACCTATCCTCTGATCGTGACCACACTCCACTAACAATTGGGCTGTGCGTCAATGCCAGTCCCACCATTCATTTACAAGTGTTTACAGTGTCTATGAATCCCCGAAAGTTATTTACCAACATGTTACTATGCTATTCTTATTTAGATACAATATGTACAAGTGTATATACCTTAAAATGATGGGTAGCAGCAGATATCAGGAATGCAGTTGTCGCAATGTCTACTGTAGGAAATATGTGTAGGAAAATGAAAGGGGTGAGCATATCAAGCTCAGTAAGGTAATCATACGAACAAGTAGGTAACCATACTACCTACATGAACGTGGTGCCATGCATAAACCACCCTTTCCCCACACATTTCAAAACAGATGCTATAATTCATGATGTCATGTAAAACAAGTTCACATGTGGATTTCAAAGAGCATGGAAAATTCAACATGCAACTCTTTTAAATCATTTCATTCTCATTAAAATTTCACAACAAAGCCAGGACTCAAACCATCCCTCGGGTGTTCCTGACTCACACAACACCATGAAATCAAAAGCTTTTCACAGCAATAGAAATATGCTATACAATGAATGTCATGTAAAACCAGTTTACATCACTCATGGGTTTAAATAGCATGGAAATAACATCATGCAAGTTCAGTTTAAAACCCAGTTACATTCTCATCAAACTCACATCTCAGTCAGGACTCAACCCCTCCCTTGGGTGATCCAAACTCATGCAAAAATCCACAAAATGTGTTTCTTAAAAACATCAACATGCAAGACTAGGCAATAGATATATATATCTTGGCAAATAACTAGGATGATGGCCATATGTCCTTGTGATCCCACTGCTACATGGATCCTTATGTGTGGGGTCTCACCACGATCAGGAATCGCCCCAGGAGGTGGGTCAGTCCATCCCGTCGGTTATGTCCGATCACTCGCATCCGAAGATACCACTGGTATCCGGAGATGCCACTCGCATTCGAAGATGCCACGCATCCAAAGATACCACATAATCAATCCCAGTACGGTACAACGTACTCCATGCTACTTGCACGATACAACGTACTCCGTGGACCCATATCTCATATCCATACTCATAGCCTTATCTCAAAACGCACGTGCGAGCCTATTTAATCGGTCTGACACACAGTCTACCCGACGCTCCAAGCACGACTCATTGCATGTTCTCATAAAACCAGTGCGAGCGATGCTCCAGAACTCTCATAAAATCTAGGAAAATCTCGTGCGAGCCAAGCTCCAGCATGCGTTTCATAAAATCTCATAAAAATAGTGCGAGCTAAGCTCCAACACTCTGTCAAAATCATGTAAAACTAGTGCGAGCTAGGCTCCAGGACTCTGTTATAACAATTCAAGTGAAAATCTGGTGCGAGTTAGACTCTAGCACCCTGTCACGAAAATCATATGAAAATCTGGTGCGAGTTAGACTCCAGTACCAGTACATGTAAAACTCTAGTGTGAGCTCTTGCTCCAACACTAATGCATGCATCACACAAATCAAAACTCGTGCGAGCTGAGATCTAGCACGTCACATTTTCATAAAATCACGTAGGCGGCTATATTTCTCAAATCAATTTTCACAAGAAATCACATTGTTGAAAATATGCAGTGTTGTGCATTTTTATTTAAAAGTTATCCAACCTACTCATGTACGTGTCAAAACACCTAAAAAACAAGCAAGAAACCTTCGTTCTTGCTTCTCGTACCTTTTCCTAATTTTGAAAATTTTACCCTTCACAAGGTATTTTAGTCATTTGCCCATCCGGGCACTAAAAATTTTATCTGAAATCTAGACCCTTCAAACAATTGAAGAGACTGTAAATGAAGTTGAAATTGCGTAAAGCTACCTCTAGCAGTCCGTAAAATTCCCTTAGCTCATTTTTCTATACAGTCTGACTTTTCCTAACGCTATCGATCACCCGATCCGTTTAGCCCCAATAAGTTCTCCGGAGCTGCAGATAATCATTTATCGGGTTAAATCCAAACATATTAATTCATATTTCACTTTTACTGGGCTTAATTTAAATCATTGAGCTCGTTTACCCCTATTGGGCCTGTTTGCACTTTAATGGGCCTTAATCGACCTTAAGCCCGTTTTTCACTTACTATTCACATTATTGAGGCCTATTGGGCTCATTGGGCCCATCAGTATTTATTGGGCCTCGTTCTAAACTCTTGGATAGCTCATATACTATTTACGATAATTACTTTAAAATTTCGAATATAATGCATTTTATGCAAAATTAATCTGTAAACTCCGTAAAATAATCTTAACTCTGCATTAAGGACTCAAATTATCGTATTTAGAGTGTACTTACCCAATATTATGCGGGGTACGAAAATTGGAGCTCAGTCGGCTCTCAATCGGGCTCTGTCGTAGAACTGCACAATTAGGTTAATCCGAGTTATTTTCTATTAACTATAATATTAAATAAATTTCCAGAATTTACTCGTAGGTCAATCTCGACCCTCAGTCAACTTACCCAAATCTCAAGTCGTCCATGGTAATTTTTCTTTCTTTTTTTACCTTTTCTTTCTTTTCTTTTCTTTTCCTTTGCTTCTCTTTTTCCTTCCTTTTCCTTCCTTTCCCTCTCGGCCAAACGGTGCCGTTTCGGGTTCCTTGCCGTCGTTGGTGGTTCCGGCCATTTCGCCGGCCACTACTAGTCTCCAAATGACTGGCTCTTCCTCTTGAACATGCTGGTGCCCACTGCTCACGCCCAGTTGCCGGGGATCATCGGAATCAGGACTGTTTTCCTCTCGATTTTCTCCACCTCCGTTCGTCGGTTTCAGCCATCGTCGACGCGCGTCACCGGTGCCAGAGTGTTCGCCGGCCTGTCCTCTTTCTCCTCCGATATTCGTCTGGGATTGTCGGTCGTCGGTGGTAGTCGGGTTCTCGGTCTTCCTCGGCTCTTTTTCGTTTTTTGCTTTTCGTTTTCTCTCTGCCAGATTTTCAGATTTTGATTTTCTCTTTTTTTTTTATAATTTATTTTATTATTATTATTATAATCATTAAAATATTCTTAAAAATCCCAAAAATATTTACTAAAATCATATTTTATTTAAATTAATTTATTTAATTAATTTTTTGTATTTTAACCCTTTTTTCGGTATATTTTCTCCGTATTTTTGGGATATTGTCCCGAGTGAAAATTTCGATTAATTCCAATAAATTCATATCTTGATCAATTGGACTCGAAATTTAATTATTTCATCGTTATTGATCAAGATTTCTCAAATCCATATTTTTAATGAAATTTTCTTATGGAATTTATACCGGATTTCAATCTTTTAATCGTTTTACCCTTCTACACGTTCGGGACCAATTTAGGCCGACTTTCCTTCTTGGACCCACTATAATCTGTCATTTAAAATTCGTATCTCTGTCCGGACAATTCAAATATTATAAATTTAATTTGAAATTCCTTAATTGTCCATTTTCGAATTTAACGTACGTTCGACTACTTCATTCATATTTATATGATCAAATCATCCGTCTTATGATTCCATTAACATATAACCATATCCATAAAATGTGTGAATCATAAGGAAATACGATAACAATCGGGTCTTACATAACCTCCCCCACTTAAGAAATTTGGTCCTCCAGATTAAAACCATGTCAAATTGGTCCACAAATAACTCCGGGTACGTCATTCGCATCATACTCTTTAATTCTCATGTGACTTTTCCGGAGTGTACTACTACCAAAAGACTTTAATTAGGGAGATCATCTTAAACCTCAACACCTTCTCCTTCTGTCTAACACCCGTATCAAGTTTTCAACATACGCTATACTTTCATTAAGCTCCACAACTCATATCCGATCACATATGCTGGGTCCGGATAATATTTTCGAAGCATCAAAAGATGGGACACATTGTGGATGCCTGCTATGGTAACGTCAACCTACATGCCTTATCTCCCACTTTGTCCAATATCTCAAAGGATTCAATCTAACAAAACTCAATTTGTCTTCCTTCCGAATCTCGTTATGTCCTAAGGGCATGTAACTTCCAACAATACTAATTCACCCTCGGTGAATTCCAATGGTTTCTGTCTCTTGTCAGCATAGCTTTTCTATCTGCTCTGAGGTGTTCTTAATCTCTCACAAATCAACTGAACACCTTCAGAGACTTATTATACTAATTTGGGAGCAATTCTCTATCTATCACCCACTTCTTCTTATCCAAGTCGGGGAACAACCCCTACGGCCATACAATGCCTCATATAAGGTCATCCCGATAGTCAAGTGATAACTGTCGCTATTGGCGAATTCAATTAGTAGCAACTGATCATCTCAGGAGCTTATAAAATCAATGGTACACACTCTTATCATATCCTCCAGAACCTGTACAGTCCCCTCTGACTGACCATCTGTCTGAGGACGGAAAGCTGTGCTGACACTCAATCAGCTTCCCATAGCTTCCTGAAAAATATTCCCAGATATGGGAAGTGAAGCGCCCTAAATGATACAATGCTCACTGAAAAAATACATGGTTTTCCACAATCTTCCTTACACATAAATCTGCCTACACACTGAGAGTATCTGGGATTTCATAACCAGAAGTGGGTAAACTTAGTCAATTTAGTAACTATCACCTAGATAGCCTCGTGATTCATCCGGATCCTCTGTAACCTATCACGAAATTCATGGTAATTTGCTCCCATTTTCGTGTCGATATAGGTAGAGGCTGCAATAACCTTGCAAACTTCTATTGCTCTACCTTAATCTGCTGACATACAAGACACTTCTCCACAATCTATACCATGTCTCTTTTCACATGTGACCACCAATACCTTTTTCAAAGATTTTGATATATTTATTATTTCTCGGATGCACTTTATATCCAGAAGAGTGAGCTTCTGACAATAACACTATCTCATCAACTGTGGTCCTGAGGAGCACTTATATTGTCTCTAAACCTTAGTAAGCCATCATCACTCTCTGTGAACTCTGTCACTGTACCCATCTGAATCTGACCCATACTATCGACACCATGCCAATCATAATGTTAAGCCTGTCAAATTCGGTCACTCAAATCCGGTTCTAATCTCAGGCTAGCTATCATACAATCATTGTCATCATCAGAGGGGATCACATCACTACTGAGGCTTACAACTACTCTAGCAGCTCATGCTCCCTGACCATCATATGTGATACCATCCCAAGGCTCTTTCTGCTCAAGATGTCGACGATCACATTAGCCTTTCCTGGGTGGTACAATTTCCACAATCAAAATCCTTTAGAAGCTCTAACCCTCTATGTTATCTCATATTATACTTTTTTTCTAAGAAAATAGATACTCGAGCTTTTATGATCAATGCATACCCAAAATTTCTCACCGTGTACATAGTAGTGCCACGTATTCAGTACAAACATTATCGCTGCCAACTTTTAATCATGGGTCAGATAGTTTCTTTCATGATCCTTGAGTTGTCTGGATCCATAATCGACTATCTTCCCATTTTGCATCAATACACAGCCCAATCTTTGTTTCAAGACATCCATATACCCTAAGAAACCTCTTAATCTGTTGGGTATGGTGAAAATAAATGCGGTGGTCAGTTCATACTTCAATACACCAAAACTCACCGAAGCTACTTTCATACTTATCATCCCACTCATATGCAATCTTTTTTTTTTGAATGAGATGTGTCAACTGGGCAGCCTATTTCGAGAACTCTCAACAAATCATCTGTAAAAACAATTTCCAATTGTTGCTTATAATTTTTCCTGGACTTTAAATACACCCAAAATATCATTAATAAGGATGATAACAAATCGGTCCAAGTAAAGTTTAAATATCTCATCATAGTTGAGTTCCACTAAATATTTCAATCACCTATATCCGTGACCTATGTACGCATAAACGTATAATATCATTTCGAAATCGCTTCCGTTCAAGATACTAACACGCACCATTTCCTTTTTTTTTATATTAACGACTTTTATAAAATTTTAATTTTTAAACCTTCATGATTAATTGAATTCTATATTTCTTTATCGTACCAGTAAAGGTGCCCTAATTTTAAATGTATATATTACGACTGTTGATTTCAATTTATAGGTGATGTGTACTTCTAAACGCTATCAAGTCTTCAGGCGGGGAGGTATTTTGAAATACCTTTATTAACCCTCAGACTTGACCACATGGACTAGTTGTGGATATATCCTCCCTTATCCTTGGTCACAATTCGTATTCACTACATATCACTTAATCCAAATTACTTCACATATCAGAGATATTCTTACCTTGCATATGCCTCTTATTCTAATATATTTTGTATTCAGGATCTATCACATCTCAAAGCTTATCTCTTTTCATATATCAATTATAACAAAACTCTTTCATTCAGTATACTTTTTCAGGGGTAGCCATATCACTATTTTAGGATAGAAATCTGAACAGCATAGTTTGCAGCTGACCAATTTATTCTCAAATATTACTTCAAATTATTCATATTCCTTTGAATAAAATCGGCTGACTTATACTTCTTCCCCCGTTTTCGACTTATAATCTCTTGATAATTATTTTGTTAGTTAACCCTCCTTCATTGGGGTACTAACTATCAGCATTGTGCCCAAGGGTGTAGGCATTTACGTCTTTTACTAACTTATATACAAATGAATGTGATACGAATAAATGCGTGGCACCAGGATCAATTAAAATAATTACTTCATTATTCATAACCAGTGTGGTATCTTTCACCACATCTTATGAAACATCAGTAGTGTACTGGTCCAAGGCATACACTCGCCCTCGTCGAACAGCCTACTTTCCCTTTTTCTTCGGATGTGGCCTCCCTTTTTGGTGCAGAGATATCAACAGGGTTTTCTCTGTCTCTTTGCCCTTCTATGGGGCAGTCTCGCCCAACTCTGAGCAATCATTAAATAAATGGCCCGTCTTACCACACTTAACGCCTATTTTAGTCAATAAAGTGTAGGTGTAGGCCATACTTCCATGGTATCTACCACACATCCTACACTACTCTGGAGCACGTCGGGGTCCTCCAATCACAATACCCCTCAAAAGTGCTGAAATTGAATACACTATGGCTTTACCAATCATCTTACCCCGTGACTCAACAACTCTAATCTCTTACCAACTGGTCTCTTTCTCGTTCTGACATCTCTGTCATTCTCTATTTTCTTTTGTCTCTATTTCGGCCCTTACTACCTTTTCCAATCTCAGAGGCGTGCAACACATGATCTTATTCACACAACTGTAGTCTGCGCACTGCCTCGGCATAGGTAGTGATATCTAACGGGGCCAATCGAACTCTAGTTGACAATCTAAGCCCTTCCATGAACCTTTGGGCTTTTCGACTCTCACTGCCCATACTGTTAGGGTAATACCTGCCCAGGAATATAAAATGAGTTTCATTCGCATCAATCAACCAGTTCCTTTGGGTCAGAGTAAAGAATTTTATCTGTAATTTTCTTTTAAGCAGTGTCCGGGATATTCTATCACCGGAATACATCCAAAAATATTTCTCATTTCAGCTCTGGATGTCTAACTCTTAAAATGGGTCAAGCGGACTTCCACTAATGATCCGACTCGTCCTCAAATCCCATGCATACTCTGAGCAATTAGCTCCCAAAATATTCTCTACACTCTGCTTCAACCTCGCGAAGCGTGTTTCAATACTGTCCGATCTCTCTGTCGGACTCCTTAGGGTATGCTCAACATCAGCCTCCATTTCAACCTCATCCTAGTTCTCATAGATTGACTTAGCACGACTAGCAGGCTCAGGCCTACCTCTATGACCTCTGCCTCGTGCTCTACCTCCTCTACCACGACTAATATTAGGCAAACTGCCTACATTCCTACATTCTCAATCATTTATAAGTTAAAACCCATCTCGATATACACTATTGTATCTAACCAAGCACAGTAACACGGGGATGTAATTTCCTAATTACTGACACTGACACACATCAGACTAATTTTGCTCTGATACCACCATTTGTCACGACCCAAAACTACCCAAAAATCAGAGTAAAGTTTTCATTTTTTTCATATTTACCTATCCTTTGATCGTGACCACACTCCACTAACAATTGGGCTGTGCGTCAATGCCAGTCCCACTATTCATTTACAAGTGTTTACAGTGTCTATACATCCCGAAAGTTATTTACCAACATGTTACTGTGCTATTATTATTTAGATACAATATGTACAAGTGTATATACCTCAAAATGATGAGCAACAATGGATATCAGGAATCCATTACTCAGTAGCCACAATGTCTACTGGAGGAAATCTGTGTAGGAAAATGAAAGGGGTGAGCACATCAAGCTTAGTAAGGCAATCCTACGAACAAGTAGGTAACCATACTACCTACATGAACGTGGTGCCATGCATAAACCACTCTTTCTCCATACATTTCAAAACATATGCTATAATTCATGATGTCATGTAAAATAAGTTCGCATGTGGATTTCAAAGAGCATGGAAAATTCAACATGCAACTCTTTTAAATCATTTCATTCTCATTAAAATTTCACAATAAAGCCAGGACTCAGCCCATCCCTCGGGTGTTCCTGACTCACACAACACCATGAAATTAAAAGCTTTTCACAGCAATAGAAATATGCGATACAATGAATGTCATGTAAAATCAGTTTACATCACTCATGGGTTTAAATAGCATGGACATAACATCATGCAAGTTTAGTTTCAAACCCAGTTTCATTCTCATCAAACTCACATCTCAGTCAGGACTCAACCCTTCCCTCGAGTGATCCAGACTCACACAAAAATCCACAAAACGTGTTTCTCATAAACATCAACATGCAAGACTAGGTAATAGATATATATATATCTCGACAAATAACTAGGACGATGGCATATGTCCTTGTGATCCCACTGCTACATGGATCCTAGTGTGCGGGGTCTCACCACGATCGAGAACTGCCCTGGGAGGTGGGTCTGTCCATCCCGTCGGTCATGTCTGATCACTCGTATCCGAAGATGCCACTCGTATCCGGAGATGCCACTCGCATCCAAAGATGCCACATAATCAATCTCAGCACGGTACAGCGTACTCCATGCTACTTGCACAATACAACGTACTCTGTGGACCCATATCTCATATCCATACTCATGCCCTGTCTCAAAACGCACATGCGAGCGTATTTAATCGGTGTGACACACAGTCTACCCGACGCTCCAAGTACGGCTCATCGCATGTTCTCATAAAACCAGTATGAGTGATGCTCCAGCACTCTCATAAAATCAAGGAAAATCTCGTACGAGCCAAGCTCCAGCACGCGTTTCATAAAATCTCATAAGAATAGTGCGGGCTAAGCTCCAACACTCTGTCAAAATCATGTAAAACTAGTGCGAGTTAGGCTCCAGCACTCTGTTATAACAATTCAAGTGAAAATCTGGTGCGAGTTAGACTCTAGCACCCTGTAAGGAAAATCATATGAAAATCTGGTGCGAGTTAGACTCCAGCACCAATGCATGTAAAGCTCTAGTGTGAGCTCTTGGTCTAGCACTAATGCATGCATCACACAAATCAAAACTCGTGTGAGCTGAGCTCTAGCACGTCACATTTTCATAAAATCACGTAGGCGGCTACATTTCTCAAATCAATTTTCACAAGAAATCACATTGTTGAAAATATTCAATGCTGTGGATTTTTATTTAAAAGTTCGCCAGCCTACTCATGCACGTGTCAAAACACCTCAAAAACAAGCAAGAAACCTTCGTTCTTGCTTCTCGTACCTTTTCCTAATTTTAGAAATTTTACCCTTCACAGGGTATTTTGGTTATTTGCCCATCCGGGCACTAAAAATTTTATCTAAAATCTAGACCCTTCAGATAATTTAAGAGACTGCAAATGAAGTTGAAATTGCGTAAAGCTACCTCTAGCAGTCTGTAAAACTCCCTTACCTCATTTTTCTGTACAGTCTGACTTTTTCGAACGCTACCGATCAGCCGATCCGTTTAGATCCTAATTTGTTCTCTGGAGCTGAAGATAATCATTTATCGGGTTAAATCCAAACATATTAATTCATATTTCACTTTTACTGGGCTTAATTTAAATCATTGGGCCCGTTTACCCCTATTGGGCCCTTTTACATTTTAATGGGCCTTAATCGGCCTTAAACCCGTTTTTTGCTTACTATTCACATTATCGAGGCCTATTGGGCTCATTGGGCCCATCAATATTTATTGGGCCTCATTCTAAACTCTCGGATAGCTCGTATACTATTTACGATAATTACTTTAAAATTTTGAATATAATGCATTTTTAGCAGAATTAATCCGTAAACTCTGTAAAATAATCTTAACTCTGCATTAAGGACTTAAATTATCGTATTTAGAGTGTACTTACCCAATATTACGTAGGGTACAAAAATTGGAGCTCAATCGACTCTCGTTCGGGCTCTATCGTAGAACTGCACAATTAGGTTAATCCGGGTTAGTTTCTATTAACTATAATATTAAATAAATTTCCAGAATTTACCCGTAGGTCAATCTCAACCCTTGGTCAACTTACCCGAATCTCAAGTCGTACCCCATAATTTTTCTTTCCTTTTTTTCCCTTTTCTTTCTTTTCTTTTCTTTTCCTTTCCTTCTCTTTTTCCTTCCTTTTCCTTCCTTTTCCTCTTGGCCAAACAGTGTCGTTTCGGGTTCCTTGCCGTCGTCCGTGGTTTCGACCGTTTCGCCAGCTACTACCGGTCTCAAAATGACCGGTTCTTCCTCTCGAACACGCTGGTGCCCACCACTTACGCCCACCTGCCGTGGATCGTCGGAATCGGGCTCGTTTTCCTCTCGATTTTCTCCTCCTCCATTTGTCGATTTCAGCCATCGTCGGCACGCGTCACCGGTGCCAGAGTGTTAGTCGGCTTGTCCTCTTTCTCCTTCGATCTTCGTTTGGGATTATCAATCGTCGATGGTAGTCGGGTTCTCGGTCTTCCTCGGCTTTTTTCTGTTTTCTGCTTTTCATTTTCTCTCTCCCTGATTTTCAGATTTTGATTTTCTCCTTTTTTATTATTAATATTTATAATTTATTTTATTATTATTATAATTATTAAAATATTCTTAAAAATCCTAAAAATATCTACTAAAATCATATTTTATTTAAATTAATTTATTTAATTAATTTATTATATTTTAACCTTTTTCCCGATATATTTTTCCGTATTTTTGGGATACTGTCCCGAGTGAAAATTTTGATTAATTCTAATAAATTCATATCTTGATCAATTGGACTCGAAATTTAATTATTTATTGATCAAGATTTCTCAAATCCATATTTTTAATGAAATTTTCTTATGGAATTTATACCAGATTTCAATTTTTTGATCGTTTTACCCTTCTACATGTTCAGGACCAATTTAAGCCGATTTTCCTTCTTGGACCCACTATAATCTCTCATTTAAAATTTGTATCTCTATTCGGACAATTCAAATCTCATAAATTTAATTTGAAATTCCTTAATTGCCCATTTTCAAATTTAACGTACGTTCGACTACTTCATTCATATTTATATGATCAAATCATCCGTCTTATGATTCCATTAACATATAACCATATCCATAAAATGTGTGAATCATAAGGAAATACGATAACAATCGGGTCTTACACTATAGCCCCAGAGGACCAAGAAAAGACCACATTCACCTATCCCTACGAGACATTTGCTTTGAGGAGTATGCCTTTTGGCCTATGCAATGCACTTGCTACCTTTCAGCGTTGCATGATGGCCATATTTCATGATATGGTGGAGGATTTTCTAGAGGTCTTCTTGGATGATTTTTCTGTATTTGGGGATAGCTTTGATCTTTGTCTACACAACTTGATACTTGTTCTGAAGAGATGTGAAGAAACGAATTTGGTGCTCAATTGGGAGAAGTGCCACTTTATGGTTAAGGAAGGTATAGCGCTTAGGCACAAGATATTTGTTAGAGTGATAGAAGTGGATAGAGCTAAGGTAGAAATCATTGAGAAGTTACCTCCCCCTACCTCTGTTAAGGGAATTAGGAGTTTTCTGGGCCATGTAGGATTTTACAAAAGGTTAATAAAGGAATTTTCCTAGATCTCAAAGCATTTGTGTAACCTTCTGGAAAAAGATATTGCATTTTGTTTTGATGAGCGTTGCTCAGAAGCATTTAAGACTTTGAGGGAGAAGTTAGTTACAACACATGTAATCATAGCTCTGAATTGGAGTTTACCTTTTGAGCTGATGTGTGATGTAAGTGATTATGTAGTTGGGGCTGTACTTGGACAAAGAAAAGTAAAAGTGTTTTATGTTATCTATTATGTAAGTAAGACAATAAATGAAGCCTGATTGAACTATGCTACTATCGAGAAGGAGCTGTTGGCTATAGTGTTTGCTTTTGATAAGTTTTACTCCTATCTCATTGGCATTAAGGTGGTAGTATATACTGATCATGCTGCCATTAGGTACCTAGTTTCCAAGAAGGAAGCAAAGCCTAGATTGATTAGATAGATCCTCCTGCTGCATGAGTTTGACTTGGAGATTAAGGATAGAAAAGGAACAGAGAATCAGGTTGCTGACCATTTATCTAGATTAAAGAGTGGACTTAAAGAAGACGGTATAGTAATTAATGAGTCCTTTCCTGATGAGCAGTTATTTGCTTTTGGGCACTCCAGTTTGCCCTGGTATGCTGATTTTGTGAACTATTTGGTGAGCAATGTGATGCCACCAGATTTGACTGCCCAACAAAAGAAGAAGATTTTGAGTGATGTCAAGTATTATGTGTGGGATGAGCCCTTCTTATACAAGCAATGTAAATATCAGGTTTTGAAGAGGTATGTTCCCATGGAAGAAGTAGAGGATATACTTAGACATTGCCATTCTTTTGATTATGGATGGCATTTTGTAGGAGAAATGAGAGCTACTAAGGTTTTACAATCTGGATATTACTGGCCCACTTTGTTTAAGGATGTCCACTACTTTATGATGAAATATGATAGATGTTAGAGGGTAGGTAATATTTCCAAAAGAAATAAGATGCCTCTGACTAATATTTTGGAAGTAGAGCTTTTGATGTTTGGGGTATAGACTTCATAGGACCTTTTGTTCCTTTATATGATAATCTCTACATTTTTGTAGTCGTAGATTATGTGTCAAAATGGGTTGAAGCAATGACTTTACCAACTAATATGCTAAAGTGGTGATAAGGTTTTTGAAGAAGAATATTTTTAAGAGATTTGGCACACCTAGAGCCATCATTAGTGATGGGGGATCCCATTTTTGCAACAAGAGTTTTGATGGGCTTTTAAAGAAATATGGGGTCATGCATAATGTAGCCACTGCTTATCACCCACGGACTAGTGGTCAGGTAGAGTTATCCAATAGGGAGATTAATGGGATATTAGAGAAGACAGTGAATCCAAGTAGGAAGGATTAGTCCATTAGGTTAGATGATGCACTTTAGGCCTATATGATAACCTTCAAAACACCTATAGAGATGTCCCCTTATCAGCTATTTTATGGTAGGGCCTGTCATTTGCCAATGGAGCTTGAGCATAAGGCCTAATAAGCCTTTAAGAACCTGAATTTCAATTTAGATACAGCGGGAGAGAAGAGGTCGCTACAGCTTAACCAGTTAGATGAGTTTAGGTTACAGACATATGAGAATGCCAAGCTCTACAAGGAAAAGACTAAGCGATGACATGATAAGAAAATAAAGGAAAGACACTTCGAGCCAGGCCAGCAAGTATTGCTTTTCAATTCTAGCTTGAAGTTGTTTCCAGGAAAGCTTCAATCTAGATGGACAGGACCCTTCACCATTACACAAGTATTCCCTTATGGACCCATTGAGATCATGGATGAGACCTTGAAACAACCCTTTAAAGTTAATGGGTGTAGACTTAAGCACTATTTTGGGGGAGGATTTGACCGTCAGCTTTTCGTTACCACTTTGACTGATCCTCTTGCTACCTAGCTTCACTTCATTTGAGGTTGTTTTATTTTTCTTTTCACTTTTTGTAAAGTTCTTTTTCTCTTTTCTGTTGCTTCTTTCTTTGTTTCTTGTATAGATAGCCTTTGCAGCAAGGGCTCTCATCAAGCTTCACATGTTCTTCATCATCAGGTAGGGGAGTATTCTATTCTTGAGCTTCAATTCTTATATTATCTGCACATAAAAGACACTGTGCACTTTAAGTTTGGGGGAGGGGAGTCACTTAAGCATTTTTGAACATTTTTTGGCAGAATTACAAAATTTTATGAAAATATGAGCTTACATTGTTTGATTTAGTACTTAGCATATGGTTTTTCCCATATTCCGATGATATAACCCCATGATTTAGTTTGACTTTGATTGAATAAGAAGTATGATTGTAGGATAAGCATGAAGTTGAATTCTTGAATTTGACTTGACTTGATTTTGATTGTGATTTCCTCATTTTATGCACATGTCATTTCATGAATCTGTATACTTATTTAGAGAATGTTTATGTGGACATAAGATTGCATTTGTTCAGTTGATTTTGTGCATCATATTCTAAAATTTGTTTAATCTTATCTCGAGGTGAAATATTAGATCACACTTGATTAGGGAAATGATTTAGGCCATCTTTGGATCATTTAAGCCTTTTCAGCCGTCCTAGTACATATTTTACCCTAGTCACCCATCTAGGCCAAATAAGCTTTTCTCTGTATATTCACCTGCACATTTTTCCTTAGCCTAAACACTCTTTTCCTATCCCTTACCCCAAATGTGTGTAATTTCACTAGGATATATCTTGAGCTATGTTCATATGGGTTATAGGTGATAGTGAAATCTCAAAAAAAAAAAAAGGAAGAAAAATACAAAAATAGAATAAAAATGTTTAGCAAAATAAATAAGTTTGGGGGAATAATTATGAGCTCTTACATCAAAGATCCTAGAAGTAACATATGTTGAAGGGTGATTAAACCTAAATTGACTTTATCATACCTTAGCCCTAGTCTCACATTACAAGCTGAATGAAGTCCTAATTGATTCTTGGTTAACTGTGACTACATTAGTGGAGAGAGAAGTGAAAAGAAAACTTATGGGAATGATCACTTGTCATTGACTTTGCATTTATAGTGTTTGCATAATCTGATTTGGGTAATGTACTATGAAGTGGCTTTGACATTTTCACACACACACGTAGAGTCCAATTTAGGTCAAGACTTATGATTGAATGATTTTGTGTGTTAGACTTATAATTGTGAATCTTTGATATCAGAGTTTGTACTTTTTCTTTGAGGATAATATTGGGAAAATCAATATGTTTGGTACTTGTCAGTTCCTACATATGTTTTGTTTTGCTTGAGGACAAACAAAAGCTCAAGTTTTGGGGTGTGATAATTCTATGAAAATAGATTTATTTATATTTAATTTCTTAATTAACTATTTTAATCCCTATATTATTTTATTAATTATCCCCTCATTTTAATTAAAATTCTCATGTTTGCAGATAAAATAAATCTAGATGAATTTCAGTCATTTCAGTAGAAAATGGATTGAAAATGAGCTAAAAAGGAGATTGGACCACTACTATTTCGTCTTGTAGCATGAGTCACCATTCTTCTCGACACATGTGATGCCAAGTGTCCATATTTCATTCACCTTTGAAGGATAAGATCAAAGGACACCTTGGCCACCTCATGGAAGACATAAGCCATGCCACCTTGCACATCCAAGTGGACAAGAAGACAAATGACATGGAAATATCTTCTCTAGAAGCTAATGCCGAGAAGACAAGTGGCCAAACAATGTCAACTCATCTAGGATTAAAATTCTCAAATGTACCCCTATTTTGATGGGTATAAAAAGAAAAAGATGAGTAGTTTTTTAGGGTAGTTTTTAGTTTAGAGTTGTTTTTTTTTTTAGGTTGGCGGCTAGTTTTTGTTTTTTTTTTAAATTGTTTTTTTTTTACTTATTGGAGAAAAGGGGGAGAGGCTGCGTGACACAGCCCTTCTTCACCAATTCTTAATCTTTCATTATTATTTTCTAGTTTTCGTTTTCCTTAGATTCTATTAGGTTATAGCTTTGTTAATGCAATACATTCAAGTTTTTAATCAAAACTCAGTTTCTTTCTAATTTAGATCAAATTATTTTTTTTGTTTTTCTTCTTTCTTATTCACATGTTCTGTTTGCATTATTTTTACTGTTTTATTAACGTCTTGCTATTTCATGTTCTCGGTCTGTGTATTTGTTCTGCTGCAGTACCTTCTTTTGCATTCATGTTTTTAATTTCCTGCATTTAAAATTTTGTTTTGTTGTCTTTGCATCTTAGTTGTTGTTCTACATTTTTTCTGGGTTACTGCCAAGGGATGTTGTTCTTGTTTTATGCTCGCAATTGTCTTTCTACTGCATTGCTTGTTCCTGGTTGCTGAAACGTTGCATTGAAGCTATTTTGCTGCTTGATGTTTTGCTACTGCCATAGAGGATTAGTGCCGCTTTTGTGTTGTGTTCTCGGAGAGGGTAGGAAGTGTGGCTTTGGTTCTCGATTTCATTCCAGTTTTCATGTTTTGTTTTATATTTACTATTTTAGTTTCTATTAGTTTAACTTCTTCTTCTTCCTTTTAATATTGATTCTGTTCGGTTTTGTTGTTTCTTCAAGTTTCATACTTGCAGCCACTATCTTCCTCTGCACTGCTCTGTTTTACATTTCTATTTATTGTTCTATTACTCTGTGTTTGTTTTATTTTCAGCTTTCATATTTAGTTTTTGTAACTTTCTGCGTTTTTTCTTTCATAGCTAATCGGTTCTATTTCTTTTCTTTTCTTCCTGCGTTGGTTTCCTGTTATTTTTTTCGATTCTGTTCTATTTTTGTTGTTGCTTCTGTGCTGGTCATTGCCTTGGCATTGCTATTCCTAGCTGTGCGTGAGATACTGCAAGGCTGATCTGTGTGGTTGGGGTATGGGAGGTCAGGTGACAGCCGGCTTCTCGTTCATCCACTTTACTGCATTTATTTTTCTTCACACTTTGCTACTACAATTTCCTTTACATTCTGTCAAGCTTTCTTTGCTGGTTTCCTTGTACATTTTAAAGTTTAAGTAGTTTAGTTTGGATTTATTATATTTGTATTTCATTAAGTTTCTTTTAAATAAATTTAGAGTTCAAGTTCTTTCCATACTTTGATTTCTTTTCTATTCTGTTTCAATCTCAAATCCTTTCTATTTCTTTTACTGTTTTAGTGTCCATCTAATTTCTGGATTTAAAATTCAAGTTTATAGTATTGTTATGATTTACATTAGATTATGATTTCTGTTTCTGTTCTCTTGTTCTCTCTGTTTTTATTGCACTTGCTTTGTTTTCTTTGGTGTCTCACCTGCATCGTCGCTAGTTGGGATGTGCTATTGTGACAAGCTGATTCGGTGCTAAACAACCCTGTCTTCCCCATCGCTGCCATCCTCTATTTCTATTGTGCGTGAGGAGCCAGCAGCCTAGCAGTGTGCGGTGAATGATAAGGCAGAGTTGCAGTCCAAAGGATGTGAGAACTGTAAATTTTATGTGATTTTCCAAGTGAGAATTGTAATTTGGTGAATGTAATTATGATATATTAATGTACACGCAAGTTTTAAATTTAATGAAGTATAAGAAGATGAAGTTTTTAAGTCTTAAATGTGTGTAGATTGAAATATGACCTATGGAGTAGATTAAGGTAGTTTTGCATTGAGTTTCCTACAATTGATGCAGCAACAACAGAATCTATGAAGGCCATATCAATCTCCAAGTATGAGAGATCGATCCCATAGCTCCAAAATACAGAAAAACGTACAAATGCAGATAGGCAGATCGATCTCCTAATGCCTCTGTCTAGCAATGATCGATCTTGTCACAACGGCAGATAAATCTCCTTAACTCTTGGCCTGGAAGAGATTGATCCCCAATTCAATGCCAGATCAATCTCCTCTCAGAAGAACAGATCGATCTTCACCTCGACCAGATCGATCTTGTAGTTATTAATGAAGCAATTGAAATGAAGCAGAGATCGATCTCCTTCAATAGCAGATCGATCTCATAAGCCCTGTCTATATAAGGATCATGAGATTTTTTGTCTGAAACCAAGCCTTTCTCTCTCTGTAACCCAAACCTTCACTATTTTCACCCAAACCAAGCTTTCTCTCTCTAAGATTCACCTTATTCTAGACAAAATTAGACAAAGAGGCAGGAGACAAAGTTGTTCCTCTTGGCAAGGAGAACAACATACTAGAAAATCAAAGGTGGGCTTGAGCAAAGGGAAGAGACAAGCGTTCTACAACTTGGTCAAGAGAGGTAAGCTAGGTAAGCTCACAAGATCTTTGGTTTAAGCATTATCATTGGGTATATTTGTGAATAAATTCACATATACATATATTTGGTTAGAGATATCTAAGTTATGAGGGAAATCAAGCAATGAGTATAGATGAAAAATGAGATATGGGTATCTTGTGATGGTTATGAGTTAACTAAAGTGTTGATAAAGATAGAGAAAGAGTTTTGAGATAATGTTGAGTTAGAATGAGTAAGAGAAAGAGATGTAAAGTGAAAATGATGTATATTGATGGGTGAATGATGTGTGTGGACAGCTCGAGGATCTGACACGAGAAACGAGGCTAGTCCGAGAATCGAGAATATTGTACCACTCAAGGTATAAGAGGTAAGGGAAATAAACCATTTGTGCTTATAAGTTTTGTAATGAATGAAAACGTTTTAAGAGCATGAAAAAGAGTTTGACGATATGAGCAAGTTTTATAAGATGATTTGATCTGTTGATAAATGTGTGAGTGTTTTACCAGTTTGAGCTCGATTTTGATGTGATTTGGGAAATTGTGAACACATGTGGTTTATAACCAAAATGGGTTTTTGTGATAACCACCATGAGCTCTACGTGAAGGTAAAACGATTTATATACAACAATGACATGTTTTTACTGTGTGAGTGCTTTGTCGGTTTGAGCTCGATTTTGATGAGTTTTGTGTAGATGTGGATACAACGTGTTATAACCAAAATGGGTTTTGTGATAAGCTCTAAGAGCTCTACGTGAAGGCAAAACGATTTTTACTAAGACTATGGCTTGTCATGAGATGCACATCGGGCTTTGCTCTTGTAGTATGTAAGGCCGGGCTATGCTCTAATAGCACATAAGACCGACGCCTCCGTTCTAGTAACGTGAGATGACCCCGCTCTGATAGCGATGGGTGGCTTTACTTTGATAGCATGTAAGGCCGAGCCGTGCTTTGATAGCATGTAAGACCGATGACTGTACGACTTTGATCAAGTCTACAGCGAATAAATCCCTCGATTGGAGATGTGTCACGACCCAAATTACCTAAAATTAGAATAAATTTTTCATTTTTCTTTCATATTTAATTCTTACCTTCCTCTCATCGTGACCATCCTACCAACAGATGGGCTACGATTCAGTGTTAGTCCCCTCTCACTACTTACCATTCCATTTCCATGTTACATTTACACATTAGGATTTTTTTCTATCCTTTGACTTAAACTATACATTCACAATGATATACATAACCCTACATCCCCAAAATCATATCCATTTACAATACTGTGCATTTACATGTTCAGTACAAAACTATATAAAATGTGTATACCTGACTCTCGATGGGAAGCAGCGGATACTAAGATGTAAGTTCTCACCACTCACTAGTTACTGCAAGTGCTCTGAAAAGATGGGAAAATAAGGGGGTGAGCAAACCACGCGCTCAGTAAGGCAATCATGCTAGTAAGTAGATAGCTCAACTATCTACATGCTCATAATGCCATGCCCTTAAATCCATTTCTTTTTATTAAAATCTCACACACAAAATCATGCATACGTTGATGCTATAATTTATAAGAACTATTTGTGGTTATAGAAATCATGCAACTCATGCATCAATGTCATTTCATGTAAAATCATAATTCGCATGAAGTAAATCAAGATCAAGCATTATTTCATGTCATATAAAACAAATCATGAGAGACCATTTTGTTCATGAATTTATCATTTTAGCATGGAAAACTCATCATGCTACTACATTTAAATCATTTCATTAAAGCTGCAGTATAAAATAACCCCTCCGGGTTAATCATCTCATAAAATAAATCTCAAACTCATAAAACAATTCGTTATAAAATTCTATTATAAAAATCACCCTTCTTTTAGGGATACATTTCATAAAATCCGTTGAAATTCTAACATCATAGTAGAAAATCACAAAATCGGGGGCCTGACCCCTCCCTCGGGTCTACCCTGGTCTATCGAGACCAAAAGTTATATCATGTGAGACATGTAGGTGATTATATCAGTAACAATGAGGACTATAGCCATAACCTAGTGATCCCTGGCTACACGGTACCTAGTGTGCGGGGTATCACACCTGAAACGAGAGGTGGGTCAATCCTGCGACCAGAACAACATAACATCTGGATTGCGAGGGCAAGGCTTGCTGCCTCGTGGCTAATGCCACTCCACTCCAACAATCCCCACGGTACAACGTACTCCATATGATATACACGGTACAACATACTCCGTGAACCCAATCTCAATCAGGGGGTGCCTGCAATAGGTCTTATCCACCCATACCAATTATGTCTCAGTATGCACGTGTGGGCATATCATCTCACTGTGGCACACTGTCTACAGGAGGCTCCAACACGGCTATATGCTTGTCATATAAATCCCTAAGCGAGAAAAGCTCTAGCACGACTTCATGCATATTCATGATATCTAAAAATCTCGTGTGAGCGAAGCTCTAGCACGGTTTCATAAAAATCAGTAAAATCTGCGTACGAGTAGCACTCCAATATGCCTTTAAAAGAGTTATAAATCCATATAAAGCTTCGTGCGAGCAACGCTTCAACACGAAAGAATGCTCAAGTAAATCAAATCTCGTGCGAGTTACATCCAGCATAGCTTTATACAATTAAATCGATTTAATCACGCACGAGCAACGCTCCAGTATGACTTTTATGAAATTATCATATCAAAACTGGAAGCGAGCTAGGCTCCAACACCTCTCATGCATGTCAAATCATAAAAAACTAGTGCGAGCAAACGCTCCAGCACCTTTTTATGCATATAAAGTCAAAACATGTCAAAACAGAGTGCGAGCTAAGCTCCAGCACCTCTCATGCATTTCACAATAATAAAAATCAATGCGAGCAACCACTCTAGCACATTTCATGCATATGATGTCACACAAGTCGGTGCGAGCAACGCTCTAGCACATTTTGTGCATACTCACAAACGCAGATGTAGTGTGAGTTATGCGCCAGCACTATCTGTTTCCATATAAACTTGATAGTTGGCCCATTTTCCAAAGAATTGTCATTTAAATATAAATAACACTTACGTAGTGTTATCTTGTGAAATTTATGCAATTACTGGCCAATCTACCGATTTGCTTTGATTAAAACTAAGAAAATTCCTTAAATTAGAAGATTCCTTAAATCATGCATTTCATGCATGTCATGCTTTCACCATCCTTAGGTGAATTCCCTCAATAGGGGTAAAATAGTCTTTTCCTATTTTCGAGTCCTTAAAATCCTTAAACCATTTCTAGGACCTTTATACATATTCAGTGTATAAAAAAGCTATTAAAATACGCGTAGCTACCTCTAGCTACTCACACAATTCCCTTACCTCATTTTTCTGAACAGTCTGACCTTTCCACTAATGACTCATAACGTAGTCCGATTTGCTCCCAATCAAATCTCTGAAACTGCGTATAAATATTCATCAGGTCAAATACAATATAATTAATTGTATTTCATATTTTTCTGGGCTTAATTTAAATCATTGGGCCCGTTTACCCATATTGGCCTTGATCGACCTTAAGCCCGTTTTCCTCTTACTATTTACATTATCGAGGCCTATTGGGCTCATTGGGCCCATCAGTATTTATTGAGACTCGTTCTAAACTGTCAGATAGCTAAATTAATTATTTACGACAATTTATCTCTAATTCTAGAATTTAATTCATTTTCTACGGAATTAATTCGTAATTTATGCGGTAAATTTCTAACATGCATAACTTTGCAAATTGTCATAAATAATGGTTACTTACCCGAGATTCCATGATAGTACACAAATCAAAGCTGACTCGAGCTCTCGTTTGACGTCAATTGTCGAGTTACACAATTACATATTTTTTCGGGTCAAATTTCAGTCGAATTTTAATCAAATTAAATATTTCGAAATTTAAATCGGTCAATTTCGACCACTTACCGACTTACTCGTAGCTCGATTGCATCACGTGGGTTTTCCCCCAATGTTTCCTCTTTTTTTCTCCCTTTTTCTCTTTCTTCCTTGGCTGAACCGGTTCAGTTCGATTCAACACAGTATCCTTCTCAATAAACCGCCGACTGATTCAGTCTTCCTTTGCTGTTCTGGCGTCGTCCGGCCAGTTCCTGGTGTGCCGCGGCCGCCGTTCGGCGCGTCTCCGATAGGGGACCTCTCGGTTTGCCTTGGATCAGATCGAATCCTCGCCGGTGCCCGCCGTTTCTCTTCTCCTCTTTTCGGCTTCAACGTCCCCGATATGCTCTTTTTGACGCTGGTGGGGCGCGTCCCGTGGCAGGAGGGTGGCCCAGTCATCCGCGCTCTTCGTCGGCCCTTCGCCTGGTCGTCTGGTCGTTGGTGCTCGTCCGGTACAGAGGTCGATCCTCGTTTCACCTAGCTTCGATTTCCTGCTTCCTCTCTCTTCGCATTTTTCAATTTTTGATTCCTTATTTATTTATTTATAATTTATTTTAATATTATTTTAATCATTATTTTATTCAATTAAAATCTAAAATATCTTAAAAAATTATATTTTATTCATTTAACCAATTAAATGAATTTATCGGTATTATTTCGTCTTTTCGATATAATTTTCCAATATTTTCGGGATAATTTTTCGAGGTGAAAATTTTGATTAATTCAAATAAATTCATATTTTGATAATTTAATCTGAAATTTAATTATTTCTTCGTTATTTATCAAGATTTCTCAATTCCATATTTTTAATGAAATTTCTCTTGTCCAATTAATACCAAATTTCAGTCTTTTGACCGTTTTAACCTTCAACGTGTTCGGAAATTTTTATTCATTCCATTTGTATTTTTCATTCACGTATAACACTTCTTATGATTCAATTTACATAAAATCATGTTTACATCACATGAATCATAAAGAATTTCGATAAAAATCGGGTCTTACATAATCTCCCCCACTTAAGAAATTTGGTCCTCCAAATTAGAACCAAGTCAAAGGGTCCATAAACAACTCTGAGTGCGTAATCGCATCATACTCTATAATTCTCATGTGACTCTTTCCGAAGTGTAATACTACCAACATACTTAACTAGGGAGATCATCTTAAACTTCAACACTTTTTCCTTCCGTCTAATACTTGAATCGATTTTTTCCAACATACGTTACTTTCATTGAGCTACTACAGCTCATATCTGATCATATATGCTGGGTCCGGATAGTATTTCCGAAGTATCAAAAGATGGAACACATTGTGGATGCCTGCTAATTCAAGTGGTAACGCAAACCTACATGCCTTATCTCCAACTTGTCCAATATCTCAAAGGATTCAATTTAACGAAACTCAATTTGCCTTGTTTCCAAATCTCGTTATGTTCTTAGGAAAAGTAACTTCCAACAATACAGATTCACCCTCGGTGAATTCTAATGATTTTCTGTCTCTTGTCAGCATAGCTTTTCTGTCTGCTCTGAGGTGTTCTTAATCTCTCACAAATCAACTGAGTATCCTCAGAGGTTTGTCTTACCAATCCGGGAGCAATTTTATATCTGTCACCCACTTCTTATTATCCAAGTCGAGGAACAACCCCTACGACCATACAATGCCTCATAAAATGTTATCCCGATACTCAAGTGACAACTGTCATTATTGGCGAATTCGATTAGTAACAACTGATCATTCCAGGAGCTTATCAAATCAATAGCACACTCTCATCATATCCTCCAGAATTTGTACAGTCCCCTCTGACTGACCATTTGTCATAGGACGGAACGCTGTGCTAACACTCAATCGGGTTCCCATAGCTTCCTGAAAAATATTCCTAAAAGTGAGAAGTGAAATGGGAATCCCTATCTGATATCATACTCACTGGAACGCTACATAATGCTTTACTATTTTTCGTACACATAAATCCGCCTACACACTCAGAGTATCTGGGGATTTCGATAGCCAGAAGGTGGGTAGACTTAGTCAATCAATCGACTATCACCCAGATAGCCTCGTGATTTATCCGGATCCTCTGTAACCCATCACGATATCAATGGTAACTTGTTCTCATTTTCATGTCAATATAAGTAGAGACTGCAAGAACCCTGCAAACTTCTAGTACTCTACCTCAATCTGCTGACATACAAGACACTTCTCCACAATCTCTACAATATCTCTTTTCATACCTAACCACCTATACCCTTTTTAGAGATTCCTAAATATTTATTACTTCTCGGATGGACTGTATATCCCAAAGAGTGAGCTTCTGTCAATAGCACTATCTCTTCAACTGTGGTCATAGGGAGCACTTATGTTGTCTCTGGACCTCAGTAAGTCATCATCACTCACTGTGAACTCTGTTACTGTACCCATCGAATCTAACCCACACTATCGACACCTTACCAATCATCACGCTAAGCCTGTCAAATTCGATCACTCAAATCCAGTTCTAATCTCATACTAGCTGTCACAAAATCACTGTCATCATTAGAAGGGATCATATCACTACTGAGGCTCACAACTGCTCCAGCAGCTCACGCTCCCTAACCATCATATGTAATACCATCCCGAGGCTCTTTCTGCTCAAGGCATCACATTAGCCTTTCTTGGGTGGTACAATTTTCATAATTATAATCCCTCAGAAGCTCTAACACTCTTTGTTCTCTCATATCCAACTCTTTCTGTGAAAACAAATACTCGGGCTTTTTATGATCAGTGCATACCTGAAATTTCTCACCGTATAAGTGGTGGTGCCATACCTTCAGTGTAAACGCTACGGCTGCCAACTCTAAATCATGGGTTGGATAGTTTCTCTCATGGTCCTTGAACGAGACGTGTCAACTGAGTAGCCCATTTTGAGAAACTCACACACCTCGTCTATAAGACAGTTTCCAGTTGCTACTCATGCTCTTCCCTGGACTTCGAATACATCAAAATACCATCGCTAAAGATGACCACAAATCAGTCCAGGTAAAGTTTAAATACTTTGTTCATCAATGTCCTAACAGTTACGACACATTCACCTTCCAAATTCTTAACGGTTGTTACCCAGACTTCAAATCGATCTATAAGAATATGTGTTTTTCACAGCTAATCCAATAAATCATCTATGGTGGGACGAAACACTTATTCTTGATGTTAGCCTCGTTCGACAATCAAAATTCAATACATGATCAGAGGCTTCCATTCTCTTTTCACAAACATAACAAGTACTCCTTAAGTTACACATTCGGTCTAAGGAACGCTTATCCAATAACTCCTGTAATTGTTTCTTTAGTCCTTCAGTTCCACTAATATCATTTTATACCGTGGTTAGGGTATCGGCTCCGTACCAGGTACCAGTCTCAATATAAATTCTATCTCTTTATCTGATGGTAGCCCTGGTAGATTATCCCAGAAGATATCAAAAGATATCAGATCTGCCTTATCCATACCAACCACACAAGCAATGAAACATTCTCATCATTACTCATCTCGTGAGTACAATCATTTACTCTTTTAATTAAAATCGCTACACCTATTTCATTACGTGTTAACTTACAGCACACTTTTCAGGGGTGTAAACATCACTATCTTAGGATAGCAATCTAAACAGCATAGTTTGCAGCCAAATCAATCTATTCTCAAATATTACTTCAATATTATTCATATTCCATTTAATAAAATCGGCTGACATATCCTTTTTCCCCCCGTTTTCAACTTATAATCCCTATACCCATATTCAGTTAGTAATAATCAGCTACCTATCATCATCTTGCCTAAGGGTACATCTTGCCTAAGGGTACAAGCTTCACATCTTTCACTAACTTATAAGTAACTGAAAACGGTATGACTAAATGCATGGCACCAGGATCAATTAAAATAATTACTTCATTATTCACAACCAGTGTGATATCTTCTACTACATCAAATGAAACATCAGTAGTGTCCTGGTCCAAGGCATACACTCGCCCTCGTCCAACAACCTACTTTCCCTTTCTCTTCGGCTGTGGCCTCCCTTTTCGATGCAAAGTTATCAACAGGGTTTTCTCTGTCTCTTTGCCCTTCTGTGGGGTAGTGGCACCCAACTCTGAGCAATCATTAAATAAATGGCTCGTCTTACCACACTTAACGCCTATTTTAGTCAATTAAGTGTAGGGCTTACTTTCGTGGTATCTACCACACATCCTACACTGTTTCGTAGTAGGTCGGGGTCCTAATATCATAATACCCCTTCGAAAGTGCTGAAATTGGATACATCGGGGTCTTACTAATCAACTTACCCCATAACTCATCAACTCTAATCTTTTACCAAACTACCTTTTTCTCGTTCTGACATCTCTGTCATTCTCTATTCTCTTCTGTCTCTCTTTCGACATTTCGACCCTTACTACCTTTGTAAGACCCGATATTTTCAAGTGCATTTAAAAATGCAAAAGGACTTAAATGACATTCCCGAATACGTGCAAGGGCAAAATGGTCAAAAGACCAAAATTCGGTATTAATCGAGACAAGAAAATTTAATTAAAAATATGAGAATGAGAAATCTTGATCAATGATGAAGAAATAATTAAATTTCGGGTTAAATTGATCAAGATATGAATTTATTGGGATAAATCAAAATTTTTGTATTGAAAAATAATCCCGAAAATAATCGAAAAATATACCGAAAAGGTAAAATCGGACTGAGAAAATTATTTACAGATTAAATGAATTAAATATAATTTTTTAAGGATATTTATGCATTTTAATATTATTTTATTGAATAAAATAATATTAAAAGTTAATTATAAATAAATAAATAATAATTGAAAAAAAAAAAAAAAAAAACGAAAAGTCTGAAACATAAGAGAAACAGAAACAGAGGAAAAACGCGAAATAAAGCAGAAAACAAGCCGAGACCGAGGAGGCTCACCGGCGAGCTACCGGCGGCCAGGGACCCCAGGCGAAGGCCGACGAAGGAGGCTCGAAACCCGCGCTACCCACCGGCGGCAGCGACGTGCGGCGAAGTGGCCGGAAATCGCCGAAAAACGGAGGGGATGCCGCGGGGAAGAAACATCGATCGGCGGCCATCGACGCCGATTCGAGACAAACCGAGGCCAGATTTGAGAAGCCCAGGCCATGGCGCGCCGAACGGCACCGAAATCATGCCGGGAACCGGCCGGACGGCGCCGGCACGACCAAAGGGAGATTGGACCGGCCGAACCGGACAGAACCGGCCGAACCGGACCAGACCGAACCGGCGGTCCGAACCGGGTTGAACCGGACCGGACCGGTTCAGCCAAAAAGAGAGGGAAAAAAGGAAGAAAAAGGGAAAAAGAAAAAGAGAAAAAATTGGGGAAAATTCCAGTGATGCAATCGAGCTTCGGGTAAGTCGGTAAGCGGTCAAATTGACCGATTTAATTTTTTGAATATTTAATTTAATTAATTCCGACTGGAAATTTACCCGGAAAAATATATTTAATTGTGTAGCTCGACAATTGGCATCCACTGAGAGCTCGAGACAGCCTCGATTTGTGTACGATCATGGAATAACGGGTATGTGACCCTTATTTACGACAAATTTATATCGTTATGCGTGATTAATATTTAACGCATGAATTACGGATTTAATTTTCGTATAAATGAATTAAATTCTAGAAATTGGGATAAATTGTCGTAAATAATTCATAAGCTATCTGAGAATTTAGAACGAGGCTTAATAAATATTGATGGGTCCAATGAGCCCAATAGGCCTCGATAAAGTGTGGTAAACGGGCTTAAGGCCGATTAAGGCCCATTATGGTACAATCGGGCCCAATATGGGTAAACGGGCCCAATGATTTAAATTAAGCCCAAAAAATTATGAAATACAATTAATTGTATTGTATTTGACCTGATGAATGTGTATCCGCAGTGCCGGAGATTTGATTTGGATTCGGAGCAAATCGGACTGCGTGACGAGACATCGATGTAAAGGTCAGACTGTACAAAAAATGAGGTAAGGGAATTGTGTGAGTAGCTAGAGGTAGCTACGCATATTTTAATAGTTTTTCTGTACACTGAGTATGTATGTATACATGGATATTGTATAATGATCCTAAAAATGGTTTGAATGATTTTAAGGATCGAAATAGGTGAAATGTCTATTTTACCCCTATTGAGGGAAGTTCACCTAAGGATGGTGAAAGCATGACATGCATGGAATGCATGATTTAAGGATTTTTATGATTAAGGAATTTTCTTGATTTTAATCAAAGTAAAGCGATAGATTGGCCAGTAAATGGATGAATTTCACAAAATAACACTACGTAGGTGTTATTAATATTTAAATAGAAATTTCTTTGGAAAACGGCCAACTATCAAGTTTATATGGAAACAGATAGTGCCGACACGTAGTTCGCACTATATCTGCGTTTGTGAATGTGCATAAATGTGCTTGAGCAGTTGCTCGCACCGACTTGTATGACATCATATGCATGAAATGTGCTAGAGCATGGTGCTCGCACTGATTTTTATTACTGTGAAATGAGAGCTGCTGGAGCCTAGCTCGCACTCTGTTTTGACATGTTTTGACATGTTTTGATTTGTTTTGACGTGATATGCATAAAATGGTGCTGGAGCGATTGCTCGCACTAGTTTTAATGATTTGACATGCATGAGAGATGTTGGAGCTTAGCTCGCATCCTGTTTTGATTTAATTATGCATAAAAGCCGTGCTGGAGTGAAACTCGCACGAGATTTGATTTAGTTATGCATAAAGCCGTGCTGGAGTATAACTCGCACGAGATTTGATTTACTTGAGCATTCATTTGTGCTGGAGCGTTGCTCGCACAAAGTTTTATATGGTTTTCATAATTCATTTGAATGCCGTACTGGAGTTTTTCTCGTACGAGGTTTTCACTGAATTTATATACATATCCGTACTAGAGCGTTGCTCGTACGTGGAATTTACATGAAATTATAATCAGTTTAAGTCGTACTGGAGCGCTGCTCGTACGCAGATTTCACTGATTTTTATGAAACCGTGCTAGAGCTTCCCTCGCACGAGATTTTCAGATATCATGAATATGCATGGAGCCGTGCTTGAGTTTCGCTCGCACAGGGATTTATATTACATGCATATAGCCGTGTTGGAGCCTCCTGTAGACTGTGTGTCACAGTGAGATGATATGCTCACACGTGCATTCTGAGACAGATGATATGGGTGGATAAGACCTATTACAGGCACCCCTGACTGAGCTTGGGTTCACGGAGTACTTTGTACCGTGTATGTCACGCGGAGTACGCTGTACCGTGGGGATTGTTGGAGTGGAGTGGCATTAGCCACGAGGCAGCAAGCCTTGCCCTCGCAATCCTGGTGTTATGCTGTTCTGGCGGGTAGGACGACCCACCTCCCGTTTCAGGTGTGATACCCCGCACACTAGGTACCGTGTTGCCAGGGATCACTAGGATATGGCCATAGTCCTCGATGTTACTGATAATTACCTTATTGTCTCACATGATATAACTTGTGGTCTGTTAGACCAGGGTAGACCCGAAGGAGGGGTCAGGCCCCCGATTTGACAAATTTATGATTTCATATGATTTTATGATATGTGACCCTGAAAGAAGGGTGGTTTTATAACCGAAGTTTTATAATGAAATATAACGAATTGTTTTATGAGTTTTGAGATGATTGACCCAGAGGGGTTATTTTATACTGCGTTTTAAATGAATTGATTTAAATGCAGTGGCATGATGTGTTTTCCATGCTTTCATTTGAAAACCTTGAATTGTCTTACATGACATGAAAGACTGCATGATCTTGATTAAATTCATGCTTAATATGATTTAATGATGTCACATAAAATGCTTTGAATGCATGAGTTACATGATTTATATATGCACAAATAGTTTTGGATAAACTATGGCATTGAATATGCATGACTTGGTGCGTGTAATTTTAGATGAAAAGAAATGGATTTAAGGGCATGGCATTATGAGCATGTAGATAGTGGAGCTATCTACTTACTTGCATAATTGCCTTACTGAGCGTGTGGTTTGCTCACCCCCCTTATTTTCCCATCTTTTCAGAGCACTTGTAATAATTATTGAGCGGCTGAGGACTTGCATGCTTAATATCCGCTGCTTGCTGCTACCCATCGAGAGACAGGTATACACATTTATATGGTTTTGTATCTAAATATGTAATGCACAGTACTGTAAACGGATATTATGTCGGGGATGTAGAGTCATGTAAATACCATTGGGTATGTGTTTATTTAAAGTAAAAAGGATAGTAGACTCTGATATATGATTATGGGAATGAAATGTTAAATAGTGTGAGGTGACTAACACCGAATCATAGCCCAACTGTGTTGTAGGATGGTCACGACGAGAGAAAAGTAAGAATTAAATAATAAATGAAAAAGCGAAAAATTTACTCTGATTTTTAGGTAATTCGGGTTGTGACAGGTTTAATGGTATCAGAGCTGAGTTGGCCTGATATGAGTCGGTGTTAGTGGTTAAGAAAGTTTACATCCCCATGTACTGTGCATTGCTTAGATACAGTTGTGTATATCGAGATGGATGTGCAGCTAAGAATTTGGTTTTAAATGCAAGAACAGACTCATTGACTGATAGCCGCTATGGTTGAGAGGCGAGTACACGAGCTCAAGGCCGTTGAGGTAGGCCCATGAGTTGTACTGAGTCGCCACATGAGACTTGAGATGAGATTGACGTGGAGGCTGGTTGATCATGCCCCACAGAGTCCAACAGAGAGATCGGACAGAGTCTGACAAAGAGATCGGATAGAGTCTGACAGAGAGATCAGACAGTATTGAGATACGCTTCACGAGGTTGGAGCGGAGTGTGGAGAATATGTTGCGAGCTAATTGCTCAGAGTATACATGAGATTTGAGGGTAAGTCGGAACATTAATTGAAGTTCGCTCGACCCATTTGAAGAATTAGACGTCCAGAATGGACATGGAAAAAAAAAATTCTATATGTATTCCGGTGACAGAATATCCCGGATATTGTTTTAAAGGAAAATTACAGATGATATTATTTACTCTGACCCAGAGGAACATGTTGATTGACGAGTATGATACTCAGTTTATATTTCTGGGCAGATGTGACTCGAACATGATGAACAGTGAGAGTCAATATGTCTGAAAGTTCATGGAAGGACTCAGATTATCAATTAGAGTCCGATTGGCCTGTTAGATATCACTACCTATGCCGAGGCAGTGCGCAGACTACAGTTGTGTTAAATAAGATCATGAGTTGCACGCCTCTGAGATTGAGAAAGGTAGTGAGGGCCGAAATTGAGACAAAAGAGAATAGAGGATGACAAGAATGTCAGAACGGGAAAAAGGTAGTTTGGTAAAGGCTTTGAGCTGATTAATCATGGGGTAAGTTGATTGATAAACCCTTTCAATACTTTTGAGGGGTATTGTGATTTGAGGACCCCGACCTGCTACGTAACAGTATGACAGAGTAGCAGTGTGAACAGTGTAAGATGTGTGGTAGTTACCACGAAAATAAGATGTTGGACGAGGGCGAGTGTATGCCTTGGACCAGGACACTATTGATGTTTCATAGGATGTGGTGGAAGATACCACACTGGTTAAGAATAATGAAATAATTATTTTAATTGATCCTGGTGCCACGCATTTATTTATACCGCCTTCAATGGCTTCTAAGCGAGTGAAAGATGTTAAGCCTATACCTTTAAGCATGAAGAGGATGATAGTTAGTTGATTTTCACTAACTGAATATGGGTATAAGGATTGTAAGTTTTCACACGTAATGAAAGAGTTTGTTATAAGTGATTTATTAAAGGAGATATATTGGAATAAGAGACGTATGCAAGGTAAGGATATCCTTGATATGCAAAGTAAATTGGATTAAGCGGTATGTAGTCAAGTCTGAGGGATAATAAAGGTATTTTAAAATACTTCCCTGCCTGAAGATTTGACAGCGTCTGGAAGCGCACGCATAAGCTATAAATTGAAATCGACAATTGGAATATATATGCAATTAAAATTTGGGTACCTTTGCTGGTACGATAAAGAAATATAGAACTTGATTAATCATGAAAGTTTAAAAATTAAAATTTTATAAAAAAAAAAAGCCGTCAATATAAGAGGAAAGAAATGACGTGAGCTAGTATCTTGAACGAAAGCTATTTCGAAATGACATTGTACGTTTATGCGTACATAGGTCAAGTATATGAAAAATTGAAATATTGAATGGAACTCAACTACGTTAAGGTATTTAAACCTTACCTGGACCGATTGGTTGTCATCTACAGCGATGATATTATGATGTATTCGAAGTCCAGGGATGAGTATGAGTAGCAACAGGAAACTGTCTTACAGACGAGGTGTTGAGAGTTTCTTGAAATTGGCTGCTCAATTGACACGTCTCGTTTGGAAAAAGATTTCATACGAGTGTTATGATAAGTATGAAAATAGCTTCAATGAGTTTTGGTATATTGGAGTAATGAACTGACCACCGTAAGTATTCTCACTATAACCAACAGCTCAAGAGGTTTCAGTGTGTATGGATACCTCCAAATAAGGATTGGGCTGTGTATTGATGTAAAATGGGAAGATAGTCGTTTATAGATCCAAATAGTTCAAGGATCATGAGAGAAACTATCTGACCCATGATTTAGAGTTGGCAGCCATAGTGATTACACTGGAAGTATGGCGCCACCACTTATATGGTAAGAAATTTCGGGTATGCACTGATCGTAAAAGCCCCGAATATCTGTTTTCACAGAAAGAGTAGAAAATGAGATAACCATGAGGGTTAGAGCTTCTAAGAATTATGATTGTGAATATTGTACCACCCAGGAAAGGCTAATGTAATGGTTGATGCCTTGAGCAGAAAGAGCCTCGGGATGGTATCACATAAGATGGTCAGGGAGCGAGAGCTGCTAGAGCAGTTGTGAACCTCAGTAGTGATGTGATCCCTTCTTGATGATGACGGTGATTTTATGACAGCTAGCCTGAGGTTAGAACCGGATTTGTGTGACCGGATTTGCCAGGCTTAGCGTGATGATCGACAAGGTGTCGATGGTATGGGTCAGATTCAGAAGGGTATAGTGACAGAGTTCACAGAGAGTGATGATGACTGACAGAGGTTCAGAGATAGTATAAGTGCTCCCCAGGACCACAGTTGATGATACAGTATTATTGTCAGAAGCTCACTTTTCGGGATATACAGTGCATCCGAGAAATAATAAATATATCGAGATATTTGAAAATGGTATTGGTGGTCAGGTATGAAAAGTGACATTGTAGAATTATGGACAAGTGTCTCGTATATCAGCAGAGTAAGGTAGAGCAATAGATGTCTGCAGAGTTATTGCAACCTCTACCTATATTGACATGGAAATGGGAACAAGTGACCATGAAGTTGTGATGGGTTATAGAGGACCCGAAAGAATCACGAGGCTATCTGGGTGATAGTCGATAGATTGATTAAGTTTACCCACCTTCTGGCTATGAAATCCCGAGATACTCTGAGTGCGTAGGCGGATTTATGTGTATGAAAAAAATTGTGGAACAATATGTAGCGTTCCAGGGAGCATGATATTAGATGGGGATTCCCGCTTCACTTCCCACTTCTGGGAATATTGTTTTTGAAAGTTATGGGAACCCGATTATGTGTTAGCACAGCTTCCACCCTCAGACAGATGGTCAGTCAGAGAGGACTGTACAGGTTCTGGAGGATGTGATGAGAGCGTGTGCCATTGATTTTATGAGCTCCTGGGATGATTAGTTGCTACTAATCAAATTCGCCAATGATGACAGTTGTCACTTGAGTATCGGGATGAGATTATATGTGGCATTGTATGACAGTAGGGAGTTGTTCCCTGACTTGGATAAGAGAAGTGGGTGACAGATAGAAAATTGTTCCCGAATTGGTAAGACAAACCTCTGAGTATGTTCAGTTGATTTGAGAGAGATTAAGAACACCTCAGAGCAGATAGAAAAGACTATGCTGACAAGAGACAGGAAATCATTGGAATTCACCGAGGGTGAATCATTATGTTGGCAGTTACTTGTCTTAAGGACGTAACAAGATTCGGATAGAGATATTGGACAAAGTGGGAGGTAAGACCTGTAGGTTGGCGTTACCACTTGAATAAACAGGCATCCACTATGTGTCCTATCTTATGATGTTTCGAAAATATTATCCGAACCCGATATATGTAATCGGATATGAGCTTCAACGGTTTAGCTCAATGAAAGTATAACATATGATTGGAAATCGATTCGGGTATTAGACGGAAGGAGAAAGTGTTGAGGTTTAAGATAATCTCCCTAGTTAAGTATGATGGTAATATTACACTCCGGAGAAAGTCACTTGAGGATGACAGTATATGATGCGATAGACATACCCGGAGTTGTTATGGACTCATATTACTTGGTTCTAATTTGGAGGACCAAATTTCTTAAGTGGGGGAGATTGTAAGACCCGATATTTTCAAGTGCATTTAAAAATGCAAAAGGACTTAAATGACATTCCCGAATACGTGCAAGGGCAAAATGGTCAAAAGACCAAAATTCGGTATTAATCGAGACAAGAAAATTTAATTAAAAATATGAGAATGAGAAATCTTGATCAATGATGAAGAAATAATTAAATTTCGGGTTAAATTGATCAAGATATGAATTTATTGGGATAAATCAAAATTTTTGTATTGAAAAATAATCCCGAAAATAATCGAAAAATATACCGAAAAGGTAAAATCGGACTGAGAAAATTATTTACAGATTAAATGAATTAAATATAATTTTTTAAGGATATTTATGCATTTTAATATTATTTTATTGAATAAAATAATATTAAAAGTTAATTATAAATAAATAAATAATAATTGAAAAAAAAAAAAAAAAAAAAACGAAAAGTCTGAAACATAAGAGAAACAGAAACAGAGGAAAAACGCGAAATAAAGCAGAAAACAAGCCGAGACCGAGGAGGCTCACCGGCGAGCTACCGGCGGCCAGGGACCCCAGGCGAAGGCCGACGAAGGAGGCTCGAAACCCGCGCTACCCACCGGCGGCAGCGACGCGCGGCGAAGTGGCCGGAAATCGCCGAAAAACGGAGGGGATGCCGCGGGGAAGAAACATCGATCGGCGGCCATCGACGCCGATTCGAGACAAACCGAGGCCAGATTTGAGAAGCCCAGGCCATGGCGCGCCGAACGGCACCGAAATCATGCCGGGAACCGGCCGGACGGCGCCGGCACGACCAAAGGGAGATTGGACCGGCCGAACCGGACAGAACCGGCCGAACCGGACCAGACCGAACCGGCGGTCCGAACCGGGTTGAACCGGACCGGACCGGTTCAGCCAAAAAGAGAGGGAAAAAAGGAAGAAAAAGGGAAAAAGAAAAAGAGAAAAAATTGGGGAAAATTCCAGTGATGCAATCGAGCTTCGGGTAAGTCGGTAAGCGGTCAAATTGACCGATTTAATTTTCTGAATATTTAATTTAATTAATTCCGACTGGAAATTTACCCGGAAAAATATATTTAATTGTGTAGCTCGACAATTGGCATCCACTGAGAGCTCGAGACAGCCTCGATTTGTGTACGATCATGGAATAACGGGTATGTGACCCTTATTTACGACAATTTTATATCGTTATGCGTGATTAATATTTAACGCATGAATTACGGATTTAATTTTCGTATAAATGAATTAAATTCTAGAAATTGGGATAAATTGTCGTAAATAATTCATAAGCTATCTGAGAATTTAGAACGAGGCTAAATAAATATTGATGGGTCCAATGAGCCCAATAGGCCTCGATAAAGTGTGGTAAACGGGCTTAAGGCCGATTAAGGCCCATTATGGTACAATCGGGCCCAATATGGGTAAACGGGCCCAATGATTTAAATTAAGCCCAAAAAATTATGAAATACAATTAATTGTATTGTATTTGACCTGATGAATGTGTATCCGCAGTGCCGGAGATTTGATTTGGATTCGGAGCAAATCGGACTGCGTGACGAGACATCGATGTAAAGGTCAGACTGTACAAAAAATGAGGTAAGGGAATTGTGTGAGTAGCTAGAGGTAGCTACGCATATTTTAATAGTTTTTCTGTACACTGAGTATGTATGTATACATGGATATTGTATAATGATCCTAAAAATGGTTTGAATGATTTTAAGGATCGAAATAGGTGAAATGTCTATTTTACCCCTATTGAGGGAAGTTCACCTAAGGATGGTGAAAGCATGACATGCATGGAATGCATGATTTAAGGATTTTTATGATTAAGGAATTTTCTTGATTTTAATCAAAGTAAAGCGATAGATTGGCCAGTAAATGGATGAATTTCACAAAATAACACTACGTAGGTGTTATTAATATTTAAATAGAAATTTCTTTGGAAAACGGCCAACTATCAAGTTTATATGGAAACAGATAGTGCCGACACGTAGTTCGCACTATATCTGCGTTTGTGAATGTGCATAAATGTGCTTGAGCAGTTGCTCGCACCGACTTGTATGACATCATATGCATGAAATGTGCTAGAGCATGGTGCTCGCACTGATTTTTATTACTGTGAAATGAGAGCTGCTGGAGCCTAGCTCGCACTCTGTTTTGACATGTTTTGACATGTTTTGATTTGTTTTGACGTGATATGCATAAAATGGTGCTGGAGCGATTGCTCGCACTAGTTTTAATGATTTGACATGCATGAGAGATGTTGGAGCTTAGCTCGCATCCTGTTTTGATTTAATTATGCATAAAAGCCGTGCTGGAGTGAAACTCGCACGAGATTTGATTTAGTTATGCATAAAGCCGTGCTGGAGTATAACTCGCACGAGATTTGATTTACTTGAGCATTCATTTGTGCTGGAGCGTTGCTCGCACAAAGTTTTATATGGTTTTCATAATTCATTTGAATGCCGTACTGGAGTTTTTCTCGTACGAGGTTTTCACTGAATTTATATACATATCCGTACTAGAGCGTTGCTCGTACGTGGAATTTACATGAAATTATAATCAGTTTAAGTCGTACTGGAGCGCTGCTCGTACGCAGATTTCACTGATTTTTATGAAACCGTGCTAGAGCTTCCCTCGCACGAGATTTTCAGATATCATGAATATGCATGGAGCCGTGCTTGAGTTTCGCTCGCACAGGGATTTATATTACATGCATATAGCCGTGTTGGAGCCTCCTGTAGACTGTGTGTCACAGTGAGATGATATGCTCACACGTGCATTCTGAGACAGATGATATGGGTGGATAAGACCTATTACAGGCACCCCTGACTGAGCTTGGGTTCACGGAGTACTTTGTACCGTGTATGTCACGCGGAGTACGCTGTACCGTGGGGATTGTTGGAGTGGAGTGGCATTAGCCACGAGGCAGCAAGCCTTGCCCTCGCAATCCTGGTGTTATGCTGTTCTGGCGGGTAGGACGACCCACCTCCCGTTTCAGGTGTGATACCCCGCACACTAGGTACCGTGTTGCCAGGGATCACTAGGATATGGCCATAGTCCTCGATGTTACTGATAATTACCTTATTGTCTCACATGATATAACTTGTGGTCTGTTAGACCAGGGTAGACCCGAAGGAGGGGTCAGGCCCCCGATTTGACAAATTTATGATTTCATATGATTTTATGATATGTGACCCTGAAAGAAGGGTGGTTTTATAACCGAAGTTTTATAATGAAATATAACGAATTGTTTTATGAGTTTTGAGATGATTGACCCAGAGGGGTTATTTTATACTGCGTTTTAAATGAATTGATTTAAATGCAGTGGCATGATGTGTTTTCCATGCTTTCATTTGAAAACCTTGAATTGTCTTACATGACATGAAAGACTGCATGATCTTGATTAAATTCATGCTTAATATGATTTAATGATGTCACATAAAATGCTTTGAATGCATGAGTTATATGATTTATATATGCACAAATAGTTTTGGATAAACTATGGCATTGAATATGCATGACTTGGTGCGTGTAATTTTAGATGAAAAGAAATGGATTTAAGGGCATGGCATTATGAGCATGTAGATAGTGGAGCTATCTACTTACTTGCATAATTGCCTTACTGAGCGTGTGGTTTGCTCACCCCCCTTATTTTCCCATCTTTTCAGAGCACTTGTAATAATTATTGAGCGGCTGAGGACTTGCATGCTTAATATCCGCTGCTTGCTGCTACCCATCGAGAGACAGGTATACACATTTGTATGGTTTTGTATCTAAATATGTAATGCACAGTACTGTAAACGGATATTATGTCGGGGATGTAGAGTCATGTAAATACCATTGGGTATGTGTTTATTTAAAGTAAAAAGGATAGTAGACTCTGATATATGATTATGGGAATGAAATGTTAAATAGTGTGAGGTGACTAACACCGAATCATAGCCCAACTGTGTTGTAGGATGGTCACGACGAGAGAAAAGTAAGAATTAAATAATAAATGAAAAAGCGAAAAATTTACTCTGATTTTTAGGTAATTCGGGTCGTGACAACCTTTCCCAATCTCAGAGGCATGCAACTCATGATCTTATTCACAAAACTGTAGTGTGCGCACTGCCTCGGCATAGGTAGTGATATCTAGCGGGGCCAATCGGACTCTAATTGTCAATCTGAGCCCTTCCATGAACTTTCAGACATTTCGACTCTCATTAGTCATAGTGTCGGAGTCATATCTGCCCAGGGATCTAAACTGAGTTTCATACTCGTCAATCAACCAGTTCCTCTGGGTCAGAGTAAAGAATTTTATCTGTAATTTCCTTTAAGCAATGTCCGAGATATTCTGTCACCGGAATACATCTAGAAATATTTCCCTCGTCCATTTTGGATGTCTAACTCTTAAGATGGATCGAGCGGACTTCCACCAATGCTCCAACTCGCCCTTAAATCCCTTGCATATTCTAAGCAAATAGTTACCAAAATATTCTCCACACTCCGCTCCAACCTAGCGAAGCGTGTCTCAATACTGTCCGTTCTCTCTGTCGAACTCTGTGGGGCATGCTCAACATCAGCCTCCACTTCAATCTTATCTTGAGTCTCATGTGGTGATTCAATACGACTCTCAGGCCTACCTCTACAGCCTCGAGCTCGTGTACTCGCCCCTCTACCATAGCGGCTATCAGTTAATGAGTCTATATTCTTACATTCAAACCAAATTCTTAGCTGCAATTTTCATCTCGATATACACAATTGTATCTAAGCAATGCATAGTACATGGGGATGTAAACTTCCTTAACCACTAACACCGACTCATATCAGGCCAACTTAAGCTCTGATACCAAAAACTGTCACGACCCAAATTACCTAAAATCAGAATAAAATTTTTATTTTTCTTTCATATTTAATTCTTACCTTCCTCTCATCGTGACCATCCTACCAACAGTTGGGCTATGATTTGGTGTTAGTCCCCTCTCACTACTTACCGTTCCATTTCCATGTTACATTTACACATTAAGATTTTTTTTCTATCCTTTGACTTAAACTAATACATTCACAATGGTATACATAACCCTACATCCCCAACATCATATCCGTTTACAATACTATGCATTTACATGTTCAGATACAAAACTATATAAATGTGTATACCTGACTCTCGATAGGAAGCAGCGGATACCAAAATGTAAGTTCTCACCGCTCACTAATTACTGCGAGTGCTCTAAAAAGATTGGAAAATAAGGGGGTGAGCAAACCACGCGCTCAGTAAGTCATTCATGCAAGTAAGTAGATAGCTCCACTATCTACATACTCATAATGTCATGCCCTTAAATCCATTTCTTTTCATTAAAATCTTACACACAAAATCATGCATACGTTGATGCTATAATTTATAAGAACTGTTTGTGCTTATAGAAATCATGCAACTCATGCATCAATGGCATTTCATGTAAAATCATAATTCGCATGAAGTGAATCAAGATCATGCATTATTTCATGTCATGCAAAACAAATCATGAGAGACCATTCTTTTCATGAATTTATCATTTAAGCATGGAAAACTCATCATGCTACTGCATTTAAATCATTTCATTAAAGCTGCAGTATAAAATAATCCCTCTGGGTTAATCATCTCATAAAATAAATCCCAAACTCATAAAACAATTCGTTATAAAATTTTGTTATAAAAATCACCATTCTTTTTGGGATACATTTCATAAAATCCGCTGAAATTCTAACATCATAATAGAAAATCACAAAATCGGGGGCTTGACCCTTTAATAATTCTATTTTTAATAGAATTATTTGTGCTTAATTTCCTAATTATTTATTTAATCCCCATATTATTTTATTAATTATTCCCTTTATTTAATTAAAATTCTCTAATGTGCAAGTAAATTAAATCCGGATGAAACTCAGTCATTTCAGTCAAAATTGGGCTGAAAACGGGCTAAAGGAGATTGGACCACTTCCAATTTGTAGATTGAGTCACCAGTCGTCTGGACACGCGTGATTCCAGGTGTCCGTATTTTATTTGCTTCAAAATGATAAGATCGAAGGACACTGTGCCAACCTTCTGGAAGACACACGTCGTGCCACATCGCACAACCAATTGGACAAAAAGACTGATGACATGGAAATATCTACTCTGCAGCAAATCAAAGGAAGACAAGTGGCCAAACAATGCCAACTCATCTAGGATGGAAAAATTACCATTGTACCCCTAAGTGTGTGTATAAATAGAACATGATGGCAATTGAAAAATCAAGTGGGAAGTAGGTGTAGGGTAGGTAGCCTAGGTTAGGAGTAGTGTAGAGTAATTTAGGAGTAGTTTTTGAAGAGTTTAAAGTTGTATTTTTAAAAGCTTTATTGTTAGATTTTATTTTTTTTTGTTTTCATTTTCAAGCGATTCCCGTTAGTAGTTTATTTTTAGCTACCATTGTCCTTACTACCATTTTATTACTGTTTATGGCTTCCTTCAATGAAATAGAAATTTCCATTTTAGCTTTTCATTAAGCTCGATTTTACTCTTTGCTTTTATGATCATTTTTTTATTTGGATCTATTTTATTATTGTTACAGTAGCTTATCATTTAAATATCTCCATGCTTCTCTTCATTTTTCTGTCTTGATTTAAGTTGTTTATTATTTGAACTTTTTCTATTTTTTTGCATTTCACCTCCCTATCTCGATTTTGTGGTCTGCTCTTCTTGCCGGTAGTTGTTGGCACTAGTGTTGTCCAGCAAATGCTTTCCTTTTGTACTGCTGTTCGTCTCAACTTTAGCATGGAATGTGTGATTGAGGTTGTTCGGTGCAATTCAAAGCAGTAGTGGATTGCTACAGAGGACAAGGACTATGTTCATTCTCTGCTTTGCTCTGTTTCTTATGTTATTTACTGTTCATCTTCTTTCTTTGCTTTAGTTTTTGGTTTCATTCATTTTATGTTTTCTGTCTTTCATTCACTACCTTAAGCTTACACGTTATCAATTTTTGTTTGTGCTTTATCTGTTTTCTCGTTCGGTTTCATCTATTGTTCATCACTTTGGTTTCATTCATTTTATGCTTTAGCTTGTGTTCTATCTTATTTCCCGTTTTGTTTTACAGAGAATTACAGAAAGATTGGGTGTACGGCTCGGCAAGATGTGGTGACAACAGCTGCTGTGTGTGCATCTTACTCCAGTAACCAGTGCCCAGTTGAATGCAGCATTGTAGGATAGAGCACACCGAGAGCACCTGGACAGGCCGAGAGTGCAGGACCATTTCGTGGAGGACGACATTTCCTGCTAGCTGGACAGAGGTCGCGCGAACCAGCAGTAGCACAGGTTCGGGAGCAGAAGCAGGACACGCCTTTAGTAGCAGCTGGAGCAGACTTAGACGAGACATGGAGCAGAAGCACAGGACCGAGAGAAAATAAGGAATTTGAGAAGAAGATAGTGCACAATACCTGCATGTCGGGACCACTTTGTTTTGCAATTTGTTAAGGCCACGTTTGGCCACATCCTTTCTTTTATACTTTAATACTTATTGCAGTTATATTATTTTGCTTTATTTAGTTGTCAATTTAGGTTAGTTGTTAGTTGATAATTGTAGGTTAATTCTAGTGTTTTAATTGTTAATTTAATTTTTAGTTTTAATTTTAGTTAATAATTAATTTTATATTATATGTTTTAGGATTTAATTTTAGTTTAGTATTTTATGAGTTACATTTAGAATTAATTTAGATTAAATGTGTTTCATGCATTTTTAATTTAGTCTTCATTTTTATTTAGATTTTAGGTTAGTTTAATTTGCAATTTTCATTAGTTTAATTACATGCATATTTTATTCTAGGATAGTTTAATTTTAGTTTAATTAATTTTTGTTTCTTTATTTTCATATTTGCATTTTTAATTGTGTTAATTAATTTTAACTGTTTTAATTTTCTTTTGTAGGTTATTTGCTTTTAATTGCTTGGAGATTTGTAAGTAATTTTAGCTCTGTTTAATTTCCTTTATTTTATAGTTTTATTATTTTCAGTACTTTTAATTAGCCTTAGTAGATCACCAACTTAAATTTCATAATTTGCTAGGATATACTTAGGGTAAGATTAACCGGTAGTTAATTAGGCTAGTTAACTTCTCTGTGGGACGATAACTAGGGACTCAAATCTCATTATTACTTGTACGACCCGTGCACTTGCGGTAATACGTTTAGTTCGTATCAAGTTTTTGGTGCCGTTGTCGGGGAAGTCTTAATTAGCCAGTAATTGACATCGGTGAAATTATGCTTAGGTGTAATTCTAGTTTGTAAATATTTAGGTTACAATATTTAGAGCATTAGTTTAGGTTAGTTAAATTTTCTCTATCTAATTAAAAAAAATTAAAAATTTTAAAACTTAAAAGAAAATTTTCTAAGGACTTTCTGATGTTTGCATGCGTAGAGCCAAGAGTTATGATTTCTTTCCTCTAGATCCTGAAATTGAAAGAACTATTAGGAAAATTCGAAAGGATTCTAGGAAATTTATAGCTCCGCTACAAAGCATCATGGCAGAAAATAGAGAAATTAGGACCATTGGAGATTATGCTATGCGACGATTGGAGGATATTATTCTGGCATTAGGCCACCAGCTGTCCCTGTAAACAATTTTGAAATTAAGCCTTCCATCCGCCAGATGATCCAGATTCATGACAACCCATATGCTCACCTTGGACAATTCCTGGACATGTGCAACACATTCAAGCGCAATGAATTATCTGATGATGCGCTTAGGCTTAGATTATTCCCCTTCTCGCTTAGGGATAGGGCACAACACTGGTTAACCTCCTTGCCTCTAGGATCCATTTCTACATGGGACGAGTTAGCCCATCAATTTCTAGCTAAGGAATAACTCCTATAATTGTTTCTTTAGTCCTTCCAGTTCCACTAATATCATTTTATACCGTGGTTAGGATATCGACTCCGTACCAGGTACTAATCTCAATACAAATTCTATCTCTTTATCTGATGGTAGCCCTGGTAGATTATCCCAGAAGATATCAGAAAATATCGGATGTGCCTTATCCATACCAACCACACAAGCAATGAAACATTCCGATCATTACTCATCTCGTGAGTACAATCATTTACTCTTTTAATTACAATTGCTACACCTCTTTCATTACGTGTCAACTTACAGTACACTTTTCAGGGGTGTAAACATCACTATCTTAGGATAGCAATCTAAACAGCATAGTTTGCAGTCAAATCAATCTATTCTCAAATATTACTTCAAAATTATTCATATTCCATTTAATAAAATCGGCTGACATATCCTCCCCCCCCCCCCCCGATTTTCAACTGACAATCCCTATACCCATATTCAGTTAGTGATAATCAACTAACTATCATCATCTTGCATAAGGGTACAGGCTTCACATCTTTCACTAACTTATAAGCAATTGAAAGCGGTATGACTAAATGCGTGGCACCAGGATCAATTAAAATAATTACTTCATTATTCACAACCAGTGTGGTATCTTTCACCACATCAAAAGAAACATCAGTAGTGTCCTGGTCTAACGCATACACTCGCCCTCGTCCAACAGCCTACTTTTCCTTTCTCTTTGATTGTGGCCTCCCTTTTTGGTGCAGAGATATCAACAGGGTTTTCTCTGTCTCTTTACCCTTCTGTGGGGTAGTTTCACCCAACTCTGAGCAGTCATTGAATAAATGGCTCGTCTTACCACACTTGACGCCTATTTTACTCAATAAAGTGTAGGGCTTACTTCCATGGTATCTACCATACATCCTACACTGTTTTGTATCAGGTCGTGGTCCTCAAATCACAATACCCCTTCAGAAGTGCTGAAATTGGATACACCGGGGTCTTACCAATCATCTTACCCCATAACTCATCAACTCTAGCAGGGCCAATCGGACTCTAATTGTCAATCTGAGCCTTTCCATGAACTTTCAGATATTTCGACTCTCATTATTCATAGTGTTAGAGTCATATTTGCCCTGGGATATAAACTGAGTTTCATACTCGTCAATCAACCAGTTCCTCTAGGTCAGAGTAAGGAATTTTATCTGTAATTTCCTTTAAGCAATGTCTGGGATATTCTGTCACCGGAATACGTCTAGAAATATTTCCCACGTCCATTCAGGATGTCTAACTCTTAAGATGGGTCAAGCGGACTTCCACCAATGCTCCAAATCGCCTTCAAATCCCTTGCAAATTCTGAGCAAATAGTTACCAAAATATTCTCCACACTCCGCTCCAACCTAGCGAAGCGTGTCTCAATACTGTCTGGTCTCTCTGTTGGACTCTGTGGGGCATGCTCAACATTACTCTCCACTTCAATCTCATCTTGAGTCTCATGTGGTGACTCAGTACGACTCTCAGGCCTACCTCTATAGCCTCGAGCTCGTGTACTCGCCCCTCTACCATAGCGGCAATCAGTTAATGAGTCTATATTCTTGCATTCAAACCAAATTCTTAGCTGCAATTTCCATCTCGATATACACAATTGTATCTAAACAATGCACAGTACATGGGGATGTAAACTTCCTTAACCACTAACACTGACTCATATCAGGCCAACTTAAGCTCTGATACCAAAAACTGTCACAACCCAAATTACCTAAAATCAGAATAAATTTTTTGTTTTTCTTTCATATTTAATTCTTACCTTCTTCTCATCGTGACCATCCTACCAACAGTTGGGCTATGATTCGATGTTAGTCCCCTCTCACTACTTACCATTCTATTTCCATGTTACATTTACACATTAAGATTTTTTTCTATCCTTTGACTTAAACTAATACATTCACAATGGTATACATAACCCTACATCCCCGACATCATATCTGTTTACAGTACTGTGCATTTACATGTTCAGATACAAAACTATATAAATGTGTATACCTGACTCTCGATGGGAAACAACGGATACCAAGATGTAAGTTCTCACCGCAAACCACGTGCTCAGTAAGGCAATCATGCAAGTAAGTAGATAGCACCACTATCTACATGCTAATAATGTCATACCTTTAAATCCATTTCTTTTCATTAAAATCTCACGCACAAAATCATGCATACGTTGATGCTATAATTTATAAGAACTATTTGTGCTTATAGAAATCATGCAACTCATGCATCAATGGCATTTCATGTAAAATCATAATTCGCATGAAGTAAATCAAGATCATGCATTTTTTCATGTCATGTAAAACAAATCATAAGAGACCATTCTTTTCATGAATTTATCATTTAAGCATGAAAAACTCATCATGCTACTGCATTTAAATCATTTCATTAAAGCTGCAGTATACAATAACCCTTCTGAGTTAATCATATCATAAAATAAATCTCAAACTCATAACACAATTCGTTATAAAAATCACCCTTCTTTTAGGGATACATTTCATAAAATTCGCTAAAATTCTAATATCATAGTAGAAAATCACAAAATCGGGGGCCTAACCCCTCCCTCGGGTCTACCCTGGTCTATCGAGACCAAAAGTTATATCATGTGAGACATGTAGGTGACTAATGTGCGGGGTATCACACCAGAAACGGGAGGTGGGTTAATCCTGCCACCAGAACAACATAGCATCAGGATTGCGAGGGCAAGGTTTGCTGCCTCATGGCTAATGCCACTCCACTCCAACAATCCCCACGGTACAACGTACTCCATGTGATATACACGGTACAACGTACTCCGTGAACCCAATCTCAGTCAGGGGGTGCCTGCAATAGTTCTTATCCACCCATACCAATTATGTCTCAGTATGCATGTGTGGGCATATCATCTCACTGTGACACATGGTCTACAGGAGGCTCCAAAACGGCTATATGCATGTCATATAAATCCCTGTGCGAGCGAAGCTCTAGCACGGCTCCATGCATATTTATGATATCTAAAAATCTCATGCGAGCAAAACTCTAGCACGGTTTCATAAAAATCAATAAAATCTGCGTACGAGTAGCACTCTAGTACTCCTATAAAAGAGTTATAAATCCATATAAAACTTCGTGTGAGCAATGCTCCAGCACGAATGAATGCTCAATTAAATCAAATCTCGTGCGAGTTACACTCCAGCATGGCTTTATGCAATTAAATCGATTTAATCACGTACGAGCAAGGCTCTTGTACGAATTTTATGCAATTATCATATCAAAACTGGATGCGAGCTAGGCTCCAGCATCTCTCTTGCATGTCAAATCATAAAAAAACTAGTACGAGCAAGCGCTCCAACACCTTTTTATGCATATCAAGTTAAAATAAGTCAAAACAGAGTGCGAGCTAAGCTCCAGCACCTCTTATGCATTTCACAATAATAAAAATCAGTGCGAGCAACCACTTTAGCACATTTCATGCATATGATGTCACACAAGTCGGTGCAAGCAGCCGCTTTAGCACATTTTATACACACTCATAAACGCAAATATAGTGCGAGCTATGCGCCAACACTATCTGTTTTCATATAAACTTTCTAGTTAGCCCGTTTTCCAAAGAATTGTCATTTAAATATAAATAACACTTACGTAGTGTTATCTTGTGAAATCTATGCAATTACTAGCCAATCTACCGATTTGCTTTGATTAAAACCAAGAAAATTCCTTAAATTAGAAAATTCCTTAAATTAGAAAATTACTTAAATCATGCATTTCATGCATGTCATGCTTTCACCATCCTTAGGTGAATTCCCTCAATAGGGGTAAAATAGTCTTTTCCTATTTCTGAGTCCTTAAAATCTTTAAACCATTTCTAGGACCTTTATACATATTCAGTGTATACAAAAGCTATTAAAATACGTGTAGCTACCTCTAGCTACTCACACAATTCCCTTACCTCATTTTTCTTATAGTCTGACTTTTCCACTGATGACTCGTCACGCAGTCCAATTTGCTCCCAATCAAATCTCTGAAACTTTGTATAAATATTCATCAGGTTAAATACAATATAATTAATTGTATTTCATATTTTTATGGGCTTAATTTAAATCATTGGGCCCGTTTACCCATATTGGCCTTAATCGGTCTTAAGCCCGTTTTCTACTTACTTTTTACATTATCGAGGCCTATTGGGCTCATTGAGCCCATCAGTATTTATTGAGCCTCGTTCTAAACTCTCGGATAACTAAATTAATTATTTACGATAATTTATCTCTAATTCCATAATTTAATTCATTTTCTATGGAATTAATTCGTAATTTATGCGGTAAATTTCTAACACGCATAACTATGCAAATTGTCGTAAATAAAGGTTACCTACCCGAGATTTCATGATAGTACACAAATCGAAGCTGACTCGAGCTCTCGTTTAACGTCAATTGTCGAGCTACACAATTACATATTTTTCGGGTTAAATTTCAGTCGGATTTTAATCAAATTAAATATTCTGAAATTTAAATCGATCAATTTCGACCGCTTACGGACTTACCCGTAGCTAAATTCCATCACTAGGATTTTTCCCCAATTTTTCCTATTTTCTCCCTTTTTCTCTTTCCTCCTTGGCTGAACTGGTCCAGTCAGATTCAGCACAGTATCCTTCTCACTGAACAGCCGACCGGTTCAGTTTTCTTTTGCCGTTTCGACGTCGTCCGACTAGTTCCCGGTGTGCCGTTGCTGCCGTTTGGCCCGTCTTAGGCAGGGGACCTCTCGGCTGGCCTCGGATCAGACTGAATCCTCACCGGTGGCCACCGTTTCTCTTCTCCTCTTTTCAACTTCAACTTCGTCGATCTACTCTTTTCGACGTCGGTGGGGCGTGTCCCTATCACCACCCAAAACTACACAAAATCAGAGTAAAGTTTTTTATTTTTCTTTTATACTTACCTATCCTCTGATCGTTACCACACTCCACTAACAATTGGGCTGTGCGTCAATGCTAGTCCCACCATTCATTCACCATATAACTTAATTCCTTATTACAGAAAAAGGTAAACACATGAGTTTTTCATTTATTCTTTTCCATTCATTTACAAGTGTTTACATTATCAATACATCCCCGACAGTTACTTACAAACATGTTACAGTGCTATTCTTATTTAGATACAATATGTACAAGTGTATATACCTAGAAATGATGGGCTGCAGCAGATATCAGGAATGCAGTACTCAGGAATGCAGTACTCAGTCGCCTTAAAGTCTACTGGAAATGATCTGTGTGAGAAAATGAAAGGGGTGAGCACATCAAGCTCAATAAGACAATCCTACGAACAAATAGGTAACCACACTACCTACATGAACGTGGTGCCATGCATAAACCACCCTTTCTCCACACATTTCAAAACAGATGCTATAATTCATGATGTCATGTAAAACAAGTTAGCATGTGGATTTCAAAGAGCATGGAAAATTCAACATGCAACTCTTTTAAATCATTTCTTTTTCATTAAAATTTCACAACAAAGCCAGGACTCAGCCCATCCCTCAGGTGTTCCTGACTCACACAACACCATGGAATCAAATGCTTTTCACAGCAATAGAAATATGCGATACAATGAATGTCATGTAAAACCAGTTTGCATCACTCATGGGTTTAAATAGCATGGAAATAACATCATACAAGTTCAGTTTAAAACCCAGTTTCATTATTATCAAAATCATATCTCAGTCAGGATCCAAGCCCTCCCTCGGGTGATCCAGACTCACACAGAAATCCATAAAACGTGTTTCTCAAAAACATCAACATGCGAGACTAGGCAATATATATATATATATCTCGGGCAAATAACTAGGACGATGGCCATATATCCTTGTGATCCCATGCTACACGAATCCTAGTGTGGGGGTTTCACCACGATAGGAGACCGCCCCAGGAGGTGGGTCAGTCCATCCCGTCGGCCTTGTCCGATCACTTGCATCTGAAGATACCACTGGCATCCGAAGATGCCACTCGCATCCGAAGATGCCACTCGCATTCGAAGATGCCATGCATCCGAAGATGCCACATAATCAATCCTAGCACGGTACAGCGTACTCCATGCTACTTGCACGGTACAAAGTACTCCGTGGACCCATATCTCATATCCATACTCATGCCTTGTCTCAAAACGCACGTACGAGCCTATTTAATCATTGTGACACACAATCTACCTGACGCTCTAAGCACGGCTCATCGCATGTTCTCAGAAAACCAGTGCGAGCGATGCTACAACACTCTCATAAAATCAAGTAAAACTAGTGCGAGCTAAGCTTTAGCACTCTGTACACAAATCAAGTGAAAGTCTGGTGCGAGTTAGACTCTAGAACCGTGTCACGAAAATCATGTAAAAATCTGGCGCGAGTTAGACTCCAGCACTGTGTCACGAAAATCATATAAAAATCTGGTGCGAGTTAGACTCCAGCACCATATCACGAAAATCATATAAAAATATGGTGCGAGTTAGACTCCAGCACCATATCACGAAAATCATATAAAAATCTGGTGCGAGTTAGACTCCAGCACCAATGCATGTGAAACACTAGTGCAAGCTCTCACTCCAGCACTAATGCATGCATCACACAAATCAAAACTTGTGCGAGTTGAGCTCTAGCACGTCACATTTCTACAAAATCACGTAGGCGGCTACATTTCTCAAATCCATTTAGAAAGAAATCACATTGTTCAAAATATGCAATACTGTGTATTTTTATTTAAAAGCTAGCCAACCTGCTCATGCACATGTCAAAACACCTTAAGAACAAGCAGGAACCTATTATTCTTACTCCTTCCAATTTTTCCTAAAATTGAAAATTTTACCCTTAACAAGGGTATTTTGGTAATTTACCCATCTAAGGCACTAAAATTTTTATCTTAAATCTAGACCCTTTAGACAATTTTAGGGAATGTAAATGATGTCGAAATTGCGTAAAGTTACCTCTAGCAGCCCGTAAAATTCCCTTACCTGGAATCACGCGCAAGTTTATCCCATCTCGATGATACCAGGTCTCTTAATCCAAATTCGCTCCAACCAAGTCTACGGAGCTGTATATAACCACGTATTTGGGTCAGTTCTAATATATTTATCAGTATTTCACTCTTACTGATCGAATCTAAAGTACTAGGCTCGTTTTACTTTATTAGGCCCGATTACACCTTAATGGGCCTTGACCCATTTTCAGCCTGTTTCTACTTATTAAATCCTTTCTTCGGGTTTACTGGGCTCATTTGGCTTACCAATAATCATTGGGCTTTGTTCCAAACTCATTGGATAGCCCGTATACTATTTACGGTAAATATTTTAAAATTTGGAATAAAATTCCTTTTATGCAGAATTAATCCGTAAAACCTGTAAAATAATCTTAACTCTGCATTAAGGACTCTAATTGTCGAAATTAAAATGTACTTACCCAATGCTATGTGGGGTAAGAAATTTAAGCTCAATCGGCTCTCGTTCGGGCTCTATTGTAAAACTGCACAATTAAGTAAATCCGGGTTATTTTCCATTAAATATAATATTAAATAAATTTTTGAAATTTACCCGTATGTCAATCTCGACCCTCGGTCAACTTACTCGAATCTCGAGTCGTCCTCGGTAATTAATTTTTTTCTCCTTTTTCCCTGTTCTTTCTTTTCTTTTCTTTTCCTTCTCTTTTTCCTTCCTTTTCCTTCCTTTTCCTTTTGGCCAAACGGTGCCATTTTTTGGGTGTTTACCGCCGCTGGCGGTTCCGGCTGTTTCCCCGACCACTACCGGTCTCAAAAGGATCGCCTCCTCCTCCCGATCACGTCGGTGCCCTCCGTTCACGTCTAGCTGCCGTGGATCGTCGTCAGCGAGCGTCACTGGTGCCAAAGTGTTCATCGGCCTCTCCTCTTTGTCCGTCAATCTTCTTCGGGGATCGTCGACAGTCGGTGGTTGTGGGTGGCTCGGGTCGTCTTCGGTTATCATTTTCGATTTCAGTTTTTGGGTTTTCTCGATTTTTTTCCACTTTTCAGTTCTTTTTTTTTAATTATTATTATTATTATTTATAATTTATTTTATTATTATTATTATTATTATTATTATTATATTCATTAAAATAATATAAAATCCCCAAAAATATCTACTAAATTATATATATTCATAATTAATTAATTTATTTAATTTATTTATTTTATTTTAACCCTTGTTCCGGTATATTTTCTCCGTTTTTTCGGGATATTGTCCCGAGTGAATTTTCGATAATTCTAAATAATTTTGGATCTTGATCAATTGGACTTGAAATTTGATAATTTCCTCATTATTGCTTAAGATATCCTAAATTTTTATTTTTAATTAAAATTTTCTTATCGCATTTATACCAAATTTTGATATTTTGACTGTTTTACCCTTCTACACGTTCGGGACCAATTTATATCGACTTTCCTTCTTAGACCCACTATAATTTCTCATTTAAAAATTCGTATCTCTTTCCGGACCATTCAAATCTCATAAATTTAATTTGAATTTCCTTAACTGTTCGTTTTCAGATTTTACGTGCGTTCGACTATTCCATTCATATTTATATGATCAAAATCATCCGTCTTATGATTCCATATATATAATAATATCCATACAATGTGTGAATCATAAGGAAACACAATAAAAATCGGGTCTTACATAATCTCCCCCACTTAAGAAATTTGGTCCTCCAAATTAGAACCAAGTCAAATGGGTCCATAAATAACTCCGGGTAATTCTATCACATCATACTCTTTAATTCTCATTTGAATTTTTCGGAGTGTACTACTACCAAAGGACTTGACTAGGGAGATCATCTGAAACCTCAACACTTTCTCCTTCTGTCTAATACCCGAATCAGTTTTTCAACATACTTTATGCTTTCATTGAGCTGAGCTGTTAGAGCTTATATCTGATCACATATGCTGGGTTAGGATAGTATTTTCGAAGCATCAAAAGATGGGACACATTGTGTATGCCTACTAATTCAAGGGGTAACGCCAACCTACAGGCCTTATCTCCCACTAGTTCAATCTCACAAAGGATTCAATCTAACGAAACTCAATTTGTCTTCATTTCAAATCTCGTTACACCCTTAGGACAAGTAATTTCCAACAATACCAATTCACCCTTAGTGAATTCCAATACTTTTCTATCTCTTGTCAGCATAGCTTTTCTATCTGCTCTGAGGTGTTCTTAATCTCGCATAAATCAACTGAACATCCTCAGAGGTTTATCTTACCAATTCGGGAGCAATTCTCTATCTGTCATCCACTTCTTCTTATCCAAGTCAGGGAGCGACCCCTACGGCCATACTATACCTCATATAATGTTATCCCGATACTCAAGTGATAACTGTCGTTATTGGCGAATTCAATTTGTAACAACTGATCATCCCAGGAGCTTATAAAATCAATCCACACACTGTCATCATATCCTTCAGAACCTGTACAGTCCCCTCTGACTGGCCATCTATCAGAGGACAAAAAGTTGTGCCAACACTCAGTCGGGTTCCCATAGCTTCCTGAAAAATATTCCCAGAAGTAGGAAGTGAAGCGGGAATCCCTATCTGATACCATGCTCGCTGGAATGCTACAAACTGTTCCACAATCGTCCTTACATATAACTTCTCCTACACACTCAGAGTATTTGAGGATTTCATAACCAGAAGGTGGGTAGACTTAGTTAATCTGTCGACTATCACCCAGATAGCCTCGAGATTCTTGTAGTCCTTTGTAACCTTTCACAAAATCTAAGGTAACTTGCTCCCATTTTCGTGTCGATATAGGTAGAGGCTGCAATAACCCTGCAGACTTCTAGTACTCTACCTTACTCTGCTGACATACGAGACACTTTTCCACAATCTCTACAATGTCTCTTTTCATATCTGAGCACCAATACCCTTTTTTAAGATTTTGATATATTATTACTTCTCAGATGCACTGTATATCCCGAAGAGTGAGCTTCTAACAATAACACTATCTCATCACTGTGGTCCTGGGGAGCAATTATACTGTCTCTGAACCTCAGTCAGCCATCATCACTCTTTGTGAACTCTGTCACTGTACCCTTCTGAATCTGACCCAAACTATCGACACCCTGCCGATCATCATGCTAAGCTTGTCAAATTCGATCACTCAATTTCGGTTCTATTCTCAGGCTAGCTGTCACACAATCAATGTCATCATCAGAAGGGATCACATCACTACTGAGGCTCACAACTGCTCTAGCAGCTCATGCTCCTTGACCATCATCTGTGATACTATCCCGAGGATCTTTCTGCTCAAGGCATCAGCCATTACATTAGCCTTTCCTGAGTGGTACAATTTCCACAATCATAATCCTCCAGAAGCTCTAACCCTCTATGTTATCTCATAGTCTACTCTTTGTGTGAAAACAGATACTCGGGGCTTTTATGATCAGTGCATACGTAAAATTTCTCACCGTATAAGTGGTGGCGCCATACCTTCAGTGTAAACGCTACAGCTGCCAATCTCTAAATCATGGGTTAGATAGTTTCTTTCATGATCCTTGAGTTGTCTGGATCCATAATCGACTATCTTCCCATTTTGCATCAATACATAGCCTATTCATTATTTTGAGGTATCCATATACACTGAAACCTCTTGAGCTGTTGGGTATGGTGAGAATAAATGCGGTGGTCAATTCATACTACAATACACCAAAACTCCTGTCACGTCTATTATCCCATTCAATACCACTTTTTCTTAGTTAAACATGTCAACAAAGTAGACCATTTCGAGAACTCTCAACAAACCATCTGTAAATACAATTTCCAATTGTTACTTATGATTTTCCCTGGACTTTAAATACACCCAAAATATCATCAATAAGGATGATAACAAATAGGTCCAGGTAAAGTATAAATATCTCATTGTAGTTGAGTTCCACTAAATATTTCAATTACCCATATCCTTGACCTATGTACGCATAAACGTATAATGTCTTTTCAAAATCGCTTCCGTTTAAGTTACTAATCCGCGTCATTTCCTTTTTCTTATATTAACGGCTTTTATAGAATTTTAATTTTTTTAAACCTTCATGATTAATCGAATTCTATATTTCTTTATCGTAATAGTAAAGGTACCCTAATTTTAAATATATATATTACGACTGTTGATTTCAATTTATAGGTTATATGTACTTCTAGACGCTATCAAGTCTTCAGGCGGGGAGGTATTTTGAAATACCTTTATTAACCCTTAGACTTGACCACATGGACTGGTTATGGATATATCCACCCCTTATCCTTGGTTGCAATTCATATTCACTACATATCGCTTAATCCAAATTACTTCACATATCAAAGATATTCTTACCTTGCATACGCCTATTATTCCAATAGATCCTGTATTCAGGATCTATCACATCTCAAAACTTATCTCCTTTCATATATCACATATAACAAACTCTTTCATTACTTATTAAAACTTACAGTATACTTTTCTGGGGTAACCATATCACTATATTACGATAGAAATCTGAACGGTATAGTTTGCAGTCGACCAATTTATTCTTAAATATTACTTCAAACTATTCATATTCCATTGATTAAAATCGACTGACTTATACTTCTTCTCCTGTTTTCGACTTATAATCTCTTCATAAGTATTCCGTTAGTTAACCCTCCTTCATTGGGGTACTAACTATCAGTATTGTGCCCACGAGTGTAGGCATTCATGTCTTTCACTAACTTATATGTAAATGAAGGCAGTATGAATAAATACGTGGCACCAGGATCAATTGACATAATTACTTCTTTATTCACAATCAGGGTGGTATCTTCCACCACATTAGATGAAACATCAATAGTGTCCTGGTCCAAGGCATACACTCGCCCTCATCCAACAACGTACTTTCCTCTTTCTCTTTGGTTGTAGCCTCCCTTTTTGGTGCAGAGAAATCAACAGGGTTTTCTCTGTCTCTTTGCCCTTCCGTGGGGCAGTCTCACCCAACTCTGAGCAATCATTAAATAAATGGCCCGTCTTACCACACTTAACGCCTATTTTGGTCAATAAAGTGTAGGTGTAGGCCCTACTTCTGTGGTATCTACCAGCCATTCTACATTGCTTACATTGCTACGGAGAAGGTCGGGGTCCTCCAATCACAATACCCCTCAAAAGTGTTGAAATTGGATATACTGGGGCCTTACCAATCATCTTACCCCGTGACTCATTAACTCTAATCTCTTACCAATTGGTCTCTTTCCCGCTCTGACATCTCTGTCATTCTTTATTTCGGACCATACTACCTTTCCTAATCTCAAAGGTGTGCAACACATGATCTTATTTACCCAACTGTAGTCTGTGCATTGCCTCAGCATAGGTAGTGATATCTAACAGCGCCAATCGGACTCTAATTGACAATCTGAGCCCTTCCATGAACTTTTGGGCTTTTCGATTCTCACTACCCATAGCGTCGGGGTAATACTTGCCCAAGGATATAAACAAAGTTTCATACTCGTCAATCAACCAGTTATTCTGGGTCAGAGTAAGAAATTTTATCTGTAATTTCCTTTAAGCAGTGTCTGAGATATTCTGTCGCCGGAATACATCCAAAAATATTTCTTATGTCAGCTCTGGATGTCTAACTTTAAGATGGGTCGAGCGGACTTCCACCAATGCTCCGACTCGCCCTCAAAGCCCATGCATACTCTGAGCAATTCGCTCTCAAAATATTCTCCACACTCCGCTCCAACCTCACGAAGCGTGTCTCAATACTGTCTGATCTCTCTGTCGGACTCTGTGGGGTATGCTCAACATCAACCTCCATTTCAATCTCATCCTGGTTCTCATAGGTCGACTCAGCACGACTAGCAGGCTCAGGCCTACCTCTACGACCTCTACCTCGTGCATTACCTCCTCTACCATGACTATATTAGGCATAATGCCTATATTCCTACATTCTCAACCATTTTTTAGTTAAAACCCATCTCGATATACACTATTGTATCTAACTAAGCACAGTACCATAGGGATGTAATTTCTTAATTACTGACACTGACACACATCAGATCAATTTCGCTCTGATATCATTATTTGTCACGACCCAAAACTACCCAAAATCAAAGTAAATTTTTTTTCTTTTATACTTATCTGTCCTCTGATCGTTACCACACTCCACTAACAATTGGGCTGTGCGTCAATGCCAGTCCCACCATTCATCCACCATATAACTTAATTCCTTATTACAGAAAAAGGTAAACACATGAGTTTTTCATTTAGTCTTTTCCATTCATTTACAAGTGTTTACATTATCTATACATCCCCGACAGTTACTTACAAACATGTTACTGTGCTATTCTTATTTAGATACAATATGTATGTCACAACCCAAATTACCTAAAAATCAGAGTAAATTTTTTGCTTTTTCATTTATTATTTAATTCTTACCTTTCTCTCATCATGACCATCCTACAAACAGTTGGGCTATGATTCGGTGTTAGTCACCTCTCAGCTATTTACCATTCCATTTCCAGAATCTCATTCATATATCAGAGTTTACTATCCTTTGACTTTAATTAAATACATACATAATGGCATTTATAACTCTACATCCAGACATAATATCCGTTTACAATACTGTTCATTTACATATTTAGATACAAAACTATACTAATGTGTATACCTGTCTCTTGATGGGAAGCAGTGGATACCAAGATGCAAGTCCTCAGCCGCTTACTAACTATTGTGAGTGCTTTGAAAAGATGAAAAAATAAGGGGGTGAGCAAATCACACGCTCAGTAAGGCAATTATGCAAGTAAGTAGATAGCTCCACTATCTACATGCTCATAATGCCATGTCCTTAAATCCATTTCTTTTCATTAAAATCTCAAGCACAATATCATGCATATATCCATGACATAGTTTATCAAAACTATTTGTGCATATAGAAATCATGTAATTCATGCATCAAAGACATTTTATGTGACATCATTAAATCATAATAAGCATGAAGTAAATCAAGATCATGCATTCTTTCATGTCATGTAAGACAAATCATGAATTTGAAATGGAAGCATGAATTTGACAAATCATGCTACTGCATTCAAATCATTTTATTAAAATGCTGAATAAAATAACCCTATCCGGGTCAATTATCTTATAAGTAAATCTCAAATTCATAAAACAAGTCATTAAAATTCATTATAAAGCTTCGATTATAAAACCACACTTCTTTCAGGGTCACATATCATAAAATCATAAAATCGAGGGCCTGACCCCTCCCTTGGGTCTACCTTGGTCTATCAGACCAATAGTTATATCATGTGAGACAAGCAAGAGATTATATCAGTAACATCAAGGACTATGGCCATAACCTCGTGATCCCTGGCAACACGGTACCTAGTGTGCAGGGTATCACACCTGAAATAGGAGGTGGGTCGTCCTACCCGCCAGAACAGCATAACACCAGGATTGCGAGGGCAAGGCTTGCTGCCTTGTGGCTAATGCCACTCCACTCTAACAATCCCCACGGTACAGTGTACTCCGCGTGACATACACGGTACAACGTACTCCATGAACCCAAGCTCAATCAGGGGTGCCTACAATAGGTCTTATCCACCCATATCATCTCTGTCTCAGTATGCAGGTGTGAGCATATCATCTCACTGTGACACATAGTCTACAGGAGGCTCCAACACGGTTATATGCATGTAATATAAATCCTTGTGCGAGCGAATCTCTAGCACGGCTCCATGCATATTCATGATATCTGAAAACCTCGTGCGAGTGAAGCTCTAGCACGGTTTCATAGAAATCAATGAAATCTGCGTATGAGCAGCGCTCCAGTACGACTTAAAATAATTATAAATTCAAGTAAAATCTACGTACAAGCAATGGTCTAGTACAGATATGTATAAAAACTCAGTGAAAACCTCGTACGAGAAAAACTCCAGTACGACTTTAAAATGAGTTATAAAACCATATAAAACTTTGTGCGAGCAATGCTCCAACACAAATGAATGCTCAAGTAAATCAAAACTTCGTACGAGCAATGCTCCAATACGACTTTATGCATAAATACATCAAATCATGTGCGAGTTACACTCCAGCACGGCTTTTATGCAATATCATATCAAAACAGGATGCGAGCAAAGCTCCAGCACTTCTCATGCATGTCAAATCCTTAAAACTAGTGCGAGCAAGCGCTCTAGCACCTTTTATGCATATTAAGTCAAAACTATCAAAACCATCAAAACAGTCAAAACAGGGTGCGAGCTAGGCTCCAACACCTCTCATGCATTTCTCAATAATAAAAATCAGTGCGAGCAACCGCTCTAGCACATTTCATGCATATGATGTCACACAAGTCGGTGCGAGCAACTGCTCAAGCACATTTATGTACACTCACAAATGCTGATATAGTGCGAGCTATGTGCCGGCACTATCTGTTTCCATATAAACTTGATAGTTGGTCGTTTTCCAAAGAAATTTCATTTAAATATAAATAACACCTACGTAGTGTTATCTTGTGAAATTTATACAATTACTGGTCAATATACCAATTTGCTTTGATTAAAACCAATCAAATTCTTTAATTCAAAAAATTCCTTAAATCATGCATTTCATACATGTCATGCTTTCACCATCCTTAGGTGAACTTCCCTCTATACGGGTAAAATAGCCTTTTCCTATTTCGATCCTTAAAATCATTTAAACATCTTTTAGGACCTTTATACAATATCAGTGTATACATACATATTCAGTGTATACAAAAACTATTTAAAGTACGCGTAGCTACCTCTAGCTACTCACACAATTCCCTTACCTCATTTTTCTGTACAATCTGACCTTTCCACTGATGACTCATCACGCAATCCGATTTGCTCCCAATCCAATCTCTAGAAGTGTGGATAATCATACATCAGGTCAAATACAATACAACTAATTGTATTTCATAATTTTTTAGGCTTAATTTAAATCATTGGGCCCGTTTACCCATATTGGGCCCGATTGTACCATAATGGGCCTTAATCGGCCTTAAACCCGTTTTTCACTTACTATTCATATCATCGAGGCCTATTGGGCTCACTGGGCCCATCAGTATTTATTGAGCCTCGTTATAAACTCTCGAATAGCTTATTTAATTATTTACGACAATTTTTCTCAATTTTCAAAATATAATTCATTTCATGCAGAAATTAAATCCGTAATTTATGCGATAAATAACGATGCAAATTTGTCGTAAATAAGGGTTACTTACCCAAGATTCCATGATAGTACACAAATCGAGGCTGTGTCGAGCTCTCGTTCTACGTCAATCGTCAAGCTACAAAATTTAATATATTTTCAGGTAAACTTTCAGTTAATTATTTATAAAATTAAATATTTCAAAATTTAAATTGGTCAATTCGACTGCTTACTGACTTACCCGTAGCTCGATTGCATCACTAGAATTTTCCCTAATTTTTCCTCTTTTTCTTTCTCCCTTTTTCTTCTTTTTCCTTTTCTTTTTGGCTGAACCGGTTTAGTTTGGTCCGATTCACCAATTCAGGCCACCGGTTCAGTCCGGTTCGGTCGGTTCAGTTCCTTGCCGGCTGGTTCTCCATCGATTTTTGCTGCCAACAGCTCCACGGGGTCGTCTGCAGCTCAGATCTGGGTTCGGTTTGGTCTGAGGTCGCTGGAAAGTGGCCGGTCCGGCTCTTCTCCTTTCCGACGTCGGTGGCTTTCCTTTCTTCCTCCGTTGCTGGCGCTGGCCGCTGTTCTACCGGCGAAGGCTGCCACCAATCGAGCCGCCTGCGCCTGGGGAACGCTCGGCTATTGGTGATCGGGCTTGAATCGGCTTCGGTTGTCGGTAAATCCCTTTCTCCCACTCGGTTCTCTCGTTTTCCTTTCTCTTCGTCGATCGCCGCCATTCGTCGCCTTGTTAGTGACGGTGGTGGCTCGGCTGGGCTTCCTCTCGACTGGGCTCGTCGTCGGCCACCTCCGTCTGTGCCGCAGAAGACTTGGCTTCCGTTTTCTCGGTTTCCTTCAGAAAATCGCGTTTCGCGATTTTCTTTTTATTTTTTTAATTATTAAATTTTATTATTATTTTATTTGATTAAAATATTCAATTAAAATCCAAAATATCTAAAAAAATTATATTTTATTCATTTATTCAATAAATGAATTTCTCAGTCCGATTTTGCCTTTCCGGTATATTTTTCGATTATTTTCGGGATTATTTTTCCGATGTTACAATTTCGATTAATTCTAATAAATTCATATCTTGATCAATTTAACACGAAATTTAATTATTTCTTCATTATTGATCAAGATTCTCAAATCCATTATTCTTAATTAAATTTTCTTGTCACGATAAATATCGAATTTTGATCTTTTGACCATTTTACCCTTCACGTGTTCGGTAATCCCATTGCAATCCTTTTGCATTTTTAATTTCGTATTTTAATTAAAATCGGGTCTTACAATGTACAAGTGTATATACCTCAAAATGATAGGCAGCAGCGGATATCAGGAATGCAATACTCAGTCGCCTCAAACTCTATTGGAAATGATCTGTGTAAGAAAATGAAAGGGGTGAGCACATCAAGCTCAGTAAGGCAATCCTACGAACAAGTAGGTAACCATACTGCCTACATGAACGTGGTGCCATGCATAAACCACCCTTTCTACACACATTTTAAAACAGATGCTATAATTTATGATGTCATGTAAAACAAGTTAGCATGTGGATTTCAAAGAGCATGAAAAATTCAACATGTAACTCTTTTAAATCATTTCATTCTTATTAAAATTTTACAACAAAGCCAGGACTCAGCCCATCCCTCGGGTGTTCCTGACTCACACAACACCATGAAATCAAATGCTTTTCACAGCAATAGAAATATGCGATACGATGAATGTTATGTAAAACCAGTTTACAACACTCATGGGTTTAAATAGCATGGAAATAACATCATGCAAGTTCAGTTTAAAACCCAGTTTCATTGTCATCAAAATCATATCTCAGTCAGGATCCAACCCCTCCCTCGGGTGATCCAGACTTACGCAGAAATCCACAAAATGTGTTTCTAAAAAACATCAACATGCGAGACTAGGCAATAGATATATATATATATCTCGAGCAAATAACTAGGACGATGGCCATATGTCCTTGTGATCCCACTACTACACGGATCCTAGTGTGCGGGGTCTCACCATGATCGGGGATCGCCCCGGGAGGTGGGTCAGTCCATCCTGTCGGCCTTGTCCGATCACTCGCATCTGAAGATGCCACATAATCAATCCCAGCACGGTACAACATACTCCGTGCTACTTGCACGGTACAACGTACTCCATAGACCCATATCTCATATCCATACTCATGCCCTGTCTCAAAATGCCCGTGCGAGCCTATTTAATCGGTGTGACACACAGTCTACCCGACGTTCCAAGCACGGCTCATCGTATATTCTCAGAAAACTAGTGCGAGCGATGCTCCAACACTCTTATAAAATCAATTAAAACTTGTGCGAGCTAAGCTCTAGCACTCTGTACACAAATCATGTGAAAATCTGGTGCGAGTTAGATGCCAGCACCGTGTCACGAAAATCATGTAAAATTTTGGCACGAGTTAGACTCCAGCCCTGTGTCACGAAAATCATATAAAAATCTAGTGCGAGTTAGATTCCAGCACCAATGCATGCATCACACAAATCAAAACTTGTGCGAGCTGAGCTCTAGCACGTCACATTTCTACAAATCACGTATGCGGCTACATTTCTCAAATCCATTTAGAAAGAAATCACTTTGTTGAAAATATGCAAAGATGTGCATTTTTATTTAAAAGCTAGCCAGCCTACTCATGCACGTGTCAAAACACCTCAAGAACGAGCAAGAATCTCTTGTTCTTGCTCCTCGCAATTTTTCCTAAAATAGGAAATTTTACCCTTAACAAGGGTATTTTGGTAATTTTTTCATCCGGGCCACTAAAATTTTTATCTTAAATCTAGACCCTTCAGACAATTTTAGGGAATGTAAATGATGTCGAAATTGCGTAAAGTTACCTCTAGCAGCCCGTAAAATTCCCTTACCTGGAATCACACGCAAGTTTATCCCGTCTCGATGATACCAGGTCTCTCAATCCAAATTCGCTCCAACCAAGTCTACGGAGCTATATATAACCACATATTTGAGTCAGTTCTAATATATTTATCAGTATTTCACTCTTACTGATCGAATCTAAAGTACTTGGCCCGTTTTACTTTATTGGGCCCGATTACACCTTAATGAGCCTCGACCCATTTTCAGCCCGTTTCTACTTATTAAATCCTTTCTTCAGGTTTACTGGGCTCATTTGGCTTACCAATAATCATTGGGCTTCGTTCCAAACTCTTTGGATAGCTCGTATACTATTTATGGTAATTACTTTAAAATTTTGAATAAAATTCATTTTATGCAGAATTAATCCGTAAAACCTGTAAAATAATCTTAACTCTGCATTAAGGACTCTAATTGTCGAAATTAAAATGTACTTACCCAATGCTATGCAGGGTACGAAAATCGAAGCTCAATCGGCTCTCGTTCGGGTTTTGTCGTAAAACTGCACAATTAGGTAAATTCGGGTTATTTTTCATTAAATATAATATTAAATAAATTTTTGAAATTTAGCCATAGCTTAATCTCGACCCTCAATTAACTTACCCGAATCTCGAGTCATCCCCAGTAATTAATTTTTTTCTCTTTTTTCCCTTTTCTTTCTTTTCTTTTCTTTTCTTTTCCTTCTCTTTTTCCTTCCTTTTCCTTCCTTTTCCTCTCGGCCAAACGGTGCCATTTTCTGGGTGTTTTTCGTCGCTGGTGGTTCCGACCGTTTTGTTGGCCACTACCAGTCTCAAAAGGACCACCACCTCCTCCCGATCACGCTGGTGCCCTCTGTTCACATCCAGCTGCCGTGGATCATTGGAATCGGGCACGTTTTCCTCGCGGTTTTCTCCTCCTCCGTTCGTCGGACACAACCGTCGTTGGCGCTCGTCACCGGTACCAAAGTGTTCGCTGGCCTCTCCTCTTTCTCCCCTAGTCTTCATCGGGGATCGTCGACCGCCAATGGCCGTAGGTGGCTCCAATCGTCTTCGGCTATCGTTTTTGATTTTAGTTTTTGGGTTTTCCCGATTTTTTTCCACTTTTCAGTTCTTTTTTAATTATTATTATTATTTATAATTTATTTTATTATTATATTTATTAAAATAATATAAAATCCCTAAAAATATCTGCTAAATTATATATATTCATAATTAATTTATTTATTTTATTTTAACCCTTGTTCTAGTTTATTTTCTCCGTATTTTTGGGATATTGTCCCTAGTGAATTTTCGGTAATTCTAAATAATTTCGGATCTTGATCAATTGGACTCAAAATTTGATAATTTCCTCATTATTGATCAAGAAATCCTAAATTCTTATTTTTAATTAAAATTTTCTTATCGCATTTGTAAGACCCTATATTTTCGAGTGCATTTAAAAATGCAAAAGGACTTAAATGACATTCCCGAATACGTGCAAGGGTAAAATGGTCAAAAGACCAAAATTCGGTATTAATCGGGACAAGAAAATTTAATTAAAAATATGAAAATGAGAAATCTTGATCAATGACGAAGAAATAATTAAATTTCGGATTAAATTGATCAAGATATGAATTTATTGGAATAAATCAGAATTTTCGTATCGAAAAATAATCTCGAAAATAATCAAAAATATACCGAAAAAGTAAAATCGGACTGAAAAATTCATTTACAGATTAAATGAATTAAATAATAATTTTTTTAAGGATATTTATGCATCTTAATATTATTTTAATGAATAAAATAATATTAAAAATAAATTATAAATAAATAAAATGAAATTGAAAAAAAAAACGCGAATTGGAATCGCGAGAAACAGAAACAGAGAAGGAAAACGCGAAGGAAACAAACCGAGGAAGAAGAGACGCCGGACGAGCCACCACCAGCGAGGCTGAGGGGCCGGTGAGGGTCGGCGAAGGTCGACCGACCTCGGGCGAACCTCCAGCAGCCCAGACGCACGCCGAGAACGGAAAAAATCACCGAAAACGAAGGAGATGCCGCGGGAGAAAAGCTTCGATTCGCCGGCGATGGCGCCGATTCGACCCCAGCCGAGGCCCGATTTGAGAAGCCCAGGCCGTGGCGCACTGATTGGTGCCGGAATCGCACCGGGAACCGATCGGACGGCGTCGGCACGACCAAATGTTGCCTGGACCGGCTGAACCGGACTGAACCGGTCGAACTGGACCCGAGCTGAACCGGCGGTCCAAACCGGGTTGAACCGGATCGGACCGGTTCAGCCAAAAAGAGAGGAAAAAAGGAAGAAAAAGGGAAAAAGAAAAAGAGAAAAAATTGGGGAAAATTCCTGTGATGCAATCGAGCTTCGGGTAAGTCGGTAAGCGGTCAAATTGACCGATTTAATTTGATAAATAATCGACTGAAAGTTTACCCGAAAATATATTTAATTGTGTAGCTCGACAATTGGCATCCACTGAGAGCTCGAGACAGCCTTGATTTGTGTACGATCATAGAATAACGGGTAAGTGACCCTTATTTACGACAATTTTATATCGTTATGCATGATTGATATTTAACGCATGAATTACGGATTTAATTTCCGCATAAATGAATTAAATTCTAGAAATTGGGATAAATTGTCGTAAATAATTCATAAGCTATCTGAGAATTTAGAACGAGGTTGAATAAATATTGATGGGTCCAATGAGCCCAATAGGCCTCGATAAAGTGTGGTAAACGGGCTTAAGGCCGATTAAGGCCCATTATGGTGCAATCGGGCCCAATATGGGTAAACGGGCCCAATGATTTAAATTAAGCCCAGAAAATTGTGAAATACAATTAATTGTATTGTATTTGACCTGATGAATGTGTATCCGCAGTGCCGGAGATTTGATTTGGATTCGGAGCAAATCGGACTACGTGACGAGACATCAGTGGGAAAGGTCAGACTGTACAGAAAATGAGGTAAGGGAATTGTGTGAGTAGCTAGAGGTAGCTACGCGTATTTTAATAGTGTTCTGTACACTGAATATGTATGTATGCCTTGATGATGTATAAAGATCCTAAAAGTGGTTTAAATAATTTTGAGGATCGAAATAGGTGAAAAGACTATTTTACCCCTATTGAGGGAAGTTCACCTAAGGATGGTGAAAGCATGACATGCATGAAATGCATGATTTAAGGAATTTTCCGAATTAAAGATTTGATTGGTTTTAATCAAAGTAAATCGATAGATTGGCCAATAATTGCATAAGTTTCCCAAATTAACACTACGTAGGTGTTATTAATATTTAAATGAAATTTCTTTGGAAAAGAGGCCAACTATCAAGTTTATATGGAAACAGATAGTGTCGACACGTAGTTCGCACTATATCTGCGTTTGTGAATGTGCATAAATGTGCTTGAGCAGTTGCTCGCACCGACTTGTGTGACATCATATGCATGAAATGTGCTAGAGCATGGTGCTCGCACTGATTTTTATTATTGTGAAATGAGAGCTGCTGGAGCCTAGCTCGCACTCTGTTTTGACATGTTTTGATTTGTTTTAACGTGGTATGCATAAAATAGTGCTGGAGCGATTGCTCGCACTAGTTTTAATGATTTGACATGCATGAGAGATGCTGGAGCTTAGCTCGCATCCTATTTTGATTTGATATTGCATAAAGCCGTGCTGGAGTGAATCTCGCACGAGATTTGATTTAATTATGCATAAAGCCGTGTTGGAGTGTAACTCACACGAGATTTGATTTACTTGAGCATTCATTTGTGCTGGAGCATTGCTCGGACAAAGCTTTACGTAGTTTTCATAATTCATTTGAATATCGTACTGGAGTTTTTCTCGTACGAGGTTTTCAGTGAGTTTTTATACATATCCGTACTAGAGCGTTGCTCGTACGTGGATTTTAATTGAAATTATAATCAGTTTAAGTCGTACTGGAGCACTGCTCGTACGCAGATTTTACTGATTTCTATGAAACCGTGCTAGAGCTTCGCTCGCACGAGGTTTTCAGATATCATGAATATGCATGGAGCCGTGCTTGAGCTTCGCTCGCACAGGGATTTATATTACATGCATATAGCCATGTTGGAGCCTCCTGTAGACTGTGTGTCACAGTGAGATGATATGCTCACACGTGCATTCTGAGACAGAGATGATATGGGTGGATAAGACCTATTACAGGCACCCCTGACTGAGCTTGGGTTCACGGAGTACTTTGTACCGTGTATGTCACGCGGAGTACGCTGTACCGTGGGGATTGTTGGAGTGGAGTGGCATTAGCCACGAGGCAGCAAGCCTTGCCCTCGCAATCCTGGTGTTATGCTGTTCTGGCAGATAGGTCGACCCACCTCCCGTTTCAGGTGTGATACCCCGCACACTAGGTACCGTGTTGCCAGGGATCACTAGGATATGGCCATAGTCCTCGATGTTACTGTTAATTACCTGATTGTCTCACATGATATAACTTATGGTCTGTTAGACCAGGGTAGACCCGAAGGAGGGGTCAGGCCCCCGATTTGATGAATTTATGATTTCATATGATTTTATGATATGTGACCCTGAAAGAAGGGTGGTTTTATAACCGGAGTTTTATAATGAATTTTATTGAATTGTTTTATGAGATGGACCCGGAAGGGTTAGTTTTAACTGAAGTTTTAATGTTTTGATTTAAATGCAGTAGCATGTGAAGTTTTCCATGCTTTCATTTGAAATCCATGTTTTGTCTTACATGGCATAAAAGACTGCATGATCTTGATCTAATTCATGCTTAATATGATTTAATGATGTCACATAAAATGCTTTGAATGCATGAGTTACATGATTTATATATGCACAAATAGTTTTGGATGAACTATGGCATTGAATATGCATGACTTTGTGCTTGATGATTTTAATGAAAAGAAATGGATTTAAGGGCATGGCATTATGAGCATGTAGATAGTGGAGCTATCTACTTACTTGCATAATTGCCTTACTGAGCGTGTGGTTTGCTCACCCCCTTATTTTCCCATCTTTTCAGAGCACTTGAAATAGTTATTGAGCGGCTGAGAACTTGCATGTATTGATATCCACTGCTTGCTGCTACCCATCGAGAGACAGGTATACACATTGGTATGATTTTGTATCTAAATATGTAATGCACAGTACTATAAATGGATATCATGTCGGGGATGTAGTGTTATGAATACCATTATGTATGTATTCAGTTAAAGTCACAAGATAGTAAACTCTGATATTGAATGAAATTATGGAAATGAAATGGTAATAGGTGTGAGGTGACTAACACCGAATCATAGCCCAACTGTGTTGTAGGATGGTCACGACGAGAGAAAGGTAAGAATTAAATAATAAATGAAAAAGTGAAAAAAATTTACTCTGATTTTTAGGTAATTTGGGTCGTGACAGCATTTATACCGAATTTTGATCTTTTGATCGTTTTACCCTTCTACACGTTCGGGACCAATTTAGACCGACTTTCCTTCTTAGACCCACTATAATTTCTCATTTAAAAATTTGTATCTCTGTCCGGACCATTCAAATCTCATAAATTTAATTTAAACTTCCTTAACTATCCGTTTTGAAATTTTACGTGTATTCGACTATTCCATTCATATTTATATGATCAAAATCATCCATCTTATGATTCCATTATATATAACAATATCCATACAATGTGAGAATCATAAGTAAACACAATAAAAAATCGGGTCTTACAGTCCCAATGGCAGGAGCGTTGTCCGGTCATCCGCGCTCTTGGCCGGCCCTTTGCCTGGTCGTCGGTGCTCGTCCGGTGCAGAGGTCGATCCTCGTTTCGCCTAGCTTCGGTTTCCTGCTTCCTCTCTCTTCGCGTTTTTCAATTTCTGATTCCTTTATTTATTTATTTATAATTTATTTAATATTATTTTAATCATTATTTTATTCAATTAAAATCCAAAATATCTTACAAAATTATATTTTATTCAGTTAATCGGTGTTATTTCGTCTTTTCGATATAATTTTCCAATATTTTCGGGATAATTTTTCGAAGGGGAAAATTCTGATTAATTCTATTAAATTCATATCTTGATCAATTTAATCGGAAATTTAATTATTTTTTCATTATTGATCAAGATTTCTCAATTTCATATTTTTAATGAAATTTTTCTTGTCCAATTAATATCGAATTTCAGTCTTTTGATTGTTTTACCCTTCAACGTGTTCGAGAATTTTTGTTCATTCCATTTGCATTTTTCATTCACGTATAACTCTTCTTATGATTCAATTTAAATAAAATCATGTTTACATCACATGAATCATAAAGAATTTCGATAAAAATCGGGTCTTAAAGGATGTCTGCCTAGGGGACGAATTCAATCGTTGTGGTGTGCCATGACGTTGATTTCATATGAGTTTTTATAAATGCCTAGTCTCAATTTCTGTGATGATGATGTGATTTTTCAACTGCGATTTATATCAGGCATTGATATTTGATGTGATGTGATTTGTGATTTTATCATGTGAATTGTGCTGATGCCATTGTTTTATATAGTTATTTCTATAACGAATTGCATGCTCATTATTTCCATCATATTGTGTTTGTGATGATGATTTTTATAACTTCCCTTATCCTCCTTACTGAGCGTTTTGAGAGCTCACCCTTTTTTCTCCCCCTCCAGATTACTTGAAGTAGCGAGCTAGAGCCTGCCGCGTACGTGATATAGGCTGGTGGACAAGATCTGTCGATTTACGTATGTAGCTTGTACCTTATGATTACTATGTGTATGAACACTTTATTTCATAATTGAATCATAAGAAGAGTATTTACTATTATGCAATCGACTAATTAAGAAATTTAAAAATGCATGTAAGCTACATAACAACGAGATAAGAGTTAAATTGATTTCTGAACAAGTGCAGGGGTAAAACGATCAAATGATCGAAATCCGGTATAAATTCGATGAGAAAATTTCATTAAAAATATGGAATTGAGAAATCTTGATAAAAAACGAGGCAAATATTGAATTTTGAGTCCAATTGATCAAGATATGAATTTATTTAATTTTTTTAGAATTTTCACCTCGAAAAACGATCCCAAAAATAGTAGAAAAATATACTGGAAAGGTAAAATCAGACTGATAAATTCGTTTACAGATTAAATGAATCTAATATGATTTTTTAGATATTTTGGGAATTTTAATGTTATTTTAATGATTAAAATAACATTAAAATCATTTATAAATATACAAAAAAAGAAAAAAATCAGAAAATTTGGAAATTTGGAAATTGAAATTGGTGAGAGAGAGAAAGCAAACCGGTGAGGGAAATCGACGCAGACCCGAGGAGAAGAAGGAGAGACCGGACGGCCACCATCGGCGACCCTACGGCCAGGCACGCGATCGAAAAAGGAAGCCGGTCATCGTGCGACCTCCCTGCCACCAAGACGCACCCCATCGGCGCTGTAATCTGACAAATCAAAGAAGAAAAGGCCGCAGAGGAAAAGAGGAAATCCGGCAGCCACCGACGGTGATTTGTCCCGATCGAGGCTAGCCGAGAGGTCCCTAGGCTGAGGCGCGTCGAACAGTGGCAACGAAACTCTAGGAATCGGCCGGACGACGCCGGCATGACCAAAGAAGCCCTGAACCGGTCGGAGGTTCAGTAAAGAAGCTTCTGCGCTGAACCGGATCGGATCGATTCAACCAAGGAGAAAAGGGGAAAAGAAGAAAAAAGAAAGAAAAAGAAAAAGGAAAATTTTTGGGATTTCACCGGACTTCGGGTAAGTCGATACGAGGTCCAAAGTGACCGATTTGATTTTTGATAAATTTATATAAATTATATTTAATCGAAAATTAACTCGAAGTTAAATATATGAAATTGTGCAGTTCGACGATAAATTCCTAATGGAAGCCCGATCGAACTTCGATTTACGTACCATGGCATAATCTCGGGTAAGTAAAGCTCATTTACGACAATTTATGTGATTATTGCGTATTTAAGATTTATTTTATGCATTTCGGATTAAATTTCACATTTAGTGAATTATATTCGAAATTTTGAATTAACTGTTGTAAATGATATACGGGCTATCCAAAGAGCTTGAAAAAAAGCCCAATGGGTATTGATAGGCCCAATGAGTCGATAGACCTTGATGAAGGGAAATAATACGTGGAAAACAGGCCTAATACGGATTAAGGTCCAATTAAAGTATTTAGGCCCATTAAGAGTAAACAGGCCCATTAAGAGTAAACAGGCCCATTTAAGTGAAATGAACTGTATTAAATGTGTAATACAGTAGGAAAATTATAATTTACCCAGTGAAAAGTTAAATACAACTCCAGAGTCATATTGAGAGTGACCGGACTGCGAGGTTTGGACAGCACAGAGGAAGAGAAGTAACACTACGTGATCCGAGGTAAGGGATTCTTGCAAGTAGTTAGAGATATCTGCACGTATTTTTGTCTACTTTTTCATTCACTGAAATTGTTTGAGGGTCAGAGAAAATCAATAATATTATAGGGACCCAATATGGGTAAATTATGATTTTACCCCTAGTTAAGCAAAAAGTCAAATTTTGGGAAAAGCTGTCAAAAGCATGAAAATAATGTTTTGAGTGGTTTTTATTGCTGTGTAGCAAAAGAGTAAGTGGATGGGCTAATGTTTTGAGGTCGATGTAAACTAAGCACACTTTATAGTGCTGATTTTAATGATTTGAAACATCCCTAGTTTTAAAGAGCCATCTACCGAATTATGTGGAAACAATCATGCTGGAGCATAGCTCGCATTTGATTTCAAATGTTTTTCACATACATTAGTGCTGGAGGTTTACTCGCACTACATTTATTTGACATGCATGATAGAGTACTAAGCATTGCTCGTACCCAGTTTTATGTGATTGTGCATGAGAGAGTGCTAGAGCGATTAGCTCGTACTCGAGTTTTACATGAGATGCATGACAGAGTGCTGGAGCGTTTCTCGTACTCAATTCTTCATGATTTATACATGACATAGTACTGGAGCTATTGCTCGTACTTGATTTGATGAATTGTGTGCATAGCATGGTACTGAAGCTATTGCTCGTACTTGATTTGAAACATGAACTATGTATTGAGCTAGTTGCGGAGGTTTACTCGCACTAGAGTTGAGTTTGTGATGTGAAACAGTGTTTGAGCGGAGTGTCGATTGTGAGTCGCGCTCAAAGGCGCGCACTGTATTTTACGTGATATATAGACATGTTAGAAAAATCGTGACGATTTCCTCCGTGTAGACTAAGTATCACACTGTTGAGATGTTCTCACGTGGATTTAGAGACGTGGCATTTATTCCATAGTATGAGAGCTAAGACCTATGGCAGGCACCCCAACTATGATGTATTTCCATGGTATGAAAGGCTAAGACCTATGGCAGGCACCCCGATCATGATGTAGGGTCCACGGGTGTACGTTGTACCGTGCGTGTGGCATGGAGTACACTGTACCGTGTTTTGTTATGGAGTTGTGGAAGAGAGTTGTTGATAGCTGGCGGTTGTGATGGACTGACCCCCATCCCCGTTACAGCTGTGATAACCCACACATCGAGTACTGTGTTGCCTGGGATTTAACCACATGTTAGGATATGGCTATAGTCTGGAGTTATTGCATTTAGCCACTGAGTCTCGCATGATATATCACATGTGTTTTATGATACGGGTACACCTGAGGGATGGGTCGGAACCCAATTTGTTTGTGTTGTGATGAGAAATACCATATTTACTGTGTTTTGAATGTAAATGGAATATTTTATATAAAGGCATTCTTAAATGATTAAATATGCACTGTTTTGCATGAATGCCTCTGATTGATAAACCAGCATGTATTTAGTACTGGGATTTTAAATCTGTACTATATTATATATATTTTAAACATGCTTCTGAATTGAGAGAAGGAAAGGTAAAGCACTATTTCAGTAGATAGTATGAATGTCTACTTGCTTGCTTGATTTCCTTACTGAGCGCGTTGATAGCTCATCCCATTCATTTTCCCCATCTCTATAGATTCTCGTCAGTAGATCGAGTCGACTAGGGTATTGCATTTGTCACGCCCCGAAAGCGCGAAAAAATATGGCTAATTTAAACTTTTTATCCATTAACTATGTTGTTTTCTTGTCCATGTCTAGATTTAAAATCTTTTTCATTTTCCAGGATCTCGTTACATTACATACATTCTGTATATATAAAATCATTTACAACTATTACATCCCGACTATTATATACAATAGTGTCTATTATGTATCACATGTCTGAAATATAAGTAAGACTGTACCTCAAGGTTACAAAAGAATCCGATGAAAGGTCAGACTACCTTGTCAATGATCACAGTCTCGTATGTGCAGTAGACTCGCTATAGATAATCTGGGAGATGGAGAGGAGGGGTGAGTTTTTCAGACTCAGTAAGAGATACATTTAAAATAGCTTTAAATACTCAAAACATGGTAAAACTCATGGTTTTACAAATCAGCATAAACATGTACTAGAGTAGAGATGCTTACATTTCATAAAAGCAGTAAAAACATGCTTAAATCATAAGTTTACACACCATGCATCTTTTTAATAAAACTCATACATAGTATGCATATCACGTCGTGTAAACAAGGAAAAAGCATCTCAAAACTTAATCATGCATATCATAACATGCTTATCACTTTGAAATGAAATTGTATTGTCATATGCACATTTCGTAAAATATACTCATGGCTACCTTTAAAATCTCATCATAGAAAATATGTGCTCAATAAAATCATAAAACAGGTAGCATGAAATGTGCGAAAACATATATATATCATTCGTCAATTCATCGTGTAGGGTCAGGCAATCGTCTCATATACTAGTCCCGAAGGACATCATACATTTGGTCCCGTAGGACAAAATCATGGGTACTCATGGCCATAGTACAGGGAGCCGTAGGACTGGATCAGGGTCGTACGCTACCCTATCTCTCGTGCACCACTAAATGGGGACTATAGCACGAACTCACATGCATCACCAAGTGTGGACTATACGCACGTGTCTCATATCAAGTCAGAGCCTGCTCGTTCTCTGGCCGTCGGCTAGGTAGATCCTCGATCGTCTCCATACGAGATCGATCCCAGATCCTCTGACTATCGTCATATCATACCTTTTTACCCCACAAAAATCATTTTGGGCCTCTTACCCAATTTATCAAAATCATTTCGGGCCTCATACCCGTGTATTAAAATCGTTTCGGGACTCTAACCCGTTTTTTATAAATCATTACAGGACTCAAGCCCATTTCTCATAGAAAACATAGTTTTCATAAATCGTTGTGAGACTCTAGCCCGTGTAAATATGGAAAGCATAGTTATCAAAGTCAATTCTTGGGACTCATACCCGTACCGTGAAAATATAGCTTAAAAGATGTTTTGGGACTTTAACCTGTATCATGAAAACATGATTTCATAGAACATATCGGGACTTTAACCCGTAATCTCACATGAAAATACTATGCTTTTGTTTCAGAAGTGAAAAATCACTTTTATAAACATGTATGTTGTAAAAATGTATCTCATATATATAAAACATGCTGAAAACTCGAGAAATAATTTTAGCTTCGGTTTAAATACCGTTGAAAATCCATTTCGTAAAATCTCATCCAATTCTCATACATAAACAGTTGGTAAGGATGAAGGAGTACTAATGCTACTCTAAATTATCTCCCTTACCTCTTAGCGACTGATGTAGAGCACTTTTCTTGATACTCGAATTTACCTCGTAAAATGTGTCGATAGACCGAGCTGCTACAAAACAAGTTCAATTTATCACATATGGCTTAAATTCATTTCAATATATCCAAATATGTGATTATATCGAATCTTTGATCAAAAGTTGACTTTTAATCGATTTTACTCTTTTTGCTCGGTTTTATCGATGTAAACCTCGTTTTAAATCGTATTTAATTCAACAAATATTTTCCTCATATTTATTATGGTCGATTTAGCTAATTGGAACAATTTCTCTCTTATTGGGACAAATTACACTTTAATGGGCCTTAATCCGTTTTAAGCCCGTTTCCACTTATTAATTCTTTCATCAAGGCCTATTGGGCTCACTGGGCCCATTAGAACTTATTGGGCCTTTTTCTAGACTCTTTGAATAGCCGTATATCATTTACGACAATTTAATTAAAAATCTTGATTTAATCCACTAAATGCGTAATTTAATCTGTAACTCGTAAAATAAACTTTTAATGCGTAATAATTATATAGATTGTCGTAAATGAGCTTTACTTACCCGAGATTTTGCGATAGTGCGTAATTCGAAGTTCGATCGGGCTCACGTACGTGATTTATCGTCGAACTGCACAATTTATATATTTAATTTTGGGTGAATTTTCGATCAAATATAATTTAAATAAATTTCTCGAAAATTAAATCGGTCACTTTTGACCTCTTACCGACTTACCCGAAGTTCGATGTATCCCCGAAAATTTTTTCTTTTTCCTTTTTCTCTTTTCTTCCCTTTTTCTCCTTTTTCCCTCTCTTTCTTGGCTGAACCGGTTCGGTCTGGCTCAGACCAGTCCGGTTCAGTTCCGGTTCAACTTCTCCCTCACCGTTTGGGGCTTTTTCGGCCGGTTCTCCCTCGGCTTCCGCCTCCAACTTGTTCGCGGGGTAGTCCGGTGCATGGATCTGGGGTCGGCTTCGCCAAAGCTCGCCGGAAAGTGGCCGGTCCGGCCTCTTTTCTCCTCCGACGACGGCACCAAATTTTTCCCGCGCCGTTCGACGGCGTTTCAGGCCGATCTGCGCCTAGATCGGAGTCACAGACGTCCCCTCTGGCCGGTAGTGGGTCGATCCTCCCCTCCTCGGCCACCGATCTCTCTCTCTCCTCTCTTTTCTCTCTCGATCTCTCTCTGTAAGACCCGAATTTAATTAAAATACAGAAATTAAATAAGAAAGGATGGGAAAGTATGAAGGAAGTCGGGTTAAATAAATCCCGAACACGCGTAAGGGCAAAACGGTCAAAAGATCGAAAGCCGGAGTAAATTCGATAAGAAAATTTAATTAAAAATATGGATTTGAGAAATCTTGGTCAATAAAGATGAAATATAATTATTCTGTATTAAATCGATCAAGATTCAGAAATTTAAAAATACCGAAAAAATTACCGAGACTATATCTCGAAAAACGTGAAGAAATAATATCAAAATTTAGAGAAAAATAAAATTTATAAATTAAAATCAAATGGAATAAATTAAAGTGGAATAAAAATAATGTAAGTGGAGATATTTTGGGATTTTATGAGTATTTTATTGAATAGTAAATTAATTAAAATAAATAAAAATAAAATTTAAATTAATAAAAATAAAACAAAAAAAAAGTAATTGAAACAAAAAAAAAAGAGAAACCGAGAGAAAAAAACCCGAGGAACCCGAAACCGAGAACAGTGACCCGCAACCTTCACCGTCGATTCTCTCGCACCGGCGACCGACGGGCTTCGACGAAGCTGCCAGGAGGAAGAGGGGAGTCCGACGAGCACGTGGGTACCGGAACCGAGCCGCCAGGTGGCCGGAGCAGGCCGATCGGAGCCGAGGAAGACCGCCGGAGAAACCAATCGATTCCCGACGAACCACTGCGTCTGGGTTGAAACGGAGGGCACCGATACACTCAGGGGAGGAAGCCGGTCCTTTTGGCACCGGTCTTGGCCGGTGAGACCGCCGGAACCGCCTGCGACGGCCAGAGGCAGTGAGGAGACTGAAACGATGCCGTTTGGCTGGAAGGAAAGGGAAGGAAAGGGAAGGAAAAGGAAGGAAAAAGGGGAAGGAAAAGGAAAGAAAAGGAAAGAAAAGAAAGGAAAAGAAGGGAAAAAGGGAAAGAAATTACCGGGGGACGACTCGAGGTTCGGGTAAGTTGACCGAGGGTCGATATTGACCTACGGGTGAATTTCAAAAATTTAATTTAATATTATTTTAATGGAAAATAATCCGGATTTACCTAATTATGCAGTTTTACGACGGAGACCGAACGAGAGCCGATCGAGCTCTGATTTTCGTACCCCGCATCGTATCGGGTAAGTACAATTTAATTTCGGCAATTAGAGTTATTTAAATACCGAGTTTAACTATTTTATGGAATTATGGATTAATTTCGCGTAGGAAGGAATATTATGCGAAATTGTAATATAATTGCCGTAAGTGGTATACGGGCTATCCAATAAATTTGGAATGAAGCCCGATAATTATTAGGAAGCTGTATAAGCTCAGTATACCCGAAGAAGGGAATTAATAAATATAAAAGGGCTAAAATGGGCCGAGGCCCAATAAGGCAGATAAGGCCCAATAGCTTCAAGTTGATCAGTAAATGCAATCTACTGATCGGGATAATTGAATTAACCCCGATTATGTGGTTATATGCAGTTACGTACATTGGTTGGCGCGCACTCGGGCCGAGACGTTCGGTATCATCGAGACAAGAGTGGTCTGCGCGTGATTCCAGGTAAGGGAATTCTGCGGACTGCTAGAGGTAACAGTACGCAATTTTAAATTCATATGCAGTCCTTTAAAATATTCTGAAGGGTCTAGAGGTCGAATAATAATTTTAGTGCCCCGAATGGGCAAATTACTAAAATACCCTTGTTAAGGGTAAAATCTAAAAATTTAGGAAAAATTGGGAGGAGCAAGAACAAAAGGTTTCTGCTCATTCTGGAGGTGTTTTGAGGCATGCATGAGTAGGCTGGCTCACCTTGAAAGAAAATGCACAGCATTGCATACTTTCAACGTGATATTGTTTTGAAAACTGTTTTGAGGAAACAGAGCCGCCTACGTGTTTTTATTGCCGATTTGTGTGATGCACGCATTAGTGCTGGAGCGAGAGCTCGCACTAGAGTTTTACATGCATAGGTGCTGGAGTCCAACTCGCACCAGATTCTTATATATATATATGATTTTCGTGACAGGGTGCTAGAGTCTAACTCGCACCATATTTTTATATGATTTTGAGACAGGGTGTTAGAGCTTCGCTCGCACCAGATTTTTATACGATTTGCATACAGAGTGCTAGAGCTTAGCTCGCACTAGATTTACTTGATTTGATGAGAGTGCTGAGCATTGCTCGCACTGATTTTTATGAGAACATGCGATGAGCCGTGCTTGGAGCATCGGGTAGACTGTGTGTCACCGATTAAATAGGCTCGCACGTGCGTTTTGAGACATGGCATGAGTATTGAGAAACAAAACCTCTGTGGGAAGCAGGCCAATTGGGCTGGAGTACCTAGAGATATTATATGGGTTCACGGAGTACGATGTACCATGCAAGTAGCATGGAGTACGATGTACCGTGTGGTATCTTCGGATACGGCATCTCTGGATGCAGCATCTTCGGATGCCGGGGATCGGATAAGACTGACGGGATGGACTGACCCACCTCCCGGGCGGTTCCCGATCATGGTGAGAACCCGCACACTAGGATCCGTGTAGCTGAGGAACTCCCGAGGACAGATATGGCCATAGTCCTAGTTATTACCGTTATACAGATATTGCCTCGTCTCGCATGTCGACGATTTCGATGATTTAAACTGGGTTTTTAAAACTAAATTGCATGATGCTATTTCCATGCTTTTCAAAACCCACGTGTGATGTAAACGTTTTCATGATTTTGTGTGAGTTAGGATCACCCGCAGGAGGGGTCGAGTCCTGACTTTATTGTGAAAATCTTAATTGAGAAAGAAATAATTTATAATAATTGCATGTTGATTTTCCATGCAAATGTGTTTTACATATCATCATAATGCATAGCATTGTTTTAAAATGTGTGAAGAAAGGGTGGTTTATGCATGGCACTACGTTCATGTAGGTAGTATGGTTACCTACTTGTTCGTAGGATTGCCTTACTGAGCTTGATGTGCTCACCCCTTTCATTTTCTCCCACAGATGATCTCCAGTTGAAGTTGCGACGACTCAGTACTGCATTCTGGATATCCGCTGGTGCCCATCAACATAAGGTATATATATACACTTGTACATATTGTATCTACATAAGCATAGCACAGTAACATGTTTGTAAGTAACTTTAGGGGATGTATAAATAATATAACAATTATAAATGACTGGAGAAGAAATAAGTACTAGGGTAGATGTATGGTGGGACTGGCGTTGACGCACAGCCCAATTATTAAGTGGAGTGTTGGTCACGATTCGAGGACAGGTGAGAATTTAAGTAAGAAAATAATAAAAACGCGAAAAAATTAACTCTGATTTTTGGGTAGTTTGGGTCGTGACATATAAAGGTGGTATCAGTGCACAATTGGTCTGATGTGTGTCAGTGTCAGTAATTAGGAAATTACATCCCCGTGTTACTGTGCTTAGTTAGATACAATAGTGTATATTGAGATGGGCTTGACTAAGAAATGGTTGAGAATGCAGGAATGCTTAATATGAGTCGCGTTAGATGAGATAGTGCACGAGGCAGAGGTCGTAGAGGTAGACCTGAATCTGCTAAGTCGTGCTGAGTTTGATTATGAGAATCAGGATGAAATTGTAAATAGAGGCTAATGTTGAGAATGCCTCACAGAGTCGATAGAGAGATCGGACAGTATTGAGAGACGCTTCGCGAGATTGAAGCGGAGCATGGGAATTATTTTGGGGAGCTAATTGCTCAGATTATGTATGAGATCAGAGGGCGCAGCGGAGCATTGGTGGAAACCCGCTCGACCCATCTTAAGTGTTAAACATTCAGAGCTAAGATGAGAATTGTTTATGGATGTATTCCGGTGACAGAACATCCCGGACATTATTTAAAGGAAATTTCGAATTAAAGTCCTTACTCTGACCCAAAGGATTTAATTTATTGACGAGTATGGAGACTCGGTTATATTTTGGGCAGATATTACCTCGACACTATGAAAAGTGACAGTCGAGATGTCTAAAAGTTTATGGAAGGGCTCAACTTTTCAATTTGAGTCTAATTGGCCCGCGAGATATTACCTATACCGAGGCAGTGCGCAGATTTACAGTTGGATAAATAAAAATATGAATTGCACGCCTCTGAGATTCGGAAAGGTAGTGAGGGCTGAAATAGAGACAGAAAAGAGAATCGAGAAATGAAAAAGATGTTGAATGAGAAAATGGTAATTGGTAAAAGATCTGATTTGACGAGTTATGGAGTAAGATAATTGGTAAAGCCCCAGTGCATCTCATTTTGGCACTCTTGAGGAGCATTGCGATTGGAGGACCCCGACCTGCTACGAAGTAGTGTAGCAGTGTGAGCACTGTAAGCAGTGTGAGATGTGTGGTGGATACCACGGAAGGAGGGTCTATACCTACACGGTATTAATGAAAATGGCCGTTAAGTGTGGTAAGACGGACCATTGATTTGATTGCACAGAAATTGGGCGAGATCGTCCCACAGAAAAGGTAAAGAGACAGAGAAAAATTTCATTGGTATAGCTGCAACGAGAAGGGAGGCAATAGCCGAAAAGAAAAAGGAAAGTAGGCTGTTGGACGAAGGCGAGAGGATGTCTTGGACCAGGACACTATTGATGTTTCATGGATGTGGTGTAAGATACCACACTTGTTATGAATAATGAAGCACATATGATCATTAATCCTGGTGCCACATATTTATTCATACCGCCTTCATTCACATATAAGTGAGTAAAAGGTATGAATGCCTACATCATTGGGCACGATACTGATAAATGAGTACCCCAATAGAGGAGGATTAATAAACGGAATATGGTTATTGAGATTTTAAGTTAAAAACAGGGGTGTAACAGTTGAAATTAAAGGAGTAAAGGATTGTACTCACGAAATAAATAAAGACAAGAGTTTCGTCATAATTGATATACGAAGGAGATAATCTTTGAGATAAGATAGATTCTAAATACAAGATGTATTAGAGTAAGAGTGCGTATGCGAAGTCATTAGGATTAGAGCAATTAGTAGCGAATATAAATTGTGACCACAGAGACTGAGATATAACGTAGTTGTGGTTAAGTCTGAAGGTTAATAAAGGTATTTCAAAATACCTCCCCGCCTGAAGACTTGACAGCGTCTAAAAGTATATATATATAACCTATAACGGAAAATCGATCATCGTAATAGATACCTTTAGCATTAGGATACCCTTACTAAGACGATAAGAATATAAAAATTCGACAATCATAAAGGTTAACATAGTAGAACTTAATAAGAGCCGTTAAGATAAGGAAAGGAAATGACGCAGGTTAGTACCTGAAAACGTAAGCGGTTAAGAAGAATCTTATACGCTTATGCGTAAATAAGTCAAGGATTGGATCGAGTTGTAATCATCTTTATCGATGATGTATTGGATGTAGTTAAAGTCTAGGGCGATTTATAAGCAATAATTAGGAAATGGCTTTTACAAATGGGCTGCTGCGAGTTCAAAATGGATATACTTGGTTGACACGTTTAACTAAGAAACGTGGTCTTGGAATGAGATGATAAATAAGATGATTGATGTGACGTGAATTTGGCGTGATGAAGTATGAACTGACCACCGTGATTAATTTCACCATACCCAACAGCTCAAGAGGTTCTCAGTGAGTATGGATACCTCGAAATAATGGATGAGCTGTGTATTGATGTATAATGGGAAGATACCCATGATTTAAAGTTGACAACAGTATTTGTACCGAGGATATGGTACTATTATGTACACGGTGAGAAATTGTAGATATGCACTGATCATAAAGCCCGAGTATCTGTTTTTACAGAAAGAGGCGAACATGAGAATATACATATTGGGTTAGAGCTTCTGAGAGATTTTGATTGTGGAAATTGTACCACCCAGGAAAGGCTGATGCCTCGAGTTGAAAGAGTATCGGGATGGTACCACATATGATGGTCAGGGAGCGTGAGCTGCTAGATGCAGTTGTGGACCTCAGTATTGATGTGATCCCTTCTGAGGATGACAGTGATTGTGTGACAGCTAGCCTGATGATTAGTACCGGATGAGAGTGCTCGGATTTGCCAGGCTTAGCGTGATGATCGACCGGATGTCGATAGTTTGGGTCTGATTCAGAAGGGTACAGTGATAGAGTTCACAGTGGGTGATGATGAGTTACTGAGGATTCAGAGACAGTATGAGTGCTCCCCAGGACCACATTTGATGAGATAGTGATATTGTCAAAAGCTCACTCTTCGGGATATACAGTGCATACGGAAAGTAATGATTATATATCGAAATCTCGATAAGGGTATGGGTGGTCAGATATGGAAAGAGATATTGGTGGAGATTGTAGAAAAGTGCCTAGTGTGTCAGCAGAGTAAGGTAGAGTATTAAAAGTCTGCAGAGTTATTGCAGCACCTACCTATATCGACACGGCACGAAAAATGAGAGTAAGTCTCCATGAAGGTCGTGATGGGTTACAGAGAACCCAGGTGATATTACGAGACTATTTGGATGATAGTCGCCAAATTGACTCAGTCTACCCACCTTTTGGATATGAAATCCCTAAATACTCAAAGTGTGTGTGAGGATTCAGGTATAAGAAGATTGTGGAACATTAAGTAGCGTTCCAGTGAGCATGGTATCATATAGGGATTCCCGCTTCACTTCTTACTTCAGGGAATATTTTTAGGGAGCTATGGGAACCCAACTGAGTATTAGCACAGCTTTCCACCCTCAGACAAATGGTCAGTCAGAGAGGACTGTACAAGTTTTGGAGAATCCGATGAAAGCTTGTGCCATTGATTTTATAAGCTCCTGGAATGATCAGTTGATTTCTAATTGAAGTTGCCAATAACGACAGTTGGCAGTTGAGTATCGGGATAACAAGTTAGGAGGCAGTGTATGGCTGTAGGGGTTGTTCCCCAAATTTGATAAGAAAAAGTGGGTGACAGATTGAATCATTTTCGACGTTGGATGATAAGTCTCTGAGGATGTTTTAGTTAAGAGTGAGAGATTAAGAACACCTCAGAGTAGATAGACAAGTATTGGAATTCACCTTTAGTGAATTAGTATGATTGAAATGTTTACTGTCCTAAGAGAATAAGGACATAGCGAACTTTTGGAAGAAAGTAAATTGAGTTGCGCTGGATGGAATATTTTGAGAGATTGGACAAGTGAGAGATAAGATCTGTAGGTTGTTGTTAATCACTTGAGTTAACAGGCACCCACAATGTGTCCCACTTTTGATACTTCAGCAGTACTATCCAGATCCGGCAGAGGTGATAGGATATGAACTCCAAAAGTTCAATTTAATAAAAATACAAGTATATTGAAGAAGTTGATTCGGGCATTAAACAGGAAAGAGAAAGTATTGAGGTTTAAGATAATTTCCCTAATTAAAGTCCTTTGGTAGTAAATACACTCCGGAGAAGGTCACATAAGAATTTAAGAGTATTATACGATCGATGTACCCGGAGTTGTATATGAACTCATATGAATTGGTTCTAATTTGGAGGACCAAATTTCCTTAAGTGGGGGAGAGTTGTAAGACCCGAATTTAATTAAAATACAGAAATTAAATAAGAAAGGATGGGAAAGTATGAAGGAAGTCGGGTTAAATAAATCCCGAACACGCGTAAGGGCAAAACGGTCAAAAGATCGAAAGCCGGAGTAAATTCGATAAGAAAATTTAATTAAAAATATGGATTTGAGAAATCTTGGTCAATAAAGATGAAATATAATTATTCTGGATTAAATCGATCAAGATTCAGAAATTTAAAAATACCGAAAAAATTATCGAGACTATATCTCGAAAAACGTGAAGAAATAATATCAAAATTTAGAGAAAAATAAAATTTATAAATTAAAATCAAATGGAATAAATTAAAGTGGAATAAAAATAATGTAAGTGGAGATATTTTGGGATTTTATGAGTATTTTATTGAATAGTAAATTAATTAAAATAAATAAAAATAAAATTTAAATTAATAAAAATAAAACAAAAAAAAAGTAATTGAAACAAAAAAAAAAAGAGAAACCGAGAGAAAAAAACCCGAGGAACCCGAAACCGAGAACAGTGACCCGCAACCTTCACCGCCGATTCTCGAGCACCGACGACCGACGGGCTTCGACGAAGCTGCCAGGAGGAAGAGGGGAGTCCGGCGAGCACGTGGGTACCGGAACCGAGCCGCCAGGTGGCCGGAGCAGGCCGATCGGAGCCGAGGAAGACCGCCGGAGAAACCAGTCGATTCCCGACGAACCACTGCGTCTGGGTTGAAACGGAGGGCACCGATACACTCAGGGGAGGAAGCCGGTCCTTTTGGCACCGGTCTTGGCCGGTGAGACCGCCGGAACCGTCGGCGACGGCCAGAGGCAGTGAGGAGACTGAAACGATGCCGTTTGGCTGGAAGGAAAGGGAAGGAAAGGGAAGGAAAAGGAAGGAAAAAGGGGAAGGAAAAGGAAAGAAAAGGAAAGAAAAGAAAGGAAAAGAAGGGAAAAAGGGAAAGAAATTACCGGGGGACGACTCGAGGTTCGGGTAAGTTGACCGAGGGTCGATATTGACCTACGGGTGAATTTCGAAAATTTAATTTAATATTATTTTAATGGAAAATAATCCGGATTTACCTAATTATGCAGTTTTACGACGGAGACCGAACGAGAGCCGATCGAGCTCTGATTTTCGTACCCCACATCGTATCGGGTAAGTACAATTTAATTTCGACAATTAGAGTTATTTAAATACCGAGTTTAATTATTTTATGGAATTATGGATTAATTTCGCGTAGGAAGGAATATTATGCGAAATTGTAATATAATTGCCGTAAGTGGTATACGGGCTATCCAATAAATTTGGAATGAAGCCTGATAATTATTAGGAAGCTGTATAAGCTCGGTATACCCGAAGAAGGGAATTAATAAATATAAAAGGGCTAAAATGGGCCGAGGCCCAATAAGGCAGATAAGGCCCAATAGCTTCAAGTTGATCAGTAAATGCAATCTACTGATCGGGATAATTGAATTAACCCCGATTATGTGGTTATATGCAGTTACGTACATTGGTTGGAGCGCACTCGGGCCGAGACGTTCGGTATCATCGAGACAAGAGTGGTCTGCGAGCGATTCCAGGTAAGGGAATTCTGCGGACTGCTAGAGGTAACAGTACGCAATTTTAAATTCATATGCAGTCCTTTAAAATATTCTGAAGGGTCTAGAGGTCGAATAATAATTTTAGTGCCCCGAATGGGCAAATTACTAAAATACCCTTGTTAAGGGTAAAATCTAAAAATTTAGGAAAAATTGGGAGGAGCAAGAACAAAAGGTTTCTGCTCATTCTGGAGGTGTTTTGAGGCATGCATGAGTAGGCTGGCTCACCTTGAAAGAAAATGCACAGCATTGCATACTTTCAACGTGATATTGTTTTGAAAACTGTTTTGAGGAAATAGAGCCGCCTACGTGTTTTTATTGTCGATTTGTGTGATGCACGCATTAGTGCTGGAGCGAGAGCTCGCACTAGAGTTTTACATGCATAGGTGCTGGAGTCCAACTCGCACCAGATTCTTATATATATATGATTTTCGTGACAGGGTGCTAGAGTCTAACTCGCACCATATTTTTATATGATTTTGAGACAGGGTGTTAGAGCTTCGCTCGCACCAGATTTTTATACGATTTGCATACAGAGTGCTAGAGCTTAGCTCGCACTAGATTTACTTGATTTGATGAGAGTGCTGAGCATTGCTCGCACTGATTTTTATGAGAACATGCGATGAGCCGTGCTTGGAGCATCGGGTAGACTGTGTGTCACCGATTAAATAGGCTCGCACGTACGTTTTGAGACATGGCATGAGTATTGAGAAACAAAACCTCTGTGGGAAGCAGGCCAATTGGGCTGGAGTACCTAGAGATATTATATGGGTTCACGAAGTACGATGTACCGTGCAAGTAGCATGGAGTACGATGTACCGTGTGGTATCTTCAGATACGGCATCTCCGGATGCAGCATCTTCGGATGCCGGGGATCGGATAAGACTGACGGGATGGACTGACCCACCTCCCGGGCGGTTCCCGATCATGGTGAGAACCCGCACACTAGGATCCGTGTAGCTGAGGAACTCCCGAGGACAGATATGGCCATAGTCCTAGTTATTACCGTTATACAGATATTGCCTCGTCTCGCATGTCGACGATTTCGATGATTTAAACTGGGTTTTTAAAACTAGATTGCATGATGGTATTTCCATGCTTTTCAAAACCCACGTGTGATGTAAACGTTTTCATGATTTTGTGTGAGTCAGGATCACCCGCAGGAGGGGTCGAGTCCTGACTTTATTGTGAAAATCTTAATTGAGAAAGAAATAATTTATAATAATTGCATGTTGATTTTCCGTGCAAATGTGTTTTACATATCATCATAATGCATAGCATTGTTTTAAAATGTGTGGAGAAAGGGTGGTTTATGCATGGCACTACGTTCATGTAGGTAGTATGGTTACCTACTTGTTCGTAGGATTGCCTTACTGAGCTTGATGTGCTCACCCCTTTCATTTTCTCCCACAGATGATCTCCAGTTGAAGTTGCGACGACTCAGTACTGCATTCTGGATATCCGCTGCTGCCCATCAACATAAGGTATATATATACACTTGTACATATTGTATCTACATAAGCATAGCACAGTAACATGTTTGTAAGTAACTTTAGGGGATGTATAAATAATATAACAATTATAAATGACTGGAGAAGAAATAAGTACTAGGGTAGATGTATGGTGGGAATGGCGTTGACGCACAGCCCAATTATTAAGTGGAGTGTTGGTCACGATTCGAGGACAGGTGAGAATTTAAGTAAGAAAATAATAAAAACGCGAAAAAATTAACTCTGATTTTTGGGTAGTTTGGGTCGTGACACTCTCTCCCTCTCTTTTCCCTCTTTCTCTCGTCGGTCACCGTTCCTCCATCAGTTGTCGGTGCCGGCGAGCTCGGCTCTCTCGCCTGGTCGGTTCTCTGGTGGTGGCTCGCGGTGACCGGTGCAGACGGGGCTGGGTTTGTCTTCTGTTTCCTTCTGTTTTCTTCTCTGTCTCCAATTCCCGATTCCTGTTTTCAATTTCTTTGTTTTTTTACTTTATTATTATTTATTATATTATATTATATTATATTATATTATATTATATTATATTATATTATATTATATTATATTATATTATATTATATTATATTATATTATATTATATTTTAATCAAATAAAATATAATAAAATACTCAAAATATCTCAAAAATCATATTACATTTTATTAATTAATTAATTTAATTTATTTTAATTATTTCGGTGTATTTTTCGCATATTTTCGGGATAATGTCCCGGGCAAAAATTACGAAAATTTGTAATATCTTCGTATCTTGACCAATTAGACTCGGAATTCCATAATTTCTCCTTTATCGATCAAGATTTCTTAAATCCATATTTTTAATGAAATTTTTTTTCATCGAATTTACACCGAAATTAGGATCTTTTGACCATTTTACCCTTCTACACGTTCGGGATTAATTTAGACCGATTTTCCTTCTCGGACTCCCTATCGTTTCTCATTTAAATTTTGTATTTTTTTGTCCAACAATTTAAATCCCTTTAAAAATCTGGGTTTTACAGCATTCCTTCAGACCGCTGCCACTCCCAATCTAGCGAAAGGTATACACATGCGTACTCTCTTGTATATGAACAATGTATATACATAGTGATGTACACGTTTTTAATAATGGGGGATGTAATTATATTTAAGTATATGAATTTACTTATGATATGAATGTCATGTATGTATGATACGTGAAAGAATGGTAAGATATGTATGGATGAGGAGACTAATGCCTAATCACAGCCCAACTATTGAGAGAGAAAGATAAGTAAAAAGTGAAAAATTTATTGTGGTTTTGGTAAGGTCATGTGTGGGAGAAGGGCGTGACAAGATCTCCCTAGGCTACCGCTTGTACACGGATAAGGTATAATTCAGTTCACTTTGTATCTAGACAATGATGTAATATAGACATTTGTAATGAGTATTTTGGGATGTAATTAGGTTGATATGAAAGAAATGATTTGAGACTTATGGGTTGATTCTTTTTGGGATATTATGTAATTGTTTCCATTAAGTATGTAACGACCCTTGACCCTTAAAATTCGGGGGAAATTTTTTTTTTTAATTTACCCACTTATTCCCTTATTCACTTAGGTTGTATTCTTGTGTAGTGTCAAAACACTTTTCCTAATTCTTTACTCGTAATTATAATTAGTTTCCATACTATAACTTATATGGCCGATAGAAATTTCGACAACATAATGGCTTACATATAAGCCTACCCACCTGCAAATTAGTTGTATTCAACAATCCTAGATATCCACAACTACCAAGCATACTTTCCAAATCCATCTTTACCACACAATGCATCTATTTCGATTTAATACTAGTCATCTCAAAATATAATCCCAAAGTAGCAATGTTTACATCGTTCCTTACAAAATTACATCCCAACTGATAATTCCAATATATGTCTGTGCGTACAATTATGTCTGGTACAGGAATGTAAATGTATACCTTTCGCGTGTACAAAAGTAGCTTAGGGTAGCTCTTCCCACCAGCTTACGTCGTGTACGCGGCAGGTAGCGTCTATAGATTCACTGCAAATGATCTGAAGGTAGAGGGGTGAGCTTTTGGGGAAAAGCCCAGTAAGATAATATTCTTAAAGCAGTTTTGATATATAAAAGCATTTCAAGTTGTTCATAAAATGAAACTTAATGCAATACATAAACTTTCATTTAATGTGAAATCATCATAAAGCATGTGTGTATTTAAAAACAAATCACATACTTAACTGTTTTACAACTTTTCATAAACCTTTCATGAACATTTCATAAATCATTTCGTAAACATTTCATGAATAATTCATAGTCATTTCGTAATCATTTCATGCATATTTCATAATCATTTCGTAAACATTTCATGAATAACTCATAATCATTTCGTAAACATTTCATGAATATTTCATTATCACGAAAACACATATTCATTCATCATAATCGATTTTTCATAATCAAATCGAGGAGACTAGGCTATAACTAAGTCATGCGATACGTGTCATTCTCCGTAGAGAGCTAAACATAATACCTATGGCCATGGTAAGTGGCTGTAGACTGGACCAAGGTCGTACAGCTCTTTCGTAAAACATGGGTAGTATCCATCTTACATACTTTCACTAGCACATAGCTAGGACACGGGCACCAATGGCACTCTCTGTGTGGGCAACATAATTGCGTGCTGCGTGGGCACGAGATACTACTGAAACATCATCATAAACCACCAGTAGCACGACATCTTCCACACAGGTCGAGTCAAGTGCTAAAGGGGCCAACGTACCGGCACCTCAAGTGGTGGAGCCGGAACACCACAAGAAGTAGCCAAGCATGAAACCTAAGTCTCAAAACATATTTTCTTTTTTCGCAAATACTTTAGAAAACGTCAAAAGTTCCATTTCAAAGCGTAAATATGGGTTTTCAAGCCATCATAAAACTTTCATGCATTTTCATAATTCGAAAGTTTATTTCATAAACATAGATGTTCTAGCGAACATTTTGTAAAACGAAATCATGTTTTGTAAACAGTTTCTCAAGTATGGACGCATTGATAAATCATTTCAAATCATATGCTCTTTCATAAAATCATTTCTCAGTGAAACAAGAATGCAATATCAGAACTAAGTTAAGTAATACCCCTTACCTCGATTTATCGGGTATCTCAAATTCGAATGGTGACGTCCCCTAGTACCTCCTTTAATCCTTTCTACGATTCACCTACACCGAAATCGTTTACTTAGCATCTTATTCATACGAATTGTCCGAATTGCGTTAAAATCGTAACCTAGCGTCACTACTGCTTGTGTACGTATTATTGTATATCCTTAGGCTGACACGCACGTTTATATATTTCTTCACTATTTATATATTTGCTCCTACAAGTATTAACATATACCTTTATTATATACATCCACATGTATACACGCATAAAAATACATATTTATATATATATATATACACTCCTATATGTATATATATATATATATATATATATATATATACTTTTATTGTTTTCATGTTTCCTATCTCATATATATACATTCTTTGTATATACATATACTTGCACACATTCACCTTTCATACCCCCACAAGTATATGCACTTAAATAAATAAATAAATAAATAAATATATATATGTATATACACTCCTTTATATATATATATATATATATATATATATTATCATTGTTTTCCATTTTTCCTTATCACATATGCATACACATTTTTTTGTACAAATACTAGCATACCTAATTTATTATAGACTTATTTGTACATGTACCTAACTAAATAAATATTCATTATATATATTTCTACTTCTCATCTTTCCAATTTTTGTCAAATTAATCTACACTAAACATGCTTGTATTTCAATTAATTCCTACAACATCATGCTTCCATAATACAATTATACATACATTAAACTAAATAAAAATTCAGATTTTTAACTAGGAATTAACTGGTACAAGGATGGAAAATAGAAATTGGAAGATTTATCTGTATATATATATTTTTTGATACTGTAGCGTCGAAATAGGAGTGGCCGGATGGGGTAGGACAGGCAATGGGAGCTGTCGGGGCTCGGGTTCGGAGGAAGGCCTGCGTCAGTCTCCTCCGTTTGCTGCAAAACGCGAAATAGAGAAAAGATCCCTCTGTTTCCGTTTTCGTTTCCAGGCGAGGGGAGAGGGAAAAAGGAAGGAATGGTGGCCGACAGTCGGAGGGGAAGGAAGCTCGGAGTCCGGGCAACGCAAGGCTGCCGACTGTCTTCTGGTTTAGTTGCCGGCGAGCGAAAAAGGAGAGAGGAAGGGCTCGGGTTCGGCGAACGGCAAGGGGAAGAGAAAGGAGGCCGATCGTTGCTGGCTTGGGCTCGGTTCCGTCGAATGGTGAGGGGGAAAGTGGTCGGCAGGCGAACGGCGGGAGGGCTTGCCGGCGGTAGGAAACTTCAGTAGAGAAACAGTGGGGGGGGGGGTGTAACGCCCCGGAAGCGCGAAAAATAGGGTAAATTTTTTTTTCTACTTAGGTTATATTCCTGTACAGTGTAGGATATTTCTTTCTTTCTTTATTTATTTTCTAGTTTTCGTATATTCCAACTACCTCATGCGTTAAATAATAAGTAACATCTACATATTAATTGTTTCTTGAACGTTTACATACTAATCCATAAAAACAGTGATTACATCCCGTAATAATTATACACCCACATATCTGTACATTATACATGTCTGGGAATAAACATCTGTTATTATACCTGAACAAGTACTTCGTAGATAGCTGCGTAACACTTACTACAGGATATCTGAGATGGAGAAAAAGGGGGTGAGCTTCTGGGGAAAAGCTCTGTAAGGAATATATTTAGAATAATTCTGACTATAAAAAGCATGTGAAAATCATGCAAGTATACTTTCATACTTTACTTCTGAAAATCAAATCATAAACTTACTTGAAAAATAATCATTCAATCGTACGTATAAATTCTATTTCGTACGTAAAACATTCATACAGGAAAATATCATAAATGCATATACTTTCCTTTTTAATACCATGAATGTCTTTTCGTCTGAAAACATAAAACATGTTTTCTTTCACTAAATCATCATGCAAATCTTTATCTGAAAGCATAAATCATACTTTCTTTCATGAAAACATCATCATGCATAGTTTTCTTTCATGAAATATTCATCATACATAATTCATTTCGTAAAATCATCATATAGATCTTTTCATCTGAAAACGTAAAACATGTTTTCTTTCATGAAAATATCATCATACTTTCTTTCATAAGAACATCATCATTCTTTCTTTCATAATCATCATCATCATACTTTCTTTCATAAAGACTCATCATTAAAACATGGAGACTAGGCTATATCTGAGTGATGCAATATACGTCATCCTCCGTAGAGGGTCATAATTATACCGATGGCCATGGTGGGGGCTGTAGACTGGATCAGGGTCGTACAGCAATCATAATCATAAACATGGGTAGTATCTTCTCTTCCTTATCATATACTAGCACATAGCTAGGGCACGGGCACCGATGGCACTCGCCGTGCGGGAAACATTCTTGCGTGCTGCGCGGGCACGAGATACTACCAGAAATCATCATCATAGACCACGAGTAGCGAGTCAACCACCACACAGGTGAAGACAAGCGCTATAAGGGTCCTACGTATCGGCATCTCAAGTGGCGGAGTCGGAGCGCCACGAGTAGTTGCCATGCATATAAATAGCCTTCTAGTCTCAAAATCTCTTTTTCTTTTCTTAAATACTTTCGAAAAATATCAAAATTTCCTTTGAAACATGAATATAAAGTCATATAGAAAACTATAAAATCTTCATGTGTTTCATACTCTATAAATCATTTCATAAAACGAAACATACTTCATTAAATCATTTCACGAGCATAAATATGCTTTATAAATCATTTCATGAACATAATTATATCTTATAAATAATTTCATGAACGTAAATAGGTCAGAATTAAGCTAAATTACACCCCTTACCTCGTAAACCTTGGGGCAGTGCAAAATCTCGAGCTGCCCAAAACGATACCAATTCATCATATAATGATCAATTTCATCTTAACATACTCAATTTCAATTTATCTTCTCGAAGTTTGACCAATTTTGACTTTTCGATCAACTTTTTGATTTTCTCGATTTTATCGATTTAAGTCCCGTTTTTAGCCCATTTTCATTATTTTAATTTCTCATTTCATTACTTCATTAACCTTATGACTCATTCAAGTCCATAAATCATGTTGGTCACTTTGCCAAATTTTCAATTCTTTCACTTTTTGGTTTTACACTGAGTTAAGCTATAAATCGAGCTTTCTCGGTATAAATTTAACCGTTAACAACCTAAGATCCATCAAATTTCACCACAAACACACCAACACTATTCTGTCCAGATCTCAAATCCTTCATATAAATTAAATCATCCAATTCCACTTAACTAAAAACCTTCCAAAAACATCAAATAACAACATATATGAATTTTATCATCATCCATCAATTTTACCTCTGGTTTGACCAAGGTTGACCACGTTTTTCTTCCACAAAATTGATCCTCAACTGAAATTCAACATGTATATAGCTCAAAACCATGAAAAACTAGCTCAAAAACCGATCAAAGAATGAAAAATCTTAAATTCCTCACTTACCAAAAACAGGGCAGATTCGTCGACCGTTTTTCATTTGCGTTTTTCACCTAGCAAATGAACTTATTTGTAGCTGAATTTTTTATATGTTATATAAAACTGAATGAGGAATATTTCATCCTTCTTGGACGACACCTGAATCTGGCCTAAAGGTGGCCGGAAAAATCGCACAAGGAGGGTAAAGGGAGGACGCCTGGAGCAACTTGGAGGATTGATTGCTCTCGGCCTAGAAGTCTGATGGGGTTGATTTTTATGCCCATTTGGAGTTCTATAAGTCTAATTTCAGACTTGAAAAACTTGGCTCAAATTGAATACCGGAAGGTCTTCAAAGTTGACAAAATGTGGGAGTTGGTCAGAAATCTGAAGCAGGATAGATTTTTGTTCTCCTTTGGAAAATTCCAAAAAAAATCATTCTAGTCTAATTTTCTCCAAATTTCCACTTCTCAAGTGCTATAATATGTCCCTAGTATGTTTCATAAAAATTTGGGGCTCACTTGTTTAAGAAAAATTTCCCGATTGAGTCCATTTTGCGCGATTTGGTCAATACCGAGCAAAATGGCTTAAAGTTTTTAATTTACCTTAAAAATTAATTTGGTCCCCGAAACCTCCATATTTCCACTTGATTTTGATCTCTCAAGTAAATTTCACCTTATATTAATTTTATATGGCTTCGGAATAATTTTCGTGAATTTTATGAATTTAATCCGAATTTATTTCTAATTCCGAGCCCATTTGTTCGGTTTAGTGTAAAACCCGAACCTTACTAATTTTTTTTTTCACTTCCAATACCTTAGTTTTCATTTATAAATATCATTTCATGATCATACATGAAATTATTAAGAAATTCTCAGGTTTCACATTTCTCCCCACCTTTTAGGAATTTGGTCCTCTAAATTCACTCGAGTCCGTCAAATAAGCGATGGTACTTCTCTTTCATGAGGCTCTCTAGTTCCCAAGTTGTTTCTTCTGTCGAGTGATGCTTCCAGAGAACCTTTACCAATGGAATTCTCTTCGTTCGAAGTACCTTTTCCTTCCTATTAAGAATTCAGATAGGTTTTTCCACATAACTCATGTCTCCTTGAATGTCCAAAACTTCATATTCAATGACATGAGAGGGATCCGGATTATATCTCCTCAACATAGAAACATGGAAGACATTATGTATCCCAGCAAGCTGTGGAGGTAAAGCTAGCCGGTAAGCAACATCTCCCACTCTTTCTAGTATCTTAAACGGACCGATAAAGCGAGGGCTCAACTTCCCTTTCTTTCCAAATCGCATGATGCCCTTACTCAGAGATACCTTCAAAAATACAGAGTCCCCAATCTGAATTTCAAGTGGCCATCTACGTACATCGGTGTAACTCTTTTGTCTACTCTGAGCAGCCTAAAGTCTGTCACAAATAATCTGAACGTCCTTAGCTGCTTGTTCCACTAAATCGGGAGCCATAATTTTTCGGTCACCCACTTCTTCCCAAGCAATCGGGGATCTACATCTCCTGCCATATAAAGCTTCATAAGGAGCCATACCAATGCTAGCATGATAACTGTTATTATATGCAAATTCCGCGAGGGGCAGATGATCATCCCATGAGCCCTTAAAATCTAGCACACACGCTCTTAACATATCCTATAAGGTCTGAATAGTCCGCTCGGACTGACCATCAGTCTGAGGATGATAGGCGGTGCTCAAATTTAATCGAGATCCCATGGCTTCCTGAAAAAGAGTCCAAAATTTCGAAGTGAACCGGGAATCTCTATCAGAAGTAATGCTCACAGGAGCTCCATGTAATCGTGTCACCTCTCTGACATACAGTTCTGCTAGCTTATCTAGAGAATTAGTGCTCTTAATGGCAAGGAAGTGGGCACTCTTTGTCAGTCTGTCCACAATCACCCAGACTGTATCATGGCCTCTCTGGGTCCTGGGTAACCCCATAATAAAATCCATTGTTATGTGCTCCCATTTCCATGTAGGTACTGGTAAGGGCTTAAGAAGTCCTGCAGGCTTCTGATGCTCAATCCTAACCTGTTGACATACCAAGCACCTGGCCACAAATTTTGCTACATCCCGCTTCATACCAATCCACCAGTACACCTTTCGCAGATTATGGTACATCTTGGTACTGCCTGGGTGCATGGTGTAACGGGAACAATGAGACTCTTTCAAAATCTGCTGTCTCAGGGCATCATCATTTGGAACACAAATTCGGCATCTAAACCTCAACAGTCCATCCTCACTGACCGTAAAATCTGACTGCGAAGTTTGTTCTGCCTGGCTAACCATGTCTAGTAATCTCTGATCAATTCTCTGCCCTGTTCTGATCTGATCTAAGATACTGGGCTCAATCTGTATGCTAGTCACAAATCCAACCTCTGCTTCTTCAACATTAATCCTAAGTCCAGCGAACTGCTCTATTAACTCTCATTCTCTAACCATCATATACGACACCATACTTATCCTGCTAAGAGCATCTGCCACCACGTTCGCCTTATCGGGATGATACAAAATCTCGCAGTCATAATCCTTAAGGAGCTCTATCCACCGTCTATGTCTCATATTAAGCTCCTTTTGATCAAATATATACTTTAAGCTTTTATGGTCGGTGAAGACCTGGAATTTCTCACCATACAGGTAATGCCGTCAAATCTTCAAGGCAAAAACTACAGCGGCTAACTCCAGGTCATGGGTGGTATAATTTCGCTCATGGTCCTTTAATTATCTAGAACCGTAACCTATTACTTGACCATTCTGCATAAGTACACATCCCAGACCCTGGTGAGAAGCATCACAATATACCGCAAATCCCCCTGAACTACTAGGAATTGTCAGGACGGGTGCGGTAGTTAATCTCTGTTTGAGCTCCTGAAAACTCTGCTCACATGCTTCAGACCATAAAAAGGGAACTCCCTTACGCGTGAGCTTAGTCAATGGAGCTGCTATTTTGGAAAATCCTTCTACAAATCTTCGATAGTACCCCGTCAGCCCTAAAAAAAACTCCAAATCTCAGTCACAGTCTTTGGTCTCTCCTATTGGAGTACTGCTTCAACCTTGGACGGATCACTGAAACTTCGTCTTCAGATATAATGTGACTGAGGAAAGCTATCTGCTCCAGCCAGAATTCACATTTACTTAGTTTTCCATATAATTGTTTCTCCCGAAGGGTCTAGAGCTGTCCTTAAATGCTGCTAATGTTCTTCTCGGGATTTAGAGTACACCAAGATATCATCAATAAAAACAATTACAAATTGATCTAAATAATCCCGAAATATTTCATTCATTAAACTCACGAAAGCAGCAGGGGCATTGGTCAGGCCGAAAGGCATCACCAGGAACTCATAGTAGCCATATCTTGTCCTGATTGCTGTCTTAGCCACATCATCCTTCCTAATCCTCAACTGATGATAGCCAGACCTCAGATCAATCTTCAAAAATACTGAAGCCCCTTTCAACTGATCAAATAAGTCATCAATTCTGGGCAGATGTTACTTGTTCTTTACTGTAGCCTTATTCAATAATCTATAATCTATACACAACCGAAGGCTACCATATTTCTTCCTGACAAACAAAATCGGAGCTCCCCAAGGCGACACTGTGGGTCTTACAAAATCTTTGTCCAGCAATTCTTACAACTACTTTTTCTTTTTTTTTCTTTTTTTTTTCAACTCCTCTAATTTTACTAGTGTCATTCTATAGGGAGTCTTAGAGATTGGCTGGGTATCCGTTAGTAAATCAATAGTGAACTCCAGCTCTCTCTCTTGTGGTAATCCTGGTAATTCTTCAGGAAACACATCTGGAAATTCACATACTATAGGTATGTCTTGAATACTTGAGTGTTCCCATTTCGTATTCAAAATAGAGGCTATATGACCTTCACCACAATAGGATAAAAAAGTTCACACAATATCATATTTCAAAGTATCTTATATTTCATTTCATTTTCACTGATATGAATTTCCTGCAACGATACCAATAATTTTAGTTACAGCTATCACAAGTATATACAATTTATAACCAGGCAAGTACAGATACTTGGGATGTAATCACACTTGTCCTAACCGACACTGACAGTACTAGACAACCTTCGCTCTGATACCACTAAATGTAACGCCCCGGAAGCGCGAAAAATAGGGTAAATTTTTTTTTCTACTTAGGTTATATTCCTGTACAGTATAGGATATTTCTTTCTTTCTTTATTTATTTTCTAGTTTTCGTATATTCCAACTACCTCATGCGTTAAATAATAAGTAACATCTACATATTAATTGTTTCTTGAACGTTTACATACTAATCCATAAAAACAGTGATTACATCCCGTAATAATTATACACCCACATATCTGTACATTATACATGTCTGGGAATAAACATCTGTTATTATACCTGAACAAGTACTTCGTAGATAGCTGCGTAACACTTACTACAGGATATCTGAGATGGAGAAAAAGGGGGTGAGCTTCTGGGGAAAAGCTCTGTAAGGAATATAGTTAGAATAATTCTGACTATAAAAAGCATGTGAAAATCATGCAAGTATACTTTCATACTTTACTTCTGAAAATCAAATCATAAACTTACTTGAAAAATAATCATTCAATCGTACGTATAAATTCTATTTCGTACGTAAAACATTCATACAGGAAAATATCATAAATGCATATACTTTCCTTTTTAATACCATGAATGTCTTTTCATCTGAAAACATAAACATGTTTTCTTTCACTAAATCATCATGCAAATCTTTATCTGAAAGCATAAATCATACTTTCTTTCATGAAAACATCATCATGCATAGTTTTCTTTCATGAAATATTCATCATACATAATTCATTTCGTAAAATCATCATATAGATCTTTTCATCTGAAAACGTAAAACATGTTTTCTTTCATGAAAATATCATCATACTTTCTTTCATAAGAACATCATCATTCTTTCTTTCATAATCATCATCATCATACTTTCTTTCATAAAGACTCATCATTAAAACATGGAGACTAGGCTATATCTGAGTGATGCAATATACGTCATCCTCCGTAGAGGGTCATAATTATACCGATGGCCATGGTGGGGGCTGTAGACTGGATCAGGGTCGTACAGCAATCATAATCATAAACATGGGTAGTATCTTCTCTTCCTTATCATATACTAGCACATAGCTAGGGCACGGGCACCGATGGCACTCGCCGTGCGGGAAACATTCTTGCGTGCTGCGCGGGCAGAGATACTACCAGAAATCATCATCATAGACCACGAGTAGCGAGTCAACCACCACACAGGTGAAGACAAGCGCTATAAGGGTCCTACATATCGGCATCTCAAGTGGCGGAGTTGGAGCGCCACGAGTAGTTGCCATGCATATAAATAGCCTTCTAGTCTCAAAATCTCTTTTTCTTTTCTTAAATACTTTCGAAAAATATCAAAATTTCCTTTGAAACATGAATATAAAGTCATATAGAAAACTATAAAATATTCATGTGTTTCATACTCTATAAATCATTTCATAAAACGAAACATACTTCATTAAATCATTTCACGAGCATAAATATGCTTTGTAAATCATTCATAAATCTGAATATACTTCATAAATCATTTCATAAATATAATTATGCTTTATAAATCATTTCATGAACATAATTATATCTTATAAATAATTTCATGAACGTAAATAGGTCAGAATTAAGCTAAATTACACCCCTTACCTCGTAAACCTTGGGGCAGTGCAAAATCGTCAGGTCTTGGGATTACCTCGATTTGCGTGCCAAATTCTTGAGCTGCCCAAAACGATACCAATTCATCATATAATGATCAATTTCATCTTAACATACTCAATTTCAATTTATCTTCTCGAAGTTTGACCAATTTTGACTTTTCGATCAACTTTTTGATTTTCTCGGTTTTATCAATTTAAGTCCCGTTTTGGCCCATTTTCATTATTTTAATTTCTCATTTCATTACTTCATTAACCTTATGACTCATTCAAGTCCATAAATCATGTTGGTCACTTTGCCAAATTTTCAATTCTTTCACTTTTTGGTTTTACACTGAGTTAAGCTATAAATCGAGCTTTCTCGGTATAAATTTAACCGTTAACAACCTAAGATCCATCAAATTTCACCACAAACACACCAACACTATTCTGTCCAGATCTCAAATCCTTCATATAAATTAAATCATCCAATTCCACTTAACTAAAAACCTTCCAAAAACATCAAATAACAACATATATGAATTTTATCATCATCCATCAATTTTACCTCTGGTTTGACCAAGGTTGACCACGTTTTTCTTCCACAAAATTGATCCTCAACTGAAATTCAACATGTATATAGCTCAAAACCATGAAAAACTAGCTCAAAAACCGATCAAAGAATGAAAAATCTTAAATTCCTCACTTACCAAAAACAGGGCAGATTCGTCGACCGTTTTTCTTTTGCGTTTTTCACCTAGCAAATGAACTTATTTGTAGCTGAATTTGTTGTATGTTATATAAAACTGAATGAGGAATATTTCATCCTTCTTGGACGACACCTGAATCTGGCCTAAAGGTGGCCGGAAAAATCGCACAAGGAGGGTAAAGGGAGGACGCCTGGAGCAACTTGGAGGATTGATTGCTCTCGGCCTAGAAGTCTGATGGGGTTGATTTTTATGCCCATTTGGAGTTCTATAAGTCTAATTTCAGACTTGAAAAACTTGGCTCAAATTGAATACCGGAAGGTCTTCAAAGTTGACAAAATGTGGGAGTTGGTCAGAAATCTGAAGCAGGACAGATTTTTGTTCTCCTTTGGAAAATTCCAAAAAAAATCATTCTAGTCTAATTTTCTCCAAATTTCCACTTCTCAAGTGCTATAATATGTCCCTAGTATGTTTCATAAAAATTTGGGGCTCACTTGTTTAAGAAAAATTTCCCGATTGAGTCCATTTTGCGCGATTTGGTCAATACCGAGCAAAATGGCTTAAAGTTTTTAATTTACCTTAAAAATTAATTTGGTCCCCGAAACCTCCATATTTCCACTTGATTTTGATCTCTCAAGTAAATTTCACCTTATATTAATTTTATATGGCTTCGGAATAATTTTCGTGAATTTTATGAATTTAATCCGAATTTATTTCTAATTCCGAGCCCATTTGTTCGGTTTAGTGTAAAACCCGAACCTTACTAATTTTTTTTCACTTCAAATACCTTAGTTTTCATTTATAAACATCATTTCATGATCATACATGAAATTATTAAGAAATTCTCAGGTTTCACAGGGGGGTTTGTCTTTGGGATCGCGCGATAATCGAGCGATCCCCTTTTTTTTTTCTTTTTCCTGTTTAGTTTTTTTAATTAATTTTTATTTTTATTTTTATTATATATATTATTTATATATATCTATTTATATATATATATATCTATTTATATTTACATTTATATTTATATTTATATATATTTATATTTTTATTATATATGTTATATTTGTATTTTTATATATATATGTATATTTTAATTATATGTTCATTCTTGGAAAATTACATGTATATATATATATTTTTTTAATTGTAATTATTTTTATCCTTCATTTTTTTTTCCAACTTAACAAATATATATATATATATATATATATATATTCACATATTTCCCTATAACATATTTCTATTTATTATATATATATATATATATATTAAATCTAAATACATAAAATTTGCGGTGTTTACAAAGTATGAGTTATATGATCTTGGGTATAATGACTAGTGTTAAAACGTAAGTGAGCACATGACACTGTACAGGAATACACCCAGAGTTGTTAGTTTTGTTTTAAGAAAAAAATTAAATTAGCCATATTTTTCGCACTTTCGAGCCGTCACAAAGGAGGTGTAGCCGATACCTGGCAGTTGTGCGTGAATCAGGTAGAAAGTGACGTGGTTGAGCTTGCACTGCAAAACAAGCGCACGGTTGGAGTACATTGCTGAAGCAAGAGGGAGTACAAGGCAGGAATGTTGGTGCAGTGTTGGAATGTGGAGGCTTGTCCGTACTTGGCATGGCAAGCATGAGGAGCCGGGTTTACATGGCTGAGTTTTAATTTTTTCATTTTATTTTTACAATTTGCTTTATCATGTTTTGATATTAATTGTTAGATGTTAGTTTTTCTTTTATTACTATTTGTTAGTTTAGGTAATAGTATTAGTGTTTAAATTATGATGCTTGAATTAATTTGCACGCTAACTTAATTTTCTTTGTTTTTTAGTTTAAGGTTTAATTTTAATTGTAATAATATTTAATTTTTGAATGCAATATGATTTAAGATTTAATTTTAAGTGTAGTGCTTATGTATTGCATTTTAAGTTAGTTTAGGGGTAGAATCATTTTATGCATCTTTAGGATAGTTTTCATTTTAAATTTTAATAACCCAAAAATATTTTATTTCTCATGCATCATTTAGAATATATTTTATTATTTATTTAGGCATTTTATTAATTTAGTATTATCTAAAATTATATATAATTTAGGGTCACTAATTTAGGTATTTAGGTTTAAAGTTATACTTAGGAATTTTTAGAATTTTTATTAGAATTTTATTCCATTAGGCCTTAGGTTAGATTATTTTGCATTTTTATCAATTAGATTAAACACGTGCAATTTTTATTTTCATATTAGGATTTTCTAGTTTTAATCTATTTATTTTTAGTCTATATTTTCTTATATTTGCATCTTTAGTCCATTTTCACTAATTAATTCTAATTTTAGTATTTTCTTTCTTTTGCAGATTCTTGCTTTTATTTTACTTGGAGCTCTTTAAGTAATTTTTGCTCTATTTTGATTTATTTTAGTGTTTTTATTATTTTCCTTGCTTTCCAGTATTTCCAAATTAAATTTTGTAGATCACTCTTTTAATATTCATAATTTGTTAGGATATACTTAGGGTAAAATTAATTGATACTTAGTTAGGCTAACTGTGTTTCTTTGTGGGACGATAATCTGGGACTCAGTTCCCTTTATTACTTGTGCGACCTGTGCACTTGCGGTATACACGTCTAGAAAGGGCGCATCAAGTTTTTTAAATAGAGGAATGTAAAACCCGATTTTATTTAAAACACGAAATGAAAAATGGAAAAGGATTGAAATGGTATTCCTGAACACGTGAAGGATAAAACGGTCAAAAGATCGAAATTCGATATTTATCATGACAAGAAAATTTAATGAAAAATATGGGATTGAGAAATCTTGATCAATAACAAAGAAATAATTAAATTTCGGATTAAATTGATCAAGATATGAATTTATTTGAATTAACCGAAATTTTCACATCGGGAAATAATCTCGAAAATAATTGAAAAATTATCTCGAAATACGAAATAATACCGAGAAATTCATTTATTGAATAAATGAATTAAATAAGAATTTTTAAGATATTTTTGGATATTTAATAATATTTTAATGAATAAAATAATAATAATAAATAAATTATAAATAATAAAATAAAGTAAATGAAAAAAGAGGGTTGCAATTCGCGAAAATCGTAAAACAAAAACGAAACAGGCGAAAGCAGCCGACGGACCAAATCCTCTGATCCGACGACCACCGACGGGACTGAGGGGCCGATGAGGGTCGACGAAGACAGGCCTACCTTGGGCGAACCATCAGCGGCCATGACGCGCCGTGGAGACTGTCAGAGCACGCCAAAAACGAGGAGAGATGCTGCGGGAGAGAAGCCTCGATCGACGGCCATCTGCGCCGATTCGAGCCACACCAAGGCCCGATTTTGGAAGCCCAGGCCATGGTGCGTCGAACGACACCGAAAATGGCCCAAGAATCGACCGGACGGTGCCGAAACGATGAAATGATGCTTGAACCGACCTAACCGGACTGAACAGACTAGACCGAACCGATCTGAATCGGGTTGAACCGGACCGAACCAGTTCAGCCAAAAAGAAAAGGAAAAAAGGGATAAAAAGACGAAAAATTGGGAAAAATTCCAGTGATGCAATCGAGTTACGGGTAAGTTGGTAAGCAGTTGAATTGATCGATTTAAATTTCAGAATATTTAATTTGATTAATATTTGACTAAAAATTTACCCAAAAAAATATATAATTGTGTAGCTCGATAATTGATGTAGAACAAGAGCTCGAGACAGCTTCGATTTACGTACTATCATGGAATCACTGGTAAGTAACCCTTATTTACGATAATTTTGCATCGTTATGCATGTTAGAATTTACCGCATAAATTACAAATTTAAATTCCACATTAAATGAATTATATTCTGAAAATTGAGATAAATTGTCGTAAATAATTAAATAAGCTATTCAAGAGTTTAGAACGAGGCTTAATAAATACTGATGGACCCAATGAGCCCAATAGGCCTCGATAATGTGAATAGTAAGTGGAAAAATGGGCTTAAGGCCGATTAAGATTAACTGGTAGTTAATTAGGCTAGTCAACTTCTCTGCGGGACGATAAATCGGGACTCAGATCTCATTATTACTTGTACGACCCGTGCACTTGCGGACATATACCCTTTGGGCGTGTCAAGTTTTTGGCGCCGTTGCCGGGGAAGTCTTAATTAGCCATTAGTTAATATCGATGAAATTATGCTTAGCTGTAATTCTAGCTTGTAAATATTTAGAAGTTCAATCTAGATTAGTTAATTGAAAAATTAAAATAAAAAAATTGATTGAAAATTTTAAAAATTCAAAAAAAAAATTCTAAGGACTTTTCGATGATTGCATGCGTAGAGCCAGAAGTTTTGATTGCTTTTCTCTAGATCCTAAAATTGAACGCACTCTTAGAAAAATTCGAAAGGATTATAGGAACTTTATAGCTCCGCTGCAAAGCATCATGACAGAAAATAGGGAAATTAAGACCGTTGGAGATTATGCAATGCCGACTATTGGAGGTTATTATACCAGCATTAGGCCACCAGCTGTCCATGCAAACAATTTTGAAATTAAGCCTTCCATCCTCCAGATGATCCAAACTTCTCTACAGTTCAGTGGGCTTCCACACGATGACCCACATGCTCACCTTGGGCAATTCTTGGACTTGTGCAACACATTTAAACATAATGGATTATCTGATGATGCGCTTAGGCTTAGATTATTCCCCTTCTCACTTAGGGATAAGGCAAGACACTGGTTGACCTCCCTGCCTCTAGGATCCATTTCTACATGGGACGAGTTAGCCCATCAATTTCTAAGTTTTTTCCTCCCTCTAAAATGGCCCAACTCTGTAGTAATATATCTTCCTTTGCCCAGTACGACTCTGAATCTCTTTACGAAGCATGGGAAAGATAAAAGGAGCTTCTTAGGAAGTGCCCTCACCATGGCTTACCATTATGGCTGCAAGTCCAGACCTTCTATAATGGACTTACAAGCCAAAATAGGACCATTGTTGACGCTGCTGTGGGTAGAGCCCTGATGTGCAAAACAGAGGAGGAAGCTTACGAGCTTTTAGACAAGATGGCAGCTAACAACTATTTATGGTCCTCGGAGAGGCAAATGCCAAAGAAGCCGGTGGGTATTTATGAACTCGACACACTGTCTACCTTGACCTCTCAAATCGCTAATCTTACGAAGAAGGTAGAGTCGCTCAGTACCCAACATAATCTTCCCACTAGTCCTAACCCTGTGTATTCTGTCTAAAGTCCTTTCCCTTTATACGATCTATGTAGGGGTACACACTCTGTGGATAGGTGTCCACTTAACTTAGAATCGGTTCAGTATGTTGCTCAACTTCAGAAGCAACAGAACAACCCCTTGTCAAACACCTATAACCCAGGGTGGAGGAATTATCATAAATTCTCCTGGAGCCAAAACCAAGGGCAAACTTCTAGCTCTAGACTTGTAGGACCCCCTAGTTTTCAAGCTCCACTGGTTCATGTACCACCCTAGTCGCAATTTCCATTTCCATACCATCATCCATCCCCACCTCAATTTCATCATCATCCACCTCACTTCCACCAACCACCACAACCCTACCATGTACCAGCAGCTGAGATGAAGCCCTCACTTGAGGAAATGTTCACGACTATCCTGCAAAATCAAGCTGTTTCAATTAAGAACTTGGAGGTTTTGGTGGGACAAATAGCAAATTCTCTTAGCCAATGTCCTCAAGGGACCCTTCCCAGTAACACTAAAGCTAATCCTGTTAAGCAAAGGGAAGGTAAAGAATATGTCAAATCCATCATCCTTAGGAGCGACAAAGAGCTAGATGAGCCACCAGTTAAGTCCAATCCTGAACAGCACATAGTTGAAGAATCCTTATGTCACGCCCCGGAAGCGCGAAAAAATGGGGCTAATTTAAACTTTTTATCCATTAACTATGTTGTTTTCCTGTCCATGTCTAAATTTAAAATCTTTTTCATTTTCCAGGATCTCATTACATTACATACATTATGTATATATAAAATTATTTACAACTATTACATCCCGACTATTATATACAATAGTGTCATTATGTATCACATGTCTGGAATATAAGTAAGACTGTACCTCAATGTTACGAAAATATCCGATGAAAGGTCGAACTACCTTGTCAAAGACACAGTCTCGTATGTGCAGTAGACTTGCTATAGATAATCTGGGAGATGGAGAGGAGGGGGTGGGTTTTTTAGACTCAGTAAGAGATACATTTAAAATAGCTTTAAATACTCAAAACATGGTAAAACGCATGGTTTTACAAATCAGCATAAACATGTACTAGAGTAGAGATGCTTACATTTCATAAAAGCAGTAAAAACATGCTTAAATCATAAGTTTACACATCATACATCCTTTTAGTAAAACTCATATATAGTATGCATATCACGTCGTGTAAACATGTAAAAAGCATTTCAAAACTAAATCATGCATATCATAACATGCTTATCACTTTGGAAATGAAATCGTATTGTCATATGCATATCTCATAAAACATACTCATAGCTACCTTTAAAATCTCATCATAAAAATATGTGCTCAATAAAATCATAAAACATGTAGCATGAAATGTGCGAAAACATATATATATCATTCCGTCAATTCATCGTGTAGGGTCAGACAATCGTCTCATATACTAGTCCCGAAGGACATCATGCATCTGGTCCCGTAGGACAAAATCATGGGTACTCATGGCCATAGTACAGGGAGCCGTAGGACTGGATCAGGGTCGTACGCTGCCCTATCTCTCGTGCACCACTAAATGGGGACTATACGCATGAACTCACGTGCATCACCAAGTGTGGTCTATACGCACATTTCTCATATCAAGTCAGAGCCTGCCCGTTCTCTGGCCGTCGGCTAGGTAGATCCTCGATCGTCTCCATGCGAGATCGACCCCAGATCCTCTGACTTTCTTCATATCATGCCTTTTTACCCTACAAAAATCATTTTGGGCCTCTTACCGAATTTATCAAAATCATTTCGGGCCTCATGCCCGTGTATTAAAATCGTTACGGGACTCTAACCCGATTTTCATAGAAAACATTATTTTCATAAATCATTGCGGGACTCTAGCCCGTGTAAATATGGAAAGCATAGTCATAATAGTTATTTCTTGGGACTCATACCCGTACTGTGAAAATAGAGCTTAAAAGCTGTCTCGGGACTTTAACCCGTATCATGAAAACATGGTTTCGTAAAACATATCGGGACTCTAACCCGTAATCTCACGTGAAAATACTATGCTTTCATTTCAGAAGTGAAAAATCACTTTTATAAACATGTATGCTGTAAAAATGTATCTCATATATATATAACATGCTGAAAACTCGGGAAATGGTTTTGGTTTCGGTTTGAATACAGTTGGAAATCCATTTCGTCCAATTCTCATACATAAACAGCTGGTAAGGATAAAGGAGTACTAACGCTACTCTAAATTATATCCCTTACCTCTTAGCGACTGATGTAGAGCATTTTCCTCGATGCTCGAATTTACCTCGTAAAACATGTCGATAGACCGAGCTGCTACAAAACAAGTTCAACTTATCACATATGGCTTAAATTCATTTCAACATATCCAAATATGTGATTATATCGAAGCTTTGACCAAAAGTTGACTTTTAATCGATTTTACTCTTTTTGCTTGGTTTTACCGATGTAAACCTCGTTTTAAATCGTATTTAATTCAACAAATATTTTCCTCATATTTATTAAGGTCGATTTAGCTAATTGGACCAATTTCTCTTTTATTGGTCCAAATTACACCTTAATGGGCCTTAATCCGTTTTAAGCCCATTTCCACTTATTAATTCTTTCATCAAGGCCTATTGGGCTCACTGGGCCCATTAGTACTTATTGGGCCTTTTTCTAGACTCTTTGAATAGCCGTATATCATTTACGACAATTTAATTAAAAATTTCGATTTAATCCACTAAATGCGCAATTTAAACCGTAACTCGTAAAATAAACTTTTAATGCGCAATAATCACATAGATTGTCATAATTAATCTTTACTTACCAGAGATTTTACGATAGTGCGCAATTCGAAGTTCGATCGGGCTCACGTACGTGATTTATCGTCGAACTGCACAATTTATATATTTAATTTCGGGTGAATTTTCGATCAAATATAATTTAAATAAATTTTTTGAAAATTAAATCGGTCACTTTTGACCTCTTACCGACTTACCCGAAGTCCGATGTATCCCCGAAAATTTTTCCTTTTTCTCTTTTTCTTTCCTTTTTCTCCTCTTTCCCTCTCTTTTTTTTGGCTGAACCGGTTCGGTCTGGTTCAGACCGGTTCAGACCGGTTCGGTTCAGTCCGGTTCAGTTCCGGTTCAACTTCTCCCTCGCCGTTCGGGGCTTTTTCGATCGGTTCTCCACCGGCTTCGGCCTCCAGCTTGTTCGCGAGGTAGTCCGATGCATGGATCTGTGGTCGGCTTCGCCAAAGCTCACCGAAAAGTGGCCGGTCCGGCCTCTTCTCTCCTCCGGCGTCGGCACTCATTTCTTTTCCTTTCGATCGGCGCCGTTTATGGCCGATCTGCGCCTGGATCGGCGCCTCCGTCGCTCTCCTCTGCCACTGGTGGTTCGTTCCTCCCCTCATCGGCCGCCGATCTCTCTCTCTCCTCTCTTTTCTCTCTTTCTCTCTCGGTCTCTCTCTTTCTCGCTTTTCCCTCACCGGTCACGTCTTCTTCTCCCTCTTTCGACGCCGGCGAGGCTCGGTCGCTTCGGCTCTCTCCCTTGGTCAGTTCTCTGGTGGTGGCTCGCGGTGACCGGGGGCAGATGGGGCTGGGTTCGCGTTTGTCTTCTGTTTCCTTCAATCTTCAATTCCCAATTTCACGATTTCAGTTTCTTTTTTTTTTTTTACTTTATTATTATTTTATTATTATTTTATTATTATATTATATTTATTATATTTTATTTTAATCAAATAAAATATAATAAATTGTACAAAATATCTCAAAAATCATATTATATTTTATTAATTTATTTATTTAATTAATTTAATTTATTTTAATTATTTCGGTGTATTTTTCGCATATTTTCGGGATAATGTCCCGGGCGAAAATTAAGAAAATTCGTAATATCTTCGTATCTTGACCAATTGAACTCGGAATTCCATAATTTCTCCTTTATCGATCAAGATTTCCTAAATCCATATTTTTAATGAAATTTCTTCATCGAATTTACACCGAATTTAGGATCTTTTGACCATTTTACCCTTCTACACGTTTGTGACCAATTTAGACTGATTTTCCTTCTCGGACTCACTATCTTTTCTCATTTAAATTCCATATTTTTCGTCCCATGATTTAATTTCTTTTTTAAAAAATTCGGGTTTCACATTTCTCCCCACCTTTTAAGAATTCAGTCCTCTGAATTCAAGCTGGTCCATCAACTACGTAAGAGTACTTCTCCTTCATTTAGCTCTCTAGTTCCCAAGTGACTTCTTTTGTCTTGTGGTGTTACCAGAGAATCTTTACTAGTAGAATAGTCTTAAATCGTAGCACTTTCTCTTTTTTTTTTGAAGTGTACTATACTCTTCATCAGTGACACCTTTACAATTACAGAGTCCCTAACCTGAAATTCAAGAGGATGTCTGCGCACATTGGCACAACTTTTCTGTGCGGTCCTCGATCTGTCATGGATGAGCTGAACACCTTTAGCTTCCTATTCCACTAAATCAGAAGCAAGGTGAATCTAGGACAATAGGACTCCTTCAAAATGCTCTGTCTTAAGGTGTCATCATGTGGCACACAGATACGGCCTTGGTACCTCAGTAATCCATCATCACGGACCGTAAACTCAGACTGTGATCTCTCATCTGCCTGGCTAACCATATCCAGTAATCTTTGATCGTTTCGCTATCCAGCTCTAATCTGGTCTAGTATACTTGGTTCAATCTGTAGGCTAGCCATGTATCCATGCTCAATCTCATCCATATTGATCCTGAGTTCGATGAATTTGTTCCAATAAGTCCCACTCTTTAATCATCATGTAGGACACCATACCCTTTTTGCTCAGGGCATCAACTGCCACGTTCGCCTTACCAGGATGGTATAAAATCTCGCAGTCATAAATCTTGAGGAGCTCTATCTATCTCCGTTGTCTCATATTAAGCTCCCTCTAATTAAACCAGTACTTAAGATCTTATGGTCATTGAAAATCTAAAATCTTTCTCCATATAATTAATGCTATCATATCTTGAGTGCAATCACTACTGCAGCTAACTCCAAATCATGAGTGGAATGATTACGCTCGTGATCCTTTAGCTGACGGGATCCATAAGCTACCACTCTACCATGCTGCATAAGCACACAGTCGAGACCTTGGTGGGAAGCATCATTGTATACCACAAGTCCCTCAAACCACTCGGAATGGTTAAGACTGGTGTCGTATTCAACCGACGTTTGAGCTCTTGTAAGTTCTGCTCACACTACTCAGACCATATAAACTAAACCTCTTTACAGGTCAGTCTGGTTAATGGAGCTGTTATCCGTGAAAACCCTTCGAAAATCCGTCGGGAATGCCATACTAATTCCAATAAGCTTCTGACCTCCATAACTGTCCTCAATCTTTTCCCATCTCAATAATGCATCTACCTTGGACAAATCTATTGGCACCCCATCCTTAGATACCACATGTCCGAGGAATGCAATCTGATCTAGTCAGAAGGCATAATTACTAAATTTACCATATAGCTTCTTTTCATGGAGAGTTTGGAGCACAGTCCTCAAATATTGTTCGTGCTCTTCCTGGGATTCAAAATAAATCAAAATGTCATCTATGAATACTATCATCAATCAATCCAAGTATTCTCGGAAGACATCGTTCATAAGACTTATGAATGCAGCCGAGGCCTTAGTCAATTCAAAGGGCATAACTAAGAACTCGTAGTGCCCATATCGGGTCTGAAATGCTGTCTTCGGTACATCAGCCTCCCCAAATCCTTAGCTGATGATAACCTGATCTCAAATCTATTCTTGAAACACTGAAGCCCCTCTCAGCTGATCAAATAAGTCATCTATCCTTGGTAGGGGATACTTATTCTCAACTGTTGCTTTATTCAAAAGCCTGTAATCTATACATAGACAGAAACTACCATCATTCTTTCTGACAAATAGTACTGGTGCACTGCATGGTGACACATTAGGCCTTATAAACCCCTTATCGAGTAATCCTTGCAACTACTTCTTTAATTCTTCCAACTCTACCAATGTCATTTGGTAAGGTGGCTTAGAGATGGGTTGAGTATCTGATATTAGCTCAATGGCAAACTCAACTTCTCTCTCTGGTGGTAGCCCCAGTAAGTCCTCTGGGAATACTTCAGGAAACTCACATGTAAATTGTGGTGACACAAACGAGTGTGTGAAACTTGAGTCACACAGTACATGTGCTTCTTGATTACAGACAAGGAGAGTACCTCGAATAGCATCGGAGGATGTATCTGCTGTCTCCTGGTCATAGGCGTACACTCGACCCTGGGAGACAGGCTTCTTGCCCTTGTCTGCGGCTGTGGCTCTCCTCTGTGGAGCCTGAGTCAGTCTCTCTGTCTATTTAAGTGCCTCACGAGGTTCCTGAGATCTCATAAGTGAACACTCTCTCATCAGGTGTTCTATTTCACCACATTTGTAGTAAGCAAAGGTACCTAGCGACAATGTCAAGTGTGAATATTGCCATATATCCTACATTGTGGCACTCTTATCTCAGGGCCTCTAATCATCCCTACGGCACCAATTGGGGTCATGGGCTTACCAACCCTTATCTGAGGTCCTTCCACCCTCTATCTCTTGGGTTGACCCCCTTCTCAAATCATGTCGAGAAGCAACTGTTCTCTGGATCGCATCTCATCAGGGTTGTAAATCTATTCTCATACTTGTCTACTGTAGAACTTCCCTGTTACAAATCTAACAACTCTGCTTCCATCTTCCTCCGAGCTGCAAGCGATACATATTGCTCTCGAAATGCGACTAAAGAAGCATTCCATGTGATCTTTAAGGGATCCTCGGCTAATATCGTCTGTGTGGATCTCCTCCAGAACATAGCCTATCCCTTTATCATTTAACCTGCCATAGTCACTCTCTCCCTATCAGTACACCCCAAAACTGCAATATCGCCTCAATATCAACGATTCACTCCTCAGCTTTAACCGGGTCTTTAAGCCCTGTGAACTCCAGAGGATGCATACTCAAGAAAATCTTGCACCCTCTGAGTCTCTCTATCATCCCTATGCTGGGAAACTGGTGGCTGAGGGCTGGGGCTACTGGAAAAACTGGTGGGGGAGGAGGATTAGGCGTAAGAGTAGCTGTCTCCGTACAAGGTGTACGTACCCCAAACTGCTCGGTAAACATAGTGGTAAAGGTTATAAGTCTTTCCCTCATACCATGTACTGTCTCTTCAAGCCTCTTTATTCTATCAGTAGGGCTCTCGGATTGAGGGGAAGATGGTGGAGTGGGTTCAACTCGTCTCTGTGAACGGTCCCATCTACCACTCATGATTAGCGATCTACTATTTGCACATAATCCATAAATTAAATCATACTTTGACAAGTAAGCTTACTTTATTACCAGACATGCATAGACACATTGGGATGTAATACACTCTTATTACTAGACATGACAGTACAAGACAACATTTGCTCTGATACCAAGAAAAACTTTTTATCCATTAACTATGTTGTTTTCCTGTCCATGTCTAAATTTAAAATCTTTTTCATTTTTCAGGATCTCATTACATTACATACATTATGTATATATAAAATTATTTACAACTATTACATCCCGACTATTATATACAATAGTGTCATTATGTATCACATGTCTGGAATATAAGTAAGACTGTACCTCAATGTTACGAAAATATCCGATGAAAGGTCGAACTACCTTGTCAACGACACAGTCTCGTATGTGTAGTAGACTTGCTATAGATAATCTGGGAGATGGAGAGGAGGGGGGTGAGTTTTTCAGACTCAGTAAGAGATACATTTAAAATAGCTTTAAATACTCAAAACATGGTAAAGCGCATGGTTTTACAAATCAGCATAAACATGTACTGGAGTAGAGATGCTTACATTTCATAAAAGCAGTAAAAACATGCTTAAATCATAAGTTTACACATCATACATCCTTTTAGTAAAACTCATATATAGTATGCATATCACGTCGTGTAAACATGTAAAAAGCATCTCAAAACTAAATCATGCATATCATAACATGCTTATCACTTTGGAAATGAAATCGTATTGTCATATGCATATCTCATAAAACATACTCATAGCTACCTTTAAAATCTCATCATAAAAATATGTGCTCAATAAAATCATAAAACAGGTAGCATGAAATGTGCGAAAACATATATATATCATTCCGTCAATTCATCGTGTAGGGTCAGGCAATCGTCTCATATACTAGTCCCGAAGGACATCATACATCTGGTCCCGTAGGACAAAATCATGGGTACTCATGGCCATAGTACAGGGAGCCGTAGGACTGGATCAGGGTCGTACGCTGCCCTATCTCTCGTGCACCACTAAATGGGGACTATACGCACGAACTCACGTGCATCACCAAGTGTGGTCTATACGCGCTTTTCTCATATCAACTCAGAGCCTGCCCGTTCTCTGGCCGTCGGCTAGGTAGATCCTCGATCGTCTCCATACGAGATCGACCCCAGATCCTCTGACTTTCTTCATATCATGCCTTTTTACCCTACAAAAATCATTTTGGGCCTCTTACCGAATTTATCAAAATCATTTCGGGCCTCATGCCCGTGTATTAAAATCGTTACGGGACTCTAACCCGATTTTCATAGAAAACATTATTTTCATAAATCATTGCGGGACTCTAGCCCGTGTAAATATGGAAAGCATAGTCATAATAGTTATTTCTTGGGACTCATACCCGTACTGTGAAAATAGAGCTTAAAAGCTATCTCGGGACTTTAACCCGTATCATGAAAACATGGTTTCGTAAAACATATCGGGACTCTAACCCGTAATCTCACGTGAAAATACTATGCTTTCATTTCAGAAGTGAAAAATCACTTTTATAAACATGTATGCTATAAAAATGTATCTCATATATATATAACATGCTGAAAACTCGGGAAATGGTTTTGGTTTCGGTTTGAATACAGTTGGAAATCCATTTCGTCCAATTCTCATACATAAACAGCTGGTAAGGATAAAGGAGTACTAACGCTACTCTAAATTATATCCCTTACCTCTTAGCGACTGATGTAGAGCATTTTCCTCGATGCTCGAATTTACCTCGTAAAACATGTCGATAGACCGAGCTGCTACAAAACAAGTTCAACTTATCACATATGGCTTAAATTCATTTCAACATATCCAAATATGTGATTATATCGAAGCTTTGACCAAAAGTTGACTTTTAATCGATTTTACTCTTTTTGCTTGGTTTTACCAATGTAAACCTCGTTTTAAATCGTATTTAATTCAACAAATATTTTCCTCATATTTATTAAGGTCGATTTAGCTAATTGGACCAATTTCTCTCTTATTGGGCCAAATTACACCTTAATGGGCCTTAATCCGTTTTAAGCCCATTTCCACTTATTAATTATTTCATCAAGGCCTATTGGGCTCACTGGGTCCATTAGTACTTATTGGGCCTTTTTCTAGACTCTTTGAATAGCCGTATATCATTTACGACAATTTAATTAAAAATTTCGATTTAATCCACTAAATGCGTAATTTAAACCGTAACTCGTAAAATAAACTTTTAATGCGCAATAATCACATAGATTGTCGTAATTAAGCTTTTCTTACCCGAGATTTTGCGGTAGTGCGCAATTCGAAGTTCGATCGGGCTCACGTACTTGATTTATCGTCGAACTGCACAATTTATATATTTAATTTCGGGTGAATTTTCGATCAAATATAATTTAAATAAATTTTTTGAAAATTAAATCGGTCACTTTTGACCTCTTACCGACTTACCTGAAGTCCGATGTATCCCCGAAAATTTTTCCTTTTTCCTTTTTCTCTTTTTCTTTCCTTTTTCTCCTTTTTCCCTCTCTTTTTTTTGGCTGAACCGGTTCGGTCCGGTTCAGACCGGTTCAGACCGATCCGGTTCAGTTTGGTTCAGTTCCGGTTCAACTTCTCTCTCGCCGTTCAGGGCTTTTTCGGTCGGTTCTCCGTCGGCTTCCGCCTCCAGCTTGTTCGCGGGGTAGTCCGATGCATAGATCTGTGGTCGGCTTCACCAAAGCTCGCCGAAAAGTGACCGGTCCGACCTCTTCTCTCCTCCGACGTCGGCACTCATTTCTTTTCCTTCCGATCGGCGCCGTTTATGGCTGATCTGCGCCTGGATCGGCGCCTCCGTCGCTCTCCTCAGGCCACTGGTGGTTCGTTCCTCCCCTCATCGGCCGTCGATCTCTCTCTCTCCTCTCTTTTCTCTCTTTCTCTCTTGGTCTCTCTCTTTCTCGCTTTTCCCTCGCCGGTCACGTCTTCTTCTCCCTCTTTCGACGCAAGCGAGGCTCGGTCGCTTCGGCTCTCTCCCTTGGTCAGTTCTCCGGTGGTGGCTCGCGGTGACCGGGGGCAGATGGGGCTGGGTTCGCGTTTGTCTTCTGTTTCCTTCAATCTTCAATTCTCGATTTCACGATTTCAGTTTCTTTTTTTTTTTACTTTATTATTATTTTATTATTATTTTATTATTATATTATATTTATTATATTTTATTTTAATCAATTAAAATATAATAAATTGTACAAAATATCTCAAAAATCATATTATATTTTATTAATTTATTTATTTATTTAATTAATTTAATTTATTTTAATTATTTCGGTGTATTTTTCGCATATTTTCGGGATAATGTCCCGGGCGAAAATTACGAAAATTCGTAATATCTTCGTATCTTGACCAATTGAACTCGGAATTCCATAATTTCTCCTTTATCGATCAAGATTTCCTAAATCCATATTTTTAATGAAATTTCTTCATCGAATTTACATCGAATTTAGGATCTTTTGACCATTTTACCCTTCTACACGTTTGTGACCAATTTAGACTGATTTTTCTTCTCGGACTCACTATCTTTTATCATTTAAATTCCGTATTTTTTGTCCCACGATTTAATTTCTTTTTAAAAAATTCGGGTTTCACACCTTAAGTTCTAACGAAGCAACTCAGAAAGAGCAGGAACCTAAGGATCAAGCTGCAGAGGAATCCAAGTTGATGCTTCTTCATTTATACCTTCTTCTATTTTACAGCCTTCCTCGCCCTCTGATGTTATACATGTTTCCACTACATCCTTTTCGGTTAGACCACCAGTACCTTTTCCTCAGAGGTTCCAAAATAAAAAAAATCAGATCAACAATTCGTCAAATTTCTTGAGGTTTTTAAGAAACTCCACATCAACATTCCTTTCGCAGATGCTTTAAAGCAAATGCCAATTTATGTGAAGTTTCTGAAGGATAACCTCTCTAGGAAAAGGAGATTGGAAGATTATGAGACGGTGGCCTTAACTGAGGAATGTAGTGCCATTATCCAGAGGAGATTACCCCCCAAGCTCAAGGATCCCGGGAGTTTTACCATACCCTACACTATTAGAAATTTATTCTTTGGTAGAGCCTTGTGTGATTTAGGAGCTAGTATAAATTTAATGTCGTTGTCTATCTATCATAAGTTAGGAATAGGGGATGTCAAGCCTACCACAGTGACCCTTCAGTTGGCTGATCGATCAATTAAATATTCGAAGGGGGTCATTGAGGATTTGTTAATAAAGGTGGACAAATTTGTTTTTCCTGCAGATTTGATTATTTTAGACATGGATGAAGACATAGAAGTCCCCATTATACTTGACAGACCTTTCTTAGCTACGGGTAGAACAGTAATTGATGTACAAAAGGGGGAGTTAACGATGAGAGTCCAAGATCAGGAAGTAAAGTTTAATGTTTTCAAACCTTTGAAGCTCCCTGATGACTCTCTAGAGTGTTTTAAGATGGAGATTGAGGAGAATATAAGGCTTAAGCATATAATATCTGAGAGAAAGAAGGAAGTAGATAGGGCTCAGGAGGATTTAACTGTTAACATTCTATCACCACTTTGGCTAATCCTCCTACTCTTCGCCCTGTTGCTGAGTGTTATTTTCTTCAGCTTCATTTGAAGTGGTTGTGTTTTCCTTTTCGCTTTGTATATAGTTCTTTTTCTTTTCTGTTGTTTCTTTCTTTGTTTATTTTGCAGGTTTCTTTTCTAGCATTATGTTTTCAATCAAGCTTCAGTTGTTCATAATCATAAGAAAGGTGAGTACTCTGTCTTGAGCTTAAATTCTTATATTATCTGTACACTGAGGATACTGTGCACTTTAAGTTTGGGGGAGGGAATATCACTTGAGCAATTTTATGAAAAATTGGAAAGATTTTTAAAATTTTTTCGAAAATCTGAGAAAGAATTTTCAAAATTTTTTCGATAATATGAGCTTAAATTACTTGATTTTGGGATGATTTAGTGCTTAGCATGTAGTTTTCCCATATTTCGATGATATGACCCCATGATTTAGTCTGACTTTGATTGAATGAGAAACATGATTATAGGAAAAGCATGAAGTTGAATTCTTGAATTTGTCTTAATTCTGATTGTGATTTCCTCATCTTATGCACATGTCATGTCATGAATCAGTATATTTATTTAGAGAAAGCTTATGTGTACATAGGATTGTATTTGTTCAGTTGATTTTGTGCATCATATTCTAGAATTTGTTTGATCTAATCTCGAGGCGAAATATTATATCACACTTAATTAGGGAGATGATTTAGGCCATCTTTGGATCGTTTGAGCCTTTCTAGCTATCCTTATACATATTCTACCCCAAGTCACTCATCTGGGCCAAATAAGCTTTTCTCTGTAAATACACCTGCTTACTTTTGTTTCCTTAGCTTAAATACTTTTTCATATCCTTTACCCCGAAAGCATGAAAAGTCATTGGATATATTGTGAGCTATATGAGTATTAAGTGATAGTGAAGGAGTATGTAAAAAAAATGATGAAAAAGAAAGAAAAAGAAAAAGAAAAGAAGAAAGAAGAAAAATTCAAAAAAAAAAAGCTTAGCAAAAGAAATAAGTTTGGGGGAAATAATTAGAGCTCTTACATTATAGATCCTAGAAGTAATGCATGTTAAGGGGTAATTAAACCTAAATCGACTTTATCATACCTTAGCCCCGGCCTTACATTACAAGCCTAATGAAGTCCTAATGATCTTTAGTTAAGTGTGACAACATTAGTGGAAAGAGAAGTGAAAAGCAAACTTATGAGAATGATCACATGTCATTGACTTTGCATTCACTGTGTTGCATAATCTGTCTGGATAATGTACTCTGAAGTGACTTAGACATTTTTCACGCACTCACGAGGAGTCCAATTTGGGTTAGGACTTATGATTGAATAATTCTAAGTGCTGGACTTGTAATTGTGAATCTTTGATTTCATAGTCTGTACTTTTTCTTTGAGGATGATATTGGGGAAATTATTGTGTTTTGTACTTATCATTCCTATAATCATTTTCTTTTGCTTGAGAACAAGCAAAAGCTCAAGTTTGGGGGTGTGATAATTCTATATTTTTAGAATTATTTATGCTTAATTTCCTAATTAATTATTTAAATTTCCAATTTATTTTGTTAATTATCCCCTTTATTTAATTAAAATTCTCATGTTTGCAGATAAATTAAATCAGGATGAATTTTGAATATTTCGGTAGAAAATGGACCGAAATTGGGCTAAAATCGAGATTAAGCCATGCGGACAACACGAGTCATGCCACCTAGCACATCCAATTGGATAAGAAGACCGATGACATGAAAATATCTTTTCAAGGAGCCAATGGTGTGAAGACAAGTGGCCAAAAAAATGCCAACTCATCAAGGATGTGGAAATTACCATTTTCCCCTAGTGTGTTTATAAATAGGAAAGGATGGCAATTGAAAGAGAATGTAATTTTTAGGAGTAGGAGTAGTGTTAGAATTAATCTTAGGATTTATTTTTCGTTGTTCCTTTTACTATAGCTTACCCGTTAGCTTCCATATTTATTTTTACTGTTCATTTCATTTTCATGTTCTTCACTTTGATAATTTTTCATGGCAATCAATACCATTTGATGTTTCTCGGTTCTGTTAAATCTAGCTCTTTTATTTTTCAGTTTTATTACATAGCTTTTATATCCTAGTTGCTGCTCTCGGATTCCTAGTTCATTTCCTTTTTTCTTCTCCTTGCTTGTTACCATGGGCTGAAGGAGCTAACAGCCACCGACTTGCGGCTCAACAGGGTTGAGGCGAAGAATGCTTCCTGAAGCGTGGAAACCATAACAGTAGTTTACGTTGCTGGGGCAGACCAGAGGAGTACCCAGATGCTGCTGTGAATTTTGTTTTATTCTTAGTTTGGTTATTGCAGTTGCTATTGTTGGCTGGAGCCAAGGTTGGTGCTTCCGGATTGGATTCCTGCACAACTGCTTGGACGAACACTGCTGTTGTGAACTATGTGCTAGTCATCCCTGCTGGTGCTTTGGCAGTAAGTAGAATGGGCAGGAGTAGAAAGGAGAAGCACGAGCTGCTGGATGTGGTAAGCAAAGCATGACAGTAAATAAGACTAGCTACCTTCCTCTTTTCAGCCCTGTTTCATGTTCATTTTACTGTTCATTGTCTTTATGAGCTTTTATTCTGCACTGACTTAGAGTTTGGTAGTTGTAGGGTATTGTTGCTGTAAAACTGATCTGCTGCTAAAGAACGTAGGTGTCACGACCCAAATTACCTAAAAATCAGAGTAAATTTTTCACTTTTTCATTTCCTTACCCATCGTGAACAGTCACACTACTAAACAGTTGGGCTATGATTCGGTGTTAGTCACCTCTCACCTATTTACCTTTCCATTTTCATATTTCATTTACATATCAATTTATTTAAACTAGATACATCCCCAATATTACATCCATGTACAGTACTGTGCCTCTATATGTTCAGATACAAAAATTATACAAATGTGTATACCTGATCTTGATAAGAAGCAGCGGATAACCGAAATGCGAAACTATTGTCGCTCTCTTCTACTGAATATACCCTGTAGGGTGGAAAATGAAAGGGTGAGCATAAACAGCTCAGTAAGGCAATAATGTAAGCAGGTAGATAACTATACTATCTACGTGCTGATAATGTCGTGATATAAAATCCTTTATATTTTGAGCATGAGGAATGACTAAAACGATGCCACATGTATGTATATATCGTATAAGAGAAATCATGAAATTGACATATAAAACACACATGGAAAAATCATCATGTATGACATCTCATGCTCGTCACATTAAAACTTATTAGTTTCATCATAAACTCATCACTTTAAAACTCATTTGTTTAATCACAAAACTCATCACTTTAAAACTCATTTGTTTCATTATAAAACAACCACATCAAGGCTAAACTCATCTCTCGGGAATACCTTGATTCATTAAATCGCATTTCGTTTAAAAACAAAAATCGGGACCTTACCCCTCCATCGGGTTTGCTCTGGTCTATCCAGACCGTATGATATCATGTGAGGCATGTAGGTTACTGTATGAAAATCGAGGACTATGGCCATACTTTGTCCCTGTGATCCCAGGCTACACGGATGCCGGTGTGCGGGGTATCATAACTGCAACGGGAGGTGGGGTCAATTCCTACCCGCCAGAATAGCAAGTAACATCATAGAGTCATCATGACTGCATGGTACAGCGTACTCCGTGTGACATACACGGTACATCGTACTCCGTGGACCCATATCATAGTCTGGAGGTGCCTGCCGTAGGTCTTACCCACCCAATACTATGTCGATAACCAACCCATGTCTCAAAGTATACATGCGAGCATCTCAACTCTCTGTGACACACAGTCTATAGGAGGCTTCCGCACGACTATATGCATGTCAACTCACGTCTAGTGCGAGCGAAGCTCCAACACCACGCTATGCATATCATGATATCTAAAATCTCGTGCGAGCGAAGCTCCAGCACGGTTTTGTGCACACACAAATTTCTCATACGAGCAATGCTCCAGCACGACTTTTCATGAGAAATAAATCAGTAAACTTGAGTGCGAGAAGGACTCTAGCACTCTTTTTATTCATGTAAATACGATAGGTGGCTCAATCTTGATAAAACATCTTTTAAAATCATAACCGGTACAAACCAGTACCCTTTCGTAAAATTCACGAATTCAACAGCCAACCTATGTGCATATTTGCTTAAATCAAAGCAATACATTCATATAACACGTTAAAAACATGAAATCATGCAATTTACCTGCCTTACTACCCTTTTTGTAAATTTTACTCCTAGGGGCAAAATCATCTTTTTTCTTTATTCATCTAAGCCCCGGTTTTTGTAAAATTATCATTTCATTTTCTAAATACTTTAAGTAATTCTAGACCCTGTAATTCCCCTCAAAATTACGTATAGGTATCTCTATGCACTTACGAAATTCCCTTACCTCGATTCTCGTCGAGCGCGTATCTAAATTCCACTGTCGAAGGCTCGTCCGATCCGATTTGCTGTTAATCCAGTCTCTGGGGCTGTAAATAATTATTTATCACGTCAATTTAACCCAATAAATATAATTCTCATGTTTACTATAGTCGATTTAACTAATTGGGCCAATTTACTCTTATTGGGCGCAATCGCACGTTAATGGGTCTCGACCCATTTTCAGCCCGTTTCTACTAATTAAATTCCTTCTTCGGGTTTACTGGGCTCATTCAGGTTACCAATAATCATCGGACTTCGTTCCAAACTCATTGGATAGCCCATACACTATTTACGATAATTACTGTAAAATTCTGAATAACATTCTTTTTTATACAGAATTATTCCGTAAATTCCGTAAAATAATCGAAACTCTGCATTAAATGACTTTAATTGTCGGGATTAAAATATACTTACCCAATATGATGCGGGATACAAAAAATCAGAGCTCAGTCGGCTCTCGTTCGGGCTTTGTCGTACAACTGCACAATTATATATTTAATCTCAGGTTACTTTTCGATTAAATATAATTTAAATAAATTTCCTGAAAGTCAAATTTGTCACTTTTAGCCTCTTATCGACTTACCTGAAGTCCGGTGTATCCCCAAAAATTCTTTCCCTTTTTCCTTTTTCTCTTTTTCTCCTTTTTTCCCTTCTTTCTTGGCTGAACCGGTTCAGTCCGGTTCAAACCCGGTTCAGACCGGTCTGGTTCAGCCGGTTCAGTCCGGTTCACCCCTTTACTGAACCGGTCCGTACCGGTTCAGACCTTCCAGCCGCCGTTCATGGCGTTTCCAACCGGTTCTCGGCTCGTTTCTGGCTCCATTCGACGCGCCATCACCTGGGAGTTCAAAATCGGGCCTCGGTGTGGGTTGAAACGGCACCATCGGCGGTAAATCTTTCTTCTCCCCCGCGGCTGTCACCTCTTGATCCGACGAATTTCGGCGGTTTCGCCGGCCAGTACCGATCTCAAAAGAACCGGCTTCTCTTCCTGATCACATCGGTACCCGCCGTTCGAGCCCAGCTGCCGTGGATCGTCAGAATCAACCCCGTTTTCCTCGTGGCTTTGTCTTCCTCCGTTCGACGATTTCTGGCCTCCTGACGGCGCGTCACCGGTGCCCACAGCTTCATCGGCCTCTCCTCTTCCTGCTCGGCCTTTCGTCGGAGTCGCTGATCGCCGGTGGCCGTGGGTCGGTCGGGCCACGCGCAATCTCCTTCCTCGGTTTCCTTCTTATTTTTCTCTCTCCCCGACTAAGGTTCCTGATTCCTTTTTTTTTTAACAATTTGTTTTATTATTAAAATATTCATTAAAATATTCAAATATATTCTAAAAATATCTACAATTATATTATTGTATTCCAAACAATTTAATTTAATTTAATTTAATTTATTTATTATATTTTTAACCCTTTTCGGTATAATTTCTCCGTATTTTTGAGATATTGTCCTGAGTGACTTTTCGATATTTCTAAAAATTTCGGATCTTGATCAATTGGACTCGAAATTTAATTATTTCTTCGTTATTGATCAAGATTTTCAAGTCCATTATTTTTAATTAAATTTTCTTATCGAATTTATTTCGACTTTCGGTCTTTTGACCGTTTTGCCCTTGCACGTGTTCGGGATAAATTTAACCCGACTTCCCTTCATGAATACTCATTCATTCCGTATTTTAAATCCTTACCTCCTGTCCGAATCTTGTTCGTTTAATTTTGTAACCATTTTCATCCCTCATAAAAATTTACGATAAATTTTCGGGTCTTACATAATCTCCTCCACTTAAGAAATTTGGTCCTCCAAATTAGAACCAAGTTAGTCTGTAAATCACTCCAGATATTTCACACATATTATACTCTTTAATTCCCTTGTGACTTTTTCGGAGTGTACTACTACCAAAGGACTTTAATTAGGGAGATCATCTTAAACCTCAACACTTTCTCCTTCCATCTAATACCCGAATCGATTTTCCAATCATATGTTATACTTTCATTGAGCTAAACTGTTGAAGCTCGTACCTGATCACATACGTTGGATTCGGACAGTATTTTCGAAGCATCATAAGATAGGACACATTGTGGATGCCTGCTAATTCAGGTGGTAACGCCAACCTACAGGCCTTGTCTCCCACTTTGTCCAATCTCTTTCCGAATCTTGTTACGTCCTTAGGACCAATAACTTCCAACAATACTAATTCACCATCAGTGAATTCCAATGGTTTCTGTCTCTTGTCAGCATAGTTTGTCTATCTGCTCTGAGGTGTTCTTAATCCTCCATAATTAACTGAACATCCTCAGAGGTTTGTCTTACCAATTCGAGAACAATTTTCTATTTGTCACCCGCTTCTTCTTATCCAAATCGGGGAAACAACCCTTACGGCCATACAATGCCTCATCTGAAGTCATCCTGATACTCAAGTGACAATTGTCATTATTGGCGAATTCGATTAGGAACGACTGATCATCCTAGGAGCTTATCATATCAAGCACACACTCTCATCATATCCTCCAGAACCTGTACAGTCCCCTATGACTGACCATCTATCTGAGGATAGAAACTGTGCTAATACTGAATCGGGTTCCCATAGCTTCCTGAAAAATGTTCCCAGAAGTGGAAAATGAAGCGGGAATCCCTATCTGATACCATGCTCACTGGAAAATACTTGGTGTTCCACAATTTTTCATACACATAAATCTGCCTACACATTCAGAGTATCTGGGGATTTCCTAACCAGAAGGTGGGTAGACTTAGTCTTTCTATCGACTATCACCCAGATAGCCTTATGATTCATCGGGGTCCTCTATAACCCATCACAAAATTCATGATAACTTGTTCCCATTTTCGTGTCAATATAGGTAGAGACTGCAATACCCTTGCAAACTTCTTTTGCTCTACCTTACTCTGCTGACATACGAGATGCCTTTTCCACAATCTCTACCATGTCCCTTTTCATATTTGACCACCAATACCCTTTTCTAAGATTTTGATATATTTGTTACTTCTCGGATGCACTGTATATTCCGAACAGTGAGCTTCTGATAATAACTATCTCATCACTGTGGTCTTGGGGAGTACTTATACTATCTTTGAACCTCAGTAAATCATCATCACTCCCTATGAACTCTATCACTGTACCCTTCTAAATCTGACCCAAATTATCGACACCATGCCGATCATCAGGCTAAGCCTATCAAATCCGGGCACTCTCATCCGGTTCTAGTATCAGGCTAGCTATCACACAATCACTGTCATCATCAGAAGGGATCACATCACTACTGAGGCTCACAACTGCTCTAGCAGCTCACGCTCCCTGACCATCATATGTAATACCATCCCGAGGCTCTTTCTATTCAAGGCATTAGCCATTTCATTAGCCTTTTCTGGGTGGTACAATTTCCACAATCATAATCCCTTAGAAGCTCTAACCCTCTTTGTTATCTCATATCTGACTCTTTCTGTAAAAACAGTTATTCAGGTTTTTATGATCAGTGCATTCTTGAAATTTCTCATCGTATACATAGTATTGTCATATACTCAATACCACTATCGCTGTCAACTTTAAATCATGGATCGGATAGTCCTTTCATGATCCTTGAGTTGTCTGGATCCAAAATCGACTATCTTCCCTTTTGCATCAATACACAGCCCATTCATTACTTTGAGGTATCCATAGACTCATAAGAAACCTCTTAATCTGTTGGGTATGGTGAGAATAAATGCGGTGGTCAGTTTATTACTTCAATACACCAAAACTCTTGTTACGTCTATCATCTCATTTAAATACAACTTTTTTCTAAGTTAAACATGAAGTAGTCCATTATGAGAACTCGCAACAAACCATCAATAAGAGCAATTTCTAATTATTGCTTATAATTTGCCCTCGACTTTAACTACATCCAAAAATATCATCAATAAGGATGATAACAAATCGGTCCAGGTAAAATTTAATTAACTTGTTGTAGTTGACTTCTACTGAATACTTCAATCATCCATATCCTTAACCTATGTACGCATAAACGTATAATCTCCTTTCAAAATCGCTTTCGTTCAAGCTACTAACATGCGTCATTTCCTTTTTAACGGCTTTTATAAAATTTTAAATTTTTAAACTTTCCTGATTAATCGAATTCTATATTTCTTATCGTACCAGTAAAGGTACCCTAATTTTTAAATGTATATATTACAACTATCGATTTTAGTTTATAAGTTACGTGTATACTTTTAGACGCTGTCAAGTCTTCAGGCGGGGAGGTATTTTGAAATACCTTTATTAACCCTCAGACTTGACCACAATTACTTTACATATCAGTCTATGTGGTCACAATTCATATTCGCTACTAATTGCTTTAATCCAAATTACTTCACGTATCATAGATATTCTTACCTTGCATACGTCTCTTATTTCAATCTATCTCGTATTTAGGATTTATCACAAAACTTATCTCTTTTCGTATATCACTTATAACAAACTCTGTTATTACTCATTCCGTGAGTACAATCATTTTCTCCTTTAATTTCAATCGTTACACCCCTTTTTATTACTCGTCAAAACTTACAATATACTTTCCAGTGATGTTTTCACCCCTATTTTCAACTTACAATTTCTTCATAATTATTTCGTTAGTTAACCCTCCTTCGTTGGGGTACTAACTATCAGCATTGTGCTCATGGGTATAGGCATTCACGTCTTTTACTAACTTATATACAAATGAAGGCGGTATGACTAAATATGTGGTACCAGGATCAATTAAAATAATTACTTCACTATTCATAACCAATGTGGTATCTTTCACCACATCATATGAAACATCGTAGTGTCCTGGTCCAAGGCATACACTCGCCCTCATCCAACAGCCTACTTTCCCTTTTCTTTTCGGCTGTGGCCTCCCTTTTTGGTGCAAAGATATCAACAGGGTTTTCTCTGTCTCTTTGCTCTTCTGTAGGGTAGTCTCACCCAACTCTGAGCAATCATTAATTAAGTGATCCGTCTTACCACACTTAACGCCTATTTTAGTTAATAAGGTGTAGGTGTAGGCCTTTACTTTCGGGGTATCTACCACACATCCTACACTGCTTACACTGCTAACTCTGCTTACACTGCTACACTGCTTCGTAGCAGGTTGGGGTTCTCCAATCATAATACTCCTCATAAGTGTTAAATTGGATATATTGGGGCCTTACCAATTATCTTACCCCGTGACTCATCAACTCTAATCTATTACCAACTGGTCTATTTCTCGCTCTGACATTTCTGTCATTCTCTATTCTCTTCTGTCTCTATTTCAGCCCTTACTACATTTCCCAATCTCAGAGGCGTGCAACACTCGTTCTTCTTCACACAACTGTATTCTGCGCACTGCCTCGACATAGGTAATGAGCTAATCGGACTCTAATCGATAATTTGAGCCCTTTCATGAACTTTTGGGCTTTTCGACTCTCACTGTCCACAATATCGGGTTCAGACTTGCCCAGGGATGTAATCTGAGATTCATACTCATCAATCAACCAATAACTATGGGCAGTGTAAGAAATTTTACCTGTAATTTCCCTTAAGTAGTGTCCAAAATATTCTGTCATTAGAATACATCCAGAAATATTTCTCATGTCGACTTTGGACGTCTAACTCTTTAGATGGGTCGAGCGGACTTCCACCAATGCTCCGCCTCGACTCCAACATAAACGCAGTTAAAATAACTTTCTCGGTCGACATACACCGAACGAATCCATATAACTTCGCTATCTCATACACCCAGTCCTCAGTAACTATTGGTTTCATTACTTCACTAAATACCGGAGGGGTGTAAGAATCTCTATAGTCTGAGGTATCTGTTTAGGCTTTACCCTGCCTATCCTCAACTTCATGCATAGACTGAGTAAACAACTCCGAAATATTTTCTACACTCCACTCCCTCCTCTCGGAGCGTGTCTCAATACTGTTTGGTCTCTTTATAGGACCCTGTGGAGTAAGCTCAACATTAGCCTCCACCTCACTTTCATCTCGAGTCTCATGTGACGACTCATTCGACTCTCAGGTCGATCTCTACGGCCTCGAGCATGTGCACTCGCCCTTCTACCATAACGGCTATCATTTATAAAAACTATATTCTTGCATTCGAAACTAAATTCTTAGCTGCATTTCCATCTTGATATACACAATTGTATCTAAACAATGCACAGTACATGGGGAAGTAAATTTACTTAACCACTAACACCGACTCATATCAGGCCAACTCTGCTTTGATACCATCTTTCCTGTCACGACCCAAATTACCTAAAAATCAGAGTAAATTTTTCACTTTTTCATTTCCTTACCCGTCGTGAACAGTTACACTACTAAACAGTTGGGCTATGATTCGGTGTTAGTCACCTCTCACCTATTTACCTTTCCATTTTCATATTTCATTTACATATCAATTTATTTAAACTAGATACATCCCCAATATTACATCCATGTACAGTACTGTGCCTCTATATGTTCAGATACAAAAATTATATAAATGTGTATACCTGGTCTTGATAAGAAGCAACGGATAACCGAAATGCGAAACTATTGTCGCTCTCTTCTACTGAATATACCCTGTGGGGTGGAAAATGAAAGGGTGAGCATAAACAGCTCAGTAAGGCAATAATGTAAGTAGGTAGATAACTATACTATCTACGTGCTGATAATGTCGTGATATAAAATCCTTTATATTTTGAGCATGAGGAATGACTAAAATGATGCCACATGTATGTATATATTGTATAAGAGAAATCATGAAATTGACATATAAAACACACATGGAAAAATCATCATGTATGACATCTCATGCTCGTCACATTAAAACTTATTAGTTTCATCATAAACTCATCACTTTAAAACCTATTTGTTTAATCACAAAACTCATCACTTTAAAACTCATTTGTTTCATTATAAAACAACCACATCAAGGCTAAACCCATCTCTCGGGAATACCTTGATTCATTAAATCGCATTTCGTTTAAAAACATAAATTGGGACCTTACCCCTCCATCGGGTTTGCTCTGGTCTATCCAGACTGTATGATATCATGTGAGGCATGTAGGTTACTATATGAAAATCGAGGACTATGGCCATACTTTGTCCCTGTGATCCCAGGCTACACGGATCCTAGTGTGCGGGGTATCACAACTGCAACGGGAGGTGGGGTCAATTCCTACCCGCCAGAATAGCAAGTAACATCATAGAGTCATCATGACTGCACGGTACAGCGTACTCCGTGTGACATACATGGTACATCGTACTCCGTGGACCCATATCATAGTCTGGGGGTGCCTGCCGTAGGTCTTACCCACCCCAATACTATGTCGATAACCAACCCATGTCTCAAAGTATACGTACGAGCATCTCAACTCTCTGTGACACACAATCTACAAGAGGCTTCCACACGACTATAGGCATGTCAACTCACGTCTAGTGCGAGCGAAGCTCCAACACCACGCTATGCATATCATGATATCTAAAATCTCATGAGAGCGAAGCTCCAGCACGGTTTTGTGCACACATAAATTTCTCATACGAGCAATGCTCCGTACGGCTTTTCATGAGAAATAAATCAGTAAACTTGAGTGCGAGAAGGACTCTAGCACTCTTTTTTTCATGTAAATACGATAGGTGGCTCAATCTTGATAAAACATCTTTTAAAATCATAACCGGTACAAACCGGTACCCTTTCGTAAAATTCACGAATTCAACAGCCAACCTATGTGCATATTTGTTTAAATCAAAGCAATACATTCATATAACACGTTAAAAACATGAAATCATGCAATTTACCTGCCTTACTACCCTTTTTGTAAATTTTACTCATAGGGGCAAAATCATCTTTTTTCTTTATTCATCTAAGCCCCGATTTTCGTAAAATTATCATTTCATTTTCAAAATACTTTAAGTAATTCTAGACCCTGTAATTTCCCTCAAAATTACGTATAGGTATCTCTATGCACTTACAAAATTTCCTTACCTCGATTCTCGTCGAGCGCGTATCTAAATTCCACTGTCGGAGGCTCGTCCGATCCGATTTGCTGTTAATCCAGTCTCTGGGGCTACAGATAATTATTTATCACGTCAATTTAACCCAATAAATATAATTCTCCTGTTTACTATAGTCGATTTAACTAATTGGGACAATTTACTCTTATTGGGCCCAATCGCACGTTAATGGGCCTCGACCCATTTTCAGCCTGTTTCTACTAATTAAATTCCTTCTTCGGGTTTACTGGGCTCATTCAGGTTACCAATAATCATCGGGCTTCGTTCCAAACTCATTGGATAGCCCATACACTATTTACGATAATTACTGTAAAATTTCGAATAACATTCCTTTTTATACAGAATTATTCTGTAAATTTGGTAAAATAATCGAAACTCTGTATTAAATGACTTTAATTGTCGGGATTAAAATATACTTACCCAATAAGATGCGGGATACGAAAAATCGGAGCTCAGTCGGCTCTCGTTCGGGCTTTGTCGTACAACTGCACAATTATATATTTAATCTCGGGTTACTTTTCGATTAAATATAATTTAAATAAATTTCTCAAAAGTCAAATTGGTCACTTTTGACCTCTTACCGACTTACCCGAAGTCCGGTGTATCCCCAAAAATTCTTTCCCTTTTTCCTTTTTCTCTTTTTCTCCTTTTTTCCCTTCTTTCTTGGCTGAACCGGTTCAGTCCGGTTCAAACCCGGTTCAGACCGGTCCGATTCACCCCTTTGTTGAACCGGTCCGTACCGGTTCAGACCTTCCCGTCGCCATTCACGGCGTTTTCGGTCGGTTCTCGGCTCATTTCTGGCTCCATTCGACGCGCCATCACCTGGGAGTTCAAAATCGGGCCTCGGTGTGGGTTGAAACGGCACTATCGCCGGTGAATCTTTCCTTCTCCCCCGCGGCTGTCACCTCTCGATCCGACGGATTTCGACGATTTTACCGACCGGTACCGATCTCAAAAGAATCGGCTTCTCTTCCTGATCACATCGGTACTCGCCATTCGAGCCCAGCTGCCGTGGATCGTCGGAATCAACCCCGTTTTCCTCGTGGCTTTGTCTTCCTCTGTTCGACGATTTTCGGCCTCCTGACGGCGCGTCACCGGTGCCCACAACTTCATCGGCCTCTCCTCTTCCTGCTTGGCCCTTCGTCGGACTCGTTGATCGCCGGTGGCCGTGGGTCGGTCGGGCCACGCGCGATCTCCTTCCTCGGTTTCCTTCTTATTTTTCTCTCTCCCCGACTAAGGTTCCTGATTCCTTTTTTTTTAAACAATTTGTTTTATTATTAAAATATTCATTAAAATATTCAAATATATTCTAAAAATATCTACAATTATATTATTTTATTCCAAACAATTTAATTTAATTTAATTTAATTTATTATATTTTTAACCCTTTTCGGTATAATTTCTCTGTATTTTTGGGATATTGTCCTGAGTGACTTTTCGGTATTTCTAAAAATTTCGGATCTTGATCAATTGGACTCGAAATTTAATTATTTCTTCGTTATTGATCAAGATTCTCAAATCCATTATTTTTAATTAAATTTTCTTATCGAATTTATTTTGACTTTCGGTCTTTTGACCGTTTTGCCCTTGCACGTGTTCGGGATAAATTGAACCCGACTTCCCTTCACGAATACTCATTCATTTCGTATTTTAAATCCTTACCTCCTGTCCGAATCTTATTCGTTTAATTTTGTAACTATTTTCATCCCTCATAAAAATTTACGATAAATTTTCAGGTCTTACAGTAGGAGCAGATGAGTTACATGGACTGCGAAAATAGTGGCTGATCCTGCTCGGGCATGTGCTGCTTGGGCTGAGGCAACTTATGGTTGCTGTTGAAGACACGAATTGAGAAAGCTTGGAGCAGCAGATAACAAAGAGCTGGACTGATCGAGAGAAGCAGGACACGCCTTTAGTAGCAGCTGGAGCAGACTCGAATGAGACATGGAGTGCAGGACAGAACCGAGGATGTGCAACCTATACGCAGTAGCTGGCAGAGTATGCAGGAAGACAAACAGGGCTGGCGTGTGAAGCTTGGTTTACCTGGAGAAGGAGACGTGCTGTGCTGGATTGTGCAGAGACTGAAGCTAAGCACGAAACCGAGCAGGGCAGTTGGCAGCCAGAAATCGAGGCAGAGAACAGCAGGCAAAAGCCTGGACCAGAGGACAAACCGAGCACACACTGGAAACCAGAAAATGAAATGAAGAATGAACAGTCTTTGGAGGGCCTTCTTGAATGATTTAAAATCTAAGGCTTTGTTTGGCTAGTGCATTGTAGCAATTAATCCATTTTCATGCATTTGTTTGTTGTTAGTTAGTTAGTTTAGTCAATTATAATGGTAGGTTAGTTTTATTATTTTTGCATGTTAATTTGTAGTGTTGATATTTAGTTAGTAGTTAGTTTTATATTAAATGTTTTAGGATTTTATTTTAGTTTAGATGCATTTAGAGTTAATTTAGATTAAATGTCTTTCATGCATTTTTAATTTAGTCTTGACTTTCATTAAGTTTTAGTTTAGTTTAAATTGCATTTTGATTAAGTAGTTTAAAATTGCATTTTAGGATAGTTTAATTGTAGTTTAATTTTATTGCTTTATTTTCATAATTGCATTTTATTTTAATTATGTTAATTAGTTTTAATTGTTTTAATTTCTTTTGTAGGTTGTTGATTTTAATTGGGTGGAGCACTGTAAGTAATTTTGCTCGGTTTTATTTAGTTTTTATTATTTTATTGCTTTCCAGTAATTTTAGTTTTAGACTTAGTAGATCACCCACCTTAATTTTATAATTTGCTAGAATATACTTAGGGTAAGATTAATCGGTAGTTAATTAGGCTAGTCGACTTCTCTGTGGGACGATAACTCGGGACTCAAATCCCATTATTACTTGTACAACCCGTGCACTTGCGGACATATACCTTTTGGGCATGTCAAAAATGTTGATAAGAATGATTTGTAGTGATGAGTGAGTAATGTTAAGAGAAATTTAAGAAGAGGGAAATCTATGGAAAGCTTAAGAAATAGTTTAATGAGATAAGTGATACAAATGGAAAAGTGAAACATGATTGAAAGGCTTGAAAGGTATAAATGGGAGAATAAGTGACAATGAGGATATTTGGGAGAAAGAAGAGAAATGACTTAATGGTTATGCGTGTAGATTGGAAGAACGTAGAACACGGCTAACCCGGATCGCGAACAGAGCATACGTATCAAAGGAAATACGAGCGCGATTCGAGGTAAGGGACTGTGTGTTAGCTATAGAGCTGTTCGTACTTATTTTACCGCAATTTTGTAGATATATCGCTAGAATTAGTACGATATTACAATTCTATGAAATGATATGGAAGCATGACATGTACTATGATATTTATGTATTGAGAAATGGGATGGGGTAAGGAAATAGCATGATATGCATGATTTCAATGTTTTCTCAATTTTGTATTAAATTTGTGATTGAGAAATGATAATTATAGGTTGGCTAGTTTTACATGTTTTAGCATGGAAAGGCATGCTGCATAAATAAACATGTTTTGAGTTTTTAAATAGAAAGTACCCACCTATCAGATTTGAGATGTGAAATGGTGTTGGAGCTTTAGCTCACACCTGTTTTAATGATTTTGACTATGCTGGAGTTTGACTCGCATACGTCTCCATGATTTGATAAATCGTGTTGAAGCGTGACTCGCATGTCATTTTATAATGATAATATGCTGGAGTGTTAGCTCGCACATGTTTTTACTGAGTTGAGGTAAACCAAGGGATCTGGGACCCAAGGGGATGCCAACCGACGACCTCGGAATGGGCCGGGCCTTAATAATTAATCGTACCGGACTGGAGCCTTACGATGACTGTGTGTCACGCTGATTGCTCACCTAGTATATGAGATATGGTTCAAGATGAAAAGTCTATCGGAGTTGGAGTGTGGACTTGGGTCCACAGTCGTACGTAGTACTGTGTAGTTGTCTGTTGGTATACTATGTGCCGTGCTGGGTGCACGTGAGTATGAGTATCGCATAGATGACACATGACGAACCTTATACCGTAAGTATATGAGGAGATGAGGTTGATTGAGATGAGCCGGAGGGTAGGACTGACCCCTCCCCCCCTTCAAGTGAAGTGATGCCCTATGCACACCTGATCAGAGAGGCCTGGGATCACTGACTATGGCCATATGTCGTGGATATTAGATTGCCTAAAATTTCGTGCCTGTCTCAGAGATTCGAGAAATAGAGAAAACTCAGAAAAGAAAGAGACTTGAGGAAAAGAAATGATTAAGAAAGTAAAAAGATTTTATGTTTTGATAAATCTCTGATTCAAACACTTGTGTCGTGTCACACCCTACTTTTGGGTGCCCTTTCAGCCATACATACATTACTACGGTTGGGCTGTGAGGCGATGCAATCACTAAAGTCCCAAAAATTTACAGCGAAAAATATTTTAAATTTAATTCAGACTCCCAGGTGTGTAAATATAAAAAATTAATTGTATAATAATATCTTTACATAACATCCCCATACCACTGTTTACATTTTCGATTTGTAATTGTACGATACAATATAATAGATACAAAATACTCATGTGTATACAAATCTTGTACCTTTGCAACTGGTAGGAGATGTCCAATACAAAAAGAGATCTGGAGATCACCACACTGTCTTACTTCTCAATATCTGCAGGGGGAAAAGAGTGGGGTAAGCAAACCTAGCTCAATAAGAAAATGGATGCTAACAGGTAGATACTGTACTACCTACATAGCCCATGCATGCATAAACAAAACCATATTTCTGTGTAAATGGAAATATTGCTAGAAAATGCATTCAAACATTCATTTCTTATATAAGCCTTTTCAGGAAAACAACCATAAGATATTCCCATTTGAAAACACGTCATAAACAATGCTATCATAGCACAAGTATTCGAATCAAGAGATTTGCCAAATCATAAAACCTCTTTGCTTTTCTCAAATCCTTTCTTTTCTAAGTTTCTCAATTTCTCGTATCTCTAAGACAGGCACGAAATTTTTGGCAATCAAATATCCACGACATATGGCCATAGTCAGTGATCCCAGGCCTCACTGATCAGGTGTACACAGGACATCACTTCGCTTGAAGGGGGATGAGTCAGTCCTACCCTTCGGCTCATCTCAATCAACCTATCTCCTCATATACACACGGTATAAGGTACGCCATGTGTCATCTACGCGATACTCGTACTCATGTGCACCTAGCAGGGTACATAGTATACCAACAGACAACTACATAGTACTACGTACGACTGTAGACCCAAGTCTATACTCCAACTCCGATGGACTTTTCATCCTGAACCATGTCTCATATACTAGGTGAGCAATCAGCGTGGCACACAGTCATCGCAAGGCTCCAACGCGGTACGATTTATTATTAAGGCCCAGCCCATTCTGAGGCCGTCGATTGGCATCTGCTTGGGTCCCAAACCCTCAGGTTTACCTTTGTCACGACCCAATTCCATTCTTTTTAACTGAAAATCACTAAAAACTTTTCGAGTTTTACTGTTACCTTACCCGGTCATGAACTAACTCACCACACACTGTTGGGCTGTGAGTCAATAATAAACTCCACATCTCATTCATTCTCAGTGAAATAAAACGATGTCATACATTTGCTTTTAAATCTTGTGCTTATACAAAAGCATGTTTTAATGACATCTAAATCCCCCATAATTACAACTCAAAGAATACTGTGCTTTTAGATTGTTTAGATACAAAAAGAATCACTGTGTATATACCTCTAAGCGATGGAGATGCAGCGGAGTCCAAAATACCATGCCTCAGTCCTCACTGGGCTACTATGCACACTCTGTAGGGGAAAATAGAGAGGGATGAGCAACCACACGCTCAGTAAGGCAATAATGCAAGCATGGTAGATAACTACTCTATCTACATGCTGATAGTGTTATGCATAAATCATTTATGGTAGGAGCATGAGGAATAAAACTATGCCATATGAGTATACATATATATCATGTATCAAAATCATGTACATTAGCATATAAGACATGGTAAAAACATCATGTGTAAATCATCTCATGCTCAATCTCATTTAAACTCATAAAAAGGGTAATTCATTAAGAAACCTCCTTTTTAAACCCACGTCATAAAACTCTTTCTCAACACATACAATCACATCACATCAATTCACAATCACAACCTCATTTTCATTTCACAAATCAAATCCACGAGGCTCGACCCCTCCTTCGGGTCTACCATAAACAATCACAAATCACACTTTGAGATTTAAAATCATGTGGTAGTAAGTAAATCAAGCAAGGAGACAGGTTACTATATCTCAAGTGACTACGTTGGCCAATCATCACATATCATCCCAGACCACACGGATCTCGGTGTGCGGGGTATCATGTTGGCACGAAGGTGGGTTAGTTCTCCGCCAGACTTTCTCAAATCAAGTAACCACCACGCGGTACATCGTACTCCATGTGAGATACACGGTACATCGTACTCCGCGGACCCATAACATGGTTGGGGGTGCCTGCCATAGGTCTTATCTACCCCATACCAAGTGTAAGCTTTATAGTCTCAAGAGCACGTGGGAGTAACCTCAATACCAGGTCCTAGCCCCTCATGGCCTTGCTCGCCCCTGTTGGGTTCCCTGATTCAGGTCCTAGCCCCTTACCCTCACCCCACTCAAGAGGTATGTTAGGCCTGTTGGGTTCCCTGAATGGATTATATCAGGTCCTAGCCCCTCACCTTCACCCCACTCAAGAGGTCTGTCAGGCCTGTTGGGTTCCCTGAGTTAATCCGTATCTCTCACCACGGCCTCATACATACCACAGTGTGAAAACCAGCGCGAGCTACGCTCTAGCGCGAATTCATGCATCAAAACCAATCACTTCGTACGAGCAACGCTCTAGTACGGCATTTATGCATAAAATATGAAGAAACCACGTACGAGCATAGCTCCAGTACTGTTATATGCATAAGAAAAACCAATCAAATCCAAGTACGAGCGTAAGCTCCACTACAGTTTATAAAACATCATCACAATTCAAATCAAAGTGCGAGCTAAGCTCAAGCACGTATCACACAAGTGAAAACATAGAAATCCAGGGCGAGCGAGGCTCTAGCGCGATTTATGTCATGCAAATACGATAGGCGGCTCATTCACAATCAAACAATCTCGACAACCGGGTTTAGCACTTCACAAATGCCTTTTTCCACAACATTAATAAACATTAGCCGACCCATCTACAAGCTTGCTTAAAACAAAGCAATTTCATTTTCAAAGACATCAAGACATTAGATTTATGCAATTATTAGCCTTACTATCCCATTTCATAGAATCCACTTCCAAAACCAAAAATCACACATATACTCTTTCTCATTCATGAATACCATCAATCATTTACTTTAGCAACCATGTACTTCGTAAAACACCCAATATTCACCCACAAATTTAAAGTACGAGCAGCTACCTCTATATACTCACAAAATTCCCTTACCTGGAATCGCGATGCGTGATTCCACTTCCTTAAGCTGCTTACTCGTACGGTTCTATTCGTCTTCAACGAACTCTTCGGGACTGCACAAAATTGTATCCTGCATTATATTCGATCCATATAATGCAACCCTTGTGCTTGCTATAGTCAATTTAATCTATAGCCTCTATTAACGCTTATATGGCCTCGTTTCATTACTTTACCCATAACTCGAGTCATGGATTCTTTTAGGCCTATTAACTCATTCCCAATCGATATTAAATCGATATCAAGCTCATAGTGTTCATATTTCATTGATTTCCTCACTATGGCATTTGCCAAGCATTTACATACTCATTTTCATAATTTCACTTAAACCCATATTATAACTCCACATAACCATTCCAAATCACCCACATTACTCATTTAATAACTTATCATAACCAATAAACCACCAATTCCCTAAATCATACTTTCTCACACTAGAGGCATTCCATTTTCTAGGTTACATTAGTTTCTAACACAACCTAGGTGTTTCCATCCATACATACTCATGCCAAACAACTCCAAAATCAATTAAATAGACAATGTACTTGGATTGGAGTGTTAGAATCTTACCCAATATGATTTTTCTTCTTGCTCCAAATGTCAATGCCCTTATCTCCTTCAATACCCACAATGGGATTTTGGGTTTCAACTATGTTGTTCTCTTCCTCAAGATGAACAACTTAATGTCTAATGGTCTCCCCTCAATTCTTGCTGGAAATGGCTGATTTTAGAGAGAGAAAGTTAGGTTTTTGGGTTAGAAATGGAAGATTTGTGTTTTTCTCAAAATTTCCAGATTTTCAACCCTCCTTATATAGAAGTAGCTTAGGAAGATCGATCTGGTCCAAGAGGAGATCGATCTAGTCCCCTTAAATCTCTCATTTTCATGAAATTTTAAGCATGAGATCGATCTGTCGAAGCATGAGATCGATCTGGTCCCAAACAGAGAGCTAAGGAGAACGATCTGGGTGCTTGAGGATCGATCTTTTCATCACCGAATGCTTAGGAGATCGATCTGGCCCCATTGGAGATCGATCTGCTCTATTCCATTGCCCAAATAAGAGCATTCTGGCTCTTCCAGATCGATCTCTCATCCTATGAGATCGATCTGGCCTTCATGTTTTCCAGATTTCCTGCAGTTTCCTTGCTGCAACTCATACCAACACATCCTTAATCTGTTGCCATGGCCATTTTCTCATCCATCCACCTTTATAACTTGAAAATGGCATCCATTCATACCTTATGCACATTGAAACTTGTGTGCATTCATTGTATGTCCAAAGGTATGCTACATAAAACCAAATGGAAATATAACTTCATTCCATTTCACCACACTACTCATTTTGATTTTCAATCACATCCATCACTAGCCAGAACTCATTTCTTCATATTCATACTCAATGAAACTTGTGTGTACGTTACAAATCATATTACACATACGTACATTGGATCCATGGACTTACATCAATCATACTTTACATTACAAGTCCATTCACATTCATTACACATCACAACTTTACATATACGGGGTCTCACATTCTCCCCTCCTTCAAGGAATTTGGTCCTCCAAATTAGAACCAAGTCACTCTTCAAAAAGTTGGGGGTACTTCTCCCGTATCAAGTTCTCCAATTCCCACGTGGCCTCTTCCGCCGTGTGATGTTGCCAAAGAACTTTCACCAAGGGAATTGTCTTATTCCGCAACACTTTCTCTTTTCTGTCCAATATCCGAACCGGCTTCTCAACATACGTCATACTCTCATGGAGCTCCAACGGCTCATATCTTATCACGTGTACCGGGTCCGGGTGGTATTTTCGAAGCATCGAGATGTGGAAGACGTTGTGGACATTTGCCAAGTCCGGTGGCAATGCCAACCTATACGCCTTATCTCCCACTCTCTCCAAAATCTCGAAGGGTCCGATATATCTAGGGCTCAGCTTGCCCTTCTTACCAAATCTCATAATACCCTTCGATGGTGATACCCTCAGAAACACCGACTCACCCTCATCAAACTCCAGTGGTCTTCGTCTCTTGTCAGCATAACTCTTTTGTCGGCTCTGAGCTGTCCACAATCTCTCACATATCAACTGGACGTCCTCAGATGCCTGATGCACTAAGTCTGGAGCAAAAATTTTTCTGTCACCAACCTCTTCCCATCCAATAGGGGAATGGCATCTACGCCCGTACAATGCCTCATAGGGTGCCATCCCGATACTCGCATGATAGCTATTATTATAAGCGAACTCGGCTAACTGCAGGTGGTCATCCCAGGAGCCTCTAAAATCCAGCACACACGCTCTCAACATATCCTCGAGGGTCTGTATAGTCCTCTCTGACTGCCCATTTGTCTGAGGATGAAAAGCGGTCCTAAAACTCAGTCGGGTCCCCAGCGCTTCCTGAAAATGTTCCCAAAATGGGAAGTGAAGCGGGCATCCCTATCAGAAACAACGCTCACTGGTACACCATGTAGCCGTACTATCTCTCGAATATACAGGTTCGCCAACTGACTCAGTGTATCAGTAGCTCTCATAGCCAAGAAATGGGCAGACTTAGTCAACCTGTCCACAATAACCCATATGGCATCATGACCTCTAAGGGTCCTCGACAACCCCATCACAAAATCCATGGTGACATGCTCCCACTTCCATGTCGGTATCGGTAGAGGCTGCAATAATCCTACAGGCTTCTGATGCTCTACCTTCACTTGCTGACAAACGAGACACTTAGCGACATATTCAGTAATGTCTCTCTTCATTCCAGACCACCAATAAACCTTCCGAAGGTTTTGATACATCTTGGTACTTCTCGGATGTATCGTATACTTCGATGAGTGAGCCTTTGATAAAATCGTTCTCCTGATCTCAGGATCCCTGGGAACGTATACTCTGCCTCTGAACCTCAATAAGCCATCAGCACTCTGCTCAAAATCAATACCCACACCTGTCTGTATCTGCCTCAGCCAATCGATACACCGTCGATCGCTCTGCTGGGCTTGTCGAATACGGCCAATCAACTCTGGCTCCAGTCTTAAACTAGCCATGATCTCAAGTCTCTCAGATCTAGGTGGGGTTACATCCAAACTGAGGTTCGCAAAGTGTTCTAACAATTCATGTTCCCGAACCATCATATAAGACACCAACCCAAGGCTCTTTCTACTCAAAGCATCGGCAACTACATTTGCCTTACTTGGGTGGTACAGGATTTCACAATCATAGTCTTTCAGGAGTTCGAGCCATCTCCTCTGTCTCATATTCAGTTCTTTCTGCGAGAACAGGTATTTAAGGCTCTTATGATCTGTGAACACCTGAAATTTCTCACCATAGAGATAGTGGCGCCATATTTTCAAAGCAAATACTACAGCCGCCAACTCCAAATCATGTGTCGGGTAGTTTCTCTCGTGATCTTTCAACTGTCTAGATCCATAGGCAACTACCTTCCCATCCTGCATAAGCACACAACCCAGTCCCTGATGTGATGCATCCGTATACACCGAGAATCCTCCTGAGCTGGTAGGAATGGTGAGAACTAGAGCAGTCGTCAATCGACGCTTAAGCTCCTCAAAACTCCTCTCACATGCCTCATCCCATACAAACTTAACATCTTTTCGCGTGAGGCGTGTCAACGAAGCGGCTAGTCTGGAGAAACCCTCTACAAATCTCCGATAATATCCTGCCAATCCTAGGAAACTTCTGATCTCAGTAACTGTCTTAGGCTGTTCCCAATGTACAACTGCCTCTATCTTTGATGGATCCACTGATACTCCATCCTTTGACACAACATGGCCCAGAAATGAGATCTGTTTCAACCAAAAATTACAGTTGCTGAGTTTGGCATACAACTCTTTCTCTCGGAGGGTCTGCAGAACTATCCTCAAATGCTCCTCATGATCTTCCCTGGACTTGGAATACACCAAAATGTCATCAATGAACACTATTACAAACTTGTCCAGGTATGGCTTGAATACATCATTCATCAATGCCATAAATGCTGCGGGAGCATTCGTCAATCAGAATGGCATCACCAAAAACTCGTAGTGGCCATAACGGGTACGAAATGCTGTCTTGGGTACATCTCCACTCTTGATCCTCAACTGATGGTACCCTGACCGCAGATCTATCTTAGAAAATACTTCGGCTCCCTGGAGCTGATCCAACAAATCATCGATTCTTGGAAGGGGGTACTTGTTCTTAATGGTGGCCTTATTCAACAACCGGTAATCTATACACAGTCGGAGGCTTCCATCCTTCTTCCTTACAAATAGAACCGGTGCTCCCCAAGGTGAGACACTCGGTCTAATAAACCCCTTCTCCAGCAACTCTTGCAGCTGTTTCTTCAGCTCTTCCAATTCTATCGGAGCCATTCTATAGGGTGGTTTCGATATCGGCTCTATACCAAGCACTAACTCTATGTAGAATTCCATGTCCCTTTCAGGTGGTAGTCCTGGTAATTCATCCGGAAAGACATCAGGGTAATCCGTAATTACGGGTATGTCCCTCAATTCCCGATGTGGCTCATCTATATCGACCACATAGCAATAAACCCTTCACCTTATCCTCTCCATCGTTAGTAACATAAACCATCACTCCACATTCAACATTTATCATAACAATAATTTATCTCTCAAGCAATATGCATTTAAAATCATACTCCTTTATTTACAACAACATACTATTGTCATATCATTTCTTTTCATCAAAATTTACAATAAGATTGTCTAATCCTGAAAACATCAATGTCTTGGCATGACAATCCATAACAACCTGATTGGTAGCCAACCAATCCATTCCCAAAATTACATCAAAATCATTCATATTCAATAAAATTAGATTGGCTATCATTTCCTTCCCCTCTATCTTTAACTTACAATCTCTACATACATCCTCAGTCAATTGACTATCATTCATGGGTGTGGAAATCATCAACATTTTATCCAACAATGTTGGTTTCACATATTTCAACAATTTATGTGCAAAGGAAGGTGATATGAAAGAATGCGTGGCACCAGGATCAAATAATACCAATGCTTCTAAATCAAAGATTCGAATGGTACCTTTAATCACATCCGTCGAAGCATCTGCGGTGTCCTGATCCAGTGCATGTACTCTTCCTCTGCTCACACCTGTAGCCTGTTTCCCTTTCTCCTCAGCTGTAGCCCTCCTCAACTGGAGCTCCCTCAGGCTCCTTGCCCTTCTGTGGGGCAACCTCGATCATCTCAATACAGAACCTCGATATATGTCCTTGCCTCCCACACCTAAAACACGAAACAGGGGGCACCTGACATGGCCTAGTCCCATGGTATCTCCCACATCTCCTACACTGATCCGTGGTAGGTCGTGGTCCTCCAATAGTTATACCCCTCGGTGCAGTCAAGGTTGGGTATACGGGAGGTCTAGCAGCTCTCTCCTGCACCTTCTCAATCTTAGGCCTCTTCTCGAAAAATCTTTGGCCACCTCTCTTGGCCACTCTTCCAAACCCGGATCTCTTCTGATCTCTGTCCTTTCTAACACTGACTCTACCAAGCTCGGAGGCATTTTGCTCAAAGTCTTGCTCACATAACTGAGCCTTATGTACAGCCTCCTCATAGGTCAAGATGTCAAAGGGAGCTAGCTTAGTCCGGATGGCCAATCTCAATCCATCCATGAACTTCTGAATCTTCTGGGTCTCACTACCCATCGTGTCCGGGTCATATCTCCCCAAGGACATAAACTTGGACTCATACTCGTCCACAGTATGGTTCCCCTGAACCAAATTCATAAATTCCATTTGCAGTTTCCTCTGTGCGATAGTTGGAATATACTGTCTTCTAAAGGCCTCCAAGAATATCTCCCATGAAATCTTGGAGTATCTAGCCCTCAAAATAGCTTCGGTGGATCTCCACTAGTGCTCTGCCTCGCCTTTCAACATGAACACGGCAAAGGCTACCTTCTCAGCTGAAGTGCATCGGAAAAACCTATATAGTTTCTCCATCTCATACACCCAATCCTCCGTAACCACTGGGTCCTTCACCCCTCTAAACACTGGGGGTTTCAGTGCTTGAAACTCGCGCAACCTGCTCAAGTCGTAGTCATAACCCAAATCACTACCGCTCTGCTGTGGAGCGATAGGAGAATCTGTATCCTGGGCTGGAGGTGGTGTGACTGTAGCTGTCTCAGCAGTCTGAGGTCTCTCCGCCTCTGCAGCTGCCTGTCCAGTAGTAGGCTGTGCCGCAGGACCTCGTCTATCACCGGCACCCAATGCCTGCGTGACTATCTCCACCAAATTCTCAATACTCCGCTCTATCCTAGCGAAGCGAGCCTCAGTATCCTCTGCTCTCTCAGCAGGGTTCTGTGGAGCCTGCTCAGTCTGTGGCTCCGCACGGCTCTCAGGCCCACCTCTACGGCCTCTAGCACGTGCTCTCGCCCCTCTACCTTTGCGTGTAACTGGCATAGTGCCTAACTTCCTGTATTATAATAATTTATTAAGCTCAATCCATCACGATATACACAGTTATATCTAAACAAAAGCACAGTACTATGAGGATGTACTTTCCTATGTTTTATTAATGACTCACATCAGGCCAACACAGCTCTGATACCAATCTCTGTCACGACCCAATTCCATTCTCTTTAACCGAAAATCACTAAAATTTTTTCGCGTTTTACTGTTACCTTACCCGGTCATGAACTAACTCACCACACACTGTTGGGCTGTGAGTCAATAATAAACTCCACATCTCATTCATTCTCAGTGAAATAAAACGATGTCATATATTTGCTTTTAAATCTTGTGCTTATACAAAAGCATGTTTTACTGACATCTACATCCCCCATAATTACAACTCAAAGAATACTGTGCTTTTACATTGTTTAGATACAAAAAGAATCACTGTGTATATACCTTTAAGCGATGGAGATGCAGCGGAGTCCAAAATACCACGCCTCAGTCCTCACTGGGCTACTATGCACGCTCTGTAGGGGAAAATAGAGAGGGATGAGCAACCACACGCTCAGTAAGGCAATAATGCAAGCATGGTAGATAACTACTCTATCTACATGCTGATAGTGTTATGCATAAATCATTTATGGTAGGAGCATGAGGAATAAAAGTATGCCATATGAGTATACATATATATCATGTATCAAAATCATGTACATTGGCATATAAGACATGGTAAAAACATCATGTGTAAATCATCTCATGCTCAATCTCATTTAAACTCATAAAAAGGGTAATTCATTAAGAAACCTCCTTTTTAAACCCACGTCATAAAACTCTTTCTCAACACATACAATCACATCACATCAATTCACAATCACAACCTCATTTTCATTTCACAAATCAAATCCACGAGGCTCGACCCCTCCTTCGGGTCTACCTTAAACAATCACAAATCACACTTAGAGATTTAAAATCATGTGGTAGTAAGTAAATCAAGCAAGGAGACAGGTTACTATATCTCAAGTGACTACGTTGGCCAATCGTCACATATCATCCCAGACCACACGGATCTCGGTGTGCGGGGTATCATGCTGGCACGAAGGTGGGTTAGTTCTCCGCCAGACTTTCTCAAATCAAGTAACCACCACGCGGTACATCGTACTCCATGTGATATACACGGTACATCATACTCCGCGGACCCATAACATGGTTGGGGGTGCCTGCCATAGGTCTTATCTACCCCATACCAAGTGTAACCTTTATAGTCTCAAGAGCGCGTGGGAGTAACCTCAATACCAGGTCCTAGCCCCTCATGGCCTTGCTCGCCCCTGTTGGGTTCCCTGATTCAGGTCCTAGCCCCTCACCCTCACCCCACTCAAGAGGTCTGTTAGGCCTGTTGGGTTTCCTGAATGGATTATGTCAGGTCTTAGCCCCTCACCTTCACCCCACTCAAGAGGTCTGTCAGGCCTGTTGGGTTCCCTGAGTTAATCCGTATCTCTCACCACGGCCTCATACATACCACAGTGTGAAAACCAGCGCGAGCTACGCTCTAGCCCGAATTCATGCATCAAAACCAATCACTTCGTACGAGCAACGCTCTAGTACGGCATTTATGCATAAAATATGAAGAAACCACGTACGAGCATAGCTCCAGTACGGTTATATGCATAAGAAAAACCAATCAAATCCAAGTACGAGCGTAAGCTCCACTACGGTTTATAAAACATCATCACAATTCAAATCAAAGTGCGAGCTAAGCTCAAGCACGTATCACACAAGTGAAAACATAGAAATCCAGCGCGAGCGAGGCTCTAGCACGATTTATGTCATGCAAATACGATATGCGGCTCATTCACAATCAAACAATCTCGACAATCGGGTTTAAGACTTCACAAATGCCTTTTTCCACAACATTAATTAACATTAGCCGACCCATCTACAAGCTTGCTTAAAACAAAGCAATTTCATTTTGAAAGACATCAAGACATTAGATTTATGCAATTATTAGCCTTACTATCCCATTTCATAGAATCCACTTCCAAAACCAAAAATCACACATATACTCTTTCTCATTCATTAATACCATCAACATTTACTTTAGCAACCATGCACTTCGTAAAACACCCAATATTCACCCACAAATTTAAAGTACGAGCAGCTACCTCTATATACTCACAAAATTCCCTTACCTGGAATCGCGATGCGTGATTCCACTTCCTTAAGCTGCTTACTCGTACGGTTCGATTCGTCTTCAACGAACTCTTTGGGACTGCACAAAATTGTATCCCGCATTATATTCGATCCATATAATGCAACCCTTGTGCTTGCTATAGTCAATTTAATCTATAGCCTCTATTAACGCTTATATGGCCTCGTTTCATTACTTTACCCATAATTCGAGTCTATGGATTCTTTTAGGCCTATTAACTCATTCCCAATCGATATTAAATTGATATCAAGCTCATAGTGTTCATATTTCATTGATTTCCTCGCTATGGCATTTGCCAAGCATTTACATACTCATTTTCATAATTTCACTTAAACCCATATTATAACTCCACATAACCATTCCAAATCACCCACATTACTCATTTAACAACTTATCATAACCAATAAACCACCAATTCCCCAAATCATACTTTCTCACACTAGAGGCATTCCATTTTCTAGGTTACATTAGTTTCTAACACAACATAGGTGTTTCCATCCATACATACTCATGCCAAACAACTCCAAAATCAATTAAATAGACAATGTACTTGGATTGGAGTGTTAGAATCTTACCCAATATGATTTTTCTTCTTTCTCCAAATGTCAATGCCCTTATCTCCTTCAATACCCATAATGGGATTTTGGGTTTCAACTATGTTGTTCTCTTCCTCAAGATGAACAACTTAATGTCTAATGGTCTCCCCTCAATTCTTGCTGGAAATGGCTGATTTTAGAGAGAGAAAGTTAGGTTTTTGGGTTAGAAATGGAAGATTTGTGTTTTTCTCAAAATTTTTAGATTTTCAACCCTCTTTATATAGAAATAGCTTGGGGAGATCGATCTGGTCCAAGAGGAGATCGATCTGGTCCCCTTAAATCTCTCATTTTCATGAAATTTTAAGCATGAGATCGATCTATCGAAGCATGAGATCGATCTGGTCCCAAACAGAGAGCTAAGGAGATCGATCTGGGTGCTTGAGGATCGATCTTTTCATCACCGAATGCTTAGGAGATCGATCTGGCCCCATTGGAGATCGATATGCTCTATTCCATTGCCCAAATAAGAGCATTCTGGCTCTTCCGGATCGATCTCTCATCCTATGAGATCGATCTGGCCTTCATGTTTTCCAGATTTCCTGCAGTTTCCTTGCTGCAACTCATACCAACACATCCTTAATCTGTTGCCATGGCCATTTTCTCATCCATCCACCTTTATTACTTGAAAATGGCATCCATTCATACCTTATGCACATTGAAACTTGTGTGCATTCATTGTATGTCCAAAGGTATGCTACATAAAACCAAATGGAAATATAACTTCATTCCATTTTACCACACTACTCATTTTGAGTTTCAATCACATCCATCACTTGCCAGAACTCATTTCTTCATATTCATACTCAATGAAACTTTTGTGTACGTTACAAATCATATTACACATACGTACATTGGATCCATGGACTTACATCAATCATACTTTACATTACAAGTCCATTCACATTCATTACACATCACAACTTTACATATACGGGGTCTCACAACCTTAACTCAGTAAAAATTGGTGTGAGCAATGCTCCAGCACTTTATCATTATAAAGCCATGTGTGAGTCACGCTCCAGTACGGTTTATCAAACATGCAGACGTATGTGAGTGAAACTCCAGCATAGTCCAATTCATCAAAATGGGTGTGAGGTAAAGCTCCAACACCATTTCACATCTCAAAACTGATAGGTGGCTATTTTTTCTTTTAGAAACTCAAAACATGTTTATTCACATAGCATGCTGTCCCATGCTAAACATGTAAAAACTAGCCAGCTTACCTATTTTTATTTCTCAATCTCAAAATCAGCAGATGGATGAGAAAACATCAAAACATCATGAATAGACATAAAAACATTGAAAACATGCATGTTAGGCTATTTTTCCTTCCCACATCCCACTTTCTCAAATTATATCATAATGCATTTCCAATTATATTTGGTTTAATAGCTAAGCATAATATCTCTAGTGTCATAACTATAAAAATCGTAGAGAAATAAGTACGAATATCTCTATTGCTAACATACAGTCCCTTACCTCGATTTACTTAAGTGCGACTCTCTTCCTTTATGCTTCTCGCATTCTTTTCTCGACTTGTTCCGATGTATAATTTGGGAACTGCAATTCATCCATCAAGCACTTGAGTTAACGTTTCTAACTCTTGTTCAACTAAGCATTTATCCAATGCCTTAAATATACATTTTACCGCTTGTGGTAAATCTCATAATTTATCCCAACATCAGCACATCCAAATCATACCCACAACATAATCATCCTCTTAAGATAACTCATTCATCATTAATACTCCTACATTCCATTTCTCAAATAAGACCATTTCTAGGTTATGGTGGATTCTTTACTTTCTAGGTAGTTTCTATCATTTCTATGCATACTAATCATTTCCCACATCAATATCTAAACAAATATACTTGGGTATTTGCATTAGAAACTCACATAGCTTGATTTCCTCCTTGCTCCAATAGAAATGCACCTTGTTGCTTAAATCCAACAAATGGGGAAAATGCCTCCCAATTATGTTGTTCTTCTCTTTGATGTGAACAACTTTGTCTCTAATAGCTTTCCCTCAAATCTTATTGAAAATGGCTGGATTTAGGAGTGAGAAAGCTAGGTTTTTGAGTTGAAATGGAGTGTTTTTCCAAAATCTGCAGATTCACTGCTCCTATTTATAGAATTGGCTTGATGAGATCGATCTGCTCTATGAGGAGATCGATCTGGTCCCTTTAAATCCCTATTTTTCATGACATTTTAAGCATAAGATCAATCTGTCGAAGCTTGAGATCGATCTGCTCCAAACAGAGAGCTAAGGAGATCGATCTGTTCCCTTAAAGATCGATCTGCATTTTTACAGAATGTTTTAGAGATCGATCTTACTCTCTTGGAGATCGATCTGCCCTATACCATTGCTCAAATAAGAGCATTCTGGCTCTTCTAGATCGATCTCTCATCCTATGAGATCAATCTGACCTTCATATTTCTAGATTTTCTACAGTTTTTCTGCAACAACACATACCAAACAATCCCTCAATTTACTGCCTTAGTCATTTTTCCATCTGATCACCTTTGAGACTTGTAAATGGCATCCATTAATACTTCATACTCATTAAAACTCTTGTGAAATCTTTGTATACCCAAAGGTGCTTAATATAAACCAAATGGTAGTGCACAACTTATGCAAATCTTCCTTCCATTTTACCACACTACTCATACTCCATCTCACTCACATTCTTCCCATGTTTAAGTCCATTTCTTCATATTCATATATAATGTAACTTGTATGTACAATAACAACTCCTATTACATGTGTGTACCTTAAACTTATGGACTTTCATTACATATAATTCACATTACAAGTATATCACCATCCTTATGAATTCATTTACACATATATATAAGGTTAAACATATACGGGGTCTCACATGCCGTGAGGGCACTGTTTATGAATCATATTTTAAAATGGAAGCATGACATATTTGATTTACATAAAAATGAAATTGAGAAATGTATGTTTAAATGCATTTTTGTATAATATTTTCATTTATATCGAAAACATGGTTCTGGTTTATACATGCATGGGCTATGTAGGTAGTACGATATCTACCTGCTAGCATTCATTTCCTTACTGAGTTGTGGTTTACTCACCCCACTATTTTCCCCCTCCAGATACTGAGTAGTAGGAGAGCGGTGGTCTCTGCATCTTTTGTGTTGGACAACTCCCACCAGTTGTAAAGATATAAGATTTGTATACACATGAGTATTTTGTATCTATTATTTTGTATTGCACAGTTACAAATCGAAAATGTAAACAGTGGTATGGGGATGTTATGTGAAGATATTATTATACAATTAATTTTATATATTTACACACTTGGGAGTGTGAATTAAATTTTAAATATTTTCGCTGTAAATTTTTGGAACTTTAGTAATGGCATCGCCTCACAGCCCAACCGTAATAGCGTAAGTATGGATGAAGGACACCCGGAAGTGGGGTGTGACAAATTTGGTATTAGAGCATGGTTGGTCTGATGTGAGTCGATGTTTAGGACTAAGAAACATACATCCCCAAGTTACTATGCGATATTTAGATACAAATGTGTATACGGAGCTGGTGGTAAATAAAAAGTTTATTGTAAATGCAGGAAGTTATCAGGATAGTGAGTTATGCCTGAGAGACACCGCAAAAGGGGAGAGAGCTCTAGAGCTCAAGGGCAGAATGACAGGACTAAGAGGCATAGCAGATCGTCCTCTAGTTATGAGCCTTAGGAACAGATAGAGGCTTTCGATCCTTGGATAGCCCGATTAGAGGAGGACATGCGTACGATGATGACCATCATAGGTCAAATTATGACTAGATTTAAGAGTACACCTGGTATAGTGGGACAAGCTGCATCGAATCCCCAAGCAGCTGCACTTGAACCTAAGAATGTTGCGCCTGCACCACCTGAACCAGTTAGGCCATGAGATCCACATATTCGACCAGTACCTCATCCAGTAGCCTGACAATAGTATGATAATGATGATGATATGGGGTATGGATATGACTGTGATATGGAGAGGTTGAGACATTTCATGGATTTTAAGCCTCCTTCTTTTAGTAGGGTAAAGGATCTGGCAGTGGCTGAGGACTGGATCAGTCAGATGGAGAAGTTGTTTGACTTTTGTAGATGTTCAGCTACAGAGAGAGTAGTGCTTGCCGTCTTTGTACTAAAAGGCAAAACAGAGCACTGGTGGAAGTCCACCAGGCCTATGTTGAGAGCTCAGGGTATGGCTATCACGTAGGATATGTTTTTGGGTGCTTTCAGAGAGCAATACATCCTAGATACCGCTCGACGTAGGTTACAGATGGAATTTTTGAATCTGACTCAAGGGAATCGAACTGTAGATGAGTATGAGTCACGATTCACTTCATTGGGTCGATATGATCCGAACTCTATCAGGAGTGAAACTGTCAGGGTCCGTAGATTTATGGATGGATTGAGGCCTTCAATTCGAGCGAAGTTGGCTTCGTTTGATGTCGTTACATATAGAGAAGCTGTGCGATGAGCCCAGTTATGTGAGCAGGATTATGACTTGCAGATTTTTGAGTTTAGTTGGGGTAAGGACAAGGGTCCAAGGAAGTTGGGAGATGGCAAGAGTGCCAAATTTGGTCAGAGATTCATGAGTAAACATCGGAGAGAGGCAGATGAGTTCCAGAAAAAAGCTACTAGACCTTTTATGCCTCTGACTTAGACACCAGCTAGGGGTATAGTGATCGATGGACCCCGACTGACTGTGAATCAGTGCAGAATATGTGGTCGATATCATGGTGGTAGGCCCTATCATCTTCAGAGTATACGATGCTTCAGATGTGGCAAGTTCGAACACTATGCAAAGGAATGTCCGGAGGCAGTTGAGGTAGTCCCACAGAGGGGTAAGGAGCTAAAGAGAGTTCCTATAGTTACACCTCCTGCAAGGAAGAGAGCCACGGCTGAAGAAAAAGGAAAGTAAGTTGTGGGTCAAGGCAGGGTGTATGCGATAGACCAGGCATCAGCTGATACCTCCTTTAAGGTGATAAAAGGTACAATCTTGATTTATAATTTGGAAGTTATAGCTTTGTTTGATTTTGGTGCTACATATTCTTTCATATCCTCTGAATGTGCATCAAAGTTAATAGGACTTGTAGAACCCACACACTTAAATAGGACTTTGTTAATAAGTACTCCAATGAGAGTTAAACAATTGGCTGAACAAGTGTATATAGATTGTAAGGTGAGGGTAGGAGATAAGTATGCGACAACCAACCTGATTTTGTTAAATATGTATCATATTGATGTAATTTTGGGAATAGATTGGTTAGCTACCGATCATGCTGTCTTAGACTGCCACAATAAGTCTCTCACGTTTTCTCTACCTGAAGAATGTGTTGTAAGATTTTAAGAGAAGTAATAAAATCTTGAATTTTGTGACAAGTAAAGTACATTGGTATAAATGACTTGAATGTTGTTTTTGAAGGTTTTATTGCTTATGTGGTGGATTTGGACAAAAAACATCCGGATATGGATGGCATTCCAGTGGTTAGAGAATTCCCTGATTTCTTTCAAGACGACCTACCAGGATTGCCATCGGATAGAGAAATGGAGTTTGGTATAGACTTGACGCCTAGAACCGAGCCGATATCCAGGTCACCATATAGGATGGCTCCAGTTGAGCTAGAGGAATTAAGGAAGCAGTTACAAGATATGATGGACAAAGGGTTTATAAGACCGAGTGTCTCACCATGGGGAGCTCCGGTATTGTTTGTGAAGAAGAGAGATGGGAGCCTCAGGTTGTGTATAGATTATCGGATGTTGAACAAAGCTACCATCAAGAATAAGTACCCCTTGCCACGCATCGATGATTTATTGGATCAGCTTTAGGGAGTGCAGATCTTTTCCAAGATAGATCTGAGGTCTAGGTATCATCAATTGAAGATTCTGAAGGAGGATATGCCCAAGACAACTTTTCGCACTCGCTACGGTCATTACGAATTCCTAATGATGCCTTTCGGGTTGACGAATACACCAGCAACTATTATTGCTCTAATGAATGAGATATTCAAGCCATACTTGGACCAATTTGTAATCGTCTTTATTGATGATATATTGGTATATTCAAGGTCCAAGGAAGATCATGAGCAGCATTTAAGGATTGTTTTGCAAACCCTCTGGGAGAGAAGGATGTATACCAAACTGAGTTAATGTGACTTTTGGCTAGAGCAAATCTCTTTTCTAGGCCATGTTGTATCGAAGGATGGGGTGTCAGTAGATCCATCCAAGGAGGTCGTTGTTCAGTGGGAACAATCCAAGACAGTCACAAAGATTAGGAGTTTTTTGGGTTTGGCAGGATACTACAAGAGATTTGTGGAGGGATTTTCTAGATTGGCTGATCCATTGACACGTCTTATGAGAAAAGATGTGGAGTTTATATGGGATGAAGCATGTGAGAGGAGCTTTCAGGAACTTAAGCGTAGATTAACTACCGCGCCAGTTCTTATCATCCCTAACAGTTCAGGAAACTATTATGTTTATACGGATGCTTAACATCAAGGATTGGGTTGTGTTTTATGCACGATGGAAGGGTAGTAGCTTATGGATCGAGACAGCTAAAAGATCATGAGAAGAACTACCCGACTCACGATTTGGAGTTGGCGGCCGTAGTATTTGCATTGAAGATATGGCGCCACTACCTGTATGGTGAGAGATTTCAAATCTTTATGGATCACAAGAGTCTGAAGTATCTATTCTCACAGAAGGAGTTAAATATGAGACAGAGAAGGTGGTTAAAACTCCTCAAAGACTACGATTGTGAAATTTTATACCACTCAGGGAAGGCGAATGTGGTTGCCGATGCATTGAGTAGAAAGAGTCTCAGGTTGGTATCACATATGATGGTTAGAGAACACGAGTTATTGGAGCAATTCACGAACATTAGTCTGGATATGACCCTACCTGAGATTGGCAGCTATGGGATTATTGCTAGCTTGAGATTAGAACCGGAGTTGATTGAGAGAATTTGGCAAGCTCAGCAAATTGATCAATGGTGTATTGATATGGTTAGCCAAATCCAAAAGGGTAAGGGTACAAAATTTGTATTGAGTTTAGATGGAGTATTAAGGTTCAGAAATAGAATGTGTGTTCCTAAGGATTCAGAATTGAGGGAGTTGATATTATCAGAAGCTCACTCATCGAAATATACAGTACAACCGAGGAGTAGTAAAAGTATCAGGACCTCCGAAAGATATATTGGTGGTCTGGAATGAAGAGAGACATAGCTAAGTATGTCGCTAGATGTCTCATCTGTCAGCAGGTAAAGGTTGACCATCAGAAACCTCGAGGATTGTTGCAACCTCTATCGATACCGACATGGAAGCGGGAGCACGTCACCATGGATTTTGTGATGGGGTTACTGAGAACCTGTAAGAACCATGATGCTATATGGGTTATAATAGATTGGTTAACGAAGTCGGTGCACTTCTTAGCCATGAGATCTACAAATACCTTGAGTGCATTGGCGAACTTGTATGTATAGGAGATAGTGAGATTGCATGGAGTCCCAGTGAGTGTTGTTTTGGATCGGGATGCCCGCTTCACTTCTCATTTTTGGGGACATTTCTAGGAAGCGATGGGGACCCAGTTGAGCTTTAGCACCGCTTTTCATCCTCAGACAGATGGTCAGTCAGAAAGGACTATACCGACCCTGGAGGATATGTTGAGAACGTGTGTGCTGGATTTTAGAGGCTCATAGGACGATCACTTGCCATTGATTGAGTTCACCTACAATAACAGTTATCACTCAAGTATTGGTATGGCCCCTTATAAGGCACTATACGGTCGTAGATGCCGATCACCCATTGGATGGGAAGAGGTTGGTGACAGACAGTTGCTCGCTCTCGATTTGGTTAAACAAGCCTCCGAAGATGTTCAGATAATATGTGAGAGGCTGCGAACAGCTCAAAGTCGACAAAAGAGCTATGCTGACAGGAGACAGAGACCACTTGAGTTTGATGTTGGTGATTCCATATTTTTAGAAGTATCTCCTTCTAAGGGAATAACGAGGTTTGGGAAGAAAGAAAAACTAACTCCTCGTTGTATTGGTCCCTTTAAGATTTTGGGTAGAGTGGGAGATAGAGCCTATAGGCTAGCCTTACCACCTGAGCTAGCAAAAATCCACAATGTCGTCCATGTTTCTATGCTTTGGAAGTACTATCCGGATCCAACACATGTAATTAGCTATGAGCCATTGGAGGTCAAGGAGGATATGTTGTATATGGAGGAACCAATCCGGATATTGGATAGGAAAGAGAAGGTGTTGCAGAACAAGACGATTTCATTAGTTAAGGTTTTGTGGCAACATCATATATCAGAAGAAGCCACATGAGAATTGAAGAGTTTGATGCGAGAGAAGTATCCCGAGTTATTCACGAAATGATTAGTTTCAATTTAGAGGACCAAATTTTCTAAGTGGGGGAGAATGTGAGACCCCGTATAGGTTTAACCTTGAATATATGTAAATGAATCCATAAGTATGGTGATACACTTGTAATGTGAAGCATATGTAATACAAGCCCATAAGTTCAATGTACACGCTTATAATAGGAGTTGAGATTGTACGTACAAGTTGTATTATGTATGAATATGAAGAAATGGACTTAAACATGTGATGAATGTGAGTGGAATGAGAAATAAGTAGTGTAGTAAATGGAATGAGGATTTGCATGAGTTATGCACTCCCATTTAGTTGTATTATGTACCTTTGGCTATACAAAACTCTATATAAGTTTTAAAGTGTATAAAGTAGGAAAGGATGCCATTTTTAAGTCTCAAAGATGATTGAATGAGAAAATGACCATGGCAACAAATTTAAGATGTTTTGAGTAAAGTTACTATAGAAAAATTACAGAAAATCTAGAAAATATGAAAGTCAGATCGATCTCATGGGATGAGAGATCGATCTGGAAGAGCAAAAATGAACTTATTTTAAGCTATGGAGCAGGACAGATCAATCTTCAATGGTGCCAGATCGATCTGCTAAGCATTCTGTAATGAGGGGATCAATTTTAAGGCAAACAAATCAATCTCCTTAACTCTCTATTTGAGACAGATCGATCTCAAGACTAGACAGATCAATCTCCTTAAGGGTTCTTTAAAGAGCAGATCGATCTCCTACAAGAGGCAAATCGATCTCTAAGAGGAAAATTGCCTTTCGACAGATCGATCTCATCAAGGGAGAAGATCGATTTGGAAGTGGTTATGTTAGGTGAAAAGGACTACCAAATGTGCAGAGATCGATCTCTACAAGGACTAGATCGATCTCATAAGCCTGCATCTATAAAAAGAGCACAGGATTGAGATGAAAACTTAGAACTCTTCCTCCACCAAACCTCACCTGCCATTTTCTCTCAAGACCCAAGCCTTCTCACTCTAGAAATCACCACATTCTGGCCAGTTTTGGAAGAAGCTCAAGAAGGGAAAGTTATTCCTTGGAGCAAGAGAACAACATACCCAAAAATCTCACATTGGTGTGACCAAGAGAAGGAGTTGTGACTGCCACAAGTTTGGCTAAGAAAAAGGGGTAAACTCTTTAACCCTCAAGCTTTAAATAAGGATTCTAGACATTGTATGGGTTGAATGGTATGCAAAATGTTGATAAGAATGATTTGTAGTGATGAGTGAGTAATGTTAAGAGAAATTTAAGAAGAGGGAAATCTATGGAAAGCTTAAGAAATAGTTTAATGAGATAAGTGATACAAATGGAAAAGTGAAACATGATTTAAAGGCTTGAAAGGTATAAATGGGAGAATAAGTGACAATGAGGATATTTGGGAGAAAGAAGAGAAATGACTTAATGGTTATGTGTGTAGATTGGAAGAACATGGAACATGGCTAACCTGGATCGCGAACGGAGGATACATAACAAAGGAAATACGAGGGCGATTTGAGGTAAGGGACTGTGTGTTAGCTATAGAGATATTCGTACGTATTTTACGATAATTTCGTAGATATATCACTAGAATTAGTAGATATTACAATTCTATGAAATGATATGGAAGTAAGACATGTACTATGATATATATGTATTGAGAAATAAGATGGGGTAAGGAAATAGCATGATATGCATGATTTTAATGTTTTCTCAATTTTGTATTGAATTTGTGATTGAGAAATGATAATGATAGGTTGGCTATTTTTACATGTTTTAGCATGGAAAGGCATGCTGCATAATAAACATGTTTTGAGTTTTAAAAGAGAAAGTAGCCACCTATCGAATTTGAGATGTGAAATGGTGTTGGAGCTTTAACTCACACCTGTTTTAATGATTTTGACTATGCTGGAGTTTGACTCCCATACGTCTGCATGATTTGATAAATCGTGCTGGAGTGTGACTCGCACTTGGTTTTATAATGATAATGTGCTGGAGTGTGACTCGCACTTGGTTTTATAATGATAATGTGCTGGAGTGTTAGCTCGCACATGTTTTTACTAAGTTGATAGAAACCTAGGGGTCTAGAACTTAAGGGGATACCAGTCGACGACCTCGAAAGGGGCCGGGCTTAATAATAAATTATACCGCACTGGAGCCTTACGATGACTGTGTGTCATGCTGATTGCTCGCTTGGTATATAAGACATGGTTCAGGATGAAAAGTCCATCGGAGTTGGAGTATGGACTTGGGTCCACGGTCGTACGTAGTACTGTGTAGTTGTCTGTTGGTATACTATGTACCATGTTGGGTGCACGTGAGTACGAGTATTGCGTAGATGACCCATGGCGTACCTTATACCGTGAGTATATGAGGAGATGAGGTTGATTGAGATGAGCCGGAGGGTAGGACTGACCCATCCCCCTTCAGGCAAAGTGATGCCCTGTGCACACCTGATCAGTGAGGCCTAGGATCACTGACTATGGCCATACGTCGTGGATATTAGATTGCCGAAAATTCCATGCTTGTCTCAGAGATTCAAGAAACAGAGAAAACTCATAAAAGAAAGAGACTTGAGGAAAAGAAATGATTGAGAAAGTAAAGAGATTTTGTGTTTTGATAAATCTCAGATTTAAACACTTGTGCCGTGAGGGCATTGTTTTATGAATCATGTTTTAAAATGGAAGCATGACATATTTGATTTACATAAAAATGCAAATGAGAAATGTATGTTTAAATGCCTTTTTGTATAATATTTTCATTTATATCGAAAACATGGTTTTGGTTTATATATGCATAGGCTATGTAGGTAGTACGATATCTACCTGCTAGCATTCATTTCCTTACTAAGCTGTGGTTTGCTCACCCCACTATTTTCCCCCTCCAGATACTGAGTAGTAGGAGAGCGATGGTCTCTGGATCTTTTGTGTTGAATAGCTCCCACCAGTTGCAAAGGTAAAAGATTTGTACACACATGAGTATTTTGTATCTATTATTTTGTATTGCATAGTTACAAATCGAAAATGTAAACAGTGATATGTGGATGTTATGTAAAGATATTATTATACAATTAATTTTGTATATTTACACACCTGGGAGTGTGAATTAAATTTTAAATATTTTCGCTGTAAATTTTTGGAACTTTAGTAATGGCATTGCCTCATAGCCCAACCGTAATAGCATAAGTATGGATAAAGGACACTCCGAAGTGGGGTGTGACAAAAAGGCATCGAGAAAAATCTCTCATGTCACTATTTGGTTTCGGGTCCTCAATATAGGCTGGGCGGATTTCCACCTAAGTTTCGCTTCACCTTCAAACAAAAATGCAGCAAAGCCACCTTCTTGGTCTGGGAACACTCAAAGTACCCATACACCTTCTAAAATCTGTTTACCCAGTTCTCTGCAGCTACCGAATCCTTGACCCTACTAAGCGATGGCGGTTGAACTTTCTGGAACTGTCTCATCCTGTCTAACTCACAACCACGCCCTACCTCATTAGCTCTCCCATGTGGAGCTCTCTGAGGCTCTGCTGGGGCTGGTGGTGGTACCGGAGGTCTAACAGGTGGAGGTGCTACCTCAGGTTGTATAGGCGGGGGTGGTGTCGGAATAGGTCGGGCAGAACTAGAGGGGTCAGCGGTGTGGGGTGCAGGCATGGTAAGGGCTGCAGTGGGTTTACTCATACCCTGCAGACTCTCCAATCTAGCCATCGCCCATCCAAACAATCGTTTCATACTCTCTACAGTCCGCTCTAACCTCACCACTCGTGCATCATTAGTCTTTGCCAAATCCTAGGAGACATGGTCAGAAGATGACTCGTATGTTTCTTTGGCCTGTCTCTCTGCCCTCGAGATCGAGAACTTTCCCCTCGAATATCAATTCATATTACACTAACAGCCTAGTATACACATTTGTATCTATTCATATTACACTAACAACCTGGTATACACATTTGTATCTAAATCAGGCACAGTACCAAAGAGTTGTAAACTTTCATAACGACTTATACCGACTTGTATTCAGACCAACCCTGCTCTGATAGCAATTTCTGTCACACGTCGTTTTCACACCTAAATTCTTATTATTCCCCCATACACACACATAACGGAGCAGACAACATACAAATGGTTGGGCATACGAGCCGATATTGACCTTACACACTTAAATATAAACTGTACATGATAATTGAATTTCTTTATTCATATATGTATTTACATACGTATGTTTACATCCCAGTAATTCTTTATATACTTAACTGTGCCTTACAAGTTTAGATACAAAATCAAAAGAGGTGTATACCTTCGTGCACAATGGAGTGTGGGCTGTCAACCGCTCAAAACTATCTGCAGCACTCACTGCTGGAGTAACTTTATGGAGTGGAGGGAAAAGGGGGTGAGCTACAACGCACTCAGTGAGGAATCACACAAGCAGGTAGATAACTGTACTACCTACAAGCTCGTGAATCATGTCATGCAGAAAATCATTACTTTCTTAATCCCAACCGAATTCACAAAACCATACAAGTATGCTTTCTCAAAGCCATGTTATACCACAAACGAATTTCTCAAAACACATGTTCTCATAAAGCTGATTTAAATCAAATAGGAGACAAATCAAAAATCTCAGAATTTAAATCATAAATCATATAAGTATGGAGACAAAGCAGAGCATATGGAAAGAAATAGACATATGGCCATAGTCATTGGACTCCATTCAATCACTAATTAGGTGTGCATGAATGTCCCCGGATGGCTGAGGGCAGGGGGTCAGTCTACCATACGAAAACAAACAAACAACACGATACGTCGTACTCCATGTGCGTCCACACGGTACATTGTACTCTGTGAACCCAATATCTGAAATCAGTGAGATTAGGAGTGCTTGTCCAACGGGTCTTATCATCTCATCTCCACCTATATCAATATCGAGTCTCCAAAATGCACATGTGAGCATATCAATCAGTGTGACACACAGTTTACATGAGGCTCCAACACGACCTTATCAAATCACGTGCGAGGATCAGTGCAAGCTCACACAGCCTACACGACGTCTCCAAACACGGTTTTATGCATATCACAAAATCACAAACTAGTGCGAGCAAAGCTCCAGCACGATGTCATGTACAAATCATGCAAAGTCTAGTGCGAGCAATGCTCTAGCATGACTTTATGCATAAATCATATGAAATCTAGTGCGAGCAAAGCTTCACTACTACTTTTGTAATGACCCGAAACTGCTTATTTTAAGTAATTTATTGCGGAATGATGAAAATTTTGGGTTAAATTTTTTCATTTTTTTCTTTCCATACATGTTTGCATGTGAGGATAGTCATAACTATTTCTAGGTCTCAAAATTTCCTAGTTTATTTTAAGGTTATGAACCTAAGGTCCGAGCCTAACTTCTTATTAGCTTTTGTAATCATTTCTTAATTTAACACACATCCCGACACATGCACTAAAATGTAAGTATAAACAAATATACCACTATAAGCTGCGAGATCTCGAAGCGCTTACTTCGAAGCTGATACTGATAATGATGCCAGTGTGCCTTTAGTTTGTACCTGTGATGGAAAGAAGAAAGGGGTGAGCTTTGGAAAGCTTAGTAAGTAAACCACACAAGTACCGAGGAATTAACTTACATGATACTGAATTTCTAATGCATTTCTAATTTATTTCCATTCTATCTTTCTTTCTTATCATTTGTCCGAAATTATCACATTCTGAAGCATGTCTTATTCCACAACATACTTTAGAATTGAAACTTATCGAAATGTCACAATTCTCTTGGATTTAAGGACTAGGGTATGTTCTAGTTGCTGTCAAGTTTTTCAGGCAGTGAGGTATTTTGAAATACCTTAATTAGCCATCAAACCTAACCACTCGGACTGGACATAGCCATTGTGATTTAAAATTCTAACATAGTCAAATGCATCAAACCAAAATTTATTGACATCCTCATTCATCTTTCAAACACAACCGTTCACGAAATGATATCATACATCAAGAATATTCATATACCGAAATTAATCGTACTTTGAAACATCACTTACTCATACATCACTCATATTTGAAGCATATCATACTTTAAACTTATCTTAATTCACATCATCATCTGTATCGAAACATTTACCTTGTTTGGGATTGGTCTTAGATCCAAAACATATTCCCATTTGAAATGTGATCCTTATATTCGAAACATCCTTCATATTCCAAACTCTCTTCGTTCTTGAAACATAATTCTTATTCTGAAACATATATCGAAATTCGAAGCGTACCTCGTACTATCTTTTGCTAACTATTTTAACCCGTTAGCAGTGGCACCACTGATCATTATATTCCTTCAGTTGGGACTCTATTGCTAACTATTTCTTCTCCATTAGCGGAAGCAACAACATACTTATTCCACATCGTCAGGATATGTTCCGTGAACCATGCTTATGTTTATAAAACTATTTTTCGAAAATATACTTCATACTTCAAAACATTCTTCACGTTTTAAAATACTTTTCATAATTCAAAGCACCTTTCAAAACATAGTTCGAAATCTAAAACATCTTTCATCAAATCACTTGCTTATCGAGGTAAAACATAAAAACAATATTTACTTATATACTTAGAAATGAAACATTCGTACATATGTACTTACTTAAATTAAACTTACATACTTACTTACTTACTTTGAAATAAAACATACATACTTTCTTTATCAAAATATACATACTTACTTACTTTCGTAATTCAAATCATTCGTATACTGAAATGTGGAGACTATGCTACATCTGAATAGTTATCATACAAATATACTTCATCCTCAAAAGAGGGCATCCTCTGAAGAAGGAATATCATACCCTTGGCCATGAGGACTGTAGACTGGGCCCGAGTCATAAAACAATTCTAATATAGTATCTAATCATATAGCTAGCACACCGCCAGGGCACGGGCACCAGTGGCACTCACCGTGCGGTGACGGAATACTACAGAAATAGACACCACGTGTAGTGAAAACAAGCACCACTAAGGCAAAATAGACAATACACAGGTGAATCTAAACTAACACTACATGTGGTGGAGCTGGATACCACAAGTAGCGAGCATGATTATGTACTCAGCATATACTAATAGTAGCATGTCGTCTCAAAGTCTTTACTTCCTTATCATACTAAAATCATTTTCAAATGTTTTTGTACAAAAGCTTACGAAAATCGTGTTTTCGAAAAACACACATATACATAAACCTCATTTCATAGACTTTCATTTTTGCGTAGCAAATTACATTTCAAAACATTTTACAAAAGCCATGAATTCGTAGGTAACCAAACATAGGCTATGTTTCATTCTGAAATTCATGCTAATCATGGTGTAGATAAAAGCTGAGTTAGCTTAAGTCCAAAACACAAAGACGTGTGTCTCACATACTTTCAAAACATGTTGTAAGTGAGATTTTAAAGCTTCTTTAGTGCAGATATAAATTAATGCAAACTTTCTAAATCTCGCAAAATCATATCATACAGTAAGATGCAAATTGTAATGTAAAACAAGGTTCACATGAGAACATATCCTTTTTCGATAATCTTATCGCCATTGTTTCCACATACTTGTAACATTTAGGATCCTTGAACATCATTCCGTTCTTACTCTATGACCTAATAATCATTATGATGGTTCCTCACATTTACAAAAACTAATTTATACCTTAAGATGCTACATTATATCCCAAGGATCATGTAACGACTGTGGGGCACTTTGCTCCCGTAGGATTCAAGAGGTGGCCCCCACAGTCTTACTCATACATATTGTCCGCTTTGGAAGCCCCACATGCCCCTCACGGCTTTATTAAGGTAAATACCCCAATTCGCGTCCTCAGAGGTTCGAACCCAAGACCTTAAAGTCTTTTTTCTTACACAAATGATAAAGACTTTAAGGTCTTGGATTCGAACCTCTGAGGACGCGAATTAGGGTATTTACCTCGATAAAGTCGTGAGGGGTATGTGGGGCTTCCAAAGCAGACAGTACGTATGAGTAAGACTGTGGGGGCCACCTCTTGAATCCTGCGGGAGCAAAGTGCCACACAGTCGTTACAAAAAAACGCGCTGTAATGACCCTTGACCCTTAAAAATCGGGGGAAATTTTTTTTAACTTAATTTACTCACTTATTCCCTTATTCACTTAGGTTGTATTCCTGTGTAAAGTCGAATCACTTTTCCTAATTATTTATCCGTAAGTATATTTAATTTCCCTATTTGACATATATGGCCAATAGAAATTTCAGCAACATAACGGCTTATTTATGAGCCTACCCACCTGCAATTCAATTGTTTTCGACAATCCTAGATATCCACAACTACCAAGCATGCTTTCCAATAATCCTAGATATCCACAACTACCAAGCATACTTTCCCAATCCACTTTTACAACTCAATACATCTATTTCGATTTAATACTAGCCATCTCAAAATATAATCCCAAAATAATATTGTTTACATCGTTTTCTTTACAAATTACATCCCAACAAAATATTCCCAATATATGTGTCTGTGCGTACAGATATGTCTGGTACAGGAATGTAAATGTATATCTTTCTGCGTGTACAAAAAGTAGCCTAGGGTAGCTCTTCCTAACAGCTTACGTCATGTACGCAGTAGGTAGCGCCCACGGATCACTGCAAATAGTCTGAGAGGTAGAGGGGTGAGCTTTTTGGGAAAAGCCCATTAAGAAAATGTATTTAAAACGGTCCTAGTAATTCAAATATGTAGAAAACATAATAGTACGTATAATGATTACTTTCTGAAACTCATATAAAGGACATTCAAAGATTAAGGAAAATCAAAAACATCGAGATTCAAAACGAAAACGTGAACTTAACAGATATTACGTAAACTTTTCATACATTCAGAATTCCAAAACAGGAATACATGTCAAATCACATACTATAAAATCAGATTCTGAAAATAGAGTTTAATTTTCAAATAGAGACTACATCGGCCCATATAATCATCATGCGGCAATAACATATTCATCATGCGGTAAATAACCAAGTCATCCTCCGTAGAGGGAATTCAGAACCTATGGCCATGGTAAGGCTGTAGACGGGATCAAGGTTGTACAGCGTTCAGACACCCAAATGTGAAGTTCAGACGCCTCAAGGGCGAAGTTCAGGCTCCACGAGGGAGAAGTTCAGGCGCCACGAGGGAGAAGTTCAGGCTCCACGAGGGTGAAGTTCAGGCGCCACGAGGGCGAAGCTCAGACGCCATAAAGGCAAGCATGACATTCGTCAGCATACAACATAAATGACCCTTAGTCTCAAAACATATTATAGTTTTCATATATAAAACTATCGAAATAAAATCAACTTATTTAAAAGATAGTTTCAGAGAGCATATTCTTGATCAGAAATATAAATTTAGAAACATGCATGGAAATCATACTTCATGTCTTTGTAAGCTTTCCTTAATCATGGTTTAGAAAGTAACTATTACCGTTTTAAATTATATCCCCTTACCTCGATCTATCAAAAATCTCGAACTCGAGTGGTGACACCTTCTAGTACCTCCTTTAAGTCCTTCTACGATCACCTACACCGAAATTTGGTTACTTAGCATCCTATTCATGCGAATTGTCCGCATTGCATTAAAATCGTAACCTATTCGTTACTACTTCGTGCGTACGTATTAGTGTACATACCTAGACTATTCACGTACGTTTATATATTTTCCTTACTATATATTATTTTGTATGTACAAATATTGACATATACATTATTATATACATCTACATGTATATACTAATGAATATATATATATATATATATACTCCCATATATATATTATTATTTTTTTCATTTTTCCTTATCACATAAATACATTCTTTGTATGTAAATATACTAAAACACACATTTATCTTATGCACCCATTTTTATATACTCATTTTTCATATACTCCTATGTATATACACCTAAGTATATACACATATTTATTTTATCACTGGCTTTCCTTATTCACCATCACACACACACACACACACACACACACACACACACATATATATATCCATCCAGATGCATATACATTTCACTATAAATTTTAAACATTTGACATAGAGAGGCCTTACCCTCTTAGTTTAAGCCCCTTGTCGAGACCTTGCACCGTCTTCTTATGGTCTTCAATATACTCCAATATCACATGTAATTCCTTCATTCACAACAGATTTATACCAAGTTGTAAACATTTACCTTTAAAGATCCTTAGAACCGAAACTCACTCCAAAATTTCCTTTCATAACCGAGACCGTTTAGCCCTCAAATTTTTAATCCCAAGTGCTGCCATATACCCCCATTTCAAACTTTAGCGCACACACACACACATATATATATATATATATATAAATATTTAACAGCACATTTTTAAAATTTAACATAGGGCCTTACTACACGTTGCCGTTGCCAATGAAGCCCTTCATTGCTCCCTTTTAGTTTGGGTCAGCTCCTACAACGAAAGGGAAAAGGGAGAAACAACTCCTTTTGTCTCTTCTCGGTTTTACAGCAGCAAGTATCTGCCGCTTCACTCTTTTTTCACGCGTCTTCTGCTACAATCCAGCCACCAGTTTCAGGGGTCTCTCTTCCTCCTTGCATGTCCTACTTCACTTTCTTCCCAAGGAGCTTCTTTTTCTAGCCTTGGTCCTCTTCCTCGGTTTGTTTCAATTTTTTCTTTCCCTCTTGAGAACTCACAGTACTCTTTCTCTTAGCCTTTTCAGTACCACACTTTCACCTTCATCTTCCTCATCGCTGCTAACTTCTTCACCTTATCGTCGGTGCTATTCTCACACCGTCACCGTCTCCAGCCAGCTCTTCAAGGGAGGAAGCCTTTGTTTCGACTGGCTTTCCTCTTGGCCTCTGCTCTTGGACAAACCTCTGCTTCGTGAAGCACCCGTTTCGACTACTGCTACCACCTCACGATGATAGGAGCTTCATCCTTCCTTTAGTCATCCCCGTTCTTTTTTTCGTCATCATCATCATTCTTCTTTCGACCTCTCTCTTGGGTCCCTTCGAACTTTTAGAAGACGAGACTCCTCTATTCTGTCTACTGCTTCAGCTGGGTCTTCCACCTCTCTCGATCTTTGCTCTTTTTCGATGATCACCGTAAGGAACAAAGGCTACCCTTCTACTGACAGTTGGTGCAAGCTTCCCTCCTCCACACTAGTCTGAACTACTTCGATTTTCTTCAGCCTCGCCTTTCCCTTTCCAGTTTTCCAGTAAGCCTCTGTTTCTTGCTTTCCTTTCCTTCTCCTTTCTTTTTCCCGCCCAGCTCCTCTCTGTTTTCTTTTCAATTTGGTCTTCTCACTTCCTTTGCATTTTCTAGGTGCGAGATTGGCTTCTCTTTGAAGCCAATTCCGTACACTATTATATATATATATTAATATTATATATATATATTTATTATATTGATTTATATATATATTTGTTTATTGGTTGGTGTATTATTTGTTTTGTTATTATTTTTGTTTGTATTATTGTTTTTGTGTTTATTATTAATTCTTATATATTCTATGTTATACATTACAATATATACATATATATATATATTCGTTATATATATATATATATATATATATCATTATTTGTCCATTTAAATTTGTCTAGTATATATATATATATAATACCCGTGTATATATATATATATATATATATATATATACATTTTCTTTCTTTTTTTTATAATCACCTAAAGACAATATTCATGCATTCCATGAAATTTTTATCATTTCGTAAATGAAATATTATCAGGATTTCATCATTCCTCACAACTCCCCGATACAAGTTTTTACATCAACAATTTTCAACTAATAAATTAAAATTTTCCAATCCCTCCGTGCTTGCATTTGCTTTGTCACTCCCTGTATTTTGGGTTCCCTATCGTTCACGGGCTTCTCGGTTCCTATAGTCCTCGAGCCCTACAACGAATATTCGCACTTCCATTAAAATATATTATTTCTATTTTTATATAATCTAATTAAATGTAGGAAATTTGTGGGGTTTACATATCACTTATCCACCACTCATACTAATTACACCTAGTCCTTGAAACATTCCTCAATTTATGTTTTAGGACTCATTTCATTCCATATGATGCTATCACGCATCTACGGAAATAGCTTGTACTTCATTGTGCTACTTCGCACCTAAATGAACACTGATCGATTTTATATTCTTATTATTATTCCAATCACGTATTCTTTCACACTTATAATTCCCAACCATTATCTAATTTTTGTTCGAGAACTCAAATTTACTTCATATAATGCTACCTTGTAGCTATGGGTGTAACTTAGAATTTTTTAAGTTCAAGGCTATCCCATATGATGCCTCTTTGCATCTTAAAGGGAAAGTATTAACTCAATATCTCGTTCACAGAGTTTGATAATTTGATCTTATGAATATAAGCGGCGTTCACAATTATATTTGGAGAGGGACTTCCTTATTATAGTTATCTATGAGCTGAAATTACCCCAACGACTAGGGTATTACCTTTGGTTATGGATTCGAAAGTCTTTATATATCCTATCGGAAAGAACTTAATTGGAACATCCGTAACGTGATACGTTCAAAAAATGTGTTTCTCGAAATTATATTGTGATTGGGATAGAAAGCAGTTTATGCTTAATTTCGAAGCACTGAGCATAAGCTAAATACGCTGTCTATTCCAATTAGTCCAACTCAATTAAATGAGCTTATACAGATAAAATCTATACAACTTTTAAATTTCCCACAATTTACCATACGATGATTTTAAGGTGTAAAAATCATCGTCACATTTAAAACATATCAAAACGAGTCGAAATCGCATTTTCGATGGTACTGGGGTCTTAATTCGAAATATCGATAATTTACAAATTTTTCAAAAATAATATCGGTATCATTTTCCCATTACCCAGCCTACAAAGCAGCAAATATTTTATATTCCCAATCCAATTGATTTATCACTTTTTCATCTTTTAAATCGTTTTAACGATTCACATATGCATTCACGAAGTTTAAATAATTATTTACGATAGCAATTATTTTATTCCAAAGCATAACGCAATTTATACGAAATTTATCTAAAACTTATAAGATTAATTTAATCGGCTTAATAGTACAGGTGGTAGCAAGTGGAGTTCACTTACTTGAGATTCCATGCTGACATGCAAATTAAGGCTGAATTGAACTCTTATTCGCTGCCTATTGTCGCGCTACACGTTCGCTGCCTATTGTCGTGCTACACGTTTGCTGCCTATTGTCGCGCTACACATTTATATAATGAAACCAGGTCAAATTCGGTCAATTATAAATATAAATAAAATTTTCAAAATTTAAAACGGTCAAACTCGATTGCTTACTGGCTTATCCTTTAACCCAAGACATCATCAAATTTTTCACCTCTTTTTCTTTTTTTATTCTCTTTTTTTTCTTCTTTTCTTGGCTGAACCGGTTCGGACCCGTTCAGACCACCTCTTCAGCTGAACCGGTCTGAACCGATTCAGCACCATTTTGCCCAAGTCCAACGTCAGCAACCAGTTCTTCGCTGGTTTTCGCCTCCAATGAGTCCGCGATGCTGCCCGATGCGTGGATCTGGTGACAGCTACGCCTAGGCTCGTCGGAAAGTGGCCGGTTCAGCCCTTTCTTTCCTCAGCGTCTCCCCTCATTTTCTGTCTCCCCGATCTGCTCCTCTCGGCGTCGCCGACGACCACTGTCTTCTTCCCTGGGTTGGTCGACGTCGATCCTCGCTTCCCCTCCGACCGCTTCTCTCTCTTTCTCTTCCCTTTTTCTCTTCTCCCTCTTTTCTTCTCTGCGTCGTTCTCTTTGTTTCACTTTTTTGTTCTCTCCTCTGTTGAAACAGAGGAGAGAAAGAAAGGGGTCGAGCCCCTTTCCCCCAACTCCTTTCATTCTTTTTTTAAAAAATATATAATATAATATATTATATATATTTTAATATAAAATATTATAAAATAAAATATCTTTAAATAAAATACACTATTATATTATTTTATATTAAAACATCTACATACATATATATATATATTTATTTTATTTATTTCTACATATATATTTATTTTGTTTTATATATAATATACTATATTAATATCATATATTAATATAATATATTATTTAATTTATTTATATGTATATTTTATTTAATATATACATATAGACACTTTTTTTCATATTGTCCCGTAATTTCAAAATAAATTTCGGAAGTGGGAAAAATTTCAGGTTATCACAACTTTGATCTCAAAACTGATAGATGGCTCGAAGCACATAAGGGGCATACAAACCAACCTCAACCACGGAAAGTAGTACCCACTTGAGTGAGAGGAAACATTTTCCATTAAATCACTCATCAAACACTTTTTATTCTGAAAACATGTGATTTAATGCAAGTAATCAAATTCAGAGCCATTCTATCACCACTTTTTCACAAAACATGCTTATTCATGCAAAAACACATCAAAATAGGCCATTTCGGCCAATTTCATATTTTTCGTACCTGGGGGGCATTTTGGTAATTTTCCCATATTTCAAAAAATTTCATATTCATACTTTATACGAAAATTTAAGTGTACGTAAACGACGATAAAAATACGTACAACTATCTTTAAGAGCTTACGAAATCTCTTACCTCGAAATGTGTCGACTGCGAATTTTAATTATTGATCTCTCCGGTTCACGCAGTCTAATTAGCTTCGGATGTATTCTCGAAAGTCAAATCTTTCCTTGGTGGCACGTAAGTCAAGATCCGCTTGAACCCGTACATGTCGCCTACCATTTTTTCGCTACACAGCTATATATATTTAAACCAGTTAATTTCGGTCTAATATAAATTCAAATTAATTATCCAAAAAATAAATCGACCGATTTTCGACCACTTACCAGTCTATTGCTGTGCCGGGGTAACACTGAATTTTTTTTCCAAATTTTTTTTCTTTATTTTCTCTCTCCTTTGACTGAACCGGTTTGGACCGGTTCAGACCCTTTCACACTGAGCCGGTCGAAACCGGTTCAGGTGGATTTTTGCTGTTGTCAGTCGGTTCTCGAGGTGGTTCAACCATCGTTCGGTGCGCCTCATCTTGGGAAAGCTTTGCCTAGCTTGGCTCGGCCCAAATCTGCGCCGGTGTCGGCGAATCTTGTCTTTTCTCCCCGCATCCTTCTCCTCCCCGATCTCCTTGTTGCAGGCGATTCACAGCGCATGCTGCCACTCAGGCACTATCCTAGTGCCGGTCGTCCATTCGCCTGCTGTCTCGCACCCGTGGTCCTCGCCGTTTGCCGCCGGTGAAGAAATCAGAGGAGGTCGGGTTTTGCCTCCTGTTTTTGCGCAGGTTTCGTTTTCCATTTTCCAAATTTTTTTTATATATATTATATTATATTATATTATATTATATTCAATATAATACAATATATATACCAAAATATCCAAAAAATACATATAATAATATTACAATATCTTATAATTTAAAATATAATAATAATAATAATAATAATAATAAAACCAATACTATTATTATTATTATTATTATATTTTATTCTCATAGTGTATTTTATACAGTAAAATTTACACACCCTTGTATATATATTTTATTTAATTTATTTTACAAAATATATGTACATTCTGTTTCATTTAATCGCATTTATTTATTCCTTCGAAAATATTTTTTTCGATATTTCTGGCGTAAATTGCCAAATTGGGTAATTTTCGGGTTATCATTTTTGGACAAACTTCCCTTCTTGGACTCCCTATATTTCTGCATTCTGATTCCATATTTTTCATCGGTTTAACCTAATTTTATTCGGTTTGTCCCGAAATTATCGAAACTCTTATTTCAAAATTTAAAGCACTTAGCTTTATTTCTTAATTAAATTGAACTTGTAATTGCATCATTCCTTCTTTATTGATTTATATATCATATTTACATGATTTCAATGATATATTCGTAAGGAAAAAATGCCAAGTTCGGGTCTTACAGTTAATAACAAGAAGACAAGTGGCCAAGCATTGCCAACTCATCTAGGATAAGGATTTCCTTTTATATCTCTAATTTTAATGACTATATAAAGAAAACGATGGGAACATTATAGGTGGCTGCCTAGGTTTAGATTTTAGTTTCTTGTTCTTTTTCCATGGTTTTTCTAGAGTAGAAAGTGGCCACCATTTTTATTTTTAAGCTTTCTTTCATCTACCTTCGTTTTGCAACATTTTTGTCACTTTAATGTAAGCTTTTAATTTCTTCTTTAGACTTTGATGTCTATTTTTTGATAGGTTGAACAATCACCACCATAGCTTTTGTTCTATGGCTTAGTCTACATATTTATTTTGCTCGATTTATATTTTTTGTTTTCCAACAAGTTTTAATTGTTTATAAATTTTATCTATTGTTTTAGAAGTTTATATTAGTGTTATCTTTCCATTTCTAAAATTTTAGATAAATTTTTTAAGAAAATGTCTAAATGGTTTATGTAAATCACATTCTTTTCTTCTTTTATTAGTTTTATTTTTACATGTCCGTAGGGGTTGCTAGCCTCATTTGCATTACTGCCATATTTTTCTTAGCTATAGTTGACGTATGATTGGTAATTTTAAGGAGTTTCAAATGTCTTTACACATTATTAAATTGGTTAGATTGTACAAGGTCACTTGCATGCTTCATTTTCCTTCATTGCCTTTCCATCACTTTATATAGTCACATGGCACACCGCTTCATCTCATCACATTTTATTTACCACCACTTCAAATTGATGTTACCTTAATTGTGGGCTATTGAGTGTCAGTTTGGTCAATTAGTAATTTTAAATCATATTAAGTGAAAAAGGTCTATTAGATTAGTTTTTCATGAGTTGAAGGAATAGACAAGAGTATGTGTTGTCGCTTTGCATTGTTGGTCTGGAATTTTTTTTTTAGGCATTGTTTTCGGGTTTTAGTAGTGAGATAATTCTGATATTTTCTTCAGTAATTTAGGTAGGTTTTAGTTATCTTTAGGTCATAGTTTATTTAGAATATTTTAAGAAGCATTTAGATTAAGTTCATGGTATGTCATAGCATAGTTTTTCTTGGATGTTCACTGTTGCAGCGGGTATTATTGAAGCTATTTTTAGAGGTATATTTTTGCTAGTTCTTAGGGTTAAGAAAAGTTTGGAACTTTTAGAATATCATTTACATATTTTTTTAGAATTTTTTTTTCATGAAACATGTAAGTTGTCCAAGTTAGTTTTAGGGTTGTTTGGGACTAGTTTAGGGGTTGTTTGGGGGTTAGGAATGTTCATATAAGTTGCATTAATTTAGGTGGTTTAGTCCATTTTTCCTTGCATTTTCATGTATTGATTTAGAGTTAGTTGCATTTGCATTGTAGAGATGTTCATTCACTATTTTGGTAAGCTTTTAGAATGTTTTAGACTTAGGCTAGCATTAATTTAAGGCTTGAATCATGCATTTAAGGTTAGTTTAGGGTTAGGACATAATTGATGTATTTTTAGTTTCTTTTTCATTTCGATTTTAAAAATCCAAAAATATTTTCTTTTTTATGCATCATTTTAGTTATTCTTAGTAATTAATTATGCATTTCATTAGTTTATATATCAATTAAGGTTAGAATTATTTTTAGGGGTATTTTTTTATTAGGATCTTATTCCATCATGCATTAGTTTAGAATATTTTACCTTTCTATTTCATTTAATTAAATTAGATTCATGTATTTTTACTTTCATATTAGGATTTGCTAGTTTTATTTTTCATTATTTACATTTTTGACCCGTATTTTTTATTATTTGCATTTTAAGCCCATATTTCTATTATATGCATTTTTAACCTATTTTCATTTATAATTTTAATTTTGTTATTTTTCTTTTGCCGTTGCTTTTTATTCCTTATTCAAGTTTTGTAAGTATCTCTTTTTCTCATTTCTCTTATTATTTTCATTGTATTTTTAGTTTATTATTTTATTTTCTTATTTTATATATTTCCTATTTTTGTTTTATCATTCTTTAGTAAACTTATAGACCACCCACATTCATAATTGACTAAAATATACTTTAGGATGCAATTATTTGGTAATCAATTAAGCTACAAAAATCTTTGTGGGACAATATGTGACGATTGTGTGACATTTTGTTCCTGCAGGATTCAAGAGGTAGCCCCTACAGTCTCACTCATCTGTACTATCCACTTTGGAAGCCCCACAGGTCCCTCATGGTTTTGTCGGGGATTATCACCCCAATTCGTGTCCCACATGGTTTGAACCCAGGACCTTAACTCCTTAAGCCTTGCATACGTGATACCAATTGTTCCATTGGATCAAATGGTATCATGTGTGTAAGGCTTAAGGACTTAAGGTTATGGGTTCAAACCATGTGGGATGCGAATTGGGGTGATAATTGTGAGACCTCATGTATGTATGACTTTATTATATGTTAATGGAATCATAAGATGGGTGATTTTGATCATATAAATGTGAATGAAATTACAAAGAGAATGCATGAATAATTATGAATACATATAATGGCTAAGTAAAGGCTGAAGTGGCCACAGATTAAATGAATGGAATTTAAACCCTTTAGACTAATATAAGGACTCAAATACGAATTATAATATAAGGTCAGTGAATTCTATATACCTTTTATGATTCCATCATGTACACACAAGGTACATAATACGTGAATCATAAGAAATGAATCTTTTCATATGCTAAGTGTTAATAGATCGATCTCTTATTCAAGCAGATCGATCCCTATTTGATTCTGCCAAGAACAGATCGATCCCTTCCCTAGAGCAGATCGATCTCAATTTGCTTCTGCTTAGAAAGGATCGATCTCTTCCCAAACACAAATCGATTTCCAATGGTTTCTCGCTAGAAAAGGTCGATCCCTTCCCAAAGAGCAGATTGATCCCTTTACTAGAACAGATCGATCTCACAACTTACTTACTTGAAAAATCATGTAGTTCAACCCAAGAAGATCGATCTTTCACCATAGTAGATCGATCTCACAATGCCAATTCTATAAAAAGGTTCCACAGTCGAGTCTTCTTCCCTAAAACATCAAACACCTCTCCATTTTCATAAAGTAACCAGCTTTCTCACTCTAGAATATCATCACCTCCCTACCAGATTTGAAGAAAGTTGTTTGAGTAAAGTTGTTCATTATGATGAGGAGAACAACATAGTTTGGAATCAACATTCAAGTTGCTGAATTGAAGCAGCAAAGTCTTCCCTTAAGATTTGGCCAAGTGAGGAAGTATAAGCTAGGTAAGTTTTCAATACACCAACTTCAAGTATGTTTATCTAGACATTGTTATGGGTTACTTAGTGTATGTATTGTTGGCTAAAACCACTTAGAGTATGATGAACCAACCATGACAAAAATGGGTTTAGTGTGAGAAAGAGAGCTATGGTTGATTTAACTATGGATTGATTATACAATGGCATTGGTAATGTTATATGTATGATTCTACGATAGTTTAGTGAAACCAATATGTTGGGATAGATGATGAATCAAGGTAGGCATATAAGGTGTATGATAAAATGCCTTAGTGAAGGAAAGTGATGAACTTAATGCTGGCCTAATATGAATCATTAGACCTGATGAGTCTAATAGATTCTTGAAAAATGATTAATACAATCGAAATGGACATAAGAGAAAATAAGGTCCAAAAGATGTAACGAGGTCCAATGGATGTAAATGCGGCCAATGCATTGATTTGAATTGTAAGACCCGATTTTATTTAAAATATGAAATGAGAAAAGATTAAATGAAGAATTGAAATGGTAGTCCCGAACACGTGCAAGGGTAAAACAGTCAAAAGACCTAAATTCGGTATTTATCGTAACAAGATAATTTAATTAAAAATAATGGATTTGAGAATCTTGATCAATAACGAAGAAATAATTAAATTTCGGGTTAAATTGATCAAGATATGAATTTATTGGAATAAATCAAAATTTTCACATCGGGAATTTATCCTGAAAATGATCGAAAAATATACCGAAAAGACGAAGTAAGATCGAGAAATTCATTTATTGAATAAATGAATAAAATAATAATTTTTTAGATATTTTGGATTATTATTGAATATTTTAATAGATTAAAATAATATTAAAAATAAATTATAAATAAATAAATAAATTAAATGAACAAAAAACACAGAAAAATTGTGAAATGCAATTTTCTGAAGAAACAAAGCAGCCAACGAAACCGAGGAAGAACGAAATCCCTCCGTCCGACGACCACCGACGAGGCCAAGGGGCCGACGAGGGCCGGCGAAGGCAGCCCAACACTGAGCGACTCACCAGCGGCCGCAACGCACCGTGGAAACGTCGGAGAACATCGAAAATGAGGGGAGAGGCCATGGGAGAGAAGCCTAGATCGGTGGCCATCGGCGCTGATTCGATCCAACTCGAGGCCCGATAATGAACGCCCAGGCGCAGTTAAACCAAACGACACCGAAATCACGTCGGGAACCAGCCGAACGCCGCCGAAACAACAAAATGAGGCCATAACTGGTATGGCTGGTTCAGCACAGTGAGGGTATCCTGAACCGAACCGAACCGATTCAGCCAAAAAGAAAAGAAAAGAAGAAAAAAAGAAAGGAAAAAGGGAAAAAAAGAGGAAAAATTGGGGAAATCCTAGTGATGCAATCGAGCTACGGGTAAGTCGGTAAGCGGTCGAAATAGACCTATTTAAATTTTGAAATATTTAATTTGATAAATAATCAACTGAAAGTTTACCCGAAAAAATATTAAATTGTGTAGCTCGACGATTGGCATCAAACGAGAGCTCGAGATAGCTTTGATTTGCGTATTACCATGGAATCTCGGGTAAGTAACCCTTATTTATGATAATTTGCATCGTTATGCGTGTTAGATAAATTACAAATTTAATTTTCGCATTAAATGAATTATATTCTGGAAATAGAGATAAATTGTCATAAATAATTAATTGAGCTATCCGAAAATTTAGAACGAGGCTCAATAAATATTGATGGGCCCAATGAGCCCAATAGGCCTCGATAATGTGAATAGTAAGTGTGAAACAGGCTTAAGACCGATTAAGGCCTATTATGGTGCAATCGGGCCCAATATGGGTAAACGGGCCTAATTATTTAAATTAAGCCCAGAAAATATGAAATACAATTAATTGTATTGTATTTAACTTGATGTATATTTATACGCAGTTCCGAAGATTTGATTGAGAGCAAATCGAACTGCATGACGAGACATCAGTGAAAGGTCAGACTATACAAAAAAATAAGGTAAGGGAATTGTGTGAGTAGCTAGAGGTAGCTACACGTATTTTAATAGCTTTTGTATACACAGAATATGTATGTATACACAGAATTTGTATAAAGGTCCTAGAAATAAATTAAAGATTTTAAGGACTCGAAATAGGTAAAAGATTAGTTTACCCCTACTGAGGGAAAATTCACCTAAGGATGGTGAAAGCATGACATGCATGAAATGCATGATTTAAGGAACTTTCAGATTTAAGGAATTTTCTTGGTTTTTAAGCAAAGAAAATCGGTAGATTGGCCAGTAATTGCATAAATTTCACAATATAACACTACGTAATGAAAATTATTTGGAAAATTGACCAACTATCAAGTTTATATGGAAACAGATAGTGCTGCGCATAGCTCGCACTACATCTACGTTTGTGAGTGTGCATAAAATGTGCTAGAGCGGTTGCTTGCACCGATTTGTGTGACATCATATGCATGAAATGTGCTAGAGCGGTTGCTCGCATTGATTTTACTAATGTGAAATGCATGAGAGGTGTTAGAGTTTAGCTCGCACTTTGTTTTGAATGTTTTGACTTAGTTTGACTTGATATGCAAGGTGCTAGAGCGCTTGCTCGCACTAGTTTTAATGATTTGACACGCATGAGAGGTGCTAGAGCTTAGCTCGCATCTTGTTTTGATATGATAATTGCATAAAAGCCGTGCTCGAGTGTAACTTGCATGAGATTTGATTTATTTATGCATAAAGCCGTGTTGGAGTGTAACTCACATGAGATTTGATTTATTGATGCGTAACACTGTGTTGGAGCTTACTCGTACGAAGTTTTATATGGATTTATAACTCATTTTTGTACTAGAGTACTACTCGTACGCAGATGTTACTGATTTTTATGAAACTGTGCTAGAGCTTCGCTCGCATGAGATTTTCTGATATCATGAATATGAATGGAGCCGTACTAGAGCTTCACTCGCACAGGGATTTATATGACATGCATATAGCCGTGTTGGAGCCTCCTGTAGACTGTGTGTCACAGTGAGATGATATGTCCACACATGCATACTGAGATAGAGATGGTATGGGTGGATAAGACCTATTGCAGGCACCCCCTGACTGAGCTTAGGTTCACGGAGTACGTTGTACCGTGTATGTCATGCGGAGTACGCTGTACCGTGGGGATTGTTGGAGTGGAGTGGCATTAGCCACGAGGCAGCAAGTTTTGCCCTCGCAATCATGATGTTATGCTGTTCTGGCAGGTAAGACCGACCCACCTCCCGTTTCAGGTGTGATACCCCGCACACTAGGTACCAGGTAGCCAGGGATCACTAGGTTATGGCCATAGTCCTCGATGTTATTGAGGTAGTCACCTACATGTCTCACATGATATAACTTGTGGTCTTAATAGACCAGGGTAGAGTCGAGGGAGGGGTCAGGCCCCCGATTTTATGATTTTCTATTATGATGATAGGTTATTTTTCAGAGGATTTTATAAAATGCGTCCTTGAAAGAAAGGTGACTTTTATAACAGAATTTTATAATGAATTTTTAATGAGATTGATTTATGAGATGCTTAACCCGTTCGGGTTAGTTTATACTGCAGTTTTAATGAAATGATTTAAATGCAATAGCATGATGAGTTTTCCATGCTTTAAAGGATAAATTCATGAAACAAATTGTTTCTCATGATTTGGTTTAAATGGCATGAACTAATACATGATCTTGATTTACCTCATGCTAAGTATGATTTAATGATGTCACATAAAATGCCTTTGATGCATGAATTACATGATTTCTATATGCACAAATAGTTTTGATAAACTATGTCATTGATTTATGCATGATTTTGTGCTTGAGATTTTAATGAAAAGAAATGGATTTTAAGGGCATGGCATTATGAGCATGTAGATAGTAGAGTTATCTACTTACTTGCATAATTGCCTTACTGAGCATGTGGTTTGCTCAACCCCCTTATTTTCTCATCTTTTTAGAGTACTCGCAGTAGTTAGTGAGTGGCTAAGGACTTGCAATCTTGGTATCCGCTGCTTCTCATCGAGAATCAGGTATACACATTTGTATAGTTTTGTATCTGAACATGTAATGCACAGTACTATAAATAGATATGATGTCGGGGATGTAAGGTTATGTAAATACCATTGTGTGTGTATTTAGTTAAAGTCAAAAGATAGTAAACTCTGATATGTGAATGTGATTATGGAAATGGAATGGTAAATAGGTGAGAGGTGACTAACACCGAATCATAGCCCAACTGTTTGGTAAGATGGTCACGATGAGAGAAAGGTATGAATTAAATAATAATCGAAAAGCAAAAAATTTGTAGTGATTTTAAGTAATTTGGGTCGTGACAGTTTTTGATATCAGAGCTAAGTTGGCTTGATATGAGTCGATGTTAGTGGTTAAGGAAGTTTATATCCCCATGTACTGTGCATTGTTTAGATACAATTGTGTATATCGAGATGGAATTGCAGCTAAGAATTTGATTTTTAAATGCAAGAATATAGACTCTTTAACTGAGAGCCGCTATGCTAGAAGGGCGAGAGTACACGAGCTCGAGGCCGTAGAGGTAGGCTCGAGAGTCATAGTGAGTCGCCACATGAGACTCAAGATGAGATTGAAGTGGAGGCTGATGTTGAGCATGCCCCATAGAGTCTGACAGAGAGATCGGACAGAGTCTGACAGAGAGATCGGACAGAGTCCGACAGAGAGATCGGACAGAGTCTGACAGAGAGATCAGGTAGAGTCTGACAAAGATATCGGACAGTATTGAGACACGCTTCGCGAAGTTGGAGCAGAGTGTGGAGAATATTATAGAGCTAATTGCTCAAGTATGCACGGTATTTGAGGGCGAGTTGGAGCATTGGTGGAAGTCCGCTCGACCCACCTTAAGAGTTAGACATCCAAAATGGACATGGAAAGAAATGCTAGATGTATTCCGGTGACAGAATATCTCGAATATTATTTAAAGGAAATTACAGATGAAATTCTTTACTCTGACCCAGAGAAACTAGTTGATTAACAAGTATGAATCTCAATTTATGTACTTGGACAGGTATGACTCCGACACTATGAACAGTGCGAGACGGGATGTCTGAAAGTTCATAGAAGGGCTCGGATTGTCAATTAGAGTCCGATTGGCCCCATTAGATATCACTACCTATGCCGAGGTAGTACGAAGATTACAGTTGTGTGAATAAGATTATGAGTTGCATGCCTCTGAGATTGGAAAAGGGTAGTAAGGGTAGAAATAAAGACAAAAGAGAATAATGGATGACAGAGATGTCAGAACGGGAAAAAGGTGGTTTAGTAAAAGATTAGTGCTAATGAGTCACGGGGTAAGATGATTGGTAAGGCCCCAGTGTATCTAATTTCAACACTTATGATGGGTATTATAATTGGAGGACCCTGACCTACTCCATAGCAAGTGTAAGCATTGTAGGATGTGCGGTAGATACCACGAAAATAAGATGTTGGACGAGGGCGAGTGTATGCCTTGGACCAGGACACTACTGATGTTTCATTTGATGTGGTGGAAGATACCACACTAGTTGTGAATAATGAAGTATTATTTTAATTGATCCTGGTGCCACGCATTTATTCATACCGCCTTCATTTGCTTATAAGCTGGTGAAAGATGTGAAGCTTGTACCCTTAGGCAAGATGATGATAGTTAGCTGATTTTCATTAACTGAATCTGGGTATAGGGATTATAAGTTGAAAACGGGGAAAAAATGATACGTCAGCCGATTTTATTCAATGGAATATGAATAATTTTGAAGTAATATTTAAGAATAGATTGATTCGGCTATAAACTATGATGTTTAGATTGCTATCCTAAGATAGTGATGTTTTCACCTCTGAAAAATATACTGTAAGTTTTAATAAGTAATGAAAGAGTTTGTTATAAGTGATATATGAAAGGAGATAAGCTTTGAGATGTGATAGATCCTAAGTACGAGATATATTGGAATAAGAGACGTATGTAAGGTAAGAATATCTTTAATATGTAAAGTAATTTGGATTAAGCGATATGTAGTGAATATGAATTGCGGCCAAGGATAAGAGGAGGATATATCCATAACCAGTCTATGTGGTCAAGTCTGAGGGTTAATAAAGGTATTTCAAAATACCTCCCCTCCTAAAGACTTGACAACGTCTAAAAGCGCACACATAACTTATAAATTGAAATCGACAGTCGTAATATATACATTTAAAATTTGGGTACCTTTACTGGTACGATAAAGAAATATAAAATTCGATTAATCATGAAGGTTTAAAAAAATTTAAAATTTTAAAAAAGCCGTTAATATAAGAAAAAGGAAGTGACGCGAGTTAGTATCTTGAACGGAAGCAATTTCGAAATGACATTATACGTTTATGCGTACATAGGTCAAGGATATGGGTGATTGAAATATTTAGTGGAACTCAACTACGATGAGGTATTTAAACCTTACCTGGACCGATTGGTTGCATCTTTAGCGATGATATTATGATGTATTCGAAGTCTAAGGAAGAGCATGAATGGCATCAGGAAATTGTCTTACAGATGAGTTGTCGAGAGTTTCTCGAAATGGGCTGCTCAGTTGACACATCTTGTTCGAAAAAGATTGTATGCCAGTAGGATGATAAGTATGAAAGTAGCTTCTGTGAGTTTTGGTATATTGAAGTAATAAATTGACCACCGTAATTATTCTCACCATAATCAATAGCTCAAGAGGTTTCAGTGTGTATGGATACCTCAAAATAAGGATTGGGCTATGTATTGATGTAAAATGGGAAGATAGTCGTTTATGGATCCAGATAGTTCAAGGACCATGAGAGAAACTATCCGACCCATGATTTAGAGTTGGCAGCCGTAGCGTTTACACTAAAAGCATGGTGCCACCACTTAAATGGTGAGAAATGTCGGGTATGCACTGATTATAAAAAGCTCCGAGTATCTGTTTTCACAGAAAGAGTAGAATATGAGATAACCAAGAGGGTTAGAGCTTCTGAACGATTATGATTGTGAACATTGTACCACCCAAGAAAGGCTAATGTAATGGCTGATGCCTTGAACAGAAAGATCCTCTGGATGATATCACATACGATGGCCAGGGAGCGTGAGCTGCTAGAGCAGTTGTGTAAATACCTGAAATTTCCCTGTAAATTTGTTCGTAAAAACGTACAAGTGGAAATAAAATTCTAAGTCTGATACAAAATAAAACAAATAGATAAATGTAAACTTAAAAAAAGTATATATATATAAATAATATAATAAAAAATAAAAATAATAAAAATAAATAAATAATATATAAATATATATAATAATAAAAAATAAATAAAATATAAAAAAATGAAAAAAAACTCTGTCACGCGAAAGTCGCGCTACAGAGAAAGACCAAGGGGGATCGGGTTTTCCCGATCCTTCCCAAAGTCTTCCCTCCCTGACGAGGAGACCACCGGAAAAGGAGACTGAGGCGAGCGGCAGATAGGGGTGAAGGGTTGTCGCGTCGAACCAGGCGAGAAACACCGGCGAAACAAAGAGAGAAAGATGAAACCGAGAGGAAGAGAGGGAAAAAGAGAAAAAGGGAGGAAAGGGAGACGATCGGTGGCCGAGGAAGGGGGGAACACCTCGCTACCTGCCAGAAGGGGTGACAACGGCATCGATCCAGGCGCAGATCGGCCAGAAATGGTGCTGATCGGGAGAGAAGGAAATGGGTACCGACGTTGGAGGAGAGAAGAGGCCGGACCGACCACTTTTTGGCGAGCCTTGGCAAAACCAACCCCAGATCCATGCACTGGACTACCTCGCGGATAAGCTGGAGACGAAAGCTGGCGAAGCTCCGAACGGCGAGGGAGAAAGTTGAACCGAACTGAACCGGGGTAGGACCGGTTTGAACCGGGTTGAACTGGACCAAACAAGTTCAGTCAGAAAAAAGAAGAAGAAAAAAAGAAAAATGAGGAAAAAAATTCGACGATGCAGTCGAGTTACGGGTAAGCCGGTAAGTGGTCAAATGGACCAATTTAATTGTCAGAATAATTATAAAAATATGTATTTGATCGAATTTGACCCGAAAAATATATAAATGTGTAGCTCGATAATTAGCGACAAACGAGAGTTCAAATCAGCCTCGACTTGCGGGTATCATGAAATCTTGGGAAAACGAATCTCACTTGCCACCCCTTGTACAAATATACGAGTTAGCAATTAATCGCATAATTTTTGGATTAAATTCGTATAAATTACGTTACAATCGGATTTGAAGAATTGACTATCGCAAACGATATTATGAACTACCCAAAGAAATTAGAAAATGTTTAAAATGACGTGATGGTGATAGTAGGCCATGTATGTCGGCTAAATATCTATAATGGGCCCAACTTGTGTAACAATCGGCCTGAACTCATTAATGACCTAATGGACAGCCCATAAATTGTAATTGAGCCTAAATAGTTAAATGGATTTTAAGGATTGAATAAGGGAGTTGAAATGGGCTTAGGAATAGAGGTAGGCCTAATAAGAGACTATAAGGCCCAATAAAAATAATTGAGTCCAAAATTTTATTGGAAGTGAAATTACACTGCGTACATGTTTATAAGAAATAATGATAAGCAATTTGTGATTCATTACAGCTCTAAAGGACCAAATTGGGAGTAAATCGAACTGAGCGAAATCTCAGCATTTGGAAATGTTAGATGGTACAGAGAAATCGAGGTAAGGGGTATAATTTAATTTAGTTCTGATAATGAACATTCATTTCATTGATAAAAAGATTTTTATAAAGCAATGCTATGTTTTGAAATGATTTATGATTGATTTCATACTTATGGAATGATTTACGAAACATGAAAGTTTTATGAAATGTTCGCTAAGAACACCTATGTTTATGAAATGAATTTTCGAAGCATGAAAATGCATGGAAGTTTTATGATGGTTTGAAAACCTATATTTATGCTTTGAAAGGAACTTTTGACATTTTCAAAAGTATTTAAGAAAAGAGAAAAGAATCTTTGAGACTATAGGCTTCATGCATGGTTACTTCTTGTGGTGTTTCGACTCCACCACTTGGGTGCCGGTACGTAGGGCCCCTGTAGCACTTGACTCAACCTGTGTGGAAGATATCTTGCTACTGGTGGTTTATGATGATGTTTTTGGTAGTATCTCGTGCCTGCGCAGCACGCAATTATGTTTCCCACACGGAGAGTGCCTTTGGTGCCCGTGTCCTAGCTAAGTGCTAGTGAAAGTAAGTAAGATAGATACTACCCATATTTTATGAAAGGGCTATATGACCCTGATCTAGTCTACAGCTCCCTTACCATGGCCATAGGTATGATGACTCTCCACGGAGAATGACACGTATCGCATGACTTAGTTATAGCCTAGTCTCCTCGATTTAATTATGAATGACGATTGTGATGATGACACTGATGAATGATTATGTTTCTTTTATGATATTTATGACAATTGTTTACGAACAATTATGTTTTATGAAATTTTTATGAATAACGATGATTTTATAAAATCATCTATGAATGATGAAAATTTTATGAAGTATTTAAGCATGTATTTGATTTAAAGAAACTCATGCTTCATAATTTCTTATGATGGCTATGCACGAAATGAAAGTTTACATATTTTCTAAATATTAGTTTCTAAAAGAAACTCATGATCAGTTTTTCTAAAGCAAAGTTTATTTCATGAATAATTTCTGGCATGCTTTTACATATTAGGATTATCTTAAATATATTTTCTTACTGAGCTTTTCCCCAAAAGCTCACCCCTCTACCTCTCAGATTGTTTTTGCAGTAAACTACATATGGTAATTGCTGTGTAGACAACGTAGACTGGCGGATATGAGTTCCCCAGACTACCCTTTGTGAGATCTACAATTTTTATATGATAATCCTTATGATTTCCATATTGTATGACATTATTATATGTTAATGGATTCATAAGTTGGTTGATTGGGAATTGATAAATGTGGACAAAATGAAATAATGTACGTAAAATCGAATAAGATAAATCGGGAAAACAAGGAAGCAACAAGTTTGTCTAAGGAATTAAATCGAGGTGACTGAAAATAAGGAATTTAAAATTAGGGAAAAGATTGTGAATTTATGAAGAAAGTCGATTCAATTTAGTCCCGAACACGTACAAGGGTAAAATGGTTAAAAGACCAAAATACGGTATAAATTCGATAAGTAATTTTCATTAAAATATGGAATTTACGAAATCTGGATCAATATCAAGGAAAATATTTAAATTCAAGGTCGATTGATCTAGATATTAATTTATTGAAATTTACGAGAATTAATTAGGAATTAATTGGGATTTTTAATTTGAAAAATTATCTCGAAAAGAATCGAACAATATACTGAAAAGGCAAAAATAGACTGATAAATTCATTTATTTTTTAGGATATTTTAAGAGATATTTGGGTATTTTTAATATATTTTATTGATTAAAATAATAATAAATAAATTAAAAAAATGAAAAATTGGAAATCTGATTTTCAGGGGGAGAGAAAGTGAAAACGGAACCCGAAAACCAACCCAACCGAACCCGTGAAGAACTCGAGGAGCCTGACGAGCCATCGAAGGTCGATGAGCCCAGCTGACAGTCGAAAAAGGTAGAGGAGAGTCCGGCGATTCCAACGGTACCAGTAACGCGCACCGACGACAACTATTTTCGACGAATCGACGGCCGAAAGATCCAGGGAGAAATCGCGTCGGTCCCGACGAACGGCGACATCCCAGCTCCGATTCGACCCAGCCGAGCACTCCCCAGGCTGAGGCGATTTTGTTGAGCCCACTGGCTGCCGATGAGATGGTCGGAATCATCGGCGACGGCAAACGGGCCAAAATAGCGCCGTAGTCAGGAAAGGGAGAAAAAAAGGAAAAGAAAAAGAAAAGGAAAAAATAAAAAAAAAGGAAAAAAGGAAGAAAGTGTACCCGGGGATGACTCAAAATTCGGGTAAGTGACCGAGAGTCGGGATTGACATGTGGATAAATCCCAGGAATTCAATTTAAATTATTTTATTGGAAAATGACCTGGATTTATATAATTGTGCAGTGTTACTGCAGAGCCCGAACGAGAGCCGATTTAACTCCGATTTTCGTACCCCGCACCATATTGGGTAAGTACATTTTAATTACGATAATATGAGTCCTTAAATATAGAGTTAAGATTATTTTACGGAATTTACAGATTAATTCTGCATAAAAGGAATTTTATTCGAAATTTCAACGCAATTATCGTAAACAGTATCCGGGCTATCCACTGAGTTTGGAACAAAGACCGATGATTATTGATAAACTAAATGAGCCCAGTAAAATCGAAAAAGGGATTTTAAAAGTGGAAACGGACTGAAAAAGGGGTTCGAGGCCCATTAAAGTGCAATCGAGCCCAATAGAGTAAAACGGGCCCAGAGCTTTAGATTCAATCAGTAAGAGTGAAATACTGATCAGTATATTTGAACTGAACTCATATGTGGTTATATGCAGCTCTGTAGACGAGGGGAATTGGACTGAGAGACCTGGTACGACCGAGTCAGGATAAGCTTGTGCGTGATTCCAGGTAAGGAAATTTTATGAACACTTAGAGGTAGCTGTGCGTAGTTTCGAGGGAATTTACATTACGTTAAATTCAATAGGCTACTCAAAAATAGAATAATAATTTTTGCGAAAAAATATGGAAATAGTGCCAAATTACTATTTTGCCCCCAGTTAGGAAAATTTCAAAAAAGGTAGTAAGGCTATGAAATTTGCATAAATTTCATGATTTTAATGTTTTCATGATGATATTGCTTTAATTCAAGCAATTTATGGATAGGTTGGCTATTATTTTCATGTTTTAAGTGAAAAGGCACAAGTTAGGTGCCAATTGATGTTTATTTAACATGTTTTGATAAAATTGAGCCACCTATCAGTGTTATATGAGTTGTAATTGTGCTTGAGCACTGCTCGCGCTGGATTTTATATTTTAACTCATACACAAAGTGCTGGAGCCCTGCTCGTACTACCGTACTGGAGTTTTTCTCGTACGAGGTTTTCACTGAGTTTTAATACCTATCCGTACTGGAGTAATGCTCGTACGTGGATTTGAATTAAATTTATAATCAATTTAAGTCGTACTGGAGCACTGCTCATACGCAGATTTTATTTATTTCTATGAAACCGTGCTAGAGCTTTGCTCGCACGAGTTTTTCAGATATCATGAATATGCATGGAGCCATGCTAGAGCTTCGCTTGCACAGGAATTTATATGACATGCATATAGCTGTGTTGGAGCCTCCTGTTGACTGTGTGTCACAGTGAGATGATATGCTCACACGTGCATACTGAGACTTACTTAACATGGGTGGATAAGACCTATTACAGGCACCCCTGATTGAGCTTGGGTTCACGGAGTACGTTGTATTGTGTATGTCACGCGGAGTACGCTGTACTGTGGAAATTGTTGGAGTGGAGTGGCATTAGCCATGAGACAGCAAGTCTTGCCCTCGCAATCCTGATATTATGCTGTTCTGGCAGGTAGGATGACCCACCTCCCATTTCAGGTGTGATACCCCGCACACTAGGATCCGTGTGCCAGGGATCACGAGGTTATGGCCATAGTCTTGGATATTATCGATATAGTCGCTTATATGTCTCACATGATATAACTATTGGTCTTGATAGACCAAGGTAGACCCGAGGGAGGGGTCAAGTCCCGATTTTCTTATGATTTCAATTGAGATTTGATTATTCCCATGGAGGGATTTGCTGAAACTTTCATTAATTTGTAACCTTGTGAGAAGGGTGATTTTATAACAGAGATTTGAATATAAAGAATTTTGTTGAAATAGATTTTGATTTGTGAGTGTAACATATTTTGACCCAGATGGGGTATTTTATTATGTGTTGATTCATTGAGCATGAGATGTTTTCACATGATAATTATTCCATGTTTTTAATATGCCGATTTCCTATTTTAGAACATATGATGTTATATATATGGCATATCATTGTTTTTACCTCATGCTCACATATATCTAGATTTCTTATCAGCATGTAGATAGTATAACTATCTACCCGTTTGTATTATTACCTTACTGAGCATGTGGAGCTTACCCTCTCATTTTCCACCCACTTTCAGTGTTTCCACCACAGAGATAGCGGGTGTAGAGATTAGACGGCATAGCTGATATCTTTATTTCCCATCGACTGTCTGGTATAGACCACGTACAGAATTTTGTATTAGTATGCTTACAGCACAGTATTGTATATGTAAGAATATTTAGGGATGTACATATAGAATCATGTTATGTATAAAACATACCGACCAGTCTATTATAATATGATTGATGTAATTATATATATGTTACGTGTGATATTTTAATGGTTAAAAATGGTATATCGATATTGATTCACAGCCCGACATGTTAAGAGGAATATGTCACGAGAAGGTAAGAAAGATTTTCCAAAAGCGAAAAATTTGTACTGATTTTGGTAGTATTGGGTCGTGACAGTAAAAGTGGTATCAGAGCAGAGGTTGGCCAGACGTGAATTAGTATCGATAAGTAAGCAATTAAGAGTTAGAGTTGGTCGGATAAGAGTTGTGAGTGGTCGTTAAGGAAAATTACATCCCCCTTAGTACTGTGCTGTATGAGATGTCAATGTGTATACCAGATGGGAATTAAATTAAGAAATGAATTTGGAATATAAGATTTATATTATGCCGGTCACCCGCAGTGGTAGAGGAGATAGTACACGTGCTAGAGGCCGTAGAGGCAAGCCTAGAGGCCGTGGTGATGGTATACAGACTTGTGAGACCCCGTATATGTATAGTTGTATATAGGAACATCGAAATGTAAATGAAATCATAAGTACGATGATACATTTGTAATGTGATGTATATGTAATGTAAGTCCATAAAATTATGTACGCACTTGTAATAAGAATCGTGATTACACGTACGAGTTGCATTATGAATGAGTACAAAGAAATGAACTTAAACACGAGAAGAATGTGAATGAAATGGAATATGAGTAGTGTGGTAAAATGGAATGAAGGATTTACATAAGTTATATACTTCCATTCGGGCAATGTCGTGTATATCTAGTTATACAAAGATTGCCCACAAGTTTTAATACGTGCTAAGTGTGATTGGATGACATTTTTAAGTCTCAAGGAGGGATGAATGAGGAAAGGACTATGGAGGTAAATTGAGAAAGTTTTGAATGAAGTTGTTGCAGAAAAACTGTAGAAAATCTGGAAATATGAAGGCCAGATCGATCTCATAGGATGAGAGATCGATCTGGAAGAGCCAGAATGCTCTTATGTGAGTAATGGAATGGAGCAAATCGATCTCTAAAGGAATCAGATCGATCTCCTTAGCTCTCGGGTTGGAAGCAGATCGATCTCCCTTAAGACCAGATCGATCTCCTTAAGCTTCTGTTCGACAACAGATTGATCTCAAGCCTCGACAGATCGATCTCCTGCCTTTAAAATGTCTTAGAAAAGAGGGATTTTTAGATGACCAGATCGATCTCCACCCAAGGAAGATCGATCTCATCAAGTTAAATCTATAAATAGGAGCAGTTGGATCTGCAGATTTCGGGATAAACCATTTCTTTTCACTTCAACTCAAAAACCTAGCTTTCTCACTCCTAAATCCAGCCATTTTCAGTAAGATTTAAGGAAAAGCTATTAGAGACAAAGTCGTTCACGTCTAAGAGAAGAACAACATAGTCTAGAGGCATTTCCCCATTTGACGGATTGAAGGAATAAAGGGCATTTCGAATTGGAGCAAAGAGAAAATCCAAGGAGGTAAGTTCTAGTGCACAAATCCAAGTACATTGGTCTAGTTAATGATTATGAAGTTAATTGGGTGTGCACCTTGTGGGTAGAATTACCTAAATGGCATGAAATGAATATAACTTAGAAATGGTCTAGTGTGAGAAAGTGGAAGGTAGAAGTGTTAATGATGAATGAGATATCTTGAGAGGATGATTATGTTGTGGGCATGGTTTGGGTATGTTGATATTGGGCTAAAATTATGAGATTTACCACAAGGGGTAAAATGTGTATTTAAGGCATTGGATAAATGCTTAGTTGAATAAGAGTTAGAAATGTTAACTCAAGTGTTTGATGGATGAATTTCAGTTTTGGATGATATGCCAGAGCAAGTCGAGATGAGAACGCGAGAAGCGTAGAGGAGGATAGTTGCACACAAGTAAAGCGAGGTAAGGGACTGTGTGTTAGCTATAAAGATGTCCGTGCGTATTTTACAGCAATTTCGTAGATATATTGCTAGAATTAGTGCGATACTATAATCCTATGAAATGATATGGAAGCATGTAAAGTACTATGATGTATATATGTATTGAGAAATGGGATAGGGTAAGGAAATAGCATGATATGCATGTTTTCAATGTTTTTCTCTATTTTACATTGATCTTGATGATTGAGAAATGTTGATGATAGGTTGGCTAATTTTACATGTTTTAACATGAAGAGGCATATTGTATGAATAAACATGTTTTGAGTTTTAAAAGGAGAAAATAGCCATCTATCAGTTTTGAGATGAGATTTGGTGTTGAAGCGCTAGCTCTCACCCGTTTTAATGCGTTTGATGTACCGTGCTGGGGTTTTAACTCACACGATGGTTTTGAGAAAGTGCGGGAACTTTGCTCGCACCTGTTTTATTGAGTTGAGGTAAACTTGGGGGTCTGGGACCCAAGGGGATACCAACCGATGACCATTTGAACGGGCTGGGCCTTAACGATAGATCGTATCGCGCTGGACCCTTGCGATGACTGTGTGTCACGCTACTTGCTCGCCTAGTATATGAGACATGGTTTAGGATGAAAAGTCCATCGGAGTTGAAGTATGGACTTAGGTCCACGGTCATACGTAGAACAGTGCAGTTGTCTGTTGGTATACTATGTACCGTGCTGGGTGCACATGAGTACGAGTATCTCGTAGATGACACATGGCGTATCTTTACCATGAGTATACGAGGAGATGAGGTTGATTGATATGAGCCGGAGGGTAGGACTGACCCATTCCCCTTCAGGCGAAGTGATGCCCTGTGCACACCTGATCAGTGAGGCTTGGGATCACTGACTATGGCCATATGTTGTGGATATTTGATTGCCAAAAATTCCATGCCTGTCTCAGAGATTCGAGAAACAGAGATAATCTCAGAAAAGAAAGAGATTTGCAGAAAAAGTGAATTAAGAGAAGGAAGAGATTTTGTGTTTTCGATAAATCTCTGATTTCACATTTGTGTCGTGAGGGCACTATTTATGAGCATGTTTTAAATGGAAGCTTGACATATTTGATTGACACGAAAATGCTATTGAGAAATATATGTTTAAATGCATTTTTCGTATGATATTTCTATTTATACTTAAAACATGGTTTTGGTTTATACATGCATGGGCTATGTTGGTAGTACGATATCTACCTGCTATAGCATACATTTCCTTACTGAGCTATGGTTTGCTCATCCCACTATTTTTCCCCTCCAAGTACTGAGAAGTAAGAGAGCGGTGGTCTCTAAGTCTTTTGTGTTGAACAGCTCCCACAATTCCGCAAAGGTATAAGATTGTATACACGAGTATTTTGTATCTAATGTATTGTATCGCACAGTTATATCTTGGAATTGTAAACAGTATTATGGGGATGATATGTAAGCACATGGTATTTATACAATTGATTTTGTATATCTACACACACACCTGGGAGTGTGAATTAAAGATTTTAATCTTCTGCTGTAAATGAATGAATTTTAGTAATTGTATCTTCTCACAGCCCAACCGTAGTAGAGAATGTATGTATAGAAGGGTCCCCAGAAGTGGGGTGTGATAAGACTGGTCAGGTACCCGAGGGTACTGCTATGAGACCAGATGAGACTGAGGCACGCTTCGCTAGACTTGAGCAGAGTATTGAGAGCCTGGCTGAGATTGTAGCGCAGCAGATAGCGCTCAAGGCTAGAGATAGGTGAGATCCGACGGGACAGACAGCAGTTGATCCCGAGATGCCGAAACAGGCCTTAGAGTTACCCGAGGTTCAGGCTCAGGCTGCAGAGGCAGTGAGACCCTAGCCAGCTCAGGATGCTGGATATGAGTGTGACCTGGATCGATTTAGACGTTTTCAGAAGTTTAGACCTCCAGTCTTCCATGGGAGGAAGGACCAAGTAGTAGCTGAGGATTGGGTGTATCAGATGGAGAAGCTATATAGGCTTTTTAGGTGCACTACTACAGAGAAGGTTGCTTTTGCCGTATTTGTATTTCAGGGAGCGGCAGAGCATTGGTGGAGATCTACCGAGTCGATTTTGAGAGCTCGACATGCTGAGGTCACATGGGAGATATTTTTGGATGCCTTTACGAGGCAGTATGTTCTCGCTACTGCACAACGAAAGTTGAGGATGAAGTTTATGAGTTTGGTTCAGGGGAACCAGTCTATTGATGAGTATGAGACTCGATTCATCTCTTTGGGAAGATATGATTTAGAGACGATGGGCAGTGAGGATCGGAAGGTCCAGAAGTTTATAGATGGACTGAGACCAGCCATCAGATCTCGGTTGGCTCCCTTTGATGTTTCGACTTATGAGGAGGCAGTACATAGAGCTCAACTGTGTGAGCAGGATTATGAGCAGAACGTCTCTGAGACAGGAAAATTTAGTAGAAGTCGAGACAGAGACCGGAAGAGACCTGGGAGAGGCAAATTTTTAGGGAGAGGGGTATGGCTCTCTGATAAGAGGTCGAAGATTGAGGAGGTTCAGGAGAGGATAGATAGACCCCCTATTCATCCGATTTTACCACCAGCTAGAGGCATTGTCATTGGAGGATCACGGCCTACTACTGATCGATGTAGGCGATGTAGCAGATATCATGGTACCAGACCTTGTTCAGTGCCTATAGCTACTACTGTAGTATGTTATCGATGTGGGAGGCCAGGGCATGTGATGAGAGATTGCCTAGAGAGACAGGACACTGCCCCACAGAGGGCAAGGAGCCAGAGAGAGCTCCAGTTCAGGTTCCTGCTCAGAGGAGGAGAGCTACTGTCGAGGAGAAAGGGAAGCAAGTGATGGGTACAGGGCGAGTTCATGCTTTCGACCAGGATACGACAAATCAGTCGTCTGATGTGGTTAAAGGTACCATCCTGATCTTTGATTTAGAAGCATATGTTTTGATTGATCCCGGTGCCACGCATTCATTCGTATCGCCTTCATTTGCATGTAAATTGTCTAAGTATGTAAAGTCTATTCCTCTGAGTAGTAAAATGTTAATACTTACCCCCATAAACACTAGTCAGTTAGTAGAGTATGTAGTTAGGGACTGTAAGTTGAAAGTCGAGGAAAAAGAAATGTCAGCCGACTTTATTACGATGTATATGAGGGACTTTGATGTCATGTTAGGAATGGATTGGTTGGCTGCCAATCGAGTTGTGCTAGATTGCTTTTCTAAGACGTTAACATTTAATACCCCTAAACGATATGTTGTAAAATTTTCCTGAAAAGTAATGAAATCAGTGGTTGTTCTAAATGGAGCAATGGATTTTACTGATGTTATGAATTATGTTTTAAAGGATTCATCGCATATGTGGTTGATACGGACCAGGTACGATCGAATTTGAGAGATATTCCAGTGGTTAGGGAGTTTCCTGACGTCTTTCCAGATAATTTACCAGGATTACCACCAACCAAAGAGATGGAGTTTGGGATAGATTTAGTACTTGGTACAGAATCGATTTCGAGACCACCATATAGGATGGCTCCGATTGAGTTGGAGGAGCTGAAGAAGCAGTTATAAGATTTGCTTGAGAAGGGGTTTGTGAGACCGAGCGTATCACCTTGGGGAGCTTCGGTCTTGTTTGTGAGAAAGAAGGATGGCAGCCTCCGAGCTTACAAATTATTGAATAAGGCTACTATTAAGAATAAGTATCCCCTTCCACGCATTGATGATCTGTTGAATCAGCTTCGGGGAGCATAAGTTTTTTCTAAGATTGATCTGAGGTCTGGGTATCATCAGCTAAAGATACGGAGGGAGGATGTGCCCAAGACAGCATTTAGGACCCGTTATGATCATTATGAGTTTTTGGTTATGCCATTCGGGTTTACTAATTCCCCCGCAGCATTCATGGCTTTGATGAACGATGTGTTCAAGCCATACCTGGATCGGTTTGTGATTGTGTTTATCGATGATATTTTGGTATACTCCAGATCTAGGGAGGATTACGAGCAGCACTTGAGGATAGTGCTACAGACCCTCAGAGAGAGACAGTTGTATGCCAAACTCAGTAAGTGTGACTTCTGGTTGGAGCAGATTTCTTTTCTGGGCCATGTAGTATCGAGGGATGGAGTATCAGTGGACCCAACCAAGATAAAGGCAGTTGTTCAGTGGGAGCAGCCCAGGATAGTCACAGAGATTCAGAGTTTTCTGGGTTTGGCAGGATACTACAGGAGATTTGTAGAGGGTTTCTCCAGATTAGCTGCTCCGTTGACACGTCTCACACGAAAGGATGTTGAGTTTGTGTGGGATGATGCCTGTGAGAGGAGTTTTCAGGAACTAAAGCATCGATTGACCACTGCTTCAGTTCTCACCATACCTACCAGCTCAGGAGGTTTCTTGGTATATACAGATGCATTGCATCAGGGATTGGGCTGTGTATTGATGCAGGATGGGAGGGTAGTTGCCATGGATCTAGACAGCTGAAAGATCACGAGAGGAACTATCCGACCCACGATTTGGAGTTGGCGGCCATAGTGTTTGCACTGAAGATATGGCACCATTACTTATATGGTGAGCAATTTCAGATTTTTACAGACCATAAGAGTCTGAAGTATTTATTCTCGCAAAAGGAGTTGAACATGAGATAGAGGAGATGGCTCGAGATCCTGAAGGATTATGATTGAGAGATATTATACCACCCGGGTAAGGCTAATGTAGTTGTTGATGCTTTGAGCAAGAAGAGCCTAGGGTTGGTATCATTTATGATGGTTCGGGAATATGACCTATTAGAGCAGTTCGTGAGCCTCAGTTTGGACATAGCACCCTCTGAGATTAACAAAGTTGAGATCATTGCGAGCCTGATATTAGAGCCAGAGTTGATTGATCATATCTGGCAGGCTCAACAGAGTGATCAGGGATGTATTCAGTTGATGGGTCAGGTACAGGCAGGTGCAGATACAGATTTTGTATTGAGTACTAATGGGTTACTGAGGTTTGAAGGTAGGATATGTGTTCCCGAGGATCCTGAGATCAGGAGGATGATTTTATCAGAGGCTCACTCAGCGAGGTATACAGTACATCCGGGGAGTACGAAGATGTATCAGAATCTCCGGAGAGTTTATTTGGTGGTCTGGGATGAAGAGAGACATAGCAGAGTACGTCGCGAGATGTCTAGTCTGTCAGTAGGTAAAGGTAGAGCATCAGAAGCCTGCAAGATTATTACAGCCTCTACTGATACCGACATGAAAGTGTGAGCATGTCACCATGGATTTTGTGATGGGATTACCGAGGACCCGTAGAGGTCACGATGACATCTGGGTGATAGTGGATAGACTGACGAAGTTCGCACATTTCTTAGCTATGAGAGCTACAGATGCTCTGAGTACGTTGGCGAACTTATATGTTCAGGAGATTGTTAGGCTACATGGCATTCCAGTGAGCATTGTTTCTGATAGGGATGCCCGCTTCACTTCCCATTTTTGGGAACACTTTCAGGAAGCGTTGGGGACCCAATTGAGATTTAGCACAGCTTTCCATCCTCAGACAGATGGTCAGTCAGAGAGGACTATACAGACTCTGGAGGATATGTTGAGAGCGTGTGTGTTGGATTTTGGAGGCTCCTGGGATGATCATTTGCCATTAGCCGAGTTCGCCTACAATAACAGTTATCACTCGAGTATCGGGATGGCGCCGTATGAGGCACTGTATGGTCGCAGATGCCTTTCCCCTATTGGATGGGAAGAGATTGGTGACATATTGTTATTTGTTCCTGACTTGGTTTAGCAGGCTACTGAGGATGTCAGGTTGATATGCGATAGATTGCAGACCATTAGAGTTATACTGACAGGAGACGCAGACCATTAGAGTTTGCAGAGGGTGAGTCAGTGTTTTTAAGAGTTTCTCCTTCCAAGGGTATCATGAGGTTCAGTAAGAAAGGTAAACTGAGCCCTTGTTTTATTGAACCCTTTGAGATTCTTGAGCAAGTGGGAGATAAGGCCTATAGATTGGCATTGCCACCAGAGTTGGTAGGTGTACACAGTGTCTTCCACGTTTCTATGCTTCGAAAGTACCATTCGGATCCGTCACACGTGTTTCACTACGAGCCGTTAGAGCTCAGTGACAGTATGACATATGTTGAGAGACCGGTTCGGATTTTGGATAGGAAGGAGAAGGTATTGCGATCCAAGACAATCTCCCTGGTGAAGATTCAGTGGCAGTATCATACTCCGGAGGAAGCTACCTGGGAGCTAGAGAGCATGATACAGGAGAAGTACCCAGAGTTGTTTACCGATTGATTTGGTTCTAATTTGGATGACCAAATTTTTTAGTGGGGGAGATTGTGAGATCCACAATTTTTATATGATATTCCTTATGATTTCCATATTGTATGACATTATTATATGTTAATGGATTCAAAAGATGGTTGATTGGGAATTGATAAATGTGGACGAAACGAAATAATGTACGTAAAATCGAGTAAGATAAATCGGGAAAACAAGGAAGCAACAAGTTCGTCTAAGGAATTAAATCGAGGTGACTGAAAATAAGGAATTTAAAATTAGGGAAAAGATTGTGAATTTATGAAGAAAGTCGATTCAATTTAGTCCCGAACACGTACAAGGGTAAAATGGTCAAAAGATAAAAATTCGATATAAATTCGATAAGTAATTTTCATTAAAATATGGAATTTGCGAAATCTGGATCAATACCGAGGAAAATATTTAAATTCGAGGTTGATTGATCTAGATATTAATTTATTGAAATTTACGGGAATTAATTAGGAATTAATCGGGATTTTTAATTTGAAAAATTATCTCGAAAAGAATCGAAAAATATACCGAAAAGGCAAAAATAGACTGATAAATTCATTTATTGAATAAATGAATTAAATAATATTTTTTAGGATATTTTAAGAGATATTTGGGTATTTTTAATATATTTTATTGATTAAAATAATAATAAGTAAATTTTAAAAAAAAAAGAAAAATTGGAAATCTGATTTTCGAGGAGAGAGAAAGTGAAAACGGAACCCGAAAACTAACCCAGCCGAACTCGTGAAGAACCCGAGGAGCCCGACGAGCCACCGGCGAAAAAGGTAAAGGAGAGTCCGACAGTTCCAACGGTACCAGTAACGCGCGCCGACGGCAACTATTTTCGGCGAATCGACGACCGAAAGATCCAGGGAGAAATCGTGTCGGTCTTGACGAACGGCGGCATCCCAGCTCCGATTCGACCCAGCCGAGCACTCCCCAGGTCGAGGCGGTTGTGTTGAGCCCATTGGCGGCCGACGAATGGACGGAATCATCGGCGACGGCAAATGGGCCAAAACGGCACCGTAGTCAGGAAAGAGAGAAAAAAAAAAGAAAAGGAAAAGAAAAAGAAAAAGAAAAGGAAAAAAAAAGAAAAAAAAAGGAAAAAGGAAGAAAGTGTACCCGGGGATGACTCGAAATTTGGGTAAGTGATCGAGAGTCGGGATTGACCTGCGGATAAATCCCGAGAATTCAATTTAATATTATTTTATTAGAAAATGACCCGAATTTATATAATTGTGTAGTGTTACTGCAGAGCCCGAATGAGAGCCGATTTAGCTCTGATTTTTGTACCCCGCACCATATTGGGTAAGTACATTTTAATTACGATAATATGAGTCCTTAAATGCAGAGTTAAGATTATTTTACGGAATTTACGGATTAATTCTGCATAAAAGGAATTTTATTCGAAATTTCAATGTAGTTATCGTAAACAGTATTCGGGCTAACCACTGAGTTTGGAATGAAGCCCGATGATTATTGATAAACCAAATGAGCCCAGTAAAATCGAAAAAAGGATTTTAAAAGTGGAAACGGGCTGAAATAGGGGTTCGAGGCCCATTAAAGTGCAATCGGGCCCAATAGAGTAAAACGGGCCCAGAGCTTTAGATTTGATCAGTAAGAGTGAAATACTGATCAATATATTTGAACTGAACTCATATGTGGTTTTATGCAGCTCTGTAGATGAGCGAATTGGACTGAGAGACCTGGTACTACCGAGTCGAGATAAGCTCGTGCGTGATTCTAGGTAAGGTAATTTTATGAACACTTAGAGGTAGTTTTGCGTAGTTTCGAGGGGATTTACATTACGTTAAATTCAATAGGCTACCCAAAAATAGAATAATAATTTTTGCGAAAAAATATGGAAATAGTGCCAAATTACTATTTTACCCCCAGTTAGAAAAATTTCAAAAAGGGTAGTAAGGCTATGAAATTTGTTTGAATTTCATGATTTTAATGTTTTCATGATGATATTGCTTTAATTCAAGCAATTTATGGATAGGTTGGCTATTATTTTCATGTTTTAAGTGAAAAGGCACAAGTTAGGTGCCAATTGATGTTTATTTAACATGTTTTGATAAAATTGAGCCACCTATCAGTGTTATATGAGTTGTAATTGTGCTTGAGCACGGCTCGCACTGGATTTTATATTTTAACTCATACACAGAGTGCTGGAGCCCTGTTCGCACTATTTTACAGATTTATTTCATATGACTACCGTATTGGAGTTTTTCTCGTGCGAGGTTTTCACTGAGTTTTAATACCTATCCGTATTGGAGCAATGCTCGTAGGGGGATTTGAATTAAATTTATAATCAGTTTAATTCATACTGGAGCACTGCTTGTACGCAGATTTTATTGATTTCTATGAAATCGTGCTAGAGCTTTGCTCGCACGAGGTTTTTCAGATATCATGAATATGCATGGAGCAATGCTAGAGCTTCGCTCGCACATGAATTTATATGACATGCATATAGCTGTGTTGGAGCCTCCTGTTGACTGTGTCACAGTGAGATGATATGCTCACACATGCATACTGAGACTTACTTGACATGGGTGGATAAGACCTATTACAGGCACACCTGATTAAGCTTGGGTTCACCGAGTACGTTGTACTGTGTATGTCACGCAGAGTACGCTGTACCGTGGGAATTGTTGGAGTAGAGTGACATTAGCCACGAGACAGCAAGTCTTGCCCTCGCAATCCTGATATTATATTGTTCTGGCGGGTAGGATGACCCACCTCCCGTTTCAGGTGTGATACCCCGCACACTAGGATCCGTGTGCCAGGGATCACGAGGTTATGGCCATAATCCTGGATATTATCGATATAGTCACTTATATGTCTCACATGATATAACTATTGGTCTTGATAGACCAGGGTAGACTCGAGGGAGGGGTCAGGCCCCTATTTTCTTATGATTTCAATTGAGATTTGATTATTCCCATGGAGGGATTTGCTGAAACTTTCATTGATTTGTAACCTTGTGAGAAGGGTGATTTTATAACGGAGATTTGAATATAAAGAATTTTGTTGAAATGGATTTTGATTTGTAAGTGTAACATATTTTGACCCAGATGGGGTATTTTATTACGTGTTGATTCATTGAGCATGAGATGTTTTCACATGAGAATTATTCCATGTTTTTAATATGCCGATTTCCTGTTTTAGAACAGATGATATTATATATATGGCATATCATTTTTTTTACTTCATGCTCACATATATCTTGATTTCTTATCAGCATGTAGATAGTATAACTATCTAACCGTTTGTATTATTGCCTTACTGAGCATGTGGAGCTCACCCTTTCATTTTCCACCCACTTTCAGTGTTTCCACCATAGAGATAGTGGGTGTAGGATTAGACGGCATAGCTGATATCTTTGTTTCCCATCGACTGTCAGGTCCACACCATGTACAGAATTTTTTATTAGTATGCTTACAACACAGTATTATATATGAAAGAATATTTGGGGATGTACATATAGAATCATGTGATGTATAAAACATACTGACCACTCTATTATAATATGATTGATGTAATTATATATATATATATTACGTGTGATATTTTAATGGTTAAAAAGGGTATATCGATATTGATTCATAGCCCGACCTGTTAAGAGGAATATGTCACGAGAAGGTAAGAAAGATTTTCCAAAAGCAAAAAATTTGTACTGATTTTGGTAGTATTGGGTCGTGACACCCTTCGTACATGCGTGAGGTATACGTTCCTATCTCTTTACCAGACTATTTGTATGCACAGACATTAATTGAGAGTAATGTGTCGGGATGTAATCTGTATGAGGATAAAGGGAATATTTTAAAAATTGATTATTGGGAGTAACTAGACGCGTTTGGAGTATGTAGAGTGATTCGATGATATGACTTGGGAAGCATGTCTGATAGTTGTGGATAGCTAGGTTGATATTGTGAGATAATTTCAGGTGGGTAGGTTTATATATAAGTCGTTATGCTGCCGAAATTTTATCGGCCATGTAAATTCAAAGGTGTAACTTAATTATAATTACGAATAAAGAAGTAAGAAAATGAATTGACACTGAACAGGAATACAACCTAAGTGAATAAAGGGATTAAGTTGCAAAATGAAGTTTCAAAAAAAAATTTCATGAATTTTTATGGGTCACGGGTCGTTACAAGTTGTGAGCCTCAGTAGTGATGTGATCCCTTCTGATGATGACGGTGATTTTGTGACAGCTAGCCTGAGGTTAGAACCGAATTTGAGTGATCGAATTTGACAGGCTTAGCATGATGATCGGCATGGTGTCGATAGTGTGGGTCAGATTTAGAAGGGTATAGTGACAGAGTTCACAGTGAGTGATAATGACTTATAGAGGTTCAGAGATAGTATAAGTGCTCCCCAGGACCATAGTTGCTGAGATAGTGTTATTGTCAGAAACTCACTCTTCGGAATATACAGTACATCCGAGAAGTAATAAATATATCAGAATCTCTGAAAAGGGTATTGGTGGTCAAATATGAAAAAAAAAAGACATTGTAGAGATTATGTAGCAAAGTGTCTCATATGTCAGCAGAGTAAGGTAGAGTACAGAAGTCTGCAGGATTATTGCAGCCTCTACCTATATTGACACAAAAAAGAGAACAAGTTACCATGGATATAGTGATGGGTTACAGAGAACCCGGATGAATCATGAGGCTATCTAGGTGATAGTCGATAGATTGATTAAGTCTACCCACCTTCTGGCTATGGAAATCCCTAGATACTCTGAGTGCATAGGCGAAATTATGTGTAAGGAAAATTGTGAAATAGTATGTAGCGTTCCAATGAGCATGGTATCAGATAGGGATTCCCGCTTCACTTCCCATTTATGGGAATATTTTTTAGGAAGCTATGGGAACCCGATTGAGTGTTAGCACACCTTCTGTCCTCAGACAGATGGTCAGTCAGAGAGGACTGTACAGGTTCTGGAGGATGTGAAGAGAGTGCGTGCCATTGATTTTATAAGTTCCTGGGATGATCAATTGCTACTAATTGAATTCTCCAATAATGACAGTTGTCACTCGAGTATCGGGATGACTTATATGAGGCATAGTATAGTTGTAGGGGTTATTCCCTGATTTAGATAAGAAGAAGTGGGTGACAGATAGAGAATTGTTTTCGAATTGGTAAGACAAACCTCTGAGGATGTTCAGTTAAATTGTGAAAGATTAAGAACACCTTAGAGCAGAAGAAAGACTATGCTGACAAGAGACGGAAACCATTGGAATTCACCGAGGGTGAATCAGTATTGTCGGAAGTTATTTGTCCTAAGGGCATAAGGACATAACAAGATTCAAAAAGAAGGCAAATTGAGTTTCGTTAGATTGAATCCTTTGAGAGATTGGACAAAGTGGTAAATAAGGCCTATAGGTTGACGTTACCACCTGAATTAGCAGGCATCCACAATGTGTCCCATCTTTTGATGCTTCAGAAATACTATCCGGACCCAGCATATGTGATTGAATATGAGCTCCAACAGCTTAGCTCAATGAAAGTATAATGTAAGTTGAAAAATCGATTTGGGTATTAGACGAAAGGAGAAGGTGTTGAGGTTTAAGACGATCTCCCTAGTCAAAGTCCTTTGGTAGTAATACACTCCGAAAAAAGTAACATGAGAATTAAAGAGTATGATGCGAAAGACGTACTCGGAGTTGTTTATGGACCCTTTTGACTTGGTTCTAATTTGGAGGACCAAATTTCTTAAGTGGGGGAGATTGAAAAACCCAATTTTATTTAAAATACGAAATGAGAAAAGATCAAATGAAGGATTGAAATGGTAGACCCGAATACGTGCAAGGGTAAAATGGTTAAAAGATCGAAATTCGGTATCTATCATGAGAAAAAATTTAATTAAAAATAATGGATTTGAGAATCTTGATCAATAACGAAGAAATAATTAAATTTTGGGTTAAATTGATCAAGATATGAATTTATTGGAATAAACCGGAATTTTCACATCGAGAAATTATCCCGAAAATCATTGAAAAATATATCGAAAATACGAAGTAAGATCGAGAAATTCATTTATTAAACAAATGAATAAAATAATAATTTTTTTAGATATTTTGGATTATTATTGAATATTTTAATGGATTAAAATAATATTAAAAATAAATTATAAATAAATAAATAAAGTAAACGAAAAAAAAAGAAAATCGCAAAATGCGATTTTCTGAAGAAACAAAGCAGCCGACGAAACCGAGGAAGAACGAAATCCCTCCGTCCGACGACCACCGACGAGGGTCGGCGAAGGCAGCCTAACACCGGGCGACTCACCAGCGGCCGCGATGCACCGTGGAAACGTCGGAAACGAGGGGAGAGGCCGCAAGAGAGAAGCCTAGATCAACGACTATCGGCGCCGATTCGATCCAACCCAAGGCCCGATAATGAACGCCCAGGAGCAGTTAAGCCGAACGACACCGGAATCACGTCAGGAACCGACCGGATGACGTCGGAACGACAAAATGAGGCTTGAACCGGTACGGCCGGTTTAACGCAGTGTGGGTATGCTGAACCGGACCGAACCGGTTCAGCCAAAAAGAAAAGAAAAGAAGAAAAAAAGAAAGGAAAAAGGGAAAAAGAAAAAGAGGAAAAATTGGGAAAAAATCCCAATGATGCAATCCAGCTACAGGTAAGTCGGTAAGCAGTCGAAATAGACCGATTTAAATTTTGAAATATTTAATTTTATAAATAATCGACTGAAAGTTTACTCGAAAAAAGATTAACGTCAAACGAGAGCTCGAGATAGCTTCGATTTGCGTATTATCATGGAATCTCGGGTAAGTAACCCTTATTTACGACAATTTGCATCGTTATGCATGTTAGATAAATTACGAATTTAATTTTCGCATCAAATGAATTACATTCTGGAAATAGAGATAAATTGTCGTAAATAATTAATTGAGCTATCCGAAAATTTAGAATGAGGCTCAATAAAAACTGATGGGCCCAATGGGCCCAATAGGCCTCAATAATGTGAATAGTAAGTGGTAAACGGACTTAAGGCCGATTAAGGCCCATTATGCTGCAATCGAGCCCAATATGGGTAAACGAGCCCAATGATTTAAATTAAGCCCAGAAAATATGAAATACAATTAATTGTATTGTATTTGACCTGATGTATATTTATACGTAGTTCCAGAGATTTGATTGAGACCAAATCGGACTGCATGACGAGACATCAGTGAAAGGTCAGACTGTACAGAAAAATGAGGTAAGGGAATTGTGTGAGTAGCTAGAGGTAGCTACGCGTATTTTAATAGCTTTTGTATACACTGAATATGTATGTATATACAGAATATGTATAAAGGTCCTAGAAATAAATTAAAGATTTTAAGGACTCGAAATAGGTAAAAGACTAGTTTACCCCTACTGAGGGAAAATTCACCTAAGGATGGTGAAAGCATGACATGCATTAAATGCATGATTTAAGGAATTTTCAGATTTAAGGAATTTTCTTGGTTTTTAAGCAAAGCTCAATACATTTCAAAACATATGCTATAATTCATGATGTCATGTAAAATAAGTTCGCATGTGGATTTCGAAGAGCATGGAAAATTCAACATGCAACTCTTTTAAATCATTTCATTCTCATTAAAATTTCACAGCAAAGCCAGGACTCAGCCCATCCCTCGGGTGTTCCTGACTCACACAACACCATGAAATTAAAAGCTTTTCACAGCAATAGAAATATGCGATACAATGAATGTCATGTAAAACCAGTTTACATCACTCATGGGTTTAAATAGCATGGAAATAACATCATCCAAGTTTAGTTTCAATCCCAGTTTCATTCTCATCAAACTCACATCTCAGTCAGGACTCAACCCTTCCCTCGGGTGATCTAGACTCACGCAAAAATCCACAAAACGTGTTTCTCAAAAACATCAACATGCGAGACTAGGCAATATATATATATATATCTCGACAAATAACTAGGACGATGGCATATGTCTTTGTGATCCCACTGCTACATGGATCCTAGTGTGCGGGGTCTCACCACGATCAGGAACTGCCTTGGGAGGTGGGTCTGTCCATCCCGTCGGTCATGTTTGATCACTCACATTTGAAGATGCCACTTGCACCAAAAGATGCCACTCGCATCCGGAGATGCCACTCGCATCCGAAGATGCCACATAATCAATCTCAGCACGGTACGGCGTACTCCATGCTACTTGCATGATACAACGTACTCCGTGGACCCATATCTCATATCCATACTCATGCCCTATCTCAAAACGCACATGCGAGCCTATTTAATCGGTGTGACACACAGTCTACCCGATGCTCCAAGCACGGCTCATTGCATGTTCTCATAAAACCAGTACGAGTGATGCTCCAGCACTCTCATAAAATCAAGGAAAATCTCGTACGAGCTAAGCTCCAGCACGCATTTCATAAAATCTCATAAGAATAGTGCGAGCTAAGCTCCAACACTCTGTCAAAATCATGTAAAACTAGTGCGAGTTAGGCTCCAGCACTCTGTTATAACAATTCAAGTGAAAATCTAGTGCGAGTTAGACTCTAGCACCTTGTAAAGAAAATCATATGAAAATCTAGTGCGAGTTAGACTCCAGCACCAATGCATGTAAAGCTCTAGTGCGAGCTCTTGGTCCAGCACTAATGCATGCATCACACAAATCAAAACTCGTGTGAGCTGAGCTCTAGCACGTCACATTTTCATAAAATGACGTAGGCGGCTACATTTCTCAAATCAATTTTCACAAGAAATCACATTGTTGAAAATATGCAATGCTGTGCATTTTTATTTAAAAGTTCACCAGCCTACTCATGCACGTGTCAAAACACCTCAAAAACAAGCAAGAAACCTTCGTTCTTGCTTCTCGTACCTTTTCCTAATTTTGGAAATTTTACCCTTCACAGGGTATTTTGGTCATTTGCCCATCCGGGCACTAAAAATTTTATCTGAAATCTAGACCCTTCAGATAATTTAAGAGACTGCAAATGAAGTTGAAATTGCGTAAAGCTACCTCTAGCAGTCCGTAAAACTCCCTTACCTCATTTTTCTGTACAGTCTGACTTTTCCCAACGCTACCGATCACTCGATCCGTTTAGCTCCTAATTTGTTCTCTGAAGCTGAAGATAATCATTTATCGGGTTAAATCCAAACATATTAATTCATATTTCACTTTTACTGGGCTTAATTTAAATCATTGGGCCCGTTTACCCCCATTGGGCCCTTTTACATTTTAATGGGCCTTAATCGACCTTAAAACCGTTTTCTGCTTACTATTCACATTATCGAGGCCTATTGGGCTCATTGGGCCCATCAGTATTTATTGGGCCTCGTTCTAAACTCTCGGATAGCTCGTATACTATTTACGATAATTACTTTAAAATTTTGAATATAATGCATTTTATGCAGAATTAATCCGTAAACTCTGTAAAATAATCTTAACTCTGCATTAAGGACTTAAATTATCGTATTTAGAGTGTACTTACCCAATATTATGCGGGGTACAAAAATTGGAGCTTAATCGACTCTCGTTCGGGCTCTGTCGTAGAACTACACAATTAGGCTAATCCGGGTTATTTTCTATTAACTATAATATTAAATAAATTTCCACAATTTACTCGTAGGTCAATCTCAACCCTTGGTCAACTTACCCGAATCTCAAGTCGTCCCCCATAATTTTTCTTTCCTTTTTTTCCCTTTTCTTTCTTTTCTTTTCTTTTCCTTTCCTTCTCTTTTTCCTTCCTTTTCCTCTTGGCCAAAAAGAGTTTTTTCGGGTTCCTTACCGTCGCCCGCAGTTTCGGTCGTTTCGTCAGCTACTACCGGTCTTAAAATGACCGGCTCTTCCTCTCGAACACGCTGGTGCCCACCACTCACTCCCAGCTGCCGTGGATCATCGGAATCGGGCCCGTTTTCCTCTCAATTTTCTCCTCCTCCGTTTGTCGATTTCAGCCGTCATCGGCACGTATCACCGGTGCTAGAGTGTTAGTCGGCTTGTCCTCTTTCTCCTTCGATCTTCGTTTGGGATTATCGATCGTTGATGGTAGTCGGGTTCTCAGTCTTCCTCGGCTCTTTTCTGTTTTCTGCTTTTCGTTTTCTCTCTCCCCGATTTTCAGATTTTGATTTTCTCTTTTTTTTTTATTATTATTATTTATAATTTATTTTATTATTATTATATTATTAAAATATTCTTAAAAATCCTAAAAATATCTACTAAAATCATATTTTATTTAAATTAATTAATTTAATTAATTTATTATATTTTAACCTTTTTCCCGATATATTTTTTCATATTTTTGGGATATTGTCCCGAGTGAAAATTTTGATTAATTCCAATAAATTCATATCTTGATCAATTGGACTCGAAATTTAATTATTTCATCGTTATTGATCAAGATTTCTCAAATCCATATTTTTAATGAAATTTTCTTATGGAATTTATACCGAATTTCAATTTTTTGATCGTTTTACCCTTCTACACGTTCGGGACCAATTTAAGTCGATTTTCCTTCTTGGACCCATTATAATCTCTCATTTAAAATTCGTATCTCTGTCCGGACAATTTAAATCTCATAAATTTAATTTGAAATTCCTTAATTGTCCATTTTCAAATTTAACGTACGTTCGACTACTTCATTCATATTTGTATGATCAAATCATCCGTCTTATGATTCCATTAACATATAACCATGTCCATAAAATGTGTGAATCATAAGGAAATACGATACCAATTGGGTCTTACACTATAGCCCAGAGGACCAAGAAAAGACCACTTTCACCTATCCCTACGAGACATTTGCTTTGAGGAGTATGCCTTTTGGCCTATGCAATGCACCTGTTACCTTTCAGCGTTGCATGATGGCCATATTTCATGATATGGTGGAGGGTTTTCTGGAGGTCTTCATGGATGATTTTTCTGTATTTAGGGATAGCTTTGATCTTTGTCTACACAACTTGATACTTGTTCTGAAGAGATGTGAAGAAACGAATTTGGTGCTCAATTGGGAGAAGTGCCACTTTATGGTTAAGGAAGGTATAGCGCTTGGGCACAAGATATCTGTTAGAGGGATAGAAGTGGATAGAGCTAATGTAGAAATCATTGAGAAGTTACCTCCCCCTACCTGTTAAGGGAATTAGGAGTTTTTTGGGCCATGTAGGATTTTACAAAAGGTTCATAAAGGACTTTTCCTAGATCTCAAAGCCTTTGTGTAACCTTCTGGAAAAAGATATTGCATTCTGTTTTGATGAGCGTTGCTCAGTAGCATTTAAGACTTTGAGGGAGAAGTTAGTTACAACACATGTAATCATAGCTCCGAATTGGAGTTTACCTTTCGAGCTGATGTGTGATGCAAGTGATTATGTAGTTGGGGCTGTACTTGGACAAAGAAAAGTAAAAGTGTTTTATGTTATCTATTATGTAAGTAAGACAATAAATGAAGCCCGGTTGAACTATGCTACTATCGAGAAGGAGCTGTTGGCTATAGTGTTTTCTTTTAATAAGTTTTGCTCCTATCTCATTGGCACTAAGGTGGTAGTATATACTGATCATGCTGCCATTAAGTACCTAGTTTCCAAGAAGGAAGCAAAGCCTAGATTGATTAGATAGATCCTTCTGCTGCATGAGTTTGACTTGGAGATTAAGGATAGAAAAGGAACAGAGAATCAGGTTGCTGACCATTTATCTAGATTAAAGAGTGAACTTAAAGAAGACGGTATAGTAATTAATAAGTCCTTTCCTGATGAGCAGTTATTTGCTTTTGGGCACTCCAGTTTGCCCTGGTATGCTGATTTTGTGAACTATTTGGTGAGCAATGTGATGCCACCAGATTTGACTACCCAACAAAAGAAGAAGATTTTGAGTGATGTCAAGTATTATGTGTGGGATGAGCCCTTCCTATACAAGCAATGTAAATATCAGGTTTTGAAGAGGTGTGTTCCCATGGAAGAAGTAGAGGATATACTTAGACATTGCCATTATTCTGATTATGGATGGCATTTTGTAGGAGAAATGAGAGCTACTAAGGTTTTAAAATCTGGATATTACTGGCCCATTTTGTTTAAGGATGTCCACTACTTTATGATGAAATACGATAGATGTCAGAGGGTAGGTAATATTTCCAAAAGAAATGAGATGCCTCTAACTAATATTTTGGAAGTAGAGCTTTTGATGTTTGGGGTATAGACTTCATAGGACCTTTTGTTCCTTTATATGATAATCTCTACATTTTTGTAGTCGTAGATTATGTGTCAAAATGGGTTGAAGCAATGACTTTACCAACTAATGATGCTAAAGTGGTGATAAGGTTTTTGAAGAAGAATATTTTTAAGAGATTTGGCACACCTAGAGCCATAATTAGTGATGAGGGATCCCATTTTTGCAACAAGAGTTTTGATGGGCTTTTAAAGAAATATAGGGTCATGCATAAGGTAGCCACTGCTTATCACCCACGGACTAGTGGTCAGGTAGAGTTATCCAATAGGGAGATTAATGGGATATTAGAGAAGACAGTGAATCAAGTAAGAAGGATTAGTCCATTAGGTTAGATGATGCACTTTAGGCCTATAGGATAACCTTCAAAACACCTATAGAGATGTCCCCTTATCAGCTATTTTATGGTAGGGCTTGTCATTTGCCAATGGAGCTTGAGCATAAGGCCTAATAAGCCTTTAAGAACCTGAATTTCAATTTAGATACAGTGGGAGAGAAGAGGCCGCTACAGCTTAACCAGTTAGATGAGTTTAGGTTACAGACATATGAGAATGCCAAGCTCTACAAGGAAAAGACTAAGCGATGACATGATAAGATAATAAAGGAAAGACACTTCGAGCTAGGCCAGCAAGTATTGCTTTTCAATTCTAGCTTGAAGTTGTTTTCGAGAAAGCTTAAATCTAGACGGACAGGACCCTTCACCATTACACAAGTATTCCCTTATGTACCCATTGAGATCATGGATGAGACCTTGAAACAACCCTTTAAAGTTAATGGGTGCAGACTTAAGCACTATTTTGGGGGAGGATTTGACCGTCAGCTTTTCGTTACCACTTTGACTGATCCTCTTGCTACTTAGCTTCACTTCATTTGAGGTTGTTTTATTTTTCTTTTCACTTTTTGTACAGTTCTTTTTCTCTTTTCTGTTGCTTCTTTCTTTGTTTCTTGTATAGATAGCCTTTGTAGCAAGGGCTCTCATCAAGCTTCACATGTTCTTCATCATCAGGTAGGGGAGTATTCTATTCTTAAGCTTCAATTCTTATATTATCTGCACACAAAAGACACTGTGCACCTTAAGTTTGGGGGAGGGGAGTCACTTAAGCATTTTTGAACATTTTTTGGCAGAATTACAAAATTTTATGAAAATATGAGCTTACATTGTTTGATTTAGTACTTAGCATATGGTTTTTCCCATATTCCGATGATATAACCCCATGATTTAGTTTGACTTTGATTGAATAAGAAGTATGATTGTAGGAAAAGCATGAAGTTGAATTCTTGAATTTGACTTGATTTTGATTGTGATTTCCTCATTTTATGCACATGTCATTTCATGAATCTGTATACTTATTTAGAGAATGTTTATGTGGACATAAGATTGCATTTGTTCAATTGATTTTGTGCATCATATTCTAGAATTTGTTTAATCTTATCTCGAGGTGAAATATTAGATCACACTTGATTAGGGAAATGATTTAGGCCATCTTTGGATCATTTAAACCTTTTCAGCCGTCCTAGTACATATTTTACCCTAGTCACCCATCTAGGCCAAATAATTTTTTCTCTGTATATTCACCTGAACATTTTTCCTTAGCCTAAACACTCTTTTCCTATCCCTTACCCCAAATGTGTGTAATTTCACTAGGATATATCTTGAGCTATGTTCATATGGGTTATAGGTGATAGTGAAATCTCAAAAAAAAAAAAAAGGAAGAAAAATACAAAAATAGAATAAAAATGTTTAGCAAAATAAATAAGTTTGGGGAAATAATTATGAGCTCTTACATCAAAGATCCTAGAAGTAACGTATGTTGAGGGGTCATTAAACCTAAATTGACTTTATCATACCTTAGCCCTAGTCTCACATTACAAGCTGAATGAAGTCCTAATTGATTCTTGGTTAACTGTGACTACATTAGTGGAGAGAGAAGTGAAAAGCAAACTTATGGGAATGATCACTTGTCATTGACTTTGCATTTATAGTGTTTGCATAATCTGATTTGGGTAATGTACTATGAAGTGGCTTTGACATTTTCACACACACACGTAGAGTCCAATTTAGGTTAAGACTTATGATTGAATGATTCTGTGTGTTAGACTTATAATTGTGAATCTTTGATATCAGAGTTTGTACTTTTTCTTTGAGGATAATATTGGGAAAATCAATATGTTTGGTACTTGTCAGTTCCTACATATGTTTTGTTTTGCTTGAGGACAAACAAAAGCTCAAGTTTTGGGGTGTGATAATTCTATGAAAATAGATCTATTTATATTTAATTTCTTAATTAACTATTTTAATCCCTATATTATTTTATTAATTATCCCCTCATTTTAATTAAAATTCTCATGTTTGCAGATAAAATAAATCTAGATGAATTTCAGTCATTTCAGTAGAAAATGGATTGAAAATGAGCTAAAAAGGAGATTGGACCACTACTATTTCGTCTTGTAGCATGAGTCACCATTCTTCTCGACACATGTGATGCCAAGTGTCCATATTTCATTCACCTTTGAAGGATAAGATCAAAGGACACCTTGGCCACCTCATGGAAGACATAAGCCATGCCACCTTGCACATCCAAGTGGACAAGAAGACAAATGACATGGAAATATCTTCTCTAGAAGCTAATGGCGTGAAGACAAGTGGCCAAACAATGTCAACTCATCTAGGATTAAAATTCTCAAATGTACCCCTATTTTGATAGGTATAAAAAGAAAAAGATAAGTAGTTTTTTAGCGTAGTTTTTAGTTTAGAGTTGTTTTTTTTTAGGTTGGCGGCTAGTTTTTGGTTTTTTTTTAATTGTTTTTTTTTTACTTATTGGAGAAAAGGGGGAGAGGCTGCGTGACACAGCCCTTCTTCACCAATTCTTAATCTTTCATTATTATTTTCTAGTTTTCGTTTTCCTCAGATTCTATTAGGTTATAGCTTTGTTAATGCAATACATTCAAGTTTTTAATCAAAACTCAGTTTCTTTCTAATTTAGATCAAATTATTTTTTTTTTTGTTTTTCTTCTTTCTTATTCACATGTTCTGTTTGCATCATTTTTACTGTTTTATTAACGTCTTGCTATTTCATGTTCTCGGTCTGTGTATTTGTTCTGCTGCAGTCTTCCTTCTTTTGCATTCATGTTTTTAATTTCCTACATTTAAAATTTTGTTTTGTTTTCTTTGCATCTTAGTTGTTGTTCTACATTTTTTCTGGGTTACTGCAAAGGGATGTTGTTCTTGTTTTATGCTCGCAATTGTCTTTCTACTGCATTGTTTGTTCCTGGTTGCTGAAACGTTGCATTGAAGCTATTTTGCTGCTTGATGTTTTGCTACTGCCATAGAGGACTAGTGCCGCTTTTGTGCTGTGTTCTCGGAGAGGGTAGGAAGTGTAGCTTTGGTTCTCGATTTCATTCCAGTTTTCATGTTTTGTTTTATATTTACTACTTTAGTTTCTATTAGTTTAACTTCTTCTTCTTCCTTTTAATATTGTTTCTGTTCGGTTTTGTTGTTTCTTCAAGTTTCATACTTGCAGCCACTATCTTCCTCTGCACTGCTCTGTTTTACATTTCTATTTATTGTTCTATTACTCTCTGTTTGTTTTATTTTCAGCTTTCATATTTAGTTTTTGTAACTTTCTGGGTTTGTTCTTTCATAGCTAATCGGTTCTATTTCTTTTCTTTTCTTCCTGCGTTGGTTTCCTGTTATTTTTTTTTGATTATGTTCTATTTTCGTTGTTGCTTCTGTGCTGGTCACTGCCTTGGCATTGCTATTCCTAGCTGTACGTCAGATACTGCAAGGCTGATCGGTGTGGTTGGGGTGTGGGAGGTCAGGTGACAGCCGGCTTCTCGTTCATCCACTTTACTGCATTTATTTTTCTTCACACTTTGCTACTACAATTTCCTTTACATTCTGTCAAGCTTTCTTTGCTGGTTTCCTCGTACATTTTAAAGTTTAAGTAGTTTAGTTTGGATTTATTATATTTGTATTTCATTAAGTTTCTTTTAAATAAATTTAGAGTTCAAGTTCTTTCCATACTTTGATTTCTTTTCTATTCTATTTCAATCTCAAATCCTTTCCATTTCTTTTACTATTTCAGTGTCCATCTAATTTCTGGATTTAAAATTCAAGTTTATAGTATTGTTATGATTTACATTAGATTATGATTTCTGTTTCTGTTCTCTTGTTCTCTCTGATTTTATTGCACTTGCTTTGTTTTCTTTGGTGTCTCACCTGCATCGTCGCTAGTTGGGATGTGCTATTGTGACAAGCTAATTCGGTGCTAAACAACCCTGTCTTCCCCATCGCTGCCATCCTCTATTTCTATTGTGTGTGAGGAGCCAGCAGCCTAGCAGTGTGCGGTGAACGATAAGGCAGAGTTGCAGTCCAAAGGATGTGAGAACTGTAAATTTTATGTGATTTGCCAAGTGAGAATTGTAATTTGGTGAATGTAATTATGATATATTAATGTACACGCAAGTTTTAAATTTAATGAAGTATAAGAAGATGAAGTTTTTAAGTCTTAAATGTGTGTGATTGAAATATGACCTATGGAGTAGATTAAGGTGAGTTTTGCATTGAGTTTCCTATAATTGATGCAGCAACAACAGAATCTATGAAGGCCATATCAATCTCCAAGGATGAGAGATCGATCCCATAGCTCCAAAATACAGAAAAATGTGCAAATGCAGATAGGCAGATCGATCTCCTAATGCCTCTGTCTAGCAATGATTGATCTTGTCACAACGGCAGATAAATCTCCTTAACTCTCGGCCTGGAAGAGATTGATCCCCAATTCAATGCCAGATCAATCTCCTCTCAGAAGAACAGATCGATCTTCACCTCGACCAGATCGATCTTGTAGTTATTAATGAAGCAGTTGAAATGAAGCAGAGATCGATCTCCTTCAATAGCAGATCGATCTCATAAGCCCTGTCTATATAAGGATCATGAGATTTTTTGTCTGAAACCAAGCCTTTCTCTCTCTGCAACCCAAACCTTCACTATTTTCACCCAAACCAAGCTTTCTCTCTCTAAGATTCACCCTATTCTAGATAAAAGTAGACAAAGAGGTAGGAGACAAAGTTGTTCCTCTTGGCAAGGAGAACAACATACTAGAAAATCAAAGGTGGGCTTGAGCAAAGGGAAGAGACAAGCGTTCTACAACTTGGTCAAGAGAGGCAAGCTAGGTAAGCTCACAAGATCTTTGGTTTAAGCATTATCATTGGGTATATTTGTGAATAAATGCACATATACATATATTTGGTTAGAGATATCTAAGTTATGAGGGAAATCAAACAATGAGTATAGATGAAAAATGAGATATGGGTATCTTGTGATGGTTATGAGTTAACTAAAGTGTTGATAAGGATAGAGAAAGAGTTTTGAGATAATGTTGAGTTAGAATGAGTAAGAGAAAGAGATGTAAAGTGAAAATGATGTATATTGATGGGTGAATGATGTGTGTGGACAGCTCGAGGATCTGACACGAGAAACGAGGCTAGTCCGAGAATCGAGAATATTGTACCACTCAAGGTATAAGAGGTAAGGGAAATAAACCATTTGTGCTTGTAAGTTTTGTAATGAATGAAAACGTTTTAAGAGAATGAAAAAGAGTTTGACGATATGAGCAAGTTTTATAAGATGATTTGATCTGTTGATAAATGTGTGAGTGTTTTACCGGTTTGAGCTCGATTTTGATGTGATTTGGGAAATTGTGAACACATGTGGTTTATAACCAAACTGGTTTTTGTGATAACCACCATGAGCTCTACGTGAAGGTAAAACGATTTATATACAACAATGACATGTTTTTACTGTGTGAGTGCTTTGTCGGTTTGAGCTCGATTTTGATGAGTTTTGTGTAGATGTGGATACAACGTGTTATAACCAAAATGGGTTTTGTGATAAGCTCTAGGAGCTCTACGTGAAGGCAAAACGATTTTTACTAAGACTATGGCTTGTCATGAGATGCACATCGGGCTTTGCTCTTGTAGTATGTAAGGCCGGGCTGTGCTCTAATAGCACATAAGACTGACGCCTCCGTTCTAGTAATGTGAGATGACCCCGCTCTGATAGCGATGGGTGGCTTTACTTTGATAGCATGTAAGGCCGAGCCGTGCTTTGATAGCATGTAAGACCGACGGCTGTACGACTTTGATCAAGTCTACAGCGAATAAATCCCTCGATTGGAGATGTGTCACGACCCAAATTACCTAAAATTAGAATAAATTTTTCATTTTTCTTTCATATTTAATTCTTACCTTCCTCTCATCGTGACCATCCTACCAACAGATGGGCTACGATTCGGTGTTAGTCCCCTCTCACTACTTACCATTCCATTTCCATGTTACATTTACACATTAGGATTTTTTTTCTATCCTTTGACTTAAACTATACATTCACAATGATATACATAACCCTACATCCCCAACATCATATCCGTTTACAATACTCTGCATTTACATGTTCAGATACCAAACTATATAAAATGTGTATACCTGACTCTCGATGGGAAGCAGCGGATACCAAGATGTAAGTTCTCACCGCTCACTAATTACTGCGAGTGCTCTGAAAAGATGGGAAATTAAGGGGGTGAGCAAACCACGCGCTCAGTAAGGCAATCATGCTAGTAAGTAGATAGCTCAACTATCTACATGCTCATAATACCATGCCCTTAAATCCATTTCTTTTTATTAAAATCTCACGCACAAAATCATGCATACGTTGATGCTATAATTTATAAGAAATATTTATGCTTATAGAAATCATGCAACTCATGCATCAATGGGATTTCATGTAAAATCATAATTCGCATGAAGTAAATCAAGATCATGTATTATTTCATGTCATGTAAAACGAATCATGAGAGACCATTTTGTTCATGAATTTATCATTTAAGCATGGAAAACTCATCATGCTACTACATTTAAATCATTTCATTAAAGATGCAGTATAAAATAACCCCTCCGGGTTAATCATCTCATAAAATAAATCTCAAACTCATAAAACAATTCGTTATAAAATTCTGTTATAAAAATCACCCTTCTTTTAGGGATACATTTCATAAAATCCATTGAAATTCTAACATCATAGTAGAAAATCACAAAATCGGGGACTTGACCCCTCTCTCGGGTCTACCCTGGTCTATCGAGACCAAAAATTATATCATGTGAGACATGTAGGTGACTATATCAGTAACAACGAGGACTATGGCCATAACCTAGTGATCCCTGGCTACACGGTACCTAGTGTGCGGGGTATCACACCTGAAACGAGAGGTGGGTCAATCCTGCCACCAGAACAACATAACATCTGGATTGCGAGGGCAAGGCTTGCTGCCTCGTGGCTAATGCCACTCCACTCCAACAATCCCCATGGTACAACGTACTCCATATGATATACACGGTACAACATACTCCGTGAACCCAATCTCAATCAGGGGGTGCCTGCAATAGGTCTTATCCACCCATACCAATTATGTCTCAGTATGCACGTGTGGACATATCATCTCACTGTGGCACACTGTCTACAGGAGGCTCCAAGACGGCTATATGCTTGTCATATAAATCCCTGAGCGAGAAAAGCTCTAGCACGACTTCATGCATATTCATGATATCTAAAAATCTCGTGCAAGCGAAACTCTAGCACGGTTTCGTAAAAATCAGTAAAATCTGCGTACGAGTAGCAGTCCAATACGCCTTTAAAAGAGTTATAAATCCATATAAAGCTTCGTGCGAGCAACGCTTCAACGCGAAAGAATGCTCAAGTAAATCAAATCTCGTGCGAGTTACACTCTAGCATAGCTTTATGCAATTAAATCGATTTAATCACGCACGAGCAACGCTCCAGTACGACTTTTATGCAATTATCATATCAAAACTGGAAGCGAGCTAGGCTCCAACACCTCTCATGCATGTCAAATCATAAAAAAAACTAGTGCGAGCAAACGCTCCAGCACCTTTTTATGCATATAAAGTCAAAACATGTCAAAACAGAGTGCGAGCTAAGCTCCAGCACCTCTCATGCATTTCACAATAATAAAAATCAATGCGAGCAACCGCTCTAGCACATTTCATGCATATGATGTCACACAAGTCGGTGCGAGCAACCGCTCTAGCACATTTTGTGCATACTCACAAACGCAGATGTAGTGTGAGTTATGCGCCAGCACTATCTGTTTCCATATAAACTTGATAGTTGGCCCATTTTCCAAAGAATTGTCATTTAAATATAAATAACACTTACGTAGTGTTATCTTGTGAAATTTATGCAATTACTGGCCAATCTACCGATTTGCTTTGATTAAAACTAAGAAAATTCCTTAAATTAGAAGATTCCTTAAATCATGCATTTCATGCATGTCATGCTTTCACCATCCTTAGGTGAATTCCCTCAATAGGGGTAAAATAGTCTTTTCCTATTTTCGAGTCTTTAAAATCCTTAAACCATTTCTAGGACCTTTATACATATTCAGTATATAAAAAAGCTATTAAAATACCCGTAGCTACCTCTAGCTACTCACACAATTCCCTTACCTCATTTTTCTGAACAGTCTGACCTTTCCACTAATGACTCATCACGTAGTCCGATTTGCTCCCAATCAATCTTCGAAACTGCGTATAAATATTCATCAGGTCAAATACAATATAATTAATTGTATTTCATATTTTTCTGGGCTTAATTTAAATCATTGGGCCCGTTTACCCATATTGGCCTTGATCGACCTTAAGCCCGTTTTCCTCTTACTATTTACATTATCGAGGCCTATTGGGCTCATTGGGCCCATCAGTATTTATTGAGACTCGTTCTAAACTGTCGGATAGCTAAATTAATTATTTACGACAATTTATCTCTAATTCTAGAATTTAATTCATTTTCTACGGAATTAATTCGTAATTTATGCGGTAAATTTCTAGCACGCATAACTTTGCAAATTGTCGTAAATAATGGTTACTTACCCGAGATTCCATGATAGTACACAAATCAAAGCTGACTCGAGCTCTCGTTTGACGTCAATTGTCGAGCTACACAATTACATATTTTTTCGGGTCAAATTTCAATCGGATTTTAATCAAATTAAATATTTCGAAATTTAAATCGGTCAATTTCGACCACTTACCGACTTACTCGTAGCTCGATTGCATCACGTGGGTTTTCCCCCAATGTTTCCTCTTTTTTCTCCTTTTTTCTCTTTCTTCCTTGGCTGAACCGGTTCAGTTAGATTCAACACAGTATCCTTCTCACTAAACCGCCGACTGATTCAGTCTTCCTTTGCTGTTTCGGCGTCGTCCGGCCAGTTCCCGGTGTGCCGCTGTCGCCGTTCGGTGTGTCTCCGATAGGGGACCTCTCGGTTGGCCTTGGATCAGATCGAATCCTTTCCGGTGCGCCGTTTCTCTTCTCCTCTTTTCGGCTTCAACGTCCCCGATATGCTCTTTTCGAAGCTGGTGGGGCGCGTCCCGGTGGCAGGAGGGTGGCCCGGTCATCCGCGCTCTTCGTCGGCCCTTCGCCTGGTCGTCTGGTCATCGGTGCTCGTCCGGTACAGAGGTCGATCCTCGTTTCACCTAGCTTTGATTTCCTGCTTCCTCTCTCTTCGCTTTTTTCAATTTTTTATTCCTTATTTATTTATTTATTTATAATTTATTTTAATATTATTTTAATCATTATTTTATTCAATTAAAATCTAAAATATCTTAAAAAATTATATTTTATTCATTTAACCAATTAAATGAATTTATCGGTATTATTTTGTCTTTTCGATATAATTTTCCAATATTTTCGGGATAATTTTTCGAGGTGAAAATTTCGATTAATTCAAATAAATTCATATTTTGATAATTTAATCTGAAATTTAATTATTTCTTCGTTATTTATCAAGATTTCTCAATTCTATATTTTTAATGAAATTTCTCTTGTCCAATTAATACCAAATTTCAGTCTTTTGACCGTTTTAACCTTCAACGTGTTCGAGAATTTTTATTCATTCCATTTGTATTTTTCATTCACGTATAACACTTCTTATGATTCAATTTACATAAAATCATGTTCACATCACGTGAATCATAAAGAATTTCGATAAAAATCAGGTCTTACATAATCTCCCCCACTTAAGAAATTTGGTCCTCCAAATTAGAACCAAGTCAAAGGGTCCATAAACAACTCTGAGTACGTAATCGCATCATACTCTATAATTCTCATGTGACTCTTTCCGAAGTGTAATACTATCAACATACTTAACTAGGGAGATCATCTTAAACTTCAACACTTTTTCCTTCCGTCTAATACTTGAATCGATTTTTTCCAACATACGTTACTTTCATTGAGCTACTACAGCTCATATCTGATCATATATGCTGGGTCCGGATAGTATTTTCGAAGTATCAAAAGATGGAACACATTGTGGATGCCTGCTAATTCAAGTGGTAACACAAACCTACAGGCCTTATCTCCAACTTGTCCAATATCTCAAAGGATTCAATTTAACGAAACTCAATTTGCCTTCTTTCCAAATCTCGTTATGTTCTTAGGACAAGTAACTTCCAACAATACAGATTCACCCTCGGTGAATTCCAATGATTTTCTGTCTCTTGTCAGCATAGCTTTTCTGTCTGCTCTGAGGTGTTCTTAATCTCTAACAAATCAACTGAGTATCCTCAGAGGTTTGTCTTACCAATCCGGGAGCAATTTTATATCTGTCACCCACTTCTTATTATCCAAGTCGAGGAACAACCCCTACAACCATACAATGCCTCATAAAATGTTATCCCGATACTCAAGTGACAACTGTCATTATTGGCGAATTCGATCAGTAACAACTGATCATTCCAGGAGCTTATCAAATCAATAGCACACTCTCATCATATCCTCCAGAATTTGTACAGTCCCCTCTGACTGACCATTTGTCTGAGGACGGAACGCTGTGCTAACACTCAATCGGGTTCCCATAGCTTCCTGAAAAATATTCCTAAAAGTGAGAAGTGAAATGGGAATCCCTATCTGATATCATACTCATTGGAAAGCTACATAATGCTTTACTATTTTTCGTACACATAAATCCGCCTACACACTCAGAGTATCTGGGGATTTCGATAGCCAGAAGGTGGGTAGATTAGTCAATCAATCGACTATCACCCAGATAGCCTCGTGATTTATCCAGATCCTCTGTAACCCATCACGATATCAATGGTAACTTGTTCTCATTTTCATGTCAATATAAGTAGAGGCTGCAAGAACCCTGCAAACTTCTAGTACTCTACCTTAATCTGCTGACATACAAGACACTTCTCCACAATCTCTACAATATCTCTTTTCATACCTAACCACCTATACCCTTTTTAGAGATTCCTAAATATTTATTACTTCTCGGATGGACTGTATATCCCGAAGAGTGAGCTTCTGTCAATAGCACTACCTCATCAACTGTGGTCATAGGGAGCACTTATGTTGTCTCTGGACCTCAGTAAGTCATCATCACTCACTGTGAACTCTGTCACTGTACCCATCTGAATCTAACCCACACTATCGACACCTTACCAATCATCACGCTAAGCCTGTCAAATCCGATCACTTAAATGCAGTTCTAATCTCATGCTAGCTGTCACAAAATCACTGTCATCATCAGAAGGGATCATATCACTACTGAGGCTCACAACTGCTCTAGCAGCCCACACTCCCTGACCATCATATGTAATACCATCCCGAGGCTCTTTCTGCTCAAGGCATCAGCCATTACATTAGCCTTTCCTGGGTGGTACAATTTTCATAATTATAATCCCTGAGAAGCTCTAACACTCTTTGTTCTCTCATATCCAACTCTTTCTGTGAAAACAAATACTCGGGCTTTTTATGATCAGTGCATACCTAAAATTTCTCACCGTATAAGTGGTGGTGCCATACCTTCAATGTAAACGCTACGGCTGCCAACTCTAAATCATGGGTCGGATAGTTTCTCTCATGGTCCTTGAACGATCTGGATCCATAAACGACTATCTTCACATTTTACATAAAAACACAACCCAATCTTTATTTTGAGGTATCCATATACACTGAAACCTCTTGAGCTATTAGTTATGGTGAGAATAATTACGGTGGTCAGTTCATACCTCAATACACCAAAACTCACCGAAGCTACTTTCATATTTATCATCCCACTCGTATGCAATCTTTTTCCAAATGAGACATGTCAACTGAGTAGCCCATTTTGAGAAACTCACACACCTTGTCTGTAAGACAGTTTCCAGTTGCTACTCATGCTCTTCCCTGGACTTCGAATACATCAAAATACCATCGCTAAAGATGACCACAAATCAGTCCAGGTAAAGTTTAAATACCTTGTTCATCAATGTCCTAACAGTTACGACACATTCACCTTCCAAATTCTTAACTGTTGTTACCCAGACTTCAAATCGATCTCTAAAAATATGTGTTTTTCACAGCTAATCCAATAAATCATCTATGGTGGGAGGAAACACTTATTCTTGATGTTAGCCTTGTTCAACAATCAAAATTCAATACATGATCGGAGGCTTCCATTCTCTTTTAACAAACATGACAAGTACTCCTCAAGTTACACATTCGGTCTAAGGAACGCTTATCCAATAACTCTTGTAATTGTTTCTTTAGTCCTTCCAGTTCCACTAATATCATTTTATACCGTGGTTAGGATATCGGCTCCGTATTAGGTACCAGTCTCAATACAAATTCTATCTCTTTATCTGATGGTAGCCCTGATAGATTATCCCAGAAGATATCAGAAGATATCGGATGTGCCTTATCCATACCAACCACACAAGCAATGAAACATTATCATCATTACTCATCTTGTGAGTACAATCATTTACTCTTTTAATTACAATCGCTACACCTATTTCATACGTGTCAACTTACAGTACACTTTTCAGGGGTGTAAACATCACTATCTTAGGATAGCAATCTAAACAGCATAGTTTGCAGCCAAATCAATCTATTCTCAAATATTACTTCAATATTATTCATATTCCATTTAATAAAATCGACTGGCATATCCTCCCCCCCCCCCCCCCCCGTTTTCAACTTACAATCCCTATACCCATATTTAGTTAGTGATAATCAGCTACCTATCATCATCTTGCCTAAGGGTACAAGCTTCACATCTTTCACTAACTTATAAGCAACTGAAAACGATATGACTAAATGCATGGCACCAGGATCAATTAAAATAATTACTTCATTATTCACAACCAGTGTGGTATCTTCTACTACATCAAATGAAACATCAGTAGTGTCCTGGTCCAAGGCATACACTCACCCTCGTCCAACAGCCTACTTTCCCTTTCTCTTCGGTTGTTGCCTCCCTTTTCGATGCAAAGATATCAACAGGGTTTTCTCTGTCTCTTTGCCCTTCTGTGGGGTAGTCTCACCCAACTCTGAGCAATCATTAAATAAATGGCTCGTCTTACCACACTTAATGCCTATTTTAGTCAATAAAGTGTAGGGCTTACTTCCGTGGTATCTACCACACATCCTACACTGTTTCGTAGCAAGTCGGGGTCCTAATATCACAATACCCCTTCGAAAGTGCTGAAATTGGATACATCGGGGTCTTACCAATCATCTTACCCCGTAACTCATCAACTCTAATCTTTTACCAAACTACCTTTTTCTCGTTCTGACATCTCTGTCATTCTCTATTCTCTTCTGTCTCTCTTTCGACATTTCGACCCTTACTACCTTTCCCAATCTCAGAGGCATGCAACTCATGATCTTATTCACACAACTGTAGTATGCGCACTGCCTCGGCATAGGTAGTGATATCTAGTGGGGCCAATCGGACTCTAATTGTCAATCTGAGCCCTTCCATGAACTGTCAGACATTTCGACTCTCATTATTCATAGTGTCAAAGTCATATCTGTCCAAGGATCTAAACTGAGTTTCATACTCGCCAATCAACCAGTTCCTCTGGATCAGAGTAAAGAATTTTATCTGTAATTTCCTTTAAGCAATGTCCGGGATATTCTGTCACCGGAATACATCTAGAAATATTTTCCATGTCCATTTTGGATAACTCTTAAGATGGATCGAGCAGACTTCCACCAATGCTCCAACTCACCCTTAAATCCCTTGCATATTCTAAGCAAATAGTTACCAAAATATTCTCCACACTCCGCTCCAACCTAGCGAAGCGTGTCTCAATACTGTCTGATCCCTCTATCGAACTCTGTAGGGCATGCTCAACATCAGCCTCCACTTCAATCTTATCTTGAGTCTCATGTGGTGACTCAATACGACTCTTAGGCCTACCTCTACGGCCTCGAGCTCGTGTACTCGCCCCTCTACCATAGCGACTATCAGTTAATGAGTCTATATTCTTACATCCAAACCAAATTCTTAGCTGCAATTTCCATCTCGATATACACAATTGTATCTAAGCAATGCACAGTACATGGGGATGTAAAGTTCCTTAACCACTAACACCGACTCATATCAGGCCAACTTAAGCTCTGATACCAAAAACTGTCACGACCCAAATTACCTAAAATCAGAATAAATTTTTCATTTTTCTTTCATATTTAATTCTTACCTTCCTCTCATCGTGACCATCCTACCAACAGTTGGGCTATGATTCGGTGTTAGTGTCACGACCCAAACTACCCAAAAATCAGAGTTAATTTTTTTGCGCTTTGTTATTTTTATTACTTAAACTCTTACCTGTCCTCGAATCGTGACCACACTCCATTAATAATTGGTCTGTGCATCAATGCCAGTCCCACCATTCAATTACCATCTAACTTATTTCTTCTCTAATCATTTAATATTGTTTACATTATTTATACATCCCCTAAAGTTACTTACAAACATGTTACTGTGCTATGCTTATGTAGATACAATATGTACAAGTGTATATACCTTAAATGATGGGCAGCAGCGGACATCCGAAATGTAGTACTGAGTCGCCTCAACTTCAACTGGAGATTATCTGTGGGAGAAAATGAAAGGGGTGAGCACATCAAGCTCAGTAAGGTAATCCTACGAACAAGTAGGTAACCATACTACCTACATGAACGTGGTGCCATGCATAAACCACCCTTTCTCCACACATTTAAAACAGATGATATGAAAGTTATGATGTTATGTAAATCGAGTTTGCACAGAAAATTCAACATGCAATTATTTCAAATCATTTCTTTCTCAATTAAAATTTTCACAATAAAGTCAGGACTCGACCCCTCCTTCGGGTGATCCTGACTCACACAAAACCATGAAAATCGGAATACATCACACATGGGTTTAAAAAGCATGGAAATAACCATCATGCACATTTAATTAAAAACCCAGTTTAAATCATCGAAATCGTCGACATGCGAGACGAGGCAATATCTGTATAATGGCAATAACCAGGACTGGCTATATGTGTCCTCGTGAGTCCCTCTAGCTTCACGGATCCCAGTGTGCCAGGTCTCACCCTGATCGGGAACCGCCCGGGAGGTGGGTCAATCCAACCCGTCAGTCTTATCCGATCTCACGCATCCGAAGATGCCGTATCCGAAGATACCTCGTATCACAAGATACCGTATCCGAAGATACCCCGTATCACAAGATACCGTATCCGAAGATATCCCGTATCACAAAGATACCGTATCCAAAGATACCCCACGGTACATCGTACTTCATGCTACTTGCACGGTACATCGTACTCCATGGACCCATATCACTCTAGGTACTCCAGCCCAAATGGCCTGCTTCCCACAGAGAGATTTGTTTCTCAATACTCATGCCATGTCTCAAAACGCACGTGCGAGCCTATTAAATCGGTAACACACAGTCTACCCGATGCTCCAAGCACGGCTTATCGTATGATCTCTGAAAAGTAGTGCGAGCGGTGCTCTAACACTGTATATATGAATCATATGAAAATCTTATAAAATCTGGTGCGAGTTAAACTCCAGCACCCTGTCATGAAAATCATGTAAAATCTGATGCGAGTTAGACTCTAGCACCGTGTCACGAAAAAGCATATGAAATCTGGTGCGAGTTATACTCTAGCACCTATGCATGCAAAACTCTAGTGCGAGCTCTCACTCCAGCACTAATGCATGTATCACACAAATCAAACATCGTGCGAGCAGAGCTCTAGCACGTCACATGTAAATAAAAACACGTAGGCGGCTCGGTTATCTCCAAATAGTTTTCACAGAAATTACATCGTTTAAGGTATGCAATGCTATGCATTTTTCTTTAAAAGTGAGCCAGCCTACTCATGCATGTGTTAAAATACCTCCAGAACGAGCAGGAACCTCTTGTCCTTGCTCCTCCCAATTTTTCCTAAATTTGTAAGTTCTACCCTTAACAAGGGTATTTTAGTAATTTATCCATTCGGGGCACTAAAATTATTAATTGACCTTTAGACCCTTCAGGTAATTTTTAAAGACTGCAGATGAACTTAAAATTGCGTAAAGTTACCTCTAGCAGTCCGCAGCATTCCCTTACCTTATTTTCCTGTCGAGTCTGACCTTTTCTTTTCCACTGTTGTCACGTCGCGCAGTCCGTTATGCTCCTAATCAAATGCCCGAAACTGCGTATCAATATTCCTCAAGTCAGATATTATACAATTTAATTGTATTTAATATTTTCTGGGCTTAATTTAAATCATTGGGCCCATTTACCCCTATTGGGCTCGATTCCACCTTAATAGGCCTTAATCGGCCTTTAGCCCGTTTCCCACTAAATTTTCACTTTATCGAGGCCTATTGGGCTCATTAGGCCCACTAATAATTTATTGGGCCTCGTTCTAATTCTTGAATAACTAAATCGATTATTTACGATAATTTATCTAAATTTTCATAATTTAATTCAATTTATGCGGAATTTAAATTCATATCACGCATAACGATGTAAATTATCGTAAATAAGGGTCACTTACCCAAGATTCCATGCTAGTCCGCAAATCGAGGCTATCTCGAGCTCTCGTTGGATGCCAATTGTCGAGCTACATAATTTCACAATTTTTCGGGTAAGTTTCCAGTCGAAAATTAATTAAATAAAATATTCCAAAATTTAAATCGGTCAATTTGACTGCTTATCGACTTACCCGAAGCTCGATTGTATCACTGGAATTTTTCCCGATTTTTTCTCTTTTTCTTTTTCCCTTTTTCTCCCTTTTTTCCTCTCTTTTTGGCTGAACCAGTTCAGTCCGGTTCGGACCGGTTCAGACCCGTCGGTTCACCCCGGTTCACTCCGGTTCGACCAGTTCACCGCCTTGCCGGTCGGTTCTCCACCGGCTTCCACCGCCAGCAGCTCCGCAAGGTCGTCCGCATCTCGAATCTACCCTCGGTTTCGGTCGGGCTCGCCGAAATGCCGCCGGTTCGGCCTCTTCTCCCCGGTTGTCGGACCCATTTTCTTCCCTTGGCCGTCGTCGGTGATTCCCGCCATCTCGTCGGCTGCTACCGGTCTCAAAAGCACCGCCGTCGCCTGGGCTTTCGGAATCTGGCCTCGGTTCCGCCCGATTCGCCACCGTTCGCCGCCGGTGACCCTTTCTTTCCAGCGGCCTTCTCCTCCATTTTTCATCGGATTCCGGCGTCCTTGGTGCTCGTCACCGGTGGCCTGAAGACCGCCGACCTCTCCTCTTTCTTTTTCGGCCCTTGGCGTGGCCGTTGGCCGCCGGACGGCTCGCCGGTCTCCCTCGATCAGCTGCTTCCGTTTTCGGGTTTCTCTCTCCCCGATTTTCGTTTTTTGATTCTTTTTTTTCTTTCTTTCTTTTTTTCTTTTCTTTTATTTTATTTTATTTATTATTTATTTTTATTATTTTAATCATTCAAATACCTTAAAAATACCCAAATATCCCTTAAAATTATTATTTTATTCCAAATTAATTAATTTAATTTTATTTAATTTATTTATTATATTTTAATCCTTTTTCGGGTATAATTTCTCTGTATTTTCGGGATATTGTCCCGAATGACATTTCAGTATATTTTTCGATTATTTTCGGGATTATTTTTTCGAACTAAAAATCCCGATTAATTCCTTTAAATTCATATCTTGATCAATTTAACCCGAAATAAATTTATTTCTCCTTTATTGACCAAGATTTCTCAAATCCATATTTTTAATTAAATTTCCTTATCGAATTTACCCCGGCTTTCGGTCTTTTGACCGTTCTGCCCTTGCACGTGTTCGGGATTAATTTAACCCGACTTCTCTTCACGAATACTCATTCATTTCGTATTTTAAATAATTTCGGGTCTTACAAATCTCCCCCACTTAAGGAATTTGGTCCTCCAAATTAGAACCAATTCATATGAGTCTATATACTACTCCGGGTACATCAATCGTAGCATACTTCTTTAATTCTTATGTGACCTTTTCCGGAGTGTAACACTACCAAAAGACTTTAATTAGGGAGATCATCTTAAACCTCAATACTTTCTCTTTCCTGTTTAATGCCCGAATCAACTTATCAATATACTTATATTTGCATTAAGCTGAACTGTTGGATCTCATATCCTACCACCTGTGCTGGATCTGGATAGTATTGCCAAAGCATCAAAAGCTGAGACACATTGTGGGTGCCTGTTAATTCAGGTGATAACACCAACCTACAAGTGTTATCTCCCACTTGTCCAATCTCTCAAAATATTCCATCCAGCGCAACTCAATTTACCTTCTTCCAAAAGCTCGCTATGTCCTTATTCCCTTAGGACAAGTAACTTTCAACCATACTAATTCACCAAAGGTGAATTCCAATACTTGTCTATCTGCTCTGAGGTGTTCTTAATCTCTCATCCTTAACTAAACATCCTCAGAGACTTATTATCCAAGGTCAAAAATGATTCTATCTATCACCCACTTTTTCTTATCCAATTTAGGGAACAACCCCTACAGCCATACACTGCCTCATATCTTGTTATCCCGATACTCAACTGCCAATTGTCGTTATTGGCGACTTCAATTTGTGACAACTGATCATTCCAGGAGCTTATAAAATCAAGGGCACACGCTTTCATCGGATCCTCCAAAACATGTATAGTCCTCTCTGACTGACCATCTGTCTGAGAACGGAAAGCTGTGCTAATACTCAGTCAGGTTCCCATAGCTTCCTAAAAATATCCTCAGAGGTGGGAAGTGAAGCGGGAATCCCTATATGATACCATGCTCACTGGAACGCTACTTAATGTTCCACAATCTTCCTTATACATAAATCCTCATATACACTCTAAGTATTTGGGGATTTCATAACCAGAAGGTGGGTAGACTTAGTCACTCTATCTACTATCATCTAAATAGTCTCGTGATTCACCTGGGTTCTCTGTAACCCATCATAAAATTCATGGAGACTTGCTCCCATTTTCGTGCCGTGTCAATATAGGTAGAACCTGCAATAACCCTGCAGACTTTTCATACTCTACCTTATTCTGCTGACATACTAGGCACTTTTCCACAATCTCTACCATGTCTCTTTTCACATCTGACCACCAATACCCTTTTCGAGATTTCGATATATATTCTTTACTTTCCATATGCACTATATATCCCAAAGTGTGAGCTTCTGACAATATTACTATCCCATCAACTGTGGTCTTGGGGAGTACTCATACTGTCTCGAAATCCTCAGTAACTCATCATCACTCACTATGAACTCTGTCACTGTCTCCTTCTGAATCTGACCCACACTATCGACACCATGCCGATCATCACGCTAAGCCTGGCAAATCCGAGCACTCTCATCCGGTTCTAGTCTCAGGCTAGCTGTCACACAATCACTGTCATCATCAGAAGGAATCACATCAATACTGAGGCTCATGACTACTCTAGTAGCTCACGCTCCCTGACCATCATATGTAATACCATCCCGAGGCTCTTTCTGCTCAAGGTATTAGCCATCACATTAGCCTTTCCTGGGTGGTACAATTTTCATAATCAAAATCTCTCAGAAGCTCTAACCCACTATGTATTCTCATATTCGCCTCTTTCTATGAAAACAGATACTTGGGACTTTATGATCAGTGCATATCCACAATTTCTCACCATGTACATAATAGTATCATATCCTTGGTACAAATACTGTTGCCAACTTTAAATCATGGGTCAAATAGTTTATTTCGTGATCAAGGAGTTGTCTGACTCCAAAATTGACTATCTTCCCATTATACATCAATACACAGCTCCTTCATAATTTTGAGGTATCCATACTCACTGAGAACCTCTTGAGCTATTGGGTATGGTGAAATTAATCACGGTGGTCAGTTCATACTTCACTACACCAAAATTTACGTCACATCTATCACCTTATTTATCATCTCATTCAAAGACCACGTTTTCTTAGTTAAACGTGTCAACCAAGTAGACATTGAAAACTCGCAACAACCCATTTGTAAAAGTCATTTTCCAATTATTGCTTACAATTTGCCCTAGACTTTAACTACACCCAACATATCATCGATAATGATGATTACAAATCGGTCCAATCCTTGACTTATTTACGCATAAGCGTATAAGATCCTTCAAAATCGCTTACGTTTTCGGGTACTAACCTGCGTCATTTCCTTTTCTTATCTTAACGGCTCCTATTAAATTTTTTTACTATGTTAACCTTTATGATTTGTCGAATTTTAATATTCTTATCGTCTTAGTAAAGGTATCCTAACGCTAAAGTTATCTATTACGACGATCGATTTCATGTTATAGGTTATACATATATACTTTTAGACGCTGTCAAGTCTTCAGGCGGGGAGGTATTTTGAAATACCTTTATTAACCTTCAGACTTAACCACAGTTACTTTATATGTCAGTCCATGTGGTCACAATTTATATTCGCTACTAATTGCTTCAATCCTAATTACTTCATATCGTAAAGATGTTCTTACCTAGCATACGCCTCTTACTCCAATGCATCTTGTATTCAGAATTAAGCATATCTCATCTTAAAGATTATCTCCTTAGTGTATCAATTATAATTGAAACTCTATCATTATTCATTTCATGAGTACAATCCTTTACTCCTTTAATTTCAATTGTTGCACCCCTTTTTATCACTTGTCAACACTTACAGTATACTTTTCAGTGAGGTTTTCACCCCTATTCTCAACTTAAAATCTCTATATCCATATTCCGTTAATTAATCCTCCTCTATTGGGGTACTCAGATATCAGTATTGTGCCCAATGATGTAGGCATTCATGCCTTTTACTCACTTATATGCGAATGAAGGCGGTATGAATAAATGTATGGCACCAGGATCAATGAACATATGTACTTCATTATTCATAACAAGTGTGGTATCTTACACCACATCCATGAAACATCAATAGTGTCCTGGTCCAAGACATCTTCTCGCCTTCGTCCAACAGCCTACTTCCTTTTTCTTTTTGGCTATAGCCTCCCTTTTCGTTGCAGCTATACCAACGAAGTTTTTCTCTGTCTCTTTACTTTTCTGTGGGGCGATCTGGCCCAACTTGTGCAACCAAAATCAATGGTCCGTCTTACCACACTTAACGACCATTTTCATCAATACAGTGTAGGTATAGACCCTCCTTTCGTGGTATCCACCACATATCCTACAGTGATCACACTGCTACTCTGCTTCGTAGCAGGTCAGGGTCCTCCAATCACAATGTCCCTCAAGAGTGCCAAAATTGGATGCACTGGGGCCTTACCAATTATCTTAGCCCATAACTCGTCAAATTAAATCTTTTACCAATTACCATTTTCCCATTTTAACATCTTTGTCATTTCTCGATTCTCTTTTCTGTCTCTATTTCAGCCCTCACTACCTTTCACGATCTCAGAGGCGTGTAATTCATGTTCTTTTTACCCAACTGTAAATCCGCGCACTACCTCGATATAAGTAATATCTCATGGGCCAATCGGACTCTAATTGATAATCTGAGCCCTTCCATAAACTTTTAGACATCTCGACTATCACTTGTTCATAGTGTCGAGGTAATATCTGCCCAAGAATATAACTGAGTTTCCATACTTGTCAATAAATCAAATCCACTGGGTCAGAGTAAGGACTTTTACCCATAATTTTCTTTAAATCATGTCCGAGATATTCTATCACCGGAATATATCCAAATATTTCTCACGTCAGCTCTGGATGTTAATACTTAAGATGGGTCGAGCGGACTTCCACCAATGCTCCGCTTCGCCCTCTGATCTTATTCATAATCTGAGCAATTCGCTCCCCAAAATAATCTCCACACTCCGCTCCGATCACGCGAAGTGTGTCTCAATACTATCCGATCACTCTGTCGGACTCTGTGAGGCAAGCTCAACATTAGCCTCTATTTCAATCTCATACTGATTCTCATAGTCAAACTCAGCACGACTTAGCAGACTCAGGTCTACCTCTACGACCTCTGCCTCGTTCACTTTCTCATCTAACGCGACTCATATTAGGCATTCCTGCATTCTCAACCATTTCTTAGTCAAAACCCATCTCGATATACACTATTGTATCTAACTAAGCACAGTAACACGGGGATGTAATTCCTAATTACTGACACTGACACACATCAGACCAATTGCTGCTCTGATACCACCTTTATATGTCACGACCCAAACTACCCAAAAATCAGAGTTAATTTTTTCGCGCTTTGTTATTTTTATTACTTAAACTCTTACCTGTCCTTGAATCGTGACCACACTCCATTAATAATTAGGCTGTGCGTCAATGCCAGTCCCACCATTCAATTACCATCTAACTTATTTCTTCTCTAATCATTTAATATTGTTTACATTATTTATACATCCCCTAAAGTTACTTACAAACATGTTACTGTGCTATGTTTATGTAGATACAATATGTACAAGTGTATATACCTTAAATGATGGGCAGCAGCGGACATCCGAAATGTAGTACTGAGTCGCCTCAACTTCAACTGGAGATTATCTGTGGGAGAAAGTGAAAGGGGTGAGCACAACAAGCTCAGTAAGGCAATCCTACGGACAAGTAGGTAACCATACTACCTACATGAACGTGGTGCCATGCATAAACCACCCTTTCTCCACACATTTAAAATAGATGATATGAAAGTTATGATGTTATGTAAATCGAGTTTGCACAGAAAATTCAACATGCAATTATTTCAAATCATTTCTTTCTCAATTAAAATTTTCACAATAAAGTCAGGACTCGACCCCTCCTTCGGGTGATCCTGACTCACACAAAATCATGAAAATCGGTATACATCACACATGGGTTTAAAAAGCATGGAAATAACTATCATGCACATTTAATTAAAAACCCAGTTTAAATCATCGAAATCGTCGACATGCGAGACGAGGCAATATCTGTATAACGGTAATAACCAGGACTGGCCATATGTGTCCTCGTGAGTCCCTCTAGCTTCACGGATCCCAGTGTGCCAGGTCTCACCCTGATCGGAAACCGCCCGGGAGGTGGGTCAATCCAACCCGTCAGTCTTATCCGATCTCACGCATCCGAAGATGCCGTATCCGAAGATACCTCGTATCATAAGATACCGTATCCGAAGATACCCCGTATCACAAAGATACTGTATCCAAAGATACCCCACGGTACATCGTACTCCATGCTACTTGCACGGTACATCGTACTCCATGGACCCATATCACTCTAGGTACTCCAGCCCAAATGGCCTGCTTCCCACAGAGAGATTTGTTTCTCAATACTCATGCCATGTCTCAAAACGCACGTGCGAGCCTATTAAATCGGTGACACACAGTCTACCCGATGCTCCAAGCACGGCTTATCGTATGATCTCTGAAAAGTAGTGCGAGCGGTGCTCTAACACTGTATATATGAATCACATGAAAATCTTATAAAATCTAGTGCGAGTTAAACTCCAGCACCCTGTCATGAAAATCATGTAAAATCTGGTGCGAGTTAGACTCTAGCACTGTGTCACGAAAAAGCATATGAAATCTGGTGCGAGTTATACTCTAGCACCTATGCATGTAAAACTCTAGTGCTAGCTCTCGCTCCAGCACTAATGCATGCATCACACAAATCAAACATCGTGCGAGCGGAGCTCTAGCACGTTACATGTAAATAAAAACACGTAGGCGGCTCGGTTATCTCCAAATAGTTTTCACAGAAATTACATCGTTTAAGGTATGCAATGCTATACATTTTTCTTTAAAAGTGAGCCAGCGTACTCATGCATGTGTTAAAATACCTCCAGAACGAGCAGGAACCTCTTGTCCTTGCTCCTCCCAATTTTTTCTAAATTTGTAAGTTCTACCCTTAACAAGGGTATTTTAGTAATTTGCCCATTCGGGGCACTGAAATTATTAATTGACCTCTAGACCCTTCAGGTAATTTTTAAAGACTGCAAATGAACTTAAAATTGCGTAAAGTTACCTCTAGCAGTCCGCAGCATTCCCTTACCTTATTTTCCTGTCGAGTCTGACCTTTTCTTTTCCACTGTTGTCACGTCGCGCAGTCCGTTATGCTCCCAATCAAATGCCCAAAACTGCGTATCAATATTCCTCAGGTCAGATATTATACAATTTAATTGTATTTAATATTTTCTGGGCTTAATTTAAATCATTGGGCCCATTTACCCTATTGGGCCCGATTCCACCTTAATAGGCCTTAATCGGCCTTAAGCCCGTTTCCCACTTAATTTTCACTTTATCGAGGCCTATTGGCCTCATTGGGCCCACTAATAATTTATTGGGCCTCGTTCTAATTCTTGAATAACTAAATCGATTATTTACGACAATTTATCTAAATTTTCATAATTTAATTCAATTTATGCGGAATTTAAATTCATATCACGCATAACGATGTAAATTGTCGTAAATAAGGGTCACTTACCCGAGATTCCATGCTAGTCTGCAAATCGAGGCTATCTCGAGCTCTCGTTGGATGCCAATTGTCGAGCTACATAATTTCATAATTTTTCGGGTAAGTTTCCAGTCGAAAATTAAGTAAATAAAATATTTCAAAATTTAAATCGGTCAATTTGACCGCTTATCGACTTACCCGAAGCTCGATTGTATCACTGGAATTTTTCTCGATTTTTTCTCTCTTTTTTTCCCTTTTTCTCCCTTTTTTCCTCTCTTTTTGGCTGAATCGGTTCAGTCCGGTTCGGACTGGTTCAGACCCGTCGGTTCACCCCGGTTCACTCCGGTTTGACCGGTTCACCGCCTTGCCGGCCGGTTCTCCGTCGGCTTCCATCGCCAGCAGCTCCGCAAGGTCGTCCGCATCTCGAATCTACCCTCGGTTTCGGTCGGGCTCGGCGGAATGCTACCGGTTCGGCCTCTTCTCCCCTGCCGTCGGACCCATTTTCTTCCCTTGGCCATCGCCGGTGATTCCCGCCGTCTCGTCGGCTGCTACCGGTCTCAAAAGCACCGTCGTCGCCTGGGCTTTTGGAATCTGGCCTCGGTTCCGCCCGATTCGCTGCCGTTCACAGCCGGTGACCCTTTCTTTCCCGCGGCCTTCTCCTTCGTTTTCTGCCGGATTCCGGCGTCCTTGGCGCGTGTCACCGGTGGCCTGAAGAACGTCGGCCTCTCCTCTTTCTTTTCCGACCCTTGGCCTGGCCGTTGGCCGCCGGACGGCTCGCCGGTCTCCCTCGATCAGCTGCTTCCGTTTTCGGGTTTCTCTCTCCCCGATTTTCGTTTTCTGATTCTTTTTTTTTCTTTTTTTTCTTTTATTTTATTTTATTTATTATTTATTTTTATTATTTTAATCATTCAAATACCTTAAAAATACCCAAATATCCCTTAAAATTATTATTTTATTCCAAATTAATTAATTTTATTTTATGTAATTTATTTATTATATTTTAATCCTTTTTCGGGTATAATTTCTCTGTATTTTCGGGATATTGTCCCGAATGACTTTTCAGTATATTTTTTGATTATTTTCGGGATTATTTTTCGCGAACTAAAAATCCCGATTAATTCCCATAAATTCATATCTTGATCAATTTAACCCGAAATAAATTTATTTCTCCTTTATTGACCAAGATTTCTCAAATCCATATTTTTAATTAAATTTCCTTATCGAATTTACCCCGGCTTTCGATCTTTTGACCGTTCTGCCCTTGCACGTGTTCGGGATTAATTTAACCCGACTTCTCTTCACGAATACTCATTCATTTCGTATTTTAAATAATTTCGGGTCTTACAGTTAGTCCCCTCTCACTACTTACCATTCCATTTCCATGTTACATTTACACATTAGGATTTTTTTCTATCCTTTGACTTAAACTAATACATTCACAATGGTATACATAACCCTACATCCCCGACATCATATCCGTTTACAATACTATGCATTTACATGTTCAGATACAAAACTATATAAATGTGTATACCTGACTCTCGATAGGAAGCAGCGGATACCAAAATGTAAGTTCTCACCGCTCACTAATTACTGCGAGTGCTCTGAAAAGATTGAAAAATAAGGGGGTGAGCAAACCACGCGCTCAGTAAGTCATTCATGCAAGTAAGTAGATAGCTCCACTATCTACATACTCATAATGTCATGCCCTTAAATCCATTTCTTTTCATTAAAATCTTACGCACAAAATCATGCATACGTTGATGCTATAATTTATAAGAACTATTTGGGCTTATAGAAATCATGCAACTCATGCATCAAATGGCATTTCATGTAAAATCATAATTTGCATGAAGTAAATCAAGATCATGCATTATTTCTTGTCATGCAAAACAAATCATGAGAGACCATTCTTTTCATGAATTTATCATTTAAGCATGGAAAACTCATCATGCTACTGCATTTAAATCATTTCATTAAAGCTGCAGTATAAAATAATCCCTCTGGGTTAATCATCTCGTAAAATAAATCTCAAACTCATAAAACAATTCGTTATAAAATTCTGTTATAAAAATCACCATTCTTTTTGGGATACATTTCATAAAATCCGCTGAAATTCTAACATCATAATAGAAAATCACAAAATCGGGGGCTTGACCCTTTGATAATTCTATTTTTAATAGAATTATTTGTGCTTAATTTCCTAATTATTTATTTAATCCCCATATTATTTTATTAATTATCCCCTTTATTTAATTAAAATTCTCTAATGTGCAAGTAAATTAAATTCGAATGAAACTCAGTCATTTCAGTCAAAATTGGGCTGAAAACAGGCAAAAGGAGACTGGACCACTTCCAATTTGCAGATCGAGTCACCAGTCGTCTGGACACGCGTGATTCCATGTGTCTGTATTTTATTTGCTTCGAAACAATAAGATCGAAGAACACTGTGCCAACCTTCTGGAAGACACACGTCGTGCCACATCACACAACCAATTAGACAAAAAGACTGATGACGTGGAAATATCTACTCTGCAGCAAATCAAAGGAAGACAAGTGGCCAAACAATGCCAACTCATCTAGGATGGAAAAATTACCATTGTACCCCTAAGTGTGTGTATAAATAGAACATGATGGCAATTGAAAAATCAAGCGAGAAGTAGGTGTAGGGTAGTTAGCCTAGGTTATGAGTAGTGTAGAGTAATTTAAGAGTAGTTTTTGAATAGTTTAAAGTTTTATTTTTAAAAGCTTTATTGTTAGATTTTATTTTTTTTTGTTTTCATTTTTAAGCGATTCCCGTTAGTAGTTTATTTTTAGCTACCATTGTTCTTACTGCCATTTTATTACTGTTCATGGCTTCCTTCAATGAAATAGAAATTTCCATTTTAGCTTTTCATTAAGCTCGATTTTACTCTTTGCTTTTATGATCATTTTTTTCTTTGGATCTATTTTATTATTGTTACAGTAGCTCATCATTTAAATATATCCATGCTTCTCTTCATTTTTCTGATTTAAGTTGTTTATCCATGATTTAAGTTGTTTATTATTTAAACTTTTTCGATTTTTCTGCATTTCACCTCCCTGTCTCGGTTTTGTGGTCTGCTCTTATTGCTGGTAGTTGTTGGCACTAGTGTTGTCCAGCAAATGCTTTCCTTTTGTAATACTGTTTGTATCGGCTTTAGCATGGAATGTGTGATTGAGGCTGTTCGGTGCAATTCAAAGCAGTAGTGGATTGCTACAGAGGACAAGGACTATGTTCATTCTCTGCTTTACTCTGTTTCTTATGTTATTTACTGTTCATCTTCTTTCTTTGCTTTAGTTTTTGGTTTCATTCATTTTATGTTTTTTTTTGTCTTTCATTCACTACCTTAAGCTTACACGTTATCAATTTTTGTTTGTGTTTTATCTGTTTTCTCGTTCGGTTTCATCTATTGTTCATCACTTTGGTTTCATTCATTTTATGCTTTAGCTTGTGTTCTATCTTATTTCCCGTTTTGTTTTACAGAGAATTGCAGAAAGATTAGGTGTACAGCTCGGCAAGACGTGGTGACAACAGCTGCTGTGTGTGCATCTTACTCCAGTAACCAGTGCCCAGTTGAATGCAGCAATGTAGGACAAAGCACACCGAGAGCACCTGGACAGACCGAGAGTGCAGGACCATTTCGTGGAGCATGACATTTCCTGCTAGCTGGACAGAGGTCGCGCGAACCAGCAGTAGCACAGGTTCGGGAGCAGAAGCAGGACACGCCTTTAGTAGCAGCTGGAGCAGACTTAGACGAGACATGGAGCAGAAGCACAGGACCGAGAGAAAATAAGGAATTGAAGAAGAAGATAGTGCACAATACCTGCATGTCAAGACCACTTTGTTTTGCAATTTGCTAAGGCCACGTTTGGCCACATCCTTTCTTTTATACTTTAATACTTATTGCAGTTATATTATTTTGCTTTATTTAGTTGTCAATTTAGGTTAGTTGTTAGTTGATAATTGTATGTTAATTCTAGTGTTTTAGTTTTTAATTTAATTTTTAGTTTTAATTTTTAGTTAATAATTAATTTTATATTATATGTTTTAGGATTTAATTTTAGTTTAGTATTTTATGAGTTACATTTAGAATTAATTTAGATTAAATGTGTTTCATGCATTTTTAATTTAGTCTTCATTTTTATTTAGATTTTAGGTTAGTTTAATTTGCAATTTTCATTAGTTTAATTACATGCATATTTTATTCTAGGATAGTTTAATTTTGGTTTAATTACTTTTAGTTTCTTTATTTTCATATTTGCATTTTTAATTGCGTTAATTATGTTTAACTGTTTTAATTTTCTTTTGTAGGTTATTTGCTTTTAATTGCTTGGAGATTTGTAAGTAATTTTAGCTCTGTTTAATTTCCTTTATTTTATAGTTTTATTATTTTCAGTACTTTCAATTAGCCTTAGTAGATCACCAACTTAAATTTCATAATTTGCTAGGATATACTTAGGGTAAGATTAACTGGCAGTTAATTAGGCTAGTTAACTTCTCTGTGGGACGATAACTCGGGACTCAAATCTCATTATTACTTGTACGACCCGTGCACTTGCGGTAATATGTTTAGTTCGTATCAAATTTTTGGTGCCGTTGTCGGGGAAGTCTTAATTAGCCAGTAATTGATATCGGTGAAATTATGCTTAGGTGTAATTCTAGCTTATAAATATTTAGGTTACAATATTTAGAGCATTAGTTTAAGTTAGTTAAATTTTCTCTATCTAATTAAAAAAAATTAAAAATTTTAAAACTTAAAAGAAAATTTTCTAAGGACTTTCTGATGTTTGCATGCGTAGAGCCAAGAGTTATGATTTCTTTCCTCTAGATCCTGAAATTGAATGAACTCTTAGAAAAATTCGAAAGGATTCTAGGAAATTTATAGCTCCGCTGCAAAGCATCATGGCAGAAAATAGGGAAATTAGGACCGTTGGAGATTATGCTATGCGACGATTGGAGGATATTATTCTGGCATTAGGACACCAGTTGTCCCTGTAAACAATTTTGAAATTAAGCCTTCCATCCTCCAGATGATCCAGATTTCTCTGCAATTCAGTGGGCTTCCTCATGACAACCCATATGCTCACCTTGGACAATTCCTGGACCTGTGCAACACATTCAAGCACAATGGATTATCTGATGATGCACTTAGGCTTAGATTATTCCCCTTCTCGCTTAGGGATAGGGCACAACACTGGTTAACCTCCTTGCCTCCAGGATCCATTCTACATGGGACGAGTTAGCCCATCAATTTCTAGCTAAGTTTTTCCCTCCCTCTAAAATGGCCAGACTCCGTAGCAACATATCTTCCTTTGCCCAGTTTGATTTGAAAACTCTTTACGAAGCATGGGAAAGATATAAGGAGCTTCTCAGGAAGTGCCCTCACCATGGCCTACCTTTGTGGTTGCAAGTCCAAACCTTCTACAATGGACTTACAAGCCAAAATAGGACAATTGTTGACGCTGCTGCGGGTAGAGCCCTGATGTGTAAAACAGAGGAGGAAGCTTATGAGCTCTTTGACAAGATGGCTACTAACAACTATCTATGGTCCTTGGAGAGGCAATTGCCTAAAAAGTCTACGAGTATTTATGAGCTCGACACGCTGTCTACCTTGACCTCTCAAATCGCTAACCATACGAAGAAGGTAGAGTCGCTCAGTACCCAGCATAATCCTTCCACCAGTCCTAATCTGATTTATTCTATCCAAAGTCCTTTTCTTTTCTGTGATCTGTGTAGTGGTACCCACTCTGTAGATAGGTGTCCACTTAACTTAGAATCGGTTTAGTACGGTGCCCCCCTAAGCAACAGAACAACAACACCTATAATCCAGGGTGGAGGAACCATCCTAACTTTTCTTGAAGCTAAAATCAAGGGCAATCTTCTAACTCCATATCTGTAGGACCCCCTACTTTTCAAGCTCCACCGGTTCAGGTACCACCACAGCATCCATTTCCTCATCATCCGCCTTCTTATAATCCCCATCCACCTCAATTTCAACATCATCCGCCTCATCATCCATCACCACCACCACCACCACTTATGCAGCCCCAACTTTACCATGCACCAGCAGCTGAGAAGAAGCCCTTGCTTGAGGAAATGTTCACGACTATCCTACAAAATCAAGCTGTCTCAATTAAGAACTTAGAAGTTCAGGTTGGACAAATAGCTAGTGCTCTTAGCTAACATCCTCAAGGGACCCTTCCTGGTAACATTGAAGTTAATCTTGTTAAGCAAAGGGAGGGTAAGGAACATATTAGATCCATCACCCTTAGGAGTGGTAGAGAGCTAGATGAGCCACAAGTTAAGTCTGGACCTGAACAGCCCATAGTTGATAAACCCTTAGGTTCTAAAGAGGTAGCTCAGAAAGAACAAGAACATCAGGATCAGGCTACAAAGGAATCCAAGCTAGGCTCTTCTTCATTTATCCCTTCTTCTATTTCACAACCTTCCTCATCCTCTGATGCTACATATGTTTCCACTACATCCCCTTCGGTTAGACCACCAGTACCTTTCCTCAGAGGTTCCAAAATCAAAAACTTGATCAGCAATTCGCTAAATTTCTTGAGGTTTTTAAGAAACTTCACATCAACATTCCTTTCGCAGATGCCTTAGAGTAAATGCCAAGTTATGTGAAGTTTCTGAAGGATATCCTCTCGAGGAAGAGAAGACTGGAAGAATATGAGACGGTGGCCTTAACTGAGGAATGCAGTGCAATTATCCAGAGGAAATTACCTCCCAAGCTCAAGGATCCCGAGAGTTTTACCATACCCTGCACTATTGGAAATCTATTCTTTGGTAGAGCCCTGTGTGATTTAGGAGCTAGTACCAATCTAATGCCTTCGTCTATCTATCGAAAGTTAGGCATAGGGGATGTCAAGCCCACTTCAGTGACCCTTCAGCTAGCAGTTCGATCCATTAAATATCCAAAGGGGGTCATTAAGGATGTGTTAGTAAAGGTGGACAAATTTGTTTTCCCTGCAAACTTTATTGTTTTAGACATGGAGGAAGACAAGGAAGTCTCCATTATACTAGGCAGACCTTTCCTAGCGACTGGTAGAACCTTAATTGATGTACAAAAGGGGGAGTTGACTATGAGAGTCCTAGATCAGGAGGTGACATTTCATGTTTTCAAACCTTTGAAGCTCCCTGATGACTCTCAAGACTGTTTTAAGATGGAGGATATAAGGCTTGAACATAAGAAATCTGAAAGAAAGAAGGAACTGTTAACATTCTGTCACCACTCTGGCTGATCCTCCTACTCTTCACCCTGCTGCTGAGTGTTGTGTTCTTTAATTGCATTTGAAGTGGCTTAATTTTTCTTTCCACTTTGTATATAGTTCTTTTTCCTTCTCTTTTCTATTATTTCTTTCTTTGTTTATTTCGCAGATTTCTTTTCTAGTATTGTAAGTCCCGATTTTATTTAAAACACGAAATGAAAAATGCAAAAGGATTGAAATGGAATTCCCGAACACGTGAAGGGTAAAACGGTCAAAAGACCAAAATTCGGTATTAATCGTGACAAGAAAATTTTAATTACAAATATGGGATTGAGAAATCTTGATTAATAAAGAAATAATTAAATTTCGGGTTAAATTGATCAAGATATGAATTTATTAGAATTAATCAAAAATTTCACCTCGGGAATTTATCCTGAAAATAATCAAAAAATATATCGGAAAGACGAAATAATACCGATAAATTCATTTATTGATTAAATGAATTAAATTTAAATTTTTTAGATATTTTGGCAAAAATAATAATATTATAATGATTAAAATAATAATTAAAATAAATTATAAAGAAAGAAAGAAAATGAAAAAAAATCAGAAATTGGAAAAATGTGGGAGAGAGAAAAAACGAAATTTGAAGAAAAAAGAAAAGGGCACCCGTGAAACCCAAAACCGAACAAGCCGAGACCGCGAAAGAGATTCACGGGCCACCACGTGCCGTGAATCGCCACCAACGAGGAGATCTACGAGAGGGAAGCCGCAGGAGAGAAAGAGGGATTCGACGGAATCCGGTGTCGGTCAACCCCAGACGAGGCCAAAAGAAGCCTCTAGAGGCGAGGCTAAACCGTTTAGTGGTGGAATTGATCGGAGAACTGGCTGGATGACGCTGGAATGATGAAAGGAGCCCAGAACTGGCCGAACCTGACTGAACCGGTTAGACCGAACCAGTCTGAAGAGGTCGATCCTCGTTTCGCCTAGCTTCGGTTTCCTGCTTCCTCTCTCTTCGCGTTTTTCAATTTCTGATTCCTTTATTTATTTATTTATTTATTTATAATTTATTTAATATTATTTTAATCATTATTTTATTCAATTAAAATCCAAAATATCTTACAAAATTATATTTTATTCATTTAATCAGTGTTATTTCGTCTTTTCGGTATAATTTTTCAATATTTTCAGGATAATTTTTTGAAGGAAAAAATTATGATGAATTCTGTTAAATTCATATCTTGATCAATTTAATATGAAATTTAATTATTTCTTCGTTATTGATCAAGATTTCTCAATTCCATATTTTTAATGAAATTTTTCTTGTCCAATTAATATCGAATTTCTGTCTTTTGATTGTTTTACCCTTCAACGTGTTCGAGAATTTTTATTCATTCCATATGCATTTTTCATTCACGTATAACTCTTCTTATGATTGAATTTACATAAAATCATATTTACATCACATGAATCATAAAGAATTTCGATAAAAATCGGGTCTTACAGGATGTCCGCCTAGGGGACGAATTCAATCATTGTGATGTGCTGTGACATTGATTTCATATGAGTTTTTATAAATGCATAGTCTCAATTTCTGTGATGATGATGTGATTTTTCAACTGCGATTTATATCGGGCATTGAGATTTGATATGATGTGATTTGTGATTTTATCACCTGAATTGTGCTGATGCTATTGTTTTATATAGTTATTTCTATAACGAATTGCATGCTCATTATTTCCATCATATTGTGTTTGTGATGATGATTTTTATAACTTCCCTTATCCTCCTTACTGAGCGTTTTGAGAGCTCACCCTTTTTCCTCCCCCCTCCAGATTACTTGAAGTAGCGAGTTAGAGCCTGCCGCGTACGTGATATAGGCTGGTGGACAAGATCTGTTAGACCCATGTTTTCGATTTACGTATGTAGCTTGTACCTTATGATTACTATGTATACGAACACTTTATTTCATAATTGTCACGCCCCGAATATGCAGAAAATAGGGCAAATTTAAAACTTTTTACTCGTTAATTCTCAATTAAAGGTGCATTCCTGTGCAGTGTCATACATCATTATATTTATTATGCCCCTCAGGATCTCATCATAATATAGCGTATATTGTACCGTATACAAATACTCAATTCCAAGTTAATTAATCCTAATACATCCCATATAATGTTATACATCAAGTGTCTGCAATTACAATAATAGTCTGGGTACATGAAAAGATAAAATATACCTCAAGATACAATATATATGGCCTGGAGCTCGAATCCTCCACTAGCCACTACTCCGTACGTCGCAGGGAGATCCTTTTTCACTTGAAGAACTCTGGGGGGAAAAAAAACAGGGTGAGCTTCTAAATCGCTCAGTAAGGGGGGTAAGGAACTCATTTCATAAACCAAAATGCACATCACAAAATGTTTATTGGTATGTGAAACTCATTTGAAAACCATAGCATGAAAGTACTCAAAACGATATTCTCATATCTCAAATCATGTAAAAACATGAAGTAAAAAGGCTCACTCTAAAGCAATAACAAAGCATGTGAAAACAATGCGATAAACGCTTTCTCAAATACGGGATAAAATCACCGAAATAGTAATGCACATGGCACAGCCACTAAACACACGTGGCATAGCCACTGATTTAAATTCTCACGTGGCATAGCCACAAAACACACGTGGCAAAGCCACTGATTTAATTTCTCGCGTGGCATAGCCACAGAATAGGGTTTCTCAACGTGGCAACGGCCACCAATGGGGTGTAACGTGTCACAGCCACCAATGGGGTATAACGTGGCACAGCCACCAATGGGGTATAACGTGGCACAGCCACAGAATAGGTTAGTCTCACGTTACCAGAACGGAGAAGAAGTCGGGCTTACATGCTACCAGAGCAATGCCCGGTGTGTACTCACAACTACACACCTAAGTCTTATCACATAAGACTGGTTTGCCTTCACGTAGAACTCATAATGGTTTTTCTCTCATAAAACTCATTTGAAAATCGTCTTGTACTCAACACAAAACGTAATAAAACCGAGTTCCAACCGGCAAAGCACACGCACACATTTCTCAAATCTCGATATTGCCTTAACGTAGAGCCCAATTCATTACTCACACAAAATTCAACGGTTTATAAAGCAATTTCACACTCAGCTTATAAACTCATAAAATTCTGGGCTCCAACCGGCTATAAAAACCGTGTGCAATTAAATCTCAACACAACACTCAACATGCTTGTTTTATAAACCACAAATCATGCTATAATAGTTTACAAATCACATACACAAATGGTTTATATTTCCCTTACCTCTTTGCACCTCGTATAGTGCAATCGTTTCCCCCGTATCACGGACTAGCCTCGCATTCCACTCTGGAACTCCCGAGCTGTCCAAACGATGTTAAAACATCAATACTCAATTATCTCATAAACCTCAATTCTCAAAACCGAGCATAATTGCTCATAACTACTCAAATCTCTCGATTCTCGTAACTCTACCCTAAACTATAACCTCATTCACAATAGCTCAACGTCCTATACTTCTCATGTTAAATCATCTACGCTAATTCACCACATTGTCTATATTTCCATTTATAGCACAAATTCTCAAAATTACCAAAATTACCAAATATCTACATTACTCCAACTACATTGCAATTTCATCAATCCCTAATCCTTTCTCAACTATTTCAACGCAATGACAACCACCAATATCATCAAAATCATCTCAAATATCAAGATCGAGGTTTAGAAATTACCCAAAGCTTGTGAGACGCACAACCCACGCCTCGATCCGATTCGTCCTTCGATTTCCAAGTATGTTGTTCTCCCTTTGATGAGGAACAACTTTCCTTCTTGCCACAACCTCTGATTCGGTCGAAAATGGGTGATTTGGATGAGTGAGAAAGTTAGGTTTTCGGTGGAAATGGGGTTAGAAGAGAGAGAAAGTGAGTTTGCAGGAGAAAAACACGGGTTCCTTATATAGATTAGAGGTAGGAGATCGATCTGTCGAGGGGTGAGATCGATCTGCGTTTGAATTTTGGGGACGATCTGGGCAATTTTATGCCTAGGAGATCGATCTGTCGAGGGGTGAGATCGATCTCTTTATGGCTTTATGAGATCGATCTGCTCCAAAGGAGATCGATCTTCTACCAAACAGAATCATTTGGAGATCGATCTCTTCCTCATGAGATCGATCCTTTCTCAAACAGAATCATTTGGAGATCGATCTCTGCCATTGGAGATCGATCTGCTCCTCAAATTCCTCCTTCCTCATCATTTTTAACTCACCAGATCGATCTCTCCTTCTCCCAGATCGATCTGTCCTCATACTTCATGCTTATTTTACACACTTAACATAAAAATCTCCAATTATAATTCCCACAATTCATCTAGCTCAATAATTTACACTTCAAGTTCTTATTACATCATTAAAATATATCTAAAATTCTCAGATCTCACATCCTCCCCACCTTAAATAGAATTTGGTCCTCCAAATTCAACTCAACTAGTTAAATAGATGGGGGTATTTCTCCTTCATGAGACTCTCTAGTTCCCACGTTGCCTCTTCCATTGGGTGATGTTTCCACAAAACTTTCACTAATGGGATGCTCTTGGTTCTCAGTACCTTCTCCTTTCTATCGAGAATCCGGACGGGTTCCTCAGTATAGCTCATGTCCTCCTGTATATCCATCTCATCATACTCTATAACATGAGAAGGGTCCGGGTGGTACTTCCTCAACATAGACACATGAAAAACGTTATGTATTCCGGACATCTGTGGGGGTAATGCTAATCTGTAAGCTACCTCTCCCACTCTCTCAAGAATCTCGAATGGTCCTATGTATCGAGGACTCAATTTCCCTTTCTTCCCAAATCGCACGATACCCTTGCTCGGTGATACTCTCAGAAATACTGCATCACTAACCTCAAACTCGAGTGGCCGTCTACGCACATCCGCGTAGCTTTTCTGTCTACTTTGTGCAGCCCGTAACCTCTCACATATGAGTTTCACACTTTGTACGGCTTGCTCAACAAGCTCGGGGGCATTTATCTTTCTGTCACCGACTTCTTCCTAAGCTACAGGGGATCTACACCTCCTACCATATAGAGCCTCAAAAGGTGCCATTCTAATACTCTCATGATAGCTGTTATTGTATGCAAACTCTGCTAGGGGCAGGTGATCATCCCATGATCCCTTAAAATCCATCGTACACGCTCTCAACATATCCTCCAGGGTCTCAATAGTCCTCTCTAACTGACCATCTGTCTGAGGATGATAGGCGGTACTGAAACTCAATCGAGATCCCATGGATTCCTGAAACTGGGTCCAAAATCTGGAAGTAAATCGGGAATCTCTATCAGAAGTAATACTCACTGGAGCCCCATGTAATATAGCTATCTCGCTGACATACAGTTCAGCTAAGGCATCCACAGTATCTGTGCTCTTGATGGCAAGAAAGTGGGTACTTTTGGTCAATCTATCCACAATGACCCATACCACGTCACGACCTCTCCGGGTCCTCGGTAAACCCATAATAAAGTCCATAGTGACATGCTCCCATTTCCATGTAGGTACAGGTAAGGGCTGTAGTAGTCCTCTGGGCTTCCGATGCTCAGCTTTCACTTGCTGGCATACTAAACACCTGGCCACATACTCTGCCACGTCTCGCTTCATACCACTCCACCAATACACCTTTCTCAAGTCTCGGTACATCTTAGTACTCCCTGGGTGCATGGTGTATCGCGAGCAGTGGGATTCTCTCAATATCTGTCTCTTTAGGGTATCATTGTCCGGTACACAAATCCGTCCTCTGAACATCAATAATCCATCCTCACTGATGGTGAGATCCGACTGCGAACTCTACTCAGCTTGGCTAACCATATCTATCAATCTCTGATCACTACGCTGCCCAGTTCTAATCTGATCCATGATCCTGGGCTCTATCCGCAAGCTAGCCAAAAATCCAGTCTCTACCTCTTTAACTCTGATCCGAAGTTCGGTGAACTGCTCTAACAAATCCCATTCCCTGATCATCATAGCAGATATCATACTCTTCCTGCTTAGGGCATCAGCAACCACATTCGCCTTACTCGGATGATATAGAATCTCGCAGTCATAATCCTTAAGGAGTTCCATCCATCTCCTTTGTCTCATGTTTAACTCTTTCTGATCAAAGAGATATCTCAAACTCTTGTGATCAGTGAAGATCTGGAATCTTTCCCCATATAAGTAGTGTCGCCAGATCTTCAAAGCAAATACCACAGCGGCTAACTCCAAATCATGCGTGGGGTAATTCCGCTCATGGTCCTTCAGTTGTCGTGATCCATAAGCGACCACTCTTCCGTGCTGCATAAGCACACACCCCAATCCTTGGTGAGATGCATCGCTATACACCGAAAATCCTCCTGATCCCTCAGGAATGGTTAACACAGGTGCCGCTGTCAATCTCCTTTTTAATTCCTGAAAACTGAGCTCACATTGATCAGTCCATATAAATGGAGTCTCTTTGCGCGTGAGCTTAGTCAAAGGAGCGACAATCCTTGAAAATCCTTCCACAAATCTTTTGTAATACCCTGCCAAACCAAGGAAGCTTCGTACCTCAGTAACTGTCCTCGGTCTCTCCCAATTAAGAACAGCCTCCACCTTGCTTGGGTCCACTGATACTCCTTCCTCTGAGACTATATGACCAAGGAAAGCTATCCGGTTCAGCCAAAACTCACACTTACTAAGCTTTCCGTATAATTGCTTATCTCGGAGTATCTGAAGTACTAACCACAAATGCTGTGCATGCTCCTCATACGACCGAGAGTATACTAGGATATCATCAATAAAGACTATCACAAATTTATCTAGATAGTCTCTGAACACTTCATTCATCAACCTCATAAATGCTGCAGGGGCATTCGTCAATCCAAAGGACATCACCAGGAATTCGTAATGGCTATACCTAGTCCTGAAGGCCTTCTTTGGAATATCTTCTTCCTTGATCCTCAATTGGTGATAGCCCGATCTCAAATCAATCTTAGAAAAGACTGAGGTCCCTCTTAGCTGATCGAGTAGATCATCAATCCTGGGCAGTGGGTATTTATTCTTCACCGTGGCTTTATTCAACAGCCGGTAGTCTACGCACAATCTGAGACTACCATCATTCTTTTTAACAAATAGTACTGGTGCTCCCCACGGCGAAACACTGGGTCTAATAAACCCTTGAGCCAATAACTCCTGTAGTTGTCTCTTCAATTCCTCAAGTTCCACTAATGCCATCCTGTAAGGAGGTTTAGAGATCGGCTGAGTATCTGGTACCAAATCAATGGTAAACTCCAGCTCTCTCTCTGGTGGTAAACCTGGCAATTCATCTGGGAAAACATCCAAAAATTCACACCACAGGTATATCCTCAATCCTCGGATGTTCCCGCTCATCGTCTGAGATGAGTGTCTCATAACCTTCATGAACAATCATATTTAATATTCTCCAAAATAATATTAAAATTCTCAAATTACTTACTAGAATTCCACATATTCATTTCCTCAATATCTCAATCGTACACTGTAAGGTTCAGGTAGGGAGAAAGTTACAATCTTAGTGTAGCAGTCTAAACTCACTCGATTGATTGCCAACCAATCCATCCCTAGAATTACATCAAACCCATGTATATTCAACATGATTAGATCTGCTAACATCACTCTATCTCCCACCTTTATTTCACATCCTCTACAGATTAACTCAGTTCTCTGGGATTCACGCATAGGGGTATTTACATGTAGTATATATTCTAGAGGTTCAAACTTCAAGTTTAATCTACATGCAAAATGCTCAGAAATAAACGAATGCGTGGATCCTGAATCAATCAACACATGAGCCTCATAATTACAGACAGAGAGTGTACCTCTTATAGTTTCTGCCGATGTGTCTGCGGTCTCCTTATCCAGGGCAAACACACGTCCCTGGGCCACAGGTTTCTTCCCTTTCTCTGCAGCAGTGGCCCGTCTCCGGGGATCCACTCTTTGAGGCTGTTATCTAGTGGGCTCCGGAGCATGTGGTATCTGAGGTTGGGGACAGTCCTTCACTCTGTGACCCATGTCACCACATCTAAAACATCCACGGATCGACCCAGTACAACTTCCCTCATGCGATCGGCCACAGTCTCTACAAACCCTTATCTCCGGCCTGACATATCGAGGGGTCTCCTTGATAGTAGGATAGGCTCTGGGTCTCTCCAATCTGTCCTTCTGTACCTCAATCCTTCCTCTTCTGAAGGAACCTCTCCGAGCCTCTATTTGGAAAAGTGCTGGCCTCTTGCCCTTATCTCTATTCATCGCTCTGAGCTCATTCTGGGATTGTACCATCTCAATTCCTTTTTCAATTTCTTGTGCTCGTCTCAGAGCATCTCCAAACTCCGTAATACATAGCCCTATCAATCTATCTCTGATGACAGGCTTCAACCCATACACAAACTTCTCTGTGCGGAGCTCTTCACTCTTGAAGGTCTCTGGGTCATATCTAAATAGCGCTGTGAATTGGCTCTCATAGTCATCCACAGACATGTCACCCTGTACCAAACTCAAAAACTCAGCTTGTTTCTTTCTCTGGGCGGCTCGTGGTACATATTGGGTCCTAAAGGCTGTCTGGAACTCTTCCTAACCAATCACATCTGGTGGGACATCAGAATACCCTGGGTAGTACCCCACTAATCTCGAGCTCTCCACTTCAGCATATAGGCACTCATACTGACCCTCTCAGCATCGGTGCACCCCAGGAAATCAAATATAACTCTTAATTCTGTCAACCACTCCTCAGCCTCTGTAGGATCCTTCTTTCCCCTAAATACGGGTGGATTCATCTTCAAAAAATCCCTTAGTCGGACCATACTTCTGTCCTCAGGCTGAATGACGGGAGGCACTGGGGGTATGGGAAGTCCTTGTGGTGGTGTAGGGGTAGTATCCGAGGCATTAACTCCAAAGTGTTGTGCGAATAACGCTGCCATCTACTCAAAACCTTACCTCACATCGGTCTCAATCCGATTAAATCGAGAGTTAGGACTCTCTGGTTGTGGGACAGGTGGCGGAGGGGACTCTGCCTGCCTCCTCGAACGACCTCGTCGTTTACTAATTCTCTATTTCAACTCGTCTCCTGCGCGTACATATCACAATCGATTGAAATCTCAATCCTCAATTTCAGTTCATGACCAGACTATTACAGACACTTGGGATGTATTCTATTCCACTTAACCGACACTGACAGTACTAGACACCCTAAGCTCTGATACCAAGAAAACTCTGTCACGCCTCGAATATGCAGAAAATAGGGTAAATTTAAAACTTTTTACTCGTTAATTCTCAATTAAAGGTGCATTCCTGTGCAGTGTCATACATCATTATATTTATTATGCCTCAGGATCTCATCATAATATAGCGTATATTGTACCGTATACAAATACTCAATTCCAAGTTAATTAATCCTAATACATCCTATATAATGCTATACATCAAGTGTCTGCAATTACAATAATAGTCTGGGTACATGAAAAGATAAAATATACCTCAAGATACAATATATATGGCCTGGAGCTCGAATCCTCCACTAGCCACTACTCCGTACGTCGCAGGGAGATCCTTTTTCACTTGAAGAACTCTGGGGGGAAAAGAAAATAGGGTGAGCTTCTAAATCGCTCAGTAAGGGGGGTAAGGAACTCATTTCATAAACTAAAATGCACATCACAAAATGTTTATTGGTATGTGAAACTCATTTGAAAACCATAGCATGAAAGTACTCAAAACGATATTCTCATATCTCAAATCATGTAAAAACATGAAGTAAAAAGGCTCACTCTAGAGCAATAACAAAGCATGTGAAAACAATGCGATAAACGCTTTCTCAAATACAGGATAAAATCACCAAAATAGTAATGCACGTGGCACAGCCACTAAACACACGTGGCATAGCCACTGATTTAAATTCTCACGTGGCATAGCCACAAAACACACGTGGCAAAGCCACTGATTTAATTTCTCGCGTGGCATAGCCACAGAATAGGGTTTCTCAATGTGGCAACGGCCACCAATGGGGTATAACGTGGCACAGCCACCAATGGGTATAACGTGTCACAGCCACCAATGGGGTATAATGTGGCACAGCCACCAATGAGGTATAACGTGGCACGCCACAGAATAGGTTAGTCTCACGTTACCAGAACGAAGAAGAAGTCGGGCTTACATGCTACCAGAGCAATGCCCGGTGTGTACTCACAACTACACACCTAAGTCTTATCACATAAGACTGGTTTGCCTTCACGTAGAACTCATAATGGTTTTTCTCTCATAAAACTCATTTGAAAATCGTCTTGTACTCAACACAAAACGTAATAAAACCGAGTTCCAACCGGCAAAGCACACGCACACATTTCTCAAATCTCGATATTGCCTTAACGTAGAGCCCAATTCATTACTCACACAAAATTCAACGGTTTATAAAGCAATTTCACACTCAGCATATAAACTCATAAAATTATGGGCTCCAACCGGCTATAAAAACCGTGTGCAATTAAATCTCAACACAAAACTCAACATGCTTGTTTTATAAACCACAAATCATGCTATAATAGTTTACAAATCACATACACAAATGGTTTAGATTTCCCTTACCTCTTTGCACCTCGTATAGTGCAATCGTTTCCCCCGTATCATGGACTAGCCTCGCATTCCACTCTGGAACTCCCGAGCTGTCCAAACGATGTTAAAACATCAATACTCAATTATCTCATAAACCTCAATTCTCAAAACCGAGCATAATTGCTCATAACTCCTCAAATCTCTCGATTCTCGTAACTCTACCCTAAACTATAACCTCATTCACAATAGCTCAACGTCCTATACTTCTCATGTTAAATCATCTACGCTAATTCACCACATTGTCTATATTTCCATTTATAGCACAAATTCTCAAAATTACCAAAATTACCAAATATCTACATTACTCCAACTACATTGCAATTTCATCAATCCCTAATCCTTTCTCAACTATTTCAACGCAATGACAACCACCAATATCATCAAAATCATCTCAAATATCAAGATCGAGGTTTAGAAATTACCCAAAGCTTGTGAGACGCACAACCCACGCCTCGATCCGATTCGTCCTTCGATTTCCAAGTATGTTGTTCTCCCTTTGATGAGGAACAACTTTCCTTCTTGCCACAACCTCTGATTTGGCCGAAAATGGGTGATTTGGATGAGTGAGAAAGTTAGGTTTTCGATGGAAATGGGGTTGGAAGAGAGAGAAAGTGAGTTTACAGGAGAAAAACACGGGTTCCTTATATAGATTGGAGGTAGGAGATCGATCTGTCGAGGGGTGAGATCGATCTGCGTTTGAATTTTGGGGACGATCTGGGCAATTTTATGCCTAGGAGATCGATCTGTCGAGGGGTGAGATCGATCTCTTTATGGCCTTATGAGATCGATCTGCTCCTAAGGAGATCGATCTTCTCCCAAACAGAATCATTTGGAGATCGATCTCTTCCTCATGAGATCGATCCTTTCTCAAACAGAATCATTTGGAGATCGATCTGCTCCTCAAATTCCTCCTTCCTCGTCATTTTTAACTCACCAGATCGATCTCTCCTTCTCCCAGATCGATCTGTCCTCATACTTCATGCTTATTTTACACACTTAACATAAAAATCTCCAATTATAATTCCCACAATTCATCTAGCTCAATAATTTACACTTCAAGTTCTTATTACATCATTAAAATATATCTAAAATTCTCAGATCTCACAATAATTGAATCATAAGAAGAGTATTTACTATCATGCAATCGACTAATTAAGAAATTTAAAAATGCATGTAAGCTACATAACAACGAGATAAGAGTTAAATTGATTTCTGAACAAGTGTAGGGGTAAAACGATCAAATGATCAAAATCAGGTATAAATTCGATGAGAAAATTTCATTAAAAATATGGAATTGAGAAATCTTGATAAAAAAAGAGGCAAATATTGAATTTTGAGTCCAATTGATCAAGATATGAATTCATTTAATTTTTTTCAAAATTTTCACCTCAAAAAACGATCCCAAAAATAGTAGAAAAATATACTGGAAAGGTAAAATCGGACTGATAAATTCATTTACAAATTAAATGAATTTAATATGATTTTTTAGATATTTTGGGAATTTTAATGTTATTTTAATGATTAAAATAAAATTAAAATAATTTATAAATATAAAAAAAAGAAAAAAATCAAAAAATTTGGAAATCTGAAAATTGAAATCGGGGAGAGAGAGAAAGCAAACCGATGAGGGAAATCGACGCAGACCTGAGGAGAAGAAGGAGAGACCGGACGGCCACCATTGGCGACCCCACGGCCAGGCACGCTATCGAAAAAGGAAGCCGGGCATCGTGCGACCTCCTTGCCACCAGGATGCGCCCCATTGGCGCTGTAATTCGACAAATCGAAGAAGAAAAGGTCGCGGAGGAACAGAGGAAAGCTGGCGGCCACCGGCGATGATTTGTCCCGATCGAGGCCAGCCGAGAGGTCCCTAGTATGAGGCGCGTCGAATAGTGGCAGCGAAACTCTGGGAACCGGTAAAACGACGCCGGCACAACCAAAGAAGCCCTGAATCGATCGGTGGTTCAGCAAAGAAGCTTCTGCGCTGAACCGGATCGGACCGGTTCAGCCAAGGAGAAAACGGGAAAAGAAGAAAAAAGAAAGAAAAAGAAAAAGAAAAATTTTTGGGATTTCACCGGACTTCGAGTAAGTCGATACGAGGTCAAAAGTGACCGATTTGATTTTCAATAAATTTATATAAATTATATTTAATCGAAAATTAACTCAGAGTTAAATATACGAAATTGTGCAGTTCGACGATAAATTCCTAATGGAAGCCCGATCAAACTTCGATTTACGTACCATCGCATAATCTAGGGTAAGTAAAGCTCATTTATGACAATTTATGTGATTATTGCGTATTTAAGATTTATTTTATGCATTTCGGATTAAATTTCACATTTAGTGAATTATATTCAAAATTTTAAATTAACTGTTGTAAATGATATACGGGCTATCCAAAGAGCTTGAAAAAAAGCCCAATGGGTATTGATAGGCCCAATGAGTCGATAGACCTTGATGAAGGGAAATAATAAGTGGAAAACAGGCTTAATACGGATTAAGGCCCAATTAAAGTATTTAGGCCCATTAAGAGTAAACAGGCCCATTTAAGTGAAATGAACTGTATTAAATGTGTAATACAGTAGGAAAATTATAATTTACCCAGTGAAAAGTTAAATACAACTCCAGAGTCATATTGAGAGTGACCGGACTGCGAGGTTTGGACAGCATAGAGGAAGAGAAGTCACACTACGTGATCTGAGGTAAGGAATTCTTGCAAGTAGTTAGAGATATCTGTAGGTATTTTTGTCTACTTTTTCATTCACTGAAATTGTTTGAGGGTCAGAGAAAATCAATAATATTATAGGGACCCAATATGGGTAAATTATGATTTTACCCTTAGTTAAGCAAAAAGTCAAATTTTGGGAAAAGTTGTCAAAAGTATGAAAATAATGTTTTGAGTGATTTTTACTGCTGTGCAGCAAAAGAGTAAGTGGATGGGCTAATGTTTTGAGGTCGATGTAAACTAAGCACACTTTATAGTGCTGATTTTAATGATTTGAAACATCCCTAGTTTTAAAGAGCCATCTACCGAATTATGTGGAAACAATCATGCTGGAGCATAGCTCGCACTTGATTTCAAATGTTTTTCACATACATTAGTGCTGGAGGTTCACTCGCACTACATTTATTTGACATGCATGATAGAGTACTAAGATTGCTCGTACCCAGTTTTATGTGATTGTACATAAGAGAGTGCTAGAGCGATTAGCTCGTACTCGAGTTTTACATGAGATGCATGACAGAGTGCTGGAGCGTTTCTCGTACTCGATTCTTCATGATTTATACATGACATAGTACTGGAGCTATTGCTCGTACTTGATTTGATGAATTTTCTGCATAGCATGGTACTGAAGCTATTGCTCGTACTTGATTTGAAACATGAACTATGCATTGAGCTAGTTGCTGGAGGTTTACTCTCACTAGAGTTGAGTTTGTGATGTGAAACAGTGTTTGAGCGAAGTGTCGATTGTGAGTCGCGCTCAAAGGCGCGCACTGTATTTTACATGATATATAGACATGTTAGAAAAATCGTGATGATTTCCTCCGTGTAGACTAAGTATCACACTGTTGAGATGTTCTCACGTGGATTTAGAGACGTGGCATTTATTCCATAGTATGAGGGCTAAGACCTATGGCAGGCACCCCAACTATGATGTATTTCCATGGTATGAAAGGCTAAGACCTATGGCAGGCACCCCGATCATGATGTAGGGTCCATGGGTGTACGTTGTACCGTGTGTGTGGCATAAAGTACACTATACCGTGTTTTGTTGTGGAAGAGAGTTGTTGATAGCTGGCGGTTGTGATGGACTGACCCCCCTCCCCGTTACAGTAGTGATAACCAGCACACCGAGTACTGTGTTACCTGGGATTTAACCACATGTTAGGATATGGCCATAGTCCAGAGTTATTGCATTTAGCCACTGAGTCTCGCATGATATATCACATGTGTTTTATGATACGGGTAGACCTGAGGGATGGGTCGGAACCCAATTTGTTTGTGTTGTGATGAGAAATGCCATATTTACTGTGTTTTGAATGTAAATGACATATTTTATATAAAGGCATTCTTAAATGATTAAATATGCACTGTTTTGCATGTATGCCTCTGATTGATAAACCAGCATGTGTTTAGTACATGGGATTTTAAATTTGTACTATATTATATATATTTTAAACATGCTTCTGGATTGAGAGAAGGAAAGGCAAAGCACTATTTCAGTAGATAGTATGAATGTCTACTTGCTTGCTTGATTTCCTTACTGAGCGCGTTGATAGCTCATCCCATTCATTTTCCCCATCTCTATAGATTTTCGTCAGTAGATCGAGTCGACTAGGGTATTGCATTCCTTCAGATCGCTGCCGCTCCCCATCTAGCGAAAGGTATACACATGCGTACTCTCTTGTATCTGAACAATGTATACACATAGTGATGTATACGTTTTTAATAATGGGGGATGTAATTATATTTAAGTATATGAATTTACTTATGATATGAATGTCATGTATGTATGATACGTGAAAGAATGGTAAGATATGTATGGATGAGGAGACAAATGACTAATCACAACCCAACTATTGAGGAGAGAAAGGTAAGTAAAAAGTGAAAAATTTATTGTGGTTTTGGTAAGGTCATGTGTGGGAGAAGGGCGTGACAAGATCTCCCTAGGCTACCGCTTGTACGCGGATAAGGTATAATTCAGTTCACTTTGTATCCAGACAATGATGTAATATAGACATTTGTAATGAGTATTTTGGGATGTAATTAGGTTGATATGAAAGAAATGATTTGAGACTTATGGGTTGATTCTTTTTGGGATATTATGTAATTGTTTCCATTAAGTATGAGTTATATGATCTTGGGTATAATGACTAGTGTTAAAACGTAAGTGAGCGAATGACACTGTACAGGAATACACCAAGAGTTGTTAGTTTTGTTTTAAGAAAAAAATTAAATTAGCCATATTTTTCGCACTTTCGGGCCGTCACAAAGGAGGTGTAGCCAATTCCTGGCAGTTGTGCATGAATCAGGTAGAAAGTGACGTGGTTGAGCTTGCACTGCAAAACAAGCGCACGGTTGGAGTACAGTGCAGGAATGTTGGTGCAGTGCAGGAATGTGGAGGCTGGTCTGTACTTGGCATGGCAAACATGAGGAGCCGGGTTTACATGGTTGAGTTTTAATTTTTTCATTTTATTTTTACAATTTGCTTTATCATGTTTTGATATTAATTGTTAGATGTTAGTTTTTCTTTTATTACTATTTGTTAGTTAAGGTAATAGTATTAGTGTTTAAATTATGATTCTTGAATTAATTTGCACGCTAACTTAATTTTCTTTGTTTTTTAGTTTAAGGTTTAATTTTAATTGCAATAATATTTAATTTTTGAATGCAATATGATTTAAGATTTAATTTTAAGTGTAGTGCTTATGTATTGCATTTTAAGTTAGTTTAGGGGTAGAATCATTTTATGCATCTTTAGGATAGTTTTCATTTTAAATTTTAATAACCCAAAAATATTTTATTTCTCATGCATCATTTAGAATAGATTTTATTATTTATTTAGGCATTTTATTAATTTAGTATTATCTAAAATTATATATAATTTAGGGTCACTAATTTAGGTATTTAGGTTTAAAGTTATACTTAGGAATTTTTAGAATTTTTATTAGAATTTTATTCCATTAGGCCTTAGGTTAGATTATTTTGCATTTTTATCAATTAGATTAAACACGTGCAATTTTTATTTTTATATTAGGATTTTCTAGTTTTAATCTATTTATTTTTAGTCTATATTTTCTTATATTTGCATCTTTAGTCCATTTTCACTAATTAATTCTAATTTTAGTATTTTCTTTCTTTTGCAGATTCTTGCTTTTATTTTGCTTGGAGCTCTTTGAGTAATTTTTGCTCTATTTTGCTTTATTTTAGTGTTTTTATTATTTTCCTTGCTTTGCAGTATTTCCAAATTAAATTTTGTAGATCACTCTTTTAATATTCATAATTTGTTAGGATATACTTAGGGTAAAATTAATTGATACTTAGTTAGGCTAACTGTGTTTCTTTGTGGGACGATAATCTGGGACTCAGTTCCCTTTATTACTTGTGCGACCCGTGCACTTGCGGTATACACGTCTAGAAAGGACGCATCAAGTTTTTTAAATAGAGGAATGTAAAACCCGATTTTATTTAAAACACGAAATGAAAAATGCAAAGGATTGAAATGGTATTCCTGAACACGTGAAGGATAAAACGGTCAAAAGATCAAAATTCGATATTTATCGTGACAAGAAAATTTAATGAAAAATATGGGATTGAGAAATCTTGATCAATAACGAAGAAATAATTAAATTTCGGATTAAATTGATCAAGATATGAATTTATTTGAATTAACCGGAATTTTCACATCGGAAAATAATCTCGAAAATAATTGAAAAATTATCTCGAAATACGAAATAATACCGAGAAATTCATTTATTGAATAAATAAATTAAATAAGAATTTTTAAGATATTTTTGGATATTTAATAATATTTTAATGAATAAAATAATAATAAAAATAAATTATAAATAATAAAATAAAGTAAATGAAAAAAAAGGGCTGCAATTCGCGAAAAGCGCGAAATAAAAACGAAACAGGCGAAAGCAGTCGACGGACCAAATCCTCTGTTCCGACGACCACCGGCGGGACTGAGGGGCCGATGAGGGTTGACGAAGACAGGCCTACCTTGGGTGAACCATCAGCGGCCATGACGCGTCGTGGAGACTGTCAGAGCACGCCAAAAACGAGGAGAGATGCCGCGGGAGAGAGGCCTCGATCGACGGCCATCTGCGCTGATTCGAACCACACCAAGGCCCGATTTTGGAAGCCCAGGTGATGGTGCATCGAACGGCATCGAAAATGGCCCGAGAATCGGCCGGACGGCGCCGAAACAGCGAAATGATGCTTGAACAAACCGAACCGGACTGACTCGGCTAGACTGAACCGGTCTGAACCGGGTTGAACCGGACCAAACCAGTTCAGCCAAAAAGAAAAGAAAAAAAGGGATAAAAAGAGGAAAAAATAGGGAAAATTCCAGTGATGCAATCGAGCTACGGGTAAGTCGGTAAGCGGTTGAATTGATCGATTTAAATTTCAGAATATTTAATTTGATTAATATTTGACTAGAAATTTACCCAAAAATATATATAATTGTGTAGCTCGACAATTGATGTAGAACGAGAGCTCGAGACAGCTTCGATTTACGTACTATAATGGAATCACTGGTAAGTAACCCTTATTTACGATAATTTTACATCGTTATGTGTGTTAGAATTTACCACATAAATTACGAATTTAAATTCCGCATTAAATGAATTATATTCTGGAAATTAAGATAAATTGTCGTAAATAATTAAATAAGCTATTCAAGAGTTTAGAACGAGGCTTAATAAATACTGATGGGTCCAATGAGCCCAATGGCCTCGGTAATGTGAATAGTAAGTGGGAAAACGGGCTTAAGGCCGATTAAAGTCCATTATGGTACAATCGGGCCCAATATGGGTAAACGAGCCCAATGATTTAAATTAAGCCCAGAAAAATATAAAATACAATTAATTGTATTGTATTTGACCTGATGTATATTTATACGCAGTTCCGGAGATTTGATTGAGAGCAAATCGGACTGCGTGACGATCATCAGTGGAAAGGTCAGACTGTACAGAAAAATGAGGTAAGGGAATTGTGTGAGTAGCTAGAGGTAGCTATGCGTATTTTAAATAGCTTTTGTATACACTGAGTATGTATGTATACATTGATATTGTATAAAGGTCCTAAAAATGATTTAAAGATTTTAAGGACTCGAAATAGGTAAAGTCTATTGTACCCCTATTAAGAGAAGTCACCTAGTGATGGTGAAAGCATGACATGCATGAAATGCATGATTTAAGGAATTTTTCGAGTTAAGGAATTTTATTGATTTTAATCAAAGCAAATCGATAGATTGGTCAGTAATTTCTTAAATTTCACAAGATAACACTACATAGCTGTTATTAAGATTTAAATGAAATTTCTTTGGAAAATAAGCCAACTATCAAGTTTATATGGAAACAGATAGTGTTGGTGCATAGCTTGCACTATATCTGTGTTTGTGAGTGTGCATAAAAATGTGCTTTAGCGGTTGCTCGCACCGACTAGTGTGACATCATATGCATAAAATGTGCTAGAGCGATTGCTCGCACTGATTTTTATTATTGTGAAATGCATGAGATGTCACGACCCAATTCCATTCTCTTTAACCGAAAATCACTGAAAATTTTTTGCGTTTTACTGTTACCTTACCCGGTCGTGAACTAACTCACCACACACTGTTGGGCTGTGAGTCAATAATAAACACCACATCTCATTCATTCTCAATTAATTAAAACGATGTCATACATGTGCATTTAATAGTGTACTTATACGAATACATGTTTTACTGACATCTACATCCCCCATAAGTACAACTCAAAAGAATACTGTGCTTTTACATTGTTTAGATACAAAAAGAATCACTGTGTATATACCTCTTAGCGATGGAGATGCAGCGGAGTCCAAAATAATACGCCTCAGTCCTCACTGGGCTACTATGCACGCTCTGTAGGGGGGAAAATAGAGTGGGATGAGCAACCACACGCTCAGTAAGGCAATAATGCAAGCATGGTAGATAACTACTCTATCTACATGCTGATAGTGTTATGCATAAATCCTTTATAGTAGGAGCATGAGGAATAAAACTATGCCATATGAGTATACATATATATCATGTATCAAAGTCATGTAAAATTGGCATCTAAAACATGGTAAAACATCATGTATAAATCATCTCATGCTCGATCTCATTTAAAATTCATAAAAAGGGCAATTCATTAAGAAACCTCCTTTTTAAACCCACGTCATAAATCTCTTTCTCATCACATACAATCACATCACATCAATTCATAATCACAACCACGTTTTCATTTCACAATTCAAATCCACGAGGCTCGACCCCTCCTTCGGGTCTACCTTAAACAATCACAATCACACTTAGAGATTTAAAATCATGTGGTAGTAAGTAAATCAAGCAAGGAGACAGGTTACTATATCTCAAGTGACTACGTTGGCCAATCGTCACATATCATCCCAGACCACACGGATTCCGGTGTGCGGGGTATCATGCTGGCACGAAGGTGGGTTAGTTCTCCGCCAGACTTTCTCAAATCAAGTAACCACCACGCGGTACATCGTACTCCATGTGATATACACGGTACATCGTACTACGCGGACCCATAACATGGTTGGGGGTGCCTGCCATAGGTCTTATCTACCCCATACCAAGTGTAACCTTTATAGTCTCAAGAGCGCGTGGGAGTAACCGCAATACCAGGTCCTAGCCCCTCATGGCCTTGCTTGCCCCTGTTGGGTTCCCTGATCCAGGTCCTAGCCCCTCACCTTCACCCCACCTAAGAGGTCTGTCAGGCCTGTTGGGTTCCCTGGATGGATTATGTCAGGTCCTAGCCCCTCACCCTTACCCCACCTAAGAGGTCTGTCAGGCCTGTTGGGTTCCCTGAGTTAATCCGTATCTCTCACCACGGCCTCATACATACCACCGTGTGAAAACCAGCGCGAGCTACGCTCTAGCGCGAATTCATGCATCAAACCAATCACTTCGTACGAGCAACGCTCTGGTACGGCATTTATGCATAAAATATGAAGAAACCATGTACGAGCATAGCTCCAGTACAGTTATATGCATAAGAAAAACCACTCAAATCCTCGTACGAGCGTAAGCTCCAGTACGGTTTATAAACATCATCACAATTCAAATCAAAGTGCGAGCTAAGCTCAAGCACGTATCACACAAGTGAAAACATAGAAATCCAGCGCGAGTGAGGCTCTAGCGCGAATTAAATCACATACACGCGATAGGCGGCTTACATGCATGCAAAACATCTCATAATATGCTTAGTGCCTCATATGGGCTATTTCACAACATCATTCAAGTACTAGCCAGCCTATCCTTTTATTTGCTCAAATCAAAGCATTGTGTTTTGTAAAAGCATTCAAAACACATGATTTATGCAATTATTAGCCTTACTATCCCTTTTTCAATAACCATTTCAAACAACCAAATCTCATACAAATATTCATACACCATCAAAACACATTTCTATAAGTCCATGCACATTTCCAAAGCCCTATATATACCCACGAGTTCAAAATACGAGCAGCTACCTCTATATACTTATAAAATTCCCTTACCTGGAATCGCGATGCGTGATTCCACTTCCTTACGCTGCTTACTCGTACGGTTCGGTTCACCTTCAATGAACTCTTCGGGACTGCACAAAATCGTATCCCGCATTATATTCGATCAATATATTGCAACCTTTGTGCTTGCTATAGTCAATTTAATCTATAGCCTCTATTAAAGCTTATTTGGCCTCGTTTCATTACTTTATCCATAATTCGAGTCTATGGATCTTCTTAGGCCTATTAACTTATTCAAAATCGATATTAAATCGACATAAAGCTCATAACGTTCATATTCCATGAATCCCCTCACTATGGCATTTATTAATCATATACATACCCATTTCCACAATTCCTCCAAACTCACAATGTAATCTCATTTAACCATTTAAAATCATAAATATTACCCCAATAACAACTTTAGCATGCCATAAATCATAGGCTCATTCAATTCCACATATCCTCACATTATACCCATTTTTGATTTCTAGGTCACACCAATTCCACTACATTCCTAGGTAGTTTATCCATCAATACTCATATCAATCAACTCCAAAATCAATTAAATAGCTAATGCATTTGGATTGGAGTGTTAGAATCTTACCAATATGATTTCTCTTCTTGCTCCAAATGGTAATGCCCTTAACTCCTTCAATTCCAAGAATGGGAAAATGCCCTCTCACTATGTTGTTCTTCTCCTTGATAGGAACAACTTTGCCTCTAATGATCTCTCTCCAAATCTCACTGAAAATGGCTGATTTTAGAGAGAGAAAGTTAGGTTTTTGGGTTGAAAATGGGAGGTTAATATGTTTTTTCGAGATTTCTAGATTTTCAGCCCTCCTTATATAGAAATAGCTTGAGGAGATCGATCTGGTCCAAGAGGAGATCGATCTGGTCCCTTAAAATCCCTCTTTTTCACGGCATTTTTAAGCCTGAGATCGATCTGTCGAAGCAATGAGATCGATCTGTCTAGGCATGAGATCGATCTGTCGAAGCATGAGATCGATCTGCTCCCAAACGGAGAGCTAAGGAGATCGATCTGGGTGCTTGGGGATCGATCTTTCCACTACAGAATGCTTAGGAGATCGATCTGGCTCCATTGGAGATCGATCTGCTCCATTCTTTCGCCCAAATAAGAGCATTCTGGCTCTTACAGATCGATCTCTCATCCTATGAGATCGATCTGGACCGCATGTTTTCCAGATTTCCTGCAGTTTCTTTGCTGCAACTCATACCAACACATCCTTAATCTATTGCCATGGCCATTTTCTCATCCATCCACCTTTATAACTTGAAAATGGCATCCATTCATACCTTATGCACATTGAAACTTGTGTGCATTCATTGTATGTTCAAAGGTATGCTACATAAAACCAAATGGAAGCATAACTCCATTCCATTTTACAATACTACTCATCTTGAGTCTCAATCACATCCATCACTTGCTAGAACTCATTTCTTCGTATTCATACTCAATGAAACTTGTATGTACGTTACAATTTATATTACACATACATACATTGAATCCATGGACTTACATCAATCATACTTTACATTACAAGTGCAATCATGTTATTTGATCCAATTACACACATTACCCTTATACATATACGGGGTCTTACATTCTCCCCTCCTTCAAGGAATTTGGTCCTCCAAATTAGAACCAAGTCACTCTTCAAACAGTTGGGGGTACTTCTCTAGTATCAAGTTCTCCAATTCCCACGTGGCCTCTTCCGCCGTGTGGTGTTGCCAAAGCACTTTCACCAAGGGAATTGTCTTATTCCGCAACACTTTCTCTTTCCTATCCAATATCCGAACCGGCTTCTCAATATATGTCATACTCTCATGGAGCTCCAACGGCTCATATCTTATCACGTGTGCTGGGTCTGGGTGATACTTTCGAAGCATCGAGATGTGGAAGACGTTGTGGACATTTGCCAAGTCCGGTGGCAATGCCAATCTATACGCCTTATCTCCCACTCTCTCCAAAATCTCGAAGGGTCCGATATATCTAGGGCTCAGCTTGCCCTTCTTACCAAATCTTATAATACCCTTCGATGGTGATACCCTCAGAAACACCGACTCACCCTCATCAAACTCCAGTGGTCTTCGTCTCTTGTCAGCATAACTCTTTTGTCGGCTCTGAGCTGTCTGTAATCTCTCACATATCAACTGGACGTCCTCAGATGCCTACTGCACTAAGTCCGAAGCAAAAATTTGTCTGTCACCAACCTCTTCCCATCCAATAGGGGAACGACATCTACGCCCGTATAATGCCTCATAGGGTGCCATCCCGATACTAGCATGATAGCCTTTATTATAAGCGAACTCGGCTAACTGCAGGTGGTCATCCCAGGAGCCTCTAAAATCCAGCACACACGCTCTTAACATATCCTCGAGGGTCTGTATAGTCCTCTCTGACTGCCCATCTATCTGAGGATGAAAAGCGGTGCTAAAACTCAATCGGGTCCCCAGCGCTTCCTGAAAATGTTCCTAGAAATGGGAAGTGAAGCGGGCATCCCTATCAGAAACAACGCTCACTGGTACACCATGTAGCCGTACTATCTCTCGAATATACAGGTTCGCCAACTGACTCAGTGTATCGGTAGCTCTCATAGCCAGGAAATGGGCGGACTTAGTCAACCGATCCACAATAACCCATATGGCATCATGACCTCTACGGGTCCTCGGTAACCCCATCACAAAATCCATGGTGACATGCTCCCACTTCCATGTCGGTATCGGTAGAGGCTGCAATAATCCTGCAGGCTTCTGATGCTCTACCTTCACTTGCTGACAAACGAGACACTTAGCGACATATTCAGCAATGTCTCTCTTCATTTCAGACCACCAATAAACCTTTCGAAGGTTTTGATACATCTTGGTACTTCCCGGATGTATCGTATACTTCGATGAGTGAGCCTCTGATAAAATTGTCCTCCTGATCTCAGGATCCCTGGGAACGCATACTCTGCCTCTGAACCTCAATAAGCCATCAGTACTCTGCTCAAAATCAATACCCACACCTGTCTGTATCTGCCTCAGCCAATCGATACACCGTCGATCGCTCTACTGGGCTTACCGAATACGGCCAATCAACTTTGGCTCTAGTCTCAAACTAGCCATGATCTCAAGTCTCTCAGATCCAGGTGGGGTTACATCCAAACTGAGGTTCGCAAAGTGTTCTAACAATTCATGTTCCCGTACCATCATATAAGACACCAACCCAAGGTTCTTTCTACTCAAAGCATCGGCAACTACATTTGCCTTACCCGGGTGGTACATGATTTCACAATCATAGTCTTTCAGGAGTTCGAGCCATCTCCTCTGTCTCATATTCAGCTCTTTCTGCGAGAACAGGTACTTAAGGCTCTTATGATCTGTGAACACCTGAAATTTCTCACCATAGAGATAGTGGCGCCATATTTTCAATGCAAATACTACAGCCGCCAACTCCAAATCATGTGTCGGGTAGTTCCTCTCATGATCTTTCAACTGTCTAGATCCATAGGTAACTACCTTCCCTTCCTACATAAGCACACAGCCCAGTCCTTGGTGTGATGCATCCGTATACACCGAGAATCCTCATGAGCTGGTAGGAATGGTGAGAACTGGAGCAGTCCTCAATCGACGCTTAAGCTCCTCAAAACTCCTCTCACATGCCTCATCCCATGTAAACTTAACATCCTTACGCGTGAGGCGTGTCAACGGAGTAGCTAGTCTAGAGAAACCCTCTACAAATCTCCGATAATATCCTGCCAATCCCAGAAAACTCCTGATCTCAGTTACTGTCTTGGGCTGTTCCCACTGCACCACTGCCTCTATCTTGGATGGATCCACTGATACCCCATCCTTTGACACGACATACCCCAGAAATGAGATCTGTTCCAACCAAAAGTTACACTTGCTGAGTTTGGCATACAATTCTCTCTCTCGGAGGGTCTGCAGAACTATCCTCAAGTGCTCCTCATGATCTTCCCTGGACTTGGAATACACCAAAATATCATCTATGAAAACAATCACAAACTTGTCCAGGTATGGCTTGAATATATCATTCATCAATGCCATAAATGCTACGGGAGCATTCGTCAATCCGAATGGCATCACCAAAAACTCATAGTGGCCATAACGGGTACGAAATGCTGTCTTGGGTACATCTCCACTTCTAATCCTCAACTGATGATACCCTGACCGCAGATCTATCTTAGAAAATACTTCGGCTCCCTGGAGCTGATCCAACAAATCATCGATTCTTGGAAGGGGGCACTTGTTCTTAATGGTGGCCTTATTCAACAACCGGTAATCTATACACAGTCGGAGGCTTCCATCCTTCTTCCTTACAAATAGAACCGGTGCTCCCCAAGGTGAGACACTCGGTCTAATAAACCCCTTCTCTAAAAACTCTTGCAGCTGTTTCTTCAGCTCTTCCAATTCTATCGGAGCCATTCTATAGGGTGGTTTCGATATCGGCTCTGTACCAGGCACTAACTCAATGCAAAATTCCATTTCCCTATCAGGTGGTAGTCCTGGTAATTCATCCGGAAAGACATCAGGGTAATCCGTAATTATGGGTATGTCCTTTAATTCCGGGTGTGCCTCATCTATATCGACCACATAGGCAATGAACCCTTCACAATATCCTCTCCATCGTTAGTAACATAAACCATCACTCCACATTCAATATTTATCATAAACAATAAATTTATCTCTCAAGCAATATGAATTTAAAATCATACTCCTTTTATTTACAGCAACCATGCTAGTTTCATATCATTTATTTTCATCAAAGTTTACAATAAGATTGTCTAATCCTGAAAACATCAATGTTTTGGCATGACAATCCATCACAACACGATTGGTAGCCAACCAATCCATTCCCAAAATTACATCAAAATCATTCATATTCAATAAAATCAGATTGGCTATCATTTCCTTCCCCTCTATCTTTATCTTACAATCTCTACATACATGCTCAGTCAATTGACTATCATTCATGGGTGTGGAAATCATCAATATTTTATCCAACAATGTTGGTTTCACATGCTTCAATAATTTATGTGCAAAGGAAGGTGATATGAAAGAATACGTGGCACCAGGATCAAATAATACCAATGCCTCTAAATCAAAGATTCGGATGGTACCTTTAATCACATCCGTCGAAGCATCTGCGGTGTCCTGATCTAGTGCATGTACTCTTCCTCTGCTCACACTCGCAGCCTGTTTCCCTTTTTCCTCAGCTGTAGCCCTCCTCCTCGGGGCCGCTGTCTCAACTGGAGCTCCCTCAGGCTCCTTGCCCTTCTGTGGGGCAACCTCAATCATCTCAGTGCAGTACCTCGATATATGTCCTGGCCTCCCACACCTAAAACACGAAACAGGGGGCACCTGACATGGCCTAGTCCCATGGTATCTCCCACATCTCCTACACTGATCTGTGGTAGGTCGTGGTCCTCCAATAGTTATACCCCTCGGCGCTGTCAAGGCTGGGTATACGGAGGTCTGGCAGCTCTCTCCTGCACCTCCTCGATCTTAGGCCTCTTCTCGAAAAACCTTTGGCCACCTCTCTTGGCCACTCTTCCAAACACGGATCTCTTCCGGTCTCTGTCCTTCCTGACACTGATCCTTCCAAGCTCGGAGGCATTTCGCTCAAAGTCTTGCTCACACAACTGAGCCTTATGTACAGCCTCCTCATAAGTCACAATGTCGAAGGGAGCTAGCTTAGTCCGGATGGCCAATCTCAATCCATCCATGAACTTCTGAATCTTTTGGGTCTCACTACCCATCGTGTCTGGGTCATATCTCCCCAAGGACATAAACTTGGACTCATAATCGTCCACAGTACGGTTCCCCTGAACCAAATTCATAAATTCCATCCGTAATTTCCTCTGTGCGGTAGCTGGAATATACTGTCTCCTGAAGGCCTCTAGAAATATCTCCCACGAGATCTCAGAGTGTCTGGCCCTCAAAATAACCTCGGTGGACCTCCACCAATGCTCGGCCTCGCCTTTCAACATAAACACGGTAAAGGCAACCTTCTCACTTGAAGTGCATCGGAAAAACCTATACAGTTTCTCCATCTCATACACCCAATCCTCCGTAATCACTGGGTCCTTCACCCCTCTAAACACTGGGGGTTTCAGCGCTTGAAACTCTCGCAATCTGCTCAAGTCGCAGTCATAACCCACATCACTACCGCTCTGCTATGGAGCGATAGGAGAATCTGTATCCTGGGCTGGAGGTGGTGTAACTGTAGCTGTCTTAGCAGCATGAGGTCTCTCCGCCTCTGCAGCTGCCTGTTCAGTAGTAGGCTGTGCTGCGGGACCTCGTCTATCACCGGCACCCAATGCCTGCGTGACTATCTCCACCAAACTCTCAATACTCCGCTCTAACCTAGCGAAACGAGCCTCAGTATCACCTATTCTCTCAGCAGGGTTCTGTGGAGCCTGCTCAGTCTGTGGCTCCGCACGGCTCTCAGGCCTACCTCTACGGCCTCTAGCACGTGCTCTCGCCCCTCTACCTTTGCGTGTAACTCGCATAGTGCCTAACTCCCTGTATTATAATAATTCATTAAGCTCAATCCATCACAGTATACACAGTTATATCTAAACAAAAGCACAGTACTAGGGGGATGTACTTTCCTACGTTTTATTAATGACTCACATCAGGCCAACACAGCTCTGATACCAATCTCTGTCACGACCCAATTCCATTCTTTTTAACCAAAAATCACTAAAAATTTTTCGCGTTTTACTGTTACCTTACCCAGTCGTGAACTAACTCACCACACACTATTGGGCTGTGAGTCAATAATAAACACCACATCTCATTCATTCTCAATTAATTAAAACGATGTCATACATGTGCATTTAATAGTGTACTTATACGAATACATGTTTTACTGACATCTACATCCCCCATAAGTACAACTCAAAAGAATACTGTGCTTTTACATTGTTTAGATAAAAAAAGAATCACTGTGTATATACCTCTTAGCGATGGAGATGCAGCGGAGTCCAAAATAATACGCCTCAGTCCTCACTGGGCTACTATGCACGCTCTGTAGGGGGGAAAATAGAGTGGGATGAGCAACCACACGCTCAGTAAGGCATTAATGCAAGCATGGTAGATAACTACTCTATCTACATGCTGATAGTGTTATGCATAAATCCTTTATAGTAGGAGCATGAGGAATAAAACTATGCCATATGAGTATACATATATATCATGTATCAAAGTCATGTAAAATTGGCATCTAAAACATAGTAAAACATCATGTATAAATCATCTCATGCTCGATCTCATTTAAAATTCATAAAAAGGGCAATTCATTAAGAAACCTCCTTTTTAAACCCACGTCATAAATCTCTTTCTCATCACATACAATCACATCATATCAATTCACAATCACAACCACGTTTTCATTTCACAATTCAAATCCATGAGGCTCGACCACTCCTTCGGGTCTACCTTAAACAATCACAATCACACTTAGAGATTTAAAATCATGTGGTAGTAAGTAAATCAAGCAAGGAGACAGGTTACTATATCTCCAGTGACTACGTTGGCCAATCGTCACATATCATCCCAGACCACACGGATTCTGGTGTGCGGGGTATCATGCTGGCACGAAGGTGGGTTAGTTCTCCGCCAGACTTTCTCAAATCAAGTAACCACCACGCGGTACATCGTACTCCATGTGATATACACGGTACATCGTACTCCGCGGACCCATAACATGGTTGGGGGTGCCTGCCATAGGTCTTATCTACCCCATACCAAGTGTAACCTTTATAGTCTCAAGAGCGCGTGGGAGTAACCACAATACCAGGTCCTAGCCCCTCATGGCCTTGCTCGCCCCTGTTGGGTTCCCTGATCCAGGTCCTAGCCCCTCACCTTCACCCCACCTAAGAGGTCTGTCAGGCCTGTTGGGTTCCCTGGATGGATTATGTCAAGTCCTAGCCCCTCACCCTCACCCCACCTAAGAGGTCTGTCAGGCCTGTTGGGTTCCCTGAGTTAATCCGTATCTCTCACCACGGCCTCATACATACCACAGTGTGAAAACCAGCGCGAGCTACGCTCTAGCGCGAATTCATGCATCAAACCAATCACTTCGTACGAGCAACGCTCTGGTACGGCATTTATGCATAAAATATGAAGAAACCATGTACGAGCATAGCTCCAGTACAGTTATATGCATAAGAAAAACCACTCAAATCCTCGTACGAGCGTAAGCTCCAGTACGATTTATAAACATCATCACAATTCAAATCAAAGTGCGAGCTAAGCTCAAGCACGTATCACACAAGTGAAAACATAGAAATCCAGCGCGAGTGAGGCTCTAGCGCGAATTAAATCACATACACGCGATAGGCGGCTTACATGCATGCAAAACATCTCATAATATGCTTAGTGCCTCATATGGGATATTTCACAACATCATTCAAGTACTAGCCAGCCTATCCTTTTATTTGCTCAAATCAAAGCATTGTGTTTTGTAAAAGCATTCAAAACACATGATTTATGCAATTATTAGCCTTACTATCCCTTTTTCAATAACCATTTCAAACAACCAAATCTCATACAAATACTCATACACCATCAAAACACATTTCTATAAGTCCATGCACATTTCCAAAGCCCTATATATACCCACGAGTTCAAAATACGAGCAGCTACCTCTATATACTTACAAAATTCCCTTACCTAGAATCGCGATGCGTGATTCCACTTCCTTACGCTGCTTACTCGTATGGTTCGGTTCGCCTTCAACGAACTCTTCGGGACTGCACAAAATCGTATCCCGCATTATATTCGATCCATATATTGCAACCCTTGTGCTTGCTATAGTCAATTTAATCTATAGCCTCTATTAAAGCTTATTTGGCCTCGTTTCATTACTTTATCCATAATTCGAGTCTATGGATCTTCTTAGGCCTATTAACTTATTCAAAATCGATATTAAATCGACATAAAGCTCATAGCATTCATATTCCATGAATCCCCTCACTATGACATTTATTAATCATATACATACCCATTTCCACAATTCCTCCAAACTCACAATGTAATCTCATTTAACCATTTAAAATCATAAATATTACCCCAATAACAACTTTAGCATGCCATAAATCATAGGCTCATTCAATTCCACATATCCTCACATTATACCCATTTTTGATTTTTAGGTCACACCAATTCCACTGCATTCCTAGGTAGTTTATCCATCAATACTCATATCAATCAACTCCAAAATCAATTAAATAGCTAATGCATTTGGATTGGAGTGTTAGAATCTTACCAATATGATTTCTCTTCTTGCTCCAAATGGTAATGCCCTTAACTCCTTCAATTCCAAGAATGGGAAAATGCCCTCTCACTATGTTGTTCTTCTCCTTGATAGGAACAACTTTGCCTCTAATGATCTCTCTCCAAATCTCACTGAAAATGGCTGATTTTAGAGAGGGAAAGTTAGGTTTTTGGGTTGAAAATGGGAGGTTAATATGTTTTTTCGAGATTTCCAGATTTTCAGCCCTCCTTATATAGAAATAGCTTGAGGAGATCGATCTGGTCCAAGAGGAGATCGATCTGGTCCCTTCAAATCCCTCTTTTTCAAGGCATTTTGAAGCCTGAGATCGATCTGTCGAAGCAATGAGATCGATCTGTCTAGGCATGAGATCGATCTGTCGAAGCATGAGATCGATCTGCTCCCAAACAGAGAGCTAAGGAGATCGATCTGGGTGCTTGGGGATCGATCTTTCCACTACAGAATGCTTGGGAGATCGATCTGGCTCCATTGGAGATCGATCTGCTCTATTCTTTCGCCCAAATAAGAGCATTCTGGCTCTTCCAGATCGATCTCTCATCCTATGAGATCGATCTGGACCTCATGTTTTCCAGATTTCCTGCAGTTTCTTTGCTGCAACTCATACCAACACATCCTTAATCTATTGCCATGGCCATTTTCTCATCCATCCACCTTTATAACTTGAAAATGGAATCCATTCATACCTTATGCACATTGAAACTTGTGTGCATTCATTTTATGTTCAAAGGTATGCTACATAAAACCAAATGGAAGCATAACTCCATTCCATTTTACAATACTACTCATCTTGAGTCTCAATCACATCCATCACTTGCTAGAACTCATTTCTTCGTATTCATACTCAATGAAACTTGTATGTACGTTACAATTTATATTACACATACATACATTGAATCCATGGACTTACATCAATCATACTTTACATTACAAGTGCAATCATGTTATTTGATCCAATTACACACATTACCCTTATACATATACGGGGTCTTACATGAGAGGTGCTGGAGCTTAGCTCGCACTCTGTTTTGACATGTTTTGACTTCTTTTTACATGATATGCATAAAAAGGAGCTGAAGCGATTGCTCGCACTAGTTTTTAATGATTTGACATGCATGAGAGATGCTAGAGCTTAGCTCACATCCTGTTTTGATATGATAATTGCATAAAAGCTGTGCTGGAGTGTAACTCGCACGAGATTTGATTTATTTATGCATAAAGTCGTGCTTGAGTGTAACTCACACGAGATTTGATTTATTTATTCATAACACCGTGATGGAGCTTGCTCGCATGAAGTTTTATATGAATTTATAACTCATTTTAAAGTCGTACTAGAGTACTACTCGTACGCAGATTTTACTGACTTATGAAACCATGGTAGAGCTTCGCTCGCACAAGATTTTCTGATATCATGAATATGCATGGAGCCGTGCTAGAGCTTCGCTCGCACAGGGATTTATATGACATGCATATAGCGATGTTGGAGCCTCCTGTAGACTGTGTGTCACAGTGAGATGATATGCTCACACGTGCATACTGAGACAGAGATGGTATTGGTGGATAAGACCTATTGCAAGCATCCTTTACTGAGCTTGGGTTCACGGAGTACGTTGTATCGTGTATGTCACGCGGAGTACGCTGTACCGTGGGGATTGTTGGAGTGGAGTGGCATTAGCCATGAGGCAGCAAGCCTTGCCCTCGCAATCCTAATGTTATGTTGTTCTAATGGGTAGGACCGACCCACCTCCTGTTTCAGGTGTGCTACCCCGCACACTAGGTACCGTGTTGCCAGGGATCACTAGGTTATGGCCATAGTCCTCGTTGTTACTGATATAGTCACCTACATGTCTCACAGGATATAACTATTGGTCGATAGACCAGGGTAGACCCGAGGGAGGGATCAGGCCCCCTATTTTATGATTTTATGATTTGTGACCATGAAAGAAGGGTGGTTTTATAACTGAAGTTTTATAATGAATTTTAATGAATTATTTTATGAGTTTAGAATTGAATAATGAGATGCTTAACCCCTTTGGGTTATTTTATACTGCGCTTTAAATGAAATGATTTAAATGCAGTAGCATTATGAGTTTTCCATGCTTTAATGATAAATTCATGAAAGGATTGTATCTCATGATTTGTTTTATATCGCATGAAATAATGCATGATTTTGATTTAATTCATGCTAAGTATGATTTAATGATGTCACATAAAATGCTATTGATGCACGAATTACATGATTTATATATGCACAAATAGTTTTGATAAACTATGTCACGGATATATGCATGATTTTGTGCTTGAGATTTTAATGAAAAGAAATGGATTTTAAGGGCATGGCATTATAAGCATGTAGATAGTGGAGCTATCTACTTACTTGCATAATTGCCTTACTGAGCGTGTGGTTTGCTCACCCCCCTTATTTTTCCCATCTTTTCAGAGCACTCACAGTAATTAGTAAGCGGCTGGGGACTTGCATCTTGGTATTCGCTGCTTTCCATTGAGAGACAGGTATACACATTTGTATAATTTTGTATCTAAATATGTAATGCACAGTACTGTAAATGGATATGATGTCGGGGATGTAAGGTGATGTAATACTATTGTATATGTAATTAGTTAAATCCTGATATATGAATGTGATTATGGAAATGGAATGGTAAATAGGTGAGGGGTGACTAACACTGAATCATAGCCCAACTGTTTGTAGGATGGTCACAATGAGAGAAAGGTAAGAATTAAATAATAAATGAAAAGCGAAAAATTTACTCTGATTTTTAGGTAATTTGGGTCGTGACAAGGAAATTAAAAACTGAGTTTTGATTAAAAACTTGAATGTATTGCATTAACAGAGTTGTAACCTAATAGAATCTAGGGAAAAACGAAAACTAGAAAATAACAATGGAAGATTAAGAATTGGTGAAGAAGGGCTGTATCACGTAGCCTCTCCCCTTTTCCTCCAACAATAGAAAAAAAAAAAAAAAAAACTAGCCGCCAACCTAAAAAAACTCTAAACTAAAAACTACCCTAAAAAACTACTCTCTAAAATTGTTTCATCTTTTTCTTTTTATACACATCAAAATAAAGGTACAAAGGGAAATTTTAATCCTAGATGAGTTGGCATTGTTTGGCCACTTATTTTCACACCATTAGCTTCTAGAGAAGATATTTTCATGTCATTTGTCTTCTTGTCCACTTGGATGTGCAAGGTGGCATGACTTGTTTTCACGACCCAAAAATCAGAGTAAATTTTTCGTTTTTCTTTCATATTTATTTCTTACCTTCCTCTCATCGTGACAATCCTACCAACAGTTGGGCTATGATTCGGTGTTAGTCCCCTCACACTACTTACCATTCCATTTCCATGATACATTCACAATTTCATTTACATAATCTTACATCCCCGATGTCATATACGTTTTCAGTACTGTGCATTTACATATTTAGATACAAAAACCATACAAGTGTGTATACCTTTTCTCGATGATAGGAAATAGCGGATACTAAGAATGCAAATCATCAGCCGCTCACTATCTACTGCAAGTGCTCTAAAAAGAGGGGAAAATAAGGGGGCTGAGCAACCACACGCTCAGTAAGGCAATTATGCAAGTAAGTTGATAGCTCCACTATCTACTTGCTCATAATGCCATGCCCTTAAATCCATTTCTTTTCGTTTAAAGCTTATGCACAAAATCATGCACACATCAATGCCATAGTTTATAAAAGCTGTTCGTGCTTATAGAAATCATGCAACTCATGCCTCAATGGCATCTCATGTAAATCATAAAACGCATGAATTAACTTAAAATCATGCATTTGTGATTAAAACATGGATAACCTCTTCATGCTAAAACATTTCATTGCATGAATTATAAATAGTTATGAAAAATACCTCATGTTGAGTTTCTACAAAACCTTCACTCATACCTATATGCCACACCATGAATGTCATGTAAAACCAGTTTACCTCACACATGGGTTTAAATAGCATGAAAATAACGTCATGCAAGTTTCAGTTTAAATTCCAGTTTCATTCTCATCAAATCATATCTCAGTCACACTCATCAGGACTCAACCCCTCCCTCGGGTGATCCTGATCCACATAAAATCATTTATTTCCAAGCATTTTTGAAAACATTGAAAATTTCATTTATTCACAACAAAACCAATATCATCAGTCAGGATCCAACCCCTCCCTCAGGTGGTCCAGACTCACAAAATCTACGCATTCTCAAACTTTCAAAACATCAGATAGTAATATGCGAGACTAGGCAATATATATATATATATCTCAGGCAAATAACCAAGACTATGGCCATATCCTCGTGATCCCTCTGCTACACGAATCCTGTGTACGGGGGTCTCACCATTATCGAGAACCGCCCCGGGAGGTGGGTCAGTCCATCCTGTCGATCCTGCCCGATCACTCATATCTAAAGATGCCACTCATATCTAAAGATGCCACATAATCAATCCCAGCATGGTACAACGTACTCCATGCTACTTGCACGGTACAACGTACTCCATGGACCCACATCTCATATCAATAATGGTGCCAGTCTCAAAACGCACGTGCGAGCATATTTAATCGGCGTGACACACAGTCTACCCGACGCTCCAAGCACGGCTCATCGCATGTCTCATAAAATCAGTGTGAGCAATGCTCCAGCACTCTCATAAAATCAAAGAAAATCGCGTGCTAGCAAATCATAAGATCTAGTGCGAGCTAAGCTCCAGCACTCTGTCAAAATCATATAAAACAAGAAGGGGCTTTTATCTATTGTCTTTACCTTAGAGAAATTTAGATCTTATTTACTTGGAACTAAAGTAATTGTTTATTCTGACCATACAACCATTAGGTACTTGTTGACAAAAAAGGAATCTAAGCAAAGACTAATTCAAAGGATCTTACTACTTCAAGAATTTAACTTTTCAATCAAAGATAATAAGGGGGCTAAGAACTTGATGGCCGACAACATAAGTAGGATAGTGAGAGAAGAGGATGTCACGACCCTCAATCCATCGAAAATCCACAACATTTTTTTTGTTTCGTTATTTTGGAATATTTAATTTGATAAATAATCGACTGAAAGTTTACTCGAAAAAATATTTAATTTTGTAGCTCGACAATTGGCATCCATCGGGAGCTCGAGACAGCCTCGATTTACGTACTATCATGGAATCACAGGTAAGTAACCTTTATTTATGACAATTTTGCATCGTTATGCGTGTTAGATAAATTACGAATTTAATTTTCGCATGAAATGAATTATATTCTGAAAATTGAGATAAATTGTCGTAAATAATTCATAAGCTGTCTGAGAGTTTAGAACGAGGCTAAATAAATACTGCTGGGCCCAATGAGCCCAATAGGCCTCAATAAAGTGTGGTAAACGGGCTTAAGGTCGATTAAGGCCCATTAAGGTGCAAACGGGCCCAATATGAGTAAATGGGCCCAATGATTTAAATTAAGCCCAAAAAATTGTGAAATATAATTAATTGTATTGTATTTGACTTGATGAATGTGTATCCGCAGTTTCGAAGATTGGATTCGGAGCAAATCGGACTGCATGACGAGTCATCAGTGGAAAGGTCAGACTGTACAGAAAATAAGGTAAGGGAATTGTGTGAGTAGCTAGAGGTAGCTACGCGTATTTTAATAGTTTTTGTCTACATTGATTATGTATGTATACACTGTTATTGTATAATAATCCTAAAAGTGGTTTAAATTATTTTAAGGATCGAAATAGGTGAAAGGATTATTTTACCCCTATTGAAGGAAGTTCACCTAAGGATGGTGAAAGCATGACATGCATGAAATGCATGATTTAAGGAAATTTCTAAATTAAGGATTTTATTAGTTTTTAAGCAAAGTAAATTGATAGATTGGCCAATAATTGCATAAATTTCACAAGATAACACTACGTAGGTGTTATTAATATTTAAATGAAATTTCATTGGAAATTGGCCAACTATTAAGTTTATATGGAAACAGAATGTGCTTGCATATAGTTTGCACTATATCTGCGTTTGTGAGTGTGCATAAATGTGCTTGAGCAGTTGCTCGCACCGATTTGTGTGACATCATATGCATAAAATGTGCTAGAGCGGTTGCTCGCATTGATTTTATGATTTGATATGCATGAGAGCTGCTGGAGCCTAGCTCACACTCTGTTTTGACATGTTTTGACATGTTTTGACTTGTTTTGACGTGGTATGCATGAAATGGTACTGGAGCGATTGCTCGCACTAGTTTTTATGATTGACATGCATGAGAGGTACTAGAGCCTAGCTCGCATCCATTTTTGATATAATAATTGCATAAAAGCCGTGCTGGAGTGTAACTCACACGAGATTTGATTTAATTATGCATAAAGCCGTGCTGGAGTACTCGCACGAGATTTGATTTACTTAAGCATTCATTTGTGCTGGAGCGTTGCTCGCACAAAGTTTTACATGGTTTTCATAATTCATTTGAATGTCGTACTAGAGTTTTTCTCGTACGAGGTTTTTACTGAGTTTTATAAACATATCAGTACTAGAGCATTGCTAGTATGTGGATTTTACTTGAAATTATAATCAGTTTAAGTCGTACTGGAGCACTGCTCGTACGCAGATTTTACTGATTTTTATGAAACCGTGCTAGAGCTTCGCTCGCACGAGGTTTTTTGATATCATGAATATGCATGGAGCCGTGCTAGAGCTTCGCTCGCACAGAAATTTATATTACATGTATATAGCTGTGTTGGAGCCTCCTGTAGACAGTGTGTCACAGTGAGACGATATGCTCACACGTGGATACTGAGACAGAGATAATATGGGTGGATAAGACCTATTACAGGCACCCCTGACTGAGCTTGGGTTCACGGAGTACGTTGTACTGTGTATGTCACGTGGAGTACGCTGTATCGTGGGGATTATTGGAGTGGAGTGGCATTAGCCACGAGGCAGCAAGCCTTGCCCTCGCAATCCTGGTGTTATGCTGTTCTAGCGGGTAGGATGACCCACCTCCCATTTCAAGTGTGATACCCCGCACACTAGGTACCGTGTTGCCAGGGATCACTAGGATATGGCCATAGTCCTCGATGTTACTGATATAATCAGTTGTTTGTCTTACATGATATAACTTGTGGTCTGTTAGACCAAGGTAGACCCGAAGGAGGGGTCAGGCCCCCGATTTGATAATTTTATGATTTCATGATTTTATGATTTGTGACCCTGAAAGAAGGGTGGTTTCTAGCCGAAGTTTTATAATGAATTTTAAATGAATTGTTTTATGAGATGATTGACCCGGAAGGGTTAGTTTTACTGCAGTTTTAAAGAATTGATTTAAATGCAGTAGCATTTTCCATGCTTTCATTTGAAATCCATGATTTGTCTTACATGACATGAAAGACTACATGATCTTGATTAAATTTAGGCTTATGATTTAATGATGTCACATAAAATGCTTTGATGCATAAGTAGTATGATTTATATATGCACGAACAGTTTTATAAACTAAGTCATTGATGTTTGCATGACTTTGTGCTTGATGATTTTAATGAAAAGAAATGGATTTAAGGGCATGGCATTATGAGCATGTAGATAGTGGAGCTATCTACTTACTTGCATAATTGCCTTATTGAGCGTGTGATTTGCTCACCCCCTTATTTTCCCATCTTTTCAGAGCACTTGCAATAGTTATTAAGCGGGTGAGGACTTGCATGCTTGGTATCCGCTACTTCCCATCGAGAGACAGGTATACACATTTGTATGGTTTGTATCTAAATATGTAATGCACAGTACTATAAACGATTATAATGTCGGGGATGTAGAGTTATAAATACCATTGTGTATGTATTCAGTTAAAGTCAAAGAATATTAAACTCTGATATATGCATATGTTTATAGAAACAGAATGGTAAATAGGTGAGAGGTTACTAACACCGAATCATAGCCCAACTGTTTGTAGGATGGTCATGACGAGAGAAAGGTATGAATTAAATAATAAATGAAGAAGCGAAAAATTTACTCTGATTTTTAGGTAATTCGTGTCATGACAAGTTAATGGTATCAGAGCTTGAGTTGGCCTGATATGAGTTGGTGTTAGTGTTAAGGAAGTTTACATCCCTATGTACTGTGCATTATTTTGATACAATTATGTATATCGAGATGGAAGTGCAGCTAAGAATTTGGTTTTAAATGCAAGAATAGACTCATTAACTGATAGCCGCTATGGTTGAGAGGCGACTACGCGAGCTCGAGGCCGTAGAGGTAGGCCTGAGAGTCCTACTAAGTCGCCACATGACACTCAAGATGAGATTGACGTGGAGGCTGGTATTGAGCCTGCCCCACAGAGTCTGACAGAGAGATCGGACAAAGTCTGACAGAGAGATCAAACAGTATTGAGATACGCTTCGCTAGGTTGGAGCAGAGTGTGGAGAATATTTTGGGAGCTAATTGCTTAGAGTATGTATGTGATTTAAGGGCGAGTAGGAGCATTGGTGGAAGTCCGCTCGACCCATCTTAAGAGTTAGACGTCCAGAATGGACATGAAAAATAATTCTAGATGTATTTCAATGACAGAATATCCCAGACGCTTAAAGGAAATTTTAGATAAAATTATTTACTCTGACCCAGAGGTACTGGTTGATTGACGAGTATGAAACTCAGTTTATATTCCTGGGCAGATTTGACTCCGATACTATGAACAGTGAGAGTCGAGATGTCTGAAAGTTCATAGAAGGGCTCAGATTGTCGATTAGAGCCCGATTGGCCGTTAGATGTCACTACCTATGCCGAGGCAGTGCGCAGACTACAGTTGCGTGAATAAGATCATAAGTTGCACGCCTCTAAGATTGAAAAAGGTAGTAAGGGCCGAAATAGAGAGAAAAATAGAATAGAAAATGACAGATATGTTAGAACGGGAAAAAGGTAGTTTGGTAAAAGCTTAGAGCTGATGAATCATGGGGTAAGATGATTGGTAACCCCAATGTATCCAATTTCAGCACTTACGAGGGGTATTGTGATTTGAGGACCCCAACCTGCTACAAAGCCGTGTAGCAGTGTAAGCAGTGTAGAATGTGTGGTAGTTACCACGGAAGTAAGACGTTGGACGAGGGTGAGTGTATGCCTTAGACCAGGACACTATAGATGTTTCATATGATGTGGTGGAAGATACCACACTGGTAGTGAATAATGAAATAATTATTTTAATTGATCCTGGTGCCATGCGTTTATTCATACCGCCTTCAGTTGCTTACAAGCTAGTGAAAGATGTGCAGCCTGTACCCTTAAGCAAGATAACGATAGTTAGCTGATTTTCACTAACTGAATATGGGTATAGGGATTGTAAGTTGAAAATATGGGTGAAAACATCACTGAAAGGTGTACTGTAAGTGTAACAAGTAATGAAAGAGTTTGTTATAAGTGATATATGAAAGGAGATAAGCTTCGAGATGTGATACATCCTGTATACAAGACATATTGGAATAAGAGACGTATGCAAGGTAAGGATATCTTTGATATGTAGCTAATATGAATTGTGACCACATAGACTAATATGTAAAGTAATTGTGATCAAGTCTGAGGGTTAATAAAGGCATTTCAAAATACTTCCCCGCCTGAAGATTTGACAGCGTCTAGAAGCTTGCACATAACCTATAAATTGAAATCGACAGTCATAATATATATACATTTAAAATTTGGGTACCTTTACTGGTACGATAAAGAAATATAGAATTCGATTAATCATGAAGGTATAAAAATTAAAATTTTATAAAAGCTGTTAGTATAAGAAAAAGGAAATGACACGGATTAGTATCTTGAACAAAAGCGATTTCGAAATGACGTTTTACGTTTATGCGTACATAGGTCAAGGGTATGGGTGATTGGAATATTTAGTGGAACTCAACTACGATGAGGTATTTAAACCTTACCTGGACCAATTGGTTGTCATCTTTAGCGATGATATTTTGATGTATTCAAAGTCTAGGGAAGAGCATGAGTAGCAACTGAAAACTGTCTTACAGTCATTGTTAAGAATTTCTTGAAATGGGCTACTCAGTTGACACGTCTCGTTTGGAAAAAGATTTCATACGAGTGGTATGATAAGTATGAAAATGGCTTCGATGAGTTTTGGTATATTGAGGTATGAACTGACCACCGTAAGTATTCTCACCATAACTAACAGCTCAAGAGGTTTTAGTGTGTATGGATACCTCAAAATAAGGATTGGGTTGTGTATTAATGTAAAATGGGAAAATAGTCATTTATGGATCCAGATAGTTCAAGGATCATGACAGAAACTATCCGACCCATGATTTAGAGTTGGCAGCCGTAGCGATTACACTGAAAGTATGGCCCCACCACTTATACAGTGAGAATTTTTGTGTATGCACTTATCATAAAAGCCCCGAGTATCTGTTTTCACAGAAAGAGTAGAATATGAGATAACTAAGAGGGTTAGAGCTTCTGAGGATTATGATTGTGAACATTGTACCACCCAGGAAAGGCTATTATAATGGCTGATGCCTTGAGTAGAAAGAGCCTCGGGATGGTATCACATATGATGGTCAGGGAGCGTGAGCTACAAGAACAGTTGTGAGCCTCAGTAGTGATGTGATCCCTTCTGATGATGACGGTGATTTTGTGACAGGTAGCCTACGGTTAGAACCAGATTTGAGTGACCGGATTTGCCAGGCTTAGCGTGATAATTGGCTTGGTGTCGATAGTGTTCACAGTGAGTGATGATGACTTACAGAGGTTCAGAGACATTATAAGTGCTCCCCAGGACCACAGTTAATGAGATAGTGTTATAGTCAGAAGCTCACTCTTCGGGATATACAGTACATCCGAGAAGTAATAATAAATATATTGAAATCTGAGAAAAGGGTATTGGTGGTCAGGTATGAAAAGATACATTATAGAGATGGTGTAGCAAAGTGTCTCGTATGTCAGTAGATTAAGGTAGAGTACTAGAAGTCAGCAGGGTTACTGCAGCCTCTACCTATATTGACACGAAAATGGGAACAAGTTATCATGGATTTTGTGATGGGTTACAGAGGACCCGTGATAAATCACGAGGCTATCTGGGTGATAGTCGATAGATTGATTTAGTTTACCCACCTTCTGGCTATGGAAATCTCCAGATACTCTGAGTGTGTAGGTGAAATTATGAGTATGGAAATTGTGAAACAGTATGTAGCGTTCCAGTGAACATGATATCAGATAGGGATTCCCGCTTCACTTCCTACTTCGGGGAATATTGTTTGTGGAAGCTATGGGACCCTGATTCAGAGTTAGCACAGCTTTCCGTCCTCAGACAGATGGTCAGTCAGAGAGGACTGTACAGGTTCTGGAGGATGTGATGAGAGCATGTGCCATTGATTTTATAAGCTCTTGGGATGATCAGTTGTTACAACTCAAATTCGCCAATAATGACAGTTGTCACTTGAGTATCGGGATTGTGAGACCCCGTATATGTATAGCTATGTATATAGGAACATGGGAATGTAAATAAAATCATAAGTAAGATGATGTATTGTAATGTGATGTGTATGCAATGTAAGTTCATAAGATTATGTACGCACTTGTAGTAAGAATTGTGATTATACGTACAAGTTGCATTACGAATGAGTAGGAAGAAATGAACTTGAATATGAGAAGAATGTGATCGAAATGGAATATGAGTAGTATAGTAAAATGGAAGGAAAGATTTACATAAGTGTATATTTCCGTTCGAGTAATATCGTATATATTTGGTCATACAAAGATTCTACACAAGTTTTAATGTGTATGTAGTGAGGATGGATTCCATTTTCAAGTCTCAAAGATGAATGAATGAGGAAATGATCATGGTAGCAAATTAAGGGTGTTTGGTAAGGGTTATTGCAGAAAAACTGCAAGAAATCTGGAATTTGTGAAGGCCAGATCGATCTCATAGGATGAGAGATCGATCTGGGAGAGCCAGAATGCTCTTATGTGAGAAATGGAAGGGAACATATCGATCTCCAAAGGAAGCAGATCGATCTCCTTAGCTCTCGGGTTGGAAGCAGATCGATCTCCCCTAAGACCAGATCGATCTCCTTAAGCTTCTGTTTGACAGCAGATCGATCTCTAGCCTCGACAGATCGATCTCCTACCTTTAAAACGTCTTAGAAAAGAGGGATTTTAGAGGAACAGATCGATCTCCACCCAAGGAAGATCGATCTCATCAAGTCAAAACTATAAATGGGAGCAGTTGGATCATCAGAATTTCGGGACAAACATTTCCTTTTCACTTCAACTCAAAGAAATCTAGTTTCTAACTCCTAAATCCAGCCATTTTCAGTAAGATTTGAGGAAAGGCTATTAGACACAAAGTTGTTCACATCAAAGAGAAGAACAACATAGTCTAGAGGCATTTCCCCATTTGATGGATTGAAGAAATAAAGGACAATCCTAATTGGAGCAAGAGGAAAATCCAATGAGGTAAGTTCTAATGCACAAATCCAAGTACATTGGTTTAGTTAATGATTATAAAGATATTTGGGTGTGCATATTGTGGATAGAACTACCTAAAATGGTATGAAATGAATATAACCTAGAAATGGTCAAGTGTGAGAAAGTAGAGTGTGGGAGTGTTTATGATGAATGAGATATCTTGAGTGGATGATTATGTTGTGGGAATGATTTGGACATGTTGATGTTGGGATTAAATGGTGAGATTTACCACAAAGGGTAAAAATGTGTAATTAAGGCATTTGATAAATGCTTAGTTGAATAAGAGTTAGAAACATTAACTCAAATGTTGATGGATGAATTTCAGTTTCGGATGATACGCCGGAGCAAGTCGAGATGAGAACGCAAGAAGCATAAAGGCGGATAGTTGCACACAAGTAAAACGAGGTAAGGGACTGTGTGTTAGCTATATAGATGTTCGTACGTAATTACAGCAATTATGAAATGATGTGGAAGTATGAAAAGTACTATGATGTATATATATGTATTGAGAAATGGGATAGGGTAAGGAAATAGCATGATATGCATGTTTTCAATGATGTTCTCAATTTTATATTATTATTAATGATTGAGAAATGTTGATGATAGGTTGGCTAATTTTACATGTTTTAGCATGAAGAGTCATGCTGTATGAATAAACGTGCTTTGAGTTTTAAAAGAGAAAATAGCCATCTATCAGTTTTGAGATGAGATTTGGTGTTGAAGCGTTAGCTCACACCCGTTTTAATGCCTTGATGTACCGTGCGGGAGTTTTAACTCGCACGAGGGTTTTGAGAAAGTGCGGGAACTTTGCTCGCACCTGTTTTATTGAGTTAAGGTAAACCTGGGGGTCTGGGACCCAAGGGGATACCAGTCGACGGCCAATTGAACGGGCTGGGCTTTAACGATAGATCGTACCGCGCTGGAGCTTTACGTTGACTATGTGTCACTCTGCTTGCTCGCCTGGTATATGAGACATGGTTTAAGGATAAAAAGTCCATCGGAGTTGGAGTATGGACTTGGGTCCACGGTTGTACGTAGAATAGTGTAGTCACCCGTTGGTATACTATGTACTGTGCTGGGTGCACGTGAGTACGAGTATCGCGTAGATGACACACGACGTATCTTCACCGTGAGTATACGAGGAGATGAGGTGGATTGAAATGAGCCGGAGGGTAGGATTGACCCATCCCCCTTCAGGCGAAGTGATACCCTGTGCACACCCGATCAGTGAGGCCTGGGATCACTGACTGTGGCCATAAGTCGTGGATATTTGATTGCCTAAAATTCCATGCCTGTCTCAGAGAATCGAGAAACAGAGACAATCTCAGAAAAGAAAGAGACTTGCGAGAAAGAATGATTTGAGAAGTGAAAGAGATTTCGTGTTTTAATAAATCTCTGATTTCACATTCGTGCCATGAGGGCACTATTTATGAGCATGTTTTAAATGGAAGTTTGACATTTGATTTACACGAAAATGCTATTGAGAAATATATGTTTAAATGCATTGTTCGTATGATATTTCCATTTATAACGAAAACATGGTTTTGGTTTATGCATGCATGGGCTATGTAGGTAGTGCGATATCTACCTGCTAGCATACATTTCCTTACTGAGCCCTGGTTTGCTCATCCCACTATTTTCCCCCTCCAGGTACTGAGAAGTAAGAGAGCAGTGATCTCTAGATCTTTTGTGCTAAACAGCTCCCACAATCTGTAAAGGTATAAGATTTGTATACACGAGTATTTTGTATCTAATATATCGTATCGCACAGTTATATCTTGGAATTGTAAACAGTATTATGGGGATGATATGTAAGCACATGGTATTTATACAATTAATTTTGTGTATTTACACACACACCTGGGAGTGTGACTTAAAGTTTTAAATATTCCGCTGTAAATGAATAAATTTTTAGTAATTGCATCTTCTCACAGCCCAACCGTAGTAGAGAATGTATGGATAGAAGGGTTCTCGAAAGCGGGGCATGACAGGCTTGGTATCAGAGCATGGTTGGTCTGATGTGAGTTGATGCTTAGGACTTAGAAAACATACATCCCCAAGTTACTGTGCGATATTTAGATACAAAGGTGTGTACGGAGCTGGTAGTAAATTAAATGTTTGTTATAACGCAGGAAAGTTATCAGGCTAGTGAGTTATGCCTGAGAGACACCGCAAGAGGGGAGAGAGCTCGAGAGCTCGAGGGCAAAATGACAGGACTGAGAGGCACAGTAGATCATCCTCTAGTCATGAGCCCCAGGAACAAATAGAGGCTTCTGATCCTCGAATAACCCGATTGGAGGAAGACATGCGCATGATGATGACCATGATAGGTCAGACCATGGCTAGGTTTGAGGGTACACCTGGTACAGCGGGACAGGCTGCACCAAATCCCCCAGCAGCTGCACCTGAACCTGAGAATGTTGCACCTGCGCAAGCTGAACCGGCTAGGCCACGGGAACCTCATATTTGACCGGTACCTCCTCCGGTAGCCCCACATCAGCATGATGATGATTTGGGGTATGGATATGATTGTGATATGGAAAGATTGAGGCACTTTATGGACTTTAAGCCTCCTTCGTTTAGCGGGGTAAAGGATCCGACGGTGGTTGAGGACTGGATCAGTCAAATGGAGAAGTTATTCGACTTCTGTAAATGTTCAGCTACGGAGAGAGTAGCGCTTGCGGCCTTTGTATTGAGAGGAGAAACAGAGCACTGGTGGAAGTCCGTCAGGCCGATGTTAAGAGCTTAAGGAATGGTTATCACTTGGGATATGTTCTTGGACGTTTTCAGAGAGCAATACATCCCAGATACTGCTCGACGGAGACTACAGATAGAATTTTTGAATCTGACTCAAGGGAATCAAACAGTTGATGAGTACGAGTCACGATTCACTTCACTGGGTAGATACTACTCGGACTCGATTAGGAGCGAGGCTATTAGAGTCCGTAGATTTGTAGATGGACTGAGGCCTTCGATCCGAGCGAAGTTGGCCCCATTTGATGTCGCTACATATAGAGAGGCTGTCCGACGGGCCCAGTTATGCGAGCAAGATCATGACTTGTAGATTTTTGAGTTTAGTTGGGGTAAGGACAAGGGTCCGAGGAAGCTGGGAGATGGCAATAGTGCCAAATTTGGTCGAAAATTCATGAGTAGACGTCGGAGAGAGGTAGATGAGTTTCAAAAAAAGGTTGCTAGACCTTTTGTGCCTCCGACTCAGACACCAGCCATGGGTATAGTGATTGGTGGACCTCGACCGACTACAGATCAGTGTAGGCTATGCGGTCGATACCATGGTGGTAGGCCATGTCATCTTCAGGGTACCCGATGCTTCAGATGTGGTAAATTTGGACATTATGCCAGAGAGTGCCCGGAGATAGTTGAGGCAATTCCACAAAGGGGTAAAGAGCCAGAGAGGGTTCCTACAGTTGCACCTCCTGCAAGAAAGAAAGCCTCGGCTGAAGAAAAAGGAAAACAAGTTGGGTCAAGGCAGGGTGTATGCGATAGACCAGGCATCGGCTGATACCTCTTCTGAAGTGATAAAAGGTACAATCTTGATTTTTAATTTAGAGGTTATTGCTTTGTTTGATTCTGGTGCTATGCATTCCTTCATATCACCTGCATGTGCATCTAAGTTAAAAGGTTTTGTAGAGCCCACATACTTGAGTAGGACTTTACTAATAAGTACTCCCATGAGAGTGAGCCAATTAGTTGAACAAGTGTATAAAGATTGTAAAGTGAGGGTGGGAGATAAGTACATGACAGCCAACTTGATTTTGTTGAATATGTATGACATTGATGTAATTTTGGGAATGGATTGGTTATCATCCAATCATGCTATCATAGACTGTCGTTCTAAGACCATTAAGTTTTCTCTACCTGAAGAATGTGTTGTAAGATTGTAAGAGAAGAAATGAAATCTTAAATTTTGTATTAAGTAAAGTACTTTGGTATAAATGGCTTGAGTGTTGTTTTGAAGGTTTTGTTGCTTATGTGGTGGATTTGAACAAAGTATACCCGGATATGGAGGACATCTCAGTGGTTAGAGAATTCCCTGATGTCTTTCCAGACGATCTACCAGGATTGCCACCTGATAGAGAAACAGAATTCGGTATAGACTTGACGCCTGGAACCGAACCGATATCGAAGTCACCATATAGGATGGCTCCAGTTGAGTTAGAGGAATTAAGGAAATAGCTGCAAGAGTTGTTAGAGAAGGGGTTCATAAGACCGAGCGTCTCACCATGGGGAGCCCCGGTATTGTTTGTGAAGAAGAGAGATGGGAGCCTCAGGTTGTGCATTGACTATCGGATGTTAAACAAGGCTACCATCAAGAATAAGTACCCCTTGCCATGCATTGACGATTTATTGGATCAGCTTCGGGGAGCGCAGATCTTCTCCAAGATAGATCTGAGGTCTGGGTATCATCAATTGAAGATTCGGAAGGAGGATGTGCCCAAGACAGCATTTCGTACCCGCTATGGCCATTACGAATTTTTAGTGATGCCTTTTGGGTTGACCAATGCGCCGGCAGCTTTTATGGCTCTAATGAACGAAGTATTCAAGCCATATCTGGACCAATTCGTAATTATTTTCATTGATGATATATTGGTGTATTCAAGGTCCGGAGAAGAGCATGAGTAGCACTTAAGGATTATTTTGCAAACCCTCCGAGAGAAAAGGTTATATGCCAAGCTTAACAAATGTGACTTTTAGCTAGAACAAATTTCTTTTCTAGGCCATGTTATATCGAAGGATGGGGTGTCAGTAGATCCATCCAAGATTGAGGCAGTTGTTCAATGGGGACAACCTAGGACAGTCACAGAGATCAGAAGTTTTCTAGGTTTGGCTGGTTACTACAGGAGATTTGTGGAAGGTTTCTCTAGATTAGCTGCTCCATTGACACATCTTACGAGGAAGAGTGTGGAGTTTTCATGGGATGAAGCTTGTGAGAGGAGTTTTCAGGAACTTAAGCGCAGATTAACTACCGCGCCAGTTCTTGTCATCCCTAACAGTTCAGGGAATTACTCGGTGTATGCAGATGCTTCGCATCAAGGACTACGCTGTGTTTTGATGCAAGATGGAAGGGTAGTAGCTTATGGATCTAGGCAGTTGAAAGATCATGAGAAGAACTACCCCACTCACGATTTGGAGTTAGCGACCGTAGTGTTTGCGCTGAAGATATGGTGCCACTACTTATATGGTGAGAGATTTCAGATCTTTACGGATCATAAGAGTCTGAAATATCTATTCTCACAAAAGGAGTTAAACATGAGACAAAGGAGGTGGTTGGAACTCCTCAAGGACTATGATTGTGAGATCTTGTACCACCCGGGGAAGGTAAATGTGGTTGCCGATGCATTGAGTCGGAAGAGTCTCGGGTTGGTGTCTCACATGATGGTTAGAAAGCATGAGTTGTTGGAACAATTCACGAACCTTAGTCTGGATATGACCCTACCTGAGATTGGCAGCTCTTGAGATTAGAACCGGAGTTAATTGAGAGAATCCGACAAGCTCAGCAAGTTGATCAATGGTGTATTGGCATGATTAGCCAAATCCGAAAAGGGAAGGGTGCCGATTTTATATTGAGTCCAGATGGAATACTAAGTTTTAGAGATAGAATATGTGTTCCTAAGGATTTAGAGCTGAGAAAGCTGATCTTATCAGAGGCACACTCGTCGAGATACACGATACACCCGGGGAGTAGTAAGATGTACCAAAATCTCTGAAAAGCATATTGGTGGTCTGGAATGAAGAGAGACATAGCTGAGTATGTCGCTAGATGTCTCATTTGTCAACAAGTAAAAGCCGAACATCAGAAACCAGGAGGATTATTACAACCTCTATCGATACCAACATGGAAGTGGGAGCATGTCACCATGGATTTTGTGATGGGGTTACCGAGAACCCGTAAGAACCATGATGCGATATGGGTTATAGTAGATCGGTTAACGAAATCGGCACATTTCTTAGCCATGAGATCTACTGATACATTGAGTGCACTGGCGAACCTGTATGTGCGAGAAATAGTGAGATTGCATGGAGTCCCAGTGAGTGTTGTTTCTGATAGTGATGCACGCTTCACTTCCCACTTTTGGGGATATTTCCAGGAAGCGATGGGGACCCAATTGAGTTTTAGCACTGCTTTTCATCCTCAGACAGATGGTCAGTCAGAGAGGACTATACAGACCCTGGAGGATATGTTGAGAGCGTGTGTGCTGGATTTTAGAGGCTCAGGGACGATCACTTGCCATTGATTGAGTTCGCCTACAATAACAGTCATCACTCAAGTATTGGTATGGCCCCTTATGAGGCACTATACGGTCGTAGATGCCGATCGCCCATTGGTTGGGAAGAAGTTGGTGACAGACAGTTGCTCGCTCCCGATTTGGTTAAGCAAGCCTCCGAGGATGTTCAGATAATATGCGAGAGGTTGTGAACAGCTCAAAGTCGACAAAAGAGCTACGATGACAGGAGACGGAGACCACTTGAGTTTGATGTTGGCGAGTCCGTATTTTTGAAAGTATCTCCTTCTAAGGGAATAATGAGGTTTGGGAAGAAAGGAAAATTAAGTCCTCGTTACATTGGTCCCTTCGAGATTTTGGATAGAGTGGGAGAAGGAGCATATAGGCTAGCCTTACCACCTAAGCTAGCAGAAGTCCACAATGTCTTCCACGTTTCTATGCTTCGAAAGTATTACCCGGATCCGACACATGTAATTAGTTATGAGCCGTTGGAGCTCAAGAAAGATATGTCGTATGTCGAGAGACCGATCAGGGTGTTGGACAGGAAAGAGAAGGTGTTGCGGAACAAGACGATTTCATTGGTTAAGGTTTTGTGGCAACATCACACTGTGGAAGAGGCCACATGGGAACTGGAAAGTTTGATGCGGGAAAAGTATCCCGAGTTATTCACAGATTGAATTGGTTCTAATTTGGAGGACCAAATTCTTTAAGTGGGGGAGAATGTGAGACCCCGTATATGTATAGCTATGTATATAGGAACATGAGAATGTAAATAAAATCATAAGTAAGATGATGTATTATAATGTGAAGTGTATGCAATGTAAGTTCATAAGATTATGTACGCACTTGTAGTAAGAATTGTGATTATACGTACAAGTTGCATTACGAATGAGTAGGAAGAAATGAACTTGAATACGAGAAGAATGTGATCGAAATGGAATATGAGTAGTATAGTAAAATGGAAGGAAAGATTTACATAAGTGTATATTTCCATTCGAGTAATATCGTATATATTTGGTTATACAAAGATTCTACACAAGTTTTAATGTGTATGTAGTGAGGATGGATTCCATTTTCAAGTCTCAAAGATGAATGAATGAGGAAATGATCATGGTAGCAAATTAAGGGTGTTTGGTAAGGGTTATTGCAGAAAAACTGCAAGAAATCTGGAATTTGTGAAGGCCAGATCGATCTCATAGGATGAGAGATCGATCTGGGAGAGCCAGAATGCTCTTATGTGAGAAATGGAAGGGAACAGATCGATCTCCAAAGGAAGCAGATCTATCTCCTTAGCTCTCGGGTTGGAAGCAGATCGATCTCCCCTAAGACCAGATCGATCTCTTTAAGCTTCTGTTTGACAGCAGATCGATCTCTAGCCTCGACAGATCGATCTCCTACCTTTAAAACGTCTTAGAAAAGAGGGATTTTAGAGGAACAGATCGATCTCCACCCAAGGAAGATTGATCTCATCAAGTCAAGACTATAAATGGGAGCAGTTGGATCATCAGAATTTCGGGACAAACATTTCCTTTTCACTTCAACTTAAAGAAATCTAGTTTCTCACTCCTAAATCCAGCAATTTTCAGTAAGATTTGAGGAAAGGCTATTAGAGACAAAGTTGTTCACATCAAAGAGAAGAACAACATAGTCTAGAGGCATTTCCCCATTTGATGGATTGAAGAAATAAAGGACAATCCTAATTGGAGCAAGAGGAAAATCCAATGAGGTAAGTTCTAATGCACAAATCCAAGTACATTGGTTTAGTTAATGATTATAAAGATATTTGGGTGTGCATATTGTGGATAGAACTACCTAAAATGGTATGAAATGAATATAACCTAGAAATGGTCAAGTGTGAGAAAGTGGAGTCTGGGAGTGTTTATGATGAATGAGATATCTTGAGTGGATGATTATGTTGTGGGAATGATTTGGACATGTTGATGTTGGGATTAAAGGCATTTGATAAATGCTTAGTTGAATAAGAGTTAGAAACATTAACTCAAATGTTGATGGATGAATTTCAGTTTCGGATGATACGCCGGAGCAAGTCGAGATGAGAACGCAAGAAGCATAAAGGCGGATAGTTGCACACAAGTAAAATGAGGTAAGGGACTATGTGTTAGCTATAGAGATGTTCGTACGTAATTACAGCAATTTCGTAGATATATTGCTAGGACTAGTACGATATTATAATTTTATGAAATGATGTGGAAGTATGAAAAGTACTATGATGTATATATATGTATTGAGAAATGGGATAGGGTAAGGAAATAGCATGATATGCATGTTTTCAATGATGTTCTCAATTTTATATTGTTATTAATGATTGAGAAATGTTGATGATAGGTTGGCTAATTTTACATGTTTTAGCATGAAGAGTCATGCTGTATGAATAAACGTGTTTTGAGTTTTAAAAGAGAAAATAGCCATCTATCAGTTTTGAGATGAGATTTGGTGTTGAAGCGTTAGCTCACACCCGTTTTAATGCCTTGATGTACCGTGCGGGAGTTTTAACTCGCACGAGGGTTTTGAGAAAGTGCGGGAACTTTGCTCGCACCTATTTTATTGAGTTAAGGTAAACCTGGGGGTCTGGGACCCAAGGGGATAGCAGCCGACGGCCAATTGAACGGGCTGGGCCTTAACGATAGATCGTACTGCGCTGGAGCTTTGCGTTGACTGTGTGTCACGCTTCTTGCTCGCTTGGTATATGAGACATGGTTTAAGGATAAAAAGTCCATCGGAGTTGGAGTATGGACTTGGGTCCACGGTTGTACGTAGAATAGTGTAGTCACCCGTTGGTATACTATGTACCGTGCTGGGTGCACGTGAGTACGAGTATCGCGTAGATGACACACGACGTATCTTCACCGTGAGTATACGAGGAGATGAGGTTGATTGAAATGAGACGGAGGGTCGGACTGACCCATCCCCCTTCAGGCGAAGTGATACCCTGTGCACACCCGATCAGTGAGGCCTGGGATCACTGACTGTGGCCATAAGTCGTGGATATTTGATTGCCTAAAATTCCATGCCTGTCTCAGAGAATCGAGAAACAGAGACAATGTCAGAAAAGAAAGAGACTTGCGAGAAAGAATGATTTGAGAAGTGAAAGAGATTTCGTGTTTTAATAAATCTCTGATTTCACATTCGTGCCATGAGGGCACTATTTATGAGCATGTTTTAAATGGAAGTTTGACATTTGATTTACACGAAAATGCTATTAAGAAATATATGTTTAAATGCATTGTTCGTATGATATTTCCATTTATAACGAAAACATGGTTTTGGTTTATGCATGCATGGGCTATGTAGGTAGTGCGATATCTACCTGCTAGCATACATTTCCTTACTGAGCCGTGGTTTGCTCATCCCACTATTTTCCCCCTCCAGGTACTGAGAAGTAAGAGAGCGGTGATCTCTAGATCTTTTGTGCTAAACAGCTCCCACAATCTGTAAAGGTATAAGATTTGTATACACGAGTATTTTGTATCTAATATATCGTATCGCACAGTTATATCTTGGAATTGTAAACATTATTATGGGGATGATATGTAAGCACATGATATTTATACAATTAATTTTGTGTATTTACACACACACCTGGGAGTGTGACTTAAAGTTTTAAATATTCCGCTGTAAATGAATAAATTTTTAGTAATTGCATCTTCTCACAGCCCAACCGTAGTAGAGAATGTATGGATAGAAGGGTTCCCGAAAGCGGGGCATGACAGGGATAACATTTTATATGAGGCATTGTATGGCCATAGGGAGTTGTTCGCTGACTTAGATAAGAAGAAGTGGGTGACAGATAAAGAATTGTTCCCAAATTGGTAAGACAAACCTCTGAGGATGTTCAGTTGCTTTGTGAGAGATTAGGAACACCTCAGAGCAGACAGAAAAGCTATGCTGACATGAGACAGAAAACCATTGGAATTCACCGAGGGTGAATCAGTATTGAGTTTCGTTAGATTGAATCCTTTGAGATTAGACAAAAGTGGGAGATAAGACCTGTAGGTTGGCGTTACCACTTGAATTAACAGGCATCCACAATGTGTCCTATCTTATGATGCTTCGAAAATATTATTCGGACCCGATATATGTGATCGGATATGAGCTCCAACAGCTTAGCTCAATGAAAGTATAAAGTATGATTGAAAAAAAATCGATTCGAGTATTAGACGGAAAGAGAAAGTGTTGAGGTTTAAGATAATCTCCCTAGTTAAGTATGATGATAGTATTACACTCCGGAGAAAGTCACTTGAGGATGACAGTATATGATACGATAGATGTACCCGGAGTTATTTATGGACTCATTTGACTTTGTTCTAATTTGGAGGACCAAATTTCTTAAGTGGGGGAGATTGTAAGACCTGATTTTATCGTAAGGGCAAAAAGGAAACGAATAGAAATTTTCGAGTGCATTTAAAAATGCAAAAGGATTTAAATGGTATTCTTGAAAATGTGGAAGGGCAAAACGGTCAAAAGATCGAAATTCGGTATTAATCGGGACAAGAAAATTTAATTAAAAATATGGGATTGAGAAATCTTGATCAATAACGAAGAAATAATTAAATTTCGGGTTAAATTGATTAAGATATGAATTTATAGGAATTAATCAGAATTTTTACCTCGAAAAATAATCTCGAAAATAATCGAAAAATATACCGAAAATGTAAAATCGGACTGAGAAATTCATTTACGGATTAAATGAATATAATGTGAATTTTTTGGGATATTTGATAAATAATAATATTTAATTGATTAAAATATTATTAAAAATAAATTATAAATAAATAAAAAAGAAATCTGAAAAAAAAAAGAAAGAAAAGAAATCGCATTTCACGGTTTCTGAAGGAAGAAAAAAAAGAAACAGAAATGAAAACAGAGAAGCGAAGGCCGACCGAGGAAGAGGAGGCTCACCGGCAAGCTACCGGTGGCCAGGAACCCCAGACGAGGGTCGACGAAGCAGGCCCGAAACCCGCACAACCCACAGGCGGCTGCGACGCGCTGCGAGGTGGCCAAAAAACGCCAAAAAATGAAGGAGTGGCCGCGGGGAAGAAACGTCGATCGGCGGCCATCGGCGCCGATTCGAGTGACACCGAGGCCTAATTTAGGAAGCACATGCAATGGCGCGCCGAACAGCGGTGGAATCACGTCAGGAACCGGTCAAACGGCACCGGAACGACAAAATGGTGACTGAACAGGCCGAATCGGACTGAACTAGCCGAACCAAACCGGACCGAATCGACGGTCTGAACCGGGTTGAACCGGACTGGACCGATTCAGCCAAAAAGAAGAGGAAAAAAGGAAGAAAAAGGGAAAAAGAAAAAGAAAAAAATTGAGGAAAATTTCAGTGATGCAATCGAGCTACGGGTAAGTCGGTAAGCGGTCAAATTGATCGATTTAAATTTCAGAATATTTAATTTGATAAATAATCGACTGAAAGTTTACCCGAAAAAATATTTAATTGTGTAGCTCGACAATTGGCATCCACCGAAAGCTCGAGACAGCCTCGATTTGTGTACTATCATGGAATCACGGGTAAGTAACCCTTATTTACGATAATTTTGCATCGTTATGCGTGTTAGATAAATTACGAATTTAATTTTCGCATGAAATTAATTATATTCTGAAAATTGAGATAAATTGTCGTAAATAATTCATAAGTTGTCTGAGAGTTTAGAACGAGGCTAAATAAATACTGCTAGGCCCAATGAGCCCAATAGGCCTCGATAAAGTGTTGTAAACGGGCTTAAGGCCGATTAAGGTGCAAACGGGCCCAATATGAGTAAATGGGCCCAATGATTTAAATTAAGCCCATAAAATTGTGAAATACAATTAATTGTATTGTATTTGACTTGATGAATGTGTATTCGCAGTTTTGAAGATTGGATTCGGAGCAAATCGAACTGCGTGACGAGTCATCAGTGGAAAGGTTAGACTGTACAGAAAATGAGGTAAGGGAACTGTGTGAGTAGCTAGAGGTAGCTACGCGTATTTTAATAGTTTTGTATATATTGATTATGTATGTATACACTGTTATTGTATAATGATCCTAAAAGTGGTTTAAATTATTTTAAGGATCGAAATAGGTGAAAAAACTATTTTACCCCATTGAGGGAAGTTCACCTATGGATGGTGAAAGCATGACATGCATGAAATGCATGATTTAAGGAAATTTCTAAATTAAGGATTTTATTGGTTTTTAAGCAAAGTAAATTGATAGATTGGCCAGTAATTGCATAAATTTCACAAGATAACACTACGTAGGTGTTATTATTATTTAAATGAAATTTCTTTGGAAAACGGCCAACTATCAAGTTTATATGGAAACAGATAGTGCTGGCATATAGTTCGCACTATATCTGTGTTTGTGAGTGTGCATAAATGTGCTTGAGCGGTTGCTAGCACCGATTTGTGTGACATCATATGCATAAAATGTGCTATAGTGGTTGCTCGCACTGATTTTATGATTTGATATGCATGAGAGCTCCTGGAGCCTAGCTTGCATTCTGTTTTGACATGTTTTGACTTGTTTTGACGTGGTATGCACGAAATGGTGCTGGAGCGATTGCTCGCACTAGTTTTTATGATTGACGTGCATGAGAGGTGCTGGAGCCTAGCTCGTATCCATTTTTGATATAATAATTGCATAAAAGCCGTACTGGAGTGTAACTCGCACGAGATTTTTTTTAATTATGCATAAAGCCGTGCTGGAGTATAACTCGCACGAGATTTGATTTACTTAAGCATTCATTTGTGCTGGAGCGTTGCTCGCACAAAGTTTTACATGGTTTTCATAATTCATTTGAATGCCGTACTGGAGTTTTTCTCGTACGAGATTTTCACTGAGTTTTATATACATATCCGTACTAGAGCATTGCTCGTACGTGGATTTTACTTGAAATTATAATCAGTTTAAGTCGTACTGGAGCACTACTCGTACGCAGATTTTACTGATTTTTATGAAACCGTGCTAGAGCTTCGCTCGCACGAGGTTTTTTGATATCATGAATATGCATAGAGCCGTGCTAGAGCTTCGCTCGCACAGGGATTTATATTCCATGCATATAGCCGTGTTGGAGCCTCCTGTAGACTGTGTGTCATAGTGAGATGATATGCTCACACGTGTATATTGAGACAGAGATGATATGGGTGGATAAGACCTATTATAGGCACCCCTGACTGAGCTTGGGTTCACGAAGTATGTTGTACCGTGTATGTCATGCAGAGTACGCTGTACCATGGGGATTGTTGGAGTGGAGTGGCATTAGCCACGAGGCAGCAAGCCTTGCCCTCGCAATCCTGGTGTTATGCTGTTCTGGCGGGTAGGGCGACCCACCTCCCATTTCAGGTGTGATACCCCATACACTAGGTACCGTGTTGCCAGGGATCACTAGGATATGGCCATAATCTTCGATGTTACTGATATAATCAGTTGTTTGTCTCACATGATATAACTTGTGGTTTGTTAGACCAGGGTAGACCTGAAGGAGGGGTCAGGCCCCCGATTTGACGATTTTATGATTTCATGATTTTATGATTTGTGACCCTGAAAGAATGGTGGTTTTATAACTGAAGTTTTATAATGAATTTTAAATGAATTGTTTTATGAGATGATTGACCCGGAAGGGTTAGTTTTACTGCAGTTTTAATGAATTGATTTAAATGCAGTAGCATGATGATGTTTTCCATGCTTTCATTTGAAATCCATGATTTGTCTTACATGACATGAAAGACTGCATGATCTTGATTAAATTCATGCTTATTATGATTTAATGATGTCACATAAAATGCTTTGAAGCATAAGTAGTATGATTTATATATGCACAAATAGTTTTATAAACTAAGTCATTGATGTTTGCATGACTTTGTGCTTGATGATTTTAATGAAAAGAAATGGATTTAAGGGCATGGCATTATGAGCATGTAGATAGTGGAGCTATCTACTTACTTGCATAATTGCCTTACTAAGCATGTGGTTTGCTCACCCCCCTTATTTTCCCATCTTTTCAGAGCACTTGCAATAGTTATTAAGCGGCTGAGGACTTGCATGCTTGGTATCCGCTGCTTCCCATCGAGAGACGGGTATACACATTTGTATGGTTTTATATCTAAATATGTAATGCAAAGTACTATAAACGATTATAATGTCGAGGATGTAGAGTTATAAATACCATTGTGTATGTATTCAGTTCAAGTCAAAGAATAGTAAACTCTGATATATGAATGTGTTTATGGAAACAGAATGGTAAATAGGTGAGAGGTTACTAACACCAAATCATAGCCCAACTGTTTGTAGGATGGTCACGACGAGAGAAAGGTAAGAATTAAATAATAAATGAAGAAGCAAAAAATTTACTCTGATTTTTAGGTAATTTGGGTCGTGACATTAACTTTTCTCTCTTAGATCTCTTCAATCTTCGGCCTTTTCCTAAAAAATCTTCTACTTCCTCGATGACTGAAGCCTCTATCCACTGCCGGTCTCTTCCTATCTCTATCCCTCACTCTACCAACCTTCCCAAACTCTGAGGCAACTTGCTTATTATCTTGTTCACACAACTATGCCCTTTATACTACCTCTTCATAGGTCGGTATGTCAAAGGGAACCAATCGGGACCTGATGGCTGGTCTCAGTCCATCCATAAACTTCTGGACCTTCTTGACCTCACTGTCCATCGTATCAGGATCATACCTACCCAAGGAGACTAATTTCGTCTCATACTCATCCACCGATCTGCTCCCCCAATCACAAAAATTCCATCTGCAGCTTTCGCTGCACAGTATCGGGAACATATTGCCTCCGGAAGGCCTCTAAAAATATGTCCCATGTGATCTCTATATGTCGGGCTCTCAAAACGGGTTTGGTGGACTTTCACCAATGCTCTGCCAATCCCTTGAGCATGAATGCAGCAAAAGCAACCATCTCTGTAGTAGCACACTCGAAGAACCCATATAATTTCTCAATTTCATTCACCCAATCCTCTGCAGCTATTGGGTCCTTAATCCCACTGAAAGACGAGGATTTAAATTTTTGAAACTGTCGTAACCTATCCAAGTCACATCCATAACCCTAATCTCTACTACCCTATGGTGGTGCAACTGTAGGTGTATCCTGTATTGGTGGGGGTGTGGGAGTATCTGCAGTCTGAGGTCTTTGGGCTGGTTGTGCATGCATCTCAGGAGTAGCCGCTTGTTCAGCCTCACCTTGTGTAGCTGGCCCCTACCTGCCTCTAGCTCTAGGCAACGACTAAGCAATCAACTCTAAAATTGCCTCTAAGCTTCGCTCTATCCTCGCGAAGCGTGCCTCAGTACTTTTCGATCTCTCTGCCAGACCCTGTGGAACATGCTCAACATCAACCTCCACCTCTATCTCCTCCTAAGTCTCATGTGGCAACGACTCAGCATGGCTCCCAAGCCTACCCCTACGGCCCCTGACTCGTGCTCTCGTCCCTCTACTGCGACTGGTGTTAGGTATAATGTCAAGATTCCTACATTCACAATCATTTCTGAGTCAAACCCATCTCAATATACACAGTTGTATCTAGACAAGCACAGTAACATGAGGATGTAATTTTCCTATTTATTTACACTGACACACATCAGACCAACTCAGCTTTGATACCACTTCTGTCACGACCCTCAATTCATCGAAAATCCACTACAATTTTTTTTGTTTCGTTATTTATTGTTTGTTCTTTACTCTTACCTTACTTGATCGTGAACAGCTACACCACCAACAGTTGGCCTGTGTATCGGTGTCAATCTCATCCAACCAAACCATTTCAAATAATAATTCATTTAAATGTAAACACTTATATTTCTTAATCAGAGTTACCATTTACATGTGCTTACAATTCTTTACATCCCCAAAAGTTACATTCAAAATATTATTGTGCTTTGGCATGTCTAGATACAAAAACTATACAAATGTGTATACCTTTTGTGATGGGATGCAACAGACACCAAAATCCAATCCTCAGTTGCTCTCTATCTACTGTAAGTGCTCTGTAGAGGGGGAAATAAGGGGGTGAGCAAACCACGTGCTCAGTAAGGCAATCATGCAAGCAGGTAGATAAATGTACTATCTACATGAGCGTGATGCCATGCATAAAACCACACAGTTTCTCGACATCCTCAAATTCATTAGTTCATGCACGTGTTCATAATATGTAAAACAATTCATGTTATTTAAATCAGTGCACAATTCTTAAACATAGCATGGAAAATAATCATACACAAGTTGTAATTAAAGCATGGAAAATCATCATGCAAGGTGCACTTAAAAGCATTTTTACTCAGCACAAATCATCACAAAATTCACCATTCGTCAAGATTCAGCCCTTCCCTTAGATTTTCCTAACCCACAAAAAAAATTTAAAAACATGGATATACCATAAAACAAGTGACATGTGAGATAGGCAAACAATGGTAAGAGTAATAACTAGGATTATGGCCATATTCTTTGTGATCCCAGGCTACACGGATCCTAGTGTGTGGGGTATCACCTCTATCTGCTACCGCAAAGGAGGTGGGTCATGTCCAACCCGCCGATCCATAGCAGAATATCCATCATCCAAAGATGGTATATATATAATATCCATACACGGTACAACGTACTCCATGCTATATGCACAGTACAACGTACTCCGTGGGCCCATATCATCACAACATATCCTGCCATATCTCAATACGCACATGCGAGCCTATTTAATCGACGTGGCACACAGCTTACCCGAAGGTCCTAGCATGGCTCCCAACATGTCGTAAAACCACGGGCGAGTAGTCTCTAGCACTGTAACAAGTATATAGTGGACATCTGGTGCGAGCAATGCTCCAGTACAATGTCAAAACTCATGTGAAAACTAGTGCGAGCTAGGTTCCAACACTCATGCATGTAAAACTCTAGTGCAAGCAATGCTCCAGCACTATAGTGTAAAATCCATGTGAAAACTAGTGCGAGCTAGGCTCCAGCACTCATGCATGTAAAAACACATCAAATCTCGTGCGAGTAGCGCTTTAGCACGCTTTATTTCCACAAAACTCATGTAGGTGGCTAATTTATTTACAAAGTATCGTTATTAAAACCAAATCAAACTAGTTTCTTGCAAAGCATTTAAATACTAGCCAACCTACCAATCCACATGCTAAAAAGGTTAGTAAAAAGATTCAAAACATCATGATTCTTGTTTTTCATGAACTTTTCCCAAATCCCAATCTTTTTTGCCCTTCAAACATTTAATTCCTTTCCTATGACCCACAAAACATTCTAGAAAACCTTTATGCACCCGAAAATGTGTACAGATACCTCTAGGGCCAACATAATTCCCTTACCTCAATTCTTGGTGAAGTAACTCTTTCCTCTTTTTTCTCTTCTCATGTTTGGGCTCAATTTGGTCTGGATATATCTTTGGGAGCTGCAAATATTCATTTATCACATGAGTTAATTACAAATAACTCATATTCAGACTTGATCCTAGTCAATATATCTTATTGAGCCTAATTCCCTTCTTAAGTCATTTTCAATTACACCGATCATTTCACCTAGACCCATTGAGCTCCTTAGGCTCATTATCACTCATTGGACTGAATTCAAGTCCATCAACCTCGTCGAATCGATTGAATTCAAGTTTAGCCTATAATCACATTCAACCATGGCATGAGGGTTGAACATCCATCACGCCATTCCTAGTCCAATTTTGGTTTAGCAAACTCTCTTAGTTATCTAATCAAGCCCTTAGTTTGCATTGCTCTAACCTTAGTTCTTCCATTTACTCATGCATTTTCACAAACACCTTATATGCACATTATATAACCTCATCCTATTCCATAAACTTATTTCACAAAACCACCTCAAAATCATGCATATAACACTACTAACACCTTAATATAATCCCTTTATCATTAAATCCACCATATCTCATTTTCTCACACTAAACCCATTCTAGTTTATGCTTGATTCATCATATTCTAGGTAGTTTCAGCCAACAATACATACACCAATCAACTCCTAACAACATCTAGATAAACATACTTAGAGTTGGTGTATTGGAAACTCACCTAGCTTGACTTTCCTTTTGTCCCAAATAAGAAGACTCATTTGCTCCTTCAATCCAACAAGTTGAATGTTGGCTCCAAGCTATATTTTTTTCCTCCTCACAATGAACAACTTTGCTCTAATAGCTTTTTCTCAAATCTTTTTGGAAGGGGGTGTATTCTAGAGTGAGAAAGCTTGGTTTTTGGGGTAAAAATGGAGGGATGTGTTGATTTGCTAAAGAAAGAGGTTTGGCCATCGGGTTTTTATAGAGCAGGGGTGATGTTATCGATCTATTAGGGTGAGAGATCGTTCTTCCCTTGGTTGAGCTATCGAAATATTCAGTTTGTAGGAGGGAGATCGATATGCTCTTTGGGGAGAGATCGATCTTTGCTAGGCAGAAGCAACTGGAGATCGATCTATTTCATGGGGAGAGATCGATCTACTCTGTGGGAAGGGATCGGTCCTTGCTAAGCAAGAACAAATGGAGATCAATCTGCTCTTAGCAGAATCAAATGGAGATCGATCTACACCTAGGAACGGATCGATCTGTGCCTTACATAATCATAGGGGTCTATTGCTTGAATGAAAGATTGATCTGCTTTGAAAATGAGATAGATCTGGGCTTCATCTGAAGCATTCCTACTATATTTTTCCAAGATTTTTAAAAGGTAAACTCATATTTCATTACTCCAATACTCATTTTGCATTCTAATCCCACTTAGAGCATGGAAATGTTCATTTCTTATGATTCACATGCAATGTGACTTATGTGTATTGCTTGGATCATAAAAGGTACTTAGAATTCACAAATCCTTGTATTATCATTTCATGTTTTTAAGTCTTTATATTCGATCTGGTTGTTTGAGTCCCATTCGTTTAGTCTGTGGCCACTTCAGCCCTTATTTAACCTTTACATGGATTCATTGATGTTCAGTCATTTGTTCTCTTTGCAACTTCATTCAATCCAAAAATCTCTTCTTATGATTCAATTTAACATATGAAAATGTATTACATCATATGAATCATAAGGAATATTTCACCAAAAGTGGGTCTTACAGAGGGTGCCACACCTTTACTTGAAAGCTTTCTCGATGAGAAACTCATTGCCTTCAAGATAACACCTTCATGTGATGCTGACTTAGTGAATTTCTTAGATACTAGATCTTTTCCTAATGAATTATCTAAGGCCCAAAAAGGCAAGTTAAGGAGTAACACAAAGTACTTTATTTGAGATGATCCATATTTGTAGAAACATTGTGCTGATCAAGTTATAAGAAGATGCATCCTTGAAGATGAGACTTAATCCGTACTTACCTTTTACTACACATATGAGAGTGGAGGCCATTTTGGCTTAAAGAGGACTACAAGGAAAGTTTTGGATTATGGGTTTTATTAGCCCACTTTGTTTAAAGATGCTTACTTATTTTGCAAGACATGTAAGCACTGTCAAAAGATTGGTAACATAACTAAAAGGAATCAAATGCCATAAACCCTATTATTGTGTATAAAATCTTTGATGTTTGAGGCATTGCTTTTATGGGCCTTTTTCCTTCCTCTTTTAGTAATGTCTACATACTTTTAACAGTTGATCATGTTTCTAAATGGGTAGAATCAAAAGCCATTAGATCTGATGGTGCTAAAGTTGTTGTAAATTTTGTGAAGTCTAACATCTTTACTAAGTATGGAACATCAAACATTTTGATAAGTGATAGTGGTACTCACCTTTTCAATAGGGTGATGAAAGCTCTATTGAAGAAGCACCATGTCACACACAAGGCATCTACGGCCTATCATCCCTAAATAAGTGGCTAAGTGAGGTGTCCAATAGAGAGATTAAGTCCATCCTTAAAAGGACTGTCAACCCTTAAAGTAAGGATTGGAGCTTAAGACTCAATGATGCTTTATGGGCTTATAGGACTACCTGCAAGACACCCATTAGGATGTCCCCCTATAGGGTGGTTTATGGTAAGCCATGCCATCTTCCTGTTGAATTAGAGCATAAGCATATTGGGGCATTAAAGAGTGCAACATGGAGATAGATGAAGTTAGGAAACATAGGAAGTTTCAACTATAAAAGATTGAGGATATAGACATATAGACGAAGTTAGGAAACATATAATATTTTATATATATAGTAAAAAAAACCTCAATTCGAAAATCCTATTACAAGTAGGAAAAAGGGTTGACATATTCGGGCTTTTTCTTCACAGCTGGGTTTGGAGTTGAAATAGGCCGAATTGGATCTTGGGCTCTTCTTCAAAGTTGTAAATTAGTAAGTCAGCGTTCCACTAGGCCTAACTTTGCATAATTTGGAGGATTGGAACTTCGTTTAGAGCTAAAATTCCAAACAGCATTAAAACTGTCCAATTTCTTCGGTTAAGCTCTTGAAGCCCAATTTATTTGCCAAAATCACAAAATTAACATAAGTACTCTAATTAACATTAGAAACATAGAAAAATATTAAAATGTAGAAGGAAATAAATAATAAAAATATGGCACTCATCAAATTCCCCCACACTTAAATTTTTGTACGTCCTCGAGCAAACTTAAAATCTAAGACTAAATCACCATCTAAAACTTTTCAATCACATTAAGCTTATAAAAACCAGAAACAAAAAATCAACCAACAGTTTTTAGAAACATAACATGTCATGAATCAAAATCCTTAACAATCTCAAGAATTTTCCACATAGTAATTTTATTCAAAATAAAGCAAACTAAATTGGTAGACCCCCATAATAATCTCTCTGTTCACTCATGCATTTAAGGGATAAGTATTTCACTCACATTCATTCCATAAAACATGTCCTACCATAAGCTTCCATATAATCTAATCTCCACTACTTAGTATTCATGCATAACACAAATCAAAAGGACTTTATTCAAGGGTTGTAACGGGGCTAGGGATAAGGTAAGGAATTATTTTTGGAGTAAGAGAGTTTAGAACCCTAAAAATTAATAGAGCATTCAAAATTACAACTCGGGTAAATAAAGCTATCAACGACCTGTGATTACCTAAATTACAAATACTTTATTAATCACTCACACCTTATTCAATTCCTTTATCAATCAAATAACTTCTTTCTTTCTTTATTTTTTCAATTTTTTTATTGTTTTTCTTTTTTTTGGGTTTTTTTTTATATCAACCACCACCACCACTTACATATGGAATTAATCTCACCCCCACACTTGTTTCATAACCTGCTTAAGAATGTTTAAATGCCCTACTAATCTTTAAGGTTAGGTAAAGTTATTCATATTAAGCTCAAGGTTAAGACAAGTTATTCAACAAAGAAAAGTCAATTAGGCTCAAAGGGGCTTAACAATGGTAAATTATGCTAAGTGGGCTATTTGGCTAGAGTGGTTCATCCAAAAATGGCCTTAATCACTTTTATGTATGCCTGAATCAATGTAATCTCGAAAAGAATCAATGCAAGTTCTAGAGAAACACATCTATGGAAGAATATCACACATCAAAAGAAAATAAAGATCAACATTAATGCTCAATCTCTAGGCTCAAAATCTCACAGGTTTAAAGTCTACCAATTCAATTGACCAACATTTCGAAATCAATTACTTAATCAACAAATTTTAAGATGAAAAGTCAATTAATTCAATTGTGTTATCCTCCTTTCAAATCCAGTTGATTCAAGTTCATGATAAATATAAACTTTCAGTGATAGAAAGTGCCTAAACATGCACTCAAAATCCTTTTTTTATTTATTTATTTTTATGTAAAAATTCAAAAATCCTAAGTTCTCCCCCCACACTTAGATCTTACATTGTTCCCAATGTAAAACACATCATTAAAACAATTAACGGACAAGTCAAATTAAAAGAGATAGGGTGAAAGATCAAATCTGGGGTTCATGGGTTACCTCCCACATAGCACCTTTGGTTAATGTCGTTGGCTCGACAATACAACTTTCTTCAAACCAAGTAGATCGCATCTCCTAACTAAACCTCCTTAACCGTGTGTTCTTGAAAACCCTCGTAATATGGCTTGAGTCTATGCCTGTTAACCTTGAACACCTTGTTGGTTTCCATACTTTGAATCTCAACTACACCATGAGGAAATACATCAATAACAACAAATGGTCTAATCCAGCGGGAACTTAACTTACCAGGCATCAACTTGAGTTGTATAGCAAGAATTTTTGGCCAACCACAAATTGCTTCCTAATGATCATCTTATCATGAAATGCCTTGGTCTTCTCCTTGTAAATTCGTGAGTTCTCATATGCCTCAAGTCAAATTTCCTTTAATTCCTGCAACTGCAACTTCCTTTCCAAACCTGCCTGCAGTAGGTCAATGTTGCATCGTCTAATTGTACAATAAGCCTTGTGTTCTAACTCTACAGGCAGATGACATAACTTACCAAAAACCAGCCTATACAGGGACATCCCGATAGGCATCTTATATGTTGTCCCATAAGCCCACAAAGCGTCATCAAGTCTGAGACTCTAGTCTTTTCTGTTTGGATTTACCATTTTCTCCAAGATCAACTTAACTTCCCTATTAGACACCTCGACCTGTCCATTCGTCTGGGGATGGTAAGTTGTAGAGGTTTTGTGTAGGACTCCATACTTTTTTAACAAAGCCTCAATTGACCGATTACAAAAATGAGTCCCCTGATCAATGCTTTTGGTATGTCAAACCTGCTGAAAATGTTAGATTTGATAAAACCTACAACAGCTCGCAAATCATCAGTTTTGGTGGTCTTTGCTTCCACCCATTTTGACATATAATCAACAGCAAATAAAATGTAAACAAACCCAAAGGAAGGAAGAAATGTACCCATAAAGTCAATACCCTAGGCATAAAAAATTTCACACATAAGTATAGGAGTTTGAGGCATCTCATTCCTATGGTTTAAGCTCCCTATCCTTTGACATCGTTCATAAGTTTTACAAAACACATAACTGTCATGAAACAAAGTAGGCCAATAAAAACCATAATCTAACACTTTCCTAGCTGTTCTCTTTGGCCCAAAATGACCCTCACAGGCATATGCATCGCAAAAAGTAAAGACAAACTGAATTTCTGAATCAGGGATGCACCTTCTAATAATTTGATCAGAACAATATTTCCATAAATATGGTTCATCCCATACATAGTATTTAGCCTCACTTTTCATTTTATCTTTTTTAGCTCTACTCAAATCTTGAGGTATGACCTTAGTAACCAAATAATTTACCAAGTCAGCATACCAAGGGGTTATACCTTGCACCGTAAAGAGCTGCTCATCAGGAAAAGTTTCTTGCAATGGCATTGGATCTTTTTCTCTCATCAACCCACTCAAGTGGCTAGCTATTAGGTTTTATTCCCCCTTCTTATCTTTGATCTCGAGATTAAACTCTTGCAATACCAGAATCCACCTAATCAGCCTTGGCTTCACCTCTTTTTTTCGCTAAAAGGTATTTTAAAGCTGTATGGTTAGAAAAGACAACAACTTTAGTCCGAAGCAAGTAAGATCGAAACTTATCTAAAGCAAATACAATAGCCATAAGCTGCTTTTCGATCGTGGAATAATTACACTGAGCTGAGTTAAGCGTCCTTGACACATAACAGATCACATGGGCCTAGTTGACGACCCGCTGTCCTAAAACAACCCCCACAGCATAATTGCTTGCATCGTACATTATTTTAGAAGGCAACTCCCAATCTAATGGTTGAATGATAGGGGCAGAAGTCAAAGATTACTTCAATTCATTGAAAGCTACCTTGCATTCTTCGTCAAATTCAAAGGGTACGTCCTTCTGCAACAATTTTGACAATGGTAGTGCTGTCTCCGAGAAGTTCCTAATGAATCTGCGATAAAAACCTGCATGACCAAGAAAAGAATGCACTTCTCATACACAGTGGGGTAGGGTAAGCTTAAAATCAAATCAATCTTAGCCTTGTCTACATCAATGCCCTTGGATGAAACTACATGCCCTAAAATAATGCCTTATTCTACCATGAAATGACATTTTTCAAAATTCAACACTAGATTAGTTTCAATGCAACGCTCAAGCACACTCGTCAAATGCTTTAAGCACTTATCAAATGAGTCACCATGCACTATGAAATCATCCATGAACACCTCAATGAAATTTTCCAATAAATTAGAGAAAATACTTACCATGCATCTTTGAAAAAGTACCTGGTGCATTACAAAGGCCAAACGACATCCACCTAAAAGTAAATGTTCCAAATGGGCATGTGAAAGTTGTTTTCTCCTGATCTTCTAGTGAAATCACAATCTGGTTATAACATGAAAATCCATCAAGAAAATAGTAGTGAGATTTTGTGAGACCCCGTATATGTATAGTTGTAACATGTGTAATTGGATCAATGAATGCGAATGGACTTGTAATGTAAAGTATAATTGATGTAAGTTCATGGATGTGATGTACATACATGTAATATGATTTGTAAGGTACATACAAGTTTCATTGTGTATGAATATGAAGAAATGAGTTCTTATAAATGATGAATGTGATTGGAACTCAAAATGAGTAGTGTGGTAAAATGGAATGAAGTCATGCTTCCATTTAGATTGGAATGTGATACCTTTGACTAAACAATGGATACACACAAGTTCTAATGTGTATAAGCTATGGATGGATGCCATTTTCAAGTCTTAAAGGTGGTTGGATGAGAAAATGACTATGGCAGCAAATTGAGGATGTTTTGTGTGAAGTTACTGTAGAAAACTGTAACAAAATCTAGAAAATATGAAGGCCAGATCGATCTCATAGGATGAGAGATCGATTTGGAAGAGTCAGAATGCTCTTATTTGAGCAACGAAATGGAGCAGATCAATCTCCAATGGGGCCAGATCGATCTCCTAAACATTCTGTAATGAAAAGATTAATCCTTAGGCATACAGATTGATCTCCTTAGCTCTCTGTTTGGAGCAGATCGATCTCAAGCTTCGATAGATCAATCTCTTGCTTAAAATGCCATGAAAAGGAGGGAATTAAGAGGACCAGATCGATCTCTTCCTAGTAAAGATCGATCTCCTTAAGCTATTTCTATAAATGGAGCGATGAAATTTGAAATTTTTGGGAAAACAACATCACCCTTCCATTTTTCACCCAAAACCTAAGTTTATCTCTCTAAAATCAGCCAATTTCCAGTAAGAATTGAGGGAAAGCTATTAGATACCAAGTTATTTATCTTGAGGAAGAGAATAACATAGTTGAAACCCAAAACCTCATATTGGTATTAGAGGAGCAATGAGCATTTTCCCATTTTGATCAAAAAGAGAAACTAGATTATTACGTTCCTACTACTCCAGCCCAAGTACATTATTTATTTATTGACTTTGGAGTTGATTTGTATGGATAGTGATAGTTGAAACTACCTAAGATGCATTTGAACAAGTTAAACCTAGAAAATGGAATAAGTCTAGTGTGAGAAAATATAAATTGGATGAGTTGGTGATTTATAGGATTTATTGAGTTGTTATTTGAGTAATGTGGGTGATTTAAAATGGTTATGTGGAGTTATATTGTGAGTTTAGAGAAGTTATGAAGATGGGTATATGAGATGCTTGATAAAATACCATAGTGAGGAATTTAATGAAATATGAACACTATGGGCTTAATATCGATTTGGAATGAGTTAATAGGCCTAAAAGGAATCCATAGACTCGAGAAATGAAATGAGGTCTTATGAGCGTTGATAGAAACTATAGGTTGAATCGACTATAGTAAACGCAAGAGTCATGTTATATTAGCTTAAATGTCGAGAAACACGATTATGTACAGTTTTAGAGAGTTCGTTGGAGATGAATCGGACCGCACGAGTGAGTACCTTTAAGGAAGTGGAATCAGGCATCGCGATTCCAGGTAAGGGAATTCTGTAAGTATATAGAGGTAGCTGCTCGTATTTTGTGGGTATGTATAGGGCATTGGAAATGTGCATGAGTTTATAGGTATGAGTTTGATGATGTATGGAAATAACTACGAGTATTTTTATGAGAAATGATTTTGAAATGGTTATTGAAAAGGGATATTAAGGCTAATAATTTCATAAATCACGTGTTTTCAATGTTTTCACAAAACACAATGCTTTGTTTTGAGCAAATGAATAAATAGGCTGGCTAGTGTATTAATGATGTTGTGGAAAAGCATTTGTGAGGTGCTAAACCCGATTTTTGGGATTGTGTTGATTGCGTATGAGCCGCCTATCGTAATTGTGCGACATAAATCGCGTCGGAGCCTCGCTCGTGCTAGATTTCAATGTTTTCATTTGTATGAAATGTATTAGAGCTTGGCTCGTATCTTGATTTGGAAACTAAGATAATGTTTATAAATCGTACTGGAGCTTCTGCTCGTATGTGGATTTTGATTTGGTTTCTTATGCATATAACCGCACTGGAGCTGTGCTCGTACGTAGTTTCTTCATGACTTGATGCATAAATGTCGTATTAGAGCGTTGCTCATACGAGGTGTTTTATTTATGATGGTGAGTCGTGCTAGAGCTTTGCTCGCAGAAGTTTTCATAATATGGTACGTATAAGGCCGTGGAAGTGGTAAGATCCTTAAGCCCTTCATCTTTAAGCCAACATCCTTAAGCCCAAGGAGGCGGAGAGGCTCTATTAGGCAGGGAGGCTCTGTTCGGTGGGGAGGCTCTCTTACGGTAAGATCTTTAAGCCCTACATCCTTAAGCAAACATCCTTAAGCCCGAGGAGGTGGGGAGGTTCTGTTAGGCAGGGAGGCTCTATACGGTGGGGAGGCTCTCTTACGAAAGGATTTTTAAGCCAACATCCTTAAGCCTTGGAGGAGCAGGGAGGCTCTCCTATGTGGGTATGGAAAGTTCTGGGTAAGGGGAAGACAAAACCTAGGACTTGCACCCCTAACTACGATATGGGTCTGCGGAGTCCGCTGTACCGTGTATATCACATGGAGTACGATGTACCGCGTGACGATTATGTGATGAGAAAGTCTGACGAGGGAATATCCACCTTCATGTCAGCACGATACCCCGCACACCGATGCGTGTGGTCTGGGATGATTTATGATATAGTTGGCCCACAAAGGTACTTATGATATAGTGACCTAGTTTTATTACATATATGTGATTGTGATTGTCCAAGGTAGACCCGAGGGAGGGGTTGAGCCTTATAGGATGTGATTTTTGAAATGGTAATGATGTTTGTGATTGAGAAAATGGTTTGTGATGGGATTGTATGTGTTTGAGAAAGAGCTTTGTGATGTGATTTAAAAAGGAGGTTTCTTAAATGAATTGCCCTTTTATGAGATTAATGAGAATGAGCATGAGATGTTTTCACATGTTGATATTCCATGTTTTATATGCCAATTTTATATGATTTTGATACATGATATATGTATACTCATAACCAACATTGTTGGATAAAATTTTGATGATTTCCATAACCTTGAATATTGACCGAGCATGTGTGTAGGGATTATAAACTGATGATAGAGGGAAAGGAAATGACATGCAATTTAATTTTATTAACAATGAATGATTTTGATGTAATTTTGAGAATGAATTGGCTGGCTACCAATCAGGCTGTGATGGATTGTCATGCAAAAACTTTGATGTTTCCAGAGATAGAAAACCATGTTGTAAGATTTATGAAATGAAAAGAAATCACATAATTATGATGAACGAAATGAGTATGATCTTAACTTATAATGTTGAGAGATGAATTCATTGTTTACTTTGAATGTGAATGTGATGACTTGTGATACTAAAGGTGGAAAGGATAATATGAAGGGTTCATTGCCTACGTGGTTGATATAGATGAGGCACACCCGGAATTGAAGGACATCCCCATGATTGCAGATTATTCTGATGTCTTTTCGGATGAATTATCAGGACTACCACCTGAAAGGGAAATGGAATTTTGCATAGAGTTAGTGCCTGGCACAGAGCCGATATCGAAACCACCTTATAGAATAGCTCTGATAGAGTTGGAAGAGCTAAAGAAGCAGTTGCAAGAGTTGCTAGAGAAGGGGTTCATTAGACCGAGTGCCTCACCTTGGGGATCACCGGTTCTATTTGTAAGGAAGAAGGATGGAAGCCTTCGACTGTGTATAGGTTATTGATTGTTGAATAAGGCCACCATTAAGAACAAATACCCCCTTCCGCACATAGATGATTTGTTGGATCAGCTCTGAGGAGCCCAAGTGTTTTCTAAGATAGACCTGTGAGCAAGGTACCATCAGTTGAGGATCAGGAGTGGAGATGTACCCAAGACAGCATTTCGTACCCATTATAGCCACTGCGAGTTTATGGTGATGCCATTTGGATTAACGAATGCCCCCGCAACATTTATGGCGTTGATGAATGATATATTCAAGCCATACCTAGACAAGTTTGTAATTATTTTCATTGATGACATTTTGGTATATTCCAAGTCCAGGGATGATCATAAGGAGCACTTAAGGATAGTTCTGCAGACCTTCCAAGAAAAAGAGTTATATGCCAAACTCAGTAAGTGTAACTTTTGGTTGGAGCAGATCTCATTTCTGGGCCATGTTGTGTCGAAGGATGGGGTATCAGTGGATCCATCCAAGATCGAGGTAGTTGTACAGTGGGAACAGCCCAATACAGTTACTGAGATTAGAAGTTTTCTGGGATTGGCAGGTTATTATCGAAGATTTGTAGAGGGTTTCTCTAGACTAGCTGCTCTTTTGACACGCCTCACGCAAAACGATGTTAAGTTCATTTAGGATGAGGCCTGTTAGAGGAGTTTTGAGGAGCTTAAGCGTCGATTGACCACTACTCCAGTTCTCACCATTCCCACCAGCTCAAGAGGATTCTCGGTGTATACAGATACATCACACCAGGGACTGGGCTGTGTACTTATGCAGGATAGGAAGGTAGTTACCTTTAGATCTAGACAGTTGAAAGATCACGAGAGGAACTACCCAACACATGATTTGGAGTTAGCGACCGTGGTGTTTGCTTTGAAAATATGGCACCATTATCTCTATGGTGAGAAATTTCAGGTGTTCACAGATCATAAGAGCCTTAAGTACATGTTCTCATAGAATGAGCTGAATATGAGACAGAAAAGATGGCTCGAACTCCTGAAAGACTATGATTGTGAAATTATGTACCACCCGGGTAAGGTAAATGTAGTTATCGATACTTTGAGTAGAAAGAACCTTGGGTTGGTGTCTTATATGATGGTATGAGAGCATGAATTGTTGGAACACTTTGCGAACCTCAGTTTGGATGTAGCCCCACCTGGATCGGAGAAATTGGATATTATGGCTAGTATGAGATTATAGCCAGAGTTGATTGGCCGTATTCGACGGGCCTAGCAGAGTGATCGACGGTGCATCGATTAGTTGAGGCAGATACAGACAGGTGTGGGTATTGATTTTGAGTTGAGTGCTGATGGATTGTTGAGGTTCAGAGGCAGAGTATGTGTTCCCGAGGATCCTGAGATCAGGAGGCTAATTTTATCAGAGGCTCACTCATCGAAGTACACGATGTATCCGGGGAGTACCAAGATGTATCAAAACCTTCGAAAGGTTTATTGGTAGTCCGTAATGAAAAGAGACATTGTTGAATATGTCGCTATGTGTTTCATTTGTCAGCAAGTGAAGGTAGAGCATCAAAAGCCTGCAGGGTTATTGCAGCCTCTACCGATACCGACTTGGAAGTGGAAGCACGTCACCATGGATTTTGTGATGGGGTTGCCGAGGATCCGTAGATGTCACGATGCAATATGGGTTATTGTGGATCGGTTTACTACGTCCACCCATTTCTTGGCTATGAGATCTACTGATATACTGAGTAAGTTGGCGAACCTGTGTATTCGAGAGATAGTATGGCTACATGGTGTTCCAGTGAGCGTTGTTTCTGATAGGGATGCCCGCTTCACTTCCCATTTCTGGGAACATTTTTAGGAAGTGCTGGGGACCCAACTGAGTTTTAGCACAGTTTTTCATCCTCAGACAGATGGGCAGTCAGAGAGGACTATATAGACCCTGGAGGATATGTTGAGAGCATGTGTGCTAGATTTTAGAGGCTTCTAGGATGATCATCTGTAGTTAGTCGAGTTCGCCTATAATAATAGCTATCATGCGAGTATCGAGATGACACCTTATGAGGCATTGTATGGGCGTAGATGTCATTCCCCTATTGGATGGGAAGAGGTCGGTGACAAGTAGATTTTTACTCTAAACTTAATGCAGCAGGTATCTGAGGACGTCCAATTGATATGTGAGAGATTACGGACAGCTCAGAGCCAGCAAAAGAGTTATGCTGACAAGAGACGATGACCACTAGAGTTTGATATAGGTTAGTCGGTATTTCTAAGAGTTTCACTATCGAAGGGTATTATGAGATTTGGTAAGAAGGGCAAGTTGAGCCCTAGATATATCGGACCCTTCGAGATTTTAGAGAGAGCGGGAGATAAGGCGTATAGGTTGGCATTGCCACCGGACTTGGCGAATGTTCATAACGTCTTCCACGTCTCGATGCTCCAAAAGTATCACTCGGACCCGGCACATGTGATAAGATATGAGCTGTTGGAGCTCAATAAGAGTATGACATATGTGGAGAAGTCGGTTTGGATATTGGATAGAAAAGAGAGAGTGTTGCGGAATAAGGCAATTCCCTTGGTGAAAGTTCTTTGGCAACATCACACGGTGGAAGAGGCCACATGGGAATTGGAGAACTTGATACGAGAGAAGTACCCCCAACTTTTTGAAGAATGACTTGGTTCTAATTTGGAGGACCAAATTCGTTGAGGGAGGGGAGAATGTGAGACCCCGTATATGTATAGTTGTAATGTGTGTAAGTGGATCAATGAATGCGAATGGACTCGTAATGTAAAGTATAATTGATGTAAGTTCATGGATTTGATGTACATAAGTGTAATATGATTTGTAAGGTACATACAAGTTTCATTGTGTATGAATATGAAGAAATGAGCTCTTATAAATGATGAATGTGATTGGAACTCAAAATGAGTAGTGTGGTAAAATGGAATGAAGTCATGCTTCCATTTAGTTTGGAATGTGATACCTTTGACTAAATGTCACGACCCAATACTTACCAAAAATCAGTACAAATTTTTCTCTTTTGGAAAATCTTTCTTACCTCTTTGTGACAGATCTCTCTGACTAGGTCGGGCTGTGAATCAATATCGATATACCCTTTTAACCATTAAGAAATATCACACGTCTACATGCACACTGATATCATTTATCATATAATAGAGTGGTCGGTATGTTTTATACATCAAATAATTCTCATACATTGACAATTTATCTACTTATATTTACATCCCCAAATATTCCTTCATATACACTACTGTGCTGTAAGCGTACTAATACAAAATTCTATACATGGTGTATACCTGACAGTCGATGGGAACCACAGATAATCAGCTATGCCGTCTACTCTCTACACCCGCTATCGCTAAGGTGGAAACTCTGAAAGTGGGTGGAAAATGAAAGGGTGAGCTCCACATGCTCAGTAGGGCAATAATATAAACGGGTAGATAACTATACTATCTACATGCTGATAGGAAATCAGGATATATGTGAGCATGAGATAAAAACAATGATATGCCATACATATAATATCATCTATTATAAAACAGGAAATCAGCATATAAAACATAGAATGATTCTCACGTGAAAACATCTCATGCTCAATTGAATCAATAAGTTTTTTTTTTAAAACACCCCATTTGGGTTAAAATCTGATAAACTCAATGAATTTAATCCAATTTAACAAAATAATTTATTATAAAATTTCCATTATAAAATCACCCTTCTCACAGGGTTACAAGTCATGAAAGTTTCATAAAAATTCCTCTGTGGAAAAATCAAATCTAAATCGAATTCATAAAAAGATAGAGGCCTGACCCCTCCCTCGGGTCCACACTGATCTATCAAAGTCAAAGGATTTATCATGCGAGACATGTAGGTGACTATGTTGGTAATATCTAGGACTATGGCCATAACCTCGTGATCCCTGGCTACACGGATCCTAGTGTGCGGGGTATCACACCTGAAATGGGAGTGGGTCAGTGTTACCCGCCAGAACAGCATAATATCAGGATTGCGAGGGCAAAGCTTGCTACCTCGTGGCTAATGCCACTCCGCTCCAACAATCCCCACAGTACATCATACTCCATGTGATATACATGATACAACGTACTCTATGAACCCAATTTTCTGTCAGGGGTGCCTGCAATAGGTCTATCCACCCATGCCAATTATGTCTCAGTATACACATGTGAGTATATCTTCTCACTGTGACACACGGTCTGCAGGAGAAAACTCCAGCACGGCTTCATGCATATACATGATATCTAAAAACCTCATGCGAGTGAAGCTCCTGCACAGTTTCATAGAAATCAATGGAATCTACGTACGAGCAACGCTCCAGTACGACTTAAAATAATCATAAATTCAAGTAAAATCCACGTACGAGCAATGCTCTAGTACGGATATGTATAAAAACTCAGTGAAAACCTCGTACGAGAAGAACTCCAGTATGGTAGTCATGTGAAATAAGTCTGTAAAATAGTGCAAGCAAGGTTCCAGCACTCTGTGTATGAGTTAAAATATGAAATCTAATGCGAGCAATGCTCCAGCATGATTAAAACTCATATAAAACTGATAGGCAGCTCAATTTCATCAAAACTTGTCAAATAAATATCAATTGGCACCTAACCTGTGCCTTTTCATTTAAAACATGAAATTAATAGCCAACTTATCCATAAATTGCTTGAATTAAAGCAATGTCATCATCACAATATCAAAATGATGAAATTCATGCAATTTCATAGCCTTACTACCCTTTTTGAAATTTTCCTAACTGGGGGTAAAATAGTAATTTATCACGTTTTCTACATTTTTCGTAAAAATTATTATTCTGTTTTCAGGTAGCCTAATGAATTTAACGTAATGTAAATTCCCTCGAAACTACGTACAGCTACCTCTAAATGCTCAACAAATTCCCTTACTTGGAATCATGCGCGAGCTTATCCCGTCTCGATCGTACCTGGTCTCTTAGTCCAATTAACTCCAACCCAAGTCTACGGAGCTGCATATAACCACATATTGGTTCAGCTCAATTATACTTATCAATATTTCACTCTTACTGATCGAATCTAAAGCACTGGGCCCGTTTTACTTTATTGGACCCGATTGCACTTTAATGGGCCTCGACCCCTTCAGCCCGTTTCCACTTATTAAATCCCTTCTTTGGGTCTACTGGGCTCATTTGACTTACAAATACTCATCGGGCTTTATTCCAAACTCATTGGATAGCCCGTATACTATTTACGATAATTACTTTAAAATTTGAAATACAATTCCTTTTTTATGTAGAATTAATCCGTAAAATAATCTTAACTTTGCATTAAAGACTTAAATTGTCGTAATTAAAGTGTACTTACCTAATGTTATGTGGGGTATGAAAATTGGAGCTCAATCGGCTCTCGTTCGGGCTCTGTCGTAGAACTGCACAATTTGAGTAATTCGATTTATTTTCCATTAATATAATATTAAATAAATTCCTGAAATTTACCCGTAGGTCAATCTCAACCCTCGGTCAACTTACCCAAATCTCGAGTTGTCCCCGGTACACTTTTTTTTCCTTTTTCCCCTTTCTTTCTTTTCTTTTTTCTTTTTCCTTTTTTTCTTTTTCTTTTTATTTTTCTCCCTTTTCGGATACGCTGCCGTTTTGCTCCTCTCACCGTCACCGGCGTTCCCGACAGTTTCGCCGGCCGCCACTGGTCTCAAAAGAACTGCCTTGGCTAAGGGATCTCTCGACTGGGTTGAATCGAAGCTAGAACATCGTGGGTCACCAGAACTGACTTGGTTTCTTCCTCGAATTTTCGTTCGTCGATTCACCGGAAATAGGCGTCGTCGGCGTGCGTCACCAGTACCGATGGGTTCGTAGGGCTGTCTTCTCTCTTCTCTGGCCCTCTTTTGGGCTCATTAGCCGTCGGTGGCTCGTCGAGGTGCTCGGGTTTCCTCTTGGGTTTTTGGGACTCGATTTTTCATTTCTCTCTCCTCGAAAAATCAGATTTCCATTTTTATTTATTTATTTATTTTATTATTATTTTAATCATTAAAATCCATTAAAAAATCATAATATCCCAAAAAAATCATATTTAATTCATTTAATCTATAAATGAATTTATCTGTCTTATTTCGTCTTTTCGGTATATTTTTCCAATATTTTCGGGATAATTTTCCAAAGTAAAAATTTCGATTCATTCCCATAAATTCATATCTTGATCAATCGGACTCGAAATTCAATATTTTCCTCATTATTGATCCAGATTTCTCAATTCCATATTTTTAATGAAATTTTCTTCTCGAATTTATACCGAATTTTGGTCTTCTGATCATTTTACCCTTGCACGCATTCGGGGCTAAATTGTACCAACTTTCCTTCATAAACCCACAATCTTTTCTTATTTTAAATTCTTATTTTCAGTCAACTTGATTAAATTCCTTTCACTAAATTTTTGGGTCCTTACTTTCCCGGTTTACCTTTATGCGATTTTACGTACGTTATTTTGTTTCCATCCACATTTATCAGATCCAAATTAACCATCTTATGAATCCATTAACATATTATATTGTCATACAATGTGGAAATCATAAGGAATGTCATACAAAGATGCGGATCTCACATAATGGATACACACAAGTTCTAATATGTATAAGGTATGGATGGATGCCATTTTCAAGTCTTAAAGGTGGTTAGATGAGAAAATGACTATGACAACAAATTAATGATATTTTGTGTGAAGTTATTGCAGAAAACTGCAGTAAAATCTAGAAAATATGAAAGCCAGATCGATCTCATAGGATGAGAGATCGATCTGGAAGAGCCAGAATGCTCTTATTTGAGCAACAAAATGGAGCAGATCGATCTCCAATGGGGTCAGATCGATCTCCTAAAAATTCTGTAATGAAAAGATTAATCCTTAAGCATACAGATCGATCTCCTTAGCTCTCTGTTTGGAGCAGATCGATCTCAAGCTTCGGTAGATCGATCTCATGGTTAAAATGCTGTGAAAAAGAGGGAATTAAGGGGACCAGATCGATCTCCTCAAGCTATTTCTATAAAAGGAGCGATGAAATCTGAAATTTTTGAGAAAACAACATCACCCTTCCATTTTTCACCCAATACCTAAGTTTATCTCTCTAAAATCAGCCCATTTCCAGTAAGAATTGAGGGAAGGCTATCAGATACCAAGTTTTTCATCTTGAGGAAGAGAACAACATAGTTAAAACCCAAAACCTCATTGTTGGTATTGGAGGATCAATGAGCATTTTCCCATTTTGAGCAAGAAGAGAAACTAGATTGGTAAGTTCCTACTACTCCAGCCTAAGTACATTGTTTATTTATTGACTTTGGAGTTGATTTGTATAGATAGTGATGGTTGAAACTACCTAAGATGTATTTGAACAAGTTAAACCTAGAAAATGGAATAAGTCTAGTGTGAGAAAATATAAATTGGATGAGTTGGTGATTTATGAGATTTGTTGAGTTGTTATTTGAGTAATGTGGGTGATTTGAAATGGTTATGTGGAGTTATATTGTGAGTTTAGAGAAGTTATGAAGATGGGTATATGAGATGCTTCATAAAATGCCATAGTGAGGAAATCAATGAAATATGAACACTATGGGCTTAATATCGATTTAATATCGATTTGGAATGAGTTAATAGGCCTAAAAGGAATCCATAGACTCGAGAAATGAAACGAGGTCTTATGAGGGTTAATAGAAACTATAGGTTGAATCGACTATAGTAAACGCAAGAGTCATGTTATATTGGCTTAAATGACGAGAAACACGATTACGTGCAGTTTCGGAGAGTTTGTTGGAGACGAATCGAACCGCACAAGTGAATAGCTTTAAGGATGTGGAATCACGCGTCGCGATTCCAAGTGAGGGAATTCTGTAAGTATATAGAGGTAGCTGCTCGTATTTTGTGGGTATGTATAAGGCTTTGGAAATGTGCATGAGTTTATGGATATGAGTTTGACGATGTATGGAAATAACTACGAGTATTTGTATGAGAATTGATTTTGAAATGGTTATTGAAAAGGGATAGTAAGGCTAATAATTACATAAATCACGTGTTTTGAATGTCTTCACAAAACATAATGCTTTTTTTGAGTAAATGAATAAATAGGTTGGCTAGTGTTTTAATGACGTTATGGAAAAGCATTTGTGAGGTGCTAAACCTGATTTTTGGGATTGTGTTGATTGTGTATGAGCCACCTATCGTAATTGCGCGACATAAATTGCACTGGAGCCTCACTCGCGCTAGATTTCAATGTTTTCATTTGTATGAAATGTGCTAGAGCTTAACTCGCACCTTGATTTGGAAACTATGATAATGTTTATAAATCATACTGGAGCTTCTGCTCGTACGTGGATTTCGATTTGGTTTCTTATGCATATAACCGTACTGGAGCTGTGTTCGTATGTAGTTTCTTCATGACTTGATGCATAAATGTCGTATTAGAGTGTTGCTTGTACAAGGTGTTTTATTTATGATGCGTGATTCGTGCTAGAGCTTTGCTCGCAGAAGTTTTCATAATGTGGTACGTATGAGGTCGTGGAAGTGGTAAGATCCTTAAGCCCTTCATCCTTAAGCCAACATCCTTAAGCCTGAGGAGGCGGGGACGCTTTGTTAGGCAAGGAGGCTCTGTTCGGTGGGGAGGCTCTCTTACGGTAAGAATCTTAAGCCCTACATCCTTAAGCAAACATCTTTAAGCCCGCGAAGGTGGGGAGGATCTGTTAGGCAGGGAGGCTTGTACGATGGGGAGGCTCTCTTACGAAAGGATCCTTAAGCCAACATCCTTAAGCCCTGAAGGGGCGGGGAGGCTCAGTTCGGTAGGGAGGCTCTCCTACGTGGGTATGGAAAGTTCTTGGTAAGCGGTAGACAAGACCTAAGACTGACACCCCTAACTACGATATGGGTCCACGGAGTCCGCTGTACCGTGTATATCACATGGAGTACGATGTACCGCGTAATGATTATGTGATGAGAAAGTCTGGCAAGGGAATATCCACCTTCATGCCAGCACGATACCCCACACACCTGGATGCGTGTGGTCTGGGATGATTTATGATATAGTTGGCCCACATAGGCACTTATGAGATATTGACCTGGTTTTATTACATATGTGTGATTGTGATTGTCCACGGTAGACCCGAGGGAGGGGTCGAGCCTTGTGGGATGTGATTTGTTAAATGGTAATGATGTTTGTGATTGAGAAAATGGTTTGTGATGGGATTGTATGTGTTTGAGAAAGAACTTTGTGATGTGATTTAAAAAAGGAGGTTTCTTAAATGAATTGCCATTTTTATGAGATTAATGAGAATAAGCATGAGATGTTTTCACATGTTGATATTCCATGTTTTATATGCCAATTTTACATGATTTTGATACATGATATATATGTACACTCATATGGCATAGTTTTATTCCTCATGCTCCGATTATAAATGATTTATGCATAACACTATCAGCATGTAGATAGAGTAGTTATCTACCATGCTTGCATTATTGCCTTACTGAGTGTGTGGTTGCCCATCCCTCTCTATTTTCCCCCGTCTACAGAGTGTACATAGTGGCCCAGTGAGGACTGAGGCGTTGTATTTTGGATATCCGCTGCCATCCATCGCTAAGAGGTATACACATGAAGATTCTTTTTATATCTAAACAATTGTAAAAGAACAGTAGTCTTTTGAGTTGTAATTATGGGGGATGTAGATGTCAATAGTCATATTTTGTTTAAATGAATGATTGACGTTCAAATATATGACTTCACTTTTATTAACTAGGAATGGATATTGCGGTGGATTTATTATTGACTCATAGCCCAACAGTGTAGTGGTAAGTTTGTTCACGACTGAGTAGGGAAAGGAATAAATGCGAAAAATTTATTGAAATTTTCGGTTAAAAAGAATGAAACGGGTCGTGATAGATTTACCAGCTAAATGCTCAATCATTTGATCAATGAAGGGTAAAATAAAGTGATCTTTTCTAGTTGCCGAATTCAGCTTACGGTAGTCTATATTGATGATTGAAACTACCTAGAATGTAATGGAACAAGTATAACCTAGAATTAGTTAATGTGAGAAAATGTGATATGGTTGAGTTGATGATAAATGGCTTATACTAAGGTGTTAGTGAGGTGATATGTATGATTTTGAGATGATTGAATGAAGCTACATTGTAAGATTAGTCAAGTTATGAAAATAAACATATGAGGTGTTTGATAAATTGCCATAGTGAAGTAGATGATGAACTAGAGGCACTATGAGCTTAATATTGGTTTAGTGTGAATCAATAGACCTAAAGAGTTCAATAGAACTCTCGAGAAATAAATAGAGCGATCAAAATGGACTTAAGAGGAAATGGGGCTTTATAAGTGTTAATGAAAACTATAAGTCGAATCGACTATAGTAAACGCAAGAATTTTAATTACATTGGATTAAATTGATGTGATACGTAATTTCGTGCAGTCTTGGAGATTTCTTTGGAGGCAAATCGAACCCCACAATCGAGCAGCTCTAAGGAAGTGGAATCACCAGACGCGATTCTAGGTAAGGGAATTCTGTAAGTACTTAGAGATAGCTGGACGTATTTTGTGGGTGTATATAGGGCTTTGCAATTTCTTGGTTATCTAGAAAAGAATAAATGGTTTATGTGAACGACTACGAATATATATGATTTAGTTTTGAAGTGAATCTTACAAAAAGGGATAGTAAGGCTAAATTATCATGTTTTGGTATTTTTATGAACTATATTGCTTTGGTTTAAGCAAATTTGTGGATAGGCTGGCTAATGATTTCATAATTTCATGAAAGAGCACGAGTCAGGTGCAAATTATGATTTTAATGTGTTTTATTGAAATGGAGCTGCTTATCGGATTTATATGAGCTAAAAATCGTGCTAGAGCTCAGCTCGCACTGGATTTTGATGTTTTGATATGTATGAAATGTGCTGGAGCCTAGTTCGTACCTTGTTTTGAGTTATGATGTTTTATAAACCGTATTGGAGATTTAGCTCGTACGTGGTCTTACATTGTTTTTCTTATGCATATAACCATATTGGAGCTATGCTCGTACGTGATTTCCTCATTATTTATTATGCATAAAGTCGTACTAGAGCATTACTCGTACGAGGGAATTTATTGATGATGCATGAATCGTGCTAGAACTTAGCTTGTACTGGTTTTCACACTGTGATATGTAATGAGTCTTTCTGGATGCCTCGTGTAGACTGTGTGTCACACGAATGAGATGATCACATGAGCCGTGCTGGATGCCTCGTGTAGACTGTTAGTCACACAGATCAGATGCTCGCACGTGCACTTGAGACTGAGTAGGTTATACATGGCATGGGGTAGATAAGACCTACGGTAAGCACCCCCAACCATGATATGGGTCCATAGAGTACGTTGTACCGTGTATATCACACGGAGTACACTGTACCATTAGGTTATGATGTTGATTTGAAAGTCTTGCGAAGGACTAACCCACCTCCGTTCCAGCATGATGCCCCGCACACCAGGATCCGTGTGGTCTTGGATGATAATGACATAGTTGGCCAACATAGTCCTCGATATATAGTGACCACCTGTCTCACATGATATCGCATGGTTTTGTAAACTGAGTATGAATTGTGTTGTCCAGGGTAGACCCGAGGGAGGGGTCGTGTCACGACCCTCGACTTACCAAAATACGCACAAATGTTTTGCATTTTCATGCATTATTTATTATTCGTACTTCCTCGATCGTGAATAAGTACTCTCCTCAACAGTTGGGCTATGTGTCAATGTCTATCTCATTCCACCATACAAATTTAATTGCATTTTTAAAATAAGGTAAACACCTGCATAATTAAATCAGAGTGCTGTTTACATGTGTTTACATTGCTTTACATCCCCAATAGTTACATACAAAATGCTACTGTGCTATAGAAAGTTTAGATACAAAATCTCATCAGTGTGTATACCTTACGCGACAGGATGCAGCGGATACCAAAAGGGAACGCCGCCAGTCGCTCTCAATCTATACTCAAATCTCTGTAGAGAGGGGGAAAATAAGGGGGGTGAGCAAACCACGCGCTCAATAAGGCAATCATGCGAACATGTAGATACTGCACTATCTACGTGATCGTGATGCCATGCTCAAAACCACACAATTCACATTCACATCTCAAAAGCATTATTTCTTGCTTGTGTTAATGGCATGTAAAGCAAATCATGCTGTTTAGTTCAGTGTACAAATCAAATTTAAAGCATGGCATAAGTCATCATGCATTTTTCACAAATAAAGCATGGCATTAATCATCACGCATCAATGCACTATAAAACCATTAACATACTTTCTCATCTCAATAAAATCACCACTGGCCAGGATTCATCCCCTTCCCTGTAAGACTCGATTTTATTCAAAACACAAAATGAAAAAAAAATAGGCAAAAAATCGTGAAACGTGATTTCTACAAAAATCGAGGTAACCGAGGGTGCCTCACCGATCATCGACGATTGGCCCAGGCGAGCGGCTGAAGGAGGAACCCCACGCCGACTCCGACCCCAGGCGATATCTGGTAAGGTGACGATCGGCGACGAGAGAGAAAGAAACCGAGGAAGCCCAGCTGAGAGGAGAAAGGGAGAATCTGACGACCGGCGTCGATTCGACCATGGCCACCACCAGCCGAGCGTTTCTCAGGTGGAGACCGACCGATCGGTGGCTGCATTGGCCTGTTTGGGGCTTCGCCAGCTGGTTCTTTACCGGGTTTCGTCGCCAGCAGCTCCGTGAGGATAAATATTCTTGGTCAGAATACAAGATAATCATCCCCGGAAGTAACGAAAATTTATTCAGAAGGATTTCAGATTAAATTTAATGGTTAAAAATGTAATGGGCCTAAGGTGAAAATTTTAAAGCCCATTAAGGTATACTAAACGTATTTCGAAATTCTTAGGTCCCTTAGACCGAATTGTTGAACCAATTGATTGGCCAAATATTGAGATAATTAAAGGCCCGAGGTATGGTGAAAATTTCAGCCTGAAAGCCCATTAAGAAAGCCCAAACCGAGAAGCCCAAATGGAAAGCCCATGAGATAAATATCTAACCATAATTAAAGCTTAACATGACTCATAAGGTGACTCATGACTAAGGCTTAGGAAGTCAAGTATAATGGCTGGAAAGTAAGGCTTAATGGCTAAGTAAGTGGCTTATAACATTAGCCACACCATTGTCATCTTCATCACACCATTTTCGACTAGAAGAAGAAACCATTGAAACAAATTATCCAAGCTTTCTCTCACTAGAAATCACTAGGAATTAGGCATATTTGAAACTTTCATCCTTCATAGAAGTTGTTCCAAATTGAAAGGAGAGTGACAGATGTTGGAATTGGCTATCAAGGAGCCATAGAGTGCAAACCGTGAGCCTCCAAAGTATTCGGCCAAGTGTGAACACAACTATTGGTATATTTTCAAGTTTTCAATTTCATATATGTTAATGTATGAATGATTTTAAGTATATTGGTATATGTTTTAAGCATTGAAAGATATGAAATCACTATGATATTGATTAGGCCGAGAGTGAGTAGTGAGATGTTGATTTATGTCCATATGATTTTAAGGCATAAATGGATTAATGTACATGTGTTAATGATTATGGTGTAATTAGAATTAATCAATTTGATTAATTAATACATGTAATTAGTTGGCAATCAAGGTGTTTGATAAAATGCCTAAAATGAACTATATGATGTTAAGAATGTTGCCAACCAAGTGTTTGTGAAAATGCCTAAGTGAATTGGCTAAGGAAAGAGACATGGCCGGCATGCCATGGTGTAACCGATGGCATGGATAGCTCTCGGCATGGCATGTGGTCGAGAGGCCCAATGGGCCAAGCTCAAATATTTTAGGCCCAATATGATATAACGGGTCTAGGACAAGCCCAATAAGAGTTGGTGGGCCCCACAAGCCCAATAGGCCCAACGAAAATGAATAGTAAAATAGAAATGGGCTTAAGGCATAGTTAGGCCCATTAAGGTTTATTAAAGCCCATTAAAGGAAATAGACTGTATTTAATGTGAAATACAGTAGGAAAAGTGTAATTAACCTGATAAATGGTTATATGTAGCTCCAGAGATTATTGGAGGAGCAAATCGGACTGCTGAAACGAGCAGCGTAGAGAAAGTGAAATTTCTCGAGTGATTGTAGGTAAGGGACTTTTGTGAGTAGTTAGAGATACCTGCACATATTTTCGTCTGCTTTTACATTCACTCAAAAACTCTGAGGGTCAGAGAATGTGAATAATAATTATTGTGACCCGATAGTGGTAAATTACGATTTTACCCCTAGTTAGTCAAAAAGTCAACTTTTGTGAAAAGTTGTAAAAAGCATGGAAACCACCATTTTGAGTGTTTAACTGCTATTTAGCAGGAGAATAAATAGATGGGCTAATGATTTTAAGGTTGATATAAATTAAGCACACTTTATAGTTCTGATTTTGATGTTTTGTAAATCATCCCTTTTTAAAGAGCCATCTATCATATTATGTGAGAATGAATCGTGCTGGAGCACAGCTCGCACTGGATTTCATATATTTTTCACATATATTAGTGCTGGATTTTGATTCGTACTAGATTTCCATGACATGCATAATAGAGTACTGGAGTTATTACTCGTACTTAGTTTTATATGATATATGCATGAGAGAGTGCTGGAGCGATTAGCTCGTACTCGAATTTTACATGGGATACATGACAGAGTGCTAGAGCGTTGCTCGTACTCGATTCTTCATGATTTATACATGACATAGTACTGGAGTTATTGCTCATACTTGATTTAATGATATTGTACATAGCATGGTACTGGAGCTATTGCTCGTACTTGATTTAATACATGAACTATGCATTGACCTAGTTGCTGGAGGTTTACTCGCACTAGAGTTTGAGTTTGTGATGTGAAACAGTGTTTGAGCAGAGTGTCGACTGTGAGTCGTGCTCAAAGGCGCGCACTATATGTGATATATAAAACATGTTAAAAGCCATGCTTGATTCCTTGTGTAGACTGAGTGTCACACTATGTGAGAGGATATCCGCATGAGGATACTAGAGACGTGGTATGATATTCCATGGTTTGAGGGCTAAGACCTATGGCAAGCACCCCGACTGTGATGTAGGGTCCGCAGAGTACGTTGTACCGTGCGAGTGGCATGGAGTACACTGTACCGTGTGGTGTTGTGGAGTTGAGGAGGATATAGTTGGCGGTTGTGATTGACTGACCCCCCTCCCATTGCAGCAGTGATGCCCCGCACATCGAGTACTGTGTTGCTTAGGATCACATGTCGGATATGATCATAGTCCAGGATACTATTTACATTTCACCACAGAGTCTCACATGATATATCACTTGATTGACTGATTTAAATTGCGGACAGACCTGAGGGATGGGTCAGACTCCGATTTTGTGTTGTGAATGATTTAAATTCCATATTTACTGTGATTTAAACATACATGGCATGATTTATCTAAAGGCATTGTGATATTATAAAGATGTATTGTTTTGCACTACATGCCTACATTTGAGAAAGAAAACATGATTTCTGTACATGGGATTTAATCTGTACAAGTATATATATATATATTTAAAGACATGCTTTTAAAGTGAGTTAAGGAAATAATGTTTTCAAGGCATAGCATTATTTTGAGTAGATAGTGTAGATATCTACTTGCTTGCCTGATTTCCTTACTGAGCGCGTTGTATGCTCACCCCCCTTTCTTTCCATCTCTCTACAGAGCATCAGCAGTAGAGCGAGAGCTATTGAGGGATAGTGTCCTTGAGTCCACCGCTATTTCCTATCTATCGCCAGGTATACATATTTAGTACGGTTATGTATCTAAACATAGAAACAGCACAATGATGTATACGATATATATTATGGGGAATGTATTTGTATTAGCTTTTATATAATCTCACATGTATTATAAAAGCAGTTATAGTCAGTAACAGTATATTGACATGTATGTATGATAATGGATGATGTGGTAAGCGAGGATTCTGACATCGAATCACAGCCCAACCATTGAAGAGAGGAAAGGTAAGTTAAAAATGAAAAAAATTTGTAGTGGTTTTTGGCTAAGTCATGGATTGAGAACGGGTCCTGACATAGTCATTTTCTTATTCAATCATCTTTGAGACTTAAAAATGGCATCCATTCATACTTTATACCTATTAAAACTTGTGTGAAATCTATGTATAACCAAAGGTACATGATATAAACCAAATGGACGTGCACAACGTATGCAATCTTCCTTCCATTTTACCATACTACTCATATTCCATTCCACTCACATTCTTCACATGTTTAAATCCATTTCTTCATATTCATATATAATATAACTTGTACGTACAATCACAACTCTTATTACAAGTGTGTACATAAAACTTATGGACTTACATCACATATACTTCACATTACAAGTATATCACCATACTTATGATTTCATTTACATATATATACAAGGTTTAACCTATACGGGGTCTCACAGATCGAGCCCTGAGGGATGTTTTTAAAGAGATGGCACTTGTTGTTTGTGATGAGTTTTGATATGTTTTGAGAAAGTGATAAATCCTGAGGGATGGCTTTGTGACGAGTTACCCTTTTTATGATGAGTTTTATTATGATGAGCATGAGAGGTTTTACATGATGATCTTTTCCATGTTTACATGCCTATTTTCATGTTTTTTAATACATGATATATGTATATACATGTGACATAGTTTTAATATTTCCTCATGCTCTGGATATTAATGATTTTTATGCATTACATTATAAGCATGTAGATAGTGTAGTTATCTACCATGCTTGCATTATTGCCTTACTAAGTATGTGGTTACTCATTCCATTCACTTTCCCCCTCTACAGAGTGCACACAGTAGCCTAGTGAGTGGTTGAGGAACTGTATCTGGAATATCCGCTGCTCTCCATCGCCAAGAGGTATACACAGAGAAATTCTTTTTGTATCTATACATGTAATAGCACAGTAATCATTTTGAATTGTAATATGGGGGATGTAAATGTTAGCCAACATGTCATGTATAAGTACATGCCTTAAACTTGCAAATGTATGTGTTGCTTTTGATTGTGGTAAATGATGATTAATACTGACTCACAGCCCAACTGTGTTTGTAAGGGTTATTCACGACCAGGTAAGTTAACGAATAAAGCAAAAAATTTATGGTGATTTTTAGATGAAATTGATGAAAAGGGGTCATGACAGAGGTTGGTATTAGAGCTGAGTTGGCCTGATATGAGTCGGTATTAATAAGTAGGAAAGTTACATCCCCATATTATTGTGCTTTTGTTTAGATATATCTATGTATACCGAGATGGAATAAGTCTAATAAATGATTATGGATACAAAACATTAGGCATTATGCCTGTCACACGTCGAGGTAGAGGGGCAGGTGCACGTGCTACAGGCCGTAGGGCAGGCTTGAGAGCCGTACGGAGCCACGAACTGATCAGGCTCCACAAGACCCTGTGGAGAGACCAGGGGATACAGAGGCACGCTTTGCTAAAATAGAAAGGAGTATTGAGACCCTCGTTGAGATAGTCACACTGGCATTAGGTGTTGGTGATAGACGAGGTCCAACCGTTCAACCTTCTACTACTGGACAGGCAGCTGCAGAGGCAGAGAGGCCTCAGACTACAGGGACTGTTGTACCAGCCCCAGTACAGGATATTGCTTCTCCTATCGCTCCACAGTTGAGCGAGAGTGACCTGGGTTATGACTGTGAGTTGAGTAGGTTAAGGCAGTTCCAGGAGTTGAAACCTCCAGTATTTAGAGGAGTGAAGGACTCAGTTGTTACTGAGGATTGGGTATATGAAATGGAAAAGTAATATGGGTTCTTCAGATATACATCGACTGAGAAAGTGTCCTTTGCCGTATTTATGCTGAAGGGCAAGGCAGAGCACTGGTGGAGATCCACCGTATCTATTTTGAAGGCCTGACACTCCGAGATCACATGAGAGATATTCTTGGAGGCCTTGAGGAGGCAGTACATTCTAGCCACTGCAAGAAGAAAGTTGAGGATAGAGTTTATGAACTTAGTTCAAGGGAACTGTTCTGTTGATGAGTATGAGTCGAGGTTCATATCCTTAGGGAGTTATGACCCTGATACGTTGAGCAGTGAGGCTATGAAAGTCCAGAAGTTCATGGATGGACTGAGACCAGCCATCAGATCTAGATTGACTCCATTTGACATCCTCACTTATGAAGAGGCAGTGCGCAGGGTGCAGTTATGTGAACAGGACTTTGAACACAATGCCTTTGAATTTGGAAAGGCTAGTGGCAGGAGAGATAGAGACCAAAAGAGATTCGGGATGGATAGAGTAGTCAGAAGAGGAGGCCAAAGACTGTTTGAAAAGAGGCGCAAGATTGAGGAGGTGCAAAAGAGAGTTGCTAAACCTCCTGTGTACCTAGCTTTAGCTCCACCGAGGGATGTGGTCATTAGAGGACCACAGCCTACTACCAATCAGTGTAGGAGATGTGGTAGATTTCATGGTACTATGCCTTGTCTGATAACCCCTGTTATGTGTTACAGATGTGGGAAACCTGGACATTATGACGCCCTGGAAACCCGAAAAACAGGGCAAATTTAAAATTTCATTACATCATTTCACAATTTTAGGTGTATTCCTGTGCAGTGTCATGTATCATCATATATATATAAGTTATAAGACTTTAACCTCAGGATCTCATCATCCAATTTATATATCACACCATATACATTCCTCAGTTTTGAATTAATAAATCCAAATACATCCCATACATCACTGTTCATCAAGTGTCTGTAAATACAACTTTAGTCTGGGTACATGAAATATTAAAATATACCTCAAGCACAATATGTGGCCTGGAGCTCAAGTCCTCCACTAGCCACTACTTCGTACGTCGCAGGAAAACTCTCTTCACTTGAAGAAATCTGAGGGGAGATAAAATAGGGTGAGCTTCTAAATCGTTCAGTAAGGAGGTAAGGGATTCATTAACAAAATAATGATTTGCATAGCAGAATCATTTTATCTCGTAGTTGAAACTCAAGAAAAGTGTAGCATGAAAACATTAAAACATCATTATCATCTCATTTTTCTAAAATCATTAAAAACATGAGAGTACATGACTCATGTACAAATCACAGTCACAAGCATGTGGAAATCAGGATGCGATAATGGCTTTTCTCATAAAAATGTGATAAAAATCACATCAATAGTAATGCACGTAGCGCAGCCACCAAACACAATCTCATGTGTAAAATGAGAATAGGCAAATAAAACTCAGATAAAATATTCGTCATGGCACATCAATATAATTCTCCTCTGGGTGCGCATCCCAGGTATCCTCAAAAGAGGGAACGTCGACAATATGGTCATGAACATGGTATATTGGACTTACGTATTACCAGAACAAGGCCCGACCTTACATGCTACCAGATCAAAGCCTCTCATCATGCACACTATCGGTCTTACATGCTACCAAAGCAAGGCCCGGACTTACATGCTACCAAAGTAAGGCCTTCCAACGCTACTAGAACGAGGGAAAATATTGGACTTACACGCTACTAGAGCAATGCCCGGACTTACATGCTACCAGAGCAAGGCCACCCAGCGCTACCAGAGTGGGGATCATCTCACGTTACCAGAACGGAGGCATCTCTCATTACCAAAACAGAGGAATATCAGACTTACATGCTACCAGAGCAATGCCCGGACTTACATTCTACCAGAGCAAGGCCCAATGTGTATTCAACATGACACACCTAAGTCTCAGTAATAGCCATTATCATATAAAACTGTTTTGCCTTCATGTAGCACTCATAATGTTTTTTCTCATAAAACTTATCTCAAAACCATTTTGTACTCAACACAAAACATGTCAAAATCGAGCTCAAACCGGTAAAACCATGCACACATTTCTCAAATCTTAGTACGCCTTAACGTAGAGCCCAAATCACTTTTCACTTTTTAAACTCAAAATGGTTGTAAAATAATTTCACATTTAGTTTACAACTCATAAAAATTGGGCCCCAACCGGCTATAAAATTGTGTGCAATAACTCATTCACAACTCATAAAAACATGCTTGTTTTCTCAAATCACATTTCATGCTACAATATCATCACAAAATCGCATACACAAATGAGTTTAAGTTTCCCTTACCTCGCTGCACCTCGTATAGTGCAATCGTTCCCCCAAATGATAGACTTGCCTCGCATTCCTCTTTGGAACTCCTGGGCTGTCCAAACGATGCTAAAACATCAATAATTCATCTCAATAACATCATCGAGCACATATTTGCTCATATTCTCGTTAAATACTACAAACCTCGTTTTTCTCATATTCCTATCATAATCCACATTCTCATCTACTATATTTCAAATCCTACATTTTTCATGCATAATATCCAAGCTAAAATCACCTCATTGCCTCGATTCCAATTTATAACCAAAATCCCAAAATTACCACAAATTGTATAAAATCATCATCACTCCAACAAAATCACAATTTCATCAACTCTAATCATTTCCTAGCTATTTTATCACAACACCCATAGTCACAATCACCAAAATCACCTCAATATCAAAGATTAAAGCTTAGAAATTTACCCAAAACTTATGGAGAGCTATATTCATACCTCGATTCAATTCGCCCTTCGATTTCCAAGTATGTTGTTCTCCTTTGGATAAGGAACAACTTTCCTTCTTGCCTCTACCTGAGATTTGGATGAAAATAGGGGTTTTAGAGGAAAGAGAAAGCTAGGGTTACGAAAATGGTGATTTGGGGAGAGAGAGAGAGGTCGATTTCTAAGAAAATAAAGGGGTCCTTATATAGGCCAAAGGTAGGAGATTGATCTGATCCTTGATGAGATCATCTCTCTTTGAATTTGGGAACATTTTGGGGCAATTTTATGCCTAGGAGATCGATCTGTCGTGGGGTGAGATCGATCTCATAATTTCTTCATGAGATCGATGTGCTCCTTGAGGAGATCGATCTTCTGTTTACAAAATACTTCATCAGATCGATATGCTCCTTAAGGAGATCGATCTTCTCTTTATAGAAACATTTGGAGATCGATCTGCTTGCATATGAGATCGATCTACCTATCAGTTCTTATACATTTTCTGCATTCTAGGGCCATGAGATCGATCTCTCATCCTTGGAGATCGATCTGGCCTTCACAGATTGTACTCCTACTGCATCAATTTGTAGAAAACTCAATGTAAAACTTCACAAAATCTACCCTATAGTCCATATTTCAATGCATACACATTCAAGACTTAAAAACCTCATCTTCTTATACTTCATCATATTTAAAACTTATGTGTACATTAACATATCATAATTACATACACCAAATTACAACTCTCATAACTGGGGTATACAGAATTCTCAGTTCTCACATCCTTCCCACCTTTAAAGAATTTAGCCCTCCAAATTCAACTCGACTCATTAAACAGATGGGGGTACTTCTCCTTCATGAGGCTTTCCAATTTCCAAGTTACCTCTTCCATTGAGTGATCTTTCCACAAAACTTTCACTAATGGGATGCTGTTGGTTCTAAGTACCTTCTCTTTTCTATCGAGAATCCAGACAGGCTCCTCAGTTTAGCTCATGTCCTCTTGTATGTCCATCTCTTCATACTCTATGACATGAGAAGGGTCCGGGTGGTACTTCCTCAACATAGATACATGAAAGACGTTGTGTATTCTGAACATCTATGTGGGTAATGCCAACCTGTAGGCTACCTCTCCCACTCTCTCAAGAATCTCAAATGGTTCGATGTATTGAGGACTCAACTTCCCTTTCTTTCCAAATCTCATGATACCCTTACTCGGTGATATCTTCAGAAATATTGCATCACCAACATCAAACTCGAGTGGCCATCTACACACATCCACGTAGCTTTTCTGTCTACTCTATACAGCTCATAATCTCTCACATATGAGTTTCACACTCTGTACAGCCTGTTTAACAAGTTCGAGAGCATTTATCTTTCTGTCACCCACTTCTTCCCACGCTACAGTGGATCTACAACTCCTACCATATAGAGCCTCAAAAGGTGCCATTCCAATACTCGCATGATAGATATTATTGTACGCAAACTCTGCTAGGGGTAGGTGATCATCCTATGATCCCTTAAAATTCATCGTACACGCCTTCAACATATCCTCCAAGGTCTGAATAGTCCTCTCTGACTGACCATCTGTATGAGGATGATAGGCGGTATTAAAGCTCAATTGAGATCCCTTAGACTCCTGAAACTGGGTCCAAAATCTAGAAGTAAATCGAGAATCTCTGTCAGAAGTAATACTCACTAGAGCCCCATGTAATCTAGCTATCTTGCTGACATATAACTCAGCTAAGGCATCCACAGTATCGGTACTCTTGATGGCAAGGAAGTGGGTACTTTTCGTCAGTTTATCCACTATGACCCATATAGTATCACGACCCCTTCGGGTCCTCGGTAAACCCATAATAAAGTCCATGGTGACATGCTCCTATTTCCATGTAGGCACAGGTAAAGGCTGCAATAATCCTTCGGGCTTCCGATGCTCAGCTTTCACTTGCTGGCACACTAAACACCTGGCCACAAAATCTGTCACGTCTCGCTTCATACCACTTCACAAATATACCTTTCTCAAATCTCGGTACATTTTAGTACTCCCTGGGTGTATGGTGTATCGCGAGCAGTGGGATTCTCTCAATATCTATCTCTTCAGGGTATCGTCGTTCGGTACATAAATTCATCCTTTAAATCTCAACAATCCATCCTCACTGACTATGAGATCCGACTGCGAAGTTTCCTTAGATTGGCTCACCATATCGATCAACCTCTAATCATCACACTGCCCAATTCTAATCCGATCCATGATCCTCGGCTCTATTCACAGGCTAGCCAAAAATCTAGTTTCTACCTCTTTAACTCTGATTCGAAGTTTGACGAACTACTCCAATAAATCCCATTCCCTGACCATCATAGCAGATATCATACTCTTCCTACTCAGGGCATCAGCAACTACGTTCGCCTTTCCCATATGGTACAGAATCTCGCAGTCATAATCCTTAAGGAGTTCCATCCATCTCTTTTGTCTCATGTTTAACTCTTTCTGATCAAACAGATACCTCAAACTCTTGTGGTCAGTGAAGATCTGAAATCTTTCCCCATATAAGTAGTGCCACTAGATCTTCAAGGCAAACACCATAGTTAGTTTACTCCAAATCATGCTGGGGTAATTTCACTCATATTTTTCGATTGTCGCGATCCATAGGCGACCACTCTTCCATACTGCATGAGTACACACCCAATCCTTGATGAGAAGCATCACTATACATTGAAAATCCTCCCGATCCCTCAGGGATAGTCACACACAGGTGCCACTGTTAATCTCCTCTTTAATTCCTGAAAATTGAGCTCACATTGATCAATCCATATGAACGGAGTCTCCTTGCGCGTGAGCTTGGTCAAAGAAGCGACAATACTAGAAAATCCCTCAACAAATCTTCTGTAATACCCTGCCAAACTAAGGAAACTTCGTACCTCTGTAACTGCCATCGATCTTTCCCAATTAAGCATAACCTCCACTTTAATTGGATCAACTGATATTCCCTCCCCTGAAACTATATGACCAAGGAAAGCTATCTGATCTAGCCAAAACTCACACTTACTAAGCTTTCCATATAATTGCTTATCTTAGAGTATCTGAAGCACTAACCACAAGTGTTGTGCATGCTCCTCATAAAATCGAGAGTACACCAAGATATCATCAATAAAGACTATCACCAACTTATCTAGATAGTCTCTGAACACCTCATTCATTAACCTCATAAAGGTTGCAGGGGCATTCGTCAATCCAAAGGGCATCACTAGAAATTCATAATGGCCATACCTTGTCCTGAAAGTCATCTTCGAAATATCTTCCTCCTTAATCCTCAATTGGTGGTAGCCCGATCTCAAATCAATCTTAAAGAAGACTGAAGCCCCTCTCATTTGATAAGTAGGTCATTAATCCTGGGCAATGGGTATTTATTCTTCATCGTGGCTTTATTCAACAGTCGGTAGTCTATGCATAATCTGAGACTAACATCCTTCTTCCTCACGAATAACACTGGTGCTCCCCACAGTGAGACACTGGGTCTAATAAATCCTTGATCCAATAACTCCTATAGTTGTTTCTTCAATTCCTTAAGTTCCATTAATGCCATCTTATATGGAGGTTTAGAGATAGGCTGAGTATCATGTACCAAATCAATGGTAAACTCTAGCTCTCTCTATGGTGGTAAACCTAGCAACTCATCTAGGAAGACATCCAGAAATTCACACGCCACAGGTATATCCTCAATCCTCTGATATTCCTCCTTATCATCTGAGATGAGTGTTTCATAACCTTTACATGAACAATCATATTTAGTATTCTCAAAAGCATCATCAAAATTTCAATTTGCTTACAAAAGTTCCATGCATTTATTTCGTCAATATTTTAAATGTACACTGTAAGGTTCAGGTAGGGAGAAAGTTACAATCTTAGTGTAACAGTCTAAACTCACTAGATTGGTTGACAGCCAATCCATTCCTAAAATTACATCAAATCCATGTATATTTAGCATCATTAGATCTGCTAACATCACTCTATCTCCCACCTTTTATTTCACACCCTCTAAGATTAAATCAGTTCTCTAGGACTCACGCATAGGGGTATTTACATGTAGTACATACTTTAGAGGTTCAAACTTCAAATTTAATCTACATTCAAAATGTTCAGAAATAAATGAATGTGTGGACCTTGGATCAATCAACACATGAGCCTTATGATTACAGACAGAGAGTGTACCTCTTCTAGTTTCTGCTGAAGTGTCTGTTGTTTCCTTGTCCAGAGCAAACACACATCCCACTGTAACGGGCTTCTTTCCTTTCTCTACAGCAGTGGCCCGTCTAAGGGATTCACTCTCTGAGGTTGTTGTCTAGTAGGCTCCAAAGCATGTGGTCTCTGAGGTTGATGACAGTCTTTTACTCCGTGACTCATGTCTCTATATCTAAAACATCCATGGATCAACCCAGTATAACTTCTCTCATGTGATCGACCACAATTTCTGCAAACTCTTATCTCAGGCCTGACATTTTGAGGGGTCTCCCTGATGATAGGATAAGCTCTGGGTCTCTCCAATCTGCCCTTCTGTACCTCATTCTTTCCTCTTCTGAAGGAACCTCTCTGAACATCTGCTTGGGAAATCGCTGGTCTCTTGCCCTTATCCCTATTCACTACACCGAACTCATTTTGGGATTGTACAATTTTGATTCCCCTCTCAATCTCTTGTGCTTATCTCAGAGCATCTCCATACTCAGTAATACACAGCCCTATCAATCGATCTCTGATGGTGGGCTTCAATCCGTACACAAATGTTTCTGTGCGGAGCTCTTCATTTTTGAAGGTCTCTAGATCATATCTTAATAGAGTGGTAAATCGACTCTCGTAATCATCCACAGACATATCACCCTGTACCAAATTCAAAAACTCTTCCTGCTTCCTTCTCTGAGCAGCTCGTGGTACTTATTAGGCTCTAAATGCCGTCTAAAACTCTTCCTAACCAATCACATCATGGCTGGATATCAGAATACCCTAGGCAGTACCCCACCAATTCGAGCTCTCCCTTTCAACATATAAGCACCCATACTGACCCTCTCAGCATGTGTGCATCTCAAATAGTCAAACATGATTCTCAATTAAGTCTACACTCTTCAGCCTCAACGGGATCATTTTTCCCTTTGAATGCGGGCAGATTCATTTTAAAAAAGTCCTTCAGTCGGACCAGACTTCTATCATCAGGCTGAGTGACGGGAGGCACTGGGTCTATCTGTATTGGGGGCACAGGAGGTCCTTCTGGTGGTGTAGGAGTAGTGCCCGAGGGACTAACTCCAAGATGTTGCATGAATAGCACTGCCATTTGCTCAAAACCCTGCCACACATCATGCTAAATCCGGTCAAATCGAGAGTTAGGACTCTCCAGTTGTGGGGCAGGTGGAGGAGGTGGCTCTGCCTGCCTCCTCGAACGACCTCGTCATCCACTCATTCTCAATCTCAATACGTTTCCTGTACGTACACATTAAATTCGATTGAAATCTCAATCCTCAATTTCAGTTCATGACCGTACTTATACAGACACTTAGAATGTATTCTAATTCACTTGACCGACACTGACAGTACGAAACACCCTAAGCTCTAATACCAAGAAAACTCTATCATGCCCCGGAAGCACAGAAAACAAGGAAAATTTAAAATTTCTTTACATCATTTCACAATTTTAGGTGCATTCCTATGCAGTGTCATGCATCATCATATATAGCTATATATATATAAGTTATAAAACTCTAACCTCAGGATCTCATCGTCCAATTTATTATCACACCATATACATTCCTCAGTTCTGAAATAATAAATCCTAATACATCCCATACATTATTGTTCATCAAGTGTCTGTAAATACAACTTTAGTCTAGGTACATGAAATATTAAAATATACCTCAAGCATAATATGTGGCCCAGAGCTCAAGTCCTCCACTAGCCATAATTCCGTACGTCGTAGAAAAACTCTCTTCACTTGAAGAAATCTGGGGGAGATAAAATAGGGTGAGCTTCTAAATCGCTCAATAAGGGGGTAAGGGATTCATTAACAAAATAATGATTTGCACAGCACAATCATTTTATCTTGTAGTTGAAACTCAATAAAAGTGTAGCATGAAAATAGTAAAACATCATTATCATCTCATTTTTCAAAAATCATGTAAAAACATGAGAGTACATGACTCATGTACAAATCACAGTCACAAGCATGTGGAAATCAGGATACGATAATGGCTTTTCTCGTAAAAATGTGATAAAAATCACCTCAATAGTAATGCACGTGGCGTAGCCACCAAACACAATCTCATGTGTAAAACGAGACTAGGCAAATAAAACTCAGATAAAATATTCGTCATGGCACATCAATATAATTCTCCTCTGGGTGCGCATCCAAGGTATCCTCGAAAGAGGGAACGTCAACAATATGGTCATGTACATGGTATATTGGACTTACGCGTTACCCAAACAAGTCCCAGCCTTGCATGTTACCAGAGCAAAGCCTCTTCTCATGCACACTATCGATCTTACATGCTACCAAAGCAAGGCCCGGACTTATATGCTGCCAAAGCAAGGCCTCCAAACGCTACCAGAGCGGGAGAAAATATCAGACTTACATGCTACCAGAGCAATGCCCAGACTTACATGCTACCAGAGCAAGGCCACCCAGTGCTACCAGAGCGAGGGTCATCTCACATTACCAGAATGGAGGCATCTCTCGTTACCAAAATAGAGGAATATCGAACTTACATGCTACTAGAGCAATGCTCGGACTTACATGCTACCAGAGCAAGGACCGATGTGTATTCAACATGACACGTCTAAGTCTCAGTAATAGCCATTATCATATAAAACCATTTTGCCTTCACGTAGCGCTCATAATGGTTTTTCTCATAAAACTCACCTTAAAATCGCTTTGTACTCAACACAAAACATGTCAAAACGGAGCTCAAACTGGCAAAACCACGCACATATTTCTCAAATCTCAGTACGCCTTAACATAGAGCCCAAATCACTTTTCACTTTTTAAACTCAAAACAGTTGTAAAACAATTTCACATTTAGTTTACAACTCATAAAAATTGGGCCCCAATCGGTTATAAAATCGTGTGCAATAACTCATTCACAACACATAAAAACATGCTTGTTTTCTCAAATCACATTTCATGCTACAATATCATCATAAAATCGCATACACAAATGAGTTAAAGTTTCCCTTACCTCGTTGCACCTCGTATAGTGCAATCGTTCCCCCAAACGACGAACTAGCCTCGCATTCCTCTCTGGAACTCCTGGGCTGTCCAAACGATGCTAAAACATCAATAATTCATCTCAATCACATCATCGAGCACATATTTGCTCATATTCTTGTTAAATACTACAAACCTCATTTTCTCATATTCCTATCATAATCCACATTCTCATCTACTACATTTCAAATCCTACATTTTCCATGCATAATATCCATGCCAAAATCACCTCATTGCCTCGATTCCAATTTATAGCCAAAATCCTAAAATTACCACAAATTGTATAATATCATCATCACTCCAACAAAATCATAATTTCATCAACTCTAATCATTTCCTAGTCATTTTATCACAACACCCATAGTCACAATCACCAAAATCACCTCAATATCAAAGATTAAAGCTTAGAAGTTTACCCAAAACTTATGGAGAGCTCTATTCACACCTCGATTCAATTTGCTCTTCGATTTCTAAATATGTTGTTCTCCTTTGGATGAGGAACAACTTTCCTTCTTGCCTCTGCCTAAGATTTGGACGAAAATGAGGGTTTTAGAGGAGAGAGAAAGTTAAGGTTGTGGAAATGGTGATTTGAGGAGAGAGAGAGATCGATTTCCAGGAAAATAAAAAGGTCCTTGTATAGGTTGAAGGTAGGAGATCGATCTGGTCCTTGATGAGATCGATCTCTCTTTGAATTTAAGAGCGTTTTAGGGTAATTTTATGCCTAAGAGATCGATCTCATAATTGCTTCATGAGATCGATCTGCTCCTTGAGGAGATCAATCTTCTGTTTACAGAATACTTCATGAGATCGATTTGCTCCTTGAGGAGATCGATCTTCTCTTTATAGAAACATTTAGAGATCCGTTTGCTTGCATATGAGATCGATCTGCCTTTCAGTTCTTGCACATTTTCTGCATTCTGGGGCTATGAGATCGATCTCTCATCTGTGGAGATTGATCTGGCCTTCACAGATTGTACTGCTGCTGCATCAATTTATAAAAAACTCAATGTAAAACTTCCCAAAATCTACCCCATAGTCTATATTTCCATCCAAACACATTCAAGACTTAAAAACCCCATCTTCCTATACTTCATCATATTTAAAACTTGTGTGTACATTAACATATCATAATTACATACACCAAATTACAACTCTCATAACTGGGGTATACAGAATTCTCAGTTCTCACAGACATATAGCGAGGCATTGTCCTAAGATGATGGAGACTACCGTACAAAAGGGTAAAGAGCCAGAGAAAGCTTCAATTGAGACAAATACTCCGAGGAGGAGGGCTACAGCTGAGGAAAAAGGGATGCAGGCAGTTGGTAGAGGACGAGTGCATGCATTGGACCAGGACACTGCAGACACTTCAACGGATGTGATTAAAGGTACCATCCTAATTTTTGATTTAGAAGCATTTGAATTGTTTGATCTTGGTGCCACGCATTCCTTTATATCGCCTTCATTTACCCATAAGATATTGAAGCATGGAAAACCTACATTGTTAGATAAAATGTTGATGATTTCCACACCTATGAATGACAGTCAGTTGATTGAGTATGTATATAAGGATTGTAGGCTGAAAATAGGAGGGAAAGATATGGCAGTCGATTTAATTCTACTGAGTATAAGCGATTTTGATGTAATTTTAGGAATAGATTGGTTGGCTATAAATCATGTTGTTATGGATTGTCATGCTAAGACATTGATGTTTTTCAAAGGTAGATGACCTTATTGTAAGTTTTGTTGAAAGGAAATGAAAGATAATGAATATTGTAAATAAGAAGAGTATAATTTTAATCAATCATATTTGAGAGATGGATTTATTTATTAATTATGAATGTTAATGTGATGACTTATGTTGCTAACGGTGGAAAGGATAATGTGAAGGGTTCATTGCATACGTGGTTGACACAAATAAAGTACTCTCAAAATTGAGAGACATTCCAATAGTTACAGAATTTCTTGATATCTTTCCGGATGATTTACCAGGGCTACCACCTGATAGGGAAATGGAGTTTTGTATAGATTCAGTACCTGGTACAGAGTCGATATCTAAGCCACCGTATAGAATGGCTTTAATTGAATTGGAAGAGCTAAAGAAGAAGTTGCAAGAGTTGCTAGAGAAGGGGTTTATTAGATCGAACGTCTCACCGTGGGGAGCTCCGGTTCTATTTGTAAGGAAGAAAGATGGGAGCCTCTGACTATGTATAGATTACCGATTGTTGAATAAGGCCACCATTAAGAACAAGTACCCCCTTCCATGTATTGATGATCTGTTGGATCAGCTCTAGGGAGCACAAGTCTTTTCTAAGATAGATCTGCAATCTGGGTACCATCAATTGAGGATACAAAGTGGAGACGTACCCAAGACAGTATTTCGTACCCGTTATGGCCACTATGAGTTTTTGGTTATGCCATTCAGATTGACGAATGCCCCCGCAGCATTTATGACATTGATGAATTATGTATTTAAGTTTTACCTGGACCAGTTTGTGATAGTGTTCATCGACGATATATGGATTTATTCCAAGTCTAGGGAAGATCATAAGGAGCACTTGAGGAAAGTTCTGCAAACCCTTTAAGAGAAGGAATTATACACCAAACTGAGTAAGTGTAACTTCTGGTTGGAGCAGATCTCAATTCAGGGCCATGTGGTATCGAAGGATGGGGTATTAGTGGATCCATCCAAAATTGAGGCAGTTGTATAGTGGGAACAGCCCAGGACAGTTACTGAGATAAGAAGTTTTCTAGGATTGACAGGTTATTATCGAAGATTTGTTGAGGGTTTCTCCAGATTAGCTGCTCCTTTGGCCCGCTTCACGCGGAAAGATGTCAAGTTTGTGTGGCATAAGGCATGTGAGAGGAGTTTTTAGAAGCTTAAGCGTCGGTTGACCACTGCTCCGATTCTCACCATTCCTATCAGCTCAGGAGGTTTCTCTATTTATACAGATGTATCACACCAAGGATTGGACTGTGTACTTATGCAGGATGGGAATGTAGTTGCTTATGGATCCAGACAGTTGAAGGATCATAAGAGGAACTATCTGACTCACGATTTGAAGTTGGCGGCCATAGTGTTTGCTTTGAAGATATGGCGCCACTATCTCTATGGTGAGAAATTTCAGGTATATACGGATCATAAGAGCCTTAAGTATCTATTCTCATAGAAAGAGTTGAATATGAGACAGAGAAGATGGCTTGAACTCCTGAAGGACTATGATTGTGAAATCATGTATCACCCGAGTAAGGCGAATGTAGTTATCAATGCCTTGAGCAGGAAGAATCTCGGGTTGGTGTCTTATATGATGGTTTGGGAGCACGAGTTGTTAGAGTAATTTGCAAACCTCAGTTTGGATGTAACCCCACTTGGTGCATTAAGATGTGATATTGTGGCTAGTTTGAGATTGGAGCCAGAGTTGATTAGTCATATACAACAAGCTCAGCAGAGCGATCGACAGTGTACCGATTGGTTTAGTCAGGTACAGGTAGGTGTGGGTACTAATTTTGAACTGAGTACATATGGATTACTGAGGTTTAGGGGTAGAGTATGTGTTCCCGAGGATCCAAAGATCAGGAGGTTGATTTTATTAGAGGCTCACTCATCGAATTATACGATATATCCGAGAAGTACCAAGATGTATCAGAACTTTTGGAAGGTTTATTGGTTGTCTGGAATGAATAGAGACATTACGGAATATGTCGTAAGATGTCTCATCTGTCAGCAAGTGAAGGTAGAGCATCAGAAGCCTGCAGAGTTATTGCAGCCTCTACCAATACCGACATGGAAATGGGAGCACATCACCATGGATTTTGTGATGGGTTTACTGAGGACCTGCAGAGGTCATGATGCCATTTGGGTGATTATGGATCGGTTGAAACAATTAACCCATTTCTTAGCTATGAGAGCTATCGATACTCTAAGTCAGTTGGCGAACTTGTATGTTCGAGAGATGGTTCATTTACATGGTGTTCCAGTGAACGTTGTTTCTGATCGGGATGCCCACTTCACTTCCTATTTTTGGAAACACTTTTAGGAAGCGATGGGGACCCAACTGAGTTTTAGCACCTCTTTTCATCCTCAAACAAATGGTTAGTCAGAGAGGACTATACAGACCTTAGAGGATATGTTTAGAGCGTGTGTGTTGGATTTTAGAGGCTCTTAGGATGATCACCTACCGTTGGCCGAGTTCGCCTATAATAACAGCCATCATGTGAGTATCGTGATGGCACCATATGATGCACTGTATGGACGCAGATGCTGATCCCCTATTGGATGGGAAGAGGTTGGTGAAAGATAGATTTTTGCTCCCGATTTAGTGCAGCATGCCTCTGAGGATGTCGAGTTGATATGTGAGAGATTACGTACAGCTCAGAGCTGGTAAAAGAGTTATGCTAATAGGAGACGAAGACCACTGGAATTTGCTGTGGGTGAGTCTGTATTCTTGAGAGTTTCTCCCTCGGAATGGATTATAAGGTTTGGTAAGAAGGAAAAGTTAAGCCCTCGGTATATCGGACCCTTCGAGATTCTGGAGAGAATGGGAGATAAGGCTTAAAGGTTGGCTTTGCCACCAGACTTAGCAAATGTTCATAACGTCTTCCATATCTTTATGCTTCGGAGGTACCACTCGGACCCGAGACATGTGGTAAGATATGAGCCATTGAAGCTCAATGAGAGTATATCGTATATTGAGAAGTCGGTTCAGATATTGGATAAGAAAGAAAAGGTGCTAAGCTAAAAGACAATTTCCTTAGTCAAAATTCTTTGGCAATATCACACTCCGGAGGAAGCTACATGGGAATTGGAAAGCATGATATAAGAGAAGTACCCAGAGTTGTTCTCAAGTTAACTTGGTTCTAATTTAGAAGACCAAATTTCTTGAAGGAGGGGATGATTGTAAGACTCGTAAATTTCCATGTAATAAGTATGATTCTGTAATGTATAGACAAGTTACATAATAAATGAATCATAAGAATTGGATATTTTTAAGTTCTAAGTGTGAATGGATTGCTTAATGAGTATTGAAGTAATTACGTATAAGTTTAACTTGGAAAATTTGGGAAAATTTACAGCTAGAATACTGTAGGAAGCAGGGCAGATCGATCTCATGTAAGGAGAGATCGGTCTCATGGCCTGGAAAACACAATGCCAAGCATTCTACAAGAGGGAGATCGATCCCTCACTCAAGCAGATCGATCTCATGCTGTCTCGGGTGAGACCAGATCGATCTCCATTGGTCTCTGGATAGGCCAGATCGATCTCATTACCTTGAGCAGATCGATCTCATGCAGTTCAACAGATCGATCCCTTGCCTGCAAAATGTCGAAATTCTGAAGGATTCAAGCAAAGGCAAATCAATCTCCCCATATGGAGATCGATCTTCTAATGCATTTCCTATAAAAATTGGGCAGTTAGATCTGCATTTCACGGGAACAAACTCATTTCTCCCATTTTCAACAACAACCTAGTTTTCTCCCTCTAGATTTCATCCCTTTCCATAAAGATTTGAGATAAGGCTATTAGAGCAACATTGTTAATTGTGAAGAGAATAACAACATAGCTTGGAATCAACACTTCATTTGTTGGATTGAAGGAGCAAAGGAGTCTTCAAATTTGGAAAAGAGGAAAGTCAAGCTAGGTGAGTTTCTAATACATCAACTCAAAGTATATTTATCTAGTTATTGTTGTGAGTAGATTGGTGTATGTATTGATGATTAAAACTACATAGAATCTAATGGAACAAGCATAACCTAGAATGAGTTAGTGTGAGAAAATGCGATATGGTTGAGTTTATGATAAATGGCTTATACTAAGGTGTTAGTGAGGTGATATGTATGATTTTGAGATGATTGAATAAAGCTACATTGTGAGATTAGTCAAGTTATGAAAATAAGCATATGAGGTGTTTGATAAATTGCCATAGTGAAGTAGATGATGAACTAGAGGCACTATAAGCTTAATACCGGTTTAGTGTGAATCAATAGGCTTAAAGAGTTCATAGACTCTCGAGAAATAAATAGAGCGATCAAAATGGACTTAAGAGGAAATGGGGCTTTATAAGTGTTAAAGAAAACTATAAGTCGAATCGACTATAGTAAATGCAAGAATTTTAATCACATTGGATTACATTGATGTGATACGTAATTTTGTCCAGTCTCGAAGATTTCGTTGGAGTCGAATCGAACCCCACAATTGAGCAGCTCTAAGGAAGTGGAATCACTCGACGCGATTCCAGGTAAGGGAATTCTGTAAGTGCCTAGAGATAGCTACATGTATTTTGTGGGTGTATATAGGGCTTTGCAATTGTTTGGTTCTCTAAAAAAGAATAAATGGTTTGTGTGAACGACTACAAATATATATGATTTGGTTTTGAAGTGAATCATACAAAAAGGGATAGTACGGCTAATAATTGCATAATTATCATTTTTTATTATTTTTATGAACTACATTGCTTTGGTTTAAGCACATTTGTGGATAGGCTGGCTAATGATTTCATAATTTCATGAAAGAGCACGAGTCAGGTGCAAATTATGAATTTAATGTGTTTTGTTGAAATGGAGCCTCCTATGGAATATATGAGCTAAATCGTTCTGGAGCTCAGCTCGCACTGGATTTTGATGTTTTAATATGTATGAAATGTGCTGGAGCCTAGCTGGCACCATGTTTTGAGTTATGATGTTTTGTAAACCGTACTGGAGCTTTAGCTCGTACGTGGTCTTACATTGTTTTTCTTATGCATATAACCGTACTGGAGCTATGCTCGTACGTGATTTCCTCATTATTTATTATGCATAAAGTCGTAATAGAGCATTGCTCGTACGAGGGAATTTATTGATGAAGCATGAATCGTGCAAGAGCTTAGCTCGCACTGGTTTTCACATTGTGATATGTTATTAATCATGCTGGATGCTTCATGTAGACTGTGTGTGTCAAGACCCTTCCTTGACTTAACCAAAACCATTACAAATTTTTCGCATTTTAACTTACCTTTCCTTTCATCAATGGTTGGGCTGTGATTCGATGTTAACTTCCTCGCGTACCATATCATTCATTACCATACATACATGTCAATATATTATTTCTAACTGTAACTTCTTTTATAATACATGTAAGATCATATAAAATCTAATAGAAATACATTCCCCATAATATATATCGTATACATCACTGTGTTGTTTCTATGTTTAGATACATAACCATACAAAATATGTATACCTATCGATCGATAGGAAATAGCAGTGGACAACAGGAATACTATCCCTCAAGCACACTCGCTCTACTGCTGATGCTCTGTAGAGAGATGTAAAAGAAAGGGGGTGAGCAAACAACGCGCTCAGTAAGGAAATCAGGCAAGCAAGTAGACATCTACACTATCTACTCAAAAATAATGCTATGCCTCAAAATATCATTTCCATAACTCACTTTCAAAGCATGTCTTTAAAATATATATATATACTTGTACAGATTAAATCCCATGTACAAAAATCGTGCTTTCGTTCTCAAATGTAGGCATGTAGTGCAAAATAATGCATCTTTATAATATCACAATGCCTTTAGATAAATCATGCCATGTATATTTAAATCACAGTAAATATGGCATTAAAATCATTCACAATAAATAATCGAATTTTGACCCACCCCTCAGGTCTATCTGTGTCATAAATAAATTAGTCAAGTGATATATCATGTGAGACTTTGTGGTGAAATGCAATAATATCCTAGACTATGGCCATATCCTATAATGGTGATCCTAGGCTACACAAAATCCTAGTGTGCGGGGCATCACTACTACAACGAGAGGGGGGTCAGTCCACAACCGCCAGCTATCAACTCCTCAACTCCATAACACCACACGGTACAGTGTACTCCATGCCACTCGCATGGTACAACGTACTCCGTGGACCCTACATTACAGTTGGGGTGCCTTCCATAGGTCTTAGCCCTCAAACCATGGAATATACATACCACGTCTCTAAATCCACATGCAAACATCTCATAGTGTGACACTCAGTCTACACGAGGAAATCAAGCATGATTTTTCAACATGTCTTATATATCACATAAAATACAGTGCGCGCCTTTGAGCTCGACTCATAGTCAACACTCCGCTCAAACACTATTTCACATAAACTCAAACTCTAGTGCGAGTAAACCTCCAGCAACTAGGTCAATGCATAGTTCATGTTTCAAATCAAGTATGAGAAATAGCTTCAGTTTATGCTTGTAAGATCCGATTTTAATTAAAACACGAAATTAAAAATGCAAAAGGATTGAAATGAAATTCTCAAACACGTGCAAGGGCAAATGGTCAAAAGATCAAAAGTCGGAATAAATTCGATAAGGAAATTTAATTAAAATATGGATTTGAGAAATCTTGATCAATAAAGGAGAAATAATTAAATTTCAGGTTAAATTGATCAAGATCCAAAATTTTTAGAAATACCGAAAAGTCATTCGGGACAATATCCCGAAAATACGAAGAAATTATACCCGAAAAAGGTTAAAATATGATAAATTAAATTAAATTAAATTAATTAATTTGGAATAAAATAATATAAGTTGTAGATATTTTGGAATATTGTAGAGTATTTTAATGAATAGTATAATAATAAAATAAATAAATAAATAAATAAATTTAAAAAGAAAAAAAAGAAGAGGAATCAGAAAAAAATCGGGGAGAGAGAAATGAAAAACAGAGCCGAACCCGAGGAGAAGGCCGGACGACCACCGACGACCCAATCGTCCAGTCGAGGGTCAAAAAAGGAAGAGGGCGTCGGCGCGACCTCCCTGGTACCGGCGACAGGCCACACCGACGCCGAAGGAGGCCGAAAACGACAAGAGAAGCAGCGGGAAGAAAGAGCTCCGATCGGTGGCGAACCGACCCCGCCCCTAGCCGAACGTTCCCCAAGCGCAGACGAGCAGATTAGTGGCGGCCATGACCAGTGAAACTGCCGGCAAACGTCGAAAACAACGGAAAGAAGAAATGGGTTTCGACGGTAGGAGAGAAGAGGCCAGACCGACGACTTTTCGGCGGCCTTGGACGAAACTGAGGGCAGATTCGTGCTGCGGATGGCCCAGCGGAGCCACTGGCGACGGAAGCCGATGGAGAATCGGCCGGCAAGGCCCTGAACTGGCCGAATCGGAGTGAACCGGCGGTTCGAACCGGGTCTGAACCAGACCGAACCGGTTCAGCCAAGAAAGAAAGGAAAAAAGGAGAAAAAGGGGAAAAAAAGAGGAAAAATTGGGGAAAAATCCCGACGATGTAATCGAGCTACAAGTAAGTCAGTAGCGGTCAAAATTGACTGATTTAAATTTTGGAATATTTTATTTAATTAATTTTCGATTGGAAATTTACCCGAAAGTTTATGAAATTGTGTAGCTCAAAAATTGGCATCCAACGAGAGCTTAAGATAGCCTCGATTTGCGTACTAGCATGGAATCTCGGGTAAGTAACCCTTATTTACGATAATTTACATCGTTATGCGTGCTTCGGATATAATTATCGCATAAAATAAATTAAATTATGAAAATTTAGATAAATTGTCGTAAATAATAAATTGAGCTATTCGAGAATTAGAACGAGGCTCAAGAAATTGTTGGTGGGCCCAATGAGCCCAATAGGCTTCGATAATGTGAAAATTAAGTGGAAAACGGGCTTAAGGCTGATTAAGGCCCATTAAGGTGCAATCGGGCCCAATATGGGTAAAAGGGCCCAATGATTTAAATTAAACCCAGAAAATAGGAAATACAATTAAATTGTATAATATCTGACCTGAGGAATATTTATATGCAGTTTCGAATTTCGGATTGGGACCAGATCGGACTGCGTGACGAGACAGCAGTGGAAAAGGAAAGGTCAGACTCTACAGAAAAATAAGGTAAGGGAATTCTACGGACTGCTAGAGGTAAACTTTACGAAATTTCAAAGTCATATGCAGTCTTTTAAATTATCTGAAGGGTCTAGAAGTAAGTTAATAATTTTAGTGCTCCGAATGGGCAAATTACCAAAATACCCTTGTTAAGGGTAAAATTTACAATTTCAGGAAAAATCGGGAGGAGTAAGAACAAAAGGTTCCTACTAGTTCTGGAGGTGTTTTTACGCATGCATGAGTAGGTTGGCTAACCTTGAAACAAATTGCACAGCATTGCATATTTTCAATGATGAAATTGTTTTGAAAACTGTTTTTAGGAAACAGATCCGCCTACGTGTTTTTATTGACATATGACGTGCTAGAGCTCAGCTCGCATGATGTTTTGATTTGTGTGATGCATGCATTAGTGCAGGAGCGAGAGCTCGCACTAGAGTTTTACATGCATTGGTGCTGGAGTCCAACTCGCACCAGATTTTATATATATATACATGATTTTCGTGATACGGTGCTAGAGTCTAACTCGCACTAGGTTTTATATGATTTTCGTGACAGGGTTCTAGAGTCTAACTCGCACCAGATTTTTCACATGACTTGATGAGAGTGCTAGAGCTTAGCTCGCACTAGTTTTACTTGAATTGATGAGAGTGCTTGAGCATCGATCACACCCCCCACTGATTTTTATGAGAACATGCGATGAGCCGTGCTTGGAGCATCGGGTAGACTGTGTGTCACCGATTAAATAGGCTCGCACGTGCGTTCTGAGACAAGGTATGATATATGGGTCCACGGAGTACGATGTACCATGCAAGTAGCATGGAGTACGATGTACCATGTGGCATCTTCGGATGCGTGGGATCGGATAAGACTGACGAGATGGACTGACCCACCTCTTGGGCGGTTCCCGATCATGGTGAGAACCCGCACACTAGGATCCGTGTAGCAGAGGAACTCCCGAGGACACATGGCCATAGTCCTGGTTATTACCGATATACAGATGTTGCCTAGTCTCGCATGTTGATGATCTTTATGATGATTGAAACTGGGTTTTAAACTAAATTTGCATGATGATTATTTTCATGCTCTTTAAACCCATGTGTGATGTAAACTGATTTTCATGGTTTTGTGTGAGTCAGGATCACCCGAAGGAGGGGTTGAGTTCTGACTTTATTGTGAAATTTTTAAATGAGGAAGAAATGATTTAAAAAGAGTTGCATGTTGAATTTTCCATGCGAACGTGTTTTACATGACATCATGAATCATAGCATCAGTTTTAAAATGTGTGGAGAAAGGGTGGTTTATACATGGCACCACGTTCATGTAGGTAGTATGGTTACCTACTTGTTCATAGGATTGCCTTACTGAGCTTGATGTGCTCACCCCTTTCATTTTCTCACACAGATAATCTCCAGTAGATGTTGAGGTGACTGAGTAGATATCCGCTGCTGCCCATCATTTAAGGTATATACACTTGTACATATTGTATCTAAATAAGCATAGCACAGTAACATGTTTGTAAGTAACTTTAGGGGATGTATAAATATTGTAAACACTTATAAATGATTGAGAAAGAATTAAGTTATATGGTAAATGAATGGTGGGACTGGCATTGACGCACAGCCCAATTGTTAGTGGAGTGTGGTCACGATCAGAGGACAGGTAAGCATGAAAGAAAATAACAAAACGCGAAAAATTTACTCTGATTTTTGGGTAGTTTTGGGTCGTGACAATGCTATGCACAAAACTCGTCAAATCAAGTATGAGTAATAGCTCAAGTACTATGTCATGTATAAATAATGAAGAATCAAGTATGAGCAACGCTCTAGCACTCTATCATGTATCTCATGTAAAATTCGAGTACGACCTAATCACTTCAGCACTCTCTCATGCATAAATCATTTAAAACTGAGTACGAGTAATAACTCCAGCACTCTATCATACATGTCATGGAACTCCAATGCGAATCATACATCAGAACTAATACATGTGGAAGATATATGAAATCAAGTGCGAGCTTGTGCTTTAGCACGATTTATTTTCACATAATTCGATAGATGGCTCTTTTAAAAGGAATGATTTTCAAAACATCAAAATCAGCACTATAAAGTATGCTTAATTCACATCAACCTTAAAAACATTAGCCCATCTATTTATTCTTCTGCTAAACAGCAGTAAAACACTCAAAATGGTGGTTTCCATGCTTTTTACAACTTTTCACAAAAGTTGACTTTTTTCATAACTAAGGGCAAAATTGTAATTTACCACTATCGGATCATAATAATTATTATTCACTTTCTCTGACCCTCAGAGTTTTTAAGTGAATGTAAAAGCAGACGAAAATACATGCAGGTATCTCTAACTACTCACAAAAGTCCCTTACCTACAATCACTAGAGAAATTTTACTTTCTAAACGCTGCTCGATCCAGCAGTCCGATTCTCCCCTTCAATAATCTCTGGAGCTGCATATAACCATTTATCAGGTTAATTATCTTTTTTCCTACTGTACTTCACATTAAATACAGTCTATCTCCCTTAATGGGCTTTAATAAACCTTAATGGGCCTAACTATGACTTAACCCATTTCCATTTTACTATTTATTCTCGTTGGGCCTATTGGGCTTATGGGGCCCACCAACTCTTATTGGGCTTATCAGAGACCCATTACATCACATTGGGCCTAAAATAATTTGGCTTGGCCTATTGGACCTCTCAACCACATGCCATGGTCGAGAGTATCCCATGCTACCGGTCACACCATGGAATGCCATCTATGTCCATTTGTTTAGCCAATTTCACTTAGGCATTTTTACAAACACTTGGTTGGCAATGTTCTTAAGCTTCATATAGTTCATTTAGGCATTTTATCAAACACCTTGATTGCCAACTAAATACATGTATCAATTAATCACATTGATTAATTCTAACTATACCATAATCATTAACACATGTATATCATCTCATTTGTGCCTTAAAATCATATGTACATTCATCAATATTTCACTACTCACTCTCGACCTAACCATGATCATAGTGATTTCATATGTTTCAATGCTTAAAACATATACCAATATACTTAAAATCATTCATACATTAACATATATGAATTTGAAAGCTTGAAAATATACCTAGTATTTATGTTCACACTTGGCCGAAACTTTGGAGCCTCACGATTTACACACTATGGCTTCTTGATATCCAATTCCAACATATGTCACTCTCCTCTCAATTTGGAACAACTTTCATGAAGAATGCAAGTTCCAAATATGCCTAATTCCTAGTGATTTCTAGTGAGAGAAAGCTTGGATGAATGTATTTCAATGGTTTCTTCTTCTAACCGAGAATGGTATGGTGAAGATGAAAATGGTGTGGCTGATTTTATAAGCCATTAACTTAGCCATTAAGTCTTACTTTCCATCCATTATAATTGACTTCCTAAGGTTTAGTTATGAGTCACCTAATGAGTCATCTAATGAGTCATAGTTAGCTTTAACTAAGGTTAGATATTTAATCCTAATAGGCCTTACAATTGGGCCTCTCAGTTTGGGCTTTCTTAATGGGCTTTCGGGCTAAAATTTTTACTATACATAGGGCATTTAATTGTCTAAATATTTGGCCTATCAATTGGTCCAACAATTCGGTCTAAGGGACCCAAGAAATTCGATCTACATTTAGTATACCTTAATGGGCTTTAAAATCTTCATTTCGGCCCATTACGTTTTTATCTATTAAATTTAATCTAGAATCCTTCCGAATAAATTTTCCTTATTTTCGGGGATGATTATCTTGTTTTCTGACAAAAAATATTTTTTCCCAAATTTTTATCCATACTTAGGTTAATTTTTAACCATGGTTAGTCAACTATGGTAAAAGTCCACTTTTCTCAACTATAGTTGACTTTTTCCTTAATCATTTACCACGTTGACTTTTTCTCAAAAATTTAAAAGTGTCATATCTTATGTTTTACACTCTCGTCTTTACGTTTTAACCGTTCCCGGTAGGTAAATATGCCTTAAATACCTTAAATACCTTAAATCGTTAAAAAGGTCAGTTTACCCTTTTTAGCATTTACTCTTGTTTTCTGTGCTCGGGACTAAATCAAACTGACTTTCCTTCATGAGTTCTCTATATTTTCTCATTTTAAGTTCTTCTCTTCAGTCATAATGATTCAGATCCACTCGGTTTAACCTGTGGCTCTTACAACTCACATTAGGCTTTTATGTAGCTTTTAAGTGTTAAAGCATTTCACTAACACTTAAATCTAGTAAATACTCTTCTTATGATTTAAATATCTTAATACATGTCTGTACATATATAAATCATAAGGAACAAGCTACATAAAAATATGGGTCTGACAGTGTGTCACACAAATGAGATACTCGCACGAGCCATGCTGGTTACCTCATGTAGACTGTTAGTCACACGGATGAGATGCTCGCACGTGTACTTGAGACTGAGTAGGTTATACATGGCATGGGGTAGATAAGACCTACGGCTGGCACCCCTAACCATGATATGGTTCCATGGAGTACGTTGTATAGTGTACATCACACAGAGTACGCTGTACCGTGAGGTTATGATGTTGATTTGAAAGTCTGGCGAAGGACTAACCCCCTCCGTTTCAGCATGATACCCCGCACATCAAGATTTGTGTGGTCTGGGATGATAATGACATAGTTGGCCAATATAGTCCTCGATATATAGTGACCACCTGTCGCACATGATATCACATGGTTTTGTATACTGAGTATGAATTGTGTTGTCTAAGGTAGACCCGAGGGAGGGGTCAAGCCTTGAGGGATGTTTTTAAAGAGATGGTACTTGTTGTTTGTGATGAGTTTTGATATGTTTTGGGAAAGTGATAAATCATGAGGGATGGTTTTATGACGAGTTACCCTTTTTATGATGAGTTTTATTATGATGAGTATGAGAGGTTTTACATGATGATCTTTTCCATGTTTACATGCCTATTTTCTTGTTTTTCAATATATGATATATGTATATACATGCGGCATAGTTTTAATATTTCCTCATGCTCTGGATATTAATGATCTTTATGCATTACATTATAAGCATGTAGATAGTGTAGTTATCTACCATGCTTGCATTATTACCTTATTGAGCGTGTGGTTGCTTATCCCATTCACTTTCCCCCTCTACAGAGTGCACACAGCAGCCTTGTGAGTGGCTGAGGAATTGTATCTGGAATATCTGCTACTCTCCATTGCCGAGAGGTATACACATAGGAATTCTTTTTGTATCTAAACATGTAATAGCACAGTAATCATTTTGAATTGCAATATGGGGGATGTAAATGTTAGCCAACATTTCTTGTAGAAGTACATGACTTAAACTTGCAAATGTATGTGTTACTTTTGATTAATCGAAAAAGGTGTGGTAAATGATACTGACTCACAACCCAATTGTGTTTGTGAGGGTTGTTCACGACTGGGTAAGTTAACGAATAAAGCGAAAAATTTATGGTGATTTTTAGATGAAATGAATGAAAAGAGGTCGTGACAGATTTGGTCCCGAACACATTGAAGTAAAGGAAAAGCCAAAAATGGGCTAAACAAGTCCGAAATGGTCCGTTTGAGGTCTTTTTGACATATTCGCCTCCCAAAAACGGCCAAAACATAAAAACGATAGTGTAAACTGTAGAATATGTCACTTTCAAATTTTTAAGAAAAAGTCAAACGTGGTCAGCGGTCAAGAAAAGTCGATGGTAGTTAAGAAAAGTGGACTTTGACCATAGTTCACTAACCATGGTTAAAATTTAACCTAAGAAAGGTTAAAAAGTGGGGAAGAAATATTTTTGGTTAAAAAACTCAATATTCATCCCCTTAAGTGTGTAAAATTAATTTAATTGAAATCCAGATTAAATTAAACGAGTAAAACGTAAAGGGCCAAAGTTGGAATTTTTAAAGCCCATTAAGGTATAACAAGTGTGGGCCAAATTTCGTAGGCCCATTGGGTCGAATTGTTAGGCCAATTCATGGGCCCAATATTAAGTTAATTTAAGGACCAATTGATAGAAAAATTTTCAATCCAAAAGAAAAGCCCAAGCCGAGAAGCCCATTAATTAAATTCAAGCCCATTAGTAAATGAATTAAAAGCCCAATTGGTAAACTATGACCCAAACCATTACTGTAAGACCCGAAATTTGGTGTCTTCTCCTTAAGAACATGTTAGTGTGAACCTTTGTACGTAATAGGATAATCAATAAAGAGATTTTGTGTGGATTTTAAGTCTGAATTATTAAGTTAAATGTTTGAATGTACTGAAGTGCAAAATAAGAGTTTGGGAAAATTTGGAATAAACCGAATGGAATTCGATTAAATCAATTTAAAATATAGACTCAGAATGCGAAAGTATAGGCAGTCCAAAAAGGGAAGTTAGTTTAAAAATGATAAACCGAAAATTACTCTATTTTGGGCAATTTATCCTGAAAATATAGAAAAATATATTTCTGGAGGAATAAATAAATACAATAAAATAAAATATGATGCCCATATATTGTTGCAAAAATAAATTGAAGAAAATACATGTAAAAAAGTGTATAAATATTAATGTACAAAAATACATTATGATAATATATTATTTTTATAATAATACTACAATTGTAAGATATTTTAATTATATGTGTATTAAACACTGTTAAAATATAATATAATATTATATATATAAAATAAAATAAATAAAAAATAAATTAACGTAAAAAAAATTGAAAAACAAAAAATAGAAGGAAAACGCGAAAACAGGGAGGAAACCGATCCTCCCCTATATCCTCCCCTTTTTTCCTTCACCGGCGGCAACACAGGCAGAGACAACATGAAGGGTGACCGGCGAAGGGTCGATCGGCACCAACTGACCGTCTTAGCGCCATCACACGCCCCATATCGCCAGCGATGGAGAGATCAGAGGGGGAGAAGACCGAAAAGGGAGAAAGGAAATTTGGCGGCATCAGTACCGATCTGGCTAGAACCACTGCCAAACGAATGTTCCCCAGGCAAAGACGAGTCGTATGGTGGAGTAATCCGCCAGTGAATCGACCGCCAGCGCCGGCAACGGTGAAAAGAGGAAAAACGATAGTGATGTCAAAAATGGAGAAGGCGAACCAGCCTCATCGCGTGGCCACCACCAGTTCTATGCTTCGCGTGGCCAGACGGACCACCTAGAAGTGGAAGCCGGCAGAGAACCGACCAGTAGAGGCCAAAATGGTGAGGGTTATGCTGAACCAATTCCAGTCGGTTCAGCTGAAATGAAACTGTGCTGAACCGAACCGGACCGATTTAGCCAAAAAAAAAGAAAAAAAAAAGAAAAGAAAAGGAAAAAATGGAAAAAAATCTGGTGATACAATCGAGCTATGGGTAAGCCGGTAAGCGGTCAAAATTGACCGTTATAATTTTTGAAATATTTAATTGAAATTATATTTAACTGAAATTGACCCAGTAAATATATAAACGTGTAGCACAACAATTGGCGAGAAACGAGAGTTTGAGTCAACCTTGATTTGAGTGCTATCATAGAAGCTTGGGTAAGTGAATCTCGATTTCTATAAATTGGATAGTTATATGAGTCAGAAATTAATCGCGTAAGTTGCGATTTATCCCGTATAAAATTTTGTAATGCTTGAAATTGTAAATAGACTGTCGTAAATGATTTTTAAATAGTCGAAAGAGACTAAAAATTGGATAAGATAACGTAACAGTGATGTTAGGCCAAGAATTCGGCCAAATGTTTGTAATTAGCCAAGCTTGAGTAGCAATCAACGCAATTTAGATTATGGGCCTCACGAAAAGCCTAATAAAAGTAAATGAGCCCAAAAAGTTATATCGACTGTAGTAAACGAACGAAATATATTTATTAGGTTAAATTGATATGAGAAATAATTTTTTGCAGCTCCAGAGATTGGATTAGGAGTAGATCAGATTGGACAAGCTTCCAACGGTGAAAATTTACCACTCAACATGATACGAGGCAAGAGATTTTTGTAAGTGCTTAGAGATATCTATGCGTATTTTTTGAGGGGATTTATAGGGCATAAAATTTCCTAAAGTATCTAGAAATTAAATAATAATTTTTGCAAAAATCGGGGTATCGGTGGAAAAATACTGTTTTGCCACTATTTAGGAATTTTACAAAAAGGGTAGTAAGACTAATAAATTTCATGAATATCATGTTTTTCATATTTGTATGAAATATATTGCTTTAATTTAAGCAAATTACGGATAGGGTGGCTATTGATTTCATAATTTTATGAAATAGCACGAGTCAGGTGCCAACTCTAATTTTGAGCGTGTTTTGCTAAAACAGAGCCGCATATCAGATTTATATGAGTTTAATAGTACTGGAGCTTTTCTCACATTGAATTTTAATGTTTGAACTCATAAATAGAGTGTTGGAGCCTTGCTCGCACTGAGTTTTACTAATATATATGCATGAAAATCGTACTGGAGCCTTGCTTATACGAAATTTTACATTGATTTATTGTGTATAAAATCATACTAGAGCTTTTCTCGTACGTGTTACACTGATTTATTATGCATGAAAGCCGTACTGGAGCGTTGCTCATACGAGGATTTTTGTATGTGAATAAAATCATGTTGAAGTTTCGCTTGCATAAGATTTTAGATATCATGATATGCATGGTGTCGTGCTAGATCTTCGCTCGCACTAGACGTGATGTGACCTGCAAAGAGCCATGTCGGAGCCTCCTATACACTAGTGTCATAGTAAGATGATATACTCACACGTGTATGTTGAGACATGGGTTGGTTATCGACATGGTATGGTGTGGATAAGACCTATGGCAGGCACCCCATGACTGTGATATGGGTTCATGGAGTACGTTGTACCATGTATGTCACACGAAGTATGTTGTACCGTGTAGTCATGACTATGAGATTGGTTATTTGATATTTTGGCTGGTAGGACTGACCCACCTCCCATTGCAGCCGTGATGCCTTGGACACCAGGATCTGTGTAGCCTGGGATCACAGGGACATAGTCCTCAATTTTTCCTATACAGTAACCTACATGCCTCACGTGTATCATACGGTCTAGATAGACCAGGGCAGACTCGAAGGAGGGGTTACACCTCGATTTGTGAATTTAAAACGAAATGTGGTTTTAATGATGTGTTGATGAGTTTTACTAAGATTTAATAATGTGTTAACCCTTGAGGGGTTATTTTATGATAAGTTTTCAATGTGTTGCGCATAAGACGTTGACATGATGATTTTCCATGTTTACATGCCTATTTTCATGTTTTCAGTACGTGATATATTTATATACATATGGCATAGTTTTAATTATACCTCATGCTCTGGATATAAATGATTTTTATATCATGACATTATATGCATGTAGATAGTGTAGTTATCTACCTACTTACATTATTGCCTTACTGAGGAAGTTGTGCTTACCCTTTCACTTTCCACCCTTATAGAGCATCCACAGTAGTTGAGAGCGGGTAGAGACTGTATTCCTTGTTATCCACTGCTTTCCATGACGAATCAGGTATACACATTATACAGTTTTGTATTTGAACATGTAAAAGCACAGTACTGTACATGGATGGAATATCGGGGATGTAAACCTTTGTAAATTTAGTTATGAATGTAATTAGTTAAAGTCAAAGGACAATAGATCCTAATATGTAAATGTGATATAGAAATGGATGTTAAGGTAAGTAACATGACAAGAGGGACTAATGTCGACTCATAGCCCAACTGTTAGTAATGAAACTGTTCAAGATGGGTAAGGAAATGAATAAGCAAAAAAATTTGTAGTGATTTTTAGGAAAAAGATGTCGTGACAGAGGTGGTTAAGGAAGTTTACATCCCCATGTACTGTGTATTCTTAAGATACAATTGTGTATTCTGAGATGGGTTTAGATGGAGAGGTTATGAAAGCAGGAATATAGTTACCCTGATTGATAGCCGCCACGGTAGAGGGGCAAGTACATATGCTCGAGGCCTTAGGGGTAGGCCTGAGAGCCGAGATAAGTCTTTATCTGATCATACCCCACTGGATTCCACAGAGAGACTAAAGAGTGTTGAGGCACGCTTCACGAGATTTGGGTGGAGCTTAGAGAATATTATGGAGCTATTTGCTCAGACAATGTATGGGATTTGAGGCTGAGGCGGAGTATTGGTGGAAGTTCGCCCGACTCATTTTGAGAATTAGACATCTTGAACTGACATGGGAAATATTTCTGGATCACTGCTTAGAGAAAGTTACAGGTGGAATTTATAAGTTTGGTTCCCCTGAATCGATCTATTGATGAGTATGAAGTGAGGTTCATATCCCTGGGTAGGTATGCCCCTAATAGTATGAGCAGTGAGAGTTGAAAAGTTCAAAAGTTCATGGAAGGGCTCAGACCATCTATCAGAGTTCGATTGGCCCCGTTAGATATCATTACCTATGACGAGGCAGTGCGCAGATCACAGGGTGTGACTAAGGTTATGAGTTGTATGCCTCTGAGTTTGGGAAAGGTAATAGGTCTTGTCATATGGCTACTGGAGAATGTTACAGATGTGGTAAGATAGGGCATTTAATGAAGAATTACTCATAAAAGAGCAAGAGAAGGCCCCTGCTAATACCTCTGCTTCAAAAAGAAGGCCACAGCCGAAGAGAAGAGGCAACAGACTGTTGGTCGAGGGTAAGTATATGCCTTGGACTAGGACACTACTGACGCTTCATCCGTTGTGGTGGATGGTACCATCTTGATTTTGATCTTGAAGCATTTGATTTAATTGATCCTAGTGCCACGCATTTATTTATATCGCCTTCATTTGCATCTAAATTGCTAAAGTATGTGCAGCCTACACCGTTAGGTAAAATGTTGCTGATTTATACCCCAATGAATGATAGTCAGCTAACTGAATATGTGTATAGAGATTATAAGTTTAAAGTAGGGGTAAAAGGATAGGCCAGCCAATCTCATTCAATTGAATACGAATGATTTTAAAATAATATAGGGATGGATTAGTTGACTGCAAACCATGCTGTTTTAAACGACTACGCTAAGATAGGGATGTCTTTAACCCTCGAAAAGTGTGCTGTAAGTTTTGACAAGTGATGGAAAAGTGTAGTGGCTATAATTAAAGGAGTAAATAATTATACTAACGGAATGAATAAAGATGAGAAGATTTCATCGCCTATATGGTTGATATGGATAAGGCATATCTGGAGTTGACAGATATCCCAGTGGTCAGGAAGTTGCTTGATGTCTTTCCGGATGATCTATCAGGGTTGCCACCAGTTAGAGGAATAGAGTTTTGTATTGATTTGGTACCTGATTAACTGGTACTAAGCCGATATCCAAACCACCATATAAAATGGCTTTAGTGGAACTGAAGGTACTAAAGAAGCAATTACATGAGTTATTAGATAAGGGTTCGTTAGACCGAGTGTTTCACCTTGAAGAGCATCGGTTCTGTTTGTGAAAAAGAAAGATGGAAGCCTCCGGCTATGTAGTGAATTTTGGTTGGTAAATAAGGCTACTATCAAGAATAAGTATTCCCTTCCATGCATTGATGAGCTATTGGATTAGCTTCGGAGAGTACAGATGTTTTTAGAGATTGATCTGAGGTCTGGGTATCATCAGTGAAGGATTCACAATGTGGATGTGCCCAAGATAGCTTTCCATAACCATTATGTTGTAGATGAACGAGGTATTTAAACCTTACCTGGATCGATTTGTTAGTGTCTTGATTGATGATACTTTGGTGTATTCAAAGTCCAAGGAAGAACATGAGCAACACTTAAGAATTGTTTTGCAAATCCTCCGAAAGAAATAGTTGTATGCCAAACTAAGTGTGACTTCTGGTTAGAATAGATAACATTTTTGGGTCATATGATATTGAAAGACCGTCGGTAGATTGGCCAGTAATTGCATAAATTTCACAATATAACACTCCGTAAGTGTTATTAAGAGTTAAATGAAAAATCTTTGGAAAATGGGCCAACTATCAAGTTTATGTGGAAACAGATAGTGCTGGCGCATAGCTCGCACTATATCTGAGTTTGTGAGTGTGTATAAAATGTGCTTGAGCGGTTGCTCACACCGACTTGTGTGACATCATATGCATGAAATGTGCTAGAGCGATTGCTCGCACTGATTTTACTATTGTGAAATGCATGAAAGGTGCTAGAGCTTAGCTTGCACTCTGTTTTGACTGTTTTGACTTGATATCCATAAAAAGGTGCTGGAGCGCTTGCTCGCACTAGTTTTAATGATATGATATGCATGAGAGGTGCTGGAACTTAGCTCGCATCCTGCTTTGATATGATAATTGCATAAAAGCCGTACTGGAGCCTTGCTCGTACGTGATTTAATCGATTTAATTGCATAAAGCCGCGCTGGAGTGTAACTCGCATGAGATTTGATTTATTTATGCATAAAGCCGTGCTAGAGTGTAACTCACACGAGATTTGATTTATTTATGCATGAAACCGTGCTGGAGCATTGCTTGCACGAAGTTTTGAATGATTTATGATTTTATATGGATTTATAACTCATTTTAAAATCGTACTAGAGTGCTACTCGTACGCAAATTTTATTGATTTTTATGAAACCGTGCTAGAGCTTCGCTCGCACGAGATTTTTAGATATCATGAATATGCATGGAGCCGTGCTAGAGCTTCGCTCGCACAGGGATTTATATGACATGCATATAGTCGTGTTGGAGCCTCTTGTAGACTGTGTGTCACAGTGAGATGATATGCCCACACGTGCATACTGAGACAGAGATGGTATGGGTGGATAAGACCTATTGTAGGCACCCCTGACTAAGCTTGGGTTCACAGAGTACGTTGTATCGTGTATGTCACATGGGGTACGCTGTACCGTAGGGATTGTTGGAGTGGAGTGGCATTACCCATGAGGCAGTAAGTCTTGCCCTCACAATCTTGATGTTATACTGTTCTGGTGGGTAGGACCGACCAACCTCCTGTTTCAGGTGTGATACCCCGCACACTAGGTACCGTGTAGCCAGGGATCACTAGGTTATAGCCATAGTTCTCGATGTAATTGATATAGTCACCTACTTGTCTCACATGATATAACTTATGGTCTCGATAGATCAGGGTAGACCCGAGGGAGGGGTCAAGCCCCGATTTTGTGATTTTCATTGAGATTTGATTTTATAACAGACTATTATATTGAATTTTCAATGATGTTGATTTATGAGATGCTTAACCCCTTTGGGTTAGTTTATACTGCAGTTTTAATGAAATGATTTAAATGCAATAGCATGATGAGTTGTCCATGCTTTAATTATAAATTCATGAAAAGATTTGTCTCTCATGATTTGATTTACATGGCATGAAATAATTTATGATCCTGATTTAATTCATGCTAAGTATGATTTAATGATGTCACATAAAATGCCTTTGCTGCATGAATTACATGATTTCTATATGCACAAATAGTTTTGATAAACTATGGCATTGAAATATGCATGATTTTGTGTGTAAGCTTTTAATGAAAAGAAATGGATTTTAAGGGCATGACATTATGAGCATGTAGATAGTGGAGCTATCTACTTACTTACATAATTGCCTTACTGAGCGTGTGGTTTGCTCACCCCCTTATTTTTTCATCTTTTTTAGAGTACTCGCAATATTTATTGAGCGGCTAGTGACTTGTATTTTTGGTATCCGCTGCTTCCCATCGAGAGATAGGTATACACATTTGTATAGTTTTGTATCTAAATATGTAATGCACAGTACTGTAAAAGTATATAATGTCGGGGATGTAAGGTTATGTAAATATCGTTGTGTATGTATTTAGTTTAAGTCAAAAGATAGTAAACTCTGATATGTGAATGTGATTATGGAAATGGAATGGTAAATAAATGAGAGGTGACTAACACCGAATCATAGCCCAATTGTTTGGTAAGATGGTCACGATGAGAGAAAGGTAAGAATTAAATAATAAACGAAAAAAATGAAAAATTTATAGTATTGTAGGTAATTTGGGTCGTGACAGTTTTTGGTATCAGAGCTGAGTTGGCCTGATATGAGTCGGTGTTAGTGGTTAAGGAAGTTTACATCCCTATGTACTGTACATTATTTATATAGAATTATGTATATCGAGATGGAATTGCAGCTAAGAATTTGATTTTTGAATGCAAGAATAGACTCATTATCTGATAGTCGCTGTGGTAGAGGGGCGAGTACACGAGCTCGAGGCCATAGAGATAGGCCTAAGAGTCGCACTGAGTCGCCACATGAGACTCAAGATGAGATTGAAGTGGAGGCTGATGTTGAGCATGCCCCACAGAGTCCGACAGAGAGCTCGGACAGAGTACAACAGAGAGACCGAACAGTATTGAGATACGCTTTATGAGGTTGGAGCAGAGTGTAGAGAATATTATGGAGCTAATTGCTCAGAGTATGCATGGGATTTGAGGGTGAGTCGAAACATTGGTGGAAGTTCACTCAACCCATCTTAAGAGTTAGACATCCAGATTGGACATGAGAACATAATTCTAGGTGTATTCCGGTGACAGAATATCCTGGACACTGCTTAAAGGAAATTACAGATAAAATTCTTTACTCTGACCCTGAGGAACTGGTTTATTAACGAGTATGAATCTCAGTTTATATACTTGCCCAGATATGACTCTGAAACTATGAACAATGAGAGTCGGGATGTCTGAAAGTTCATGGAAGGGCTCAGATTGTTAATTAGAGTCCGATTGACCCCATTAGATATCACTACCTATGTCGAGGCAATGCGCAGACTACAGTTGTATGAATAAGATCATAAGTTGCACGCCTCTGAGATTGGAAAAAGGTAGTAAGGGCTGACATAGAGATAGAAGAGAATAGTGGATGACAGAGATGTCAGAACGGGAAAAAGGCAGTTTGGTAAAAGATTATAGTTGATAAGTCACGGGGTAAGATGATTAGTAGGGCTCTAGTGTATCCAATTTCAGTACTTTTGAGGGGTATTGTGATTTGAGGACCCCGACTTGCTACGGAGTAGTGTAGCAGTGTGAACAGTGTAGAATATGTGGTAGTTACCACGAAAATAAGATGTTGGACGAGGGCGAGTGTATGCCTTGGACCAGGACACTATTGATGTTTCATCAGATGTGGTGGAAGATACCACACTGGTTATAAATAATGAAGTAATTATTTTAATTGATCCTGATGCCACGTATATATTCATACCACCTTCAGTTGCTTATAATCTAGTGAAAGATGTGAAGCCTGTACCCTTAGGCAAGATGATAATAGTTAGGTGATTAGCACTAACTGAATATGGGTATAGGGATTATAAGTTGAAAACGGGGGAAAAAAGATATGTCAGCCGATTTTATTCAATGAAATATGAATAATTTTGAAGTAATATTTAAGAATAGATTGATTCGGCTGCAAACTATGATGTTTAGATGGCTATCCTAAGATAGTGATGTTTTCACCCCTAAAAAGTATACTGTAAGTTTTGACAAGTAATGAAAGAGTTTGTTATAAGTGATATATGAAAGGAGATAAGCTTTGAGATGTGATAGATCCTGAATACGAGATATATTGGAATAAGAGGCGTACGCAAGGTAAGGATATCTTTGATATGTAAAGTAATTTGGATTAAGCGATATGTAGTGAATATGAATTGCGGCCAAGCATAAGAGGATGATATATCCATAATCAGTCTATGTGGACAAGTCTGAGAGTTAATAAAGGTATTTCAAAATACCTCCCTGCCTGAAGACTTGACAGCGTCTAGAAGCGCACACATAACCTATAAATTGAAATCGACAGTCGTAATATATACATTTAAAATTTGGGTACCTTTACTGGTAGAATTCGATTAATCATGAAGCTTTAAAAAAAAATTAAAATTTTATAAAAGCCGTTAATATAAGAAAAAGGAAATGACGTGGGTTAGTACCTTGAACAGAAGCGATTTCAAAATGACATTATACGTTTATGCGTACATAGGTCAAGGATATGAGTGATTGAAATATTTAGTGGAACTCAACTACGATGAGGTATTTAAACCTTACCTGGACCGATTGGTTGTCATCTTTAGCGATGATATTTCGATGTATTCAAAGTCTAGGGAAGAGCATGAGTAGCAACCAAAAACTGTCTTTCAGACGAGTTATTGAAAGTTTCTCAAAATGTGCTGCTCAGTTGACACGTCTCATTTAGAAAAATATTTCATACGAGTGGGATGATAAGTATGAAAGTAGCTTCGGTGAGTTTTGGTATATTGAAGTAAATAACTGACTACCATAATTATTCTCACCCTAACTAACAGCTCAAGAGGTTTCAGTGTGTATGGATACCTTAAAATAAGGATTGGGCTGTGTATTGATGTAAAATGGGAAGATAGTCGTTTATGGATCCAGATAGTTCAAGGACTATGAGAGAGACTATCCGACCCATGATATAGAGTTGGCAGCCGTAGCGTTTACACTAAAAGTATGGCGCCACCACTTATATGGTAAGAAATTTTAGATATGCACTGATTGTAAAAGCCCCGAGTATCTGTTTTCACAGAAAGAGTAGAATATGAGATAACCAAGAGGGTTAGAGCTTCTAAGGATTATGATTGTGAACATTGTACCACCTAGGAAAGGCTAATGTAATGGCTGATGCCTTAAACAGAAAGAGCCTCAGGATGGTATCACATATGATGGTCAAGAGCGTGAGCTGCTAGAGTAGTTGTGAGCCTCAGTAGTGATGTGATCCCTTCTGATGATAACAATGATTGTGTGGCAGCTAGCCTGAGGTTAGAACCGGATTTATGTAACCGAATTTGCCAGGCTTAGCATGATGATCGACACGGTGTCGATACTGTGGGTCAGATTCAGATGGGTACAGTGACAGAGTTCGCAGTGAGTGATGATGACTTACAGAGGTTCAGAGACAGATAAGTGCTCCCCAGGACCACAGTTGATGAGATAGTGTTATTGTCAAAAGCTCACTCTTCGGGTGTACAGTGCATCCGGGAAGTAATAAATATATTGGAATCTCTTAAAAGGGTAATAGTAGTCAGATATGAAAAGAAATATTGTAGAGATTGTGGAAAAGTGTCTCGTATGTCAGTAGATTAAGGTAGAGTACTAGAAGTCTACAGGATTATTGCAGCCTCTACCTATATTGACCCGAAAAAGAGAATAAGTTATCATGAATTTCGTGATGGGTTACAGAGAACCCGGATGAATCACGAGGCTATCTGGGTGATAGTCAATAGATTGACTAAGTCTATCCACCTTTTGGTTATGAAATCCCCAGATACTCTAAGTGTGTAGGCGGAGTTAAATGTAAGGAAGATTGTGGAACATTATGTAGCATTCCAGTGAGCATGGTATTAGATAGGGATTCCCGCTTCACTTCCCACTTCTGAGAATATTGTTTTTGAAAGCTATGGGAACCCGACTGAGTGTTAGCACAGCTTTCCGTCCTCAAACAGTTGGTCAGTCAGAGAGGACTGTACAGGTTCTGGAGGATGTGATGAGAGTGTGTGCCATTGATTTTATAAGCTCTTGGGATGATCATTTGTTACTAATCGAATTCGCCAATAATAACAGTTATCACTTGAGTATCGGGATGACTTTATATGAGGCATTGTATGGTCGTAGGGGTTGTTCCCCGACTTAGATTAGAAGAAGTGGGTGACAGATAGAGAATTGCTTCCGAATTGGTAAGACAAACCTCTGAGGATGTTCAGTTAATTTGTGAGAGATTAAGAACACCTCATAGCAGACAGAAAGACTATGTTGACAAGAGACAGAAACCATTGGAATTCACCGAGGGTGATTTAGTATTGTTAGAAGTTACTTGCACTTAGGACATAGCATAAGGACATAACGAGATTTGGAAAGAATGCAAATAGAGTTTCGTTAGATTGAATCCGTTGAGAGATTGGACAAAGTGGGAAATAAGGCCTATGGGTTGGCGTTACCACCTGAATTAGCAGGCATCCACAATGTGTCTCATCTTTTGATACTTCGGAAATACTATCCGGACCCAGCATATATGATCGGATATGAGCTCCAACAACTTAGCTCAATGAAAGTATAATGTATGAAAAAAAAATAGATTCGGATATTAAACAGGAAGGAGAAAGTGTTGAGGTTTAAGATGATCTCCCTAGTTAAGTATGTTGGTAGTATTACATTCTCGAAAAAACTTACATGAGAATTAAAGAATATGATGCGGTAGACGTATCCGGAGTTGTTTATGGACCCATTTGACTTGGTTCTAATTTGGAGGACCAAATTTCTTAAGTGGGGGAGATTGTAAGACCCGATTTTATTCAAAACACGAAATGAAAAATGTAAAAGGATTGAAATGAAATTTTCGAACACGTGCAAGGGCAAAACGGTCAAAAGATCGAAAGTCGATATAAATTCGATAAGAAAATTTAATTAAAAACAAGGGATTGAGAAATCTTGATGAATAACGAAGAAATAATTAAATTTCAGGTTAAATTGATCAAGATATGAATTTGTTGGAATAAATCAGAATTTTCACCTCGAAAAATTATCCTGAAAATAATCAAAAAATATACCGAAAATATGAAATAATACCGATAAATTCATTTATTGATTAAATGAATTAGATACGAATTTTTAAGATATTTTTGAGATTTTAATAATATTTTAATGGATTAAAATAATAATAAAAATAAATTTAAAAAATTGTAAAATCGCGATTTGGAAAGAAACAGAAAATGAAACAGTCGAAACTGAAGGAGGCAAACCGAGGGAATCGGTTTCCCTCATCGGTAAGCCACCGGTGGCCAGGAACCCCAGGCGAGGGCCGGCGAAGGGTGATAGACCTCGTAGGAACCACCGACAGCCGTGACGTGCCGTGGAGATGCCAGAAGAGAGGAGATCGACGGAGGGAGGTCAAAAGAGAGAAGAGGCGATTTCGAGGCCATCGGTGTCGATTCGAGCCACCCCGAGGCCCGATGATGGAAGCCCAGGCAATGGCGCGCCGAACGGCACTGAAAACGGCCCGAGAACCGATCGGACGGTGCTGGAACAACAAAATGATGCCTGAACCGGTACGACCGGTTCAGCGCAGTGATGATATACTGAACTGGACCAGACCGGTTCAGCCAAAAAGAAAAGGGAAAAGAAGAAAAAAAGGAAAAAGAAAAGAGAAAAAATTGGGAAAAATCCCAATGATGCAATCGAGCTACGAGTAAGTCAGTAAGCGGTCGAAATTGACCGATTTAAATTTTAGAATATTTAATTTGATTAATATTCGACTGAAAATTTACCCGAAAAAATATTTAACTGTGTAGCTCGACAATTGACGTCAAACGAGGACTCGAGTCATCCTCGATTTATGTACTACCATGGAATCTCAGGTAAGTAACCCTTATTTACGACAATATTGCATCGTTGTACGTGTTAGAAATTTACTGCATAAATTACGGATTTAAATTCCGCATGAAATGAATTATATTCTGGAGTTATAGATAAATTGTCGTAAATAATTAATTGAGCTCTCCAAAAATTTAGAATGAGGCTCAATAAATATTGATGGGCCCAATGAGCCCAATAGGCCTCGATAATGTGAATAGTAAGTGGAAAAACGGGCTTAAGGCCGATTAAGGCCTATTATGGTGTAATTGGGCCCAATATGGGTAAATGGGCCCAATTATTTAAATTAAGCCCAAAAAATCTGAAATACAATTAATTGTATTGTATTTGACCTGATGTATATTTATACGCAGTTCCAGAGATTTGATTGAGAGCAAATCGGACTGCATGACGAGACATCAGTGGAAAAGGTCAAACTGTACAGAAAAATGAGGTAAGGGAATTGTGTCAGTAGCTAGAGGTAGCTACGCATATTTTAATAGTTTTTGTATACACTGAATATGTATGTATACACTGAATATGTGTAAAGGTCCTAGAAATAAATTAATGATTTTAAGGACTCGAAATAGGTAAAGACTATTTTACCCCTATTGAGGGAAGTTCACCTAAGGATGGTGAAAGCATGACATGCATGAAATGCATGATTTAAGTAATTTCTGATTTAAGGAATTTTCTTGGTTTTAATCAAAGCAAATCGGTAGATTGGCCAATAATTGCATAAATTTCACAATATGACACTGCGTAATTGTTATTAAGATTTAAATGAAAATTCTTTGGAAAATGGGCCAACTATCAAGTTTATCTGGAAACAGATAGTGCTGGCGCATAGCTCGCACTATATCTGAGTTTGTGAGTGTGCATAAAACGTGCTTGAGCGGTTGCTCGCACCGACTTGTGTGACATTATATGCATGAAATGTACTAGAGCGGTTGCTCACACTGATTTTACTATTGTGAAATGCATGAGAGGTGCTAGAGCTTAGCTCGCACTCTGTTTTGACTGTTTTGACTTGATATACATAAAAAGGTCCTGGAGCGCTTGCTCGAACTAGTTTTAATGATTTTACATGCATGAGAGGTGTTGGAGCTTAGCTCGCATCCTGTTTTGATATGATAATTACATAAAAGCCGTACTGAAGCCTTGCTCGTATGTGATTTAATCGATTTAATTACATAAAGTCGTGCCGGAGTGTAACTCGCACGAGATTTGATTTATTTATGCATAAAGCCGTGCTGGAGTGTAACTCACACGAGATTTGATTTATTTATGCATGAAACCATGCTGGAGCATTGCTCGCACGAAGTTTTGAATGATTTATAATTTTATATGGATTTATAACTCATTTTAAAGTCGTACTGGAGTGCTACTCGTACGCAGATTTTATTAATTTTTATGAAACCGTGCTAGAGCTTCGCTCGCAAGAGATTTTTAGATATCATGAATATGCATGGAGCCGTGCTAGAGCTTCACTCGCACAGGGATTTATATGACATGCATATAGCCGTGTTGGATCCTCTTGTAGACTGTGTGTCACAGTGTAATGATATGCCCACACGTGCATACTGAGACAGAGATGGTATGGGTGGATTAGACCTATTGCAGGCACCCTTGACTGAGCTTGGGTTCACGGAGTACGTTGTACCGTCTATGTCACATGGGGTACGCTGTACCATGGGGATTGTTAGAGTGGAGTGGCATTAGCCACGAGGCAGCAAGCCTTACCCTCGCAATCCTGATGTTATGCTGTTCTGGCGGGTAGGACCGACCCACCTCCCATTTCAGGTGTGATACCCCGCACACTAGGTACCGTGTAGCCAGGGATTACTAGGTTATGGCCATAGTCCTCGATGTTACTGATATAGTCTCCTACTTGTCTCACATGATATAACTTATGGTCTCGATAGACCAGGGTAGACTCGAGGGAGGGGCAGGCCCCGATTTTGTGATTTTCATTGAGATATGATTTTATAACAGACTATTATAATGAATTTTCAATGAGATTGATTTATGAGATGCTTAATCCCTTCAGTTAGTTTATACTGCAGTTTTAATGAAATGATTTAAATGCAGTAGCATGATGAGTTTTCCATGCTTGAATTATAAATTCATGAAAAGATTTATTTCTCATGATTTGATTTACATGGCCTGAACTAATTTATTATCTTGATTTAATTCATGCTAAGTATGATTTAATGATGTCACATAAAATGCCTTTGATGCATGAATTACACGATTTCTATATGCACAAATAGTTTTGATAAACTATGGCATTGAAGTATGCATGATTTTGTGTGTAAGCTTTTAATGAAAAGAAATGGATTTTAAGGGCATATCGTTATGAGCATGTAGATATTGGAGCTATCTACTTACTTGCATAATTACCTTACTGGGCGTGTGGTTTGCTCACCCCCTTATTTTTCCATCTTTTTCAGAGCACTTGCAATAGTTAGTGAGTGGTTGATGACTTGCATTTTTGGTATCCGCTGCTTCCCATCGAGAGATAGGTATACACATTTGTATAGTTTTGTATCTAAATATGTAATGCACAGTACTGTAAAGATGTCAGGGATGTAAGGTTATGTAAATACCATTGTGTATGTATTTAGTTAAAGTCAAAAGATAGGAAACTGTGATATGTGAATGTGATTATGGAAATGGAATGGTAAATAGGTGAGAGGTGACTAACACCAAATCATAGTCCAACTGTTTGGTGAGATGGTCACGATGAGAGAAATGTAAGAATTAAATAATAAATGAAAAAAAACAAAAAATTTATAGTGATTTTAGGTAATTTGGGTCGTGACAACATAGATGGAGCGCGAAGGGTAACCTACGAAGGATCAACCCGCACCGAAGGGACTGTCTTAGCGCCATCACGCGCCCCATAGCATCGGTGATAGAGAGATTAGAGGGGGAGAAGACCGAAAAGTTAAAAAGGAAATTTGGCAGCATCGACGTCGATCTGGCCAGAACCACTGCCAACCGAACGTTCCCCAAGCGAAGACGAGCCGAATGGTGGAGGAATCAGCCAATGAATCGACCGCCAGCACCGGCAACGATGAAAAGAGAAAAAACAGCAGTGATGCCAAAATGGAGAAGGCCGAACCGGCCTTATCGCCGTTGATTCGAGCGAGGCCACCACCAGTTCTATGCTTCGCATGGCCAGACGGACCACCTGAAAGTGGAAGCCAACAGAGAACCGATCAGCAGAGGCCAAAACGACGAGGGTTATGCTGATCGGTTCGAGTTGGTTCAGCTGAAATGAAACTCTGTTGAACCGGACCAGACCAGTTTAGCCAAAAAAAAGAAAAGGAAAGGAAAAATGAGAAAAAAATTCGGGGTTGCAATCGAGCTACGAGTAAGCCGGTAAGCGATCGAAATTGACCGATATAATTTTTGAAATATTTAATTGAAATTATATTTGACCGAAATTGACCCGGTAAATATATAAACGTGGAGCATGACAATTGGTGAAAAATGAGAGTTCGATTCAGCCTCGATTTGCATGCTATCACTGAATCTCGGGTAAGTGAATCTCGATTTCTATAAATTAGATAGTTATATGAGTTAGAAATTAATCGCATAAGTTACAATTTTTCCCGTATAAAATTTTGTAATGCTTGAAATTGAAAATAGACTGTCGTAAATGATTTTAAAACGGTCGAAAGAGACTAGAAATTGGATAAGATAACATAACAGTGATGTTAGGCTAAGAATTCGATCAAATGTTCATAATTGGCCAAGCTTGACTAACAATTGGCCCAATTTAGATTATGGGCCCCACAGAAAGCCCAATAAAAGTAAATGAGCCCAATAAGTTAAATCAACTGTAGTAAACTAAGGAACTTTATTTATTGGGTTAAATTGATATGATAAATAATTTTCTACAGCTCTAGAGATTGAATTAGTAGTAGATCGGACTGGACAAGCTTCCAGCAGTGAAAATTTACCACCCAACTTAATACATGGTAAGGGAATTTTGTAAGTGCTTAGAGATATCTATGTGTATTTTTGAGGGGATTTACAAGTCCTAAAATTTCCTAAAGTATCTAGAAATGAAATAATAATTTTTGGAAAAATCGGGGTATCGGTGAAAAAGACCGTTTTGCCCCTACTTAGGAATTTTATAAAAAGGGTAGTAAGGCTAATAAATTGCATGAATATCATGTTTTTGATATTTTTGTGAAATATATTGCTTCGATTTAAGTAAATTACGGATAGGCTGGCTATTGATTTCATAATTTTATGAAATAGCACGAGTTAGGTGCTAACTTTGATTTTGAGCGTGTTTTGTTGAAATAGAACCGCCTGTCAAATTTATATGAGTTTAATATTACTGGAGCTTTGCTCGCACTGGATTTTAATGTTTTAACTCATATATAGAGTGCTGGATCCTCGCTCGTACTGAGTTTTACTGATTTATATGCATGAAAATCGTACTAGAGCCTTGCTTGTACGAAATTTTACATTGATTTGTTGTGTATAAAACTGTACTGGAGCTTTGCTCGTACGTGATTTACACTGATTTATTATGCATGAAAGCCATGCTGGAGCGTTCCTCGTACGAGAATTTTTGTATGGGCATAAATCGTGCTGAAGCTTCACTTGCACAAGATTTTAGGTATCATGATATGCATGGCGTCGTGGTGGAGCTTTCGCTTGCATTAGACGTGATGTGACATGCATAGAGTCATATTGGAGCCTCATGTAGACTGTGTGTCACAGTGATATGATATGCTCGCACGTGTATTTTGAGACATGGGTTAGTTTTCAACATGGTATGAGGTGGATAAGACCTATGGCAGGCACCCCCAGACTGTGATATAGGTTCATGGAGTATGTTGTACCGTGTATGTCACACGGAGTACCCTGTACCGTGTAGTCAGGACTATGAGATTAGTGATTTGATATTCTGGTGGGTAGGACTGACCCACCTCCCGTTGCAGCCCTGATGCCCTGCACACTGGGATCCGTGTAGGTTGGGATCACAAGAACATAGTCCTCGATTTTTCCTATATAATAACCTACATACCTCACGTGATATCATATGGTCTAGATAGATCAGTACAGACCCGAAGGAGGGATTACGCCTCGATTTGTGATTTTAAAACGAAATGTGGTTTTAATGATGTGTTGATGAGTTTTACTAAGATTTGATAATGTGTTAACCCTTGAGGGGTTATTTATGATAAGTTTTCAATGTGTTGAGCATGAGACGTTGACATGATGAATTTCCATGTTTACATGCTTTTTTCATGTTTTCAGTATGTGATATATTTATATACATGTGGTATAGTTTTAATTATACCTCATGCTCTGGATATAAATGATTTTTATATCATGACATTATAAGCATGTAGATAGTGTAGTTATCTACCTACTTACATTATTGCCTTACTGAGCAAGTTGTGCTCACCCTTTCACTTTCCATCCTTACAAAGCATCCACAATAGTTAAAAGCGGGTAGAGACTGCATTCCTTGTTATCTGCTGCTTCCTATGACGAATCAAGTATACATATTGTACAGTTTTGTATTTGAACATGTAAAAGCACAGTACTATACATGGATGGAATATCGAGGATGTAAACCTATGTAAATACAGTTATGAATGTAATTAGTTAAAGTTAAAGGACAGTAGATCATAATATGTAAATGTGATATGGAAATGGATGTTAAGGTAAGTAACATGACAGGAGGGACTAATGTCGACTCATAGCCCAACTATTCGTAGTGAAACTGTTCACGATGGGTAAGGAAATGAAAAAACGAAAAAATTTGTAGTGATTTTTAGGAAAATGAGGTCGTGACAAATACAAGCCCAAATTAATGGCTGAAATTGTGACTTGATGACTAAGTCTATTAGCTTAAAAATCAGCCAACACACCATCATCTTCATCCTTTCATTCTCGACAAACAAGAGGAAACCATTAATAACCTACTGTCAAGCTTTATCTCACCAGAAATCACTAACCTAGAGACATATTTGGAACTTACAATTTTCTTGAAAGTTGTTCCAAATTGAGAGAGGATTAACATACTTTGGAATTAGCTATCAAGGAGCCATATTAAGAGAGGAGGATTTCTTCAAAGGTCTCGACCAAAGAGAGAACACCAAGCTAGGTATAATTTTAAGCTTCCAACTTCATATATGTTTCTCTATGGATTAGTTCAAGTTGATTGGTGTATGTTTTATGGATCAAAACACATGAAAACAACATAAATCCATGTTGGCCAAAAATGAGTATTTGTGTTTTGATGAATACCCACTTGATTTTAAGACATGTATAGGTTGGTATGTATTTGTGCATGATTATGGCATAGTTAATTTTAATCAATTTGATCAATTGGTTAATGAATTGAAGATGACACACAAGGTGTTTGATAAAATGCCTAAGTGAACATAAACTAAGGCTAAGGCACGCACACTTGGTGTTTGATGAAATGCCTAAAAGAATGGCTAGCCAAATGGCCATGAGTGGCGTGGTACTCGGCATGGTGCGACATGATAGCTCTCGACCACATGCCATGGTCGAGAGGCCAAATGGGCCTTGTCGATGTGGTCTCGACCCAATAGGTAATAATCGACCTCGGTCCAAGTCCAATAAGAGTTGGTGGGCCCCAAAAGCCCAATAGACCCAATTGAAATGAATAGTAAAGTGAAATAGGCTTTAGACAGTGTTAGGCTCATTAAGGCCCAATAAGAGTAAACGAGTCCATTAAGTGAAATAGACTGTATTTAAAGTGAAATACATATGAAAAAGTATAATTAACCAAATAAATGGTTATATGCAACTCCAGAGAATATAGTTGGAGCGAATCAGACTGCGAGATCGGGCAGCTCTGAGAAAGTGAAATTTCTCGACGTGATTCCAGGTAAGGAAATTTTACGGGTAGTTAGAGATATATGCACGTATTTTCGTCTGCTTTTACATTCACTTAAAAAGTCTGAGGGTGTAACGACCATGTGGCACTTTGTTCCCACAGGATTCAAGAGGTGGCCCCCACAGTCTTACTTATACGTACTGTCCGTTTTGGAAGCCCCACAGGCCCCTCACGGCTTTATCCAGGTAAATACCCCAATTTGTGTCCTCAGAGGTTCTAACCCAAGACCTTAAAGTCTTTGTTCTTACACAAATGATACCAATTGATCTACTAGAACAATTGGTATCATTTGTGTAAGAACAAAGACTTTAAGGTCTTGGGTTCGAACCTCTGAGGACGCGAATTGGGGTATTTACCTCGATAAAGCCGTGAGGGGCCTGTGGGGCTTCCAAAGCTGACAGTACGTATGAGTAAGACTGTGGGGGCCACCTCTTAAATCCTGCGGGAACAAAATGCCACATGGTCGTTACAAAAAAATGCACGTTTTTATTGTGGTGTCCTAGCTCAGCCGATAGCGACTCACTCAATCGTATTGTCCGCTTTGGGCCCTGCCCTCAGGCTCCGCCCTCACGGTTTTTCTTTCGCGTCCTTAGAGGTTCGAACCCAAGACCTTAAAGTCTTTGTTTTGGCAAAGATGATACCGATTGTTCGCGCGTTTGTTGTAATGACCATGTGGGACTTTGTTCCCGCAAGATTCAAGAGGTGGCCCCCACAGTCTTACTCATACGTACTGTCCGCTTTGGAAGCCCCACAGGTCTCTCACGGCTTTATCACGTCTTTAGAAGTTTGAACCCAAGACCTTAAAGTCTTTGTTCTAATATAGATGATACCAATTCTTCTAGTCGAACAATTGGTATCATCTGTGTCAGAACAAAGACTTTAAGGTCTTGGGTTTGAATCTCAGAAGACGCGATAAAGCCGTGAGGGGCCTATGGGGCTTCCAAAGCAGACAGTACGTATGAGTAAGACTGTGGGGGCCACCTCTTGAATCCTGTGAGAAAAAAGTGCCACAGATCGTTACAGAGGGTCAGAGAAAGTGAATAAAAATTATAGTGACCTGAAAAGGATAAATTATGATTTTACCCCTACTAAGGGTAAAATTAGAAAAATTAGGGAAAGTTATAAAAAGCATGAAAAGCAAGTTTTTGAATGTTTTTAACGTTGTTTAGCATATACATAGATAAATTGGCTAATGTTTTCATGTTAAATGCGAAAACAACACAATATAGTGTCGATTTGATTTAATTGAGTAAGACTCTTTTAAATAAGCCATCTATCGAGTTGTGTGAAAACAAATCATGTTAAAGCACCACTCTTACTTGATTTTATATGTTTTCTGCATAACAAAGTACTGGAGCACTGCTTGTACTTGATTTTTATATGATTTATGCATGATAGAGTACTAGAGCTTTGCTCGTACTTAATTTTACATGATTGTGCATGATATAGTGCTGAAGCATTACTCGCACTAGATCTTTATGAATTGTGCATGAGATCATGCTGGAGTTTACTCGCACGTACCAGTTTTGAAAGAGATAGCATGAAACAGTCGTACTGGAGCCTAGTGCTGACTGTGTGTCGCATCGATTTGATATGCTCGCACGTGCATTTTGAGATATGGCAGAGGGCTATCGAAACTATAATTAGGTCCATGGAGTACTTTATACTATGTACAGAACACGGAGTATAGTGTACCGTGAGTACATTGTGTTATGTGTTGTGGAGTTGTGGAGCTGTTAGCTAGTGGTTGAGGATTTGACCCACCTCCCGTTACAGTAGTGATGCCCCGCACACTAGGATCTGTGTAGCCTAGGATCATCGAAAAAGGGATATTATCATAATCCTCGAAACCATACAAGTAGTTGCCAATCTCACCTGATATTTCTTGTTTGAATTGTCACATGATTTTATGAAATTGGGTAGACCCAAGGGATGGGTTGAGCCTCGACATGTGACTTTGTGTTTTATAAAGGGTAAACCCAAAGGATGGGTGAAGCCTCGATTTCCATGTTTTAACATGATGAAATACCATATTTACTTTGATTTAATCGAAATGGCATGATATATTGTGATTTATATCATTTACATGAGAATGCAATATTTTGCATGATTTGCTGATGTTTATAAACAAGCATGTTTTCAGTATACAAGAATGAGTGTGATAATATATATATATATATATATAGTTGCATAAATGTTTCAAAGAAAGATACATGCTTTAAATGTGCAATGAAAGGGAATATTCATAAGGCATAGCATTATCTTCATGTAGATAGTGTGGTTATCTACTTGCTTGCCTGATTTCCTTACTGAGCTAGTGAGCTCACCCCTTTCAATTTTCCCCTCTCTACAGAGCATCCATAGTAGATAGAGTACGGCTGAGGATTTGCATCCCTTTTATTCGTTACATTCCCATCGAGCAAAAGGTATATATACACACGTACGATTTTATATCTGAACAATATAACAACACAGTGACGTAAACGTATGTAATATTGGGGATGTATTTGTATATTAATATAATGAGTTCACTTATAGTACAAAAGTTATTTACAGTCAATAGATAGTTTGTATTGACATGTATGCATTGATATGAATGGTTGATATGGTAAGTAAAGGTGATGATACTAATATCGAATCACAACCCAGCTGTTGATGGTTGAATTATGTCAGAAAGAAAGGTAAGAAAAACGTAAATAATTTGTAGTGGTTTTTGGTAAAAGTCTATCGTGACTGAATGGTATCAAAGCCGAGTTGGTCTGATGTGAGTCAGTATTAGAAGTTAGGAAAGTTTACATCCCAATATTACTATGCATTATTTAGATACAAGTGTGTATTTTGAGATAGGAATTGACTAAATAATGGTTATTAATGCAGGAATCGAGCCATTATGGCTAATACCAGTCGTGGTAAAGGGGTGAGAGGTCGGGCTAGAGGCTGTAGAGGTAGGCCTGAGAGTCGAGACGAGTCTTCGTCTGACCATGAGTCACTAGGTCCCATTGAGCTACCAAAGAGTATCAAGGCACGCTTCACAAGATTAGAGCATAGTCAAGAGATAATGATGGAGATCTTCACACAAGCTATGCATGAGAGGCAGGGTCCAGATGCAGAGACTGCTTTTGGATAGGCAATTGCTCCTAATATGCCTATACAGCCTGCACAGACGCCACAGCCTACGAATACTCCTACACCTCCACCAGTTCAGGGTACATCATCTCCTATTAGCCAATAGCAGGTTAGTAGTAGACTAGGGTATGGTTGCGAGCTTGATATATTATGATAGTTTCAGAAGTTTAGACCTTTGTCATTTAGTAGGGTCAATGACCCAGTGGTTGTAAAGGATTGGATAAGGGAGATCGAGAAGTTCTACGGATTCTTTCAGTGTATGACGTCTGAGATGGTTGCTTTCACCGCATTCATGCTAAAGGGAGTGGCAGAGCATTGGTGGAAGTCCACGAGAGCGATATTAATAGCACAACACTCTGAGATTAGTTGAGATATTTTTCTGGATGCCTTTAGGAGACAATATGTCCCAGATACAGCGCAACGGAAGCTGCAGATGAACTTCTTGCATTTGAGCCAAGGGAGTCAGTCAGTAGATGAGTATGAGACACGATTTATGTCCCTGGGAAGGTACGAGCCCGACACTATGATCAGTGAGACTAAAAAGGTTCAGAGATTTGTAGATGGACTGAGACCAGCGCTACGGTCGAGATTGGTCTCACTTGATATCTTTACGTATGATGAGGCAGTGCACATGGCACAATTATGTGAGCAGGATTATGAGAGAAATGCTTCTGAGTTTGAGAAGGTTAGCCAGAGCAGACATATAGATAGAAAGAGGTCAACGAGTGACAGTGCTAGAGGTTTCAGTTATCGATGAGGGAAGAGACTCTTTAGTAAGAGGCTACGAATTGAGGAAGTGCGGGAGAATACGGGTAGATCTCCTGTATATCCGACCATAGCTCCAGTTAGGGGCATTGTTATTGGAGGATAGAGGCCTACAACCGAGCAGTGTGATAGATGTGGTAGATACCATGGCGGTAGACCTTGTCCAATGACTATCAGATTATGCTTCAGATGTGGGAAGCCAGAGCATATGGCGAGAGCTTGTCCGGAGATGATTGAGATTACCCCACAAAAGGGCAAGGAGCTAGAGAGAGCTCTAGTTGATACTTCTGCTTAGAGGAGGAGAGCGACAGCAGAGCAGAAGGGGAAGCAAGTGATTGGTCGAGGACGAGTACATGTTTTGCACCAGGGCATAGCTGATGCTTCATCGGATGTGATTAAAGGTAACATCCTGATTTTTTATCTTGAAGCGTATGTATTATTTGATCCTAGTGCCACGCATTCATTTGTATCGCCTTCATCTGCAAGTAAGTTATCAAAACATATAGTGTGAACACCTTTAAGTAGGATGATGCTTATTAGTACGCCTACGAATAACAGTCCGCTAGAGGTTTCAGTTATCGATGAGGGAAGAGACTCTTTAGTAAGAGGCTACGAATTGAGGAAGTGCGGGAGAATACGGGTAGATCTCCTGTATATCCGGCCATAGCTCCAGTTAGGGGCATTGTTATTGGAGGATAGAGGCCTACAACCGAGCAGTGTGATAGATGTGGTAGATACCATGGCGGTAGACCTTGTCCAATGACTATCAGATTATGCTTCAGATGTGGGAAGCCAGAGCATATGGCGAGAGCTTGTCCGGAGATGATTGAGATTGCCCCACAAAAGGGCAAGGAGCTAGAGAGAGCTCTAGTTGATACTTCTGCTTAGAGGAGGAGAGCGACAGCAGAGGAGAAGGGGAAGCAAGTGATTGGTCGAGGACGAGTACATGTTTTGCACCAGGGCACAGCTGATACTTCATCGGATGTGATTAAAGGTAACATCCTGATTTTTTATCTTGAAGCGTATGTATTATTTGATCCTAGTGCCACGCATTCATTTGTATCGCCTTCATCTGCAAGTAAGTTATCAAAACATATAGTGTGAACACCTTTAAGTAGGATGATGCTTATTAGTACGCCTATGAATAACAGTCCGCTAGTTGAGTATGTGTTTAATGACTGCAAGCTAAGAGTAGGGGAAAAGGATATGACAGCCCATCTAATTTTGTTAAGTATGAGTGATTTTGATGTAATCTTAAGAATGGATTGGTTAGCTGCAAACCATGCTACTTTAGATTGTTATGCTAAGACGGTTATGTTTCCTACCCCTGCGAAATATATTGTAAAGTTTACTGAAAAGAAATGAAAGCAATAGTTGCAGTATTTTAAAATAAGATAAGAATTCCTTGCTGATAGAATAATTAAAATGTTGAAGGTTTCATTGCGTACGTGGTTGATACGAATAAGACACATTTAGAGCTGGCAGATATCCCTGTGGTTAGGAGTTCCCATATGTCTTTTCGGATCAATTGCTAAGGTTACCACCAGACAAAGAGATGGAGTTCTATATAGATTTGGTGCTGGTACCGAGCCTATATTGAAACCACCATATCGCATGGCCTTAGTTGAGTTGAAGGAGCTCAAGAAGCAGTTGTAGGAACTGCTGGATAGGGGGTTCATCAAACCAAGTGTTTCGTCTTGGGCATCACCGATTCTGTTTGTGAAGAAGAAGGATGGAAGCCTTTGATTGTGTATTCATTACAGATTGTTGAATAAGGCAACCACCAAGAATAGGTATCCCCTTTCGCGGATTGATGACTTGTTGGATCAGCTTTAGGGAGCGCAGGTCTTTTCTAAGATTGATTTGAGGTCTGGGTACCATCAGTTGAGAGTTCAGAGTGGAGATGTACCCAAGACAGTGTTTTGGACCCGATATGGCCACTATGCTTTCTTGGTTATGCCATTCGAATTGACGAATGCTCCCACAGTTTTTATGACTTTGATGAATGATGTGTTCAAGCCATACATGGATCAGTTTTTTATCATTTTTATTGATGACATATTGGTGTATTCGAAGTCTCAGGAGGAGCATGAGCAGCACCTGATGATAGTATTACAGACCCTCTGAGAGAAAGAGTTGTATGCTAAACTCAATAAGTGTGATTTCTGGTTAACACAGATCTCATTTATGAGACACGTGGTGTCGAAGGATGGATTGTCAGTAGATCCATCCAAGATAGAGGCTATAGTTCAGTAAGATTAGCCGAGGACAGTCACCGAGATCAGGAGTTTTCTGGGTTTGGCTGGTTACTGCCGGAGGTTTGTAAAGGGATTTTCGAAGTTGGCTGCTCCGTTGACACGTCTTACTCGGAAAAATGTTGCATTCGTGTGGGAAGATGATTGTGAGAAGAGTTTTCAAGAGTTGAAGCGTCGATTGACCATCACTCCGATCCTCACTATTCCTACCAACTGAGGAGGTTTTTTAGTATATACTGATGCTTCGCATCAGGGACTGGGTCGTGTATTGATGCAGGATGGGAAGGTAGTCGCTTATGGATCCAGACAGTTGAAGGATCATGAGAAGAACTATCTGACACAAGATTTGGAGTTGGCAATAATAGTGTTTGCATTAAAGATAAGGTGCCACTACTTATACAGTGAGTAGCTTTATATCTTTACCGACCACAGGAGCCTCAAGTATCTGTTCTCGTAGAACTTTTGAAGGACTATGATCATGAGATACTTTATCATTCGGGTAAGGCTAATGTTGTGACTGACATTTTGAGCAAGAAGAGCCTTGGGATGGTATCGTATATGATGGTCATGGAACACGAGTTGCTAAAGCAGTTTTCTAGCTTCAGTTTGGGTGTTGTGCCTTCTGACATGGATGCTGACTGTGTGATTGCTTGCCTGAGATTGGAACCACATTTGGTAGACAGAATCTAACAGGCTCAGCATGTTGATCAGTAGTGTATTGATATGACTAGTCAGATGCAGACAGGCACAATGACTGAGTATGAGTTGAGTTCTGATGGACTACTGAGGTTCAAAGGTAGGGTGTGTGTTCTCGATGATCCAGAGCTCAAGAGGCTGAGTTTGTCAGAAGCTCATTCTTCAAGGTACACATTACATCCGAGGACCAACAAGATGTATCAAAATCTCTGAAAGGTGTATTGGTGGTCGGGTATGAAGAAAGATGTGGTAAAGTTTAGCGAGATGTCTCATTTGTCAGCAGGTGAAAGTAGAGTATCAGAAGCCTGCGGGGTTATTGTAGCCACTACCTATACCGACATGGAAATGAGAGCATATCACCATGCGATATGAGTGATCGTTGATATACTGACAAAGTCAGTCCACTTCCTAGCTATGAGAGCTATCGATACTTTGACTTCATTGGTAGAGCTGTATGTACGCGAGGTAGTGAGGTTACATGGTGTTCTAGTGAGCATTGTTTCGAATAGAGATGCCCGCTTCACTTCCCACTTTTGGAAACATTTCTAGGAAGCCATGGGAACCCAGTTGAGTTTGAGCACTGCTTTCCATCCTCAGACAAATGGTAAATCAGAGAGGACTATACAGACTCCGAAGGATATGTTGAGAGCATGTGTGCTGGATTTTCGAGGCTCCTGGGATGATCATTTGCCACTAGCTGAATTAACCTACAACAATAATTATCATTCGAGTATCAAGATGGCACCGTACGAGGCTTTGTATAGCAATAGATGTTGTTCCTCTATTGGATGGGAAGAAGTGGGTGACCGAAATATTTTTGCTCTTGATTTGGTTATGAAAGCCTCTGAGGATGTTCAGTTGATATGTAAGAGATTACGAACAGCTCAGAGCAGACAGAAGAGTTATGTTGACAATAGATGGAGGCCACTAAAATTTATAGTTGGCGAGTCAGTATTCCTGAAAGTTTCACCTTCCAAGGGTATAGCGAGATTCGGGAAGAGACGTAAGCTGACTCCTCGCTACATTGGACCCTTTAAGATACTGGATCGAGTTGGAGATAAGGCATATAGGTTGGCGTTGCCACCAGACTTATCAAGCGTCCATAACGTCTTCCACATTTCGATGCTTTGGAAGTATCACCCGGATCCGACACAAATGATTAGATATGAGCCGTTGGAGCTCAGAGAGGACATGTCATATGTAGAGAAGCTGATTCAGATACTGGATATGAAGGAGAAGGTATTGAGATAGAAGATTATCGGGTTAGTGAAGGTTCTCTGGCAGCATCACACTTTAGAGGAAGCTATTTGGGAGTTAGAGAGCCTGATGCGCAAGAAGCACCCCCAACTATTTGATGACTGACTTGGATCTAATTTGGAGGACCAAATTCTTTAAGTTGGAGAGGATTGTAAGACCTGAATTTTGATGTAGCTTATTCCTTATGATTTCTATATGAACAAACATTTTATTGTGTTGGTTGAATCATAAGAAGAGTATTTACTAGAATCAAATTGTAAGTGAAGTAGTAAAACACACATAAGCTACATAAAGGCCAAATAAGGGCTATAAGAGCCACAGGTTAAACCGAATGGATCCAAATCATTCTGACTAAAGATAAGAACTTATAATGTGAAAATATAGAGGGTTCAAGAAGGAAAGTCAATTTGATTTGGTCCGAACACATTGAAGTAAAGGAAACGCTAAAAATGGGCTAAACGAGTTCAAAATGGTCTGTTTGAGGTGTTTTTGACATATTCGCCTCTCGAAAATAGATAAAACATAAAGACGAGAGTGTAAACCATAGAATATGACACTTTTGGATTTTTAAGAAAAAGTCAAACATGATTATAGGTCAAGAAAAGTCAATGGTAGTTAAGAAAAGTGGACTTTGACCATAGTTGACTAACCATGGTTAAAATTTAACCTAAAATTAAAAAGTGGGGAAGAAATATTTTTAGTTAAAACACTCGATATTCATCCCCTTACACATGGAAAATTAATTTAATCGAAACTCGGATTAAATTAAATAGGTAAAACGTAATGGGCTAAAGTTGGAATTTTTAAATCTCATTAAGGTTTAACAAGTATGGGTTGAATTTCTTAGGCCTATTGGGCAGAATTGTTGGGCCAATTGATGAGCCCAATATTAAGTCAATTTAAGGTCCAATTGATAGAAAAATTTTTAATCCAAAAGAAAAGCCCAAACCGAGAAGCCCATTAATTAAATTCAAGCCCATTCGTAAATGAATTAAAAGCACAATTGGAAAACTATGACCCAAACCATTACAAGCCCAATTAATGGCGGAAATTGTGACTTAATGACTAAGTCTATTGGCTTAAAAATCAGCCAACACACCATCATCTTCATCCTTTCATTCTCGACAAACAAGTGGAAACCATTAACAACCTAGTCTCAAGCTTTATCTCACTAGAAATCACTAACCTAGAGACATATTTGGAACTTGCAATCTTCATGAAAGTTGTTCCAAATTGAGAGAGGATTAACATATCTTGGAATTGGCTATCAAGGAGCCATATTGAGAGAAGAGGATTTCTTCAAAGGTCTCGACCAAAGAGGGAACACCAAGCTAGGTATAATTTCAAGCTTCTAACTTCATATATGTTTATCTATGGATTAATTCAAGTTGATTGGTGTAAGACCCGATTTTATCATGAGAGCAAAAAGGGAATTAATAAAAATTTTTGAGTGCATTGAAAAATGCAAAAGGATTAAAATGGAATTCCCGAACATGTGCAAGGGTAAAACGGTCAAAAGACTAAAATTCGGTATTAATTGGGATAAGAAAATTTAATTAAAAATATGGGATTGAGAAATCTTGATCAATAATGAAGAATATATCGAAAAGGTAAAATCGGACTAAATTGATCAAGATATGAATTTATTGGAATAAACCAAAATTTTCGTATCGAAATATAATCCCAAAAATAATCGAAAAATATACCGAAAAGGTAAAATCAGACTGAGAAATTCATTTACGGATTAAATGAATTTAATATGAATATTTTTGGGATATTTTGATATTTAATAATATTTAATTGATGAAAATAATATTAAAAATAAATTATAAATAAATAAAAAAACGCAAAATCTGAAATTTTGCGAAACAGAAACGAAAGAAACGAAGCAGCCGAAATCGAGGGAACCAAATCCCTCTGTCCAACGACCACCGGCGGGGCTGAGGGGCCGAAGAGGGCCGACGAACGCAGCCCAGCATCGGGCGAACCTCCAGCAGCCAAGACGCGCCGTGGAGACCACCGGAGCACGCCGAAAATGACGGGAGAAGTCGCAGGGAAGAAACGTCGATCGGCGGCCATCAGCGTCGATTTGGTCTAACCCGAGGCGTGATTTTTGGAAGCCCAAGAGATGACGCACCGATTGGTACTGGAAGCACATCGGGAACCGGTCGGACGGCGTCGAAACGACCAAATGGTGATTGAACCCGCCGAACTGGACTGAACCGGTGGTCTAAACCGGGTTGAATCGGACTGGACCGGTTCAGCCAAAAAGAGAAGGAAAAAAGGAAGAAAAAGGGAAAAAGAAAAAGAGTAAAAATTGGGAAAAATTTCAGTGATGCAATCGAGCTTCGGGTAAGTCGATAAGCGGTCGAATTGACCGATTTAATTTTCAAAATATTTAATTTGATAAATAATCGACTGAAAGTTTACCCGAAAATATATCTAATTGTGTAGCTCGACAATTGGCATCCACCGAGAGCTCGAGATAGCCTCGATTCGCGTACTATCATGGAATCACGGGTAAGTAACCCTTATTTACTACAATTTTACGTCGATATGCGTGTTAGAATTTATCGCATAAATTACGGATTTAATTTTCGCATTAGATGAATTAAATTCTGGAAATTGGGATAAATTGTCGTAAATAATTCCTAAGCTATCGGAGAGTTTAGAACGTGGCTAAATAAATACTGTTAGGCCCAATGAGCCAATAGGCCTCGATAAAGTATGGTAAACGGGCTTAAGGTCGATTAAGGCCCACTATGGTATAATCGGGCCCAATATGGGTAAACGGGCACAATGATTTAAATTAAGCCCAAAAAATATTAAATACAATTAAATTGTATTGTAATTGACTTGATGAATGTGTATCCGCAGTTCCAGATATTGGATTGTGAGCAAATCGAACTGCGTGACAAGACATCGGTGTAAAGGTCAGACTGTACAGAAAAATGAGGTAAGGGAATTATGTGAGTAGCTAGAGGTAGCTACACGTATTTTAATAGATTTTGTATACACTGATTTTGTATGTATACACTGATTATGTATAATGATCCAAAAAGTGGTTTAAATTATTGTAAGGATCGAAATAGGTGAAAAGACTATTTTACCCCTATTGAGGGAAGTTCACCTAAGGATGGTGAAAGCATGACATGCATGAAATGTATGGTTTAAGAAATTTTATGATTAAGGAATTTTATTGGTTTTAATCAAAGCAAAGCGATAGATTGGCCAGTAATTGCATAAATTTCATAAGATAACACTACGTAGGTGTTATTCATATTTAAATGGAATTTCTTTGGAAAATGGGCCAACTATCAAGTTTATATAGAAACAAATAGTGCCGACACGTAGTTCGCACTATATCTACGTTTGTGAATGTGCATAAATGTGCTTGAGCGGTTGCTCACACCGATTTGTGTGACATCATATGCATGAAATGTGCTAGAGCGGTTGCTCGCACTGATTTTATTATTGTGAAATACATGAGAAGTGCTGGAGCCTAGCTCGTACTCTGTTTTGACATGTTTTGACATGTTTTGATTTGTTTTGACGTGGTATGCATAAAATGGTGCTGGAGCAATCGCTCGCACTACTTTTAATGATTTGACATGCATGAGAGATGCTGGAGCTTAGCTCTCATCCTGTTTTGATTTGATATTGTATAAAGCCGTGATGGAGTGTAACTCGCACGAGATTTGATTTAATTATGCATAAAGCCGTGCTGGAGTCTAACTCGCACGAGATTTGATTTACTTGAGCATTCACTCGTACTGGAGCGTTGCACGCATGAAGTTTTAAATGGTTATAACTCATTTTAAAGCTGTACTGGAGTTTTTCTCGTACGAGGTTTTCACTGAGTCGTTATACGTACTAGAGCATTGCTCGTACGTGGATTTTATTTGAATTTATAATCAGTTTAAGTCATACTGGAGCGCTGCTCGTATGCAGATTTCATTGATTTCTATGACATCGTGCTAGAGCTTCGCTCGCACGAGGTTTTCTGATATCATGAATATGCATGGAGCCGTGTTTGAGCTTCGCTCGCACAGGGATTTATATTACATGCATATAGCCATGTTGGAGCCTCCTGTAGACTGTGCGTCACAGTGAGATGATATGCTCACACGTGCATGCTGAGATAGAGATGATATGGGTGGATAAGACCTATTGCAGGCACCCCTAATTGAGCTTGGGTTCACGGAATACGTTGTACCGTGTATATCATGCGGAATACGCTGTACCGTGGGGATTGTTGGAGTGGAGTGGCATTAGCCACGAGGCAGCAAGCCTTGCCCTTCCAATCCTGGTGTTATGCTGTTCTGGCTGGTAGGACGACCCACCTCCCGTTTCAGGTGTGATACCCCACACACTAGGTACCGTGTTGCCAGGGATCACTAGGATATGGCCATAGTCCTCGATGTTACTGATATAATCAGTTGTTTGTCTCACATGATATAACTTATGGTCTGTTAGATCAGGGTAGACCCGAAAGAGGGGTCAGGCCCCCGATTTGATAATTTTACGATTTCATGATTTTATGATTTGTGACCCTGAAAGAAGGGTGGTTTTATAACTGAAGTTTTATAATGAATTTTAAATGAATTGATTTAAATGCAGTAGCATGATGATGTTTTGCATGCTTTCATTTGAAATCCATGATTTATCTTACATGACATGAAAGACTGCAGATCTTGATTAAATTCATGCTTATTATGATTTAATGATGTTACATAAAATGCTTTGATGCATAAGTAGTATGATTTATATATGCACGAACAGTTTTATAAACTAAGTCATTAATGTTTGCTTGACTTTGTGCTTGATGATTTTAATGAAAAGAAACGGATTTAAGGGTATGGTATTATGAGCATGTAGATAGTGGAGCTATATACTTACTTGCATAATTGCCTTACTAAGCATGTGGTTTGCTCACCCCCTTTATTTTTCCATCTTTTCAGAGCACTCGCAATAGTTATTGAGCGGCTGAGGACTTGCATGCTTGGTAGTCGTTGCTTCCCATCGAGAGACAGGTATACACATTTGTATGGTTTTGTATCTAAATAAGTAATGCACAGTACTGTAAATGGATATGATGTCGGGGATGCAGTGTTATAAATACCATTGTATATGTATTTAATTAAAGTCAAAGGATAGTAAACTCTGATATATAAAAGTGATTATGGTAATGGAATTGGTAATAGTGAGAGGTTACTAACACCGAATCATAGCCCAACTGTTTGTAGGATGGTCACGACGAGAGAAAGGTAAGAATTAAATAATAAATGAAGAAGCGAAAAATTTACTCTGATTTTTAGGTAATTCGGGTTGTGACAGGTTTAGTGGTATCAGAGCTTAAGTTGGCCTGATATGAGTCGGTGTTAGTGGTTAAGGAAGTTTACATCCTCATGTACTGTGCATTTTTAGATACAATTGTGCATATCAAGATGGAAGTGCAGCTAAGAATTTGATTTTTAAATGCAAGTATAGACTCATAACTGATAGCCACTACGGTTGAGAGGCGAGTACATGAGCTCGAGGCCGTAGAGATAGGCTTGAGAGTCGTCCTGAGTCACCACATGAGACTCGAGATGAGATTGATGTGGAGGCTGGTATTGAGCATGCCTCACAGAGTCTGAGAGAGAGATCGGACAGAGTCTGAGAGAGATCGGACAGTATTGAGACACGCTTCACGAGGTTAGAGAGGAGTGTAGAGACTATTTTGAGAGCAAATTGCTCAAAGCATGTATAAGATTTGAGGGCGAGTCGGAGCTTTGGTGGAAGTCCGCTTGACCCATATTAAGAGTTAGACATCCAGAATGGATATGAGAACATAATTCCAGATGTATTCCGATGACAGAATATCTCGGACGCTTAAAGAAAATTACAGATTAAATTCTTTACTCTGACCCAGAAGAACTGATTGATTAACGAGTATGAAACTCAGTTTATATGCCTGGGCAGATATGACTCGGACACTATGAACAATGAGAGTCGAGATTTTTGAAAGTTCATGGAAGGGTTCAAATTGTCAATAAGAGTCTGATTAGCCCGTTAGATATCACTACCTATGCTGAGGCAGTGCGCAGACGACAGTTGTATGAATAAGATCATGAGTTGCACACCTCTGAGATTGGGAAAGGTAGTAAGGGCTAAAATAGAGACAAAAGAGAATTAAGAATGACAGAGATGTCATAACGAGAAAAATGTAATTTGGTAAAAGATTAGAGCTGATGTGTCACGGGGTAAGTTGATTGATGAGCCCCAGTGTATCCAATTTCAATACTTTCGAGGGGTATTGTGATTTGAAGAACCCCGACCTGCTACGTAACAGTATAACAGAGTAGCAGTGTGAACAATGTAAGATGTGTGGTAGTTACCATGGAAATAAGATATTGGACGAGGGCAAGTGTATGCCTTGGACCAGGACACCATAGATGTTTCATATGATATGGTGAAAGATACCACACTGGTTGTAAATAAAGAAGTAATTATTTTAATTGAGCCTGGTGCCATGTATTTATTCATACCACCTTTAGTTGCTTATAAGCTAGTGAAAGATGTGAAGCCTGTACCCTTAAGCAAGATAATGATAATAGTTAGCTGATTTTCACTAACTGACTATGGGTATAGAGATTGTAAGTTGAAAATAGGGGTGAAAACATCCCTGAAAAGTGTATTGTAAGTTTGACAATTAATGAAAGAGTTTGTCATAAGTGATATATGAAAGGAGATAAGCTTCGAGATGTGATAGATCCTGCATACGAGATATATTGGAATAAGAGGTGTATGCAAGGTAAGAATATCTTGACATGTAAAGTGATTGTGGTCAAGTTTGAGGGTTAATAAGGGTATTTCAAAATATTTCTCTGCCTGAAGATTTCACAGCATCTAGAAGTGCACACATAACCTATAAATTGAAAGCGACAATTGTGATATATATACATTTAAAAAATTTGGGTACCTTTACTGGTATGATAAAGAAATATAGAATTTGAGTAATCATGAAGGTTTAAAAATTAAAATTTTATAAAAGCCGTTAATATAAGTGAAAAGAAATGACGTGGGTTAGTACCTTGAAGAGAAGCGATTTCGAAATGACATTATACGTTTATGCGTATAAAGGTCAAGGATATTCATGAATGAAGTATTTAGTGGAACTCAACTATGATAAGGTATTTAAACTTTACCTGGACTGATTGGTTGTCATCTTTAGCGATGACATTTCGATGTATTCGAAGTCTAGGGAAGAGCATGAGTAGCAACAGGAAACTGTCTTACAGACGAGTGTTATGAGTTTCTCGAAATGAGCTACTCAGTTGGCACATCTTATTCGAAAAAAAAGATTGTATGTCAGTCGGATGATAAGTATGTAAATGGTTTCGGTGAGTTTTGGTATATTGAAGTAATGAACTGACCACCGTAAGTATTCTCACCATGACCGACAGCTTAAGAGGTTTCAGTGTTTATGGATACCTCAAAATAAGAATTGGGCTGTAATTGATGTACAATGGGAAGATAGTCGTTTATGGATCCAGTTAGTTCAAGGATCATGACAGAAACTATCCGACCCATGATTTAGAGTTGGCAGCCGTAGTAATTACACTAAAAGTATGACACCACCACTTATACGATGAGACATTTCGGGTATGCACTGATCGTAAAAGCCCCGAGTATCTGTGTTCACAGAAAGAGTAGAATATAAGATAACCAAAAGGGTTAGAGCTTCTAAAGATTATAATTGTGAACATCGTACCACCCAAGAAAGGCTACTGTAATGACGGATGCCTTGAATAGAAAGAGCCTTGGGATGGTATCACATATGATGGTCAGGAAGCGTGAGCTGTTAGAACAGTGGTGAACCTCAGTAGTGATGTGATCCCTTCTGACGATGGCAGTGATTGTGTGACAGCTAGCCTGGGGTTAGAACCAGATTTGTGTGACCAGATTTGTTAGGCTTAGCGTGATAATCGGCATGGCGTCGATAGTGTGGGTCAGATTCAGAAGGGTATAGTGACAGAGTGCACAGTGAGTGATGATGACTTACAGAGGCTCAGAGACAGTATAAGTGCTCCCCAGGACTACACTGATGAGATAGTATTATTGTCAAAAGCTCGTTCTTCGGGATATATAGTGCATCCGAGAAGTAATAAAGATATCAAAATTTTGAAAAAGGGTATTGGTGGTCAGATATGAAAAGAGACATTGTAGAGTTGTGAAAAAGTATCTCGTATGTTTGCAGATTAAAGTAGAGTATAAGAAGTTGCAGGGTTGTTGCAGCTTCTACCTATATTGACACAGATAATGGAAACAAGAGCCATGGATATTGTGATGGGTTACAGAGGATCGGGATAAATCATGAGGCTATCTGGGTGATAGTCGATAGATGGATTAAGTTTACCCACCTTCTGGTTATGGAAATCCCCAGATACTCTGAGTGTGTAGGCGGATTTATGTGAATGGAAAATCGTGATACATTATGTAGCGTTCCAGTGAGCATGGTATCAGATAGGGATTCTCGCTTCACTTCCCACTTCTGGGAACATTTTTCAGGAAGCTATGGGATCCTGATTGAGTGTTAGCACAACTTTCGTCCTCAGACAGATGGTCAGTCAGAGAGGACTGTACAGGTTCTAGAGGATGTGATGAGAGCGTGCGCCATTGATTTGATAAGCTCCTGGGATGATCGGTTGTTACTAATCGAATTCACCAATAATGATAGTTGTCACTTGAGTATCAGGATGACTTTATATGTGGCATTGTATAGCCGTAGGGAGTTGTTCCCAACTTGGATAAGAAGTGGGTGACATATAGAGAATTGTTCCCAAATTGGTAAAACAAAACTTTGAGGATGTTCAGTTGATTTATGAGAGATTAAGAACACCTCAGAGCAGATAGAAAAGCTATGCTGACAAGAGACAGAAATCATTAGAAATTCACCGAGGGTGAATCATTATTGTTGACAGTTACTTATCTTAAGGACGTAACAAGATTCGGATAGAGATATTGAATAAGTGGGAGATAAGACCTATAGGTTGGCGTTACCACTTGAATAAACAAGCATCCACTATGTGTCCTATCTTATGATGTTTCGAAAATACTATTCGGACCCAACATATGTGATCGGATATGAGCTCCAACAGCTTAGCTCAATGAAAGTGTAACGTATGTTGAAAAAAAAATCGATTCGGGTATTAGACGGAAGGATAAGGTGTTGAGGTTTAAGATGATCTCCCTAGTTAAGTATGATGGTAGTATTATACTCCGGAGAAAGTCACTTGAGGATGACAGTATATGATACGATAGATGTACCCGGAGTTATTTATGGACTCATATGACTTGGTTCTAATTTGGAGGACTAAATTTCTTAAGTGGGGGAGATTGTAAGACCCGATTTTATCATGAGAGCAAAAAGGGAATTAATAAAAATTTTTGAGTGCATTGAAAAATGCAAAAGGATTAAAATGGAATTCCCGAACATGTACAAGGGTAAAACGGTCAAAGGACTGAAATTCGGTATTAATCGGGATAAGAAAATTTAATTAAAAATATGGGATTGAGAAATTTTGATCAATAATGAAGAAATAATTAAATTTCGGGTTAAATTGATCAAGATATGAATTTATTGGAATAAACCAAAATTTTCGTATCGAAAAATAATCCTGAAAATAATCAAAAGATATACCGAAAAGGTAAAATCGGACTGAAAAATTCATTTACGGATTAAATGAATTTAATATGAATATTTTTGGGACATTTTGATATTTAATAATATTTAATTGATTAAAATAATATTAAAAATAAATTATAAATAAATAAAAAAGCGCAAAATCTGAAATTTTGCGCAACAGAAACGAAAGAAACGAAGCAGCCGAAACCGAGGGAACCAAATCCCTCCGTCCGACGACCACCGGTGGGGCTGAGGGGCCGACGAGGGCCGGCGAACGCAGCCCAGCATCGGGAGAACCTCCAGCAGCCAAGACGCACTGTGGAGACCGTCGGAGCACACCGAAAACGAAGGGAGAAGCCGCGGGGAAGAAACGTCGATTGGCGGCCATCAGCGCCGATTTGGTCCAACCCGAGGCCCGATTTTTGGAAGCCCAAGAGATGGCGCACCGATTGGTGCTGGAAGCACGTCGGGAACCGTTCGGACGGCGTCGGAACGACCAAATGGTGATTGAACCGGTCGAACCAAATCGGACTGAACCGGCTGTTTGAACCGGGTTGAACCGGATCGGACCGGTTCAGCCAAAAAGAGAAGGAAAAAAGGAAGAAAAAGGGAAAAAGAAAAAGAGAAAAAATTGGGAAAAATTTTAGTGATGCAATCGAGCTTCGGGTAAGTCGGTAAGCGGTCGAATTGACCGATTTAATTTTCGAAATATTTAATTTGATAAATAATCGACTGAAAGTTTGCCCGAAAATATATCTAATTGTGTAGCTCCACAATTGGCATCCACCGAGAGTTTGAGATAGCCTCGATTCACGTACTATCATGGAATCACGGGTAAGTAACCCTTATTTACGACAATTTTACATCGATATGCGTGTTAGAATTTACCGCATAAATTACGGATTTAATTTTTGCATTAAATGAATTAAATTCTGAAAATTGGGATAAATTGTCGTAAATAATTCCTAAGCTGTCTGAGAGTTTAGAACGAGGCTAAATAAATATTGTTGGGCCCAATGAGCCCAATAGGCCTTGATAAAGTGTGGTAAACGGGCTTAAGGCCGATTAAGACCCATTATGGTACAATCGGGCCCAATATGGGTAAACGGGCACAATGATTTAAATTAAGCCCAGAAAATATGAAATACAATTAAATTGTATTATAATTGACCTGATGAATGTGTATCCGCAGTTTCAGATATTGGATTGTGAGCAAATCGGACTGCGTGACGAGACATCGGTGTAAAGGTCAGACTATACAGAAAATGAGGTAAGGGAATTGTGTGAGTAGCTAGAGGTAGCTACACGTATTTTAATAGATTTTGTATACACTGATTTTGTATGTATACACTGATTATGTATAATGATCCAAAAAGTGGTTTAAATTATTGTAAAGATCGAAATAGGTGAAAAGACTATTTTACCCATATTGAGGGAAGTTCACCTAAGGATGGTGAAAGCATGACATGCATGAAATGTATGGTTTAAGGAATTTTATGATTAAGGAATTTTATTGGTTTTAATCAAAGCAAAGCGATAGATTGGCCAGTAATTGCATAAATTTCACAAGATAACACTACGTAGGTGTTATTCATATTTAAATGGAATTTCTTTGGAAAATGGGCCAACTATCAAGTTTATATGGAAACAGATAGTGCCGACAGGTAGTTCGCACTATATCTACGTTTGTGAATGTGCATAAATGTGCTTAAGCGATTGCTTGCACAGATTTGTGTGACATCATATGCATGAAATGTGCTAGAGCGGTTGCTCGCACTGATTTTATTGTTGTGAAATGGATGAGAAGTGCTGGAGCCTAGCTCGTACTCTGTTTTGACATGTTTTGATTTGTTTTGACGTGGTATGCATAAAATGGTGCTGGAGCGATCGCTCGCACTACTTTTAATGATTTGACATGCATGAGAGATGCTGGAGCTTAGCTCGCATCCTGTTTTGATTTGATATTGCATAAAGTCGTGCTGGAGTGTAACTCGCATGAGATTTGATTTAATTATGCATAAAGCCGTGCTGGAGTCTAACTCGCACGAGATTTGATTTACTTGAGCATTCAATCGTACTGGAGTGTTGCACGCACGAAGTTTTAAATGGTTTTATAACTCATTTTAAAGCCGTACTGGAGTTTTTCTCGTACGAGGTTTTCACTGAGTCGTTATACATATCCGTACTAGGGCATTGCTCGTACGTGGATTTTACTTGAATTTCTAATCAATTTAAGTCATACTGGAGCGCTGCTCGTATGCAGATTTTATTGATTTCTATGACACCATGCTAGAGCTTCGCTCGCACGAGGTTTTCTGGTATCATGAATATGCATGGAGCCGTGCTTGAGCTTCGCTCGCACAGGGATTTATATTACATGCATATAGCTGTGTTGGTGCCTCCTGTAGACTGTGTGTCACAGTGAGATGATATGCTCACACGTGCATACTGAGACAGAGATGATATGGGTGGATAAGACCTATTGCAATCACCCCTGATTGAGCTTGGGTTCACGGAGTACGTTGTACCGTGTATATCACGCGGAGTACGCTATACCGTGGGGATTGTTGGAGTGGAGTGGCATTAGCCACGAGGCAGCAAGCCTTGCCCTCGCAATCCTGGTGTTATGCTGTTCTGGCGGGTAGGACGACCCACCTCCCGTTTCAGGTGTGATACCCCACACACTAGGTACCGTGTTGCCAGGGATCACTAGGATATGGCCATAGTCCTCGATGTTACTGATATAATCAGCTGTTTGTCTCACATGATATAACTTGTGGTCTGTTAGACCAGGGTAGACCGAAAGGAGGGGTCAGGCCCCCGATTTGACAATTTTATGATTTCCTGATTTTATGATTTGTGACCCTGAAAGAAGGGTGGTTTTATAACCGAAGTTTTATAATGAATTTTAAATGAATTGATTTAAATGCAGTAGCATGATGATGTTTTCCATGCTTTCATTTGAAATCCATGATTTGTCTTACATGACATGAAAGACTGCATGATCTTGATTAAATTCATGCCTATTATGATTTAATGATGTTACATAAAATGCTTTGATGCATAAGTAGTATGATTTATATATGCACGAACAGTTTTATAAACTAAGTCATTGATGTTTGCTTGACTTTGTGCTTGATGATTTTAATGAAAAGAAACGGATTTAAGGGCATGGCATTATGAGCATGTAGATAGTGGAGCTATCTACTTACTTGCATAATTGCCTTACTGAGCGTGTGGTTTGCTCACCCCCCTTATTTTTCCATCTTTTCAGAGCACTCGCAATAGTTATTGAGCAGCTGAGGACTTGCATGCTTGGTAGTCACTGCTTCCCATCGAGAGATAGGTATACACATTTGTATGGTTTTGTATCTAAATAAGTAATGCACAGTACTGTAAATGGATATGATGTCGAGGATGTAGTGTTATAAATACCATTGTATATGTATTTAATTAAAGTCAAAGGATACTAAACTCTGATATATAAAAGTGATTATGGTAATGGAATTGGTAATAGTGAGAGGTTACTAACACCGAATCATAGCCCAACTGTTTGTAGGATGGTCACGACGAGATAAAGGTAAGAATTAAATAATAAATGAAGAAGCAAAAAATTTACTCTGATTTTTAGGTAATTCGGGTCGTGACAATTGGTGTATGTTTTATGGATCAAAACACAATAAACACCATAAATCCATGTTGGTCGAAAATGGGTATTTTTGTTTTGATGAATACCCACTTATTTTAAGACATGTATAGGTTGGTATGTATGCGTGCATGATTATGGCATAGTTAATTTTAATCAATTTGATCAATTGGTTAATGAAAAGATGGCACACAAGGTGTTTGATAAAATGCCTAAGTGAACATAAACTAAGGCTAAGGCATGTACACTTGGTGTTTGATGAAATGCCTAAGAGAATAGCTAGCCAAATGGCCATGAGTGGCGTGGTGCTCGGCATGGTACAGCATGATGGCTCTCTGCCACATGCCATGGCCTAGAGGCCAAATGGACATTGTCGATGTGGTCTCGGCCCAATAGGCAATCATAGGCCTTAGACCAAGCCCAATAAGAGTTAATGAGCCCCACAAGCCCAATAGGCCCAATTGAAATGAATAGCAAAGTGAAATGGGCTTAAGATAGTGTTAGGCCTAATAGGGCCCAATAAGAGTAAATGGGTCCATTAAGTGAAATAGACTGTATTTAAAGTGAAATACAGATTAAAAACTATAATCAACCAAATAAATGGTTATATGCAGCTCCAGAGATTATTGTATGAGCGAATCAGACTGCAAGATCGGGCAGCTCTGAGAAAGTGAAATTTCTCGACGTGATTCCAGGTAAGGAAATTATGCGGGTCGTTAAAGATATCTGCACATATTTCCATCAGCTTTTACATTCACTTAAAAAGTCTAAGGGTCAGAGAAAGTGAATAAAAATTATAGCGACCTGGAAAAGGTAAATTACGATTTTACCCATACTAAGGGTAAAATTAGGAAAATTAGGGAAAGTTGTAAAAAGCATGGAATGCATGTTTTTGAATGTTTTTAATGTTGTTTAGAAAATGCATAGATAGATTGGCTGATGTTTTCATGTTAAATACGAAAACAGCACAATACAGTGCCGATTTGATTTAATTGAGTGAGACACTTTTAAATAAGTCATCTATTAAGTTGTCTGAAAACAAATCATGCCGAAGCACTGCTTGCACTTGATTTTATATGTATTCTTATAATTCTATGAAAATAGAGATATTTATACTTAATTTCTTAATTAACTATTTTAATCTTCATATTATTTTATTAATTATCCCTTCATTTTAATTAAAATTCTCATGTTTGCAGATAAATTAAATCCAGATGAATTTTAGTCATTTCAGTAGAAAATGGACTAAAAACGAGCTAAAAAGGAGATAGAACCACTACCATTTCGTCTTGTAGCATGAGTCACCATTCTTCTCTCTCTTCTTGACACATGTGAAGCCAAGTGTCCATATTTTATTCACCTTTGAAGGATAAGATCAAAGGACACATTGGCCACCTCATGGAAGACGCAAGTCATGCCAGCTTGCACATCCAAGTGGACAAGAAGACAAATGACATGGAAGTATCTTCTCTAAGAAGCTAATGGTGTGAAGACAAATGGCCAAACAATGCCAACTCATCTAGGATTAAAATTCCCTTTTGTACCCTCATTTTGATGTGTATAAAAAGAAAAAGATGAGACATTTTAAGGGAGTTTGTTTTTTTGGAGGTTGGTTGCTAGGTTTCTTGTAGGTTAGTTTTATATTTCTTTTATGTTTTTTTTTTATTGTTCTTACGTTGTGTTGATGGCTGGTGACTTTTTAGAGGAATTCTGTTTATTTTTAAAACCAGCTTACTCAAGTTACATTCACATTTTTCTTTATGGATTTAGATTTTATAATACTCTAATTTTACTTTATTTATTTTGATGCATCTACTTCGTTTCTTTATATTAGGATTTAAACTTACTGTCTGGTTTTGATATTTTGAACTGCTTTGAATCTATTCCTCCTGCCTTTATGTTGTCATCTTCATGCCCTTACTGCCTCCACGATTCTGTTTTCTGCACTAAAACGTTGCATTCTGCTCTATATTATTTCGTTATTTTACCTTAATGGTTCATTGCGTCTCTGTTTTCTGCATTTTTTTTTCGTTTTCTGTATTGCACTTTTTAACTACCAGCGATTATTGGGTAGTTCATGTTCTATGTCTCTGCCTCTTTCTCTTTTCTGCTTCGGTGCTCTTGTAGTTGATTGTTGAACTAAAGGAGAGCGTGAAACAGGCTGGTGACAGAAGCCAAATTCCATCCTCTGTTCTGCAATGTCTCTTGTATTCTTTATTTTACTGTGTTTTCGATTTTATTATTTTTACACTTACTGCTGTGTTTTTGGACAATGTGAGGGGTCATCTTCTTCAATGTTATTTTCTTCTCCAAACTGGGGCTGAAACTGTATTTTTATTGTTTGCTTAGCTTAGGCGGTAGATTAACAATTATTTTATAGCCTTAGCATAAATTCCTCTTTGTTATACCATTTTCACGTTTTCATTACTGTTTTATTCATTCTTAGTTTATAGTTAGTTTCTGTTATCGGTTCATGCCGGACGATGCTGCTAAGCTATTGCATTGGCTGAAGCGTGTCCAATGCTCGGCTATGTGTATTACGTTTCTACACCCTTCGGTTCATGTTGCAGGTTGCAAGGATGTGGTAGGAAGAGGCTTTGCTGCTGTTGTTTGAAGGCCCCTATTTTGCAGCATTGTTCTAGATAGCTTTCTTGCCTTATATTTTTAGTAAAATAGTATATTCTACAAGTTTAAGCTTTCGAATATTCTATTCTTTAATGCTATTAGTTTTCTGTTTAGTGATTACTTTTTGGTTTTAGCTTTGGTTTATACTCTCAGGTTACAATCTTCAAGCTTCACTTTTAAGCTCTAAGTAATATATTTATATTTTATTTTGTAAGTATTATTTTATTTTAAGTTGTTGGGATTTGATTGCTCGAAGTTGCTGCAGTGTTTGTTGTGACTTGGCAGATAGGTGCACGTTGTGCTACTGAAGTGGTGATTGCATGTCTGTTGCTTGGAATGTGGCCAGTAGTTGAATCAGAAGCAGGACGTGGCTACTGTGTAGCGGACATGGTTGTCGCCAGTTGGCAATGGCAGCTGTTTTTTTTTTTTTTGTAGTCTTAGTTGCAATAATTTAATAGTTTAATATTAGTATTTTTGGTTGCAATAGTTTAATATTATTAGTTTAGTATTATTTTAATTTAGTGCACCTTTTAATTAGTTAGATAGCATTTTAATAGTTTAATTAATTTGCATATGTTTAAGATTATTAGATTTAATTTCTTTAGATTTTAGTTTAGATTAAATTTTAGTTTTTTAAGTAATTGAAATTTTAATTTCATTATTTTCATGCAATATTTAGGATTTAGTTGATTTTCATTTTAGGAAATTGTTTATTGTTTTGAGTATATACTAGTATGATTTTAATGTTAATAGTATATTAGCGTAGTGCTAATGCATTGCATTTAGATTTAGTTTAAGGTTAGAATCATTTTATGCATCTTTAGGATAGTTTTCATTTTAAATTTTAAAAGCCCAAAAATATTTGATTTCTCATGCATCATTTAGAATAGATTTTATTATTTATTTAGGCATTTTATTAATTTAGTAATTATCTAGTGCTAAATATAATTTAGGGTTATCAATTTAGGCAATTAGGATTAAAGTTATACTTAGGGATTTTTTTTTTTTTGAATTTTTATTGGAATTTGATTTCATTAGACCTTAGGTTAGATTATTTTGCATTTTTTTTAAGATTAAACCAATGCAAATTTTATTTTCATGTTAGGGTTTTCTAGGTTTTAATCTATTTATTTTTATTCATTTGCATCTTTAGTCAATTTACACTAATTAATTCGAGTTTTAGTATTTTCTTTCTTTTGCAGATTCTCGCTTTTATTTTACTTGGAGCTCTGTGAGTAATTTTTGCTCTATTTTATCTATTTATTTTAGTGTTTTTATTATTTTCCTTACTTTCTAGTACTTTCAAATTAAACCTTGTAGATCATTTTTTTCACAATTTGCTAGGATATACTTAGGGTAAAATTAACTGGTACTTAGTTAGGCTGAGTGTGTTCTCTATGGGACGATAATCTGAGACTCAGTTTCCTTTATTACTTGTGTGACCCATGCACTTGCGGTATACACGTCTAGGACGCATTAAGTTTTTGGCATCGTTGCCGGGGAACCACGCTTAGCCATGGACTAATATCGGTGAAATTATGCTTGGGTATACTTCTAGTTTTGTACATACTTAGGTTGTAAATATTTAGAGCCTTAATTTAGATTAGTTAATTTCCTTTCTTAAAAAAATTAAAAAAAATCATTCCTTAGGGCTTCTGAATGTCTGCATGCGTAAAGCCAAGAGCTTTAACTGCTTTCCTTTAGATCCTGAAATAAAAAGAATACTTGGAAAAATCAAGAAGGACTCTAGGAAAATAGTAGCTCCGCTGCAAGACAAGATAGCTGAAAACAGAGAGATCAGGACTGTGGGAGACTATGTTATCCCGACCATAGGAGGTCACTACACTGGCATTAGGCCACCAGCTATCCTAGCAAACAACTTTAAGATTAAGCCTTCGATCCTCCAAATGATCCAAACTTTGCTTTAGTTCAGTGGGTTTCCCCATGATGACCCACTGTAAGACCCGAATTTAATTAAAATACAAAAATTAAATAAGAAAAGATGGGAGATGTATGAAGGAAGGTCGGGTTAAATTAATCCCGAACACGTGTAAGAGCAAAATGGTCAAAAGACCGAAGGCCGGTATAAATTCGAGAAGAAAAATTTAATTAAAAATAACGCATTGAGAAATCTTGGTCAATAAAGATGAAATAAAATTATTTTGGGTTAAATTAATCAAGATATTAATTTATTGGAATTTTTAGTTCGAAAAAATAATCTCAAAAATAACCGAAAAATATACCGAAAAGTCACCCGGGACAATATCCCGAAAATACGGGAAAATTATACCCGAAAAAGAGGTTAAAATACAATAAATAAATTAAAAAAAATTAAATTAATAGAATTTAGAATTAAATAATAATTTTTGTAGATATTTGTGTATTTTAATGTATTTTAATGAATAGTAAAATAATTAAAATAAATAATAATAATAATAATAATAAAATTAATAAAACAAAAAGAAAAAAAAAGGTGAAATCTGTTAAACTATCGGGGAGAGAGAAAGAGAAGAGAGAAACCGAGGGAGACCGCGCGTGGCCGACCGACGAGCCACCACCGGCGATCCTTGACCGCCACCGACGAGCCGATGAGGAAGAGGAGAGGCCGGCGAAGCTTTGGGCACCGGTGACGCGCCGTCAGGAGGCCGGAGATCGCCGAACGGAGGAGGAGAAGACCGCGGGGAAAACGTCGTCGGTCTCGGCGATCCACGGCAGCTGGGCACGAACGACGGGCACCGGCGTGATCGGGAAGAAGAGCCGGTCGTTTTGAGATCGGTAGTAGCGGACGAAACGGCGGGAATCACCGGTGACGACGAAGAGAAAGAAAATGGGTTCCGACGCCGAGGAGAACAGGCCAGACCGGCCATTTTTCGGCGAGCTTGACCCAAGCCGAGGCCAGATTCGAGACGCGGACAGCCTTGCGGAGCTACTGGCGGTGGAAGCCGGCGGAGAACCGGTCGGCAAGGCAGTGAACCGGTGGTGAACCGGTCGAACCGGCGGTTTGAACCGGTCCGAACCGGACTGAACCGGTTCAGCCAAAAAGAGAGGAAAAAAGGAGAAAAAAAGAGAAAAAGAAAAAGAGGAAAAAAATTGAGAAAAATTTCTGTGGTGCAATCGAGCTTCGGGTAAGTCGATAAGCGGTCATTTCCGCATAAATTGAATTAAATTATGGAAAATTAGTTAAATTGTCGTAAATATTAAATTTAGCTATTCGAGAATTAGAACGAGGCCCAATAAATTATTGGTGGGCCCAATGAGCCCAATAGGCCTCGATAAAGTGAAAATTAAGTGGAAAACGGGCTTAAGGCCGATTAAGGCCCATTAAGGTGCAAGGCTTAAGGCCGATTAAGGCCCATTAAGGTGCAATCGGGCCCAATAGGGGTAAACGGGCCCAATGATTTAAATTAAGCCCAGAAAGTATTAAATACGATTAAATTGTATGTTATCTGACCTGAGGAATATTAATACGCAGTTCCGGGCATTTGATTGGGAGCATAACGGACTGCGCGAGGAGACTACGTTGGAAAAGAAAAAGGTCAGACTCGACAGGAAAATAAGGTAAGGGAATTCTACGGACTGCTAGAGGTAAACTCTACGAAATTTTAAATTCATATGCAGTCTTTAAAATTTATCTGAAGGGTCTAGAGGTCGAATAAAAATTTTAGTGCCCCGAATGGGCAAATTACTAAAATACCCTTGTTAAGGGTAAAATCTAAAAATTTAGGAAAAATTGGGAGGAGCAAGGACAAGAGGTTCCTGCTCGTTCTGGAGGTATTTCAACACATGCATGAGTAGGCTGGCTCACTTTTAAAGAAAAATGCATAGCATTGCATATCTTAAACGATGTGATTTCTGTGAAAACTATTTTGAGATAACTGAGCCGCCTACGTGTTTTATTTACATGTGACGTGCTAGAGCTCAGCTCGCACGATGTTTGATTTGTGTGATGCATGCATTAGTGCTGGAGCGAGAGCTCGCACTAGAGTTTTACATGCATAGGTGCTGGAGTCCAACTCGCACCAGATTTGTATACATATATATATGATTTTCGTGACAGGGTGCTAGAGTCTAACTCGCACCATATTTTTATGTGATTTTTGAGACAGGGTGTTGGAGCTTCGCTCGCACCAGCTTTTCATATGGTTTGCATACAGAGTGCTAGAGCTTAGCTCGCACTAGTTTTATTTGATTTACTGACAGTGTTAGAGCACCGCTCGCACTACTTTTCAGAGATCATACGATAAGCCGTGCTTGGAGCATCGGGTAGACTGTGTGTCACCGATTAAATAGGCTCGCACGTGCGTTTTGAGACATGGCATGTTAAAATAACCTGATGAGCCCGAACGAGGGATAAGGGTTAGAGATCCACCTGATGAGCCCGAACGAGGGATAAGGGTTGGAGATCCACCTGATGAGCCCGAACGAGGGATAAGGCTGTGGGTCCATGGAGTACGATGTACCGTGCAAGTAGCATGGAGTACGATGTACCGTGGGGTATCTTCGGATACGGTATCTTTGTGATACGGGGTATCTTTGTGATACGGTATCTTTGTGATACGGGGTATCTTCGGATACGGCATCTTCGGATGCGTGAGATCGGATAAGACTGACGGGTTGGATTGACCCACCTCCCGGGCGATTCCCGATCAGGGTGAGACCTCGCACACTGGGATCCGTGAAGCTAGAGGGACTCACGAGGACACATTGGCCAGTCCTGGTTATTGCCGTTATACAAATATTACCTCGTCTCGCATGTCGACGATTTCGATGATTTAAACTGGGATTTAAATTAAATATGCATGATGGTTTATTCCATGCTTTTAAAACCCATATGTGATGTAAACGATTTTCATGATTTTGAGTGAGTCAGGATCACCCGAAGGAGGGGTCGAGTCCTGACTTTACTGTGAAATTTTAAACGAGAAATATATGATTTTGAATATACTTGCATGTCGAATTTTTCGTGCAAATGTGTTTTACATAACATCATAACGCATATCATTTGTTTTAAAATGTGTGGAGAAAGGGTGGTTTATGCATGGCACCACGTTCATGTAGGTAGTATGGTTACCTACTTGTTCGTAGGATTGCCTTACTGAGCTTGATGTGCTCACCCCTATCATTTTCTCCCACAGATAATCTCCAGTTGAAGTTGCGACGACTCAGTACTGCATTCTGGATATCCGCTGCTGCCCATCAATATAAGGTATATACACTTGTACATATTGTATCTACATAAGCATAGCACAGTAACATGTTTGTAAGTAACTTTAGGGGATGTATAAATATTGTAAACAATTATAAATTGACTGGAGAAGAAATAAGTTAGATGGTAATTGAATGGAGGGACTGGCATTGACGCACAGCCCAATTATAGGTGGAGTGTTAGTCACGATTCGAGGACAGGTAAGAATTTAAGTAAATAATAAAACGCGAAAAATTAACTCTGATTTTTGGGTAGTTTGGGTCGTGACAATTATTATGGTATCAGAGCACAATTGGTCTGATGTGTGTCAGTGTCAGTAATTAGGAAATTACATCCCCGTGTTACTGTGCTTAGTTAGATACAATAGTGTATATCGAGATGGGCTTGACTAAGAAATGGTTGAGAATGCAGGAATGCTTAATATGAGTCGCGTTAGATGAGATAGTGCACGAGGCAGAGGTCATAGAGATAGACCTGAGTCTGCTAAGTCGTGCGGAGTTGACCTGTGAGAATTAGGATGAAATTGAAATGGAGGCTAATGTTGAGAATGCCTCACATAGTCCGACAGAGAGATCGGACAGTATTGAGACACGCTTCGCGAGATTGGAGCGGAGTGTGGAGATTATCTTGAGGAGCTAATTGCTCAGAGTATACATAAGATCAGAGGGCGTAGCGGAGCATTGGTGGAAACCCGCTCGACCCATCTTAAGTGTTAAACATCCATAGCTAAGATGAGAAATATTTTTGGATGTATTCCGGTGACAGGATATCCCGGACATGATCTAAAGGAAAAATTTATTACACTGCCCAAGAATACTAAATTGATTATGAGTATGAAACTCAGTTATATTCTTGGACAGATATTACCTCGACACTATGAACATGTGACAGTCGAGATGTCTAAAAGTTCATGAAATGGCTCAACTTTTCAATTTGAGTCCGATTGGCCCGTGAGATATTACCTATATCGAGGCAGTGCGCAGATTTACAGTTGGGTAGATAAGAACATGAGTTGCACTCCTCTGAGATTGGGAAAGATAGTAAGGGTCGAAATAGAGACAGAAAAGAAAATCGACAAATGACAGAGATGTCAAAATAAAAAAATGGTAATTGGTAAAAGATTTGATTTGACGAGTCATGGAGTAAGATAATTGGTAAGGCCCCAGTGCACCCAATTTTGGCACTCTTGGGGGGCATTGTGATTGGAGGACCCCGACCTGCTACGAAATACTGTAGCAGTGTAAGTACTGTAGCAGTGTAAGTATTGTAAGCAGTGTGAGATGTGTGGTGGATACCACGGAAGGAGGGTCTATACCTATACTGTATTGATGAAAATGGCCGTTAAGTGTGGTAAGACGGACCATTGATTTTGATTGCTCAGAGTTGAGTGAGATCGCCCCACAGAAAAGGTAAAGAGACAGAGAAAAATTTCGTTGGTATAGTTGCAACGAAAAGGGAGGACATAGCCAAAGAGAAAAAGGAAAGTAGGTTGTTGGACGAAGGTGAAAGGATGTCTTGGACCAGGATGCTATTGATGTTTCATGGATGTGGTGTAAGATACCACTCTTGTTATGAATAATGAAGTACATATGTTCATTAGTCCTGGTGCCACACATTTATTCATACCGCCTTCATTTGCATATAAGTGAGTAAAAGGCATGAATGCCTACATCATTGGGCACAATACTAATAAATGAGTACCCAATAAAGGAGGATTAATTAACAGAATATGGATATAGAGATTTTAAGTTAATAAAAAGGGGTGTAATAGTTGAAATTAAAGGAGTAAAGGATTGTACTCACGGAATGAATAATGACAAGAGTTTTGTCATGATTGGTATACGAAGGAGATGAGTTTTGATACCAAATACAAGATGTATTGGAGTAAGAGATATATGCTAGGTAAGAACATCCTTACGATATGGAGTCATTAGGATTAAAGCAATTAGTAGCGAATATAAATTGTGACCACATAGACTGAGATATAACGTAGTTGTGGTTAAGTCTGAAGGTTAATAAAGGTATTTCAAAATACCTCCCCGCTTGAAGACTTGACAGCGTCTAAAAGTATATATATATATCCTATAACGTGAAACCGATCGTCGTAATAAATATCTTTAGCATTAGGATACCTTTACTAAGACGATAAGAACATTAAAAAATTCGACACATCATGAAGGTTAACATAATAAAATTTCATAAGAGCCGTTAAGATAAGAAAAGGAAATGACGCAGGTTAGTACCTGAAAACGTAAGTGGTTGAGAAGGATCTTATACGCTTATGCGTGAATAAGCCAAGGATTGGACCGAATTGTAATCATCAGTATCGATGATATGTTGGGTGTAGTTAAAGTCTAGGGCGAATTATAAGCAATAATTGAAGATGGCTTTTACAGATGGATTGTTGTGAGTTCAAAAAGGATATACCTTGACGACACGTTTAACTAAGAAAACGTGATCTTTGAATGAGACGATAAATAAAATGATGGATGTGATATAAATTTCGATGTAGTGAAGTATGAACTGACCACTGTGATTAATTTCACCATACCCAACAGCTCAAGAGGTTCTCCGTGAGTATGGGTACCTCAAAATTATGATGGGGCTGTGTATTGATGTATAATGGGAAGATAGTCAATTTTGGAGACAAACAACTCTGTGATCATTAAATAAACTATTTGACCCATGATTTAAAGTTGACAGCAGAAGTGTTTGTACCGAGGATATGGTACTACTATGTATATGATGAGAAATTGTGAATATGCACTGATCATAAAGCCCGAGTATCTGTTTTAACAAAAAGAGACAAATATGAGATTACATAGTGGGTTAGAGCTTCTGAGAGATTTTGATTTGTGAAAATTGTACCCCCGGGAAAGGCTGATGCTTTGAGCAGAAAGAGCATCGGGATTGTATTACATATGATGGTCAGGGAGCGTGAGCTGCTAGATGCAGTTGTGAGCCTCAGTATAGATGTGATCCCTTCTGATGATGACAGTGATTGTGTGACAGCTAGCCTGATGATTAGAACCGGATGAGAGTGCCCGAATTTGCCAGGCTTAGCGTGATGATCGACCGGACGTCGATGGTTTGGGTCTGATTCAGAAGGGTACAGTGATAGAGTTCACAGTGGGTGATGATGAGTTACTGAGGATTCAGGGACAGTATGAGTGCTCCCCAGGACCACAGTGGATGAGATAGTAATATTGTCAGAAGCTCACTCTTCGGGATATACAGTGCATATGGAAAGAAAAAAATATATTAAAATCTCGAAAAGGGTATTGATGGTCAGGTGTGAAAAGAGATATGGTGGAGATTGTGGAAAAGTGCCTGGTATGTCAGCAGGATAAGGTAGAGTATTAAAAGTCTGCAGAGTTATTGCAGCTTCTACCTATATCGACACGGCACGGAAATGGGAACAAGTCTTCATGAATTTTATGATGGGTTACAAAGAACCCAGGTGAATTACGAGGCTATTTGGATGATAGTCGATAGAGTGACTAAGTTTACCCACCTTTTGGATATGAAATCCCTAAATACTCAGAGTGTATATGAGGATTTATGTGTAAGGAAGATTGTGAAACATTATGTAGCATTCCAGTGAGCATGGTATCATATAGGGATTCCCGCTCCACTTCCTACCTCTGTGGATATTTCAGGAAGCTATGGGAACCCGACTGAGTATTAGCACAGCTTTCCATCCTCAGACAGATGGTCTGTCACGACCCTTAACTTACCAAAATACGTATAAATTTTTCGCATTTTCATGCATCGATCCTTAATCATCCTTCCTCGATCGTGAACAACCACACATTTAACAGTTGGGCTGTGTGTCGACGTCTAACTCACTCCACCATACCAATTCAATTTGAAACATTATTCATGAGTAAACACTTGTATAAATGTATATATATCAGAGTTGTTACATGTGTTTACGTTGTTTTACATTGCTTTACATCCCCAGTAGTTACATACAAAATGCTACTGTGCTATGTCTAGTTTAGATACAAAATAATCCAAGTGTGTATACCTTTAGCAATGGGATGCAGCGGATTACCAAAAAGGGAATGCCTCCAGTCACGCTCAATCTATTCTCAAATCTCTGTAGAGAGGGGAAAATAAGGGGGGTGAGCAAACCACACGCTCAGTAAGGCAATCATGCGAACAAGTAGATACTGTACTATCTACGTGATCGTGATGCCATGCTCAAAAGCATTTTATTCATTGTTTATCTCAAAACATGAGTGTATGATTGTGTTAATGGTATGTAAAGCATTCATGCTATTAAAATTAAGTGCACATTTCAACTCAAAGCATGGTATGAATCATCATGCATAATTCACAATAAAAGCATGGCATTACCCATCATGCATTTTTCTCAAATAGCATGGCATTAACCATCATGCATTTTCACAATAAAGCATGGCATTAAACATCATGCATCCGTGCACTTTAAAAACCATTAACAAATCAATTCAACGTCAGGTCCCAGCCCATCCCTCGGGCTTTCCTGACCACAATCACTTCAAACATGGATTTATTCTCAAATAGCATTAGACATGTGAGATAGGCAGTTTCAACAATAGGTAATAACCTCAAGGCCTATGTACATAACCTGTGATACCGGCTACACGAATTAGGTGTGCGGGATATCACTACCATCTGCTTCCACACGGGAGGTGGGTCAAATCCTACCCGCCGGTCCATAGTAGATCTCGTCCGAAGACGGCACATCACATCACAACACGGTACAACGTACTCCATGCTACATGCACAGTACAACGTACTCCGTGGACCCCCAACCTTATCCCTCGTTCGGGCTCATCAGCTGTTCCTCCAACCCTTATCCCTCGTTCGGGCTCATCAGGTGAATCTCCAACCCTTATCCCTCGTTCGGGCTCATCAGGTTGTTTTAACATGCCATGTCTCAAAACAATGCATGTGTGAGCCTATTTAATCGATATGACACCAAGTCTACTCGAAGCTCCAAACACGGCAACATGCAAGGTGGGCATCCAGTGCGAGACAAACTCAAGCACAATGCCAAAACAATATGAAATCCATGTGAAAACAAGTGCCTCTTGCACTCTTTCATACTCACGAAATCATGTAGGTGGCTCAAAATCTTGCAAAATATGGTTACCAAAACCAAAACACACTCATTTCTTTTGCAAATCATTTCAATGTTAGCCAACCTACCAATCATTTGCTAAAAGCAATAAAACATGATTTTCAAAGCAATATGCTTTTGTTTTCATGCACATTTCTCAAACTCCCAACTTTTACCCTTCAATCACCCAACAACAACATTTCCTAATCTCATGCATTCTAGCAAAACATTTATGCGCCCAAATTGCGCACAATATCTCAAGAGTCCACACAATTCCCTTACTTCGATTTACTTGGTGTGACTCCTTTCCTTTTAGCTTCTCACGCTCTTGGCTCAACTCGCCTCGGCGTATCCTCGGAAGCTGCGATTCATTCGTTAAATCAATTGAGTTAACGTATTTAACCCATAATTGACTTCACTAGTCAACATTATTTACTTATGCATTTTACAAATGCCTTAACTTCACATTTTACCTCTTTTAGGTAAATCTCACAATATATCCACTAACAACATCTTAAATTCATACCCATAACATTATTGTCACCTCTAGACATCCCATTTCTCATTAATCCCAATCAATTTCACTTTCTCACACTAAATCATTTCTAGGTCATAATCATACCAATGCATTTAGATAGTTTCTAACCATCTATACTCATGCCAACAACTCCAAAATCACTTAATAAACAATGTACCACAGTTGGAGTGTTAGAATCTTACCCAATTTGATTTCTCCTCTTGCTCCAAATGGCAATGCCCTTAAATCCTTCAATATCAACAAATGGGAGAACGCTTTCCAACTATGTTGTTCTTCTCTTTGCTAGGAACAACTTTGTCTCTAATGGTCTCTCTTCAAACCTCACTGAAAATGGCTGATTTTTGAGAGAGAATGTTAGGTTTTTGGGTTGAAAGTGGAAAGTTTGTGTTTTTCCCGAAATTTTCTGATTTCCAGCACTCCTTATATAGAGATAGCTTGAGGAGATCGATCTGGTCCAAGAGGAGATCGATCTGGTCCCTTAAAATCCCTCTTTTTCACGGCATTTTTAAGCCTGAGATCGATCTGTCGAAGCATGAGATCGATCTGTCAAGGCATGAGATCGATCTGTCGAAGCATGAGATCGATCTGCTCCCAAACAGAGAGCTAAGGAGATCGATCTGGTCCATTAGAGATCGATCTGTTCTATTCTCTCGCCCAAATAAGAGCATTCCGGCTCTTCCAGATCGATCTCTCATCCCATGAGATCGATCTGCCCTTCAAAATTTCCAGATTTCCTCTGCAACAACACTTACCAAACATCCTAAATTTGCTACCATGATCATTTCCTCATTCATTCATCTTTGAGACTTGAAGATGACATCCATCCTCACTTCATACACATTAAAACTTGTGTAGGATCTTTGTATGACCAATGGTACTTAATATAAACAAGAATGGAAGTGCACATCTTATGCAATTCTACTTCCATTTTACCAAACTACTCATAATCCATTCTACACACATTCTCCACATGTTTAAGTCCATTTCTTCACATTCATACTTAATGAAACTTGTATGTACGATTACCATTCTCATTACAAGTGTGTACATTACTTATGGACTTACATCACATATACTTCACTCATGAATTCATAGTACAACTCTATTTACACTTCTATGTACATATATACCCTTCTACATATACGGGGTCTCACATTCTCCCCCACTTAGAAAATTTGATCCTCCAAATTGGAACCAATTATTCTGTGAATAACTCGGGATACCTCGCCCGTATCAAATTCTCCAATTCCTATGTGGCTTCTTCCACAGTGTGATGTTGCCAAAGTATCTTCACCAAGTGAATTATCTTTGTCCTCAGCACTTTCTCTTTTCTGTCCAATACCCGAACTGGCTTCTCAACATAGGTCATACCCTCATTGAGCTCCAAAGGCTCATATCTTATCACATGTGCCGGGTCCGGGTGATACTTCCTCAACATGGATACGTGGAAGACATTATGCACACTTGCCAACTCTGGTGGCAATGCCAACCTATACGCCTTGTCTCCCACCTTATCAAGTATCTCAAATGGCCCTATATACCGAGGGCTCAACTTTCCCTTCTTCCCAAATCTCATAATTCCCTTCGAAGGGGAAACTTTCAGAAACACTGACTCACCCACCTCAAACTCTAGTGGTCTCCGTCTCTTATCAGCATAACTCTTTTGCCTGCTCTGAGCTGTCCGTAACCTCTCACATATCAATTGGACGTCCTCAGAGGCTTATCTAACCAAGTCGGGAGCAAAGATCTGTCTGTCACCAACCTCTTCCCAACCAATAGGGGAACGGCATCTACGCCCATACAATGCCTCATATAGTGCCATCCCAATACTCGCATGAAAACTGTTATTATACGCGAACTCTGCGAGTGGCAAATGGTCATCCCAGGAGCCTCCAAAATCCAATGCACACGCTCTCAACATGTCCTCCAGGGTCTGTATAGTCCTCTCTGACTGACCATCTGTCTGAGGATGAAACGCGGTGCTAAAATTCAACTGGGTCCCCATCGCTTCCTGAAACTGTTCCCAAAAGTGGAAAGTGAAGCGGGCATCCCTATCAGAAACAACGCTCACTGGAATTCCATGTAGCCTCACTATCTCGCGCACATATAGGTTCGCTAACTGGCTCAGAGTATCGGTAGCTCTCATAGCTAGAAAATGGGCTGATTTCGTCAACCGATCCACAATCACCCATATGGCATCATGACCTCTCCGGGTCCTCGGCATTCCCATCACAAAATCCATGGTGACATGCTCCCACTTCCATGTCGGTATCGGTAGAGGCTGCAATAACCCTGCAGGCTTCTGATGCTATACCTTCACCTGCTGACAAACGAGACACTTAGCAACATATTCAGCAATGTGCTTTTTCATTCCCGACCACCAATAAACCTTTCGAAGGTTTTGATACATTTTGGTACCCCCTGGATGTATCGTATACTTCGATGAGTGAGCCTCTGTCAGGATCAACCTTCTGATCTCTGCGTCATCAGGGACACATATCCTACCTCTGAACCTCAACAATCCATCCGAACTCAGCCCAAAGTCCGTCTCTATACCCCTCTGTATCTGCCCGACAATATCACTACACTGCTAATCAACTCGCTGAGCCTGTCGGATTCGATCTACCAGATCCGGTTCCAACTGCAGGCTAGCTATCATAAATCCACTATCAGCGTCAGGCGGGGTCATATCCAAACTGAGGTTCATGAACTGTTCCAACAGCTCGTGTTCCCTGATCATCATGAATGATACCATCCCGAGATGCTTCCTACTCAATGCATCAGCAACCACATTTGCTTTACCCAAGTGGTATAGGATTTCACAATCATAATCCTTTAACAGCTCGAGCCATCTCCTCTGTCTCATGTTCAACTCTTTCTGTGAGAACAGGTACTTAAGGCTCTTATGATCTGTATAAACCTGAAATCTCTCACCATAGAGGTAGTGGCACCATATCTTCAGCGCAAACACCACCGCTGCCAACTCCAAGTCATAGGTCGGGTAGTTCCTCTCATGATCCTTTAACTGTCTTGATCCATAGGCTACTACCTTCCCATCCTGCATCAATACACAGCCCAGTCCTTGGTGTGAAGCATCCGCATACACCGAGAAACCTCCTGAGCTGGTAGGAATGGTGAGTATTGGAGCTGTAGTTAATCTCCTTTTCAACTCCTCAAAACTGTCTTCACACTTTTTGTCCCACACAAACTCTACATTTTTCCTCGTGAGACGTGTCAAAGGAGCAGCTAACCTCGAAAATCCCTCTACAAACCTTCGATAATACCCAGCTAAACCCAGGAAACTTTTGATCTCTGTCACTGTCTGGGGTCTCTGCCACTGAACTACGGCCTCAATCTTAGATGGATCCACTGATACTCCATCCTTTGATACTATGTGACCCAGAAAAGAGATCTGTTCCAACCAAAAGTCGCACTTATTGAGTTTAGCGTACAACTTCTTCTCTCGAAGGGTCTGTAGCACTATCCTTAGATGCCTCTCATGCTCCTCTCTAGACCTTGAATACACCAGTATATTATCAATAAACACAATCACAAATCGATCCAAATACTGGTGAAATACCTCATTCATCAACGACATACAAGCTGCGGGAGCATTCGTCAACCCGAATGGCATAACCATAAATTCATAATGTCCATACCGGGTGCGAAAAGCTGTCTTGGGTACATCTTCATCTCGTATCTTCAACTGATGGTACCCTGATCTCAGATCTATCTTGGAAAAGACCTGTGCTCCCTTAAGCTGATCCAACAAATCATCGATGCGTGGGAGGGGATACTTATTCTTGATGGTGGCCTTATTCAACAACCGGTAATCTATACACAGTCGGAGGCTTCCATCCTTCTTCCTTACAAACAGAACCGGTGCTCCCCAAGGTGAGACGCTCGGCCTGATGAACCCCTTCTCAGCAACTCTTGTAATTGTTTCCTTAACTCCTCTAACTCAACTTGAGCCATTCTGTATGGTGGCTTGGACATCGACTCTGTACCAGGTGCCGAATCTATACCAAACTCCATCTCCCTATCTGGAGGTAACCCTGGTAACTCATCCGGAAAGACATCTGGAAATTCCCTAACCATGGGTATGTCTTCCAATTCCGGACATGCCTTATCCGTCTCAATCACAAAAGCGATGAATCCTTCACATTATTCTTTCCACCATTAGTATCATAAATCATCATGTATCAAGATTATACTCATCACACTTATAAAAATCACGTTCTTTAATTTCATTTCACAAAATTAACTACAAGATTGTCTATCTTTGGAAACATCAAGGTTTTAGCATGACAATCCATAACAATATGATTGGCAGCCAACCAATCCATTCCTAGGATCACATCAAAATCACTCATGTTTAATAAAATTAAATCGGCTGCCATCTCTTTACCTCCTATCTTCATTTTACAATCCCTATATATATGCTCAGTCAACTGACTATCATTCATAGGGGTAGATATCAATAACATCTTATCAAGCAGCGTGGGTTTTACATGCTTCAACAATTTACATGCAAATGATGGCGAAATAAAGGAATGCGTGGCACCAGGATCAAACAGTACATAAGCTTCTAAATCAAAGATTTGGATGGTACCTTTTACCACATCTGATGACTGATCTGCAGTATCTTGATCTAGTGCGTGCACTCGTCCTCTACTTACACCCACTGCTTGCTTCCCTTTTTCCTCAGCTGTAGCCTTCCTCCTCGGAGCAGCTGTACCAACTAGAGCTCTCTCTGGCTCTTTGCCCTTCTGTGGGGCTCTCTCTATCATCTCGGGGTAATCTCTGCTTATGTGCCCTGGCTTCCCACATCTGAAGCATACAACCTGAGGTCCATAACATGGTCGAGTACCATGGTACCTACCACACTTGCCACACTGTTCTGTAGTAGGCCGTGGTCCTCCAATCACGATTCCCTTAGCTGGAGCAATGGCCGGATACATGGGAGTATCAATTGTCCTCTCCCGGATCTCATCAGTTCTCGGCCTCTTTCCAGAGAATCTCTTGCTTCCTTTATAGTTGAAGCCTCTATCCATTATAGGTCTCTTCTTATCCTTGTCCCTCATCTTACCAACCTTTCCAAATTCTGAGGCGATTCTATCAACATCTTGTTCACATAGTTGCGCCCTGCGCACTGCCTCCTCATAGGTCGGTATATCTAGGGGAACCAGTCTAGACCTGATAGCCGGTCTCAATCCATCCACAAACTTTTGGATCTTCTCGACCTCATTACTCATCGTGTTGGGATCATACCTGCCCAGGGATATAAAAGCAGTCTCATACTCGTCCACAGTCCTGCTCCCTTGGGTCAGTCCCAAAAATGCCATCTTTAGCTTTCGCTGGGCGGTATCCGGAACATACTGTCTCCGGAAGGCCTCTAGAAACACATCCCAGCTGATCTCAGTTTACCGGGCTCTCAAAATAGGCCTGGTGGATTTCCACCAATGTTCTGCTGATCCCTTCAGCATAAAAGCGGCAAATGCTACCATCTCGGTAGTAGTGCACTCAAAGAACCCATATAATTTCTCGATCTCATTGATCCAATCCTCAGCCGCTACGGGGTCCTTTACTCCACTGAAAGACGGCGGTCCAAACTTCTGGAACTGCCGCAGTCTATCCAAATCACATCCATATCCCCAACCTCTACTGCCTGGCATAGCAACTGGCGTAGGCACATCCTGTGGGGGTGGGGTATCTGTCGTCTGAGGTCTTTGGGCTTGCCTTGCCCGTGCCTCGGGAGCTGCTGCCTGCTTGGCATCACCCTGTGTAGCGGGACTCTGTCTACCGCCAACTCCAGGTAAAGATTGAGTGACCAATTCCAAAATCATCTCAATGCTCCGCTCAATCCTCGCGAAGCGAGCCTCAGTACTCTCGGGCCTCTCCTCTGGACCCTATGGAGCGTGCTCAACGTCGACCTCCACCTCAACATCCTCTTGAGCCTCATGTGTTTTCGGCTCAACACGACCGCCAGGCCTACCTCTACGGCCTCGAGCCTGTGCTCTCATCCCTCTACCGCGACTGGTATTAGGCATACTTACTCAGTTCCCTACATTCACAACCAATTACTTAGTCAACCCATCGACATACACTATTTGTATCTAAACAAGCACAGTAACTTAGGGATGTAATTTTTTTTCACTTATTAAGTATTTTAGACACGACACACGTCAAACCAACTCGAGCTCTGATACCAACTTCTGTCACGACCCTTAACTTACCAAAATACGTACAAATTTTTCGCATTTTCATGCATCGATCCTTAATCATCCTTCCTCGATCGTGAACAACCACACATTTAACAGTTGGGATGTGTGTCGACGTCTAACTCACTCCACCATACCAATTCAATTTGAAACATTATTCATGAGTAAACACTTGTATAAATGTATATATATCAGAGTTGTTACATGTGTTTACGTTGTTTTACATTGCTTTACATCCCCAGTAGTTACATACAAAATGCTACTGTGCTATGTCTAGTTTAGATACAAAATAATCCAAGTGTGTATACCTTTAGCGATGGGATGCAGCGGATTACCAAAAAGGGAATGCCTCCAGTCACGCTCAATCTATACTCAAATCTCTGTAGAGAGGGAAAAATAAGGGGGGTGAGCAAACCACACGCTCAGTAAGGCAATCATGCGAACAGGTAGATACTGTACTATCTAGTGATCGTGATGCCATGCTCAAAAGCATTTTATTCATTGTTTATCTCAAAACATGAGTGTATGATTGTGTTAATGGTATGTAAAGCATTCATGCTATTAAAATTAAGTGCACATTTCAACTCAAAGCATGGTATGAATCATCATGCATAATTCACAATAAAAGCATGGCATTACCCATCATGCATTTTTCTCAAATAGCATGGCATTAACCATCATGCATTTTCACAATAAAGCATGGCATTAAACATCATGCATCCGTGCACTTTAAAAACTATTAACAAATCAATTCAACGTCAGGTCCCAGCCCATCCCTCGGGCTTTCCTGACCACAATCACTTCAAACATGGATTTATTCTCAAATAGCATTAGACATGTGAGATAGGCAGTTTCAACAATAGGTAATAACCTCAAGGCCTATGTACATAACCTGTGATACCGGCTACACGAATTAGGTGTGCGGGATATCACCACCATCTGCTTCCACACGGGAGGTGGGTCAAATCCTACCCGTCGGTCCATAGCAGATCTCGTCCGAAGACGGTACATCACATCACAACACGGTACAATGTACTCCATGCTACATGCACGGTACAACGTACTCCGTGGACCCCCAACCTTATCCCTCGTTCGGGCTCATCAGCTGTTCCTCCAACCCTTATCCCTCGTTCGGGCTCATCAGGTGAATCTCCAACCCTTATCCCTCGTTCGGGCTCATCAGGTTGTTTTAACATGCCATGTCTCAAAACAATGCACGTGTGAGCCTATTTAATCGATATGACACCAAGTCTACTCGAAGCTCCAAACACGGCAACATGCAAGGTGGGCATCCAGTGCGAGACAAACTCAAGCACAATGCCAAAACAATATGAAATCCATGTGAAAACAAGTGCCTCTTGCACTCTTTCATACTCACGAAATCATGTAGGTGGCTCAAAATCTTGCAAAATATGGTTACCAAAACCAAAACACACTCATTTCTTTTGCAAATCATTTCAATGTTAGCCAACCTACCAATCATTTGCTAAAAGCAATAAAACATGATTTTCAAAGCAATATGCTTTTGTTTTCATGCACATTTCTCAAACTCCCAACTTTTACCCTTCAATCACCCAACAACAACATTTCCTAATCTCATGCATTCTAGCAAAACATTTATGCGCCCAAATTGCGCACAATATCTCTAAGAGTCCACACAATTCCCTTACCTCGATTTACTTGGTGTGACTCCTTTCCTTTTAGCTTCTCACGCTCTTGGCTCAACTCGCCTCGGCGTATCCTCGGAAGCTGCGATTCATTCGTTAAATCAATTGAGTTAACGCATTTAACCCATAATTGACTTCACTAGTCAACATTATTTACTTATGCATTTTACAAATGCCTTAACTTCACATTTTACCTCTTTTAGGTAAATCTCACAATTTATCCACTAACAACATCTTAAATTCATACCCATAACATTATTGTCACCTCTAGACATCCCATTTCTCATTAATCCCAATCAATTTCACTTTCTCACACTAAATCATTTCTAGGTCATAATCATACCAATGCATTTAGATAGTTTCTAACCATCTATACTCATGCCAACAACTCCAAAATCACTTAATAAACAATGTACCACAGTTGGAGTGTTAGAATCTTACCCAATTTGATTTCTCCTCTTGCTCCAAATGGCAATGCCCTTAAATCCTTCAATATCAACAAATGGGAGAACGCTTTCCAACTATGTTGTTCTTCTCTTTGCTAGGAACAACTTTATCTCTAATGGTCTCTCTTCAAACCTCACTGAAAATGGCTGATTTTTGAGAGAGAATGTTAGGTTTTTGGGTTGAAAGTGGAAAGTTTGTGTTTTTCCCGAAATTTTCTGATTTCCAGCACTCCTTATATAGAGATAGCTTGAGGAGATCGATCTGGTCCAAGAGGAGATCGATCTGGTCCCTTAAAATCCCTCTTTTTCACGGCATTTTTAAGCCTGAGATCGATCTGTCGAAGCATGAGATCGATCTGTCAAGGCATGAGATCGATCTGTCGAAGCATGAGATCGATCTGCTCCCAAACAGAGAGCTAAGGAGATCGATCTGGTCCATTAGAGATCGATCTGTTCTATTCTCTCGCCCAAATAAGAGCATTCCGGCTCTTCCAGATCGATCTCTCATCCCATGAGATCGATCTGCCCTTCAAAATTTCCAGATTTCCTCTGCAACAACACTTACCAAACATCCTAAATTTGCTACCATGATCATTTCCTCATTCATTCATCTTTGAGACTTGAAGATGACATCCATCCTCACTTCATACACATTAAAACTTGTGTAGGATCTTTGTATGACCAATGGTACTTAATATAAACAAGAATGGAAGTGCACATCTTATGCAATTCTACATCCATTTTACCAAACTACTCATAATCCATTCTACACACATTCTCCACATGTTTAAGTCCATTTCTTCACATTCATACTTAATGAAACTTGTATGTACGATTACCATTCTCATTACAAGTGTGTACATTACTTATGGACTTACATCACATATACTTCACTCATGAATTCATAGTACAACTCTATTTACACTTTTATGTACATATATACCCTTCTACATATACGGGGTCTCACATGGTCAGTCAGAGAAGACTGTACAGGTTCTGGAGGATCCGATGAAAGCGTGTGCCATCGATTTTATGAGCTCCTGGAATGATCAGTTGATTTCTAATTGAATTCGCCAATAGTGACAATTGTCACTTGAGTATCGGGATAACAAGATATGAGGCAGTGTATGGCTGTAGGGGTTGTTCCCCAAATTGGATAAGAAAAAATGGGTGACAGATAGAATCATTTTTGACTTTGGATGATAAGTCTCTGAGGATGTTTAGTTAAGGATGAGAGATTAAGAACACCTCAGAGCAGACAGAAAGAATTGGAATTCACCTTTGGTGAATTAGTATGGTTGAAAGTTTCTCGTCCTAAGAGAATAAGGACATAGCGAACTTTTGGAAGAAGGTAAATTGAGTTGCGCTGGATGGAATATTTTGAGAGATTGGACAAGTGGGAGATAAGACCTGTAGGTTGATGTTATCACGTGAATTAACAGGCACCCACAATGTGTCCCAGCTTTTGATGCTTCGGAAATACTATACAGATCCAGCATAGGTGATCGAATATGAGATCCAAAAGTTCAGTTTAATGAATATATAAATATATTGAAGAAGTTGATTCGGGCATTAAATAGGAAAGAGAAAGTATTGAGGTTTAAGATAATCTCCCTAATTAGAGTCCTTTGATAGTAATACACTCCGGAGAAGGTCACATAAGAATTTAAGAGTATGATACGATCGATGTACCCGGAGTTGTATATGGACTCATATGACTTGGTTCTAATTTGGTGGACCAAATTCTTTAAGTGGGGGAGAGTTGTAAGACCCGAATTTAATTAAAATACGAAAATTAAATAAGAAAAGATGGGGGATGTATGAAGGAAGGTCGGGTTAAATTAATCCCGAACACGTGTAAGAGCAAAATGGTCAAAAGATCGAAGGTCAGTATAAATTCGAGAAGAAAAATTTAATTAAAAATAACGCATTGAGAAATCTTGGTCAATAAAGATGAAATAAAATTATTTTGGGTTAAATTGATCAAGATATTAATTTATTGGAATTTTTAGTTCGGAAAAATAATCCCGAAAATAATCGAAAAATATACCGAAAAGTCACCCGGGACAATATCCCAAAAATACGAGAAAATTATACCCGAAAAAGAGGTTAAAATACAATAAATAAATTTAAAAAAAATTAAATTAATAGAATTTAGAATTAAATAATAATTTTTGTAGATATTTGTGTATTTTAATGTATTTTAATGAATAGTAAAATAATTAAAATAAATAATAATAATAATAAAATTAATAAAACAAAAAGAAAAAAAAAGGTGAAATCTGTTAAACTATCGGGGAGAGAGAAAGAGAAGAGAGAAACCGAGGGAGACCGCGCGTGGCCGACCGACGAGCCACCACCTGCAATCCTTGACCGCCACCGACGAGCCGATGAGGAAGAGGAGAGGCCGGCGAAGCTTTGGGCACCGGTGACGCGCCGTCAGGAGGCCGGAGATCGCCGAACGGAGGAGGAAAAGACCGCGGGGAAAACGTCGTCGGTCCCGACGATCCACGGCGCTGGGCACGAACGGCGGGCACCGGCGTGATCGGGAAGAAGAGCCGGTCGTTTTGAGACCGGTAGCAGCGGACGAAACGACGGGAATCGCCGGCGACGACGAAGAGAAAGAAAATGGGTTTCGACGCCGAGGAGAACAGGCCGGACCGGCCATTTTCCGGCAAGCTTGACCCAAGCCGAGGCTAGATTCGAGACGCGGACAGCCTTGCGGAACTACTGGCGGTGGAAGTCGGCGGAGAACCGACCAGCAAGGCAGTGAACCGGCGGTGAACTGGTCGAACCGGAGAGAACCGACGGTTTGAACCGGTCCGAATTGGACTGAACCGGTTCAGCCAAAAAGAGAGGAAAAAAGGAGAAAAAAAGGGAAAAAGAAAAAGAGGAAAAAAAATGGGAAAAATTTCTGTGGTGCAATCGAGCTTCGGGTAAGTCGATAAGCGGTCAAATTGACCCGATTTAAATTTGAAATATTTTATTTAATTAAATTTCGACCGAAAAGTTTACCCAAAAATGTAATTAATTGTGTAGCTCGACGATTGGCATCCACCGAGGGCTCGAGACAGCCTCGATTTACGGACTAGCATGGAGTCTCGGGTAAGTGACCCCTATTTACGATAATTACCTCGTTATGCGTGATATTGATTTAATTTCCGCATAAATTGAATTAAATTATGGAAAATTAGTTAAATTGTCGTAAATATTAAATTTAGCTATTCGAGAATTAGAACGAGGCCCAATAAATTATTGGTGGGCCCAATGAGCCCAATAGGCCTCGATAAAGTGAAAATTAAGTGGAAAACGGGCTTAAGGCCGATTAAGGCCCATTAAGGTGCAATCGGGCCCAATAGGGGTAAACGGGCCCAATGATTTAAATTAAGCCCAGAAAGTATTAAATACGATTAAATTGTATGTTATCTGACCTGAGGAATATTAATACGCAGTTCCGGGCATTTGATTGGGAGCATAACGGACTGCGCGAGGAGACTACGTTGGAAAAGAAAAAGGTCAGACTCGACAGGAAAATAAGGTAAGGGAATTCTACGGACTGCTAGAGGTAAACTCTACGAAATTTTAAATTCATATGCAGTCTTTAAAATTTATCTGAAGGGTCTAGAGGTCGAATAAAAATTTTAGTGCCCCGATTGGGCAAATTACTAAAATACCCTTGTTAAGGGTAAAATCTAAAAATTTAGGAAAAATTGGGAGGAGCAAGGACAAGAGGTTCCTGCTCGTTCTGGAGGTATTTCAACACATGCATGAGTAGGCTGGCTCACTTTTAAAGAAAAATGCATAGCATTGCATATCTTAAACGATGTGATTTCTGTGAAAACTATTTTGAGATAACTGAGCCGCCTACATGTTTTATTTACATGTGACGTGCTAGAGCTCAGCTCGCACGATGTTTGATTTGTGTGATGCATGCATTAGTGCTGGAGCGAGAGCTCGCACTAGAGTTTTACATGCATAGGTGCTGGAGTCCAACTCGCACCAGATTTGTATACATATATATATGATTTTCGTGATAGGGTGCTAGAGTCTAACTCGCACCATATTTTTATGTGATTTTTGAGACAGGGTGTTGGAGCTTCGCTCGCACCAGCTTTTCATATGGTTTGCATACAGAGTGCTAGAGCTTAGCTCGCACTAGTTTTATTTGATTTACTGACAGTGTTAGAGCACCGCTCACACTACTTTTCAGAGATCATACGATAAGCCGTGCTTGGAGCATCGGGTAGACTGTGTGTCACCGATTAAATAGGCTCGCACGTGCGTTTTGAGACATGGCATGTTAAAATAACCTGATGAGCTCGAACGAGGGATAAGGGTTAGAGATCCACCTGATGAGCCCGAACGAGGGATAAGGGTTGGAGATCCAGCTGATGAGCCCGAACGAGGGATAAGGCTGTGGGTCCATGGAGTACGATGTACCATGCAAGTAGCATGGAGTACGATGTACTGTGGGGTATCTTCGGATACGGTATCTTTGTGATACGGGGTATCTTTGTGATACGGTATCTTTGTGATACGGGGTATCTTCGGATACGGCATCTTCGGATGCGTGAGATCGGATAAGACTGACGGGTTGGATTGACCCACCTCCCGGACGGTTCCCGATCAGGGTGAGACCTCGCACACTGGGATCCGTGAAGCTAGAGGGACTCACGAGGACACATTGGCCAGTCCTGGTTATTGCCGTTATACAAATATTGCCTCGTCTCGCATGTCGACGATTTCGATGATTTAAACTGGGATTTAAATTAAATATGCATGATGGTTATATTCCATGCTTTTAAAACCTATATGTGATGTAAACGATTTTCATGATTTTGAGTGAGTCAGGATCACCCGAAGGAGGGGTCGAGTCCTGACTTTACTGTGAAATTTTAAACGAGAAATATATGATTTTGAATATACTTGCATGTCGAATTTTCCGTGCAAATGTGTTTTACATAACATCATAACGCATATCATTTGTTTTAAAATGTGTGGAGAAAGGGTGGTTTATGCATGGCACCACGTTCATGTAGGTAGTATGGTTACCTACTTGTTCGTAGGATTACCTTACTGAGCTTGATGTGCTCACCCCTTTCATTTTCTCCCACAGATAATCTCCAGTTGAAGTTGCGACGACTCAGTACTGCATTCTGGATATCCGCTGCTGCCCATCAATATAAGGTATATACACTTGTACATATTGTATCTACATAAGCATAGCACAGTAACATGTTTGTAAGTAACTTTAGGGGATGTATAAATATTGTAAACAATTATAAATTGACTGGAGAAGAAATAAGTTAGATGGTAATTGAATGGAAGGACTGGCATTGACGCACAGCCCAATTATAGGTGGAGTGTTGGTCACAATTCGAGGACAGGTAAGAATTTAAGTAAATAATAAAACGCGAAAAATTAACTCTGATTTTTGGGTAGTTTGGGTCGTGACACCCACATACTCACTTAGGGCATTTTCTAGATCTGTGTAATACTTTCAAGCATAATGGAATCTTTGACGATGCACTTAGGCTTAGGTTATTTCCTTTCTCTCTTAGGGACAGAGCTAGACACCGGTTAACCTCTTTACCTCCTAGATCCATATCCACATGGGTTGAGTTAGCTCATCAGTTCTTAGTCAAGTTCTTCCCTCATTCCAAAATGGTTACACTACGAAGTGATATATCTTCCTTTGCTCAATTCGACTCTGAGTCCCTTTATGAGGCATAGGAACGATACAAAGACCTTCTTAGGAAGTGTCCCCATCATGGCCTGCCCTTATGGCTTCAAGCCCAAACCTTCTATAACAGACTCAGTAGCCAGAATAGGACCATAGTCGATGCTGCTGGGGAAGGAGCTTTGATGTGTAAGACGGAGGAAGAAGCTTATAGTCAGTTGGATAAGATGGCGGCTAACAATTATCAGTGGTCATCAGAGAGGCAGATACCTAAGAAAGCTGCGGGTATTTATGAGTTGGACACACTTTCTACCTTAACTTCTCAAATTGCCAATCTCACAAGGAAGGTAGAGTCTCTTAGTACCCAGAATAGTTCTGCCAATAGTCCTAGTCCTGTTTTAGCTGTCCAAAGTCCCTTCATCCCATGCACTTTATGTGGTGGTACACACTCAATTGATAGGTGCCCATTAAACTTAGAGTCTGTTCAGTACATTGCCCCACCTCAAAGGCAACAGAACAATCCATTTTCGAGCACCTACAATCCAGGGTGGAGGAATCACCCTTATCTTTTTTGGAACCAAAATCAAGGGTAATCTTCTAATCCCAGACCTATAGGACCCCTTGGTTTTTAGGTTTCACCTGTTCATGTACCTCCACTTCAACAGCTTCCACATTATCAGTCTAATCATTCCCATCACCCATACAGTTTCAACATCATCCACCACCACTGGCACCTATGCAGTCCCAACACTTACCTGCACTAGCAACTGCAGCTGAGAAGATGTGAGATCCGCATTTTTGTATGATATTCCTTATGATTTCCATATTGAATGACATTATTATATGTTAATGGATTCATAAGATGGTTGATTCGGATTTGATAAATGTGGATGAAATGAAATAAGGTACGTAAAAAAAATCGAATAAGGATAAATCGAGAAAGCAGGGACCCAACAAGTTCGTTTAAGGAATTTAATCGAGTTGACTGAAAATAAGGAATTGAAAATAGGGAAAAGATTGTGGATTTATGAAAGAAAGTCGATTCAATTTAGTCCCGAACACGTGCAAGGGTAAAATGGTCAAAAGACCAAAATTCGATATAAATTCGATAAGTAATTTTCATTAAAATATGGAATTTGCGAAATCTGGATCAATAACGAGGAAAATAGTTAATTTTGAGTCCAATTGATCTAGAAAAAAATTATTGGAATTTATGAGAATTAATCGGAATTAATTCGAAATTAATAGGGATTTTTAATTCGAAAAATTATCCCGAAAATAATAGAAAAATATACCGAAAAGATGAAAATAGATCGATAAATCCATTTATTGATTAAATGGATAAAATAATAAGTTTTAAGATATTTTTAGGGATATTTTGATTATTTTAATATATTTTAATGTATTAAAATAATAATAAATAAATTAATAAAAAAACAAAAAATCTGAAATCAGGGAGAGAGAAACCCGAAAACTGAAACCCACCGAACCTGATAGAACCCGTGACCCCAGACGAGTCACCGGTGGCCGACGGACCCAGCTAACTATTGGAGACGATAGAGCAAAGCCCGACGAACCTAACGGTACCAGTAACGTGCGCCGATGACACCTATTTCCGACAAATCGGTGGACGAAAAGCTGAGGGAGAAAACGCGTCTGTTCCAGTGAACCACGGCGTCCCAGCACCGGTTCAACCCAGTCGAGCACTCACATGGACGAGGTGGTTCTTTTGAGCCTAGTGACGACCGGAGAGACGATCGGGAACGCCGGCAATGATAAACGGGCTAAAACGGCATCGTAGCCGAGGAGGAAAAGAAAAAAAGAAAAGTAAAAAAAGAAAAAGAAAAAGATAAGGAAAAGGAAAAGAAAGAATGGAAAAAAGGAAAGAAAAGTACCCGGGGACGACTCGAGATTCGGGTAAGTGACCGAGAGTCGAGATTGACCTGCGGATAAATCCCGAGAATTCAATTTAATATTATTTTAGTTGAAAATGACCCAGATTTATATAATTGTACAGTGTTACTACAAAGCCAGAACGACAGCCGATTTAGCTTCGATTTTCATACCCCGCATCATATTAGGTAAGAACATTTTAATTACGATAATATTAGTCCTAAAATGCATAGTTAAGATTATTTTACGGAATTTACGGATTACTTCTGCATAAAAGGAATTTTATTCGAAATTTCAAAGTAATTATCGTAAATAGTATCCAGGTTATCCAATGAGTTTGAAACGAAGCCTGATGATTATTGATAAGCCAAATGAGCCTAGTAAACCCGAAGAAGGGTTTTAAAAAGTGGAAACGGGCTGAAAAAGGGGTCAAGGCCCATTAAGGTGCAATCGGGCCCAATAAAGTAAAACGGGCCAAGCGCTTTAGATTCGATCAGTAAGAGTGAAATACTGATCAGTATATTTGAACTGAACCCATATGTGGTTTTATGCAGCTCCGTAGACGAGCGAATTAGACTGAGAGACCTGGTACAGTCGAGTTGGGATAAGCTCGCGCGTGATTCCGGGTAAGGGAATTTTATGAGCACTTAGAGGTAGTTGTACTTAGTTTGGAGGGGATTTATATTACGTTAAATTCATTAGGCTACCAGAAAACAGAATAATAATTTTTTCGAAAAAATATGTAAATAGTGACAAATGACTATTTTGCCCCAGTTAGGAAAATTTAAAAAAAGGTAGTAAGGCTATGAAATTACATGAAATTCATGATTTTAATATTTTTATGATGATATTGCTTTAATTCAAGTAATTTATGGATAGGTTGGCTATTATTTTCATGTTTTATGTGAGATCCGCATATTTGTATGATATTCCTTATGATTTCCATATTGTATGACATTATTATATGTTAATGGATTCATAACGTAAAAAAAATCAAATAAGGATAAATCGAGAAAGCAGGGACCCAACAAGTTCGTTTAAGGAATTTAATCGAGTTGACTGAAAATAAGGAATTGAAAATAGGGAAAAGATTGTGGATTTATGAAAGAAAGTCGATTCAATTTAGTCCTGAACACGTGCAAGGGTAAAATGGTCAAAAGACCAAAATTCGGTTCATTAAAATATGGAATTTACAAAATCTGGATCAATAACGAGGAAAATAGTTAATTTCGAGTCCAATTGATCTAGATATAAATTTATTAAAATTTATGAGAATTAATCGGAATTAATTTGAAATTAATAGGGATTTTTAATTGGAAAAATTATTCCAAAAATAATCGAAAAATATACCGAAAAGAAGAAAATAGACCGATAAATCCATTATTGATTAAATGGATAAAATAATAATTTTTAAGATATTTTTAGGGATATTTTGATTATTTTAATATATTTTAATGTATTAAAATAATAATAAATAAATTAATAATAAAAAGACGAAAAATCTGAAATCGGGGAGAGAGAAACTCAAAAACTGAAACCCACCGAACCTGATAGAACCCATGCCCCCCAGCGAGTCATCGACGGTCGACAGACCCAGCTAACGATCGGAGACGATAGAGCGAAGCCCGACGAACCTAACGGTACCGGTAACGCGCGCCAACGACACCTATTTTCGGCTAATCGACGGACAAAAAGTTGAGGAAGAAAACGCGTCGGTTCCGACGAACCACGGCGTCCCAACACCAGTTCAACCCAGCCGAGCACTCCCCTGGCCGAGGCGGTTCCTTTAAGCCCAGTGGCGACCGGCGAGACAGTCGGGAACGCCGACGATGATAAATGAGCCAAAACAGCACCGTAGCCGAGAAGGAGGAAAAGAAAAAAAGAAAAGAAAAAAAAGAAAAAGAAAAAGAAAAAGGAAAAAGAAAAGAAAGAAAGGAAAAAAGGAAAAAAAAAGTACCCGGGGACGACTCGAGATTCGGGTAAGTGACTGAGAGTTGGGATTGACCTGCAGAAAAATCCCAGGAATTCAATTTAATATTATTTTAGTGAAAAATGATTCGAATTTATATAATTGTGCAGTGTTACTACAGAGACCGAACGAGAGCTGATTTAGCTCCGATTTTTTTACCCCACATCATATTGGGTAAGCATATTTTAATTACGATAATATGAGTCCTTAAATGCAGAGTTAAGATTATTTTACGGAATTTACGGATTAATTCTGCATAAAAGGAATTTTATTTGAAATTTCAAAGTAATTATCGTAAATAGTATCCGGGCTATCCAATGAGTTTAGAACGAAGCTCGATGATTATTGATAAGCTAAATGAGCCCAGTAAACCCGAAGAAGGGATTTAAAAGTGGAAACGGGCTGAAAACGGGTCGAGGCCTATTAAGGTGCAATCGGGCCCAATAAAGTAAAACGGGCCAAGCGCTTTAGATTCGATCAGTAAGAGTGAAATACTGATCAGTATATTTGAACTGAACCCATATGTGGTTTTATGCAGCTCCGTAGACGAGCAAATTGGACTGAGATACCTGGTACAGTCGAGTCGGGATAAGCTCGCGCGTGATTTCAAGTAAGGGAATTTTATGAGCACTTAGAGGTAGTTATACGTAGTTTCGAGGGGATTTATATTACGTTAAATTCATTAGGCTACCAGAAAACAGAATAATAATTTTTTCGAAAAAATATGGAAATAGTGACAAATGACTATTTTGCCCCAGTTAGGAAATTTTAAAAAAAGGTAGTAAGGCTATGAAATTACATGAAATTCATGATTTTAATATTTTTATGATGATATTGCTTTAATTCAAGTAATTTATGGATAGGTTGGCTATTATTTTCATGTTTTAAGTTAAAAGGAACAGGTTAGGTGCCAACTGATATTTATTTAACATGTTTTGATAAAATTGAGCCACCTATGAGTATTATATGAGTTTTAATCGTGCTAGAGCACTGCTCACACTGTATTTTATATTTTAACTTATACACAGAGTGCTGGAGCCTTGCTCGCACTATTTTACAGGTTTATTTCACATGAATGCCGTACTGGAGTTTTTCTCGTACGAGGTTTTCACTGAGTTTTTATACATACCCGTACTAGAGCATTGCTCGTACGTGGACTATGATTGAATTTATAATAAGTTTAAGTCATACTGGAGCGCTGCTCGTACGCAGATGTCATTACTTTTTATGAAACCGTGCAGGAGCTTTACTCGCGCGAGGTTTTTAGATATCATGTATATGTATGTAGGCATGTTAGAGTTTTCTCTTATAGACTGTGTGTCACAGTGAGATGATATGCTCACTCGTGCATACTGAGACATAATTGACATGGGTGGATAAGACCTATTACAGGCACCTCTGATTGAGCTTGTGTTTATGGAGTACGTTGTACCATGTAAATCAGATGGAGTACGCTGTATCGTGGGGATTGTTAGAGTGGAGTGGCATTAGCCACGAGATAACAAGTCTTGCCCTAGCAATCCTGATATTATGCTGTTCTGGCGGGTAGGACCGACCCACCTCCTGTTTCAGGTGTGATACCCCGCACAATAGGATCCGTGTGCCAAGGATCATGAGGTTATGGCCATAGTCCTAAATGTTACCGATATAGTCGCTTACATGTCTCACATGATAAACTCACATGATAAATCCTTTGATTTTGATAGACCAGGGTAGACCCGAAGGAGAGGTCGGGCCCCGATTTTCTTATGATTTTAATTGAGTTTTGATTGTTCCCATGGAGGGATTTTATGAAACTTTCATGACTAGTAACCCTGTAAGAAGGGTGAATTTTATAACGAAAATTTTAAGATAAATTATTTTATCGAAATGGATTTGAATTCCTTGAGTGTATCATATTTAACCAAGATGGGGTGTTTTAAAACGTATCGATCCATTTGAGCATGAGATGTTTTCACATGAGAATCATTCCATGTTTTATATGCCGATTTCCTGTTTTAGAACAGATGATATTATATATATGGCATATCATTGTTTTTACCTCATGCTCCCATATATCCTGATTTCCTATCAGCATGTAGATAGTATAGCTATCTGCCTGTTTGTATTATTGCCTTACTGAGCATGTGGAGCTCACCCTTTCATTTTTCACCCACTTTCAGAGTTTCCACCATAGAGATAGCGGATGTAGAGAGTAGATGGCATAGCTGATTATTTGTGATTCCCATCGACTATCAGGTATACACCACGTACAGAATTTTGTATTAGTATGCTTACAACACAGTATTATATATGAAGGAATATTTAGGGATGTAAATATAAAATCCTATGATGTAGAAAACATATCGACCACTTTATTATATGATAAATGATATCAGTATGCATGTTTACATGTGATATTTCTTAATGGTTAGAATGGTATATCGATATTGATTCACAGCCCGACCTGTTCAGAGGGATTTGTCATGAGGAGGTAAGAAGGATTTTCCAAAAGCAAAAGATTTATACTGATTTTGGTAGTATTGGGTCGTGACAGAAGAAGCCTTCACTTGACGAGATGTTTACGACTATCCTGTAGAACCAAGTTGCCTCTATTAAGAACCTGAAAGTCTAGGTTGGACAGATAGCTAGGGCTCTCAACCAGCGTCCAAAAAAGACCCTCCCCAGTAATACCGAAGCTAACCCTATCAGACAAAGGGAGGGTGAGGAGCATGTTAAGGCCATAGCCCTTAGGAGCGGTAGAGAGTTAAATGATCTGCATGCTAGGTCCAATCCTGTTGAGCCCAAAGTAGGAGAGCCACTAGGTTCTAGAGAGGCAGTTTAAAAAGAGCAGGAACATGATGATCAGGCTGAAAAGAAAACTAAGTCAGGCACTTCTTTATCTTCATCTTATTCTTCACAGCCTTCCTTTTCATCTGATACTACACCTACTATCACTACACTTCCTCTAGTTAGACCCCCATTACCTTTTCTTTAGAGGTTCCAAAACTAGAAGTTTGATCAGCAATTTGTTAAATTTCTTGAGGTGTTTAAGAAGCTTCACATTAACATTCCTTTCGCGGATGCTTTAGAGAAAATGCCCAATTATGTGAAGTTCATGAAGGATATCCTCTCAAGGAAGAGAAGATTATGAGATAGTGGCACTTACTGAGGAGTGTAGTGCCATCATTCAGAGGAGATTACCCTCTAAGCTCAAAGATCTAGGTAGTTTTACCATACCTTGCACAATAGGAGATCAGTTCTTTGGTAAAGCCCTATACGATCTAGGACCTAGTATTAATCTCATGCCTTGGTCCATATACCAAAAGTTAGGAGTAGGAGATGCAAAGCCTACCACAATGACCCTTCAGTTAGCTGATAGATCTATAAAGTATCTGAAGGGGATCATTAAGGACGTTCTAGTTAAGGTGGACAAGTTCATTTTCCCTGTAGACTTTATTGTGTTGGATATGGAGGAAGACAGGGAAGTCCCCATCATTCTAGGTAGACCCTTCTTAGCTACTGGTAGGACATTGATTGATGTGCAAAAAGGGGAATTGGCCATAAGAGTTCAAGATCAGGAGGTGACATTTAATGTTTTCAAATCTTTGAGATTCCCTGGTGATTCTCAAGATTGTTTTAGGATGGACATTGTAGATAGAGACATCACCGAGGAGTTCTCTAAGACACACTCATTTAACCCTTTAGAAGCTTTCTTAGTGAGATCAGTTAATCTTAAGGAATATAATGAGGATAATGATGATGTTTATGAAGCTTTACAATTGTTAGAGGTTACTCCACTTGTAGAGATTGCTCAGTTTGAGACTTTAGACACTTCATCTACTCCAGCTTTAGATGTCTCTCCATCCACCAGTGATCCTCAAACTTTAGAGCTTAAGCCCTTACCTTCACACCTTAGATATGCTTATCTAGGTGAGTCCTCTACTAAGCCAGTGATAGTGTCTGCTACTCTCTCCATTAATCAAGAAGAGAAATTACTATAAGTTTTGAGAGAGCACCAGAAAGCTATAAGTTGGTCTATTTCTGATCTCAAAGGTACTAGTCCCTCAATATGTATGTACAAGATACTATTGGAGGAAGGGTATAGGTCGTCAGTAGAGCACCAACGTAGGTTAAATCCTATGATGAAAGAAGTGGTCAAAAAGGAGATAATTAAGCGGTTGGTTGCTGAGATCATATATCCCATTTCTGACAGCACCTAAGTAAGCCCAGTTTAATGTGTTCCTAAGAAAGGAGGGATAAATGTGATTGAGAACGAGAATAATGAGCTCATACCTACTAGGACTGTCACTGGTTGGCGAGTATATATAGACTATAGGAAACTTAACAAGGCCACCAGGAAAGACCACTTTCTTCTACCTTTTATTAACCAAATGCTAGATAGATTGGCTAGTCATGAGTTTTACTACCTACTGGATGGGCACTCTGGGTACAATCAGATAGATATAGCCCTAGAAGACCAAGAAAATACCACCTTCACTTGTCCCTACGAGACATTTTCTTTTAGGAGGATGCCTTTTGGCCTATACAATGCACCTGCTACCTTCCAGCGTTACATGATGGTCATATTTCATGATATGGTGGAGGATTTTCTAGAGGTCTTCATTGATGATTTTTCTGTATTTGGGATAGCTTTGATCTTTGTCTGCACAACATGGCACTTGTTCTGAAGAGATGTGAAGAAACGAATTTCGTGCTTAATTGGGTGAAGTGTCATTTTATGGTTAAGGAAGGTATAGTGCCTGGGTACAAGATATCTGCTAGAGGGATAGAAGTGGATACAGCTAAGGTGGAAATCATTGAGAAGTTACCTCCCCATACCTCTGTTAAGGGAATTAGGAGTTTTCTTGGCCATGCAGGATTTTACAAAAGGTTTATAAAGGACTTTTCCCAGATCTTAAAACCTTTGTGTAGCCTTCTAGAAAAAGATATTGCATTTTGTTTTGATGAGTGTTGCTTAGAAGCATTTAAGACTTTGAAGGAGAAGTTAATTACAGCCCCTATAATCATAGCTCTGAATTAGAGTTTACCTTTTGAGCTAATGTGTGATGCAAGTGATTATACAGTTGGGGTTGTACTTGGACAAAGAGCAGGAAAAGTCTTTTATGTTTTCTATTATGTAAGTAAGACTCTGAATAAAGCCCAGTTGAACTATGCTACTACCGAGAAGGAGTTGTTGGCTATAGTGTTTATTTTTTATAAGTTTCTCTCCTATCTCATTGGCACTAAGGTGGTAGTATATATTGATCATGCTGCCATTAAGTACCTCGTTTCCAAGAAGGATTCAAAGCCTAGATTGATTAGATGGATCCTCCTGCTGCAGGAGCTTAACTTGGAGATTAAGGATAGGAAAGGGACAGAGAATCAGGTTGTTGACTATTTATCTAGATGGGAGGGTGGACTTAAAGAAGATGGTACAGTAATTAATGAGTCCTTTCCTAATGAGCAGTTATTCGCTTTTGGGCACTCCAGTTTGCCTTGGTATGCTGATTTTGTGAATTATTTAGTGAGCAATGTGATGCCGCCAGATTTAACTGCCCTACAAAAGAAGAAGTTTTTGAGTGATGTCAAGTATTATGTGTTGGATGAGCCCTTCTAGTTAAACCAATGTAAAGATCAGGTTTTAAAGAGATGTGTGTGAGACCCCGTATATGTATAATAGTATATATGTACATAGAAATGTAAATAGAGTTGTACTATGAATTCATGAGTGAAGTATATGTGATGTAAGTCCATAAGTAATGTACACACTTGTAATGAGAGTGGTAATTGTACATACAAGTTACATTAAGTATGAATGTGAAGAAATGGACTTAAACATGTAGAGAATGTGTGTAGAATGGATTATGAGTAGTTTGGTAAAATGGAAGTAGAATTGCATAAGATGTGCACTTCCATTTTTGTTTATATTAAGTACCATTGGTCATACAAATATTCTACAGAAGTTTTAATGTGTATGAAGTAAGGATGGATGCCATTTTCAAGTCTCAAAGATGAATGGATGAGAAAAAGATCATGGTAGCAAATTAAGGATGTTTGGTAAGTGTTGCTGCAGAAGAACTACAGAAAATCTGGAAATTGTGAAGGGCAGATCGATCTCATGGGATGAGAGATCGATCTGGAAGAGCCAGAATGCTCTTATTTGGGCAAAGGAATAGAGATGATCGATCTCCAATGGAGCCAGATCGATCTCCTAAGCATTCTGTAGTGAAAAGATCGATCCCCAAGCACCCAGATCGATCTCCTTAGCTCTCTGTTTGGGAGCAAATCGATCTCATGCTTCGACAGATCGATCTCATGCTTAAAATGTCGTGAAAAAAGAGGGATTTAAAGGGACCAGATCGATCTCCTCTTGGACCAGATCGATCTCCTCAAGCTATTTCTATATAAGGAGTGCTGAAAATCAAAAAATTTCAGGAAAAACACTAACCTACCACTTGCAACCCAAAAACCTAACTTTCTCTCTCTAAAAATCAGCCATTTTCAGTGAGGTTTGAAGAGAGACCATTAGAGGGAAAGTTGTTCCTATCAAAGAGAAGAACAACATAGTTGGAAGGCATTTTCCCATTGTTGGTATTGAAGGAGTTAAGGGCATTGCCATTTGGAGCAAGAAGAGAAATCAAATTGGGTAAGATTCTAACACTCCAACTATGGTACATTGTTTATATAATTGATTTTGGAGTTGTTTGGCATGAGTATGGGTGGTTAGAAATTATCTAAATACATTGGAATGTTTATGACCTAGAAATGGTCTAGAGTGAGAAAGTGGAATGTATGGAGATCAATGATGAATGAGATATGTAGAAGTTATTAATAGTGTTGTGGTATGATTTTAAGATGTGGTTAGTGGATAAATTGTGAGATTTACCTAAAAGAGGTAAAATGTGGATTAAGGTATTTTTAAAATGCATAAGTGAATAATATTGACTAGTGAGGTCAATTATGGGTTAAATACAATAACTCAATTGATTTAATGAATGAATCGCAGCTTTCGAGGATACGCCGAGGCGAGTTGAGCCAAGAGCGTGAGAAGCTAAAAGGAAGGAGTCACACCAAGTAATCAAGGTAAGGGAATTGTGTGGACTCTTAGAGATATCTGTGCGCAATTTGGGCACTTAAATGTTTTGCTAGAATGCATGAGATTAGGAAATGATGTTGGGTGATTGAAGGGTAAAAGTTGGGAGTTTGAGAAATGTGCATGAAAACAAAAGCATATTGCTTTGAAAATCATGTTTTATTGCTTTTTAGCAAATGATTGGTAGGCTGGCTAACATTGAAATGATTTGCATAAGAAATGAGTGTGTTTTGGTTTTGTTAACCACACTTTGCAAAGTTTTGAGCCACCTACATGATTTCGTGAGTATGAAAGCGTGCTAGAGTATGACTAGCATGAGATTTGACGTGTTTTATACACATGAGTGCAAGAGGCACTAGTTTTCACATGGATTTCATAACTGTTTTGGCATTGTGCTTAGAGTTTGTCTCGCACTGGATGCCCACCTTGCATGTTGCCGTGTTTGGAGCTTCGAGTAGACTGGGTGTCACATCGATTAAATAGGCTCACACGTGCATTGTTTTGACATGATTAATTAGCCGTGTTAGGAGCTTCAGGTAGACAAGAGGTTATACCGATTAAATAGGCTCACACGTGCATTTGAGATGTGGCGTGATATGATGTGTTGATTGGGTACACGGAGTACGTTGTACCGTGCATGTAGCATGGAGTACATTGTACCGTGTTGAGTTGTGATGTGCCGTCTTCGGACGAGATCTGCTATGGACCGACGGGTAGGATTTGACCCACCTCCCGTGTGGAAGCAGATAGTGGTGATATCCCGCACACTTGATCCGTGTAGCCGGTATCACAGGTTATGTACATAGGCCTTGAGGTTATTACCTATTATTGAACTGCCTATCTCACATGTCTAATGCTATTTGAGAATAAATCCATGTTTGAAATGATTTGTGGGTCAAGAAAGCCCGAGGGATGGGCCGAGACCTGACCAATGTTGAAATTGATTTGTTAATGGTTTTTAAAGTGCACGGATGCATGATGTTTAATGCCATGCTTTATTGTGAAAATGCATGATGGGTAATGCCATGCTTTTATTGTGAATTATGCATGATGATTTATACCATGCTTTGAGTTGGAATGTGCACTTGATTTTAATAGCATGAATGCTTTACATACCATTAACACAATCATACACTCATGTTTTGAGATAAATAATGAATGAAATACTTTTGAGCATGGCATCACGATCACGTAGATAGTGCAGTACCTACCTGTTCGCATGATTGCCTTACTGAGCGTGTGGTTTGCTCACCCCCCTTATTTTCCCCTCTCTACAGAGATTTGAGTATAGATTGAGCGTGACTGGAGGCGTTTCCCTTTTGGTAATCCGCTGCATCCCATCGCTAAAGGTATACACACTTGGATTATTTTGTATCTAAACTAGACATAGCACAGTAGCATTTTGTACGTAACTACTGGGGATGTAAAACAATGTAAACACATGTAACAACTCTGATATATATATATTTATATATATATATATACATTTATACAAGTGTTTACTCATAAATAATATTTCAAATTGAATTGGTATGGTGGAGTGAGTTAGACGTTGACACACAGCCCAACTGTTATGAGTGTGGTTGTTCACGATCGAGGAAGGATGATTAAAGATTGACGCATGAAAATGCGAAAAATTTGTACGTATTTTGGTAAGTTGAGAGTCGTGACAATGTGTTCCCATGGAAGAAGTAGAGGATATACTTAGACATTGCCATTCTTCTGATTATGAAGGGCATTTTAGAGGAGAAAGGATAGCTGCTAAGGTTTTACAATCTGGATATTACTGGCCCACCTTGTTTAAGGATGCCCACTACTTTATGATGAAATGTGATAGATGTCAGAGGGTAGGTAATATTTCCAAAAGAAATGAGATGCCTCTAACTAACATTTTAAAAATAGAGATTTTTTATGTTTGGGGTATAGACTTCATGGGACCTTTTGTTCCTTCATATAGCAATCTCTATATTTTGGTAGTCGTAGATTATGTGTCAAAACGGGTTGAAGCAATGGCTTTACCAACTAATGATGCCAAGGTGGTGATAAGGTTTTTGAAGAAGAATACTTTTACGAGATTTCGCACACTTAGAGCCATCATTAGTGATGAGGGATCCCATTTTTGCAACAAGAGTTTTGATGAACATTAAAAGAAATATGGGGTCAAGCATAAGGTAGCCACTGCTTATCACCCATAAACTAGTGGTCAGGTATTTTATCCGATAGGGAGATTAAGGGGATATTAGAGAAGACAGTGAATTCAAGTAGGAAGGATTGGTCCATTAGATTAGATTATGCACTTTGGGCCTATAGGACAGCCTTCAAAACACTTATAGGGATGTCCCTGTAAGACCCGATTTTTATTGAAATTCCTTATGGTTCATATGATGTAAACATGGTTAGATGTAAATTGAATCATAAGAAGAGTTGTACGTGAATAAAAAATGCAAACGGAATGAATAAAAATTCTCGAATGCATTTAAAGAACAAATGAGATTGAAATGGCCACGTATTAAACGAATGGGATTCAGACCATTCGGATTGGAGATAAGAATTTAAAATACGAAATGAGAAAGGGTTCGTGAAAGGAAGTTGTGTTGATTTGCTCCCGAACACGTTAAAGGGTAAAATGGTCAAAATACCTAACATTCGGTTATACATTCGATAAGAAATTATTATTAAAAATATAAATTTAGGAAATCTTCATCAATAAAGGAGAAATAATTAAATTTCAGGTTAAATTGATCAAGATATGAATTTATTGGAATAAACAAAAATTTTCACTTCGGGAAATTATCCCGAAAATATTGAAAAAAATATACCGGAAAGATAAAATAAGACAGATAAATTCAATTAATTGGTTAAATGAATAAAATATAAATTTTTGGGATATTTTGGCAAAAATAATATATTTTATTCAACTAAAATAATAATATAATGTATTATATATATAAAAAAAAGAAAAACGGAATTAAAAAAAAAAAGAAAGGCGAAAATCACGAAAACGCAAAGAAGGAAAACAAAGCCTGAAGACGAACGAAAGGCCGAGGGAGACGACCCCTCTCTGGTGAGCCTCGACCATCGGACCAGCACGAGACGGTAGGAGACGACATGACCGGCACAGTGGGAGTGTCTGAGCAGCACCACGCGCACCGGTGACGACTGAAAAAAGAGATCGAAGGAGGGGAGATCGAAAGAGAGAAGAGGGAATCGACGGCCATCGGTGTCGATTTGACTCCACCCGAGGCCCAACGAAGCACACCCAGGCGATGGCGAGCCGAACAGCACAGAAATCGCTTCAAGAAACGGTCGGACGACGCTGGAATGACGAAGTGAGGACTGAATCTATACGATCGGTTCAGTGAAAAGGGAATTGTGCTGAACCGAACCGGACCGGTTCAGCTAAGAAAGTAAGGAAAAAAGAGAAAATGAAAAAGGGAAAAAGAAAAAAAGGAAAAATTGGGGAAAAAATCTGGCAAAGCAATCGAGCTACGGGTAAGCCGGTAAGTGGTCAAATGAACCGATTTAATTTTTTGGAATAATTATTTAAATATATATTGACCAAATTTGACCCGAAAAATATGTAATTGTGTAGCTCGATAATTGGTGACAAACGAGAGCTCGAGTCAGCCTTGATTTGCGTACTATCATGAAATTTCGAGTAAGTAACCCTTATTTATGACAATTTGAATAGTTATGCGTGTTAGAAATTTACCGCATAAATTATGGATTTAATTTCTACATAAAATGAATTATATTATGGAATTGGAGATAAATTGTCGTAAATAATTAATTGAGCTATCCAAAGTTTAGAACGGGCCCAATAAATACCGATGGGCCCAATGAGCTCAATAGGCCTCGATAATGTGAATAGTAAGTGAAAAATGGGCTTTAGGCCGATTAAGGCCCATTAAGGTGCAATCAGGCCCAAAATTGTAAACGCGCCTAATACTTTGAATTAAGCTCAGAAATTATGAAATATAGTTAATTAAATGATTTCTGACCCGATAAATAATTATACGCAGCTTCGGAGATTTGATTAGGAGCAAATCGGACTGCGTGATGAGACATCAGTAAAAAGGTCAGACCATACAGAAAAATGAGGTAAGGGAATTTTTACGAGTAGCTAGAGGTAGCTAAACGTATTTTAAAAGCTTTTGTATACACTGAAAATGTATAAAGGTCCTAGAATGGATTAAAATTTTAAGGACTCAGGATAGGTAAAAGACTATTTTACCCCTTCTGAGGGAAATTCACCTAAGGATGGTGAAAGCATGACATGCATAAAATGCATGATTGGAGGAATTTTTATGACTTTTTAGCAAAGCAAATTGGAAGATTGGCCAGTAATTGCATAAATTTCACAAGATAACACAACGTAAGTGTTATTTAGATTTAAATGAAATTTCTTTGGAAAAAGGGCCAACTATCTAGTTTATATGGAAACAGATGGTGTTGGAGCCTTGCTCGCACTATATCTGAGTTTGTGAGTGTGCATAATGGTGCTGGAGCAGTTACTCGCACCGATTTGTGTGACATCATATGCATAAAAAGGTGCTGGAGCAATTGCTCGCACTACTTTTAATGATTTGATATGCATGAGACGTGCTAGAGCTTAGCTCGCACGAGTTTTGATTTGTGTGATGCATGCATTAGTGCTGGAGCAAGGGCTCGTACTAGAGTTTTACATGCATATGTGCTGGAGTCTAACTCGCACCAGATTTTCACTTGATTTTTATGACACAGTGCTAGAGCTTAGCTCGCACTAGATCTTATGAGATTTCATCAAACGCGTGCTGGAGCATTGCTCGCATGAGATTTTCCTTGTTATGAGAGTGCTGGAGTATCGCTCGGACTGATTTTATGAGACATGTGATGAGCAGTGCTTGGAGTGTCGGGTAGACTGTGTGTCACGCCGATTAAATATGCTTGCACATGCGTTTTTGAGACAGGCACGATTATTGATATGAGATATGTCACGACCCAAAAATCAGAGTAAATTTTTCATTTTTCTTTCATATTTACCTGTCCTCTGATCATGACCACACTCTACTAACAATTGGGCTGTGCGTCAATGCCAGCCCCACCATTTAATCATCATATAACTTAATTTCTTATTAAATGAAAGGTAAACACATGCGTTTTTCACTAATTCTTTCTCATTCATTTACAAGTGTTTACAGTGTCTATACATCCCTGAAAGTTACTTACAAACATGTTACTGTGTTATTCTTATTTAGATACAATATGTACAAGTGTATATACCTCAAATTGATGGGCAGCAGCAGATATCAGGAATGCAGTACTCAGTAGCCTCAAAGTCTACTGGAGATGATCTGTGTGAGAAAATGAAAGGGGTGAGCACATCAAGCTCAGTAAGGTAATCCTACGAACAAGTAGGTAACCATACTACCTACATAAACATGGTGCTATGCATAAACCACCCTTTCTCCAAACATTTCAAAACATATACTACAATTCATGATGTCATGATGTCATGCAAAACAATTTCACATATGGATTTCAAAGAGCATGGAAAATTCAACATGCAACTTTTTTAAATCATTTCATTCTCATTAAAATTTCACAACAAAGTCAGGACTCAACCCATCCCTCGGGTGTTCCTGACTCACACAACACCATGAAATCAAATTCTTTCCACAGCAATAGAAATATGAGATACAATGAATGTCATGTAAAACCCGTTTACATCATTCATGGATTTAAATAGCATGTAAATAACATCATGCAAATTCAATTTAAAACCCAGTTTCATTCTCATTAAAATCTTATCTCAGTCAGCATTTAACCCCTCCCTCGGATGATCCAGACTTGCACAAAAATTTACAAAACGAGTTTCTCAAAACATCAACATGCGAGACTAGGCAGTATGTGTATATCTCAGGCAAATAACTAAGACTATGGCCATATGTCCTTGTGATCCCACTGCTATACGGATCATAGTGTGCGAGGTCTCACCACGATCGGGGATCGCCCTGGGAGGTGGGTCAGTCCATCCCGTCGGCCCTGTCCGATCACTCGCATCCGAAGATGCCACTCACATCCGAAGATGCCACACATCCGAAGATCCCACTCACATCCGAAGATGCCACATAATCAATCCCAGCACGATACAGCATACTCCATGCTACTAGCACGGTACAACGTACTCCATGGACCCATATCTCATATCCATACTCATGCCCTGTCTCAAAATGCATGTGCGAGCTTATTTAATCGGCGTGACACACAGTCTACCTGACGCTCTATGCACGGCTCATCACATGTTCTCATAAAACCAGTGCGAGCGATGCTCCAGCACTCATAAAATAAGGGAAAATCTCGTGCGAGCAAAGCTCCAGCACGCGTATCATAAAATCTCATAAATCTAGTGCGAGCTAAGCTCTAGCACTCTGTCAAAATCATGTAAAACTAGTGTGAGCTAGGCCCCGGCACTCTGTCATAACAATTCAAGTGAAAATCTGGTGCGAGTTAGACTCTGGCACCCTGTCACAAAAATCATATGAAAATTTGGTGCGAGTTAGACTCCAGTACCAATGCATGTAAAACTCTAGTGCGAGCTCTTGCTCCAGCACTATTGCATTCATCACACAAATCAAAACTCGTGCGAGCTGAGCTCTAGCACGTCACATTTTCATAAAATCACGTCACATTCCCTTACTTGGAATCACGCACGAGCTTATCCCGACTCGATCGTACCAGGTTTCTCAGTCCAATTCGCTCCAAACCAAGTCCAAGGAGCTGCATATAACCACATATTTGGGTCACTTCTAATATACGTATCAGTATTTGACTTTTACTGACCGAATCTAAAATACTGGCCCGTTTTACTTTTTTGGGCCCGATTGCATCTTAATGGGCCTCGACCCATTTCCAGCCCGTTTCCACTTATTAAATCCCTTCTTCGGGTCTACTGGGCTCATTTGGCTTACCAATACTCATCGAGCTTCGTTACAAACTCTTTGGATAGCCCGTATATCATTTACGATAGTTAATTAAAAAATCCCAATATAATTCACTAAATGCGAAATTTAATCCGTAATTCGCAAAATAAATCTTTAATATGCGATAATCACATAATTTGTCATAAATGAGCTTTACTTACTCGAGATTATGTGATGGTACGCATATCGAAGTTCGATCGGACCCACGTATACGATTTATCGTCAAACTGCACAATTTATATTTTAATTTCGGGTTAATTTTTGATAAAATATAATTTAAATAAATTTCCCAAAAATTAAATCGGTCACTTTTGACCTCTTACCGACTTACTCGTAGTTCGGTGTATCCCTGAAAATTCTTCCCATTTTTCCTTTTTCTTTCTTTTTCTCCTTTTTTCCTCTCTTTCTTGGCTGAATCGGTTCGGTCCTGTTCAACCCGATTCAGATCGGTTCGGTACAACCGGTTCAGTCCGGTTTGGGGCTTCGCCGACCGGTTCTTCGCCTGGCTTCCGTTGCCAGCAGCTCCGCGGGACCTCGCGAAGCTCAGATCTGCCCTTCGTTTCGCCATGGCTGGCCGCAAAGTGGCCGATCCAGCCTCTTCTCCCTCGGCGTCGGTACCCTTTCTCTTTATCTCTCAATCAATGTCGGTGGCGAGTCGTTCCTCCTTCCTACCGCCGTCGATCGTCTCGGTTTTCTCTCTTTCTCTCTCTTTCCTCTTTCTCTCTCACCGACCGTGCCTCCCTTTCTGCCAGCGCCAGCGAGGCTCGGCCGCCTCTCTCGTCTGGCTTCCTTGGTGGCTTCCGTTCGGTGGAGGCAGAAGCACGGGTCTCGACCTTCTTCGCGGGTCTTTGATTTCCTTTTTCCTTCCATAATCACGAGTCTGCGATTCATTTTTTTAAAAAAATTTATTTTATTTTATTTTTATAATTTATTTGATTATTATTTTATTCATTATTATATTCTGAAAATCCCAAAATATCTAAAAAAATTATATTTTATTCATTTAATCAATAATTGAATTTATTTGTCTTATTTCATCTTTTCAGTATATTTTTTCAATATTTTCGAAATTTTTTCAAGGTGAAAATTTCGATGTGTTCCAATAAATTTATATCTTGATCAATTGAACCTGAATTTAATTATTTCTTCGTTATTGATCAAGATTTCTCAATCCCATATTTTTAATAAAATTTTCTTGTCACGATTAATACCGAATTTTTATTTTTTGACCGTTTTACCCTTGCACATGTTCGAGATCAATCCAATCCAACTTCCCTTCACGAACACTCACTCATTTCGTGTTTTAAATCCTTATCTCCAATCCGAATCCCATTCATTTAATTTGTGATCATTTTCAATCCTTTATAAGAAATTACGATATAATTTCAGGTCTTACATAATCTCCCCACTTAAGAAATTTGGTCCTCCAAATTAGAACCAAGTCAAATGGGTCTATAAACAACTCCAGTTACATATATCGCATCATACTCTTTAATTCCCATGTGACTTTTTTCGGAGTGTACTACTACCAAAGGACTTGACTAGGGACATCATCTTAAACCTCAATACTTTCTCCTTCCGTCTAACACCCGTATCAAGTTTTCAACATATGTTATACTTTCATTGAGCTTCAACAGCTCATATCCAATCACATATGCTGGGTCCGGATAGTATTTCCGAAGCATCAAAAGATGGGATACATTATGGGTGCTTACTAATTCAGATAGTAACGTAAACCTACAGGCCTTATCTCCCACTTTGTCCAATCTCTCGAAGGATTCAATCTAATGAAACTTAATTTGCTTTTTTTTCGAATCTCGTTATGTCCTAAGGGTATGTAACTTCCAACAATACCGATTCACCCTCGGTTAATTCCAATGTTTTTCTGTCTCTTGTCAGCATAGCTTTTCTGTCTGCTCTGAGCTGTTCTTAATCTCTCACAAATCAACTGAACATCCTCAGAGGTTTATCTTACCAATTCAAGAACAATTCTCTATCTGTCACTTAGTTCTTCTTATCCAAGTCGGGAACAACTCCCTACGGCCATACAATGCCTCATATAAAGTCATCTCGATTTTCAAGTGATAACTGTTGCTATTGGCGAATTCAATTAGTAGCAACTGATCATCCCAGGAGCTTATAAAATCAATGGCACACGCTCTCATCATATCCTTCAAAACTTGGACAGTCCCCTTTGACTAACCATCTGTCTGAGGATAAAAAGCTGTGCTAACACTCAGTCTTGTTCCCATAGCTTCCTGAAAAATATTCCCAGAAGTGAGAAGTGAAGCGGGAATCCCTATATGATACAATGCTCACTGGAACGCTACATATTGTTCCATAATTTTCCTTACATATAACTTCGCCTACACACTCAGAATATCTGGGGATTTCATAACCGGAAGGTGGGTAGACTTAGTCAATCTATCGACTATCACCCAGATAGCCTCGTGATTCATCTGGGTCCTTTGTAACCCATCACAATATACATGGTAAGTTGCTCCCATTTTCGTGTCGATATAGGTAGAGGCTGCTATAACCCTGCAAACTTCTATTGCTCTACCTTAATCTGCTGACATACGAGACACTTCTCCACAATCTCTACAATGTCTCTTTTCATATCTGACCACTAATACCCTTTTCAAAGATTCTGATATATTTATTACTTCTCGGATGCACTGTAAATCTCGAAGAGTGAGCTTTTGACAATAACATTATCTCATCACTGTGGTCTTGGGGAGCACTTATACTGTCTCTGAACCTCAGTAAGCCATCATCACTCTCTGTGAACTCTGTCACTATACGCATATGAATCTGACCAACACTATCGACACCATGCCTCTCATCACGCTAAGCTTGTCAAATCCGGTCACTCAATTCTGGTGCTAATCTCAAGCTAGCTGTCACACAATTCACTATCATCATCAGAAGGGATCACATCACTACTGAGGCTCACAACTGCTCTAGCAGCTCACGCTCCCTGACCATCATATGTAATACCATCCCGAGGCTCTTTCTGCTCAAGGCATCGGCCATCACATTAGTCTTTCCTGGGTGGTATAATTTCCACAATCATAATCCTTCAGAAGCTCTAACCCACAATGTTATCTCGTATTTTCTCTTTCTGTGAAAACAGATACTCGGGGCTTTTTATGATCAGTGCATACCTAAAATTTCTCACATTGTACATAGTAGTGCCACATACTCAGTACAAACACTATCGTTGCCAACTTTTAAATCATGGGTCCGATAGTTTCTTTCATGATCCTTGAGTTGTCTGGATCCATAATCGACTATCTTCCCATTTTGCATAAATACACAGCCCAATCTTGGTTTCAAGACATCCATATACCCTGAGAAACCTCTTAATCTGTTGGGTATGGTGAAAATAAATGCGGTGGTCAGTTCATACTTCAATGCAGCAAAACTCCTATCACGTTTATCATCCCATTCAAATACCACTTTTCTTAGTTACACATGTCAACAAAGTAGTCCATTTCGAGAACTCTCAACAAACCATCTATAAAAACAATTTTTCAATTATTGCTTATAATTTTCCCTGGACTTTAAATACACCCAAAATATCATCAATAAAGATGATAACAAATTGGTCCAGGTAAAGTTTAAATACCTCATTATAGTTGAGTTCCACTAAATATTTCAATCACCCATATCCTTAACCTATGTACGTATAAACCTATAATGTCATTTTAAAATCGCTTTCGTTCAAGATACTAACTCGCGTCATTTCATTTTTCTTATATTAACGACTTTTATGAAAAAATTAATTTTTTTAAACCTTCCTGATTAATCGAATTCTATATTTCTTTATCGTACCAGTAAAGGTACCCTAATTTTAAATGTATATATTACGACTGTCGATTTCCATTTATAGGTTATATGTACTTCTAGATGCTGTCAAGTCTTCAGGCGGGGAGGTATTTTGAAATACCTTTATTAACCCTCAGACTTGACCACATAGACTGGTTATGGATATATCCACCCTTATCCTTGGTCGCAATTCATATTCACTACATATCAAGATATTCTTACCTTGCATACGCCTCTTATTCCAATAGATCATGTATTCAGGATCTATCACATCTCAAAGCTTATCACCTTTTGTATATCACTTATAACAAACTCTGTCATTACTCATTCTATGAGTACAATCATTTACTCCTTTAATTTCAATCGATACACCCCTTTTATTACTTGTCAAAACTTACAGTATACTTTTCAGGGGTAAACATATCACTATCTTAGGATAGAAATCTTAACAGCATAGTTTGCAGCCGACCAATTTATTCTCAAATATTAATTCAAATTATTCATATTCCATTGAATAAAATTGGCTGGCTTATACCTCTTCCCCCATTTTCGACTTATAATCTCTTCATAATTATTCTGTTAGTTAACCCTCCTCCATTGGGGTACTAACTATCATCATTGTGCCCAAAGGTGTAGGCATTCACGTCTTTTACTAACTTATATGCAAATGAAGGCGGTATGACTAAATGCGTGGCACTAGGATCAATTAACATAATTACTTCTTTATTCATAACCAGTGTGGTATCTTTCACCACATCATATGAAACATCCGTAGTGTCCTGGTCCAAGGCATACACTCACCCTCGTCCAACAGCCTACTTTCCCCGTTCTCTTCGGTTGTGGCCTCCCTTTTCGGTGCAAAAATATCTACAGGGTTTTCTTTGTCTCTTTGCTCTTCTGTGGGGCAGTCTCACCCAACTCTGAGCAATCATTATATAAATGGTCCATCTTACTACACTTGACGCCTATTTTAGTCAGTAAAGTGTAGGTGTAGGCCCTACTTCCGTGGTATCTACCACACATCCTACACTGCTTCGTAGCACGTCAGGGTCCTCCAATCACAATACCCCTTAAAAATGTTGAAATTGGATACACTGGGGCCTTACCAATCATCTCAACCCATAACTCATCAAATCTAATCTCTTACCAAACTACCTTTTTTCGTTCTGACATCTCTCTCATTCTCTAGATGTCTAACTCTTAAGATAGGTCGAGCGGACTTCCACCAATGCTCCAACTCGCCCTCAAATCCCATGCATACTCTGAGCAATTAGCTCTCAAAATATTCTCCATACTCTGCTCTAACCTCGCGAAGCGTGTCTTAATACTGTCTGATCTCTCTGTCGGACTCTGTGAGGCATGCTCAACATCAGCCTCCAATTCAATCTCATCCTGGTTCTCATAGTTCGACTCAGCATGACTAGCAGGCTCAGCCCTACCTCTACGACCTCTGCCTAGTCCTCTATCTCCTCTACCGGGACTACTATTAGGCATAATGCTTATATTCATGCATTCTCAACCATTTCTTAGTTAAAACCCATCTCGATATACACTATTGTATCTAACCAAACACAGTAACACGGGAATGTAATTTCCTAATTACTGACACTGACACACATCATACCAATTTCTCTCTTATACCACCATTTGTCACGACCTAAAAATCAGAGTAAATTTTTCATTTTTCTTTCATACTTACCTGTCTTCTGATCATGACCACACTCCATTAACAATTGGGTTGTGCGTCAATGCCAGTCCCACCATTCAATCATCATATAACTTAATTTCTTATTAAATGAAAGGTAAACACATGCGTTTTTCACTAATTCTTTCCCATTCATTTACAAGTGTTTACAGTGTCTATATATCCCCGAAAGTTACTTAGAAACATGTTACTGTGCTATTATTATTTAGATACAATATGTACAAGTGTATATACCTTAAAATGATGGGCAGCAACGGATATCAGGAATGCAGTACTCAGTCGCCTCAAAGTCTACTGGAGATGATCTGTGTGAGAAAATGAAAGGGGTGAGCACATCAAGCTCAGTAAGGCAATCTTATGAACAAGTAGGTAACCATACTACCTACATGAACGTGGTGTCATGCATAAACCACCCTTTCTCCACACATTTCAAAATAGATACTACAATTCGCGAAGTCATGATGTCATGTAGAACAATTTCACATATGGATTTCAAAGAGCATGGAAAATTCAACATGCAACTCTTTTAAATCATTTCATTCTCATTAAAATTTTACAACAAAGTCAGGACTCAGCCCATTCCACGGTTGTTCCTGACTCACACAACACCATGAAATCAAATGGTTTTCACAGCAATAGAAATATGCGATATAATGAATGTCATGTAAAACCAGTTTACATCATTCATGGGTTTAAATAGAATGTAAATAATATCATGCAAATTCAGTTTAAAACCTAGTTTCATTCTCATCAAAATCTTATCTCAGTCAGCATCTAACGCCTCCCTCGGGTGATCCAGACTCGCACAAAAATCCACAAAACGAGTTTCTCAAAACATCAACATACGAGACTAGGCAATATGTGTATATCTCAAGCAAATAACTAGGACTATAGCCATATGTCCTTATGATCCCACTGCTACACGGATCCTAGTGTGCGGGGTCTTACCACGATCGGGGACCACCTCGAGAGGTGGGTCAATCCATCATGTCGACCCAGTCCGATCACTCACATCCGAAGATGCTATATAATCAATCCCAGCACGGTACAACGTAGTCCATGCTACTTGCACAGTACAACGTACTCTGTGCACCCATATCTCATATCCATACTCATGCCCTGTCTCAAAACGCACGTGCGAGGCTATTTAATCAGCGTGACATACAGTCTACCGATGCTCCAAGCATGGCACATCGCATGTTCTCATAAAACTAGTGCAAGTGATGCTTCAGCACTCTCATAAAATCAAGGAAAATCTCGTGCGAGCAAAGCTCCAGCACGCATATCATAAAATCTCGTAAATCTAGTACGAGCTAAGCTCCAACACTCTGTCAAAATCATGTAAAACTAGTGTGAGCTAGGCTCCAGTAGGCTCCAGCACTCTGTCATAACAATTCAAGTGAAAATCTGGTGCGAGTTAGACTCTAGCACCCTGTCACGAAAATCATATGAAAATTTGGTGCGAGTTAAACTCCAGCACCAATGCATGTAAAACTCTAGTGCAAGCTCTTGCTCCAGCACTAATGCATGCATCACACAAATCAAAACTCGTGCGAACTGAGCTCTAGCACGTCACATTTTCATAGAATCACGTAGGCGGCTATATTTCTCAAATCAATTTCAGAGAAAATCAACATTGTTGAAAATATGCAATGCTGTGCATTTTTATTTAAAAGTTAGCCAGCCTACTAATGCACGTGTCAAAACACCTCAAGAACAAGCAAGAACCTCTTGTTCTTGCTCCTTTAATTTTTTCCTAAATTTAGAAATTTTACCCTGCACAAGGGTATTTTGGTCATTTGCTCATCCCGGTACTAAAAATTTTATTTGAAATCTAGACCTTTTAGACAATTTAAGAGACTGCAAATGAAGTTAAAATTGCGTAAAGCTACCTCTAGCAGTCCATAAAATTCCCTTACCTGGAATCACACGCGAGCTTATCCCGACTCGATCATACTAGGTTTCTCAATCCAATTCGCTCCGTACCAAGTCCACGGAGCTGCATATTACCACGTATTTGGGTCAGTTCTAATATACTTATCAGTATTTCACTTTTACTAATCGAATCTAAAATACTTGCCTGTTTTACTTTATTGGGCCCGATTGCATCTTAATGGGCCTCGACCCATTTTCAGCCCGTTTCCCCTTGTTAAATCCCTTCTTCAGATCTACTGGGCTCATTTGGCTTACCAATACTCATCGGGCTTCGTTCCAAACTCTTTGGATAGCCCGTATATCATTTACAACATTTAATGAAAAAATCCCAGTATAATTCACTAAATGCAAAATTTAATCCGTAATTCGTAAAATAAATCTTTAATACGCGATAATCACATAAATTGTCGTAAATGAGCTTTACTTACCCGAGATTATGCGATGGTGCACAAATCGAAGTTCGATCAGACCCACGTATACGATTTATCATCAAACTGCACAATTATATTTTAATTTCGGGTTAATTTTTAATCAAATATAATTTAAATAAATTTCTCAAAAATCAAATCGGTCACTTTTGACCTCTTACTGACTTACGCGAAGTCTAGTGTATCCTCTAAAATTCTTCCCCTTTTTCCTTTTTCTCTTTTTCTTCCTTTTTCTCCCTTTTTCCTCTCTTTCTTGGCTGAACCGGTTCAGTCCCGTTCAACCTGGTTCAGATAGGTCTGGTTCAGTCGGTTCAGTCTAGTTCGGTCAGTTTGAGGCTTCACCGATTGGTTCTTCATCGGCTTCCATCACCAGCAGCTCTGCAGGACCTCGCGAAGCTCGGATCGACCCTCCGTTTCGCCATGGCTGGCCGGAAAGTGGCTAGTCCGACCTCTTCTCCCTCGACGTCGGTACCTTTTCTCTTTCTCTCCCGATCAGTATCGTTTCTGGTCGATTTGTGCCTGGATCGACGTTGTTGGCTGTCTCCTCTGGTCAGTGGTGAGTCCTTCCTCCTTCCTCTGATTGCCGATCGTCTCGATTTTCTCTCTTTCTCTCTCTTTCTCTCATTTTCTCTCTCTTTCCTCTTTCTCTCCCATCGATCGAGCCTCTCCTCTCTGCCAGCACCGACGAGGCTCGGTCGCCTCTCTCGTCTGGTTTCCTCGTTAGCTTTCGTCAGGTGGAGGCAGAAGCATGGGTCTCGGCCTTCTTCGCGCATCTTTGGTTTCCTTTTTCCATCCGGAGTCGTGAGTCTGCGATTTTTTTTATAAAAAAATATTTTATTTTTTTTTATTTTTATAATTTATTTTATTATTATTTTATTCATTATATTCTAAAAATCCCAAAAATATCTAAAAAATTATATTTTATTCTTTTAATCAATAATTGAATTTATTTGTCTTACTTCGTCTTTCCGGTATATTTTTGCAATATTTTCAGAATATTTTTCGAGGTGAAAATTTTGATGTATTTTAGTAAATTTATATCTTGATCAATTTAACCTGAATTTAATTATTTCTTCATTATTGATCAAGATTTCTCAATCCCATATTTTTAATAAAATTTTCTTGTCACGATTAATATCGAATTTCTATCTTTTGATCGTTTTACCCTTACACGTGTTCGAGATCAATCCAATCCAACTTCTTTTCACGAACACTCACTAATTTCGTGTTTTAAATCCTTATCTCCAGTCTGAATCCCATTCGTTTAATTTGTGACCATTTTCAATCCTTTATAAGAAATTACGATATAATTTCGGGTCTTACAAGATATGGGTCCATGGAGTACGTTGTACCGTGCTAGGATTGATTATGTGGCATCTTCAGATGCGAGTGATCGAGCAGGACCGACGGCTTGCATAATTGCCTTACTGAGCATGTGGTTTCTCACCTCCTTATTTTCCTCTCTTTTCAGAGCACTCGCAGTAGATAGTCAGTGGCTGATGACTTGCATTCTTGGTATCCGTTGCTTCCTATCATCGAGAAAAGGTATACACAATTGTATGGTTTTTGTATCTAAATATGTAAATGCACAATACTGTAAACGTATATGATGTCGGGGATGTAAGGTTAAGTAAATCCAATTGTGAATGTATTAGTTCATGTCAAAGGATAGAAAAATCCTAATGTGTAAATGTAACATGGAAATGGAATGGTAAGTAGTGTCAGGGGACTACCACCGAATCATAGCCTAATTGTTGGTAGGATGGTCACGATGAGAGGAAGGTAAGAATTAAATATGAAAGAAAAACGAAAAATTTACTCTGATTTTTTGGGTTGTGACAATTGGTGGTATTATAGCTGAGTTGGCCTGATATGAGTCGGTGTTAGCGGTTAAGGAAGTTTACATCCCCATTTACTGTGCTTTGCTTAGATACAATTGTGTATATCGAGATGAAATTGCAACTAAGAATTTGGTTTTGAATGCAAAAAACTAAATTTTATAACTGATAGCCGCTATGGTAGAGGGGCGACAGTACACGTGCTCGAGACTCAAGATGAGATTGAAGTGGAGGTTGGTATTGAGTATGCCCCACAGAGTCTGATAAAGAGATCGGACAGTATTAAGACACGCTTCGCGAGGTTGGAGCACAGTGTGAAGAATATTTTGGAAACTATTTACTCAAAGTATGCATGGGATTTGAGGGCGAGTCGGAGAATTGGTGGAAGTCCGCTCGACCCATTTTAAGAGTTAGACATCCAGAGCTGACATGAGAGATAATTCTGGATGTATTCTGATGACAGCATATCTCAGACACTGCTTAAAGATAATTACAGATAAAATTCTTTACTCTGACACAGAGGAACTGGTTGATTGACGAGTACGAAACTCAGTTTATATTCCTGGGCAGGTATGACCCCGACACTATGAACAGTGAGAGTCGGAATGTCTGAAAGTTCATGGAAGGGCTCAGACCATTAATTAGAGTCTGATTGGCCCCGTTAGATATCACTACCTAGGCCGAGGCAATACGCAGACTATAGTTGTGTGAATAAGATTTTGAGTTGCACGCTTCTAAGATTAGGAAAGGTAGTAAGGGTCGAAATAGAGACAAAAAGAGAATAGTGGATGATAGAGATGTCAGAGCGGGAAAAAGACCATTTGGTAAGAGATTTAGAGCTGTCGAGTCATGGGGTAAGATGATTGGTAACCCCAAGTGTATTCAGTTTCAACATTTACGAGGGGTATTATGATTGGAGGACCCCGACCTACTACTGAGCAGGGTTGGATATGTGGTAGTTACCACAGAAATAAGATGTTAGACGATGGCGAGTGTAAACCTTGGACCAGGACACTATTGATGTTTCATTTGATGTGGGGGAGGGTAGCACCTTGATTGTGAATAGTGAAATAACTATCTTAATTGATCCTGGTGCCATGCATTTATTCATACCGACCTCATTTACATATAAGTTAGTGAAAGACGTGAATGCTTACACCCCTGGGCACAATGCTAATAGTTAGCACCCCAATGAAGGAGAGTTAACTAACAGAATAAATATGAATAAATTATAAATTGAAAACGGGGGAAGAAGTATAAGTCAACCGATTTTATTCAATGAAATATGAAATTTTAAAGTAATATTTGAGAATAAATTGGTCGGCTGCAAACTATGCTGTTCAAATTTCTATCCTAAGATAGTGATATGGTTACCCTTGAAAAGTATATGGTAAGTTTTGATAAGTAATGAAGGGGGTGTAGCGATTGAAATTAAAGGAGTAAATGATTGTACTCACGGAATGAGTAATGATGGGACTGTTTTCTCGCTTGTGTGGTTGGTATGGATAAGGCACATCCAGAGTTACAGATATCCTTATGGTCAGGGAGTTTCTTGATATCTTCCCGGATAACCTACCAAGGCTACCATCAGATAAAGAGATAGAATTTTGTATTGAGTTGGTACCTGGCACGGAGCCGATATCCTAACCACGGTATAAAATTGTATTAGTGGAACTGAAAGGACTAAAGAAGCAATTATAGGAGTGATTGGATAAAAGTTCATCAGATCCTTTTAAAGATCGATTTGAAGTCTGGGTAACATTCGTTAAGAATTCGAAATATGAATGTGCCTAAAATGATTTTTGTAACCATTAGGGCATTGATGAACAAGGTATTTAAACTTTATCTGGACTGATTTGTGGTCATCCTTAGTGATGATATTTTGATGTATTCGAAGTCCATGGAAGAGCATGAGTAGCAACTGAAAACTAATTTACAAATGAATTGTTGAGAGTTTCTCGAAATGGGCTGCTCAGTTGACATATCTCATTCGAAAAAAGATTTCATACGAGTGGGATGATAAGTATGAAAGTAGCTTCGATGAGTTTGGTGTATTAAATTATGAATTGACCACCGTAATTATTTTCACCATACCAATAGCTCAAGAGGTTTCTCAATGTATATGGATACCACAAAATAATGAGTGGACTGTGTATTAATGCAAAATGGGAAGATAGTCGATTCTGAATCCAGACAACTCAAGGATCATGAAAGAAACTATCCGACCCATGATTTAAAATTAGCAGCGATATTGTTTGTACTGAGTATATAGCATTACTATGTACACAGTGAGAAATTTTGGGTATGCACTGATCATAAAAGCCTCGAGTATCTGTTTTCACAGAAAGAGTAGAATATGAGATAACATAGTGGGTTAGAGTTTTTGAAGGATTGTGATTATGGAAATTGTACCACCCAGGAAAGGTTAATGTAATGGTTGATGCCTTGAGCAGAAAGAGCCTCGGGATGGTATCACATATGATGGTCAGGGAGCGTGAGCTCTTGAGCAGTTGTGAGCCTCAGTAGTAATGTGATCCTTTCTGATGATGACAGTGATTGTGTGACAGCTAGCTTGAGATTAGAACCGAATTTGAGTGACCGAATTTGAAAGGTGTAGTGTGATGATCGGCAGGGTGTCGATAGTGTGGGTCAGATTCAGATGGGTATAGTGACAAAGTTCACAGTGAATAATGATGGCTTACTGAGGTTCAGAGACAGTATAAGTGCACTCCAGGACCACAATTAATGAGATAGTGTTATTGTGAGAAGCTCACTTTTTGAGATATACAGTGCATCCGAGAAGTAATAAATATATCGAAATCTCTGAAAAGGGTATTGGTGGTCAGATATGAAAAGAGACATTGTAGAAATTGTGGAGAAGTGTCTCGTATGTCAGCAGATTATGGTAGAGCAATAGAAGTTTACAAGGTTATAGTAGCCTCTACCTATATTGACACGAAAATGGGAGCAAGTTACCATGGATATCATGATGGGTTATAGAGGACCACAAGAATCACGAGGCTATCTAGGTGATAGTCGATAGATTGACTAAATCTACCCACCTTCTGGTTATGAAATCCCCAGATACTCTGAGTATATAGGCGGATTTATGTGTACGAGAAATTATAAAACATTATGTACCGTTACAGGGAACATGATATCAAATAGGGATTCTCGCTTCACTTCCCACTTTTGGGAACATTTTTCAGGAAGCTATTGTGACCCGATTGAGTGTTAGCACAGCTTTCTGTCCTCAGACAGATGGTCAGTCAAAGAGGACTATACAGGTTTTGGAGGATATGATGAAAGCATGTGCCCTTGATTTTATAAGCTTCTGGGATGATCAGTAGCTACTAATTGAATTCGCCAATAGCGACAGTTATCACTTGAGTATCGGGATAACATTATATAAGGCATTGTATGGTCGTAGGAGTTATTCCCCGATTCGATTGGAATAAGTGGGTGACAGATAGAGAATTGCTCCCGGATTGGTATAATAAGTCTCTGAAGGTGTTCAGTTGATTGTGAGTGATGGAGAATACCTCAGAGCATATAGAAAAGCTATGCTGACAAGAGACGGAGACCATTGAAGCTCAAAGAGAGTAGGTCGTATGTTGAAAAAATCGATTCGGGCATTAAATAGAGAGAAGAAAGTGTCAAGTTTTAAAACGATCTCCCTAGTCAAAGTCCTTTGGTAGTATTACACTTCGAAAAAAGTCACATGGGAATTAAAGAGTATAATGCGATAGACGTACCCGGAGTTGTTTATGGACCCATTTGACTTGGTTCTAATTTGGAGAACCAAATTTCTCAAGTGGGGGAGATTATGTAAGACCCAATTTTTATCGAAATTCCTTATGGTTCATATGATGTAAACATGGTTGGATGTAAATTGAATCATAAGAAGAGTTGTACGTGAATAAAAATTGCAAATTGAATGAATAAAAATTCTCGAATGCATTTAAAGAACAAATGGAGATTGAAATGATCACATATTAAACGAATGGGATTCAGACCATTCGTATTGGAGATAAGAATTTAAAATACGAAATGAGAAAGGGTTCGTGAAGGGAAGTTGTGTTGATTTGGTCCCGAATACGTTAAAGGATAAAATGGTCAAAAGACCTAACATTCGGTATACATTTGATAAGAAATTATTATTAAAATATGAAATTAGGAAATCCTAATCAATAAAGGAGAAATAATTAAATTTCAGGTTAAATTGATCAAGGTATGAATTTATAGGAATAAACTGAAATTTTCACCTTGAAAAATTATCCCGAAAATATTGAAAAAATATATTGGAAAGATAAAATAAGACAGATAAATTCAATTAATTGGTTAAATGAATAAAATATAAATTTTTGGGATATTTTGGCAAAAATAATATATTTTATTCTACTAAAATAATAATATAATGTATTATATATATATAAAATAAAAAACGAAATTAAAAAAAGGCAGAAATCGCGAAAACGCGAAGAAGGAAAACGAAAGGTCGAGGGAGACGACCCCTCTCCGGTAAACCTTAACCATCAGACCAGCACGAGATGGCAGGCGACGGCATGATCGGCACAGTGAGAGTGCCTGAGAGGCACCACGTACGCCGGTGACGCTTGACGGAGGAGATCGAAGGAGGGGAGATCGAAAGAGAGAAGAGGGAATCGGGGACCATCGACGCTGATTTGACTCCACCCGAGGCCCGATGAAGAACACCCAGGTGATGGCGAGCCGAATAGCACCGAAATCGCGTTGAGAACCAACCGGACAGCGCCGAAACGATGAAGTGAGGACTGAATCGGTACGGTCGGTTCAGTGAAAAGGGAACTGTGCTGAACCGGACCGGACCGGTTCAGCCAAGAAAGAAAGGAAAAAAAGAGAAAAAGAAAAAGGGAAAAAGAAAAAGAGAAAAAATTGGGGAAAAAATCTAGCGATGCAATCGAGCTACGGGTAAGCTGGTAAGTGGTCAAATGAACCGATTTAATTTTTCAAAATAATTATTTAAATATATATTTGATCGAATTTGACCCGAAAAATATGTAATTGTGTAGCTCTATAATTGGCGACAAACGAGAGCTCAAGTCAGCCTCGATTTGTGTACTATCATGGAATCTTGAGTAAGTAACCCTTATTTACGACAATTTGAATAGTTATACGTGTTAGAAATTTACCGCATAAATTACGGATTTAATTTCCGTATAAAATGAATTATATTTTGAAATTGGAGATAAATTGTCGTAAATAATTAATTAAGCTATCCAAAAGTTTAGAACGAGGCCCAATAAATACTGATGGGCCCAATGAGCTCAATAGGCCTCGATAATGTGAATAGTAAGTGAAAAATGGGCTTAAGGCCGATTAAGGCCCATTAAGGTGCAATCGGGCCCAAAATTGTAAACGCACCCAATACTTTGAATTAAACTCAAAAATTATGAAATACAGTTAATTAAATGATTTCTGACCCGATAAATAATTATACGCAACTTCGGAGATTTGATTGGGAGCAAATCGGACTGCGTGACGAGACATCAGTGAAAAGGTCAGAATGTACAAAAAAATGAGGTAAGGGAATTTTGTGAGTAGCTAGAGGTAGCTACGTGTATTTTAAAAGCTTTTGTATACACTGAAAATGTATAAAGGTCCTAGAAATGGATTAAAATTTTAAGGACTCGGGATAGGTAAAAGACTATTTTACCCTTATTGAGGGAAATTCTCTAAGGATGGTGAAAGCATGACATGCATGAAATGCATGATTTTAGAAATTTTCGTGACTTTTTAGCAAAGCAAATTGGAAGATTGGCCAGTAATTGCATAAATTTCACAAGATAACACTACGTAAGTGTTATTTAGATTTAAATGAAATTTCTTTGGAAAAGGGCCAACTATCAATTTTATATGGAAACAGATGGTGTTGGAGCCTTGCTCGCACTATATCTGAGTTTGTGAGTGTGCATAATGGTGATGGAGCGGTTGCTCGCACCGATTTGTGTGACATCATATGTATAAAAAGGTGCTGGAGCGATTGCTCGCACTAGTTTTAATGATTTGACATGCATGAGACGTGCTAGAGCTTAGCTCGCACTTGTTTTTATTTATGTGATACATGCATTAGTGCTGGAGCAAGGGCTCACACTAGAGTTTTACATGGATAGGTGCTGGAGTCTAACTCGCACCAGATTTTCATATGATTTTCGTGATAGGGTGCTAGAGTCTAACTCGCACCAGATTTTCACTTGATTTTTATGACACAGTGCTGGAGCCTAGCTCGTACTAGTTTTACATGATTTTGACAGAGTACTGGAGCTTAGCTCGCACTAGATCTTATGAGATTTTATGAAACGCATACTGGAGCTTTGCTCGCACGAGATTTTCCTTGATTTTATGAGAGTGTTGGAGCATCGCTCGCACTGATTCTATAAGACATGCGATGATCTGTGCTTGGATCGTCGGGTAGACTGTGTGTCACGCCGATTAAATATGCTCACACGTGCGCTTTTGAGATAGACACAATTATTGATATGAGATATGGGTCCACGGAGTACGTTGTACCGTACAAGTAGCATGGAGTACGTTGTACCGTGCTGGGATTGATTATGTGGCATCTTTGGATGTGAGTGATCGGGCAGGACCGACGAGATGGACTGACCCACCTCCCGGGGCGGTTCCCGATAGTGGTGAGACCCCGCACACAGGATCCGTGTAGCAGTGGGATCACAAGGATATGGCCATGGTCCTAGTTATTTGCCTGAGAGATATATATATATATATATATTGCCTAGTCTCGCATGTTACTATCTGATGTTTTGAAAGTTTAAGAATACGTGGATTTTGTGTGAGTTTGGACCACCCGAGGAACGGGTTGGATCTTGACTGATGATATTGGTTTTGTTGTGAATAAATTAAATTTTCAATTTTTTCAAAAATGCTTGGAAATAAATGATTTTATGTGGGTCAGGATCACCCGAGGGCGGGGTTGAGTACTGATGAGTGTGACTAAGATGTGATTTGATGAAATGAAAGTGGGATTTAAACTGAAACTTGCATTACGTTATTTCCATATTATTTAAACCCATGTGTGAGGTAAACTGGTTTTACATGACATTCATGGTGTGGTACATGGGTATGCGTGAAGGTTTTGTGGAAACTCGACATGATGTATTTTTCATAATTATTTATAATTCATGCAATGAAATATTTTAGCATGAGAAGGTTATCCATGCTTTAATCGCAAATGCATGATTTTGAGTTAATTCATGCGTTTTATGATTTTACATTAGATGCCATTGATGCATGAGTTGCATGATTTCCATAAGCACGAACAGCTTTTATAAACTATGGCATTGATGTATGCATGATTTCGTGCATGAGCTTTAAACGAAAAGAAATGGATTTAAGGGCATGGCATTATGAACATGTAGATAGTGGAACGATCTACTTACTTGCATAATTGCCTTACTGAATGTGTGGTTACTCACCCCCCTTATTTTCCCCTCTTTTTAGAGCACTCGCAGTAGATAGCCAGCGGCTGATGAATTGCATTCTTGGTATATGCTTGTCACGACCCTTCATGACTTAACCAAACCACTATAAATTTTTCACATTTTTAACTCACCTTTCTCCTTATCGATGGTTGGGTTGTGATTTGGCATTAGTCACCTCTTCCACATTATCTTATCATTCATACATGTCAATATAACAATCCATGGACTGTAACTACTTTTGTCTCATAGTGAGCTCACATATAATAAATACAAATGCATCCCCCATATTACATACCTTTTACATCACTGTGATGTTTATATGTTCAGATCCAAAATCGTACGTGTATGTATACCTTTCGCTCAATGGGAGTGCAATGGACACAAGTAATTTAAATCCTCAGCCGTACTCTATCTACTGCGTAGGCTCTGTAGAGAGGGGGAAAAAGGGGTGAGCTCACAGTTCAGTAAGGAAATCAGGCAAGCAAGTAGATATCCACACTATCTACTGAAAATAATACTTTGCCTTGAAAATATTATTTCCTTAACTCACTACAAAAGCATGAATTTAAAATATATATATATATATATATAATTATACAGATTTAAATCCTATGTACAAAATCATGCTGAGTTCTCAAAACATAGGCATTTCGTACAAAACAATGCATCTTTAAAATTTCATAATGCCTTTAGATAAATCATGCCATTTATATTCAAATCACAGTAAATATGACATTTCAAACATTCACAACACATTAACCGATTTCCGACCCATCCTTCAGGTCTAACCGTATCATGAAAAACAGGTGATATATCATGCGAGACTCAGTGGCTAAATAAAATACTCTCTTGGACTATGGTCATATCCTATAATGGTAAAATCCCAGGCAACACAGATCTCGGTGTGCGGGTTAACACTACTGCAACGAGAAGGGGGTCAGTCCATCACAACCGCCAGCTATAAACTCCTCAACTCCACAACTCCAAAACAACACACGGTATAGTGTACTCCATACCACTCGCACAGTACAACGTACACCCGTGGACCCTCTCCTCATAGTCGGGGTGCCTACCATAGGTCTTAGCCCTCATACTATGGAAAATAAATGCCATGTCTATAAATCCACATGCGAACATCTCATAGTGTGACACTCAGTCTACACGAGGAAATCAAGCATGGTTTTTCAACATGTCTTATATATCACATAAAATATAGTGTGCGCCTTTGAGGATTACTCACAGTCGACACTCCGCTCAAACATTGTTTTACATCACAAACTCAAACTCTAGTGCGAGTAAACCTCTAGGAACTAGGTCATGCATAGTTCATGTTTCAAATCAAGTACGAGCAATAGCTCCAGTACCATGCTATGCACAAAACTCATCAAATCTAGTACGAGCAATAGCTCCAGTACTAAGTCATGTATAAATCATGAAGAATTAAGTATGAACAACGCTCTAGCACTCTGTCATGCATCTCATGTAAAATTCGAGTACGAGCTAATCGCTCCAGCACTCTCTCATGCATAAATCATATAAAACTAAGTACGAGTAATAACTCCAGCACTCTATCATGCATGTCATGGAAATCCAGTGCTAATCATAAATTAGCACTAATACATGTGAAAAATATATGAAATCAAGTGCTAATTTATTCTCACATAATTCGATATATGGCTCTTTAAAAAGGGATGTTTTTCAAAACATCAAAATCAGCACTATAAAGTGTGTTTAATTCACATCAACCTTAAAATCATTAGCCCATCTATTTATTCTTCTGCTAAACAACAGTAAAACACTCAAAATGGAGGTTTCCATGCTTTTTACAACTTTTCATAAAAGTTAACTTTTTTCCTAACTAAGGGTAAAATCGTAATTTGCCACTATCGGGTCACTATAATTATTATTCACTTTCTCTGACCCTCAGAGTTTTTAAGTGAATGTAAAAGTAGATGAAAATACGTGCAGGTATCTCTAACTACTCACAAAAGTCCCTTACCTCGGATCACGTCAAGTGACCTCACTTTTTCGGTGCTACTCGATCTCGCAGTTCGATCAGCTCTCAATGTAAACTCTGGAGCTGTAAATAGCCATTCATCAGGTTAATTATACTTTTCCTACTGTATTTCACATTTAATATAGTCTATTTCACTTAATGGGCTCGTTCACTCTTAATGGGCCTAACACTGCCTTAAGCCCATTTTCATTTTACTATTCTTTTTTTGTCGGGCCTATTGGGATTTTAGGGCCCACCAACTCTTATTGGGCTTTTCTGAGGCCCATAACACCTCATTGGGTCGAAACTAAGTCGGTTTAGCTCATTGGCCTTCTCGACCATGGCATGTGGCCAAGAGCCATCATGTCGCTGGTCATGCCACATCATGCCACTTATGGCCATTTGCTAGCCAATTCACTTAGGCATTTCCACAAACACTTGGTTGGCATGTCTTAAGCCTTTCCTATAGTTCATGTTGGTATTTTATCAAATACCTTATGTGCCATATCATACAACCATCCATATGAACAAACTGATTATAACTAACCATGTCATAATCATGTATACATGCATATCAACCTATACATGTCTTACAATCACATGGGTATTTATCAAAACTCATATACCAAATTTCGGTCATCACATGTTCATGGTGTTTGCATGTGTTTCAATCCATAAAACACATACCAATCGACTCCATATAACTCATAGATTAACATATATGAAGTTGGAAGCTTAAAATTATACCTAGTATTTGTGTTCACACTTGGCCGAAACTTTGAAGCCTCACGGTTTGCACCCTATGGCTCCTTGATAGCCAATTCCAACATATGTCACTCTCCTCTCAATTTGGAACAACTTTCATGAAGATTGCTAGTTCAAATATGCCTAATTCCTAGTGATTTCTTGTGAGAGAAAGCTTGAAAAACTTTTCGGTTATGGTTTCTTCACTTTGCCAAAAATGAAAGGATGAAGTTGATTATGTGTTGGCTGATATTTATAAGTCCATTACTTAGTCATTAAGCTAAAATCTAGCCACCTTAATTGACTTCCAAAAAGTTTAGATAATAGTTATCATTTTGGACTTTGCTACCTTTCATTAATGGCTTTTAACTTATTCAAATGGGCTTTCAATTGGGCTTTTCGGTTTGGGCTTTTCCTTTAGGCTTTTGGGCTGAAATTTTTACTACCTATTAGGCCTTCAATTGTCTCAATATTGGGCCCACAAATTGGCCCAAAAATTTGGCCCATTGGCTTTCCAAATTCGGCCCACACTTATGTTACCTTAATGGGCTTTAAAATTTCCAACTTTGGCCCATTGCATTTTTAACTATTAAATTAAATCTGAAATTCATCCAAATAAATTTTTCTCATTTCAGGAGATGAATATCTTGTATTTTGACTAAAATTATTTTCCCCAAATTTTCCCCCATACTTGGGTTAATTTCTAACCATGGTTAGTCAACTATGGTTAAAGTCCACTTTTCTTAACTACTATTGACTTTTCTTGACTATTGACCATGTTGACTTTTTCTCAAAATTTTGAAAGTGTCTTATCTTATGTCTTACACTATCGTCTTTACGTTTTAGCTGTTTTCGATAGGTAAATATGCTCGAATTACCTTAAATACCTTAACTCGCTAAAAAGGTCCATTTTACCCTTTTTAGCTTTTACTCTCGTTCTTTGTGTTCGGAACTAAATCAAACTAACTTTCCTTCATAAGCTCTCTATATTTTCTCATTTTAAGTTCTTCTCTTTAGTCAGAATGATTCAGATCCACCCTGCTTAGCTTGTGACTCTTATAGCTCACATTAGACTTTTATGTAGCTTATGAGCGTTTAACCACTTTACTTACAATTTCCTTGTAGTAAATACTCTTCTCATGATTCAACCAACATAATAAAATGTTTGTACATATAGAAATCATAAGGAATAATCTACATAAAAAATCGGGGTCTTACAATCCTCCCGAACATAAAAAATTTGGTCTTCCAAATTAGAACCAAGTCAATCTTCAAATAACTGGGGTACTTCTCAAGTACTATGTTCTCTAACTCCCAAGTAGCCTCTTTCAACATGTGGTGCTACCAGAGAACCTTAACCAAAATGATCGGCTTAGATCTCAGTACCTTTTCCTTCCTATCTGGTAGCTGAATCGGCCTCTCAACATATGACATGTTCTTTTTGAGCTCCAACGGCTCATAACTAATCACATATGCTGGATCCGGGTTATATTTCCAAAGCATCGAAATGTGGAAGATATTATGGACACCTGATAAGTCTGGTGGCAACGCCAACCTATAGGCCTTATCTCCCACTCGATCAAGTATCTCAAAGGGTCCAATATAGCGAGGAATCGGTTTACCTCTCGCTATACCCTTGGAAAGAGAAACCTTTAGAAACACTAACTCGCCAACTGTAACTCTAGTGGCCTCCGTCTCTTGTCAACATAACTTTTCTGTCTACTCTGAGTGGTTTGCAATCTATCACATATCGACCGAACATCCTCAGAGACTTTCGTGACCATATTAGGAACAAAATCTTTCGGTCACCCACTTCTTCCCAACCAATAGGGGAATGACATCTACGGCCATACAAAGCCTAAGACGGTGCCATCCCGATACTCGAATGATAACTATTTTTGTAGGTGAATTTGGCAAGTGGCAAATGATCATTCCAGGAGCCTCTAAAATCTAGCACACATGCTCTCAACACATCCTCCAGAGTCTATATAGTCCTATCTGACTGACCATCTGTCTGAGGATGGGAAGCGGTTCTCAAACTTAACTGGGTTCCTATGGCTTCCTGAAAATGTTCCCAAAAGTGGGAAATGAAGCGGGAATCCCTATCCAGGACAATGCTCTGGAACACCATGTAACCTCACTACCTCGCATACATACAATCCTGCCAACGTACTCAGAGTATCGGTAGCTCTCATAGCTAAGATGTGGGCTGACTTCGTCAGTCTATCAACAATCACCCAAATAGCATCATGATTCCTCCAGGTCCTCGGTAAACCCATCACGAAATCCATGGTGATATGTTCCTTTTTCCATATCTGTATAGGTAGAGCCCAGGCAACAGGTACCTCAAATGCATGTGAAGCTTTCTGTATCCATGTAAGAGAGCCTCCCCGCCCACTCTGGCTTGAGGATGTTGGGCTTAAGGATCTTATCGTAAGAGAGCCTCCCCACCAAACAGAGCCTCCCCACCCTCCTTGGGCTTAAGGATGTTGGGCTTGAGGATCTTACCAGCTTCCAGGGCATCATACTTACCACAGTGTGAAAACCTGTGCGAGTTAAGCTCTACCTTCACCTGTTGATAGTCGAGACACCTCACCTCAAACTCTGCTACATCCTTTTTCATACTGACCACAATACACTTTTCAGAGATTTTGATACATCTTATTACTCCCTGGATGTAGCGTGTATCTCGACGAATGAGCTTCAGTCAAAATCAGTCTCCTGAGCTCAAGGTCCTCGGGAACACACAATCTGCCTCTAAACCTCAAGAGTCCATCTAAACTTATCTCAAAGTTAGTCACTGTGCCCTTCTGTATCTAACCAATCACACCAATGCAATACGGATCACTCTACTAAGCTTGTCTGATCCTGTCCAACCGATCAGGTTCCAACCTCAGGCTAGCTATCACGCAGTTCGTAATCGTATTAGAAGGAACAATACCCTAACTGAGGCTAGCAAAATGTTCTAGCAACTGTCTTTTGAGCTCCTCCAGCTCAACTAAGGCCATGCAATATGGTGGTTTCGAAATAGGCTCGGTACCAGGCACCAAATCTATACAGAACTCCATCTCTCTGTTTGGAGGTAATCCCAGCAATTCATCCAGAAAAACATCTGGGAACTCCCTAACCACAAGGATACCTTCCAACTCCGGATGTGTCTTATCTGTATCAACCACATACGCAATGAAACCTTCAACATATTCATTTCTTAGTCAGCCTAGTAAATCATTTTACTAAATACTGCAACTAGTTGACTATTATCCATAGGCGTACTAATTAACATCATCCTACTTTAAGGTGTACGCTCTACATGTTTCACTAAATTACAAGCAAATGAAGGTGATACAAATGAATGCATGAAACTAGGATCAAATAAAACATATGCTTCCAAATCATAAATTAGGATGTTATCTCTAATCACATCCGATGAAGCATTAGCTATACCCTGGTCCAAAACATGTATATGCCCTCAACCAATCACCTGCTTCCTTTTCTCCTCTGTTGTCGCTCTCCTCCTCGGAGCAAACGTATCAATTGGAGCTCTCTCTGGCTCCCTGTCTTTTTGTGGGGTAGTCTCAACCCTCTCTGGGCAAACTCTAGCAATATGCCCTGATTTACCACATCGAAAACACATAATAGGACTCATCGGACAAGGTGGTATCTACCACATCTACTGCATTGATCAGTAGTAAGCCTCGGTCCTCCAATCATAATGCCCTTCATCGGAGCTATAGCCGGGTATGTAGGAGGTCTAACAAGTCTCTCTTGTACCTCCTCTATCTGTGGTCTCTTGCCGGAGAGTCTCCTCCCTCCTCGATAACTGAAACCTTTGTCTCTAATCGGCTTCTTCCTATCTCTATCTCTACTCCGGGTAACCATTATGGACTCAGAGGCATTCCTCTCATAGTCCTGCTCACATAATTGCCCCCTGCGCACTGCTTCCCCATAAGTAGAAATATCAAGTGGGACCAATCTCGATCGTAACACCGATCTCAGTCCATCCACAAATCTACAGACCTTTCTGGTCTCACTATACATAGTGTTGGGGTCATACCTTCCCAGGGATATAAATTTGGTCTCATACTCATCCACTGACAAACTTGGCTTAACCCAAAAATCTCGGCTTACAGCCTCCGTTGTGCCGTATCTGGAATAAACTGCCTCCAAAAGGCATCCAAAAATATCTCCCAACTGATATCTATATGTCGGAATCTCAATATGGGTATGGTGGTCTTCCACTAATGCTCTGTCGCTCCCTTTAGTAGGAACACAGCAAATGCGACCATATCTGAGGTCGTACACTCAAAGAATCCGTACAACTTTTCGATCTTTCCAATCCAATCCTCCGCAATCACTAGGTCCTTGACCCCACTAAACGATGGCGGTCCAAACTTCTAGAACTATAGTAACTTATCAAGCTCACAACTATACCTTAATCCACTACTGCCCTGTGCTAGAGCAATAGGAGTATCTATAGGCTGTGGCATTTGAACTGGATGTACAGGCGTATCAGGTGCAACTGTCTCTCTAGTCGTAGTCCCTACATCATATCCCTGTCTACCTGGCATAGTCTGTGCCAGTAACTCTACTATAGTCTCTAGGCTACGCTCTATTCTCCCAAGGCATGCCTCGATACTCTCTGGTACCTCAATACGACTCTGCGTCGCAAGGTCAGATGAAGATTCAGAATCATCTCGGCTCTCAAGCCTAACTCTACGACCTCGAATCCTACCTCTAGCCCCTCTACCACGGCTGGTATTAGCCATAATGGCTCGATTCCTGTATTCACAAACATTAATTATGCAATTCCCATCTCGGTATACACACTTGTAACTGAACACAGCATAGTAATATAGGGATGTAAACTTTCCTAATTCTAACACCGACTCACATCAGACCAAGCTCTGCTCTGATACAATTCTGTCACGACACTTCATGACTTAACCAAACCAGTATAAATTTTTCACATTTTTAACTCACTTTTTTCCTTATCGATGGTTGGGCTGTGATTCGGCATTAGTCACCTCTTCCACATTATCTTATCATTCATACATGTCAATATAACTATCCATGGACTGTAACTACTTTTGTCTCATAGTGAGCTTACATATAATAAATACAAATACATCCCCCATATTACATACCTTTTACATCACTGTGTTGTTTATATGTTCAGATCCAAAATCATACGTGTGCATATATACCTTTCGCTCGATGGGAGTGTAGTGGACAAGTAATTCAAATCCTCAGCCGTACTCTATCTACTGTGTAGGCTCTGTAGAGAGGGGAAAAAAGGGGTGAGCTCACAGCTCAGAAAGAAAATCAGGCAAGCAAGTAGATATCTACACTATCTATTGAAAATAATGTTTTGCCTTGAAAATATTATTTCCTTAACTCAATACAAAAGCATGAATTTAATATATATATATATATATATAATTGTACAGATTTAAATCCCATGTACAAAATCATGCTGAGTTCTCAAAACATAGGCATTTCGTGCAAAACAATGCATCTTTAAAATTTCATAATGCCTTTAGATAAATCATGCCATTTATATTCAAATCACAGTAAATATGGCATTTCAATCATTCATAACACATTAATCGGTTTTCGACCCATCCCACAGGTCTAACCGTATCATGAAAAATAGGTGATATGTCATGTGAGACTCAATGGCTAAATGCAATACTCTCTTGGACTATGGCCATATCCTATAATGGTGAAATCCCAGGCAACACAGATCTCGATGTGCGGGTTATCACTACTGCAACGGGAGGGGGGTCAGTCCATCACAACCGCCAGCTATAAACTCCTCAACTCCACAACTCCACAACAACACACGGAACAGTGTACTCCATGCCACTCGCACGGTACAACGTACACCCATGGACCCTCTCCTCATAGTCGAGGTGCCTATCATAGGTCTTAGCCGTCATACTATGAAAAATAAATGCCACATCTCTAAATCCACATGCGAACATCTCATAGTGTGACACTCAGTCTACACGAGGAAATCAAGCATGGTTTTTTAACATGTCTTATATATCACATAAAATACAGTACGGGCCTTTGAGCGCGACTCACAGTCGACACTCCGCTCAAACACTATTTCACATCACAAACTCAAACTCTAGTGCGAGTAAACCTCCAGCAACTAGGTCATGCATAGTTCATGTTTCAAATCAAGTACGAGCAATAGCTCCAGTACTATGTCATGCATAAATCATGAATAATCAACTGCGAGCAACGCTCTAGCACTTTGTCATGCATCTCATGTAAAATTTGAGTACGAGCTAATCGCTCCAGCACTTTCTCATGCATAAATCATATAAAACTAACTACGAGTAATAACTCCAGCACTATCATGCATGTCATGGAAATCCAGTGTGAATCATACATTAGCACTAATACATGTGGAAAATATATGAAATCAAGTGCGAGCTGTGCTCTAGCAAGATTTATTCTCACATAATTCGATAGATGGCTCTTTAAAAATGGATGTTTTACAAAACATCAAAATCAGCACGATAAAGTGTGTTTAATTCACATCAACCTTAAAATCATTAGCCCGTCTATTTATTCTTCTGCTAAACAACAGTAAAACACTCAAAATGGTGGTTTCCATGCTTTTTACAACTTTTCACAAAAGTTGACTTTTTTCCTAACTAAGGGTAAAATTGTAATTTGCCACTATCGGGTCACTATAATTATTATTCACTTTCTCTGACACTCAGAGTTTTTAAGTGAATGTAAAAGTAGATGAAAATACGTGCAGGTATCTCTAACTACTCACAAAAGTCCCTTACCTCGGGTCACGTCAAGTGACCTCACTTCCTCGGTGCTGCTCGATCTCGCAGTCCGATCAGCTCTCAATGTAAACTCCAGAGCTATAAATAACCATTCATTAGGTTAATTATACTTTTCCTACAGTATTACACATTATATACAGTCTATTTCACTTAATGGGCTCCTTCACTCTTAATGGGCATAACACTGCCTTAAGCTCATTTCCATTTTACTATTCCTTTTTTGTCGGGCCTATTGGGCTTGTAGGGCCCACCAAATCTTATTGGGCTTATTCGAGGCCCATAACACCTCATTGGGTCGAAAGCAAGTCGGTTTAGCTCATTGGCCTTTGTAACGCCACGGAAGCGCGGAAATAGAGGCTAACTTTTTCCTTTAAATTTTATTTTTCTACTTAGGTTGCATTCCTGTACAGTGTAGGTTACTGCGTTTCTTTCTATACTTATTCTTTTAGCCATTTAATTTTACTAAAAATTTCGGCAGCATAACCTTTTATAATATATCCTATCCCCCTGCAGGTAAACACAGTTTATATTCGCAAGGCAGTTGATTTTATTTCTTAAATTATTAATTTCAACTCTACATTTTTACTACTACAACTTCCATATCCATACTCAGTATCAACGACATTTCATTCACTTCCCAAAACATTTACATAATAATCCATAAAATAACCGATTACATCCCAAAAGTATTTATATACAATCCAGTATCTGTACAATATACATGTCTGGGAATAAATATCTGATGCTATACTTGAGCGAGTACTGAAAGTAGTCTGGGAGGCACTGCATCCACCAGCTACTCACGTACTTGTAAATGGCTGAATAATCGCACTACAGATACTCTGAAATAGGAGAAGAGAAGGGGTGAGCTTCTGGGGAAAAGCTCAGTAAGGTATGCATTTAAAACAATTCTAACCATTTAAAAACAATTAGAAAATCAGAATAAACATACTTCCGCACATACATACTTAGAAAACCATTTTACATGCTAACTTTAAAATACATCATACATCCCAAAACGTTGTACGTACTTTCATAAACTAAAACATCATACATACTTTCTTCGTTAAAATATTATACATCAAAACATGGAGACTAGGCTATTTCAACATAGTTATCATGCAACATATCATATCCTCAGTAGAGGTAATAATACCTATGGCCATGGTAAGGGTTGTAGACTGGATCAGGGTCGTACAATGGTTCTAATATAGTATCTCAATCACACTAGCACACAGCTAGGGCACGGGCACCAGTGGTACACACCGTGCAATCACAAGATACTTCGAAAATAGACACCACGTGTAGTGAAAAATAACACCACTAAGGCGAAATAGACACTACATTGGTGAATCTAAACTAATACTATGTGTGGCGGAGCCAGGACACCACAAGTAGCAGGCATGATTATGCACTCAGCATATATAAATAGCAGCCTGTCGTCTCAAAATCCTTACTTTCACACTTACTTACTTACTTTCATATGGAAAATCATCAAATCATGTCATAATTCATACAAAATATGTATATCTATTTTTTTTTATGCAAAATAAGTGAAAACCGTGATTTCAGTATCTAAAAACGGTTTATTATTCCTTTCAGACTTAAACCGAGAGAGTATGGTTTTCAAACAGATTTCTTTCTACGATTTTCAAGTCATTTATGAACAATAAATAGATATAGGAGGTTAGTACTATTTTAAATTGCATCCCTTACCTCAACGGAGCTAAAAAGCGTTACTCTGTCGGGGTCTGAGTTTGCCTCGTTTTGTGTGCTAGATTCCCGAGCTGCCCAAAATGATACCAATTTATCAAACCGTGATTTCAGTATCTAAAAACGGTTTATTATTCCTTTCGGACTTAAACCGAGAGAGTATGGTTTTCAAACAGATTTCTTTCTACGATTTTTCAAGTCATTTATGAACATTAAATAGATATAGGAGGTTACTACTATTTTAAATTGCATCCCTTACCTCAACGGAGCTAAAAAGCGTTACTCTGTCGGGGTCTGAGTTTGCCTCGTTTTGTGTGCTAGATTCCCTAGCTGCCCAAAATGATACCAATTTATCAAATATTGTTTGATTTCATCTCAACATATCCAAATATGTATTTATCTCCTTACGAGTTGACCAAATTTGACCTTTTTGTCAACTTTTCCTATTTTTTCGGTTTTACCAATTTAAGTACCGATTTAAGCTATTTTATCCAATTTAATTATTCTAACTTCACATTCACTATCTTAATAACCTACATACTCATTCACATCCATAATACACACTTTATGAATCCAATTCTTACAAATTCTCACACCTTTCGATTTTTCACTAAACTAAGCTATAAACCGAACTTTTTCGGTATAAATTTACTGTTAACAACCTTGAATTCATCCAAAATTGATCATTTTCACAACTTAAGCATGCTAATCAGAACTACACACTTCCTTATAAATTATTTCTGTCAGGACCCCAGTTTCAATCCTTGACTTTAACCAAAAACCACAATAAATTTTTCGCATTTTTAACTTACCTTTCCTCTCTTTACTGGTTGGGCTGTGATTCGATGTCAGAGTCTTCACTTACCATAATATCCATTCTCATACATACATGTCAATATATTAATTCTGACTGTAGTTTCTTTTATTATACATGTAAGATTTTATAAAATCTAATACAATTACATTTACATTCCCCATAATATATAACGTATACATCACTGTGCTGTTTCTATGTTTAGATACACAACTGTACATAATAAGTATACCTGACGAATCGATAGGAACTAGCAGTGGACTCTGGGACACTCTCCCATGATAACTCTCGTTCTACTGACGCTCTGTAGAGAGATGTAAAGAAAAGGGGGGTGAGCATAACGCGCTCAGTAAGGAAATCATGCAAGCAAGTAGATATCCACACTATCTACTCAAAATAGTGCTATGCCTTGAAAACATTATTTCCTTAACTCACTTTAAAAAGCATGTCTTGAAATATAATATATATACTTGTACAGAATAAATCCCATGTACAGAAATCATGCTTTATTTCTCAATTGTAGGCATGTAGTGCAAAACAATGCATTGTATATAAATCATGCCTTTATGTAAATCATGCCATGCATATTTAAATCACAATAAATATGGCATCAAATGATTCACAACACAAATTGGAGTCTGACCCATCCCTCAGGTCTGTCCACAGTTTAAATCAGTCAATCAATGTGATATATCATGTGAGACTCTGTGGTAAATGCAAATAGTATCCTGGAGTATGATCATGTCCGAAAATGTGATCCCAAGCAACACAGATCTCGGTGTGCGAGGCATCACTGCTGTAACGGGAGGATGGTCAGTCCAATGTCAACCGCCAGCTACGTAACACACGATACAGCGTACACCTCGTGCCACTCAGACACGATACAAAGTACACCCGTGGACCCTCACAGCCAGGGTCTTTAGCCCTCGAAACCATGGAAACCCTCATAGCCAGGGTCTTTAGCCCTCGAAACCATGGAAATAAGTATACCACGTCTATATCAACCTCATGCGGATATCCTCTCTAGCTATGACACACAGTCACACAAGGACTCAGGCATGGGTTTCAACATGTATTACATATCACATACAGTGTGCATCTTGAGTGCGACTCACAGTCGTTACTCCGCTTAAACACTGTTTCACATCATAAAATTCAACTCTAGTGCGAGCAATCTCTAGCAACTAGGTCAATGCATAGTTTATGTATTAAATCAAGTACGAGCAATAGCTCCCAGTACTATGCTATGCATAATATCAAAATCAAGTACGAGCAATCGCTCCCAGTACTATGTCATGTATAAACCATGAAGAATCGAGTACGAGCCAATCGCTCCAGCACTCTGTCATGCATATATCATTCAAAGCTGAGTACGAGTAAAACTCCAGTACTCTATCATGCATGTCATGAAAATCTAGTGCGTATCAAAATCCAGCACTATGTATGTGGAAAACATATGAATCCCAGTGCGAGCTGTGCTCTAGCACGATTCATTCTCACATAATATGATAGATGGCTATTTAAAAGGGATTGTTTATAAAACATCAAAATCAGCACTAAAAGTGTGCTTAAGTCATATCAACCTTAAAATCATTAGCCCATCTATTTATTTTCATGCTAATAGCAATTAAACACTCACAATAGTATCTTCCATGCTTTTTTTGCAACTTCTCACAAAAGTTGACTCTTTGACTAACTAGGGGTAAAATCGTAATTTGCCACTATCGGGTCGCAATAATTATTATTCACTTTCTCTGACCCTCAGAGTTTTTAAGTGAATGCAAAAGCAGTTGAAAATACGTGCAGGTATCTCTAACTACTCGCAAAAGTCCCTTACCTCGGATCACGTCAAGTGACCTCGCTTCCTCGGTGCTGCTAAATCCCGTAGTCCGATCAGCTCTTGATGTAAACTCCGGAGCTGTAAATAACCATTCCTCAGGTTAATTATCATTTTCCTACTGTATTACACATTAATACAGTTTAATTTCCCTTAATGGGCCTTAAAAATCCTTAAAGGGCCTAACTAGGCCTTAAGTCCATTTTCATTTTACTATTCACTTTTGTTGGGCCTATTGGGCTTGTGGGGCCCACCAACTCTTATTGGGCTTGTCTTAGGCCCATTACACCCTATTGGGCCTAAAAATATTAGGCTTGGCCCATTGGGCCTCTCGGCCACATGCCTTGGCCGAGAGCTAGCCATTCTCGGTTTCCACCATGGCATGCCATACATGCCTATTTTCTAGCCATTTCCACTTAGGCATTTTCACAAACACTTGGTAGGCAACATTACCAATCATCCTATAGTTCATTTAGGCATTTTATCAAACACCTTGGTTGCCAACAATTTACATGTATTAATTAATCAATTTGATTAATTCTAATTATACCATTAACATTAATACATGTGTACTAATCCATTTATGTCTTAAAATCAAATTGACATATTTCAATATCCCATTGATCACTCTCGGCCTAACCCTCTTCATGGTGATTTAATATGTTTCAATGCTTAAAACATATATCAACATACTTAAAATCATTCATACATTAACATATATGAAATTGGAAATTAGAAAATATACCAATTGTTGTGTTCTCCCTTTGGCTGAAAATTTGGAGGCTCTCGGTTTGCACTCTATGGCTCCTTGATAGCCAATTCCAACATATGTTAATCTCCTTTCAATTTGGAACAACTTCCATGAAGAATGCAAGTTCCAAATATGACTAATTCCTAGTGATTTCTAGTGAGAGAAAGCTTGAATGGTTATGTTTCAATGGTGTTCTTCTCTAGCCGGAATTGTGTGATGAAGATGACCAAGGTGTGGCTGCATTTATAAGCCACTTACTTAGCCATTAAGCCTTACTTTTCAGCCACTATGCTTGACTTTCAAAATCTGAACCATGAGTCACCTTATGAGTCACCTTATGAGTCATAGTTAACTTTAACTATAGTTAGATATTTATCTCATGGGCTTTTCCAATTGGGCTTCTCGGTTTGGGCTTTCGTAATGGGCTTTCGGGCTGAAATTTTTACTATACCTCGGGACTTTTATTGTCTCAAAATTTGGCCGATCAATTGGTCCAACAATTCGGTCTAAAGGACCTAAGAATTTCGATATACTTTTAGTATACCTTAATGGGCTTTAAAATTTTCACTTTAGGCCCATTACGTTTTTAACCATTAAATTTATTCCGGAATCCTTCTGAATAAATTTTCCTTACTTCTGGGGATGATTATCTTGTATTCTGGCCAAGAATATTTTTCCCCAAATTTTTCTCCACACTTAGGTTAATTTCTAACCTTGATTAGTCAACTATGGTAAAAGTCCACTTTTTTAACTATAGTTGACTTTTTCCTTAACCATTGACTAAGTTGACTTTTTCTTAAATTTTCGAAAGTGTTATATATCATGTCTTACACTCTCGTCTTTATATTCCAACCGCTCCCGGTGGATAATTTCACCCGAAACTCCTTTTCTCGCCGAAAAGGTCCATTTTACCCTTTTTAGCTTTTATTCTCGTTTTGTATGTTCGGGTCTAAATCAAGCTGACTTTCCTTCATGAGCTCTCTACGCTCTCTTATTTTAAGTTCTTATTTTCAGTCAGAATGATTTAGAATGACTCGGTTTAGCCTGTGATACTCATCATTCACATTAGGCATTTTATGTAGCTTTTGCGTGTTAATTCATTTCATTAACACTTTAAATCTAGTAAATACTCTTCTTATGATTCAACTATAATTACATAGTGTTCATACACTTAGGAATCATAAGGAAATAAGCTACAAAAATCCGGGTCTGACAATCCTCCCCCACTCAGAAAATTTGGTCCTCCAAATTAGAACCAAGTCAGTCCTCAAATAGGTGAGGGTACTTCTCTCGCATCAGACTCTCTAGCTCCCAAGTAGCTTCCTCTGAAGTATGATGCTGCCAGAGAATCTTCACTAATCCGATGGTCTTCGATCTCAATACCTTCTCCTTCCTATCCAATATCTGAATCGGTCTCTCAACATATGACATGTCCTCTCGGAGCTCCAAAGGCTCGTAACTAATCACATGTGACGGATCCGGGTGATACTTCCGAAGCATCGATATGTGGAAGACGTTGTGGACACCTGATAAGTCCGGTGGCAATGCCAACCTATACGCCTTATCTCCCACTCGATCAAGTATCTCAAAGGGTCCAATATAGCGAGGATTTAGTTTCCCTCTCTTCCCAAATCTCGCTATGCCCTTGGAAGGAGAAACTCTCAAAAACACGGATTCACCAGCTGCAAACTCTAGTGGCCTACGTCTCCTGTCAGCGTAACTCTTCTGTCTGCTTTGAGCTGTCCTCAGTCTCTCTACTATCAAGCGGACGTCCTCAGATGCTTGCGTAACCAAGTCAGGAGCAAAAATCTTACGGTCACCCACTTCTTCCCATCCAATGGGGGAACGACATCTACGGCCATACAAAGCCTCATACGGTGCCATCCCGATACTCGAATGATGACTGTTGTTGTAGGCGAACTCGGCTAGTGGTAGGTGGTCATCCCAGGAGCCTCTATAGTCTAGCACACATGCTCTCAACATGTCCTCCAGAGTCTGTATAGTCCTCTCTGACTGACCATCTGTCTGAGGATGGAAAGCGGTGCTCAAACTCAACTGGGTTCCCATGGCTTCCTGAAAATGTCCCCAAAAGTGGGATGTGAAGCGGGAATCCCTATCAGAGACTATGCTCACTGGTACACCGTGTAACCTCACTACCTCGAGTACATACAGTTCTGCTAATGAACTCAGAGTATCGGTAGCTCTCATAGCTAGGAAGTGGGCTGACTTCGTCAGTCTATCAACGATCACCCATATAGTATCGTGATTCCTGCGGGTCCTCGGTAAACCCATCACGAAATCCATGGTGATATGCTCCCATTTCCATGTCGGTATAGGTAGAGGCTGCAACAATCTTGCAGGTTTCTGATGCTCTACCTTCACCTGCTGACATACAAGACACTTTGCCACGAAGTCTGCTACATCTCTCTTCATACCCGACCACCAGTATACCTTCCGGAGGTTCTGATACATCTTGTTACTCCCCGGATGCAACGTATACCTCGACGAATGAGCTTTCACCAATATCAATCTCCTGAGTCCTGGATCCTCGGGAACACACAATCTACCTCTAAACCCCAGTAGTCCATCAGAACTCAACTCAAAATCAGTCACGGTGCCCTGGCAAACTGCTCTAGCAAATCATGCTCCCTAACCATCATATTCGATACCATCCCCAGGCTTTTCCTGCTCAAAGCATCTGCTACAACGTTAGCCTTACCCGGATGATAAAGTATCTCACAATCGTAGTCCTTCAGAAGCTCTAGCCATCTTCTCTGTCTCATGTTCAGCTCCTTCTGCGAGAACAGATACTTGAGGCTCTTGTGGTCGGTAAATATCTGGAACTTCTCACCATACAAGTAGTGGCGCCATACCTTCAACGTAAACACTACTGCAGCTAGCTCCAAATCATGGGTCGGATAGTTTTTCTCATGATCCTTCAACTGTCTGGATCCATAAGCAACTACCTTCCCATCTTGCATCAATACGCAGCCCAGTCCCTGATGCGAAGCATCGGTATACACTGCAAATCCTCCTGATCTGGTAGGGATAGTGAGAATCGGAGCGGTGGTCAATCGACGCTTCAACTCCTCAAAGCTCTTCTCACAATCCTCGTTCCATATGAACAGTGCACTCTTTCGAGTAAGACGTGTCAACGGAGCAGCCAACTTCGAAAATTCCTCAACGAATCTCCGATAGAATCCAGCTAAACCCAGAAAACTCCTGATCTCGGTGACTGTCTTTGGCTGTTCCCACTGAACTACAGCCTCTATCTTAGATGGATCAACTGATACACCATCTCTCGATATAACATGTCCCAAAAACGAGATCTGTGACAACCAAAAGTCACACTTGCTGAGCTTAGCATATAACTCATGCTCCTGTAACATCTGCAACACGATCTTGAGGTGCTCCTCATGCTCCTCCTTGGATCTCGAATACACCAATATGTCATCGATGAAGACGATAACAAACTGGTCCAAGTATGGCTTGAACACATCGTTCATCAAAGCCATGAAAGCAGCTGGAGCATTCGTCAATCCGAATGGCATGACCAAGAACTCATAATGGCCATATCGGGTACGAAATGCTGTCTTGGGTACATCTCCACTCCGAACCTTCAGCTGATGATACCCAGACCTCAGGTCAATCTTGGAAAAGACCTGTGCTCCCTATAGCTGATCTAGCAAGTCGTCAATGCGTGGAAGGGGGTATCTATTCTTGATGGTGGCCTCATTCAACAATCGGTAGTCTATACACAATCGGAGGCTCCCATCCTTCTTCCTCACAAACAAAACCGGTGCTCCCCAAGGTGAAACACTCGGTCGTACAAAGCCCCTATCCAACAGCTCCTGTAACTGTCTCTTGAGCTCCTCCAGCTCAACTAAGGCCATGCGATATGGTGGTCTTGAAATAGGCTCCGTACCAGTACTAGATCTATACAGAACTCCATCTCTCTGTCTGGTGGTAACCCTGGCAATTCATCCAGGAAAACATCTGGGTACTCACTGACCACAGTGATATCTGCCAACTCCGGATGTGCCTTATCCATATCTACCACGTACGCAATGAAACCTTGATATGTTGAAGGTTTTCTAAATCAGAAATCATGTAATAATCATAACCACTCCTTTCATTTATTTTTATTAAACTTTACAACATATCTTGTAGGGTTAGGAAACATAACTGTCTTAGAGTAACAATCTAAAACAGCATGGTTTACAGATAGCCAATCCATTCCTAATATTATATCAAAGTTGCTCATACTTAGTAATATTAGATTGGCTGTCATCTCCTTATCCCCTACTCTCAACTTGCAGTCATTATATACATATTCTACAACTTGACTACTATTCATAGGCGTACTGATTAACATCATCATACATAAACGTGTACGCTCTACATGTCTTGCTAATTTACATGCAAATGATGGCGATACAAAAGAATGCGTGGCACCAGGATCAATTAAAACATATGCTTCAATATCATAAATCAGGATGTTACCTCGAATCACATCCGATGAAGCATCAGCTGTTCCCTGGTCCAAAGCATGTACTCGCCCTTGACCCATCACTTGTTTCCCCTTCTCCTCTGCCGTCGCTCTACCTCTCTGAGCAGACGTACCAGTCGGGGTTCTATCAAACTCCCTGCCTCTCTGTGCTGCAGTGTCAAATGGCGCTAGGCAATCTCTAGCCAGATGCCCATGTTTCCCACATCGAAAACATACCATAGCACCCTGTGGACACGATCTATCTCCATGTGATCTGCCGCATCTTCTACACTGATCTGTAGCAGGTCGCGGTCCTCCTATGATAATGCCCTTCACTGGGGCTGCAGTCGGATAAGAAGGAGGTCTAGCATATCTTCCTAGGGATAGGAATCGAGTCTCATACTCGTCCATAGATAAACTCCCCTGGTGTAGTCCCAAAAATTCTGCCTGTAACTTTCGCTGTGCAGTGTCGGGAATAAACTGCCTCCTGAAGGCCTCCCGAAATATATCCCAACTGATATCCGTGTGTCGAGATCTCAATATAGGTCGGGTAGACTTCCACCAATGCTCTGCGGCTCCCTTCAGTAGGAACACAGCAAACGCGACCATCTCCGAGGTCATACACTCGAAGAATCCATAGAGCTTCTCCAGCTCTGCTAACCACTCCTCGGCAGCTACGGGGTTCTTGACCCCACTAAATGATAGAGGTCTAAACTTCTGGAACTCCCTCAACCGATGCAGGTCACATCCATATCCTAATCCACTACCACCCAAAACCGGTGGGGGTGTAGGAGTATCTACAGTCCTCTGTGCATCAGCTGTCTGCGTAGGTGTATCAGGGGCAACTGCCTCTCCTATAGCAGCTCCTGCCTCCTGTCTCTGCCTACCTGGCATCGTCTGTGCCAGTATCTCAATAATAGTCTCGAGACCACGCTCTAATCTCGTGAAGCGCGTTTCGGCACACTCGGGTGCCTCAGTAGCACCTGGAGTCTCATGCGTATGTAAAGGTCCGACAGCGGCTCGTCCCTCGGGTCTATGTCCCCGGCCTCGAGCCCTACCTCTCATACCTCTACCACTACGCGTATTTGCCATTTAGGCAAAGTCCCTACATTCATAATAATGAATTAGTCCATTCCCTATCTGGTATACACAGTTATATCTAAACACAGCACAGTACTATAGGGATGTGCACTTTTCGATTTTCTAACACCGACTCACATCAGACCAACCTCTGCTCTGATACCATCCTGTCAGGACCCCAGTTTCAATCCTTGACTTTAACCAAAAACCATAATAAATTTTTCGCATTTTTAACTTACCTTTCCTCTCTTTACTGGTTGGGTTGTGATTCGATGTCAGAGTCTTCACTTACCATAATATCCATTCTCATACATACATGTCAATATATTAATTCTGACTGTAGTTGCTTTTATTATACATGTAAGATTTTATAAAATCTAATACAATTACATTTACATTCCCCATAATATATAGCGTATACATCACTGTGCTGTTTCTATGTTTAGATACACAACTGTACATAATAAGTATACTTGACGAATCGATAGGAACTAGCAGTGGACTCTAGGACACTCTCCCACGATAACTCTCGCTCTACTGACGCTCTGTAGAGAGATGTAAAGAAAAGGGGGTGAGCATAACGCGCTCAGTAAGGAAATCAGGCAAGCAAGTAGATATCCACACTATCTACTCAAAATAGTGCTATGCCTTGAAAACATTATTTCCTTAACTCACTTTAAAAAGCATGTCTTGAAATATAATATATATACTTGTACAGAATAAATCCCATGTACAGAAATCATGCTTTATTTCTCAATTGTAGGCATGTAGTGCAAAACAATGCATTGTATATAAATCATGCCTTTATGTAAATCATGCCATGTATATTTAAATCACAATAAATATGGCATCAAATGATTCACAACACAAATCGGAGTCCGACCCATCCCTCAGGTCTGTCCGCAGTTTAAATCAGTCAATCAATGTGATATATCATGTGAGACTCTGTGGTAAATACAAATAGTATCCTGGAGTATGATCATATCCGAAAATGTGATCCCAAGCAACATAAATCTCGGTGTGCGGGGCATTACTGCTGTAACGGGAGGATGGTCAGTCCAATGTCAACCGCCAGCTACGTAACACACGGTACAGCGTACACCTCGTGCCACTCAGACACGGTACAAAGTACACCCGTGGACCCTCACAGCCAGGGTCTTTAGCCCTCGAAACCATGGAAACCCTCATAGCCAGGGTCTTTAGCCCTCGAAACCATGGAAATAAGTATACCACGTCTATATCAACCTCATACGGATATCCTCTCTAGCCATGACACACAGTCACACAAGGACTCAGGCATGGGTTTCAACATGTATTACATATCACATACAGTGTGCGTCTTGAGTGCTACTCATAGTCGTTACTCCGCTTAAACACTGTTTCACATCATAAAATTCAACTCTAGTGCGAGCAATCTCTAGCAACTAGGTCAATGCATAGTTTATGTATTAAATCAAGTACAAGCAATAGCTCTCAGTACTATGCTATGCATAATATCAAAATCAAGTACGAGCAATCGCTCCCAGTACTATGTCATGTATAAACCATGAAGAATCGAGTACGAGCCAATCGCTCCAGCACTCTGTCATGCATATATCATTCAAAGCTGAGTACGAGTAAAACTCCAGTACTCTATCATACATGTCATGAAAATCTAGTGCGTATCAAAATCCAGCACTATGTATGTGGAAAACATATGAATCCCAGTGCGAGCTGTGCTCTAGCACGATTCATTCTCACATAATATGATAGATGGCTATTTAAAAGGGATTGTTTATAAAACATCAAAATCAGCACTAAAAGTGTGCTTAAGTCATATCAACCTTAAAATCATTAGCCCATCTATGCTAATAGCAATTAAACACTCATAATAGTATCTTCCATGCTTTTTTTGTAACTTCTCACAAAAGTTGACTTTTTGACTAACTAGGGGTAAAATCGTAATTTACCACTATCGGGTCGCAATAATTATTATTCACTTTCTCTGACCCTCAGAGTTTTTAAGTGAATGCAAAAGCAGTTGAAAATACGTGCAGGTATCTCTAACTACTCGTAAAAGTCCCTTACCTCGGATCACGTCAAGTGACCTCGCTTCCTCGGTGCTGCTAAATCCCGCAGTCCGATCAGCTCTCGATGTAAACTTCGGTTCTGTAAATAACCATTCCTCAGGTTAATTATCATTTTCCTACTGTATTACACATTAATACAGTTTAATTTCCCTTAATGGGCCTTAAAAATCCTTAATGGGCCTAACTAGGCCTTAAGTCCATTTTCATTTTACTATTCACTTTTGTTGGGCCTATTGGGCTTGTGGGGCCCACCAACTCTTATTGGGCTTGTCTTAGGCCCATTACACCCTATTGGGCCTAAAAATATTGGGTTTGGCCCATTGGGCCTCTCGGCCACATGCCTTGGCCGAGAGCTAGCCATTCTCGATTTCCACCATGGCATGCCATACATGCCTATTTTCTAGCCATTTCCACTTAGGCATTTTCACAAACACTTGGTAGGCAACATTACCAATCATCCTATAGTTCATTTAGGCATTTTATCAAACACCTTGGTTGCCAACAATTTACATGTATTAATTAATCAATTTGATTAATTCTAATTATACCATTAACATTAATACATGTGTACTAATCCATTTATGTCTTAAAATCAAATTGACATATTTCAATATCCCATTGATCACTCTCGGCCTAACCCTCTTCATGGTGATTTAATATGTTTCAATGCTTAAAACATATATCAACATACTTAAAATCATTCATACATTAACATATATGAAATTGGAAATTAGAAAATATACCAATTGTTGTGTTCTCCCTTTGGTCGAAACTTTGGAGGCTCTCGGTTTGCACTCTATGGCTCCTTGATAGCCAATTCCAACATATGTTAATCTCCTTTCAATTTGGAACAACTTCCATGAAGAATGCAAGTTCCAAATATGACTAATTCCTAGTGATTTCTAGTGAGAGAAAGCTTGAATGGTTATGTTTCAATGGTGTTCTTCTCTAGCCGGAATTGTGTGATGAAGATGACCAAGGTGTGGCTGCATTTATAAGCCACTTACTTAGCCATTAAGCCTTACTTTTCAGCCACTATGCTTGACTTTCCAAATCTGAACCATGAGTCACCTTATGAGTCACCTTATGAGTCATAGTTAACTTTAACTATAGTTAGATATTTATCTCATGAGCTTTTCCAATTGGGCTTCTCGGTTTGGGCTTTCCTAATGGGCTTTTGGGCTGAAATTTTTACTATACCTCAGGCCTTCTATTGTCTCAAAATTTGGCAGATCAATTGGTCCAACAATTCGGTCTAAAGGACCTAAGAATTTCGATATACTTTTAGTATACCTTAATGGGCTTTAAAATTTTCACTTTAGGCCCATTACGTTTTTAACCATTAAATTTATTCCGGAATCCTTTCGAATAAATTTTCCTTACTTCCGGGGATGATTATCTTGTATTCTGGCCAAGAATATTTTTTCCCAAATTTTTCTCCACACTTAGGTTAATTTCTAACCTTGATTAGTCAACTATGGTAAAAGTCCACTTTTTTAACTATAGTTGACTTTTTCCTTAACCATTGACTAAGTTGACTTTTTCTTAAATTTTCGAAAGTGTTATATATCATGTCTTACACTCTCGTCTTTATATTCCAACCGCTCCCAGTGGATAATTTCACCCGAAACTCCTTTTCTCGTCGAAAAGGTCCATTTTACCCTTTTTAGCTTTTATTCTCGTTTTGTATGTTCGGGTCTAAATCAAGCTGACTTTCCTTCATGAGCTCTCTACGCTCTCTTATTTTAAGTTCTTATTTTCAGTCAGAATGATTTAGAATGACTCGGTTTAGCCTGTGATACTCATCATCCACATTAGGCATTTTATGTAGCTTTTGCGTGTTAATTCATTTCATTAACACTTTAAATCTAGTAAATACTCTTCTTATGATTCAACTATAATTACATAGTGTTCATACACTTAGGAATCATAAGGAAATAAGCTACAAAAATCTGGGTCTGACAATTTCTTTAAATTCTACTTAACTAAAAATCCTTAAAAATCATCAAACATAAACATATCTCATCATCTTCATCATCCATCAAATTTCTCGCACCTTTGACCAAAGTTGACCAAGTTTTTGTTCTTCCAAACAAATCCTAAGCTATAATTAAACATGTATATAACTTACAATCATCAAAAACTACAAGAAAACCAACTAAAAACTTTCAAAAATCAAACTTTCTCTCACCTCTGAACAGGGTAAATTCTGCCCCTGTTCTTCTCTCTATGTTTTCACCTACTAAATGAACTCATTTATAGCTGGATGTTTTATATGTTATAGAGGATTGAAAGGGGAATATTTCATCCTTCTTTGTCGGAGTCCAATTGGCTTGGAATGGGGTATACAAAATTCAAGAAAGGGAGAGCTACAGTAACGCCTACGGAACTTTCGGGAGGGAGGTGAGAGCGCGTGGGAGCTTCTTTCTAGGTGTTTTCAGAGCCCTATGAAATATAATTAAGTCTAATTTTATTTCCTAAAAATTTGAGGTTAAATCAGATCTGTAGATTTTTCAAAATTGGGGTTTTCCTAATGGGTATCCAGTTCACTGGGTTTGGGCAGCCCACTGGTCAGTTTTAGAAAATCCATGAAAAATAGTTCTGGCCCATTTTCTTCCAAATTTCCACTTCTCAAGTGTGCTACTATGTCTCTAGTATCTCTCATAAAAATTTGGGGCCCACTTGTTTAAGAAACTTTTCCCGATTGGGCCCATTTTACACAACTTGGTAACAATGTAACTTAAGGTTTTCGGTTTACTTTAAAAATTCATTTGATTACGAAAACCTCCATATCTCCACTCAATTTTCATTCCTCATGTAAATTATGTCTTATAATAATTTCCTATTGCCTCGAAATTATTTTCATAAATTTCTAGAATTTATTTCAAATTTATTTCTATTTCTAGGCTCATTTGCTCGGTTTAGTGTAAACTCGAGTTTTACTAATTTTTCAACTTCTACTGTATTAGTTTCACTTTCTAATCATCATAACCTATTTAAAATCATACTTTATTGAAAAATACTTAAATTTGAGATCTTACCTCGAAACACGTGCCTCGAGCTTCGTGCCACTATCTCGGGCATCTCAATCTTTCTAGGCCTTGTATAAACATTTACACAAGTCTTAAACTTCTCGATTTATCTTAAAATGAACAATAGCATGAAAATTCGGGTCTCACATTCCTCCCCACCTTTTTAAGAATTTGGTCCTCCAAATTCAGCTCGTTCCGTTAAACAACCGAGGGTACTTCTCCCTCATAAGACTCTCTAGTTCCCACATTGCTTCTTCCATGGAGTGGTGCTACCAGAGAATCTTTACCAATGGGATCTTCCTCGTCCAAAGTACCATTTCCATCCTGTCGAGTATCCGGATAGGTTCTTCTATATAACTCATATCTCCCTGGATGTCCAAAGCTTTATATTCAATGATATGGGAGGGATCCAGATTGTATCTCCTCAACATTAAGACGTGGAAAACGTTATGTATCCCAGAAAGCTGTGGAGGTAAAGCTAACCGATAAGCAACATCTCCCACTCTCTCAAGTATCTCAAATGGACCGATGAAGCGAGGACTCAACTTCCCTTTCTTTCCAAAACGCATGATGCCCTTGCTCGGAGAGACCTTCAGAAACACAGAGTCCCCAACCTGAAACTCCAGTGGCCGTCTTCGCACATCGGCATAACTCTTCTGCCGACTCTGAGCTGCCCGGAGTCTGTCACAAATAATCTGAACACCCTTCACTGCTTATTCCACTAAATCAGGAGCCATAATCTTTCGATCAACCACTTCTTCCCAAGCAACTAGGGACCTACATCTCCTGCCATAAAGAGCTTCATAAGGTGTCATCCCGATACTAGTATGGTAGCTATTTTTATATGCGAACTTTGCGAGGGGCAAATGGTCATCCAATGAACCCTTAAAATCCATTACACACGCCCTCAACATATCCTCCAAGGTCTACATAATCCACTCGGACTGACCGTCAGTCTGAGGTTGATAGGCGGTGCTGAGATTCAACTGAGATCCTATAGCTTCTTGAAAATGTGTCCAAAATCTGGAGGTAAAGCTGGAATCTCTATCAGATGTAATGCTCATGGGAGCCCCATGTAAACGAGCTACCTCTCTGACATACAGTTCTGCCAAGGCACTCAAAGAATCTGTACTCTTAATGGCGACGAAGTGGGCACTCTTAGTCAATCTGTCAACTATTACCCAGATTGCGTCATGACCTCTTCGGGTCCGGGGTAACCCCATAATAAAATCCATCGTAATGTGCTCCCATTTCCACGTAGGCACTGGCAAGGGCTTAAGAAATCCTGCGGGCTTCTAATGTTCAATCTTAACCTATTGATATACCAAGCATCTGGCCACAAATTCTGCTACATCCCGCTTCATACCAACCCACCAATACACCTTCCACAGATCATGATACATCTTGGTACTGCCTGGGTGCATGGTGTAGCGGGAGCAGTGAGACTCTCAAAATCTGCTGTCTCAGGGCATCATCGCTCGAAACAAAGATTCAACCCTTGAACCTCAACAGCCCATCATCACTGACCATAAAATTTGACTGCGAAGCTTGCTCTGCTTGGCTAACCATATCAAGTAACCTCTGATCATTTCTTTTCCCCATTCGGATCAGATCTAAGATGGTGGGCTCAATCCACAGGCTAGCCATAAATCCAACCTTCGCTTCTTCAACATTAATCTGGAGTCCGACGAACTGTTCCAATAGCTCCCATTCTCTGACCATCATATGCGACACTATACCCTTCCTACTGAGAGCATCTGCCACCACGTTTGCCTTACCCGGATGATACACAATCTCGCAGTCATAATCCTTAAGAAGCTCTAACCACCGTCTCTGTCTCATGTTAAGTTCCTTCTGATCAAATATATACTTCAAGCTCTTGTGGTCAGTGAAGATCTGAAATTTCTCACCGTACAGGTAGTGCCGCCAAATCTTCAAAGCAAATACCACAGCAGCTAACTCCAGATCATGGGTGGGATAGTTTCACTCATGGTCCTTTAATTGTCTAGAACCATAAGCTATAACTCGACCATTCTGCATCAGTGCACATCCCAAACCCTGGTGAGATGCATCACAGTATACCGTGAATCCTCCTAAACCACTCGAAATAGTCAAGATGGGCGCGGTAGTTAATCTCCGTTTGAGCTCCTGAAAACTCTACTCACATGCTTCTGACAAGATAAAAAGAACTCCCTTACTTGTGAGCTTAGTCAATGGAGCTGCTATTCTGGAGAATCCCTCTACAAATCTCCGGTAGTACCCCACTAGCCCCAGAAAACTCTGAATCTCTGTTATAGTCCTCGGCTGTTCCCATCTAAGTACTGCCTCAACCTTAGACGGATCAACTGACACACCGTCCTTGGATACAATATGACTGAGGAAAGCTATCTACTCCAGCCAAAATTCACATTTACTCAGTTTCCCATATAACTGTTTCTCTCGAAGAGTTTGGAGCATTGTCCTCAAATGCTGCTCATGTTCCTCTCGGGACTTAGAGTAAACCAATATGTCATCAATAAAGATAATCACAAATCGGTCTAGATAATCCTGAAATGCCTCATTCATCAGACTCATGAAAGCAGCAGGGGCATTGGTCAGGCCAAAGGGCATCACCAAAAACTCATAGTGACCATATTTGGTTCTGAATGCTGTTTTGGCCACATCTTCTTTTCTGATTCTCAACTGGTGATAGCTGGCCTCAGATCAATCTTCGAGAATACTGAAGCCCCTTTCAACTGATCAAATAAATCATCGATTCTGGGTAAGGGGTACTTGTTCTTTACCATAGCCTTTTTCAGCAATCGGTAATCTACGCATAACCGGAGGCTACCATCCTTCTTTCGAACAAACAAAATCGGAGCTCCCTAAGGTGACACACTGGGTCTAATAAAACCCTTGTCAAGCAATTCTTGCAACTGCTTCTTCAGCACCTCTAATTCGACCGGTGCCATTTTATAGGGAGTCTTAGAGATTGGCTGGGTATCTGGTACTAAGTCAATAGAAAACTCCAGCTCTCTCTCCAGTGGTAACCCCGGTAGCTCATCAGAAAATACATCCAAAAACTCACAAACAATTGGTATATCTTATATACTTGGATGTTCCCAGCTCATATTCGAAATAAAGGCTATATAACCTTCATCAACAATAAAACATCAAAAAAGTTCATGGAATTTCATATTTAAAAGCATCATATGTTTGATTTCTTAAATGCAAAACATACTTCAAATTTATCAGGTAGGGAGAAGGTTACAGTCTTAGTATAGCAGTCTAAACTTACTCTATTAGCGGCTAACCAGTCCATTCCTAATATTACATCAAAACCAAATATATTTAGTAATATTAGATCTGCATTCATTGCCATGTCTCCCACCTTGATTTCACAGCTCCTACACACTCTATCAGTTATTTGTGTCTCATGCATGGGAGTACTAATATGACATACAAAATCTAGGGGTTCAAATTTTACATGCAGACATTTTGCAAACTGATGTGTAATGAACAAGTGTGTTGATCCAGGATCAAACAAAACATTAATTCGATGATTACAGACAAGAAGATTACCTCTGATAACATCGGATGAGGTTCAGCTGTCTCCTGATCAAGTGCGAAGACTCGCCCTCGGGTGACAGGCTTCTTACCTTTCTCTTTTGTTGTAGCCGTCTCTGAGGGGCTTGGCTCTGCACAGCCTGTATCTGTCTCTCAGGAGGTGGGGTTGGCTGATCTTGGGGATGTGGGGTTGACAATGATGGATAATCCTTAATCAGATGTCCCCTCTGTCCGTAACCAAAATAGGCACCCGCTCACCAGTAACATGGCCCACTGTGCATCTTACCTCAATCTTTACACCTTCTCATATGTAACAGATGACTCCGAGTGGTTATAGGGGTAACAATAGTAGTCTCATGCCTATCAACCCTTGCAGGAGCCTTGCCAAGCTTCAATCTCTTCGGCTGACCCCTCATCGGTTCTGATCTAGAGATCTCTACTCTTTTACCTTTACCCTTTGACTTCCCTCAAAATTCGTACTGAGCCTGAGTAACATTAAGGCCTCTCTCAATATCCTGAGCATGCTCTAGTGCATCACTGAATTCTATAATACGCAAACCAAGGAGTCTGTCCCGAATGGCTGGTCGTAACTCGGACATAAACCTCCACGTATGATGTTGCTCATCTCTAACTGTCTCAGGGTCATAATGCATAAGAGTAGTAAATCTGTTATCATATTCATCCACAGTCTTGTTGTCCTGTGATAACTCAAAAAACTCTTCTTGCATTCTCTACTGGGCAGCAGGCGGTATATACTGACCCCTGAAAGCAGCTAGGAAAGTCTCCCAAGTAATCTCTGGGTGTCGGGACCTCAAATGTGTTCTGGTTGTTCTCCACCAAATACCAGCCTGTCCAATCAACATATAGGTCGCCATTCTAACTCTATCTACATCTGTACACTCTAAACACTTAAATATCCTTTCCAAGTCTGCCAGCCATTCCTCAGCCCGTACTGGTTCCTTCACACCCTTAAACTCTGGAGGGTGCATCTTCAGAAAGTCTTTCATTCCAACCTTATCTTTTTCATTTACACCAATCTGTACCTGAGGCTGAACTACCGTAGGTGCTTGAGGGGCCTGTGGAGGAGGAGGCGGAGGAGGAGGTGAGGGCGTAATAGCACCTGATATTAAAAGTGGGTGATCAATTAAGGCTAAAAATTAAAATTACTGGAAAGCAACTAAATAAAATAAAATCGAGCTAAAAATATTTACAATGCTCCAAGCCTAGAAAAGAAAATTGAGACAATTAATTACGCACTCAAAATAAAATGCTAAAATAAAGAACAAAATTAATTAAGCTAAAATTAAACAAACCTAAGGTAAAATGTGAACGTAATTAAACTAATTAAGAAAATGCAATTTAAACTAACTTAAAGTCTAATAAGATAAACGTCTACTTACCTAAAGAAATTCTTAAACTTAACTCTAACTAAATGCTAATAAAACAAAATTTAACTAATGCATGCAAATAAATTTAATCTAAATTAATTCTAAATATAACTCATAAAATACTAAAATAAAAATTAAATCCTAACAGGTATAAACTAAAAGTAACTATTAACTAAGACTTAAAACTAAAGATTAAATTAACAACTTAAAATATTAAATTTACCTATCAATTACCACTATTCTAACTAATACTAATGAAAATAATCAAATATGCAATAAAATTCCAATGAAACCATAACCAAACGTGGCCTTAGACAATTTCAATCATTCAAAGGTCCCTCCAAACACTATTCACATTCTTCACCAAAACATTTCCATGCATTGCCAGGCATGCTCTCGGTTCAGGCATGTCTTCCTTTTCCAAGTTGTGTTCTTCCTCCAGGAGTTCACGGACTACCCAGCTAACTGCTCCTGTCTGCATGCTGCTGTTGCTGGCCCTGTCGTGTTCAGCTAGTGGTGGTGCTGCTGTACATGCTCCATGCTCTGCTTCGGCTACTGCAACTGCTCTCGGTTTCACTCTGTGTTCCTGTCGGGTCCTGCTTCTGTTGTTGCTAACCCAGCTCCTGGTTTTGTTCTGTATTGCTACCAGTCTTGCTGATCTATTTCTCTTTACTGTTGTCTTCAGATGCACCCTACACACTCTCGGTACCGTGAGTTTTGTATATCACAGCATTAGGCATTAACAATTCTGCAATTCTCAGCAATGCAATTTTGTAAATAGATAAAACACAAACATTGAATTATAGTATGTAAGTTCAAGGCAGTGAATAAACTATGGCATCCTTAATATGATTGAATTGAACAGTTAGAATAGGAAAAGGAAAATAACAGTAAATCACACATAAAATAGAGGAGAACAGAGAGGAAACACACCACCTTTCACTGCAGTAATCACGGTAAGAGATGCCAATACTAACATGAAGCAAAACTAAACTAATGGTAACATAACTTGAAAGCAAGGTTACTAATAAGTGAAGAAACTAAAAGAATTAAACTAAATGAACAATTGATCCGAACTGAAGAACTAAAAAGAAAAAGACACTAATCGTAAGAATTGATGAAAAAGAGCATGAATTTTTTTTATTAATCAAACAGTGGATCATGAAGAGTAGATGTTGAGGTATTTCTTCATTCACAAACATTGGATCACGATGAAGAAGATTAATCAAACATCAACTGGTTTCTTCTAGTAGCCACGATTTCTTTCAATAATCACGGGTTCATTCATTCCTCCACCAAACCATTTTTGTTCCACCCTTCCAATATTATCACCAATCGATGCACAGAATCATCCCAACATTTTAGATCGGAAATAATGAATCAAAAATCATTATCGGCATTGATGATTCAAGATTTGCAAATACTTTAGACTATAACCGAAGGGAATTAAAACATATAGCAAAAACAAGATGATGACAATTGAAACAAACTGAAATGATAAATAACTATTTCTAAGCAATGATACTGATGAACTAAAGAGAAAACTTTTCATAAAAATAAGTTGAATAACAATAGTAGCTCTGGAGAAAAAAAACTGGAAGACTGAAAATAAATACTGTGCCAAAACTTTTCATAAAAATAAGTTCAATAACAATAGTAGCTCTGGAGAAAAAAACTGGAAGACTGAAAATAAATACTGTGCCGCTGAATAAAAAAAAAACAAGGAAAAAAACTTTTTAAGTTAACCTAAAAATAAAACTATTCTAACCTATTTTCCCCCCTTTTTACAATTGTCATCATTTTCTATTTATATACACATTTAGGGATACAGTTGTAATTTTTCCATCCTAGATGAGTTGGCATTGTTTGGCCACTTGTCTTCACACCATTGGCTCCTTGAAAAATAATATTTCCATGTCATCTGTCTTTTTGTCCAATTGGATGTGCTAGGCTCGTGTTGTCCGCGTGGTCCAATCTCGATTTTAGCTCAATTTCGGTTCATTTTCTACCGAAATATTCAAAATTCATCCGGATTTAATTTATCTGCAAACATGAGAATTTTAATTAAATAAAAGGGGATAATTAAAAAAATAAATAGGGGATTTAAATAATTAATTAGGAAATTAAGCACAAATAATTCTAAAAATATAGAATTATCACCATCGGTATTTGAAGCATGTGCCCCAAACTACTGGGCAAGCATAGCTGTGAGGGCATTAAGCCCCTCTCTCATGCCCTGAACACTCTGCTCCAATCTCCTCATCCAGGAATCGAGACTCTCTGGTTGAGGGGGAGGAGGTGAAAGGGGTCGATCTTGCCTCCATGGGCGACCTCTTCTACCACTCATGGTAACTGATTACGTATTACCTGCACAGATACCAATAAATTTTAGCTATAGCTATAACATGTATATATAATTTATAACCAGACAAGTACAGATACTTGGGATGTAATCACACATTAAATACTGACACTAACAGTACTAGACAACTATTGCTCTGAGACCACGTTAACTGTAACGCCCTGGAAGCGCGAAAATATGGGCTAACTTTTTCCTTTAAATCTTATTTTTCTACTTAGGTTGCATTCCTATACAGTGTAGGTTACTTCGTTTCTTTCTGTACTTATTCTTTTATCCATTTAATTTTACTAAAAATTTCGGCAGCATAACCTTTTATAATATATCCTATCCCTTTGCAGGTAAATGCAGTTTATATTCGCAAGGCAATTGATTTTATTTCTTAAACTTATTACTTTCAACTCTACATTTTTACTACTACAAGTTCCATATCCATACTCAGTATCAACGACATTTCATTCACTTCCCAAAACGTTTACATAATAATCCATAAAACAACTGATTACATCCCAAAAGTATTTATATACAATCCAGTATTTGTACAATATACATGTCTGGGAATAAATATCCGATGATATACCTGAGCGAGTACTAAAAGTAGTCTGGGAGGCACTAAATCCACCAGCTACTCACGTACTTGTAAATGGCTGAATAATCTCACTGCAGATACTTTGAAATAGGAGAAGAGAATGGGTGAGCTTATGGGGAGAAGCTCAGTAAGGTATGCATTTAAAACAATTCTAACCATTTAAAAACAATTAGAAAATCAGAATAAACATACTTCTGTATATACATACTTAGAAAACCATTTTACATGCTTACTTTAAAATACATCATACTTCATCAAAATGTTGTACGTACTTTCATAAACTAAAACATCATACATACTTTCTTCGTTAAAATATTATACATCAAAACATGGAGACTAGGCTATTTCAACATAGTTATCATGCAACATATCATATCCTTAGTAGAGGTAATAATACCTATGGCCATGGTAAGGGTTGTAGACTGGATCAGGGTCGTACAGCAGTTCTAATATAGTATCTCAATCACACTAGCACACAGCTAGGGCACGGGCACCAGTGGTACACACCGTGCAATCACAAGATACTTCGAAAATAGACACCATGTGTAGTGAAAAACAACACCACTAAGGCGGAATAGACACTACACTGGTGAATCTAAACTAATACTACGTGTGGCGGAGCCAGGACACCACAAGTAGAAGGCATGATTATGCACTCAGCATATATAAATAGTAGCCTGTCGTCTCAAAATCCTTACTTTCATACTTACTTACTTACTTTCATATGGAAACTTTAATCATCAAATCATGTCATAATTCATACAAAATATGTATATCTATTTTATTTATGCAAAATAAGTGAACCGTGATTTCAGTATCTAAAAATGGTTTATTATTCCTTTCGGACTTAAACCGAGAAAGTATGGTTTTCAAACAGATTTCTTTCTATGATTTTCAAGTCATTTATGAACAATAAATAGATATAGGATGTTAGTACTATTTTAAATTGCATCCCTATTCTGCCCCTATTCTGCCCCTATTCTTATCTCTATGTTTTCACCTAGTAAATGAATTCCTTTATATCTGTATTTTTTATTATTATATAGGGTTGAAAGGGGAAGATTTCATCCTTCTCGGCTAGAGTCCAATTCGGCTTGGAAAGGGGTCGCAAAAATTCAAGAAAGGGCGAGCTACAGTAACGCCTACGAAACTTTCGGGAGGGAGGTGAGAACGCGTGGGACCTTCTTTTTGGGTGTTTTCTGAGCCCTGTGAAATATAATTAAGTCTAGTTTTATGTCCTAAAATTCCATGGTTAAATCATATCTGTAGGTCAGTCAAAATTGGGGTTTTCCTGATGGGTATCCAGTTTATTGGGTTGGGGCAGCCCACTAGTCAGTTTTAGAAAATCCATGAAAAATAGTTCTGGCCCATTTTCTTCCAAATTTCCACTTCTCAAGTGTGCTACTATGTCTCTAGTATCTCTCATAAAAATTTGGGGCCCACTATTTTAAGAAACATTTCCCGATTGGGCCCATTTTACACAACTTGGTCATTACCGAATAATGTAACTTAAGGTTTTCGGTTTACTTTAAAAATTCATTTGATTACCGAAACCTCCATATCTCCACTCAATTTTCATTCCTCATGTAAATTATTCCTTATAATAATTTCCTATAGTCTCGGAATAATTTTTGTGAATTTCTATAATTTATTTCGAATTTATTTCTATTTCTAGGCTCATTTGCTCGTTTAGTGTAAACCCGAGTTTTACTAATTTTTCAACTTCTAATGTATTAGTTTCACTTTCTAATCATCATAACCTATTAAAAATCATACTTCATTAAAAAATACTTAAAATTGAGATCTTACCTCGAAACACATGCATCGAGCTTCGTGCCACTATCTCGAGCATCTCGATCTTTCTAGGCCCTATATAAACATTTACATAAGTCTTAAACTTCTCGATTTATCTTAAAATTAACAATAGCATGAAAATTTGGATCTCACAGCCTTCTCGGCCATGGCATGTGGTCGAGAGCCATCATGCTGCCGGTCATGCCATATCACGCCACTTATAGTCATTTGCTAGCCAATTCACTTTGGCATTTCCACAAACACTTGGTTGGCATGTCTTAAGCCTTTCCTATAGTTCATGTTGGTATTTTATCAAATACCTTATGTGCCATATCATACAACCATCCATATGAATAAATTGATTATAACTAACCATGTCATAATCATGTATACATGCATATCAACCTATACATGTCTTAAAATCACATGGGTATTTATCAAAACTCATATACCAACTTTCGGTCATCACATGTTCATGGTGTTTTCATGTGTTTCAATCCATAAAACATATACCAATCGACTCCATATAACTCATAGATTAACATATATGAAGTTGGAAGCTTGAAATTATACCTAGTATTTGTGTTCACACTTGGCTGAAACTTTGAAGCCTCACGGTTTGCACCCTATGGCTCCTTGATAGCCAATTCCAACATATGTCACTCTCCTCTCAATTTGGAACAACTTTCATGAAGATTGCTAGTTCAAATATGCCTAATTCCTAGTGATTTCTAGTGAGAGAAAGCTTGGAAAACTTTTCGGTTATGGTTTCTTCACTTTGCCGAAAATGAAATGATGAAGATGATTATGTGTTGGCTGGTATTTATAAGTCCATTACTTAGTCATTAAGCTAAAATCCAGCCACCTTAATTGACTTCCAAAAAGTTTAGGTAATGGTTATCATTTTGGACTTTGCTACCTTTCATTAATGGCTTTTAACTTATTCAAATGGGCTTTCAATGGGCTTTTTCGTTTGGGCTTTTCCTTTGGGCTTTTGGGCTGAATTTTTTACTACCTATTGGGCCTTCAATTGTCTCAATATTGGGCCCATAAATTGGCCCAACAATTCGGCCCATTGGCTTTCCAAATTCGGTCCACACTTATGATACCTTAATGGGCTTTAAAATTTCCAACTTTGGCCCATTGCGTTTTTAACCATTAATTAAATATGAAATTCATCCAAATAAATTTTTCTCATTTGGAGAGATGAATATCTTGTATTCTGACCAAAATTATTTTTCCTCAAATTTTCCTCCATACTTGGGTTAATTTCTAACCATGGTTAGTCAACTATGGTCAAAGTCCACTTTTCTTAACTACCATTGACTTTTCTTGACCATTGACCACGTTGACTTTTTCTCAAAATTTTAAGTGTCTTATCTTATGTCTTACACTCTCGTTTTTACGTTTTAGCCTTTTTCGGTAGGTAAATATGCTCGAATTACCTTAAGGGGGCGTTTGGTTGGGGGGAATTTTTTTTTCCCCCCGTAATTTTTTTTCGTCATTTGATTCCCCCATTTGGTTCGATTCTTTTCCTCTTTGTTAGTCATTTTATTTTACCTACAGTGCTCAATTTTGGGAAAATCTGGGGTAAAATGATTACCTTCGGATCCTGAGGTATTTTTAGATTACATGAGTCAAATTTTTTTTTTTGGATCTAAAGTAATTTTTTTCCCTAAAATTTACCTCTTAAAATTTTTTTCCTGGATAAAAGGTAATTTTGTTTTCCAAGGTAATTTTTTTCCCCCGAACCAAACGCACCCTAAATACCTTAACTCGCTAAAAAGGTCCATTTTACCCTTTTTAGCTTTTACTCTCATTCTCTATGTTCGAAACTAAATCAAACTGACTTTCCTTCATAAGCTCTCTATATTTTCTCATTTTAAGTTCTTCTCTTCAGTCAAAATGATTCAGATCCACTCGGTTTAGCCTATAACTCTTATAGCTCACATTAGGCTTTTATGTAGCTTATGAGTGTTTAACCACTTTACTTATAATTTCCTTGTAGTAAATACTCTTCTCATGATTCAACCAACATAATAAAATGTTTATACATATAGAAATCATAAGGAATAATCTACATAAAAAATTGAGGTCTTACACTACTGCTTCCTATCATCGAGACAAGGTATACACACTTGTGTGGTTTTTTTATCTAAATATGTAAATGCACAGTACTGTAAACGTATATGATGTCGGGGATGTAAGGTTAAGTAAATCCAATTGTGAATGTATTAGTTTAAGTCAAAGGATAGAAAAATCCTAATGTGTAAATGTAACATGGAAATGGAATGGTAAGTAGTGTGAGGGGACTAACACCAAATCATAGCCCAACTGTTGGTAGGATTGTCACAATGAGAGGAAGGTAAGAATTAAATATGAAAGAAAAATAAAAAATTTACTCTGATTTTTGGGTCGTGACAGTCCCCTTATCAGCTTGTTTATGGTAAGGCCTGTCATTTGCCAATGGAGCTTGAGCACAAGGCCTACTGGGCCCTTAAGAACCTGAATTTCAATTTAGATGTAGCGGGGGAGAAGAGGCTACTACAGCTTAATCAATTAGATGAGTTTAGGTTACAGTCATATGAGAATGTCAAGCTCTACAAGGAAAAAACTAAGCGATGGCATGATAAAAAAATAAAGGAGAGACACTTCGAGTCAGGCCAGCAAGTATTGCTTTTCAATTCTCACTTGAAGTTGTTTCCAGGAAAGTTTAAGTCTAGATGGACAAGACCCTTCACCATTACAGAAGTATTCCCTCATGGAGCCATTGAGATCATGGATGAGACCCTGAAGCAACCCATTAAAGTTAATGGGTGTAGACTTAAGCACTATTTTGAGGGAGGATTTAACCGTCAGCATTTCGTTACCACTTTGGCTGATCCTCCTACTTCTGATCTTGCTACTTAGCTTCAGTGAGGATCCTACTAAGAACTATAAATTCAGCTCAGCTTCATTTTCATGCATACAACTTCATTTGATGTTGCTTTATTTTTCTTTTCACTTTTTGTACGGTTCTTTTTCTCTTCTCTGCTGCTTTTTTCTTTGTTTCTTGTATAGATAGCCCACAGCAGCATTTTCTCATCAAGCTTCACATGTTCTTCATCATCAGATAGGGGAATATTCTATTCTTAAGCTTCAATTCTTATATTATCCGCATACTGAGGACACTGTGCACTTTAAGTTTGGGGGAGGGGATTCACTTGAGCATTTTTAAAAGATTTTAGGGAGAATTGTAAAATTTTACGAAAATATGAGCTTCCATTGTTCGATTTAGTACTTAGCATGTGGTTTTTCCCATATTCCAATGATATAATCACATGATTTAGTCTAACTTTGATTGAATAAGAAGCATGATTGTAGGAAAAGCATGAAGTTAAATTCTTGAATTTGTCTTTATTCTGATTGTGATTTCCTCATTTTATGCACATGTCATATCATGAATCTATATACTTATTTAGAGAAAGCTTATGTGGACATAGGATTGCATTTGTTCAGTTGATTTTGTGCATCATATTCTAGAATTTGTTTAATCTTCTCTCGAGGTAAAATATTAGATCACACTTCAGTAAGGAAATGATTTAGGCCATCTTTGGATCCTTTGAGTCGTTCCAACTGTCACTCTTGTTCGATCCCTTACCCCGAAAGCGTGTAATTTCACTAGGATATATTTTGAGCAATGTACATATGGGTTATAGGTGATAGTGAAAGTGAAAAAAATATATATACAAAAATAGAATAACAATGTTTAGCAAAATAAATAAGTTTAGGAGAATCATTATGAGCTCTCACATCAAAGATCCTAGAAGTAACGCATGTTGAAGGGTAATTAGCCCTGACCTTACATTACAAGCTGAATGAAGTCCTATTGATCTTTGGTTAAGTGTGACTACATTAGTAGAGAGAGAAGTGAAAAGCAAACTTATGGGAATGATCACTTGTCATTGACTTTGCATTTATTGTGTTTGCATAATTTGATCTGGGTAATATACTGTGAAGTGGCTTTGACATTTTCACACACTCACGAGGAGTCCAATTTGGGTTAAGACTTATGATTGAATGATTCTGTGTGTTAGACTTATAATTGTGAATCTTTGATATCAGAGTTTGTAATTTTTTCTTTGAGGATAATATTGGGAAAATCAATATGTTTGGTACTTGTCAGTTCCTACATATGTTTTGTTTTGCTTGAGGACAAGCAAAAGCTCAAGTTTGAGGGTGTGATAATTCTATGAAAATAGAGTTATTTATACTTAATTTCTTAATTAACTATTTTAATCCCCATATTATTTTATTAATTATCCCCTCATTTTAATTAAAATTCTCATGTTTGCAGATAAATTAAATCCAGATGAATTTCAGCCATTTCAGTAGAAAATGGACAAAAATTGGCTAAAGGGAGATTGGACTAATACCATTTCATCTTGTAACATGAGTCACCATTCTTCTCTCTTTTCTTGACACATGTGAAGCCAAGTGTCCATATTTGATTCACCTTTGAAGGATAAGATCAAAGGACACCTTGGCCACCTCATGGAAGACACAAGCCAAGCCACCTTGCACATCCAAGTGGGCAAGAAGACAAATGACATGGAAATATCTTCTCTAAGAAGCTAATGGTGTGAAGACAAGTGGCCAAACAATGCCAACTCATCTAGGATTAAAATTCCCCTTTGTACCCCCATTTTGATGTGTATAAAAAGAAAAAGATGAGACATTTTAAGGGAGTTTCTTTTTTTAGTTTTTGAGGTTGGTTGCTAGGTTTCTTTTAGGTTAGTTTTATATTTCTTTTATGACTTTTTTTTTTGTTCTTATGTTGTGTTGATGGCTAGTGACTTTTTAGAGGAATTTCGTTTATTTTTAAAACCAACTTACTCAAGTTACATTTACGTTTTTTTTTTATAGATTTAGATTTTATAATACTCTAGTTTTACTTTATTTATTTTGATGCATCTACTTCGTTTCTTTAGATTAGGATTTAAACTTACTGTCTGGTATTGATATTTTGAACTGCTTTGAATCTATTCCTCCTACCTTTATCTTGTCATCTTCATGCCCTTACTACCTCCACGATTTTGTTTTCTGCACTAAAACGTTGCATTCTACTCTATATTATTTCATTGTTTTGCCTCGATAGTTCCTTGTGTCTCTCTGTTCTGCATTTTTATCATTTTCTGTATTGTACTATTTAACTACCAGCGATTATTGGGTAGTTCATGTTCTGTGTCTGTGTCTCTTTCTCTTTTCTGCTTCAGTGTTCTTATAGATGATTGTTGGACCAAAGGAGAGTGTGAAGCAGGCTGGTGACAGAAGCCAAATTTCATCCTCTGTTTGCAACATCTCTTGCATTCTTTATTTTACTCTATTTTCGGTTTTATTATTTTTGCACTTGCTACTGTGTTTTTCTGGGCAATTTGAAGGGTCATCATCTTCAATGTTATTTTCTTCTCCAAACTGGGGCTGAAACAGTATTTTTATTGTTTACTTAGCTTAGGCGGTAGATTAACAATTATTTTATAGCCTTAGCATAAATTCCTCTCTGTTATACCTTGTTTCACGTTTTCAGTACTGATTTATGCATTCTTGGTTTATAGTTAGTTTCTGTTATCAGTTCATGTCGGACGGCACTGCTAAGCTATTGCATTAGCTGAAGCGTGTCCAAAGCTCTGCTATGTGTACTACGTTTCTACACCCTTCGATTCATGTTGCAGGTTACAAGGATGTGGTAGGAAGAGGCTTTGTTGTTGTTGTTTGAAGGCCCTGTTTTGCAGCATTGTTCTGGATAGCTTTCTTGCCTTATATTTTGAGTAAAATAGTATATTCTACAAGTTTAAGCTTTCGAATATTCTGTTCTTGAATGCTATTAGTTTTCTGTTTAGTGATTACTTTTTTGTTTTAGCTTTGGTTTATACTCTCGGGTTACAATCTTCATGCTTTACTTTTAAGCTCTAAGTAATATATTTCTATTTTATTTTGTAAGTATTATTTTGTTTTAAGTTGTTGGGATCTGATTGCTAGAAGTTGTTGCAGTGTTTGTTGTGACCTTGCAGATAGGTGCACGTCGTGCTGTGTAAGACCCGAATTTAATTAAAATACGAAATGAATGAGTATTCGTGAAGGGAATCTTCGAACACGTGCAAGGGCAAAACGGTCAAAAGATCGAAAGCCGGTATAATTTCGATAAGAAAATTTAATTAAAAATAATGGATTGAGAAATCTTGGTCAATAAAGGTGAAATAAATTTATTTCGGGTTAAATTGATCAAGATATGAAGTTATGGGAATTAATCGGGATTAATTGGAATTTTTAAATCGAAAAATAATCTCGAAAATAATCGAAAAATATACCGAAAAGTCATTCGGGACAATATCCCCAAAATACGGAGCAATTATACCCGAAAAAGGGTTAAAATATAATAAATAAATTAAATTAAATTAAATTAATTAATTTGGAATAAAATAATAATTTTGGTAGATATTTGGGTATTTTTAATGTATTTTAATGATTAAAATATAATAAAAATAAATAAATAAAAATAAATAAAAATTAATTAATTAATAAGTTAAAAAAAAAAAGGAATCAGATTGAAACAAATCGGGGAGAGAGAAAACTGAAACGAAATCGCGAGAAGCAGAAAACAAAAACGGCAACCGAGGAAGCCCGACGAGCCACCGGCGGCCAGGGACCCCAGGCGAGGGCCGACGAAGGAAGCCCGATGCCAGGTGAGTCGTCTGCCACCGGTGACGTGCGCCAAGGACGCTGGAGAACGCCAGAAAATGGAGGAGAAGCCGCGGGAGAAGAAATGGCCATCGATGGCAAACGGCGGCGATTCGGGCGAAACAGAGGCCAGATTCTGAAAGCCCAGGCGACGGTGGTTCTTTTGAGACCGCTATCAGCCGATGAAACGACGGGAATCGCCGGCGATGACGAAGAGAAAGAAATGGGTTCTGACGGCCGAGGGAGAAGAGCCGGATCGACGACCTTTCGGCGACCTTGACCGAAGCTGAGGCCAGATTCATGCTGCGGACGACCCAACGGAGCCACTGGCGGTGGAAATCGGTGAAGAACCAGCCGGCAAGGTGGTGAACCGGAGTGAACTGGGGTGAACCGGCCGTCCGAATCGGTCTGAACCGGACTGAACCGGTTCAGCCAAGAAAGAGAGGAAAAAAAGGAGAAAAAGGGAAAAAGAAAAAGTGAAAAATTGGGGAAAATTTCAGTGATGCAATCGAGCTTCGGGTAAGTCGGTAAGCGGTCGAATTGATCGATTTAAATTTCCAAATATTTAATTTGATAAATAATCGACTGAAAGTTTACCCGAAAATATATTTAATTGTGTAGCTCGACAATTGGCATCCAACGAGAGCTCGAGATAGCCTCGATTTGCGTACTAGCAGGGAATCTCGGGTAAGTAACCCTTATTTACGACAATTTACATCGTTATGCGTGATATGAATTTAAATTTCGCATAAATTGAATTAAATTATGGAAATTTAGATAAATTGTCGTAAATAATAAATTTAGCTATTCGAGAGTTAGAACGAGGCCCAATAAATTGTTGGAGGGTCCAATGAGCCCAATAGGCCTCGATAATGTGAAAGTTAAGTGGAAAACGGGCTTAAGGTCGATTAAGGCCCATTAAGGTGCAATCGGGCCCAATAGGGGTAAACGGGCCCAATGATTTAAATTAAGCCCAGAAAATATTAAATACAATTAAATTGTATGATATCTGACCTGAGGAATAATTATACGCAGTTCCGGAGGTTTGATTTGAGAGCATATCGAACTGCGCGACGAGACAATAGTGGAAAAGAAAAGGTCAGACTCGACAGGAAAATAAGGTAAGGGAATTCTGCGGACTGCTAGAGGTAACTTTACAAAATTTTAAGTTCATTTGCAGTCCTTTAAAAATTATTTGAAGGGTCTAGAGGTCAAATAATAATTTTAGTGCCCCGAATGGGCAAATTACCAAATTACCCTTGTTAAGGGTAAAATTTACAAATTTAGAAAAAAATTGGGAGGAGCAACAACAAGAGGTTTCTGCTCGTTCTGGAGACATTTTAATGCATGCATGATTAGGCTAGCTAACCTTGAAAGAAAATGCACAGCATTGCATACTTTCAACGATATAATTGTTTTGAAAACTGTTTTGAGGAAACAGAGCCGCCTACGTGTTTTTATTGATATGTGACGTGCTAGAGCTCAGCTCGCACAATGTTTGATTTGTGTGATGCATGCATTAGTGCTGGAGCGAGAGCTCGCACTAGAGTCTTACATGCATAGGTGCTAGAGTATAACTCGCACCAGATTTCACATGCTTTTTCGAGACAGGGTGCTGGAGTTTAACTCGCACCAGATTTTATAAGATTTTCATGTGATTCATATATAGAGTGCTAGAGCTTAGCTCGCACTAGTTTTACTGGATTTGTGGAGTCTGCCCTTGGAGTTAGCCAAAAGGCCCAACAGGCTCAAAAGACCTCTTAAGTGGGGTGAGAGTGAGGGATGAGGTTGGCGGCCTGGTGGGGATGTAATGCGGGCTCTGACAATTAAAACGCACTAGTTTTCCTTGATTTGATGAGAGTGCTGAGCATCGCTCGCACTGATTTTTATGAGAACATGCGATGAGCCGTGCTTGGAGCATCGGGTAGACTGTGTGTCACCGATTAAATAGGCTCGCACATGCATTTTGAGACATGGCATGAGTATTGAGTTATGATATAAGAAACAAAACCCCTCTGTGGGAAGCAGGCCATTTGGGCTGGAGTACCTAGAATGATATGGGTCCATGGAGTACGATGTACCGTGCAAGTAGCATGGAGTACGATGTACCGTGTGGTATCTTTGGATACGGGGTATCTTCGGATACGGCATCTTCGGATGCGTGGGATCAGATAAGACTGACGGGTTGGATTGACCCACCTCCCGAGCGGTTCCCGATCAGGGTGAGACCCCGCACACTAGGATCCGTGTAGCAGAGGGGCTCACGAGGACACACGGCCATAGTCCTGGTTATTGCCGATATACAGACGTTGCCTAGTCTCGCATGTTGATGATCTTGACGATGATTGAAACTGGGTTTTTAAACTAAATTTACATGATGCTATTTTCATGCTTTTCAAACCCATGTGTGAATGTAAATTGATTTTCATGGTTTTATGTGAGTCAGGACCACCCGAGGGATGGGTTGAGTCCTGGCCTTGTTGTGAAATTTTAAACGAGAAAGAAATGATTTGAAATAATTGCATGTTGAATTTTGCCATGCGAATGGATTTACATAACATCATAACTCATATCATCTGTTTTAAAATGTGTGGAGAAAGGGTGGTTTATGCATGGCATCACGTTCATGTAGGTAGTATGGTTACCTACTTGTTCGTAGGATTGCCTTACTAAACTTGATGTGCTCACCCCTTTCATTTTTCCCACAGATAATCTCCAGTTGAAGTTGAGGCGACTCAGTACTGCATTCCGGATATCCACTGCTGCCCATCATTTAAGGTATATACACTTGTACATATTGTATCTAAATAAGCATAGCACAGTAACATGTTTGTAAGTAACTTTAGGGGATGTATAAATATTGTAAACACTTATAAATGACTGAGAAAGAATTAAGTTATATTGTAAATGTATGGTGGGACTGGCATTGACGCACAGCCCAATTTGTTAGTGGAGTGTGGTCACGATCAGAGGACAGGTAAGCATAAAAGAAAATAACAAAACGCGAAAAATTTACTCTGATTTTTGGGTAGTTTTGGGTCGTGACATGCTGCTGAAGCGATGATTGCAGGTCTGTTCCGTGAAATGTGGTCAGTAGCTGAATCAGAAGCAGGCTGTCGTTACTGTGTAGCGGACATGGCTGTTATCGGTTGGCAATGGCACCTGTTGTTTTTTTTTTTTGGTAGTCTTCGTTGCAATAGTTTAATAGTTTAATATTAGTATTTTAGTATTATTTTAATTTAATGCACCTTTTAATTAGTTAGATAGCATTTTAATAGTTTAATTAATTTGCATATGTTTAAGATTATTAGATTTAATTTCTTTAGATTTTAGTTTAGATTAAATTTTAGTTTCTTATGCAATTGAAATTTTAATTTCATTATTTTCATGCATATATTTAGGATTTAGTAGATTTTCATTTTAGGAAACTGTTTATTGTTTTGAGTATACACTAGTATGATTTTAATGTTAATAGTATATTAGTGTAGTGCTTATGTATTGCATTTAGAGTTAGTTTAGGGGTAGAATCATTTTATGCATCTTTAGGATAGTTTTCATTTTAAATTTTAAAAGCCCAAAAATATTTGATTTCTCATGCATCATTTAGAATAGATTTTATTATTTATTTAGGCATTTTATTAATTTAGTAATTCTCTAGAGTTAAATATAATTTAAGGTTATCAATTTAGGCATTTAGGACTAAAGTTATACTTAGGGATTTTTTTTTTGAATTTTTATTGGAATTTGATTTCATTAGACCTTAGGTTAGATTATTTTGCTTTTTTATTTTTTTTTTTTAGATTCAACACATGCAAATTTTATTTTCATGTTAGGGTTTTCTAGGTTTTAATCTATTTATTTTTATTCTATAATTTCTTATATTTGCATCTTTAGTCAATTTACACTAATTAATTCGAGTTTTAGTATTTTCTTTCTTTTGCAAATTCTCGTTTTTATTTTACTTGGAGCTATGTGAGTACTTTTTGCTATATTTTATTTATTTATTTATTTTAGTGTTTCTATTATTTTCCTTGCTTTCTAGTACTTTCAAATTAAACCTTGTCGATCATTTTTTTCATAATTGGCTAGGATATACTTAAGGTAAAATTAACTGGTACTTAGTTAGACTAAGTGTGTTCTCTGTGGGACGATAATCTGGGATTCAGTTCCCTTTATTACTTGTGCAACTCATGCACTTGTCGTATACACGTCTAGGACGCATCATATTCTACATAACAAAGTACTGAAGCGCTGCTCGTACTTGATTTTTATATGATGTATGCATGATAGAGTATTGGAGCATTTCTCATACTCTGTTTTACATGATTATGCATGATATAGTGATGGACCATTGCTCACACTAGATCTTTGTGAATTGTGCATGAGGTCGTGCTGGAGTTTACTCGCACGTACTAGTTTTGAAAGAGATAGAATGAAACAGTTGTGCTGGAGCCTAGTGCTGACTGTGTGTCGCACCAATTTGATATGCTCGCACGTGCATTTTGAGATATGGCAGAGGGCTATCGAAACTATAATTGGGTCCATGGAGTACTTTGTACCGTGCACAAAACATGGAGTACACTGTACCGTGAGTACATGGTGTTATGTGTTGTGGAGTTGTGGTGTTATTGAGTTGTTAGCTGGCGGTTGAGGATTTGACCCACCTCTCATTACAGCAGTGATGCCTTACACACTAGGATCTGTGTAGCCTGGGATCACCGAAAAAAGGATATGATCATAATCCTCAAAACCATACAAGTAGTCGCCAATCTCACCTGATATTTCTTATTTGAATTGTCACATGATTTTATGAAATTGGGTAGACCCGAAGGATGGGTTGAGCTCGACATATGACTTTGTGTTTTATAAAAGGTAAACCCGAGGGATGGGTGAAGCCTTGATTTTCATGTTTTAACATGATGAAATACCATATTTACTTTGATTTAATCGAAATGGCATGATATAATGTGATTTATATTATTTACATGAGAATGCAATATTTTGCATGATTTGCTGATGTTTATAAACAAGCATATTTTCAGTATACACGAATGAGTGTGATAATATATATATATATATATATATATACATACTTGCATAAGTGTTTCAGAGAAAGATACATGCTTTAGATGTGAAATGAAAAGGAATATTCTCAAGGCACAGCATTATATTCATGTAGATAGTATGGTTATCTACTTGCTTGCCTGATTTCCTTACTGAGCTAGTGAGTTCACCCCTTTCATTATCCCCCTCTCTATAGAGCATCTGCAGTAGATAGAGTACGGCTGAGGATTTGCATTCCTTTTGTCTGTTGCATTCCCATCGAGCAAAAGGTATACATACACACGTATGATTTTGTATCTGAACAATATAATAGCACAATGATGTAAACATATGTAATATTGGGGATGTATTTGTATATTAATATAGTGAGTTCACTTATAGTACTAAAGTTATTTACAGTCAATAGATAGTTTGTATTGACATGTATGCATTGATATGAATGGTTGATATGGTAAGTAAAGGTGAGGATACTAATACCGAATAACAACCCAACTATTGGTGGTTGAATTATGTCAGAAAGAAGGTAAGAAAAATGCGAAACATTTGGAGTGGTTTTTGGTAAAAGTCAGTCATGACACTATCATTATCACATCATGTTGCCAAGATAGCTTTCTTCTTCGGTTTTCTATCAAATTTAATATGACTTGATTTCTTACATTCATAACACACAATAGGGTCCTTATCTTTTTCTACTAGATACTTCTCTATTTTGTTTTCTTCTATGAGGTCTCCTAGTATTTTCACTAGCTTTCATTCTCATGAATTTATTAAAACTTTTGACAAACATTGTCATCTCTAGGTCCTCTTTCTCACCACTTTCATCTCTATCTCTAACATCATCTTGAATGGAGGATTTTATAGCAACATCAACCTTCTTAAGATGTGACACCCCAGAAGCGCGAAAAACATGGAAAATTTAAAACTTTTTATTCATCAATTCACAATTAAGGGTGCATTCTTGTACAGTGTCATGCATCATCATACATAATTTATAATTTTCACCTCAGGATCTCATCATCTCATAATTATATATTATACCATATCCATTACTCAATTCAAGGTTAATTAATCCTAATACATCCTATACATCATTGTACATCAAGTGTTTGTAATTATTACAATATCAGTCTAGGTACATGAAATCATGATAAATTATATCTAAAAGTACAATATATGGCCTGTAGCTCAATTCCTCAACTAGCCACTACTCCGTACGTCGCAGAGAACACTCTCTTCACTTGAAGAAATCTGGGGGGAAGAGAAAACAGGGTGAGCTTCTAAATCACTCAGTAAGGGGGTAAGGGACTCATTAATAAGAAAATGATTTGCACAGCACAATCATTTTATTTTACAGGTTAAACTCAGTGGAAAATGTAGCATGAATAATTAAAACATCACCTCAGCTCATTACTCAAAACTCATGTAGAAACATGGTAATAATGGCTCAAACCATGATTACAAGCAGTTACAAGCATGTGGAACAAGCACGTATAAAACAGGATACGATAATGGCATTTTCTCATAAAACATGATGAAAATCACCGCATTAGTAATGCACATGGCGCAGCCACCAAACACAAACTCATGTGTAAAACGAGACTAGGCAAATAAAACTCATATAAAAACTCGTCATGGAACATCAAAACGATTGAACTCATCCCCTAGGCGGACATCCCCAATCAAGGGATTTCGTCGCTGTAGACTTGATCAGAGTCGTACAGCTGTCGGTCTTACATGCTATCAAAGCACGACCCGATCTTATATGCTATCGGAGCAATGCCACCCAACGCTGCCGCGGAGCGGGGTCATCTCACATCACCAGAATGGAGGAGTCGGTCTTACGTGCTACTAGAGCACTGCCCGGACTTACATGCTACCAGAGCAAGGCCCGATGTGTATTCAACATGACACGCCTAAGTCTCAGTAATAGCCATTATCATATAAAACCATTTTGCCTTCACGTAGCGCTCATAATGGTTTTTCTCATAAAACTCATCTCAAAACCATTTTGTACTCAACACAAAACATGTCAAAACCAAGCTCAAACTGGCAAAACCATGCACACATTTCTCAAATCTCAGTACGCCTTAACGTAGAGCCCAAATCACTTTTCACTTGTTAAACTCATAACGGATGTAAAACAATTTCACATATAGTTTACAACTCATAAAAATTGGGCCCCAACCGGCTATAAAACCGTGTGCAATAACTCATTCTCAACTCATAAAAACATGCTTGTTTTCTCAAATCACATTTCATGCTACAATATTCATCACAAAATCACACACACACAAATGAGTTTAAGTTTTCCCTTACCTCGTTGCACCTCGTATAATGCAATCGTTTTCCTCAAACGATGGACTAGCCTCGTATTCCTCTCTGGAACTCCCCGGCTGTCTAAACGATGTAAAAACATCAAAATTCACCTCAATAACTTCATCGAGCACATATTTGCTCACATTCTTGTTAAATGCTCAAATAACCCAATTCTCATAATTCTATCACAACCCACACTCTCATTCATTACATCTCAAATCTTACATTTTTCATATACAATCTCCATGCCCAATTCACCTCATTGCCTCAATTCCAAACTTATAGTCATAAATCCCAAAATTACCACAATTGCATAATATCATCTTTACTCCCACAAAATTACAATTTCATCAATCTGTAATCCTTTCCTAGTTATTTCATCACAATGCCTACAGCCATAATCACTAAAATCACTTTAAAAATACAAGATCGAAGTTTAAAAATTTACCCAAAACTCGTGGAGTGCTCTATTCACACCTCGATTCGATTAATCCTACGATTTTCAAGTATGTTGCTCTCTTTTGGATGAGGAACAACTTTTCCTCTTTCCACAACCTTTGATTCGGACGAAAATGGGGGCTTTGGAAGAGAGAGAAAGTTAGGGCTTCGATTTCTTAGAGAGAGAAAAGATGAAATACAGGAAAACGCAAGGGTTCTTTTATAGACGGAGGGTAAGAGATCGATCTGGTCCTTGATGAGATCGATCTCTTTTTGACTTTGGGAATGTTTTTGGGTAATTTTATGCCTAAGAGATCGATCTATCGTGGGGTGAGATCGTTCTCTTAATTGCTTCATGAGATCAATCTGCTCCAATTATGAGATCAATCTTCTGTTTACAGAACGCTTCATGAGATCGATCTGCTCCTTGAGGAGATCGATCTGTTGTTTACAGAATGCTTCATGAGATCGATCTGCCTATCAGTTCTTACATATTTTCTGCATTCTAAAGCCATGAGATCGATCCCTCATCCTTGGAGATCGATCTGGCCTTCACAGATTGTACTGCTGCTGCATCAATTTTAGAAAACTTAATGTAAAACTTCTCAAAATCTACCCCATAGTCCATATTTTAATCCATACACATTGAAGACTTAAAGACCTCACCTTCTTATATTTCATCATATTTAAAATTTGTGTGCACATATACATATCATAATTACATACACAAAATTACAATTCTCATAAATGGGGTATACAAAATTCACAGTTCTCACATAGGAGGCTCTTTTTTTCTTTTAATTTTCATTTCATAAGTGAGAAGAGAGCCCATGAGCTCATCTAGAGAAAGTATGTGAGGGTCCTTTGATTCTTCAATTACAGTCAACTTAGCCTCCCAAGACTTTGGCAAGCAATTTAGCTTCTTTTTTGAGCATTTCAACTTTTGAGTAGGTTTTTCCTAAGGACTTAAGGCCATTTATAATGTCAGTGAACCTAGTGAACATAGCGCTAATGGATTCATCCGGTTTCATCCTAAATAACTCATATTTATGTGTATACATTTCTACTTTTGTTTTGTTCACTTGAGTTGTGTAAGACCCGATTTTTTTATCGTAAGAGCAAAAAGAGAATGAATAGAAATTTTCAAGTGCAAATGAAAAATGCAAAAGAATTGAAATGGTATTCCCGAATACGTGAAGGGTAAAACGATCAAAAGACCGAAATTCGGTATTAATCGAGACAAGAAAATTTAATTAAAAATACAGGATTGAGAAATCTTGATCAATAATGAAGAAATAATTAAATTTCGGATTAAATTGATCAAGATTAGAATTTATTAGAATTTATCAAAATTTTCGTCTCAAAAAATAATCCTGAAAATAATTGAAAAATATACCGAAAAGTCGAAATAATACCGATAAATTCATTTATTGGTTAAATGAATAAAATATAAATATTTTTAGATATTTTTGCCAAATAATAATATTTAATTGAATATAATAATAATAATAATAAATAAATAATAAAATAAAGTAAAAATAAATTCTGAAAACACGATTTGAAAGAGAAAGACTAAAACGCGAAAAATAGAAACGAAAAAATGGAGAAATGAAGGGGAAGGAAACCGAGGGAACGGTTTCCCTCCGATCCAACACCACAGGCAGGGCTGAGGGGCTGGCGAGGGCCGGCGAAGGTAGCCCCACACCAGGTGAACCACCAGCGACCGTGACGCGCCGTGGAGAAGCAGGAATCACGCCGAAAATGGAAAGAGATGCCACGGGAGAGAAGCTTCAATCGGCGACCATCGACGTCGATTCGAGCCACACCGAGGCCCGATTTTGGAAGCCCAGGCGATGGCGCACCGAACGGCACCGAAAACGGCCGGAGAACCGGCCGGACGGCGCCGAAACGACCAAATGATGTCGAACCGGATTGGACCACTGGACCGAACTGGATTGAACCGGCGGTCTGAACCAGGTTGAACCGGACCGAACCGAATCAGCCAAAAAGGAAAAAAAAAGAAGAAAAAGGGAAAAAGAAAAAGAGAAAAAATTGGGAAAAATTTCAGTGATACAATCGAGCTACGGGTAAGTCGGTAAGCAGTCGAATTGATCGATTTAAATTTCAAAATATTTAATTTGATTAATATCCGACTGAAAATTTATCCGAAAAAATATTTAAATTATGTAGCTCGACAATTGACGTCAAACGAGAGCTCGAGACAACCTCGATTAGCGTACTATCATGGAATCTCAGGTAAGTAACCCTTATTTATGATAATTCTATTATCGTTATGCGTGTTAGAAATTTACCGCATAAATTACGGATTTAATTTTTGCATAAATGAATTAAATTTTGAAAATTTGAATAAATTGTCGTAAATACTAAATTGAGATATTTGAGAATTTAGAACGAGGCTAAATAAATATTGATGGACCCAATGAGCCTAATAGGCCTCGATAATGTGAATAATGAGTGAAAAACAGGCTTAAGGCCGATTAAGGCCCATTAAGGTGCAATCGGGCCCAATATGGGTAAACGGGCCCAATGATTTAAATTAAGCCCAAAAAATATGAAATACAATGAATTGTATTATATTTGACCTAATAAATATTTATCCGCAGTTTCGAAGATTGGATTGGGAGCAAATCAGACTGCGTGACGAGTCATCAGTGGAAAGGTCAGACTGTACAGAAAATGAGGTAAGGGAATTGTGTGAGTAGCTAGAGGTAGCTACGCGTATTTTAATAGCTTTTTCATACACTGAATAAGTATGTCTACATTGATATTGTATAATGATCCTAAAAGTGGTTTGAATGATTTTAAGTATCGAAATAGGTGAAAAGTCTATTTTATCCCTATTGAGGGAAGTTCACCTAAGGATGGTAAAAGCATGACATGCATGAAATGCATGATTTAAGTAATTTCTGAATTAAGAAATTTTATTGGTTTTTAAGCAAAGTAAATCGATAGATTGGCCAGTAATTGTTGTATAAATTTCACAAGATAACACTACGTAGGTGTTATTCATATTTAAATGAAATTTCTTTGGAAAATGGGTCAACTATTAAGTTTATATGGAAACAGATAGTGCTGGCATATAGTTCGCACTATATCTGCATTTGTGAGTCTGCATAAATGTGCTTGAGCGGTTGCTCGCACCGACTTGTGTGACATCATATGCATCAAATGTGCTAGAGTGGTTGCTCGCACTGATTTTATTCTTGTGAAATGCATGAGAAGTGTTGGAGCCTAGCTCGCACTCTGTTTTGACATGATTTGACAGGTTTTGACTGTTTTGACGTGATATGCATAAAATGGTGTTGGAGCGATTGCTCACACTAGTTTTAATGATTTGACATGCATGAGAGATGCTAGAGCTTAGCTCGCATCCTGTTTTGATATGAAATTTGCATAAAGCCGTGCTGAAGTGTAACTCGCACGAGATTTGATTTATTTATGCATAAAGCCGTGTTGGAGTGTAACTCGCACGAGATTTGATTTACTGGAGCATTCATTCGTGCTGGAGCGTTACTCGCACGAAGTTTTATATGGTTTTATAACTCATTTTAAAGTCGTACTGGAGTTTTTCTCGTACAAGGTTTTCACTGAGTTTTTATACATATCCGAACTAGAGCATTGCTCGTATGTGAAAAATTTTACTTGAATTTATAATTATTTTAAGTCGTACTGGAGCGCTACTCGTACGTAGATTTCATTGATTTCTATGAAACCGTGCTAGAGCTTCGCTCGCATGAGATTTTCTGATATCATGAATATGCATGGAGCCGTGCTAGAGCTTCGCTCGCACAGGGAATTATATGACATGCATATAGCCGTGTTGGAGCCTCCTGTAGACTGTGTGTCACAGTGAGATGATATGCTCACACGTGCATACTGAGACAGAGATGATATGGGTGGATAAGTGATAATTCTATATTTTTAGAATTATTTGTGCTTAATTTCCTAAATAATTATTTAAATCCTCAATTTATTTTGTTAATTATCCCCTTTATTTAATTAAAATTCTCATTTTTGCAGATAAATCAAATCCGGATGAGTTTTGAATATTTCGGTAGAAAATGGACCGGAATTGGGCTAAAATCGAGATTGTACCACACGGACAACACGAGTCATGCAACCTAACACATCCAATTGGACAAGAAGACCGATGACATGGAAATATCTTTTCAAGGAGCCAATAGTGTGAAGACAAGTGGCCAAAAAAAATGCCAACTCATCAAGGATGTGAAAATTACCATTTTGCCCCTAGTGTGCTTATAAATAGGAAGATGACAACTGAAAGGGATGTAATTTTAGGAGTAGAAGTTAATGTAATTTTTAGGAGTAGGAGTAGTGTAATGTAGTTAGGAGTAGTGTTAGGATAGTTTGATTTTTTTTTTTTTCAAGCTTCTCTTTCCCGTTAGCTTCCATTTACTTTTATTGTTCAATCCATTTTCATGTTCTTCATTTTTCTAGTCTTGGATAGATCATTTTAATGGCAATCAATTCTCTTTCCTTATTCTTGGTTTTGTCAAGCTTCCATTTCTTTATTTCTATGTTGGGTTATTCTGAAAAGCTTAATGTTTGTTACATGGTTGTGCTCTCGGTTTGATAAGCTTAGTCTTTGATTTTTTTTTTTTTTTTTAGCACTTGAGTTCTCCATTTTCTAGTGGTTCTCGGTTAGCCTTCATGGTTGTATTTCATCTTTATTTTCCCACTCTCCATGCATTCGGGTTTGCGAGGTGCTGAGCTTGCTCACTGCCAAGCATTGTGTAACAGCAGTAGAGGAGGGAGAAGCCGGTGACAGTGGCCATCTTCCTCAGCTATTTAATCGGTTGTGGTGCAGAGGTGGGAAAGCAGCAGCTAGCATCCCGCAGGCAGCAGCAAGCAATCCGAGAACTCTCCTCTGCTTTCCTCTGTATTGTGAAGTGCTGAAGGCTGGACTAACGCATGAGCATTAGACCTGCTTGACAAACCGAGGGATAGCAGGGACCAGTCTGCAACAGGCAAAAAAGATGAATAAAACAGCAGAACCGAGGGCAATCCGTGACCTGCGACCGAGACAGACCTGGTAGCAGGACACAACGAACGTGCTGGAGCAGAGGGACGCTGGTCTGGTCAGAAACAGCAGCTGGAGTCGGTAAGAGCAGTTGCTTGCCTTGTTGATTAATGAAAACGTGAAGCTGTGGAGACGTGCAGGGAATGGAGCAGTGCATGGAAACCGAGGCAGAGTTGGTAGCAAGCAGCTGGACAAGCCTAAGCTACCAACCCGAGACAGACCACCTGGAACCCGTGAGCATGCAGCAGCACTCCTGGAGCCAACCAACCCGTGACCTGTAAACACCAGAAACAGCAGAGTGCAGCGGACCAGGAGACCGAACAGCAAGCACCAACCCGTGGACAAAACAGCAGCAGACCAGTGGAAACAGCAGCAGACCAGAGAGCAATAACCGTGACCTGGAAATGGAAATGCAGAAATGTTATATGAATGGTATTTTGGAGGGAATGTTTAAAAATGCTAAGGCCTTGTTTGGCTTTTGCATTTTGGGCATTAACTCATTATCATGCATTTTAGTTTAGTTTATTTTTAATTTAATTTATTAGCTTAGTTTAGAGTTGTTAATTAAATTGCATAATTATTATTCTTGCTTAATAGTGTAGAACTTAGTTTTAATTAGGTTAATAATTAATTAAATGTTCATTTAGAATTAGATTAGGGGTAAATTCATTTCATTAAGTCTTAGGTTAGTTTAAATTGCATTTGATTAAGTAGTTTAATTGCATTTTTAGGCTAGTTTAATTTTAGTTTAAATAATTTTGCTTTGTTATTTCCATATTTGCATTTAATTTTAATTGCATTAATGAGTTTTAACTGTTTTAATTTATTTTGTAGGTTTTCAATTTTAATTGCTTGGAGTATTGTAAGTACATCTTGTTCGGTTTTATTTCCTTTAGTTTTTATTATTTTATTGCTTTCGGTATTTTCAATTCTAGCTATGTAGATCACCCCCTTTAATTTCATACTTTGTTAGAATATACTTAGGGTAAAAGTAACCGGTACTTAATTAGGCTAGTCAACTTCTCTGTGGGACGATAACTTGGGACTCAAATCCCATTATTACTTGTACGACCCGTGCACTTGCGGATATATACCCTTTGGGCCCATCAATAAGACATATTGCAGGCACCCCTGACTGAGCTTAGATTCACGGAGTACGTTGTACCGTGTATGTCACGTGGAGTACGCTGTACCGTGGGGATTGTTGGAGTGGAGTGGCATTAGCCACGAGGCAGCAAGCCTTGCCCTCGCAATCCTGGTGTTATACTGTTACGGCTTTTATGCAATTATCATATCAAAACAGGATGCGAGCTAAGCTCCAGCACCTCTCATGCATGTCAAATCATTAAAATTAGTGCAAGCAATCGTTCCTGCACCTTTTTATGCATATCAAATCAAAACAAGTCAAAACAGTTAAAAACAGGGTGCGAGCCAGGCTCCAGCACCTCTCATGCATTTCACAATAGTAAAATCAGTGTGAGCAACCGCTCTAGCACATTTCATGCATATGATGTTACACAAGTCGATGCGAGCAACCGCTCTAGCACATTTTATGCACACTCACAAACGTAGATGTAGTGTGAGCTATGCATCAGCACTATCTGTTTCCATTTAAACTTGATAGTTGGCCCATTTCCCAAAGAATTTTCATTTAAATCTTAATAACACTTACGTAGTGTTATATTGTGAAATTTATGCAATTACTAGCCAATCTACCCATTTGCTTTGCTTAAAAACCAAGAAAATTCCTTAAATCAGAAATTACTTAAATCATGCATTTCATGCATGTCATGCTTTCACCATCCTTAGGTGAATTTCCTCAATAGCATTTTTACATATTTCGAGTCCTTAAAATCTTTAATTTTGTTTCTAGGACCTTTATACATATTCTGTGTATACATAAATATTTAGTGTATACAAAAGCTATTAAAATACGTGTAGCTACCGCTAGCTACTCACACAATTCCCTTACCTCATTTTTCTGTACAGTCTGACCTTTCCAATGATGACTCATCACGCAGTCCGATTTGCTCCTAATCCAATCTCCGGAACTGCGGATAAATATTCATCAGATCAAATACAATATAATTAATTGTATTTCATATTTTTTGGGCTTAATTTAAATCATTGAGCCCGTTTACCTATATTGGGCTCGATTGTACCATAATGGGCCTTAATCGGCCTTAAGCCCGTTTTCCACTTCCTATTCTCATCATCGAGGCCTATTGGGCTCATTGGGCCCATCAGTATTTATTGAGCCTCATTCTAAATTCTCAGATAGCTCAATTAATTATTTACAACAATTTATCTCTAATTCCAGAATATAATTCATTAAATACGAAAATTAAATCCGTAATTTATGTGGTAAATTTTTAACACGTATAACGATGTAAATTGTCGTAAATAAGGGTTACTTACCAGAGATTTCATGATAGCACGTAAATCGAGGCTGACTCGAGCTCTCGTTTGACTTCAATTTGTCAAGCTACACAATTCAATATTTTTTCGGGTAAACTTTCAGTTGAATATTAATCAAATTAAATATTACGAAATTTAAATCAGTCAATTTCGAACGCTTACCGACTTACCCGTAACTCGATTGCATCACTGGGATTTTTTTCCCAATCTTTTTGCTTTTTCTTTTTCCCTTTTTCTCGTTCTTTTCCTTCTTTTCTGGCTCAACCGGTTCAGCGCGGTTAAGATCGGTTCGGTCCAGCCGGTTCAGTCCGGTTCGACCTGGTCAGGACTTCACCGGTCAGTTCTCCGTCGGCTTCCGTCGCCAGATGCTCCGGGGGGTCGTCTGGTACTCGGATCTGAGGTCGGTTTCGTTCGAGGTAGCCGAAAAGTGGCTGGTCCGGCCAGTTCTCTCCTCGTCGTCGGTGCCTTTTCTTCCCTTCGCCGTTTGCGGGTTTTTCGGTGGCTGGGGACGTGTGTTCCAATGGCTGGGGGTTCTCACGGGGTCGGGCTTCCCTCGACTGACGGTGCTCGAGCCTGGATCAACGTCGGTCACCGGATTCCTCATTTTTTCCTCTCAGTCCTCTCTCTCACTACCGATCGCCGCCTCCTTCGGCCTCCACCAACATCGACGATGGCTCGCTTGGCCAATGGCTTCGGCCACCTCGCCTGGGTCCGTCGCCGGTGGCTCCGTCGGTGGGCTCCCTCGGTTTGGCTGCTTGTTTCATCAGAAAATCGCATTTCGCAATTTTTGATTTTTTTAATTTATTTTATTATTATTTTATTCAATTAAAATATATTAAAAATCAAAATATCCCAAAAAAAATTTTAATTCATTTATTCTATAAATGAATTTATTGGTCTTGTTTCGTCTTTCCGATATATTTTTCAATTATTTTCGGGATAATTTCCCGATGTAAAAATTTCGATTAATTCCTATAAATTCATATCTTGATCAATTTAACCCGAAATTTAATTATTTCTTCGTTATTGATCAAGATTTCTCAATCCCATATTTTTAATTAAATTTTCTTGTCACGATAAATACCAAATTTTGGTCTTTTGATCATTTTACCCTTGCACGTGTTCGGGACTACCATTTCAATCCTTCATTTGATCTTTAAATGCATTCGGGAATTTTTATTCATTCCATTTGCATTTTTCATTCACGTATAACTCTTCTTATGATTCAATTTACATCATTTGAATCATAATAAATTTCGATAAAAATCGGGTCTTACATAATCTCCCCCACTTAAGAAATTTGGTCCTCCAAATTAGAACCAAGTCAAATGGGTCCATAAACTACTCTGGTACGTCTATCGCATCATACTCTTTAATTCTCATGTGACTTTTTTTGGAGTGTAATACTATCAACGGACTTGACTAGGGAGATCATCTTAAACCTCAACACTTTCTCCTTGCGTCTAATACCCGAATCGATTTTTTTCTTAACATACGTTATACTTTCATTGAGCTAAGCTGTTGGAGCTCATATCCGATCACATGCTGGGTCCGTATAGGATTTTCGAAGCATCAAAAGATGGGACACATTGTGGATGCATGCTTATTCAAGTGGTAATGTCAACCTACAGGCCTTATCTCCCACTTTGTCCAATGTCTCAAAGGATTAAATCTAACGAAACTCAATTTACCTTCTTTCTGAATCTCGTTATGTCCTTATGCCCTTAGGACTAGTAACTACCAACAATACTGATTCACCCTCGGTGAATTCCAATGGTTTTCTGTCTCTTGTCAGCATAGCTTTTCTGTCTGCTCTGAGGTGTTCTTAATCTCTCACAATCCACTGAACATTCTCAGAGGTTTGTCTTACCAATTCATAAGCAATTCTCTATCTGTCACCCACTTCTTCTTATCCAAGTCGAAAAATAACTCCCTACGGCCATACAATGCCTCATATAAAAAGTTATCCCGATACTCAAGTGACAACTGTCATTATTGGCGAATTCGATTAGTAACAATAGATCATCCCAGGAGCTTATAAAATCAATGGCACACGCTCTCATCATATCCTCCAGAACCTGTATAGTCCTCTCTAACTAACCATCTGTCTGAGGACGAAAAGCTGTGCTAACACTCAATCGGGTTCCCATAGCTTTCAAAGACAATCTTCCCAGAAGTGGGAAGTGAAACGGGAATCCCTATCTGATATCAAGCTCCCTGGAACGCTATATAATGTTTCACAATTTTTTGTACACATAAATCCACCTACACACTTAGAGTATCTGGGGATTTCATAACCAGAAGGTGGGTAGACTTAGTCAATCTATCGACTATCACCCAGATAGCCTCGTCATTTATCCGGGTCCTCTGTAACCCATCATGAAATTCATGATAACTTGTTCTCTTTTCCGTGTTAATATAGGTAGAGGCTGCAATGACCCTGCAACTTCTTTTGCTCTACCTTAATCTGCTGACATACGAGACACTTCTCCACAATTCTATAATGTCTCATTTCATACCTGACCACCAATACTCTTTTTTCAGAGATTTCAATGTTTTTATTACTTCTCGGATACACTGTATATCCCGAAGAGTGAGCTTCTGACAATAACACTATCTTATCAACTGTGGTCCTAGGGAGCACTTATGCTGTCTCTGAACCTCTGTAAGTCATCATCACTCACTGTGAACTTTGTCACTATACCCTTCTGAATCTGACCCACATTATCAATACCATGCCGATCATCACGCTAAGCCTGACAAATTCGGTCACTCAAATCCGATTCTAACCTCAGGCTAGCTGTCACAAAATTACTGTCATCATCAGAAGGGATCACATCACTACTGAGGCTCACAACTGCTCTAGCAGCTCACGCTCCCTGACCATCATATGTAATACTATCCCGAGGTTATTTTTGCTTAAGGCATCAGTCATTACATTAACCTTTCCTGGGTGGTACAATGTTCACAAGCATAATCCTTAGAAGCTCTAACCCTCTTGGTTATCTCATATTCTACTCTTTCTATGAAAACAGATACTCGGGGCTTTTATAATCAGGTGCATATCTGAAATTTCTTACCATTTAAGTGGTGGCGCCATACTTTTAGTGTAAACACTACGACTGCCAACTCTAAATCATGGGTCAGATAGTTTCTGTGATGGTCCTTGAACTAACTGGATCCATAAACGACTATCTTCCCATTTTACATCAATACACAGCCCAATCCTAATTTTGAGGTATCCATACACACTGAAACCTCTTGAGCTGTTGGTTATCGTGAGAATAATTACGGTGGTTAGTTTATTGCTTCAATATACCAAAACTCATGGAAACCATTTTCATACTTATCATCCCACTCGTATGCAATCTTTTTTCGAATGAGACGTATCAACTGAGCAGCCCATTTCAAGAAACTCACAACTCCTCGTCTGTAAGACAGTTTCTAATTGCTACTCATGCTTTTCCCTGGACATCGAATACATCAAAATATCATCGCTAAAGATGACAACCAATCGGTCCAGGTAAGGTTTAAATACCTCATCGTAGTTGAGTTCCACGAAATATTTCAATCACCCATATCCTTGACCTATGTACGCATAAACGTATAATGTCATTTCGAAATCGCTTCCGTTCAAGATACTAACCTGCGTCATTTCTTTTTTCTTATATTAACGGTTTTTATAAAATTTTAATTTTTAAACCTTCATGATTAATCGAATTCTACCAGTAAAGGTACCCAAATTTTAAATGTATCTATACGACTGTCGATTTCAATTTATAAGTTATATGTGCGCTTCTAGATGCTATCAAGTCTTCAGGCGGGTAGGTATTTTGAAATACCTTTATTAACCCTCAGACTTGACCACATAGACTAGTTATGGATATATCTCCTCTTATCCTTGGCCGCAATTCATATTCCCTACATATCACTTAATCCAAATTACTTTACATAGCAAAGATATTCTTACCTTGCATACGCCTCTTATTCCAATATATCTCGTATTTAGGATCTATCACATCTCAAAGCTTATCTCCTTTCGTATATCACTAATAACAAACACTTTCATTACTTGTTAAAACTTACAGTATACTTTTCAGGGGTGAAAACATCACTATCTTAGGATAGAAATCTGAACAGCATGGTTTGCAGTCGAATCAATCTATTCTCAAATATTACTTCAAAATTATTCATATTCCATTGAATAAAATCGGCTGACGTATATCCTTTTCCCCCCATTTTCAACTTATAATCCCTAAACCCATATTCAGTTAGTGATAATCATCTAACCATCATCATCTTGCCTAAGGGTACAGGCTTCACATCTTTCACTAGCTTATAAGCAAATGAAGGCGGTATGAATAAATGCGTGGCACCAGGATCAATTAAAATAACTACTTCATTATTTACAACCAGTGTGGCATCTTCCACCACATCTGATGAAACATCAGTAGTGTCTTGGTCCAAGGTAGACACTCTCCCTCATCCAACATCTTACTTCTGTGGTATCTACCACACATCCTATACTGTTTCGTAGCACATCGGGGTCCTCAAATCACAATACCCCTCAAAAGTACTGAAATTGGATACACAGGGGCCTTACCAATCATCTTACCCTGTGACTCAACAGTTCTAAGCTTTTACCAAACTACCTTTTTCCCTTTCTAACATCTCTATCATTCTCTATTCTCTTCTATCTTTATTGTGGCCCTTACTACCTTTCCCAATTTTAGAGGCATGTAACTCATGATCTTATTCTCTATTCATATCTAACGGGGCTCATTGGTCTCTAATTGACAATCTGTGCCCTTCATGAACTTTCAGACATTTCGACTCTCACTGTTCATAGTGTCGGGTCATATCTACTTAGGAATATAACTGAGTTTCATACTCGTCAATCAACATGTTCCTCTGGGTCAGAGTAAAGAATTTTATCTGTAATTTCCTTTAAGCAGTGTCCGAGATATTCTGTCACCGGAATACATCTAGAATTATTTTTCACATCCATTTTGGATGTCTAACTCTTAAGATGGGTCGAGTAGACTTCCACCAATGCTCCGACTCGCCCTCAAATCCCATGCATACCATGAGCAATTAGCTCCCAAAATATTTTCCACACTCCGCTCCAACCTCGCGAAGCATGTCTCAATACTGTCCAATCTCTCTGTCGGACTCTGTGGGGCATGCTCAACATCAGCCTCCACTTCAACCTCATCTTGAGTCTCATGTGGTGACTCAGTACGACTCTCGGGCCTACCTCTACTGCCTCGAGCACGTGTACTCGCCCCTCTACCATAGCAGCTATCAGTTAATGAGTCTATTCTTGCATTTGAAACCAAATTCTTAGCTGCAATTCCATCTCGATATACACAATTGTATCTAAACAATGCACAGTACATAGGGATGTAAACTTTCTTAACTACTAACCCCGACTCATATCAGGTCAACTCAGCTCTAATACCAAAAATAGTCACGACCCAAATTACCTAAAAATCAGAGTAAATTTTTCGTTTTTTCATTTATTATTTAATTCTTACCTTTCTCTCATCGTGACCATCCTACAAACAGTTGGGCTATGATTCGGTGTTAGTCACCTCTCACGTATTTACCATTCCATTTCCATAATCACATTCACATATCAGAGTTTACTATCTTTTGACTTTAACTAAATACATACACAATGGTATTTACATAACCTTACATCCCCGACATCATATACGTTTACAGGACTGTCCATTACATTAGATACAAAACTATACAAATGTGTATACCTGTCTCTCGATGGGAAGCAGCGGATACCAAGATTACAAGTCCTTAGCCGCTCACTAACTACTGCGAGTGCTCTGAAAAGATGAGAAAATAAGGGGAGTGACCAAACCACAGCTCAGTAAGGCAATTATGCAAGTAAGTAGATAACTCCACTATGTACATGCTCATAATGCCATGCCCTTAAAATCCATTTCTTTTCATTAAAATCTCAAGCACAAAACCATGCATACATCAATAACATAGTTTATCATAACTATTTGTGCATATAGAAATCATGTAATTCATGCATCAAAGGCATTTTAGGTGACATCATTAAATCATATTTAGTATGAGGTAAATCAAGATCATGCCTTGTAAAACAAACCATGAGAAACAATTCTTTTCATGAATTTATCATTAACGCATGGAAAACTCATCATGTGTCACGACCCAATTCCATTCTCTTTAACCGAAAGTCACTGAAAATTTTTCGCGTTTTACTGTTACCTTACCCGATCGTGAACTAAACTCACCACACACTGTTGGGCTGTGAGCCAATAATAAACACCACATCTCATTCATTCTCAATTAATTAAAACGATGTCATACATGTGCATTTAATCGTGTACTTATACGAATACATGTTTTACTGACATCTACATCCCCCATAAGTACAACTCAAAAGAATACTGTGCTTTTACATTGTTTAGATACAAAAAGAATCACTGTGTATATACCTCTTAGCGATGGAGATGCAGCGGAGTCCCAAAATAATACGCCTCAGTCCTCACTGGGCTACTATGCACGCTCTGTAGGGGGGAAAATAGAGTGGGATGAGCAACCACACGCTCAGTAAGGCAATAATGCAAGCATGGTAGATAACTACTCTATCTACATGCTAATAGTATTATGCATAAATCATTTATGGTAGGAGCATGAGGAATAAAACTATGCCATGGGAATATACATATATATCATGTATCAAAATCATGTGCATTGGCATATAAAATATGGTAGAAACATCATGTAATAATCATCTCATGCTCAATCTCATTTAAATTCATAAAAAGGGTAATTCATTAAGAAACCTCCTTTTTAAACCAACATCATAAACACCACCAAATCAACTCACAATCACAACCACATTTTCATTCCACAATTCACGCATGTGTATAAATCTAGGTCACTATATCAAAAGTGCCTATGTGAACCATTACATCATAAATCATCCCAAACCACACGCATCCAGGTGTGCGGGGTATCATGCTGGCACGAAGATGGATTATCCCTCGCCAGACTTTCTCATCACATAACCATCATGCGGTACATCGTACTCCATGTGATATACACGGTACAGCGTACTCCACAAACTCATATCGTGATTGGGGTGCCATTCCTAGGTCTTATCTACCCCATACCAAGAGTTTTCCATATTCCATGAAGGAGAGCCTCCCTACCGAACAGAGCCTCCCCGCTTAACAGAGCCTCCCCGCCTAACAGAGCCTCCCCGCCTCTTTGGGCTTAAGGATGCTGGCTTAAGGATGTTAGCTTAAGGATGTAGGGCTTAAGGATCCTTTCCGTAAGAGAGCCTCCCCGCCGAACAGAGCCTCCCCGCCTAACAGAGCCTCCCCGCCTCTTTGGGCTTAAGGATGTTGGCTTAAGGATGTAGGGCTTAAGGATCTTACCTTTACCATGTAGGAGAACCTCCCTGCCTAACAGAGCCTCCCCGCCTCTTTGGGCTTAAGGATGTTGGCTTAAGGATCCCACCGTAAGAGAGCCTCCCCACCGAACAGATCCTCCCCGCCTAACAGAGCCTCCCCGCCTCTTTGGGCTTAAGGATGCTAGCTTAAGGATGTAAGGCTTAAGGATCTTACCAACTTTCACAACCTTATGCTTATCACGATGTGCAAACTTGTGCGAGTAAATCTCTAGCACGACTCATGCATCCTCTCAAAAAGAGACGCGTACTAGCATAGCTCCTAGTACGGTTTATAAACATCAACATAATTTCCAATCAAGGTGCGAGCTAAGCTCCAGCACGTTTCATACAAATGAAAACATAGAAATCCAGCGCGAGCGAAGCTCTAGCGCGATTTATGTCATACAAATACGATAGGCGGCTCATACACAATAAAACAATCCCAGAAATCGGGTTTAGCACTCACAAATGCTTTTCCACCACCACAATACAATATTAGCCGACCCATCTACAAGCTTGCTTTAAAACCAAGCAATTTCGTTTTGAAAAACATCAAAACATTAGATTTATGCAATTATTAGCCTTACTATCCCATTTCATAAAACCCACTTCAAATCTAAAACCACGCATATACTCATACCAATCAACTCCAAAATCAATTAAATAGCTAATGCATTTGGATTGGAGTGTTAGAATCTTACCAATATGATTTTTCTTCTTACTCCAAATGGTAATGCCCTTAACTCCTTCAATTCCAAAAAATGGGAAAATGCCCTCTCACTATGTTGTTCTTCTCTTTGATAGGAACAACTTTGCCTCTAATGATCTCTCTCCAAATCTCACTGAAAATGGCTGATTTTAGAGAGGAAAAGTTAGGTTTTTGGGTTGAAAATTGGAGGTTAATATGTTTTTTCGAGATTTCCAGATTTTCAGCCCTCCTTATATAGAAATAGCTTGAGGAGATCGATCTGGTCCAAGAGGAGATCGATCTGGTCCCTTAAAATCCCTCTTTTTTCACGACATTTTTAAGCTGGAGATCAATCTGTCGAAGCATCAGATCGATCTGTTGAAGCATGAGATCGATCTGTCGAAGCAAGAGATCGATCTGGTCCCAAACAAAGAGCTAAGGAGATCGATCTGGCTCCATTGGAGATCGATCTGCTCTATTCTTTTGCCCAAATAAGAGCATTCTGGCTCTTCCAAATCGATCTCTCATCCTATGAGATCGATCTGGCCCTCATGTTTTCCAGATTTCCTGCAGTTTCCTTGCTGCAACTCATACCAATACATCCTTAATCTATTTCCATGGCCATTTTCTCATCCATCCACCTTTATAACTTGAAAATGGCATCCATTCATACCTTATGCACATTGAAACTTGTGTGCATTCATTGTATGTTCAAAGGTATGCTACATAAAACCAAATGGAAGCATAACTCACACTACTCATCTTGAGTTTCAATCACATCCATCACTTGCCAGAACTCATTTCTTCATATTCATACTCAATGAAATTTGTATGTACGTTACAATTCATATCACACATACATACATTGAATCCATGGACTTACATCAATCATACTTTACATTACAAGTCCATTCATATTATTTGATCCAATTATACATATTACCATTATACATATACGGGGTCTTACATCATGCTACTGCATTTAAATCATTTCATTAAAACTATAGTATAAACTAACCCTTCGGGGTCAAACATCTCATAAAACAATTCATTAAAATTCATTATAAAACTTTGGTTATAAAACCACCCTTCTTTTAGGGTCACATAACATAAAATCCTCTAAAACATATATTAGCATAGTAGAAAATCATAAAATCGGGGGCTTAACCCCTCCCTCGGGTCTACCCTGGTCTATTGAGACCACAAGTTATATCATGTGACACAAGTAAGTGACTATCAATAACAACGAGGACTATGGCCATAACCTAGTGATCCCTGGCTACACGGTACCTAGTGTGCGGGGTATCACACCTGAAACGGGAGGTGGGTCAATTCTGTTTCCAAAACAACATAACATCAGGATTGTGAGGGCAAGGCTTGCTGCCTCGTGGCTAATGCCACTCCACTCCAACAATCCACACGGTACAGCGTACTCCATGTGATATACACGGTACAACGTACTCCTTAAACCCAATCTCAGCCAGGGGGTGCCTGTAATAGGTCTTATCCACACATACCATCTGTGTATCAGTATGCACGTGTGGCATATCATCTCACTATGACACACAGTCTACAGGAGGCTCCAACACAGCTAAATGCATGTCATATAAATCCTTGTGCGAGCAAAGCTCTAGCACGGCTTCATGCATATCCATGATATCTGAAAATCTCGTGCGAGCAAAACTCTAGCACGGTTTCCTAAAAATCAGTAACATCTGCGTATGAGTAGCACTCCAGTACGACTTTAAAAGAATTATAAATCCAGATAAAACATAAATCATTCAAAACTTCGTGCAAGCAATGCTCTAGCACGAATAAATGCTCATGTAAATCAAAACTTCGTACGAGCAACGCTCTAGCACAGTTTCATGCATAAATAAATCAAATCTCGTGCGAGTTACACTCCAACATGACTTTTATTCAATTAAATCGATTAAATCACGGACGAGCAAGGCTCTAGTACGGCTTTTATACAATTATCATATCAACACAGGATGCGAGCTAAGCTCGAGCACTTCTCATGCATGTCAAATCATTAAAAATAGTGCGAGCAATCGCTCTAGCACTTTTTTATGCATATCAAATCAAAACCAGTCAAAACAATCAAAAACAGGGTGCGAGCTAGGCTCCAGCACCTCTCATGCATTTCACAATAGTAAAATCGGTGCAAGCAACCGCTCTAGCACATTTCATGCATATGATGTCACACAAGTCAGTGCGAGCAACCGCTCTAGCACATTTTATGCACACTCACAAACGTAGATGTAGTGCGAGCTATGCACCAGCACTATCTGTTTCCATTTAAACTTGATAGTTGGCCCATTTTCCAAAGAATTTTCGTTTAAATCTTAATAACATTTACGTAGTGTTATATTGTGAAATTTATGCAATTACTGGCCAATCTACCGATTTGCTTTGCTTAAAAATCAAGAAAATTCCTTAAATCAGAAATTACTTAAATCATGCATTTCATGCATGTCATGCTTTCACCAACCTTAGGTGAATTTCCTCAATAGCATTTTTACCTATTTCGAGTCCTTAAAATCTTTAATTTTGTTTCTAGGACCTTTATACATATTCTGTATATACATACATATTCAGTGTATACAAAAGCTATTAAAATACGCGTAGCTACCTTTAGCTACTCACACAATTCCCTTACCTCATTTTTCTGTACAGTCTGACCTTTCCACTGATGACTCGTCACGCAGTCCGATTTGCTCCCAATCCAATCTCCGGAACTGCGGATAAATATTCATCAGATCAAATACAATATAATTAATTGTATTTCATATTTTTTGGGCTTAATTTAAATCATCGAGCTCGTTTACCCATATTGGGCTCAATTGTACCATAATGGGCCTTAATCGACCTTAAGCCCGTTTTTCACTTACTAGTCACATCATCGAGGCCTATTGGGCTCATTGGACCCATCAGTATTTATTGAGCCTCATTCTAAATTCTCAGATAGCTCAATTAATTATTTACGACAATTTATCTCTAATTCCATAATATAATTCACTAAATGCAGAAATTAAATCCGTAATTTATGGGGTAAATTTTTAACACGTATAACGATGTAAATTATTGTAAATAAGGGTTACTTTCTTGATATTCCATGATAATACGTAAATCGAGGCTGACTCGAGCTCTCGTTTGATGTCAATTTGTCGAGCTACACAATTAAATATTTTTTCGAGTAAACTTTCAGTCGAATATTAACCAAATTAAATATTTCAAAATTTAAATCGGTCAATTTTAACCGTTTACCGACTTGCCCGTAGCTCGATTGCATTACTGAGATTTTTTCCCAATTTTTTATCTTTTTCTTTTTCCCTTTTTCTCTTTCTTTTCCTTCTTTTCTGGCTGAACCGGTTCGATCCGATTTAGCCCGGTTCAGACCAGTTCGATCCAGACAGTTTAATTCGGTTCGACCGATTCAGGGCTTCATCGATCGGTTCTCCATCGACTTCCGTCGCCAACAGCTCCGTGGGGTAGTCCGGTGCTTGGATCTGGGGTCAGTTTCGTCCGAGGTGGTCGAAAAGTGGCCGGTCCGGCCTGTTCTCTCCTAACCATCGGTGCCCTTTCTTCCCTTCTTCGTTTACGGGTTTGTCGGTGGCTGGGGGCGTGTGTTCTGGTGGCTGGGGGTTCTCACGGGGTCGGGCTTCCCTCGACTGTTGGTGGTAGGCCTGGATAGACGCTGATCATCGGATTTCTCATTTTTTCCTCTCGGTCCTCTCTCTTCCTCTCTCTCACCGCCGATCGCTGCCTCCTTCGGCCTCCACCAACGTCGACGATGGCTCGACTGGCTGATGGCTTCGGCCTCCTCACCTGGGTCCGCCATCGGTGGCTCTATCGGTGGGCTCCCTCGGTTCGGCTGCTTGTTTCTTCAGAAAATCGTGTTTCACGATTTTCAATTTTTTTGTTTTAATTTAATTTATTTTATTATTATTTTATTCAATTAAAATATATTAAAAATTAAAATATCCCAAAAAAATTTCATTTAATTCATTTAATCTATAAATGTATTTATCGGTCTTGTTTCGTCTTTTCGGTAATTTTTCGATTATTTTCAGGATAATTTCCCGATGTAAAAATTTTGATTAACTCCTATAAATTCATATCTTGATCAATTTATGTCAAGACCCGTTCTCAATTCATGACTTAACCAAAAACCACTACAAATTTTTCACATTTATTAACTTACCCTTCCTCTCTTCAATGGTTGGGCTGTGATTCGATGTCAGACTCCTCGCTTACCACATTATCCATTATTATACATACATGTCAATATACTGTTACTGACTATAACTGCTTTTATAATACATGTGAGATTATATAAAAGCTAATATAAATACATTCCCCATAATATATATCGTATACATCACTGAGCTGTTTCTATGTTTAGATACATAACCCTACAAAATATGTATACCTAGCGGTCGATAGGAACTAGCAGTGGACTCAGGAATACTATCCCTCAATAGCTCTCGCTCTACTATTGATGCTCTGTAGAGAGATGTAAAGAAAGGGGGTGAGCATACAACGCGCTCAGTAAGGAAATCAGCCAAGCAAGTAGATATCTACACTATCTACCCAAAATAATGCTATGCCTTGAAAACATTATTTCCTTAACTCACTTTAAAAGCATGTCTTTAAATATATATATATATATATATGTGATGTGGTCGTGTCACCAGATCCACGTGTGAAACTATCCGCCTGCCACGTGTCGATCCAAGAACAGGCCACGTGGCAGATTGGCCACAGAAGCGCTATGCGACACCGTTCCCAGATGTGCGACAGAGTGTTTGACGCGAGAGGAGTCTATCGCCTCACAGTCTGCCGCGCATCGTAGCGACAGACCTCCATCGCCCATGCACGGCACAGGACTCTCGCACAGACTGCGGTAGAGGTCCCCGCGCTGCAGGCGGTATAGTCTCCCGCTCAGCATGTGGCATAGTCTCCCGCTCAGCATGCGGCATAGTCTGCCGCATAGACCGCGGTAGAGGTCCCCGACAGAGGTCTCCCGCACTGTATGCGGGATAGTCTCCCGCACAGACCGCGGTAGAGGTCCCCGACAGAGGTCTCCCGCACTGTAGGCGGCAGAGTCTCCAGCACGGCTTGGGGCAGAGTCCCCAGAGTCTCCCGCACGGCCTGGGGCAGAGTCCCCAGAGTCTCTCGCACGGCCTGGGGCAGAGTCCCCAGAGTCTCTCGCACGGCCTGGGGCAGAGTCCCCAGAGTCTCTCGCACGGCCTGGGGCAGAGTCCCCAGAGTCCCCAGAGTCTTCCGCACGGCCTGGGGCAGAGTCTCCCGCACAGAAGCGCTACAGAGTGCTCTACCACTCTGTCGCGGCCCAGACACGCGCCTGGGCCTCAGCCCGAACCGACTCAGATGCCTATAAATATGAGGTGAGCCCTCTGAAGGGGGCCAGATCCAGAAATCGATCCAAAATCAAAGAAAAACAGGGAGAATACTTAAACACTCTGATTTAAGCCATAAACTCTCCTTTTCTTACATATATACACCAACTCCCGATCACTGACTTGATCGTCGGAGTGCGCGTGCAGGGACAAATCCCTGCCCCCTCTGATTCCTGTTGTTTTGCAAGATATACGAAGAACACGTGGAGCAAATTGCATCGACGTCACCCTTTCGTCATTAGCATAATCAGACCACGTGGAAAGCAAAGCACTATTGCTGTCAAGGACGCAACATCAATTGGCGCCGTCTGTGGAAACCCTAACAAAAGGCCAGGTTCTCTATCAAAATGGTGAGAACACGCTCTACGGCGGAGGTGACAGGAGGGCAGAATTCTGTAAGTCCCCCTGCCAGATCGGAACGAAGGAAGAGACATAGTGAAAAGGCTCAAGCAGAACCCTTAGTCTCCCTGGAAGAATTCGACGCCCTGAAGCGCAAAAATGAAGAGGCTACGGCAGCCCTGAGAGCCATGGTGAGCTTCTTCAGAGAGGCTCTCCCCCAATTCAGCTTACCCCACGAAGTACAGCTATTAGTGGAGGAAAGCACACCGAGGCAGACCTACGAGAGAGGTCAGCCCTCCACTTTGGCGAGTGCTGAACAAGGTGCAGGAACGCAAGATAATGCTACTGCCTACCCAGCAAGACAGAGCTCACCCGCAGCTCAACCACGACAAAGGTCGCCTCTGGTCCCGAGGCGGCAGAGCTCGCCCGCGTCCCCGCGACAGAGATCACCCGCGGCTCAACTGCGACGTAGCTCACCTCTACCCGATAGGCGGCGGAGTTCGCCGAATAGGCGGCAGAGTTCTCCCCCGGCTCAAAGGCGGCAGAGCTCACCCGTCGACCACATGCGGCAGAGATATCCCAGGTCAGATGGGCGACAGCACTCTCCCGGCGTCGCTAGGAGGCAGAGTTCACCTTTGCCCGATGCGCGACAGACTTCACCTCTGTCGGCCAGGCGACAGAGTTCCCCTGCAGCCCCTATGCGGCAGACATTCTCTACACTCCGCAGCTCTTCTCCTTTGGAGTTTGTACAGGAGTTAGGAGAATATAGGACTGGGGAGCAGCGAAGACAAAGAGATTTTAACCCACAAGAAGGTCCCGAGATATCAAGTCCCGTAGTCAGAGGTACTGGAAGAGGTATTTACCAATCGGACTCTTCTAGACCGGAAGGGACAGGACCTTACTTAGCTCGAGGGCCGGAGGACGTGGAGAAGGTCGTCCAAAAGATCCTCGAGAAGAAAAGGCTAGTGTCTCCGGATGACGGACAAAGGAGGAGGATCCCATTCAATCCGGAGATCATGAACAAACCCTTGCCGAAGAAGTTCAAAATGCCTTCTATGGCTACTTATACCGGCAAAGCGGATCCCTACGACCATATTCAGAGTTATGAATCCCTCATGCTGCTTCATGGATGGGAAGATGAAATCATGTGCAAAGCTTTTTCTCTCACATTGTCCGGGCACGCTCTGAAATGGTTTAACGGACTGAGCGAAGGTTCAATCTCCTCTTTTGATGAGTTGAGAAATGAATTCCTCAAAGTGTTCATGATTCACAGCCAGAGGAAGAAAGACGCTACCTACCTACTCACGCTTAAACAAGGAAATAAAGAATCCTTGAAAAGCTATGTGGACCGCTTCCGAGATGCAACCTTGGAGGTGGAAGATCTACCGGTAGGAGTAGCTTTGGCTGCAATGCTGCAAGGGACGAGCTCCGAGAAGCTACAAGAATCCCTCTCTCTCGATCAACCGATGATGATTTCCGACCTCTTCGCCAGGGCTAACAAGTATGTAGCTCAAGAAGAAGTGATGAGAATGATACAGCCCAGAGAGGCGAAAGAAGGAAAGAAAAGAGAGAGAGATGTACCCGAGAGAAACATCCCAAGACCCGTGAGAGGAGACAAAGCCCCCAAGCTCAGGTATGAAGGTTATACCAAACTGAGCGAGCCTCGTACGGCGATACTGGCGGCAATTGAGGGGTCGGGACTACTGGAATTCCCCAAGAAGAAAATTGGAGACGTAGGCCGAAACACTGAAGCCTACTGTGAATTCCATTGTGCTCACGGACACCCAACAGAGAGGTGTAGAGACTTGATGGACCAGTTAGAAAGACTGGCCAGAGAGGGGAAGATCAACCGCTTCCTGTGGCGAAGCGAGAGACCCCGATATCCTCCGCGTGACCAAAGGAATAATCGTCCGCGGACGGGGACAAATAATGATGTCAGAAGGGATAGGCCTAGAAACGAAGCAGTCAGGCCCATCCCCCGTGCTAATCCGCCAAACAACGAACCTACAGCCCCCGCGATAAATGTCATTGCAGGCGGGGACTCAAGTGCAGGAAGCTCCTCTACTTCCCGCAAAAGTTACGCTAGGCAAGCGTATCAGGTTAACGTGGTAATAGAGGAGCGGGCGGATGAAGAGCCCATCATGTTCACTCCGGCTGACAGAGGCGATGTCGCCATGCCCCATGACGACCCCATGGTGATATCCACGGTGGTGGCCAAACACCCGGTGAGTAGGGTCCTGGTCGATAACGGGAGCTCAGTGAACCTGATCTATTGGAACTGCTTCGAAAAAATGAGCATATCCGAAGATAGGTTAAAGCCCGTTATGGCGCCACTATATGGATTCACGGGGGAGCGAGTGAAAGTTGCCGGGTCCATAGAGTTGCCTGTGACTCTCGGAGAGCACCCGAAGAATGTGACCCGGCAAGTATTGTTTATGGTGGTCAGGTCAACCTCTGCTGCCTATAACATGATTTTGGGCAGACCTGTGCTGAATGACATGAGGGTGGTAATATCCTCTTGCTATCTGTTGATGAAGTTTCCCACTCCCAACGGAGTCGGGCAAGTACGAGGAAACCAAAAGAGCGCCCGTACTTGTTATCTCGCTTCCACTGCCAACAAGGTAGCACAGAGGAAAGAAACCTTATGCATCGACGATCCGCCTAAACCCCAACCTGTAGAGGAAACAGAAGCCATTGCGCTAACTGAAGGGGATAGCGGAAAAAGGGCATTCATCGGGACTCAGTTGGGCGAACAACAGAGAAAGGAGGTAGTCGAGTGTCTGAGGAGAAACTCAGATATCTTTGCCTGGAGCCCGGCAGACATGCCCGGGATCAGTCTCGAAGTCATATGCCATGAACTTAACATCATACCCGGACATAGACCCGTCAAACAGAAGAAGAGGAGTTTCGCCCCGGAGCGACAAAAAGCAATCACTGAAGAAGTGACTAAACTCCTAGGCGCCGGATTCATCCGAGAAGTCTATTACCCTGAGTGGTTAGCCAATGTAGTGATGGTAAAGAAATCTAGCGGGAAATGGCGAATGTGTGTTGATTTCACAGACCTGAACAAAGCCTGCCCCAAAGATTCATACCCCCTACCTCGGATAGACAGACTCGTAGATGATACATCCGGCTACGAACTCCTCAGTTTCTTGGATGCATTCTCCGGGTATCACCAAATCATGCTTCACCTAGAAGACGAAGAAAAGACCTCCTTTATAACCGATGACGGAACCTATTGCTATCGGGTAATGCCGTTCGGTTTAAAGAACGCGGGTGCCACCTACCAACGAATGGTGAGCAAAGTGTTCAAGGATCTTCTGGGAAATACCATGGAAGCCTACGTGGACGACATGATAGTCAAGAGCCGCGTAGGAGAATCTCATGCTGATCAAATGTCCAGGGTATTTGAAGTATTGAGGAGATTCAACATGAAGCTAAACCCCGAAAAGTGCTCTTTCGGGGTAAGATCAGGAAAATTCCTAGGCTTCATGATCACTAACAGGGGTATCGAGGCAAATCCTGAGAAGATACAGGCTGTCATTGACATGAAACCCCCAGCCACCGTAAGAGAGGTCCAAAGATTGACAGGCAGAATAGCGGCTCTGAATCGCTTCTTGTCGAAATCAGCCGAAAAAAGCTTGCCTTTCTTCAAAACTCTACGGGGGGGGAAGAACTTCGAGTGGACAGAAGATTGTCAGAAAGCCTTTGAAGACCTCAAGGAATACTTGAAGCGGTTGCCTCTATTAACAAGGCCCCTGGAAGCAGAACAGCTCTATATGTATTTGGGAGTCGGTGATTTCGCCGTCAGCGCGGTGTTATTGAAGAAAGACGAAATGGTACACCGTCCCATCTACTATGTGAGCAAAGTGTTATTAGATCCAGAGACCCGCTATCCACTGGCCGAAAAGCTAGCATTGGCCCTCTTGATGGCCTCGCGAAAGCTGCGTCCGTATTTCCAAGCACATCCCATCACTGTCTTAACAGACTAACCATTAAGACAGATCCTCCAGAAACCTGAACATTCAGGGAGGTTAGTGAAATGGGCGGTGGAGCTTGGGGGATACGACATCACATTCCAAGCAAGACAGGCTATCAAAGGTCAAGCTCTGGCTGACTTCATCGTGGAATGCACTATCCCGAACGACAGCAGTGAAGGGGAGGCTCACCCATGGTTACTGCATGTCGATGGGTCATCAAGTGCCAACGGAAGTGGAGCGGGTATAGTCCTGGTGTCACCAGAAGGAAAATCCCTGGAATACTCCCTACGATTCGGATTCCCTAGTTCGAACAATATAGCGGAGTATGAAGCTTTGATAGCAGGGATGACACTAGCGGAAAAACTACAGGTTCACCACTTGGTAGCACACAGTGATTCTCAATTGGTGGTGAACCAATTCAGCGGAAAGTACGAAGTACGAGAACCGATGCTGGTTCCTTACTTAAAGAAAGTCCAAGTCTTGGCCAAGACTTTCAAAAGCTTTCAGCTGATGCAAATCAACCGGTCCGAAAACACACATGCTGATTCACTGTCTAAGCTAGCCTCCTCCACCGAAACACAAGGAAGGACAGTAAAGGTGGAGAGGCTCGAACGACCAAGTATTGAAGAGGTCGAAGTGTGTGACATTGAAGTTGGAGACGATTGGAGATCCCCGTTTAAACAATATCTCACTGAGGGTACACTCCCCCAAGATAAAGACGAGACTCGTCGTTTGAAAGTACAAGGGGCAAAGTTCACACTCATCAACGGAGAACTGTACAAAAGGGGATACTCATCGCCACTGCTAAAATGTCTAGGACCGGAACAAGCTAGATATACCCTAACGGAGGTGCATGAAGGAATTTGCGGCGAACACTTAGGTGCAAGAGCCCTCGCTGCTAAAGTACTGCGATCGGGATTTTACTGGCCAACGCTGACAAAGGATGCAATGGACCAAACCCGCAGGTGTGACAAATGCCAGAGGTTTGCGCCTATCACCGCAGCCCCAGTAACTCCCTCTCAAGGCACAGTACAACCAATTCCTTTTGTACAATGGGGGTTGGACATCCTTGGACCTTTCCCATTAGCCACGGGTCAAAGAAAGTTCCTGTTGGTGGCTACCGATTACTTCACAAAATGGATCGAAGCAGAGCCTTTGGCCACAATCACGGAAAAGAAAGTGGAGGCAATGGTGTGGAAAGACATTATTTGTCGATTTGGAATTCCCCGCATCTTGAATGCCGACCATGGAAAGCAATTTGATTGCAACGCCTTCCGTGACTTTTGTAAGGACCTCAACATTCAGCTACGGATCTCTTCAGTGTCATATCCTCAAGCTAATGGACAAGCCGAGGTCAGTAATCGGACCATCCTCCATGGGCTGAAGACCAGGCTCGACAAAGCAAAAGGGGCCTGGGTGGACGAATTGCCTAGCGTTTTATGGGCATATCGTACCACCAATCGTGTGTCGACTAAAGAAACGCCGTTCAGTCTTGTATACGGCGCAGAAGCATTGATCCCCGTGGAACTTGGAGCATTATCGCCAAGAGTTATACCCTTAGTAGAGGAAGAAAACTCACAAGCTCTAAGGGAAGGCTTGGACCTACTCGATGAACGTAGAGAGACCGCGGCTATTCGATTGGCATCCTATCATCAGAGGGTGGCCAACTACTATAATAGTCGGGTGAGAGATAGGCCAATGTCTGAGGGAGATCTAGTGCTCAGAAAGTCGCAGATCACGAATGCCCTGAAGGAGGATGGGAAGTTCAGAGCCAACTGGGAAGGTCCCTACAGAATCAGATGCAAGATCGGACCTAATACTTGTGCTCTGGAAACTCTACAAGGGAAGAAGAGAGGGAAAACGTGGAATTCAAATCACTTAAAGCTGTATTTGAATTAACCACTACATCTTCCTCCCCAAGCACTATTGCTTTACTTACACTGTCACCAGATGTCATTACCTAACCGATATATGAATTATCTTTTTGTTGTAAGTCAAAATCTCGTGACAGGATTCAAAAACGTGAGGGCTGCCCTTGGTTCGGGCCCTGCGAACGCAGGCTACCAACGGGCTAAACCCAAAGCGGACAACCGAGCCGTAAGAGCCTGAGGCGCTATGCGTCACTGTGGCCAGGCGTAGTTCAACCGAGCCGTAAGAGCCTGAGGCGCTATGCGTCACTGTGGCCAGGCGTAGTTCAACCGAGCCGTAAGAGCCTGAGGCGCTATGCGTCACTGTGGCCAGGCGTAGTTCAACCGAGCCGTAAGAGCCTGAGGCGCTATGCGTCACTGTGGCCAGGCGTAGTTCAACCGAGCCGTAAGAGCCTGAGGCGCTATGCGTCACTGTGGCCCGGCGTATACGTATCACTGTAAAACAGGTATATATACATCCATACAAAAAGAGCCGTAAGAGCCTGAGACGCAACGCGTCACTGTGGCCAGGCGTATACTCAAAAAGAGCCGTAAGAGCCTGAGACGCAACGCGTCACTGTGGCCAGGCGTATACTCAAAAGAGCCGTAAGAGCCTGAGACGCAATGCGTCACTAAGGCCAGGCATAAAGCATTCAATTAACCATAAAGGCCTAAGACGCTACGCGTCACCGTGGCCAGGTAATCAAAATACTAAGGCTATAAAAACTAAAGACGCCTTCACGTCACAGTACTCAAGCCTTAAACAACTGCGCGTTTGCACAAAAAATTCTTCTTGAAAGTATACCTTTCTATCAAGAATTGGGGAGCATACACGAATATCAATACAAAGCTATATACAAGCAAAGTATATACAAGCCAAGCAAAAGAAACAATCAGACAAAGAATGACAAATGACAATTAGAGAAGTAGTGCAAGACAAAGCATGAACAAAAATCTCAATTTCATTTCATTCAAGTGTCGGTACAAATAGATCTTTAACAGATCTTTACAATTGCATTTCGACAAAAGTACAAAGTTAAAACAACAAAACAAAGTACTTGAAATGAAATACAAAAAACAAAAAGCAAAAATCCCTATCTACTCTCCGGGAGGAAGCTGGGGATCAGCTGCAAAACCTTCACTTCCAAGGGACTGCTCGCCCTCCTCGCCGTCTAAATCAATGAGGGCTTCTATAGGCTCAGGAGCACCGTCCAGATCCGCGGGCTCCCAAGGACCAGCAAGGTTGACGAGATCATCCTGAGCAGTCCTCTTGAACAGCTCGTCCGCAGGCTCAGCCTTGGGCTCGTACTTGGTCCAATCAGGGGCCTCAAAGAGCATCGCATCAGGGGTATATTGGAGCTCAGGAAATTCCTCTCCCTCCCTATGTGCTTCTAGCCAAGATCGGGCCAGGTAGAACCCGTACTTGACATAAGGGTTGGAGAAGTCTTCCTTCCGCCTCAAGCAGTCTTTGGAGAGACGATACTCCTTTACGGCCTCGGCCCGTATGCTGTCAATCTCGACCTGGGATAGTACAGGAGCAGCTTGGCCTTCCAACTCAGCAACACGCTGCTCGAGCTCTTGATTCCGAGTGAGCATAGACCCGTAGTTGGATTGCATACGGTCTAACTCAGAATGAGCCTCCTGCAGGTCCTCTTGGAGTTTACAAGACCGGGCCGTCTCCACTGTGAGATCCCCCTTTGCAAGACCGAGGTCTTGATGAGCCTTAGCAAGCTGCTCCTCCAGGCTTCGAACTAAATCCGAAAGAGGGGACAAGTTGTTGACCGTGTTCTGTAGCTCCATGACTTTGTCCCTCAACTCCCGGATCTCTCTGTCGGCTCGCTCACGATAAGCCCGATGTTGGGCATTATTTGCCGCGGTTCGTTGAGCCAGCTACGAAAAAATGCAAAAATGTTAGATTCAAAGCATGCTGCAAAAAGCAATCAAAAAGAGAAGAAATCAGAAACTTACCCTCAACGCCTCGATATCGGCTAAGTCTTCCCCCTCGGGGTAGTTTCTGAATATCCTTGCCTCATCTCGAGGAAGGATAGTGGACCAGCTCAACCGAGAGGCCACCCCGGGAGTGTCCAGAACATCATTATCACGAACCCCGGGGTAGACTCGGAATTCGTGGCCCCTCATAATATTCCCCCCATCCACGGAATAGGGCCTCTCATCGGCAGGACCAATCCTCGGCAATATCGGTCTACTTCCCATCGAACCCTCGATGTACAGGCGCTTTCTATTCTTCCGCTGGGAAGGAATGATATTGCATTTCGCGCGCTCCTCGGAGCGTGATCGCCCAGATGACCCGGAAGCCCCCCGTAAAGATGAGGCAACTCTCCCCCTATCTCGAGAGAGATTTCCTTGCTCTGAAGGAGGGGGAGGCATAGCCTGCCTAGAAACAGGAGGGGTCCGAGCACGAGGTGGATGAGAGGGGACTGGTGCCTCACTTGGGACATCGTCAGCCAAACGATGCCTCTTCCTAGAAGGAGCGCTGGAAGGACCAGCCTCAGAAACCTGGCGACCTAATGATTGCCGAAAATGACTCATATCTGCAAATAAGAAAAAGAAGATCAATGGTTAATAAATTGATAAAAAATGATAAATAGAGGGAAAAAATAAAAGTTACCGTCAGGAGAGTCTAAGTACTCCTGAAGGGACTCGATATTTATACCCTCGTCGTCTGGAAGCACCATGAAAGTGGAGCCGAACCCTTCCCAACCAGTGAGATCGGCTAAGGGTTCGCTACCAGAGCTGGATTCCAGATTGGTGCCCCCTACATCCTCTTGTGGCCTAGGAGCTTCAGGATTTAACTCGGGAGAAGCCGAAGGCAGAGGATCTGACGACGGAACAGAGGGTCCGACAACAGGGATCGGACCCACACCCCAGCCTGCTAATATCAAATTTTCATTTGATACAAGGGTGTCCAGGCTAAGGGGATGAGGGACCAGCAATTTGTCGATGTCAGAAGACAACTGCTCCCTAAGTGTGGCAACCCGGGGACCCTTGGGGATTTCGTGCCTATTCTCCCAACGAGTAGGGATATCCAGGCCCTCGGGCACTTCCACAACCAGCATTCTGTCTCGAAACCGTGAAGCTTGTTAGCAGGTTTCTCGAATAATCGATTCTCAAAACCGGGCTGGTACACCCGCTGAAGCGAATAAGGCACTAAGCCGGGACTCCCTCGAAGCCTAAAGAATACTTCAAAAAGAGGAAGAGACGGAGGGACGCCCCTTAAATGGCAGTGCACAGTTAATGCTACCAATTGCATCCATGCATGAGGATGCAGTTGCCCCGGGGATACCCTGTGCGTCCTGAGGAAGGAAGCCCCAAAGTCGGACAACGGGAAGCGGAGTCCTAACTCCAAAGCTGCCCTAAAAATGACAACCCCGTCAGACACACGACGTATGTCGCTCTCCTGAGGGGTTGGGAGTCTATAAGTGTATCCCTCGGACAAAGGAAATCGAGATTCTAGGTCTTGAACGTCGGCTTCCCTTAAAGTCGACTTAACGCCTAGATCGATTTTCTTTCCTATGCCATGTCCAGCCATCTCAGAAGCTCGTAGATCAAAGAAGTGGGATTACGGGCTACGAAAAATTACCTAAGGTAATGGAAACAGAACTCGCGGCAGAGTGTGAAAATTCGCGGCAGACTAGCGACACAGTGAGCAGTCTCGCGGCAGAGTTGCGACAGTATGGCGAAGGACTTGCGACAGAGTGCCTGAGAGTCGCGACAGAGTGTCCTTGCGAGAGAATTCAGTAGCGACAAGGACGTCAGGGGCCCAGTATTTATAGAGGCTCGCCTGGGTACACACACACGCGGAGGTCCGACCCGGCCCGCGAAACACCGGACCCAGATCCTCTTTCGCGGGAAAAATTCCCGCCAAAGAGTGGGGAGCAATTGATGTGGTCGTGTCACCAGATCCACGTGTGCAACTATCCGCCTGCCACGTGTCGATCCAAGAACAGGCCACGTGGCAGATTGGCCACAGAAGCGCTATGCGACACCGTTCCCAGATGTGCGACAGAGTGTTTGACGCGAGAGGAGTCTATCACCTCACAGTCTGCCGCGCATCGTAGCGACAGACCTCCATCGCCCATGCACGGCACAGGACTCTCGCACAGACTGCGATAGAGGTCCCCGCGCTGCAGGCGGTATAGTCTCCCGCTCAGCATGTGGTATAGTCTCCCGCTCAGCATGTGGCATAGTCTCCCGCTCAGCATGCGGCATAGTCTGCCGCATAGACCGAGGTAGAGGTCCCCGACCGAGGTCTCCCGCACTGTATGCGGGATAGTCTCTCGCACAGACCGCGGTAGAGGTCCCCGACAGAGGTCTCCCGCACTGTATGCAGCAGAGTCTCCAGCACGGCTTGGGGCAGAGTCCCCAGAGTCTCCCGCACGGCCTGGGGCAGAGTCCCCAGAGTCTCTCGCACGGCCTGGGGCAGAGTCCCCAGAGTCTCTCGCACGGCCTGGGGCAGAGTCCCCAGAGTCCCCAGAGTCTCCCGCACGGCCTGGGGCAGAGTCTCCCGCACAGAAGCGCGACAGAGTGCTCTACCACTCTGTCGAGGCCCAGACACGCGCCTGGGCCTCAGCCCGAACCGACTCAGATGCCTATAAATATGAGGTGAGCCCTCTGAAGGGGGCCAGATCCAGAAATCGATCCAAAATCAAAGAAAAACAGGGAGAATACTTAAACACTCTGATTTAAGCCATAAACTCTCCTTTTTTTACATACATACACCAACTCCCGATCACTGACTTGATCGTCGGAGTGCGCGTGCAGGGACAAATCCCTGCCCCCTCTGATTCCTGTTGTTTTGCAGGATATACGAAGAACACGTGGAGCAAATTGCATCGACGTCACCCTTTCGTCGTTAGCATAATCAGACCACGTGGAAAGCAAAGCACTGTTGCTGTCAAGGACGCAACATCAATATGTATACTTGTACAGATTAAATCCCATGTACAGAAATCATGCTTTCTTTCTCAAATGTAGGCATGTAGTGCAAAACAATGCATCTTTATATAAATCATGCATTTATGTAAATCATGCCATGTATATTGAAATCACAATAAATATGGCATTTAAATAATTCACATCACAAAATCAGAGTCTGACCCATCCCTCAAGTTTGTCCGCAAATTAAATCAATCAATCAATGTGATATATCATGTGAGACTCTGTGGTGAAATGTAAATAGTATCCTGGACTATGATCATATCCAACATGTGATCCCAAGCAACACAGTACTCGGTGTGCGGGGCATCACTGCTGCAATGGGAGTGGGGTCAGTCCATCACAACCGCCAGCTATATCCTCCTCAACTCCACAACACCACACGGTATAGTGTACTCCCATGCCACATGAACGGTACAACGTACTCCGTGGACCCTACATCACAGTCGAGGTGCCTGCCATAGGTCTTAGCCCTCAAACCATGGAATATCATACCACGTCTTTATTACCCTCATGCGGATATCCTCTTACAGGATGTGACACTTAGTCACACAAGGACTCGGGCATGGGTTTCAACATGTATTATATATCGCATACAGTACGCGCCTTTGAGTGCGACTCACAGTCGACACTCCGCTCAAACACTGTTTCACATCACAAACTTAACTCTAGTGCGAGTAAACCTCTAGCAACTAGGTCAATGCATAGTTCATGTATTAAATCAAGTACGAGCAATAGCTCCAGTACCATGCTATGCACAATATCATCAAATCAAGTACGAGCAATAGCTCCCGTACTATGTCATGTATAAATCATGAAGAATCAAGTACGAGCAATGCTCCAGCACTCTGTCATGTATCTCATGTAAAACTCGAGTATGAGCTAATCGCTCCAGCACTCTCTCATGCATATATCATATAAAACTGAGTACGAGTAAAAACTCCAGTACTCTATCATGCATGTCATGGAAATCTAGTGCGAATCAAAATCCAGCACTAATGTATGTGGAAAATATATGAAATCCAGTGCGAGTTGTGCTCCAGCACGATTCATTCTCACATAATATGATAGATGGCTCTTTTAAAAAGGGATGATTTATAAAACATCAAAATCAGCACTATAAAGTGTGCTTATTTCACATCAACCTTAAAATCATTAGCCCATCTATTTACTTTCATGCTAAACAGCAGTTAAACACTCACAATGGTGGTTTCCATGCTTTTTACAACTTTTCACAAAAGTTGACTTTTTGACTAACTAGGGGTAAAATCGTAATTTGCCACTATCGGGCCACAATAATTATTATTCACTTTCCCTGACCCTCAGAGTTTTTAAGTGAATGTAAAAGCAGACGAAAATATGTGCAAGTATCTCTAACTACTCACAAAAGTCCCTTACCTGCAATCACTCGAGAAATTTCAGTTTCTCTGCGCTGCTCGTTTCAGCAGTTCGATTTGCTTCTCCAGTACTCTCTGGAGCTGCATATAACCATTTATAAGGTTAATTACACTTTTCCTACTGTATTTCACATTAAATACAATCTATTTCCCTTAATGGGCTTTAATAATCCTTAATGGGCCTAACTATGCCTTAAGCTCATTTTTATTTTACTATTTATTTTCGTTGGGCCTATTGGGCTTATGGGGCCCACCAACTCTTATTGGGCTTGTCCTAGACCCATTACATCACATTGGGCCTAAAATATTTGGGCTTGGCCCATTGGGACTCTCGGCCACATGCCATGGCCGAGAGATACCCATGCCATCGGTTACGTCATGGCATGCCAACACTTGGTTGGCAACATTCCTAAACATCATATAGTTCATTTAGGCATTTTATCAAACACCTTGATTGCCAACTAATTACATGTATTAATTAATCAAATTGATTAATTCTAATTACACCATAATCATTAACACATGTACATTAATCCATTTATGCCTTAAAATCATATGGACATAAATCAATATCTCACTACTAACTCTCGGCCTAACCAACATCATAGTGATTTAATATTTTTCAACGTTTAAAACATATATCAATATGTTGGCTCTACCGAGAGGGGGGTGAATCGGTTTTCTAAGGTTAATGGTAAATTTAAATTAAGTCAAGTCTAATTTGCAAACAATGAATAATCAAAATAATGTGATGAAATAAATTAAAGGAAGATAAAGGAGGAAAATATCAAACACAGTAGTTTATAGAGGTTCGACCAATCTCTTGCCTACGTCCTCTCTTCTTGACCTCCTTGTCAAGAGCTTTCTTTCACTCTTTCAATGAAAGTTACACACTCCCTTTTTTCAGGTTAAGGAATAACCTCTCTACCCTTTTTACACAAAGATGGATTCACCCTTTTTCAAAGTTTATCTCACTGAGGAACAATCCTCTTCTCTCTTAAACTAAGGATGAATACAAGATCAAGCTTTTTATGTGGGTAGGATCAATATAGTTTTTTCACACTGGCTTATACAACAAACTCAATAAATGAGGATTGAAGACAAATAGAATATGGGAAATAAACTCTTGAGAATGTACAGAATGTGCAGCAATAGTGTCTCATTTCTCAGTGTCTTCAATGCTTGATTTTATACTGAAGGATTGGTAGTTGGAGCATTTAATGTTGTTTTTCCCGTTGAGATTTTTGCAGAAAGAGTCGTTGGGAACCTCCAGTAGAATGCCAGATCGATCTCCAATCTTGGCTAGATCGATCTCTTAGTTGTAATTCCTGCAAAGTCAAAGCAAATTGAAGCAAGAAGATCGATCTTACATATGAACAGATCGATCTTACAATTTGAAAATGTTAAAGCAGATCGATCTGTCGAACAAGCAGATCAATCTTCCAATCTCTCTGTTTGAGGCAAGATTGATCTATAGATCGATCTACCAGGTATTCTCGTAGTGAGGAGATCGATCTCTAATCAACCCAGATCGATCTCCTTAGCTCTCTGATTTTGAGGAGATCGATCTCTTCCTATACCAGATCGATCTCATGAACTCTCTGTTTGAGTACAAATCGATCTACTACCTTTACCCTTTGTTTTAGAGGAGATCGATCTCTTCCTATACCAGATCGATCTCATCAACATCTTGTATTTAGACAGATCGATCTTATAACCCTTATAGATTGATCTCAGCTTCCTCAACACTTTGTACAAGTTCAATCCTTTAGCAGATCGATCTCATATACTCATGAGATCGATCTCTCATTCTGGAAAACCCAGGAGATCGATCTCTCATCACACCAGATCGATCTCTTATCCTTAAAGCCTTAGTTTCTGGTACTGATAACCTCTAAACATGTTTTTTAAATCATTTCTATATTATTGAATTAACTTGTTTTGTCATTTCAAAATATATTAACTCAACAATCTCCCCTTTTTTGATGTGACAAAACATATTCAATAAACATGTTTAGTTACTCATTTGCATTATGCAAGAACTCCCCTTTTTTGTAAGCTCCCCCTAACTTTTGGCCTCTTAACTCCCCCTTTAACTCCCCCTTAATTTAATCATTCCTTTAAGCCATTAAACATGTTTTCTTAACGTTTTTCTCCCCCTTTTTGTCATATCAATGGCAATAAAGATATAGAGGCAGTTAATTTTCACAAGAAATGACATGTCATTTCAAAATGGAAACTCATTATAACACATTTCAAAATAGAACTAACATGTCATAGCATAAAATAATCATTCAAGCAAATGTCGGTTCAAACAACAAAAAGTAAACTTGAAAAACTATCTACTCTATTCCTAACATCCATGTCCTACGGCGGAGGAAGAAATCGCTCTAGAAGTTCCTCGACTCGAGTACGAGTGACCTACAGATCATCAAACATCGCCTGCTGTGTCACGACCCGAATTACCTAAAAATCAGAGTAAATTTTTCGCTTTTTCATTTATTATTTAATTCTTACCTTTCTCTTGTCGTGACCATCCTACAACACAGTTGGGCTATGATTCGGTGTTAGTCACCTCACACCATTTACCATTCCATTTCCAAAATCATATATGAGAGTCTACTATCCTTTTGACTTTAAATAAACACATACCCAATGGTATTTACATGACTCTACATTCCCGACATCATATCCATTTACAGTACTGTGCATTACATATTTAGATACAAAACCATACAAATGTGTATACCTGTCTCTCGATGGGTAGCAGCAAGCAGCGGATATTAAGCATGCAAGTCCTCAGCCGCTCAATAATTATTACAAGTGCTCTGAAAAGATGGGAAAATAAGGGGGGTGAGCAAACCACACGCTCAGTAAGGCAATTATGCAAGTAAGTAGATAGCTCCACTATCTACATGCTCATAATGCCATGCCCTTAAATCCATTTCTTTTCATTTAAAATTACACGCACAAAGTCATGCATATTCAATGCCATAGTTTATCCAAAACTATTTGTGCATATATAAATCATGTAACTCATGCATTCAAAGCATTTTATGTGACATCATTAAATCAATATTCAGCATGAATTGAATCAAAATCATGCATTACTTCATGCGATATAAAACAAATCGCGGGATATAATCATTTCATGAATTTATCATTTAAGCATGGAAAAGCACATCATGCTACTGCATTTAAATCATTTCATTAAAATTGCAGTAAAAACTAACCCTTCCGGGTCAATCATCTCATAAAACAATTCATTAAAATTCATTATAAAACTCGGTTATAAAACCACCCTTCTTTCAGGGTCACATTTCATAAAATCATAAAATCGTCAAATCGTCAAATCGGGGGCCTGACCCCTCCTTCGGGTCTACCCTGGTCTAATAGACCACAAGTTATATCATGTGAGACAATTAGGTAAGTATCAGTAACATCGAGGACTATGGCCATATCCTAGTGATCCCTGGCAACACGGTACCTAGTGTGCGGGGTATCACACCTGAAACGGGAGGTGGGTCGTCCTACCCGCCAGAACAGCATAACACCAGGATTGCGAGGGCAAGGCTTGCTGCCTCGTGGCTAATGCCACTCCACTCCAACAATCCCCACGGTACAGCGTACTCCGCGTGACATACACGGTACAAAGTACTCCGTGAACCCAAGCTCAGTCAGGGGTGCCTGTAATAGGTCTTATCCACCCATATCATCTCTGTCTCAGAATGCACGTGTGAGCATATCATCTCACTGTGACACACAGTCTACAGGAGGCTCCAACACGGCTATATGCATGTAATATAAATCCCTGTGCGAGCGAAGCTCAAGCACGGCTCCATGCATATTCATGATATCTGAAATCCTCGTGCGAGCGAAGCTCTAGCACGGTTTCATAAAAATCAGTGAAATCTACGTACGAGCAGCGCTCCAGTACGACTTAAACTGATTATAATTTCATGTAAATTCCACGTACGAGCAACGCTCTAGTACGGATATGTATATAAATTCAGTGAAAACCTCGTACGAGAAAAACTCCAGTACGGCATTCAAATGAATTATGAAAACCATATAAAACTTTGTGCGAGCAACGCTCCAGCACAAATGAATGCTCAAGTAAATCAAATCTCGTGCGAGTTATACTCCAGCACGGCTTTATGCATAATTAAATCAAATCTCGTGCGAGTTACACTCCAACACGGCTTCATGCATAATTTAATCAAAACAGGATGCGAGCTAAGCTCCAACATCTCTCATGCATGTCAAATCATTAAAACTAGTGCGAGCAATCGCTCCAGCACCATTTTATGCATATCACGTCAAAACAAATCAAAACATGTCAAAACATGTCAAAACAGAGTGCGAGCTAGGCTCCAGCAGCTCTCATTTCACAATATTAAAAATCAGTGCGAGCACCATGCTCTAGCACATTTCATGCATATGATGTCACATAAGTCGGTGCGAGCAACTGCTCAAGCACATTTATGCACATTCACAAACGCAGATATAGTGCGAACTACGTGTCGGCACTACCTGTTTCCATATAAACTTGATAGTTGGCCGTTTTCCAAAGAAATTTCCATTTAATTATTAATAACACCTACGTAGTGTTATTTTGTGAAATTAAACAATTTCTGGCCAATCTATCGCTTTGCTTTGATTAAAACCAATAAAATTCCTTAATCATCAAAAATCCTTAAATCATGCATTTCATGCATGTCATGCTTTCACCATCCTTAGGTGAACTTCCCTCAATAGGGGTAAAATAGACATTTCACCTATTTCGATCCTTAAAATCATTCAAACCATTTTTAGGATCATTATACAATATCCATGTATACATACATACTCAGTGTACAGAAAAACTATTAAAATATGCGTAGCTACCTCTAGCTACTCACACAATTCCCTTACCTCATTTTCTGTACAGTCTGACCTTTACATCGATGTCTCGTCACGCAGTCCGATTTGCTCCAAATCCAAATCAAATCTCCGGCACTGCGGATACACATTCATCAGGTCAAATACAATACAATTTATTGTATTTCACAATTTTCTAGGCTTTATTTAAATCATTGGGCCCGTTTACCCATATTGGGCCCGATGCACCATAATGGGCCTTAATCGGCCTTAAGCCTGTTTACCACACTTTATCGAGGCCTATTGGGCTCTCTGGGCCCATCAGTAATTTATTTAGCCTCGTTCTAAATTCTCTGATATCTCAATTTAATATTTACGACAATTTATCTAATTTTCCAGAATTTAATTCATTTATGCGGAAATTAAATCCGTAATTTATGCGTTAAATATCAATCACGCATAACGATATAAAATTGTCGTAAATAAGGGTCACTTACCCGTTATTCCCTGATCGTATACAAATCGAGGCTGTCTCGAGCTCTCAGTGGATGCCAATTGTCGAGCTACACAATTAAATATATTTTTCCGGGTAAATTTCCAGTCGGAATTAATTAAATTAAATATTCAGAAAATTAAATCGGTCAATTTGACCGCTTACCGACTTACCCGAAGCTCGATTGCATCACTGGAATTTTCCCCAATTTTTTCTCTTTTTCTTTTTCCCTTTTTCTTCCTTTTTTTTTTTTTTTCTCTCTTTTTGGCTGAACCGGTCCGGTCCGGTTCAACCCGGTTCGGACCGCCGGTTCGGTCCGGTTCACCCATCATTTTGCTGTTCCGGCGCCGTCCGGTCGGTTCCCGGTGCGATTTCGGTGCCGTTCGGCGCGCCATGGCATGGGCTTCTCAAATCGGGCCTCGGTTGGGGTCGAATCGCAGCCATCGCCGGCGAATCGGGGTTTCTTCCCCGCGGCTTCCCCTCCGTTTTCCGACGTTTTCCGGCCACCTCGCCGCGCGTCTGGGCTGCTGGAGGTTCGCCCGATGCTGGGCTACGTTCGCCGGTCCTCGCTGGCCTCTCAGCGTCGCCGGTGGTTCGCCGGTGACGAACCTCCCCCTCGGGTTCGGCCTTCGCGTCTTTTGCTTCGTTTCGCCTCTGTTTCTTTTCTCTTCTGTTTCAGACTTTTCATTTTTCTTTTTTTTTTTTTTTTTTATTTATTTATTTATAATTAAATTTTATTATTATTTTATTCAATAAAATAATAATAAAATTCCCAAAAATATCTAAAATAATCTTAGTTTATTCATTTAATCTGTAATTAATTTTCTCAGTCCGGTTTTACCTTTCCGGTATATTTTTCGATTATTTTCGAGATTATTTTTCGATGCGAAAATCCCGGTTTATCCCAAGAAATTCATATCTTGATCAATTTAACTCGAAATTTAATTATTTCTTCATCATTGATCAAGATTTCTCATTCTCATATTTTTAATTAAATTTTCTTATCCCGATTAATACCGAATTTTGGTCTTTTGACCATTTTGCCCTTGCACGTATTCGAGAATGCCATTTAAGTCCTTTTGCATTTTTAAATGCACTCGAAAATATCGGGTCTTACAATCTCCCCCACTTAAGAAATTTGGTCCTCCAAATTAGAACCAAGTAATATGAGTCCATAACAACTCCGGGTATGTCTATCGCATCATATACTGTCATCTTCAAGTGACTTTCTCCGGAGTGTAATACTATCATCATACTTAACTATGGAGATCATCTTAAACCTCAACACTTTCTCCTTCCATATAATACCCGAATCGATTTCCAATCATATGTTATACTTTCATTGAGCTAAACCGTTGAAGCTCATATCCGATTACATATATCGGGTTCGGATAATATTTTCGAAACATCATAAGATAGGACACATAGTGGATGCCTGTTTATTCAAGTGGTAACGCCAACCTACAGGTCTTACCTCCCACTTTGTCCAATATCTCTATCCGAATCTTGTTACGTCCTTAAGACAAGTAACTGCCAACATAATGATTCACCCTCGGTGAATTCCAATGATTTCCTGTCTCTTGTCAGCATAGTCTTTTCTATCTGCTCTGAGGTGTTCTTAATCTCTCTCAAATCCACTGAACATCCTCAGAGGTTTGTCTTACTAATTCGGGAACAATTTTCTATCTGTCACCCACTTCTCTTATCAAAGTCAGGGAACAACTCCCTACGGCCATATAATGCCGAATATAATCCCATCCCGATACTCAAGTGACAACTATCATCACTGGCGAATTTGATTAGTAGCAACTGATCATCCCAGGAGCTCATAAAATCAATGGCACACGCTCTCATCACATCCTCCAGAACCTGTACAGTCCTCTCTGACTGACCATCTGTCTGAGGGTGGAAGCTGTGCTAACACACAATCAGGGTCCCATAGCTTCAAAAAACATATTCCCAGAAGTGGAAAGTGAAGCGGGAATCCCTATCTGATACCATGCTCACTGGAACGCTACACAATGTTTCACAATATTCCACACACATAAATCCGCCTATACACTTAGAGTATCTAGGGATTTTCATAACCAGAAGGTGGGTAACTAAATCAATCTATCAACTATCACCTAGATATCCTCGAGATTCATTCGGGTCCTCTGTAACCCATCACGAAATCCATGGTAACTTGTTCCCATTTCCGTGTCAATATAGGTAGAGACTGCAATGACCCTGCAACTTCTTTTACTCTACCTTACTCTGCTGACATACGAGACACTTTTCCGCAATTCTCTACAATATCTCTTTTTCATACCTGACCACCAATACCCTTTTCAGAGATTCTGATATATTTATTACTTCTCGGATGCACTGTATATCCCGAAGAGTGAGCTTCTGACAATAGCACTTTCTTATCAACTATGGTCCTGAGGAGCACTTATACTGTCTCTGAACCTCTGTGAGTCATCATCACTCACTGTGAACTCTGTCACTATACCCTTCTGAATCTGACCCACACTATCGACACCATGCCGATTATCACGCTAAGCCTGGCAAATCCGGTCACACAAATCCGGTTCTATCCTCAGGCTAACTGTCATAAAATCACTGTCATCATCAGAAGGGATCACATCACTACTGAGGTTCACAACTGCTCTAGCAGCTCACGCTCCCTGACCATCACATGTAATACCATCCCGAGGCTCTTTCTGTTTAAAGCATCAGCCTTTACATTAGTCTTTCTTGGGTGGTACAATATTCACAATCATAATCCTTAGAAGCTCTAACCCTCATGGTTATCTCATTTTCTACTCTTTCTGTGAAAACAGATACTCGGGGCTTTTACGATCAGTGCATACCCGAAATTTCTTACCATATATGTGGCGGCGCCATACTTTCAGTGTAAACGCTATGGCTGCCAACTCTAAATCATGGGTCGGATAGTTTCTGTCATGATCCTTGAACATATCTGGATCCATAAACGACTATCTTCCCATTTTACATCAATACATAGCTCAATCCTTATTTGGAGGTATCCATACACACTGAAACCTCTTGAGCTGTTAGTTATAGTAAGAATACTTACGGTGGTCAGTTCATTACTCCAATATACCAAAACTCATTGAAGCTATTTTCATACTTATCATAACACTCGTATGAAATCTTTTCCCGAATGAGACGTGTCAACTGAGCAACTCATTTCAAGAAACTCATAACACCTTGTCTGTAAGACAGTTTCCTGTTGCTACTCATACTCATCCCTGGACTTCGAATACATCATAATATCATCGCTGTAGATGACAACCAATCGGTCCAGGTAAGGTTTAAATACCTTAACGTAGTTGAGTTCCACTCAATATTTCAATTTTTTCATATACTTGACCTATGTACGCATAAACGTACAATGTCATTTCGAAATAGCTTTCGTTCAAGATACTAGCTCACGTCATTTCTTTCCTCTTATATTGACGGCTTTTTTTTTATAAAATTTTAATTTTTAAACTTTCATGATTAATGAATTTCTATATCTTTTTATCATACCAATAAAGGTACCCAAATTTTAATGTATATATTATGACCGTCGAATTCAATCTATAGATTATGCGTGCGCTTCTAGACGCTGTCAAATCTTCAGGCAGGGAGATATTTTAAAATACCTTTATTAACCCTAAGATTTGACCACATACTGGGTGTAAATTTATCCACCCCTTATCCTTGGTCGCAATTCATATTCACTACTTATCGCTTAATCCAATTTACTTTGCATATCGAAGATATCCTTACCTTGCATATATATCTTATTCCAATATATCTCCTTTAAAATATCACTTATAACCAACTCTTTCATTATGTGTGAAAACTTACAATCCTTATACCCATATTCAGTTAGTGAAATTCAACTAACTATCATCCTCTTGCCTAAGGGTACAGGCTTAACATCTTTCACTCGCTTATAAGCCATTGAAGGCGGTATAAATAAATGCGTGGCACCAGGATCAATTAAAATAATCATTTCATTTTTTTTTTTTTTACAACCAATGTGGTATCTTCCACCACATCCTATGAAACATCAATAGTGTCCTGGTCCAAGGCATACACTCGCCTTCATCCAACATCTGATTTTCGTGATAACTACCACACATCTTACATTGTTCACACTGCTACTCTGTTATACTGTTACGTAGCAGGTCGGGGTCCTCGAATCACAATACCCCTCAATAGTGTTGAAATTAAATACACTGGGGCCTCCAATCATCTTACCCCGTGGCTCATCAACTCTAAGCTTTTACCAAACTACCTTTTCTCGTTCTGACATCTTTGTCATTCTTTATTCTCTTTTTGTCTCCATTTTGGCCCTTACTACCTTTCTCAATCTCAGAGGCGCGCAATTTATAATCTTATTTAACACAACTGTAGTCTGCGCACTGCCTCGGCATAGGTAGTGATATCTAACAGGCCAATCGGACTCTAATTGATAATCTGAGTCCTTCTATGAACTTTCAGACATCTTGACTCTCACTGTTCATCATGTTCGAGTCACATCTGCCCAGGAATATAAACTAAGTATTATACTCGTCAATCAACATGTTCCTCTGGGTCAGAGTAAATAATGTTATTTGTAATTTTCTTTAAACAATATCCGGGATATTCTGTCACCGGAATACATTTCGAATTATTTTTCATGTCCAATCTGGATGTCGAAATCTTCAAATGGGTTGAGCGAACTTTCATCAATGTTCCGACTCGCCCTCAAATACCATACATACCCTGAGCAATTAGCTCGTAAAATATTCCCTACACTCCGCTCCAACCTCGCGAAGCGTATCTCAATACTGTCTGATCTCTCTGTCAGACTCTATCCGATCTCTCTATCGGACTCTGTGGGGCATGCTCAACCAGCCTCCACGTCAATCTCATCTCAAGTCTCATGTGGCGACTCAGTACAACTCATGGGCCTACCTCAACGGCCTTGAGCTCGTGTACTCGCCTCTCAACCATAGCGGCTATCAGTCAATGAGTCTATTCTTGCATTTAAAACCAAATTCTTAGCTGCACTTCCATCTCGATATACACAATTGTATCCAAATAATGCACAGTACAAGGGGATGTAAACTTCCTTAACCACTAACACCGACTCATATCAGGCCAACTCAAGCTCTGATACCATTTAACCTGTCACGACCCGAATTACCTAAAAATCAGAGTAAATTTTTCGCTTTTTCATTTATTATTTAATTCTTACCTTTCTCTTGTCGTGACCATCCTACAACACAGTTGGGCTATGATTCGGTGTTAGTCACCTCACACCATTTACCATTCCATTTCCAAAATCATATATGAGAGTCTACTATCCTTTTGACTTTAAATAAACACATGCCCAATGGTATTTACATGACTCTACATTCCCGACATCATATCCATTTACAGTACTGTGCATTACATATTTAGATACAAAACCATACAAATGTGTATACCTGTCTCTCGATGGGTAGCAGCAAGCAGCGGATATTAAGCATGCAAGTCCTCAGCCGCTCAATAATTATTACAAGTGCTCTGAAAAGATGGGAAAATAAGGGGGGTGAGCAAACCACACGCTCAGTAAGGCAATTATGCAAGTAAGTAGATAGCTCCACTATCTACATGCTCATAATGCCATGCCCTTAAATCCATTTCTTTTCATTTAAAATTACACGCACAAAGTCATGCATATTCAATGCCATAGTTTATCCAAAACTATTTGTGCATATATAAATCATGTAACTCATGCATTCAAAGCATTTTATGTGACATCATTAAATCAATATTCAGCATGAATTAAATCAAAATCATGCATTACTTCATGCGATATAAAACAAATCGCGGGATATAATCATTTCATGAATTTATCATTTAAGCATGGAAAAGCACATCATGCTACTGCATTTAAATCATTTCATTAAAATTGCAGTAAAAACTAACCCTTCCGGGTCAATCATCTCATAAAACAATTCATTAAAATTCATTATAAAACTCGGTTATAAAACCACCCTTCTTTCAGGGTCACATTTCATAAAATCATAAAATCGTCAAATCGTCAAATCGGGGGCCTGACCCCTCCTTCGGGTCTACCCTGGTCTAATAGACCACAAGTTATATCATGTGAGACAATTAGGTAAGTATCAGTAACATCGAGGACTATGGCCATATCCTAGTGATCCCTGGCAACACGGTACCTAGTGTGCGGGGTATCACACCTGAAACGGGAGGTGGGTCGTCCTACCCGCCAGAACAGCATAACACCAGGATTGCGAGGGCAAGGCTTGCTGCCTCGTGGCTAATGCCACTCCACTCCAACAATCCCCACGGTACAGCGTACTCCGCGTGACATACACGGTACAAAGTACTCCGTGAACCCAAGCTCAGTCAGGGGTGCCTGTAATAGGTCTTATCCACCCATATCATCTCTGTCTCAGAATGCACGTGTGAGCATATCATCTCACTGTGACACACAGTCTACAGGAGGCTCCAACACGGCTATATGCATGTAATATAAATCCCTGTGCGAGCGAAGCTCAAGCACGGCTCCATGCATATTCATGATATCTGAAATCCTCGTGCGAGCGAAGCTCTAGCACGGTTTCATAAAAATCAGTGAAATCTACGTACGAGCAGCGCTCCAGTACGACTTAAACTGATTATAATTTCATGTAAATTCCACGTACGAGCAACGCTCTAGTACGGATATGTATATAAATTCAGTGAAAACCTCGTACGAGAAAAACTCCAGTACGGCATTCAAATGAATTATGAAAACCATATAAAACTTTGTGCGAGCAACGCTCCAGCACAAATGAATGCTCAAGTAAATCAAATCTCGTGCGAGTTATACTCCAGCACGGCTTTATGCATAATTAAATCAAATCTCGTGCGAGTTACACTCCAACACGGCTTCATGCATAATTTAATCAAAACAGGATGCGAGCTAAGCTCCAACATCTCTCATGCATGTCAAATCATTAAAACTAGTGCGAGCAATCGCTCCAGCACCATTTTATGCATATCACGTCAAAACAAATCAAAACATGTCAAAACATGTCAAAACAGAGTGCGAGCTAGGCTCCAGCAGCTCTCATTTCACAATATTAAAAATCAGTGCGAGCACCATGCTCTAGCACATTTCATGCATATGATGTCACATAAGTCGGTGCGAGCAACTGCTCAAGCACATTTATGCACATTCACAAACGCAGATATAGTGCGAACTACGTGTCGGCACTACCTGTTTCCATATAAACTTGATAGTTGGCCGTTTTCCAAAGAAATTTCCATTTAATTATTAATAACACCTACGTAGTGTTATTTTGTGAAATTAAACAATTTCTGGCCAATCTATCGCTTTGCTTTGATTAAAACCAATAAAATTCCTTAATCATCAAAAATCCTTAAATCATGCATTTCATGCATGTCATGCTTTCACCATCCTTAGGTGAACTTCCCTCAATAGGGGTAAAATAGACATTTCACCTATTTCGATCCTTAAAATCATTCAAACCATTTTTAGGATCATTATACAATATCCATGTATACATACATACTCAGTGTACAGAAAAACTATTAAAATATGCGTAGCTACCTCTAGCTACTCACACAATTCCCTTACCTCATTTTCTGTACAGTCTGACCTTTACATCGATGTCTCGTCACGCAGTCCGATTTGCTCCAAATCCAAATCAAATCTCCGGCACTGCGGATACACATTCATCAGGTCAAATACAATACAATTTATTGTATTTCACAATTTTCTAGGCTTTATTTAAATCATTGGGCCCGTTTACCCATATTGGGCCCGATGCACCATAATGGGCCTTAATCGGCCTTAAGCCTGTTTACCACACTTTATCGAGGCCTATTGGGCTCTCTGGGCCCATCAGTAATTTATTTAGCCTCGTTCTAAATTCTCTGATATCTCAATTTAATATTTACGACAATTTATCTAATTTTCCAGAATTTAATTCATTTATGCGGAAATTAAATCCGTAATTTATGCGTTAAATATCAATCACGCATAACGATATAAAATTGTCGTAAATAAGGGTCACTTACCCGTTATTCCCTGATCGTATACAAATCGAGGCTGTCTCGAGCTCTCAGTGGATGCCAATTGTCGAGCTACACAATTAAATATATTTTTCCGGGTAAATTTCCAGTCGGAATTAATTAAATTAAATATTCAGAAAATTAAATCGGTCAATTTGACCGCTTACCGACTTACCCGAAGCTCGATTGCATCACTGGAATTTTCCCCAATTTTTTCTCTTTTTCTTTTTCCCTTTTTCTTCCTTTTTTTTTTTTTTTCTCTCTTTTTGGCTGAACCGGTCCGGTCCGGTTCAACCCGGTTCGGACCGCCGGTTCGGTCCGGTTCACCCATCATTTTGCTGTTCCGGCGCCGTCCGGTCGGTTCCCGGTGCGATTTCGGTGCCGTTCGGCGCGCCATGGCATGGGCTTCTCAAATCGGGCCTCGGTTGGGGTCGAATCGCAGCCATCGCCGGCGAATCGGGGTTTCTTCCCCGCGGCTTCCCCTCCGTTTTCCGACGTTTTCCGGCCACCTCGCCGCGCGTCTGGGCTGCTGGAGGTTCGCCCGATGCTGGGCTACGTTCGCCGGTCCTCGCTGGCCTCTCAGCGTCGCCGGTGGTTCGCCGGTGACGAACCTCCCCCTCGGGTTCGGCCTTCGCGTCTTTTGCTTCGTTTCGCCTCTGTTTCTTTTCTCTTCTGTTTCAGACTTTTCATTTTTCTTTTTTTTTTTTTTTTTTTTTATTTATTTATTTATAATTAAATTTTATTATTATTTTATTCAATAAAATAATAATAAAATTCCCAAAAATATCTAAAATAATCTTAGTTTATTCATTTAATCTGTAATTAATTTTCTCAGTCCGGTTTTACCTTTCCGGTATATTTTTCGATTATTTTCGAGATTATTTTTCGATGCGAAAATCCCGGTTTATCCCAAGAAATTCATATCTTGATCAATTTAACTCGAAATTTAATTATTTCTTCATCATTGATCAAGATTTCTCATTCTCATATTTTTAATTAAATTTTCTTATCCCGATTAATACCGAATTTTGATCTTTTGACCATTTTGCCCTTGCACGTATTCGAGAATGCCATTTAAGTCCTTTTGCATTTTTAAATGCACTCGAAAATATCGGGTCTTACATGCTGTATGGCATGAAGGTTTGCAAAACCTTCATCCATCTTCCGATTAAGCTCCATGATCATCGTCACAATCGATGCCATTCCATCAGGTGATGTTACAGGTGCAGTGGGCTGAGCAATTAAGGAAGATGGACCCTCAGTAGGAGCAGCAGGTGGAGCAGTGGGCTCAGCTAATGGGTCTTCTTCCATGGCTGCCTCAGGCTGCTGTTCTCGCTTCTCCCTCCATTCCCCTCGGAAGTCCTTATAATACCCATGTGGTGAAGGGTACCAATGTTTAAGACACTCTTTGGGGAAGGCACTTCACCAGTTTCACAGCTACAATCGATCCTGAGTTGTTGTAGAAGGTACGCCAATGGTTACGAAAAAACTATCGTGGAGGCTTGTCCGCGTATGATCTTCAACCAATCTTCATAAATCAAGTGGACCAGATTGGGTTTTTGACTTGTGGAGTGGATGTGGTAGAGCCAGAATTGATCTAACCTCCTAACTGTGGAGTGACGGGTACCAAATGGCCTGAGGTTCCACGAGATGATAAGGTGGAGTAACCTTGGGTGCATCGGTAGGTCACTCACCTTATCCCCGGGAAGGTCAAACTCTAGGGGGACTTCTTCCTCTTCATTAGTCAACCCCTCATCTCTCATGGTGAACACTTGGGCTAAAATAGAAGTGTCTATAGGGATTGATTTACCCATGACATACGTTTTAAACCCTAGAATTTTGCAAGCATCATCAGGATCATAGAAGAATTCGGCATTAGAAAAGAATGCTCTGATGATGTTTGGGGGTACGGGAGTGTTGATTTTGAGAAATGGAAGCCAACCAAATTCTTCCATTTTGGATAGGTAAGGAAAATCAATGCGGTTTAAAAACGAGAAATCAATTGTGCGCCAATGTTTAATTGGCATGGTCGAGAAATACTCTTCATATCTTTTCCTTTTTGCAGGTGTCTTAAAACACCTGTTAAAGGTAGTGACAGAAGAGGGTGGAGCTGCTTGGGAAGATGACCCTTGATCAGTACTTGGTCTAGGGGGTTTTTGGCCAACTCTCTTAAGTTGTGGCATTGCTCTAGACACAAGAATCTCTCTAGACACTCTTAAACACTAGTTCTCTAAAACCTAACCAATGGAACAGTGCTAGAATTGACCTAGTGAAAAATTCAGCACAAAACTAAGAATTTTTTAGAAAAATTTTGTAATGTGGGTTACTAGAACACTAAAATGATGAAGAGAATTGACAGAGACCTTACCAAGATCAATCTGGGAGGAAGAATCGACAGAAGAGGTGCGACAGGGTTTAGGGATTTTGAAGATTTGGGATTTTTGAAATTTGAGGATTTTGAGCAGTTTTTATAGTCCAGGGCACAGGAGATCGATCTGTCGCTGCGACAGATCGATCTGTCATTCCCAGAGACTTAAAGAGATCGATCTGTTGAACGAAAAGATCAATCCTTAAAACACAGAAGCTTAATGAGATCGATCTGCCAAGGGCACAGATCGTTCTGTTGTTTAACAGACTTAAGGAGATCGATCTGCCAAATGCATAGATCGATCTGTTGTTTTACAGAGGCTTAAGGAGATCGATCTTATGGGTGAGAAGATCGATCTGCCTAGCTTAACCTTTATGCTTTAGGTCCATTGAAGTATGGAGATCGATCTATAGTGATTGAAGATCGATCTCTCATACTTTTTGCCCAGAAAAATCATTAAAAAAAACTCATTTAAAATTATCTTGAATTCAAGGTTTTGAAACAAATAAATCTTAAGGAACATTCATGAGTCCTAATTCACCTCTAAGAACACAAAACCTATCTCTATCAAGAGGTTTGGTGAATATATCAGCTATTTGATGTAAAGTGTCAATGTACTCTAGAATTATATCTCCCTTTTGAACATGGTCTCTAAGAAAATGGTGCCTGATCTCAATGTGCTTAGTTCTAGAGTGTTGATTAGGATTTTTAGATAGGTTGATGGCACTGGTATTATCACATTTAATTGAGACTTGCTTCATGTCAATACCATAGTCTTTCATTTGTTGTTTAATCCACAACACTTGAGCACTACAACTACCTGCTGCTATATATTCAGCTTCAGTTGTGGACTGAGCTACACTATTCTGTTTCTTAGAGAACCACGAGATTAATCTATTCCCTAAGAATTGACATGTACCTGAAGTGCTCTTCCTATCTATTTTACAGCCCCTAAAATCTGCATCAGAAAATGCATGAAGAGCAAAGGTTGAGTCATTGGGGTACCAAAGTCCTAGAGAGGGAGTGTCCTTAAGATATCTAAAGATTCTTTTAGTTGCTAATAAGTGTGATTCCCTAGGAGAGGATTGAAATCTAGCACAAAGGCATACACTAAACAGAATATCTGGTCTACTTGCAGTAAGGTAAAGTAATGAACCAATCATAGACCTATAGAGTTTAGTGTCTACACACTTACCACTTTCATCTTTATCAAGCTTAATGTTGGTGCCCATTGGAGTTGCTTGAGGTTTGCAATTGTCCATTCCAAATCGTTTGAGCAATTCCTTAGTATATTTTGCTTGATTGATGAAGGTTTCATCCTTTGTTTGCTTCACTTGAAGTCCCAAGAAGAAAGTGAGCTCTCCCATCATGCTCATTTCAAATTCACCTTGCATGATCTTAGCAAACTCTTGGCATAAAGATTCATTAGTTGATCCAAAAATAATGTCATCTACATACACTTGAACAACTAGTAAATCCTTATTTTTATTTTTGATAAACAAAGTAGTATCTACTTTTCCTCTTGAAAATCCTTTTTCTATTAAGAACTTTGACAATCTTTCATACCATGATCTAGGAGCTTGTTTCAAACCATAGAGTGCCTTAGATAGTTTGAAGACATGATCAGGAAATTCATGACTTTCAAAACCGGGAGGTTGCTCTACATAAACTTCTTCATTAATGAAGCCATTTAAAAATGCACTCTTTACATCCATTTGATATAATAATTGGTTTTTAGCCATGCAAGAAGAATTAAATCAATTTGAGAGAAGCAAAGTATGGAAACTAGTTCCTAGACCTAGTGATCACTCAATAATTGGAACAAATGGATATTCAAGAACAAGATGGATGAAAATAGTGTGATCATAAGGAACAAGGCTAGGCTAGTTGCACAAGGCTATAGACAAGAAAAAGGAATAGATTATGATGAAACTTATGCACCGGTAGCTAGATTAGAAGCAATAAGAATGCTACTTGCCTTTACCAATTATTATCATCTAAGGCTTCATTTACATTTCTAGGTTCAATTTGAGACACAAAGGCTATATGTTGACACACATTCCTTAGAGATGATCTTGTTCTAACACCAAGAGTTGGATCTCCCACTATTTCACAATCTTTTACATATCCTAATTCTCTTGGTGCTCTAGACTCTCTTTCTAGTATTTCCATTTCCTCTTCATCTTCTTTATTTATGTCAAGTTTTTCTAATAGATCATTTTCTAAGTTTGAAATTTCCTTCAAATTTTCATCAAATATTTCAATATCCTCATCATTGGTTGAATCTTTAGATAAATCATTTGACTCATCAAATATTACATGAATTAATTTTTCAACCATCAATGTTCTTTTGTTATACACTCTATAGGCCTTTGAATTCAAAGAATATCCTAGAAAGATTCCCTCATCACTTTTGGCATCAAATTTTCCTAAATTATCTTTTCCATTATTTAAGACAAAGTATTTACAACCAAAGGGGTGAAAGTAGCTAATGTTAGGCTTCTTACCCTTGTAAAGTTCATAAGGGGTTTTCTTTAAAATTGGTCTAATCATAGCTCTATTAATGATATAGCAAGATGTATTTATAGCTTCAGCCCAAAAATATTTAGGTAAATTATTCTCACACAACATGGTTCTAGCCATTTCTTCTAATGTTCTATTTCTTCTCTCAACTACCCCATTTTGTTGTAGTGTCCTAGGGGCAGAAAAATTATGACTAATTCCTTGATCATTACAATATTCATCAAATCCAATATTCTCAAACTCCTTGCCATGATCACTTCTAATACTAGTTATAGTGTAACCTTTTTCATTTTGAGTTACTTTTGTATAAGCAATGAATTTTTCTAAAGCTTCATTTTTCATTCTCAAAAAGAACACCCAAGTGAACCTAGTGTAATCATCAACAATTGCAAACCCATAATGTTTCCCACCTAAGCTTGTTGTTCTATTTGGTCCAAATAGGTCTAGATGAAGTAATTGGAGAGGCCTAGTGGTTGAAACACTATGTTTAGGTTTAAATGTTGTTCTTTTATGTTTTCCTTTAACACAACCTTCACATATTTTGTCATTGTCAAAGGACAACTTAGGCAATCCTATAACTAGGTCTTTTCTAGCTAACTTAGATAACACATGCATGCTAGCATGACCTAGTCTTCTATTCCACAACCAAGGTTCTTTTTCTTTGTCTACCATTAGGCATATGTTTTCATTTTTAAGTTCATTTAGGTAGACGATGTATATATTACCTTGCCTATGACCTAGGAAAAGAACTTTATTAGACTTAGGATTTATAACATGACATTTCAAGCAGTCAAAAACTACTTTCTAACCTTTGTCACAAAGTTGACTAATACTTAGTAAGTTATGTTTTAGACCCCTAACAAGCAATACTTTTTCTAATGAAAAGTAGTCATTACCTATTGAGTCACTTCCTTCAACTTGGCCTTTGGAGTTGTCCTCAAACGTGACTTCTCCACCAACTTTCGATTTAAATGAGTTGAAGTGGCTTCTATCATCGGTCATGTGCCTTGAGCATCTATTGTCCAAGTACCAAGCTTCCTTTGTTTTACCTTTATGGCAATGCTTAATCACCTACAATCAAAATTCAAACTCATGTCTTAGGTACCCAAATTCTCTAGGGTCCTTTGAGGTTAGTGAATGCTATTCTTGATCCCTTTGGGATCCATTTTACTAAAGCATTAATATCTTTCGAATTAATTATTTCTTTTGGAACCCAAATCCTTTTAACTATTTTTCCTCTAAGATAGGTCATCTTCATATTGCAGTTATGTGATGCATGTCCCTTCTTATTACAATGTGAACAAATAGTTGAGGGTTTATGCATGTTCTTTCTAGCCATGAAACTTTTGAGATGAGTCTCTCTACTTTTTCCATCATATCCTAATCCATTTTTATTAAAAAAATGCCCTTTGAGTTTCTAGCATGTTATCTAACTTTTGTTGACCCATATAAAATCTATTAAAAGAATTATGCAAGTTACTATTTTTTTCTTTTAGGTCACAAATTTCAAGATGTGTAATTTCTAGTTTCTTTTCACATTCTAACTTGTCCTCTAGCATTAACTCATTTTCTTTCTTCAATTTAGATATTAATTTTTTATATTTCATACTCATGCATTCATATTCCAATGTAAGATCATCAAAGGCATCCTACAATTCATCAAAAGAATATTCATTGAGGTTTAAAGTTACCTTTTCATCCTCAATAGCCATGAAGCATAGGTTGGCATTGTCCTCATTCGAATCATCATCGGAGCAATCACTGTCACTCCATGTTACCATCATTGTCTTCTTTTTGTGGAACCTATCATTGGATCTTTTAAGAAGAGGGCAGTTAAATTTAATGTGTCCTGATTTTTTACATTCATAACATACAATTGTATCTTTTCTACCTAATTCTTCTTGATCTTTCTTGTGGTTTCTCCTACTACTACCACTTGCTCTCATTCTCATGAATTTGTTAAATCTCTTGGCAAACATTGCCATCTCAAGATCTTCTTCACTACCACTCTCATATTTATTTTCCTCTTGAGTAGTAGATTTTAGAGCTACTCCCACTTTCTTGGGTGGCATTTCATTTCTTCTCAACTTCATCTCATATGTGAGTAGTGATCCTATTAATTCATCTAGTGACAATGTGTGAGGGTCCTTAGATTTCTCAATTGCAGCCACTTTAGCTTCCCATGATTTTGGTAGGCTATTTAATATTTTCTTGACCATTTCTATATTAGAGTATATTTTTCCTAAGGATTTTAACTCATTAATTACATCAATGAATCTAGTGAACATATCACTAATTGACTCTCCATCTTTCATCTTAAATAGCTCATAGTCATGTGTGAGCATTCCTACCTTAGTCTCCTTTACTTGGGTTGTACCATCATGAGTTATTGCCAATTTGTCCCAAATTTGTTTGGCACTGTCACAACCGGAGACCCTATTGTATTCATTTGGCCCTAAAGCACAAAATAGGGTGTGCATGGCCTTAGCATTTAGCTGAGCACATTTAACATCATTTGAATCCCACTCATCTTCTTCTTTGGGGATATCTCTTCCCTCTATTCTTTTAGTAGGGATTTGAGGTCCTTTAGTTATAATCCTCCATACCTCATAATCATTTGCTTGAATGAAGAGCATCATCCTAGTTTTCTAATAAGCATAATGTTCACCATTGAACATATGAGGCCTAACAGTAGAATGCCCCTCTCCTACTAGATTGGTTGCTACATTGTTGTGAGCCATTTGATCGTTTCTAACTCTTAAGAAGTTATTCCTATATAATCAAAGATTCCTAGCTCTGATACCAATTGTTGGCTCTACCGAAAGGGGGGTGAATCGGTTTTCTAAGGTTAATGGCAAATTTAAATTAAGTCAAGTCTAATTTGCAAACAATGAATAATCAAAATAATGTAATGAAATAAATTAAAGGAAGATAAGGGAGAGAAATATCAAACACAGTAGTTTATAGAGGTTCGACCAATCTCTTGCCTACGTCCTCTCTTCTTGACCTCCTTGTCAAGAGCTTTCTTTCACTCTTTCAATGAAAGTTACACACTCCCTTTTTCAGGTTAAGGAATAACCTCTCTACCCTTTTTACACAAAGATGGATTCACCCTTTTTCAAAGTTTATCTCACTGAGGAACAATCCTCTTCTCTCTTAAACTAAAGATGAATATAAGATCAAGCTTTTTATGTGGGTAGGATCAATATAGTTTTTGTACACTGGCTTATACAACAAACTCAATAAATAAGGATTGAAGACAAATAGAATGTGGGAAATAAACTCTTGAGAATGTACAGAATGTGCAGCAATAGTGTCTCATTTCTCAGTTTCTTCAATGCTTGATTTTATACTGAAGGATTGGTAGTTGGAGCATTTAATGTTGTTTTTCCCGTTGAGATTTTTGCAGAAAGAGCCGTTGGGAACCTCCAGTAGAATGCCAGATCGATCTCCAATCTTGACCAGATCGATCTCTTAGTTGTAATTCTTGCAAAGTCAAAGCAAATTGAAGTAAGAAGATCGATCTTACATATGAACAGATCGATCTTACAATTTAAAAATGTTAGAGCAGATCGATCTGTCGAACAAGCAGATCGATCTTCCAATCTCTCTGTTTGAGGCAAGATCGATCTACAGATCGATCTATAGATCGATCTACCAGGTATTCTCGTAGTGAGGAGATCGATCTCTAATCAACCCAGATCGATCTCCTTAGCTCTCTGACTTTGAGGAGATCGATCTCTTCCTATACCAGATTGATCTCATGAACTCTCTGTTTGAGTACAGATCGATCTACTGCCTTTACCCTTTGTTTTAGAGGAGATCGATCTCTTCCTATACCAGATCGATCTCATCAACATCTTATATTTAGACAGATCGATCTTATAACCCTTATAGATCGATCTCAGCTTCCTTAACACTTTGTACAAGTTCAATCCTTTAGCAGATCGATCTCATATACTCATGAGATCGATCTCTCATTCTGGAAAACCCAGGAGATCGATCTCTCATCACACCAGATCGATCTCTCATCCTTAAATACTTAGTTTATGGTACTGATAACCTCTAAACATATTTTTTAAATCATTTCTATATTATTGAATTAACTTGTTTTGTCATTTCAAAATATATTAACTCAACACAATATACTTAAAATCATTCATACATTAACATATATGAAATTGAAAACTAGAAAATATACCAATTGTTGTGTTCACCCTTTGGCCGAATCTTTGAAGGCTCACGGTTTGTACTCTCTTGCTCCTTGATAGCCAATTCCAACATATGTCACTCTCCTTTCAATTTGGAACAACTTCCATGAAGGATGCAAGTTCCAAATATGCCTAATTCCTAGTGATTTCTAGTGAGAGAAAGCTTGGATAATATGTTTCAATGGTTTCTTCTTCTAGCCGAATTTGGTGTGATGAAGATGACAATGGTGTGGCTGATTTTATAAGCCACTTACTTAGCCATTAAGCTTTACTTTCCAGCCATTAAGCTTGACTTTCCAAGCCTTAGCCATGAGTCACCTAATGAGTCACCTTATGAGTCATGGTTAGCTTTAACTATGGTTAGATATTTATCTCATGGGCTTTCCATTTGGGCTTCTTGGTTTAGGCTTTCTTAATGGGTTTTCGGGCTGAAATTTTTACTATACCTCGGGCCTTTAATTGTCTAAATATTTGGCCAATCAATTGGTCCAACAATTTGGTCTAAAGGACCTAAGAATTTCGATATACGTTTAGTATACCTTAATGGGCTTTAAAATTTTCACCTTGGGCCCATTACGTTTTTAACCATTAAATTTAATCTGGAATCCTTTCGAAAAAATTTTCCTTACTTCCGGGGATGATTATCTTGTATTCTAGCCAAGAATATATTTCCCCAATTTTTTCTCCATACTAGGTTAATTTTTAACCATGATTAGTCAACTATGGTAAAAGTCCACTTTCTTAACTATAGTTGACTTTTTCCTTAACCATTGACCAAGTTGACTTTTTCTCAAAATTTCGAAAGTGTCATATCTTATGTCTTACACTCTCGTCTTTATGTTTCAACTGTTCCCGGTGGATAATTATACCCGAAACACCTTATCTCGCCAAAAAGGTCCATTTTACCATTTTCAGCTTTTACTCTCATTTTCTATGTTCGGGACTAAATCAAGCTGACTTTCCTTTATGAGCTCTCTATGCTCTCTCATTTTAAGTTCTTATTTTCAGTCAGAATGATTTAGATTTACTCGGTTTAGCCTGTGACACTTATAGTTCACATTAGGCATTTTATGTAGCTTTTGCGTATTAAATCATTTCACTAACACTTTAAGTCTAGTAAATACTCTTTTTATGATTCAACTATAATAACGGAGTGTTCAAACACATAGGAATCATAAGGTACAAGCTACAAAAATCTGAGTCTGACAATTTAACCCGAAATTTAATTATTTCTTCGTTATTGATCAAGATTTCTCAATCCCATATTTTTAATTAAATTTTCTTGTCACGATAAATACTGAATTTTGGTCTTTTGACCGTTTTACCCTTGCACGTGTTCGAGACTACCATTTCAATCCTTCATTTGATCTTTAAATGCATTCAAAAATTTTTATTCATTCCATTTGCATTTTTCATTCACGTACAACTCTTCTTATGATTCAATTTACATCATTTGAATCATAATAAATTTCGATAAAAATCAAATCTTACATCTCGAACCTCTGAGACAGGCATGAAATTTTTGGCAATCAAATATCCACGACGTATGGCCATAGTCAGTGATCCCAAGCCTCACTGATCAGGTGTACACAGGGCATCACTTCGCCTGAAGGGGGATGGGCCAGTCCTACCCTCCGGCTCATCTCAATCAACCTCATCTCCTCTTATACTCACAGTATAAGGTACGTCATGTGTCATCTATGCGATACTCATACTCTTGTGAACCTAGCATGGTACATTGTATACCAACGGACAACTACACAGTACTACGTACGACCGTGGACCCAAGTCCATACTCCAACTCCGATGGACTTTTCATCCTGAACCATGTCTCATATACCAGGTGAGCAATCAGCTTGACACATAGTCATCGTAAGGCTACAGCGAGGTACGATTTATTGTTAAGGCCCAGCCCATTTCGAGGTCGTTGGCTGGCAGCCCCTTGGGTCCCAAACCCCCAGGTTTACCTCAACTCAGTAAAAATAGGTGCGAGCAATGCTCCAGTACTTTCTCAAAACCATCGTGCGAGTTAAACTCTAGCACGACACATCAAAAGCATAGAAACATGTGTTTGCTAACACTCCAGCACATAGTCTAAGTCATTAAAACGGGTGTGAGCTAGAGCTCCAACACCAAATCTCATCTCAAATCCAATATGTGGCTATTTTCTCTTTTTAAAACTCAAAACATGTTTATTCATGCAGCATGCCTCTCCATGCTAAAACATGTAAAACTAGCCAACCTATCACTATCATTTCTAAATCACAAAATCAATATCAAATTGAGAAAACATTGAAATCATACATATCATGTTATTTCCTTACCCCATCCCATTTCTCAATACATATATGTCATAGTCATTTACTGCTTCCATATCATTTTATAGAATTGTAGTATCTCACTAATTCTAGCGATATATCTACGAAATTGCTGTAAAATACGTACGAATGTCTCTATAGCAAACACACAGTCCCTTACCTCGAATCGCGCTCATATTTCCTTTGTCACGAATGCTCCATTCGCGATCCGGGTTAGCCGTGTTCCACGTTCTTCCAATCTACACACATAACCATTAAGTCATTTTTTTTCTTTCTCCCAAATATCCTCATTGTCACTTATTCTCCCATTTATACCTTTCAAGCCTTTAAATCATATTTCACTTTTCCATTTGTATCACTTATCTCATTAAACTATTTCTTAAGCTTTGCATAGATTTCCCTCTTCTTAAATTTCTCTTAACCTTACTCACTCATCACTACAAATCATTCTTATCAACATTTTGCATACCATTCAACCCATACAATGTCTAGAATCTTTATTTAAAGCTTGAGGGTTGAAGAACTTACCCCTTTTTCTTAGCTAAACTTGTGGTAGCCACAACTCGTTCTCTTGATCACAATAATGTGTGATTTTTGGGTATGTTGTTCTCCTTGCTCCAAGGAACAACTTTCCCTTCTTGAGCTTCTTCCAAAGCTGGTCGAAATGTGGTGATTTCTAGAGTGAGAAAGCTTGGATCTTAAGAGAAAATGGCAGGTGAGGTTTGGTGGGGGAAGAGTTCTGCATTTTCATCTCAATCTTGTGCTCTTTTTATAGATGCAGGCTTATAAGATCGATCTGGTCCTTGTAGAGATTGATCTTTGCACATTTGGTAGTCCTTTACACCTAACGTAACCACTCCCAGATCGATCTTCTCCCTTGATGAGATCGATCTGTCGAAGGGCAATTTTCCTTTTAGAGATCGATCTACCTCTTGTAGGAGATTGATCTGTCTCAAACAGAGAGTTAAGGAGATCGATCTGTTTGCCTTAAAATTGATCATCTCATTACAGAATGCTTAGCAGATCGATCTGGCTCCATAAGAGATCGATCTGTCATGCTCCATAGCTCAAAATAAGTTCATTTTGGCTCTTTCAGATCGATCTCTCATTCCATGAGATCGATCTGACCTTCTTATTTTCTAATTTTTCCACAATTTTTCTGCAGTAACTTCACTCAAAACATCTTAAATTTGTTGCCATGGTCATTTTCTCATTCATCCACCTTTGAGACTTGGAAATGACTTTCATTCATAGTTTATACACATTAAAACTTGTGTGAAACTTTTGTATAACCAAAGGTGTATAAAGGTAGATAAATGGAAGTGCACAACTCATGCAAATCTCCCTTCCATTTTACCACACTACTCATATTCCATTCCACTCACATTCATCATATATCAAAGTCCATTTCTTCATATTCATGCTTAATGCAACTTGTACGTACATCACAACTCTTATTACAAGTGTGTACATTCAACTTATGGACTTTGCATCACATATGCTTTACATTACTCGTACATTACAATACTTCATGAATTCATTTACATATATACAAGGTTAAACCTATACGAGGTCTCACAGTTGTCCCACTTTATCTTCTTTCTTAGGGACATCTACTCTATCAACTTTGTTAATTGAGACTAAAGGTTTTTTTACTATGATCCTCCACACCTCCTAATCATTTGCTTGGATAAACAACATTATCTTATCTTCCAATATGCATAATTTTCTTAATTAAACAATGAAGGCCTTACAGTAGAGTACCCCTTTTCTATTAAACTAATTGCTCACTATTTTGAGCCAAAAGGATCTTTAAACTCTTAAGAATATACTTTTTCTTGACCAAAGAGCTCAAGCTTTGGTACCAACTGTTGGCTTAATCGAGAAGGGGTGAATTAGTTTAAATAAATTCACTAACTTAAATGTCTGTCTAAACTAATTTAAAATTTTGAAAGACACAAATATGAAAATTAAGCACAATAAGATAGATAGTTAAGGGATAAGAGGAGTAAATACTAGATGTATAGAGGTTTGGCCAAAACACTTGCCTACATCCTCTCTTCTTGACCTTCTTGTCAAGGAGATGATTCCACTATTCTTGGAACCAATACACTTCTTTTTCAAGGCTTAAGAAAAAACCTCTTACACTTCCTTTTAATTGGGTTTAGGAAGAAACCTTTATATCCCTCTTACAAAGAGTTTACCCAACTCTCACAAATGATCCTCACAAAGGTAACACTTTCCTTTAATTCAAAATTTAATGAGGTGAGAAAATTTGGTGCAAACAATGAATGCCTCTTGAAGGTAGATGTTTACAATAAACAAAAATCACTAAGGAAGATGAGAAAAATTCAACCTTTGAGTACAATGAAAGTGTTTTTACTTTGCTCAATGAAGTCATATCAGTTTCTTAGCTCCAGGCATCTTCAATTTAGGTATTTATATGTCCCATAGATTGGTGAGGCATTAAATGCAAAAAATCTCGTTGAAACCCTCAAAATATAACCGTTAGAGCCTTTCAGCATGCTAGGGGATCGATCCTCTCTTCTCCGATGCCTACAAATATAAGCCATAATACACAAAGGGATCAGTCCTCTTTGCTTGGGGATCGATCCCTCAGTGAGAATTTAAAAACACAAAGGCTTACTGACTTATAGGGGATGATCCTCACTCTTAGGGGATCAGTCCTTTGGACCGTTTGTTTTTCAAACAAAAGCTTACTACCTTGTAGGGGACGTGCCCTTACTCCTAGGGGATCAGTCCTTTGTACCATTTTCTCAAACAGAAGCTTACTGACTTGTAAGCAATCGATCCTTACTACTATGGGATCGATCCTCAAGCCTTCAAAACTATTTTTTGGGCCAAAAATCAACTTTGATTTCCTTTTAAAAATATTTTTCAATTTCATTTATTTATAATTTGATTTTTTGTGCATGAAATTGAGTCCTGAAAATATTCAAGTAGTTTTCTAAAATATGTTCAATAAATTCATAGAAAAATTACTTATAATTAATTTAATTTTGTTTTGAAATAATATCATTTCAATAACCACACTTAGGGTTTGCCATTTCAAAATATGTGTATCACTTTAAAGCTAACAAATTAGTTAGTTTAGAAGTTAATTAGTTGATATTAGTTGCAACTAAGATTAAAATGAAATTTAGGGTTACATTTTAGGCATTTAGGGTTAGGGTTTGAAATTAGAATTTTTAGTTTTTTATTAGGGTTTTTAATTTTCTTTTGCATTAGTTTCCATTTAGTTGAATTTTCATAATTTTTAATTAAGTAGGTTAATTAGTTAATATTAGTTGCAATTTAAGATTAGGATTAGTATTAGGGTTACATTTTAGGTATTTGGGGTTAAGGTTTGAAAATAGGATTTTCAGTTTTTTCTTAGGGTTTTTAAGTTTCATTGCATTAGTTTCCATTTAATTGAATTTTCATAATGTAGTTTTGTGCGTTTTTAGTTACATATTAGGATTTTTAGTTTTATTTTTTATAATTCCATTTTAGGCCCACATTTTTTGTTATTTGTATTTTTAGCCCATTTACTCTATGGATTTTATTTTTATTGTTTTTCTTTAGCAGTTGCTTTATATTTGCTATTTAGGTTTTTTTGTAACGACCCTTGACCCTTGAAAATTGGGGGATTTTTTTTTTTGCTCAATTTACCCACTTATTCCCTTATTCACTTAGGTTGTATTCATGTTCAGTGTCAAATCACCTTTCCTAATACTTTATCCGTAATTATATTTAAATTTCATATTTTGACATATATGGCCGATAGAAATTTCGGGAGCATAACGGCTTATATATGAGCCTACCCACCTGCAAATCAATTGTTTTAACAATCCTAGATATCCACAACTACCAAGCATACTTTCCAACAATCCTAGATATCCACAACTACCAAGCATACTTTTCAAATCCACATTTACAACTCAATACATCTATTACGATTCAATACCAATCATCTTAAAACCTAATCCCAAAAATAATATTCTTTACATTGTTTTCCTTAAAAATTACATCCCAACAAAATGTTTCCAATATATGTCTGTGCTTACAAATATGTCTGGTACAGGAATGTAATTGTATACTTTTTCTGCGTGTACAAAAAGTAGCCTAGGGTAGCTCTTTCCCACAAGCCTACATCGTGTACGTGGCAGGAAACGTCTATAGATCACTGCAAATAGTCTGAAAGGTAGAGTGGCAAGCTTTTGGGGAAAAACCCAGTAAGATAATACTTTTAACGCAGCTCTGATATGTAAAAGCATGTGAAATCGTTTATAAAACCAATCTTTAACATGATACATAAATTGTCATTTCATGCTTAGTCATCGTAAAAATCATAAAGCATTAGTTTCCTTAAATCAAATAACATGCTTAACTATTCTGCAAACTTTTCATTATTCATGGATGAGTTCTTAAAATCATCGTGTTCATAAACATTTCATAAACATTTCATAAAACATATCTGTTCGTAACCAATTATCATAAATCTCATAAAAGCACATAATCATTCATCATAATTGACATTCATAATTCAAATCGAGGAGACTAGGCTATAACTAAGTCATACGATACGTGTCATTCTCCGTAGAGAGTCATCATACCTATGGCCATGGTAAGGGGGCTGTAGACTGGATCAGGGTTGTATAGCTCTTTCATAAAATATGGGTAGTATCTATGTTACTTTCTTTCACTAGCACCTAGCTAGGACACGGGCACCAAAGTCACTATCCGTGTGGGAAACATAATTGCGTGCTGCGAGGGCACGAGATACTACCGAAAACATCATCATAAACCACCAGTAGCTAGACATCTTCCACACAGGTTGAGTCAAGTGCTACAGGGGCCCAACGTACCGGCACCCAAGTGGTGGAGCCGAAACACCACAAGAACCACGCATGAAGCCTATAGTCTCAAAAACTTCTTTTCCCCTTTTCCCTTTTTTTTTATGCTTTTGAAATTGTCAAAAGTTTCTTTAAAAGTATGGATATAAAAATAATAAATTAATGTAAAGCTTCCATACGTTTCATACCTTAGGAAAAATTCATTTCATAATCATGGAGGTACTCGGGGAATATTTCTTGAAACTAAAACATGCTTCATAAATAGTTCCACAAGTATGAAAGCAGTGATAAATCATTTCAAAATATAATGCTGCTTCATAAAATCTTTTATTGGTGAAACAAGAATGCATTATCAGAACTAAGTTAAATGGTACCCCTTACCTCGATTTATCGAATATTCCACGTTCGAGTAATGACGCCTCTAAGTGTCTCCCCTAGTTCCTTCTACGATTCTCCTACACCGACACTTGTATACGCAGTATCCTATTCATACGAATTGTCCGAAATGCGTTAAAATCGTAACCTATTCGTTACTACCTCGTGTGTACGTATAATTGTACATACCTAGGCTATTACGTGTGTTTATATATTTTTATTACTATTTATTTTTTGTATGTACATATACTAACATACACATTTATTATATACACCTATATGTATATACACAAATATAGATATATACACATATATATATTATTTGTTTTCATTATTCATTATCACATATATTTATTTATTTGTCTACTTCTCATCTTTCCCATTTATTTTCCATATCTAATCTAATTTACATTATCATGCTTATAAATACAACACATATACATACATGTACATTAAATATACATATATATATATGTATTTTACCTATTCTTTTCCAATTTCCAAATTTTCTTTTCTTCTTCTTTTTATTTTCTTTCTGTTCTCCTTTTCCTTTCTCCTCTCTCGGCCAACCTAGCCTCGGTTTGCTTGGTCTTCTTCCTCCTTTAGCTCTCGGGTCCTACTTTCCTCCCTCTCGGTTTTCTTCACTTCAGCTCTCGGTCTGCTCTCCCCCTCACTCTCGGTTTGCTTCGATTTCCTCCTTCTTCAGCTCTCGGTTTGCTTCAATTTCTCCAGCATTAGTTTGCTCTCCCTCAACCTCTCAGTCTTCTGCTCCAGCCCCTCGGTCTGCTTCAATTAGCTTCAATTTCTTTTCCTCTGTTTTTCAGTCCCGGTTCTGCTTCAGTTTTCCCTCTTTCTCGGTTTGCTTTGCTTCCCATCGATCTTCCTCTTCTTCTCCTTCCTTCCTATTTCTTTCTTTCTTTTCTTTTCTTTCTTTCTTCTCCTTCCTTCTCCCTCGACTGACTAGCTTTCTCTTCTCTCTTTCTTTCTTTCTTTCTTTCTTCTCCCGATCAGCTCTCATCTTCTTTACTTTCTTTCCTTTCTTTCTTTCTTTCTCCCTCGGCTGACCAGCTTTCCTTCTCCCTTTCTTCTTTTTTTTCTTTCTTTCTTTCCTCTCCCGACCAGCCCTCCTCTTCTTTCCTTCTTTCCTCTCCCGACCAACCCGCCTCTTCTTTCCTTCTTTCTTTTTCTTTTTTCCCGCTCCTGCTATGCACTCTGCATTTTTCGAAATGCAGAGTTACGAAATTGGCTTTCTTTGAAAGCCAATTCCATACATGTATATATATTATATTAATATATATATATATATATTATTTGTTTTTTGTTTTTTATATATTTGTTTTTTGTTTTTTATATATTTGTTTGTTTGTTGTTTTTGTTTGTTTTGTTTGTTTTTGTTTATTTACATTTCATTCATCTTTCATTTCATTTCATTTCTTTTTTTTTAATACTTATATATTACATACCATATATTACCTAACATATATATTTGTTATATATTTACATTATTATCTATCTATTTAAATTTGTCTAGTATATATATATATTATATATACATATGTATATATATATACATACTTTTTCTTTTTCTTTTTTTAAATTATCCAATGACACAATCTTCATGCCTTCCATGAAATTTTCATTATTCCGAGAATAAAATATTCTTGCGATCTCATTACTCCTTATAAATCCTTGATATAAGTTTTACATCAAAATTTTCAACTAATGAATTAAAATTTTTCAATCCCTCCATGCTTGCATTTGCTTCATCACTTCCTGTATTTCGGGCTCTCTGTCGTTCACGGGCATCTCGGCTCCCATACTCTTCGAGCCCTACAACGAATATTTGCACTTACATTAAAACATATTATTTTTATTTTTATTTTTATATAGTCTAATTAAATGTAGAAAATTTGTGGTGTTTACATTCTCCCCACCTTAAGAGAATTTGGTCTTCCAAATTCATTCGGGTCCATCAGACTAGATGTGGGTACTTCTCCTTCATGAGGCTCTCTAGCTCCCATGTAGCTTCTCCAATCGAATGGTGTTGCCAGAGAACCTTTACCAGAGGCATCGTCTTTGATCGAAGTACCTTTTCCTTTCTGTCCAAAATTCTAATAGGTCGCTCAATGTAGCTCATATCCTCTTGAATGCTCAAGGGCTCATACTCTATGTTGTGTGAGGGATCCGGATTATACTTCCTTAACATCGAGACATGGAATACATTATGTACCCCAGAAAGCTGCGGTGGTAAGGAAAGTCTGTAGGCTATGTCTCCCACTCTCTCTAGATCTCAAAAGGACCAACGAAGCGAGGGCTCAATTTTCCCTTCTTCCCAAACTGCATGATACCCTTGCTCTGAGATACCTTTAGAAACACGGCCCAATCTGAAACTCAAGTGGCCGCCTATGCTTATCCGCATAACTCTTCTGCCTACTTTTTACGGTCTTAAGTCTATTACAGATTATTCGAACACCTTCTGCTGTCTGTTCCACCAACTCAGGAGTCAAGATCCTTCTGTCACCCATTTCTTCCCAAGTCAGGGAGACCTACATCTTCTACCATACAATGCCTCATAAGGTGCCATCCCAATGCTAGCATGATAGCTGTTCTTGTAAGCAAACTCCGCGAGAGGCAGATAATCATCCCATGAGCCCTTAAACTCCAAAACGCATGCCCTCAGCATGTGTATGGTAGGTAATCTCTATCTGATGTAATGCTCACGGGCGCCCCATGCAACTAAGCTATCTCTCTCACATACAACTCTGCTAAAGTACTCAAGAAGTCTGTACTTTTGATGGCTAGGAAGTGGACACTCTTAGTCAATCTGTCTACAATCACCTAGATTGCATCATGCCCCTTTCGGGTCCTTGGTAAACCCATAATGAAGTCCATAGTAATGCGCTCTTATTTCCAAGTAGGCACTGGAAGAGACTTAAGTAATCCTGCTGGCTTTTGGTGTTCGATCTTAATCTGTTGACAAATCAGACACTTGGCCACAAACTCAGCTACATCTCTTTTCATACCGACCTACCAATACACATTCCATAAATCATGGTACATCTTAGTGCTTCTCGGGTGCATGGTGTACCGAGAACAATGGGACTCCTTTAAGATCCTTTGTTGTAGGGCATCATCGTTTGGGACACATATACAGCCCCTAAATCTCATCAACTCGTCCTCACCGACACAAAGTCTGACTGTACGTCCTGTTTTGCCTGACTGACCATGTCCAATAATTTCTGATCACCCCTCTGTCCGGTCCTGATCTGATCTAGTATACTAGGTTCAATCCGCAAACTAGCTATGAACCTAACATCTGTCGTTTCCACACTAACACTGAGTTTGGAAAACTGCTCTAACAACTCCTATTCTCTGACCATCATAAAAGAAATCATCCCCTTTCTGCTTAAAGCATCTGCCACTATGTTTGCCTTGCCCGGGTGATACAGAATCTCACAATCATAATCCTTGAGGAGCTCTATCCACTGTCTTTGTCTCATATTTAGCTCCTTCTGATCAAATATATACTTCAAGCTCTTATAGTCAGTAAAAATCTGAAATCTTTCTCCATACAGATAATGTCGCCATATCTTTAAAGCAAAAACAACCGCGGCTAACTCCAAGTCATGGGTAGGGTAATTCCTTTCATGGTTCTTAAGTTGGCGAGAACCATATACGACCACTCTCCCATGCTGCATAAATACACACCCCAAGCCCTGATATGATGCATCACTGTATACTGCATAGCCTCCAAACCCACTAGGAATGGTTAAGACTGGGGCGATAGTCAACCTCTTCTTGAGTTCTTTAAAACTCTGCTCACACTGATCAGTCCACTCGAATGGAACATCTTTGCGTATCAGCTTAGTCAGTGGAGTGGTAATCTTGGAGAAACCTTCTACAAACCTCTTGTAGTATCCAGCTAATCTAAAAAAACTCCAGATTTTCGTAACAGTTTTCGACCTCTCCCAGTTAAGTACTACCTCAACCTTAGACAAATCCACTGACACCCCGTCCTTAGAAATAACATGGCCCAGAAATGCTATTTGCTCCGATCAAAACTCACACTTATCCAACTTCCCATACAACTGCTTCTCTCTGAGAGTTTGGAGCACTACTCTCAAGTGCTGTTCATGCTCCTCTCGGGACTTTGAGTAGATCAAAATATCATTGATGAAAACTATGATGAACCGATCTAGATACTCCTGGAACACCTCATTCATCAGGCTCATGAATACAGATGAGGCATTAGTTAGACCAAAGGGCATCACGAGGAACTCATAGTGGCCATATCTCGTTCTGAAGGCCGTCTTCGAAACATCCTCCTTCCTAATCCTTAATTGGTGATAGCCCGATCTCAGGTCAATTTTTGAGAACACCGTAACCCCTCTTAGCTGGTCAAATAGATCATCTATTCGGGGCAAGGGATACTTGTTCTTGATTGTGACCTTGTTCAGCAGCCTGTAGTCTATACATAACCTGAGACTACCATCCTTCTTCAGCACAAATAATATCGGAGCTCCCCACGAGGATACACTTGGCCTAATGAACCCTTTGTCTAGCAGGTCTTGCAACTGCTTTTTCAATTCCTCAAGTTCAACAAGGGCCATCTGGTAAGGAGACTTCGAGATTGGCTAAGTCTCTAGTGCCAAATCTATAATGATTTCTAACTCTCTTTTCGGTGCTAGTCCCGATATTTCCTCAGGAAACAAATCCAAAAACTCATATACCACTGATATGTCCTGAATACTTGGACATTCCCGACTAATATCGAAGATGAATGCAACATAACCTTCACATTAACACGTTCATCAAAACTTTTCATCAATAGTCAAAATCATACACTTTATTCCTTAACTGCAAAGCATACATTAAACTTACTAGGTAAGGAGAAGGTTACAGTCTTAGAGTAGCAGTCTAAACTTACACGGTTGGTGGCTAACTAATCCATACCCAAAATTACATCAAAGCCATACATGCTCAACAAGATTAGATCTGCTAACATGATCCTATCTCCTACCTTGATTTCATAATTTCTACACACCATATCAGTCTTTTGTGATTTATACATGGGTGTACTAACGTGTAACGTAAAATCTAAAGATTTAGGCTTAATATGCAATTTACGTGCCAAATGAGGTGATATGAAAGAGTGGGTGGAACCTGAATCAAACAATACATGTGCCTCATGATTGCAAATTAAAAGCTTACAATGGTCTCAGTGGAGGCATCAGTAGTCTCTCTATCCAAAGCAAAGACTCTCTCATGAGTGACAGGCTTCTTGCCCTTCTCTGCTGCGGTAGCCCATCTTTGTAGGATTTATCTCTGGGGAGCTTACCTCTTAGGTTTCTGTGGTGGCTCTAGGGGTTGTGGAACCTGGTTCTGTGGGCAATCCCTCATTATGTGTCCCTTCTGTCCACACACAAAGCAGCTCCCTGTGGTCAAACGGCACACACCTCCATAGAGTTTCCCACACTCTTTACACAACGACCTATACTATTACCGACCTCTAGCAATCTGAGGGGCAGGTACTGGAATGATGGGTCTATCAACTCTAGGTCGAAACTCATCTGTCCTCTGCCTTTTGGGCTGGCCCCTCCGAAAATCTTGTCTCAGAAACTCCGTCCGCTTACTCTTATCCCTGATCTTTCCCTTAAAGCCATACTCCGTCTGCATGACAGTTAGACCCCTCTCAATCATCTGTGCTCTACCCAGGGCATCCTAAAATTCAGTAATCCATAACCCCAAAAGTCGGTCTCGGATAGCTGACCTTAACTCTGCTAGAAACCTCTCAATATGACGCTCTTCATTCTGGAACGTCTCCGGGTCATACCACATCAGCATAGTAAACTTACTCTCATGCTCATCCACGGTCATACTGCCCTGTACCAAATTCAAAAAGTTTGTCCTCAACTTCTACTGGGTAGCTCATGGAACATACTGATTTCTAAAGGCTGTAGAGAATGTATCTCAACTAATCACCGGATGTTGAGCAGTCAGAAGGGCCTTGGTGGATCCCCACCAATACTCTGCTCGGCCCTTCAGCATGTACGTGGCCATATAAACCTTCTCAACATCGAAACACCCCAAAAAATCGAAGATCTTCCCAAGGTCTACCAGCCACTCTTCAACCTCTACTGGATTCTTAATTCCCTTAAATGCTGGAGGCTTCATCTTCAGGAAATCCGTCATTCTACCAATATCCCTCTCCTCCCTTCGGGTCTGTACAGGAGGCTGAGGTGCCATAGGTACTGGAGGAACTTGTGGAGGAGGAGGTGGAGGTGGTGCTTGTGGAGGAGTTGGCACTGGAGTAAGAATTGGTGCCGTGCCAGCTGAATCAAAAACGTTTGCCCCTAGGTGTTGGGCAACCATGGCAGCTATCGATTCCAAGCCTCGCTCGAGTCGCTTCTCCAAACGCTGCTCGAACTGAGCCATACAAGTATTGGGACTCTCTGGCTGCGGTGGAGGAGGTGGAGGTGGCTGAGCCTGCCTCCGAGGACGTCCTCGTCTTCCACTCATCATGCAAGTGATCTAATACCTGCACATAATTCCAAAGATCAAATCTTAAATTCATTAGGTATACATTACCTACAACTAGACAAGCACAAACATTGGGATGTAATTTCATCCTTATTTTCGACACTGACAGTACTAGACAACCTCTGCTCTGATACCACCTTTAACTGTAACGACCCTTGAGCCTTGAAAATTGAAGGATTTTTTTTTTGCTTAATTTACCCACTTATTCCCTTATTCACTTAGGTTGTATTCATGTTCAGTGTCAAATCACCTTTCCTAATTCTTTAACCATAATTATATTTAAATTTCATATTTTGACATATATGGTCGATAGAAATTTCGGCAGCATAACGGCTTATATATGAGCCTACCTACCTGCAAATCAATTGTTTTAACAATCCTAGATATCCACAACTACCAAGCATGCTTTTCAACAATCCTAGATATCCACAACTACCAAGCATACTTTCCAAATCCACATTTACAACTCAATACATCTATTTCGATTCAATACCAATCATCTTAAAACCTAATCCCAAAAATAATATTCTTTACATTGTTTTCCTTACAAATTACATCCCAATAAAATGTTTCCAATATATGTCTGTGCATACAAATATGTCTGGTACAGGAATGTAATTGTATACCTTTTCTGCGTGTACAAAAAGTAGCCTAGGGTAGCTCTTTCCCACCTACCTACGTCATGTACGCGGCAGGTAACGCCTATAGATCATTGCAAATAGTCTAAAAGGTAGAGGGGTGAGCTTTTGGGAAAAAGCCTAGTAAGATAATACTTTTAACGTAGTTCTGATATGTAAAAGCATGTGAAATCGTTTATAAAACCAATCTTTAACATGATACATAAATTGTCATTTCATGCTTAGTCATCGTAAAAATCATAAAGCATTAGTTTCCTTAAATCAAATAACATGCTTAACTATTCTACAAACTTTTCATTATTCATGAATGAGTTCTTAAAATCATCGTGTTCATAAACATTTCATAAACATTTCATAAAACATATCTGTTCGTAACCAATTATCGTAAATCTCATAAAAGCACATAATCATTCATCATAATCGACATTCATAATTCAAATCGAGGAGACTAGGCTATAACTAAGTCATGCGATACGTGTCATTATCATTAGAGAGTCATCATACCTATGGCCATGGTAAGGGGGCTGTAGACTGGATCAGGGTCATACAGCCCTTTCATAAAATATGGGTAGTATCTATCTTACTTACTTTCTCTAGCACCTAGCTAGGACATGGGCACCAAAGGCACTCTCCATGTGGGAAACATAATTGCGTGTTGCGCAGGCACGAGATACTACCGAAAACATCATCATAAACCACCAGTAGCTAGACATCTTCCACACAGGTTGAGTCAAGTGCTACAGGGGCCCTACGTACCGACACCCAAGTGGTGGAGCCAAAACACCACAAGAAGTAACCATACATGAAGCCTAGTCTCAAAAACTTCTTTTCCCCTTTTCCTTTTTTTTTATGCTTTTGAAATTGCCAAAAGTTTCTTTAAAAGAATGGATATAAAAATCATAAATCGATGTAAAGCTTCCATACGTTCCATACCTTAGGAAAAATTCATTTCATAATCTTGGAGGTACTCGGGGAATATTTCTTAAAACTAAAACATGTTTCGTAAATAGTTCCACAAGTATGAAAGTAGTGATAAATCATTTCAAAATATAATGCTGCTTCATAAAATCTTTTATCGGTGAAACAAGAATGCATTATCAAAACTAAGTTAAATGGTACCCCTTACCTCGATTTATCGAATATTTCGCCTTCGAGTAATAACGCCTCCAAGTGTCTCCCCTAGCTCCTTCTACGATTCTCCTATACCGACACTTGTATACTCAGTATCCTATTCATACGAATTGTCTAAAATGCGTCAAAATCGTAACATATTCGTTACTACCTCGTGTGTACGTATAAGTGTACATACCTAGGCTATTACGTGTGCTTATATATTTTTATTACTATTTATTTTTTGTATGTACATATACTAACATACACATTTATTATATACACCTATATGTATATACACCAATATATATATATATATACACACATATATATATATTATAGTTGTTTTCATTATTCATTATCACATATATTTATTTATTTGTCTACTTCTCATCTTTCCCATTTATTTTCTATATCTAATCTAATTTACATTATCATGCTTATAAATACAACACATATATATACATGTACATTAAATATACATATATATATTTTACCTTTTCTTTTCCAATTTCCAGCTTTTCTTTTCTTCTTTTTCTTTTCTTTCTTTTCTCCTTTTCCTTTCTCCTCTCTCGGCCAGCCCAGCCTCGGTTTGCTTGGTCTTCTTCCTCCATCAGCTCTCGGGTCCTACTTTCCTCCCTCTCGGTTTGCTTCACTTCAGCTCTCGGTCTGCTCTCCCCCTCACTCTCGGTTTGCATCGATTTCCTCCTCCTTCAGCTCTCGGTTTGCTTCGATTTCTCTAGCCTTAGTTTGCTCTCCCTCAACCTCTCAGTCTCCTGCTCCAGCCCCTCGGTCTGCTTCAATTTCTTTTCCTCTATTTTTCAGTCCCGGTTCTGCTTCAGTTTTCCCTCTTTCTCGGTTTGCTTTGCTTCCCGTCGGTCTTCCTCTTCTTCTCCTTCCTTCCTCTTTCTTTCTTTCTTTCTTTTCTTTTCTTTCTTTCGTCTCTTTCCTTCTCCCTCGGCTGACCAGCTTTCTCTTCTCCCTTTCTTTCTTTCTCTCTCTCTCGATTGACCAGCTTTCCTTCTCCCTTTCTTCTTTTTTTTCTTTCCTCCTTTCCTTTCCCGGCCACCCTCCTCTTCTTTCCTTCTTTCTTTTGCTTTTTCCCGCTCCTGCTATGCACTTTGCATTTTTCAAAATGCAGAGTTACTGAATTGGCTTTCTTTGAAAGCCAATTTCGTACATGTATATATATTATATTAATATATATATATATATTGTTTTTTGTTTTTTTTATGTTGGCTCTACCGAGAGGGGGGTGAATCGATTTTTCTAATGTTAATGGCAAATTTAAACAAAATTGAATCTAATTAACAAATAATGAATAAAAAAAGTAAAGTAATGAAATAAATTAAAGGAAGGTAAGGGAGAGAAATATCAAACATAGTAGTTTATAGAGGTTCGGCTAATCTCTTGCCTACGTCCTCTCTTCTTGACCTCCTTGTCAAGAGATTTCTTTCACTCTTTCAATAAGAGTTACACACTTCCTTTTTCAGGTTAAAGAATAACCTCTCTACCCTTTTTACACAAAGATGGATTCACCCTTTTACAGAGTTTATCTCACTGAGGAACAATCCTCTTCTCTCTTAAAGTAAGGATGAATACAAGATCAAGCTTTTTATGTGGGTAGGATAAATATAGCTTTTGCACATAGGCTTATACAACAAATTCAATAAATGAGGATTGAAGACAAATAGAATGTGGGAATTAAACTCTTGAGAATGTACATAATATGCAGCAATAGTGTCTACTTCTCAGTGTCTTCAATGCTTGATTTTATACTGAAGGATTGGTAGTTAGAGCATTTAATGTTGTTTTTCCCGTTGAGATTTTTGCAGAAAGAGCCGTTAGGAACCTCCAGTAGAATGTCAGATCGATCTCCAATCTTGACCAGATCGATCTCTTAGTTGTAATTCCTGCAAAGTCAAAGCAAATTGAAGCAAGAAGATCGATCTCATTTATGAGCAGATCGATCTTACAATTTGAAAATGTTAGTGCAGATCGATCTGTCGAACAAGCATATCGATCTTCCAATCTCTCTGTTTGAGGCAAGATCGATCTACTGCCTTTACCTTTTGTTTTTTAGAGGAGATCGATCTCTTCCTAGACTAGATCGATCTCATCAACATTTTGTATTTAGATAGATCGATCTTATAACCCTTATAGATCGATCTCAGCTTCCTCAATACCTTGTACAAGTTCAATCCTTTAGAAGATCAATCTCATATCCTTATGAGATCGATCTCTCATCCTAGAAAACCCAGGAGATCGATCTCTCATATCACCAGATCGATCTCTTATCTTTAAGAACTTAATTTCTGGTACTGATAACCTCTAAACATGTTTTTACATTATCTTTATATTATTGAATTTACTTGTTTTGTCATTTCAAAATATATTAACTCAACATTTTATATTTTTTTTTATTTGTTTGTTTGTTGTTTTTGTTTGTTTTGTTTGTTTTTGTTTATTTACATTTCATTCATCTTTCATTTCATTTCATTTCATTTCTTTTTTTTTTTATACTTATATATTACATACCATATATTACCTAACATATATATTTGGTATATATTTACAGTATTATCTATCTATTTAAATTTGTCTAGTATATATATATACATATATATATATATATATTATATATAAATATGTATATATATATACATACATTTTCTTTTCTTTTCTTTTTAAATTATCCAATGACACAATCTTCATGCCTTCCATGAAATTTTCATTATTCCGAAAATAAAATATTCTTAGGATCTCATTACTTCTTATAAATCCCCGATATAAGTTTTACATCAAAATTTTCAACTAATGAATTAAAATTTTTCAATCCCTCCATGCTTGAATTTGCTTCATCACTTCCTATATTTCGTGCTCTCTGTCGTTCACGGGTATCTCGGCTCCCATACTCTTCGAGCCCTACAACGAATATTCGCACTTCCATTAAAACATATTTTTTTTGTTTTTATATAGTCTAATTAAATGTAGAAAATTTGTGGTGTTTACATTTTTGCTTTCTTATTTTCTATTGGGCTTTGTGAGTATTTCTTTTCAGCATTTTTATTTTATTTTGTTATTTTCTATTTTACATGTACTAGCCTTAGCAGATCACCCTATTTACATAATTTGCTATGATATACCTATAGTTTAATTATTAGGTATTAATTAGACTAACTAATCTCAGTGAGACGATATATGGATTCACCTCTGTATTATTTATAGACCGTGTATACATGCACGTAGATACCATTTAGGGTCAATAATTGGATAGATGAAGATTAGTGCATGCAAAAACGCATTTTATCTTTAAATGTATTAGAACAATCGCATAATACATATACTTACTCAATATATTACTAACATGTGTAAATTATATGGTATTGGAAACAAAAAATTTTCCTAATGCTTTTGATAATGTTTCAAGTAATACCGCAGTTATTCGTATGCTAATTAGAAATTTAAAATCAATTTTAAATGGTGTATTTTTTTCATGTTAGATATGCATGCTATATTATAAATTTGTGTGTTCAAAATGGTTTTAATGTTAGTTGCATAATTTCAATCGAAAGATTAAAACTTTAGCAAAATGGATCATCAACCCAAGTCACAAACATGAAAGGAAGTGAATATATCAAGTGACTAACATAAATCTTAAAGCATTTCTACTTTCCGTGAAAACAAGATGAAACTCACTCCATCATTTGCTTTCTTCTATTTTACCTTATAAAGATATTTTTACTCCTTTCTATAACAATTTACAAATAGCGTGACCTTACAAATTAATGTAATAATTGACTTTTTTATTGAAATTGTGTTGATTTGTTATCTACTTTTAAAGAAGTAATTGAAAGATTTTTAACTTAATATTATCCAACCATATTTTTTGTTCCGATAGTTTTTATTTTACAATGTTTCAAAAATTTTACAATTTAGAAATTATGAAACTTTATCTACTTTTATATATGACATGGAAGAAAAATTTAGAAAATATTGGAAAACAATTCTTCCTATCATTGTACTACATCTTCATTGGATCTCAGTCAAGGTGAGGAAAATGCAGATTTTTTTTTGAATGCTATAAAGATTTTTTTGGGGATTGATTATATTGACAACCAAAAGTCATCAATTAATATATTTTTCAAGATTTGATTACTTTTTATGAAGGTGAGAGGGAGCAGTCCAATTGAGGACAAGAATCAACCGAAAAAACATATGGTGGTTGCAGTATCCGAGGCATGTTTGACGTAATTAAGGCAATAGTAAGGAAGAGATTGAAGTTAAAAGAAAAAGGCAGGGGATCCAAATTATCTTCCTCTTCTTCTTGACAAAGTCATGAAGGTAGCTCAATTGAGTTACAATTTTTCTTAAGTTAAAATTTTCGAATTGACAAGAACTTTAATCTTAATTGTGGAAAGAAAATTAAAGACAATTTTCGATTTCAGCTTCCATGACCCAAAATGTTTTTATGGTACTTGCTTCAGAATCTGCATTCTCAACATGTGGAAGAATCATTGGAGATCATCGAATCAGCCTTAGTTAAGTTTATTATGCATGCTAACATGCCTTAACGATTGGTTTGAACTGGAATCTTGCAAAAAGAACTTGGAATAGCCAACAAGTTCGTCGATAATCTTTCGAATGAGGAGGAAGAAAATTTTAAGTCAATCCTTATAAATTATTGGGAATAAGAATTAGCTTTATTTTTCTTTCTTTATAAATTGTATGTAAATAAGTTCAATCATAGTAAATTTTTATATAGATTACGTTCCCATGGTTTTTACCCTTGTAACTTTTAAAGGGTTCTTCACATAAAAAATCTTTGGTCTCATTATTATTATTATTATTATTATTATTATTATTATTATTATTATTATTATTATTATTATTATTAAATACTAAATAAGTGTAGTATTATTATTAATATTTAAAATACTAAATAAGTTTAGAAAATGAATAAATTTTTAAAATACAAAATAAATAAATACTTGAAAAACATACTAAATAAATATGTTTTCTTAGAAGTAAATGATAAATGAATAAATATTTTAAATACAAAATGACAAGTTTAAAATTCTAAACTAGAATCTTTTTTGTAATGATAAGGTTAATTATATTTCAAATATAATAAATAAATTTAATTTTATCAAAAGAAATTAAAAGAATTTATTTTAATTTCTTAAATAATAATTTTAATTAGATTAGATAAAAAAAAATATTAAATAAGCCATTTTTTCTTAAAATAATAATTAATTTTAAAAATAAAAAATAAAAAAATAACTTGAAACCAGCCTAGTCCAACCTGATAACCGAAACGCCAATTCACTGGATTAAATTGATCCATTAAGAGGCCTAATAAGGTTTGGTCCAAAACTAGACTGTTCATTAACTGATTTAGTTCAATTCTTTAAAAAATTTAGTCGAAACCGATGCAACCCGACTTGAAACCAACCCGGCCCAGCCAATAACACCTCTAACTATGACACCGCAGTGTTCATTATGCTTCTTGACACTCCATCATCATTATTTTCAAAATGTCTGTTATTTTACTTTAAAAAAATTAAAATAAGTAACCAAAAATTATTGAAAGATGAAAACAATCCCGCAGTGAAGCGCGAGAAGATTTCAAGTATACGCCTAAAATTTACCGACATTCGCTTATTACTCCAATTGTGAAAGTGGAAAGAGTCGATCCTTGTACAGCCCTAACCAAGAAATCACCAACAATCATTATAGATGCTAAAACAAGCCTGATTAGACTTGACAGTTATTATCAGTTTTTAAGAAAATTGTGGTGGATAGTCCAAATATTCTCCATCTCGTAAATGACAGATTGAATAGCTTCCGATAAATTTAAGGTAAAACTGCATAAATTTCATTCCAAGTTCACAAATGATCCCTGTTAAAGGGTAATGATTGAGCTCAGCATGATGTACACTACACATGAAGAAGAATAATTATTCTTTTCCCAGAAGAAGAAGAATTCTATAATCCAGTAAATATATATATATATATTTATATATATTTATATACGTTTCTTCTATAGCAGATCTTCAACTTTCGCCGAGCGTTTGATGAAGTAACGAATTGTGAATCATTTGATGGCATTGGCATTTATTCTGTCCAGTTACTAAAAGGTTGCATTATCTTCTGTCCAACTGAGTCCAACTAAAGAATGTATACTCCCAAACACTATTCCTGAAATCAAACCATTTACAAGAATTATATACTTTAAGGAAGTAATAACATATAAAATCACTCAAATGATCATGTCTTGATAAACCTTGACCCGGTCAATAAACTCACCCAACCTGCTCGAACCCTGAAGCATTCCAAAAGCCAATTTCACTCTAAAAGATAACAACTAACCCAACCTAACCCAAATTTGACTCAACTTGAATCCAAACTGACTGAGCTTGAAACTTAAAATAGGCATTATTTTCTCATTTAGTACTTTAATTTAATTAAACAAACACACATAGTATGAATTATTATTATTATTATTATTATTATTATTATTATTATGAGAGACGACCTGAACTCAACATTCATCTCAACTTGAATTTATTGAAAAAAGTCAATGACCAATCGACAGTAATTTGAAACATAAAGTGAGTTGAATCCAAGCATAAAACAGCTTGAACCTGAAGCAACACCAAAATTTAATGACCCAAACTATCCCAAACATAGAATAACCCAACCTGAAACCGACACGCCCAATTGTCACCACTATCTTATAATATTACTGAAGATCTTCAGGTTCCATGCAGGTAAAAGCAGAATTTATTATTAGGATAGATTTCTTTTATTTGAAACCTTGTGTTAGTTTTCAAAAGCAAAAAAAAAAAAAAAAAAAAGAAGGATAAGTTTACAAAGTTAAGAAAGCACAGAAAATCAAGACATTCTACATATGGTGATGCCAATATTGTATATATTTTATCCATACCCAATACATGTGAACCTAAACTGGAAGAAGCGGTCTTTTTTCATCCTCATTAACACGATGACTAGCCTGTAAAAAATTAAAGAAAGATGCATTATGAAACAGGCAATCAAAATTCAAGAAAAAAAAAAAAGCATATTTCAATAGAAAACAGTTGGTGAAAGCTCTCACGTCTTCATTTGCTCCAGCACTCATATTTAGAAAGGATGCATCACTAGACCTGATAATATATTGGCAAGTTAGCATCTTCAATTTGCAATGAATCAAACAGCTATAATATTGGGAAAAGTGAAGGTAAAACAAAATGTTATGGTCTGCTGACAAGTACATAAAAAAAAAAAACCTGCTTCCGCTACAAAAGAATGCAATGAACATAAACTGGAAGCCTCTCTTGTACTCTTTTTTTTCTTGCACTCATTGCACATAAAATATGCTAATCCAACTAATGAACTGCACGAGATTTTTCAAGAAAATAGGACAGTATATAGTGCCTATAGATCATCACAACCATTTGCAAACTTCAAAATAGTTGTTCCTTTAATGACCATCCAACCAACTCTTAGAATAAATTCTCTGATAATTGTGCTGAACCATAGGACATACTTTTTAACTTGAGAAGTGATAATAAAAGATTGATGCACTACCCGGTAAAGCAGGAATGAAATTCAGCAACAAAATTTTTATACTCGATACCTTAGCTCTTCTCTAAATACTAAATTAATGTCTTTTTGTTTATAATCGAACAAATTTGACAATGCTTTAGTCAGAATATGATCATTGACTCAAAGTAGATATGCCACTTGTACAATAACGTTAGACAAAGAGAACAAATTTGACAATGGCTTTAGTCAGAATATGATCATTGACTCAAAGTAGATATGCCACTTGTACAATAACGTTAGACAAAGAGATGAAGCGTCATACGGCTAGTTATAGGTATCTTAATGGCTTATATCGCAAACTGAATAGTCAAGAATAGGAAAAGATTATAGGACCCAAAAAGAAGAAGAATGCTAAAACAAATCAAATGCTGTTAGCCGGGATATTGGCATCACAAGCTATTAAAAAGATGTTTTGAATAAAAAGGAAAATAAAGAAATAAAAGCATTTCTATTTAAGAAGGGGAAAAAGAAAGTTAAGACTCAATTTTGGTGATAAGCCCTTTGTTGACCCAATGGTTGTTTGCGTATGGAAACCATGTTTTTAGAAACAAGACAGAAGTAGATGTTATGTGACAACAGAAAGGTATAATAGGGAACAGAGTCAATATATTTTGGTCCCTCTGAGACAAGTCTTAACTCTTAAGAGCTCTCATTATTCCAAGGCCTCTTAGACCCGTCATTATCTGTTCATATTAACTCTCCTTTTCAAATTACTCAAGATCAGGAATAGAAATAGACCACAGTCATTTCTCACTTGTGAACAATAAAAAAAATCAATGAACCACAAAAATAGCATACAAGGAAAAGGCATACCTCTGGCTGTCTTGGCTATCCACCGTTTCCAAACTACCACATTGTTTTTCGTCTTTAATCTTTGAAAGTGGTGAAAAAAACTGAAGGGAAGAAAACATATAACACAATCATAAGCAGTCTTTCCCTATCATCAAGATGGCAGACAAAGGAAGCATAATAGGGTAGGAAATATAGAAAATACATAGGTCGGTTTCTGTGTGTGCTTCACTGGCCACAAATAGAAATGGCTAACAAAAGGAAAACTGTGTCAGCATGAGCATATGAGCACCTATATAAGCTAAATTACCTGATGCATGGAGATAATCACAACTGAGATTCCTAAAACAAAGTTTATAGTCAGGGTATGCCCAAACAAAATGGCAGATGCTATGCCAGTAAAAATTGTGGCAATAGTTGAGGAGTATTTTTTCAAGATTGTATCTGCAAGAACAAGAAAGCATTTTTAACGAAGACAATAAAGACAATATGAGAATCATTAGATAGTAAAAGAAAATAATAGAACATGGTTCCAACAATAATGCAAGGGTCTACAAGAAAAGAAGCAGCCACTCTGGAGAGAGAGAGAGAGAGATTTATTAAAGATACCAGAAGACGGGAAACTGGTTAGACAAAATTTCAGCAAGATAATCAATGGCATAATGTTGTATGATAAAGTTATCAGTTTTAGTTACACAGTTAGCATAGCATCATTCTCACATGAATTTCATACTAGGTGTACTGTGGGTGTAGTCACAGAAAGTGGTCCAGATTTTATAGTTGACTGAAGAAAAAAAAACTTTCATCCCTTTACCCTGAAAATAAAAAGAAAATGATTCACCGACTATTCTCTAAAGTTCATTTTCATCTACCAATGATTCTTGACAACCATCATCATGATAAGCTAAAACTTAATCAAGCCAAAAGGCAGGGACATCATGCCTAATTTGCAGAACAGCTTAAAAGTTTCCAGTCAAACCAGATATTTAACTACAGAACAGTTTAACATTTTCCCGAGTGATTTTTTTTTTTTTTTTCTGAAAATAAATTGCACATACCAGTAATTTCAAGGCGTTTTCTGAAACAATGGGCAGTAAGTGCTAAGAGGTTTAGATGCCTGATAGCATCTTTTTCTTTGTTTTTTTAACCCATTGGTCAGGTTACACAGAGAGGTACCTCTCTCCTATCCCTCTACCCCCAGACTATGTTCTCTCTAACTTCCTTAAGGAAATGTTTATTTGGTACAAGCTTCCCTTAAGGTGATTACCATCTGCTGCCCATAACCCTTTACACATTTCCATTGCTTCTATGACAGACAGAATGATGGTTGCAAAATTTCCCATAAAAGTTTCAAGCATTGGTAGAATCTATTTAGGCTATGATGATATCAGCTGGACTTACTTTCTCTACAAACAACCTGGGAAAAAAAAAGCAGTTCAAATTTGAGAATGATTTAGTTTGTGGAACATGATCATAAGGGCATGAATGTAACTGTGCCTTATTAAATTCAGTATTTTTCTAAGGTCTTCTTAAATTCAGTGTTTTCAGCAATCTCTTCATCTTCTTATCCTTTTTATGTATCACCTTACAGCTGCAAAAATTAACACACTAAAATAGTGAAATTTACCAGCATATTTGAAGAAGAAAGATGATAAAATCCCTTGTGCCGCATTGTTGCATATTAAAAGCATGGTAGCCTTTGAATGTCCCTGTAGGATATCCAAGCTACTGGGACCTAAAAGCAAGGAAGTCACAGAATTCAGCAGCTAGTCTACAAAAGGATTATGGGCACGCTTAGAGCAATTTATATTGCCTTCAAATGGCAAAATATCAGTGCAAATATAATACATATACAATTTGTGACATACTCAAGAAATAGTGACCAAACATGACCACTGAAGCTCTTTGGATAATCATATCATAATTTCCAGCAAATATTCAGAGCTTATCAGCAGCTTCATGCCACCAGAAACCAACAGTAAATTCCAAGCTTAGAGTTATGTCCCACCTTTAAAAATTGCAATTCCAAGAATGGCTAGGAAATTGAACATGGCACCATATCCATAAAGAAATAAGTTCTGTGAAACACATAAAGCAACCATAAATAAATGGATGATTCAAACTAAAGGGCAAAGGCAGAATTGTTAAACCATTTAGCTATCTTGCAGCAAATTATTTTAATTCTCCCACAATCTATGCAATGTAAGACTACTTGAGAGTTTTTCTCTTCCTTTTAATCAACTAGAATTTTGAACTCGCTTCGCTTAGGTTCATTGAATGTTTTGACAATAATAAACCATTAATAAAGTAGCATTATGATGAATCAAGAGGGACGGACTAAATAAGTATAAAAAAGGGGAAAAAATATGGGAAGAAATGTTCAATAAAAGCAAATATAAGTTAATGATGCAAAAACGTTTAAAATAATATACAATATACATAGACAACAAAAGTATTAATATACCTACATACACACGCACACACAAATCATAATCTACCACAAAAGTTCAATTTAGTAGAGTAATATGTATTCTCATTTCATTATTATGTAAAAACTTTTTTCAATAGTTTTCACACTTTTCTTGGAATTTTTCTCAACTCCCTTCAGCCCCCATTTGTCAAACGGGTTATCCATGGACCAAGCTGTTTAGCACATTATTCAATTTAATATAAAAAAATTGTACCCACCATATCTAATAATCAAAATAGTAACTTTTTTTTTCAGTTGAAATTAGCAGTACCCTCTTTCAGAATACTTAAAATTGTTCTAGTTGCTGCAAAACCCCCTCACATGCTTCTTGAAGAGAAGTTCATTATCTCTTACAATCGTGTAAGACCTTAAACATCTCTTCCAAATCCAGAACCAAACACAGCCCAAGTGACCAACTAGGAGAACGAAGCCCAAGATAGCCCATGCGACCTCAGCTCGAGTGACAGCAACCGGTCTAGTCCTAGTGAGGGCAAGATGTGTCGGTGAGAAAGCCAGATTGCCATCTCCAGCTGCCATCTCTCTCTCTCTCTCTCTCTCTCTCGCCTTTCCCCACCACCCTCTCTTCACTTCTTCCCCTCCTTCCAAGTCATCTGTCCCTGAACCTTCCTAATCTCATCTCTTTCCTCTAGTTCTTCTTTCTTTTCCTTTCTCTTCAACCTCAATCTTTCTCCCAGTTATCCTCTCAATTTTTTTTTTTTAATTATACTTTAAATTTTTTAAAACAAATCCAATGCTCTGACTAAACCACCCGAAAATTTAAAAAAACTCCTTACATATCTTCCAGATGTCAATCATGGGTAACCAAGGGAGCTACAACAAATCCAATACTCTACCTAGAACACCCCCCCAATTTTAAAAGATTCCTTACATATCCGCCAGGTGTCAATCATTTTAGATTAAAGGGAGGTACAGATTTCATGTAGTTGATTTTAAATTATGTTATAAATGCTAAAGCCCATGATAAATGTGCCATCATTCATCCCACCAAGCTAGATCATCACGAGTACAAGAAATAAAATAATTCTAAACTCACCTGATGATAAATACTTGTCTCAAACTGGCTCTTTAACGCATACTCATTAAAGACAGATGCCAGGGATGGAACAGTAACCTGCATTAATGTCTAAGAGTCAGGTTTCATTGTGTCACCTTCTCTAGCATTATAGATGCATCAATATTATACGTATAACTAAAGATTATTAACACTATTGCGATAGCAGTGTCTTTGTACGCGGGAGGCACAATTACCACAATAGTGCAGACTTTATGATTATTTTTTGCAGTTTGTGTTTTTTATAAGTCTTTTGGATCATATACAAGTTCCCTTCGCCATTTTTTTTTAGCGTGCTCTGACACTTACCATAACATTTGTTTAATAACAGTCTTTTTTTAATTTATGTCTTTAATAGCTTTTTTTTTTTTTTTGTCCTGAAATCCTAAACTATCGCTTGACTCCAGAACCCCAACCTGCAAAATAATTTTAATTGTAATTCATCAATTTATTCTTGTTTTATTAGTTTTTCTTGATATATAAACATACCAAGGAGTAGGGATAATTTACACCATCTAGTATTTTGAGTATGCTTAGTAACTTGATTTGATCGTATTAGTGTCGAGTTTTACTAGATACTTGTTTAGGTAGCTTATTTTGAAAGTTTTCATTATAAATTACAAGAATTTATTCGCAAATTTAGCCTAGCTAACACCTTATTAACTGGATTAATTATCTAATAATTTCTGAAAGATAGTCATGGATTTGTAAATAAATAGTGTTCTGAATATGATTTATAAATTTGGTCAAACTAACACCTCAATGAGTGCAACGGTTAACAGATAGTTTAAAAGCTGTAAACTTACATATTGCATTTATTCATTTATTTATCTGTCTATATTATGGCTAAAGTTAATTTTGTTAATTCAATTTAAATTGCCACCAAAGACCAAAGGTCCAAAACAACCATTTTATATCTAGTTTCAGCTTAAAAATTCATAAAATATTCCTTATTCTTAATTTCATTACTATTTTAGTCTTTTAATTTCGATAACTATTCAAGAATCTCTTCCAAACACACTATTACCTGCTGCAACATGCAGGCATCCCAGCTTGTTAATTGCTAGAAAACTGCTTACGCTATATTTAGCTAAACTATAATCTGTAAATAAGCAATTTCTAGTTTTCTACGTCTATGATGAAGGTAGGAAAAAGATGCATCTCAGCAGCCCTACTGTATGAATAAAATCATTGCAAGATATAATCCTTCGTAAAAGAAACAGGTCAAAAAGTTGCCATATCAATTGAGGGTGCAACTGTTTTAACAACTTACAAAAATTAGCGTGTACAGGTATGCGCCTGTTGCAATCGGAAGACCAAACAAAGTAGTACCCTCCGGTAAAGACCGCAATTGGTTTATACTAATTCCAATAAGCAACAAAGCAAGAGCCTCCCACTGTTACATATATGAATCAACACCACACATGCACAACAGGGATATATTATAACCAGTTAGTCATCCCAAAAGCCCACATAATTTCAGTTTGACTGTGATACAATGCAATGAGAAAAATCTTCTTGTTCAAATTAACCTGAATAATAGAAAACCGCCGTTTCATGATCATCTTTAACAGGATAGCTATTACCAAAACCTGCATATGTTGAACAGCATTGAAACAGATTCACTAAAAATTCTTGCAGAAAAACCGAAAGAAACGGCAGATTGCGTGCATAGTACTTAAGCTTTCAAAGGTGGACAGCAGCGTAAAGTTAGTTTTGACCAATGAGTTTAACTTTAAGATAGAGTGACAGTCATCAACTAATGGTAATTAGGATTCATCACACTTATTGATTGTGGTGGTAACAACTACATGGACACCCAAAAAGGAAACGAAGTTTTAAGGCATAAAACGAACCAAAAATGCATTTTATTAGAGTATAAAGGAGATTGATTAGAACCTATTCTGTTTAAAAACAGTTAATTATGATTTAATATGCTACCTTCAGATTGCTAAGCATCTTCACTGTTGCAGGATTGAAATAAAGCTGAAATGAAATAACAGCATAATTATTAGAAAACAACTACTATAAAGAAACACCAAGCCAAAGAATATTAATAATAAATTTTAGCTATGGATAAATGTTTAGCAGAAATACAGCACATGGTTAAACGGTTTTTCTCAAAATTATATAGGATTGGGAAATGTTACGTAATTGAAAATTGAGGTGACATAAAAGAAGCAGAAATATCAGAAAGAAAACAGCACCTGCATGATAAACTTTAGGTAATTATTAATAGCATAAAGTAGAGCTGGAACTGCAAGAAGCACATTATTTCGAGCAGCCTGTAAAAGTTGAGAACAAAGATAAAGGCACCTAGATGTCAGAAAAATGTTGTGGACGAATTACTATGGCTCGTATCATTTTAGAGAAATGGAATTTGAGCAAAACAATAATGTGTAGATACAGAATAATGAGATAAAAGTGTTCAAAAAGACTTGATGTCACATAAAGACAGCTTCCTAGACCGAAATGACACTGCATTAATAAAGAAATGGGCAACCCAGTGCACAAGGCTCCCATATTGTGGGGTCTGAGAAGGGTCATGTGTGCGCAGCCCTCCCTCTGTATTAATAGAGAAGCTGTTCCACTTGAATCCATGACCTCCAAGTCACAAAGGAACAACTTTTACCATTGCACCAAGGTTACCCTCTAATGATACTGCATTAATAGTGGTAAAAATATTTTAATTTACAGAACGCAATTCAAACAAATTTTTTCAACCAAATAAATGGCAACATATTTGGCAGAAAACCCATAATATAAAAAAAGAGCTAAAAACATATCACCAATTCAGAAACCAAAGGAAGAAATTTTTGATGGTTCAAGGGAACATAAACAAACCCACACACCAGGAGACGCAAAAGTAGAGCATAAAGAAAACTGACTCAAAAACAAAGGAAAGTCAACAAAGTATCATTCACTCTAAAAAATATAACAAAATTCATGGCTCATCTACCATTAGTATCATTAAAGTTTCACGTTGCATAACACCGCATCTCACCCATTTTACTGCACAAAACCAAAAATATAAATAAAAGCCAAAACTATGGGCAACTAAAAGAACTTGGCAGACTTGCTGCATCTCTAGTTTCAGCATGGCTTCTTAACCAACTGGAATTCTTCTAATGTCTTTCTCCACCTTTACTGCCCAAATATCAGAGTGTCAACTAAGATCACAAAGAACAATCATGTTGGCATCTCAATTGCATTTGTTATCTACCAGAAAGCATATATGGTTAAGGCAATTTCTCAACCAATTTCACAATTTTAGCGCTCAATACAAAATCATCCCATATCATCAGAACAAACGTCAAGTATTAGCATTTAAACAACCAATAAGCCCAACAGCTGGTCCTTAGCATAGCCCACAAGTTTTCATCACATGTTGCAGCACATATTTTAACTCAAGATGGGACTACTTCAACTCTTATCAGAAGCTTATAAGAAGGACACATCATAAAACCATTGAGATTATTAATGTTACTAAAAATAAGTAGTGAAATTAGTGATAAAGAAACTAATAATACAGATTTGTGGAAGTAAATTTCTTACCTGTACTAATGTAGAAATTGAGAGAAGAGATTTCTCCCCAACTTTCTTATGCCGAGCCTTAAAGAGAGAGAGAGAGAGAGAGAGAGGAGTTAAATGAGAACAATAAATTGAAACGAATGAAAGAATTTAAAAAGAATCCCCAATAACATTTAGTAAAAAATGCAACTCTTCGTATTCCTGCAGGATGCTCAAAGCAAGCTCATTGAGCTTATACAGGCTAGGCTTAACTTTTCCTGACAATTTAGGTCAATAAGCACAACCATTTTTATTTTAGAAATCCCTCTAATTTCCTGACTGCACTAAACCAGATCTCTTTCTATGCTTGCCAACTCTAAATTAGCAGGTAATAATTGGACACAAGTTTTTAGAAGAAGAGACAACAATCAGGATGTTATCTCCACTAAAAAATAATTTCTATTGGTTTATAGGCTAGGAGGATTTCTGAATCAGATAAAAGAACTTATAAAAATAATTGATGAATTTCACAAATTCCTACCTCTTTAGGACTTATCAAGTTTCATGCACAGAGCTACACAGATATCACACATGAAGCAACTCTCATTGAACTGTTAAATGTGTTGACCTCAAATTTAGTGGGATATGTTCATCATCTTTTGATGCTTCTGATACCTTTAAAACATATAGGCATTTTCCTTTGTTCATACCAGCCGAGTTCAACCATTGCCCTATAAAATCGCAACTTATATCGGATACACTCAGCTCTGTTTTCCTGAATTATTTTGATAAGTTGTAATAGAGAGACATTTAAGTTTTCTTGGGCTTATCTAATACAGAAAACAAATATAACAGCACCTTAAAATTCAACAGGTACCAAAAAAAAAAATCAATTGACAATACAAGTCCCTAAGGACAACAGATTTCATGCATTGGATACTAAACTTGATTTAATGGAGAAAACGACTTCACTAGGAAAAATTGGTACATGCCTCACAAACTTTATGATAATTAAAGCAGGAAAAAGAAAGAATAAATGACAGTAATACTTAGTAAAAGAGATTAAAAACTTCACAAGGAGGTTTATATGAATGCCACATGACTAGTAACTGTATTTGTTAACTCAATCATTCAACGTAGACTTAAATTTATATTTAAATGAACACATGATAAGCACATAAACCTGTTTGTGGAGTTCTTAAACTCCATAGCCGGTATATAGGATAAAAGTCCATGCTTGTATTCTAAAGTTGGCGATTCAGAAAATGCTAAAAGTACCTGGAACAAAAGCATAATAATGGCGAAAATAACTTTGGTCACCTCCGTGAGAAAGTTAACGCTAACGGGACTAAACTTGAATCCCCCATCCACCTTAGACATATAAACCAATATAGGCTGCAATAATTTAAAGTGTATATATACACAGCGTTAGAATGCAAAGAAACTAACTATCAATATTGCCGGTTTAGACAAAGTATGGTTTGTTTGATGATTGAAAGAAAAGAATTGACCTGAAAACCGACCAAAACGCAGTCCCCACCGACCAAGAGAACATTGAGGAAACGAGTTTTGGAGGAGACATGGCTGCGGTGCCTGTCGTAAGCCCTCGAAATGGCTTTGCTATTCGGTGATGCTAATTTTGAATGGCAAACACTGCATTCTATCATCCCACCTGCACCTACCCAACCAAAACAATAATAGATCAACTGCATTTTATATAAACCCATAAATCAAAATTCTTTTTCTAAGTAATTTAAAAAAAAAAACTAGAAAAGATATTTGAAGCAGGAATTTCAGAATTTGGAGTAAAGAATTTGGAGGAAAACAAAAGGAGAAAAAAAAAACCTGAGTAGTATAACGGGAATCGGAAGGCAAGAATGGCAGTAGATCTCGAGAGAAATGAAGCCCCCGATCAGAATTTCATAAAACAAAAAAGAAACCTTATAATTAAAGATAAAATAAAACTGGGAATGTAAGAAAAGGAAGAGTAGGAAGATGCGACGTAACGTCACTCGCTGGCTGGCTCCTTTTTTTTTTTTTTTTGGAGATGCCTGCTCTTTTTCTTTTTAATTTTGTTTTTGTTTGAATAGTTATTATATAGACATGCTACTGTTGGATTTTTAGGAAAATTCATATATGATGATATTCATACTCCCTCCTTTTATAGAACAAAATCAAAGATTTGGAAGTATTACCATATGTACACCCAACCACACGTCCTATCATTAAATGGTTTACCAAATAAATTGTATCGTATAAAAAAAATTATATATCTAATATATTATCAATAAATATTTTTAAATTTTATGTATTTTTAAAAATATTAAAAAATAAAAAAAATAAAATATGTATTATTATTTTAATATCATTTATAAAGTTTATTAATATTATGTTAGATATTAATCCATAAAAAAATATTATTAATTTTTTTTATTGAAAAAATTAACTAGAAGAAGGTATATTGGTTTCTTGAAGAATTTAAAAGATTTTCAAATTTAATTAATAAATAAAGAAAGAATCAATTTTATGATAGTAAATGAAATAAACAACTTGAATATAAAAAGAGCTGAGAGATAGAAAACCGAACACAATCGCTAGAGAGGTTCGGCCTTCTTCTATGGCACCCACGTACTATCACTTGACTTCCCTTGTACAAGAGGTGAATTCACTAACTTCAAGAGTTAAAACAACCTATTAGAGGTTAAAATATAACCTTTACAATGTTACTTTTCTAGCAATGACCTAGTCCATTACTTTGAGTGAGGTCAATTTATCTCACTAAACTTTTGAAAAACATATAATATACAAGTATTTAGTATAAAAAATTAAAGTTTTTAATTTATTGAAATTAGTTATGAAATGTGTCAAAAATAAATTTCATCCTCACTTTTAAATTAATTTTAATAATTTTCTTTCACTACAAATACAAATATAACTTGTGAGATTGAAAAATATTTTAGCATGTACTTATATATTTTAACTTAGCGTAAATGTCACAACCCGTGACCTAACCTTAAACGTAGACGTGCAATGTTAAGCGGAATCGTGTTATAAGATAACATAAAAGTTTCTATGGATAATTTTACTTGTTGTTTTGTGTCCAATGTAGGGATTCATGCTACTCTTTTAATATTTTCGTAAATGAATAATTTCTAGTCATGACTTATAATATCTATGATATCAGGTTTCTTTCACAAATCCAATAGCATAACGACATAATCGAACTAAGCCCTTCCTACAATTTACAACATATTCATCACATGTACTTAACTAAAGAAATATTTAATCTGTATTAACAGGACTTTTCATCATGCATCACATAACCACAAAACTCGACTAGTTGGTCAATACCATACAACATGTTTTGTCGTTCATCCACTTTAAACCGAAAAGAAGAAACCTAAGTGTATTCCATAGTAATAATACTTTAAACAACTTCCAACTATATACATCTCACAAAATGCAACCGTGTGTACATGATCTAAAATAATATATATATATATATATATATAAATCGTTCGTCGCATATACCTCGAAAATCCAAGAACAGCTCACTAGGCTGATGGAGTCAGCAAAAACGTGGAGCTCGCCCCGCGAATCTAATCTGAAAAGTGTTGGAAAGAGAGAGGTGAGCAACCACACGCTCAGTAAGAAGTTTACATAATGGAAGCTAGTAAAACACCATGAAAACACACACCATGCAGTGGCAAATTATGAGAATTATGTAAGACGTAATGCACATTTCATTAAAGACAATGTTGCTTATGCTTCGATTAAGACATGTTTGCATAACTAAAATTTAAGCATTGTTAAGCAAATTCAAATTTCAAAAGAACACTTAGAATTTCTCGAAAAACTGACGCACTTGTCAAAATGAGCAATTTTGTCAAATACATGCATAGACACTTAAATAATTCAATACAACTGGTTGAGAATGTGACAATTTCTGCAACAAGTCATGGAACTAAATACTCAAGTAATATCACCAATATCAATGAAAAATACTTATGGTCATAGTGACTACCGCCCTATTCTAACTGATCAAGTTTCGGACTAGGGTACTGAAGACGGGATCAGGGTCTAACAGTAGTAGGTAGCAATAACATCTCAATGCCACGAAGGCATCCTCGTGAAGCACTTGGCACCGTTGGGCAAACACATAAAACATCCTACCGGGTGCTAGAGATAGCTCTCACAGGACATGATTGTCACGACCCAAATTACCTAAAATCACTACAAATTTTTTGCTTTTCGATTATTATTTAATTCTTACCTTTCTCTCATCGTGACCATCTTACCAAACAGTTGGGCTATGATTCGGTGTTAGTCACCTCTCACCTATTTACCATTCCATTTCCATAATCACATTCACATATCAGAATTTACTATCTTTTGACTTGAACTAAATACATACACAATGGTATTTACATAACCTTACATCCCTGACATCATATACGTTTACAGTACTGTGCATTACATATTCAGATACAAAACTATACAAATGTGTATACCTGACTCTCGATGGGAAGCAGCGGATACCAAGATTGCAAGTCCTTAGCCACTCACTAACTACTGCGAGTGCTCTGAAAAGATGGGGAAATAAGAGGGGTGAGCAAACCACACGCTCAGTAAGGCAATTATGCAAGTAAGTAGATAGCTCCACTATCTACATACTCATAATTCCATGCCCTTAAAATCCATTTCTTTTCATTAAAATCTCAAGCACAAAATCATGCATACATCAATGACATAGTTTATCAAAACTATTTGTGCATATAGAAATCATATAATTCATGCATCAAAGGCATTTTATGTGACATCATTAAATCATACTTAGCATGAGGTAAATCAAGATCATGCCATGTAAAACAAATCATGAGAAACAATTCTTTTCATGAATTTATCATTAACGCATGGAAAACTCATCATGCTACTGCATTTAAATCATTTCATTAAAACTGCAGTATAAAATAACCCGAACGGTTTAAGCATCTCATAAATCAATCTCATTAAAAATTCATTATAAAATTCTGTTATAAAAGTCACCCTTCTTTCAGGGACACATTTCATAAAATCATCTGAAAAACCTATCATCATAATAGAAAATCATAAAATCGGGGGCCTGACCCCTCCCTCGGGTCTACCTTGGTCTATCGAGACCACAAGTTATATCATGTGAGACAAGTAAGTGACTATATCAGTAACAACCAGGACTATGGCCATAACCTAGTGATCCCTGGCTACACAATACCTAGTGTGTGGGGTATCACACCTGAAATGGGAGGTGGGTCAATCTTGCCGCCAGAACAACATAACATCAGGATTGCGATGGCAAGGCTTGCTACTTCGTGGCTAATGCCACTTCACTCCAACAATCCCCACGGTACAGCGTACTCCACGTGACATACACGGTACAACGTACTCCGTGAACCCAATCTCAGTCAGGGGGTGCCTGTAATAGATCTTATCCACCCATACCATCTCTGTCTCAGTATGCACGTGTGGCATATCATCTCACTGTGACACACAGTCTACAAGAGGCTCTAACATGGCTATATGCATGTCATATAATTCCCTGTGTGAGCGAAGCTCTAGCACGGCTCCATGCATATTCATGATATCTGAAAACCTCGTGCTAGTGAAGTTCTATCACGGTTTCATAAAAATTAGTAAAATCTGCGTACGAGTAGCACTCCAGTACGACTTTAAAATAAGTTATAAATCCATATAAAACTTCGTGCGAGCAAGCTCCGGCACGATGTTATGTATCAATAAATCAAATCTCGTGCGAGTTACACTCCAGCACGGCTTTATGCATAAATAAATCAAATCTCGTGCGAGTTACACTCCAGCACAGCTTTTATGCAATTATCAAATCAAAATAGGGTGCGACCTAAGCTCCATCACCTTTCATGCATGTCAAATCATTAAAACTAGTGCGAGCAATCCCTCTAGCACCTTTTTATGCATATCAAGTCAAAACAGTTAAAACAGAGTGCGAGTTTGTCGCGACCCAAATTTCTAAAAATCACTACAAATTTTTCGCGAACTTACCACATTTCAATTGTTGGGCTGTGAGTCAATATCTCTCATTCAGTTTCATATATTATATATATATAAACATAACAGGCAATGCTTTAGTCCCAGACACTAATATTCACGGAAGCTCATAATTATAAACTCGTTTACATTGCCTAACATATACATCCCCCATATAACGTGACTACATCACTGTACACTATTATTCAGATACAAAAAGTACATGTGTGCATACCTTGATGCTGCTGGATAGCTGTGTGTAAAAGATCGCAGGATGGATGCAGTTTATATACTCTACTGAAATGCTCTGTAGAGGTAGGAAAATAATGGGATGAGCATAACGCGCTCAGTAAGAAATATATGAAAGCAGGTAGATAACTACACTATCTACGATGCTCATAATGCATGTTTTATCAACTCGTAAAACAAATGCATTTACTTTTCAAAACACTTGCATTAATATATGAAAGCAAGTAGATAATCAAACTATCCAAGATGCTCATGATGCATGGTTTATTTCGAAAAACTCATGGCATTCACAAAACCATCATAGTAAAACACATAGCAATTTACTGCCAAAAACCGAATATCAAAACTCATTCAGAGTAAAATATTTCTGTGTTCAGTATTGAAACTCACTTTAAAATCATATTCTCATTTCAAACGGTTTCATCACAGAAATCAAATCACAATTAGTTTCATCACCAAAACCAATAAAACAGATAAGACTAGGCAGGGATTTCAACACAAATCCAAGGGACAATTGGCCAAAGTCTGAGACCCACAAGTTATCACGGATCAGGTGTGCCAGGGTGTCTCTGAGTCCGAGGAGGGGATTAGTCTATCCATCGGCTCCTATCTAAGGACTATCACAAAACAGAGCAATGATAAAGCATGCCCGAGTCCAAAGACGCAATCTTCACATCCCATAGTTGCACGGTACAGTGTACTCCATGTTGTCTACACGATACGACGTACTCCGTGAATCACAGTACAATTACCACATAGTTGTAGGTGCCTGAGTCAACAGCTCACCAGCCCAACCAAATAAATTATCAACCATAGCCTGTCGTCTCAGATCTAGTGCGAGCAAGTTAGTGTGTGAGGTCCTGCCTACCACAGGCGACCCCTCTGGGCCCCTGCTGCGACAGTTCCCCCCACTCAACCCGAGGGCTCCAACACGATCTCAATCACAAATCGCAACAGAATCCAGTGCGAGCAGTGCTCCAGCACAGTCTGTACAGATGTAATACCAAAATCAAGTGGGAGCGGATCTGGATAAATCCATAGATCTCATCATAGCTCCAGCACGATTTCACACACAAAAAATAGACATTTGGCTCTATTTTTCACCACAGTGGTACTCAAAACCGAGTGCAATATGCAAAACGGTACAAAACAAAGTGAGAGGAAAACATCTCATCAAATCACTTGTCAATCAAATCACTTTTTAGAAAAACGTGCAAGTTAATGCATACAGTTAAATCATGAGCCAGTCTATCATTTCAGCTTCACAAAAATCTCTTTTTCACAGAGAAAACATGGATTGCATGCACTTTATGCATTTCCAAAATTCCTGAGTCTAAGGGTATTTTCGTAATTTTTCCATATTTGGGTACTATCCAGAAATTTCATATCTATACTCTATACAAAATTTAATTGACTATAAACGACGATGAAAATACGTACAGCTATCTCTAATAGCTCGCATAGATCCCTTACCTCGGATCACGTAGTGTGACCTCTCTTCCTCTGTGCTGTCCAAATCTCGCAGTCCGGTCAACTCTCGATATGACTCTGGAGCTGCAATTAACCATTCACTGGATTAATTTCATGTTTCCTACTGTATTACACATTTAATACAGTTCATTTCACTTAATTGGGCCTGTTTACTCTAAATGGGCCTAAATACTTTAATCGGGCCTTAATCCGTATTAAGTCCGTTTTTCACGTATTATTTTCCTTCATCGGGGCCTATCGGCTCATTGGGTCTATCAATACCCATTGGGCTTTGTTTCAAACTCTTTGGATAGCCCGAATATCATTTACGACAGTTTATTCGAAATTCTGAATATAATTCACTAAATCCGAAATTTAATCCGAAATGCGTAAAATAAATCTTAAATACGCGTTTATCACATAAATTGTCGTAAATGAGCTTTATTTACCCGATATTGTACGATGGTGCGAATCGAAGTTCGATCGGGCTTCTGTTCGGAATTAATCGTCGTACTGCACAATTGTATATTTCATTTTCGGGCCAATTTTCGATTAAATATAATTTAAATAAATTTATCGAAAATTAAATCGATCACTTTTGACCTCGTATCGACTTACCCGAAGTCTGATGAAATCCCAAATTTTTTTTCCTTTTTTTTCTCTCTCCTCCTTGGCTGAACAGGTCCGGTTCGGTTCAGCGCAGAAGCTTCCTCACTGAACCGGCCGACCGGTTCAGGGCACCTTTCATCGTTTTCGGCGCTGGCGGCCGGTTCCCGGCCCGATTCCACCGCCAATCGGCGTGCCTCGGCCTGGGGATCTCTCGGCTGGGCTTGATCGGAGCCAAGCACCGTCGGTGGCCGTCGAATCTCCTCTTTTCCTCCGCGGCTTTCCCTCCACCGATCTGCGTTTTTCGACGACTCCAGGGAGCGTGAAGGCGATCAGGCACTCCCATCGTGCCGATCGTCCCTCGCCGGTCTTATCCTCGTGCCGTCTCCCTTCGTGGCGCCGCCGGTGAAGAACTAGAGGAAGGATCAGTTTTCGATCCTCTCCCCCCCTGTTTCGCGTTTCGTTTCTGTTTCCCAGTTTTTTTTCTTTTTCTTTCTTTTTTTTAACAGATTTTTTTATAATATATTTTTATTATTATTTTATTCTTAAAATAATAATAAAAATCCTAAAATATCTTAAAAATATCCCAAAAATTTATATTAAATTCTTTTAGTCCGTAAATGCATTTATCAGTCCGATTTTACTTTTTTGATATATTTTTCTACTATTTTTGAGCTCGTTTTTCGAGGTAAAAATTTTGAAAATATTAAATAACTTCATATATTGATAAATTGGATCCGAAATTAAATTATTTCTTCTTTATTGATCAAGATTACCTAAAATCCATGATTAAAATGTCAATTTCTTAAAGAAATGACACCGAATTTTCGGGTCTTACATTTCTCCCCACCTTAAGAAATTTGGTCCTCCAAATTAGAACCAAGTCAATTCTCGAATAACTGTGAATATTTCTCTCGCATTAGGCTCTTTAATTCCCACATAACTTCCTCTGAAGTGTGGTACTGCCCGAAAATCTTAACCGGAGTGATCGTTCTGGTCCTAACACTTTCTCTTTCCTATTCAATATCAAATTGACGTCTCACATACGATATATCCTCTTTGAGCTTCAATGGCTCATCTTGAATCGAATGTGCCTTATCCAGATGATACTTCTGAAGCATCAATGTGTGGAAGACGTTATGAATTCCTGCTAGCTCAGGTGTCAAGGCTAGCATACATGTCTTATCTCCCACTCGCTCCAGTATCTCATTATCCCTTTCTAGGGAAAAACTTTCAAAATACTGATTCACCTACAGTGAATTCCAAATGTTTACGCCTCGTCTCAGCATAACTTTTCTGTATGATCTGAGGTGTCCTCAATCTCTCACATATCAATTGAACATCCTCAGAGGCATACTTCACTAAATCGGAAGCAAACATTTTTCGGGCACCCACTTCTTCCCATCTAATCGAATATTGACACCTACGACCATATAATGCTTCATACGGTGTCATCTCAGTACTCAAGTGATAACTGTTGTTACAGGCGAATTCGGCTAATGACAAATGATCATCCCAGGAGCCTCTAAAGTCCATCACATAAGCTTTCAACATATCCTCTAAAGTCTGGATGGTTCTCTCTCTAACTGACCATCGGACTGAGAATAGAAAGCTGTACTGACACTCAATCGGGTTCCCATAACTTCCTGAAAATGTTTTCAAAAGTAGAAAGTGAAGTGGGAATCCCTATCAGACACAATACTCACTGGAACACCATGTAGCCTCACAATCTCCCGTATACACAGATTCGCCAACGCACTCAGAGTATCCGTAGCCTTCACGGCTAAGAAGTGAGTTGATTTCGTCAACTTATCCACAATCACTCAAATGGCATCATAGTTTCGTCAGGTCCTTGGTAAACCTATGATGAAATCAATAGTGATGTGCTCTCATTTCTATGTCGGTATAAGTAGAGGTTGCAATAATTCTGCATGTTTCTGATGTTCTACCTTAACCTGTTGACATGTAAGGCACTTAACCACAAACTCTACAATATCTTTCTTTTCATGTCTAACCACCATTACCCTCTCCGGAGATTCTTATGCATCTTATTACTCCCCGTATGCATTGTATATCTCGATGAATGGTTGTGGGTCATCGGGAACGCAATTTCGACCTCTGAATCTCAGCAGGCCATCATCACTAACTGTGCACTCAGTCACTCTACCCATTTGTATCTAACTATGCATATCAACACAAAAGCGATCAATAAGCTGAGCTTGTCTGATCCGGTCTATCAAATTCGGTTTCAAATCTCAGACTAGCTATCACACAATATGCATCAGTATCAGAAGGGTCTATATCTAGACTGAGTCTAATAAACTGCTCTAACAGTTCATGTTCCCTGACCATCATGTATGATACCATCCTGAGGCTCTTTCTGCTCAAGGCATCAACGACTACATTCGCTTTACCCGGATGATAAAGTATCTCACAATCATTGTCTTTCAGAAGCTCTACCCATCGTCCTTGCCTCATATTCATTCTTTATGTTAAAAACAGATACTTGAGGCTCTTATGATTAGTGAATACCTGAAATTTCTCACCGTACAAATAGTGGCACCATATCTTCAATGCAAACACTATGACTGCTAACTCTAAATCATGGGTTAGATAGTTCTTCTCATGATCCTTAAGTTATCTGAATCTATAAGCAACTATCTTTTCGTTCTGCATCAATACACAGCCCAGTCCTTGTCCCGAGATGCCTGTATATACAGAGAAATCTCCTGAGCTGTTCATAATAGTGAGAATCGACGCAGTGGTCAGTTACTACTTTAGTTCCTGAAAACTCTTTTCACATGCACTGTCTCACTCAAATGCAATATTCTTTCGAGTAAGACGTGTCAATGGAGCAGCCAATTTAGAGAAACTTTCTACAAATTGACGATAATATCCTGCTAAACCCAAAAATGATATCTGTTCCAACTAGAAATCACACGTACTGAGCTTCGCATATAGCTTTCTCTCTCTGAGGGTTTGTAGCAAAATGCTCAGATGTTGTTCATGCTCTTCCCTTGACGTCGAATTCATAAGAATGTCATCTATGAATACTATGACAAACTGATCCAGGTATGGATTGAACACTCCATTCATCAATACCATAAAAGTTGTAGGAGCATTCGTTAGCCCGAAAGGTATAACCAAGAACTCATAATATCCATAACGGGTATGAAAAACTGTCTTGGGTACATATCCACTCCGGATTCTCAACTGATGGTACCCAGACCTCAGATCGATCTTGAAAATATCTGTGCTCCTCTAAGCTGATCCAACAGATCATCAATACGTGGAATGAGGTACTTGTTCTTAATGGTCGCCTTATTCAACAACCGGTAATCTATTCACAGTCGGAGGCTTCCATCATTCTTTTCAGCTGTAGCCCTCCTCTTCGGAGCAGAAGTACTAGCTGTATCCTTCTCTGGCTCTTTGCCCTTCTGTGGGGCTATCTCAGCCAACTCTAGGCAATCCCTTATTATATGCCCCGTCTTGCCACATCTACAACATTTCCAATCAATACGTGGCATGACCTACTACCGTGGTATCTACCACATGCTCTACATTGATTTGTAGTCGATCGGGGTCCTCCAATCACTATACCCCTAGCTGGAGTCGAGACTTGATACACCGGGGACTTAATCATCCTACCCCGTTACTCATCGACTCTCGGTCGTCTAACAAACGACCTCTTCTCCACTCGAACATTACAGTCCTATGTTGATCTCTTCTGATCTCTATTCTTGCCCTTCACGACCTTACCAAACTCAAGGACGTACATCTCATAGTCTTACACACACACTAAGTTCTATGCACGATCTCCTTGTAAGTCGTGACGTCAAATAGGGCTAATCTGACTCTGATGGAAGGTCTCAATCCTTCCGTTAACTTGCAGACCTGCCGCATCTCACTGCTCATGGTATCGGGGTCATATCTTCCCAATGATGTAAATCGAGACTCATACTCGTCTACCGATCTGTTCCTCTGGATCAGACCAAGAAATTTTCATCTGTAATCTCTGCTGAGCAGTGACTGGGACATACTGCCTCCTGAAGGTATCTAAAAAGATCTCCCAGTCAATAAACTGATATACATAGCTTTCATGATGGGTCGGGTGAATTTTCACCAATACTCTGCTTCGCCCTCTAACATGAATGTAGCAAAGGTCACTCTCTCAGTAGTCGAACATCGGTAAAAGTCATATAACTTCTCTAATCGGTTGATCCAACCCTCTGCTACTAAAAGGTTCTTGATCCCACTAAATGATGGAGGCTTAAGCTCCGAAACTGCCTCAATCGGTCAAACTTACAATCTAACCCTGAATCCTCACCAGTTTATCGTGTAACTACAGGTGGTATAGGGGTCTTACCAACACGTGGCATAGGTACAGGCTGTGTAGGCACAGGTGTCTTAGGAGTAGCTGCCGGTTCAGTATAAGTCGTCTGCGCAGCCGGACCTTGCCTACTTTCTAACTTAGCCATAGTCAAGTTAGCCTGAGTGAACAACTCCATAAACGTGTCCAAACTCCGCTCTAACCTCGTAACACGGGTATCAGTAGTCTCAACTGGACCTGGCGGGAAATAATCACATGACGATTCACAAGATCTCATAGACTTATCACTGCGTCTCTCGAACCTCTCTCTATGGCCCGGAGAACGCGAACTCTCTCCTCTGCTGCGATGTCTGTCAGACATCCCGATAGTCTCGCATACACAATCAATTTCTCAGTTTAACCACAGCTCGATACACACAATTGTATCTAATAATGTACAGTGACATGGGGATGTATACTTTCTAACTACAGACATTGACTCACATCAGACCAACATTGCTTTGATACTACCTCTATCGCTACCCAAATTTCTAAAAATCACTACAAATTTTTCGCGAACTTACCAAATTTCAATTGTTGGGTTGTGAGTCAATATCCCTCATTCAGTTTCATATATTATATATATAAACATAACAGGCAATGCTTTAGTCCCAAACACTAATATTCGCGGAAGTTCATAATTATAAACTCGTTTACATTGCCTAACATATACATCCCCCATATAACGTGACTACATCACTGTACACTATTATTCAGATACAAAAAGTACATGTGTGCATACCTTGATGCTGCTGGATAGCTGTGTGTAAAAGATCGCAGGATGGATGCAGTTTATATACTCTACTGAAATGCTCTGTAGAGGTAGAAAAATAATGGGATGAGCATAACACGCTCAGTAAGAAATATATGAAAGCAGGTAGATAACTACACTATCTACGATACTCATAATGCATGTTTTATCAACTCGTAAAACAAATGCATTTACTTTTCAAAACACTTGCATTAATATATGAAAGCAAGTAGATAATCAAACTATCCACGATGCTCATGATGCATGGTTTATGCCGAAAAACTCATGGCATTCACAAAACTATCATAGTAAAACACATAGCAATTTACTGCCAACAACCGAATATCAAAACTCATTCAGAGTAAAATATTTCTATGTTCAGTATTGAAACTCACTTTAAAATCATATTCTCATTTCAAACCGTTTCATCAAAGAAATCAAATCACAATTAGTTTCATCACCAAAACCAATAAAACAGATGAGACTGGTAGGGATTTCAACACAAATCCAAGGGACAATTGGCCAAAGTCCGAGACCCACAAGCTATCACGGATCATGTGTGCCAGGGTGTCTCTGAGTCCGAAGAGGGGATTAGTCTATCCATCGGCTCCTATCTAAGGACTATCACAAAACAGAGCAATGATAAAGCATGCCAGAGTCCAAAGACGCAATCCTCACATCCCATAGTTGCACGGTACAGTGTACTCCATGTTGTCTACACGGTACGACGTACTCCGTGAACCACAGTACAATTACCACATAGTTGTAGGTGCCTGAGTCAACAGCTCACCACCCCAACCAAATAAATTATCAACCATAGCCTGTCATCTCAGATCTAGTGCGAGCAAGTCAGTGTGTGAGGTCCTGCCTACCACAGGCGACCCCTCTAGGCCCCTGCTGTGACAGTTCCCCCCACTCAACCCGAGGGCTCCAGCACGATCTCAATCACAAATCGCAACAGAATCCAGTGCGAGCAGTGCTCCAGCACGGTCTGTACAGATGTAATACCAAAATCAAGTGGGAGCGGATCTGGATAAATCCACAGATCTTATCATAGCTCCAGCATGATTTCACACACACAAAATAGACATCTGGCTCTATTTTCCACTACAGTGGTACTCAAAATCGAGTGCAATATGCAAAACGGTATAAAACAAAGTGAGAGGAAAACATCTCATCAAATCACTTGTCAATCAAATCACTTTTTAGAAAAACGTGCAAGTTAATGCATACAATTAAATCATGAGCCAGTCTATCATTTCAGCTTAACAAAAATCTCTTTTTCACAGAGAAAACATGGATTGCATGCACTTTATGCATTTCCAAAATTCCTGAGTCTAAGGGTTTTTCGTAATTTTTCTATATTTGGGTACTATCCAGAAATTTCATATCTATACTCTATACGAAATTTAATTGACTATAAACGACGATGAAAATACGTACAGCTATCTCTAATAGCTCGCATAGATCCCTTACCTCGGATCACGTAGTGTGACCTCTCTTCCTCTGTGCTGTCCAAATCTCGCAGTCTGGTCAACTCTCGATATGACTCTAGAGCTGCATTTAACCATTCACTGGATTAATTTCATGTTTCCTACTGTATTACACATTTAATACAGTTCATTTCACTTAATTGGGCCTGTTTACTCTAAATGGGCCTAAATACTTTAATCGGGCCTTAATCCGTATTAAGCCCGTTTTTCACGTATTATTTCCCTTCATCGGGACCTATCGGCTCATTGGGTCTATCAATACCCATTGGGCTTTGTTCCAAACTCTTTGGATAGCCCGAATATCATTTACGACAGTTTATTCGAAATTTTGAATATAATTCACTAAATCCGAAATTTAATCCGAAATGCGTAAAATAAATCTTAAATACGCGTTTATCACATAAATTGTCATAAATGAGCTTTACTTACCCGATATTGTACGATGGTGCGCGAATCGAAGTTCGATCGAGCTTCCGTTAGGAATTAATCGTCGTACTGCACAATTGTATATTTCATTTTCGGGCCAATTTTTGATTAAATATAATTTAAATAAATTTATCGAAAATTAAATCGATCACTTTTGACCTCGTATCGACTTACCCGAAGTCTGATGAAATCCCAAAATTTTTTTTCTTTTTTTCTCTCTCCTCCTTGGCTGAACCGGTCCGGTCCGGTTCAGGGCACCTTTTGTCGTTTCCGGTGCTGGCGGCCAATTCCCGGCCCGATTCCACCGTCAATTGGCGCGCCTCGGCCTGGGGATCTCTCGGCTGGGCTTGATCGGAGCCAAGCACCGCCGGTGGCCGTCGAATCTCCTCTTTTCCTCCGCGGCTTTCCCTCCACCGATCTGCGTTTTCAGGCGACTCCAGGGCGCGTGACGGCGATCAGGCACTCCCATCATGCCGGTTGTCCCTCGCCGGTCTTATCCTCGTGCAGTCTCCCTTCGTGGCGCCGCCGATGAAGAACCAAAGGAAGGATCGGTTTTCGATCCTCTCCCCCCCTGTTTCGCGTTTCGTTTCTGTTTCCCAGTTTTTTTTTAACAGATTTTTTTATAATATATTTTTATTATTATTTTATTCTTAAAATAATAATAAAAATCCTAAAATATCTCAAAAATATCTCAAAAATTTATATTAAATTCATTTAGTCCGTAAATGCATTTATCAGTCCGATTTTACTTTTTCGGTATATTTTTTCACTATTTTTGAGCTCGTTTTTCAAGGCAAAAATTTTAAAAATATTAAATAACTTCATATATTGATCAATTGGATCCGAAATTAAATTATTTCTTCTTTATTGATCAGATTACATAAAATCCATGATTAAAATGTCAATTTCTTAAAGAAATGACACCGAATTTTCGGGTCTTACAGAGTTAAGCTCTAGCACCTCTCATGCATTTCACAATAGTAAAATCAGTGCGAGCAACCACTCTAGCACATTTCATGCATATGATGTCACACAAGTCGGTGCAAGCAACCGCTCAAGCACGTTTTATGCACACTCACAAACTCAGATATAGTGCGAGTTATGCGCCAGCACTATCTGTTTCCATATAAACTTGATAGTTGACCTATTTTCCAAATAATTTTCATTTAAATCTTAATAACACTTACGCAGTGTTATATTGTGAAATTTATGCAATTACTGGTCAATCTATCGATTTGCTTTGCTTAAAAACCAAGAAAATTCCTTAAATCATGCATTTCATGCATGTCATGCTTTCACCATCCTTAGGTGAATTCCCTCAATAGGGGTAAAATAACATTTTTACCTATTTCGAGTCCTTAAAATCTTTAATCTATTTCTAGGACCTTTATACATATTCTGTGTATACATACATATTCAGTGTATAGAAAAGCTATTAAAATACGCGTAGCTACCTCTAGCTACTCACACAATTCCCTTACCTCATTTTTTGGTACAGTCTGACCTTTCCACTGATGACTCGTCACGCAGTCCGATTTGCTCCGAATCCAATCTCTAGAATTGCTGATAAATATTCATCAGGTCAAATACAATACAATTAATTGTATTTCATATTTTTCCGGGCTTAATTTAAATCATTGAGCCCGTTTACCCATATTGGGCCCGTTTGTACCATAATGGGCCTAAATCGACCTTAAGCCCGTTTTTCACTTACTATTCACATCATCAAGGCCTATTGGGCTCATTGGGCCCATCAGTATTTATTGAGCCTCATTCTAAATTTTCGGATAGCTCAATTAATTATTTACGATAATTTATCTATAATTCCAGAATATAATTCATTTCATGCGGAATTTAAATCCGTAATTTATGCGGTAAATTTCTAACATGCATAACGATGCAATATTATCGTAAATAAGGGTTACTTACCCGAGATTCCATGATAGTATGCAAATTGAGGCTGTCTCAAGCTCTCATTTGACGTCAATTGTCGAGCTACACAATTAAATATTTTTTCAGGTAAACTTTCAGTCGAATATTAATCTAATTAAATATTTCAAAATTTAAATCGGTCAATTTCGACCGCTTACTGACTTACCCGTAGCTCGATTGCATCACTGAGATTTTTCTCAAATTTTTCCTCTTTTTCTTTTTCCCTTTTTCTCTTTCTTTTCTTTCTTTTCTGGCTGAATCGGTTCGGTCCGGTTCAACCCGGTTCAGTCCGGTTCGACCAGTTCAGGGCTTCGTCGGCCGGTTCTCCGCTGGCTTCCTTGGCCAGTAGCTCCGCGGGACCTCGCGAAACTCGGATCTGGGGTCGATGTGGTCAGAGGTGACCGAAAAGTGGCCGGTCCGACCTCTTCTCTCCTCGCTATCAGTGCCTTTTCTTTTCGCTGCCGTTGCCTGCGCTAGCCGCCTTCCCACTGGCCGATTCAGTCGTTGATCAGTCGGCCTTCGCGTGGGGCTTCTTCGGCTGGCAGTGGCTGGGCCTAGATCGACGCCGATTGTCGGATTCCTCCCTTTCTCCTCTCGGTTCTATCCCTTAACCGTTGACGTGATTTCCTGTGGCTGAGGGCGCGCGTTCCGGGGCCTAGTGGTCCTCACGAGGTCGGGCTTCCTTCGTCGGCCCTCACCTGGGGTTCCTGGCCGCCGGTGGCTTACCGGTGAGGGGATTCGTTTTCCCTCGATTTTCGGCTTCCCAGTTTCGTGATTTTCAGTCTTTTAAAAAAAATTATTTATTTATTTCTAATTTATTTTTAATATTATTTTAATCATTATTTTATTCAATTAAAATCCAAAATATCTTAAAAAATTATATTTTATTCATTTAATCGCTAAATGAATTTATCGGTCTTATTTCGTCTTTCGGGGTAATTTTCCGAATACCTTCGGGATAATTTTTCAATGTGAATTTTTTGATTAATTCCAATAAATTCATATCTTGATCAATTTAATCTAAAATTTAATTATTTCTTCGTTATTGATCAAGATTTCTCTTCCATACTTTTTAATTAAATTTTCTTATCGAATTTATACCGAATTTCGATCTTTTGACCGTTTTACCCTTCAACGTGTTCGGAAATATCATTTCAATCATTCATTTAATCTTCAAATGCATTCGGGAATTTTTATTCATTCCATTTGAATCATAATAAATTACGATAAAATCGGGTCTTACAATGACTACCACACAGACATAAATCAGGTTGCCAACAATCTAAGAAAAAATCTCCACGATGGGATCACAATATAAGTTATCAATTCAACCCAAATTCCCAATTTCAAAGTTCCGGGAAAACAACCCATCGGTATAAAAACAACACGTATTGTCATATCGACAATTCCAAAAATCAGTTCAAGCTTTCTAAAAAACGTGGCCTAAATAACCCATGCAAACCAGCTGAATAGAGTTACAAAAATTATAATGTAATGCTAACACGAACATGATTCTAACATGAAAAAACATATCATATAAAACGATGAGCTCCATGTTGTGACAAAGTTTTAGACCATGGCGATTTCAAAACAGACATATTGTAGAATCAATAGTATAAAGTGAAGAAATTTCTATTCTAAACTATCCTAGCAAATCAACTAACTTATAGCCTATCTTTAAAAAAATAGATCTAACCTATCCTAAGGCATTTCACTAACAACAGCCACATAAACCCCTTACCACACAACAGCTACGCGCCCAACTTTACCCTTTTTCGCCTTAGACGCGAATGTATGCGCCTAAGCTTCCTTGGCGCCTGTTGAAGTAGTCACTGCGAATCAATATTTAAAGGCAACGTGTCATTTAACATTCTTACATAAACAAAAAAAAAAAATTAGCACATTCAACACTTACAAGATCAATTTTCAATATTACAACTTATCCTTCTCACTTGTGCCCATAGTTGCCTAAATCGGTTTCTACCTCTCCAATTATCATTATCATCCTTTAAACATATCTTGTAATATATTTCAAAGTTTGTTTTTGAAATTTTGGATTAAATTAAGAGGCTCAATTTATTCCCTCTACTTATCTATTTCGGTTTAATATAATTTTGTCAAGCCAATTTACCTTGTTTCACTACAAATTCAGTTATGAAAATTTTAAAAACTAAGCTAACACTAATGTGATTTACTAGTTTCAAACTCAACACATTATTGTAGACTGAAAATTCCCAATTCCTTTGTCATGACCGACACTTCACCCCGAGTATTCCTACTGGAATAGCATAAGCTTATTTCTTACAAATTCATGGAGTAACCTCATTTGCACCTCCCATTTCTGGTCTAACATTCAAAATCAAATTAGCTAATCTTTGTTAATCATCTACAAATTTCCGAATGACTAATCCTATAAATACATATTTTTCACATCTAAATTCTATTTTAACTTCTGAAATTTCCAACAACTAATATTTCCAACTTTACATAGTGGCCGAAACTCCCATAAACCATCTCTATTCATTGGCTAAATTTCTAATTCTACAATTATGGAACTATGTTATTTATACTTAAATGTGCTAACTTAATCCTTAAATTTCTACAAAGCAATTTGTTCCCAAACATTTCAAAATGACCGAACCTAATCTTCTATAATCACTTGACATTCCAACAATTGATTGACATTGCTATACCAACTAGTAAATTCTTATAATTTCAGCCAAGGTGAATCTAAATTTTGACTTTTATCCTTATTCACCACATGCAAACTAATGTATGTACTGATTTCATGATAGTTTTATAATCTAACTCTCAAAACCAAATGTAACATGAAATCCCCAAATTTCTCCCTTGGCCGTGTAACGACCCTTGACCCTTGAAAATCGGGATAAATTTTTTTTTTGAATTTAATTTACCACTTATTCCCTTATTCACTTAGGTTATATTCATGTGCAGTGTCAAAACACTTTTCCTAATTCTTTACTCGTAATTATAATTAATTTCCATACTTTAGCTTATATGGCCGATAGAAATTTCGACAGCATAACGGCTTATATATGAGCCTACCCACCTGCAATTCAGTTGTTTTCGGCATCCTAGATATCCACAACTACCAAGCATGCTTTCCAACAATCCTAGATATCTACAACTACCAAGCATACTTTCCCAATCTACTTTTGCAACTCAATATATCGATATCGATTAATACAATCATCTTACAACCTAATCCCAAGAATCATATTCTTTACATCATTTCCTTACAAATTACATCCCAACTGCTATTCCCAATATATGTGTCTGTGCGTACAGATATGTATGGTACAGGAATATAAATGTATACCTTTCTGAGTGTACAAAAGTAGCCTATGGTAGCTTTTCCCACCAGCCTACGTTGTGTACGCGGCAAGTAGCGTCTATAGATTCACTGCAAATGATCTGAAGGTAGAGGGGTGAGCTTTTGGCGAAAAGCCTAGTAAGATAATACTCTTAAAGCAGTTCTGATATATAAAAGCATTTGAAGTTGTTCATTAAGCGAAACTTAATGTAATGCATAAATTGCCATTTTATGCATAATCCTCATAAACATTTCATGGATATTTCGTAATCATTTCGTAAACGTTTAATGAATATTTCATAATAATTTCATAAACATTTCATGAATATTTCGTAATCATTTCATAAACGTTTCATGAATATTTCGTAATCATTTCATAAACATTTCATGAATATATCATAATCATTTCAGAGACATTTCATGAATATTTCAAAATCATTTCGTAAACATTTCATGAATATTTCATAATCGTTTCATAAACATTTCATGAAGATTTCATAATCATTTCGTAAACATTTTATGCATATTTCATAATCATTTCGTAAACATTTTATGCATATTTCATAATCATTTCATAAACATTTCATGAATATTTCATAATCATTTCATAAACATTTCATGAATCATATCATGTAATGACTGAACCTCGCCTCATCCCTCACTCTCACTCCACTTAAGAGGTCTTTTGCGCCTGTTGGGCCTGTTGGGTTGGTATACAGTCTTACTCAACGTATTGTCCCTCATCCTTGCTTAAGGGCCTGTTGGGTTTTGTTTCATTCGGGGTCATCCTTGCTTAAGGGCCTTTTCCCTCAGAACGCGTCCCCAGAGATTCGAACTAGGGACAATACCCTTTGTTCGTCTCTACTGGTACCAGCAGAGACGAACAAAGGGTGTTGTCCCTAGTTCGAATCTCTGGGGACGCGTTCTGAGGGGAAAAGGCCCTTAAGCAAGGATGACCCCGAATGAAACAAAACCCAACAGGCCCTTAAGCAAGGATGAGGGACAATACGTTGAGTAAGACTGTATACCAACCCAACAGGCCCAACAGGCTCAAAAGACCTCTTAAGTGGGGTGAGAGTGAGGGATGAGGCGAGGTTCAGTCATTACAGAAACGCGTGTTTTATTGTAAGGGCCAGAGCTGATCCTCATCCCTCACTCTCACCCCACCTAAGAGGTCTTTTGAGCCTGTTGGGCCTTTTGGATCTGGGGTCATCCTTACTTAAGGGCCTTTTCCCCTCAGAACGCGTCCCCAGAGATTCGAACTAGGGACAACACCCTTTGTTCGTCTCTGCTGGTACCATTGAGCTTGCGATAGGCCTTTAAGCAAGGATGAGGGACAATACGTTGAGTAAGGCTGTATACCAACCCAACAGGCTCAAAAGACCTCTTAAGTGGGGTGAGAGTGAGGGATGAGGCGAGGTTCAGTCATTACAAAAACGCGCATTTTTGTAATGACTGAACCTCGCCTCATCCCTCACTCTCACCCCACTTAAGAGGTCTTTTGAGCCTGTTGGGCCTGTTGGGTTTTGTTTCATTCGGGTCATCCTTGCTTAAGGGCCTTTTCCCCTCAGAACGCTTCCCCAGAGATTTGAACTAGGGACAACACCCTTTGTTCGTCTCTGCTGGTACCATTGAGCTCGCGAGCTCAATGGTGCTAGCAGAGACGAACAAAGGGTGTTGTCCCTAGTTCGAATCTCTGGGGACGCGTTCTGAGGGGAAAAGGCCCTTAAGCAAGGATGACCCCAGATCCAAAAGGCCCAACAGGCTCAAAAGACCTCTTAGGTGGGGTGAGAGTGAGGGATGAGGCGAGGTTCAGTCATTACCTATCGGTCATAACCAATTTTCGTACATATCATGAAAACACATATTCATTCATCATAGTCGATTTTCATAATCAAATCGAGGAGACTAGGCTATAACTAAGTCATGCGATACGTGTCATTCTCCGTAGAGAGTCATAATACCTATGGCCATGGTAAGGGGGGCTGTAAACTGGATCAGGTTCGTACAGCAATAGTAATTATAAACATAGGTAGTATCTTCTTATTTCTTATCATATACTAGCACATAGCTAGGGCATGGGCACCTGTGGCACTTACCGTGCGGGGAACATTCATGCGTCTGCGTGGGCACGAGATACTACCAAAACATCATCGTAAACCACCAGTAGCATGACATCTTCCACACAGGTTGAGTCAAGTGCTAAAGGGGCTAACGTACCGGCACCCCAAGTGGTGTAGCCGGAACACCACAAGAAGTAACCATGCATGAAGCCTATAGTCTCAAAACAGAGCTTTCAAAATCTTTCTTGGGTTTTATAACCCATAAACTCATATCGAGTGATAAAATTGAATTCCTTGAAATCAGAAAACTCTTTCATAAAATAGAAAGACTGTGTGGCACTTTGTTCCCGTATGACTCAAGAGGTGGCCCCCACAATCCCCTTTTCGAAAACAAATTTCTTTTCTTAAATACTTTTGAAATTGTCGAAAGTTTCTTTAATAATATGGACATAAAAACATAAGTAAATGTAAAACATCCATATACTTCATACCTTAGAAAATTCATTTCACAACATGGAAAGTACTCGGGGAACATTTCGACAAATTAAAACATGCTTCGCAAGTATGAAAGCATCGATAAATTATTTCAAATCACATGCTATTTCATAAAATCATTTATCAGTGAAACAAAAATGCATTATCAGAACTGAGTTAAATAATACCCCTTACCTCAATTTATCGGATATCCCGAATTCGAACGGTGACGCCGCCTAGTACCTCATTTAATTTCTTCTACAATCACCTACACCGAAATTGTATACTTAGCACCCTATTCATGCGAATTGTCCGAATTGCGTTAAAATCGTAACCTATCGTTACTACTGCGTGTGTACGTATTATTGTATACACCTAGGTCAACACGCACATTTATATATTTTCTCTTACCACATATTATTTTGTACGTACAAATATTGACATACACCTTATTATATACATCTACATGTATATACTCATGAACATATATATATATATATACTCATATATATATATATTATTATTTGTCTTCATTTTTCTCTATCTCATATATATACATTCTATGTATGTACCTATACTAGCACACATTCATCTTATATACACCCATATGTATATGCACCTAAATAAATAAATATATACACTCCTATATATATATATTATTATTGTTTCCCATTTTTCCTTATCACATATACATACATATTCTTTTTATGTACATATACTAGCTTATCCATTCATTATATATACCTACATGTATATACCCAAATATATATATATATATATTCACATGAATACATATATATATATATATATTATTACTTGTTCCCATTATTCATCATCACATATATATATATATATATATTTGTCTATTTCACATCTCTCCCATTTTTATTTTTATTTCACATCTAATTTAATTTACCTTATCATACTTATACACTATCACATATATATACATGTAAAATTAAATATACATATATACATATAGATTTTTTACCTCTTTTCCCTTCATTTTCATTTCACACACCTTAATACACACTAAGCCTATATCTCAAGCACGTATACATATATATTCATACATGTATATATGTACATTAAATTTACCCTTTCTCCCTTTTTTGTCTCTTCCAATCTACACTAACATGCTTATGTACACTACCACATATATATACATGTATATTAAAAAAAAATACATATATACATAAATATCTTACCTTTCCTATGTTCTTTTTCTTCTTTTTTTCTTTCTTTTTTTTTTCTTTTCTTTTCTCCTTTTCTTTTCTCCTCTCTCGGTCAGCCCCTCTCGGCTTTGTCTCAATTTCCAGCCTTCTTCTTCCCGGGGTCTCCCCTGCCTCTCGGTTCCAGCTACTGTTTCTCTTTATCCCTCTCGGTTCCAATGCTTCATCCTCTGTTTATGTTTCCTAATGTCTTCCACTATCTCTTCCTTGATCACACTGCTGCTTCTGCCTTCATTCTTCTCTTGTTACCATCCACTTCCTGGCTGCTCCTGCTTCAATCTATTCTGTTATGCTCCTTTCTCTTTTCAATCTCGGTTTCAGCTCCCAATTTGGCCTCCTTCTCCCACGGTTCTGCTATCTCTTTAGCCTCTGTTTTGTTTCTTTTCCTCCTCTCTTGCCTCTGTTCCAGCCTTCATTTCTAGCTTCGTTTTTCTGCTTCTCGATTTCTCCTTCTTCCTCAACCTTCCCTGTACACCCTCGGTTCCAGCTTCATTTCCAGCCCTCTCCTCTTCTTCTTCTCCTCCCTTCCTTTCTTTTCTTTCTCTTCTCTCTTCCTCGGCCCACGGCCCGTTTCCTTCCTTCTCTTTTCTTTTCTCTCTTTCTTTCTTCCTCCCTTGGCTGGACAGCTTCCCTTTTCTTTATTTCCTTTCTCTCTCGACAGAATCGACTTCTTCTCCTCTCCCTTCCCTTCTCTTCTTTCTCTTCCTTTATTTTCCTTCTCCTTCTTCTCCAGCTGACCGAGCCTCTCCTTCCTTTCTCCTTTATCTCTTCTTCGGATCCCACCCAGCTGAGCCCTTCTCTGTTTTGTTTCTTTTTTTTTTTCAATTTGAAACCATGGCAGATGGAATTGGCTTTTCTAAGCCAATTCCGTAAATGCTATTATATATATATATATATATATTGTATTAATATATATATATTATTAATATATATATATATATATTATATTAATATATATGTATACATTACTTGTTTATTATATATTTTTTGTATCATTATTTTTGTTTGTTTTGTATGGTTTCCATTTCATTTTTAATTGTCTTATGCTTTATTTATTTATTTATTTATTTGTTTAATACTATATATTAAATTCTATACACTAAATAATATATATATATATATATATATGCTATATATATTATTATTCTTTTATTTAAATGTCTAGTATATATGTATATATATATATATATACATATTCACCTATGTATATATCTACATATATACATTTTCTTGTATAATTTATCCAAAGACATAATATCATGCCTTCCATGAAATTTTTCTTATTCCGAAAATGAAATAGTATCGGGATTCCATCATTCTTCATAAATTCTCGATACAAGTGTTTACATCAACAATTTTCAACTAACAAATTAAAATTTTCCAATCGCTCCGTACTTGCGTTCGCCTTATCACTTCTTGTATCTTCGGGTTCCCGGTCATTCACGGGCTTCTCGGTCCCTATAGTCCTCGAGCCTTACAACGAATATTCCCACTTCCATTAAAATATAATATTTTCATTTTTATATAATGTAATTTAAACGTAGAAAATTTGTGGGGTTTACAGGCCGAGCACTCAATCTTCACCATTCATGAACAATTTCCAGCACTCGTTTATAATTACTCATTGAAACAGTCAATTCATCACCTATCATTATAATTTACCTAAGTTATCAAATCTTGCCCTCAATTCAGGTTTCCCCCAAATTACATGAATCCTAAACCTTCCAACCTTTAAATTCTGCATTTCTAATTAAACTATCACATTATGTATTTTCAGAATTTTAAATTGCATATAAATTTACATGCATATAAATTCAGTTCACCCTTGTACTTGTCGTAGCCGAGACTATGCCCCATCATTCCTACCTTCATGCTAAAATTTAAATCATGCAAACCTACCATTTGTTTTAAACACATTACAGATTTAATAATTCTAGCTTAAATTCTCAATACAACAACTCTCTTAACATTTCCTAATGGTCGAATGCCCTTCTCCTTATGCTCATTAAAAAATTTTCTCTAATTGTTAAAATTCATCAATCCATACATTTAATTTTTACATGCAGGTTTATAATTTAGTTAAACATACTAATATGAACTTCCCAATTTCAAAACCCCTAATTTGCCTAACTAAGAACCCTAACTTTCATGCATGCACCTAATTATGCAATTAAACCAAAATTTCACTTATTCTACACTAATATAACAGTAATCAAGCATGCAAATTCCAGAAATTAAGTTTCTCTTACCTTAATTTCCAACAGCCGACCACCTTAACAAAAAATCCCCAATTTTTCTTCTTGAATTTCCAAAAATTTCATGGGAGGTAGGGATTTTGGGTGTGATTAGTGATGATTTCTACTCTAAAGCTACTTTAAAACTACAAAATCCTAACATGCAGATGTGCAGGTTTGTTTGCTATTCCAGAATTTAGATTTTGAAGAGAGAGGGGAAAATGTGATTTGTAGGTGTGAAACTAATAATCTAACTCTAAGATTAACTTATAATCACTCAACACTAGCATGCAAACTAAAAATGGTGGTTTTTTTTGGCTGTTTGATAGTCTGGTAGTGAGGAAGGGGGCTGTTTTCGTGAAAGGCAAAGAAAAACTAGAGGGGAAAACTTGCATGCAGGTTTGGAGAAGCTATTATAGTTGTTGGAGGCGTGAGTAAGGAAATTGTTGGCTGGATTTTCAAAATTTGGTGTGAGGGTGCGTGTGAGAAGAGAAAAGAAATTTTTCTAGTTTTGGGGAGAAAACGTGAAAGGGGAGGAGAAGAGGCAAAAAAGAAATTTCTGATTTGTATTTTATCCCTTTTTATTTTATAAAACATAAGTATTTGTAATTATTTCAGATTTATAATCCTAATATATATATATATATATATAGATATATATGTGTATATATATATATGTATGTATTCAGATTTATGCCTATAATATATATGTACATGTTCCTAAAACTATTAGACACAAGGTTTTATATACCTAAATTTCCCAATTTACAAAATATACATAAGCTTAATTCTTCTTAAATATTGTTACTAACTTTAAAATTTCAGATTTATTATGTTACCTTATTAAATTTAATTTATCACTTAATTATCTTGGTTAGATTAACCAAATTTTAAATTATCACTACTTAATTATCCATATAAATTTTATTTAACTGAATTTAGCTTATGTTCCTATTAATTTTGGTACACTACCTAAGTTTACTTGCATGAATTTGATTTAATTCTACATTCATGTACATTTAACTTAATGACTAATGGTAGATTGCCTTAATTTATCCTAATCTGGTCACATGAATCTATTTCTACTCAATAAATTGAGTTCATGAACACATTCATGCACATACATTATGCATTTAAAATGTGTTCATACAATACAATTTATTATTGCTGTATTTTATTTAAATTGGATTTAATTTCCAGATTTATTATTTATTCTTACCTACTATTCCAATGTCTCACACATCTCTACATTTCCTAAACTAAAATACACTAAGGCTATTTATATTAAGTGGCGTGAACCCAAAATAACGATCCTAACTTAATACATTTTATCTCATAGTTAAATTCGATTCTCCTATCGGCAATTTAAATTCCGACATAACATAAGTAAACGAAACATTTGGTATAAGAAAATTGCGGTCTTACAGTAAAAGTCATCTACATTAGTTTGAACACATACGATATAAACCTGTAGACGTACCAATTATAAGATTGAAGGCTATGAACAAGGAAAAAAAGAGTCAAGTTTAGGAGAATAATGAAAAATATTTTGAAGGAAGAATGATAAAATGAGAATTGAAAAAACACATTGCTTTATATAAGAATGAGTGAAGAAGTAGAATTATGCTCACAATTAAGTATTATTTCATATATTGATTTATCTAGTCTATCTCAATATTAGGATAAGGCGATGATCATGATAACGGTGATAACGACGACTTCTTCTATATATTGAATTTTTTACTAATCATATTTTTAGCTTTATTTTAATATTGATTTGTTTTTTTTCTTATTGAAATTCTTTTTTCACTTTGTTGTGATCTCACTTTTTGGGTATAATTTTTTCCTTAATTATCTCTATAATACATATTATATATGATTTTGATCCAAATTATAAACAATTGGTTTGTTTTACTTGATGCAATAATTATTTTATTTGTAATTAGTTCAATAGTACTAATAAATCTCATTGCATAATACATATATATGGGATCTTTTACCGATTTACATTATTTTATAAATGTTTTATTAGAACAAGAGAAAAAAAAATTATGTATCACCATTAATGTAACCGTTGAGATAAATTTCTATTATGAATAGATTGTATGAAAATGTTTATTTATTTAAATATTTATTATAATATGGGATATTGTCGCGGCCCGTTTTTTCAAAATTAACTACAAAGTTTTCGCAAACTTACCTCACTTCACTGGTTGGACTATGAGTCAATATCAGTCACTCAGTCTCATACATTACATACATCTCAGGCAATACTTTCATCTAAGGGAAGTTCATAAAATTATCATTTCATAAATATAAAGTCGTTTACATTGCCTTACATATACATGCCCCATAAATACATGACTACATCACTGTACACTATTATTCAGATATAAAATATCACATAAGTGTGTATACCTTTATGCTGCTGGATCACTGTGTGTAAAAGATCACAGGACGGACGCAACGGTCACACTCTATTGTAAGTGTTCTGTAGAGGGGGAAAAGTAAAGGGGGTGAGCACAGCACGCTCAGTAAGAAATATATGAAAGCAAGTAGATAACTACACTATCTACGATACTCATAATGCATGTCTTATCATCATTGTAAAACATTTGCATTCACTTTAAAAACAATAGTCTTTCTTTACGATACTCATCCATCGATAGAAAGCTTATCATTATGCAAAACATTTGCATTCACTGAAAACAATGGCATTCAACGATATTCATCTATCGATAGAAGCTCAATCATTTTGTTTCATTTCACTTGCATTACATGCATTAAACACAATTCAATCTCATTTCAATAACATTTCAATATCACTGGAGACTAGGATGAGAATGCCATAATAACCCATCTATGGACACATGGCCATTGTCACTGATTCCAGGCATCACAGATCAGATGTGCGAGAATCATACGCTTAGGGAGGGGATCAACCATCCCGTCGGTTCACTAGTTTGATGACTATCACCAATTTGAGTAAAATCACACAGCATGCCCAAGTCCGGAGACTATCGTTAAGCAAGATCACACAACATGCTCTAGTCCGGGGACTATCACTGAGCAAGACCACGCAGCATGCTCTAGTCTAAGGACTGATAGAGGAATACCGGTACATCGAATACCGGTACATCGTACTCGATGGACCTCTTTAAGCTGTAACAGGACTGAGGGTACCGAGTAATCTCAAGGATTTACCACCCCAGTATAAATATCAACCATCACTTTGTCTCAAAATCCAGTGCGAGTAAGTCAGTGTGACACACAGTCTACATGAGGGCTCCAACACGATTTTACTTACATATCATATCAAATCTAGTGCGAGCAGATCTGTGTAACTCACAGTTACCACAACAGCTCCAGTACGATTTCACATAGAAAACTAGACAGATGACTCGATTCGGGTGAAAACGATACTCAAAACCGAGTTTAGCATTAAAAACGATGCAACACAGAGTAAGAGAGGTAACTTCCCGTTAGGTCACCCATCCATCGAATTTCTCCCACTCAAGCAGACTTAACTTTGGAAAATGTGCAATTTAATGCAGACAGTAAAATCTTGAGTCAGTCTATCATTACACTCTTACGAAATCACTTTTCATGAAGAAAACACTGAAATCATGCATTTTTATTTTTCGAAAATTTTCCAGTGGCATTTTGGTAATTTTTCTTAAATTGGTTGTCATCTAGGTAATTCAATATCTATACTCTTTACGGACTTTAAGTGCATACATGAAGCGAGAAAAATACGTATAGCTATCTCTAATAGCTTGCATAGATCCCTTACTTGGAATTCAGTCAAATGCACTTTTATCTTTTACCACTTTTTGAAATTCGATCTATCCGGTTCCGAATATATCTCCTGGAGCTGCAGATAATTACCAGTCACATAAATTAATCTTAATAACCCGTATTCCACTTTCTCTACGGTCTATTTAAAGTATTGGGCCAAATTACTCTTATTGGGCCTCGTTGTCCCTTAATAGACCTAACTCTATCTTAAGCCCATTTTGACTTTTCCATTAAGGTCCATTTGACATTTTAAGCCTATTAACACTTATTGGGCCATCCATGGCTCGGATTCAGCCCATGGTTTCCGGCCATTATCCATTTGGTTCCATTTCGACATTATGCCGAACACTTGGTGGCCATGATTCAATTCCAAGACATAAAACAATTTATACGGAATTACTCTGCAACTTATGCAGTTAAATTTAACCATTATAATCATATAGATGTAGCAAGTGAGGTTTACTTACTTGAGATTTCGTGATGACACATAAATCGAGGCTTGATCGAACTCACGTCCATCGCCCGTTGTCGCGCGATTTATCCTTAATGTGAGGCATCACTGAATTTTTCTCCTTTTTTTCTGGATGAATCGGTTCAGACCGGTTTAGCCCCTCTTTTATTGAACCGGTCTGAACAAGTTCAGTGGCAAATCTCACCGTTCGAGCTTCTGTCGATCGGTTCTCGACACTGTTTTTCTCTAGCAACGTCGCGCAGTGGAGAGGAGGCTTCTGTCGGCTTGGCCTGGGGCAGATCGATTGCAGATTCTGCCCGTTCTCCTCTTCTCTCCCAAATACCTCTCCCTCTTTGGTCTCTTCATAGTCGGCGAAACCAGGCGTGTGGCGACGCTCGGACACTCCCAGTATGCCGGTCTTCCACTCGCCGTCCGCCACTCACGTCCTTTCCCTCCGTTGCCTTCAACGGAGAAGGAAACAGGGGAGGATCGGGTTTCCCGATCCTTCCTTCTCTTTCTCGCTGCTTTCCACTGTTCTTTCCTTTTTTTTTTTCATAATATATATAATATATTATATATTTTTTAATGTAATATAATATATTATATAATAAATATCTTATGTATATAATATATTATTATAGTATATTATATACATAAATATCCAAATATATATTTTATTAAATCAATTATATATATATTATTATTATTATTCTTTTCATAGAAATATTTTTTCATATTCCCGAGATAAATTCCCAATGTGAAAAAATTTCTGGTTGTCACAATAAATTCATATCTTGATCAATTGGAGTTGGAATTCAATTATTTATTCTTTATAGATCAAGATTACATGAATCCATGTTTACAATGACAACTTCTAAAAAAATGACACTGAATTTTGGGTCTTACAGTCCTCCCCTCCTTAAGAAATTTGGTCCTCCAAATTAGAACCAAGTCAATCATCGAACAATTGTGGATACTTCTCTCGCATCAGGCTTTCTAATTCCTACGTAGCTTCCTTCAAAGTGTGGTACTGCCAGAGAACCTTAAACAGAGAGATCGTCTTAGATCATAACACATTCTCCTTTCTAGCCAATATCCGAATCGGCTTCTCCACATATGACATATCCTCTGTGAGCTCCAACGGCTCATACTGAATCACATGTACCGGGTCCGGATGATACTTCTGAAGCATCAAAATGTGGAAGACATTATGGACGCTTGCTAACTCTGGTGGCAATGCCAACCTATAAGTCTTATCTCCCACTCAATCTAAGATCTTAAAAAGTCCAATGTAGCGAGGACTCAACTTGTCTTTCTTCCCGAATTTCATTATACCCTTAGAGGGAGAAACTTTCAAGAACACAGATTCACTGATTGTGAATTCCAATGGCCTTCGTCTCGTGTCAGCATAGCTCTTCTGTCTGCTCTGAGCTGTTCTCAATCTCTCACATATTAACTAAACATCCTCATAGGCTTACTTTACCAAGTCGAGAGCAAATATCTTCCAATCACCCACTTCTTTCCATCCAATCAAAGATCGTCACCTACGACCATACAATCCTTTATATAGTGTCATCCCAATACTCGAGTGATAACTGTTACTCTAGGTAAATTGGGCTAAAGGCAAATGATCATCCTGGGAGCCTTTAAAGTCCGTTACACAAGCTCTCAACATGTCCTCCAATGTCTGGATTGTCCTCTCTGACCAACCATCGGTTTAAAGATAAAAAGTTGTACTAAAACTCAATTGGGCTCTCATAGTTTCCTGAAAGTGTTTTCAAAAGTGGGAAGTGAAGTGAGAATCCCTGTCAGACACAATACTCAATGGAACGCCATGTAGCCTCACAATCTCCCGTACATATAAATTCGCCAAAGCACTCAAAGTATCCGTGGATTTCATAGCCAAGAAGTGAGCTGACTTCGTCAATCTATCCACGATCACCCAAATGGCATCATGGTTCCTTTGGGTCCTCGGTAAACCCATGATGAAGTCCATGGTGACATGCTCCCATTTTCATGTCTGTATAGGTAGAGGCTGCAATAATCCTGCAGGTTTCTGATGCTCTACCTTAATCTGCTGACATGTAAGGTACTTAGCTACAAACTCTGCTACATCTTTCTTCATGCTGACCTCTAATACACTTTCCAAAGGTTTTGATACATCTTATTACTCTCGAATATACTGTATACCTCGATGAATGAGCTTCTGTTAATATCAATCTCTTTAGCTGTGGGTCATCAGGAATGCAAATTCGACCACTGAACCTCAGTAAGCCATCATCACTAACTATGCACTCAGTCACAATACCCATCTGTATCTGACTTACCTGATCAACACTGTAAGACCCACTTTTGATGATGTATTCCTTATGATTCATATGATGTACACACGTTCACATGTTAATTGGATTATAAGAAGAGCTTTCGACTTGAATGAAATTGCAAAGAGAATGAATGAATAATCATGAATGCATGTACTGACTAAATAAGGGCTGAAGTGGCCATAGACTAAACAAATGAAATTAAAACCCTTCAGACTGGATATAAGGACTCAAACGTGAATTTTAAGTGCCCTTTACGATTCCAAGCAGTACACACAAGTCACATTATATGTGAATCATAAGAAATAAACCTTTCCATGCTCTAAGTGGGATTAGAATGCAAAATGAGTATTGAAGTAATTGAATGTGAAGTTACCTTTGAAAATTTGGGAAAAATTACAGCTGCAAATGAAGGGCAGATCGATCTCATTGCAAGGAGAGATCGATCTCATTGCCTTGAAATGCAATGCCAAAGCATTTTGCAAAGGAAGATCGATCCTTCATTCAAAGTAGATCGATCTCAAGTTGCTTCTGCCAGGATAAGATCGATATCTTCCCATAAGGCAGATCGATCTCTAATTTCCTTTGGTTTGCAAAGATTGATCTCTTCCCATAAGGCAGATCAATCTCCAATTACCTCTACCTAGTAAGGATCGATCCTATCCCTTGAGCAGATTAATCTCATCCAAAGAGGCAAATTGATCCCCTAGCTTGTATGTCAAATTCAAGAGTTCAAAACAAAGGCAGATCGATCTCCCATCCTAGGAGATCAATCTCATAAGGCTAATTCTATAAAAAGGGTCTGACATTCAAGCTTTCTTCCCTGAAACATCAAACATCTGTCCATTTTAGCAAAGAAAAACCTAGTTTCTCACTCTAGAATACCACCATTTCCAAAAAAGATTTGAGAAAAAGCTATTTGAGCAAAGTTGTTCATTGTGAGGAGGAGAACAACATACTTTGGAATCAACATTTAACTCGTTGGATTGAAGGAGCAAAAGGTCTTCCAATTTTGGACATGAGAAAAGTCAAGCTAGGTGAGTTTCCAATACACCAACTCTAAGTATGTTCATTTAGATGTTGTTAAGAGTTGATTGGTGTATGTATTATTGGTTGAAACTACCTAGAATATGATGAATCAACCATGATCGAAAATGGGTTTAATGTGAGAAAGTGAACTATGGATTTATTTAATGATGAAGTGAATATACTATTGTGATGGTGATGGTGATGTTATATGCATGATTGTGAGACGGGTTTATGAAATTAGTTAATGAAGTTATGAAATATGCACATAAGGTATTGTGAAAATGCATGTGAGTGGAAAATTAATGAAGTTATGAAATGTACACATAAGGTGTTGTGAAAAATGCATGTGAATGGAAAACTAAGGCTATTAGATGTTTATTTAAGTACCAAAGAAACTCGGTTCATAGCTGGTAAGTAAAAAATCGAGAAAATAGAGAAAGTAATAAAAAAGGGTCTGAATGACCCCATTTTAGTTTTGAATGAATCTAAGTATGAAGTATACGTATAACGAGTAACTGTTGATGGTTTGACATTATTTTGAGCAGCTCGAGAATTTAACACGTGAATCGAAGCTAGTCCGAGACTCGGGTGTATTTAACCTCCTAAGGTGTAAGAGGTAAGGGATTCAACCGTTTTATGTATATGTATTCTTTACCGATGAAAGTACTTTGGTAGCATGAAAGCATTTTGTTAATGAACATATGATTTGAGAAAAACGTTTAACTTGAGATTTCTTACTTGAGTGCATGTTTTACTAGTTTGAGCTCGGTTTTGTGATTTGAATGTTTTGCGAACAAATATACTTTATAATTGAATGAGATTTATAAAGCAAAACTATTATGAGCTCTACGTGAAGACGAAACTATTTTCAGCATAATAATGGCTTATTTTTTAGACTAAGGACTCGTCATGATATCTGCACATCGATACCTCCGTTTTGGTAATGTGAGATGCCTCCGCTTTGGTAGTGTGAGATGCCTCCGTTTTGGTAACGTGAGATGCCTCCATTTTGGTAACGTGAGATGCCTCTGTTTTGGTAACATGAGATGCCTTTGCTTTGGTAGTGTGAGATGCCTCCGCTTTGGTAGTGTGAGATGCCTTGACTTTGGTAGTGTGAGATGCCTCTGTTTTGGTAACGTGAGATGCCTCCGTTTTGGTAACGTGAGATGATTCTCTCATTTGATTATGCTCTCGTTGAGGATGATGTGATGTGATGATTTGCTTTCATGACACTTATATTATAACTAGTCTCCATAACTGTTTTAAGAAATGACGTATTGTGACATTGAGATAATAATGTTTTGATGAATTGTGATTTTAATCACGTGTTTATAATTATGTAAAATTATGCCATTATTACACTTATGCTTTGATGATGATTTTGAAATCTCATATGCACTCCTTATTGAGCTAGTTGAAAGCTCACCCCATTTCTTTCCTCTCCCACAGATTACTTACAATAAGCGTAAGTACCTACTGCATACGTGACATAGGCTGGTGGACGAGACTCTTCCCAGGCTATTGCTTGTACATGCGTGAGGTATAATTCAATTCATTTTGTATCCAGACAATTATGTAATGCAGACACTTATATTTAAGTAACGTTGGGATGTAATCATAATGGTATATGTCTATAATTTAGAAAAGTGGGTTTATTTTGATACCATGTTATTTGATTAAGTAGATGTTGATGTTGAGAGATCCTTGGATTGTTGGTTGATGAAATAAGTACGAGATTAACTGACATGGTACAAGAATGCACATCGAGTAGGAAGTTTAATTTTAAGAAAAAATTTAAATTAGCCCTTTTTTCGTAATTTCGAGCTGTCACAGATTTGGTGTTATCAGAGCGAAGGGTGCCTAGTATTGTCAATGTCGATTAATTGGAAATAGGTTACACCCCAAGTGTCTGTACTTGTCTGGTTATGAATTGAATGTAACGGTTAAAATTATAACCAAGTTTAATGTATACGCGCAGGTATGTAAGAGTTAAGATATGAGGGGGAAACGAGGTCGTCCCTGGAGGCAGGCACAGCCACCTCCACCACTGCCCCACAGCCAGAGAGTCCTAACTCTCGAATTAATCAGTTGAAGCAGGATGTACGACAAGGGTTTGAGCAGATAGCTGTGCTATTTGTGCAACATTTCGGGGCTAATGCCTCAGGTACCACACCTACCCTGGCTCCTACACCTACAACACCACATGATCTGCCCCCGCCTCTTCTACAGACTGACCCGGTGCCACCTGCCACTTAGCCTCCGACATAGACTAGACCCCATGACAGAGGTATGGGTCGACTACGAGACTTTCTTAGGATGAATCCGCCTATATTTAAGGGGGTGAAGGACCCTGTAGTGGTAGAGGAGTGGCTGATGGAGATGAGGATAATTTTTGATTTCCTAAAGTGCACTGATGCAGAGAGAGTCAGTATGAGTGCTTATATGCTTAAGGAGCAAGCACGATATTGGTGGAGTGCCACATAGAGTATATTAACTGCCAACCATCTAATGATTAGCTGGGAATCTTTTCATTTAGCCTTCAAGACCCAGTATATCCCTCGCACTGCCCAGAGAAAAATGCAAGCAGATTTTTTGAATTTAGTTCAGGGTAATATGACAATCGACGAAGATGAGAACCGGTTCACCACTTTGTTGAGATATGATTAAAAGACTGTCAAGGACGAGGAGCGCCGTACAGAGCAGTTTATATATGAGCTGAGACCAGCCATTCGGATAGGTTGATGGGGCTCTGCATTACCGAGTTCACAGATGCTTTGAGACGGGCACAGGAAGTCGAGAGGGGACTAGATTCGGTACAGTCCCAGTCTACATCCCAGGTAGTGGTCAGAGATAAGGGTAAGAGACCTGAAGCTTCTCGAACAGACCTTAGGAGGGGTTCATTTAAGAGATAGAAGATTGAGAGGCCTACAATGAGGGTTGATAGACCCCGAGTTTTTCCAAGTGCTATATAGACTCCTCGAGGTGTCAGACCGGACCTTAAGATCTGTAAAAACTGTGGTCGGCCATATGAGGGCAATTATTTTCGTATGATGCGAGGATGTTTTAGATGCGGGGACATGGGTCACAGGGTGAAGGATTGCCCGCAGCCACAGAGACCACATCCTCAAGAGCCCCCTCGACAGCAGCCTCAAAGAGTGATTCCCCAGAGACGGGCCACAGCTGTCGATAAGGGTAAGAAGTCGGTCACTGAGGGATGTGTGTTTGCTTTTGACAAGGAGACTGCAGACACTTCATCTGAGGCTATACGAGGTACACTTCTTGTCTATAATCATGAGGTTTGTGTGTTGTTTGACCCAAGATCCACACATTCTTTTATTTCAGTACACTTTGCATGTAAGTTGAATTTAGAGCTTGAACCCCTAGCTCATATTTTACATGTAAGTACACCTATGCGTGAGTCACAAAGGACTGATATGGTATGTAATAAGTGTGAGATTAAAGTAGGAGATAAAGTAATGTTAGCATATCTAGTTTTATTATACATGTGTGGTTTTGATGTGATTCTAGGGATGGATTGGTTAGCGGCTAATTGCGTGAGTTTAGACTGCTACACTAATATTGTAACTTTCTCTCTACCTAGAAAATTTAGTGTACGTTTGAATGTTAAGGAAAAAAATGTGTGAAGTTTATTATGAGAAATCTTAAGGTATAATTATGATTTTTGGAGAACACTGATTAAGTTATTGATGTGAAGGTTACATCGCACTCATCTTCGATATCAGTCGGGAACATTCTAGGATAGTGGACATACCTGTAGTATGTGAGTTTTCAGATGCTTTCCTAGATGAGTTGTCGAGTTTACCACTAGAGAGAGAGCTGGAGTTCACTATCGATTTAGTGCCATATACTCAGCCGATCTCTAAACCTCCCTATAGGATGGCATTAGTTGAATTGGAAGAGTTAAAGACACAGTTGCAAGAACTGCTTGACGAGGGTTTTATTAGACCCAGTGTGTCACCATGGAGAGCCCCAATTTTTTTGTAAGGAAAAAATGGTAGTTTCAAATTGTGCATAGATTATAGACTACTGAATAAGGCTACAGTGAAGAACAAATACCCCCTTCTTAGAATAGATGACTTGTTTGATTAGCTGAGAGGGGCTTCTGTCTTTTCTAATATTGACTTAAGATTGGGCTATCACCAGGTAAGAATCAGGAAAGAGGATATTCCGAAAACGACATTCAGAACTAGATATGGCCACTACGAATTCTTAGTGATGCCCTTTGGTTTGATGAATGCCTTATTGCTTTCATGAGTTTGATGAATGAGGTATTTCGAGACTATCTAGATCAGTTTGTGATAGTCTTCATTGATGATATCCTTATATATTCTCGGTCCCAAGAGGAACACACACAACATTTGAGGATTGTGCTTCAGATACTCTGAGACAAGCAATTGTATGGAAAGCTTAGTAAAAGTGAGTTTTGGCTGGATCAGATAGCTTTCCTTGGACACATTAGATCTAAGGATGGGGCGTCAGTTGATCTATCCAAGGTAGAGGTTGTACTTAATTGGGAGAGACCGAGGATAGTTACAGAGATTCAGAGTTTTCTGGGACTTGTAGGGTATTACAAGAGGTTTGTTGAGGGATTCTCCAAGATTGCAGCTCTTTTGACTAAGCTTACACGCAATGATGTTCCATTCATATGGTCGGATCAATGTGAGCAAAGGTTCCAAGAGCTTAAAAGGAGATTGACTACAACACTCATTTTAACTATCTTGAGTGGATTTGGAGGCTTCGCAATGCAAGTGATGCTTCCCATCAGGGTTTAGGGTGCGTACTTATGCAGCACGGGAGAGTAGTCACTTATGGGTCACGTCAGCTGAAGGATCATGAGCGGAACTATCTCACGCATGATTTGGAATTAGCCGCTGTGGTATTTGCCTTGAAGATTTGGCTACATTATCTGTATAGAGAAAGGTTTTAGATCTTCACTGACCATAAAAGTCTTAAGTATATCTTCGACCAAAAAGAGCTTAATATGAGACAAAGACGATGGATGGAACTCCTTAAGGACCATGACTGTGAGATTTTATATCATCCTGTCAGACCCGGATTTTTTGTAGCTTGTACCTTATGATTCCTATGTGTATGAACACTATGTAATTATAGTTGAATCATAAGAAGAGTATTTACTATCATGCAATCGACTATTTGAGAAATTAAAAATGCATGTAAGCTACATAACAACGAGATAAGGGTTAAGTTAATTCCCGAACGAGTGCAGGGGTAAAACGATCAAATGACTGAAATTCGATATAATTTCGATAAGACAATTTCATTAAAAATATGAAATTGAGGAATCTTGATCAAAATCGAGGAAAATATTTAATTTCGAGCCCAATTGATCAAGATATAAATTTATTAGAATTTATCAAAATTTTCGCCTCGAAAAATGAGCCCAAAAATAGTAGAAAAATATACTGAAAAGGTAAAATCGGACTGATAAATTCATTTACGGATTAAATAAATTTAATATGATTTTTGGAGATATTTTTAGATATTTTTGGGATATTTATTGGATATTTATGGGATTTTTATTATTATTTTATAATAAAATAATAATAAAAATATATTATAAAAAAAAAGGAAATCTGAATTTGGGACGCGGGGAGAGAGAAAAAATGGAGAGAAACGGAAGCAAGCCGACCCGAGGGAGAAGACCACCGGACGGCGAGCACCGGCCACCCCACGGGCAGGCAAGCGGTCGAAAAAGGAAGCCCGGCACCGTGCGCACCCATCGGCACCGATCACGACCTCCACCGACGTCGGACGCCGGCGAATCGAAGAGGAGAAGCCGCGGAGGAAAAGAAGAGATTCGGCGGCCACCGGCGGTGCTTGGTCCCGATCGAGCCCAGCCGAGTGTTGCCCAGGCTTAGGCGTGCCGAACTGCGGTGGTGATGCGTCGGGAACTGGCCGGAATAGGCCGGCACGGCCAAAGGATGCCTGAACCGGTCGGCGGTTCAGTGGAGAAGGTTCTGTGCTGAACCGGACCGGACCGGTTCAGCCAAGGAGAAAAGGGGAAAAAGAGGAAAAAGAAAGAAAAAAAAAGGAAAAGAAAAATTTTTGGAATTTCACCGGACTTCGGGTAAGTCGATACGAGGTCAAATGTGACCGATTTGATTTCCGATGAATTTATTTAAATTATATTTAATTGAAAATTAACCCGGAGTTAAATATAATAAATTGTACAGTTCGACGATAAATTCCGAACAGAAGCCCGATCGAACTTCGATTTGCGTACCATCGCATATTCTCGGGTAAGTAAAGTTCATTTATGACAAATTATGTGATTTATGCGTATTTAAGATTTAATTTACGCATTTCGGATTAAATTTCGTATTAGTGAATTATATTCGGAATTTTGAATTAAATGTCGTAAATGATATACGGGCTATCCAAAGAACTTGGAATAAAGCCCAATGGGTATTGATAGGCCCAATGAGTCGATAGACCCTGATGAAGGGAAATAATAAGTGGAAAACGGGCTTAATACGGATTAAGGCCCATTAAGGATTTTAAGGCCTATTAAGGGAAATTAAACTGTATTAATGTGTAATACAGTAGGAAAATTATAACCTGAGGAATGATTATTTACAGCTCCGGAGTTTACATTGAGAGCTGATCGGACTGCGGGAATTAGCTGCACCGAGGAAGTGAGGTCACGTGACGTGATCCGAGGTAAGGGACTTTTGCGAGTAGTTAGAGATACCTGCACGTATTTTCAACTGCTTCTGCATTCACTTAAAAACTCTGAGGGTCAGAGAAAGTGAATAATAATTATTGCGATCCGATAGTGGCAAATTACGATTTTGCCCCTAGTTAGTCAAAAAGTCAACTTTTGTGAGAAGTTGCAAAAAGAATGAAAAATACTATTGTGAGTGTTTAATTGCTATTAGCATGAAAATAAATAGATGGGCTAATGATTTTAAGGTTGATATGACTTAAGCACACTTTTAGTGCTGATTTTACTATTTTGTAAACAATCCCTTTTAAATAGCCATCTATCATATTATGTGAGAATGAATCGTGCTAGAGCATAGCTCGCACTGGGATTCATATGTTTTCCACATACATAGTGCTGGATTTTGATACGCACTAGATTTTCATGACATGCATGATAGAGTACTGGAGTTTTACTCGTACTCAGCTTTGAATGATATATGCATGACAGAGTGCTGAAGCGATTGGCTCGTACTTGATTCTTCATGGTTTACACATGACATAGTACTGGGAGCGATTACTCGTACTTGATTTGATATTGTGCATAGCATAGTACTGGGAGCTATTGCTCGTACTTGATTTAATACATAAACTATGCATTGACCTAGTTGCTAGAGATTGCTCGCACTAGAGTTGAATTTTATGATGTGAAACAGTGTTTAAGCGGAGTAACGACTGTGAGTCGCACTCAAGACGCATACTGTATGTGATATGTATTACATGTTAAAACCCATGCCTGAGTCCTTGTGTGACTGTGTGTCATAGCTAGAGAGGATATCCGCATGAGGTTGATATAGACGTGGTATACTTATTTCCATGGTTTCGAGGGCTAAAGACCCTGGCTATGAGGGTTTCCATGGTTTCGAGGGCTAAAGACCCTGGCTGTGAGGGTCCACGGGTGTACTTTGTGCCGTGTTTGGGACACGAGGTGTACGCTGTACCGTGTGTTACGTAGCTGGCGGTTGACATTGGACTGACCATCCTCCCGTTACAGCAGTGATTGCCGTACAACGAGTACTGTGTTGCATGGGATCACTTTTCGGATATGATCATAATCCAGGATACTATTTGCATTTACCACAGAGTCTCACATGATATATCACATTGATTGACTGATTTAAACTGCGGACAGACCTGAGGGATGGGTCGGACTCCGATTTGTGTTGTGAATCATTTGATGCCATATTTATTGTGATTTAAATATACATGGCATGATTTACATAAAGGCATGATTTATATACAATGCATTGTTTTGCATTACATGCCTACATTTGAGAAATAAAGCATGATTTCTGTACATGGGATTTATTCTGTACAAGTATATATATATTATATTTCAAGACATGCTTTTAAAGTGAGTTAAGGAAATAATGTTTCCAAGGCATAGCACTATTTTGAGTAGATAGTGTGGATATCTACTTGCTTGCCTGATTTCCTTACTGAGCGCGTTATGCTCACCCCCTTTTCTTTACATCTCTCTACAGAGCGTCAGTAGAGCGAGAGTTATCGTGGGAGAGTGTCCCAGAGTCCACTGCTAGTTCCTATCGATTCATCAGGTATACTTATTATGTACAGTCATGTATCTAAACATAGAAACAGCACAGTGATGTATACGTTATATATTATGGGGAATGTAATCGTATTAGATTTTATATAATCTTACATGTATAATAAAAGCAGCTACAGTCAGAATTAATATATTGACATGTATGTACGAGAATGGATATTATAGTAAGTGAAGACTCTGACATCGAATCACAGCCCAACCAGTGAAGAGAGGAAAGGTAAGTTAAAAATGCAAAAAATTTATTGTGGTTTTTGGTTAAAGTCAAGGATTGAAACTGGGGTCCTGACACATCCGGGGAAGGCGGATGTAGTTACAAATGCCCTGAGCAAAAATAGTATGGTTCCTGTTATGATGATCAGGGAATGAGATTTATTGGAACAGTTCGTCGGACTCAGGATTAAAGTTGAGGAAGCAGAGGTCGAATTTATGGCTAGCCTAGGGATAGAGCCCAGTATTATGGATCAGTTTAGAACCAAAAATAGAAGTGATCAGAAGTTATTGGATTTGATTAGCCAAGCTGAAAAGACCTTGCAGTCAGATTTTACGATCAGTGATGATGGATTGTTGAGGTTTAAGGGTCGTACTTGTGTCCCGAGCAATGATACCTTGAAGCAACAAATTTTAAGGGAGTCTCATTGTTCCAATTACACCATGCACCTAGGTAGTACTAAGATGTACCAAGGCCTACGTAAGGTGTATTGATGGTGTGGTATGAAACAAAAAGTGGCAGAATTTGTGGCCAACAGTTTGGTGAGTCAACAGGTAAAAGTTGAGCGTTAAAAGCCCGAAGGATTACTTAAATCCTTGCCAGTGCCTAAGTGGAAATGGGAGCATATCACCATGGACTTTATCATGGGATTACCGAGGACCCGGAGAGGTCATGATGCAATTTGGGTGATAATAGACAGAATAGCTAAGAGTACCCACTTCCTTGCCATCAAGAGCACGGATACTTTGAGTGCCTTAACAGAGTTATACGTCAGAGAGATAGCTCAATTGCATGGGGCTCTAGTGAGTATTACATCTTATAGAGATTCCAGGTTTGCTTCCAGATTTTGGACTAATTTCGAGGAAACATGGGATCTCGGTTGAATTTTAGTACCGCCTATCATCCTCAAACTGATGGACAGTTCGAGCGGACTATACAGACCTTGGAGGATATGTTAAGGTTGTGTACGATGGACTTTAAGAGATCATGGGATGATCACCTGTCCCTTGCTGAGTTTACTTACAACAATAGCTATCATGTGAGTATTGGTATGACACCTTATGAAGCTCTGTATGATAGGAGGTGTAGATCCCTTATAGCTTGGGAAGAAGTGGGCAACAGGAAAATGATTGCTCCCGATCTCGTTGAACAGGTAGTTTAGAATGTGAAGATTATTTGTGACAGATTACGAGTGATAATTCTATATTTTTAGAATTATTTGTACTTAATTTCTTAATTAATTATTTAAATCCCCAATTTATTTTGTTAATTATCCCCTTTATTTAATTAAAATTCTCATGTTTGCAGATAAATCAAATCTGGATGAATTTTGAATATTTCGGTAGAAAATGGATCAGAATTGGGCTAAAATCGAGATTGAGCCACGCGGACAACACAAGCCATGCCACATAGCACATCCAATTGGACAAGAAGATCGATGACATGGAAATATCTTTTCAAGGAGTCAATGGTGTGAAGACAAGTGGCCAAAAAAATGCCAACTCATCTAGGATATAGAAATTACCATTGTACCCTTAAGTGTGTGTATAAATAGAATATGATGGCAATTGAAAAATCAAGTAGGTTAGGAGTAGTGTAGAGTAATTTAGGAGTAGTTTTAGAATAGTTTAAAGTTTTATTTTTAAAAGCTTTATTGTTAGATTTTATTTTTTCACTGTTCATGTTAATTTTTATTTTCTTTAAGAAAAGTTTGGATTTCTTCAAGTTGTTCTCGGTTTGCACCTTTAATTTTGATATTTTCTCACTTTTGGATGTTTCACGTTGTGGGAAAGAAGGGTGGCTGGTGACAGTAGCCATGAACCTTCTTCATGTTTCTGCAATGGATGTTTATGTTAGGTTGCTTTAATTTTAGCTTCTGTATTTTTGTTCCTCTCGGTTTTTGCTTTGTTTCAAGCACTTGTCCTTCTTTCCTTCAAGTAAATTCAAGTCTAAAACGTTACTGTCCTCCTGCATTATAGCATCGGTATTACATTATTGTTCATAGTTTTTGCAGTTTAGGAGTCGGTTTGCCACTGCATTGGAGGAGTCTTGGTGGCAGTCGCTTGTTTCTTCCTTGCACATCAGTTCTACCTAATTATCTCCACCTGTGGACTTGTAGCTAGCTCAAACTACTGCTGTTGTAAGCTTCAAGCTGAGGAAGAGTGGTTTCATAATCCTTGACTACCTCTCCTCTGTCTTTGTCCGCGGGTCGAGAAGTGTCGATACAATCAGCCGCTGGGGTGAGCTGATGTTGCATCCCTGGCGTCCAGCAAGGCTGCTGTACAGAAGAAGGAGGTGTCGAAGAGCAGTAACAGGAGTTTTGCTTTTACTCTGTTCTTCTCTGTTTTATATTTGCGTTACTGAGAATTGCAGAAATGTGCAACAATGATGCCGAATGCTGTGACATGCAGCACTCACAGAACTGAGAATAGCAAGGCGCACTTGGAGGCAGCAGTAAAAAGAAGTAAAACAGCAACACCTGCAGCAATATATGACAGAACCGGGAGCATGCTGGAATAAATTTTACTGGAAATGCATTTTGGAAAGACAATGGATGTAGGGAGGCAGACTGAGAGCAGCACGGATAGCAGCTAGAGCATCTGTGCTTTAGCCCAGCAGTAGCACAGAACTGCAGTAGAGAGCAGGACAAAGCAAAATCGACACAACCTGTGAGCACAGCTTGGAACTGAGAACGGACCTGACAGCAGGATATAGCAGAACCGAGAATGGAGTATGAAGTAGGAAATGGTGCAGAAGCAGGACCTGGAAGCAGGACACAACAGGACCCGAGAGCTAGCAGGGTGCGCTACCAGGCGAACATGCAGAAAACGTACCAAGAGCCAGTAGTCGAAATCGTGAAAGTTTAGAAAGAAACATGAATCTAGAAAGATACGTGAATAGTGCTTGGAGGGACATTTGGATGGTTTAAATTTGCTTAACGCTTATTTGGCATTTACCTTGTGCACAATAATCCATTTTTCTTGATTAGTTCATGAAGTTGATTTAATTATGTCCTTAGCTCATTTTTATTTTTATCATGCATTAGTTAAGTTAGATTAAAATTGTTACATGCATTAGTTAAATTTTATTGTTAAATTAGTAATTAGATATAGTTAGGATTAGTTTAGAGTTAATACTTTAGACATGTAGTTTTATAGTTATTTTCTTAATTTCCTAGGATTTTATTTTCATTAAGTTTTAGTTTAGTTTAAATTGCATTTTGATTAAATAGTTTAATTGCATTTTAGGTTAGTTTAATTTTAGTTTAATTAATCTTGCTTTGTTACTTTCATAATTGTATTTTATTTTAATGGCATTTATCAATTTTAACTGTTTTAATTATTTTTGTTGGTATTGGTTTTTAATTGCGTGAAGCTCAGTAAGTAAATCTTAACTTAGTTTTATTTTCTTTATAGTTTTATTATGTTCAATATTTTTTAATTTCAAACTTAGTAGACCACCGATAATCAACAATTCATAATTTGCTAGGATATACTTAGGGTAAGATTAACCAGTAGCTAATTAGGCTAGTCAACTTCTCTATGGGACGATAACTCGGGACTCAAATCCCATTATTACTTGTACGACCCGTGCACTTATGGACTATACCTTTTAGGCGTGTCAACGAGCTGCTCCGATTTGACAGAAGAGTTACACAGATGTGCATAGACGGCCACTCAAGTTTCAGGCTGGAGATTATGTATTTCTCAAGGTATCTCAAAGTAAGCGTATCATGCGCTTTGGGAAAAAGGGGAAGTTGAGTCCTCGATATAGGACCATTTGAGATATTAAAGAGAGTAAGAGATGTTGCCTACCCGTTAGCTTTGCCTCTATAGCTTTTCAGAATACATAACGCCTTCCACGTCTCCATGCTGAGGAAGTATAATCTGGATCCCTCCTAGGTTATCGAGTATGAAGCATTAGACATCCAGGGAGACATGAGCTATGTAGAAGAACCTGTCCGGATCCTCGACAAGAAAGAGAATGTACTACGGACAAAGAGAATTCCATTGATAAAGGTTCTCTAGAAGCACCACTCAACAGAAGAGGCAACTTGGGAACTAGAGAGCCTAATGAAAGAGAAGTACCCTCGTCTATTTGATGGACCAGATTAAATTTGGAGGACCAAATTTCTTTAAAGGGGGAGATACTAGAAGACCCACTTTTGATGATGTATTCCTTATGATTCATATGATGTACACACTTTCATATGTTAATTGAATCATAAGAAGAGCGTTTGGCTTGAATGAAATTGTAAAGAGAATGAATGAATAATCATGAATGCATGTACTGACTAAATAAGGGCTGAAGTGGCCACAGACTAAATAAATGGAATTAAAACCCTTTAAATTGAATATAAGGACTCAAACATGAATTTCAAGTGCCCTCTACGATTCCAAGCAGTACACATAAGTCACGTTGTATGTGAATCATAAGAAATGAACCTTTCCATGCTCTAAGTGGGATTAGAATGCAAAATGAGTATTGAAGTAATTGAATGTGAAGTTACCTTTAAAAATCTGGGAAAAATTGCAGCTGGAATGCTGCAGATGAAGGGCAGATAGATCTTATTGCAAGGAGAGATCGATCTCAAGTTGCTTCTGCCAGGACAAGATCGATCTCTTCCCATAAGGCAGATCGATCTCTAATTTCCTTTGGTTAGCAAAGATCAATCTCTTCCCATAAGGCAGATCGATCTCCAATTGTCTCTGCCTAGCAAGGATCGATCCCATCCCTTGAGCATATCGATCTCATCCAAAGAGGTAAATCGATCCCCTAGCTTGTATGTCGAATTCAAGAGTTCAAAACAAGAGCAGATAGATCTCCCACCCTAGGAGATCGATCTCATAAGGCCAATTTTATAAAAAGGGCCCAGCATTCAAGCTTTCTTCCCTGAAACATCAAACATCCCTCCATTTTAGCAAAGAAAAACCTAGTTTCTCACTCTAGAATACCACCCTTTTCAAAAAAGATTTGAGAAAAAGCTATTTGAGCAAAGTTGTTAATTGTGAGGAGGAGAACAACATACTTTGGAATCAACATTTAACTCGTTGGATTGAAGGAGTAAAAGGTCTTCCAATTTTGGACAAGAGAAAAGTCAAGCTAGGTGAGTTTTCAATACACCAACTCTAATTATGTTCATTTAGATGTTGTTAGGAGTTGATTGGTGTATGTATTGTTGGTTGAAACTATCTAGAATATGATGAATCAACCATGACCTAAAATGGGTTTAGTGTGAGAAAGTGAACTATAGATTGATTTAATGATGAAGTGAATATACTACGGTGATGGTGATGTTATATGCATGATTGTGAGATGGTTTTGTGAAATTAGTTAATGAAGTTATGAAATGTGCACATAAGGTGTTGTGAAAATGCATGTGAGTGGAAAATTAATGAAGTTATGAAATGTACACATAAAGTGCTGTGAAAATGCATGTAAATGGAAAACTAAGGCTAGTAGATGTTTATTTAAATACCAAAGAAACTCGGTTTATAGCCGGTTAAGTGATAAACTGAGAAAATAGAGAAAGTAATCAAAAAGGGTTCGAATGACTCCATTTTAGTTTTGAATGAATTTAAGTATGAAGTAGAGGTATAACAAGTAATTGTTGATGGTTTGACGTTATTTTGAGTAGCTCAAGAATCTGACACGTGAATCGAAGCTAGTTCGAGACCCAAGTATATTTAACCGCCTAAGGTGCAAGAGTTAAGGGATGCAACCGTTTTATGCATATGTATTCTTTACCGATGAAAATGATTTGGTAGCATGAAAACATTTTGTTAATGAGCATATGTTTTGAGTAAAGCGTTTAACTTGAGATTTCTTACTTAAGTGCATGTTTTGTCGGTTTGAGCTCAGTTTCGTGATTTGAATGCTTTGCGAACAAATATACTTTATAATTGAATGAGATTTGTAAAGCAAGACTATTATGAGCTCTACGTGAAGGCGAAAGTATTTCAGCATAATAATGACATGTTTTTTAGACTAAGGACTCGTCATGATATCTGCACTCCGATATCTCCATTTTGGTAACATAAGATGCCTCCATTTTGGTAACGTGAGATGCCTCCGTTTTAGTAACGTGAGATGCCTCCGCTTTGGTAGTGTGAGATGCCTCTGCTTTGGTAATGTGAGAATCCTCCGTTTTGGTAACTTGAGATGATTCCCTCATTTGAGGATGCCCTCGTTGAGGATGATGTGATGCAATGATTTGCTTTATGACACTTATATTATGCCTAGTCTCCATAACTGTTTTAAGAAATGACGTATTGTGAAATTGAGATAATGATGTTTTGATGGATTGTGATTTTAATCACGTGTTTATAATTATGTGAAATTATGCTATTATGACACTTATGCTTTGATGATGATTTCGAAATCTCATATGCACTCCTTACTGAGCTAGTTGAAAGCTCACCCCCTTTCTTTCCTCCCCTACAGATTATTTACAGTAAGCGCAAGTACCTGCTGTGTACGTGACATATGCTGGTGAACGAGACTCTCCTCAGACTATTGCTTGTACACACGTGATATATAATTCAATTCATTTTGTATCTAGACAATTATGTAATGCAAACACTTATATTTAAGTAACGTTGGGATGTAATCAGAATGGTATATGTATATAAATTAGAAAAGTGGGTTTATTTTGATACTGTGTTATTTGATTAAGTAAATGTTGATGTTAAGAGATCCTTGGATTGTTGGTTGATGAAAGAGGTACGAGATTAACTGACACGGTATAGGAATGCACCTCGAGTAGGAAGTTTAATTTTGAGAAAAATTTTAAATTAGCCCTATTTTTCGCGCTTTCGAGCTGTCACAAACACATTTTCGATCATCATGCTGAGCTTGTCGTATCCGGTCAATCAAATCCGATTTCACTCTCAGGCTAGCTATCATACAGTCACTATTAGTATCAGAAGGGTCTATTTCCAGACTGAGACTAGAAAACTGCTCTAGCAGTTTATGTTCCCTGACTATCATATATGATACCATCCCGAGACTTTTTCTGCTCAAGGCATCAGCGACTATATTCGCTTTACCTGGATGATAAAGTATCTCACAATTATAATCTTTCAGAAGCTCTAACCATCGTCTCTGCCTCATATTCAATTCTTTCTGTGAAAACAGATACTTGAGGCTTTTATGATCAGTGAATACTTGAAATTTCTCACCGTATAAATAGTGGCGCCATATCTTCGATGCAAACACTACAACTGCCAACTCTAAATCATGGATCGGATAGTTCTTCTCATGATCCTTAAGTTGTCGGGATCTATAAGCATCTACCTTTCTGTTTTGCATCAATATACAGCCCAGGCATTGTCCAGAGGCATCTGTATACACTGAGAAACCTCTTGACCTGTTCTGTATGGTGAGAATAGGTGCGGTGATCAGTCGTTTCTTTAGTTCTTGAAAACTCTTCTCACATGCATTGTCCCACTCAAATGCAACATTCTTCTGAGTGAGACAAGTCAATGGAGCAGCCAGTTTAGAGAAATCCTCTACAAATCGGTGATAATACCCAGCTAAACCCAAAATGCTATGTATCTCTGTAACAGTCTTGGGTCTGTCCCATTAATCTACTGCTTCAATCTTGGACGGATTAGCTGACACCTTATCCTTCGATACAACATGACCCATAAATGATATATGTTCCAACCAGAAATCACACTTACTGAGCTTCGCATATAGCCTCCTCTCTCTGAGGCTTTGTAGCACAATGCTCAGATGCTGCTCGTGCTCTTCCCTGGACTTCGAATACACCAAAATGTCATCGATGAAGACTATGACAAACCAGTCCAGGTATGGCTTGAACACTCCATTCATCAATGCAATAAAAGCTGCAAGAGCATTCGTTAACCTAAAAGGCATAACCAAGAACTCGTAATGTCCATATCGGGTACAAAAAGTTGTTTTGGGCACATCCTCACTCCGAATCCTTAATTAATGATACCCAAATCTCAGATCTATCTTGGAAAAGATCTGTACTCCCTGAAGTTGATCCAATAAATCATCAATTTGTGGAAGGGGGTACTTGTTCTTGATGGTGGCCTTATTCAATAATCGGTAGTCAATACACAGTCGGATGCTTCTATCCTTCTTCTTAACGAACAAAATTGGTGCTCCCCAAGGTGAAACACTCGGTCTAATGAACCCCTTATCCAGTAATTCCTACAATTGCTTCTTTAGCTCTTTCAATTCCACTAGAGCCATTCGATATGGTGGTTTGGATATCGGCTCAGTACCAAGCACCAAATTGATACAAAACTCCATCTCTCTATCTGGTGGTAACCCTAGTAAGTCATTCAAAAAGGCATCAGGAAACTCCCTGACCACTGGAATGTCTGTCAATTTTGGGTGTGCCTTATCCGTATCAACCACATAGGCTATAAAACCTTCAAAATATTATTCATTCCATTAGTACTATATTTCACTATTTTAATTTCCATAACTACATTCTTTCATTACTTCATAAAAAGTTGTACAATAGATTTCTCAGGCAGAGAAAACATTATTGTCTTAGAATAGCAATCTAAGACAGCATGGTTTGTAGCTAACTAATTCATTCCTAGTATTACATCAAAATCATGCATGTTTAACATGATAAGGTCAACTGACATATCCTTGTTTCCTACTCTTAACTTACAATTCTTATACACATACTCTGTCAATTGACTACCTCTTATTGGTGTGCTAATAAGCAATGCCCTACCTAAAGGCATAGGCTTTACATATGAGAGTAGTTTATATGCAAATTTCGGCGATATGAATAAATGCGTGGCACCAGGATCAATTAAAACAAATGCTTCAAGATCAAATACTAAAATGGTACCTTTAACCACCTCTGCTGAAGCATTTATGCCCTCCTAGTCCAAGGCAAACACTCGACCGTGTCCAACAACTTGTTTCCCCTTCTCTTCAGCTGTAGCCCTCCTTTTCGGGGCAGAAGTACCAGCTGTATCTTTCTCTGACTCTTTGCCCTTTTGTGGGGCTGTCTCAGCTAACCCTGGGTAATCCCTTACTATATGCCTTGTCTTACCCACGCACAAAGCATGTTTTGGTCGATAGGGGGCAGGGTCTACTCCCGTGGTATCTACCACATGCTCTACACTGCTCTGTGGTCGATCGAGGTTCTCCAATCATGATACCCCGAGTTGGAGTCGAGGCTTGATACATTGGGGGCTTAATCATCTTACCCTGTGACTCATCGACCCTCGATCGTCTAATAAATGGCCTTCTCCCTTCTCGGACACCTCGGTCCTCTGTCGATCTCTTTTGATCTCTATCTCTGCCCTTCACGCCCTTACCAAACTCAGGGACGTACATCTTATATATTGCTCACACAGCTGAGCTCTACGCACAGCCTCCTCGTAAGTCATGTATCAAATGAGGCTAATCAGGCTCTAATGGAAGGTCCTAATCCATCCATAAACTTACGGACCTTACTCATCTGATTGTCCATGGTATCCGGGTCATACCTTCTCAGGATGTGAATCGAGATTTATACTCATTTATCGACCTATTCCCCTGGATCAAACCAAGAAATTCCATCCGTAATCTTCTTTGAGCAGTAGCTGGGATATACTGCCTCCTGAAGGTATCGTAAAATATCTTTCAGTCGATCACCTGAAATCTAACTCTCAGGACGGGTCAGGCGAATTTCCATCAATGCTCTGCTTCGCCCTCTAACATGAACGTAGCAAATGCCACTTTTTTGGTGGTCGAACATTGAAAAAACCCATATAGCTTCTCTAACCGGTTGATCTAATCCTCTGCTACTACAGGTTTCTTGACCTCACTGAATGATGAAGGCTTCAGCTTCTGAAACTGCCTCAATCGGTCAAGCTCACAATCATACTCTGAATCCTCACCAGTCTACAGTGGAACTATAAGTGGTGGTACAGAGGTCTCTGTAACACGTGACATAGGTTCAGGCTGTGTAGGCGCATGTGTGTTAGGAGTAGCTGCCTGCTCAGTAGGAGTCACCTGAGCAGCTGGACCTTACCTACCTTCTAACCTAGCCATAGTCTGAGTGAACAACTCCATCATCGTGTCCAAACTCCGCTCTAATTTCGAGACGCGGGCATCAATAGTCTCTGTTGGACCTGATGAGACATGACCATGTGAAGATTCGCTATGTCTCCCGGTCTCGAACTTCTCTCTATGGCCTCGAGAATGTGAACTCTCCCCTCGACTGTGATGTCTATCAGACATCCCGATTGTCTTGCATACACAGTCAATTTCTCAGTTTAACCACAGCTCGATATACACAATTGTATCTAAATAATGCATTATGACATGGTGATGTACACTTTCTAACTATTGACACTTATTCACATCAGACCAACCCCGCTATGATACCACTTCTGTCGCGACCCGTTTTCTCAAAATTCACTATAAATTTTTCACGAACTTACCTCACTTCACTAGTTGGGCTGTGAGTCAATATCAGTCACTCGGTCTCATACATTACATACATCTTAGGCAATACTTTCATCTCAGGCACTAACAACGCGAAAGTTCATAAAGTTATCATTTTATAAATAGAAAGTCGTTTACATTGCCTTACATATACATTCCTCATAAATACATGACTACATCATTGTACACTATTATTCATATATAAATATCACATAGGTGTGTATACCGTTATGCTGTTGGATCACTGTGTGTAAAAGATCACAGGACAGACGCAGCGGTCACATTCTACTGTAAGTGTTCTGTAGAGGGGGAAAGTAAAGGGGGGTGAGCACAACACGCTGGGTAAGAAATATATGAAAGCAGGTAGATAACTACACTATCTACGATACTCATAATGCATGTCTTATCATCATTGTAAAACATTTGTATTCACTTTAAAAATAATAGCCTTTTTATACGATACTCATCCATCGATAGAAAGCTTATCACTATGCAAAACATTTGCATTCACTGAAAACAATGTCATTCTATACGATACTCATCTATCGATAGAAGCTCAATCATTTTGTCTCATTTCACTTGCATCACATGCATTAAACACATTTCAATCTCATTTTAATAACATTTCAATATCACTAGAGACTAGGATGGGAATGCAATAATAACCAATCTATGGACACATGACCATTGTCACTGATTTCAGGCATCACAGATCAAGTGTGTGGGAATCATATGCCTATGGAAGGGATAAGCCATCCCGTCTGCTCACTAGTCTAAGGACTATCACCAATTTGAGCAAGATCACACAGCATGCCCGAGTCCAGAGACTATCACTGAGCAAGATCACACAGCATGCCCGAGTCCGGAGACTATCTCTAAGCACGATCACACAGCATGCTCTAGCCTGAGGACTACCACTAAGCATGACAACACAGCATGCTCTAGTCCGAGGACTGTCAAAGGAATGCACGGTACAACGTACTCCATGTCTCATCACACGGTACAATATACTCCATGGACCTCTTTAAGCTATAACAGGACTGAGGGCACCAAGTAATCTCAAGGATTTACCACCCCAATAAGCTATAATAGGATTGAGGGCACCGAGTAATCTTAAGGATTTACCACCCCATGTCAGAACCCTCTTCCCGTGACTTAACTTACTACTAACAGTTGGGCAGTGAGTCAACATCCATATCCACATCTCATCTATTTATAATTTAAATTCATTTAATGAAATAGAAACTGTACTTTTATAAATATGCAAAAACGTTTACATTAGTTTCTATTATATACATCCCTTGAGTACAAAAGATAACTTTACTGTGCACTAATTTACAAGATACAAATTTTTTGTAAGACCCGATTTTTTATCGTAATTTCTCGTGATTCAAATGATGTAAACATGGTTTTATGTGAATTGAATCATAAGAAGAGTTTTACATGAATGAAAAATGCAAATGGAATGAATAAAAGATTCCCGAATGTATTTAAAGGTCAAATGAAGGATTGAAATGGTCACAAATTAAACGAATGGGATTCAGACCATTCGGATTGGAGATAAGGATTTAAAACATGAAATGAGAAAGGGTTCGTGAAGGGAAGTTGGATTGATTTGGTCCCGAACACATTGAAGGGTAAAACAGTCAAAAGACCCGAAATTCAGTGTCAATTCGGTAAGAAATTGACACTGTAAACATGGATTCAGGGAATCTTGATCAATAAAGGAGCAATAATTAATTTTCAAGTTAAATTGATCAAGATATGAATTTATCGAAATTAACCGAAATTTTCACCTCGAAAAATTATTCCGAAAATATTGAAAAAATATACCGAAAAGATAAAATCAGACAAATAGATACATTAATTCATTAAATGAATAAAATATAATATTTTTGGGATATTTTGGTAAAAATATTATGTTTTATTCAATTAAAATAATAATAAAAAAAATAATAATTAAAAAAAAGAGAAAAAGTAATGAAAAAAAGAATTGGGATCGCGCGACAGTCGCTCGACCCCAAAAAATGAAGAAGGCTGATGCCTTCTCCTCCGACGAACGGAGGAGGTTATCGGAGAAGAGAGAGAGCCGACCGAGAGGGGGGAGGTCAGGGCCGAAGTCGACAACAAGGAATCCGATGAGAACAACGACCGGTGCCGAGAGAGAGAGAAATAGAGAGAGAAAATGACATTCGGCGGTCACCGATGCCGATTTAGCCCCGACCACCACCAGTCGATGGTTCCCCAGGCATAAGCGGCTTGATCGGTGGTTGAATCGGCCAGTGAAATGGCCGACAGCAGCGTCAACGACGGCAGAGAGAAAACAGCAACGACGTCGAGGAGAAAAGAGACCAAACCGGCCACTTTCTGGCCAGCCAAGGTCGAGCCGACACCAGATCTGTGCACTGGATGACCTCGCAGACAAAGTGGAAAAGGAAGCCGGTGAAGAACCGACCGATGAAGCTACGAACGGCGAAGGAGAAAATCAAATCGGGCTGAACCGAACCGGTCTGCCAAAAAGAAAAGAAAGAAAAGAAAAGAAAAGAAAAAGAAGAAAAATGGGAGAAAAATTTTGGTGATGCAATCAAGCTACGGGTAAGTCGGTAAGCGGTTAAAATTGATCGATTTAAATTTCAGAATATTTAATTTGATTAATATTCGACTGAAAATTAACCCGAAAAAATATGTAATTTTGTAGCTCGATAATTGACGTCAAACGAGAGCCCGAGTCAGCCTCGATTTACGTATTATTATGGAATCTCGGGTAAGTAACTCTTATTTACGACAATTTGCATAGTTATACGTGTTAGAAATTTACCTTTTAAATTACGGATTAATCCTGTATAAAATGAATTAAATTCTAGAGTTTGAGATAAATTGTCGTAAATAATTAATTGAGCTATCCAAGAGTTTAGAACGAGGCCCAATAAATACTGATGGGCCCAATGAGCCCAATAGGCCTCGATGATGTGAATAGTAAATGGAAAATGGGCTTCAGGCCGATTAAGGTCCATTAAAGTGCAATCGGGCCCAATAGGGGTAAACGGGCTCAATGATTTAAATTTAGCCCAGTAAAAGTGAAATATGGATAAATATGTTAAGATTTAACCTGATAAATGATTATCTGCAGCTTCAGAGAACATATTGGGAGCTAAACGGATCAAGTGATCGGTAGCGTTGGGAAAAGTCAAACTGTACAGAGTAAAATGATGTAAGGGAATTTTGCGAGTAGCTAGAGGTAGCTACGCGTATTTTTAAAAGCTTTTACATACACTGAAACTGTATAAAGATCCTAGAAATGGATTAAAAATTTTAAAGATTCGGAATGGGTAAAAGACTATTTTACCCCTACTGAAGGAAAATTCACCTAAGGATGGTGAAAGCATGACATGCATGAAATGCATGATTTGGAAGATTTTCGTGAACTTTTAGTAAAGCAAATTGGTAGATTGGCCAGTATTTGCATAAATTTCACAAGATAACACTACGTAAGTGTTATTTGAATTTAAATGAAATTCGTTGAAAAATGGGCCAACAATAAAGTTTATATGGAAATAGATAGTGCTGGAGCATTGCTCGCACTATATCTGAGTTTGTGAGTGTGTATAAAAGGGTGTTGGAGTGCTCGCACCGATTTGTGCGACATCATGTGCATAAAATGTGCTAGAACGGTTGCTCGCACTGATTTTTACTATTGTGAAATGCATGAGAGGTGCTGGAGCCTAGCTCGCACCCTGTTTTGACTTGATATGCATAAAAAGGTGCTAGAGCGATTGCTCGCACTAGTTTTAATGATTTGACATGCATGAGAGGTGTTGGAGCTTAGCTCGCATCCTGTTTTGATATGATAATTGCATAAAAGCCGTACTGGAGCCTTGCTCATACGTGATTTAACCGATTTAATTGCATAAAAAGCTGTGCGGGAGTGTAACTCGCATGAGATTTGATTTATTTATGCATGAAACTGTGCTGGAGCGTTGCTCGCATGAAGTTTTGATTTACTTGAGCATTCATTTGTGCTAAAGCATTGCTCGCACGAAGTTTTGAATGATTTATGCATGATGTCGTGCTGGAGCATTGCTCACACGAGGCTTTGATGGATTCTATGCATAAAACTATGCTAGAGCTTGCTCGCACGTGGTTTTATATAGATTTATAACTCTTTTAAAGTCGTACTGGAGTGCAGCTCGTATGCAGATTTTACTGATTTTTATGAAAAAGTGTTGGAGCTTCGCTCGCACGAGGTTTTCAGATATCATGAATATGCTTAGAGCCGTGCTGGAGCTTTGCTCGCACAGGGATTTATATGACATGCTTATAGCCGTGATGGAGCCTCCTGTAGACTGTGTGTCACAGTGAGATGATATGCCCACACGTGCATTCTGAGACATAGGTATGGGTGGATAAGACCTACAACAGGCATCCCCTGAGTATGATTTGGGTTCACGGAGTACGTTGTACCGTGTATGTCACGCGGAGTAAGCTGTACCGTGGGGATTGTTGGAGTGGAGTGGCATTAGCCACGAGGCTGTAAGCCTTGCCCTCACAATCCTGGTATTTATGTTGTTCTGGCGACAGGACTGACCCACCTCCCTTTTTAGGTGTGATGCCCCGCACACTAGGTACTCTGTAGCCAGGGATCACTAGGATATGGCCATAGTCCTCGATGTTACTGATATAGTCACCTACATGTCTCACAGATATAACTTTTGGTCTCAATAGACCAGGGTAGACCCGAGGGTTGGGTCAGGCCCCTGATTTTGTGATTTTCACTGAGATGTGATTTTATACTATGATGCTAGATTTTTCAGAGGATTTTATGACATGTGACCCTAAAAGGAGGGTGATTTTATAACAGAATTTTTATAATAATTTTTTAATGAGTTTGAGATTGATTTATGAAATGATTGAACCAGAGGGGTTATTTTATACTGAGCTTTAATGAAGTGATTTAAATGCAGTAGCATGAGGAGTTTTCCATGCTTTAATTAAAAATTCACGAAAAGAATTGTCTCTCATGATTTGTTTTACATGGTATGAAATAATGCATGATCTTGATTTACTTCATGCGAATTATGATTTTACATAAAATGCCATTGATGCATGAGTTGCATGATTTCTATATGCACGAATAATTTTTATAAACTATGGCATTGATGTATGCATGATTTCGTGCGTGAGATTTAAACGAAAAGAAATGGATTTAAGGGCATGACATTATGAGTATGTAGATAGTGGAGCTATCTACTTACTTGCATAATTGCCTTACTGAGCGTGTGGTTGCTCACCCCCATTATTTTCCTCCTCTACAGAGTACTTTCAGTAGTTTGAGCACGGCTGAGGACTTGCATCTTTGGTATCCACTGCGTCCCATCGAGAGATAGGTATACACATTTGTATAGTTTTGTATCTGAACATGTAAATGCACAGTACTGTAAATGGATATGATATTGGGGATATAAGGTTATGTAAATACCACTGTGAATGGAATTAGTTAAAGTTACAGGATAGTAAATCCTGATGTGTGAATGTGAATATGGAAATGGGATGGTAAATAGGTGAGAGGGGACTAACATCGAATCATAGCCCAACTGTTGCTAGGATGGTCACGATCAGAGAAAGGTAAGAATTAAATAAGAAAAAAAAATTTGTAGTGATTTTTAGGTAATTTGGGTCGTGACAGGTTTTAGTATCGGAGCTAAGTTGGCCTGATATGAGTCAGTGTTAATGGTTAAGGAAGTTTACATCCCCATGTACTGTGCATTGTTTAGATACAATTATGTATATCGAGATGAAATTGCATCTAAGAATTTGGTTTCAAATGTAAGAATATAGACTCATTAACTGATAGCCGCTATGGTATATGGGCGAGTACACGAGCTCGAGGTCGTAGAGGGAGGCCTGAGAGTTGTACTGAGTCGCCACATGAGACTCAAAATGAGGTTGAAGTTGAGGCTGATGTTGAGCATGCCCCACAGAGTCCGACAGAGAGATCAGATAGAGTCCAACAGAGAGATCAGACAGTATTGAGACACGCTTCGCGCGGTTGGAGCAGAGTGTGGAGAATATTTTGGGAACTAATTGCTCAAAGTATGCATGGGATTTGAGGGCGAGTCGGAGCATTGGTGGAAGTTCACTCGACCCATCTGAAGAGTTAGACATCCATAATGGACATGGGAAATAATTCTGGATGTATTCCGGAGAGAGACTATTCTGGACATTGCTTAAAGGAAATTACAGATAAAGCTCTTTACTCTGACCTAGAAGAACTGGTTGATTGACAAGTATGAAACTCAGTTTATATCCCTGGGCAGGTATGACCCCAACATTATGGGCAGTGAGAATCGGAAAGCCCAAAAGTTCATGGAAGGGCTCAGATTGTCAATTAGAGTCCGATTGGCCCTGTTAGATATCACTACCTATGCTGAGGCAGTGCTCAGACTACAGTTGTGTGAATAAGATCATGAGTTGCATGCCTCTGAGATTGGGAAAGGTAGTAAGGGCTGTAATCAAGACAAAAGAGAATAGTGAATGACAGAGATGTCAGAACGGGAAAAAAGTAGTTTGGTAAAAGATTAGAGTTGATGAGTCACTAATACGATCTATGCCCACTCAGAGTGACCTAGACGTTCTATCTGCCGGTCCACGGGTCGTACAAGTAATAATGGGATTTAAGTCCCGAATTATCGTCCCACAGAGAAGTTGATCAGCCTAATTAACTACCGGTTAGTCTTACCCTAAGTATATTCTAGCAAATTATGAAGTTTAAGTGGGTGATCTACAAGGCTGAAATTAAAACTACTGAAAACAATAACAATTATAAACTAATGAAAATAAAACTGAGCTAAAATTACTTACAGAGTTCCGAGCAATTAAAGAAAATACCTACAAAAGATAATTAAAACAGTTAAAATTAATTAACGCAATTAAAAATGCAAATACGAAAACAAGAAACGAAATTAATTAAACTAAAATTAAAGCATCCTAAAAAATAAAATATGCATGCAATTAAATTAATTAACAAAAATTGCAAATTAAACTAACCTAAAATCTAATGAAATAAAATCCTAGAAAAATTAAGAAAATAACTACAAGTCTATATGTCTAAAATATTAATTTGAAATTAATCCTAATTATATTTAATTACTAACTTAACAATAAAATCTAACTAATGCATGAGAAATATTTTATTGGATTTTTTTTTCAATTTAAAATGAAAACTTAAAACATGCATGAAACAAATTTTATCTAATTTAATTCTAAATGCAACTTATAAAATACTAAACTAAAATTAAATCCTAAAACCTATAAAATTAACTATTAACTACAAATGAAAACTAAAAATTAGATTAACATGCAAGATAATAAAACTAACCTACCATTTTAATTGGTTAAATTACCTAACTAACAACTAACAAGTATCAATCAATTTAACTCATTCAGGTAAAAGCATGAAATAACAAGTGCATAGTACATAATCGGCCAAACAAGGCCTTAACCAAATGCTTAGCCAAGTGGTCTCACGTACTACACTGGTACTGTTCCTGCTTCATTTTCATTTTTAGTTTTGCCTCCACTGCAAGTTCGTACGATTTCCAGGCCTAGCTTTCGGTACCAGCCTTCTGCTCCATGCGTTGTTCTCGATTTGATCCAGGTGCTGTCCTCAACTGTGATTACAGAGTCTCTTCTCAGCAACAACGTTATACTGAGCCTGCAGCATAAGACGCACACATCTCCTGCTTTAGGCCAGTAACCAACAAAGGCCGACGATGACAATCCGCAATGCATGATCAGTAACACCCAGGTTGCTTCTGCTACCGTGTTCTGCACTGCTCTCGACAATTCCCACCTGCTTCAGCTATTCTGAGCTTCCCTTGCTTAGTAACTGCTCATGTTGTGCAAACCCAAGTAGTTTGATGTCCAACAAGGTTAGGTGTAACCACTAGTCATCTTACTCCTGCCGAACATGCACATTCGATCCTCCTGCAAATCTCAGCAATGCAAACCTGGGAACAAAAGAAAACATTAACAAAGAAAATATGTAATATGCACTCTAGTAAATGAAGAACAACATCTTAAAGGGACTGAAACTAAAAGGTAAAACAAAATACAGAAAATGAACAGTAAATGAGTGGGAAAACAAGGGAGAACGAGAAACAATGTGGTTCTCGATCTCAGCTACTGCACATGATGCCTTGGTTCTGCCCCGATGCAAACCGTTTCACCAGCTTCAACATGAACCAACAACTACCTCGTCTAAGTCATGGCTACACAATTTGTCCAAACACCGAATACAAATGAACTAGGCAGTCGGGAAGCAACTGGAAACATTTTCTGCATCAAACCTTCACCAATTGCTAATCTTTGTGCTTCTCTAACCCGAAGCTATCAATCAACACTTACAAGAAATTTAATTAAAACTGAATATATATAAAATAAATTCTAAGCTATTTAATGGAAATAATCGGTAATGAATCGAGCTCCAGACTGATGTACTAAAAAAAATATTAAACAACAATTAACAGATTGCAAATGGTGTAAACAAGGAAAAGAGATAATAAATAAAAGCTTACTCTAAAACACGACTTCCTCGGTTCTACCAGGAAAAAAAAGAAAAAAAAAAGAAAGAAGTACAAATTGAACTTAACCATTCTTGAATCAAACTGTGATAAATGATGCATTTCAAAGGAAAATAACACGAGCTGGAAAAGAAACATTAAACGAGGGACACCAGCATGAGAATACAGCAAAGGGATGAACCATACAGCTGCTGTTCATCAGCTCAAATGCCTCGAATCCATTAAAATGAACAATAAAAAAAAATTAGACTAGTTGAAGAAATAGAAACAGAATGTGCCATTGAAGAAATCTCTTTAAGTTGTCATGAACAGTAAAATGCTAAAATAAAATGTTTGCTAAGAAATACTATTCGGAAAAGATTAGAAAAACAAGGAAAACTAACTATCAAATTCTAACCTAAAATTACCCTAAAACTATTCTACCCTAGATTACCCTAATCCTAAATTCTACACTTACTACACTACTTCTACCATAGGCTACTTCCTTTTTTCAATTGCCATCATATTCTATTTATACACACACTTAGGGGTACAATGGTAATTTTCTATCCTAGATGAGTTGGCATTTTTTGGCCAATTGTCTTTATTTGATTTGCTGCAGAGTAGATATTTCCACGTCACTCATCTTTTTGTCCAATTGGTTGTGCGATGTGGCCCGGCGTGTGTCTTCCTGAAGGTTGGCACGGTGTCCGTCGATCTTATCGTTTCGAAGCAAATAAAATACGAACACCTGACATCACGCGTGTCTAGACGACTGGTGACTCGGTCTGCAAATTGGAAGTGGTCCAGTCTCCTTTAGCCCGTTTTCAGCCCACTTTCGACTGAAACGGCTAAGTTTCATCCGGATTTAATTTACCTGCACATTAAGAATTTTAATTAAATAAATGGGATAATTTATAAAATAATATGGGGATTTAAAGAATTAGTTAAGAAATTAAGCACAAATAATTCTATTAAAAATAGAATTATCACACCCTCAAACTTGAGCTTTTGCTTGTCCTCAAGCAAAACAAAACAGATGTTGGAATGACAAGTACTAACATAATAATTTTCCCAATATTATCCTCAAAGAAAAAGTATAAACTACGATCTCAAAGACTCACAATTACAAGTCCAACATTCAGAATCATTCAATCATAAGTTCTAACCCAAATTGGACTCCTCGTGTGTGTGTGAAAATGTCAAAGTCACTTCACAGTATATTATTCGAATCAGATTATGCAAACACAATGAATGCAAAGTCAATGACAAGTGATCATTCCCATAAGTTTGCTTTTCACTTATCTCTCCACTAATGTAGTCACACTTAACCAAAGATCAGTAGGACTTCATTAAGCTTGTAATGTAAGGTTGGGGTTAAGGTATGATAAAGTCAATTTAGGTTTAATTACCCCTTAACATGCATTACTTCTAGGATCTTTAATGTAAGAGTTCAAATTTATTTCCCCCAAACTTATTTCTTTTGCTAAACATTTTATTCTATTTTTGTATTTTTCTTCTTTCTTATTTTCTTTTTTCTTTTTCTTTCATTTTTTTTTCATTTCATTTTTCTTTCGAATTTTCACTATCACCAGATACTCATATGTATATAGCTCACAATATATCCCAATGACTTTTCATGCTTTCGAGGTAAGGGATAGGAAAAGAGTGATTAAGCTAAGGAAAATTATATAGGTGTATTTATAGAGAAAAGCTTATTTGGCCCAGATGGGTGACTAGGGGTAAAATATGTACAGGGATGGCTAGAAAGACTCAAACAATCCAAAGATGGCCTAAATCATCTCCCTAATTAAGTGTGATCTAATATTTCACCTCGAGACAAGATCAAACAAATTCTAGAATATGATGCACAAAATCAATTGAACAAATGCAATCCTATGTCCACATAAGCTTTCTCTAAATAAATATACAGATTCATGATATGACATATGCATAAAATGAGGAAATCACAATCAGAATCAAGACAAATTCAAGAACTCAACTTCATGCTTTTCCTATATTCATGCTTCTCAGTCAATCAAAATCAGACTTAATCATGGGTCATATCATCGAAATATGGGAAAACTACATGCTAAGGACTAAATCATCCCAAAATCAAACAATTTAAGCTCATATTTTCGAAAAAAATTTCAATTTTGCCCAAAAATGCTCAAGTGATATCCCCTCCCCCAAACTTAAAGTGCACAGTGTCCTCAGTGTGCAGTGATAATTCTATATTTTTAGAATTATTTGTGCTTAATTTCCTAATTAATTATTTAAATCCCCAATTTATTTTGTTAATTATCCCCTTTATTTAATTAAAATTCTCATGTTTGCAGATAAATTAAATCCGGATGAATTTTGAATATTTCGATAGAAAATGGACCGAAATTGGACTAAAATCGAGATTGGACCACGCGGACAACACGAGCCTAGCACATCCAATTGAACAAAAAGACAGATGACATGGAAATATTATTTTTCAAGGAGCCAATGGTGTAAAGACAAGTGGCCAAACAATGCCAACTCATCTAGGATGGAAAAATTACAATTGTACCCCTAAGTGTGTGTATAAATAGAAAAAGATGTCAATTGAAAAGGGGGTAGCCTAGGTTAGGAGTAGTGTAGAGAAATTTAGGAGTTGTTTTAATTTAGGGTAGAATAGTTTTAGGTTAATTTTAAAGCTTGTTTTAAATTTCTGAATGTTTTCTTTTTCCAACAAATAATTTATTTTTACTGTTCATGGCAATCAATTTAAATTTTTTATTTGCTCTCGGTTTGTTCATCAGTTTTGTTCTTCAATGTTCATTCGAGCTAATCGATTTTCATCCATCACTACCTTTGATTCTGATGTTTTGATGCAGGTTTGGTGCTGGGTATTATTTCCACATCAATGGTAATGTGGGATCACAGCAGTAGGAGGAGGAATCGAAACAACTCGAGATCATTGGAGTTTCTTATTTTTCTGTTCTTGATTTCTTTTGTTTCGATTTTAGCTTTAAAAAGGATTCCAATCTTCTTCTCTGTTGCACTTTAAGTTGACTTTCACATTCTGATTGCAGCTTTAAGCTTTTATTAGATGTATGTTTTATGGATATAGCATAGGTAGCGTGATATTGCAAGGAACTGAGAGCCACAAATCCCAAAAAAATCATTCTTCTATTTCATTTTCTACTTACTATTCACCTATGATTTTCTGTATTTGGTTGTTTGTTGGTTCATTGCTTCATGCTGTGATGCTTGGGTGATTGAAGAATGTATGCTGGATGGTGGTACATTGGTCTAGACCTGGTAATGACAGTAGCAATAACTCTACCCCCTGTTCGGCTCTGTTTGAAACTCACTTGACTGTTCATTTTAGTTCTTCATTTATTATTGTGCTATTCCATTTGCTACTGAATGCTTTGGTCTTTTGCTAGTCTTCATTTGCTGCATAGTTGCTGAAGGTGTGGACGTGGATGGCAGTAGCTGGTGATTGGTTTGGGTTGCACTGAACAGAGGAGAAGGATGCATAACTAGCTGCTGTAGTTGCTGGGAAATAGGCCATGGCCAGTTGATGGCTAAGTGCAAAGCCAGTCGTTCCTACTGAAGCTCGATGTGGTGATTGATTAGCGGCAGGACAGTGCAGTAGAGGCAGTAGCAAACCATGTCTAGACAGCAGCTGATGAAGACAGTAGGCTTGGAACCGAGAACACGCCTGGGCAGAAAAGAATGGAGAAGAACGTGTACAGTGTCACATATCGGGACCACTTTGGTGTTGCAATTCACTTAAGGCCATGTTTGGCACATTTGCATTGTAGCTTTAATCCATTTTCATGCATTTTTAGAATAGTTAATTCCAATTTAATTTGTTAGCATAAGAAGTTATGATTTTAATTTTATTTGCATGATTAGTTATAGTTCAATTTATTGATTAGTCTAGAATTTAGATTTAATTATGCCATTAGTTAATTTTTATCTTTATTAGAATTAATTTAGATTAAACTCAATTCATGCATTTTTATTTTAAGTTTGTTTAAAGTTTAGTTTAATTAAATTTTATTGCTTTATTTTCATATTTTATTTTAGTTGCGTTAATTCATTTTAACTGTTTTAATTTTGTTTTATAGGTTATTAGCTTTTAATTGTTCGGAGTACTGTAAGTAAGTTCGGTTTTATTTTTTTAGTTCTTATTATTTTATTGCTTTCCAGTATTTTTAATTAGCCTTATTAGATCACCCACTTTAATTTCATAATTTGTTAGAATATACTTAAGGTAAGATTAACCGGTAGTTAATTAGGCTAACCAACTTCTCTGAGGGACGATAACTCGGGACTCAAATTTCATTATTACTTGTACCACCCGTACACTTGCTGTAATACGTTTAGGACGTGTCATGCAGATAATGTAAGAATTGAAGCTCAAGAACAGAGTACTCCCTTTTCTAGTGATAATGAAGAACAACTGAAGCTTGATTGAAAACATAATGCTGTGAAAGAAATTTGCAAAATAAAGAAAGAAACAACGAAAAAGAAAAAGAACTATATACAAAGTGAAAAGAAAAATTAAGCCACTTCAAATGCAACTAAAGAACACAACACTCAGTAGCAAGGCGAAGAGTAGGAGGATCAGCCAGAGTGGTGACAAAATATTGACAGTTAACTCCTCCTTAACTCTATCTACTTCCCTCCTTTTTTCGGATTTCTTATGCTTAAGCCTTATATCCTCCTCAACATCCATCTTAAAACGCTCTTGAGAGTCATCAGAGAGCTTCAAGGGTTTGAAAAGATGAAATGTCACCTCCTGATCTAGGACTCTCATAGTCAACTCCCCCTTTTGTAGATCAATTAAAGTTCTACCAGTCGCTAGGAAAGGTCTGCCTAGTATAATGGGAACTTCCCTGTCTTCCTCCATGTCTAATACAATAAAATCCGTAGGGAAAATAAATTTGTCTACCTTTACTAACACATCCTCAATGACCCCCTTCAAATATTTAAAGGATCAATTAGCTAGCTGAAAGGTCATTGTGGTAGGCTTGACATCCCCTATTCCTAACTTTTGGTAGATAGAAAAAGGCATCAAATTAATACTGGCTCCTAAATCACACAAGGCTCTACCAAAGAACAGATTTCCAATAGTGCAGGGTATGGTAAAACTCCCGAGATCTTTGAGCTTGGGGGGTAATTTCCTCTGAATAATTGCACTAAATTCCTCAGTTAAGGCCACCGTCTCATAATCTTCCAATCTTCTCTTCCTCGAGAGGATATCCTTCAGGAACTTCACATAACTCGACATTTTCTCTAAAGCATTTGCGAAAGGAATGTTGATGTGAAGTTTCTTAAAAACCTCAAGAAATTTGGCAAATTGTTGATCTAGTTTTTGATTTTGGAACCTCTGAGGAAAAAGTACTGGTGGTCTAACTGGGAGGGATGTAATGGTAACATGTGTAGCATCAGAGGACGAGGAAGGCTGTGAAGAAGAAGAAGGTATAGATGAAGAAGCGCCTAGCTTGGATTCCTTTGTAGCCTGATCTTTTGGTTTCTGCTCTTTCTGAGCTGCTTCGTTAGAACTTAAGGATTTTTCAACTATGTGCTGTTCAGGGCTAGACTTAACTTGTGGTTCATCTAGCTCTCTGCCGCTCCTAAGGGTGATGGATTTCACATGTTCTTTACCCTCCCTTTGCCAAACAGGATTAGCTTCAGTGTTACTAGGAAGGGTCCCATGAGGACGCTGGCTAAAAGCATTTGCTATTTGTCCCACCTGAACTTCTAAATTCTTAATTGAAGCTGCTTGATTTTGCAGGATAGTCGTGAACATCTCCTCTATTGTAGGCTTCTTCTCAGCTGCTGGTGCATGTAAATGATGTGGATGCATAGGTTGTGGTAGTGGTGGTGGTTGATGGAAGTGAGGTGGATGATGCTGAAATTAAGGTGGGGATGGATGATATGGAAATTGCTGATGTGGTGGTACATAAACTGATGGAGCTTGAAAAGCAGGGGGTCCTACAGATATGGAGTTAGAAGATTGCCCTTGATTTTGGCTCCAGAAAAAAATAGGATGGTTCCTCCACCCTGGATTGTAGGTGTTTGAAAAGGGGTTGTTCTGTTGCTTCTGAGATGGGGCAAAGTACTGAATCGATTCTAAGTTAAGCGGACACCTATCTACAGAGTGTACCACCACATAGATTGTAAGAAAGAAAAGGACTTTGTACAGAATACACAGGGTTAGGACTGGTGGAAGGATTATGCTGGGTACTGAGTGACTCTACCTTCTTCGTAAGGTTAGCGGTTTGAGAGGTCAAGGTAGACAGCGTGTCGAGCCCATAGATACTCACCGACTTCTTAGGCAATTGCCTCTCCGAGGACCATAGATAGTTGTTAGCAGCCATCTTGTCTAACAATTCGTAAGTTTCCTCCTCTGTTTTGCACATTAAAGCTCCACCTGCTGCAGCGTCAACGATGGTCATATTTTGGCTTGTAAGTCCGTTGTAGAAGGTCTGGACTTGCAACCATAAAGGTAGGCCATGATGAGGGCACTTCCTAAGAAGCTCCTTATATCTTTCCCATGCTTTGTAAAGAGATTCTAAATCGAATTGGGCAAAGGAAGATATGTCACTACGGAGTTTGGCCATTTTAGATGGAGGGAAAAGCTTAGCTAAAAATTAATGGGCTTACTCGTCCCATGTAGAAATGGATCCTGGAGGCAAGAAGGTTAACCAGTGTTGCGCCCTATCCCTAAGTGAGAAGGGGAATAATCTAAGCCTAAGCGCATCATCAGATAATCCATTATGCTTGAATGTGTTGCACAGGTCCAGAAATTGCCTGAGGTGAGCATATGGGTCGTCATGAGGGAGCCCACTAAACTGTAAAGAGGTTTAGATCATCTGAAGGATTGAAGGCTTGATTTCGAAATTATTTGCATGGACAGCTAGTGGCCTAATGCCGATATAATATCCTCCAATAGTCGGCACTGCATAATCTCCAACGGTCCTAATTCCTCTATTTTCTGTCATCGTTTTTTGCAGCGGAGCTAATAATTTCCTAGAATCTTTTCGAATTTTTCCAAGAGTTTATTCAATTTCAGGATCTAAAGGAAAGCAATCATAACTCCTGGCTCTACGCATGCAAACATCAAAAAGTCCTTAGATTTTTTTTTTAAGTTTTTAATTTTTTTCAATTTTTTTTTGAGATGGAGAAAATTTAACTAACCTAACTAAGGCTCTAAATATTTACAACCTAAGTATTTACAAGCTAGAATTACACCTAAGAATAATTTCACCGATATTAATTAATGGCTAGTTAAGACTTCCTCGGCAACGACGCCAAAAACTACTATGCCCACTCTGAGCGACCTAGACGTTCTATCCGCAAGTGCACGGGTCGTACAAGTAATAATGGGATTTGAGTCCCGAATTATCGTCCCACAAAGAAGTTGATCAGCCTAATTAACTACCGATTAGTCTTACCCTAAGTATATTCTAGCAAATTATGAAGTTTAAGTGGGTGATCTACAAGGCTGAAATTAAAACTACTGAAAACAATAACAATTATAAATTAAAGAAAATAAAACCGAGCTAAAATTACTTACAGAGTTCCGAGCAAGTAAAGAAAATACCTACAAAAGATAATTAAAACAGTTAAAATTAATTAACGCAATTAACAATGCAAATATGAAAATAAGAAACGAAATTAATTAAACTAAAATTAAACCATCCTAAAAAATAAAATATGCATGCAATTAAATTAATTAACAAAAATTGCAAATTAGACTAACCTAAAATCTAATGAAATAAAATCCTAGAAAAATTAAGAAAATAACTACAAGTCTAAATGTCTAAAATACTAATTCTAAATTAATCATAATTATATCTAATTACTAACTTAACAAAAAAATCTCACTAATGCATGAGAAATATTTTTTTGGATTTTTTTTTCAATTTAAAATGAAAACTTAAAGCATGCATGAAACAAATTTAATCTAATTTAATTCTAAATGCAACTTATAAAATACTAAACTAAAGTTAACTCCTAAAACCTATAAAATTAACTATTAACTAAAAATGAAAACTAAAAATTAGATTAACATGCAAGATAATAAAACTAACCTACCATTTTAATTGGTTAAATTACCTAACTAACAACTAATAAGTATCAATCAATTTAACTCATTAAGGTAAAAGCATGAAATAACAAGTGCATAGTATATAATCAGCCAAACAAGGCCTTAACCAAATGCTCAGCTAAGTGGTCCCGCATACTACATTAGTACTGTTCATGCTTCATTTTCATTTTGGTTCTGCCTCCACTGTAAGTTCGTGTGATTTCCAGGCCTAGCTTTCGGTACCAGCTTTCTGCTCCATGCGTTGTTCTCGGTTTGATCCAGGTGCTATCCTCAGCTGTGATTACAGAGTCTCTTCTTAGCAACAACTTTGTACTGAGCCTGCAGCACAAGACGCACACATCTCCTGCTTCAAGTCAGTAACCAACAAAGGTCGACGATGACGCTCCGCAATGCATGATCAGTAACACCCAGGCTGCTTCTGCTACCATGTTCTGCATTTTTCTCTTCAACTCCTACCTACTTCAGCTATTTTGAGCTTTCCTTGTTTAGCAACTGCTCATGCTATGTAAACCAAAGTAGTTTGATGTCCAGCAAGGTTAGGTACGGTAACCACAAGTCATCTTACTCCTGCCGAACATGCACGTTTGATCTTCCTGCAAATCTCAGCAACGCAAACCTGGGAACAAAAGAAAACATTAACAAAGAAAATATGTAATATGCACTTTAGTAAATGAAGAACAACATCTTAAAGAGACTGAAACTAAAAGGTAAAACAAAATACAGAAAATGAACAGTAAATGGGTGGGAAAACAGGGGAGAACAGAGAAGCAATGTGGTTCTCGGTCTAGGCTACTGCACATGATACCTTGGTTCTACCTCGATGCAAACTGTTTCACCAGCTTCAACATGAACTAGCAAGTACCTCGTCTAAGTCATGGCTACACAAATTCTCCAAACACCGAATACAAATGAACTAGGTAGTCGGGAAGCTACTGGAAACATTTTCTACATCAAACCTTCACCAATTGCTAATCTTTGTGCTTCTTTAACCCGTAGCTATCAATCAACACTTACAAGAAATTTAATTAAAACTGAATATATATATAAAATAAATTCTAAGCTATTTAATGGAAATAATCGGTAATGAATCGAGCTCCAAACTAATGTACTAAAAAAAAATTAAACAGCAAGTAACATATTGCAAATGGTGTAAACAAAGAAAAGAGATAATAAAGAAAAGCTTACTCTAAAACACAACTTCCTCGGGTCTACCAGGAAAAAAAAAAGAAAAAAAAATAAAGAAGCACAAATTTAACTTTGCCATTCATGAATCAAACTGTGATAAATGATGCATTTCAAAGGAAAATAACACGAGCTGAAAAAGAAACATTAAATGAGGGACACCAACGTGAGAATACAGCAAAGGGATGAACCATACAGCTGTTGTTCATCAGCTCAAATGCCTCGAATCCATCAAAATGAATAATAAAAAAAATAGAATATTTGAAGAAATAGAAACAGAATGTGACATTGAAGAAATCTCTTTAAGTTTTTATGAACAGTAAAATGCTAAAATAAAATGTTTGCTAAGAAATACTATTCGGAAAAGATTAGAAAAACAAGGAAAACTAACTATCAAATTCTAAGCTAAAATTACCCTAAAACTATTCTACCCTAGATTACCATACTCCTAAATTCTTCACTAACTGCACTACTTCTACCCTAGGCTACTTCTTTTTTTCAATTGCCATCATGTTCTATTTATACACACATTTAGGGGTACAATGGTAATTTTCCATCCTAGATGAGTTGTCATTGTTTGTCCACTTGTCTTCATTTGATTTGCTGCAGAGTATATATTTCCACGTCACTCGTCTTTTTATCCAATTGGTTATGCGATGTGGCCCGGCGTTTGTCTTCCAAAAGGTAGGCGCGGTGTCCGTCGATCTTATTGTTTCGAAGTAAATAAAATATGAACACCTGACATCACGCGTGTCCAGACGACTGGTGACTCAGTCTGTAAATTTGAAGTGGTCCAGTCTCTTTTAGCCCATTTTCAGCCCATTTTTGACTGAAACGCCTGAGTTTCATCCAGATTTAATTTACCTGCACATTAAAGAATTTTAATTAAATAAAAGGGATAATTAATAAAATAATATGGGGATTTAAATAATTAATTAAGAAATTAAGCACAAATAATTCTATTAAAAATGGAATTATCAGTCACGGGGTAGGATGATTGGTAAGGCCCCAATGTATCCAATTGCAGCACTTTTGAGGGGTATTTTGATTGGAGGACCCCGACCTGCTACGAAGTAGTGTAGGATGTGTGGTAGATACCACGGAAGTAGGCCCTACACCTTATTGACTAAAATAGGCGTTAAGTGTGGTAAAACAGACCATTTATTTAATGATTGCTTGTCAAACCCGGATTTTTTGTAGCTTATTTCCTTATGATTCCTATGTGTATGAACACTAAATAATTATGGTTGAATCATAAGAAGAGTATTTACTAACATGCAATCGACAATTTGAGAAATTTAAAAATGCATGTAAGCTACATAACAACGATATAAGGGTTAAGTTAATTCCCGAATGAGTGCAGGGGTAAAACGGTCAAATGACTGACATTCGGTATAATTTCGATGAGAGAATTTCATTAAAAATATGAAATTGAGGAATCTTGATCAAAATCGAGGAAAATATTTAATTTGGAGCCCAATTGATCAAGATATAAATTTATTAGAATTTATCGGAATTTTTGCCTCGAAAAATGAGCCCAAAAATATACCGAAAAGGTAAAATCGGACTGATAAATTCATTTACGGACTAAATGAATTTAATATGATTTTTTGAGATATTTTTAGATATTTATGGGATATTTATGGGATTTTTATGGGATTTTTATTATTATTTTATAATAAAAATATATTATAAAAAAAAAAAAAAAGGGAAACGAAATCTGGAGAGGAAATCGGGGAGAGAGAAACGCGTGGAAGCCGACCGAGGGAGAAGGCCACCGGACGGCCACCACCGGCCACCCCACGGCCAGCCAGCTGTGGAAACGGAAGCCCGGACCCGTGCGAACCGATCGGCACCGGTCACTCCATCCACCGACGCCGGACGCCGACGAATCGAAGAGGAGAAGCCGCGGCGGAAAAGAAGAGATTCGGCGGCCACCGGCGGTGCTTGGTCCCGATCAAGCCTAGCCGAGTGTTGCCCAGGCTTAGGCGCGTCGAACGGCGGTGGTTATGCGTCGGGAACCGGCCGGAATACGCCGGCACGGCCAAATGATGCCTGAACCGGTCGGCGGTTCAGTGAAGAAGGTTCTGTGCTGAACCGGACCGGACCGGTTCAGCCACGGAGAAAAGGGGAAAAAGAGGAAAAAGAAAGAAAAAGGAAAAGGAAAATTTTTGGGATTTCACCGGACTTCGGGTAAGTCGATACGAGGTCAAAAGTGACCGATTTAATTTCCGATGAATTTATTTAAATTATATTTAATCGAAAATTGACCCGGAGTTAAATATAATAAATTGTGCAGTTCGACGATAAATTCCGAACGGAAGCCCGATCGAACTTCGATTTGCGTACCATCGCATATTCTCGGGTAAGTAAAGTTCATTTACGATAAATTATGTGATTATTGCGTATTTAAGATTTATTTTACGCATTTCGGATTAAATTCCGTATTTAGTGAATTATATTCGGAATTTTGAATTAAATGTCGTAAATGATATACGGGCTATCCAAAGAGCTTGGAATAAAGCCCAATGGGTATTGATAGGCCCAATGAGTCGATAGACCCTGATGAAGGGAAATAATAAGTGGAAAACGGGCTTAATACGGATTAAGGCCCATTAAGGATTTTTAAGGCCCATTAAGGGAAATTAAACTGTATTAATGTGTAATACAGTAGGAAAATTATAATTAACCTGAGGAATGGTTATTTACAGCTCCGGAGTTTACATCGAGAGCTTATCGGACTGCGGGTATTAGCAGCACCGAGGAAGTGAGGTCACTTGACGTGATCCGAGGTAAGGGACTTTTGCGAGTAGTTAGAGATACCTGCACGTATTTTCAACTGCTTCTGCATTCACTTAAAAACTCTGAGGGTCAGAGAAAGTGAATAATAATTATTGCGACCCGATAGTGGCAAATTACGATTTTGCCCCTAGTTAGTCAAAAAGTCAACTTTTGTGAGAAGTTGCAAAAAGCATGGAAAATGCTATTGTGAGTGTTTAATTGTTATTAGCATGAAAATAAATAGATGGGCTAATGATTTTAAGGTTGATATGACTTAAGCACACTTTGAGTGCTGATTTTGATGTTTTATAAACAATCCCTTTTTAAATAGCCATCTATTATATTATGTGAGAATGAATCGTGCTAGAGCACAGCTCGCACTGGGATTCATGTGTTTTTCCACATAATATTAGTGCTGGATTTGATACGCACTAGATTTTCATGACATGCATGACAGAGTACTGGAGTTTTACTCGTACTCAGCTTTGAATAATATATGCATGACAGAGTGCTAGAGCGTGGCTCGTATTCGATTCTTCATGGTTTATACATGACATAGTACTGGGAGCTATTGCTCGTACTTGATTTTGATATTGTGCATAGCATAGTACTGGGAGCTATTGCTCGTACTTGATTTAATACATAAACTATGCATTGACCTAGTTGCTTGAGAGTGCTCGCACTAGAGTTGAGTTTTATGATGTGAAACAGTGTTTGAGCGGAGTAACGACTGTGAGTCGTACTCAAAACGCACACTGTATGTGATATGTAATACATGTTGAAACCCATGCCTGAGACCTTGCGTGACTGTGTGTCATAGCTAGAGAGGATATCCGCATGAGGTTGGTATAGACGTGGTATGATATTTCCACAGGCGCGAGGGCTAAGACCTCTGTTAGGCACCCTGACTGTGATGTTGATATGTTCCACGGGTGTGAGAGCTAAGTCCTATAGTAGGCACTCTGGCCGTGAGAACGGGTCCACGGGTGTACTTTGTACCGTGTCTAAGTGGCACGAGGTGTACGCTGTACCGTGTGTTGTTATGGAGTTGAGGAGGATATAGCTGGCGGTTGTGATGGACTGACCCCCCTCCCGTTACAGCGGTGATGCCCCGCACACCTAGTACAGTGTTGCTTGGGATCACATCGGATATGATCATAATCCAGGATACTATTTACATGTACCACAGAGTCTTACATGATATATCACATTGATTGATTTACTGATTTAAACTGCGGACAGACCTGAGGGATGGGTCGGACTCCGATTTGTGTTGTGAATCATTTGATGCCATATTTATATGTGATTTAAATATACATGGCATGATTTACATAAAGGCATGATTTATATGTAAATGCATTGTGTTGCACTACATGCCTACTTTTGAGAAATAAAGCATGATTTCTGTACATGGGATTTATTCTGTACAAGTATATATATTATATTTCGAGACATGCTTTTAAAGTGAGTTAATGAAATAATGTTTTCAAGGCATAGCACTATTTTGAGTAGATAGTGTGGATATCTACTTGCTTGCCTGATTTCCTTACTGAGCGCGTTATGCTCACCCCCTTTTTCTTTACATCTCTCTACAGAGCGTCAGTAGATCGAGAGTTATCGTGGGAGAGTGTCCCAGAGTCCACTGCTAGTTCCTATCGATTCATCAGGTATACTTATTATGTACAGTTGAGTATCTAAACATAGAAACAGCACAGTGATGTATACGTTATATATTATGGGGAATGTAATCGTATTAGATTTTATAAAATCTTACATGTATAATAAAAGCAACTACAGTCAGACTTAATATATTGACATGTATGTATGAGAATGGATATTATGGTAAGTGAAGACTCTGACATCGAATCACAGCCCAACCAGTGAAGAGAGGAAAGGTAAGTTAAAAATGCGAAAAATTTATTGTGGTTTTTGGTTAAAGTCAAGGATTGAAACTGGGGTCCTGACATTGCTCAGAGTTAGGTGAGACTGCCCAGCAGAAGGGCAAAGAGACAGAGAAAACCCTGTTGATATCTCTGCACAGAAAAGGGAGGCCACAGCCGAAGAGAAAGGAAAAGTAGGCTGTTGGACGAGGGCGAGTGTATGCCTTGGACCAGGACACTATTGATTTTTCATCTGATGTAGTGGAAGATACCACACTGGTTGTGAATAATGAAGTAATTTTTTTAATTGATCATGGTGCCACGCATTTATTCATTCCGCCTTCAGTTGCTTATAAGCTAGTGAAAGATGTGAATCCTGTACCCTTAGTCAAGATAATGATAGTTAGCTGATTATCACTAACTGAATATGAGTATAGGGATTGTAAGTTGAAAACGAAGGAAAAAGGATATGTCAACCGATTTTATTCAATGGAATATGAATAATTTTGAAGTAATATTTGAGAATAGATTGATTCGACTGCAAACTATGCTGTTTAGATTGCTATCCTAAGATAGTGATGTTTTCACCCTTGAAAAGTGTTCTGTAAGTTTGACACGTAATGAAAGAGGTGTAGCGATTGTAATTAATGGAGTGAATGATTGTACGAATGAGATGAGTAATGATAGGAATGTTTCATCGCTTGTGTGGTTGGTATGGATAAGGCACATCCGAAATTAACAGATATCCTAGTGGTCAGGGAGTTTCCTGATATCTTCTCGGATAATCTACCAGGGTTGCCACCCGTTAAAGGAATGGAGTTTTGTATTGATTTGGTACCTGGTACGGAGTCGATATCCTAACCACAGTATAAAATGGTATTAGTGGAACTGGAAGGACTAAAGAAGCAATTATAAGAGTGATTGGATAAATGTCACGCCCCGAAAATGCGGAAATTAGGGCTAATTTAAAACTTTTTATTCGTTAATTCACAATTAAAGGTGCATTCCTGTGCAGTGTCATACATCATCGTAATTATCATACCTCAGGATCTCATCACAACATAGTGTATATTGAATTATATACATTACTTAATTTCACGTTAATTAATCCTAATACATCCCATATAATGATATACATCAAGTGTCTGTAATCACATTAATAGTCTGGGTACATGAAAAGATAAAATATACCTCAAATACAATATATAGGGCCTAGAGCTCAAGTCCTCCACTAGCCACTACTCCGTACGCCGCAGGGAGATCCTTTTTCACTTGAAGAACTCTGGGGGGAAAGGAAAACAGGGTGAGCTTCTAAATCGCTCAGTAAGGGGGGTAAAGGAACTCAGTTATATAAACCATTTCACACATCACAAATATGTATTTGTTTATAAAGCTCATTTGAAATCGTAGCATGAAAGTTCTCAAAACATCATCTCATAACTCGTTAAATCATGTGAAAACATGAAGATAAAAGGCTCAACATCGAGCACTCACAAGCATGTGTAAATATATGCAATAATGGCTGTTCTCAAATACGTGATAAAAATCACCTCAGTAAATCACACGTGACAAGGTCACAAAACACAACTCATGTGTAAAACGAGACTAGGCAATAAAACTCAATTAAAACTTGTCATGGCACATCAAATATGTATCTCCTCTGGGTGCGCATCCCAGGCATCCTCGTATAGAGGGAACGTCGACAATATGGTCGTATGCAAAGTATATTGGACTTATATGTTACCAGAACAAGGCCCGGCCTTACTTGCTACCAGAGCAATGCCTCGCCTAATGCACACTGACACGTGGTCCCTGGGTCGGTTCCCAGGCGGCCCACTCTCTCGGTCTTACATGCTACCAGAGCAATGCCTCCCAACGCTACCAGAGCGGAGGAATAATCGGACTTATATGTTACCAGAACAAGGCCTGTGGTCCCTGGGTCGGTTCCCAGGCGGCCCACTCTCTCGGTCTTACATGCTACCAGAGCAATGCCTCCCAACGCTACCAGAGCGGAGGAATAATCGGACTTATATGTTACCAGAACAATGCCTGTGGTCCCTGGGTCGGTTCCCAGGCGTCCCACTATATCGGTCTTATATGCTACCAAAGTAATGCCCGATGTGTATTCAACATGACACGCCTAAGTCTCAATCATTAGCCATTATCTTATAAAACGTTATGCCTTCACGTAGAACTCATAATGGTTTTCTCTTAAAACTCATTTAAAACATTTGTGTACTCAACACAAAACATATTAAAACCGAGTTCCAATCAGCAAAACACGCACACATTTTCTCAAATCTCAATATCGCCTTAACGTAGAGCCCAATTTACTTTTCACGCAACTCAAAGGTTTATAAAGCAATTTCACACTCAGCTTATAAACTCATAAAATAATGGGCTCCAACCGGCTATAAAACCGTGTGCAATTACGTCACAACACAAAACATGCTTGTATTCTCAAATCATGGTTCATGCTAACAATTTAACAAAATACATACACAAAATGGTTTAGTTTTCCCTTACCTCTTTGCACCTCGTATAGTGCAATCGTTTCCCCCGTATCACGGACTAGTCTCGCATTCCACTCTGGAACTCCCGAGCTGTCCAAACGATGTTAAACATCAATACTCAATTATCTCATAAATCTCAATTCTCAAAATCGAGCATCATCGCTCATAACACCTCAATTTTCTCAATTCTCGTCACTCTACCCTAAACTACAACCTCATTCACAATATCTCAACGTTCAATATCTCTAATACCAATTATCTACGCTAATTCACCACATTGTCTATATTTCCGTTTATAGCACAATTCTCAAAATTGCCACAATTTCCAAATATCAACATTAATCCAACTACATTACAATCTCATCAATCCCTAATCATTCCTCAACTATTTCAACACAATTACCACCACCAATAACATCAAAATCAGCTCAAATATCAAGATCGAGGTTTAGAAATTACCCAAAGCTTGTGAGACGCACAACTCACGCCTCGATCCGATTCGTCCTTCGATTTCCAAGTATGTTGTTCTCCCTTTGATGAGGAACAACTTTCCTTCTTACCACAATAGCTGATTCGGCCGGAAATGGGGGATTTGGAGGAGTGAGAAACTAGGTTTTCAGAAAAATGGAAGTTTGGAAGAGACAGAAAGTGAAATTGCAGAGAAAACACGGGTTCCTTATATAGAATGGAGGTAGGAGATCGATCTGCCTCTTGATGAGATCGATCTGTGTTTGAAATTTGGGGACGATCTGGGCAATTTTATGCCTAGGAGATCGATCTGTCGAGGGGTGAGATCGATCTCTTTATGGCTTTATGAGATCGATCTGCTCCTAAGGAGATCGATCTTCTCCCTAAACAGAAGCATTTGGAGATCGATCTCCTCCTCATGAGATCGATCTTCTCTCAAACAGATTCAATTGGAGATCGATCTCTTCCTCATGAGATCGATCCCTTCTCAAACAGATTCATAAGGAGATCGATCTCTTCCATTGGAGATCGATCTGCTCTTCAAATTTCCTTTCCCTCGTCATTTTTAACTCACCAGATCGATCTCTCCTTCTCCCAGATCGATCTGTCCTCATGCTTCATGCTCATTTTACACACTGAACATATAAATCTCCAATTATAATTCCTACAATTCACTTAGCTCAATAAATTACACTTCAATTTATTATTACATCATTAAATATGTCTGAAATTCTCAGATCTCACAATAAAAGTTCATTAGATCGAATGTTTCACCTTGAGAAACACCGATTCTATTTGTAAAAAGAAAGATGAAAGCCTCTGACTAAGCATTGATTTTTTTTTTTTTATTGTTGAACGAGGCTAACATCAAGAATAAGTGTTTCCTCCCACTATAGATGATTTATTTGATTTGCTGTGAAAAGCATATATCTTTTCAGAGATCGATTTGAAGTCTGGGTAACATCCGTTAAGAATTCGGAATGTGAATGTGCCCAAGATGATTTTCATAACCGTTAGGCCATTGATGAACAAGGTATTTAAACCTTACCTGGACCGATTGATTGTCATCTTTAGCGATGATATTTTGATGTATTTAAAGTCCAGGAAAGAGCATGAGTAGCAACTAGAAACTGTCTTACAAACGAGGTGTTGTGAGTTTCTCGAAATGGGCTGCTCAGTTGACACATCTCGTTCGGAAAAAGATTGCATGCCGGTGGGATGATAAGTATTAAAATGGCTTCCGTGAGTTTTGGTATATAGAAGTAATAAACTGACCATCGTAATTATTCTCACCATGACCAACATCTCAAGAGGTTTCAGTGTGTATGGATACCTCAAAATAAGGATTGGGCTGTGTATTGATGTAAAATGGAAAGATAGTCGTTTATAGATCCAAATAGTTTAAGGACCATAAGAGAAACTATCCGACCCATGATTTAGAGTTGGCAGCCATAACGTTTACACTGAAGGTATAGCGCCACCACTTATACGGTGAGAAATTTTGGGTATGCACTGATCATAAAAGCCTCAGTATCTGTTTTCACAGAAAGGGTGGAATATGAGATAACAAAGAGGGTTAGAGCTTCTGAGGGATTGTGATTGTGAAAAAATTGTACCACCCAGGAAAGGCTAATGCAATGGTTGATGCCTCGAGTAGAAAGAGCCTCGGGATGGTATCACATATGATGGTCAGGGAACGTGAGTTGCTAGAGCAGTTGTGAGCCTCAGTAATGATATGATTCCTTCTGATGATGACAGTGATTTTGTGACAACTAGCCTGAGATTAGAATCAAATTTGGGTGACCGGATTCGATAGGCTTAGCGTGATGATCGGCAGGGTGTCGATAGTGTGGGTTAGATTCAGAAGGGTACAGTGACAAAGTTCATAGTGAGTGATGATGACTTACTGAGGTCCAGAGATAGCATAAATGCTCCCCATGACCACAGTTGATGAGATAGTGTTATTGTCAGAAGCTCACTCTTCGGGATATATAATGCATCTGGGAAGTAATAAATATATCAGAATCTCTGAAAAAAGGGTATTGGTGGTCAAATATGAAAAGAAACATTGTAGAGATTGTGGAGAAGTGTATCGTATGTCAGCAGATTAAGGTAGAGCAATAGACGTTTGTAGGGTTATTGCAGCCTCTACCTATATCGACACAAAAATGAGAGCAAGTTACCATGGATATTGTGTTGGGTTATAGAGGACCGCAGGAATCACAAGGCTATCTGGGTGATAATCGCCAGATTGACTAAGTCTACCCATCTTCTGGTTATAAAATCCCCAGATACTCTGAGTGTGTAGGCGGATTTATGTGTACGAAAAATTGTGAAACATTATGTAGCGTCCCAGGGAGCATGATAACAAATAGGGATTCCTGCTTCACTTCCCACTTCTGGGAACATTTTTCAGGAAGCTATGGGAACCCGATTGAGTGTTAGCACAACATTCCATCCTTAGAGAGATGGTCAGTCAGAAGGGACTGTACAGATGCTGGAGGATATGATGAGAGCATGTGCCATTGATTTTATAAGCTCCTGGGATGATCCGTTGTTACTAATCGAATTCGCCAATAATGACAATTGTCACTTAAGTATCGAGATAACATTTTATGAGACATGATATGGCTTTAGGGGTTGTTCCCCGACTTGGGTAGGAAAAAGTGGGTGACAGATAGAAAATTACTCCCGATTCGGTATAATAAGTCTCTGAGGGTGTTTTGTTGATTGTGAGAGATTAAGAACACCTCAGAGCAGGCAGAAAAGCTATGCTTACAAGAGACAGAAAACCGTTGGAATTCACTGAGGGTGAATCAGTATTGTTGGAAGTTACTTGTCCTAAGGGCATGACAAGATTTGGAAAGAAGGCAAATTGAGTTTCGTTAGATTGAATCATTTGAGATATTGGACAAAGTGGGAGATAAGGCCTGTAGGTTGGCGTTACCACCTGAATTAGCAGGCATCCACAATGTGTTCCATCTTTTGATGCTTCGTAAATACTATCCGGACCTAGCATATGTGATCGAATATGAGCTGTTGGAGCTCAATGAAAGTATAACGTATGTTAAAAAAATGATTCGGGTATTAGACGGAAGGAGAATGTGTTGAGGTTTAAGACGATCTCCCTAGTCAAAGTCCTTGGTAGTATTACACTACGAAAAAAAGTCACATGAGAATTAAAGAGTATGATGCGATAGACGTACTCGGAGTTGTTTATGGACCCATTTGACTTGATTCTAATTTGGAGGACCAAATTTCTTAAGTGGGGGAGATTATGTAAGCTACGGGTAAGTCGGTAAGCGGTCGAAATTGACCGATTTAAATTTTAAAATATTTAATTTGATTAATATTCCACTGAAAATTGACCCGAAAAAATATGTAATTATGTAGCTCGACAATTGACGTCAAACGAGAGCCCGAGTCAGCCTCAATTTGCATATTATCATGGAATATCGGGTAAGTAATCCTTATTTACTACAATTTGCATAGTTATGTGTGTTATAAATTTACCGCATAAATTACAGACTAATCCCATATAAAATGAATTAAATTGTGGAGTTTGAGATAAATTGTCATAAATAATTAATTGAGCTATCCAAGAGTTTAGAACGAGGCCCAATAAATACTGATGGGCCCAATGAGCCCAATAGGCCTCGATGATGTGAATAGTAAATAGAAAATGGGCTTAAGGCTGATTAAGGCCCATTAAAGTTCAACCGGGCCCAATAGAGGTAAACGAGCTCAATGATTTAAATTAAGCCCAGTAAAAGTGAAATATGGATAAATATGTTTGGATTTAACTCAATAAATGATTATTTGTAGCTTCGGAGAACATATTGGGAGCTAAACGGATCGAGTGATCAGTAGAGTTGGGAAAAGTCAGACTATACAGAGTAAAATGAGGTAAGAAAATTTTGCGAGTAGCTAGAGGTAGCTACGCGTATTTTTAACAGCTTTTACATATACTGAAATTGTATAAAGATCCTAGAAATGGATTAAAAATTTTAAGGATCCGAGATGGGTAAAAGACTATTTTACCCCTATTGAGGAAAAATTCACCTAAGGATGGTAAAAGTATGACATGCATGAAATGCATGATTTGGAAGATTTTTGTGAACTTTTAGTAAAGTAAATTGGTAGATTAGCCAGTATTTACATAAATTTCACAAGATAACACTACGTAAGTGTTATTTGAATTTAAATGAAATTCTTTGGAAAATGGGCAACTACCAAGTTTATATGGAAACAGATAGTGCTGGAGCATTGCTCGCAGTATATCTGAGTTTGTGAGTGTGCATAAAAGGGTGCTGGAGTGCTCGCACAGATTTGTGTGACATCATGTGCATAAAATGTGCTAGAGCGGTTGCTCGCACTGATTTTTACTATTGTGAAATGCATGAGAGGTGCTGGAGCCTAGCTCGCACCCTATTTTGACTTCATATGCATAAAAAGGTGCTGGAGCGATTGCTCACACTAGTTTCAATTATTTGACATGCATGAGAGGTGTTGGAGCTTAGCTCGCATCCTGTTTTGATATGATAATTGCATAAAAGCAGTACTGGAGCCTTGCTCGTACGTGATTTAACCGATTTAATTGCATGAAAGCCGTGCGGGAGTGTAACTCGCACAAGATTTGATTTATTTATGCATGAAACTGTGCTGGAGCGTTGCTCGCATGAAGTTTTGATTTACTTGAGCATTCATTCGTGTTGGAGCATTGTTCGCACGAAGTTTTGAATGATTTATGCATGATGTCATGTTAGAGCATTGCTCGCACGAGGTTTTGATGGATTTTATGCATAAAACCGTGCTGGAGCTTGCTCGCATGTGATTTTATATGGATTTATAACTCTTTTAAAGTCGTACTGGAGTGCTGCTCGTATGCAGATTTTATTGATTTTTATGAAAATGTGTTGGAGCTTCGCTCGCACGAGGTTTTCAGATATCATGAATATGCTTGGAGCCGCGCTGGAGCTTTGCTCGCACAGGGATTTATATGACATGCATATAGCCATGTTGGAGCCTCCTGCAGACTGTGTGTCACAGGGAGATGATATGCCCACACATGCATACGAGACATATGTATGGGTGGATAAGATCTACGGAAGGCACCCCCTGACTATGATTTGAGTTCATGGAGTACGTTGTACCGTATATGTCATGCGGAGTATGTTGTACCGTGGGGATTATTGGAGTGGAGTGGCATTAGCCATGAGGCTATAAGCCTTGCCTTCACAATCCTGGTATTTATTTTGTTCTGGCAGCAGGATTGATCCACCTTCCATTTTAGGTGTGATGCCCCGCACACTAGGTATCGTGTAGCCAGGGATCACTGGGATATGGTCATAGTCCTCGATGTTATTGATAAGTCACCTACATGTCTCCCATGATATAACTTTTGGTCTCGATAGACCAGGGTAGACCCGAGGGAGGGGTCAGACCCCCGATTTTGTGATTTTCACTGAGATGTGATTTTCTACTATGATGCTTGATTTTTCAGAGGATTTTATGACATGTGACCCTAAAAGAAGGGTGATTTTATAACAAAATTTTTATAATGAATTTTTAATGAGTTTGAGATTGATTAATGAAATGATTAAACCGGAGGGGTTATTTTATACTGAGCTTTAATGAAGTGATTTAAATGCAGTAGCATGAGGAGTTTTCCATGCTTTAATTACAAATTCATGAAAAGAATTGTCTCTCATGATTTGTTTTACATGGCATGAAATAATGCATGATCTTGATTTACTTCATGCGAATTATGATTTTACATAAAATGTCATTGATGCATGAGTTGCATGATTTCTATATGCACGAATAGTTTTTATAAACTATGGTATTGATGTATGCATGATTTCGTGCGTAAGATTTAAATGAAAAGAAATGGATTTAAGGGCATGGCATTATGAGCTTGTAGATAGTGGAGCTATCTACTTACTTGCATAATTGCCTTACTGAGCGTGTGGTTGATCACCCCCCTTATTTTCCTCATCTTCAGAGTACTTTCAGTAGTTTGAGCGCGGCTGAGGACTTGCATCTTTGGTATCCTCTGCGTCCCATCGAGAGATAGGTATATACATTTGTATAGTTTTGTATCTAAACATGTAAATGCACAGTATTGTAAATGGATATGATGTTGGGGATGTAAGGTTATGTAAATACCACTGTGAATGGAATTAGTTAAAGTTAAAGGATAGTAAATCCTGATGTGTGAATGTGAATATGGAAATGGGATGGTAAATAGGTGAGAGGGGACTAACACCGAATCATAGCCCAACTGTTGGTAGGACAGTCTCGATCAGAGAAAGGTAAGAATTAAATAAGGAAAAATAATTTGTAGTGATTTTTAGGTAATTTGGGTCGTGATAATTTTTCTCTCATAAGTGTATACCTCTATACTGCTGGAGAACTGGAGAACACGATAGCAGGAGCAACTACAGTAAACTCACTACTGCGCAGAATATGTGGAGGAGGAAATAAGGGGGTGAGCTAACAAGCTCAGTAAGGAAAATATGAAAGCAGGTAGATAACTACACTATCTACATGCTTAAAATAAATACTTTTATTTCCCTTATAAAACATATGTATTTCTTTTAAAATAGCTTTCATCGATGCGAAACCATTAATTCACTAGATGGGTATATGCATATACATCATCAATTCACATAGAATCTGTGATAGCCCGGAAGCGCGAAAAATATGGCTAATTTACTTTTTTTTTTAAACTTCCTACTCATGGTGTATTCTTGTATAGTGTCAGTTATTCTCATATCTATACGTTATCAAACTGCTCATCCACGATATTTACAATTCAGTAGATTTTAATTTTGATCCATCAACCAATATCCCAATGATCTCTCAACATCAAAATTTTCTTAACCAAATAACATGATATCAAAGAAACCCACTTTCTAATTTATATACATATATCATCCTGATTACATCCCAACGTTACTCAAATATAAGTGTCGCATTACTTCATTGTCTAGATACAAAATGAATTGAATTATACCTCTTGCGTGTACAAACAATAGCCTGGGGAGAGTCTCGTCCACCAGCCTATGTCATGTACGCAGCAGGTACTAGCACTCACTGTAAATAATTTGTGGGGGAGGAAAAAGAGGGGGTGAGCTTCAACTAGCTCAAAAAAGAGTGCATATGAGATTTAGAAATTATTATCAAAGCATAAGTGTAATAATGACATACTTTCACATATTTATAAACACGTGATTAAAATCACAATTCACAAAACATCGTTATCACAATTTCACAATACATCATTTCTCAAAACAGTTATGGAGATTAGGAATAGTATAAGTGTCATGAAAGCAAATCATCACATCACATGATCCTCAATGAGGGCATCCTCAAACAAGGGAATCATCTCACGTTAGCAAAACAGAGGCATCTCTCGTTACTAAAACGAAGACATCTCTCGTTACCAAAATGGAGGCATCTCATGCTACCAAAGCGGAGGCATCGATGTGCAGATATCATGACGAGCCCTTAGTCTAAAAAACATGCCATTATTATGCTGAAAATAGTTTCGCCTTCATGTAGAGCTCATATTAGTTTTGCTTTATAAATTTCATTCAATCATAAAGTATATCTATTCGTAAAACACTCAAATCACAAAATCGAGCTCAAATAGGAAAAACATGCACTCAAGTAAGAAATCTCAAGTTAAACACTTTTTCTCAAATGATATCCTCATTAATAAAATGTTTTCATGCTACCAATGTATTTTCAATCGACAAACCCTTACCTCTTGCACCTTAGGGGGTGCAAAATTCTCGAGTTTTTGGACTAGCTTTGATTTACGTGTCAAATTCCTGAACTACCCAATTATGCGTCAAACCATCAATAAATACACATTATACCTCTACTTCACACTTTTATTCTTTCAAAACTAAAATGGGGTCATTCGGACCCTTATTTGATTACTTCCTCTATTCACTCGGTTTTTCACTTATCCTAGCTATAAACCGAGTTTCTTCGGTATTAAATAAACATCTAATAACCTTAGTTTAATCCATTCATTCATGCATTTTCTCAAACACCTTAGGTGTACATTTCATAACTTCATCCATTTCCATTAACTAATTTCACAAAACTATGTCATAATCATTTATTCATGCTTAATAACATCAATTCATACTTAAATCATTATCAACTCCATGCCTAAGCAACTTTCTCTCACTTTCTCACACTAAGCTTATTCTAGGTCATGGAAGATTAAACGTGCTCAAGTATATTTTTAGCTAACATTTCATACACCAATCAACTCATAGGAATGCCTAGATTAACATACTTGAAGTTGGTGTATTGAAATCTTACCTAGCTTGACTTTTCTCCTTTTTGCCAAATTTGGGGAGAATCCTTTTTCTCCTTCAATAGATCAACTCAACTTCTAGTTTTCGATTATGTTGTTCTCCTTCTCTTAAGCAATAACTTTGCTCAAATAGCTTTTCCTCAAATATTTTTTGTAAAGGGTGGTATTCTAGAGTGAGTAACTAGGTTTTCTTAACATAAAATCGAAAGGTTTGAATGTCTGAGGAAGAAGGCACGAATTGTCAGGATTTTTATAGAATTCACATTATGAGATCGATCTCCAAGGGTAGATATTGATCACCCCTTGTTTGAACTCCTTCAAAATTCGATATGCAGGCCAGGGGATCGATCTGCTCAAGGGATATGATTGATCTTGTGAGACCCCATATATGTATAAGGGTATATATGTACATAGAAATGTAAATAGAGTTTTACTATGAATTCATGAGTGAAGTATATGTTATGTAAGTCCATAAGTAATGTACACACTTGTAATAAGAGTTGTGATTGTACATACAAGTTACATTATGTATGAAAGTAAGGAAATGGACTTAAACATGTGGAGAATATGAATAGAATGGATTATGAGTAATGTGGTAAATGGAATGAAGATTTGCATGAGTATGCACTTCCATTTGTTTATACTAAGTACCATTGGTCATACAAAGATTCTACACAAGTTTTAATGTGTATGAAGTGAGGATGGATGCCATTTTCAAGTCTTAAAGATGAATGGATGAGAAAAGGATCATGGTAGCAAATTAAGGATGTTTGGTAAGTGTTGCTGCAGAAGAACTGCAAAAAATCTGGAAATTGTGAAGGGCAGATCGATCTGGAAAAGCCAGAATGCTCTTATTTGGGCAAAGGAATAGAGCAGATCGATCTCCAATGGAGCCAGATCGATCTTCTAAGCATTCTGTAGTGAAAAGATCGATCCCCAAGCACCCAGATCGATCTCCTTAGCTCTCTGTTGGGGAGCAGATTGATCTCATGCTTCGACAGATCGATCTCATGCTTAAAATGCCGTGAAAAAAGAGGGATTTAAGGGGACCAGATCGATCTCCTCTTGGACCAGATCGATCTCCTCAAGCTATTTCTATATAAGGAGTGTTGAAAATCAGAAAATTTCAGGAAAAACACTAACCTTCCACTTTCAACCCAAAAACCTAACTTTCTCTCTCTAAAATCAGCCATTTTCAGTGAGGTTTGAAGAGAGACCATTAGAGGCGAAGTTGTTCCTATCAAAGAGAATAACAACATAGTTGGAAAGCATTTTCCCATTGTTGGTATTGAAGGAGTTAAGGGCATTGCCATTTGGAGCAAGAAGAGAAATCAAATTGGGTAAGATTCTAACACTCCAACTATGGTACATTGTTTATATAATTGATTTTGGAGTTGTTTGGCATGAGTATGGGTGGTTAGAAACTATCTAAATACATTGGAATGATTATGACCTAGAAATGGTCTAGAGTGAGAAAGTGGAATGTGTGGAGATTAATGATGAATGAGATATGTAGAAGTTATTAATAGTGTTGTGGTATGATTTTAAGATGTGGTTAGTGGATAAATTGTGAGATTTACCTAAAAGAGGTAAAATGTGGATTAAGGCATTTGTAAAATGCATAAGTGAACAATATTGACTAGTGAGGTCAATTATGGGTTAAATACATTAACTCAATTGATTAAATGAATGAATTGCAGCTTCCGAGGATACGCCGAGGCGAGTTGAGCCAAGAGAGTGAGAAGCTAAAACGAAAGGAGTCACACCAAGTAAATCGAGGTAAGAGAATTGTGTGGACTCTTAGAGATATTTGTGCGCAATTTGGGAGCTTAAATGTTTTGCTAGAATGCATGAGATTAGGAAATGATGTTGGGTGATTGAAGGGCAAAAGTTAGGAGTTTGAGAAATGTGCATGAAAACAAAAGCATATTGCTTTGAAAATCATGTTTTATTGCTTTTTAGCAAATGATTGGTAGGTTGGCTAACATTGAAATGATTTGCAAAAGAAATGAGTGTGTTTTGGTTTTGTAAACCATACTTTGTAAAGTTTTGAGCCACCTACATGATTTCGTGAGTATGAAAGCGTGCTAGAGTATGACTAGCATGAGATTTGACGTGTTTTATACACATGAGTGCAAGAGGCACTAGTTTTCACATGGATTTCATAATTGTTTTGGCATTGTGCTTCGAGTTTGTCTCGCACTGGATGCCCACCTTGCATGTTGTCTTGTTTGGAGCTTCGAGTAGACTGGGTGTCTCATCGATTAAATAGGCTCCCACGTTCATTGTTTTGACATGATTAATTAGCCGTGTTAGGAGCTTCGGGTAGACAAGAGTTCGTACCGATTAAATAGGCTCACACGTGCGTTTGAGATGTGGCGTGATATGATGTGTTGATTGGGTCCACGGAGTACGTTGTACCGTGCATGTAGCATGGAGTACATTATACCGTGTTGAGTTGTGATGTGTCGTCTTCGGAGGAGATCTGCTATGGACCGGCGGGTAGGATTTGACCCACATCCCGTGTGGAAGCAGATAGTGGTGATATCCCGCACACCTGATCCGTGTAGTCGGTATCACAGGTTATGTACATAGGCCTTGAGGTTATTACCTATTGTTGAACTGCCTATCTCACATGTCTACTGCTATTTGAGAATAAATCCATGTTTGAAATGATTTGTGGGTCAGGAAAGCCCGAGGGATGGGCCGAGACTCGACCAATGTTGAAATTGATTTGTTAATGGTTTTTAAAGTGCACGGATGCATGATGTTTAATGCCATGCTTTATTGTGAAAATACATGATGGGTAATGCCATGCTTTTATTGTGAATTATGCATGATGATTTATACCATGCTTTGAGTTGAAATGTGCACTTGATTTTAATAGCATGAATGCTTTACATACCATTAACACAATCATACACTCATGTTTTGAGATAAATAATGAATGAAATGCTTTTGAGCATGGCATCACGATCACGTAGATAGTGCAGTATCTACCTGTTCGCATGATTGCCTTACTGAGCGTGTGGTTTGCTCACCCCCCTTATTTTCCCCCTCTCTACAGAGATTTGAGTATAGATTGAGCGTGACTGGAGGTGTTCCCTTTTGGTAATCCGCTGCATCCCATCGCTAAAGGTATACACACCTGGATTATTTTGTATCTAAACTAGACATAGCACAGTAGCATTTTATATGTAACACTGGGGATGTAAAACAATGTAAACACATGTAACAACTCTGATATATATACATTTAGACAAGTGCTTACTCATAAATAATATTTCAAATTGAATTGGTATGGTGGAGTGAGTTAGACGTCGACACGCAGCCCAACTGTTATGAGTGTGGTTGTTCACGATCGAGGAAGGATGATTAACAATTGATGCATGAAAATGCGAAACATTTATACGTATTTTGGTAAGTTGAGGGTCGTGACAGAAGTTGGTATCAGAGCTCGAGTTGGTTTGACGTGTGTCGTGTCTAAAATACTTAATAAGTGGAAAATTACATCCCCAAGTTACTGTGCTTGTTTAGATACAAATTGTGTGTGTCGATGGGTTGACTAAGTAATTGGTTGTGAATGTAGGAAATTGAGTAAGTATGCCTAATACCAGTCGCGGTAGAGGGATGAGAGCACAGGCTCGAGGCCATAGAGGTAGGCCTGGGGGTCGTGTTGAGCCAGAAACACACGAGGCTCATGATGATGTTGAGGTGGAGGCCGATGTTGAGCACGCTCCACAGGGTCCAGAGGAGAGACCCGAGAGTACTGAGGCTCGCTTCGCGAGGATTGAGCGGAGCATTGAGATGATTGTGGAGTTGGTCACCCAATCTTTATCTGGAGTTGGCGGTAGACAGAGTCCCACTACACAGGGTGATGTCGAGCAGGTGGCAGCTCCTGAGGCACGGGCAAGGGAAGCCCAGAGGCCACAGACGACAGATACCCCACCCACACAGGATGTGCCTACGCCGATTACTACACCAGGCAGTAGAGGTTGGGGATATGGATGTGATTTGGATAGACTGCGACAGTTCCAGAAGTTTGGACCGCCGTCTTTCAGTGGAATAAAGGACCCAGTAGCGGTTGAGGATTAGATCAATGAGATCGAGAAATTATATGGGTTCTTTGAGTGCACCACTACCGAGATGGTAGCATTTGCCGCTTTTATGCTGAAGGGGTCAGCAGAACATTGGTGGAAGTCCACCAGGCCTATTTTGAGAGCCCGTCATATTGAGATCAGCTGGGATGTGTTTCTAGAGGCCTTCCGGAGACAGTACGTCCCGGATACCTCACAGCGGAAGCTAAAGATTGCATTTTTGGGACTGACCCAAGGGAGTAGGACTGTGGATGAGTTTGAGACTGCTTTTATATCCCTGGGCAGATATGATCCCAACACGATGAGTAATGAGGTCGAGAAAATTCAGAAGTTTGTGGATGGATTGAGACCGACCATCAGGTCTAGACTGGTTCCCTAGATATACCGACCTATGAGGAGGAGTTCGCAGGGCGCAACTATGTGAGCAAGATGTTGATAGGATTGCCTCAGAGTTTGGAAAGGTTGGTAAGATGAGGGATAGAGATAAGAAAAGACCAGTGATGGATAGAGGCTTCGGTTATAAAGGAAGCAAGAGATTCTCTGGAAAGAGGCCAAGAATTGATGAGATCCGGGAGAGGACAGTTGATACTCCCGTGTATCCGGCCATTGCTCCAGCTAAGGGAATCGTGATTGGAGGACCACGGCCTACTACGGAACAGTGTGGCAAGTGTGGTAGGTACCATGGTACTCGACCATGCTATGGATCTCCTGTAGTATGCTTTCGATGCGGGAAGCCAGGGCACATAATCAGAGATTGCCCAGAGATGATAGAGAGAGCCCCACAGAAGGGCAAGGAGCCAGAGGGAGCTCCAGTTGGTACAGCTGCTCCGAGAAGGAGGGCTACAGCCGAGGAAAAGGGGAAGCAAGCAGTGGGTGTAAGCAGAGGACGAGTGCACGCACTGGATCAGGATACTGCAGATCAGTCATCGGATGTGATAAAAGGTACCATCCAAATCTTTGATTTAGAAGCTTATGTACTGTTTGATCCTGGTGCCACGCATTCCTTTATTTCGCCATCCTTTGCATGTAAATTGTTAAAGCATGTAAAACCCACGCTGCTTGATAAGATGTTGTTGATATCTACCCCTATGAATGATAGTCAGTTGACTGAGCATATATATAGAGATTGTAAGATGAGGATAGGAGGTAAAGAGATGGCAGCCGAATTAATTTTATTAAATATGAATGATTTTGATGTAATCCTAGGGATGGATTGGTTGGCTACCAATCATGTTATTATGGATTGTCATGCAAAAACTTTGATGTTTCTAAAGATAGACAATCTTGTAGTTAATTTTGTGAAATGAAATTAAAGAACATGATTATTATAAGTGTGATGAGTACAATCTTGATACATGATGTATGAAAGATAAATTTGATTTCATTTATGTATGTGACATGATGATTTATGATACTAATGGTGGAAAGAATAATGTGAAGGATTCATCGCTTTTGTGATTGAGACGGATAAGGCACGTCCGAAATTGGAAGACATACCAGTGGTTAGGGAATTTCTAGATGTCTTTCCGGATGAGTTACCGGGGTTACCTCCAGATAGGGAGATGGAGTTTGGTATAGACTTGGCACCTGGTACAGAGCCGATGTCCAAGCCACCGTACAGGATGGCTCAAGTTGAGTTAGAGAAGTTAAGGAAACAGTTACAGGAGTTGCTGGAGAAGGGGTTCATCAGGCCGAGGGTCTCACCTTGGGGAGCACCGGTTCTGTTTGTAAGGAAGAATGATGGAAGCCTCCGACTGTGTACAGATTATCGGTTGTTGAATAAGGCCACCATCAAGAATAAGTATCCCCTCCCACGCATCGATGATTTGTTGGATCAGCTTAAGGGAGCGCAGGTCTTTTCTAAGATAGATCTGAGATTAGGGTACCATCAGTTGAAGATACGAGATGGAGATGTACCCAAGACAGCTTTTCGCACCCGGTATGGACATTATGAGTTTATGGTTATGCCATTCGGGTTGACGAATACTCCCGCAGCTTTTATGTCGTTGATGAATGAGGTATTTCACAGTATTTGGATCGGTTTGTGATCGTGTTTATTGATGATATACTGGTGTATTCAAGGTCTAGAGAGGAGCATGAGAGGCATCTAAGGATAGTGCTACAGACCCTTCGAGAGAAGAAGTTGTACGCTAAACTCAGTAAGTGTGACTTTTGGTTGGAACAGATCTCTTTTCTGGGTCATATAGTATCAAAGGATGGAGTATCAGTGGATCCATCTAAGATTGAGGCCGTAGTTCAGTGGCAGAGACCCCAGACAGTGACAGAGATCAGGAGTTTTCTGGGTTTAGCTGGATATTATCGAAGGTTTGTAGAGGGATTTTCGAGGTTAGCTGCTCCTTTGACACGCCTCACAAGAAAGAATGTGGAGTTTGTGTGGGACGATAAGTGTGAAGAAAGTTTTGAGCAGCTGAAAAGGAGATTAACCACAGCTCCGATCCTCACCATTCCTACCAGCTCAGGAGGTTTCTCGGTGTACGCTGATGCTTCACATCTGGGACTGGGCTGTGTATTGATGCAGGATGGGAAGGTAGTAGCCTATGGATCAAGGCAGTTAAAGGATCATGAGAGGAACTACCCGACCCATGACTTGGAGTTGGCAGCGGTAGTATTTGCGCTGAAGATATGGCGCCACTACCTCTATGGTGAGAGATTTCAGATTTATACAGACCATAAGAGCCTTAAGTACCTATTCTCACAGAAAGAGTTGAACATGAGACAGAGGAGATGGCTCGAGCTGTTAAAGGATTATGATTGTGAAATCCTATACCACCCGGGTAAAGCAAATGTGGTTGCTGATGCTTTGAGTAGGAAGCATCTCGGGATGGTATCATTTATGATGGTCAGGGAACATGAGCTGTTGGAACGGTTCACGAACCTCAGTTTGGATATGACCCCGCCTGACGCTGATAGTGGATTTATGATAGCTAGCCTGCAGTTGGAACCGGATCTGGTAGATCGAATCCGACAGGCTCAGCGAGTTGATCAGCAGTGTAGTGATATTGTCGGGCAGATACAGAGGGGTATAGAGACGGACTTTGGGTTGAGTTTGGATGGATTGTTGAGGTTCAAAGGCAGGATATGTGTTCCTGATGATGCAGAGATCAGAAGGTTGATCTTGACAGAGGCTCACTCATCGAGGTATACGATACATCTAGGGAGTACGAAGATGTATCAAAACCTTCAAAAAGTTTATTGGTGGTCTGGAATGAAAAAGCACATTGCTGAATATGTTGCTAAGTGTCTTGTTTGTCAGCAGGTGAAGGTAGAGCATCAGAAGCCTGCAGGGTTATTGCAGCCTCTACCGATACCGACATGGAAGTGGGAGCATGTCACCATGGATTTTGTGATGGGATTGCCGAGGACCCAGAGAGGTCATGATGCCATATGGGTGATTGTGGATCGATTGATGAAATCAGCCCATTTTCTAGCTATGAGAGCTATCGATACTCTGAGCCAATTAGCGAACCTATATGTGCGCAAGATAGTGAGGCTACATGGAATTCCAGTGAGCGTTGTTTCTGATAGGGATGCCCGCTTCACTTCCCACTTCTGGGAACGTTTTCAGGAAGCGATGGGGACCCAGTTGAATTTTAGCATCGCGTTTCATCCTCAGATAGATGGTCAGTCAGAGAGGACTATACAGACCCTGCAGGATATGTTGAGAGCGTGTGCATTGGATTTTGGAGGCTCCTAGGATGACCATTTGCCACTCGCAGAGTTCGCGTATAATAACAGTTTTCATGCGAGTATCGGGATGGCACCGTATGAGGCATTGTATGGGCGTAGATGCCGTTCCCCTATTGGATGGGAAGAGGTTGGTGACAGACAGATTTTTGCTCTTGACTTGGTTAGACAAGCCTCTGAGGACGTCCAATTGATATGTGAGAGGTTACGGACAGCTCAGAGCAGGCAAAAGAGTTATGCTGACAAGAGACGGAGACCACTAGTGTTTGATGTGGGTGAGTCAGTGTTTTTAAAAGTTTCCCCTTCGAAGGGAATTATGAGATTCGGGAAGAAGGGAAAGTTGAGCCCTCGATATATAGGGCCATTTGAGATACTTGATAAGGTGGGAGATAAGGCTTATAGATTGGCATTGCCACCAGAGTTGGCAAGTGTGCATAATGTCTTCCACGTATCCATGTTGAGGAAGTATCACCCGGACTCGGCACATGTAATAAGGTATGAGCCATTGGAGCTCAACGAGGGTATGACATATGTTGAGAAGCCAGTTCGGGTATTGGACAGAAAAGAGAAAGTGTTGAGGACAAAGACAATTCCCTTGGTGAAAATACTTTGGCAACATCACACAGTGGAAGAAGCCACATGGGAATTGGAGAGTTTGATGCGGGAGAAGTATCCCGAGTTGTTCACAGAATAATTGGTTCTAATTTGGAGGACAAAATTTTCTAAGTGGTGGAGAATGTGAGACCCCGTATATGTATAAGGGTATATATGTACATAGAAATGTAAATAGAGTTGTACTATGAATTCATGAGTGAAGTATATGTGATGTAAGTCCATAAGTAATGTACACACTAGTAATAAGAGTTGTGATTATATATACAAGTTACATTATGTATGAATGTAAGGAAATGGACTTAAACATGTGGAGAATATGAATAGAATGGATTATGAGTAATGTGGTAAATGGAATGAAGATTTGCATGAGTATACACTTCCATTTGTTTATACTAAGTACCATTGGTCATACAAAGATTCTACACAAGTTTTAATGTGTATGAAGTGAGGATGGATGCCATTTTCAAGTCTCAAAGATGAATGGATGAGAAAAGGATCATGGTAGCAAATTAAGGATGTTTGGTAAGTGTTGCTGCAGAAGAACTGCAGAAAATCTGGAAATTGTGAAGGGCAGATCGATCTCATGGGATGAGAGATCGATCTGGAAGAGCCAGAATGCTCTTATTTGGGCAAAGGAATAGGGCAGATCGATCTCCAATGGAGTCAGATCGATCTCCTAAGCATTCTGTAGTGAAAAGATCGATCCCCAAGCACCCAGATCGATCTCCTTAGCTCTCTGTTTGGGAGCAGATCGATCTCATGCTTCGACAGATCGATCTCATGCTTCGACAGATCGATCTCATGCTTAAAGTGCCGTGAAAAAAGAGGGATTTAAGGGGATCAGATCGATCTCCTCTTGGACCAGATCGATCTCCTCAAGCTATTTCTATATAAGGAGTGCTGAAAATCAAAAAATTTCGGGAAAAACACTAACCTTCCACTTTCAACCCAAAAACCTAACTTTCTCTCTCTAAAATCAGCCATTTTCAGTGAGGTTTGAAGAGAGACCATTAGAGGCAAAGTTGTTCCTATCAAAGAGAAGAACAACATAGTTGGAAAGCATTTTCCCATTGTTGGTATTGAAGGAGTTAAGGGCATTGCCATTTGGAGTAAGAAGAGAAATCAAATTGGGTAAGATTCTAACACTCCAACTATGGTACATTGTTTATATAATTGATTTTGGAGTTGTTTGGCATGAGTATGGGTGGTTAGAAACTATCTAAATACATTGAAATGATTATGACCTAGAAATGGTCTAGAGTGAGAAAATGGAATGTGTGGAGATTAATGATGAATGAGATATGTAGAAGTTATTAATAGTGTTGTGGTATGATTTTAAGATGTGGTTAGTGGATAAATTGTGAGATTTACCTAAAAGAGGTAAAATGTGGATTAAGGCATTTGTAAAATGCATAAGTGAACAATATTGACTAGTGAGGTCAATTATGGGTTAAATACATTAACTCAATTGATTTAATGAATGAATTGCAGCTTCCGAGGATACGCCGAGGTGAGTTGAGCCAAGAGCGTGAGAAGCTAAAAGGAAAGGAGTCATACCAAGTAAATCGAGGTAAGGGAATTGTGTGGACTCTTAGAGATATTTGTGCGCAATTTGGGCGCTTAAATGTTTTGCTAGAATGCATGAGATTAGGAAATGATGTTGGGTGATTGAAGGACAAAAGTTGGGAGTTTGAGAAATGTGCATGAAAACAAAAGCATATTGCTTTGAAAATCATGTTTTATTGCTTTTTAGCAAATGATTGGTAGGTTGGCTAACATTGAAATGATTTGCAAAAGAAATGAGTGTGTTTTGGTTTTGTAAACCATACTTTGCAAAGTTTTGAGCCACCTACATGATTTCGTGAGTATGAAAGCGTGCTAGAGTATGACTAGCATGAGATTTGACGTGTTTTATACACATGAGTGCAAGAGGCACTAGTTTTCACATGGATTTCATAATTGTTTTGGCATTGTGCTTCGAGTTTGTCTCGCACTGGATGCCTACCTTGCATGTTGTCGTGTTTGGAGCTTCGAGTAGATTGGGTGTCACATCGATTAAATAGGCTCACACGTGCATTATTTTGACATGATTAATTAGCCGTGTTAGGAGCTTCGGGTAGACAAGAGGTCGTACCGATTAAATAGGCTCACACGTGCGTTTGAGATGTGGCGTGATATGATGGTTGATTGGGTCCACGGAGTACGTTGAACCGTGTATGTAGCATGGAGTACATTGTACCGTGTTGAGTTGTGATGTGTCGTCTTCGGACGAGATCTGCTATGGACCGACGGGTAGGATTTGACCCACCTCCCGTGTGGAAACAGATAGTGGTGATATCCCGCACACCTGATCCATGTAGTCCGTATCACAGGTTATATACATAGGCCTTGAGGTTATTACCTATTGTTGAACTGCCTATCTCACATGTCTACTGCTATTTGAGAATAAATCCATGTTTGAAATGATTTGTGGGTCAGGAAAGCCCGAGGGATGGGCCGAGACCCGACCAATGTTGAAATTGATTTGTTAATGGTTTTTAAAGTGCACGGATGCATGATGTTTAATGCCATGCTTTATTGTGAAAATGCATGATGGGTAATGCCATGCTTTTATTGTGAATTATGCATGATGATTTATACCATGCTTTGAGTTGAAATGTGTACTTGATTTTAATAGCATGAATGCTTTACATACCATTAACACAATCATACACTCATGTTTTGAGATAAATAATGAATGAAATGCTTTTGAGCATGGCATCACGATCACGTAGATAGTGCAGTATCTACCTGTTTGCATGATTGCCTTACTGAGCGTGTGGTTTGCTCACCCCCTTATTTTCCCCATCTTTACAGAGATTTGAGTATAGATTGAGCGTGACTGGAGGCGTTCCCTTTTGGTAATCCGCTGCATCCCATCGCTAAAGGTATACACACCTGGATTATTTTGTATCTAAACTAGACATAGCACAGTAGCATTTTATATGTAACTATCGGGGATGTAAAACAATGTAAACACATGTAACAACTCTGATATATATACATTTATACAAGTGTTTACTCATAAATAATATTTCAAATTGAATTGGTATGGTGGAGTGAGTTCGACGTCGACACGCAGCCCAACTGTTATGAGTGTGGTTGTTCACGATCGAGGAAGGATGATTAACAATTGATGCATGAAAATGCGAAAAATTTATACGTATTTTGGTAAGTTGAGGGTCGTGATAGATCTTTACCTAGCCGAAGGCTTTAGAGATCAATCTGGCTTGGTGAAGAGATCGACCTTTGCTAGCCAAAATCCATCCGAGATTGATCTTGTCCTAACAGAAGCAACTTGAGATCGATCTGCTTTGAATGAGGGATCAATCTTCCTTTGCAGAATGCTTTGGCATTGCATTTTCAAGGCAATGAGATCGATCTCCCATGCAATGAGATCGATTTGCCCTTTATCTGCTGTCAGACCCATATTTTATGTAGCTTGTTCCTTATGATTCCTATGTGTATGAACACTCTATTATTATAGTTGAATCATAAGAAAAGTATTTACTAGATTTAAAGTGTATGTGAAATGATTTAGCACTCATAAGCTACACAAAAGCCTAATGTGAGCTATAAGAGTCACAGGCTAAACGGAGTGGATCTGAATCATTTTGACTGAAGAGAAGAACTTAAAATGAGAAAATATAGAGAGCTTATGAAGGAAAGTCTGTTTGATTTTGTTCCGAACACAGAGAACGAGAGTAAAAGCTAAAAAGGGTAAAATTGACCTTTTTAGCGAGTTAAGGTATTTAAGGTATTTCGAGCATATTTACCTACCGAAAATGGCTAAAACGTAAATACGAGAGTGTAAGACATAAGATATGATATTTTCAAAATTTTGAGAAAAAGTCAACTTGGTCAATGATTAAGGAAAAAGTTAACTATAGTTAAGAAAAGTGGACTTTTACCATAGTTGATTAACCGTGGTTAAAAATTTACCTAAGTATGGAGAAATTTGGGGAAAAATATTTTTGGTCAGAATACAAGATAATCATCCCCGAAAGTAAGGAAAATTTATTCGGAAGGATTCCAGATTAAAATTAATGGATAAAAACGTAATGAGCCTAAAGTGAAGATTTTAAAGCCCATTAAGGTATACTAAATGTAGATCGAAATTCTTAGGTCCCTTAGACCGAATTGTTGGATCGATTGATAGGTCAAATATTTAGACAATTAAAGGCCCAAGGTATAGTAAAAATTTCAGCCCGAAACCCCATTAAGAAAGCCCAACCGCAAGGCCCAATTGTAAAGCCCATTAGGATTAAATATCTAACTATAGTTAAGGCTAACTATGACTCATTAGATGACTCATTAGGTAACTCATAACTAAACCTTAGGAAGTCAATTTTAATGGCTGAAAAGTAAGGCTTAATGGCTAAGTAAATGGCTTATAAAATCAGCCACACCATTGTCATCTTCACCATACCATTCTCCGCTACATAAGGAAACCATTGAAATACATTTATCCAAGCTTTCTCTCACTAGAAATCACTAGGATTTAGGCATATTTGGAACTTGCATTCTTCATGAAAGTTGTTCCAAATTGAGAGGAGAGTAACATATGTTGGAATTGGATATCAAGAAGCCATAGCGTGCAAACCGTGAGGCTCCAAAGTTTTGGCCAAGTGTGAACACGAATACTAGGTATATTTTCAAGCTTTCAAATTCATATATGTTAATGTATGAATAATTTTTAAGTATATTGGTATATGTTTTAAGCATTGAAACATATGAAATCACTATGATCATGGTTAAGCCGAGAGTGAGTAGTGAAATATTGATGAATGCCCATATGATATTAAGGCATAAATGAGTTGATATACATGTGTAAATGATTATGGTATAGTTAGAATTAATCAATTTGATTAATTAATACATGTATTAAGTTGGCAATCAAGGTGTTTGATAAAATGCCTAAATGAACTATGAGATGCTTAAGAACATTGCCAACCAAGTGTTTGTGAAAATGCCTAAGTGAATTGGCTAAGGAAATGGACATGGACGACATGCCATGGTGTGACCGACGACATGGGGTGCTCTCGGCCATGGCATGTGGCCGAGAGGTCCAATGGGCCAAGCCCAATTATTTTAAGCCCAATGAGATGTGATGGGTCTAGGATAAGCTCAAAAAGAGTTGGTGGGCCCCACAAGCCCAAAAGGCCTAACGAAAATGAATAGTAAAATGAAAATGGGCTTAAGGCATAGTTAGGCCCATTAAGGTTTATTAAAGCCCATTATAAGGAAAAGTATAACTAACCTGATAAATGGTTATATGTAGCTCCAGAGATTATTGGAGGAGCAAATCGGACTACTGGATCAAGCAGCGTTGAGAAAGTAAAATTTCTCAAGTGATTGCAGGTAAAGGACTTTTGTGAGTAGTTAGAGATACCTACACGTATTTTCGTCTACTTTTACATTCACTTAAAAACTTTGAGGGTCAGAGAAAGTGAATAATAATTATTGTGACCTGATAGTGACAAATTACGATTTTACCCCTATTTAGTCAAAAAGTCAACTTTTGTGAAAAGTTGTAAAAAGCATGGAAACCACCACTTTGAGTGTTTTTGCTAGTGATTAGCAAAAGAATAAATAGATGGGGTTATAGTGAATTAAGCACACGTTATAGTGCTGATTTTGATGTTTTGAAAATCATCCATTTTTAAAGAGCCATCTATCGAATTATGTGAGAATAAATGGTGCTAGAGCACAGCTCGCACTTGATTTCATATATTTTCCACATATATTAGTGCTGGATTGTGATTCACACTAGATTTCCATGACATGCATGATAGAGTGCTGGAGTTATTACTCGTACTCAGTTTTATATGATATATGCATGAGAGAGTGTTGGAGCGATTAGCTCGTACTCGAATTTCTCATGAGATGCATGACAGAGTGCGAGAGCATTGCTCGTACTCGATTCTTCATGATTTATACATCACATAGTACTTGAGTTATTTCTCGTACTTGATTTGATGAGTTTTGTGCATAGCATGGTACTGGAGCTATTGCTCGTACTTGATTTGAAACATGAACTATGCATTGACCTAGTTGCTGGAGGTTTACTCGCACTAGAGTTTGATTTTGTGATATGAAACAGTGTTTGAGTGGAGTGTCGAATGTGAGTCGTGCTCAAAGGCGCACACTGTAAATTATGTGATATATAATACATGTTGAAAATCATGCTTGATTTTCTCGTGTAGACTGAGTGTCACACTATGAGAGGTTCGCATGTGGATTTAGAGACGTGGTATGATATTCCATGGTTTGAGGGCTAAGACATATGGCAGGTACCCCGACTGTGATGTAAGGTCCACGGAGTACGCTGTACAGTGCGAGTGGCATGGAGTACACTGTACCGTATGGTGTTGTGGAGTTGAGGAGGTTATAGCTGGTGGTTGTGATGGACTGACCCCCCTCCCGTTGCAGCAATGATGCCCTGCACACCGAGATCTGTGTTGCTTGAGATCACCATTATAGGATATGGCCATAGTCCAGGATATTATTGCATTTCACCACAGAGTCTCACATGATATATCACCTGATTGACTGATTTATTTATGATACAGATAGACCTGAGGGATGGGTCGAAAATTCGATTTTGTGTTGTGAATGATTTCAATGCCATATTTATTGTGATTTAAATATACATGGCATGATTTATCTGAAGGCATTGTGATATTATACAGATGCATTATTTTGCACTACATGCCTACATTTGAGAAAGCAAGCATGATTTCTGTACATGTGATTTAATCTGTACAAGTATATATATATATATTTATTTAAAGACATGCTTTTAAAGTGAGTTAAGGAAATGATATTTTTGAGGCATAGCATTATTTTGAGTAGATAGTGTAGATATCTACCTGTTTGCCTGATTTCCTTACTGAGCGCGTTGTATGCTCATCCCCCCTTTCTTTTACATCTCTATACAGAGTATCAGCAGTTGAGTGAGAGCGTTGTGGGATAGTATTCCTGTTTTCCACTGCTATTTCCTATCGATCGACAGGTATACATATTTTGTACGATTATGTATCTAAACATAGAAACAACACAGTGATGTATACGATATATATTATGGGGAATGTATTTATATTATATTTTATATGATCTCACATGTATTATAAAAGAAGTTATAGTCAGTAACAGTATATTGACATGTATGTATGATAATGGATGACATGGTATGCGAGAAAGCTAACATCGAATCATAGCCCAACCATTGATGAGAGGAAAGGTAAGTTAAATTGCGAAAAATTTGTAGTAGTTTTGGTTCAGTCAGGAAGGGTCTTGATATATGCAACATTCCAACTGCAATTTTTCCCAAATTTCCAAAGGATAACTTGCATTCATTTTCTGCACCACCCATTTTGCATTGTATTCACATTTAGCGCTTAAAAAGGTCCATTTCTTATGATTCATATATAACATAACTTGTGTGTACTTCACAAAATCATATAACAAGTGTGTACATTGAATTCACGGACCTTACATCTCTTATGGTTCGTATTACATGTAACAAGTGTATACTTTATGGAATCATAAGGGATACATAGGAAGGTACGAGACTTACATTCCTCCTCTCCTCAAAGAAATTTGGTCCTCCAAATTAGAACTAAGTCATTCCTCAAAAAGTCGAGGGTACTTCTCTTTCATTAGGCTTTCTAGTTCCCAAGTTGCCTCTTCTGTTGAGTGGTGCTTCTAGAGAACCTTTACCAACGAGATTCTCTTTGTCCGAAGTACCTTTTCTTTCTTGTCGAGGATTCGGATAGTTTCTTCTACACAGCTCATGTCTCCCTGGATGTCTAATGCTTCGTACTTGATGACATGGGAGGGATCCGGATTATACTTCCTTAACATGAAGACGTGGAAGATGTTATGTATTCTGAAAAGCTGTGGAGGCAAAGCTAACCGATAGGTGACATCTCTCACTCACTCTAATACCTCAAACGGACCAATAAAATGGGGACTCAGTTTCCCCTTCTTCTCGAAGCGTATGATGCCTTTACTTGGAGACACCTTAAGAAACACAAAATCTCATGTTTAAAACTCAAGTGGCCATCTACACACTTCTGCGTAACTCTTCTGTCAAATTTGAGCAGCTCGTAATCTGTCACAAATAATCTTTACATTCTGAACTTCCTATTCAACGAGATCAGGAGAATTTACAATTTTGTCACCCACTTCTTCCCAAGCTATAGGGGATCTACACCTCCTACCATACAGAGCCTCATAAGGTGCCATACCAATACTCACATGATAGCTATTGTTGTACACAAACTCAGCAAGGGGCAGGTGATCATCCCATGATCCCTTAAAGTCCATCATATGCACTCGTAACATATCCTCCAAGATCTGTATAGTCCGCTCGGACTAACCGTCAGTCTGAGGATGATAGGCAGTACTAAAATTCAACCGAGGTCCCATGGCTTCCTAGTAATGAGTCTAAAATCTGGAAGTAAACCTGGAATCTCTATCAGATGTAATGCTCACTGGAGCCCCATGCAGTCGAGCTATTTCTCTAACATATAGCTCTGCTAAGGCACTCAAAGTATCTGTGCTCTTGATAGCAAAGAAGTGGGCACTCTTAGTTAATCTGTCTACTATTACCCAGATTGCATCATGACCTCTCTGAGTCCTTGGTTATCCCATGATAAAGTCCATGGTGATATGCTCCATTTTCCACTTAGGCACTGACAAGGACTTAAGTAATCCTCTGGGCTTTTGATGCTCAACTTTTACCTGTTGACACACCTAACACTTGGCCACAAATTCTGCCACTTCCTGTTTCATACCACTCCACCAATATACCTTACGCAGGTCTTAGTACATCTTAGTACTACCTGGGTGCATGGTGTAATGGGAACAGTGAGACTCCTTCAAAATTTGTTGCTTCAAGGTATCATCGCTCGAGACACAAATATGACCCTTAAACCTCAACAATCCATCATTACTGACCGTAAAATCTGACTGTAAGGTCTTTTTAGCTTAGCTAACCAAATCTAGTAGCTTTTGATCACTTCTCTGCATGGTTCTAATCTGATCCATAATATCGAACTTTATCCAAAGGCTGGCAATAAATTCAACCTCTGCTTCCTCAACTTTGATCCTGACTCAGGTGAACTATTCCAATAAATCCCATTCCCTAATCATCATAACAGAAACCATGCTCTTTCTGCTCAGGGCATCAATAACTACGTTCGCCTTCCCCAGATGATATAAAATCTCATAGTCATAGTCCTTAAGGAGTTCCATCCTTCTTCTTAGTCTCATATTAAGCTTTTTTGGTCGAAGATATACTTCAGACTCTTATGGTCAGTGAAAATCTGAAACCTTTCTCCATATAGGTAATGCCACCATATATTCAATGCAAACACCACTGCGACTAACTCCAAATCATGCATAGGATAGCTCCGCTCATGGTCCTTTAGCTGATCTAATCCATAAGCAACTACTCTTCTGTGCTGCATGAGTACGTACCCCAAACCCAGATGGGAAGCATCACTATACACTGCAAAACCCCTAGATCCACTTGAGATAACAAAAATAGGTGTTGTAGTTAATCGTCGTTTAAGCTCTAGGAAAATTTGCTCACACTGCTTAGACCATATAAACGGAATGTCCTTGTGTGTAAGCTTAGTCAGAGGAGCTGCAATCTTGGAGAATCCTTCAACAAACATCCTATAATACCCTGCAAGTCCCAGAAAACTCCGAATCTTTGTAACTGTCCTCGGTCTCTCCCAATTAAGTACAACCTCTACTTTGGACGGATCAACTGACACCCCGTCTTTAGATATAATATGACCAAGGAAAGCTATCTGATCCAGCCAAAACTTACTTTTACTGAGCTTTCCATACAACTGCTTGTCTCTGAGTATCTGAAGCACAATCCTCAAATGCTGTGCTTGTTCCTCTTAGGACCGAGAATATATAAGGATATCATCAATGAAGACTATCACAAACTAATCTAGATAGTCTCGAAATACCTCATTCATCAAACTTATGAAAGCAGCAGGGGCATTTGTCAAACCAAAGGGCATCACTAAGAATTCGTAGTGGCCATATCTAGTTCTGAAGGTCATTTTCGGAATATCCTCTTTCCTGATTCTTAACTGGTGATAGCTTGATCTTAAGTAAATTTTAGAAAAGATAGAAGCCCCTCTCTGCTGATCAAACAAGCCGTCTATCCTTGGTATGGGGTATTTGTTCTTCATCGTAACCTTGTTCAGTAGTTTGTAATCTATGCATAATCTGAGACTACCATCATTTTTCCTCACAAACAAAATCAAAGCTCCCCATGGTGACACACTGGGTTTAATAAAACCCTAGTCAAGTAGCTATTGCAATTGTTTCTTTAACTCTTCCAATTCAACCAATGCCATCCTATAGGGAGGTTTAGAGATTGGCTAGGTATCTGGCACTAAATCGATTGTGAACTCCAGCTCTCTCTCCGGTGGTAAGCCCGATAACTCATTTGGGAACACATCCAGAAACTCGCATACTATCGGTATGTTCTCTATCCTTGGATGTTCTCGACTGATATCAGAGATGAGTGCGATGTAACCTTCACATCAATAATCTAATCAGCGTTTTCAGGAAATCATAATTATATCAATAAGATTTCTCACAATAATCTTCACACATTTTCATTCCTTAACATTCAAACCTACACTAAATTTTTCAGGTAGGGAGAAAGTTATAGTCTTAGTCTAGCGGTCTAAACTCACACGATTGGCCGCTAACCAATCCATCCCTAGAATCACATTAAAACCACACATATTTAATTAAGCTACATTTGCTAACATCACTTTATCTCCCACCTTAATCTCACACTTTCTACATACCATATCAGTCCTCTGCGATTCACACATAGGTGTACTTACATGAAAAATATGAGCTAGGGGTTCAGGCTTTAAATTTAATTTACATGCAAAGTGTACAGAAATAAAAGAATGCGTGGACCCTAGGTCAAACAACACATGAGCCTCATGATTACAGACAAGAAGTGTACCTCGTATAGTCTCAGACGAAGTGTCTGCAATCTCCTTATCCAAAGCAAATACACGACCTCTATGGCAGGCTTCTTTCCCTTATCAGCAGCTGTGACTCGTCTTTGGGGGATCACTCTCTGAGGCTGCTGTTGATGAGGCTTTTGAAGATGTGGTCTCTGTAGCTGCGGGCAATCTTGCACCCTGTGACCCATGTCCCCGCATTTAAAACATCCCCGTATTATTCAAAAACAAGTGCCCTCATGTGATCGACCACAGTCTTTGCAGATCTTAATGTCAGGTCTGGCACCTCGAGGGGTCTCCATAGTAATGGGAGGAACCCTGGGTCTATCAACTCTCCCTTTAGGTCCCTCGATCATTCGTCTCATAAAAGAACCACTCATGAAGTCGACGTGGGAAGCTGCAGATCTTTTACTGGTTATCACATGAGACTCAGACTGAGACTGTATTAACTCTAGTCCCCTCTCAACTTCCTGTACCCGTATCAGAGCATCCTTAAACTCAGTAATGCAGAGTCCCATCAATCTATCTCGAATGGTTGGTCTCAACCTATAAACAAACCGCTCTGTTCGGTGCTCCTCGTCCTTGACAGTCTCCGAATAATATCTCAACAAAGTGGTGAACCGATTCTCATATTCATCGACTGTCATACTGCCCTGCACTAAATTAAAAAAATCTACTTGCATTTTCCTCTAGGCAGCACGAGGGATATACTGGGTCCTAAAGGTGAACTGAAAAGTTTCCCAGCTGATCACTGGATGACTAGCAGTTAATATACTCTGGGTGGTACCCCACCAACATTGTGCTTGTTCCTTAAGCATGTGGTACTCATACTAATCCTCTCTACATCAGTGCACCCTAGAAAATAAAAAATTATCCTCATCTCTGTCAACCACTCCTCTGCCTCTGCTGGATCGGACCCTTCACCCCTTTAGATGCTGACGGATTCATCTTAAGAAAGTCCTTCAACTGGCCCATATCTCTATGAACAGGCCTGGTCTATGCCAAAGGCTAAGTGGCGGGTGGCACTGGGTTAGTCTGTATAGGAGGTGGGGGCGGATCTTGTGGTGGTGTAGGTGTAGGAGCCGGGGTAGGTGTGGTACCTGAGGCATTAGCCTCAAAATCTTGCGTAAATAGCGCTGCCATCTGCTCAGACCCCTGCCGTACATCCTGCTCTGACCGATTAATTCGAGAGTTAGGACTCTCAGGCTGTGGGTCAGGTGATGGAGGTGGTTGTGCCTACCTCCGAGGACGACCTCATTTCCCCCTCATATCTTAACTCTAACGTACCTGTGCGTATACATTAAACATTGGTTATAATTTTTAATCGTTAAATTCAATTCATGATCAGAAAATTATAGAGACTTAGGATGTAATCTATTTCCATTAATCGACACTGACAGTACTAAGCACTCTTTGCTCTGATACCACCAAATTTGTGACAGCCCGAAAGCGCAAAAAATAGGGTTAATTTAATTTTTTTTTTGTTAAACTTCCTACTCATAGTGTATTCCTATACAGTGTCAGTTATTCTCATATCTATACGTTATCAAATTGCTCATCCACGATATTTACAATTCAATAGATTTTAATTCTGATCTATCAACCAGTATCCCAAGGATCTCTCAACATCAACATTTTCTTAACCAAATATCATGATATTAAAGAAACCCACTTTCTAATTTATATACATATACCATCCTGATTACATCCTAACATTACTCAAATATAAGTGTCTACATTACATCATTGTCTGGATACAAAATGAATTCAATTATACCTCTCCCGTGTAATAGCAATAGCTTGGGGAGAGTCTCGTCCACCAGCCTATGTCACGTACGCATTAGGTATTAGCACTCACTGTAAATAATCTGTGGGGGAGGAAAAAGAGGGGGTGAGCTTCAACTAGCTCAGTAAGGAGTGCATATGAGATTTAGAAATTATTATCAAAGCATAAGTGCAATAATGGCATACTTTCACATATTTATAAACACGTGATTAAAATCACAATTCATCAAAACATCGTTATCACAATTTCACAATACGTCATTTCTCAAAACAGTTATGGAGACTAGGCATAATATAAGTGTCATGAAAGCAAATCATCATATCACATTATCCTCAACGAGGGCATCCTCAAATGAGGGAATCATCTCACGTTACCAAAACAGAGGCATCTCTCGTTACCAAAACGGAGGCATCTCTCGTCAACAAAACAAAGGCATCTCTCATTACCAAAGCGGAGGCATCTCATGCTACCAAAGCAGAGGCATCGATGTGCATATATCATGACGAGCCCTTAGTCTCAAAAACATGCCATTATTATACTGAAAATAGTTTCGCCTTCACGTAGAGCTCATAGTAGTTTTGCTTTATAAATCTCATTCAATCATAGAGTACATTTGTTCGCAAAACACTCAAATCACGAAACTGAGTTCAAACCGGCAAAACATGCACTCAAGTAAGAAATCTCAAGTTAAACGCTTTTTCTCAAAAGATATGCTCATTAATAAAAAATTTTCATGCTACCAAAGCACTTTCAATCGGCAAAGAATACATATGCACAAAATGGATTGCATCCCTTACCTTTTACACCTTGGGAGGTGCAATATTCTCGAGTTTTCGGACTAGCTTCGATTCAAGTGTCAAATTCCCGAGAAGCCCAATTATACGTCAAACCATCAATAAATACACCTTACACCTCTACTTCAAACTTTTATTCATTCAAAACTAAAATGGGGTCATTCAGACCCTTATTTAATTACTTCCTCTATTCACTCAGTTTTTCACTTATCCTAGCTATAAACCGAGTTTCTTCGGTATTAAATAAACATCTAATAACTTAGTTTAATCCATTCATTCATGGATTTTCTCAAACACCTTAGGTGTACATTTCATAACTTCATCCATTTCCATTAACTAATTTCATAAAACCATCTCATAATCATTTACTCATGCTTAATAACATCAATTCATGCTTAAATCATTATCAACTCTATGCCTAAGCAACTTTCTCTCACTTTCTCACACTAAGCTCATTCTAGGTCATGGAGGATTAAACATGCTCAAGTGTATTTTTAGCCAACATTTCATACACCAATCAACTCATAGGAATGCCTAGATTAACATACTTGAAGTTGGTGTATTGAAATCTTACCTAGCTTGACTTTTCTCCCTTTTACCAAATTTGGGGAATATCCTTTTTCTCCTTGAATCAATCAACTCAACTTCTAGTTTTTGATTATGTTGTTTTCCTTATCTTAAGCAACAACTTTGCTCAAATAACTTTTCCTTAAATCTTTTTGGAAAATGTGGTATTCTAGAGTGAGAAACTAGGTTTTCTTTACTTAAAATCGAAAGGTCTGAATGTATGAGGAAGAAGGCACGAATTGTCGGGCTTTTTATAGAATTCACATTATGAGATTGATCTCCCCTTGTTTGAACTCCTTCAAAATTCGATATGTAAGCTAGGGGATCGATCTGCCTCTTTGGATCGGATTGATCTGCTAAAGGAAGAAGATCGATCTTTGCCTGGCAAAAGGCTTTAGAGATCGATCTGGCTTGGTGAAGAGATCGATCTTTGCTAGCTAGAATCCATCCGAGTTCGATCTGCCTCATTGGAAGAGATTGATTTTGTCCTGGCAAAGTAACTTAAGATCGATCTGCTTTGAATGAGGGATCGATCTTCCTTTGCAAAATGCTTTAACATTGCATTTTCAAGGCAATGAGATCGATCTCTCCTTGTAATGAGATTGATCTGCCCTTCATCTACAGCATTCCAGCTGTAATTTTCCCTAGATTTCCAAAGGATAACTTTCATTCATTTGCTTCACCACCCATTTTGCATTCTATTCACACTTAACACTTAAAAAAGTCCATTTCTTATGATTCATATATAACGTAACTTGGGTGTACATCACAAAATCATATAACAAGTATGTACATTGAATTCACAGACCTTACATCTCTTATGGTTTGTATTACATGTAACAAGTGTATACTTTATGGAATTATAAGGGATACATAGGAAGGTACGAGCCTTACAGAATCACATAGCATACTCTTTAAAATCACGCAGCTTCTTTTTCAATTAACACAATACACATTTAGAAATTTCTTTGCATTTAGCAAATCACTTAGTAAATCGATAAACATGAGACATAGTATGGGATATCATATTACCCTGTATCACACAGCAGGGGGAACATAAGTCACCTCACACAGTAGCGACAAAATGTCATATCACACAGATAAAAGACTTATGGCCATAGTCTAGATTCACTGATCAAGTATGTGGGAATCCCTTGTTTGGGGAGGCGGATCAACCATCCCTTCAGCTCACATAGAAGCACTAAGATATCACGGCACATCGTAATCCATGGCTTACGCCCACAGTACATCGTGCTCCCATGGATCCTTATCACCCATTTCCATTGTCCAAAATCACGTGCGAGTAGGTCAGTGTAAGATCACTCAGTAATACACAACGGCTCCAACAAGGTTTTACTCATCACACAAAAAGCTTATAAAACCACGTGCGAGTAATTTAGCGTAAGATCACATAACATACTTGAGGCCTCTAGCACGGTTTTACTTATCACACAGTATGTGATAGCCTGAAAGTGCAAAAATTAGGGCTAATTTAAAATTTTTCTTATATTAAACCTCTTACTCGGGTTGCATTCATGTACAATGTCATTTAATCACTTGTGTTTATAATAAATCATAACCCCAAGATCACACGATTTCTATTTCATAAACCCAATTACAAAATATCCAAAAGCAATCAATCCAAAAAACATGATTCATTTTCCTCATATCATCCTAATTACATCCCAAAATACTTAATACAAATGTCTGTATTACATCATTATCTGGATACAAAATGAACTGAATTATACCTTATGCATATGCAAGCGATAGCCTGGGGAGAACTTGTCCACCACCCTATATTACGTACGCGGTAGGCACTATCACGCTCACTACAAGAAAACTGAAGGGGGAAAGGAAAAAAGGTGAGCTCTCAAAACGCTCAGTAAGGAGGATAAGGGAAAGTTACAAAATCATCATCACAACACAATATGATAAAAATATCCGAGCATGTAAAACATTATAGAAATAATAGTAGAAACAATGGCATCAACATAATTCACGTGATAAAGATCACAAATCATCATAACATCAAATCATCGTTACGTGATAGAAATCACAATTGTAAAACACATCATTCATCATGGAAATCGAGACTAGGCATTTTAATAAAACTCAGATAAAATCATCGTCATAGGCACATCACATTAAACCAAAGCATCCCCTAGGCGGACATCCTTAAAAGAGGGAAATGTCGACATAATTACATGGTCATGATTCGTTGTAGACTTGATTAGAGTCGTACAGCTGTGGTCTTACATGCTACTAAAGCAAGGCTCGGTCTTACATGTTATTAAAGCAAGGCCACCCATCGCTACCAGAGCGGGGTCATCTCTCGTTACCAGAGTAGAGGTATCGGTCTTGCATGCTACTAGAGCAAGGCCACTCAACACTATCAAAGCGGAGTATCGATGTACATCTCATAACAAGCCTTAGTCTCAGTAAAATATGTCATTGTTGTATTAAAATCATTTCGCCTTCACGTAGAGCTCAGAGTGGTTATTACAAAACTCATTTCGATTATAAAACATCATTTTCACGATTACACAAAACTCGTCAAAATCGAGCTCAAACCGGTAAAACACTCACTCACCCATTCATCAAGCATCAATTCATCTCATTTCTCATAAACATGCTCATTTCATTGAACCTTTTTCATGCTATAAAAACGTTTTCAATCATTCGAAAACTCACAAGCACAAACCATTTATTTCCCTTACCTCTTGCTCCTTGAGTGGTACAATATCCTCCGGCTCTCGAACTAGTCTCGTTTCCCGAGTCGAATTCCTGAGCAATCCAAACATCATTAAATTGTCAATATTTATTACTCTCATTTGTCTCTTCACCTCATTTATATCCATACTTATACTATATCCGAATTACCACTTCTAAATACCCACATTGTCTTAAAACTTCTCCTATAACTATATCATCACTTTAGCTAGCTCATAATCATCACAAGATATTCACATTTCATTTCCCAACTATACTCATTGGTTGTTTCACTCATAACTTAGACATTTCTAACCAAATATATATATATATATATATTCATACACACATACATCCATTCACTAATATATAAAAAGATAATGCTTAAGAAAAACAAGGATCTTGTGAGCTCACCTAGCTTGTCTCCTCTTGACCAAACTTGTAGAGTGCTTGTCATTTCCTTTCTTCAATCCAATCCTTGATTTTCTAGTATGTTGTTCTCCTTACCAAGAGGAACAACTTTGTTTCTTACCCCTTTGTCTAATTCTGTCCAGAATAGAGTGAATCTTAGAGAGAGAAAGCTTGGTTTGGGTGAAAATGGTGAGTGTTGGGATTTGTAGGTGAGAGAGGCTCGTTTTCAGGCAAAATCCCATATTCTTATATAGGCAGGGTGTATGAGATCGATATGGCATTGATGGAGATCGATCTCTGCTTGATTTCAACTACTCCAACTGCGCCATTAACAACTACAAGATCGATCTGGTAGAGGGTGGAGATCGATCTCTTCTAGGTCGAGACTTAAGGAGATCGATCTGGCTAGGTAGAGGCAATAGGAGATCGATCTGCCTGCCTGTTTTTGCACATTTTTTGCATTCTAGAGCCATGAGATCGATCTCTCTTCCCTTAGAGATCGATCTTGCCTTCACAAATCCTATTGCTACTGCATCCATTTGCAGGAAACTCAATGTTAAGCTTATCTTAATCTACCCCATAGGCCATATTTCAATCTATACACATTTAAGGCTTAAAAACTTCACCTCCTTATATTTCATTAGATTTAAAACTTTCGTGTATATCAACATATCTTAATTACATTCACCAATTACAAATTCTCACATTGCAAATCTCATAGCTAAGGTACATAAAATTTATAGTTCTCACATCCTCCCCACCTTTAGAGAATTTGGTCCTCTAAATTCAACCTAATCCATCAAATAGTTGAGGGTACTTCTCCTCCATAAGGCTCTCTAGTTCCCAAGTTGCTTCTTTCATTGAGTGGTGTTTCTAGAGAACTTTAACCAATGGAATCCTTTTCGTCCAAAGTACCTTTTCCTTTCTGTCAAGTATTCGGATGGGTTCTTCCACATAACTCATATCCCTTTGAATATCCACTGCTTCATACTCGATGACATGGGAGGGATTCAGATTATATTTCCTCGACATGGATACGTGAAAGACATTGTGTATCCCAGAGAACTACGGAGGTAAGGCCAACCGATAGGCAATGTCTCCCACTCTCTCCAAAATCTCAAACGGTCTTATATATCGAGGAGTCAATTTCCCTTTCTTCCCAAAGCTCATGATACCCTTACTATACTTTAAGAAACACAAAATCTCCAATTTGAAACTCAAGTGGCCGTCTACGCACATCTACGTAACTCTTATGTTGACTCTGAGCAGCTCGTAACCTTTCAAATATGATTTTGACATTTTAAACTGCCTGCTCAACTAGGTTGGAAGCAATTACCTTTCTGTCACCCACTTCTTCCTAAGCTACGGGGGATCTCCACCTCCTACCATATAGAGCCTCATAAGGTGCCATACCAATACTCGCATGATAGCTGTTATTATATGCAAACTCGGCAAGGGGCAAGTGATCATCCCATGATCCCTTAAAATTCATCGTACACACCCTCAACATGTCCTCCAAGGTTTGTATAGTCCACTCGAACTAACCATCAGTCTGAGGATGATAGGCGGTACTAAAACTCAACAGAGATCCTATAGCCTCCTGAAAATGAGTCTAAAATCTAGAGGTGAATCGGGAATCTCTATCAGATGTAATACTCACTGGAGCCCCATGCAGTCTAGCTATCTCTCTAACATACAGCTCGACTAAGGTACTCAAGGTATCCGTGCTCTTGATGGTAAGGAAGTGGGCACTCTTCTTTAATCTATCTACTATCACCCATATTGCATCATGACCTCTTCGGGTCCTCGATAATCCCATGATAAAGTCCATGGTGATATGCTCTCATTTCCATATAGGCACAGGCATAGGTTTAAGCAATCCTCCGGGCTTTTGGTGCTCAGCTTTCACTTGTTGGCATACCAAACATCTGGCCACATATTTTGCCACGTCCCACTTCATACCACTCCACCAATACACCCTTCTCAAATCTTGATACATCTTGGTACTTCTTGGGTTCATGGTATATTGTGAGCAGTGAGACTCTTTTAGTATTTACTGCTTCAGGGTATCCTCGTTCGAAACATAAATTCGACCCTTAAACCTCAATAACCCATTGTCGCTAACCATGAAATTTGATAGTGAGGTCTGATCAGCTTGGTTAACCATATCTAATAACCTCTGATCATTTCGCTGCCCGGTTCTAATCTAATCCATACTACTGGGCTCTATCCGTAGGCTAGCCATAAACCCGACTTCTGCTTCCTTAACTCTGATCCTGAGTCCGACGAACTGTTCTAATAAATCCCATTCCTTGATCATCATAGCAGATATCACACTCTTCCTGCTTAAGGTATTAGCAACTACGTTCGCCTTCCCGAGATGGCAGAGTATCTCGCGATCATAGTCTTTAAGAAGTTTCATCCATCTCCTTTGTCTCATGTTTAACTCTTTTTAGTCGAATATATATTTTAGACTCTTGTGGTCAGTAAATATCTGAAACCTTTCCCCATATAAGTAATGCCACCAGATCTTAATGCAAACACCACTGCGGCTAATTCCAAATCATGTGTGGGGTAGTTACGCTCATGATCCTTCAGTTGTCGAGAACCATAGGTGACCACTCTCCCATGATGCATGAGCACACACCCCAATCCTTGTTGAGAGGTATCACTGTACACTGCGAAGCCTTCGAGTCCATTTGGGATAGTCAACACGGTTCCATCGTTAATCTCCTCTTTAATTCTTGGAAACTCTGCTCACACTGCTTAGACCATGCAAAAGGAGTCTCCTTACGTGTGAGTTTAGTCAAAGGAGTGACAATCCTGGAAAACCCTTCTACAAACCTTCTATAATACCCTGCAAGTCCTAGAAAACTCTGAATCTCTGTAACTATCCTCGATCACTCCCAATTAAGTACAGCTTCTATCTTAGACGGATCAACTAACACCCCGTCCTTAGATATAATATGCCCAAGAAAAGCTATTTGATCTAGCCAAAACTCACTCTTACTGATCTTTCCATAGAGCTGCCTATCTCTGAGTGTCTACAGCACAATCCTCAAATGTTGTGTATGTTCTTCACGAGACCAAGAATACATAAGGATGTCATCAATGAAGACTATAACAAACTGATCTAGAGAGTCTCTAAATACCTTATTCATCAAACTCATAAAAGCAGTAGGGGCATTCGTCAAGCCAAAGGGCATCACTAAGAACTCGTAGTGGCTATACCTAGTTCTGAAGGTTGTTTTTGAAATATCCTCTTTCTTGATTCTTAACTGGTGATAGCCCGATCTTAGATCAATCTTAGAAAAGATAAAAGCCCCTCTCAACTGGTCAAATAAATTGTCTATTCTTGGCAGGGGATACTTGTTCTTCACCGTATCCTTGTTCAGCAATCTGTAATCTATACATAGTCTCAGGCTACCATCCTTCTTCTTTACAAACAACACCGGAGCTCCCCATGGCAACACACTAGGCCTGATAAAACCCTGGTCAAGCAGTTCTTGTAACTGTTTCTTTAACTCTTCAATTCGACCAATGCCATCCTATAGGGAGGTTTAGAGATCGACTCGGTATCCAACACTAAATCGATAGTGAACTCTAGTTCTCTCTCCGGTGGCAAGCCAGGCAATTTATTAGTAAATACATCCAAAAATTCACATAATACTGGTATGTCCTCTATCCTCAGATGTTCTCGACTCATATCAGAGATGAGTGTGGTGTAACCTTCACATAAATAATTTAATCAGTGTTTTATAGTGATATAATCATGTCTTTAAATTTCTCAAAATAAACTTTATACATCTTAATTCCTTGACAGTCAAACGTACACTAAACCCTTCAGGGAGGGAGAAGGTCACAATCTTATTGTAGCAGCCTAGACTCACACAGTTGGTCGCTAGCCAATCCATCCCTAAAATCACATCAAAACCATACATGTCTAATAACACTAGATCTGCTAACATCACCATATCTCCCACCTTGATTTCACACCTTCTACACACCATATCAGTCCTCTAGGTCTCATGCATAGGGGTATTTACATGTAAAATATAATCTAAGGATTCATGCTTTAAACTCAGTTTACATGCAAAATGTACATCAACAAAAGAATACGTGGATCCCGAGTCAAATAACACATGAACCTCATGATTACAGACAAGAAGTATACCTCGTATGGTCTCGGATGAAGTGTCTGCGGTCTCCTTATCCAAAGTAAACACATGTCCTTTTGTGATCGGCTTCTTACCCTTATTAGCAGTTGTAGCCTGTCTCTGGGGAATCGTCCTCTAAGGCTGCTGTCTAGGAGGCTCTTGAGAGTGTGGCTTCTGTGGCTACGAGCAATTCCTCACTCTATGATTCATATCACCGCATCTAAAATAGCCTTGTATGGTTTTAGAACAGCTTCCCTCATGTGGTCGGCCATAATCTCTACAAACTCTAACCTCTGGCCTGACACTTCGAGGGGTCTCCATAACAATGGGAGGAACCCTAGGTCTATCAATTCCTCCTCTCGGTCCCTCAAACTGTCTCCTTTTAAAAGAACCTCTCTAAAAGTCTACGTGGGAGGTCACGAGTCGCTTACTCTTATCCCTGGTCAAAATTTAGGACTCAGTCTGGGACTATACCAGCTCTAGTCTCAGAGCATCCTTGAACTTAATGATACAAAACCTTATCAACTGATCTCTAATGAATGGCCTCAGTCCATACATGGATCGCTTTGTACGGAGCTCCTCATCCTTAAGGGTCTCCGGATCATACTTCAGCAGGGTGGTAAATCGGCTCTCGTAATCATCAACCGTCATATTACCCTGAGTCAAGTTTAGGAATTCAGCTTGCATTCTCCTCTGGGCAGCTCTTGGCATATATTGAATTTTAAATGTTGACTGAAACACCTCCCAACTAATCACCTCATGGCTAGTTGCTATTATACTCTAAGTAGTGCTCCACCAGTCTCGGGCTTGTCCCTTTAACAGGTAAGCACCCATACTGACCCTTTCGACATCAATGCATCCCAAATAGTCAAAGATGACTCGCAACTCTATCAGCCACTCCTCAGCCTCTGTGGGATCTTTCATCCCTCTAAAAGCCGGTGGGTTCATCTTCAAAAAGTCCCTCAATCAACCATTATTTCTGTCATCAAGCTAGGTATACACTGAAGGCTGTGTGGTAGGAGGCATCGGGTCAGTCTGTAATGGCGGTACGGGTGGTCCTTGTGGGGGTGGAGGAGTCAAAACAGATGTTGTACCCGAGGCATTGGCCCTAAAATGCTATGCGAATAGCGCTGCCATCTGCTCGAATCCCTACCGCACATCATTCTCTAGCCGATTCATTCGAGAGTTAGGACTCTCCGGCTGTGAGGTAGGTCGTGGAGGTGGTTGTGCCTGCCTCCCAGAACATCCTTTTCTCCCCCACATATCTTGTCTCTTACGTGCCTACGCGTATTCATTAAATATCGATTATAATTCTACCCGTTAATTTCAATTCATTACCAGACAATACAGACACTTAGAATGTAATCCATTTCCAATTACTCGACATTGACAGTACTAGGCAACTTTTGCTCTGATACCAAAAAATCTGTGACAGTCTGAAAGCGAGAAAATTATGGCTAATTTAAAATTTTTCTTATATTAAACATCTTACTCGGGTTGTATTCATGTATAATGTCATTTAATCACTTGTGTTTATAATAAATCATAACCCCAAGATCACACGATTTCTATTTCATAAACCCAATTACAAAATATCCAAAGGGAATCAATCCACAAAACATGATTCATTTTCATCATATCATCCTAATTACATCCCAAAATACTTAATAGAAATGTCTGTATTACATCATTGTCTTGATACAAAATGAACTGAATTATACCTTATGGGTGTGCAAGCGATAGCCTAGGGAGAACTTGTCCACCAGCCTATATTACGTACGCGATAGGCACTATCACGCTCACTGCAAAAAATCTAAAGGGGGGAAAGGAAAAATGGTTAGCTCTAAAACGCTCAATAAGGAAGATAAGGGAAAGTTACAAAATCATCATCACAACACAATATGATAGAAATATTCGAGCATGTAAAACGTTATAGAAATAATGGTAGAAATAATGGCATCGGTATAAATCACGTGATAAAGATCACAAATCATCATAACATCAAATCATCGTTACGTGATAGAAATCACAATTGTAAAACACATCATTCATCATGGAAATAGAGACTAGGCATTTTAATAAAACTCAGATAAGATCATCATCATAGGTACATCACATCAAACCAAAGCGTCCCCTAGGCGGACATCCTCAAAAGAGGGAAATGTCGACATAATTACATGGCCATGATTCGCTATAGACTTGATCAGAGTCGTACAACTGCGGTCTTACATGCTACTCAAAGTAAGGCTCAGTCTTACATGCTATTAAAGCAAGGCCACCTATCGCTACCAGAGCAGGGTCATCTCTCGTTACCAGAACGGAGGTATCGGTCTTACATGCTACTAGAGCAAGGCCACTCAACACTGTCAAAGCAGAGTATCGATGTGCATCTTATGACAAGCCTTAGTCTCAGTAAAATATGCCATTGTTGTATTAAAATCATTTTGCCTTCACGTAGAGCTCATAGTGGTTATTACAAAACTCATTTCAGTTATAAAACATCATGTTCACGATTACACAAAACTTATCAAAACCGAGCTCAAACCGGTAAAACACTCACTCACTCATTCATCAAACATCAATTCATCTAATTTCTCATAAACATGCTCATTTCATTAAACCTTTTTCATGCTATCAAAACGTTTTCAATCATTCGAAAACTCACAAACACAAACGGTTTATTTCCCTTACCTCTTGCTCCTTGAGTGGTACAATATCCTCCGACTCTTGGACTAATCTCGTTTCCCGTGTCGGATTCCTAAGCTGTCCAAATATCATTAAATTGTCAATATTCATTACTCTCATTATCTCTTCACCTCATTTATACCTATACTTATACTATATCTGAATTACCACTTCCAAATACCCACATTATCTTAAAAGTTCTCCTACATCTTTATCATCACTTTAGCTAGCTCATAATTATCACAAGATATTCACATTTCATTTCCCAACTATACTCATTAGTTGTTTCCCTCATAACTTAGACATTTTCAACCAAATATATATACATACACACATACATCCATTCACTAATATATAAAATGATAATGCTTAAGAAAAATAAGGATCTTGTGAGCTCACCTAGCTCGTCTCCACTTGACCAAACTTGTAAAGTGCTTGTCCTTTCCTTTCTTCAATCTAATCCTTGATTTTCTAGTACGTTGTTCTCCTTACCAAGAGGAACAACTTTGTTTCTTACCCATTTGTCTAATTCTGTCCAGAATAGGGTGAATCTTAGAGAGAGAAAGCTTGGTTTGGGTAAAAATGGTGAGTGTTGGGGTTTGTATGTGAGAGAGGCTCGATTTTCAGGCAAAATCCCATGATTCTTATATAGGCAGGGCGTGTGAGATCGATCTGCCATTGATGGAGATCGATCTCTGCTTGATTTCAACTGCTCCAACTACTCCATTAACAACTACAACATGGATCTGGTAGAGGGTAGAGATCAATCTCTTCCAGGTCGAGACTTAAAGAGATCGATCTGCCCTTGTGACAAGATCGATCTGGCTAGGCAAAGGCAAAAGGAGATCGATCTGCCTGCCTATTTTTGCACATTTTCTGCATTCTGGAGCCATGAGACCGATCTCTCTTCCTTTGGAGATCGATCTGGCCTTCACAAATCCTACTGCTGCTGCATCCATTTACAAGAAACTCAAGGTAAAACTTATCTTAATCTACCCCATAAGCCATATTTCAATCTATACACATTTAAGGCTTAAAAACTTCACCTCCTTATACTTCATTAGATTTAAAACTTGCGTGTATATCAACATATCATAATTACATTCACCAATTACAAATTCTCACATTGAAAATCTCATAGCTAAGGTACATAAAATTTACAGTTCTCACATAGTAAAGTCCATAAAACCACGTGCGAGCAACTCAACGTATGATCACACAGCATAGCTGAGGCCTCTAGCATGATTTTAGTCTCATCACTTTAAATCGATGGAGTCACATGCAAGCATAGTCAGAGAAAGATCACTTAGCAGTACTCGATGGCTCTAGCATGTTTTCCAAAATCTATTGCGAGCTCTCGAGTGGATCACCCAGCTTCACTCAGCTCTAGCACATTTGTTTTCTCAAAAATCCTTTTTAAAATGTTGTGCGAGCAAGGCTGGTAAATTTATCGTTGCCACTTTGGCTCTAGCACAAGTTCACACAGAAAAGAAATAGATCACTACATTCACTAAGTATGAGTGAGAGGGTAATCTCCTTTCAATCACTCGTTAAATGCTTTTCATGTAAAATAACTAAACCGGGAGCCAATCTATTATTACTCTTTCTCAAAACACTTGCAAAACATCTTTTCATAACAAGAACATTGAAGTCATGCAATTCATGCATATAAGCTTCTTCTTATCACTTAGCTTTCATGTAGATATATCAATATCTATATACTTTATAGTATTCATTTGCACACAGCAGGTAAGAAACATATGTATAGCTATCTCTAATAGCTCGCATAAATCCTTTACCTCGAATCACGCTCGAATCACTTTCCTTTGATTTCCAATGCTCGTGATCCATTCTTATCGTCTCCAATTTTATCTCCAAGAGCTATAAGCATTTGCTACTCACATTATTATACTTTAATATGCTTAATTCTTACTTGCATGAAGTTCAATTCAATGCATTGGGTCATTTTACACCAATTTGGCCTCGTTACATCTTTTTGGATTATACTCTCTTAATTCCATTTCGATTGTTCTATTTATTTCTTTGGAATCCATTAGACTCCTCGAGTCTATTGATTCATATTGGACTGGCATTAATCTCACAAGGCCTTAAGTTCATCATTTTCCTTCTCTATGACATTTCATCATATACCTCTTATACCCATTTTCAATCATCATCTATTCCAACATATGGATTTCACAAAGTCATATTAAAATCACCTATACATGCTTACTAATATCTCTACATGCTTAAATCCTCACTAACTCGATGCCATTTCAACTTTCGCTCACTAAGCCCATTCTAAGTTATGGTTGTTTAAGCATGTACATGAACATTTCATCCAATAATGTATACACCAAATCAACTCATCTAAATTTCTAAATTAACATACTAGAAGATGGTGTATTGAAATCTTACATAATTTTACTTTTCTCATTTTTGCCAAATTTGGGAAAACCTCTTTTCTCCTTCAATCCAAAGTTTTGGCTTTCAATCTTTGACTATGTTGTTCTCTTCCGCACTAGGAACCACTTTGCTCAAAGGAATCTCTCTTAAATCTGATTGGAAGGTGACGATTTTAGAGTGAGAAAGATAGGTCACTTGTTAACAATGGAGGAAGATGAGTTCTTTTCATGAAATGCAGGACTCAGCTGTCGAGTTTTATAGAATTTACCTCATCATATTGATCTCCTAGAGTGAGAGATTAATCTGCCCTTATTTAAACTCCTTCAAAATTTGACTTGCAGGCTAGGGGATCGATCTGCCTCCTTAGATGAGATCGATCTGCTCAAGAGATGAGATTGATCCTTGCTCATGGGATGAGATCAATCTTGGGCATGCAGAGGACTTTAGAGATCGATCTGGCCTTAAGAAGAGATAGATCTTTGCTAACCAAAGCCAACTAGAGATCTATCTGCCTTATGGAAAGAGATCGATCTTGTCAAAGCAGAAGCTACTTGAGATCGATCTGCTTTAAATGAAGGATCGATCTCCCTCTTGCAGAATACTTTGGCATTGTATTTCAAGGCAATGAGATCGATCTCCCCTTCATCTAAGATCGATTAGCCTTTCATCTACAGCATTCTTGTTGCAATTTTTCCAGATTTTCAAAGGTAAACTTACATTCAATTGCTTCTATACTCATTTTGCATTTCATTCACACTTAGAACTTAAAAGCATCCATTTCTTATGATTTGTACATAATGTAACTTGTATGTACATTCCAGAATCATAAACATTACATAGAAATTTACAGGCCTTACACCCTAGTATAAATATCAACCATCACTTTGTCTCAAAATCCAATGCGAGCAAGTCAGTGTAACACACAGTCTACACAAGGGCTCTAGCACAGTTTTACGCACATATCATATCAAAATCTAGTGCGAGCATATCTGTGTAACTCACAGTTACCACGAAAGCTCCAGCACAATTTTTGTAAGACCCTTAAATTCATAAATACATACATAAATATGCTATATGAAGCATAAGTGATGTAAAGTCCATAAGTCTAATGTACACACTTGTAATGTGAGTTGCGATGTACGTGCAAGTTTCATTATGTATGAATAGGCAAAAATAAGCTTTTGTATGTGATGAAGGTGGATAGAATGTAAATGAGTAGTGTGGTAGAATTTAATGAAGTTATACTTCCATTTGGTATTGTAATTGTATACCTTTGGTTATACAAAGTACGCACATAAGTTTCAATGTATATAAAGTATGAATGGATGTCATTTTCAAGTCTTAAAGAGGATTGGATGAGAAAATGACTGTGGCAGCAAAATGTATGAAGTTTGGTGTAAGTTACTGTAGAAAACTGCAGTAAAATTTAGAAAATATGAATGAGAGATCGATCTCAGGGGATGAGAGATCGATCTGGAAGAGCAAAAAATGCTCTTATTTGAGCGATGGAATAGGTCAGATCGATCTCCTATGGGGCCAGATCGATCTGCTAAGCATTCTGTGTAGAAGGAATTGATCTTTAAAGAACCAGATCGATTTCCTTAAGCTACTGACTTGCAACATATCAATCTCATGTAAGAGCAGATCGATCTCCTTAAGGTTCTATGTTGTGCAAATCGATCTCATGCTAGAAGCAAATCGATCTCATATGGTCTGGAAGGTCAATTTTAAGAGGAAAAATGCAGAGCAGATCGATCTCCTATGGTAGCAGATCGATCTCATAGAGATAATTCTATAAATACTGGATTTCTGCACTTCAGTTGCACAAGAGAAACTATTCCATTCAAAATTAAAGTGTAACCTAGCCAAGAAACACTAAAAAAACTTCAATTTGTGATCAGATTTGAGTGAGATATAAGTGAGCAAAGTTGTTCTTAGCAAATAGGAGAACAACAAACTTGGAAACAAGAGATTAAGATTAAAGATTTCAAAAGCAAGGAGGATTTTACCATTTTTGGTGAAAAATGAAGGAAATCTTAGCTAGGTAAGATTTAATGCGCCAAGTTGATATATGTTAAACTAGGTGTACTGAGGAATTGATTGATATATGTTTGAAATGTTGGAAATGAAAGGATAATGAAAAATCACCATGACCTAGATATTGGTGAGAAAATGAGGAAATGATGAGAAAATGGTGTTAACATTGATTTAATAATGGAATATGCATGTATGGAAGATTATAAGGTAATCTTATGAAAGACACAAATTAGAAATGAGAAGAAATAAAGATAGTTATGTGAAAATGAGATTTTATACCATACTGGGAGAAAATAGTGAGGTGATGTATTAAATTGAGATTTGGCAAATGAAATAAGTATATAGTGATATACTAACGCCAATATTTATAACAGCTTTGGAAATCATATTGAAAGCTGATCGGACTGCAAGAGTGAGCAAAATCGAGGAAGTGAGGTCACTTGAAGTGATTCAAGGTAAGAGAATTTCGTGAGTAGCTAGAGATGGCTACACGTATATTGAATTAGAGTTTTGATATTATACTCTATATGAATTCCCTAAATAGACATGTTGCTGTGATAGAAACCAATGAGATAACGGGTGATCTTATCCAAAAATAGGGTGGAAATACCTTAGAAGCATGTTGTGACCCAAAATGCACGAGTTGCATGATAGAATGGCTAATGTTATCCTAATTATGCAAAAATAGCACATTTAAGTGCCGATTTGATTTGAATTCAGTGAGTTGTGATTAAATAAGCCATCTATTTGGTTTTATGTGAAAACCATAAGTGCTAAAGAATACTCGCACTATAATTTGAGATATGCATCATAAAGTACTAAAGTGTATACTCGAACTAGATTTAAATACGATTTTATGCATGTTAGAGTACTGGGAGCATAGCTCGTACTCAGTTTGTGATTGATGCATTATGGAGTATTGGGAGCTTTGCTCATACTCAGTTTTACATGATAGTACTGGAGCGATAACTCGTACTTGATTTGAAAAGAGAATTATGCATTAACCTAGTGCTAGAGGTTACTTGCACTAGTGTTTGATATTTTGAAATGCATATACAGTGTTTAAGAGGCGAAGTGTTGATTGTGAGTCACACTCAAGACGCGCACTGTAGTTTTACATGATATATAAGATATGTTAGAAAAACAGTGACGATTTCCTCCGTGTAGACTAAGTGTCACACTGTTGAGATGTTTGCACGTAGATTTAGAGATGTGGCATTTATTTCCATAGTATGAGGGCTAAGACTTATGGCAAGCACCCTGACTATGATGTATTTCCATGGTGTGAGGACTAAGACCTATGGCAGGCATCCTGACCATGAGGAGAGGGTCCATGGGTGTACGTTGTACCGTGTAAGTGGCATGGAGTACACTATACCGTGTGGTGGAGTTGTGGAGTTGAGGAGTTTATAGCTGGCGGTTGTGATGGATTGACCCTCGTCCCGTTACAACAGTGATAACCCGCACACCGAGATCTGTGTTGCTTGGGATTTCACCATTATAGGATATGGCCATAGTCTAGGAGAGTATTGTATTTAGCCACTAAGTCTCGCATGATATATCACTTGTTTTCATGATACGGTTAGACTTGAGAGAGATAGGCCGAAAATCAGTTTGTGTTGTGTTGTGAACTGCCATATTTACTGTGATTTATGTGTAAATGGCAATGATTTCTATAAAGGCATTCTGAAATTATAAATATGTACTGTTTTGAATAAATGTCTAAATTTGATACTCAGCATGATTTTAAGTACATGGAATTTATTCTGTACTATTATTATATCATTTTGATACATGCTTTGAGATGATAGAAGGAAAGGCAAAGCCTTATTTTCAGTAGATAGTGCGGTTGTATACTTGCTTGCCTGATTTCATGACTGAGCGTGTTTTTTGCTCATTCCCCTATATTTTCCACTCTCTACAGATCATCTACAATAGAGTGAGCACGATTGAAGTATAGCATTCCTATTGTCTGCTGCCATTTCCCATTTCGTTAGAGGTATACACATCGCATACTATTTTGTATCTGAACAATGTATAAGCACAGTAATGTACACGTTGAAATACTGGGGATGTAATTATGTAATGTAAATAAATTTACTTATGAGAAAAATGTACGTACAGTTAATAGATAATTATGATGACATGTATGTATGATGTGATAAGATTGATAAGGTGAATATGAATGAGATGGCTAATGCCGAATCACAGCCCAACTATTCGTGAAGAGAAAGGTAAGTAAAAAGTAAAAAATTAGTAGTGGTGTTTGGTAAGTCACAGACGGAGGTCGTGACAATTTCACACAAAAACCAGACAGATGGCTCGATTCAGGTGAAAACAATATTTAAAATTGAGTTTAGCACGAAAAACGATGCAACACGGAGTGAGAGGAGTAACTTCCCGTCAGGTCACCCATCCATTGAATTTCTCCCACTCAAGCACGCTTAACTTTGAAAAATGTACAATTTAATGCAGACTGTAAAATCTTGAGCCAATCTATCATTACACTCTTACAAAATCACTTCAAGAAGAAAACACTGAAATCATGCACTTTATGCATTTTTATTTTTCGATAATTTTCCAATGACATTTTGGTAATTTTCCACAATTTTGTTTTCATCTAGATAATTCCATATCTATACAATTTACGGAATTTAAGTGCATATAGGAAGTGAGAAAAATACGTACAATTATCTATAAGAGCTTGCATAGATCCCTTACCTGGAATTCAATCGATGCATTTTTATCTTTTTCCACTTTTTGAAATTCGGTCTATCAGGCTCCAAATATATCTCCTAGAGTTGCTGATAATTACCAGTCACATAAATCAATCTTAATAACTTGTATTCCAATTTCTTTACGGTCTATTTTAAAGTATTGAACCCAATTACTCTTATTGGGCCTCGTTATCCCTTAATGGGTCCAACTCTATCTTAAGCCCATTTTGACTTTTCCATTAAGGCCCTTTTGGTATTTTAAGCCCATTAACACTTATTGGGCCATCCATGGCTCAGATTCGGCCCATGGTGGTCGGCCATTATCCATTCGGTTCTATTTCGGAATTATGTCGAACACTTGGTGGCCATGATTCAATTCCAAGACATAAAACAATTTATAAGGAATTACTCTGCAACTTATGCGGTTAAATTTAACTAGTATAGTCATACAGATGTAGCAAGTGAGATTCACTTACTTGAGATTCAGCGATGGCATGTAAATCGAGGCTTGATCGAACTCACGTTCGTCGCCTATTGTCGCACGACTTATCCTTAAACCGAGGCATCACTGAATTTTTCTCCCCCTCTTTTTTTTGACTAAATCGATTTTGACCGGTTTAGCCCCTCTTCATTTTGACTGAAACGGTCCAAACCGGTTCAGTGGAAAATCTCGCCATTCGAGCTTTTTTCGGTCGCTTCTCGACGCTGTTTTTCTCCAGCGACGTCGCGCGGTGGAGAGGAGGCTTCAGTCGGCTTAGCCTAGGGCTGATCAGTGGTGGATTCCACCTGTTTTCCTCTTATCTCCCAAATGCCTCTCCCTCTTCGATCTCTTCATCGCCAGCTAAACTAGGCACTTGGCAGTGCTCGGACACTCCCAGCATGTCGGTCTTTTACTCGTCGTTCGCTATTCGCGTCATCTCCCTCCGTTACCTTCAACGGTGAAGGAAACAGAGGAGGATTGGGTTTCCCGGTCCTTCCCTTTGTTTCTTATTGCTTTCCACTGTTCTTTCCTTTTTTTTCATAATATATATAATATTATATATATTTTAATATAATATAATATATTATATAATAAATACCTTATGTATATAATATATTATTATAGTATATTATGTACTTAAATATCCATATATATTTATTTAAATCAATTATATATATTTTATTATTATTATTTATTTTTTCTGAGAAATATTTTTCCATATTCCCGAGATAAATTCTTGAGGTAGGAAAATTTCGAGTTATCACAATAAATTTATATATTGATCAATTGGACTTGGAATTCAATTATTTCTTCTTTATTGATCAAGATTACACGTGTCACAACCCTTTTCGTTCTTTTTAACCGAAAATCTTAATAATTTTTTTCGTATTTATTCATTTTCCTACTCAGTCGTGAACAAACTTAACACAACACTGTTGGGCTGTGAGTCAAAAATAATCCACTCGCAATATTCATTCTCAGTTAATAAAAGTGATGTCATACATTTGAACGTCAATCATTCATTCATACAAAATATGATTACTGACATCTACATCCCCCATAATTACATTTCAAATGACTATTGTGCTTTTACATTGTTTAGATACAAAAAGGAATCACTGTGTATATACCTCTGAGTGATAGAGATGTAACAGATGTCCAAAACACCACGCCTCAGTCCTCACTGGGCTATTATGCACGCTCTATAGGAGGGGGAAAATAGATAGGGATGAGCAACCACACGCTCAGTAAGGCAATAATGCAAGCATGGTAGATAACTACTTTATCTACATGCTGACAGTGTCATGCATAAATCATTTTTAACAGGAGCATGAGGAATTAAAACTATGCCATGTGAATATACATATATCAGTATCAAAATCATGTAAAATTCGTATATAAAACATGCAAACATCAACATGTAAAACCGTCTCATGCTCATTCTCATTTAATCTCATAAAAAAGGCAATTCATTTAAGAAACCTCCTTTTTAAATCACATCTCTTTTTCAAATACATGTAATCCTATCACAATTCATTTTCTCAATCACAGACATCATTACCATTTCACAAATCACACCCCATAAGGCTCAACCCCTCCCTCGGGTCTACCTTGGACAGTCAAAATTGTACTCAAGTATCAAACCATGTGGTATTATATAATAAGCAAGGAGACAGGTCACTATATATCGACTAACTATGTTGGCCAACTATGTCGTAAATCATCCCAAACCACACGGATCCCTATGTGCGGGGTGTCATGCTGGAATGAAGGTGGGTTAGTTCTCCGCCAGACTTTCTCAATTCAAGTAACCACCACGCAGTATATCGTACTCCATGTGATATACACGGTACATCGTACTCTGCGGACCCATATCATGGTGGGGGTGCCTGCCGTAGGTCTTACCTACCCCATACCAAGTGTAACCTCTATATAGTCTCGAGTGCACATGGGAATACTCTTAATACCAGGTCCTAGCCCATCATAGCCTTGCTCACCCCTGTTGGGTTCCCTGATTCAGGTCCTAGCCCCTCACCCTCACCCCAGTCAAGCGGTCTGTTAGGCCTGTTGGGTTCCCTGAATGGATTAGTACCAGGTCCTAGCCCCTCACCCTCACCCCACTCAAGAGGTCTGTTAGGCCTGTTGGGTTCCCTGGATACCAATTCGTATTACCCTCACCACGGCATCATACATACCACAATGTGAGAACCTACGCGAGCTTTGCTCTAGCGCAAATCATGCATTATAAACAATTTACCTCGTACGAGCAACGCTCTCGTACGACATTTATGCATAAAACATGAAGAAAACCACGTACGAGCATAGCTCCAGTACGATTATATGCATAAGAAATCCACTCGAAATCCACGTACGAGCAAAAGCTCCAGTACGGTTTAGAAAACATCACCACAATTCAAACCAAAGTGTGAGCTAAGCTCTAGCATGTTTCAAACATGTGAAAACATCAATATTCAGTGTGAGCTAGGCTCCAGCATGGTTTAATTCACATAAACATGATAGGCAGCTCATAAACATTAAAAAACCAATCTCAAAACACATTTAGCACCTCACATGTGCTATCACACAACATCATTCAAATACTAGCCAGCTTATCCATCAATTTGCTTAAAAACAAAGCAATGTGTTTTGTGAAAACTTTCAAAACATTTGATTTATGCAATTATTAACCTTACTATCCCATTTCTTTATAATACCATTTCAACAACCAAATCTCATACAAATGCTCATAGATACTTCCATACATCGTCAAACGCATTTCTATAAACTCATGCACATTTCCAAGGCCCTATACATACCCATAAAATACGAGTAGCTATCTCTATATACTTACAGAATTCCCTTACCTGGAAATCGCGTCGTGATATTTTTACTTCCTTTAAGCTGCTTACTCGTACGGTTTGATTAGTCTCCTTCGAGCTCTCTGAAACTGCACAAAGTCGCATTTCGCATCATTATAGTCCATTATAATCCAACTCTTGCGTTTACTATAGTTGATTCGACCTATAGTCCCCATTAGCTCTCATAAGGCCTAGGTTCATTGTTCTATTCATATCTTGAACTCAATTATTCTTTTAGGCCTATTGATTCATACCCTATTGATATCAAATCGATATTAAGCTCACAGCGTTCCTATTTCATCAATTTTCCTTGATTTCTTCACTATGGCATTTATCAAGCATTTTACCTACTCATTTCCTTAAATTCTATAAACTCACAATGTGGCTTCATTTACCCATCTCAAATCATCCACATTACTCCAATAACAACTTATCAACATCCATAAACCACCAACTCACCCAATCTACACTTTCTCACACTAGACTCATTCCATTTCTAGGTCACATACTAATTCCATCTCATCCTAGGTGTTTCCTATCATCCATACACATGCAAATCAACTCCAAAATCACTTAAATAAACAATGTACTTGGATTGGAGTATTAGAAACTTACCAAATCAAATTTCTCTTCTTGCTCCAAAGGGAAATGTTCCTTGCTTCTTCAATACCAACAATGAGGTTTTGAGTTTCAACTATGTTGTTCTCTTCCTCAAGATGAACAACTTTGTATCTAATAGCCTCCCCTTAATTCTTACTGGAAATAGCTGATTTTAGAGAGATAAATCTAGGTTTTGGGTTGAAAATGGGAAGAACTTGTTCAATCTCGAAAAATGCAGATTTTCACTGCTCCTTTTATAGAAATCACTTGATGAGATCGATCTGGTCCCCTTAAATTCCTTTTTTTTACGGCATTTTAAGCACGAGGTCGATATGTCGAACCTTGAGATTGATATGCTCTAAACAAAGAGCTAAGGAGATCGATCTGTATGCTTGAGGATCGATCTTTTCATTACAGAATGTTTAGGAGATCGATCTGGTCTCATGGGAGATCGATCTGCCCTAGTCCATTACTCAAATAAGAGCATTCTGGCTCTTCTAGATCGATCTCTCATCCTATGAGATCGATCTTACCTTCATATTTTCTAGATTTTTTGTAATTTTCTTGCTGTAACTTACACCAAAACATCCTTAATCTACTGCCATAGCCATTTTCTCATCCATCCACCTTTATGACTTGAAAATGGCATCCATTCATACCTTATTCACATTGAAACTTGTGTGCATTCCTTGTATATCCAAAGGTATACTATATAAAACCAAATGGAAGCATTTATATTCATGCAACTTCCTTCCATTTACCACACTACTCATTTCTCATTCCACTCACATTCATCACTTATAAAAGCTCTTCTCCTCATATTCATACACAATGAAACTTGTATGTACATTACAAACTCATATTACACGTATGTACATTACATTTATAGACTTTACATCAATTGTACTTCACATTACAAGTACATTACCACACTTATGAATCCATAAGGTTTACATCCAAAAATACGGGTCTTACAACATGAATCCATGTTTACAATGACAAATTCTAAAAAAATGACATCGAATTTTGAGTCTTACATATATTTTCTATTTATTAATTTAGTCAATGGAATTAAGTAACAAAATATTCTATAAAATATAATATTACAATATTGATTTACTAATACAAATTTATGATTTTGTGCCACTGTTTCCTAAGCTAAAGTATAACCTTTTTAAATTCTCAAACTCCAAAAGGTTCTATCAAACCTTTACAAGGATCATTTAAGGGTTACTTTTCCCTTGAACTCACTAGGTTAATAGTATGGGTTGGTTTTTGCAAAGATACCTCTCTACGGTTGAATGTTCGCTAAGTTACGAATAAATGAGAAACAAAAGAAATTAATACATACTTTTGAGAATGTAAGCACTAAAAGACTTGAATGGTCTTAAAGATTGATTATGGTTGTTTCAATTAGTCTCTCTTAATGTGAATAGTGTTGACTACACCAGTTTATACTTAAGAGACAAGTTGCTTTATTGGTGTGGCATTGAATGTAAAATTGCCCACTAAAAAAAAAAGAAAAAGAAAATATGATTGTTGCTTCCAGCCAAGAGGGGGGGTGGGGGATCAATCTCATTAATGAAGAGAATTGATATTTCAAGTTGCAATTTTTTTAAAAAAACAAGTTAATAAATGATAAGTCTTTAAAATATCATTTTTAAATGTAATTTTAGCACATTATTTTTATCAAAATTTAGAATTCTTATTTAAATTCTTTCCTATTTATTGTATTTTCTTCATGTATAGGAAGTTAAGAAAAATGCAAAAAAAAAAAGGTGTGCAAATGAGGCAATAGTAGTCGGTGATAAGTTTCTAAGATATCATATTTTAATGTACTTTATTACATAAATTGATTTTGAAATTTTATTTAATTTCTTCCTTAATAAATTTTTTTCATGTGTAAAAATTTCGAAAAAAATAAAAACATAAAAAATAGTAGAAATCAAAAAAATGATTGATGTTGATATTCAATCCTATCTTTAAACCCATAACCCATAATAAAACCTTAACAACCCACAAAATAAGACCTTAACAACTTATAATCCTAAAGCCCATTACATTCATACAAAACTCATTTAAAACATAGTCCATATTCCATGCAAAACACTCTAAAACAGAAAAAAAAAAAAAAAAAAAACCCTTTCTGCATTAAACCCAAACCATTAATTATCCAATATGAAAAAGCCTAAAAGGGATCAAACAAAAGAAAACCTAGCCGCAGCTGCGAGGAAAGGAGGCTAGTTAGATGGGTTTTTCTTCTTCAACGTTATTTTTCTTCATCGGCGTGGTTGCGGTTTTCTTTACTATTTTCTATAGTGTAGGAGTAGCTTAGAATATTTTTATTTTCAGCCTTAGCTAGGTTTAAAAATGGGAGGAACGAGGATGCTGAAAATGGCCAAAGCGTCCTCTCTCTGTTCTGTTGCGTCCATGGTTGCTACTTGTTTCCAGTTTGATTTGATTGTTTTTAGTTTTGGTTTGTGCTTCTATTAGAACTCAGTACCTTTCTCATTTACATTCAATAAAATTCCCATTTTTAATTTTTTTTTGTTATTATATTCTTGTTAATTCCTACTATAGTTTCTTCTAGTCTAGTTTAAGTTTAATTTTCTGTTTTAAAAGTTCGACATTGCATTAAAATTACTCTTCCGCTTTATTGTCTTCATTGTTTTACATTATAATTTTACATCAACCCTTTACAGAATCAGGTCTAACTTGTTCTATGTTTCTATATTGTTTTAGTTCTATTTCGGTCCTCTGTTCTCTTTGTTTTCAGTTCTATTATTTCTACATTAGCTGCTGTGATTTTTTGGGCTGTGTGAGGGGCTGAAAGTGCTGCTGTTTGCTGGTTCTACACGTGCTTGGGCTGCCGTAAAGGCGCTGAAGGTAGCCGCTATTACGGCTGTGTGTGTGGACTGCAATTGAAAGCTGCGCAAGAGATGTGGCAGGTTTGATCGTTTCCTGGTGGACCGCTAGCTATTGTGTGAAACCCAAATTTTCCCACTATGTTCATTATTTGGAATCATAAAAATGAATGATTTAGATCATATAAATGTGAATGAAGTAGATAAATGTACGTAAAATGCGGAAAAGGGTAAATAGGGGACCATAATTTAAATTAAAGGGATTTAAATAATCGGACGAAAGATACGAGTTTAAAATGAGTAAAGATATTGGTCCTGAATACGTTAAAGGGTAAAAAGGTCAAAAGACCTGAAATCCTGTATAAATTTGTCGAGAAACTTTCGTTATAAATATGGATTTAAGAAATATTGATCAATAAAGGAGAAACGATTGAATTCCGAGTCCAATTGGTTAAGATACGAAAATATTACGATAAATCGTAATTTTCGCCCGAGAAATTATACCGAAAATATGAGAAAAATTATACCAAAAAAATAAAATAAGACTGATAAATTCATTAAATTGATTTAAGGAATAAAATATAATTTTTTGAGATATTTTGGGTATTTTATTATATTTTATTTTATTAAAATAAAATATAATATAATAATAATAATAATAATAATAATAATAATAAAACAAAAAACTGAAAAATCGTGAATTGTGAAATGAGAAGGAAACAAAAGATGCGTGAGGGAGCCAAGCCTTCCTTCTGCCTTCACCGAATGGAGGCCACCGAAGAACTGACCAGGCGAGACAGTCGATCCACCCGAGCTCGCTGGCACCGACAGCTGAGGAGAAAGGGAAACCGCGCGAGAGAGAAGACAGAAACGCGAAGAAGAAACGAAGCAAAGTCCAGAGAGACCGAGAGCACCGACGAGCCACCACTGGTGACCGAGGAGACCAGACGAGTGCCGAAAAAGGTAGTCAACACCTGCACGACCCTCCTGCCACCAGAATGCACTGCACTAACGTCGAAATCCAACAGATCAAGGGAGAGAAGGCCGAGAGGGAGAAGAGAGGAACGACGGCCACCAACGGGGTTTCGGTCCAACCCAAGGCCAGTCGAGTGTTCCCCTGCCAAAGACGAGCCGAACGGCGACAACGAGGCGTTGGGAATCGACCGGACGACGCTGGAACAACGAAAAGAGCCTGAACCGGTATGGACCTGTTCAGTAAGAAGAGTACTGCGCTGAACCGGACCGGACCGGTTCAGCCAAGAAAGAGAGGAAAAGGGGAGAAAAAGATAGAAAAAGAGAAAAATGATAAAAATGAAGATTTTTGAGGATACATCGGTCTTCGGGTAAGTTGGTAAGAGGTCAAAAGTGACCGATTTTATTTTCAAAAAATTTATTTAAATTATATTTGATTGAAAATTTACCCGAAATTAAATATAAAATTATGCAGCTCGACGATAAATCGCGTACGTGAGCTCAATCGAACTTCGATTTGTGCACGATCGCATAATCTCGGATACGTAAAGCTCATTTACGACAATTTATGTAATTCTCGCGTATTAAAGATTTATTTTACGAGTTACGAATTAAATTCTGCATTTAGTGGATTATATTTGGATTTTTAATTAAATTGTCGTAAATGATATACGAGCTATTCAAAGAGTCTAGAAAAAGGCCCAATAAGTACTGATGGGCCTAGTGAGCCCAATATACCTTGATGAAAGAATTAATAAGTGGAAACAGGCTTAAGACGAAGTAAGGCCCATTAAGGTGCAATCAAGCCCAATAAGAGAAAAACTGGCCTAATTAGCTAAATCGACTGTAGTAAATATAAGAAAAATATTTATTGAGTTAAATTGACTTAATAAATAATTATATGCAGCTTTAAGACTGGATTAGGAGCAGGTCAGGCTGGACGAACCTCCGACAAAAAGATTTAGCTACGTACTCGACGGGATTCGAGGTAAGGGATATAATTTAGAGTAGCGTTAATGCTCCTCCATCCTTACCTATGGTTTATGAATATGAATTGAATGAGATTTTGTGAAATAGATTTCCAATTATCTTCAAACCGAAGCCAAAACCATTTCTCAAGTTTTCAGCATGTTTTCTATATATGAGATACATTTTTACAACATACATGTTTATAAAAGTGATTTTTCACTTCTGAGACGAAAGCATAGTGATGGAGGTCCACTTGCTCGTGATACTTATGATGATTGTGATGCCAAGGATCCATGGGTCATCTAAGGAGGTCCAATTACCCGAGCCCTCTATATTTGGGTCACGACCCGAACTACCCAAAAATCAGAGTTAATTTTTCGCATTTTGTTATTTTCTTTCATGCTTACCTGTCTTCTGATCGTGACCACACTCCACTAACAAATTGGGTTGTGCGTCAATGCCAGTCCCACCATACATTTACCATATAACTTAATTCCTTTTCAGTCATTTATAAAATGTCTACAATATTTATACATCCCCTAGAGTCACTTACAAACATGTTACTGTGCTATGCTTATTTAGATACAATACATACAAGTGTATATATACCTTAAATAATGGGCAGCAGCGGATATCCGGAATGCAGTACTGAGTCACCTCAACGTCTACTGGAGATTATCTAAGGGAGAAAATGAAGGGGTGAGCACATCAAGCTCAGTAAGGCAATCCTACGAACAAGTAGGTAACCATATTACCTACATAAATGTGGTGCCATGCATAAACCACCCTTTCTCCATACATTTTAAAACAGATGATATGAGTTATGATGTTATGTAAATCAAGTTTGCACGGAAAATTCAACATGCAATTCATTTTAAATCATTTCTTTCTCATTTAAAAATTTCATAATAAAGTCAGGACTCGACCCCTCCTTCGAGTGATCCTGACTCACACAAAACCATGAAAATCGGTTTACATCACACATGGGTTTAAAAGCATGGAAATAGCATCATGCAAATTTGGTTTAAAACTCAGTTTCAAACATCGTCAAGATCATCAACATGCGAGACTAGGCAACGTCTGTATATCGGCAATAACCAGGACTATGGCCATGTGTCCTCGGGAGTTCCTCTGCTACACGGATCCTAGTGTGCGGGTTCTCACCATGATCGGGAACCGTCCGGGAGGTGGGTCACTCCATCTCGTCGGTCTTATCAGATCCCATGCATCCGAAGATGCCAACGTATCACAAAGATACAACGTATCATAAAGATACCACACGGTACATCGTACTCCATGCTACTTGCACGGTACATCGTACTCCGTGGACCCCCAGCCTTATCCCTCTTTCGGGCTCATCAGCTGGACCTCCAACCCTTATCCCTCTTTCGGGCTCATCAGGTTGTTTTAACATTAAACCGTATTGCCATGTCTCAAAACGCACGTGCGAGCCTATTTAATCGGTGACACACAGTCTACCCGATGCTCCAAGCACGGCTCATCGCATGTTCTCATAAAATCAGTGCGAGCAATGCTCAGCACTCTCATCAAATCAAGTAAAACTAGTGCGAGCTAGGCTCTAGCACTCTGTCTCAAAAATCATATAAAAATATGGTGCGAGTTAGACTCTAGCACCCTGTCACGAAAATCATATATATATATAAAATCTGGTGCGAGTTGGACTCCAGCACCTATGCATGTAAAACTCTAGTGCGAGCTCTCGCACCAGCACTAATGCATGCATCACACAAATCAAAATATCGTGCGAGCTGAGCTCTAGCACGTCACATGTCAATAAAAATACGTAGGCGGCTCTGTTTCCTCAAAACTGTTTTCAAAACAATTATATCGTTGAAAGTATGCAATGCTGTGCATTTTCTTTCAAGGTTAGCCAGCCTACTCATGCATGCATTAAAATGTCTCCAGAACGAGCAGAAACCTCTTGTTCTTGCTCCTCCCAATTTTTCCTAAATTTGTAAATTTTACCCTTAATAAGGGTATTTTGGTAATTTGCCCATTCGGGGCACTAAAATTATTATTTGACCTCTAGACCCTTCAGATAATTTTCAAAGGACTGCAAATGAACTTAAAATTTTGTAAAGTTACCTCTAGCAGTCCGCAGAATTCCCTTACCTTATTTTTCTGTAGAGTTTGACCTTTCCTTTTCCACTGTTGTCTCATCGCGCAGTCCAATATGCTCCCCATCAAATGCCCGAAACTGCGTATAATTATTCCTCAGGTCAGATATTATATAATTTAATTGTATTTCCTATTTTCTGGGCTTAATTTAAATCATTGGGCCTAATTACCCCTATTGGGCCCGATTGCACCTTAATGGGCCTTAATCGGCCTTAAGCCCGTTTTCCACTAAATTTTCACTTTATCGAGGCCTATTGGGCTCATTGGGCCCACCAACAATTTATTGGGCCTCGTTCTAACTCTCGAATAGCTAAATTTATTATTTATGACAATTTATCTAAATTTCCATAATTTAATTCAATTTATGCAGAATTTAAATTTATATTACGCATAACGATGTAAATTGTCGTAAATAAGGGTCACTTACCCGAGATTCCATGCTAGTACGTAAATCGATGCCATCTCGAGCTCTCGGTGGATGCCAATCGTCGAGCTACATAATTTCATAATTTTCAGGGTAAATTTCCAGTCAAAAATTAATTAAATAAAATATTCCAAAATTTAAATCGGTCAATTCGACCGCTTACAGACTTACCCGAAGCTCGATTGAATCACTGAAATTTTTTCCAATTTTTTCTCTTTTTCTTTTTTCCCTTTTTTTCCTCCTTTTTTTCCCTTCTTTCTTGGCTGAACCGGTTCGGTCCGGTTCAACCCGGTTCGGACCGCCGGTTCACGTCGGTTCACTCCGGTTCATCGCCTTGCCAGCCAGTTCTCCGCCGACTTTTGTCGCTAGTGGCTCCGTTGGGTCGTCCGCATCTCAGATCTGGGGTCGGTTTCACCCAAGTCCACCGAAAAGTCGTCGGTCCGACTGTTCTCCTCTTCGCCGTCGGAACCCATTTCTTCCTCCGCTGTTTCCGACGTTTTTCGGCAGTTTCGCCGGTCGTGGCTGCCATCAATCGACTCACCGACGCCTGGGAACATTCGGTGGTGGTCAATCGGGCCTGAATCGACGCCGATCGCCGCCGATCTCTTTTCCCTTTTCAGTTTCCCCCGTTTCCAAATCTCCCCTTTCGTCGGTCGCCGTTCCTCCGAGCTGGTGGTGCCGACCGTGGCTCGTGATCCCGCTTTCCGACAAGCTCGCCTGGGCCCGACGTCGGCCGCCTCCATTGGTGAGGCAAAGGGGGCTCGGCTCCCTCGGTGGTTTTCCGTTTTCGCGCGATTCTTCGCGTTTTCTGTTTCTCTTTTTTTTTCAGATTCATTTTTTTTCATTATTATTATTATTATTATTATTATTATTATTATTATTTATTTTAATTATTATACTATTCATTGAAATACTCTATAAAAATCCAAAATATCTACAACTTATATTATTTTATTCCAAATTTAATCTATTTAATTTAATTTATTAATTACATTTTTCTCCAATTTTTGATATTATTCCTTCGTACTTTTCGAGATATTGTTCCGGGTAATTTTTCGGTATTTTTAAAATTTTCGGATCTTGATCAATTGAACTCGAAATTGTATTATTTCTTCATTATTGATCAAGATTCTCAAATCCATTATTTTTAATTAAATTTTCTTATCGAATTTATTTCGGCTTTCGATCTTTTGACCGTTTTGCCTTTACACGTGTTCGGGATTAATTTAACCCAACTTCCTTTCACGAATACTCACTCATTTCGTATTTTAATTAAATTCGGGTCTTACAACTCTCCCCCACTTAAGGAATTTGGTCCTCCAAATTAGAACCAATTCATATGAGTCCATAAGCTACTCCGGGTACATTAATCGTATCATACTTCATAATTCTCATGTGACCTTTTTTCGGAGTGTAACATTACCAAAGGACTTTAATTAGGGAGATCGTCTTAAACCTCAATACTTTCTCTTTCCTGTTTAATGCCCGAATCAACCTCTTCAATATACTTATATTTGCATTATGCTGAACTGTTGGATCTCATATCCTATCACCTATGCTGGATCTGGATAGTATTTCCGAAGCATCAAAAGCCGGGGCACATTGTGGGTGCCTGTTAATTCAGGTGATAACGCCAACCTACAGGTCTTATCTCCCACTTGTCCAATCTCTCAAAATATTCAATCCAGCGAAACTCAATTTACCTTCTTCCAAAAGTTCGCTATGTCCTTATTCTCTTAGGACAAGAAACATTTTAATCATACTAATTCACCCTTGGTGAATTCCAATGCTTTTTTATCTGCTCTGAGGTGTTCTTAATCTCTCATCCTTAACTAAACATCCTCGAAGACTTATTATCCAAAGTCGAAATAATTCTATCTGTCACCCACTTTTTCTCATCTAATTTGGGGAACAACCCCTACAGCCATACACTGCCTCATATTTTGTTATCCCGATACTCAAGTGGCAACTGTCACTATTGGCGAATTCGATTTGTAATAACTGATCATCCCAGGAGCATAAAAAATCAAGGGCACACGCTTCCATCGGATCCTCCAGAACCTGTACAGTCCTCTCTGACTGACCATCTGTCTGAGGATGGAAAGCTGTGCTAATACTCAGTCAAGTTCCCATAGCTTCCTAAAAATATCCTCAGGGGTGGGAAGTGAAGCGGGAATCCCTATATGATACCATGCTCACTGGAACCCTACTTAATGTTCCACAATCTTCCTTACACATAAATCCTCATATACACTCTGAGTATTTGGGGATTTCATAACCAGAAGGTGGGTAGACTTAGTCACTCTATTGACTATCATCTAAATAGTCTCGTGATTCATCTGAGTCCTCTGTAACCCATCACGACATTCATGGAGACTTGCTCCCATTTTTCGTGCCGTGACGATATAGGTAGAGGCTGCAATAACACTGCAGACTTTAAATACTCTACCTTATTCTGCTAACATACTAGGCACTTTTTCACAATCTCTACCATGTCTTTTTTCATATCTGACCACCAATACCCTTTTCAGAGATTTCATATATATATTCGTTACTTTCCGTATGCATCGTATATCCCAAAGAGTGAGCTTCTGACAATATTACTATCTCATCAACTGTGGTCCTGGGGAGCACTCATACTATCTCAGAATCCTCAGTAACTCATTATCATACTCTGTGAACTATGTCACTGTACCCTTCTGAATCTGACCCAAACTATCGACATCATGCCGGTCATCATGCTAAGCTTCTCAAATCCGGGCACTCTCATCCGGTTCTAGTCTCAGGCTAGCTGTTACACAATCACTGTCATCATCAAAAGGGATCACATCAATACTGAGGCTCACAACTGCTCTAGCAGCTCATGCTTCCTGACCATCATATGTAGTACCATCCCGAGGCTCTTTCTGCTCGAGGTATAAGCCATTACATTAGCTTTTCCTGGGTGGTACAATTTTCACAATGAAAATCTCTCAGAAGCTCTAACCCAATATGTATTCTCATATTCGCCTCTTTCTGTGAAAACAGATACTTGGGGCTTTATAATCAGTGCATATCCACAATTTCTCACCATGTACATAATAGTACCATATCCTCGGTACAAATACTATTGCCAACTTTAAATCATTGGTCAGATAGTTTATTTCATGATCAAGGAGTTGTCTGACTCCATACTTGACTATCTTCCCATTTACATCAATACATAGCTCCTTCATTATTTCGAGGTATCCATACTCACTGAGAACCTCTTGAGCTGTTGGGTATGGTGAAATTAATCACGGTAGTCAGTTCATACTTCACTACACCGAAATTCATGTCATATCTATCATCTTATTTATCATCTCATTTAAAGATCACGTTTTCTTAGTTAAACGTGTCAACCAAGTAGACCATATTGAGAACTCGCAACAACCCATTTGTAAAAGTCATTTCCAATTGTTGCTTATAATTGCCCTAGACTTTAACTACACCCAACATATCATCGATAATGATGATTACAAATCGATCCAATCCTTGATTTATTTACGCATAAGCGTACAAGATCCTTCAAAATTGCTTACGTTTTTGGGTACTAACCTGCGTCATTTCCTTTTCTTATCTTAATGGCTCTTATTAAATTTTTACTATGTTAACTTTTATGATTTGTCGAATTTTAATATTCTTATCGTCTTAGTAAAGGTATCCTAATGCTAAAGGTATTTATTACGACATTCGATTTCACGTTATAGGTTATATATATATATATATATATCTAGACGCTGTCAAGTCTTCAGGCGGGGAGGTATTTTGAAATACCTTTATTAACCCTTATACTTAACCACATTTACTTTACATATTAGTCCCTGTGGTCACAATTTATATTCACTACTAATTGCTTCAATCCTAATTACTTCGCATACGCACTCTTACTCCAATACTTGTATTTAGGATCAACAAATCTCAAAGATTATCTCCTTAGTGTATCAATTATAACGAAACTCTTGTCATATTCATTTCGTGAGTACAATCCTTTACTCCTTTAATTTCAACTGTTGCACCCCTTTTTATCACTTGTCAACACTTACAGTATACTTTTCAGTGATGTTTTCACCCTTGTTTTCAACTTAAAATCTCTATATCCATATTCCGTTAATTAATCCTCCTCTATTGGGGTACTCATTTATCAGTATTGTGCCCAATGATGTAGGCATTCATGCCTTTTACTCACTCATATGCGAATGAAGGCGGTATGAATAAATGTGTGGCACCAGGATCAATGAACATACGTACTTCATTATTCATAACAAGTATGGTATCTTTCACCACATCCTATGAAACATCAATAGTATCCTGGTCCAAGGCATCCTCTCGCATTCGTCCAACAGCCTACTTTCCTTTTTCTTTTCGGCTATGGCCTCTCTTTTTGTTGCAGCTATACCAACGGAGTTTTTCTCTGTCTCTTTACTTTCCTGTGGGGCGATCTCACCCAACTCTGTGCAATCAAAATCAATGGTCCGTCTTACCACACTTAACGGCCATTTCCATCAATACAATGTAGGTATAGACCCCCCTTCCGTGGTATCTACCACACATCTACGGTGATCACACTGCTACTCTGCTTCGTAGCAGGTCAGGGTCCTCCAATCACAATTCCCCCCAAGAGTGCCAAAATTGGATGCACTGGGGCCTTCCCAATTATCTTACTCCATGACTCGTCAAATTAAATCTTTTACCAATTACCATTTTCCCATTTTAACATCTTTGTCATTTCTCGATTCTCTTTCTATCTCTATTTCAGCCCTCACTACCTTTCCAAATTTCAAGGCATGCTTCTCATGTTCTTATTTACCCAACTGTAAATCTGCGCACTTTCTCGGTATAGGTAATATCTCACGGGCCAATCGGACTCTAATTGAAAAGTTGAGCCATTTCATGAACTTTTAGACATCTCGACTGTCACTTGTTCATAGCGTCGAGGTAATATCTGCCCAAGAATATAACCGAGTTTCATACTCATAAATCATACTCGTCAATAAATCAAATCCTCTGGGTCAGAGTAAGGACTTTTATCCATAATTTCCTTTAAACAATGTCTAGAATATCCTATCACCGGTACATCCATAAACATTTCTCATCTTAGCTCTGGATGTTTAACACTCAAGATGGGTCGAGCGGATTTCCACCAATGCTCTGCTGCGCCCTCGAATCTCATTCATAATCTGAGCAATTAGCTCCTAAAATATTCTCCACACTCCGCTCCAACTTCGCGAAGCGTGTCTCAATACTATCCGATCACTCTGTCGGACTCAGTGGGGCATGCTCAACATTTGCCTCCAATTCAATTTCATCTTGATTCTCACAGGTCAACTCAGCATGACTTAGCAGACTCAGGTCTACCTCTACGACCTCTGCCTCGTGCACTATCTCATCTAACGCGACTCATATTAGGCATTCCTGCATTCTCAACCATTTCTTAGTTAAAACCCATCTCGATATACACTATTGTATCTAACTAAGCACAGTAACATGGGGATGTAATTCCTAATTGCTGACACTAACACACATTAGACCAATTGCTGCTCTGATACCACTTTTGTATGGCACAACCCGAACTACCCAAAAATCAGAGTTAATTTTTCACATTTTGTTATTTTCTTTCATGCTTACCTGTCTTCTGATCGTGACCACACTCCACTAACAAATTAGACTGTGCGTCAATGCTAGTCCCACCATACATTTACCATATAACTTAATTCCTTTTCAGTCATTTATAAAATGTCTACAATATTTATACATCCCCTAGAGTCACTTACAAACATGTTACTGTGCTATGCTTATTTAGATACAATACATACAAGTGTATATATACCTTAAATGATGGGCAGCAGCGGATATCCGGAATGCAGTACTGAGTCGCCTCAACGTCTACTGGAGATTATCTATGGGAGAAAATGAAGGGGTGAGCACATCAAGGTCAGTAAGGCAATCCTACGAACAAGTAGGTAACCATACTACCTACATAAACGTGGTGCCATGCATAAACCACCCTTTCTCCACACATTTTAAAACAGATGATATGAGTTATGATGTTATGTAAATCAAGTTTGCACGAAAAATTCAACATGCAATTCATTTTAAATCATTTCTTTCTCATTTAAAAATTTCACAATAAAGTCAGGACTCGACCCCTCCTTCGGGTGATCCTGACTCACACAAAACCATGAAAATCGGTTTACATCACACATGGGTTTAAAAAGTATGGAAATAACATCATGCAAATTTAGTTTAAAACCCAGTTTCAAACATCGTCAAGATCATCAACATGCGAGACTAGGCAACGTCTATATATCGGCAATAACCAGGACTATGGCCATGTATCCTCGGGAGTTCCTCTGCTACACGGATCCTAGTGTGCGGGTTCTCACCATGATCGGGAACCGTCTGGGAGGTGGGTCACTCCATCTCGTCGGTCTTATCCGATCCCATGCATCCGAAGATGCCAACGTATCACAAAGATACAACGTATCACAAAGATACCACACGGTACATCGTACTCCATGCTACTTGCACGGTACATCGTACTCCGTGGACCCCCAGCCTTATCCCTCTTTCGGGCTCATCAGCTGGACCTCCAACCCTTATCCCTCTTTCGGGCTCATCAGGTTGTTTTAACATTAAACCGTATTGCCATGTCTCAAAATGCACGTGCGAGCCTATTTAATCGGTGACACACAGTCTACCCGATGCTCCAAGCACGGCTCATTGCATGTTCTCATAAAATCAGTGCGAGGAATGCTCAGCACTCTCATCAAATCAAGTAAAACTAGTGCGAGCTAGGCTCTAGCACTCTGTCTCAAAAATCATATAAAAATATGGTGCGAGTTAGACTCTAGCACCCTGTCACGAAAATCATATATATATATAAAATCTGGTGCGAGTTGGACTCCAGCACCTATGCATGTAAAACTCTAGTGCGAGCTCTCGCTCCAGCACTAATGCATACATCACACAAATCAAAATATCGTGCGAGCTGAGCTCTAGCACGTCACATGTCAATAAAAACACGTAGGCGGCTCTGTTTCCTCAAAACAGTTTTCAAAACAATTATATCGTTGAAAGTATGCAATGCTGTGCATTTTCTTTCAAGGTTAGCCATGTAAGACCCCGTATATGTATAAGGGTAATGTGTGTACTTGGATCAATAATATGAATGGACTTGTAATGTAAAGTATGATTGATGTAAGTCCATGGATTCAATGTATGTATGTGTGATATAAATTGTAACGTACATACAAGTTTCATTGAGCATGAATATGAAGAAATGAGTTCTAGCAAGTGATGGATGTGATTGAGACTCAAGATGAGTAGTGTGGTAAAATGGAATGGAGTTATGCTTCCATTTGGTTTTATGTAGCATGCCTTTGAACATACAATGAATGCACATAAGTTTCAATGTGCATAAGGTATGAATGGATGCCATTTTCAAGTTATAAAGGTGGATGGATGAGAAAATGGCCATGGCAATAGATTAAGGATGTGTTGGTATGAGTTGCAGCAATGAAACTGCAGGAAATCTGGAAAACATGAGGTCCAGATCGATCTCCTAAGATGAGAGATCGATCTGGGAGAGCCAGAATGCTCTTATTTGGGCGAAAGAATTGAGTAGATCGATCTCCAATGGAGCCAGATCGATCTCTCAAGCATTCTGTAGTGGAAAGATCGATCCTTAAGCACCCAGATCGATCTCCTTGGCTCTCTGTTTGGGACCAGATCGATCTCATGCTTCAACAGATCGATCTCATGCTTCAACAGATCGATCTCATTGCTTCGACAGATCGATCTCAGGCTTAAAAATGCCATGAAAAAGAGGAATTTTAAGGGACCAGATCGATCTCCTCTTGGACTAGATCGATCTCCCCAAGCTATTTCTATATAAGGAGAGCTGAAAATCTGGAAATCTCGGAAAAACATTTAACCTTACAATCTCAACCCAAAAACCTAACTTTCCCTCTCTAAAATCAACCATTTTCAGTGAGATTTGGAGAGAGATCATTAGAGGCAAAGTTGTTCCTATCAAAGAGGAGAACAACATAGTGAGAGGGCATTTTCCCATTTTTGGAATTGAAGAAGTTGAGGGCATTACCAATTGGAGCAAGAAGAGAAATCATATTGGTAAGATTCTAACACTCCAATCCAAATGCATTAGCTATTAAATTGATTTTGGAGTTGATTGGTATGAGTATTGATGGATAAACTACCTAGAAATGTAGTGGAATTGGTGTGACCTAGAAATCTAAAATGGGTATAATGTGAGGATATGTAGGATTGAATGAGCTTATGGTTTATGGCATGCTAAAGTTGTTATTGGGGTAATGTTTATGATTGTAGATGGTTAAATGGAATTACTTGGTGAGTTGGAGAAATTTTGAAAATGGATATGTTTATGATTGATAAAATGCCATAGTGAGGGAATTCATGAAATATGAACACTATGAGCTTAATGTCGATTTAACATCGATTTTGAATAAGTTAATAGGCCTAAGAAGATCCATAGACTCGAGTTATGGGTAAAGTAATGAAACGAGGCCATGTAAGCGCTAATAGAGGCTATAGGTTAAATTGACTATAGCAAGCGCAAGGGTTGCATTGTATGGATCGAATATAATGCGGGATACGATTTTGTGCAGTCCCCGAAGAGTTCGTTGAAGGCGAACCGAACCGTACGAGTAAGCAGCTTAAGGAAGTGGAATCACGTATCGCGATTCCAGGTAAGGGAATTTTGTAAGTATATAGAGGTAGCTGCTCGTATTTTGAACTCGTGGGTATATATAGGGCTTTGGAAATATGCATGGACTTATAGAAATGTGTTTTGATGGTGTATGAGTATTTGTATGAGATTTGGTGGTTTGAGATGGTTATTGAAAAAGAGATAGTAAGGCTAATAATTGCATTAATCATGTGTTTTGAATGCTTTTACAAAACACAATGCTTTGATTTGAGCAAATAAAAGGATAGGCTGGCTAGTACTCGAATGATATTGTGAAATAGCCCATATGAGGCACTAAGCATATTTTGAGATGTTTTGAATGCATGTAAGCCGCCTATCGCGTGTATGAGATATAATTCGCGTTAGAGCCTCGCTCGCGCGAGATTTCTATGTTTTCACTTGTGTGAAACGTACTTGAGCTTAGCTCGCACTTTGAAATTGAATTGTGATGATGTTTATAAACCGTACTGGAGCTTATACTCGTACGTGGATTTGAGTGATTTTTCTTATGCATATAACTGTACTGGAGCTATGCTCGTACATGGTTTCTTCATATTTTTATGCATAAATGCCGTACTAGAGCGTTGCTAGTACGAAGTGAATGGTTTTGATGCATGAATTCGCGCTAGAGCGTAGCTCGCGCTGGTTTTTCACACTGTGGTACGTATGAGGCCGTGGTGAGAGATACGGATTAACTCAGGGAACCCAACAGGCCTGACAGACCTCTTAGGTGGGGTGAGGGTGAGGGGCTAGGACCTGACATAATCCATCCAGGGAACCCAACAGGCCTGACAGACCTCTTAGGTGGGGTGAGGGTGAGGGGCTAGGACCTGGATCAGGGAACCCAACAGGGGCGAGCAAGGCCATGAGGGGCTAGGACCTGGTATTGCGGTTACTCCCACGCGCTCTTGAGACTATAAAGGTTACACTTGGTATGGGGTAGATAAGACCTATGGCAGGCACCCCCAACCATGTTATGGGTCCGCGGAGTACGATGTACCGTGTACATCACATGGAGTACGATGTACCGCGTGGTGGTTACTTGATTTGAGAAAGTCTAGCGGAGAACTAACCCACCTTCGTGTCAGCATGATACCCCGCACACCGGAATCCGTGTGGTCTGGGATGATATGTGACGATTGGCTAACGTAGTCACTTGAGATATAGTAACCTGTCTCCTTGCTTGATTCACTACTACCACATGATTTTAAATCTCTAAGTGTGATTGTGATTGTTTAAGGTAGACCCGAAGGAGGGGTCGAGCCTCGTGGGTTTGAATTATGAAATGAAAATGAGGTTGTAATTGTGGATTGATGTGATGTGATGTATGTGATGAGAAAGAGTTTATGACGTTGATTTAAAAAGGAAGTTTCTTAAAGAATTGCCCTTTTATGAATTTAAATGAGATTGAGCATGAGATGATTTTTACATGATGTCTCTACCATGTTTTATATGCCAATGCACATGATTTTGATACATGATATATATGTATATCCATATGGCATAGTTTTAATCCTCATGCTCCTACTATAAATGATTTATGCATAACACTATCAGCATGTAGATAGAGTAGTTATCTACCATGCTTGCATTATTGCCTTACTGAGCGTGTGGTTGCTCATCCCACTCTATTTTCCCCCTACAGAGCGTGCATAGTAGCCCAGTGAGGACTGAGGCGTATTATTTTGGACTCCGCTGCATCTCCATCGCTAAGAGGTATATACACAGTAATTCTTTTTGTATCTAAACAATGTAAAAGCACAGTATTCTTTTGAGTTGTATTTATGGGGGATGTAGATGTCAGTAAAACATGTATTCGTATAAGTACACTATTAAATGCACATGTATGACATCGTTTTAATTAATTGAGAATGAATGAGATGTGGTGTTTATTATTGACTCACAACCCAACAGTGTGTGGTGAGCTTAGTTCACGATCGGGTAAGGTAACAGTAAAACGCGGAAAATTTTCAGTGATTTTCGGTTAAAGGGAATGGAATTGGGTCGTGACAAGCCAGCCTACTCATGCATGCATTAAAATGTCTCCAGAATGAGCAGAAACCTCTTGTTCTTGCTCCTCTCAATTTTTCCTAAATTTGTAAATTTTACCCTTAACAAGGGTATTTTGGTAATTTGCCCATTCGGGGCACTAAAATTATTATTTGACCTCTAGACCCTTCAGATAAGTTTCAAAGGACTGTAAATGAACTTAAAATTTTGTAAAGTTACCTCTAGCAGTTCGCAGAATTCCCTTACCTTATTTTTCTGTAGAGTCTGACCTTTCCTTTTCCACTGTTGTCTCGTCGCGCAGTCCGATATGCTCCCCATCAAATGCCCGAAACTGCGTATAATTATTCCTCAAGTCAGATATTATACAATTTAATTGTATTTCCTATTTTCTGGGCTTAATTTAAATCATTGGGCCCAATTACCCCTAATGGGCCCGATTGCACCTTAATGGGCCTTAATCGGCCTTAAGCTCGTTTTCCACTAAATTTTCACTTTATCGAGGCCTATTGGGCTCATTGGGCCCACCAACAATTTATTGGGCCTCGTTCTAACTCTCGAATAGCTAAATTTATTATTTACGACAATTTATCTAAATTTTCATAATTTAATTCAATTTATGCAGAATTTAAATTCATATTACGCATAACGATGTAAATTGTCGTAAATAAGGGTCACTTACCCGAGATTCCATGCTAGTACGTAAATTGATGCTGTCTCGAGCTCTCGGTGGATGCCAATCGTCGATCTACATAATTTCATAATTTTTCGGGTAAATTTCCAGTCGAAAATTAATTAAATAAAATATTCCAAAATTTAAACCGGTCAATTCGACCGCTTACAGACTTACCGGAAGCTCGATTGCATCACTGAAATTTTTTCCAATTTTTTTCTCTTTTTCTTTTTTCCCTTTTTTTCTCCTTTTTTTCCCTTCTTTCTTGGCTGAACCAGTTCGGTCCGGTTCAACCCGATTCAGACCGTCGGTTCACCGCCTTGCCGGCCGGTTCTCCGTCGACTTCCACCGCCAGTGGCTCCATTGGGTCGTCCGCATCTCAGATCTGGGGTCGGTTTCACCCAAGTCCGCCGGAAAGTCACCGGTCCGGCTGTTCTCCTCTTCGCCGTCGGAACCCATTTCTTCCTCCGCTGTTTTCGACGTTTTCCGGCAGCTTCGTCGGTCGTGGCCGCCATCAATCGACTCACCGACGCCTGGGAACATTCGGTGGTGGTCGATCGGGCCTGAATCGACGCCGATCGTCGCCGATCGTCGCCGATCTCTTTTCCCTTTTCGGTTTCCCCCGTTTCCAAATCTCCCCTTTCGTCGGTCGCCGTTCCTCCGAGATGGTGGTGCCGACCGTGGCTCGCGATCCCCCTTTCCGACCAGCTCGCCTGGGCCCGACGTCGGCCGCCTCCATTGGTGAGGCAGAGGGGGCTCGGCTCCCTCGGTGGTTTTTCGTTTTCGCGCGATTCTTCGCGTTTTCTGTTTCTTTTTTTTTTTTAGATTCATTTTTTTCATTTTTTTATTATTATTATTTATTTATTTTAATTATTACACTATTCATTAAAATACTCTATAAAAGTCCAAAATATCTACAACTTATATTATTTTATTCCAAATTTAATCTATTTAATTTAATTTATTAATTACATTTTTCTCCAATTTTTGATATTATTCCTTCGTACTTTTCGAGATATTGTTCCGGTTAATTTTTTGGTATTTTTAAAATTTCCGGATCTTGATCAATTGAACTCGAAATTGTATTATTTCTTCGTTATTGATCAAGATTCTCAAATCCATTATTTTTGATTAAATTTTCTTATCGAATTTATTTCGGCTTTCGGTCTTTTGACCGTTTTGCCTTTACACGTGTTCGGGATTAATTTAACCCGAATTCCTTTCACGAATACTCACTCATTACGTATTTTAATTAAATTCGGGTCCTACAACTTGTTTGGAAGCCCAAACGACATGAATCTTGGTTTAGTAATAAGTTGGGTTAAGTGTTTAAATAGCCAATATTTGAGTTTTATAGCGTTTTAGACCAATTATCCTATGTAACTAGGCTTATGCGCGAATTTAAGTTTTAGTCTTATTTTCGGTTTGGTGTTAATTCTAGCCCACTTGTTTAAGGGCTTAAGTGCTAGATATTATTATAAATACTTTGTAAACGCTCTTAAAAAACAGATCAGATCAGATTGAATTTTTAGAAATTTGAGTGTGCCTCTTTCTAGGGTTCTCTCTCAACTAGGCTTATCAAGGTCTTTTTCCTTGTGGTGCCTCCCTCTTCACCAACCACCATTGTTATACCTTAGGTTCTCGAATTTTATATTCGTAGGGTCGAGGTCAAATACCTTTGGTTCAAGTTTCTTTAGACTTCGAGTCTAGGTTGTTATTCTATTTTCCATTCAAAGTCCATCATCATTATTTTCGCCCCGCTTGCGTTTTTTGTTGTTTCAATTCCCAATCCATACGTTTCCTTGATCGTCCTAAATCATCCTTTTGTACGCGCATATTAGTTTGGTATCAGAGCAAGGTTTCGATTTTCTGGTTGTACGTCTTCCCTTTCATCTCTAGCACTAAGTCAGTGTCAAAAAGAAGAAGAAAAAAAAGAAACCGTGTACGGTTCAAACACTGTTCATAAACAATTTTGTTGAGTTACGAGACACACGAGTACATTTTTTAAAGAAAACAACGAAATACAACGAACCCCTGAATTATATTCACGGGTTCCACCCTCTCTTGGCCAAATTCCATTGTTTTCCTATAGTTTTAGGCATTTTTTTTAATTCTTCTGCTGATTATTTCTTTGAGATTCTTGTTGTGTTTGAGTTGGACTTCCAAATTTTTGTTTCAAGTCAGTCTCTTAGACACACTAAAACTCTTCCTCACCACCCTAGCCACAAATCATATTAGTCTTTGTAAAAAAAAAAAAAACAAAAAAAAAAAGCAAAAAAAAAAGAAGAAAAAAATACTCGATGAATTGGTTGATCCTTCAAGGTTGAATCTTTGACTGAGTCTCTAGTACAATTGTGAACCTATAGAGTTGAGGTAGAGTAAGGGAAAAAGGCATGAGCGTGTGAGAAACATTAGTAGAGAAAAGCTGAATTACTTGAGTGAAACACGAGTGTGAGTGCCCCATCTTGAGTGAATTGAGTGTAAACACATGAGGTTATCACTTGACAGGTTCTTTGTTTTCTGTTATCACTATCATTTCTTGCAGGTTAAAGATGTCTTCTGAAGGTGATAAGTCAGACTTTAAAAAAATTGAGTTCATGCTCCAGGCAATGCAACAACAGTTCCAACGGATGGACGTGAAATTCAATGACATTCATGATAAGTTGGATCGACATGAAGCTCAGTTTACAAGGATCCAACAAGGTGATTCTTCCCGTATGAAAAGTAAGATTGTCACCAATGAAGAGTATGATGATAATGTTTGGTATGATTTAAAAGAAGAGTCTGAGGCAGATAGACATCATAGAAGGCATCATGAGTATAGAGATAGAGATCGAGTTGAGAGAGAACACTAGAAAGAGGCACACTCAAATTTTTAAAAATTCAATCTAATCTGATCTGTTCTTCAAGAGCGTTTACAAAGTATTTATAATAATATCTAGCACTTAAGCCCTTAAACAAGTGGGCTGGAATTAACACCAAACAGAAAATAAGATTAAAATTTAAATTCGCGCATAAGCCTAGTTACATAGGATAATTGGTCTAAAACGCTATAAAACTCAAATGTGGGCTATTTAAACACTTAACCCAACTTATTACTAAACCAAGATTCATGTCGTTTGGGCTTCTAAACAAATATAGAGGGCTCGGGTAATTGAACCTCCTTAGATGACCCATGGATCCTTGGCATCACGATCATCATGAGTATCACGAGCAAGTGGACCTTCATCATGTGACATTAGGGTTAAAGTCCCAATATGTTTTATGAAACAATGTTTTCATGACACGGATTAAAGTACCGAAATAACTTTTAAGCTATATTTTCACGGTACGGGTATGAGTCCCAAGAAATGACTATGATAACTATGCTTTTCATGTTTACATAAGCTAGAGTCCCGTAATGATTTATGAAAACCATGTTTTCTATGAGAAACGGATTAGAGTCCCGTAACGATTTTGAGAATCGGGTTAGAGTCCCATAATGGTTTTCAGTACACGGGTATGAGGCTCGAAATGATTTTGATAAAATGGGTAAGAGGTCCAAAATGATTTTGTGGGGTAAAAATGCATGATATAACGATAGTCAGAGAATCTGAGGTCGATCTCGCATACATAGGGTAGCGTATGGAGACGATCGAGGATCTACCTAGCCGACGGCCAGGGAACGTGTAAGCTCTGACTTGATATGAGAAACGTGCGTATAGTCCACACTTGGTGATGCACATGAGTTCATGCGTATAGTCCCCATTTAGTGGTACACGAGAGATAGGGCAACGTACGACCTTGATCCAGTCCTACGACTCCCCTGTACAATGGCCATATGTACCTATGATGAACGTCCTACGAGACCTGATGTATAATGTCCTTCGGGACTAGTATATGATTATGCCTGGCTCCACAATGAATTGATGAAATGATATATATATATATAAATATATGTCTTCGCACATTTCATGCTACTTATTTTATGATTTGCTATTGAGTACAGATTTTCTATGATGAAATTTTAAAGGTAGCCATGAGTATATTTTACGAAATGTGCCTGTGATAGCATGATTTCACTTTTAAAGTGACAGTGTGATATGATTCATGTATTTTGAGCTTTTGATATGCTTTATGAATGTTTACATTATATGCTATGATTTCAACATGATACGTTTTACGGAAACGATGTATAGGTGTAAATCGATGATTTTTAAGCATGTTTTTATTGCTTTTATGAAATGTAAGCATCTCTACTCCACTGCATATGTATGCTAATTTGTAAAACCATGAGTTTTACCATGTTTTGAGTATTTAAAACTATTTTAAATGTATCTCTTATTGAGTCTGAAAAACTCACCCCTCCTATCCATCTTCCAGATTATCTACAGCGAGTCTACTACACATATGAGACTGTAGTCGTTGACAAGATAGTCCGACCTTTCATCGGATACTTTCGTAGCCTTGAGGTACAGTCTTACTCATATTCCAGACATGTGATACAGAATAGACACTATTGTATATAATAGTCGGGATATAATAGTTGTAAATGATCACATGTATACAGAGTTTTAATTACGCAGAATATATGTAATGTAATGAGATCCTGAAAATGAAAAAGGTTTTAAATCTAGACATGGGACATGAAAACAACATAGTTAATGGATAAAAAGATTAAATTAGCCCCATTTTTCGCGCTTCCGGGGCGTGAAAGTGTTGTGCTGTACAGAGGACACGGGGCGTGTTGAAAGCTGGTGCGTAGCTGCTGTTGGAGATGCGCTGTAGCTGGTGTACGTGTGGACTATGCTGGTAGGTGTTTTGCGGATCATGGATGCTAGCAAGAGATGTAAAGCAGTGAGTAAGATCGTGGCAATGTGTGTGTGGCTTGTGGACAGAATGTGGTGGCTGGGTTGGGGAGATTTGCAAGGTTATTCTTAATTATTTTGGTGCATCTAATTTGATTAGCTAGTAAAACATCTTATTATTATATTAATAGTTTAGTTGATTATTGATTATATTAGCATAGTTAATTTACTTTGTTAGTTTAACAGGTTATTTTAATTTAGATAATTAAGATTTTAGTTATGAAATTTTAATTGATGTTTTAGTTAATTTTAGTTTTCATTCATTTAGTAGATTATAATATTTGGATTAGTTTTTTTTTTTTTTTTTTGATTTTGAATTCATGGATTTAAATTAGGATTTTTTTAGGATTGAAAATTAGTTTAGGTAAAATAAATTTTTATTTTGCAATTTAAATTAGTTTAGCCAATTTAAATTTTTGTTGTATATATTTTTAGTTCATTTAATTTAGAAAACTTTCATTAGGATGAAATAATTTTAGTATTTAATTAAAACAATTCCAATTAATTTTATGGGAACGATATATGGATTTACCTCCATATTACTTGTATGACCATGTATACTTGCACGTAAATACCATTTTAGGGTCAATAAGATTTTGGCGTTGTTGCTGGGATTAGATTAGGTTGTTCTTAGTTAATATTAGTAACAATCATACCTAGGTTTAGTTCAGACCCTTTATAAAAAAATAAAAAATTAAAATTAAAATTAAAAAATTCTCATCTTCTTATTATTTCTTTTTCTAATATTTTTCTCTTTGCATGTGTTTGTGAGGTACCATGGTCTATCGTGCTGAGCCAAGAACCATGGGAGACTATGCAATGCATTGCTTTAAACACCATTCAAGTATTAGGATGCCGAAAATCAAAGCCGAAAACTTTGAAATTGATCCAGACATCATCCTAATGATTGTGAAGTTGGTTCAATTCGAAGGGTTGCCCACTGAAGATCCATTTAGTTACATTGTCAATTTCTTAGAGATATGTGACTTATGCAAGTATGAAGGTGTTTCTGATGACGCCATTCGATTGAGACTCTTCTCATTCTCTCTCTGAGATAGGGCAAAGCAGTGGTTGAGATCATTTCCCCATCGTTCTATCACTACGTGGGATGATTTAATTCTTATGTTCTTAACCAGATTTATTTCATTGACATTTATGCTGAAGATGAGGAATGACACTTATACTTATTGTAGTATGATTTTGAGCCTTTCTGTGAAGCATGAGAAAGATTTAAGAACTTAATTCGGAGATGTCCTCATGGATTACCCATGTGGTTATAGATTCAAACTTAATATTATGGTTTGGGTGATCATTCGAGAGCATTGACTGATACGGCAGCAAGTGGAATCTTATGTGGAAGACTGTTGAGAAAGCCTATGAGCTGATTGAGCTAGTGGCTTCCGATGAGTATCATGATAGAGTCTTACATAAGAGGATTGTTAACGGACAAGATGGATCCTTTTATGACTTTAATCTCTCTAGTAGCCACCTTGCCCAAAGAAGTCTTTCAGAGTTCCTTTATGTTGTAAAATATGTGTCGGAACTATGCTAAAAAGAGATGTTTCATTAGTTTGGATTATATCACACCAGTTATCATTGAGAGTCCAAGAGTGAGGAATCATTTGATCTATTCTTTGAGTGACCATGAGAGGCATTCTTCACCTTCCTTGGATCCAGGGGATGCCGTTGATTATGCATATCAAATTCCAATGCCAGCTCTACTTGAAAAGATGTTGAGTGAAGATGTTGATGAGTCTACACTACCTGAGCTTATTGAAGAAGAGTGTGTGGACATGGTTAATGATTTGAGTACATGCGAAAGGCAACTATCTTCTTGAGAGCCATTGGACATTGCTGATGATACTTGTTGAGCTCCACTGCAAGCAATACCTGAAGAAATGCTAATTGAGGAAGTGGAAAAGCCTACACCACCTATACTCATTGAAGAAAAAGAGAACAATGTTTTTGAAGAAATGGACTTGGAGAATAGTAAGGTGAAGAAGAAAAAATCAATAAGAGCTCAAAATTAAAGTTTAAGTTCCAAAGGTTTACAAGCTACACCGAGAGGCACTTTTCATTGTTCCTTCATTGAACTTTCCACATGAGAATGAAGTGGGTTGTATCTTAGAAGATTATAAGCTAAGTTCTTTGAGGCAAAGTATCCGATGGATTCTCTTGTTAGGGTGATGCACTATGTATATCCATCCATCTTCAGATTATTCATGCCAAATTCTGGAGAGGTAACCCCAACTCTTTATTAGTTTATTAGTTGCTTCTTTCTTTTATTAGTTTTAGTTTGAGTATTTCGTAGCTTTGATTTCTTTTTCTTTTTCTTTTTATTTTGCAGGTTTAAGTCTAAGTTTGGGGGAAGCTGTGGAGAAACCTTGTGGGCATGCAGTTGAGCTTCAACAAGAAATTTGGAGAGTGTCCTTTATCCTTTTCTTGAATTCTTAGATTTCTTGCACATTGAGGACAATGTACACTTTAAGTTTGGGGGGAAGGAAATTTGAACTAAATTTTTTCAAAAATTCTAAAATTTTTCAAACTTTTTGGGCTTTAAATGTTTTCCTTAAGATATATTGTGCTTGATTTGGTTATTTCCCATGTTCCCATGATTGACACTATGATTGAAATTGATTTTGATCTTTGGAAAAACATGATTATTGAGAAGCATGGTTGAATTCTTGAACTTGTTTTGTGCTGATTGTGATTTTTCCATCTTTATGCACTATGTCTTGATCATGGATTTGTGTGCATGTTTAGAGAAGGATTATGCAAATATAGGATTTTTATTGTTTGTGAAGTTGTGAGCATATCCTAGAATTTGTTTGATCTTTTCTCGAGGTAAAATATTAGATTATGCTTAGTTAGGAAAATGATTTAGGTAATCCTTAGATCGTTTGAGCCTTCCAAGCTAACCATGTACATATTTGTACATAGTCACTCCCTTAAGCCAAATTAGCCTTTCTTTGTATATACATCCGTACAGTTACATTTTCTTAGCCCTAAATACTTTTTCCTGTCCATTGCCCTAAAAGCATGTCATTTAGTAGGATATATTATGAGCTATGTACATATTTGGGTGAGAGATAAGATTAAAAGAAAATAAAAAATTTAAAAAAATGCAAAAAGAAAAGAAAAGAAAAGAAAAATGGAAAAGAGAAAAAATACAAAAATAAAATAAAGTTTATGGGAAAGTAAGAAGAAAATAAGTTGAAAGGGGGGGGGGGGTTACTTGAAGCTCTAAATATTAAAATCCTAAAGTGTAAAGTGTAATTAGGGGTTATTGAGTCTAAATTGTCTTTTATCATACCTTAACTCTAACCTTAAATTAGAATTTTAATTAAGTCTTATTGATTCTTGATTGAATATGGCTACATTAGTGGAGAGAAAAGTGAAAAACGAACTTATGAGATTGTTTATGCATTATTGACTTTGCATTCCGTGTTTGTATAATCTCATCGGATATGTATGCCTTGATATGTGATGGACACCTCACAGACACGAAGAATTTAATTAGGACTAATGCATGTGATTGAAGGAAACCTTATGTTGATTAATAACCGTGACCTTTTTTAGATTAGATCGATACTCTTTTCACTAAGGTGTATATAGGAAATAAATCTATCAAGTATATATTATCTCTTGTATGTTTTGAGATTGTTTTACTTGAGGACAAGTAACATATTAAGTTTAAGGGTGTGATAAGTCTCTAAAATATCATACCTTAATATACTTTATTACATAAATTGTGATTTAATTTTGAAATTTTTATTTAATTTCTTCCCGCTTTAATGGATTTTTCTTCCTGTATAAGAATTTCGAGAAAAATAAAGAAAATTGAGAAAATGGTGCAAATTAGGTAAAATGGTTGGTGTTTCAATCCTATTTCTTAAACCCATAACCTATAAAATAAAAACCCCAACAACTTATAATCCCAAAGGCCATTACATTCCATACAAGACCTATTTAAAACATAAGTCGTGTTCCATGCAAAAAACATTAAAAATAAAAAACTTTCCACATTAAACCCAACCCATTAATTATCCAAGATGAAAAAGCCCAAAAGGGATCAAACAAAAGAAAACCTAGCCGCTACCACAGGGAAAATATCACGACCCAAATTACCTAAAAATCAGAGTAAATTTTTTGATTTTTCATTTATTATTTAATTCTTACCTTTCTCTCATCGTGACCATCCTACAACACAGTTGGGCTATGATACGGTGTTAGTCACCTCTCACCTATTTACCATTCCATTTCCATAATCACATTTATATATCAGAGTTTCCTATCCTTTGACTTTTATTAAATACATACACAATGGTATTTATAACTCTACATCCCCGACATCATATCCTTTTACAATACTATGCATTACATATTTAGATACAAAACTATACAAATGTGTATACCTGTCTCTCGATGGGAAGCAGCAGATACCAAGAACGCAAGTCATCAGCCGCTCACTAACTATTGCGAGTGCTCTGAAAAGATGGGAAAATAAGGGGGATGAGCAAACCACATGCTCAGTAAGGCAATGATGCAAGTAAGTAGATAGCTCCACTATCTACATGCTCATAATGCCATGCCCTTAAAATCCATTTCTTTTCATTAAAATCTCAAGCACAAATCATGTACGTCATCAATGACTTAGTTTATAAAACTGTTCGTGCATATATAAATCATATTGCTTATACATCAATGGCATTTTATGTGACATCAGTAAATCATACTTAGCATGAATTAAATCAAAATCATGTATTATTTCATGCGATATAAAACAAATCATGAGATACATTCATTTCATGAATTTATCATTAAAGCATGGAAAACTCATCATGCTACTGCATTTAAATCATTTCTTTTAAAGTGCAGTATAAAATAACACAAATGGGTTAAGCATCTCATAATTCAATTCCAAAATCATAAAACAATTCATTAAAATTCATTATAAAACTTCGGTTATAAAACCACCCTTCTTTCAGGGTCACATATAATAAAATCATAAAATCGGGGGCCTGACCCCTCCCTCGGGTCTACCCTGGTCATCGACCAATAGTTATATCATGTGAGACATGTAGGTGACTATCAGTAACAACATAGGACTATGGCCATAATCTCTTGATCCCTGGCAACATGGTACCTAGTGTGCGGGGTATCACACTTGAAACGGGAGGTGGGTCGTCCTACCCGCCAGAACAGCATAACACCAGGATTGCGAGGGCAAGGCTTGCTGCCTCGTGGCTAATGCCACTCCACTCCAACAATCCCCATAGTACAGTGTACTCCGCATGACATACACGGTATAACATACTCCGTGAATCCAAGCTCAATCAGGGGTGCCTGCAATAGGTCTTATCCACCCATATCATCTCTGTCTCAGTATGCACGTGTGAGCATATCATCTCACTATGACACACAGTCTACAGGAGGCTCCAACACGGCTATATGCATGTAATATAAATCTCTGTGTGAGCGAAGCTCTAGCACAGCTCCATGCATATTCATGATTTTAGAAAGTCTCGTGCAAGCGAAACTCTAGCACGGTTTCATAGAAATCAATGAAATCTGCGTACGAGTAACACTCCAGTACGACTTAAAATGAATGAGTTATAAATCCATATAAAATCACGTGCGAGCGAGCTCCAGCATAGTGTTATGCATCAATAAATCAAATCTCGTGCGAGTTATACTCCAGCACGACTTTATACATAAATAAATCAAATCTCGTGCGAGTTACACTCCAGCACGGCTTATATGCAATATCATTTCAAAACAGGATGCGAGCTAAGCTCCAGCACCTCTCATGCATGTCAAATCAGTAAAACTAGTGCAAGCAATCGCTCCAACACCTTTTTATGCATACCACGTCAAAACAGTCAAAACGGTCAAAATAGTCAAAACAAGGTGCGAGCTAGGGTCTAGCACCTCTCATGCATTTCACAATAATAAAAAGCAGTGCGAGCAATCGCTCTAGTACATTTCATGCATATGATGTCACACAATTCAGTGCGAGCAACCACTCAAGCACATTTTATGCACACTCACAAACTCAGATATTGTGCGAGCTATGCGCCAGCACTATCTGTTTCCATTTAAACTTGATAGTTGGCCATTTTTCCAAAGAATTTCATTTAAATATTAATAACACCTACGTAGTGTTATCTTGTGAAATTTATGCAATTACTGGCCAATCTATCGATTTACTTTGCATAAAAACCAATAAAATTCCTTAGTTCAGAAAATTCCTTAAATCATGCATTTGATGCATGTCATGCTTTCACCATCCTTAGGTGAATTTCCCTCAATAGGGGTAAAATAGTCTTTACCTATTTCGATCCTTAAAATCATTTAAACCACTTTTAGGATCATTATATAATAACCGTGTATACATACATAATCAGGGTATACAAAAACTATTAAAATACGCGTAGCTACCTCTAGCTACTCACACAATTCCCTTACCTCATTTTTCTGTACAGTCTGACCTTTCACTGATGTCTCGTTATGCAGTCTGATTTGCTCTCAATCAAATCTTCAAAACTGCGTATAAATATATATAAGTCAAATACAATACAATTAATTGTATTTCATATTTTCTGAGCTTAATTTAAATCATTGGGCCCGTTTACCCATATTGGGCCTTAATCGGCCTTAAGCCCGTTGTTCACTTATTATTCACATTATCGAGGCTTATTGGGCTCATTGGACCCATCAGTATATATTGGGCCTCGTTTTAAATTCTCGAATCGCTTAATGAATTATTTACGACAATTTATCTCAATTTCCAGAATTTAATTCATTTTATGTGGAAATTAAATCCGTAATTTATTTAACGCGCATAACGATGCAAATTGTCGTAAATAAGGGTTACTTACCCGAGATTCCATAATAATACGCAAATCGAGCTGACTCGAGCTCTCGTTTGACTCCAATTGTCGAGCTACAGAATTTAATATTTTTTCGGTTAAATTTTCAGTCGATTATTAATCAAATTAAATATTTCAAAATTTAAATCGGTCTATACGACCACTTATCGACTTATCCGTAACACGATTGCATCATGTCAGGACTCGTTCTCAGTCCATGACTTTAACCAAAATCACTACAAATTTTTTGCATTTTTAACTTACCTTTCCTCTCTTTAATGGTTGGGCTGTGATTCGATGTCAGACTCCTCGCTTACGACATTATCCATTACCATACATACATGTCAATATACTATTACTGACTGTAACTGCTTTTATAATACATGTGAGATTATATAAAATCTAATACAAATACATTCCCCATAATATATATCGTATACATCACTGTGCTGTTTCTATGTTTAGATATATAACCGTACAAAATCTGTATACCTGACGGTCGATAGGGACTAGCAGTGAACTTAGGAATACTATCCCACAATAGCTCTCGCTCTACTGCTGATGCTCTGTAGAGAGATGTAAAGAAAGGGGGTGAGCATACAACGTGCTCAGTAAGGAAATCAGGCAAGCAATTAGATATCTACACTATCTGCTCAAAATAATGCTATGCCTTGAAAACATTATTTCCTTAACTCAGTTTAAAAGCATGTCTTTAAATATATATATATATATATATATATGTATACTTGTACAGATTATATCCCATGTACAGAAATCATGCTTTCTTTCTCAAATGTAGGCATGTAGTGCAAAACAATGCATCTTTATATAAATCATGCCATGTATATTTAAATCACAATAAATATGGCTTTAAATCATTCACATCACAAAATCGGAGTCCGACCCATCCCTCAGGTCTGTCTGCAATTTAAATCAGTAAATCAAGTGATATATAATGTGAGACTCTGTGGTGAAATGTAAATAGTATCCTAGACTATGATCATATCCGACATGTGATCCCAAGCAACACAGATCTAGGTGCGCGGGGCATCATTGTTGCAACAGGAGGGGGGTCAGTGCATCACAACCGCCAGCTATATCCTCCTCAACTCCACAACACCACACGGTACAGTGTACTCCCATGCTGCATGCAGGGTACGGCAGGGTACTCCATGCCACTCACACTGTACAACGTACTCCGTGGACCCTACATCACAGTCGGGGTGCCTGCCATAGGTCTTATCCCTCAAACCATGGAATATCATACCACATCTCTAATACCCTCATGCGAATATCCTCTCTCATAATGTGACACTCAGTCACACAAGGATTCGAGCATGGGTTTGTAACATGTATTATATATCACATATAGTGCGCGCCTTTGAGCGCGACTCACAGTCGACACTCCGCTCAAACACTGTTTCACATCACAAACTCAAATCTAGTGCGAGTAAACCTCTAGCAACTAGGTCAATGCATAGTTCATGTATTAAATCAAGTACGAGCAATAGCTCCAGTACCATGCTATGCATAATATCATCAAATCAAGTACGAGCACTAGCTCCAGTACTATGTCATGTATAAAGCATGAAGAATCGAGTACGAGCAACGCTCCAGCACTCTGTCATGTATCTTATGTAAAAATCAAGTACGAGCTAATCGCTCCAGCACTCTTTCATGCATATATCAAATAAAACTGAGTACGAGAAATAACTCCAGTACTCTATCATGCATGTCATGGAAATCTAGTACGAATCAAAATCCAGCACTAATGTATGTGGAAAATATATGAAATCCTGTGTGAGCTGTGCTCCGGCACGATTCATTCTAACATAATATGATAGATGGCTCTTTAAAAAGGGATGATTTACAAAATATCAAAATCAACACTATAAAGTGTGCTTATTTCACATCAACCTTAAAATCATTAGCTCATCTATTTATTCTCCTATTAAACAGCAGTTAAACACTCAAAATAGCGGTTTCCATGCTTTTTACAACTTTTCACAAAAATTTACTTTTTGACTAACTAGGGGCAAAGTCGTAATTTGCCACTATCGGGTCGCAATAATTATTTTTCACTTTCTCTGACCCTCAGAATTTTTAAGTGAATTTAAAAGTAGACGAAAATACGTGCAGGTATCTCTAACTACTCACAAAAGTTCCTTACCTGCAATCACTCGAGAAATTTTACTTTCTCTGCGCTACTCGTTTCAGTAGTCCAATTTACTCCTCCAATACTCTCTGGAGCTGCATATAACCATTTATCAGGTTAATTACACTTTTCCTACTGTATTTCACATTAAATACAGTCTATTTCCCTTAATTGTGCTCGTTGACTGTAAACGGGCAAAAATACTTTAATTAGGCCTTAATCCGTATTAAGCCCGTTTTCCACTTATTATTTCCCTTCATCAGGGTCTATCGACTCATTGGGCCTATCAATACCCATTGGGCTTTATTCCAAGCTCTTTGGATAGCCTGTATATCATTTACGACAGTTAATTCGAAATTCTGAATATAAATCACTAAATGCGGAATTTAATCTGAAATGCGTAAAATAAATCTTAAATACGCAATAATCACATAAATTGTCGTAAATGACCTTTATTTACCCGAGATTATGCGATGGTACATAAATCGAAGTTCGATCGAGTTTCCGTTTGGAATTTATCGTCGAACTGCACAATTTTATATATTTAACTCCGGGTCAATTTCTGATTAAATATAATTTAAATAAATTTATAGAAAATCAAATCGATCACTTTTGACCTCGTATCGACTTACCCGAAGTCCGGTGAAATCCCAAAAATTTCCCTTTTCCTTTTTCTTTCTTTTTCTTCTTTTATCCATTTTCTCCTAGGCTGAACCGGTCCGGTCCGGTTCAGCGCAGAACCTTCTTCACTGAACCGCCGACCGGTTCAGGCTTCCTTTGGTAGTGCCGGCGTCTTTCGGCCGGTTCCCGATGCATCACCACCGCCGTTCGGCGCGCCTCAGCTTGGGTAACACTCGGCTGGGCTCGATTGGGACTAAACATCGCCGTTAGCCGTCGGATCTCATCTTTTCCTCTGCGGTTTCTCCTCTTCGATTTGCCGGCGTCCAACGTTGGTGGAGGGTATGACCGGTGCCGATGGGTGCGAATGGACCTCCTCTTCCTTTTTCGACCGCTTGACTGGCTGTGTGGTCGCCGGTGCTCACCGTCCGGTGGTCTTCTTCTTCCTCGACTTTCACGCGATTTCCCCTCTTTTCTCTCTCCTCATTTCCAAATTCAGATTTCCTTTTTTTTCTTTTATTTATAATATATTTTTATTATTATTTTATTCTTAAAATAATAATAAAAATCCTAAAATATCCCAAAAATATCTAAAAATATCTCAAAAAATCATATTAAATTCATATAATTCGTAAATGAATTTATCAGTCCGATTTTACCTTTTCGGTATATTTTTTCACTATTTTTGGGTCATTTTTCGAGGTAAAAATTTTGATAAATTCTAATAAATTTATATCTTGATCAATTGGGCTCGAAATTAAATATTTTCCTCGATTTTGATCAAGATTCCTCAATTTCATATTTTTAATGAAATTATCTTATCGAAATTATATCGAATTTTAGTCATTTGATCGTTTTACCCCTGCACTCGTTCGGGAATCAACTTAACCCTTATCTCGCTGTTATGTAGCTTACATGCATTTTTAATTTCTCAAATTGTCAATTGCATGTTAGTAAATACTCTTCTTATGATTCAACAATGTAATAAAGTGTTCATACACATAGGAATCATAAGGAACAAGCTACGTAAAATCCAGGTCTGACAATCCTCCCCCACTCAGAAAATTTGGTCATCCAAATTAGAACCAAGTCAGTCATCAAATAGGTGAGGGTACTTCTCTCACATCAGACTCTCTAGCTCCCAAGTAGCTTCCTCTGAAGTATAATGCTGTCAGAGAATCTTCACTAACATGATGGTCTTCGATCTCAATACTTTCTCCTTCCTATCCAACATCCGAATCGGTCTCTCAACATATGACATGTCCTCTCGGAGCTCCAAAGGCTCATAACTAATCACATGTGTCGGATCTGGGTGATACTTCCGAAGCATCGATATGTGGAAGACGTTATGGACACCTGATAAGTCCGGTGGCAATGCCAACCTATACGCCTTATCTCCCACTCGATCAAGTATCTCAAAGGGTCCAATATAGCGAGGATTTAGTTTCCCTCTCTTCCCAAATCTCGTTATGCCCTTGGAAGGAGAAACTCTTAAAAACACAGATTCACCAACTGCAAACTCTAGTGGCCTACGTCTCTTGTCAGCATAACTTTTCTGTCTACTCTGAGCTGTCCTCAGTCTCTTTACTATCAAGTGGACGTCCTCAGATGCTTGCGTAACCATGTTAGGAGCGAAAATCTTACGGTCACCCACTTCTTCCCATCCAATAGGGGAACGACATCAACGGCCATACAAAGCCTCATACGGTGCCATCCTGATACTCGAATGATAACTGTTGTTGTAGGCGAACTCGGCTAGTGGCAGGTAGTCATCCCAGGAGCCTCTAAAATCTAGCACACATACTCTCAACATATCCTCCAGAGTCTGTATAGTCCTCTCTGACTGACCATCTGTCTGAGGATGGAAAGCGATGCTCAAACTCAACTGGGTTCCCATGACTTCCTAAAAATGTCCCCAAAAGTGAGAAGTGAAGCGGGAATCCCTATCAGAGACTATGCTCACTGGTACACCGTGTAACCTCTACATATAGTTTTGCTAATGAACTCAGAGTATCGATCGCTCTCATAGCTAGGAAGTGGGCTGACTTCGTCAGTCTGTCAATGATCACCCATATAGCATCGTGATTCCTGTGGGTTCTCGGTAAACCCATCACGAAATCCATGGTGATATGCTCCCATTTCCATGTCGGTATAGGTAGAGGCTGCAATAACCCTGCAGGTTTTTGATGCTCTACCTTCACCTGCTGATATACGAGACACTTTGCCACAAAGTCTGCTACATCTCTCTTCATACTCGACCACTAGTATACCTTACGGAGGTTCTGATACATTTTGTTACTCCCCAGATGTAACATATACCTCGACGAATGAGCTTCCGCCAATATCAATCTCCTTATTCCTAGATCCTCAGGAACACACAGTCTGCCCCTAAACCTCAGTAGTCCATCAGAACTCAACTCAAAGTCAGTCATTGTGCCCTTCTGCATCTGTCACATCCATACAAAATGGATCAGTCTGCTGAGCCACTCTGATCCTGTCCAACAGATCCAGCTCCAAGCGTAGACTAGCTATCACATAGCCTATATCCATGTCAGAAGGCACGACTCCCAAACTGAGGCTAGCAAACTGCTCTAGCAAATCATGTTCCCTAACCATCATATACGATATCATTCCTAGGCTCTTCCTACTCAAGGCATCGGCTACAACGTTAGCCTTACCCGGATGATAAAGTATCTCACAATCATAGTCCTTCAGAAGCTCTAGCCATCTTCTCTATCTCATGTTTAGCTCTTTCTGTGAGAACAGATACTTGAGGCTCTTGTGGTCGGTAAATATCTGGAACTTCTCGCCATACAAGTAGTGGCGCCATACCTTCAACGCAAACACTACTGCTACTAGCTTCAAATCATGGGTCGGATAGTTCTTCTCATGATCCTTCAGCTGTCTGGATCTATAAGCAACTACCTTCCCATCCTACATCAATACGCAGCCCAGTCCCTGATGCGAAGCATCGTTATACACTGTAAATCCTCTTGAGCTGGTAGGGATTGTGAGAATCGGAGCGGTGGTCAATCGACATTTCAACTCCTCAAAACTCTTCTCACAATCCTCGTTCCATATGAACGGTACACTCTTTCGAGTAAGACGGGTCAACGGAGCAGTCGACTTTGAAAATCCCTCAACGAATCTCTGATAGTATCCAGCTAAACCCAGAAAACTCCTGATCTCTGTGACTGTCCTCGGCTGTTCCACTGAACTATAGCCTCTATCTTAGATGGATCAACTGATACATCATCTCTCGATACAACATGTCCCAAAAACAAGATCTATGACAACCAAAAGTCACACTTACTGAGCTTAGCATATAACTCCTGCTCTCGTAGAGTCTGCAACACGATCCTGAGATGCTCCTCATGCTCCTCCTTGGATCTCGAATATATCAATATGTCATCAATAAAGACGATAACAAATTGATCCAAATAAGGCTTGAACACATCGTTCATCAAAGCCATGAAAGCAGCTGGAGCATTCGTCAATCCGAATGGCATGACCAAGAACTCATAATGGCCATATCGAGTACAAAATGCTGTCTTGGGTACATCTCCACTCTGAACTTTCAGCTGATGATACCCAGACCTCAGGTCAATCTTGGAAAAGACCTGTGCTCTCTAAAGCTGATCTAACAAGTCGTCAATGCGTGGAAGGGGATATCTATTCTTGATGGTACCCTTATTCAACAATCGATAATCTATACACAATCGGAGGCTCTCATCCTTCTTCCTCACAAACAAAATTGGTGCTCCCCAAGGTGAAACACTCGGTCGAACAAAACCCCTATCCAACAGTTCCTGTAACTGTCTCTTGAGCTCCTCCAGCTCAACTAAGGCCATGCGATATGGTGGTCTCGAAATAGGCTCCATACCAAGCACCAAATCTATATAGAACTCTATCTCTCTGTCTGGTGGTAACCCTGGCAATTTATCCGAAAAAACATCTGGGTACTCACTGACCACAGTAATATCTGACAACTCTGGATGTGCCTTATCCATATCTACCACGTACGCAATGAAACCTTGATATGTTGAAGGTTTTCTAAATCAGTAATCATGTAATAATCATAACTACTCCTTTCATTTATTCTTATTAAACTTTACAACATGTCTAGTAGGGTTAGGAAACATAACTGTCTTAGCATAACAATCTAAAGTAGCATGGTTTGTAGATAGCCAATCCATTCCTAATATTATATCAAAGTCACTCATACTTAGTAATATTAGATTGGCTGTCATCTTCTTATCCCCTACTCTCAATTTGCAGTTATTAAATACATATTCTACCACTTGACTACTATTCATAGGCGTACTAATCAACATCATCATACATAATGGTGTACGCTCTACATGTCTTACTAATTTACATGCAAATGAAGGCGATACAAAAGAATGCATGGCACCAGGATCAATTAAAACATATGCTTCAATATCATAAATCAGGATGTTACCTCGTATCACATCCGATGAAGTATCAGCTGTCCCCTGGTCCAAAGCATGTACTCACCCTCGACCCATCACTTGTTTCCCTTTTTCCTCTGCTGTCGCTCTACCTCTCTAAGCAGACGTACCAGTTGGAGTTCTATCAGGCTCCTTGCCCATCTGTGGGGCAGTCACAAATGTCTCTGGGCACTCTCTAGCAATGTGCCCCCGTTTCCCATATCGAAAACACACAATAGGATTCAGCGGACACGGTCTACTTCCATGTTGTTTACCGCATCTTCTGCACTGATCAACAGTAGGTCTCTGTCCTCCTATGACAATGCCCTTTGCTGGGGCTACAGTCGGATAAGCAGGAGGTCTAGCATATCTCTCTCGTGCCTCCTCCACCCGTGATCTCTTAACGAAGAGCTTCTTCCCTCCTCGATAATCAAAATTCTAACCGACCTCTTCTTCTGTATATCTTGGCTACGGCTAAACTTCCCGAACTCGGAAGCATTCCTCTCGTAATCTTGCTCACATAGTTACGCCTTGCGCACTTCTTCCTCATAGGTCGCTATGTCTAATGGAACCAACCTGGACCGTAGAACCGGTCACAACCCATCGATAAACCTGTGGACCTTCCTGGCCTCACTATACATGGTATCTGGGTCATATCTCCTAGGGATAGGAATCAAGTCTCATACTCATCCACTGACAAACTCCCCTGGTTCAATCCCAAAAACTCTGCCTGTAGTTTTCGCTGTGCGGTATCGAGAACAAACTGCCTCCTAAAGGCCTCCCAAAATATCTCCCAACTAATGTCTGTGTGTCGGGCTCTCAATATAGGTCGGGTGGACTTCCACCAATGCTCTGCAGCTCCCTTCAGTAGGAACGCAGCAAATGCGACCATCTCCGATGTCGTGCACTCGAAAAATCCATAAAGCTTCTCCATCTCTGCGACCCACTCCTCAGCAGCTACAGGGTCCTTGACCCCACTAAAAGATAGAGGTCTAAACTTTTGAAATTCTCGCAGCCGATGTAGATCACATTCGTACCCTAATCCACTACCACCCAAAATCGGTAGGGGTGTAGGAGTCTCTACTGTCCTCGGTGTATGAGCTGTCTGTGTAGGTGTATCAGGGGCAACTGCCTCTCCTGTCGTAGCTCCTGTCTCCTGTTCTTGCCTACCTGGCATCGTCTGTGCCAACATCTCTACAATCATCTCAAGACTACACTCTAATCTCGTAAAGCGCGTCTCAACACACTCGGGTTCCTCAGAAGCACCTGGAGTCTCATGTGTAGGTAATGGTTCAGCAGCAGCTCGTCCCTCGGGTCTGTCTCCCCGTCCTCGAGCCCTACCTCTCGTACCTCTACCACTACGCGTATTTGCCATATAGGCAAAGTTCTTGCATTCATAATCATGAATTTGTTCGTCTCCTATATGGTATACACAGTTATATCTAAACACAGCACAGTACTATGGGGATGTACACTTTCCTATTTTCTAACACCGACTCACATCAGACCAACCTCTGCTCTGATACCATTCTGTCAGGACCCATTCTCAATCCATGACTTTAACCAAAATCACTACAAATTTTTCGCATTTTTAACTTACCTTTCCTCTCTTTAATGGTTGGGCTGTGATTCGATGTCAGACTCCTCACTTACCACATTATCCATTATCATACATACATGTCAATATACTATTACTGACTGTAACTGCTTTTATAATACATGTGAAATTATATAAAATCTAATACAAATACATTCCCCATAATATATATCGTATACATCACTGTGCTGTTTCTATGTTTAGATATATAACCGTACAAAATCTGTATACCTGACGGTCGATAGGGACTAGCAGTGGACTCAAGAATACTATCTCTCAATAGCTCTCGCTCTACTGCTGATGCTCTGTAGAGAGATGTAAAGAAAGGGGGTGAGCATACAACGCGCTCAGTAAGGAAATCAGGCAAGCAAGTAGATATCTACACTATCTACTCAAAATAATGCTATGCCTTGAAAACATTATTTCCTTAACTCAGTTTAAAAGCATGTCTTTAAATATATATATATATATATATATGTATACTTGTACAGATTATATCCCATGTACAGAAATCATGCTTTCTTTCTCAAATGTAGGCATGTAGTGCAAAACAATGCATCTTTATATAAATCATGCCTTTAGATAAATCATGCCATGTATATTTAAATCACAATAAATATGGCATTTAAATCATTCATATCACAAAATCGGAGTCCGACCCATCCCTCAGGTCTGTCCGCAATTTAAATCAGTAAATCAAGTGATATATCATGTGAGACTCTGTGGTGAAATGTAAATAGTATCCTTGACAATGATCATATCCGACATGTGATCCCAAGCAACACAGATCTCAGTGTGCAGGGCATCATTGCTGCAACGGGAGGGGGGTCAGTGCATCACAACCGCCAGCTATATCCTCATCAACTCCACAACACCACATGGCATAGTGTACTCCCATGCTGCATGCACGGTACGGCAGGGTACTCCATGCCACTCGCACGGTACAACGTACTCCATGGACCCTACATCACAGTCGGGGTGCCTGCCATAGGTCTTAGCCCTCAAACCATGGAATATCATACCACATCTCTAATACCCTCATGCGGATATCCTCTCTCATAATGTGACACTCAGTCACACAAGGATTCGGGCATGGGTTTGTAACATGTATTATATATCACATACAGTGCGTGTCACGACCCTCAACTTACCAAAATACTTATAAATTTTTCGCATTTTCATGCATCAATTGTTAATCATCCTTCCTCGATCGTGAACAACCACACTCTTAACAATTGGGTTGTGTGTCGACGTCTAACTCATTCCACCATACCCATTGAATTTGAACATTATTTATGGGTAAACACTTGTATAAATGTATATATATATATATACATATATATCAGAGTCGTTACATGTATTTACATTGTTTTACATCCCCAATAGTTACATACAAAATGCTACTGTGCTATGTCTTGTTTAGATACAAAATAATCCAAGTGTGTATACCTTTAGCGATGGGATGCAGCGGATTACCAAAAGGGAAATGCCGCCAGTCACTCTCAATCTATACTCAACACTCTGTAGAGAGGGGGAAAATAAGGGGGTGAGCAAACCACACGCTCAGTAAGGCAATCATGTGAACAGGTAGATACTGCACTATCTATGTGATCGTGATGCCATGCTCAAAAGCATTTAATTCATCATTTATCTCAAAACATGAGTGTATGATTGTGTTAATGGTATGTAAAGCATTCATGTTATTAAAATCTAGTGCACATTTCAACTCAAAGCATGGTATAAATCATCATGCATAATTCACAATAAAAGCATGGCATTACCCATCATGCATTTTCTCAAATAGCATTGCATTAACCATCATGCATTTTCACAATAAAGCATGGCATTAAACATCATGTATCCGTGCACTTTAAAAACCATTAACAAATCAATCCAACACTAGTCAGGTCTCAGCCCACCCTTGGACTTTCCTGACCCACAAATCATTTCAAATATGGATTTATTCTCAAAGCAATAGACATGTAAGATAGGCAGTTCAACAACAGGTAATAACCTCAAGGCCTATGTACATAACCTGTGATACCGGCTACACGGATCAGGTGTGCGGGATATCACCACTATCTGCTTCCACACGGGAGGTGGGTCAAATCCTACCCGTCGGTCCATAGCAGATCTCGTCCGAAGACAGCACATCACATCTCAACACGGTACAACCTACTCCATGCTACATACACGGTACAATGTACTCTGTGGACCCAATCAACACATCATATCACGCCACATCTCAAATGCACGTGTGAGCCTATTTAATCGGTACGGCCTCTTGTCTACCCGAAACTCCTGACACGGCTAATTAATCATGTCAAAACAATGCACATGTGAGCTTATTTAATCGATGTGACACCCAGTCTACTCGAAGCTCTAAACACGGCAATAAGCAAGGTGGGCATCTAGTGCGAGACAAACTCCAAGCACAATGCCAAAACAAATATGAAATCCATGTGAAAACTAGTGCCTCTAGCACTCATGTGTATAAAACACGTCAAATCTCGTGCGAGTCATACTCTAGCACGCTTTCATACTCACGAAATCATGTAGGTGGCTCAAAACTTTACAAAATATGGTTAACAAAACCAAAACACACTTATTTCTTTTTCAAATCATTTCAATGTTAGCCAACCTACCAATCATTTGCTAAAAAGCAATCAAACATGATTTTCAAAGCAATATGCTTTTGTTTTCATGCACAATTCTCAAACTCCCAACTTTTGCCCTTCAATCACCCAACATCATTTCCTAATCTCATGCATTCTAGCAAAACATTTAAGCGCCCAAATTGCGCACAGATATCTCTAAGAGTCCACACAATTCCCTTACCTCGATTTGCTTGGTGTGACTCCTTTCCTTTTAGCTTCTCACGCTCTTGGCTCAACTCGCCTCGGTGTATCCTCGGAAGCTGCGATTCATTCATTCAATCAATTGAGTTAATGTTTTTAACCCATAATTGACCTCACTAGTCAATATTATTCACTTATGCATTTTACAAATGCCTTAATCCACATTTTACCTCTTTTAGGTAAGTCTCACAATTTATCCACTAACCACATCTTAAAATAATACCACAACACTATTAATAACTTCTCTCATTCATCATTAATCTCCATACATTTCACTTTCTCACTCTAGACCATTTCTAGGTCATAATCATTCCAATGCATTTTAGATAGTTTCTAACCATCCATACTCATGCCAAACAACTTCAAAATCAATTATATAGACAATGTACCATAGTTGGAGTGTTAGAATCTTACCCAATTTGATTTCTCTTCTTGCTCCAAATGACAATGCCCTTAGCTCCTTCAATACTAACAATGGGAAAATGTCTTCCAACTATGTTGTTCTCCTCTTTGATAGGAACAACTTTGCCTCTAATGGTCTCTCTTCAAATCTTACTGAATATGGCTGATTTTAGAGAGAGAAAGTTAGGTTTTTAGGTTGAAAGTGGAAGGTTAGTGTTTTTCTCGAAATTTTCAGATTTTCATCACTCCTTATATAGAAATAGCTTGAGGAGATCGATCTGGTCCAAGAGGAGATCGATCTGGTCCCCTTAAATCCCTATTTTTCACGGCATTTTAAGCATGAGATCGATCTGTCAAAGCATGAGATCGATCTGCTCCCAAACAGAGAGCTAAGGAGATCGATCTAGGTGCTTGAGGATCGATCTTTTCATTATAGAATGCTTAGGAGATCGATCTGGCTCCATTGGAGATCGATCTACTCTATTCCATTGCCCAAATAAGAGCATTCTGGCTCTTCCAGATCGATCTCTCATCCCATGAGATCGATCTGCCCTTCATAGTTTCTAGATTTTCTGCAGTTCTTCTGCAGCAACTCATACTCAAACATCCTTAATTTTCTACCATGATCATTTTCTCATTCAATCATCTTGGACACTTGGATATGATATCCCATAATACTTCATACCTATTAAAACTTGTGTAGAATCTTTGTATATCCAAAATTACATGATATAAACCAAATGGAAGTGCACAACTTATGCAATTCTACTTCCATTTTACCACACTACTCATAATCCATTCTACTCACATTCTCCACATGCTTAAGTCCATTTCTTTACATTCATACATAATGTAACTTGTATGTACCATCACAACTCTTATTACAAGCGTGTACATTAACTTATGGACTTACATCACATATACATCACTTAATTTACATTTTTATGTACATATATACTATTATACATATACGGGGTCTCACAGTGCGCGTTTTTGAGCGTGACTCACAGTCGACACTCTGCTCAAACACTGTTTCACATCACAAACTCAACTCTAGTGCGAGTAAACCTCCAGCAACTAGGTCAATGCATAGTTCATGTATTAAATCAAGTATGAGCAATAGCTCCAGTACCATGCTATGCATAATATCATCAAATCAAGTACGAGCGATAGCTCCAGTACTATGTCATGTATAAATCATGAATAATCGAGTACGAGCAACACTTTAGCACTCTGTCATGTATCTAATGTAAAACTCGAGTACGAGCTAATCGCTCCAGTACTCTCTCATGCATATATCAAATAAAACTGAGTATGAGAAATAACTCCAGTACTCTATCATGCATGTTATGGAAATCTAGTGCGAATCAAAATCCAACATTAATGTATGTGGAAAATATATGAAATCCTGTGCGAACTGTGCTCCAGCACAATTCATTCTCACATAATATGATAGATGGCTCTTTAAAAAGGGATGATTTACAAAATATCAAAATCAGCACTATAAAGTGTGCTTATTTCACATCAACCTTAAAATCATTAGCTCATCTATTTATTCTCCTGCTAAACAGCAGTTAAACACTCAAAATAGTGGTTTCCATGCTTTTTACAACTTTTCAAAACTTCTCACAAAAATTGACTTTTTGACTAACTAGGGGTAAAATCATAATTTGCCACTACCGGGTCGCAATAATTATTATTCACTTTCTCTGACCCTCAGAGTTTTTAAGTGAATGTAAAAGCAGACGAAAATACCTGCAGGTATCTCTAACTACTCACAAAAGTCTCTTACCTGCAATCACTCGAGAAATTTTACTTTCTCTGCGCTACTCGTTTCAGCAGTCCGATTTGCTCCTCCAATACTCTCTGGAGCTGCATATAACCATTTATCAGGTTAATTACACTTTTCCTACTGTATTTCACATTAAATACAGTCTATTTCCCTTAATTGTGCTCGTTGACTGTAAACGGGCAAAAATACTTTAATTAGGCCTTAATCCGTATTAAGCCCGTTTTCCACTTATTATTTTCCTTCTGATTAAATATAATTTAAATAAATTTATAGAAAATCAAATCGATCACTTTTGACCTCGTATCGACTTACCCGAAGTCCGGTGAAATCCCAAAAATTTCCCTTTTCCTTTTTCTTTCTTTTTCTTCTTTTTCCCATTTTCTCCTTGGCTGAACCGGTCCGGTCCGATTCAGCGCAGAACCTTCTTCACTAAACCGCCGATCGGTTCAGGCTTCCTTTGGTCGTACCGACGTCTTCCTGCCGGTTCCCGATGCATCACCACCACCGTTCGGCGCGCCTCAGCCTGGGTAACACTCAGCTGGGCTCGATCGGGACCAAGCACCGCCGTTGGCCGTCAGATCTCATCTTTTCCTTTGCGGCTTCTCCTCTTCGATTTGCCGACGTCCGGCGTCGGTGGAGGGCGTGACCGGTGCCGATAGGTGCGCACGGACCTCCTCTTCCTTTTTCAGCTGCTTGTCTGGCTGTAGGGTCGTCAGTGCTCGCCGTCCGGTGGTCTTCTTCTTCCTCGGCTTTCACGCTGTTTCCCCTCTTTTCTCTCTCCCTGATTTCCAAATTCAGATTTCCTTTTTTTTTCTTTTATTTATAATATATTTTTATTTTTATTATTTTATTCTTAAAATAATAATAAAAATCTTAAAATATCCCAAAAATATCTAAAAATATATCAAAAAATCATATTAAATTCATTTAATCCGTAAATGAATTTATCAGTCCGATTTTACCTTTTCGATATATTTTTCCACTATTTTTGGGCTCATTTTTCGAGACAAAAATTTTGATAAATTCTAATAAATTTATATCTTGATCAATTGGGCTCGAAATTAAATATTTTCCTCGATTTTGATCAAGATTCCTCAATTTCATATCTTTAATGAAATTGTCTTATCGAAATTATACCGAATTTCAGTCATTTGACTGTTTTACCCCTACACTCGTTCGGGAATCAACTTAACCCTTATCTCGCTGTTATGTAGCTTACATGCATTTTTAATTTCTCAAATTGTCAATTGCATGTTAGTAAATACTTTTCTTATGATTCAACTATGTAATAAAGTGTTCATACACATAGGAATCATAAGGAACAAGCTACGTAAAATCCGGGTCTGACACATCACTGGGATTTTTTCCCAATTTTTCCTCTTTTCTTTTTTCCCTTTTTCTCTTTCTTTTCTTTTCTTTTTTGGCTAAACTGGTTCGGTCCGATTCAACCCGGTTCCGTCGGTTCAGTGCCTTGTCGGTCGATTCTCCGTCGGTTTTCACCGCCAGCAGTTCAGCGAGGTCGTCCGCAGCTCGGATCTGGTCTCAGTTTTCCCCGAGGTCGTCGGAAAGTGGCCGGTCTGACCCTTCTCCTTTCCGCCGTCGGTGACTTCTCTCTTTCTCGCTGTTTCCGGCGCTAGCCGCCTCTCCACCGACCGATTCAGCCGCTAATCGGCCGGTCTTGGCGTGGAACACCTTCGGCTGGCGGTGGCCGGGCCCGAATCAGCTCCGATCACCAGGAAATGCTCCTTTCCTCTCTCGGCTCTCTTTCTTCTCTCTCCCTCGCCGTTCGCCACCGTTCTTTGGCTTCATGGTGCCGGTGGTGGCTCAACTGGGCTTCCTCCTCGTCGGTCGCTCCTCTAGGCTGGTTGCCGGTGGTCGGTAAGGCAGCAGGGGCTCGGTCCCTTGCTGTTTGCGTTTCCAGTTTTCGTGAAACGTGAAAAATATTTTTTTTTACTTTCTTTTTTTAATTTATTTATAATATATTTTTATTATTATTTTATTCAATTAAATATTTTTATTTTTGTCAAATATCTGAAAAAATTATATTTAATTCATTAAATCAATAAATGAATTTCTCAGTATTATTTCGGCTTTTTGGTATATTTTTTTGATTATTTTCGGGATTATTTTTCGAGACGAAAATTTCGGTTTATTCCAATAAATTCATATCTTGATCAATTTAACCCGAAATTTAATTATTTCTTTGTTATTGATCAAGATTTCTCAATCCCATATTTTTAATTAAATTTTTTTATCCCGATAAATACCGAATTTGGTCTTTTGACCGTTTTACCCTTACACACGTTCGAGAATACCATTTCAATCCTTTTGCATTTTTCAATGCACTCGAAAATTTCTATTCATTTCATTTGCTCTTACAATAAAAATCGGGTCTTACAGAAAAAGGGAGGCTAGTGACAAGGGCTTTTCTTCTTCATCGTTATTTTCCTTCATCGGCTTGACTGCAGTTTTCTTTATTGTTTTATATAGTGTAGGAGTAGTTTAGAATATTTTTATTTTCAGCCTTAGCTAGGTTTAAAAAGGGGAGAAATGAGGCTGGTGACAGTGGCCAAACGTCTTCTCTCTATTCTGTTGCGTTCATGGTTGCTACTTCTTTTCAGTTCAATTCGATTGTTTTTAGTTTTGGTTTATGTTTTCATTAGAAATTAGTTTCTTTCTCATTTACATTCGATAAAACTCCAGTTTTGATTTTTTTTTTTTTGTTATTATATTATTGTTAATTCCTACTATAGTTTCTTCTATTCTAGTTTAAGTTTAATTTTCTATTTTAAAAGTTCCACATTGCATTGAATTTGCTCTTTTGCGTTACTGTTGTCATTGTTTTGCATTATAATTTTACATCGGCCCTCTACTAAATCGGGTCTTCCTTATTTATGTGTTTCTGTACTGTTTCAATGCTATTTTGGTCCTTTATTCTCTTTGTTTTCGGTTCTATTATTTCTACATTAGCTGCTGTGATTTTCTGGGCAACGTGAGAGGCTGAAAGTGCTGCTGTTTGCTGGTTCTATACGTGCTTGGGCTGGTACAAAGGCGCTGAAGGTACACGTTGCGACTGTGTGCGTGGACTGCAGTTGAAACCTCTGCAGGAGACGCGGCAGGTTTGCTTGTTTTCAGGTGGAACGTTGGCTATTGTGTTGTATGGGGGACGCGAGGCTTGTTGAAAGCTGGTGTGTGGTTGTTGTTGGACATGCGCTGGTGTGCGTGTAGATTGTGCTGGCAGGTGTTTTGCTGATCATGGATGCTAGCAAGAGGAGTAAGGCAGTGAGGAAGTAGGATCATCGCAGTGTGTGCGTGGCTTGTGGATAGCATGTGGTGACTGGGTTGGCGAGATTTGCATGGTTATTCTTAATTGTTTTGGTGCATGATAATTTGATTAGTTAGTATAACATCTTATTATTATATTAATAGTTTTAGTTGATGGTTGATTATATTAGCATAGTTAATTTACTTTGATAGTTTAACAGATTGTTTTAATTTAGATAATTAAGATTTTAGTTCTAAAATTTTAATTGGTGTTTTAGTTAATTTTAGTTTTCATTCATTTAGTAGATTATAAGATTGCATTAGTTTTTTATTTTTATTTAGATTTTAAATTCATGAATTTAAATTAGGATTTTTTTTAGGATTGAAATTTAGTTTAGGTAATATAAATTTTTATTTTGCAAATTTAAATTAGTTTAGGTAATTTAAATTTTTTTTATATATTTTTAGTTCATTTAATTTAGAAAATTTTCATTGGTTTGGATAAATCTAAGATGAAACAATCTTAGTACTTAACTAAAATAATTGTAATTAATTTTTGTAGGAACGATATCTAAATTTACTTTGGTATTATTTATTTGATCGAGTATATTTGCATCTAAGGAAACTGAGTTTGGTAGTCGAGGACTTCTACTCAGACCTAATTCTTTATGTATAAATTTGTTGTTGCTCTCAACAACAATGAAATGATGTTGATGTGATCTTCTCTGCTGTCCTTTTCACGTGTACTAAAGATTCTACAAAAACAGTAGAGGTCAGAGAGGCGCAGGGATTTGTCCCTGCACGTGCACTCTGATACTTAAGTCAGAAAAATATTTAAGCAGAGTCTCAGTAAACAAAATAGAGTTTAGGGTTTTTTTTATCATACCTAGGGTATTTATAGATGTCTCTGTGTGGCTTCAATGAGCTCAGAACTCATATTTGTGTGGGCCCTAAAATTTTATTATTTTGAACCTTTTGTATTCTGAAACTCAGGCGCGTAACTAGGCTAAGAGTAAATTACCTCTATCAAAAAAGAAACAAGAAAGCAACAAAAAGATGTGATTGGAGGCTGCGTGACACAACCCTTTTCAACTTGATACTGCTCTATTTTATTTTGGCTTTAGCTTTAAGTTCTTACATTTTAGATTACGGTTTTTGTCTTAATTTTCTGTCTTAATCTTTAAATATATTTCACGCACTTTAACTTCTTGTTTTTAAGTATTTATAATTAATTTACTCTAGCTTTAAAAGCCTTAGATTTAAGCTTGTTCAAAAAGCTTTGGTTTCTAAATTTCTAGTTCAAGTTTTAATCTTCTCTTTTCTACTTAAATTTATGTTCCTGCTTTCTTTCTTCTAAGTTCTCTATTTTCATTCTTTCGTTTCTACTGTAGTTTTCTTCTTTACGGTCCCTTATGTGTTGCTCTGTCTCTGCACTTTTATTGCTAAGCATTTGCGTTCCTGGTTTTGTGTTTCTACAGTGTTTTCTGCTGGAAGTTTTTCATAAAAAATAATTACTTCTTTCCACTAACTTGTAGATAGTATAGCAGAGGTTAATCTCAAAAAAATTGAATGAAATATATATAAAAATTAAGATCAATAAAAAAATAAAAAAGGGGTCAGTTTTATTTTAACTAAATTAACTAAAACTTCAAACAAGGAAAAAAAAATTAAAATCAGTTTCAATAATATTAAAAAGCTTTGGTTACTAGATATCAATCAACTCTAGGTATTAAACATTGATCATTGACTAAGGATAATATTATCAATTAAATATTCAATCCTAGTATAACAATAAGTTTTGCTATATTATCTTTTCTTATTAAGTTGTTGATTAAAACAAGTTTTTCAATTAATACCTAACTATTAAACTACCTAAAACAAGCTCTCTAGATATATTCGTAGCAGCATTAGTATTTAGAAAAAATTGGATTGAAATTAAGCAATAAATACACAAGCTTAGATTATTTACTTGAGACTTTAATTTTCCTAGATCTCTAATGATTAGAAATATCAAGCAATTATGGACCTAAGTTTAATCTAATATAGATTATTAAATTCAAATTAATAGTGTCCACCCTATGAAATTAAACTAATAATTATATTAATATGCTCATAGAATCTGAAATACTTAATTTTTAATAAACTTAAACATATCTCACAACATTCATCCAAGAGCATTTAGACTACCTAACAGCCCAACAAAGAACTTTAGTTGCACATAATAGTGAACATGACAACTATATAAAATAAAAGAAAAAAAGTTCTTATAAAAATATAGGTGGAAGAAAACGTTACAATATATAAAAGAATGTCCTTAATTGTCTTCTAGTTAACCTTTAAATAAGCCTTTTAAAATCTTAAATTAACATGAAATTAAACTCGAATAAGACTCTTTCTAAGAGTTTGTTTCGAATATAACTCTTGCCTTAAATAGAATTTTTCTTCGACTTGATGTTTATCTTGCCACCACTCCTAGAGTGTCTTGAAATGTTTTTGTAGCTTTTCACTTGTTCTTGGACTCTTCTACTTGTATTTTATTTCTTCCAAAAATCTCCAAATTGATTGCATAAGTGGTCTTATAGTAATCTAGTAATCCTACTCTGACTAGGATTGATATTTCTTAGAATTTTGTGCTCACTTTCCATGGACGTTTGACCCATCAAACAAACTCCAAATCATGCGATTTTGTACATTCCATAAAGTTTGAGAAGTTCTCTACAACTTTCATGAGATTTCATCTTTATAAAAAATTGTTAAGATGGTAAAATCACCAAAATACCCTTGGCTAGTTAGAATTTCACAAAATTTTCGTTTTTAACTCCAATTTCTCTTAAAGCTTATTTTTGCTACCTAAAATACAAAATAAACATTAGCAAGCTCTTTTAGACACAAAATATAATTAGAAGAACAATATTAAAGATATAAAGTTAACATTTTCTACCCTCTATCAAATTCCCCCATACTTAGTTTTTACTAGTCCTTATGCAAATCCTATCCTAATTATCTATCTAAATCCTAAAACCTAACTCACTTTCGTAAGAATCACGATTGCATTTAGCATATGCAACAAGCCTTTAAACTCCTAATGCAACAAGCCTTTAAACTCCTAAGTCACCTCTTGTAACGCCCCGGAAGCGCGGAATTAGGGGCTAACTTTTTCCTTTAAATCTTATTTTTCTACTTAGGTTGCATTCCTGTACAGTGTAGGTTACTTCGTTTCTTTCTTTACTTATTCTTTTAACCATTTAATTTTGCCAAAAATTTCGGCAGCATAACCTTTTATAATATATCATATCCCCATGTAGGTAAACGCAGTTTATATTCGTAAGGCAGTTGATTTTATTTCTTAAACTTATTACTTTCAACTCTACATTTTTACTGCTACAACTTCCATATCCATACTCAGTATCACCAGCATTTCATTCACTTCCCAAAATGTTTACATAATAATCCATAAAACAACTGATTACATCCCAATAGTATTTATATATAACCAAGTATCTGTACAATATACATGTCTGGGAATAAATATTCGATGATATACTTGAGCAAGTACTGAAAGTAGTCTAGGAGGCACTGAATCCACCAGCTACTCACGTACTTGTAAATAGCTGAATAATCTCACTGCAGGTACACTGAAATGGGAGATAAGAAGGGGTGAGTTTCTGGGAAAAGCTCGGTAAGGTATGCATTTAAAACAATTCTAACCAGTTAAAAACAATTAGAAAATCAGAATAAACATACTTCTGTACATCCATACTTAGGAAACCATTTTGCATGCTTCCTTTAAAATACATCATACTTCATCAAAACGTTATACTTACTTTCATATACTAAAACATCATACATACTTTCTTTGTTAAAACATTATACATCAAAACATGGAGACTAGGCTATTTCAACATAGTTATCATGCAACATATCACATCCTCCGTGGAGGTAATAATACCTATGGCCATGGTAAGGGCAGTAGACTGAATCAGGGTCGTACAGCGATTCTAATATAGTATCTCAATCACACTAGCACACAGCTAGGGCACGGGCACCAGTGACTGTAAACCCCACAAATTTTTCTACGTTTAATTAAATTATATAAAAATGGAAATAATATATATTAATAGAAGTGTGAATATTCGTTGTAGGGCTCGAGGACTATAGGAACCGAGAAGCCCGTGAAGGACCGGGAACCCGAGGATACAAGAAGTGAAAAGGTGAATGCAAGTACGGAGGGATTAGAAAATTTTAATTTGTTAATTGAAAATTGTTGATGTAAACACTTGTATCGAGAATTTATGAAGAATGATGGAATCCCGATACTATTTTATTTTTCGAATAAGGAAAATTTCATGGAAAGCATGATATTATGTTTTTGGATAAATTGTACAAGAAAATGTAAATATGTAGATATATACATAGGTGAATATGTATGTATATATATATATATATATATATATACATATATACTAGATATTTAAATAAAAGAATAACAATATATATAACATATATATATATTATTTAGTGTATAGAATTTAATATATAAGTGTAAGTAAATAAATAAAGCATAAGACAAAAAAAAATGAATGAAAAATGATGAAGTGAAATAAAAGGAAATGAGATGAATACAAAACAATAATACAAACATTAAACAAAAAAAAATACTAATGACACTAAACTAACATATAATATATATATATATATATATATATATATATGTATTAATATAAAATATATATATATATGTTAATATTATATATGTATACATAGTAATATAATATATACATAGTTGTATGAAATTGGCTTTCAAAGAAAGCCAATTTCGTCACTTTATTTCAATTGAAACAAAGCATAAACAGAGGAGACCTGGGCGGGAAACAGAGGAAGAGTTCGGTCAGCTGGAGAAGAAGGAGGAGGAAGAGAAAGGAAGAGAAAGAAGAGAAGGGAAAGGAGAGGAGAAGGAGTCGATCCTGTCGAGAGAGGAAGGAAAGAAAGAAAAGGGGAGCTGTCCAGCCGAGGGAGGAAGAAAGAAAGGAAGAAAAGAAAATAGAGGGGCTGCTGGTCGACGAAGAGAGGAGAAGAAAAATGAAAGGAAGGGAGGAGAAGAAGAAGGGCAGAGGGCTGGAAAATGAAGCTGGAAATGGAGCTGGAACCGAGAGAGGCTAAAACTGGAGCAGACCGAGGCTGAGGGCTGATCGGGAGAGCTGAAACCGAGAGTGTGCAGGGGAGCTGCTGCTGGAATCCAGGTGCTACTGGAGGTGAGACCGGGAGAAAGGGGAGGACAAATCGAGGAAGAGGACCAGCAGGAAACTGAAGCTGGGAATCGAGAATTGATGGAGACCGAAGGCAGACCGAGAGAGGGGAATTTGAAACCAAAAACAAGGGCTGAAGAGGTAGCAGAACAGTGGGAGTTTGGTGCTGGGAACGGTAGAAGAAGGAGGTGAGGCTGAGAGGAGACGAAACAGAGGGTGAAGTATTGGAACCGAGAGGCATAAAGAGGAAGAGCAGCTGGAACCGAGAAAGGAGAAAAGAAAAGGAGAAAAGAGAAGGGAAAAAAAAGAAGAAAGAAGAAAAAGAAAATAGAAAAGGTAAATGGTATATTTATGTATATGTGTATATTTAATATACATGTACATTTAGATTGAAATACAAGTATGTTTAGTGTAGATTTAATTTGGCAAAAATGGGAATGATGAGGAGTAGACAAATATGTGTGTATATGTGATAAGGAGAAAAAAATGGGAAAACAATATTTATATATATATATATATATATATATGAGTGTATATATATATATATATATATGTATATATTTATTTATTTAGGTGCATATACATATAGGTGTATATAATGAATTGAGTGTGCTAGTATTTGTACAAAAAATTTGTATGCATATGTGATAAGGAAAAATGAAAAACAATGATAATATATATATATATAGGAGTGTATATATATATATATTTATTTATTTAGGTGCATATACATGTGGGGGTATGTAAGATGAATGTGTGCTAGTATATATATATATACAAAGAATGTATTATATGAGATAGGGAAACATGAAAACAAATAAAAGTATATATATGTATATACAAAGAATGTATATATATGAGATATGGAAACATGAAAACAATAAAAGTATATACATATACATATAGGAGTGTATATATATAAATATATATATATATATATTTATATATTTATGCATATATACCTGTGGATGTATATAATAAAAGGTATATGTTAATACTTGAGGGTACAAATATATAAATAGTAAAGGAATATATAAACATGCGTGTTGGCCTAAGTATATATACAATAATACGTACACACGCAATAGTGACGATAGGTTTCGATTTTTACGCAATTCGGACAATTCGCATGAATAGGGTGCTAAGTATACCATTTCGGTGTAGGTGATTGTAGAAGGGATTAAAGGAGGTACTAGGAGGCGTCACCGTTCGAATTCGGGATATCCGATAAATCGAGGTAAAGGGTATTATTTAACTTAGTTCTGATAATGCATATTTGTTACACCGATAAATGATCTTATGAAAGAGCATATGATTTAAAATGATTTATCATTGCTTTCATACTTGCGAAGCATGTTTTAAATTGTCGAAATGTTCCCCGAGTATTTTACAAGTTGTAAAATGAATTTTCTAAGGTATGAAGTGTATGGATGTTTTACATTTATTTATGTTTTTATATCCATATTGTTAAATAAACTTTTGATAATTTCAAAAGTATTTAAGAAAAGAAGTTTGTTTTCGAAAGAGGATTGTGGGGGCTACCTCTTGAGTCCTACGAGAACAAAGTGCCACACAGTCTTTCTATTTTATGAAAGAGTTTTATGATTTAAAGGAATTCGATTTTATCACTCGATATGAGTTTATGGGTTATAAAACCCGAGAAAGATTTTGAAAGCTCTGTTTTGAGACTATAGGCTTCATGCATGGTTACTTCTTGTGGTGTTCCAGCTACACCACTTAGGGTGCCAGTACGTAGGCCCCTTTAGCACTTGACTCAACCTGTGTGGAAGATGTCGTACTACTGGTGGTTTATGATGATGTTTTGGTAGTATCTCGTGCCCGCACAGCACGCATTAATGTTCCCCGCACGTGAGTGCCACAGGTGCCCGTGCCCTAGCTATATTCTAGTATATGATAAGAAATAAAAAGATACTACCCATGTTTATAATTATTATTGTTGTACGAACCTCATCCAGTCTACAGCCCCCCTTACCATGGCCATAGGTATGATGACTCTCCACGGAGAATGACACGTATCGCATGACTTAGTTATAGCCTAGTCTCCTCGATTTGATTATGAAAGCGACTATGATGAATGAATATGTGTTTTCATGATTACGAAATATTCATGAAATGTTTACGAAATGATTATGAATTATTCATATAATGTTTACGAAATGATTATGAATTATTTATGAAACGTTTACGAAATGATTATAAATATGCATGAAATGTTTACGAAATGACTATGAAATATTCATGAAATGTTTACGAAATAATTTATGAAATGTTCATGAAAGGTTTATGAAAAGTTGCAAAACGGTTAAGTATGTGATTTGTTTTAAAGACACGCATGCTTTATGACGATTACGCATGAAATGGAAGTTTATGTATTGCATTAAGTTTCATTCTATGAACAACTTCAAATGCTTTTATATATCAGAACTGCTTTAAAAATATTATCTTACTGGGCTTTTCTCCAAAAGCTCACCCCTCTACTGTAAGACTCGAATTCAATCAAAACACGAAATTAAAAATGCAAAAGGACTGAAATGGAATTCTCGAACACGTGCAAGGGCAAACAGTCAAAAAATCGAAAGTCGGTATAAATTTGATAAGAAAATTTAATTAAAAATAATGGATTTGAGAATCTTGATCAATAACGAAGAAATGATTAAATTTCGGGCTAAATTGATCAAGATCCGAAATTTTAAAAAATACCGAAAAGTCACTCGAGACAATATCCCGAAAATATGGAGAAATTATACCGGAAAAAGGGTTAAAATATAATAAATAAATTAAATAAAATTAAATTAATTAATTTGGAATAAAATAATATATTAGTAGATATTTTAGAATACTTTAGAATATTTTAATGATTATTTTAATAATAAAATAATTTATAAATAATAAAAATAATAATAATTGTAAAAAAAAGAGAGAAATTGAAAATGTTGTTGGGGAGAGAGAAAACAAAGGAAACCGAGGAGACTGCGCGTGGCCCGACCGACCCACTGCCACCGACGACTGACGGCCCCGACGAAGAGCCGAGGAGAAAGACGGGAAGCCGGCGAGCAAGTTGGCACCGGAGACGTGCACCAAGGACGACCGAATCCGACGAACGGAAGAGGAGAAACCGACGGGAGAAAGGAGCTCGATCCCGACGATCCACGGCAGCTGGGGTTGAAAGGCGGGCACCAGCGTGATCGGGAAGAGGATGCGGTTCTTTTGAGATCGGTATCGACCGGCAAAATCGTCGAAATCCGTCGGATCGAGTGGTGACTGCCGCAGGGGAGAAGGGAAGATTCACCGACGATGGTGCCGTTTCAACCCACACTGAGGCTCGATTTTGAACTCCTAGGTGATGGCACGTTGAATGGAGCCAAAATCATGCCGGGAACCGACCGGAACGCCATGAACGGCGACGAAAAGGCCTAAACTGATATGGACCGGTTCAGCAAAGAGGTGAACTGGACTGAACCAGCTGAACCGAACCGATCTGAACCGAGTTGAACCGAACCGAACTGATTCAACCAAGAAAGAAGGGAAAAAAGGATAAAAAGAGAAAAAGAAAAAAGGGGAAGAATTTCGGGGATACACCGGATTTTGGGTAAGTCAAAACTAGGTCAAAAGTGACGGATTTGATTTTCAAAAAATTTATTTAAATTATATTTAATCGAAAAGTAACCCGAAATTAAATATAAAATTGCGCAGTTCGATGATAGATCGTGTACGTGAGCCCGAATGAGAGCGATTGAGCTCTGATTTTTGTACCCCGCATAACATTGGGTAAGTACATTTTAATTTAGACAATTAGAGTCTTCGATATAGAGTTTAGATTATTTTACGGAATTTACGGATTAATTCTGTATAAAAAGGAATATTAATCGGAATTGCAACGTAATTACCGTAAATAGTATATGAGCTATCCAATGAGTTTGGAAATGAAGCCCGATGATTATTGGTAAGCTGAATGAGCCCAGTAAACCCGAAGAAGGGATTTAATAAGTATATATGGGTTGAAAATGGGTCAAGGCCCACTAAGGTGCAATTGGGTCCAATAAAGTAAAACGGGCCCAGTACGTTAGATTTGATAAGTAAATGTGATATATTGATAAAAATAAGTGAATTAACCCAAAATATGTGGTTATATGCAGTTTTGTAGACTTGGTTGACGTCAGTTGGACTAAGAGATCGGATATTATCGAGACGAGATAAGTTTACGCGTAAATCGAGGTAAAGAAATTTTGTAGGTGCATAGGGATACCTATACGTATTTTTGAGGGGATTTACAGGGTCTAGAATTTCTTAAAATATCTAGAAACGACATAATAATTTTTATGAAAACCGGGGCATAGGTGAATAAAGAAAAAGATGATTTTGCCCCTGGGAGTAAAATTTACAAAAAAGGGTAGTAAGGCAGATAAATTATATGATTATCATGTTTTAATGTTTTATATGAATGTATTCTTTGATTTAAAGCAAATATGCACATAGGTTGGCTGTTGATTTTATGAATTATACGAAATGATACCGGTTTGTACCGGTTATGATTTTAAAAGATGTTTTTATCAAGATTGAGCCACCTATCATATTTACACGAGTAAAAAGAGTGCTAGAGTCTTACTCGCACTAAATTTTACTGATTTATTACTCATAAAAAGCCGTACTGGAGCAGTGCTCGTACGAGAAATTTATGTGTGCACAAAATCGTGCTGGAGCTTCGCTCGCATGAGATTTTAGATATCATGATATGCATAGCATGGTGCTGGAGCTTCGCTCGCACTAGACGTGAGTTGACATGCATATAGTCATGCGGAAGCCTCCTGTAGACTGTGTGTCGCAGAGAGTTGAGATACTCGCACATATACTTTGAGACATGGGTTGGTTATCGACATAGTATTGGGGTGGATAAGACCTACGGCAGGCACCCCCAGACTATGATATGGGTCCACGGAGTATGTTGTACCGTGTATGTCCACGGAGTACTCTGTACCGTGCAGTCATGATGACTCGATGATGTTACTTGATATTCTGGCGGGTAGGAATTGACCCCACCTCCCGTTGCAGTTGTGATGCCCCGTACACCGGGATCCATGTAGCCTGGGATCACAGGGGCATAATATGGCCATAGTCTTCGATTTTTCATACAGTAACCTACATGCCTCACATGATATCATACGGTCTGAATAAACCTGGACGAACCCGAAGGAGGGGTAATGTCCCAATTTATGTTTTTAAAAGAGAAGCGATTTAATAAATCAAGGTATTCCCGGGAAATGGGTTTAGCCTTGATATGGTTGTTTTGTGATAAAACAAATAAATTTTAACGTGATGAGTTTATGATGAACACAAATAAGTTTTAATGTGATGAGCACGAGATGTCATACATGATGATTTTTCCATGTTTGTTATATATCGATTTCATGATTTCTCTTATATGATATATATACATGTGGTATCGTTTTAATCTTACCTCATGCTCTAAATGTAAATGACTTTATATCATGACATTATCAGCACGTAGATAGTATAGTTATCTACCTGCTTACATTATTGCCTTACTGAGCTGTTTATGCTCACCCTTTCATTTTTCACCCTCCACAAAGCATCTACATTAGTCAAGAGCGGGTAAAGACTGCATCCCTGGTTGTCTGCTGCTCCCATCGTGAATCAGGTATACATATCGTACAGTTTTGTATCTAAACAAATAATAACACAGTTTTGTAACGAATATAATTATGGGGGATTGTAAATATATGAAAACATATGTACATACAGTTGTATAATATATGTACTTGTTATTACACTGTCTAAAATTCTAACATGATTACCATGGTAAGAATGATATGATCAAATGGGATAAGAGTTAAGATTATTACTAACTCATAGCCCAACTTGTTAAAAATGGAATTTGTCACGAGGAGGTGAGAAGTGTAGAAAAAGCGAAAAATTTGTAGTGATTTTGTTAGAACGGGTCATGACAAAAGGTGGTATCAGAGCAGAGTTGGCCTGATATGAGTCGGTGTTAGTGGTTTAGTAAATTTACATCCTCATGTACTGTGCATTGTTTAGATACAATTGTGTATATCAAGATGGAACTGCAGTTAAGAATTTAGTTTCGAATGCAAGAATATAGTTTTTTATAACTGATAGCCGCTATGGTAGAGGGGCGAGTACACGAGCTCGAGGCCGTAGAGATAGGCTTGAGAGTCGAATGAGTCGTCACATGATACTCAAGATGAGAGTGAGGTGGAGGCTGATGTTGAGCATGCTTCATAGGGTTCTATAAAGAGACCAAACAGTATTGAGACACGCTCCAAAAGGATGGAGTGGAGTATAGAAAATATTTCGGAGTTGTTTACTCAGTCTATGCAGGTAGTTGAGGATAGGCAGGGTAAAGCCTAAACAGATGCCTCAGACTATAGAGATTTTCACACCCCTCCGATATATAGCGAAGTAAAGACACCAATAGTTACCGAGGACTGGGTGAATGAGATAGCGAAGTTGTATGGATTCTTTCGGTGTATGTCGACTGAGAAGGTGACTTTTAAATACGCTTATGTTGGAGGCGAGGCGGAGCATTAGTGGAAGTCCGCTCGACCCATCTTAAGAATTAGACGTCCAGAGCTGACATGAGAAATATTTTTAGATATATTCCGGTGACAGAATATCCCGGACACTACTTAAGGAAAATTACAGGTAAAATTTCTTACACTGACCCAGAGACACTGGTTGATTGGCGAGTATGAATCTTAGTTTATATACCTGCCCAGGTATTACCCCGACACTATGGACAGTGAGAGTCAGAAAGCCAAAAGTTCATGGAAGGGCTCAAATTGTCGATTAGAGTCTGATTGGCTCACTACTTATGTCGAGGCAATGCGCAAAATACAGTTGCGTGAATAATATCATGTGTTGCACGCCTCTGAGATTAGGAAAGGTAGTAAGGGTTGAAATAGAGACAAAAGAGAATAGAGAATGACAGAGATGTCAGATCGAAAAAAGAGACCAGTTGGTAAGAGATTATAGTTGATGAGTCATGGGGTAAGATGATTGGTAAGGCCCCAGTGTATCCAATTTCAGCACTTTTGAGGGGTATTATGATTTGAGGACCCCGACCTACTACGAAGCAGTGTAAGCAGTATAGCAATGTAACAGTGTAATAGTGTAAGCAGTGTAGCAGTGTAGGATGTATGGTAGATACCACGAAAGTAGGGCTACACCTACACTTTATTGACTAAAATAGGCGTTAAGTGTGGTAAAATAGACCATTTATTTAACGATTGCTCAGAGTTGGGTGAGACTGCCCCACAAAAGGGCAAAGAGACAGAGAAAACCATGTTGATATCTCTACACCGAAAAAGGGAGGCCACAACCGAAGAGAAAAGGGAAAGTAGGCTGTTGGACGAGGGCGAGTGTATGCCTTGGACCAGGACATTACTGATGTTTCATATGATGTGGTGAAAGATACCGCACTGGTTAAGAATAGTGAAGTAATTATTTTAATTAATCCTGGTGCCACGTATCTAGTCATACCGCCTTTATTTGTATATAAGTTAGTAAAAGATGTGAATACCTACATCCGTGGGCACAATGCTGATAGTTAGTACCCCCAATAGAGGAGGGTTAACTAATGAAATAATTATTAAGAGATTATAAGTTGAAAACAGGGGAAGAAGTATAAGTCAGCCGATTTTATTCAACAGACTATGAATAATTTAAAGTAATATTGAGAATAAATCTCAATTGGTCGGCTGCAAATTATGATGTTCAGAGTTCTATTCTAAGATAGTGATATAGTTACACCTGAAAAGTATACCTTAAGTTTTGACAAGTAATAAAAGGGGTGTAGCGATTGAAATTAAATGAGTAAATGATTGTACTCACGAAATGAGTAATGACAGAGTTTTGTTATAAGTAATATACGAAAAGAGATAAGCTTTGCGATGTGATAGATCTTGAATACAAAATCTATTGGAATAAGAGGCGTATGCAAGGTAATAATATCTATGATACGTGAAGTAATTTGGATTAAAGCAATTAGTAGCGAATATGAATTGTGACCACATGGACTGATATGTAAAGTAATTGTGGTCGAGTCTAAGGGTTAATAAAGGTATTTCAAAATACCTCCCCGCCTGAGGACTTGACAGCGTCTAAAAGTATACACAACCTATAAATTGAAATTGATAGTCGTAATATATATATATTTAAAATTAGGGTACCTTTACTTGTACGATAAAGAAATATAGAATTCGATTAATCGTGAAGGTTTAAAAATTAATTAAAAATTTTATAAAAGCCATTAATATAAGAAAAAGGAAATGACGCGGGTTAGTATCTTGAATAGAAACGAATTCGAAATGACATTATACGTTTATGTATACATAGGTCAAGGATATGAGTGATTGAAATATTTAGTGGAACACAACTACGATGAGGTATTTAAAATTTACTGGACCGATTTGTTATCATCCATATTGATGATATTTTGGGTGTATTTACAGTCCAGGAAAAATTATAAGCAACAATTGGATATTGTTCTTACAGATGATTTGTTGAGAGTTCTCGAAATGGACTACTTTATTGACACATTTAACTTAGAAAAAGTTGTATTTGAATGGGATGATAGACGTGACAGGAGTTTTGGTGTACTGAAGTAATAAACTGACCACCGCATTTATTCTTACCATACCCAACAGATTAAGAGGTTTCTCATGAGTCTATGGATACCTCAAATTAATGAATGGGCTGTGTATTGATGCAAAAGGGGAAGATAGTCAATTATGAATCCAGACAACTCAAGGATCATGAAAGGACTATCCGGCCCATGATTTAAAGTTGACAGCGATAGTGGTTGTATTGAGTATATGACACTACTATGTATACAGTGAGAAATTTCAGGTATGCACTGATCATAAAAATATCAAGTATCTGTTTTCACAGAAAGAGTCGGATATGAGAATAAAGAGGCTTAGAGCTTTTGAGGGATTATGATTGTGAAAATTGTACCACCCAGGAAAAGCTAATGTAATGGCTAATGCCTTGAGCAGAAAGAGCCTCGGGATGGTATTACATATGATGGTCAGGGAGCGTGAGCTGCTAGAGTAGTTGTAAGCCTCATTAGTGATGTGATCCCCTCTGATGATGACAGTGATTGTGTGACAGCTAGCCTGAGATTTGAACCGGATTTGAGTGATTGAATTTGACAGGCTTAGCATGATGATTGGCAGGGTGTCAATAGTGTGGGTCAGATTCAGATGGGTATAGTGATAGAGTTCACAGAGAGTGATGATGGCTTACTGAGGTTCAGAGACAGTATAAGTGCTCCCAGGACCACAACGATGAGATAGAGTTATTGTCAGAAGCTCACTCTTCAGGATATACAGTGTATCCGAGAAGTAATAAATATATCAAAATCTTAGAAAAGGGTATTGGTAGTCAGATATGAAAAGAAACATAGTAGGGATTGTGGAAAAGTGCCTTGTATGTCAGCAGAGAAAGGTAGAGCAAAAGAAGTTGCATGGTTATTGCAGTTTGTACCTATATTGACACGAAAATGGGAACAAGTTACCATGATTGTGATGGGTTACAGAGGACCCGAATGAATCACGAGGCTATCTGAGTGATAGTCGATAGATTGACTAAGTCTACCCACCTTCTAGTTATGAAATCCCCAGGTACTCTAAGTGTGTAGGCGAATTTATGTGTATGGAAAATTGTGGAACACCAAGTATTTTTCCAGTGAGCATTGTATCATATAGGGATTCCCGCTTCACTTCCCACTTCTAGGAATATTGTTTCAGGAAGCTATGGGAACCCGACTAAGTGTTAGCACAGCTTTCCATCCTCAGACAGATGGTCAGTCAGAGAGGACTGTACAGGTTCTGGAGGATATGATGAGAGCGTGTGCCATTATTTGATAAGCTCCTGGGATGATCAGCTGTTATTAATCGAATTTGCCAATAATGACAGTTGTCACTTGAGTATCGGGATGACTTCAGATGAGGCATTGTATGGCCGTAAGGGTTGTTCCCTGATTTGGATAAGAAGATGTAGGTGACAGATAGAAAATTGTTCCCGAATTGGTAAGACAGACCTCTGAGGATGTTCAGTTGATTTGTGAGAGATTAAGAACACCTCAGAGCAGATAGAAAAACTATGCTGAGAAGAGACGGAAACCATTGGAATTCACCGAAGGTGAATTAGTATTGTTGAAAGTTACATGCCCTTAGGACATAACATAAGGATGTAACGAGATTCAGAAAGAGATTGGACAAAGTGGGAGACAAGGCCTGTAGGTTGGCGTTACCACCTGAATTAGCAGGCATCCACGATGTGTCACATCTTATGATGTTTCGAAAATATTATCCGAACCCAGCGTATGTGACCAGATATGAGCTCCAACAACTTAGCTTAATGAAAGTATAACATATGTTAAAAACTTGATTCGGGTATTTAAACAGGAAGGAGAAAGTGTTGAGGTTTAAGATAATCTCCCTAATTAAAGTCCTTTGGTAGTAGTACACTCCGGAAAGGTCACAAGGGAATTAAAAAGTATGATACGATAGATGTACTCGGAGTTGTTTATGGATACATTTAACTTGGTTCTAATTTGGAGGACCAAATTTCTTAAGTGGGGGAGATTATGTAAGACCCGAATTCAGTCAAAACACAAAATTAAAAATGCAAAAGGACTGAAATGGAATTCCCGAACACGTGCAAGGGCAAAACGGTCAAAAGATCGAAAGCCGGTATAAATTCGATAAGAAATTTAATTAAAAATAATAGATTTGAGAATCTTGATCAATAACGAAGAAATAATTAAATTTCGGATTAAATTGATCAAGATCCGAAATTTTTAAAAATATCGAAAAGTCACTCAGGACAATATCCCGAAAATACGGAGAAATTATGCCGAAAAAAGAATTAAAATATAATAAATAAATTCAATAAAATTAAATTAATTAATTTAAAATAAAATAATATATTAGTAGATATTTTAGAATACTTTAGAATGTTTTAATGATTATTCTAATAACAAAATAATTTATAAATAATAAAAATAATAATAATTGTAAAAAAAAAAAGAGAAATCGGAAATGTTGTCGGGGAGAGAGAAAACAAAGGAAACCAAGGAGACCGCGCGTGGCCCGACCGACCCATGGAGACTGACGACCCCGACGAAGAGCCGAGGAGAAAGAGGGGAAGCCGGCGAGCAAGTTGGCACCGGCGACGCATGCCAAGGTCGGCCGAATCAGGCGAACGGAGGAGGAGAAATCGACGGGAGAAATGAGCTCGATCCCGGCGATCCACAGCAGCTGGGCTCGAACGGCGGGCACCAGCGTGATCGGGAAGAGGATGCGGTTCTTTTGAGACCGGTATCGGCCTGCGAAACCATCGAAATCCACCTAATCGAGAGGTGACTTACGTGGGGGAGAAGGGAAGATTCGTCGGCGATGGTGCCGTTTCAACCCACACCGAGGCCCGATTTTGAACTCCCAGGTGATGGCGCGTTGAATGGAGCCAGAATCATGCCGGGAATCGACCGAAAACGCCATGAACGGCGGCGGAAAGACTTGAACCGGAACGGACCCATTCAAAAAAGAGGTGAACCGAACTGAACCGGTTGAACCAGACCGGTCTGAACCGAGATGAACCGGACGAAACCGGTTCAGCTAAGAAAGAGGGGAAAAAAGGACAAAAAGAAAAAAAATGGAAGAATTTCGGGGATACACCAGACTTCGGGTAAGTCAATACGAGGTCAAAAGTGACCGATTTGATTTGTAGAAAATTTATTTAAATTATATTTAATCGAAAAGTAACCCGAAATTAAATATAAAATTGTGCAGTTCGACGATAGATCATGTACGTGAGCCCGAACGAGAGCCGATTGAGCTCTGATTTTCGTACCCCACATAACATTGGGTAAGTACATTTTAATTTAGACAATTAGAGTCCTCGATACAGAGTTTCGATTATTTTACGAAATTTATGGATTAATTCTGTATAAAATGGAATATTAATCGGAATTGCAACGTAATTACCATAAATAGTATACGGGCTATCCAATGAGTTTGGAAATGAAGCCCGATGATTATTGGTAAGCTGAATGAGCCCAGTAAACCCGAAGAAGGGATTTAATAAGTATAAATGGGTTGAAAATGGGTCAAGGCCCATTAAGGTGCAATTGGGCCCAATAAAGTAAAACGGGCCCAGTACGTTAGATTTGATAAGTAAATGTGATATATTGATAAAAATAAGTGAATTAACCCAAAATATGTGGTTATATGCAGTTTCGTGGACTTGGTTGATGCGCAGTTGGACTGAGAGATCGGATATTATCGAAACGAGATAAGTTTACGCGTAAATCGAGGTAAAGAAATTTTGTAGGTGCATAGAGATACCTATACGTATTTTTGAGGGGATTTACAGGGTCTAGAATTTCTTAAAATATCTAGAAATGAAATAATAATTTTTACGAAAATCGGGGCATAGGTGAATAAAGAAAAAGATGATTTTGCCCCTGGGAGTAAAATTTACAAAAAAGGGTAGTAAGGCAGATAAATTATATGATTATCATGTTTTAATGTTTTATATGAATGTATTGCTTTGATTTAAAGCAAATATGCACATAGGTTGGCTGTTGATTTTATGAATTATACGAAATGGTACCGGTTTGTACCGGCTATGATTTTAAAAGATGTTTTTATCAAGATTGAGCCACCTATCATATTTACACGAGTAAAAAGAGTGCTAGAGTCTTACTCGCACTAAATTTTACTGATTTATTACTCATAAAAAGCCGTACTGGAGCATTGCTCGTACGAGAAATTTGTGTGTGCACAAAATCGTGCTGGAGCTTCGCTCGCACGAGATTTTAGATATCATGATATGCATAGCGTGGTGCTGGAGCTTTGCTCGCACTAGACGTGAGTTGATATGCATATAGTCGTGCGGAAGCCTCTTGTAGACTGTGTGTCGTAGAGAGTTGAGATGCTCGCACGTATACTTTGAGACATGGGTTGGTTATCGACATAATATTGGGGTGGATAAGACCTACGGCAGGCACCCCCAGACTATGATATGGGTCCACGGAGTACGTTGTACCGTGTATGTCACACGGAGTACGTTGTACCGTGCAGTCATGATGACTCAATGATGTTACTTGATATTCTGGCGGGTAGGAATTGACCCCACCTCCCCTTGCATTTGTGATGCGCCGTACACCGAGATTCGTGTAGCCTGGGATCACAGGGACATAATATGGCCATAGTCCTCGATTTTTCATACAGTAACCTACATGCCTCACATGATATCATACGGTCTGAATAGACCAGGATGAACCCGAAGGAGGGGTAATATCCCGATTTATGTTTTTAAAAGAGAAGCGATTTAATAAATCAAGGTATTCCCGGGAAACGGGTTTAGCCTTGATATGGTTGTTTTGTGATAAAACAAATCAATTTTAACGTGATGAGTTTATGATGAACACAAATAAGTTTTAATGTGATGAGCATGAGATGTCATACATGATGATTTTTCCATGTTTGTTATATATCGATTTCATGATTTCTCTTATATGATATATATACATGTGGCATCATTTTAATCTTACCTCATGCTCTAAATGTAAACGACTTTATATCATGACATTACTAGCACGTAGATAGTATAGTTATCTACCTGCTTACATTATTGCCTTACTGAGCTGTTTATGCTCACCCTTTCATTTTTCACCCTCCACAGAGCATCTACAATAGTCGAGAGCGGGTAAAGACTGCATCCCTGGTTGTCCGTTGCTCCCATCGCGAATCAGGTATACACATTGTACAGTTTTGTATCTAAACAAATAATAGCACAGTTTTGTAACAAATATAATTATGGGGGATTGTAAATATATGAAAACATATGTACATACAGTTGTATAATATATGTACTTGTTATTACACTGTCTGAAATTCTAACATGATTACCGTGGTAAGAATGATATGATCAAATGGGATAAGAGTTGGGATTATTACTGACTCATAGCCCAACTCGTTAAAAATGAAATTTGTCACAAGGAGGTGAGAAGTGTAGAAAATGCAAAAAATTTGTAGTGATTTTGTTAGAACGGGTCGTGACATCTACCTTCAGATCATTTGCAGTGTATCTATAGATGCTACCTGCCACGTATACGACGTAAGCTCATGGGAAGAGCTACCATAGGCTACTTTTTGTACACGTAGAAAGGTATACATTTACATTCCTGTACCAGACATATCTGTACGCACAGACACATATAACAAGAAACATTCGTTGGGATGTATTTTGTAAGGAAATGATGTAAAAAAAATATGATTCTTGGGATTAGGTTGTAAGATGATTGGTATTAATCGATATCGATATAGTGAGTTGTAAAAGTGGATTGAGAAAGTATGCTTGGTAGTTGTAGATATCTAGGATTGTTGGAAAGCATGCTTGGTAGTTATGGATATCTAGGATTGTCTGAAACAACTGAATTGCAGGTGGGTAGGCTCATCTATAAACCGTTATGCTGCCGAAATTTCTATCGGCCATATAAGTTAAAGTATGGAAATTAATTATAATTACGAGTGAAGAATTAGGAAAAATGTTTTGACACTACACAAGAATACAACCTAAGTGAATAAGGGAATAAGTGGGTAAATTAAATTCAAAAAAAAAATTTACCCCGATTTTCAAGGGTCAAGGGTCGTTACAGTTTAAGTGGTATCAGAGTGAAGGTTGTCTAGTACTGTCAGTGTCAAAAATAAGGATTAAATTACATCCCAATGTCTGTACTTGTCTGGTAGTAGGTAATGTATACCTAATGAATGTAAGACTTGATCTTTGGAATTACGCGTAGGTATTAGATCACTGCACAATGAGTGGAAGACGCGGATGTACTCGGAGGCAGGCTCAGCCACCTCCACCCCCTCCACCGCAGTTAGAGGGCCTCAATATACATGTATGACTCAGTTTGAACAGCGGTTGGAGCAGTGTCTCGAGTGAGGTTTGGAGTCGATTGCTGCCATAATTGCCCAACATCTAGGGGCAAACGTTTTCGATTCAGTTGGCGCGACATTATTTCTTACTCCGGTGTCGATTCCTCCACAAGCACCACCTCCTCCTCCTCCGCAAGTTCCTCCAGTACCTATGGCACCTCAACCTCCTGTACAGGCCCGGTAGGAGGTGAGGGATATCGGTAGTGTCATGCCCCGGAAACGCAAAAAATAGGGCAATTTAAAAACTTTTTACTCATCAATTTACAATTAAGGGTGCATTCCTGTGCAATGTCATACATCATCGTACTTATCATACCTCAGGATCACATCATTAGATAGTATATATCAGATCATATACATTACTCAATCTCAAGTTAATTAATCCTAATACATCCCATACAATGTTATACATCAAGTGTCTGTAATTACAATAATTGTCTGGGTACATGAAAAGATAAATGATACCTCAAAACACAATATATGACCTGGAGCTTAAGTCCTCCACTAGCCACTACTCCGTACATCTCAGAGAAACCCTTTTTTCACTTAAAGAAATCTGGGGGGAAAGAAAACAGGGTGAGCTTCTAAATCGCTCAGTAAGGGGGTAAGGGACTTGTTATATAAACCATAATGCACATCATAAAATATTTATTTGCATGTGAAACTCAGTATACTCATTTGAAAACCATAGCATGAAAGTTCTCAAAACAACATTCGCATATCTCAAAATCATGTGGAAACATGAAGTAAAAGGCTCAGCATAGAGCAGTAACGAGCATGTGAAAATAATGTGATAATGGCTTTCTCAATAAACGTGATAAAATCACTGTAATAATAATGCACGTAGCGCAGCCACCAAACACACGTGGCATAGCCACTGATTTAGATTCACATGTGGCACAGCCACATAATAGGGTTTCACGTGGCAACAGCCACCAAATATATGTGGCACAGCCACAGAATGGGGGATCTCACGTGGCAACAGCCACCAAATATACGTGGCACAGCCACAGAATGGGGGATCTCACGTTACCAGAACGAAGAAGGATTGGGCTTACATGCTACCAGAGCAATGCCCGGTGTGTATTCAAAATTACACACCTAAGTCTTTATCATTAGCCATTATCATATAAAACTGGTTTGCCTTCACGTAGAACTCATAGTGGTTTCTTTCTCATAAAAACTCATTTAAAACCTTTTTGTACTCAACACAAAACATATTAAAATCGAGTCCCAACCGGCAAAACATGCACACATATCTCATATCTCAATATCGCCTTAACATAAAGCCCAATTCATTTCTCACACAAACTCAACAGTTTATAAAGCGATTTCACACGTAGCTTATAAACTCATAAAAACATTGGGCTCCAACCGACTATAAAAATCGTGTGCATTCTCATCAAAACACAACACATCAAACATGCTTGTTTTATAAATCGCAATTCATGCTATAATAGTTCACAAATTACATACATAAATGGTTTAGTTTCCCTTACCTCTTTGCACCTCGTATAGTGCAATTGTTTCCCCCTTGTCACGGATTAGTCTCGCATTCCACTCTAGAACTCCCGAGCTGTCCAAACGATGTTAAAACATCAATATTCATCATCACAGTAACCTCAATTCTCAAAATCGAGCATAATTTCTCATAACACCTCAAATCTCTCAATTCTCATAACTCTATCTCAATCCACAATCTCATTCACAACATCTCAACATCCTACACTTCCCATGCCACAATGTCTATGCTAATTCACCACATTGTCTAAATTTCCATTTATAACTCAAAATTTCCAAAATTACCAAAATTGCTAAATATCATCATCACTCCAACTACATTGTAATTTCATCAATCCCTAATCATTTTTCAGCTATTGCAACACAATGCCAACAACCATTATCACCAAAATCATCTCAAATATCAAGATCGAGGTTTAAAAATTACCCAAAACTTGTGGACAGCTTATCTCTTGCCTCGATTCAATCCGTCTTTCGATTTCCAAGTATGTTGTTCTCCCTTTGATGAGGAACAACTTTCCTTCTTGCCACAGCCTCTGATTTGGACAGAAATGGGTGCTTTGGATGAGTGAGAAAGCTAGGGCTCGGGTGAAAATGGGATTTTGAAGAGAGAGAAAATGAAATTGCAGGAGAAAACAGGGGTTCCTTATATAGATGGAGGGTAGGAGATCGATCTGGCTCTTGATGAGATCGATCTGCATTTGAATTAGGGGATAATTTTGGGTAATTTTATGCCTAGGAAATCGATCTGTTGAGGGGTGAGATCAATCTCTTTATGGCTTTATGAGATCGATCTGCTTCTTGAGGAGATCGATCTTCTCCCAAACAGAAACATTTAGAGATCGATCCCTTCCTCATGAGATCGATCTTCTCTCAAACAGAATCATAAGGAGATCGATCCTCTTCCATTGGAGATCAATCTGTTCACTTACTATCCTCCTTCCTTGTCATTTTTAACTTACCAGATCGATCTTTCTTCTCTAAGATCGATCTGACCTCATAGCTTTCCACTTGGTTAAGCACATACACATAAATCTCCAAATATAATTTCCACAATTCTCTTAGCTCAATAAATTACACTTCAAGTTCTTATTACATAATTAAAATACGTCTAAAATTCTCAGATCTCATAGGTAGAATGAGGAATTTTCGAAACATGAAGCCTCCAGCATTTAAGAGAAAGAACAGGGATAAGAGTAAGCGAACGGAGTCTGTGAGACAAGACTTTCGGAGGGGCCAACCTAAGAGACAGAGGACATGAGTCTCAGGCTAGGATTGATAGGCCCACGGCTCCGATAGCTACCCCGCAGACTACCAAAGGCTTCCAGCAGTACGACAAATTGTGCACTAGATGCGGTAAATTTCATAGAATTACATGTTACTGGTCCACAGGGAGCTGCTTTAGGTGTGGACAGACGGGGCACATGATTAAGGATTGCCCACAGAAGCAGATTCCACAGCCCCTAGAGCTACCACGACAACTTGAGAGGCAAGCTCCCCAGAGACAAGTCCCACAGAAACGGGCTACCGCGGTAGAGAAAGGCAAGAAGCCTGTCACTCATGGAAGGATCTTTACCTAGGATCGATGTGGTATGTAGAAATTGTGAAATCAAGGTAGGAGATAGGACCATATTAGCAAATCTAATTTTGTTGAGCATGTATAGCTTTGATGTAATTTTGGGTATGGATTGACTAGCCACCAACTGTGTAAGTTTAGACTGCTCCTTTAAGACTGTAACCTTCTCCTTACCTAGTAAGTTTAATGTATGTTTTGCAGTTAAGGAATAAATTTTATGATTTTGCTTATGATGAAAGTTGTTGATGAACGTGTTGATGTGAAGATTATATTGCATTCATCTGCGATATTAGTCGGGAATGTCTAAGTATTCAGGACATACCAGTGGTATACGAGTTCCTGGATGTATTTCTTGGTGGACTACCGGGATTACATCAGGAGGAAGAACTAGAGTTCACTATGGATTTGGCTCCAAATGTGCAGCCTATCTTGAAGTCTCCCTACTGGATGGACTTTGTAGATCTTGAAGAACAAAAAAAAAGAGTTGCAAGAGCTGTTAGATAAAGGAAGTTCAGAAACCCATAGAAGATATTAGGATATTTAGTCAAACTAAGATGACTCCATTTGAAATTACTCTGAGGAAACAGAACGCAAGGCGCGATTATGATGATATGAATTGTATACTTCTAAAGTCACTAAGAAAGGGAAGATAAAGAGAATGACGGAAAAGAAATCTACAAAGGAAATAGTGACAATGAAAGAGCACAGTCACTATACTAGAAGAACGAATCAGGGAACTAACGTATAAATAAGACTCTAAAGGTCGCACTGCTTACATGATTGATAAAGATAGGGTGTGTTTGGGGTATAGAAGCATCCCTGTAAACTGAGAAAGTTTTCTGACACATGATCAAATGATTTATCAAAGTTACTCCTAAACTAAAAGGAGAAGTTACAGAATTGATTTAGCAGGTGGTATCGAATTAACTACTCAAATCACTGTACCGAGTGACTTTGCTTGGATTAGAAATGCTGAGAGAACAATTATAAGGATTACATAAAAAGGAGATTATCGGATTAGGTGATTCACTTTGGAGTGTACTGGTGTTAAATTTTAAGGAGACTCGGAGTCTCTTGGGTCACGGTGTATTAAGGATGGGTGTAAGTAGGATTTTCCAAACAGAGGTGACATGTTAATTGGAAAGATTCAAACTATTATGAAAATTTAAAGTTGAGATATAAGGAAACTTTGGAATATGGATTACGTATTGAATCTAAGGATTGTAACTTCTATATTTTTATGTTTTCAATGTGAGACTTAATTGGAATAAGGAAGGAATTTTGTTATAGTCGATGTACGAAACGAGAGAAGCTTTGAAATGAGATAAATCTTGAATATACGAGTCATATTGGATTAAGAGATGTATGCAAGGAACGAATATTTCTGGTATGTGAAGTGATTTGGATCAAGTGATATAAATTAAGAATAAGTTCTCATTAAGGATAAATGAGAAATAGTGATAAGTTGGTGTCTCAAACGATGATGCCCTAAGGCAAAGGATCTTAAAGGAGTTTCATTGTTCTCGGTACACCATGCACTCGGGAAGCACTAAGGTGTACCATGATTTATGAAATGTATATTGGTTGGTCGGTATGAAAAGAAATGTAGCTGAGTTGTGGCCAAGTATTTGATTTGCCAATAGATTAAGATCGAACACCAAAGACCAGTGGGGTCACTTAAGATTTTTCCCAGTGCCTACTTGGAAATGAGTGCACATTACTATGGATTTCATAATGGGATTACCAAGGACCCGAAAGGGGCTTGATACAATCTGGGTGATCGTGGACAGATGGACTCGAATGAATTTGGAGGACCAAATTCTTTTAAGGTGGGGAGAATGTAAACCCCACAAATTTTCCTATGTTTAATTAAATTATATAAAAATGGAAATAATATGCTTTAATAAAAGTGTGAATATTCGTTGTAGGGCTCGAGGACTATAGGAACCGAGAAGCCCGTGAAGGACCGGAACCCGAGGATACAAGAAGTGAAAAGGCGAATGCAAGTACGGAGAGATTAGAAAATTTTAATTTGTTAATTGAAAATTGTTGATGTAAACACTTGTATCGAGAATTTATGAAGAATGATGGAATCCCGATACTATTTTATTTTCGGAATAAGGAAAATTTCATGGAAGGCATGATATTATGTTTTTGGATAAATTGTACAAGAAAATGTAAATATGTAGATATATACATAGGTGGATATGTATATATATATATATATATATATATATACATATATACTAGACATTTAAATAAAAGAATAACAATATATATTATTTAGTGTATAGAATTTAATATATAAGTGTAAGTAAATAAATAAAGCATAAGAAAAAAAAAATGAATCAAAATTATTAAGTGAAATAAAAGGAAATGAGATGAATACAAAACAATAATACAAACATTAAACAAAAAAAAAAACTAATAACACTAAACTAACATATAATATATATATATATATATATATATTAATATAAAAAATATATATATATATATGTTAATATTATATATGTATACATAGTAATATAATATATACATAGCTGTACGGAATTGGCTTTCAAAGAAAGCCAATTCCATCACTTTGTTTCAATTGAAACAAAGCATAAACAGAGGAGACCTGGGCGGGAAACAGAGGAAGAGTTCGGTCAGCTGGAGAAGAAGGAGGAGGAAGAGAAAGGAAGAGAAAGAAGAGAAGGGAAAGGAGAGGAGAAGGAGTCGATCTTGCCGAGAGAGAAAGGAAAGAAAGAAAAGGGGAGTTGTCCAGCCGATGGAGGAAGAAAGAAAGAAAGAAAAGAAAATAAAGGGGCTGCTGGCCGAGGAAGAGAGGAGAAGAAAAAGGAAAGGAAGGGAGGAGAAGAAGAAGGGGAGAGTTCTGGAAAATGAAGCTCGAAATGGAGCTGGAACCGAGAGAGGCTAAAACTGGAGCAGACCGAGGCTGAGGGCTGATCGGGAGAGCTGAAACCGAGAGTGTGCAGGGGAGCTGCTGTTGGAATCCACGTGCTGCTGGAATCCAGGTGCTGCTGGAGGTGAGATCGGGAGAAAGGGGAGGACAAACCGAGGAAGAAGACCAGCAGGAAACTGAAGCTGGAAACCGAGAATTGAGGGAGATCGAAGGTAGCACTGAGAGAGGGGAATTTGAAACCAAAAACAGAGGCTGAAGAGGTAGCAGAACAGTGGGAGTTTGGTGCTGGAAACGGTACAAGAAGGAGGTGAGGCTGAGAGGAGACGAAACAGAGGGTGAAGCATTGGAACCGAGAGGCATAAAGAGGAAGAGTAGCTGGAACCGAGAAAGGAGAAAAGAAAAAGGAGAAAAGAGAAGGAAAAAAAAAAGAAGAAAGAAGAAAAAGAAAATAGAAAAGGTAAATGGTATATTTATGTATATGTGTATATTTAATATACATGTACATTTAGATTGAAATACAAGTATGTTTAGTGTAGATTTAATTTGGCAAAAATGGGAATGATGAGGAGTAGACAAATATGTGTGTATATGTGATAAGGAGAAAAAAAATGGGAAAACAATATTTATATATATATACATACATAGGAGTGTATATATATATATATGTATATATTTATTTATTTAGGTGCATATACATTTAGGTGTATATAATGAATTAGGTATGCTAGTATTTGTACAAAAAATTTGTATGCATATGTGATAAGGAAAAATGAAAAACAATGATAATATATATATATATATATATATATATATATATATATATATATATATATAAAGGAGTGTATATATATATATATATTTATTTAGGTGCATATACATGTGGGGGTATGTAAGATGAATGTGTGCTAGTATATGTATATACAAAGAATGTATTATATGAGATAGGGAAACATGAAAACAAATAAAAGTATATATATGTATATACAAAAAATGTATATATTTGAGATAGGGAAACATGAAAACAATAAAAGTATATATATATATATATATATATATATATATATATATATTTATATATATATATATATATATATATATATATATATATATATATATATATATATATATATATATATATATATATATATATATATATATATATATTTATGCGTATATACCTGTGGATGTATATAATAAAAGGTATATGTTAATACTTGAGGGTACAAATATATAAATAGTAAAGGAATATATAAACGTGCTGTAAGACCCGAATTTAATTAAAATACGAAAATTAAATAAGAAAAGATGGGGGGATGTATGAAGGAAGGTCAGGTAAAATTGATTTTCGAAACAAGAGCAGGGGTAAAATGGTAAAAATACCAAAACCCGGTATTAAGGCAATAAGAAAATTTTAATTAAAAATAAGGATGTAAGATATCTTGATCGATAATGAGGAAATTATACAATTTGGGTCAATTGATCAAGATTCAGAAATTTTAAAAATACCGAAAAATTACCGGAACGATATCTCGAAAAGCGCGAAGGAATAATATCAAAAATTTGGAGAAAAATATATTTAATAAATTAAATTTAAATTAAATAAATTAAATTAGAATAAAAATAATATAAGTGTAGATATTTTGGATTTTATGGAGTATTTTAATGAACAGTGAAATAATTAAATAAATAATAATAATAATAAAAAAAGAATCAGAAAACGGAAATCGGGGAGAGAGAAACCCGAAAATGGAAGCAGCTGACCGAGGGAGACCGGCGAGCCGTCCGGCGGCCAACGGCCAGGCCAAGGGCTGGAAAAGAAAGAGGAGAGGCTGGCGGTCTTCAGGCCACCGGTGACCCGCGCCAAGGACGCCGGAATCCGGCGAAAAACGGAGGAGAAGGCCGCGGGAAAGAAATGGCCACCGGCGGCGAACGGCGGCGATTCAGGCGGAACCGAGGCCAGATTCTGAAAGCCCAGGCGACGGCGGTTCTTTTGAGACCGGTATCAGTCGACGAAACGGCGGGAATCGCCGGCGACGACCAAGGGAAGAAATGGGTTACCGACGCCGGGGAGAAGAGGCCGAATCGGCGGCATTCCGGCGACCTCGATCGAAATCAAAGGTAGATTCGTGCTGCGGACGACCTTGCGGAGGTGCTGGCAGTGGAAGCCGATGGAGAACCGGCCGGCAAGGCGGTGAACCGGCCGAACCGGAGTGAACCGGGGTGAACCGGCGGGTCTGAACCGGTCCGAACCGGACTGAACCGGTTCAGCCAAAAAGAGAGGAAAAAAAGGAAGAAAAAGGGAAAAAAGAAAAAGAGAAAAAGTTGGGAAAAATTCTTGTGATGCAATCGAGCTTCGGGTAAGTCAGTAGTGGTCGAAATTGACCCGATTTAAATTTTGAAATATTTTATTTAATTAATTTTCAACTGAAAATTTATCCGAAAAATTATGAAATTATGTAGCTCGACGATTGGCATCCACCGAGAGCTCGAGATAGCCTTGAATTTCGTACTAGCATGGAATCTCGGGTAAGTGACCCTTATTTACGACAGTTTACATCGTTATGCATGATATGAATTTAAATTTCGCATAAATTGAATTAAATTATGGAAATTTAGATAAATTGTCGTAAATATTAAATTTAGCTATTCGAGAATTAGAACGAGGCCCAATAAATTATTAGTGGGCCCAATGAGCCCAGTAGGCCTCGATAAAGCGAAAATTAAGTGGAAAACGGGCTTAAGGCCGATTAAGGCCCATTAAGGTGCAATCGGGCCCAATAGGGGTAAATGGGCCCAATAATTTAAATTAAGCCTAGAAAATAGGAAATACAATTAAATTGTATAATATCTGACCTGAGGAATATTGATACGCAGTTCCGGGCATTTGATTGGGAGCATAACGGACTGCGCAACGTGACAACAATGGAAAAGAAAAGGTCAGACTCGACAGGAAAATAAGGTAAGGGAATTCTACGGACTGCTAGAGGTCAACTTTACGCAATTTCAAGTTCATATGCAGTCTTTAAAAATTACCTGAAGGGTCTAGAGGTCAATTAATAATTTTAGTGCCCCAAATGGGTAAATTACTAAAATACCCTTGTTAAGGGTAGAACTTACAAATTTAGGAAAAATTGGGAGGAGCAAGGACAAGAGGTTCCTGCTCGTTCTGGAGGTATTTTAACACATGCATGAGTAGGCTGGCTCACTTTTAAAGAAGAATGCATAGCATTGCATACCTTAAACGATGTAATTTCTGTGAAAACTATTTGGAGATAACCGAGCCGCCTACGTATTCTTATTTACAATGTGACGTGCTAGAGTTCAGCTCGCACGATGTTTGATTTGTGCGATGCATGCATTAGTGCTGGAGCGAGAGCTCGCACTAGAGTTTTACATGCATAGGTGCTAGAGTATAACTCGCACCAGATTTCACATGCTTGTTCGTGACATGGTGCTAGAGTCTAACTCGCACCAGATTTTTACATGATTTTTGTGACAGGGTGCTGGAGTTTAACTCGCACCAGATTTTATAAGATTTTCATGTGATTCATATATAGAGTGCTAGAGCCTAGCTCGCACTAGTTTTATTGGATTTGTGGAGTAGCGCTGTCTGCCCTTGGAGTCAGCCAAAAGGCCCAACAGGCTCAAAAGACCTCGTAAGTGGGGTGAGAGTGAGGGATAAGGTTGGCGGCCTTGTGGGGATGTAAAGCGGGCTCTGTCGATTTTACTTGATTTGATGAGAGTGCTGAGCATCGCTCGCACTAATTTTATGAGAACATGCGATGAGCCGTGCTTGGAGCATCGGGTAGACTGTGTGTCACCGATTTGATAGGCTCGCACGTGCATTTTGAGACATGGCATGAGTATTGAGAAACAAAACCTCTCTGTGGGAAGCAGGCCATTTGGGCTGGAGTACCTAGAGTGATATGGGTCCATGGAGTACGATGTACCGTGCAAGTAGCATGGAGTACGATGTACCGTGGGGTATCTTCGGATACGGTATCTTTGTGATACGGGGTATCTTCGGATACGGTATCTTGTGATACGGGGTATCTTCAGATACGGCATCTTCAGATGCGTGAGATCGGATAAGACTGACGGGTTGGATTGACCCACCTCCCGGGCGATTCCCGATCAGGGTGAGACCTCGTACACTGGGATCCGTGAAGCCAGAGGGACTCACGAGGACACATATGGCCAGTCCTGGTTATTGCCATTATACAGATATTGCCTCGTCTCGCATGTCGACGATTTCGATGATTTAAACTGGGTTTTTAATTAAATGTGCATGATGGTTATTTCCATGCTTTTTAAACCCATGTGTGATGTATACCGATTTTCATGGTTTTGTGTGAGTCAGGATCACCCGAAGGAGGGGTCGAGTCCTGACTTTACTGTGAAATTTTAAACGAGAAATAAATGATTTGTAATAATTGCATGTTTAATTTTTCGTGCAAACTTGATTTACATAACATCATAACTCATATCATTTGTTTTAAAATGTGTGGAGAAAGGGTGGTTTATACATGGCACCACGTTCATGTAGGTAGTATGGTTACCTACTTGTTCGTAGGATTGCCTTACTGAGCTTGATGTGCTCACCCCTTTCATTTTCTCCCACAAATAATCTCCAGTTGAAGTTGCGACGACTCAGTACTGCATTCCGGATATCCGCTGCTGCCCATCATTCAAGGTATATACACTTGTACAAATTGTATCTAAATAAGCATAGCACAGTAACATGTTTGTAAGTGTCTCTAGGGGATGTATAAATATTGTAGACATTTTATAAATGACTGAGAAAGAATTAAGTTATATGGTAATTGAATGGTGGGACTGGCATTGACGCACAGCCCAATTATTAGTGGAATGTGGTCACGATTCGAGGACAGGTAAGAATTTAAGTAAATAAACAAAACGCGAAAAATTAACTCTGATTTTTGGGTAGTTTGGGTCGTGACACGTGCGTGTTGGCCTAAGTATATATACAATAATATGTACACACACAGTAGTGACGATAGGTTTCGATTTTAACGTAATTCAGACAATTCGCATGAATAGGGTGCTAAGTATACCATTTCGGTGTAGGTGATTGTAGAAGGGATTAAAAAAGGTACTAGGAGGCATCACCGTTCGAATTCGGGATATCCGATAAATCGAGGTAAGGGGTATTATTTAACTTAGTTCTGATAATGCATATTTGTTACATCGATAAATGATCTTATGAAAGAGCATATGATTTGAAATGATTTATCATTGCTTTCATATTTGCAAAGCATGTTTTAAATTGTCGAAATGTTCCCCGAGTATTTTTCAAGTTGTAAAATGAATTTTCTAAGGTATGAAGTGTATGGATGTTTTACATTTATTTATGTTTTTATATCCATATTGTTAAAGAAACTTTCGACAATTTCAAAAGTATTTAAGAAAAGAAATTTGTTTTCGAAAGGGGATTGTGGGGGCCACCTCTTGAGTCCTACGGGAACAAAGTGCCACACAGTCTTTCTATTTTATGAAAGAGTTTTATGATTTAAAGGAATTCGATTTTATCACTCGATATGAGTTTATGGGTTATAAAACCCGAGAAAGATTTTGAAAGCTCTGTTTTGAGACTATAGGCTTCATGCATGGTTACTTCTTGTGGTGTTCCGGCTACACCACTTGGGGTGCCGGTACGTAAGCCCCTTTAGCACTTGATTCAACCTGTGTGGAAGATGTCGTGCTACTGGTGGTTTATGATGATGTTTTGGCAGTATCTCGTGCCCGCGCAGCATGCATTAATGTTCCCCGCACGGTGAGTGCCACAGGTGCCCGTGCCCTAGCTATGTGCTAGTATATGATAAGAAATAAGAAGATACTACCCATGTTATAATTATTATTGCTATATGAACCTGATCCAGTCTACAGCCCCCTTACCATGGCCATAGGTATGATGACTCTCCACGGAGAATGACACGTATTGCATGACTTAGTTATAGCCTAGTCTCCTCGATTTGATTATGAAAGCGACTATGATGAATGAATATGTGTTTTCATGATTACGAAATATTCATGAAATGTTTACGAAATGATTATGAATTATTCATGAAATGTTTACGAAATGATTATGAATTATTCATGAAATGTTTACAAAATGATTATGAAATATTCATAAAATGATTATGAAATATGCATGAAATGTTTACGAAATGACTATGAAATATTCATGAAATTGTTATGAAATGATTTATGAAATGTTCATGAAAGGTTTATGAAAAGTTGCAAAACGGTTAAGTACGTGATTTGTTTTAAAGACACGCATGCTTTATGACGATTACGCATGAAATGGAAGTTTATGTATTCATTAAGTTTCATTCTATGAACAACTTCAAATGCTTTATATATCAGAACTGCTTTAAAAATATTATCTTACTGGGCTTTTCCCCAAAAGCTCACCCCCTCTACCTTTAGATCATTTGTACTGTATCTATAGACGCTACCTGCCGCGTATACGACGTAGGCTTGTGGGAAGAGCTACCATAGGCTACTTTTTGTACACGCAGAAAGGTATACATTTACATTCCTGTACCAGACATATCTGTATGCACAGACACATATAACAAAAATATTTGTTAGGATGTAATTTGTAAGGAAATGATGTAAAAAATATATGATTCTTGGGATTAGGTTGTAAGATGATTGGTATTAATCGATATTGATATATTGAGTTGTAAAAGTGGATTGAGAAAGTATGCTTGGTAGTTGTAGATATCTAGGATTGTTGGAAAGCATGCTTGGTAGTTATGGATATCTAGGATTGTCGGAAACAACTGAATTGCAGGTGGGTAGGTTCATTTATAAACCATTATGCTGTCGAAATTTCTATCGGCCATATAAGTTAAAGTATGGAAATTAATTATAATTACGAGTGAAGAATTAGGAAAAATGTTTTGACACTGCACAGGAATACAACCTAAGTGAATAAGGGAATAATTAGGTAAATTAAATTCAAAAAAAAAAATTTATCCCTATTTTCAAGGGTCAAGGGTCGTTACAGTGACACACACCGTTCAATCACAAGATACTTCAAAAATTGACACCACGTGTAGTGGAAAACAATACCACTAAGGCGAAATAGACACTACACTAGTGAATCTAAACTAATACTACGTGTGGTGGAGCCAAGACACCACAAGTAGCAAGTATGATTATGCACTTAGCATATACAAATGGTAGCCTGACGTCTCAAAATCCTTACTTTCATACTTACTTACTTACTTACTTATTTACTTACATATGGTAACTTTAATCATCAAATCATGTCATACAAAATATATATCTATTTTATTTATACAAAATAAGTGAAAACCATGATTTCAATATCTAAAAATGGTTTATTATTCTTTTCAGACTTAAACCGAGATAGTATGGTTTTCAAATAGATTTCTTTCTACGATTTCCAAGTCATTTATGAACAATAAATAGATATAGGAGGTTAGTACTATTTTAAATTGCATCCCTTACCTCACCAGAGCTAAAACAACGTTACTTTGTCGGGGTTTGGGTTTGTCTCATTTTGCGTGCCGAATTCTCGAGCTGCCCAAAATGATACCAAATTATGAAATATTGTTTGATTTCATCTCAACATATCGAAATATGTATTTATCTTCTTAAGATTTGACCAATTTTGACATTTTTGTCAACTTTTCCTATTTTCTCAGTTTTATTGATTTAAGTGCCGGTTTAAGCTATTTCATCCAATTTAATTATTCTAAATTCACATTCACTATCTTAATAACCTACATACTCATTCACATCCATAATCCACACTTTATCAATCCAATTCTTACCAATTCTCACACCTTTCGATTTTTTACTAAACTAAGCTATAAACTGGACTTTTTTGGTATAAATTTAACTGTTAACAACCTTGAATTCATCCAAAATTCATCATTTCCACAACTTAAGCATGCTGATCAGAACTACACACTTCCATATAAATTATTTCTTTAAATTTTACTTAACTAAAAATCCTTAAAAATCATTAAACATAAACATATCTCATCATCTTCGTCATCCATCAAGTTTCTCTCACCTTTGATCAAAGTTGACCAAGTGTTTAATCTTTCAAACAAATCCTTAGCTGTAATTAAACATGTATATAACTTATAATCATCAAAAACTATAAGAAAAATCAACTAAAAACTTTCAAAAATCAAACTTTCTCTCACCTCAGAACTGGGCAAATTTTACCCCTGTTCTTCTCTCTATGTTTTCACCTAGTAAATGAACTCTTTTATGGCTGAAGTTTTTATATGTTATATAGGGATTAAAGGGGAAGATTTCATCCTTCTTGGGTGGAGTCCAATTCGGCTTGGAAAGGGGTTGAACAAATTCAAGAAGGGGATAGGTACAGTAACGCCTGCAGAACTTTTGGGAGGGAGGTGAGGGCACGTGGGAGGTTATCTTGGGGAGTTTTCAGAGCCCTCTGAAAGGTATATAAGTTTAGTTTCACGGTCTAAAAGATCAAGTTTAAATCCGATCTGTAAATGGGTAGAAGTTGGGCTTTTCCTGATGGGTATCCAGTTCACTAGGTTGGGGCAGCCCACTAGTTAGTTTTAGAAAATCCATGAAAAATAATTTTGGCCCATTTTCTTCCAAATTTCCACTTCTCAAGTGTGCTACTATGTCTCTAGTATCTCTCATAAAAATTTGGAACACACTTGTTTAAGAAAGGTTTCCCGATTGGGCCCATTTCGCACAACTTGGCCATTACTGAACAATGTAACTTAAGGTTTTCGGTTTACTTTAAAAATTCATTTGATCACCGAAACCTCCATATCTCCACTCAATTTTCATTCTTCATATAAATTATGCCTTATAATAATTTCCTATAGCCTCAGAATAATTTTTATAAATTTCTAGAATTTATTTCAAATTTATTTCTATTTCTAGGCTCATTTGCTCAGTTTAGTGTAAACCCGAGTTTTACTAACTTTTCCACTTCTAATGTATTAGTTTCACTTTTTAATCATCATAACATACTTAAAATCATACTTTATTAAAAAGTAATTAAATTTGAGATCTTACCTCAAAACACGTGCCTCGAGCTTCGTGCCACTATCCCAGGCATCTTGATCTTTCTAGGCCCTGTATAAACATTTACACAAGTCTTAAACTTCTCAATTTATCTTAAAATGAACAATAGCATGAAAATTCGGATCTCAAACCTCTAGTGGACGAGCTGTGTCTCATGAGGGCTTTCAGGAGATAGACCCACAAAATCTGTTATAAACTTAATCCTACAATTAAAAATTATGACTATGATCATGAACTTTTTTCAATCTTCTAACTCTTAATTCATAACTCAACAAAATCAAATAATCAAGTCAATCATATTTCAATTATTATTCTCTTATACATGCATACTTCTAAATAAATCCATGCAATATACATATTAACATAATTGAAACATGTAATATAAACTTGCAACTATCCATCTCCATTACTACACACACAAATAATAAATCAAGAAATCTTTTCTTTTCTTTTCTTTTGAGGTTATAACAACATCTTCCCTAAGTATTCGATTGAAAAACAAGTAAGCCTTCTTATTTAGAGTGCTTTACATATTCATATTTCAAGTTACTTCAAAAGTAATTATCTATGAAAACTTATGCTAGTCAAAACATTATAGACTTTAAAACTTCAACCTCTTTTCTCTTCTTTTCTTATTTTTTATGGATTCTTGTTTACTTGAACTCTACTTAGGACTAATTTCAATGGATAAATCGTAATATAAACATCACATGAACAATCACATCCAATCTTGCATTCACATTAACTCTTTAGAAAGTATTCACTTCAACAATTATAGCAATTAAAACATTCTTAGCTCTCTCCATAAAACCTTGTTAAGTTTAGATTTAATCATCAAAAGCAAAACATTTATCATGATCTTATTGACTCAATAACCTAACATAAAATACTCAAAACCAATTACAATATTAAGACTATTAAGAACTAATTTCTTTATATAAAATAAACCCCTAAAAATCGTACCTTAATCGACACATAATATTAAGAAGCTAAAAACAACATCTATCTACCTAAAAAAGTGACATCACTCAAAAATGTTAAGAAAACCAATTACTTCCCCCATACTTAACTCTTACATTGTCCACAAAATAAGACTTTCATGCAAAGAAAACTAATATAGACTCGTATACAAAATACACATAACAAGAATAAAAGACAAGGCCAAGAAAATCTATCCTTATTTCATGATACTTTTCCCATTCTTGGGTTACCTGTCACGACCCTCTTCATGTGACTTAACTTACTACTAATGTCACGACCCAAAAATCAGAGTAAATTTTTTCGTTTTTCTTTCATATTTAATTCTTTCTTTCCTCTCATCATGAACAACCTACTAACAGTTGGGCTATGATTCGGTATTAGTCCATTCACACTACTTACCATTCCATTTCCATGTTACATTTACACATTAAGATTTCTCTATCCTTTGACTTTAACTAATACATTCACAATTGGATTTACTTAACCTTACATCCCCGACATCATATACGTTTACAGTACTGTGCATTTACATATTTAGATATAAAACTATACAAATGTGTATAACGCAGCGGATACCAAGAATGCAAGTCCTCAGCCGCTCACTAACTACTGCGAGTACTCTGAAAAAAAAGATAATAAGGGGGATGAGCAAACCACGCGCTCAGTAAGGCAATCCTGCAAGTAAGTAGATAGCTCCACTATCTACATGCTCATAATGTCATGCCCTTAAATCCATTTCTTTTCGTTTAAATCTCACGCACGAAATCATGCATACATCAATGCCATAGTTTACAAAAACTATTCATGCATATAGAAATCATGCAACTCATGCATCAATGGCATTTTATGTAAAATCATAATTTGCATGAAGTAAATCAGGATCATGCATTATTTCATGTTATGTAAAACAAATTATGAGGAACAATTCTTTTCATGAATTTGTAATTAAAGCATGGAAAACTCCTCTTGCTATTGCATTTAAATCACTTCATTAAAACTCAGTATAAAATAACCTCTCTAGGTCAATCATCTCATAAATCAATCTCAAACTCATTAAAAATTTTGTTATAAAAATTATGTTATAAAATCACCCTTCTTTTAGGGTCACATGTCATAAATCCTCTGAAAAATCTATCATCATAGAAAAAATCACATCATAGTAAAAATCACAAAATCGGGGGCCTGACATGTTATATCATGTGAGACATGATATAGGTGACTATATCAGTAACATCGAGGACTATGGCCATATCCTAGTGATCCCTGACTACACGGTACCTAGTGTGCGGGGTATCACACCTGAAACGGGAGGTGGGTCAGTCCTACCGCCAGAACAACATAAATACCAGGATTGTGAGGGCAAGACTTACAACCTCATGGCTAATGCCACTCCACTCCAACAATCTCCACGGTACAGCGTACTCCGCGTGACATACACGGTACAACGTATTTGTATCTAAATATGTAAATGCATAGTACTGTAAACTTATATGACATCGGGGATGTAAGGTTACGTAAATGCAATTGTGAACGTATTTGTTAAAGTCAAAGGATAGAAAAATCCTAACGAGTAAATGTAACATGGAAATGCAATGGTAAGTAGTGTGAAGGAACTAACACCGAATCATAGCCCAACTGTTGGTAGGATGGTCACGATGAGAGGAAGGTAAGAATTAAATATGAAAGAAAAATAAAAAATTTACTCTGATTTTTGGGTCGTGACAAAAAGTTATTTAACACCGATTTTGATTTAAAATGAGATGCTTATCAATTTTACTAGGTAAAATTGTGCTTGAGCCGAGTGTTGATTGTGTATTACACCGTCAGGCTCGCATTTGTTTAAGACAAAGGCCTTGTTATTCATGCTACACTATAACTGGCCCATCTGCTTAGGCATAACCTGTTTCTGTTGCTGTTACTATTTGGTCCATGGAGTATGTTGTATTGTGCGACATACATGTGAGTACATTGTACAGTGTTTTCAGTCTTATGACTTCTGAAGGCCGTTGGGTTGCTGACCACTCCCACGGCAACTGATATCCTTGCACACCTGATCAGTGATGCTTGAAATCACCGACAATGGACATATGTCACTCTCTCATTTGGGATCTGTCATTAGCATGTACTGCCTAGTCTCGTCTATTTGAGTTACCGAATATCTACTATTTGTTCTGAAATATTGCATGAAATAGATGATTTTAAGCATTTTCTTTATACGTGAAGGCGAATTTACTTTACGGTATGACATGTGTATATTTCAAATTTATTGTGGTGTATTTTCTACGTTATTGATATTAGCATTAATCATCGACTCTGATTTTACTATGACATCGCCACTGTATTTTCTGTATGACAATCTCAATTATACGCATGTAGATAGTATAGTTATCTATTTGCTTACACAATTTCCTTACTGAGCATGTTGAGCTCACCTCTTATTTCTCTTCCACAGATTACCTCAAGTAGCGACGACCCTACTGTGTAATTAGAATTCTTTTGAACAACCATATCATCATATAGTTTTTTTTCTGCGGGAAAGGTATAACCAGTGAATTATCCTTTTGTATTTAAACTTTTGTGGTGCAGTAATAGATACAGACATGTATCTAGGGAATGTAAACATGTATAAGTGTCGTTGAAAGATTTATGAACTTGCTGTTGAATAAATCTTGTAGTTGTACAAAGAAATTTATAAGTTATTCTATGTTTTGCATACTAATAAATGATAATGAGATCTATTGCATGGTCTATCATCGACTCATAGCCCAATAAAAAATGTATGTGAACTGGGTGTAAGACCCACTTTTGGTGATGTATTCCTTATGATTCATATGATGTACACATTTCCATATGTTAATTGAATCATAAGAAAAGCTTTTGCTTGAATGAAATTGTAAAAAGGATGAATGAATATTCATGGATCCATGTAATGGCTAAATAAGGGCTAAAGTGGCCACCGACTAAACGAATGGAATTTAAACCATTCTGACTGAACATAAGGACTTAAAACACGAAATGATAATGTAAGGCCCATACTTTTATATGTATTCCTTATGATTTCCCTGATGTGCACACAAGTTATATAATATGTGAATCATACGAAATGGACCTTTTTATGCTCCGAGTATGAATAGAATGCAAAATGATTAGTGAAGAATTTAAATGCAATCTTTCCTTTGAAATTCAGGAAAAATTAGCAGCTGAAATCCTGCAGATGAATGCCAGATCGATCTACTTACATGATAGAATCGATCTTCTAATTCCAGAATGAAATCACAAAGGTTCTATAGGCAAGCAAATCAATCTCGATATGCTTCTGCATAGAAAGGATCAATCTCTTCTCAAAATTAGATCGATCTCGATTTAATTCTGCCTAGAAAGGATCGACCCCTTCCTAAAAACAGATCTATCTCGAATGGTTTCTAGCTAGAAAGGATCGATCCCTTCCCAAGAGTAGATCAATCCCACAACTTACTTATTGAATACTTGTATAATTCAACCAAAGGAAGATCGATCTCTCACCATTAGAGATCGATCTCACAATACCCATTTCTATTTAAAAGCCTGACAGCCGAGTCTTCTTCCCTAAAATATCAAATACCTCTCTATTTTTGCAAAGTGAACAAGTTTTCTCACTCTAAAATATCATCACCTTCCAAATGGATTTGAGAAAGGTTGCTCTTAGTAAAATTGTTCCTAGTGATGAGGAGAACAACATAATCAAAAACTAGTAGTTAAATTTCTAGATTGGAGGAGCAAGGTGTTTCTCTAATTTCGGCCAAAAGAGAAAGGTTAAGCTAGGTGAGTTTTCAATACACCAACTTCAATTATGTTATCTAGACATTTTTATGAGTTGATTGGTGTATGTATGATTGGCTGAAACATCCTTGAGCATGTTTAATCATCCATGACCAAATATGGGTTTAGTGTAAGAAAGTGAGCTATGGTTGATTTAATGATGAATTGATTATACTATGGTGTTGGTGATGTTATATGCAAGATTTTTAGATGGTTTTGTGAAATCAGTTTATGGAATTTGATGAAGATATGAAGTGTGCATATAAGGAGTTTGTGAAAATGCATGAATGAATGGAAAACTAAGGTTAAAGCATGAATGCCAAGTGCTTGATAAAATAAATAAGTGAGTTGCTAGCCAAATTTAGCTAGGAATGGCGTGATGATGGCTAGCATTCGGCCATGGTGGCATGATGGGTGTTCGACCACCATGCCATGGCTGAATGTGATCATGGGCCAAGCTTGATGCATTCAACCCAGTAAGGTCAATGGGCCTAGAATTTGATCCAATGAGAGATAATGGGCCTAGGTGAAATGAATAGTGTTATGTGAATGGGCTTAAAATGGGGTAAGGCCATTAAGGTGTAATTAGTCTTAATAAGAGCAAATAGGCCCAATAAGATATATGGACTATAATGAAGTCAGAATAATGAGTTATCAGTGTTGACTGATGTGATTGATGAATATTTACAGCTCCCGAGGATATATCCGGAGCCAATTAGATCCAATCACAAAAAATGGGAAAGGAGGAAGAAGTAGTTTCTGAGCGATTTGAGGTAAGGGAATTTTGTTGGTTCATAGAGATATCTGTACGCGTTTTTGGGCGTATTTACAGTTTCTTAAAATGTCTAAGGGTCATAGAAAATAAATAACATTTTAAGGGGTCTAGAATAGTAACCATTTTACCCCTGGGAAGGGCAGAAATTAGGGTTTTAGAAAAGATCATGAAAAGCAAGAATAGGATGTTCTTGAGTCTTTTACCACTTTTAGCATGTGGATAGGTAGGTTGGCTAGTATTTAAATGGTTTGCAAGAAAATAGCTTGATTTGGTTTTAATAACCATTCTTTGCAAAAAAAAAAAATTAGCCACCTACATGGGTTTTGTGGAAATAAAGTGTGCTGGAGCGCTGCTAGCACGAGATTTGACATTTTCATACATGCATTAGTGTTGGCGCTGTGCTCGCACTAGAGTTTTACATACATGAGTGCTGGAGCCTAGCTCGCACTAGTTTTCACATGGATTTTATAACATAGTACTAGAGCGTTGCTCGCACTATATGTTCACTATACATTTACAGTCGTACTAGAGCTTTGCTCACACGTGATTTTATGACATGTTGGGAGTCGTGCTCAAAGCTTCGGGTAGACTTTGTGTCACACCGATTACACAGGCTCGCACGTGCATTTTGAGATGTGCATGATTTGATATGATGATATGGGTCCACGGAGTACGTTGTACTGTGCATGTAGCATGGAGTACGTTGTACCGTGCTTGGATATATATATATATATAGTGTTCAAACGAGGGATAATCTGTTTTGGAGCGACGGGTAGGATGTGATCCACCTCTCGTGTGGAAGTAGATAGGCGTGATACCCCACATACTAGGATCCGTCTAGCCTGGGATCATAGAGGATATGGCCATAGTCCTAAATATTACCCTTATTATTTGCCTAATCTCACATGTCACCTGGTTGATGATGATTGCATGATTTAAATTATTTTATGGGTCAGGACAGTCCGAGGGAAGGGTTGAGTCTTGACGGATGGTGATTTGGCATTGATTTGTGTCGAGCATGAACTGTTTAAGTACACCTCGCATGATGATTTTCTATGCTCTATTTACCGACTTGTGCACTGATTTGAATAACATGAACTACTTCATATACCATGAGCACATGCATGAACTGATGTTTTTGGGTATGACGTGTAACTGTATGGTTTTATGCACGGCATCACAATCATGTAGATAGTACAATTTCTACTTGCTTACATGATTGCCTTACTGAGCGTGTGGTTGCTCACCCCCTTATTTTCCCCATCTACAGAGCACTTTCAATAGATTGAGAGTGACTGAGGATTTGATTCCTGGTGTCTGCTGCATCCCATCATATAAAGGTATACACATTTTTTACAATTTGGTATCTAGACATACAATAGCATAGTAATATTCTAAATGTAACATTTGGGGATGTAAAGAATTGTAAACACATGTAAATTTGCAACTTTGACTATGAAATGCAAGTGTTTACGTTTAAAGAAAATGTGAATTGAAATGGTATGGTTGGATGAGATTAACACCGATGCACAACCCAACTGTTGGTGGTAAAGCTGTTCACGATCGAATGAAGGTAAGAATAATGGATCAAAAAAATGGTAGCGATTTTCGATAAATTAGGGGTCGTGACAGAGGTGGTATTAGAGCCGAGTTAGTCTGATGTGTGTCGATGTTAATAATTAGGAAAATTACATCCTCATGTTACTATGCTTGTTTAGATACAACTGTGTATCTCGAGATGGGCTTGACTAAGAAATGGTTGTGAATATAGGAATAGGGGCATTATGCTTAATACCAGTCGCGGTAGAGGGGCGAGAGCACGAGCTAGAGGCCATAGGGGTAGGCCTAAGAGCCGTGTTTAGGCGTCATCACATGAGACTCAGAAGGAGATAGAGGTGGAGGCTGATGTTAAGCATGCCCCACAAGGTCTGACAGAGAGACCAGAGAGTACGGAGGCACGCTTCACAAGGATAGAGCGGAGCATAAAGATGATTTTGGAGTTGGTTGCCCAATCGATACATGGAGCTGGGGGCAGACAGGGTCCAACCGGACAAGGTGATACTAAATAGGTAGCTGCTCTTGAGATGCCTACATAGCCAGCCCAGAGACCCCAAACTACAGATACTCCCACACCCCCACCAGTATAGGATACGCTTTCTCCTGTTGCTCCACCACAGGGCAGTAGAGGTTGGGGTTATAGATGTGACTTGGATAGATTACGGTAGTTCCAAAAGTTTAGACTGCCCTCTTTCTGTAGGATTAAGAACCTAGTAGCTGTAGAGGACTGGGTGAATGAGATCGAGATGTTATCTTGGTTTTTCGAGTGCACTTATACACAGATGGTTGCTTTTACTGTATTCATGTTGAAGGGATCGGCAGAGCTTAGTGGAAGTCCAGTAGACCCATTCTAAGAGTCTGGCATATAGAGATCACCTGGGATATATTTTTGGAAGCCTTTTGCAGGCAGTATGTTTCGAATACTGCGCAGCAGAAGCTGCAGATGGAGTTCTTGTGATTGACCTAGGGAAGCAGATCGATGGATGAGTATGAGATGATATTTATCTCCCTAGGCAGGTATGATCGTGACACAATGAATAGTGAGGTCAAAAAGGTTTGAAAGTTTATGGATACACTAAGACCAGCTATCAGATTCTGATTGGTTCCTTTAGATATACCGACCTATGAGGAGGCAGTATGCAGGGCTCAGTTATGTGAACAGGATATTGAGCGAAATGCCTCAGATTTCGGGAAGGTTGGTAGAGTGAGGGATAGAGATAGGAATAAACTGGCAATGGATAGAGGCTTTAATTATAGAGGGAGTAGGAGATTATCTGGGAAGAGGCTGAAGATTGAGGAGATCCGAGAGAGGATAGTTAAGCCTCCCATGTATCCGACCATAGCTCAGCGAAGGGCATAGTGATTGGAGGGTCACGGCCTACTATAGAGCAGTGCAGTAAGTGTGGTAGATACCATGGTACTCGACCGTGTTATGGACCTCCTACAGTATGTTTTCGATGTGGGAAGCCAAGGCATATGATTCGAAATAGCCCAGAGGTGACTGAGAGTGACCCACAGAAGGCCAAGGAGCCAAAGAGAGCTCTTACTGATACTCCTACTTCTAGACAAAGGGTGACAGCTGAAGAGAAGAGGAAGCAAGTAGTTGGCAGAGGGCGAGTACACGCTCTGGACCAGGATACTACGGATCAGTCTTCAGATGTGGTGAAAAGTACCATCTTAATTTTTAATCTTAAAGCTTAGGTTTTGATAGATCCTGGTGCCATATATTCATTTTTGCATATAAGTTGTTTACATATGCGAAGCTTACCCCGTTAAGTAGGAAAATGCTAATAAGCACTCCCATGAACAACAGTCAGCTGGTGGAATATGTGTTTAGGGATTGCAAGTTGAAAGTAGGGGAAAAGGAAATGTCAGTCGACCTCATTTTAATGCATTTGAGAGACTTTGATGTAATCTTAGGAATGGATTGGTTGGCTACAAACCGTGCTGTGGTAGATTAGTTTTCTAAGACAGTAACGTTTTCAGGGGTAGATAGCGTTACAGTAAGTTTCCCTGAAAAATGTATTGTAAAATTCCCTTGAAAAGTAATGAAACCAGTAGTTGTTGTAAGCGAAATAGATGAATTTCTATGCTAACTAAATGATTAATATTTTGGAGGGTTATATTGAGTATGCGGTTGAGGCGGATAAAGCATGTCTAGAATTGAGAGAAATCCTAGTAGTCAGGGAATTTTTAGATGTCTTTCAGATGATTTACCAAGGTTACCACCAGATAGAGAGATAGAGTTTTGTATAGATTTGGTACCTGGTACAGAGTCGATATCCAAGCCACCTTACAGAATGGCTCCGATTGAGTTGGACGAACTAAAGAAGTAGTTACAGGAGTTGTTGGATAAGAGGTTCATTAGACCGAGTGTATGGCCTTGGGGAGCACCAATTTTGTTTGTAAAGAAGAAGGATGGGAGCCTCCGACTGTGTATTAACTACATGTTGTTGAATAAGGTGACCATCAAGAATAAGTATCCCCTTCCACGCATTGATGGCTTGTTAAATCAGCTTCGGGGGGCGTAGGTCTTTTCTAAGATAAATCTAAGATCTAGGTAACCATCAGTTGAGAGTTTAGGATGAAGATGTACCCAAAACAGCTTTCTGCACCTAGTATGGTCATTATGAGTTTATGGTTATGCCATTTGGATTGAAGAATGCCAGCTTTTATGTCATTGGTGAATGAGGTGTTTCACCAGTATTTGGATCGGTTTGTTATTGTGTTCATCGATGACATCTTGGTGTACTTGAGATCTAGGGAGGAGTATGAGCAGCACCTGAGGATAGTGCTACAGACCCTCCGAGAGAAGAAGTTATATGCTAAACTCAGTAAGTGTGACTTTTGTTTAAAGCAGATCTCTTTTCTGGGCCATATTATTTCGAGGGATGGTGTGTCAGTGGACCCATCTAAGATTGAGGCAGTGGTTCAGTGGCAGAGACCCCAGACAGTCACGGAGATCAGGAGTTTCCTGGGTTTAGCTGGGTATTATCGATGATTTAGGGAGGGATTCTCAAGATTAGCTGCTCCGTTGACACGTCTCACGAGGATGAATGTTGAGTTCGTGTGGGATGATAGATGTGAGAAGAGTTTGTAGGAGTTGAAGCGTCGATTGACCATCGCTCCGATTCTCACCATTCCTGCCAGTTCAGAAGGATTTTCTGTATATACAGATGCTTCGTACCAAGGACTAGGCTATGTATTAATGTAGGATAGGAAGGTAGTCGCCTATAGATTTAGACAGCTGAAGGATCATGAGAAGAACTACCCGACCCACGATCTAGAGTTGACGACTGTGGTATTCGCTTTAAAGATATGGCGCCATTATCTGTACAGTGTGAAATTTCAAGTATTTACTGACCATAAGAGCCTCAAGTATCTGTTCTCACAGAAGGAGTTGAACATGAGACAGAGAAGGTGGCTCGAGCTTCTGAAGGACTATGATTACAAGATTTTGTACCACCCGAGTAAGGCGAATGCAATAGCTGATGCACTAAGTAGGAAGCATCTCGGGTTGGTATCGTACATGATGATCAGGGAACATGAGCTGTTGGAATAGTTCGCGAACCTCAGTTTAGATGTGACCCCGTCTGATACTGATAATGGTTGTATGGTAATTAGCCCGCAGTTAGAACCGGATGTGGTAGATCATATCCGACAGGTTCAGCAGATTGATCAGCAATGTAGTGATATTATCGGGCAGATATATAGGGGTACAGAGATTGATTTTGAGTTGAGTTCAAATGGATTCCTGAGGTTCAAGGGTAGGATATGTGTTCTCGATGACCCAAAGATCAAAAGGTTGATCTTGACAGAAGCTCATTCATCGAAGTATACACTGCATCCAGGGAGTAACAAGATGTATCAGAACCTTTGAAGAGCGTATTGGTGGTCAGGGATGAAGAGAGATGTAGCGGAGTATGCGGCGAAGTGTCTCGTCTGTCAGCAGGTGAAGGTAGAGCATCAAAAGCCTGCAGGATTATTGTAACCTCTACCTATACCTACTTGGAAATGGGAGCATGTCACTATGGATTTCATGATGGGTTTACCCAGGACCCGCAGGAATCACGATACAGTTTAGGTGATAGTGGACAGATTGACGAAGTCGGCACACTTCCTAGGTATGAGAGCCACAGATACTCTGAGTACTCTGGTGAATTTGTATGTCAGCAAGATAGTGAGGTTGCATGGTATTTCGGTGAGCATTGTGTCAGATAGGGATTCCCGCTTCACTTCCCACTTCTGGGAACATTTTCAAGAAGCTTTGAGTTTTAGCACAGCTTTCCATCCTCAGACATATGGTCAGTCATAGAGGACTATATAGACTTTGGAGGACATGTTGAGAGCATGTGCACTGGACTTTAAAGGCTCCTGGGATGATCATTTACCACTCGCAAAGTTTGCCTATAATAACAGTCATCATTCAAGTATCGGGATGGCACAATATGAGGCTTTGTATGGCCGTAGATGTCATTCCCCTATTGGATGGGAAGAGCTGGGTGACCGACAGATATTTGCTCCCAACTTAGTGAGATAGGCCTCTGAGGATGTCCAGTTGATTTGTGAGAGGTTATAGACAGCTTAGAGCAGACAAAAGAGTTATGCTGATAGGAGACGGAGACCATTGGAGTTTACAGTGGGTGAGTCGGTATTTTTATGAGTTTTCCCTTCCAAGGGTATAACGAGGTTCGAAAAGAAAGGGAAGCTGAGTCCTCGTTACATTGGACCCTTTAAGATACTTGATAGAGTAGGAGATAAGGCCTACATGTTACCATTGCCACCTGAGCTAGCGGGCATTCATAACGTCTTCAACATTTCTATGTTACGGAGGTACCACCCGGATCTGGTGCATGTGATTAGATATGAGCCATTGAAACTCAACGAGAGCATGTCATATGTTGAGAAGCCGGTTTGGATATAAGATAGGAAGGAGAAGGTGTTGAGGTCGAAGACGATTCCCTTAGTGAAAGTTCTTTGGCAGCATCACACTACGAAGGAAGCTACATGGGAGTTAGAGAGTTTGATGCGGGGGAAGCCACAATGCCATGGCTAAAGATGATCATGGGCCAAACTTAATGCAATCGACCCAGTAAGGTCAATGGGCCTAGAATTCGGTCCAATGAGATATAATGGACCTAGGTGAAATGAATAGTATTGTGTGAATGAGCTTAAAATGGGGTAAGGCCATTAAAGTGTAATTGGTCCCAATAATAGCAAATAGGCCCCATAAGATATGTTGACTATGATGAAGTTAGAATAATGAGTTATCAGTGTTGACTGATCTAATTGATGAATATTTACAGCTCTCGAGGATATATCTGGAGCCAATTAGACCCAATCACAAAAAGCAGGAAAAGGGGAAGAAGCAGTTTCTGAGCGATTTGAGGTAAGAGAATTTTATTGGCTCATAGAGATATCTGTACGCATTTTGGGGGGCATTTAAAGTTTCTTAAAATGGTTGAGGTTCATAAAAAAGAAATAACATTTTAAGGGGTCCAGAATAGTAACCATTTTACCCTTGGGAAGGGCAAAAATTGAGATTTTAAAAAAGATCATGAAAAGCAAGAACAGGATGTTCTTGAGTCTTTTACCGCTTTTAGCATGTGGATAGGTAGGCTGGCTAGCATTTAAATGGTTTGCAAGAAAACAGCTTGATTTGGTTTTAATAACCATTTTTTGTAAAAAAATTAGCCATCTACATGGGTTTTGTGGAAATAAAGCGTGCTGGAGCGCTGCTCACATGAGATTTGACATTTTCATACATGCATTAGTGCTGGAGCTGTGCTCGCACTAGAGCTTTACATACATGAGTGTTGAAGCCTAGCTCGCACTAGTTTTCACATGGATTTTATGACATAGTGCTAGAGCGTTGCTCGTACTAGATGTTCACTATACATTTACAGTCATGCTAAAGCTTTGCTCACACGTGATTTTATGACATGTTAGGAGTCATGCTCGGAGCTTCGGGTAGACTTTGTGTCACACCGATTAAATAGGCTCGCACGTGAGTTTTGAGATGTAGCATGATTTGATATGATGATATGGGTCCACGAAGTATGTTGTATCGTGCTTGGATATATATATATATATATATATACCGTCTTCGGATGAGGGATAATGTGCTATGGATCGGGGGGTAAGACGTGACCCAGCTCCCGTGCGGAAGTAGATAGGTGTGATACCCTGCACAAGAGGATCCGTGTAGCCTGGGATCACAGAGGATATGGCTATAATCCTAGATATTACCCTTATTATTTGCCTAATCTCACATGTCACCCAGTTTACAATGATTCTATGATTTAAATTATTTTATGGGTCAAGTCCGAGGGAAGGGCTGAGTCTTGACGGATGTTGATTTGGTACTGATTTGTGTCGAGCATGAACTGTTTTAAGTACACCTCGCACGATGATTTTTCATGCTCTATTTACCGACTTGTGCACTGATTTGCATAGCATAAACTACTTCATATACCATGAGCACTTGCATGAACTGATGTTTTTGGGTATGATGTGTAACTGCATGATTTTATGCATGGCATCATGATCATGTAGATAGTACAGTTATCTATTTGCTCGCATGATTGCCTTACTGAGTGTGTGGTTGCTAACCCCCCTTATTTTCCCTCTACACAAAGCACTTTCAGTAGATTGAGAGCGACTGAGGATTTGATTCCTGGTGTCCACTGCATCCCATCATATAAGGGTATACACATTTGTACAATTTGGTATCTAGACATGCAATAGCATTGTAATATTTTGAATGTAACATTTGGGGATGTAAAGAATTATAAACACATGTAAAATTGTAACTCTGACTATGAAATGCAAGTGTTTACGTTTAAATAAAATGTGAATTGAAATGGTATGGTTGGATGAGATTAAAACCGATGCACAGCCCAACTGTTGGAGGTGAAGCTGTTCACGATCGGAGGAAGGTAAGAATAATGGATCAAAAAAAATGGTAGCGATTTTTGGTAAATTGGGGGTCATGACATTGGGGTGTGACAGAAGTTGGTATCCGAGCGAGGTTAGCCTGATATGAGTCGATGTTAGAAGTTAGAGAAAGTTAGAAGAGTTTACATCCCCACATTACTGTGTATCATTTAGATACATAGAGTATATCTGGCTGTGTTTTATTGAGAATTACTGTTGAATATAGGGAAAACTGTTGATATGGCCGGTAGTCATCGTAGTCGTGTGAACAAACGAGAGGGCACATCATCTCGAGGCTATGGGGAGAGGCCTGAGAGGGGAGATGGCTCCTCATATGTACGAACTTCTCAAAATCCAGTAGAGAGCTCTGAGGCCCACTTTGCTAGAATAGAGCATGGCATGGAGACGATGATGACCTTGTTTGGGCTGGTGGTGGTAAGATTTGATAATATGCAGGGCATGGTTGGCCAAACGACACCAACTACTCTGACAGCTGCACCTGATACACCTGCACCTACTCAGTCAGCACCTATGTCATCGACAAAAGGACCCTCTACTTCTCCACTTAATGTGCTACCATAGACCCCACCTGTATAGCCTTCACCGACTCTAGTGGCCCCACAGTAGAGTAGTGATGAGATGTGGTATGATTATGAACTGGACAGGTTGAGACAGTTTCAGAAATTTAAACTATCATCATTTGTTGGGATTAAGAACCCGGTGATTGCAGAAAATTGATTAATGAGCTAAAGAAACTATATGGGTTCTTTAAATGCATAACTACTGAAAGGTAGCCTTTGTAGTCTTTATGTTAAAAGAAGAGGCAGAGCATTGGTGAAAGTCCACTAGACCGATCTTGAGGGCTAGAGGCCAGGTTATCACCTGAGATATTTTTCTTGATACTTTTTGGAGACAATATATTTCGGACACCTCCTAGAGAAGACTGCAGACTAATTTTTTGAATTTGACTCAGGGAAACAGATCGATATATGGGTATAAGTCCAAGTTTACATCTCTGGGGAGATATGATCCGAATACTATAAGTAATGAAATTAGGAAGGTCTGGAAATTTATGGATGGATTGAGACCTTCTATCGAGCCCAATTAGCCCCATTTGATATTAATACTTATGAGGAGGTAGTTCGTCGGGCACAGTTGTACGAACAGGACTATGAACTGCATGTATCAGAGTTTGGCAAGATGGGTAAGGGTAAGGATCGAGATAGAAGATTTGTAGAGGATACAAGTGCCAAAAAAAGGTAAGAGGCCATCTGGTAAGCGACAGAAGAGTTTGGATGAGTCGCGGGTTAAGACAGCTAAACCTCTTATTTACCCAGCCTCAGCTCTAACCATGGGTATTGTTATTGGTGGACCCTAACCTACTACCTAGTCGTGTGAGTTTTGTGGGAAATACCATGGTAATAGGCCCTATTATTTGGTAACTAGAGCATGTTTTCGATGTGGCAAGACGAGGCATTTACTGAAAGATTTCTCGGAGCTTCCCAACTCAACCCCACAGAAAGGTAAAGAACCGATGAAAGCTCCTACTACTACTCTTACTCCAAAGAAGAAGGCTACAGTTGAAGAAAAGGGTAAACAGGTTGCAGGCCATGGTCAAGTTTATGCACTAGATCAACCAACTGTGGATGCATCATCCGGAATAATTGAAGGTATAATTTTGATTTTTGATATTAAAGCACTAGCTCTGTTTGATCTTGGTACAACTCATTCTTTTATATCCTCAGTATTTGTATATAAACGGTCATCATATATACGACCTGAACCTTTAAGGAAGATGTTACTGATTAGAACGCCAATAAAGGATAGTCAAATAACCGAACTAGTATACAAAGGCTGTAAGCTCATAGTAGGAGATAAGAATATGTTAGTTAACCTAATCCTACTAAATATGTATGATTTTGATGTAATACTGGGCATAGACTGGTTAGCAGCGAACCATGCCATCTTTGATTGTCAAAATAAGATAATAAAATTTTTCTTACCCGAAGAATATATTATAAACTTTTTCGGGGAAGTAATGAAAGAAATTTAGTAGATTATAACTAAATAATTCCCACTAACTGTACGGGTGATATTTTGGAAGGTTACATTGCTTACGTAATTGTTAAGGATAAGGCGATTTTGGAGTTGAAAGACATTCCCATGGTCAAGGAGTTTCCCGACGTATTCCCCAATGATTTACCAGGGTTGCCACCAGATAGGGAGACGGAGTTTTGCATTGATTTAATGCCCAGTACTGAGCCGATATCCAAACCACCGTACAAAATGGCTCCACTTGAATTAGAGGAGCTAAGGAAGTAATTACAAGAATTACTTGATAAGGGGTAGATCGAGCATCTCACTTTGGGGTGCTCTGGTTTTATTTGTTAAAAGGAAAGATGGAAGTCTCAGATTATGCATAGACTATAGATGGCTCAACAAGGCTACTATTAAGAACAAGTATCCCCTTCCACGTATAGATGATTTACTTGACCAACTTCGGGGAGTATAAATCTTTTTTCCAAAATTGACCTGAGATCAGGGTACAATCAGTTGAAAATCAGAAGCAAAGATGTACCTAAGATAGCTTTCAGGACCTGATACGGACATTATGAGTTTCTGGTTATGCCTTTCGGGTTAACAAATGCTCCTGCAGCTTTCGTGGCGCTGATGAATGAGGTACTTAAGCCTTACCTAGGCAAACTTGTCATAGTTTTTATTGATGATATTTTAGTGTATTCCAAGTCCGGGGAAGATCATGAGCAGCATCTAGGAATGGTTCTACAGACCCTCATGGAAAAGAAATTATATGCTAAACTTAGTAAGTGTGAGTTTTAGCTAGATCAAATATCTTTTCTAGGTCACATTATTTCAAACGACAAGGTGTTTGTTGATCCCATCCAAGATTGAGGCTGTGATTCAATGGGAAAGACCCAAGACTGTTACAGAGATTCAAAGTTTCTTGGGCTTGGCAGGATATTATAGGTAATTTGTGGAGCATTTCTCTAAACTGGCTACTCCTTTAACTCGGCTTAACCTGAAGAATGTTCAATTTGAGTGGAATGATTCATGTGAGAGAAGCTTCCAAGAATTGAAGCACAGACTGACCACTGCACCTAATCTCACCATACCCGCCAGTTCAGGAGGTCTCTCAGTATATACAGATGCTTCTAGCCAGGGTCTGGGCTGTTTAATGACGTAGAATGGGAAGGTAGTTGCTTATGGTTCCCGAAAACTAAAAGACCATGAGAAGAACTATCTGACTCATGATTTGGAATTGGCAGGCGTGGTGTTTGCACTAAAGATATAGCGCCATTATTTATATAGAGAGAACTTTCAAATCTTTGCTAATCATAAGAGTCTCAAATATTTATTTTCATAGAAAGAATTAAATATAAGACAGAAAAGGTGGTTAGAGCTTCTGAAAGACTATGATTGTGAAATTCTTTACCGCTCGGGGATGGCGAATATAGTAACTAATCCCTTGAGCAAAAAGAATGTCAAGATGGTGTCTTATATGATGATCAGGGAATACAAACTATTGGACCAGTTTACGAACCTCAAATTGGATATAAAACCATCTGACACTATCATTTATGGTATGATAGCTAGCCTGAGGTTAGAACCAGACTTGATTGATCGAATCCGACAGGTTCAGTGTAGTGATCAATATTGTATAGATATGGCTAGTCAGTTTTAGCTGGGTATTGTGCAGATTTTGAAATCAGCACTAATGGCTTATTGAGGTTCAAGGTTAGAGTTTGTGTTCCCAATGATCCAAGTTAAAGAAATTGATATTGTCAGAAGCTCATTCATTGAGGTATACTTTACACCCGAGAAGGAGTAAAATGTATCAGAATCTTCGAAAAGTTTATTAGTGGTCAGGTATGAAGAAAGATATAGCTGAATTTGTGGTCAGATGTCTTGTGTGTCAGCAAATTAAGGTAAAGCATAAAAAACCTGTAGGGTTGTTACAGCCTCTACTAATACCAACATGGAAATGGGAACATGTCACTCTGGATTTCATTATAGGTTTGCCAAGAACCCAGAGAAATCACGATGCGGTTTGGGTAATTGTTGATAGACTGACTAAATTCGCCCACTTCTGGCTATGAAATCTACGAATACTTTGAGTGCCTTGGCGGATCTGTATGTGCGAGAGATTGTAAGGCTACATGGTGTTCCAGTGAGCATTATTTCTGACAGAGATTCTTGATTCACTTCTCACTTTTGGGAACATTTTCAGAAGCCATGGGGACCCAATTGAATTTTAGCATGGCTATCCATCCTCAGATAGATGGTCAATCAGAGAGAACTATTCAGACGCTGGAGGATATGTTGAGAGCATGTGCACTAGATTTCAAGGGCTCCTGGGATGACCATTTGCCATTAGCAAATTCGCATACAATAATAGTTACCACTCGAGTATCGGGATGGCACCATATGAAGCTTTGTATGGTCGAAGGTGTCGTTCTCCAATTGGATGGGAAGAAGTAGGTGAAAAGAAGATATTTGCTCCCGATCTGGTTAAGCAAGCCTCCGAGGATGCTCAGCTAATTTGTGAAAGGTTGAGAACAGCTCAGAGCAGACAGAAACATTATGCTGACGTAAGACGAAGACCTTTGGAATTTTCAGTTGGGGACTCGGTATTTTTGAAAGTCTCTCCCTCCAAAGGCATAATAAGGTTCGAAAAGAAAGGAAAGTTGAGTCCTCGTTATATTGGACCTTTCGAGATCTTAGACCGTGTGGGAGACAAGGTATACAGATTGGCCTTACCTCCTAAGTTATCGAGTATCCATAATGTTTTCCACATTTCGATGCTTTGAAAGTATCATCCAGACCCGACACATGTAATCAAGTATGAACCACTGGAATTGAAGGAAGATATGACTTATGTGGAGAAACCAGTTCGGATCTTAGATAGAAAAGAGAAAGTATTGCAGTCTAAGACAATCCCTCTACTCAAGGGTCTGTGGCAATACCGCACTTCGGAGGAGGTCATGTGGGAATTGAAAGGCTTAATGCGAGAGAAATACCCATAACTATTTGAGGACTGACTTAATTTCAATTTGGAGGACCAAAATTCTAAAAGTGGAGAGAATGTAAACTCCACAAATTTTCTTGTACTCGGTTATAATTTTGATAGGCTAAGTAAATAAATGGAAATGAAAATGTGCATGTTGGTGGAAATTGTGAAATGTGAGAGTTGGAATTCGTACACATTGATGCGTTAGAATAATATACGGTATAAATTAAAAATTAATTAAATTTATATTTTAACACGTGAGACTTAGAGGAATTTAATAAAACAAAATATTTTACCTCGGAGAATAGATGAGCAAAAAAATGACATAATTCTAAGGGGAATAAATAAATAAATAAGTATGAGATATAAATATAATTTTCATGAACTAGATAAATGAATGAGCATTCCTCCATGTTAGGTAAGTATAAATGCTAGACTAAATACACTTTGAAAATAATATATGATAAAATTATTAATTAGCTATTAAAAAAAAAAGTGAATCGAAGAAGTCCACGGATTAGCTTCCAAAGCCAATCCCGAAATCTCATGACTGTTGTTGTTAATTGTAGCAAAGGAATGGGAAGTGATAACAATTCGGTAGCATGTTGTAGCAATATAATACCTATATCAGCCTAGGGACAGTAGTGAAGTCAAGCTGAATGAAAGGAAGGCTGAAGTGAATGGTATGACCCGATGAAGATAGGGTCAAATCGGTAGGAATTAATATTGTAGCTATAACAAAAAGTCAGACCAAAAGGGATAGAAGGGTTGTAACTTGTGTGATGGTCTGCTATTGACAATGGGACAAACTGAGAGAGAGTTAATGAGCAGAAAAATAAGAAGAAAAAGATGTCACGCCCTGAAAACGCAGAAATATCGGCTAATTTTTCTTTTTCTTAATTTTTTAATTAAGTTGCATTCCCATCAGTGTCGATTCTTAACCTTTTCATTTTATGAAATTTCACCAGCATAACGGCGTATTTATAAACTTACCTCCCAGAAAAGTTTAAAACACAGTTTATATCCCATAGCAGTTACTTTTAATCTTATTTCATAATTTATAGTGACTTCTGTAGTACCCCTGAAAGTATATTTTTCTTTAAACTGTACGTTTACAATTTTACATACATATTTGCCTAGATTACATCCCAAAATATTCTTTACATCAATTGTCTATGCTATATAGGATGTTTGGCAATAAAAGTAAAAGTATACCTTAGTGTGTACTGTAGGTAGCCTAAGGAGAGTATTAAGTCCATCAAGGTCACGATCGCCCGTGACTTAACCAAAACTACTACAAATGTTTCGTTTTTTACTTACCTTTCTCCTTATCAACAGTTAGGCTGTGATTCGATGTTAGTATCCTCGCTTACCATACTATTCATTCATTATTATACATACATGTCAATATACTATTTATTGACTGTAAATTCTCTTATAACATAAGTAAGCTCATATAAAATCTAATACAAATACATCCCTCATAATTTACATCGTTTACATCACTGTGTTGTTTATTTGTTTAGATACAAAACCGTATCAAATGTGTATACCTGTCGATCGATCAAACGTACTCGCTCTACTGCGAATACTCTGTAGAGAGGTGTAAAAAAAAAGGGTGAGCTCACAGCTCAGTAAGGAAATCAGGCAAGCAAGTAGACATCTACACTATCTACTTAAAATAATGTTGTGCCTTGAAAATATTATTTCCTTAACTCACTTTAAAAGCATGTATTTAATATATATATATATATACTTGTACAGATTAAATCTCATGTACAGAAGTCATGCTTAGTTCTCAAATGTAGGCATTTTGTGCAAAACAATGTATCTTTATAATTTCATAATGTCTTTAGATAATTCATGCCATTTATATTCAAATTACAGTAAATGTGGTATTTAAATCATTCACAACACAACAATCGGATTCCAACCCATCCCTCAGGTCTATCCGTCTAATAAAATCAAGTGATATATCATGTGAGACTCAGTGGCTAAATGCAATAATATCCTAGACTATGGCCATGTCCTATATTGTGATCTCAGGCTACAGAGATCCTAGTATGCGGGGCAATCACTATTGCAACGGGAGGGGGGTCAGTCCATCACAACTGCCAGCTATCAACTCCTCAACTCCTCATACACATCACAACAACACATGGTACAGCGTACTCTGTGACACATACACGGTACAACGTACACCCGTGGACCCTATCTCAATGGATAATCAACACCATGTCTCTAAATCCACATGCGAACATCTCAATAGTGTGACACTCAGTCTACACAAGAAAATCGTCATGGTTTTCAACATGTCTTATATATCACAGTAAAACTACAGTGCGCGCCTTTAAGCGCGACTCACAGTCGACACTATGCTCAAACACTGTTTCACACATCACAAACTCGAACTCTAGTGCGAGTAACACTCCAGCACTAGGTCATGCATAGTTCATGTTTCAAATCAAGTACGAGTAATCGTTCTAGTACCATGCTATGCACAAAACACATAAAACTGAGTACGAGCAATAGCTCCAACACTCTATCATGCACAAATCGTATAAAACTGAGTACGAGCAATGCACTAGCACTCTATCATGCATGTCATGGAAATCTAGCACGAATCATACTTTAGCACTAATATATGTGGAAAACATATGAAATCAAGTGCGAGCTGTGCTCTAGCACGATTTATTCTCACATAATTCGATAGATGGCTCTTTAAAAGGGATTATTTTCAAAACATACAAATCAACACTATAAATTGTGTTGTTTCTCATCAACCAAGAAAACATTAGCCCATCTACCTACTCCTTTGCTAAACAGCAGTAAAAACACACATAATTGTGGTTTCCATGCTTTTTACATCTTTTCCCAAAAGTTGACTTTTTTCCTAATTAGGGGCAAAATCATAATTTGCCACTATCGGGTCGATATAATTATTATTCACTTTCTCTGACCCTCAGAGTTTTTTAAGTGAATGCAAAAGTAGATGAAAATATCTGCAGATATCTCTCACTACTCGCAAAAGTCCCTTACCTGAAATCACTCGAGAAATTTTACTTTCTCAACGTTGCTCGATCCAGGAGTCCGATTAGCTCTTCCAACAATCTCTGGAGCTGCATATAACCATTCATCAAGTAAATTTTACTTTTTCTATTGTATTTCACATTTAATATTGTCTATTTAACTTAATGGGCCTTAATAAACCTTAATGGGCCTAACTCTGCTTTAAGCCTATTTCAATTTTACTATTCATTTTTGTTGGGCCTATTGGGCTTGTGGGGCCCACCAACTCTTATTGAGCTTATTCGAGACCCATTACATCACATTGGGTCGAAACCAATTGAGCTTGGCTCATTGGACCTCTCGACCACATGCCATGGCCGAGAACTATCATGCGTACGTGCCCTTTAAAACCATTAACAAACCGTTATCACAAAACAGTCCAACACTTGTTAGGACTCAGCCCCTCCCTCGGACTGTCTTGACCCACAAATCATTTCAAACATGGATTTATTCATAAATCAATAGACATGTGAGATAGGCAATTCAATACGGGAAATAACCTCTAGGACTATGGCCATATCCTGTGATATCAGCTACATGGATCAGGTGTGTGGGATATCACCACTATCTACTTTCGCAAGGGAGGTGGGTCAAATCCAACCCGCCGATCCATAGCAGATCTCATTCGAAGATGGCATATCACAATCTCAACATGGTACAACGTACTCCATGCTACCTGCACGGTACAGTGTACTCCGTGGACACACATCAACACATCATATCACGCCACATCTCAAAAACGCATGTGTGAGCCTATTTCATTGGTATAACTTCTTATCTACTCGAAGCTCCTAACACGGCTATCAATCATGTCAAATTCTCAAAGTGCACGTGTGAGCCTATTTAATCGGTGTGACACCAAGTCTACCAAAGCTCCAAGCACGGTAACAAATAAGGTGGGCATCTAATGCGAGCTATGCTCCAAGCACCTTGTCAAAACCAATATGAAATCCATGTGAAAACTAGTGCGAGCTAAGCTCCAGTACTCATGCGTATAAAACACATCAAATCTCGTGCGAGTCATACTCTAGCACGCTTTCATTCTCACGGAAACAATGTAGGTGGCTCAATTCTTTGTAAAGTATGGTTAACAAACCAAAACAACTCATTTCTTTTGCAATTCATTTCAAATGTTAGCCAACCTACCAATCACTTGCTAAAAAGCAATAAAACATGATTTTCCAAAGCATTATGCCTTTGTTTTCATGCACATTTCTTAAACACCCAACTTTTTACCCTTCAATCACCCAATATCATTTCCTAATATCTCATGCATTCTAGCAAAGCATTTAAATGCTCAAATTGCGCACAGATATCTCTAAGAGTCCACAGAATTCCCTTACCTCGATTTACTTGAGTGCAACTCTCTTCCTCTTAGTTTTCTTGCGCTCTTGGCTCACCTTGCTCTGGTGTATCCTTGAAAGCTATGATTCATTCATCCAAACCACTTGAGTTAATGTCGTTAACTCACATTTTGACCTCACTAGTCAATATAACTCATTCATGCATTTTACAAATGCCTTAATCCACATTTTACCCCTTTTTGGTAAACCTCACAATTTATTCACTAACAACATCTTAAAATCATACTCATAACACTATTATCACTTCAAGATACCCCATTCATCATTAATCTTAATATATTTCACTTTCTCACACTAGACCATTTCTAGGTCATGGTGGATTCATTCTACTCTAGTCGTTTCTACCATTTCTATGCATACCAAAGCATTCTCCACATCAATATCCAAACAATGTACTTGAGTATTTGCATTAGAAACTCACCTAGTTTGTTTTCCTCTTTGCTCCAAATGAAAATGCACCTTAATCCTTCAATCCAACAAATGAGGAAAAATGCCTCCAAGCTTAGTTGTTCTTCTGTTCGATGTGAACAACTTTGCGTCTAACAGTCTTCCCTCAAATCTTCTTGAAAATGGTCAGATTTAGAGAGTCAAATCTAGGTTTTTGGATTGGAAGATGAAAGAGTTGGTTTTGTCTCAAAAATTGCAGATCCAACTGCTCTATATTTATAGAATTCGCTTGATGAGATCGATCTGCATTGGGTAGAGATTGATCTAGTCCTCTTAAAATCCCTCTTTTTCATGACATTTGAAGGCAGGAGATTGATCTGTCGAGGCTTGAGATCGATTGCTTCAAACAGAAGGTTAAGGAGATCAATCTGGTCTTGGGGAAGATCGATCTACATTTTACCGAAGCTTTAGAAGATCGATCTTGTCTTAGGGGAGATCGATCTGCATTTTACAGAATGTTTAGGAGATCGATCTGTCTTATTCCATAGTTTAGAACAAGAGCAATTTGGCTCTTCCAGACTAATCTCTCATCCTATGAGATCGATCTGGCCTTCATTTTTCCAGATTTTACTGCAGTTTTTTGTAGGTACTTACACCAAAACAGCTTCAATTTGCTGCCATAGTTATTTTCTTATCTGATCATCATTGAAACTTGAAAATGGCATCCATTCCTACATTGTACCTATTAAAACTGGTATGGAATCCTTGTATAACCAAAGGTATATGATATAAACCAAATGGAAGTGTATAACTTATGCAATCTTCCTTCCATTTGACCACACTACTTATTTTCCATTCTACTCATATTCTTCTCATCTTTAAGTCCATTTCTTCATATTCATTCATAATGAAAACTTGTACGTACAATCACAACTCTTATTACATGTGTGTACATTAAACTTATGGACTTACATTACTTATACTTCACATTACAAGTATATCTCCATACTCATGAATTCATTTATATATATTTATATATATATATATATATATATATATATATATATACACACAAGGTTAAACTTATACAGGGTCTCACATTCTCCCCCACTTAGAAAATTTGGTCCTCCAAATTGGAACTAATCATTCCGTAAACAACTCAGGATACTTCTCCCACATCAAACTCTCCAATTCCCATGTGGCCTCTTCCACAGTGTGATGTTGCCAAAGAACTTTCACCAAGAGAATTGTCTTTATCATCAATACTTTCTCTTTTCTATCCAATATCTGAACTGGCTTCTCAACATACGTCATGCCTTCATTAAGCTCCAAAGGTTCATACCTTATTACATGCGCCAAGTCCGGATGATACTTCCTTAACATGGATACGTGGAAGACGTTATAAACACTCGCCAACTCTGGTGGCAATGCCAACCTGTATGCCTTATCTCCCACCTTATCAAGTATCTCAAATGACCTTCTATATCGAGGGCTCAACTTTCCCTTCTTCTCGAATCTCATAACTCCCTTCGATGGGGAAACTTTCAAAAATATTGACTCGCCCACCTCAAACTCTAGTGGTCTCCATCTCCTGTAAGCATAACTCTTTTTTCGGCTCTGAACTATCCGTAATCTCTTACATATCAATTGGATGTCCTCATATGCCTGTTGTACTAAGTCTAGAGTAAAAACTGTTTGTCACCAACCTCTTCCCATCCAATAGGGGAACGGCATCTAAGCCCATATAATGTCTCATATGGTGCCATCCCAATACTCGCATGAAAACTGTTATTATAGGCGAACTTTGCGAGTGGTAAATAGTCATCCCAGGAGCCTCCAAAATCCAATGCATACACTCTCAACATATCCTCCAAGGTTTATATAGTCCTCTCTGACTAACCATCTGTCTGAGGATGAAACGTGGTGCTAAAACTCAACTGGGTCCCTATCGCTTCCTGAAAAAGTTCCCAGAAGTGGGAAGTGAAGTGGGCATCCCTATCAGAAACAACGCTCACTAGAATTCCATGTAGCCTCACTATCTCGCGCACATACAAGTTCGCTAACTGGCTTAGAGTATCGATATCTCTCATAGCTAAGAAATGAGATGATTTCGTCAACCGATCCACAATCACCCATATGGCATCATGACCTCTGCGGGTCTTCTGCAATGCAATCATAAAATCCATGGTGACACGCTCCCACTTCCATGTCGATATCGGTAGAGGCTGCAAAACCTTGCAGGCTTCTGATGCTCTACCTTCACCTGCTGACAAACGAGACACTTAGCAACATATTCAGCAATGTGCTTTTTCATCCCAAACCACCAATAAACCTTTCAAAGGTTTTGATACATCTTGGTACTTCCTAGATGTATCATATACCTCGTTGAGTGAGCCTCTGTCAAGATCAACCTTTTGATCTCTGCATCATCAGGGACACATATCCTACCTTTGAACCTCAACAATCCATCTGAACTCAACTCAAAGTTTATCTCTGTACCCCTTTGTATCTACCCGACAATATCACTGCACTGCTGATCAACTCGCTGAGCCTGTCAGATTCGATCTACCAGATTCGATTCCAACTGCAGGCTAGCTATCATAAATCCACTATCAGCATCTGGCGAGGTCATATCCAAACTGAGGTTCATGAACTGTTCCAACAGCTTATGTTCCCTGACCATCATGAGTGACACCAACCCGAGATGTTTTCTACTCAATGCATCAGCAACCACATTCGCTTTACTCGGGTTGTACACGATTTCACAATCATAATCCTTTAACAGCTCGAGCTATCTCCTCTATCTCATGTTCAATTCTTTCTGCGAGAACAAGTACTTAAGGCTCTTATGATCTATGTAAATCTGAAATCTCTCACCATAGAGGTAATGGCGCCATAATTTCAATGCAAACACTACGGCCGCCAACTCCAAATCGTGGGTCGGGTAGTTCCTCTTATGATCCTTTAACTGCCTTGATCTATAGGCTACTACCTTCCCATACTACATCAATACACAGCCCAGTCCTAGGTGTGAAGCATCCGCATATACCGAGAAACCTCCTAAGCTGGTAGGCATGGTGAGTATCAGAGCTATAGTTAGCCTCCTCTTCAACTCCTCACACTTATCGTCCCACACAAACTCCACATTTTTCCTAGAGTTTGGTCAAAAGAGCAGCTAATCTCGAGAATCCTTCTACAAACCTTCAGTAATACCTAACTAAACCCAGGAAACTTCTGATCTCTGTCACTGTTTGGGGTCTCTGCCATTGAACTACTGCCTCAATCGTAGATAGATCTACTGACACTCTATCCTTCGATACTATATGACCCAAAAAAGAGATTTGTTCCAACCTTGAATACAACTTCTTCTCCTGGAGGGTCTGCAGCATTATCCTTAGGTGTCGTTCATGCTCCTATCTAGACCTTGAAGACACCAGTATATCATTAATAAACACAATCACAAATCGATCCAAATACTAGTGGAATGCCTCATTCATCAACTACATAAAAGTTACGGGAGCATTCGTCAACCCGAATGGAACAACCATAAACTTATAATGTCCATACCAAGTGCGAAAAGCTGTCTTGGGTACATCTTCACTCCGTATCTTCAACTGATGGTACCCAGATCTCATATCTATCTTGGAAAAGACCTGCGCTCCCTTAAGCTGATCTAACAAGTCATCGATGCTTGGAAGGGGATACTTATTCTTAATGGTGACCTTATTCAACAACCGATAATCTATACACAGTCGGAGGCTTCCATCCTTCTTCCTTACAAACAGAATCGGTGCTCCCCAAGGTGAGACACTCAGCTTGATGAACCCCTTCTCCAGCAACTCTTGCAGCTATTTCCTTAATTCTTCCAACTCAACTTGAGTTATTCTGTACGGTGGCTTAGATATCGGCTCTGTACCAGGTGCCAAATCTATACCAAATTTCATCTCCCTATCTGGAGGTAACCCTGGTAATTCATCCGGAAAGACATCTACAAATTCCCTAAACACTGGAATGTCTATCAACTCCGGACGTGCCCTTTTTGCCTCAACCACATAAGCAATGAACCCTTCACATTATTCTTTTCACCATTAGTAATCATAAATCATCACATACACATGTTTAATTGATAACAAAATCAATCTCTTGAATATCATGTATTTAAATCATACTTTTCTCATTCATAAAGATCATGTCATTTCATTTCTTTTCATCAAAATTTACAATAAGATTGTCTAATCCTGAAAACATCAAGGTTCCAGCACGACAATCCATGACAACATGATTTGCAGCCAGCCAATCCATCCCTAGGATTACATCAAAATCACTCATATTTAATAAGATCAAATCGGCTGCCATTTCTTTACCTCATATCCTCATCTTACAACTTCTATATACATGCTCGGTCAATTAACTGTCATTATTAGGGGTAAATATCATTAACATCTTATCTAGCAGTGTGGGTTTTACATACTTCAACAATTTACATGCAAAGGATGGTGATATAAAAGAGTGCATGGCATCAGGATCAAACAATACATATGCTTCTAAATCAAAGATTTGGATGGTACCTTTAACCACATCTGAAGACTGATCTGCAGTGTCTTGGTCCAGTGCGTGCACTCGTCCTCTGCTCACACCCACTGCCTGCTTCCCCTTTTCCTCAGCTGTAGCCCTCTTCCTTGGAGCAGCTGTCCCAACTGGAGCTCTCTCTGGCTCCTTGCCCTTCTGTGGGGCTCTCTTTGTCATCTATGGGCAATCCCTGATTATGTGTCTTGATTTCCCACATCTAAAGCATACTGCAAGATGTCCATAGCATGGTCGAGTACCATGGTACCTGCCACACTTGTCGCACTGCTTTGTCGTAGGTCGTGGCCCTCCAATCACAATTCTTTTAGCTGGAGCAATGGCCGAATACATGGCAGTATTAACTGTCTTCTCCCGGATCTCATCAATCCTTGACCTCTTTTCGACAAACCTTTTGCTTACCTTATAACTGATGCCTCTATCCATCATTGGTCTCTTCTTCTCTCTGTCCCTCACTTTACCGACTTTCCCAAACTTTGAGGCGATTCCATCAACATCTTGTTCATACAATTTCGCCCTGCGCACTGCCTCCTCGTAGGTCGGTATATCCAGCGGAACCAGTCTAGACCTGATGGTCGGTCTCAATCCATCCATAAATTTTTGGATCTTCTCGACCTCATTACCCATCGTGTTGGGATCATATCTGCCCAGGGAGATAAAGGTCATCTCATACTCATCCACAGTCCTGCTCCCTTGGGTCAGTCCCAAAAATGTCATTTTCATCTTTCGTTGTGCGGTATCCAGAACGTACTGTCTCCGGAAGGCCTCCAAAAATACATCTCAGCTAATCTCAGTATGTCGGGCTCTCAAAATAGACCTGGTGGATTTACACCAATGTTCAACTGATCCCTTCAGCATAAAAGCTGCAAACGCTACCATCTCGATAGTAGTGTACTCAAAGAACCCATACAGCTTCTCGATCTCATTTATCCAATCCTCAGCAGCTACTGGGTCCTTTACTCCACTGAAAGACGGCGGTCTAAACTTCTATAACTGCCACAGTCTATCCAAATCACAACCGTAACCCCAGCCTCTACTAGCATGTGGTGTAGCAACAAGTGTAGGCATATTCTGTGCAGGTGGGGGTGTAGGTGTATCTGTCTTCTGAGGTCTCTGGACTGGCCGTGCCCGTGCCTCAGGAACTGCCGCCTGCTCGGCATCACCTTGTGTAGCGAGACTCTATCTGCCCCCAACTCTAGGTAACGACTGAGTGACCAACTCCAAGATCATCTCAATGCTCCGTTTAATCCTCGCGAATCAAGCCTCAGTACTCTCGGGTCTCTCCTCTGGACCCTATAGAGCATACTCAACCTCAGCCTCCACCTCAATCTCTTCCTGAGCTTCGTGTGTCTCTGGCTAAACACAACCCCCATGTCACGCCCCGAAAGTGCAGAAAATAGGGCTAATTTAAAACTTTTTACTCGTTAATTCACGAATAAAGAGTGCATTCCTGTGTAGTGTCATACATCATCATAATTATCATGCCTCAGGATCTCTTCATGATATAATAAATATTGTATTATACCCATTACTCGATTATAAGTCAATTAATCCTAATACATCCCATATAATTTCATACATCAAGTGTCTGCAAATACATTAATAGTCTGGGTACATGAAAAGATAATATACCTCAAAGTACAAATTATATAGCCTGGAGCTTGAATCCTCCACTAGCCACCACTCCGTACGTCGCAGGGAAGTCCTTATTCACTTGAAGAACTCTGGGGGGAAAGAAAAACAGGGTGAGCTTCTAAATCGCTCAGTAAGGGGGGTAGGGGACTCATTTCATAAACCAAAATGCACATCACAAAGCATTTATTTGTATGTGAAACTCATTTGAAAACCCTAGCATGAAAATACTCAAAACGACACTCTCATGTGTCAAATCATGTAAAAACATGAAGTAAAAAGGCTCACTCTAGAGCAAAACAAAGCATGTGAAAATACGCGTTAAACGCTTTCTCAAATAACGTGGCATAGCCACTGATTTAAAATCACACGTGGCATAGCCACAATACGCACGTGGCAAAGCCACTGAATTATTTTCTCACGTGGCATAGCCACAGAATAGGGTTTCTCAACGTGGCACTGCCACCAATGGGGTATAACGTGGCACAGCCACCAATGGGTTTTCTCAACGTGGCACAGCCACCAATGGGGTATACGTGGCACAGCTACCGATTGGGTATACGTGGCACAGCCACCAATGGGTTCCTCAACGTGGCACAGCCACCAATGGGGTATACGTGGCACAGCCACCAATGGGGTTTTCTCAACGTGGCACAGCCACCAATGGGGTATACGTGGCACAGCCACCAATGGGGTTTTCTCAACGTGGCACAGCCACCAATGGGGTATACGTGGCACAGCCACCGATGGGGTATACGTGGCACAGCCACCAATGGGGTATACGTGGCACAGCCACCGATGGGTTTCTCAACGTGGCACTGCCACCGAATAAGTCATTCTCACGTTACCAGAACGGAGAAGAAATCGGGCTTACATGCTACCAGAGCAATGCCCGGTGTGTACTCACAACTACACACCCAAGTCTTATCACATAAGACGGGTTTGCCTTCACGTAGAACTCGTAATGGTTTTTCTCTCATAAAACTCATTTGAAAACCGTTTTGTACTCAACACAAAACGTAATAAAACCGAGTTCTAACCGGCAAAGCACACGCACACATTTCTCAAATCTCAATGTTGCCTTAACGTAGAGCCCAGTTATAAACTCATAAAACATTGGGCTCCAACCGGCTATAAAATCGTGTGCAAATTTAATCTCAACACAAAACACTCAACATGCTTGTTTATAAATCATAAATCATGTTATAACAGTTTACAAATCACATACACAAATGGTTTAGATTTCCCTTACTTCTTTGCACCTCGTATAGTGCAATCGTTTCCCCCGTACCGCGGACTAGTCTCGCATTCCACTCTGGAACTCCCGAGCTGTCCAAACGATGTTAAAACATCAATACTCCACATCACATAAGCCTCAATTCTCAAAATCGAGCATCATCGCTCATAACACCTCAATTCTCTTGATTTCTCGTAACTCAACCCTAAGCTACAACTCTATTCACAATATCCCAATGTCCAATATCTCTAATACCCATTATCTACGCTAATTTACCACATTGTCTATATTTCCGTTCATAGCACAATCCTCAAAATTGCCACAATTTCCAATTATCGACATTAACCCAACTACAATACAATCTCATCAATCCCTAATCATTCCTCAACTATTTCAACACCATTACAACCACCAATAACATCAAAAATCACTCAAATATCAAGATCGAGGTTTAGAAATTACCCAAAGTTTGTGAGACGCACAACTCACGCCTCGATCCGATTCGTCCTTTGATTTCCAAGTATGTTGTTCTCCCTTTGATGAGGAACAACTTTCCTTCTTACCACAACAGCTGATTTGGTCGAAAAATGGGGGATTTGGAGGAGTGAGAAACTAGGTTTTCGAAAAAATGGAGGTTTGGAAGAGAGAGAAAGTGAGATTTCAGGAGAAAACACGAGTTCCTTATATAGACTGGAGGTAGGAGATCGATCTGTCTCCTGGGGAGATCGATCTGCGTTTGAATTTTTGGGGACGATCTGGGCAATTTTATGCCTAGGAGATCGATCTGTCGAGGGGTGAGATCGATCTCTTTATGGCTTTATGAGATCGATCTGTGCCTTGAGGAGATCGATCTTCTCCCAAACAGAAGCATTTGGAGATCGATCTCTTCCTTATGAGATCGATCTGCTACTCAAGATTCCTTCTTCCTCGTCAATTATAACTCACCATATCGATCTCTCATTCTCCCAGATCGATCTGTCTTCATGCTTCATGCTCATTTTACACATTTAACATATAAATCTCCAATTTTAATTCCCAAAATTCACTTAGCTCAATAAATTACACTTCAAATTATTATTACATCATTAACATATGTCTGAAATTCTCAGATCTCACATCCTCCCCACCTTAAAAAGAATTTGGTCCTCCAAATTCAACTCAACTAGTCAAAATAGATGGGGGTATTTCTCCTTCATGAGACTCTCTAGTTCCCACGTTGCCTCTTCCATTGAGTGATGTTTCCACAGAACTTTCACTAATGGGATGCTCTTGGTTCTCAGTACCTTCTCTTTTCTATCGAGAATCCGGACGGGTTCCTCAATATAGCTCATGTCCTCCTGTATGTCCATCTCATCATACTCTATAACATGAGAAGGGTCCGGGTGGTACTTCCTCAACATAGATACATGAAAAACGTTGTGTATTCCGGACATCTGTGGGGGTAATGCTAATCTGTAAGCTACCTCACCCACTTTCTCAAGAATCTCTAATGGTCCTATGTATCGAGGACTCAATTTCCCTTTCTTCCCAAATCGCATGATACCCTTGCTCGGTGATACTCTCAGAAATACTGCATCACCAGCATCAAACTCGAGTGGCCGTCTACGCACATCCGCGTAGCTTTTCTGTCTACTCTGTGCAGCCCGTAACCTCTCACATATGAGTTTCACACTCTGTACGGCTTGCTCAACAAGCTCGGGAGCATTTATCTTTCTGTCACCGACTTCTTCCCAAGCTACAGGGGATCTACACCTCCTACCATATAGAGCCTCAAAAGGTGCCATTCCAATACTCGCATGATAGCTGTTATTGTACGCAAACTCTGCTAGGGGCAGGTGATCATCCCATGATCCCTTAAAATCCATCGTACACGCCCTCAACATATCTTCCAGGGTCTGAATAGTCCTCTCTGACTGACCATCTGTCTGAGGATGATAGGCGGTACTAAAACTCAATCGAGATCCCATGGACTCCTGAAACTGGGTCCAAAATCTGGAAGTAAACTAGGAATCTCTATCAGAGGTAATACTCACTGGAGCCCCATGTAATCTAGCTATCTCGCTGACATATAGCTCAGCTAAGGCATCCACAGTATCTGTGCTCTTGATGGCAAGGAAGTGGGCACTCTTGGTCAATCTATCCACAATGACCCATATCGCGTCACGACCTCTCCGGGTCCTCGGTAAACCCATAATAAAGTCCATAGTGACATGCTCCCATTTCCATGTAGGTACAGGTAAGGGCTGTAGTAGTCCTCCGGGCTTCCGATGCTCAGCTTTCACTTGCTGGCATACTAAACACCTGGCCACATACTCTGCCACATCTCGCTTCATACCACTCCACCAATACACCTTTCTCAAGTCTCGGTACATCTTAGTACTTCCTGGGTGCATGGTGTATCGCGAGCAGTGGGATTCTCTCAGTATCTGTCTCTTCAGGGTATCATCGTCCGGTACACAAATCCGTCCTCTGAACCTCAACAATCCATCCTCACTGATGGTGAGATTCGACTGCGAACTCTGCTCAGCCTGGCTAACCATGTCTATCAATCTCTGATCACTGCGCTGCCCAGTTCTAATCTGATCCATGATCCTGGGCTCTATCCGCAGGCTAGCCAAAAATCCAGTCTCTACCTCTTTAACTCTGATCCGAAGTTCGGCGAACTGCTCTAACAAATCCCATTCCCTGATCATCATAGCAGATATCATACTCTTCCTGCTCAGGGCATCAGCAACCACATTCGCCTTACCCGGATGATAAAGAATCTCGCAGTCATAATCCTTAAGGAGTTCCATCCATCTCCTTTGTCTCATGTTTAACTCTTTCTGATCAAAGAGATATCTCAAACTCTTGTGATCAGTGAAGATCTGGAATCTTTCCCCATATAAGTAGTGTCGCCAGATCTTCAAAGCAAATACCACAGCGGCTAACTCCAAATCATGCGTGGGGTAATTCCGCTCATGGTCCTTCAGCTGTCGCGATCCATATGCGACCACTCTTCTGTGCTGCATAAGCACACACCCCAATCCTTGATGAGATGCATCACTATACACCGAAAATCCTCCTGATCCCTCGGGAATAGTTAACACAGGTGCCGCTGTCAATCTCCTCTTTAACTCTTGAAAACTGAGCTCACATTGATCATTCCATATGAACGGAGTCTCCTTACGCGTGAGTTTAGTTAAAGGAGCGGCAATCCTCGAGAATCCTTCCACAAATCTCCTGTAATACCCTGCCAAACCAAGGAAGCTTCGTATCTCAGTCACTGTCCTCGGTCTTTCCCAATTAAGCACAGCTGCTATTTTACTCGGATCCACTGATACTCCTTCCTCTGAGACTACATGCCCAAGGAAAGCTATCCGGCTCAGCCAAAATTCACACTTACTAAGCTTTCCGTACAATTGCTTATCTCGGAGTATCTGAAGTACTAACCACAAATGCTGTGCATGCTCCTCATAGGACCGAGAGTACACCAGGATATCATCGATAAAGACTATCACAAACTTATCCAGGTAGTCTCTGAACACCTCGTTCATCAATCTCATAAATGCTGCAGGGGCGTTCGTCAATCCAAAGGACATCACCAAAAATTCGTAATGGCCATACCTTGTCCTAAAGGCCGTCTTTGGAATATCTTCCTCCTTGATCCTCAATTGGTGATAGCCCGATCTCAAATCAATCTTAGAAAAGACTGATGCCCCTCTTAGCTGATCAAGTAGATCGTCAATCCTGGGCAGTGGGTATTTATTCTTCACCGTGGCTTTATTCAACAGCCGGTAGTCTACACATAATCTGAGACTACCATCCTTCTTCTTAACAAATAGTACTGGTGCTCCCCACGACGAAACACTGGGTCTAATAAACCCTTGATCCAATAACTCCTGTAGTTGTTTCTTCAATTCCTCAAGTTCCACTAATGCCATCCTGTAGGGAGGTTTAGAGATCGGCTGAGTATCTGGTACCAAATCAATGGTAAACTCCAGCTCTCTCTCTGGTGGTAAACCTGGCAATTCATCTGGGAAAACATCCAGAAATTCACACACCACAGGTATATCCTCAATCCTCGGATGTTCCCGCTCATCGTCTGAGATGAGTGTCTCATAACCTTCACATGAATAATCATATTTAATAATCTCCAAAATAATATTAAAATTCTCAAATTACTTACTAGAATTCCACATAATTATTCCCTTAATATCTCAATCGTACACTGTAAGGTTTAGGTAGGGAGAAAGTTACAATCTTGGTGTAGCAGTCTAAACTCACTCGATTGGTTGCCAACCAATCCATCCCCAGAATTACATCAAACCCATGTATATTCAACATGATTAGATCTGCTAACATCACTCTATCTCCCACCTTTATTTCACATCCTCTACAGATTAACTCAGTTCTCTGGGATTCACGCATAGGGGTATTTACATGTAGTATATATTCTAGAGGTTCAAACTTCAAGTTTAATCTACATGCAAAATGCTCAGAAATAAACGAATGCGTGGATCCTGAATCAATTAACACATGAGCCTCATAATTACAGACAGAGAGTGTACCTCTTATAGTTTCTGCCGAAGCGTCTGCGGTCTCCTTATCCAGGGCAAACACTCGTCCCTGTGTCACAGGTTTCTTCCCTTTCTCTGCCGCAGTGGCCCGTCTCTGGGGATCCACTCTCTGAGGCTGTTGTCTAGTGGGCTCCGAAGCATGTGGGATCTGAGGTTGGGGACAGTCTTTCACTCTGTGACCCATGTCACCACATCTGAAACATCCATGGATCGACCCAGTACAACTTCCCTCATGCGATCGGCCACAGTCTCTACAAATCCTCATCTCCGGCCTGACATATCGTGGGGTCTCCTTGATAATAGGATAGGCTCTGGGTCTCTCCAATCTGTCCCTCTGCACCTCAACCCTTCCTCTTCTGAAGGAACCTCTCCGAGCCTCTGACTGGAAAAGTGCTGGCCTCTTGCCCTTATCTCTATTCACCGCTCTGAGCTCATTCTGGGATTGTACTATCTCAATCCCTCTTTCAACCTCTTGTTCTCGTCTCAGAGCATCTCCAAACTCAGTAATACATAGCCCCATCAGTCTATCTCTAATAACGGGCTTCAACCCATACACAAACTTCTCTGTGCGGAGCTCTTCACTCTTGAAGGTCTCTGGGTCATATCTCAATAGTGCGGTGAACTGGCTCTCATAGTCATCCACCGACATGTCACCCTGTACCAAACTCAAAAACTCGGCCTGTTTCCTTCTCTGAGCGGCTCGTGGTACATATTGGGTTCTAAAAGCTGTCTGGAACTCTTCCCAACCAATCACATCCTGGTGGGACATCAAGATACCCTGGGTAGTACTCCACCAATCTCGAGCTCTCCCCTTCAGCATATAGGCACTCATACTGACTCTCTCAGCATCGGTGCACCCCAGTAAATCAAATATAACTCTTAACTCCGTCAACCACTCCTCAGCCTCTGTAGGATCCTTCTTTCCCTTAAATGCGGGTGGATTCATCTTCAGAAATTCCTTTAGTCGGACCTTACTTCTGTCCTCAGGCTGAGTGACGGGAGGCACTGGGGGTATGGGAGGTCCTGGTGGTGGTGTAGGGGTAGTATCCGAGGCATTAACTCCAAAGTGTTGCGCGAATAGCGCCGCCATCTGCTCAAAACCTTGCCTCACATCGGTCTCAATCTGATTAAATCGAGAGTTAGGACTCTCTGGTTGTGGGACAGGTGGTGGAGGGGACTCTGCCTGCCTCCTCGAACGACCTCGTCGTTTACTCATTCTCTATCTCAACTCGTCTCCTGCGCGTACATATCACAATCGATTGAAATCTCAATCCTCAATTTCAGTTCATGACCAGACTATTACAGACACTTGGGATGTATTCTATTTCACTTAACCGACACTGACAGTACTAGACACCCTAAGCTCTGATACCAAGAAAACTCTGTCACGCCCCGAAAATGCGGAAAATAGGGCTAATTTAAAACTTTTTACTCGTTAATTCACAAATAAAGAGTGCATTCCTGTGCAGTGTCATACATCATCATAATTATCATGCCTCAGGATCTCTTCATGATATAATAAATATTGTATTATACCCATTACTCGATTACAAGTCAATTAATCCTAATACATCCCATATAATGTCATACATCAAGTGTCTGCAAATACATTAATAGTCTGGGTACATGAAAAGATAATATACCTCAAAGTACAAATTATATAGCCTGGAGCTTGAATCCTCCACTAGCCACCACTCCGTACGTCGCAGGGAAGTCCTTATTCACTTGAAGAACTCTGGGGGGAAAGAAAAACAGGGTGAGCTTCTAAATCGCTCAGTAAGGGGGGTAGGGGACTCATTTCATAAACCAAAATGCACATCACAAAGCATTTATTTGTATGTGAAACTCATTTGAAAACCCTAGCATGAAAATACTCAAAACGACACTCTCATGTGTCAAATCATGTAAAAACATGAAGTAAAAAGGCTCACTCTAGAGCAAAACAAAGCATGTGAAAATACGCGTTAAACGCTTTCTCAAATAACGTGGCATAGCCACTGATTTAAAATCACACGTGGCATAGCCACAATACGCACGTGGCAAAGCCACTGAATTATTTTCTCACGTGGCATAGCCACAGAATAGGGTTTCTCAACGTGGCACTGCCACCAATGGGGTATAACGTGGCACAGCCACCAATGGGTTTTCTCAACGTGGCACAGCCACCAATGGGGTATACGTGGCACAGCCACCGATTGGGTATACGTGGCACAGCCACCAATGGGTTCCTCAACGTGGCACAGCCACCAATGGGGTATACGTGGCACAGCCACCAATGGGGTTTTCTCAACGTGGCACAGCCACCAATGGGGTATACGTGGCACAGCCACCAATGGGGTTTTCTCAACGTGGCACAGCCACCAATGGGGTATACGTGGCACAGCCACCGATGGGGTATACGTGGCACAGCCACCAATGGGGTATACGTGGCACAGCCACCGATGGGTTTCTCAACGTGGCACTGCCACCGAATAAGTCATTCTCACGTTACCAGAACGGAGAAGAAATCGGGCTTACATGCTACCAGAGCAATGCCCGGTGTGTACTCACAACTACACACCCAAGTCTTATCACATAAGACGGGTTTGCCTTCACGTAGAACTCGTAATGGTTTTTCTCTCATAAAACTCATTTGAAAACCGTTTTGTACTCAACACAAAACGTAATAAAATCGAGTTCTAACCGGCAAAGCACACGCACACATTTCTCAAATCTCAATGTTGCCTTAACGTAGAGCCCAGTTATAAACTCATAAAACATTGGGCTCCAACCGGCTATAAAATCGTGTGCAAATTTAATCTCAACACAAAACACTCAACATGCTTGTTTATAAATCATAAATCATGCTATAACAGTTTACAAATCACATACACAAATGGTTTAGATTTCCCTTACTTCTTTGCACCTCGTATAGTGCAATCGTTTCCCCTGTACCGCGGACTAGTCTCGCATTCCACTCTGGAACTCCCGAGCTGTCCAAACGATGTTAAAACATCAATACTCCACATCACATAAGCCTCAATTCTCAAAATCGAGCATCACCGCTCATAACACCTCAATTCTCTTGATTTCTCGTAACTCAACCCTAAGCTACAACTCTATTCACAATATCCCAATGTCCAATATCTCTAATACCCATTATCTACGCTAATTTACCACATTGTCTATATTTCCGTTCATAGCACAATCCTCAAAATTGCCACAATTTCCAATTATCGACATTAACCCAACTACAATACAATCTCATCAATCCCTAATCATTCCTCAACTATTTCAACACCATTACAACCACCAATAACATCAAAAATCACTCAAATATCAAGATCGAGGTTTAGAAATTACCCAAAGTTTGTGAGACGCACAACTCACGCCTCGATCCGATTCGTCCTTTGATTTCCAAGTATGTTGTTCTCCCTTTGATGAGGAACAACTTTCCTTCTTACCACAACAGCTGATTTGGCCGAAAAATGGGGGATTTGGAGGAGTGAGAAACTAGGTTTTCGGAAAAATGGAGGTTTGGAAGAGAGAGAAAGTGAGATTTCAGGAGAAAACACGAGTTCCTTATATAGACTGGAGGTAGGAGATCGATCTGTCTCCTGGGGAGATCGATCTGCGTTTGAATTTTTGGGGACGATCTGGGCAATTTTATGCCTAGGAGATCGATCTGTCGAGGGGTGAGATCGATCTCTTTATGGCTTTATGAGATCGATCTGTGCCTTGAGGAGATCGATCTTCTCCCAAACAGAAGCATTTGGAGATCGATCTCTTCCTTATGAGATCGATCTGTTACTCAAGATTCCTTCTTCCTCGTCAATTATAACTCACCAGATCGATCTCTCATTCTCCCAGATCGATCTGTCTTCATGCTTCATGCTCATTTTACACATTTAACATATAAATCTCCAATTTTAATTCCCAAAATTCACTTAGCTCAATAAATTACACTTCAAATTATTATTACATCATTAACATATGTCTGAAATTCTCAGATCTCACACCCCAGGCCTACCTCTACGGCCTCTAACTTGCGCCCTCGCCCCTCTACCGCGACTGGTATTAGGCATAATTACTCAATTCCCTACATTCACATCAAATTCTTAGGCAACCCATCGACACACACATAATTTGTATCTAAACCAGCACAGTAAGCTGAGGATGTAATTTTCCAACTTATTAAGTATTTTAGACATCAACACACGTCAGGCCAACTCAGCTCTAATACCAACTTCTATCACGACACTCAACTTACCAAAATATATACAAATTTTTCATATTTTCATGTGTTGTTTATTAATCATCCTTACCTCGATCGTGATCAGCTACACACTCGACAGTTGGTTGTGTGTCAATGTCTATCTCATTCCACCATACCAATTTAATTTCCATTTTAAAATAAGGTAAACACTTATATAATTAAATCAAAGTGTTGTTTACATGTGTTTACAATTACTTTACATCCCCAATAGTTACATACAAAATGCTACTGTGCTATGTCTAGTTTAGATACAAAATAATTCAAGTGTGTATACCTTACACGATGGGATGGAGCGGATACCAAAAGGGAACGCCTCTAGTCACACTCAGTCTATACTCAAATCTCTGTAGAGAGGGGGAAAATAAGGGGGTGAGCAAACCACAAGCTCAGTAAGGCAATCAGGCAAACAGGTAGATACTGCACTATCTACATGATCGTGATGCCATGCTCAAAGCATACATTTCATCATTTTCTCACAATATGAGTTCATGCTAGTGTTAATGGTATGTAAAGCATTCATGATATTAAAATCCAGTGCACAATTCAATTCAAAGCATGGCATTAACCATCATGCATATTTTATAAGGCATGTCATTAATCATCATGCGTATTTCATAAGTAAAGTATGGCATTAAACATCATGCGTACGTGCACTTTAAAACCATTAACAAACCGTTATCACAAAATAGTCCAATACTTGTCAAGACTCAGCCCTTGCCTCAGAATGTCCTGATCCACAAATCATTTCAAACACGGATTTATTCATAAAGCAATAGACATGTGAGATAGGCAATTCAATAAGGAAAATAACCTCTAGGACTATGGCCATATCCTGTGATACTGGCAACATGGATCAGGCGTGCGGGATATCACCACTATCTGCTTCCGCACGGGAGGTGGGTCAAATCCAACCTGTCAGTCCATAGCAGATCTCGTCCAAAGACGGCATATCACAATCTCAACACGGTACAACGTACTCCATGCTACCTGCATGGTACAGCGTACTCCGTGGACCCACATCAACATATCATATAACGCCACATCTCAAATATGTACGTATGAGCCTATTTAATCGGTACGACCTCTTGTCTACCCAAAGCTCCTAACACGACTATCAATCATGTCAAGTTCTCAAAACGCACGTGCGAGCCTATTTAATAGGTGTGACACCAAGTCTACCCGAAGCTCCAAGCACGGCAACAAATAAGGTAGGCATCTAATGCGAGCTATGCTCCAAGCACCATGCCAAAACCAGTATGAAATCCATGTGAAAACTAGTGCGAGCTAAGCTCCAACACTCATGCGTATAAAACGCAATAAAACATGATTTTCCAAAGCATTATGCCTTTGTTTTCATGCACATTTCTCAAACATCCAACTTTTTACCCTTCAATCACCCAATATCATTTCCTAATATCTCATGAATTCTAGCAAAGCATTTAAGCGCCCAAATTGCGCACAGATATCTCTAAGAATCCACAGAATTCCCTTACCTCGATTTACTTGAGTGCGACTCTCTTCCTCTTAGTTTTCTTGCGTTCTTGGCTCACCTTGCTCGGTGTATCCTCGGGAGCTGCGATTCATTCATCCAAACCACTTGAGTTAATGCTATTAACTCACGTTTTGACCTCACTAGTCAATATAACTCATTCATGCATTTTACAAATGCCTTAATCCACATTTTACCCCTTTTTGGTAAACCTCACAATTTATTCACTTACAACATCTTAAAATCATACTCATAACACTATTATCACTTCAAGATACCCCATTCAACATTAATCTCAATACATTTCACTTTCTCACACTAGACCATTTCTAGGTCATGGTGGATTCATTCTACTCTAGGTCGTTTCTACCATTTCTATGCATACCAAATCGTTATCAATATCCAAACAATGTACTTGAGTATTTGCATTAGAAACTCACCTAGTTTGTTTTCCTCTTTGCTCCAAATAAAAATGCACCTTGATCCTTCAATCCAACAAATGAGAAAAAATGCCTCCAAGCTTAGTTGTTCTTTTCTTCGATGTGAACAACTTTGCGTCTAACTGCCTTCCCTAAAATCTTCTTGAAAATAGTCTGATTTAGAGAGTAAAATCTAGGTTTTTGGATTGGAAGATGAAAGATTTGGTTTTGTCACAAAAATTACAGATCCAACTGCTTCATATTTATAGAATTAGCTTGATGAGATCGATCTGTATTAGGTAGAGATCGATCTGGTCCTCTTAAAATCCCTCTTTTTCATGACATTTGAAGGCAGGAGATCGATCTGTCGAGGCTTGAGATCGATCTACTTCCAACAAAAGGTTAAGCAGATCGATCTGGTATTGGGGAAGATCGATTTGCATTTTACAGCAGGTTCAGAAGATCAATCTGGTGAAGGGGAGATCGATCTGTATATTACAAAATGTTTAGGGGATCGATCTGGCTCCATTGGAGATCGATCTGTCTTGTTCCATAGTTTAAAATAAGAGCATTTTGGCTCTTCTAGATCGATCTCTCATCCTATGAGATCGATCTGGCCTTCATATTTCTAGATTTTACTGCAGTTTTCTGTAGGTACTTACACCAAAACAGTTTTAATTTGCTGCCATAATCATTTTCTTATCTGATCATCTTTGAGCCTTATAAATGGCATCCATTCCTACATTGTACCTATTAAAACTGGTGTGGAATCCTTGTATAACCAAAGGTATACGGTATAAACCAAATGGAAGTGCATAACTTATGCAATCTTCCTTCCAGTTTACCACACTACTCATTTTCCATTCTACTCATTTCTTCTCATGTTTTAGTCCATTTCTTCATATTCATTTGTAATGTAACTTATACGTACAATCACAACTCTTATTACATGTGTGTACATTAAACTTATAGACTTACATTACATATACTTCACATTACAAGTATATCTCCATACTCATGAATTCATTTACATATATATATATATATACAAGGTTAAACTTATACAGGGTCTCAGAGATTGCAAGTTCCAAATATGTTTTTTTCCTAGTGATTTCTAGTGAGAGAAAGCTTGGCTATGTGTTTGTTAATGGTTTCCTCTCTTTGTCGAATTCTTAAGGAAGAAGATGAAGTTGTGTTGGCTGATTTTATAAGTCAATTACTTATTCATTAAGCCTAACTTTTCAGCTAACAAGTTTGAATTGAAATGGTTTAGGTAATAGTTACCAATTTGGCTATGGTTACCTTTTACTAATGGGTTTGAATTTTACCAATTTGGGCCTAGCTTTTGGGCTTAGCTTTTGGGCCTCTCGGTTTGGGCCTTCCTAAAGGGCTTCCGAGCTTAAATTTTTACTATACATCGGGCCTTCAATTGTCTAAATATTGAGCTCACAAATCGGTCTAACAATTCAGTCTAATAGACCTAAGAAATTCAGTCCACACTTGTTATACCTTGATGGGCTTTAAAATTTTCACTTTGGCCCATTACTTTCACCCATTAAATTTAATCTGAATTTTGATTAAATAAATTTTTCCTACTTTCAGGGATGATTATCTTGTATTCTGACCAAAAATATTTTTTTTTCCAATTTTTTCTCATATTTAGGTTAATTTTTAACCATGGTTAGTCAACTATGGTCAAAGTCCACTTTTCTTAACTACAGTTGACTTTTCTTGACCATTGACCATGTTTAACTTTTTCTCAAAAATTTGAAAGTGTTCTTATGTTATGGTTTACATTCTTGTCTTTATGTTTTGGTCATTTTCGGTAGGTGAATATACCCAAAATACCTTAAACGGACCATTTCAAACTCGTTTAGCCCTTTTTTGGCTTTTACTCTTGTTTTTTGTGTTCGGGACCAAATCAAACCGACTTTCCTTCATGAGCTCCCTATATTTTCTCATGTTAAGTTCTTCTCTTCAGACAAAACAATTTAGATCCACTTGGTTTAGTTATGTGGCTCTTATAGCCCTTTTTCGAGTTATATGTAGCTTATAAGTGTTAAATTATTTCACTAACACTTAAATCAAGTAATTACTCCTCTTATGATTCCACTAATGAAATAAAGTGTTCGTACACATATAAATCATAAGGAACAAGCTACATAAAAATACGGGTCTTACAATCAGCCTACTTCAATTGCACAGCAGGCGTAGACAATGATCACTTCAAGTAGTCTGTAAGAGTAGAGAAAGGGGTGAGCTCTTTAAGCCCAGTAAGACATGCATTTAAGGAAATCTTAATATGAAGCATACGAAAACAGGATGCTTTAATACAAACACTGGTAAGCATATATATATTTATCGAAAACAAACTTATCTTAAAACAAGTAAGTCAAACATATATCGGATCACATAGTTCACTTGTCACAAAGTTTATCACTTTTCTTTCGAAGTCATACAAAACATACACTGGAGATTAGGCAATTACACATAACAAACATAAATCATGATCATATAAACTTGACCTCCGAAGAAGGAGACAAATAAACAAAGTACCAATGGCCATAGTAAGGGGACTGTAGGCTGGATCAAGGTCGTACAGCGCCCTACGCCACTAAGGATCAAACAAACAATGCACGAAGTGACAGTCGATAAGGCACCGACTGGCTACACATACCCGACGCGGTTAAACATGCACCACAAAGGACTAAATGTGCACAATGTGCTATAAGGCATGCACCACGAAGGTCCAAACTCCACACGGGCCATGCATGACAGATATCATGGTCTACATCTTGTCTGAGTCTCAAAAGGCTACTTATGAATTCTTTTTTGGGCTTATTAACCCATATAGTAACAAAACCGAGCTTATAATCAAACTTCATCTCCATAAAACTAATTCACAAAATCTATTTCCATATTACAATTCACATTTTCCAAAACATTTCACATATATCAAAAAAATAGACTCTGAGAGCTCGGAAGGTGGCTTTTCCTACGGTTTTTCGATTTAAATATGAATAGTGCTTTTCTAAATATCGAAAATACATTTCATAAGTTCGAATACATTTCAAACATGTTTATACATTAAAAATGAGAAAATGAGAATACTAATAATAGTTTAAATTGAATCCCTTACCTAACAAATCTTGGAAGAGCACAAAATCGTCGGGTGACGGGTTTACCTCGTTTTACGTGTTGACACCTCGAGCTATCCAAAATAGTTCCAAAATCATCAAATGATTGTTAATTTCATCTTAGTATGCTTAAATATACTTCCACTTCCATAAACTTCACTAAATTTGACTGTTTTGTCCACTTTTCCTACTTTCTCGGTTTTACCAGTTAAAGGGTCGATTTAGGCAATTTCGATAGTTTCTTTTCTCTTAAATTCAAACTTATAAACTTAACAACCTAAACACTTATCCAAATCTAAATTCAACACACTACAACTTGTTAAATTATCAAACTTTCATACTTTTACAATTCTCTACTAAACTAAGCTATAAACCGAACATTTCGGTCTTAAACAATCATTCTACAACATCAAACACAACCAATTTCAACATTTCCTTAACCTTAGATGGTTTTCTGAACCTATGCTTATCCCTAACAATTGTTTCATCAATTTCTACTTTAGCAAAAATCATTTAAATTCGTCAAACATTAACATATCTAACATTTATCATCTTCCATCAACTTTACCTCGAGTTTGATCGAGTTTGACCTAAGCTTCTTCCTCCAACAATGATTCTCAGCTGTACATATCATCAAAAACAAGCTCAAAAACCAATAAAAAAACTCATAAATTCAAGTTTTCCTCTTACCCAGAAACAGGGTAGATTCTACCCCTATTTTTCTCTCTAGCTTTTCGCTTGGTAAACGAGCTTGTTTATGGCTCAATTTTTTATATGTTGTAGAGGACTTAGGAAGGAAGATTTTATCCTTTTTATCGAAGTTTAAAAGTGGCCGGAAGGTGGCCGAAAAATTGCACAAGTTCGGCCAGGGAATGACATCAGCGGCAGAAAGGAAGGGGAAGATCTTTCTGGTTCTAGCTTATTTTGGGGAGTTCTCTACCATTCAAAAAAGAGCATGAAGTTATCTTTTATACTTTAGAATATTGGGCTCAAAAGCCTTTTGGATGGGCTTTTATGTTGGGCCAGTAGATGTTGGTCCTGGGCCTGCCAGCAGCCATGTTTTTGTAAAATTCATAAAAATTATTTTCAGCCTATTTCTTCCCAAATTTCCACTTTTTAGGTGTTCTACAAGGTCTCTAATATCTTTCATAAAAATATGGGACCCACTTGTTTAATAAAAGTTTCCCGATTGAGAACATTTTACACGATTTGGTCATTACCGATCAAATTGGCTTAAGGTTTTCGATCTACTTTAAAAATTGATTTGATCACTCAAACCTCCTTATTTACACTAAATCTTCACTCACCAAATCAATTATACCTTGCTTTAATTTCCTGTGGCCTCGAAATAATTTTTGTGAATTTTTAGAATTTATTCTGAATTTATTTCACTTACTAGGCCCAATTACTCGGTTTAGTGCTAACTTGAGTTCCTACTAACTTTTTTACTTCCAATTCCTTAGTTTCAACTCATAACCACCAAAAAATACTTATACTCGCAATCTTGAGAAATATTTGAACTTAAAACCTTACCTCGATTCATGCCACTAACCCGAGTGCTTCGGTTGTTCCAGGTCTGCATAATATTTTTATGAGTATCTTAATTTCTTTCTAGATTCAAAATAAATAGTAAAACAAAAAATTTTGGGTTTCACAAAAGAGAAGGAAATATATAAGGCTGAAATTGACAAAGGAAAGAGCATGAATGTAATACTACTGGCTAGAACAAAATCGATGACCAAGAAAGTTCTGTGAAGCACACATGAACTTTGAGGCATGAAAGAAAAATAGTAAAGAAGGAGAAGGCTGGTGAGGCGAAGAGAAGAAAAGCTTGGGGTTGATTTCATTTCATTTGAAGGCCTCGGTGAGTAGAAGATAGGGATGAAACTGTAAGGGAGATAGACCAAAACATAAGCTGTTCAAGAACATGAATGAGGTTTTGTTGGCTGAAATGAAGAAGGTGATGGGCAAGCTCGTTTACATCCTTTTCATTTTGGGGTTGTATAAGAACATGAGTAGCAAGAGACATTTTAGCTGGAACTAGGAGTCTCTCTCTCAGTTTAGGAAATAAAGCAAGTTAAGCATGGCAGTGGTTGGAATCGAAACCAGTGGTGCAGGGAGTTGAGTTTAGGGGTTTCTTTTGGGCCGTGTACAAGCCCAAAAACGGTGGACTTTGCCTGTTAAAATTAGGTTATTATAAGTGAAGGCGAAGGCTGAAGGCTCTCGAGTTAAGGGATAGCTAAGTTCAGGGTGTGTTGCAGCAAAGAGAAACTGCTCTCATCTCTTTTCCTCGGTACTATAATAAAACTGGAAGGAAAAAAAAAGAATTTCAATTTGTATTGAAGACAAGGGAGCTTTCAGTCTGGAACAATTACCAAAGAAGACGAGACTGAAAGCCAATGGGCAATAGTACGGTTAGTTAAGGGCTCCAAAAGGTGAAGAAAAACTCAACATAAATTGTATATATACATATGAGTTACCATTACTAGAGGACAACAAAATAGTCAAGTAAAGCTTAAAAGGAAGTTTCTATGAAACTCATAAAATATTAGGAATATGCAATAATGAATTTAGAGTAATGCCTAGTTTATTTTGTAGTGAAATTTGTCTAATTAGATAAATTGAGTTCAAAACTTAAATTTAGTATAATGAAGTAATTGTGAGCTTCTAATGATTAATAAAGACGACTGGTAATTTACTACAATTCTGGAGACGTGAATGGGTTAGAACGGACCCGACTGACTTATAGTACTGAAGTATAAAAAAACTACCCTCTGCCACCGAGGTAAGGGAATTTTTCATGAGCTGCTAGAGATATATGTGCACATTTTATTGTTAAGTTGTAGATATAATCTGTAAGACAATTATATTTATATATAAAGAAATTACATTTATTAGTGAAGTGGCCTGACCTTACCCGATATAATTGATAGTTGCGTTTGTTCACTAAAACACCCTAGCACAGCACTATAGCATAAAACTCATAATTGTACTAATATGCACTGCATAACATTGTTTTAATTGAAAAATGATAAGCCAGCTCTTTTATATTCATTTTCTATTCTAAAAGTTATTTAACACCGATTTTGATTTAAAACGAGTTGCTTATCGATTGTATTAGGTAAGATTATACTTGAGCTGAGTGTTGACTGTGTTACACCGTCAGGCTCACATTTGTTTGAGACAAAGGCCTTGGTTATTCATGCTACATTGTAACTAGCCCACCTACTCAAGCACAACTAGTTTATGTTATTATTACTGTTTGGTCCATGGAGTACGTTGTACTGTGTGACATACATGTGAGTACACTGTACCGTGTTTTCAATCTTCGGACTTCTGAAGGTCGTTGGGTTTTTTTAAAATATTGCATGAAACAGATGATTTTAAACATTTTCTTTATATGTGAAGGCGAATTTACCTTACGATATGACATGTGTATATTTCAAATTTATTGTAATGCATTTTCTATGTTATTGATATTAGCATTAATCACCGACTCTGATTTTACTGTATGACACCACCATTGTATTTTCTGTATGATAATCTCAATTATGCGCATGTAGATAGTATAGTTATCTACTTGCTTACACAATTTCCTTACTGAGCATGTTGAGCTCACCCCTTATTTCTCTTCCACAGATTACTTCCAGTAGCGAGGACCCTATTGTGTAATTAGAATTCTTTTGAGTAGCCATATCATCGTATAGCTTCTTTTTGTAGGAAAGGTATACCCAGTGAAATTATTCTTTTGTATCTAAACTTTTGTGGTGCAGTAATATATACAGACATGTATCTAGGGAATGATAAGTGTCGTTGAAGGATTTATAAACTTGTTGTTGAATAAATCTTACAGTTGTACAAAGAAGTTTATAAGTTATTCTATGTTTTGTATACTAATAAATGATAATGAGATCTACTGCACGGTCTATCATCGACTCATAACCCAACCAAAAATGTATGTGAACTGGGGTGTGACACACAGTCTTTAAAAACAAGGTGCCAGTAGGCAGTGATAGAGTGGGAACGACCAAAGAATGTCATAGAGATTTGGAGCTTCTTGGGATTGGTCGGTTACTACAGATAATTTGTGAAGGGATTTTCCTAAATAACTGCACCGTTGACTCACCTCACACGAAAGGATATAAGTTTGAGTGGTCAAATAAGTGTGAGAGCAACTTCTAAGAGTTGAAGCAGAAGTTAACCACAACACCAATCCTAACTATACCCAATGGATCAAGGGGTTTTGTTGTGTACAACAATGCCTCCCTCCAAGGGTTAGGTTGTGTGCATATGCAGCATGATAGGGTAGTTGCATATGGTTCTCGTTAGCTTAAGGACCATGAGAGGAACTGATATGCGCATATAAGAGGATGATTTAGGACAATCAAGGAAACATGTGGATTGGGAATTGAAATAGCAAAAAAACACAAACGAGGCAGAAATAATGATGGTGGACTTTGAATGGAAAATAGAATAACAACCTAGACCCGAAGTCTAAAGAGACTTGAACCAAAGGTATTGGACCTCGACCCTACAAATATAAAATTCGAGAACCCAACGTATAACAATGGTGGTTGGTGAAGAGGGAGGCGCCACAAGGAAGAAGACCTTGATAAGCCTAGTTGAGAGAGAACCCTAGAAAGAGGCACACTCAAATTTCTGAAAATTCAATCTGATCTGTTCTATTTTCAAGAGCGTTTACAAAGTATTTATAATAATATCTAGCACTTAAGCCCTTAAACAAGTTGGCTGGAATTAACACCAAACAGAAACTAAGACTAAAACTTAAATTCACGCCTGAGCCTAGTTACATAGGATAATTGGTCTAAAACGCAATAAAACTCAAATGTGGGCTATTTAAACACTTAACCCAACTTATTACTAAACCAAGACTCATGTCGTTTGGGCTTCCAAACAAATATAGATGGCTGGGGGACCTCATTGGATGACCCATGGATCCTTGGCATTACGAGCAAATGGACCTCCATCATTCCCCCTTTCCTCAAAATGATTTGTCCTCAAATCGCATGTACCTTATTTGTACTTGATCACATACGAGAACGCCTCAATGAACTCCATCCACTTGGCATAATGCTTGTTTAGCTTACTCTGTCCTTTCAGATGCTTCAAGGACTCGTGATTGGTGTGGATGACAAATTCTTTGGGCAATAGGTAATGTTTCCATGTATCCAAGGCCCTCACTGTCATATGTGGGATAGTTAAGTGTTGTCCCACTTAACTTCTCACTGAAGAAGGCAATTGGGCGTTTTTCCTGCATAAGCACAGCTCCAATTCCTACACCTGAGGCATCACACTCAATCTCAAAAGTTTTAGTAAAGTCAGGCAGAGTTAACAAAGGAGCGGAACAAAGTTTATCCTTGAGCAAATTAAAAGCATGCTCTTGTGCAGGACCCCAATGAAATGCAACATTCTTTTTGATAACTTCAGTCAAAGGTGCGGCTATAGTGCTAAAGTCTCTAACGAATCGACGATAGAAACTAGCTAAGCCATGGAAACTGTGCACTTCAAAAACAGAGTTAGGTACAGGCCAATCTCTAATTACTTTTACCTTCTCAGCATCAACAGAAATGCCATGTGAAGAAACTACATACCCAAGGAAAACAACCTTATCAGTGCAAAATGTACATTTCTTAGAATTGACATACAAACTTTCATTCCTCAAAACAGTAAGAACATTCCTAAGATGCTCAACATACTCATGCAGACTCTTACTGTAAATTAGAATGTCATCGAAGTAGACAACCACATACTTACCAATGAAAGCACGTATAACATAGTTCATTAAGTGCATGAAAGTACTGGGTGTGTTAGTCAAGCCAAAAGGCATAACTAACCACTCATAAAGACCATGTTTAGTCTTAAATGCGATTTTCCATTCATCACCTTCTTCCATACGAATTTGGTGATATCCACTCTTTAAATCAACTTTAGAAAATATACATGCACCATGCAACTCATCAAGCATGTCATCTAGTCTAGGAATAGGATAGCGATACTTTACAGTGATTTTGTTGATAACTCGACGGTCAACGTACATCCTCCACGTCCCATCCTTTTTAGGCACAAGCAATACGGGCACGGCGCATGGACTCATGCTCTCTCTCACGTAACCTTTCCTCATGAGCTCCTCAACTTGCCTTTGAAGCTCCTTCGTCTCCTCTGGATTACTTCTGTAGGTTGGGCGGTTAGGTATGGCAGCTCCGGGGACAAGGTCAATCTAATGCTCGATCCCACGAATCAGTGGTAGTCCATTTGGGATCTCCTCAGGGAGTACATCCTCGAACTCCTGCAATAGTGAGACAACATCAGTAGGCAAAGTATCATGGAGTTCAGTATCAATAAAATAAGAATCTTTAAATAAGAGCAAAAGGATAGGAGACTTAGCAATAAATGTTATCTTCACATCTCAGGGTTTGGCATGGTAGCTCACTGTTTTACTTTCCTTGCTTCCCTTCTTTTCTTTAGCTAGCTTCCTTTGCTCGTCATGTTGCTCCTTCAGCCTTAATTGATCCTCGTAAATCTCATTGGGGCTAAGGGGAGCAAGAGTGATCTTCTTGCCATCCATAAAAAAGGAGAAACGGTTAGTGTAACCGTCATGGATGATTCTTCAATCATACTGCCACTGTCTACCCAGCAATAGGTGGCTAGCTTGCATAGGTACCACGTCACACATCACTTTATCCTGATACCACCAATATGAAAAGGAACCAAGACTTGCTTCACCACATTCACTTCACCATAGTCATTAATCCACTGCAACTTATATGGGCGGTGATGCTTGGTAGTGGGCAATTTTAGCTTATCAACAAGGTATGTGCTAGCAACATTAGTACAGCTCCCACCATCAATGATCACAGAGCATACCTTGTCACTAATATGGCATCTTGTATGGAAGATGTTTTCACGTTGTACCTCATCCTCAAACTTCACATGAGTATTAAGAGCACGTCTGGCAACAAGTGCTTCACCATAAGCAGCAAACTCAACAACTTCTTTTTCTTTAGCATCTTCTAACGCAGGCATCTCATCCTCAATACTAACATCAGAACCCTCACTCTCAACATCTCCATTCTCAAGCATGAGCATCACTCTACGGTTAGGACACTGAGAGGCAACATGTCCACGACCCAAACACTTAAAACACTTTATGTCACGTGTTCTGCTCTGGGATGCTTGGGCAGGCTCAGACTTAGGCTTTGGAGGGTCCTCGGACTTTGGCTTAACAAAACTTTCTGACTTAGGCTTAAACACAGGCTTATCATCCCTACGAAAGGTTTTAGATTTCCAAACAGGAATTGAACTAGGAGTGAAACGGGATGTACCTTTCCTTTTGAGTTACCTTTCCACTTTGATGGCCACATGCAGCATCTCCTCTAAATCCATGTAATGCTGCAACTCTACAACATTGGCAATCTCACGATTCAAACCTTGGACAAAACGAGCCATAGTAGCTTCTGTATCCTCCTGGATATTGGCTCGGATCATGATTATCTCCATCTCCTTGTAATAATCGTCAACACTTTTTGAACCCCGGGTGAGACCTTGGAGCTTCTGGTATAGCTCTCTGTAATAATGGTTAGGCACAAATCTTTTCCTTATGATACGCTTCATCTCATCCCATGTAGACACCGGAGGATCACCACATCTTCTTCTACTGGAGACCAGCTGATCCCACCATACCATAGCATATTCTGTGAACTCTATTGCAGCAAGTTTAACCTTCTTTACCTCAGAGTAATGGTGGCAGTCAAATACCATGTCAATCTTCCTTTCCCACTCTAAATATGCCTCGGGATCATTCTTGCCTTGGAAAAGAAGAATCTTCAATTTTATGCTATCAAGGTTTCCATCCATCTTCTCTTTGCCTCTATCACGGGTTCCATCAACTCGATCTCTATCTTTATACTCATGATGCCTTCTATGATGTCTATCTGCCTCAGACTCTTCTTCCAAATCATACCCAACATTATCATCATACTCTTCATTGGTGACAATCTTACTTTTCATATGAGAAGAATCACCTCGTTGGATCCTTGCAAACTGAGCTTCATGTCGGTCCAACTTATCATGAATGTCATTGAATTTCACGTCCATTCGTCGGAACTATTGTTGCATTGCCTGGAGCATGAACTCAATTTTTTTAAAGTCTAACTTATCACTTTTAGAAAACATCTTTAACCTGCAAGAAATGTTAGTGATAATAGAAAACAAAGAACCTCACAAGTGATAACCTCACGTGTTTACACTCAATTCACTCAAGATGGGGCACTCACACTCGTGTTTCACTCAAGTAATTCGGCTTTTCTCTATTAATGTTTCTCACACTCTCATGCCTTTTTCCCTTACTCTACCTCAACTCTATAGGTTCACAATCGTACTAGAGACTCAGTCAAAGATTCAACCTTGAAGGATCAACCAATTCACCAAGTATTTTTTTCTTCTTCTTCTTTTTTTTTTTTTGCTTCTTTTTTTCTCTTTTTTTTTTTACAAAGACTAATCTGATTTGTGGCTAGGGTGGTGAGGAAGAGTTTTAGTGTGGCTAAGAGACTGACTTGAAAAAAAATTCAAAAGTCCAATTCAAACACAACAACTAAGTGTAGAGTCCAACTCAAACACAACGACTAAGTGTAGAATCCAACTCAAACACTATAACTAAGTGTAGGATTTTTTTTTTCACTTTTTTTTTGCTTTTTTTTAACAAAGACTAATCTGATTTGCGGCTAGGTTGGTGAGGAAGAGTTTTAGTGTGGCTAAGAGACTGACTTGAAACAAAAATTCAGAAGTCCAACTCAAACACAACAAGAATCTCAAAGAAATAATCACCATAAAAACAAAAAAAATGCCTAAAACTATAGGAAAATAATGGAATTTGGCCAAGAAAGGGTGCGGCCCATGAATATAATTCACGGGTTCGTTGTATTTCATCGTTTTCTTTAAAACGTGTACTCGTGCGTCTCATAACTCAACAAAAGTTTTTTATGAACAGTGTTTGAACAGTACACAGTTTTCTTTTCTTTTTTTTCTTTTTTTTCTTCTTCTTTTCTTCTTTCTTCTTCTTTTTTTTTTTTGACACTTAGTGTTAGATATGAAGGGGAAGAAGTACAACCAGAAAATTGAAACCTTGCTCTGATGCCAAACTGATATACGCGTACAAGAGGATGATTTAGGACGATCAAGGAAACGTGTGGATTGGGAATTGAAATAGCAAAAAAACACAAACGGGGCGAAAATAATGATGGTGGACTCTGAATGGAAAATAGAATAACAACCTAGACCCGAAGTCTAAAGAGACTTGAACCAAAGGTATTGGACCTCGACCCTACGAATATAAAATTCGAGAACCTAAGGTATAACAATAGTGGTTGGTGAAGAGGGAGGCGCCACAAGGAAGAAGACCTTGATAAGCCTAGTTGAGAGAGACCCTAGAAAGAGGCACACTCAAATTTTTAAAAATTCAATCTGATCTGTTCTGCTTTCAAGAGCGTTTACAAAGTATTTATAATAATATGTAGCACTTAAGCCCTTAAACAAGTGGGCTGGAATTAACACCAAATAGAAACTAAGACTAAAACCTAAATTCACGCATAAGCCTAGTTACATAGGATAATTGGTCTAAAACGCAATAAAACTCAAATGTGGGCTATTTAAACACTTAACCCAACTTATTACTAAACCAAGACTCATGTCATTTGGGCTTCCAAACAAATATAAATGGTTGGGGGACCTCATTGGATGACCCATGGATCCTTGGCATCATGAGTAAATGGACCTCCATCAGGAACTATTTTACCCATGATTTGGAATTGGCCACAGTAGTTTTTACTTTGAAGATTTAGTGACAATATCTATATGGTGAGAGGTTCCAAATTTACACTGACCATAAGAGCCAAAAGTACTTGTTTGAGCAAAAGAAGCTTAATATGAGACAAAAACGATGGATGGAACTCCTTAAGGATTATGTCTGTGATATCTTGTATCATCCAAGCAAGGCAAACGTAGTTGCGGATACTTTAAGTAGAAAAAGGATGGTATCTTTTATGATGGTTAGAGAATGGGGCTTGTTAGAGTAGTTCGTCCCTAGATTGTGCCTAATAGTTTATATAAGGACTGCAGAAAGAAATGATCAGGGATTGGTAAAGATAGCTAGCCAGGTGGATGAGACCTTGCAATCAAACAATGTGGTTACTGATTATGGACTACTCTGGTTTAAAGGACGGATAGTGTTCTAAGCAACGATGCTTTAAGGCAACATATACTAAGAGAGGCACACAGTTCCCAATATAGAATGCACCTTAGTAGTACCAAGATGTACCATAATCTACATCGTGTGTATTAGTGGTCAAGAATGAAAAAAGATGTGGTAGAGTTTGTAGCGAAGTGTTTAGTATGAAAACAAGTGAAGATCAAGCATCAAAAGCCGACAAGGCTGCTCCAACCTTTACCACTACCTACTTGGAAATGAGAGCATATCATCATGAATTTCATCATGGGCTTACTAAGAACTAAGAGAGGGCATGATGCTATCTCGGTGATAATGTTAGGTTGACTAAGACTGCTTACTTTCTCGCTATTAAGAGTACTAATTATTTAGTGTCACGACCCTCAGTCTACCAAAATCCACTATAATTTTTTTCATTTTTTGTTTATTATTTAATTCATTTCTTACCTTACTTTGATCGTGAACAGCTACACCACCAACAGTTGGGTTGTGTATCAGTGTTAATCTCATCCAACCATACCATTTCAATTTACAATTCATTTAAACGTAAACACTTATATTTCTTAATCAGAGTTGATATTCACATGTGTTTACAATTCTTTACATCTCCAAATGTTACATTCAAAATATTACTGTGTTTTTGCATGTCTAGATACAAAACTGTACAAATGTGTATACCTTTATATGATGGGATTCAGCGGACTCCAAAAATCAACTCTCAGTCGCTCTCAGTCTACTAAAAGTGCTCTGTAGAAGGGGAAAATAAGGGGGTAAGCAAACCACGCGCTCAGTAAGGTAATCATGCGAGCAGGTAGATAACTGTATTATCTACATGATCGTGAGGCCATGCGTAAAACCAAGCAGTTACTTGTCATACCCAAAAACATCAGTTCATGCATGTGTTCATGATATATAAAGTAGTTCATGCTATTCAAATCAGTGTACAAGTCGTAAATAAAGCATGGAAAATTATCATGCACAAGTCGTAATTAAAGCATGAAAAATCATCATGCGAGGTACACTTAAAAGCAGCTTCATACTCGACACAATTCAGTACAAATCAGCATTCGTCAGGACTCAGCCTCTCTCTTGGACTGTCCTAACCCATAAAACAATTTAAAAACATGGATTCATCATAAACCAAGTGACATGTGAGATTAGGTAAATACTAATAATAAGGGTAATAACTAGGACTATGGCCATATCCACTGTGATCCCAAGCTACACGGATCCTAGTCTGCGGGGTATCACCTCTATCTGTTTCGCACGGGAGGTGGGTCATGTCCAATCCGTCGGTCCATAGCAGATCTAACCTTCATCTGAAGACGGTATATATAGATATATCCATACACAATACAAGGTACTCCATGCTTTATGCACGGTACAACATACTCTGTGGACCCATATCATCACATCATATCGTGCCACATCTCAATATGCACGTGCGAGCCTATTTAATTGGTGTGATACACAGTCTACCCGAAGCTCCTAGCACAGCTCCTAACATGTCATAAAAATCGCGTATGAGTAATCTCTAGCACGGTTGTAAATGTATAGTAGACATGTAGTGCGAGCAACGCTCCAGCACCATGCCATAAAATCCATGTGAAAACTAGTGCGAGCTAAGCTCCAGCACTCATGCATGTAAAACTCTAGTGTGAGCACCGCTTCAACACTAATGCATGTATAAACACGTCAAATCTCGTGCGAACAATGCTCTAGCACGCTTTATTTCCATAAAACTCATGTAGGTGGCTCATTTGTGTGCAAAGAATGGTTATTAAATCAAATCAAGCTATCTTCTTGCAAACCATTTAAATGCTAGCCAACCTACCAATTCACATGCTAAAAAGCAGTAAAAAGACTCAAGAACATCATGTTCTTGCTTTTCATGAACTTTTTCAAAATCTCTATTTTTGCCCTTCCTAGAGAAAATGATAATTTATCATTTCGAACCTCATTAAAATATTAATCCTTTTCGGTGATTCTCAAACATTTTAGAAATACGCCCAAAAATGAGTACAGGTATCTCTAAGAGCCAACAAAATTCCCTTACCTTAATTCACTCGGAAGCAACTCCTTCTTCATTTCTCGCTTTTCGTGATTGGGCTCAATTTTCTCCGGATATATCCTCGGGAGTTGCAAACATTCATCAATCACATAAGTCAATACTTATAACTCATATTCTGACTTCATCCTAGTCATTATATCTTATTGACCCTAATTTTCTCTAAAGTCGATTTCAACTGTGCTAATCATTTCACCTAGGCTCATTGAGCTCCTCAGGCTCATTATTTCTCGTTGGATCGAATTCTAGGCTCATTGACCTTATCAAGCCGATTGCATCAAGCTTGGCCTATGATTATATTTGGCCATGGCATGGTGGCCAAACACCCATCATGCCATTCCTAGCCAATTCAGCTAACAAACTCACTTACCTATCTAACCAAGCACTTAGCTTGCATGCTCTACCCTTAGTTCTTCCATTCATTCATGCATTTTCATAAGCACCTTATATCCACATTTCATAACTTCATCCAATTTCATAGATTGATTTCGCTAAACTAACTCAAAATCATGCATATAACATTACTAACACCTTAGTATAACCAATTTATCATTAAATCCACCCTAGCTCATTTTCTCACACTAGACCCATTTTTAGGTCATGGTTGATTCATCATGTTCAAGGTAGTTTCAACCAACAATACATACACCAATCAACTCATAAAATTGTCTAGATAAACATACTTGGAGTTGGTGTATTGAAAACTCACCTAGCTTGTCTTTTCTCTTGTCCGAAATTGGAAGACCCTTTTGCTCCTTCTATCCAAGGATTTGAACACTAATTTTAAACTATGTTGTTCTCCTCCTCATAATGAACATCTTTACTCAAAGCAACTTTTCCTCAAATCTTTTTGGAAGGGGATGGTATTCTAGAGTGAGAAAGCTTATTCTTTTTCGGTAAAAATGGAGAGGTGTTTTGTTTTTTTGAGGAAGAAGACTTGGCCGTCGGGTTTTTATAGAATAGGGGTGGTGAGATCGATCTCCTAGGGTAAGATATCGATCTTCCTTTGGTTTGAACTATCGAAGTATTCAGGTATGTAAGTGTGGGATCGATCTGCTCTTTGGGAAGAGATCGATCCTTTCTTGGCAGAATCAAGTGGAGATCGATCTGCTAATGGGAAGAGATCAATCTGCTCTTTGGTAAGAGATCGATCCTTGCTAGGCAGGAGCAAATAGAGATCGATCTGCTCATGGGGAGAGATTGATCTAGGAGAGACTGATCTACTCTTAACAGAATCAAATGGAGATCGATCTACTTTGAATAGGGGATCAATCTGGCCTTCATCTGCAGGTTTCCAACTGCAGATTTTTCCAAAAATTCAAAGAAAAACTTGCCTTTAATTACTTCACTACTCATTTTTCATTCTATTCACACTTAGAGCATGGAAAGGTTCATTTCATATGATTCTCGTGTTAAGGAACTTGTGTGTACTGCTTGGAATCATAAAAGATACTTAGAATTCACATTTGAGTCCTTATATTCAATCTGAATGTTTTGAGTTCCATTTATTTAGTTTGTGGCCACTTCAACCCTTATTTAGCCATTACATGAATTCATGAGTACTCATTCATTCCCTTTGCAATTTCATTCAAGCCAAAAGCTCTTGTTATTATTCAATTAACATAAGGAAGTGTGTACATCATATGAATCATAAAGAATACATCACCAAAAGTGGGTCTTACATTTAGATTCATTGGTGGAGTTGTACATCCGAGAGATAGTTCAGCTACATGGTGCTTCCATAAGCATCACGTCATATAGAGATTCCACGTTCACCTCTAGATTTTGGAATTATTTTCAAGAAACCGTGGGATCTCAACTAAACTTGATCACAACATATCATCCTTAGACTGATGGTCAGACCGAACACACTATTTAGACTTTAGAAGATATGTTATGGCGTGTGCCATTGATTTCTGGGGTTTATTGGATTACCACTTGCCATTAGCCAAGTTTGTGTACAATAATAGTTTTCATGCTAGCATTGAGATGGAACAGTATGAGGCTCTTATGGAAGAAAATGTCGATCCCCTGTGACTTGGGAGGAAGTGGGTGATAGAAAGCTTTTGGTTCTAAAACTAGTTGAGCATGCTTCTAAAGGTGTTAATATCATATATGAGAGACTTTGCATAACTCCAAGCTGGCAGAAAAGTTATGTTCATGTACACGAGAGGCCACTTAAGTTCCAAATCGGGGATTTAGTATTTCTGAAGGTGTCACCTAGTAAAGGTTCTTAGGAAGAAAGGGAAATTGTGTCCTCGCTATATAGGTCATTTTGAGATTTTGGAGAAAGTGAGAGATGTTACCTACAAACTAGCTCTACCATCACAGCTCTTTAAGATACGTAATGTCTTTCATGTCACTATGTTAAGGAAGATCATCCAGATCTCTCACTTGTTATTGAGTATGAACAGTTGGATATTTAAAGGGACATAAGTTATGTGGAGAAACCTATCTGGATTTTGGACTGAAATGAGAAGGTACTTCGATTCAGGACTGTTCCATTAGTCAAGGTTCTTTAGCAACATCATTCAACGAAAGAAACAACTTCGGAGCTAGAGAGTCTTATGAAAAAGAAGTGCCCTCATTTATTTTGATAAACCTACGTGAATTTGAATGACCAAATTCCTTAAGGTAGAAAAGATGTAAAAATCCACATTTTCATGTACTTGACTTTAAATTCTTATGGTGTAATAAGACAAGTGTAATGGAATGATGAATAAAGACACATTTTGTAAGAATAGATTATTCATTTTGGCCAAAACTTATGTGTAACAACCATTTGAGTATGAGATGATCAATTTGAGTCTTTATAGGTATAATAGATTGATATTTGAAGAAATGGATGAAAGGCAATGGGAAAATGGTCTAAACAAGTGTATAATGACAAGTTTAGTGTGTTGAGAATGAAAAAAACCTTGATATATGGCTTGGTGTAAAATTGGTAGAGTTTAGGAGTGAATTCAAGTAAAGAAATGCAGAAAATGGCAAGTCTGGGAATGAGGGATTGATCCCGTCCCTTGCAAGATCGATCCCCTACAAAGAAAATTGAGCAAAAATGCATTCTTCACCAAGGGATCGATTTCTTATCCTTAAAAGATAGATCTCATGCTTGAGAACTATAGAAATTTGCATTCTGCCACTAGAGGATCGATCCCTTACCCTTAAAGGATCGATCCTCTCTTTAGTCGAGAACCTCTTGGAGTGTAAAACGTCTGAAAGGGATGCATCCCCCTACTAAAGGATCGATCCCCTCTAGCTCACCTGCTCCCACTCAACAGAGAAATACCCCATTTCAACTACTCTAACTCATTTTCTCTCTCGTCTTATGCATTTGCAAACCAAAATAGAAGGAAAAGAGAAAGGAAAAAAGGAAACGAAAGAGAATGAAAAGAGAAAGAGAGAGAAATAAAGAAAAAAGTGTAGCCAAAAAGCTCATAACCAAGTTTTCTACTGTATACCTTTTCCATCATAATTCAACTTGGAGCTTATTGGAGGCCATTTGATGGTGAAAAACTAGAGAGGATTTTAATCATTTCAAGGTAAGCTACAGAGAGAACTCCAATATTTAAGATAAGAAAATATATGGTTATTTTGAAAGTTCTAAGGTTCTTTTTGGGATTATCTTGTAGTAATGAAGCTTAGAAGGATGCTAATTAGCTTTAGTCAAACATAGGGTTTGAAAGTAAGAAAATCTCAAAATGTTAAAATTATTATATGCTATGATTGGGTTAAGGATCTATAAACTAAAGTAGATTATTGAATAAAAGTATGAAAAGTTAACTTAAGGTTCTGATCCCTTAAGAGGCTTATGAAAAGATAGTGTTTTAAGGTTAGTTCATATGCATGATGGTATAAGTGTTATTAACAAGGATTAAGTTAGTGGTAAAGTCAAGTGATGAAATAAATGAAATCAATCGCAATACTTAGTTAAAAGTGGTTGGTTGGTTTGACTTAAAGTTAATTGGATAAATTTAATGTTAATTGGTTGTATTTGATCAATGCGGTAGCAAAGCTAGTTAAGAGAGCTATCGACTAGAAGGAAAGGTACACAGTGCCACGAGATAGTTTGTTGTCGTGGTATGCATATGGTAAAGGATGTATTTAGTGGTTGGTAGCAACCAACTTATCATGATTTCCATGTATCAATTGTAGGAGCAGTATGATTTCGGAAACTACCTAGGCCTATAGGTTTTGCACATATGCCCTTAAGCCATATGATTTAGCTTAGAATAGGTTCTTCCATGCATGACATAACTATTTTAGCATAAAATAAGATTTATATCCATGCAAGCCTTATTTAAAACGTTTAACATCGGATTTGAGGGTAAAAACTCATCTAAAACTACCTTTTTGTGCATGGAGGATTGATCCCTTATAGTATGGGATTGATCCTTCATCTAGGTTTTCCATAAAATATTCATTCGGGTGATGAGAGATCGATCCCCTCCCTAATAGGATCAATCCCACTACTAAATTTTAGTTTAAACCCTATTTTAAGAGTATAAAACGGCCCACTAGAGTTATAAAAGGTTTCGAAAGCTTTTGTATTATGCTTTATCACTATATTTTAATATGAAATACGCGGGCTACCTTTATGAACTATGAAAGATGACTCCATTTGATTAATGTATGTTTTCGAAACTATGTTTTGAGACCTGGCACCCTTAGTTCATTGTTGTTATGGCAGTCATGCGGATGTGTGTGTTTATGTGACATACAACATCTTCCATGGTTAGTTTACTGCATGGTGAGTGCTGAGAAGTGCATGCTCATGCCAGGCCATAGCAATCTACAACATGACCATGGCCATTAGTTCACTTTCTTCCTACTTGGGACCTAAGTATAATGCATGATTACTATAGGGACCCCGCCTAGTCTCCACACTATGATTTCTATGTCTTCGATATATATGCTTTTAACTTGTAATTGCATGCTTTTGGAAGTGCACAAATCTTTTATCATGTACATCATGTTTTTCGCTATCTGCTTATGCATTTATTTCTTACTAAGCGTAAAGCTCAATGCCCCTCATCTTTCTTGCAGTGACCATTACGGAGTACATGATTTATGCCGGTGGACAAGTAGTCTCTAAGTAAGGTATAGGACCTCTTTTTTGTATGGCTTACTTCCCACATAATAGTAAGCACAACTTATGTATTCTTTTTTATCGTTGGATGCTTAGGTGGGATATAATTGGAATTTGTATAACTTTTGAATTAGTGATGTCTAGTTACCAAAGTAAATGCAATCATAGTATGGATGATTATGAATGTGAATGACACAGAATGTGGGTGACGGTGCAACATTGCTAATTAGCTAATTAGGATCACAGACTAAAAGAGAACAATTAATGAATTGGTAACGATCAACTAACTAGGTTAATTGAACCCTACACTACGAGTTGAAAACTATGAAGATAAAAAAAAAAATTAATAATCCAATTTTTTGCTTCTAGAATGTTACATAAATAATATGCATTTAAATTATATTATATTTTTAATTTCTCATATTTAAAATAAATTAAATAATAGCATCCAACACAATATTTAAATATCAAAGTATTAACTTTAAAACTCTAACAATATTAAACTTAAAATATCATCTAAATTTCAAATTTTAAATATATTTGTAGGTTTCATATTTTTTTAGTTTTCTTTTGAATTTTTTATTTCGATTAAAATTTTGGTTAATTCAGTTAATTCGATTTTCAAACCGAATTAACTAAAACTGAAATCATTTCAAAATCTTTTTATTAACTTATCAAAATAATATGTTAATCGACTGATCATCTAGAATTAAATTTGATTTGAATGCTTAATTTAGTTAAAATCAAAGTATAAAATCCTGTAACCCTAGTTTGTATCCATCATTATAGTCATTATATATTTAACCATCATGGTCTTAAAATTTTCATTAAATATAGCATGAATGATCAAAATTTTTGCCCTCCAAATTATATTCTTACAAAAACTTGCTTACACATAACTATATATTTTTATGATATATTTTTAAAAATTTATATTTGATAGCCTCTTTTCATTTTTTTAGTTTAGCAAAAATTTTGGCTATGATATAGCATAAAAATAAAATTAAAAAATAACTATGAAAATAAAAATAATACGAATAAAAGATACGTATATAAAATTTAGATAAAAATTGTATATATATATATATGATAAAAGTTAAAAATAAAATTTTTGTATTCCTCGTATCAATACAAATTTAAAAATTAAATTTTTATATTTTATATGATATAAATATAATTTTATGTAATATAAATACAAATTAAAAACACAATTTAGGGGCGTTGCTACTAATAATAATAATAAGAAGAATAATAATAATAAAAGGTCAGCAGCGCTGCTAAACTCCCCTTTAAGGGAAAGGAACAGAAAATATCGTGCAGCTTCACGGTGAGTGGATGAGGATGGCTTTGCGGTGGGCAATGGCAGTGTCCTCCCCTTATTCTTCGCATTCGCATGCAGCAGTTGCAGTAGTTCCAGAGTTTTCTTGCTCGAAAACGGTCTACCAATGGCACCGCACCTTCACCTTTCCTCTTTATTCAACGAACCGGCTCTTGTTGCCTCGCAACACCTCCAGCTCTACTGCTACGATTGCCCCCTTTCGCTGCTTCTCTTCAGGTACTTCACCTCTCTCCCTTCCCAAATATACTTTCTCGGAATTTAATATTTACCATGTTACAGATTACCTAAAATTGAAGGGAATCCCCAATCCAATGGTCAATGGTCATATCGCTTTTTCTAGGGTTCCATTGAATTTTGTATTTTCCATGTTTCTTTTTGATAAAATTGTGATTCAGCAGCAGTCCTAAATTTAGAATGCAATTGACAAAACCTCTTTCTTTTGTAGCCAAAAGTTTTTTAACATGATTGGACTCGGATAATATGACCAATGAATGATGGCCCTGAGAATATATGAATATCTTAGAAACAGAAAAAAGCACGGCTTTAACAGTCATAAAGCCATAAGCCAAAAGAAAATCCATTTCTTTTCTAACTAAATTATGGAAGATGATAGCCCTTTTGTTCTTTACACACACCCATTACCCATATGTTGGTTTTGCGTGCAGCCTTAACTCCCGAGCTAAAGTGTACATTGGATAAAGTGGTCACATCAAACAAGGTGGTTCTTTTCATGAAAGGAACCAAGGACTTCCCTCAGTGCGGATTTTCAAATACTGTGGTGCAAATTTTGAATTCTTTGAATGTTCCTTTTGAAACAATAAACATACTAGAGAATGAAATGCTACGTCTCGGTTTGAAGGAGTATTCCAATTGGCCTACCTTTCCTCAACTTTATATTGACGGAGAGTTTTTTGGTGGTTGCGACATCACAGTTGGTATGTTTTTGTTATTTGTCACTTTTAATTTCACTTTACTTTTCAATTAAAAAAAATCAGTTTGAAATCAGCTGCTATCATTCCAATTATTGCTTATAAATTCAAATGTAAACACTCTAGTTTTAGGCAATTGCTTCCCCTGGGGTATATATTCCAACTTCTGAGGTAATTTATGCTTCCCTTTGATCGATTTTACTGCCTCATGTTTCAAGTACTGTTTTTTTTCATGCTCTTGCTCTATCTTTATGACATATGTCTATATACATATAATCATACAGAAATGCACACAAGTGAATGTTTGCATGAAACCTTGCGGAGAAGGTACACTTTATATAAAGACAAATGATTACTTCAAGTTATTCTCTACTATTTATTAGGATCTGATGTAGTATCTTTCCAGTGTGAGAGGAGAAAAAAAAAAGATATTTTTGTATCGAACAGTGGAGGTGGGGCTGGGAGGGATTGAGAATGAGAAACTTCCCTTCTGACCCTTGGTAATGGAATAGCCTTTTCCTATTTTAAGTTAGAGATAAATCCTGAATAGCAGCATTGGACCAATAAAGAGACAGGGTTTACTATCATACTTTTTACTGTGAAACTTCCATGCTCTTCAAAATGTCTGCTATCCATTGTTGTAGATTGACATTGTTTGGTCCCTGACGACATCTGCTCCATCTTTTAGGAATGGATTTCTCTATTTAAAGAAATTTTAATTGATCATTTTTGAAACATTATTTAATCGACTTCTGTAGTAATAAATTCATTTCATGTTGTAGAAGTCTTACTCAGTAATTTGTGTTTCAAAAAGTTTTATATATTGGAATGGTTTGAAATAGTGAGAAAATGTATTTTTAAGCAGCATTTTTGGTTAGTTCAATACACTAGAACTGGAGTTATGAGATTTCAATCATGTGGCTCATGCTTCCTTATTTGACAAGTAAAATGTTTTTCAAGAATTATAATGGATATATAATGACAGAAAACAAAGACTTGCTTACACTGCAATTCCAAAGCATAATACAATATGGTAACTGGTTTAGAAAACTCAGAATGCTGAAATTGGCAGGATCCAGTTTCTGGATTTTACCTTGTTTTGTATTACATAACTTGCAATTTCTGTTGTTAGTGATGTTAGTCACTGATACACAGTAGCTAAATAGACATGTTTGTATACAAAGTACTTTTGCAGGCTGGAAATACCAGGCAGTAGGTGCAGGATCTTCATTATGTCAAGTGATAAATTTTTTAGATTATATCTAAATGATGACATTTATTGCCAGTAAAAAGATGTGAGCAATATATTACCAGTGCGATATGCGCTTGAAACATGACTTATTCTTGTTAATGGCATTAACTAAGCTTTTGATATAGGAATTGTGATACAGAAAATGATATAGATGTTTGTCATTTATAGCATCAATGATTGTTCCTCTCATCTTCCTATTGTTTATCTAAACACGAGGTTTTAATTGTTTTCTTTGTCTACTGTGTTTTATTTCTATGATTTTTCAGTCTTTTGGTAGGATTTATAGGTCATGTTTGATGTATAGGATGAAGAATATGATCGAATACTATAAGGGTGCGTTTGGTTCGGGGGAAAAAAAAAATTACCTTGGAAAACAAAATTACCTTTTATCCAGGAAAAAAATTTTAAGGGGTAAATTCTAGGGAAAAAAAAATTACTTAGATCCAAAAAAAAAAAATTTTGACTCAGGTAATCTAAAAATACCTTAGGATCCGAAGGTAATCATTTTACCCCAGATTTTTTCAAAATTGAGCACTGTAGGTAAAATAAAATGACTGACAAGGAGGAAAAGAATTGAACCAAACGGGGGAATCGAATGACGGAAAAAAAAATTACGGGGGAAAAAAAAAAATTCCCCCCAACCAAACGCCCCCTAAGATTATATAGGATTGGATGATATTATACTATCTTATGTTTGGTATGTACAAAGATTATGAGTAAAATAAGATGATTTTTATATATTTTTTATTATATTTGTTATGTGTAAAATTAAGAGTAGGATAAACTGATTTTTTTTTATTAATCAAAAGTACTTTTCTTTAACATAAATATAATTTATATTTATGTTTTTTTCTTAAAAATATAATTTAAGGACTTCTTAACTAAAAATATATATTTTTCTAACTTGTTTAGTTAAAAGATTTTATTTATATTTTTTTTTTAAAAATGATTTGTCAATAAAAAGTGATATTTTTAAAAATTTAAATATATTCAAAACATTGTTTTTTGTTAAAAAATAAATAAATCTTTTATATTTCCCTCTATATTAATGTTTTCTCTTTTTCCTTTTTTTTATGATTTAAAGTTGGATATATTTATTTTAGAAAAATAGATTTTTCAAATAATATGATTGTTTTTAAAAAGTACTTTGATTTTTCAAGAAAAAAATTCTTATCTTTTATTTTTACTTTTATTTTTTCCTCTTTTCTTGCCTTCAGGGAAAAAGAGAGAGAGAGAAAGAAAACCAAAACAAACAATCTAAAAAGGGAAAAAACCAAAGATTAACGAGAACAGAAAAAATATTGAAAAGTAAGAAAAAAATTATTAGCTAAATTTAATAGTTCAAAATTTATAAATTAAAATATATAATTGATAATAATTTTTATATTAAAGAGTTAATTTTTTCTTAAAATGATTTTAAGAATCTATTATTTTCAAAAAATTAATTTTTGAGGAAACTTAATTGTTTTGAAAATTATTAGTTTTATCTAAATTATTTTTTTTCTTTATTCAAAAAAAAGAATAGAAGAAAGAGAAAGAAAAAATAAAAAATAAGTACAAAAAGAAAAAAAAAAGAGAAAAAGAATAAGTTGGATTAAGCAATTAATTAATGACCTTTGTCATTTTATTAAAAGATTAAGTTAATTTTTACATGTGTAAATTTTAGGGATAAAATATAAGCATGTATTACTGAATTCCACGATATTAGAAATAATCTTTGGGAGGATTGAATTATTCTAAACTGGGAGAATGACTAATCTTCTTTGTAATCCAATCTCTTATTTAATGCATCATCAAACATATAATAGGATGATAAGTATCCTATCATATCCTATCCTATCCTATCCTATCCTATCTTTTACCATATGCACCGAATATGGTCTTGTTTCTGACTTTGTGTTTTGCAAGCATTTTTATGAAATTTTTTTCACCTGCAGAGGCATATAAAAATGGGCAATTGCAGGAATTATTGGAGAAGGCAATGTGCTCCTGATACTTATTTGCGTTGAAAAGGTGTATCATAGTTGTACTTGTTTGGAATTTGAAAATAGCTTATTGTCTTTGATTTGTTTGGTTGGAGTGGAAAATTTTGTATAAGCGTGTTGATCTTGTGGTTCTTTGTGTTGATTTCATATTTAAATTATACAATATATTTGCAGCTTAATTGTGTCTCTTGCTTTTTGAACAGCAAGATAAATGGAATTATGATGGAAAACTCTCTCTTTATCTTTGCTAGTGCTGCTCCTTATTTGAATTGTACGATGAAGTTTTAGAGAGATATTTTTGTAAGGTAATGATTGTCACAAGCAATGTAGGACTTAAGTTCTGAGTTATCTTGTTTCATAAATCAGTTGACATTAATTAATTATTGGACATTATAGTTTAAGTATATTTTAGTAAATTATGAAGTGAGTAATTTACAAGGTTAATAAAACAAATAAAAATAAGAAAATGAAATTAAAATGCTCATAAGAAATATTTATAGTGATGAGGATGAAAATAAAAAGAAATTACAAAATAAAAAATGCAAAAATCAAAATTAATAAAAGCAGGGTTAAAATGTAAATTCTTAAAAATATGATATTAAAATGCAAATAATGAAAATGTGCCTTAAACTCCTAGACTAAAATAAAATTATATAAACTATATGAAAATGAAATTAAAATTAATAAGAATGCAAAGGAAATGAAACTAACGCACAAATTTCTCTAAAATTACTTAATTGGAAAACTCTACTGGAAAATTTTTTATAATTATTTATTCTATACTTCAAAAGAAAGTAGAAAAACTTATTTATAGGGAGGCAAGCTTAATAGAATACAAACTCTTTATTAGAAATCAAATAAAAATCTTAATTACTTAATCCTTCTAATAAAATTCAAGATAATATAGGATTCAAAAACAATTAAAAGACTAAAATTAAATCTCTATTCAAATTTCTAATGGACCTAAAAATTACAAAAATATCTTTAACTTTAAAAGTTAAACTAAAATAATTTTTCTTACTATTTTCTATCATTCTCCCCGGTTGAAAACAACTTGACCCCAAGTTTAAAGACATGATAATCATCATAAAGAATAAGATTAAGGCGTTGCAGCTCTTGCTCCATAATCCGAGTGCAATCTGAATATAGGTGTCCCTTCCATTTCACAAGAAACTCGTCATAACCACTATTTAAATGTTTAGTGGAAAAGTGGTAAGTCGTAAGGTCACCAAAATAAATAACTCTAAAACCACTAACAAGTAGGTATGGAAATATTGGTCGATTCTACAGAGACCGCAACAATTGAATCAAATTAATCACAGTTCAATCAAACGAATGGGAGGTTTTTAATGAACTAATATCAACTAATCTAGATATGAGGAAATCAAAATTAACAAATATAGAACAAAGAAAACGGTTTCAATGCAATTCATGGAAAGACCTCAGTTAGCATGCATCTTAACTACCTAGGATTTTATATTGTTGATAATTGAATTCTAAAAATTTCATTAAGTTAAGCATTCAATCATAGTATTGCAACGAAACCATTTTGGCACCTTCTTCCCTTACTGCTTAGTTAATTAGAAGTCTAACTACTTAAATTATCAAGTAAAGAACTCAACATGAAATGAGAAAGGGTTCGTGAAGGGAAGTTAGATTGGTTTGGTCCCGAACACGTTGCAGGGTAAAACAATCAAAAGATCAAAATCCGGTATAAATTCGATAAGAAAAATTTCATTAAAAATATGGAATTGAGAAATCTTGATCAATAACGAGGAAAATGTTGAATTTCGAGTCCAATTGATCAAGATATGAATTTACTGGAATAAACCGAAATTTTCACTTCGAGAAATTATCCCGAAAATATTGAAAAAATATACCGAAAAGACGAAATAAGACAAATAGATTCATTTAATGGATCAAATGAATAAAATATGATTTTTTAGATATTTTGTCAATAAAATCATTTTTATTCAATAAAATAATAATATAATAATTAATTAATTAATTAAAAAAAGAAAAAAAAAAGAGAAAAGAAATCGCGATTTGCGATTTTTGAAGAAGACGAAACCGAGGGAACGGTGTCCCTCGGCTCTGATGAAACCGTCGGCGAACGATGCGAAGAGGTGGACGACAAAGGGTGATCAACACCCCAGGAAGCCGACCCGTACACCCACGTGCGGTGAGATCGTCGAAGAATGCCGGATCGAGAGGGAGAGACCGCGGGAGAGAAGATGGGATCGGGTGCCACCGACGCCGATTCGACCCACCCCGAGGCCAGTCGAAGGTTCCCCTTGTGATGGCGCATCGATTGGTGCTGAAAACTACCGGAGAAACGACGGCCAGCGTCGAAAACGCGAGAGAAAGGAGAATCGGTATCAAAACCGAGGAGAGAAGAGGCCGGACCGGCCACTTTCCAACCAAGCCTGACGAAATCGACACCAGATCCCTGCATCGGACGACCCCGCGGATCTGCTGGAGATGGAAGCCTGCGAAGAATTGGCCGGCGCTGCTTCGAACAGTGAAGGAGAAATCTGAACCGGACTGAACCGGCTAAACCGAACCGGTCTGAACTGGACCGAACAAGTTCAGCCAAAAAAGAAGAAAAATGAAGAGAAAAATGGAAAAAGAAAAAGAGAAAAAATTGGAAAAAATTCCAGTGATGCAATCGAGCTACGGGTAAGCCGGTAAGCGGTCGAAATTGATCGATTTAAATGTCGAAATATTTAATTTGATTAATATTCGACTGAAAATTTACCCAGAAAAATATATAATTGTGTAGCTCGACAATTGACGTCAAATGAGAGCTCAAGTTAGCCTCGATTTGTGTACTATCATGGAATCTCGGGTAAGTAACCCTTATTTACGACAATTTGCATAGTTATGCGTGTTAAAAATTTACCGCATAAATTACGGATTAATTCCGTATAAAATGAATTAAATTCTGGAATTTAAGATAAATTGTCGTAAATAATTAATTGAGTTATCCAAGAGTTTAGAACGAGACTCAATAAATACTGATGGGTCCAATGAGCCCAATAGGCCTCGATGATGTGAATAGTAAGTGGAAAATGGGCTTAAGGCCGACTAAGACCCATTATGGTACAATCGGGCCCAATATGGGTAAACGGGTTCAATGATTTAAATTAAGCCCAAAAAATATGAAATACAATTAATTATATTGTATTTGACCTGATGAATATTTATATGCAGTTCTGAAGATTGGATTGTGAGCAAATCAGACTGCGTGACAAGACATCAGTGAAAAGGTCAGACTGGACAGAAAAATGAGGTAAGGGAATTTTGTGAGTAGCTAGAGGTAGCTACGCGTATTTTTAATAGCTTTTGTATACACTGAAAATGTATAAAGATCCTAGAAATAGAATAAAAATTTTATGGACTTGGGATAGGTAAAAGACTATTTTACCCCTACTGAGGGAGAATTCACTTAAAGATTGTGAAAGCATAACATGCATGAAATACATGATTTGGAAGATTTTCGTGAACTTTTAGTAAAGAAAATTAGTAGATTGGCTAGTATTTGCATAAATTTCACAAGATAACACTACGTAAGTGTTATTTAGATTTAAATGAAACTTCTTTGGAAAATGGGCTAACTATCAAGTTTATATGGAAACAAATGGTGCTGGAGCATTTCATTGCACTATATCTGAGTTTGTGAGTGTGCATAATGGTGCTGGAATGGTTGCTCGCACCAATTTGTGTGACATCATGTGCATAAAATGTGCTAGAGCGGTTGCTCGTACTGATTTTTATTATTATGAAATGCATGAGAGGTGCTGGAGCCTAGCTCGCACCCTGTTTTGACTTAATATGCATAAAAAGGTGCTAGAGCGATTGCTTGCACTAGTTTTAATGATTTGACATGCATGAGAGGTGCTGGAGCTTAGCTCGCATCCTGTTTTGATATGATAATTGCATAAAAGTCGTACTGGAGCCTTGCTCGTACGTGATTTAATCGATTTAATTGCATAAAAGCCGTGTTGGAATGTAACTTGCACGAGATTTGATTTCATTATGCATGAAACCGTGCTGGAGCGTTGCTCGCACGAAGTTTTGATTTACTTGAGCATTCATTCGTGCTGAAGCATTTCTCACACGAAGTTTTGAATTATTTATGCATGATACCATACTGGAGCATTGCTCGCACGAGGCTTTGATGGATTTTACGCATAAACTGTGCTGGAGTTTGCTCGCACATGATTTTATATGGATTTATAACTCTTTTAAAGTCGTACTGGAGTGCTGCTCGTACGCAGATTTTACTGATTTTTATGAAAACGTGTTGGAGCTTCGCTCGCACGAGGTTTTCGGATATCATGAATATGTATGGAACCGTGCTAAAGCTTTGCTCGCACAGGGATTTATATGACATGCATATAGCTGTGTTGGAGCCTCCTGTAGACTGTGTGTCACAGTGAGATGATATGCCCACACGTGCATACTGAGACATAGGTTGGGTGGATAAGATCTACAGCAGGCACCCTCTGACTATGATTTGGGTTCACGGAGTACGTTGTATCGTGTATGTCACGCGGAGTACATTGTATCGTGGGGATTGTTGGAGTGGAGTGGCATTAGCCACGAGGCTGTAAGCCTTTGTGAAACCCGGATTTTTCCCACTATGTTCATTATTTGGGACCATAATTTAAATAAAAGGGATTGAAATCGTTGGACGAAATATACGAAATTTAAATGAGAAAAGATAGTGAGTCCGAGAAGGAAAATCGGTCTAAATTAATCCCGAACGTGTAGAAGGGTAAACTGGTCAAAAGATCCTAATTTCGGTGTAAATTCGATAAGAAAATTTCATTAAAAATATGGATTTAGGAAACCTTGATCAATAAAGGAGAAATTATGGAATTCCGAGTCCAATTGGTCAAGATACGAAGATATTACGAATTTTCGTAATTTTCGCCCGAAACATTATCCCGAAAATATGCGAAAAATACACCGAAATAATTAAAATAAATTAAATTAATTAAATAAATTAATTAATAAAATATAATATGATTTTTGAGATATTTTGTACAATTTATTATATTTTATTTGATTAAAATAAAATATAATAAATACAATATAATAAAATAATAATAAAATAATAATAAAGTAAAAAAAAAAAAAGAAATGAAACTCTGTCGCACGAAACAGAGTCGCGCGACAGAGATGGAAATGGAGGATTGGAAAACCCGATCCTCCCAAATTCAGCCTCCTCCGACGAGGACGCCACCGGAGGAGCGACCCGACAAGCCTAGCGGAGCAGCCCGATCCCGTCGGCACCGGTAGTGGAGGAAGAAAACGTGACCGGCGAGGGAAAAGAGAGGGAGAGAGAGACCGAGAGAGAAAAGAGAGGAGAGAGAGAGATCGGCGGCCGAGGAGGGGAGGAGCGACCCACCACCGGCCAGAGGGGACGTCTGCGACGTCGATCCAGGCGCAGATCGGCCTGAAACACCGCCGATCGGAAGAAGAAAAATTCGGTGCCGCCGCCGGAGGAGAGAAGAGGCCGGACCGACCACTTTTCGGCCAGCCACGATGAAACCGAGGCCAGATCCGAGCTTCGCGAGGTCCCGCGGAGCTGCTGGCGACGGAAGCCAGTGAGGAACCGGTCGACGAAGCACCGAACGGGTCGAACCGAACTGAACCGGACCGGTCTGAACCGGACCGAACCGGTTCAGCCAAGAAAGAGAGGGAAAAAGGAGAAAAAGGGAAGGAAAAGAGAAAAAGGAAAAAGGAAAAAAATTTCGGGGATACATCGGACTTCGGGTAAGTCGGTAAGAGGTCAAAAGTGACCGATTTAATTTTTGAGAAATTTATTTAAATTATATTTGATCAAAAATTCACCCGAAATTAAATATATAAATTGTGCAGTTCGACGATAAATCACGTACGTGAGCCCGATCGAACTTCGATTTGCGCACTATCGTAAAATCTCGGGTAAGTAAAGCTCATTTACGACACCATCTATGTAATTATTGCGCATTAAAAGTTTAATTTACGAGTTACGGATTAAATTGCGCATTTAGTGGATTAAATCAAGATTTTTAATTAAATTGTCGTAAATGATATACGGCTATTCAAAGAGTCTAGAAAAAGGCCCAATAAGTACTAATGGGCCCAGTGAGCCCAATAGGCCTCGATGAAAGAATTAATAAGTGGAAACGAGCTTAAAACGAATTAAGACCCATTAAGGTGCAATTTGGCCCAATAAGAGAGAAATTGGCCCAATTAGCTAAATCGACTGTAATAAATATGAGGAAAGTATTTATTGAGTTAAATAAGATTTAAAACGAGATTTATACCGATAAAATCGAGCAAAAAGAGTAAAATCGATAAAAGTCAACTTTTAGCTAAAGCTTCGATATAATCACATATTTGGATATGTTGAAATGAATTTAAGCCATATGTGATAAGTTGAACTTGTTTTGCAGTAGCTCGGTCTATCGACATGTTTTACGAGGTAAATTCGAGTATCGAGGAAAGTGCTCTATATCAGTCGCTAAGAGGTAAGGGATATAATTTAGAGTAGCGTTAGTACTCCCTTATCCTTACCAGCTGTTTATGTATGAGAATTGGACGAAATGGATTTCCAACTGTATTCAAATCGAAACCAAAACCATTTCCCGAGTTTTCAGCATGTTTTATATATATGAGATACATTTTTACAGCCTATTTGTTTATAAAAGTGATTTTTCACTTCTGAAATGAAAGCATAGTGTTTTCATGTGAGATTACGGGTTAAAGTCCCGATATGTTTTATGAAATTATGTTTTCATGATACGGGTTAAAGTCCCGAAACAGCTTTTAAGCTATATTTTCACGGTACGGGTATGAGTCCCAAGAATTGACTTTGATAACTATGCTTTCCATATTTACACGGGCTAGAGTCCCGCAATGATTTATGAAAACTATGTTTTCTATGAAAAACGGGCTAGAGTCCCGTAATGATTTATGAAAAACGGGTTAGAGTCCCGTAACGATTTTAATACACGGGTATGAGGCCCGAAATGATTTTGATAAATTGGGTAAGAGGCCTAAAATGATTTTTGTGGGGTAAAAAGGCATAATATGACGATAGTCAGAGGATCTGGGATCGATCTCGTATGGAGACGATCGAGGATCTACCTAGCCGACGGCCAGAGAATGGGCAGGCTCTGACTTGATATGAGAAACGTGCGTATAGACCACACTTGGTGATGCACGTGAGTTCGTGCGTATAGTCCCCATTTAGTGGTGCACGAGAGATAGGGCAGCGTACGACCCTGATCCAGTCCTACGGCTCCCTGTACTATGGCCATGAGTACCCATGATTTTGTCCTACGGGACCAGATGTATGATGTCCTTCGGGACTAGTATATGAGACGATTGCCTGACCCTACACGATGAATTGACAGAATGATATATATATATATATATATATATATGTTTTCGCACATTTCATGCTACCTGTTTTATGATTTTATTGAGCACATATTTTCTATGATGAGATTTTAAAGGTAGCCATGAGTATATTTTACGAAATGTGCATATGACAATACAATTTCATTTTAAAGTGATAAGCATGTTATGATATGCATGATTAAGTTTTGAGATACTTTTTACTTGTTTACACGACGTGATATGCATATTATATATGAGTTTTACTAAAAGCATGCATGATGTGTAAACTTATGATTTAAGCATGTTTTTACTGCTTTTATGAAATGTAAGCATCTCTACTCCAGTACATGTTTATGCTAATTTGTAAAACCATGAGTTTTACCATGTTTTGAGTATTTAAAGCTATTTTAAATGTATCTCTTACTGAGTCTGAAAAACTCACCCCCCTCCTCTCCATCTCCCAGATTATCTATAGCGAGTCTATTGCACATACGAGACTGTGGTCATTGACAAGTTAGTCCGACCTTTCATCAGATATTTTCGTAACATTGAGGTACAATCTTACTTATATTCCAGACATGTGATACATAATAGACACTATTGTATATAATAGTCGGGATGTAATAGTTGTAAATAATTTTATATATACAGAATGTATGTAATGTAATGAGATCCTGGAAAATGAAAAAGATTTTAAATCTAGACATGGACAGGAAAACAACATAGTTAATGGATAAAAAGTTTAAATTAGCCCCATTTTTCTGCGCTTCCGGGGCGTGACAGCCTTGCCCTCACAATCCTGATATTTATGTTGTTCTGGTGGCAGGACTAACCCACCTCCCGTTTCAGGTGTGATACCCTGCACACTAGGTACCGTGTAGCCAGGGATCACTAGGATATGGCCATAGCCCTCGATGCTACTGATATAGTCACCTAACATGTCTCACATGATATAACTTTGGTCTCGAAAGATCAGGGTAGACCCGAGGGAGGGGTCAGGCCCCCGATTTTGTGATTTTCACTGAGATGTGATTTTCTACTATGATGATAGATTTTTCAGAGGATTTTATAACATGTGACCCTAAAAGAAGGGTGATTTTATAACAGAATTTTATAATGAATTTTTAATGAGTTTGAGATTGATTTATGAAATGATTAACCCGGAGGGGTTATGTTATATTGAGCTTTAATGAAGTAATTTAAATGCAGTAGCATGGGGAGTTTTTCATGCTTTAATTACAAATTCATGAAAAAAATTGTCTCTCATGATTTATTTCACATGGCATGAAATAATGCATGATCCCGATTTACTTCATGCAAATTATGATTTTACATAAAATGTCATTGATGCATGAGTTGCATGATTTCTATATGCACGAATAGTTTGGCATTATGAGCATGTAGATAGTGGAGCTATCTACTTACTTGTATGATTGCCTTACTGAGTACGTGGTTTGCTCACCCTCCTTATTATCCCTCTTTTTCAGAGCACTCGCAGTAGTTAGTGAGCGGCTGAGGACTTGCATCTTTGGTATCCGTTGCGTCCCATCGAGAGTCAGGTATACACATTTGTATAGTTTTGTATCTAAATATGTAAATGCACAGTACTGTAAACGGATATGATGTCGGGGATGTAAGGTTATGTAAATACCCTTGTGAATGGATTTAGTTAAAGTTAAAGGATAGTAAATCCTGATGTGTGAATGTGAATATGGAAATGGAATGGTAAATAGGTGAGAGAGACTAACACCGAATCATAGCCCAACTGTTGGTAGGATGGTCAAAACAAGAGAAATGTAAGAATTAAATAACAAACGAAAAAAATTTGTAGTGATTTTTAGGTAATTTAGGTCGTGACAGATCGATCTGCCCTTGCATGAGATCGATCTGTTGCAAGTCAGTAGCTTAAGGAAATCGATCTAGCCCTCTAGGGATCGATTCCTTCTTCACAGAATATTTATCAGATCGATCTGGCTTCCTTAGAGATCGATCTGGCTTTCTTGGAGATCGATCTGCTCTTATTCCATTGCTCGAACAAGTGCATTTTTTGCTCTTCTAGATCGATCTCTCATCCCATGAGATCGATCCCTCATTCATATTTTTCAGATTTTGCTGCAGTTTTCTGCAGTAACTTACACCAAACTTCATAAATTTTGCTGTCATAGTCATTTTCTCATCCAATTATCTTTAAGGCTTGAAAATGACATCCATTTATACTTCATACACATTGAAACTTGTGTGCATTCATTGTATAACCAAAGGTATACAATATAAACCCAAATGGAAGTATAAAACTCATGCAACTCATTCCATTTTATTGTTACATTGGTTTTCAATTTACTTAACCATCCATTTTTCATTTCATCCACATTTACCACTTCAAAACATCCATTCCTCATAATTTATATAATTTATGATCTGCTCATATATCACAATCTTATAAAAGGTTACATATTACAAAAATGCAGATCTTACACTTAAATCACTTATGGTCTTTAAATATTATTCAATACTTGCTCTAGAACATGATCAATTTGTATGATGCTACCTCACATCAATGGAAAATTGACTTATAACTTAGGATGCTGACTTGCATATTGTAAGGTGAGCTTACCCCATGTGCTATACCTACAGTATTTTTGTATAGTCTGGTTACTCTTGTATTTTTAATAATCCTTATATGGTAGTCTATTACTGATGCCATTATCAACATCCATTACTTATTAATTTAAATTGCAGCTTATGCAAAATTAAGGTGCTATAGCTGTAGCAAGTAAGATTTACTTACCTTGTATGTTATACACGTTATAACAGACATGATTAACGTACCCAGATTATAGGTTCCCAACGCAGCATGCGCATACACTGAGCTTGGCCAAATTTGTGTTTATTGTTCTATTTGTCACGTTATACGTTTACATATTAAATCGGGTTAGTATAGATCGAATATAAATAATAATTAATTTTTCAAAATTAAAACGGTTAATTGAATTTTTTACCAATTTCTCTTTAACCGAGGTACTAAAAGTTTCTTTTTTTTCTTTCATTTTCTTTTCTTTTCTTATTGAATTGTTTTGGACCGGTTCAGCTTTTTCTTTTCTGCTGAACCGGTTCAGCTTGGTCTCCACTGGTTTAGGGTCAGCAGGGCCGGTTCTCTGGTCGCATCTCTTCAGTAGCTTCGGATAAACTTGCGACGACAAGGATGGATCAGCGACAACTCCGACAATTTGGCCTCTTCTCCCTTTCGCTATTCTTTCTCTTTTTTACCGTTGTTTCTCTTCTAGATCTGCTCTCTCCGGCGACAGATGGGACAGCAGGGGCACACGGGATTACCGATGTTGCGCCCTCTCCCTTTGTCGATGTTGGCTTCCCTTTTCTTGCCATTTTTTTTTTTCAAACAGAGGGGTCTATGGTGCGCAGACCCCTTCCCTTTGCCAGAAAAGTGGCAAGCTTCCAATTCTTTTTATAACATATATATATATATATATATATATATATATATATATAATATACTCTTTTTTATTTGTTTATACATATAATATATATCTACTTATATATATATATATTATATTTAATACATATATATATATATTAAATATATGTTCTCTTTTCTTTTATTTATATATATATATATATATTTTGGGCATATATATTTATTTCGTTTATTTATATTTTATCAATATACATGAAATTAATTTTTAAGAAAGAAAAATTATGAGTTATCATAGAAATTTACAAGTGTACATGCAAATGAAATAGAAAGACATCCTAAATTTAAGTTTGACTAGTGATTTTCTCTTACTCCCTAATTTTAATTTGAGAACTAATCTTTAAATTTAAGTTTTTAAATGTGCCGCTAATTAACTAACAAATGGATTCTATCACTTGAGTTATATTCATTTCAAAGCATTTATGCACTTTGCAATCCAGCCCTTGTTATCTAGAACGGCTCTTAGCCTAAATGCCACATGACATTGAAATGCTGTCATGCTGAATTGCTGATACAATATAATTATAGTTTAGCAATTAGCATAACATTCTTGTTAGTTTGATTTCATTCCTAGTTTCAGGTTCGTATATAGTTTACATTGTTGTTGTTGTTGCAAGCATTGCTGCTACTTGTTCCGATTCGATTTGTGTAGTGGTAGTGGACTGGTGGTGTTACTGTTGCTTGTCTCGATTCTATTGTGCTATTGTTTTTATAGATTATCTTTATAATTTCAGAATTATGTAACACTTTATAATTCTCCAAGCATGGGTGTCGTTATGAGTTTATGACTTATGCGGGCATGTTTGTTACAAATTTCATTTTAATTTACTTTGATTATGTAAGGCTATTATTATTATTATTATTATTATTATTATTATTATTATTATTATTATTATTATTATATGTTGTTGATTTTTATTATTATTTTTTTAAAAATATATTTTATTATATTTAATTGATATAAAATATTTATATATAAATATAAATTTGAATTTGAATTTAAAAATGGAAATCAAGTTCAGATAAACAAGTTTAATAGAGTAAGTTCGACCTCAAAAATTAAAATTCAATCAAATTTAAGTCGAATATCGAAAAATCAATTTTCAAATCGAATTCTAACACTTTATTATTTTAATTTGGCTCAATTTGATTACACTCTGTTGTTGAACAGCACAACAATGATGAATTGCTGACGTCAGTGATTTGATCCTTTGGCCACGTCACTCTGCAAAAACCAGAACAGTCAAAGGAACGCATGAGCTTCCATGTGTAAGCACTCCGATACTTAAGTCAGAACGAAATTTCGGCAGAGTTTCAGTATAATTCAAAAAGTGGAATAAAAAATTGAGTTAAAAATCATACTTGGACTTTATTTATAGGGAACAATTCACTCTTTAATGACATATTTACCCAGCAACATTAACTGTAGACATCTAGGGACAAAATCGTCCGGGTCAGAATATTAAATACAGAGCCCAGTTTTATCTGTATTCAATTTTAACGTGACACGTGGCCCTTTATCTGGTCGACACGTCATATTACTATTTTTTCTATTTTTTTATTTTAAATTGCTTACTACAATTGCTCCCCACTCTTTCGTGAGCCACAAAACGCGGAAGAGTACCATGTTTTCTCGTCGTCACTGTCGGCATATATATATAGCGTGAGAGTGAAAGCTCAGGCTTCATTTCTCTTGCAGATTTCGCATTCCAACAGCAGATTCTCACGGCAAATTCTCTTGTCCTAGTCTCGCGGCACATTCTGAAGGCAAAGTCTCGCGGCACAGTCTTGCGGCAAAGTCTCGCGGCACAATCTTGTGGAAAGGCAGACTCTCGCGGTATTCACTTTGCGGAAGGGCAGACTCTCGTGTCAAGTGACTCTTGCGGCAAGGCAGACCCTCGCGACAATAGACCCTTGCGGCAATAGGCCCTCACGGCAATAGACCCTCGTGGCAATAGACCCTCATGGCAATAGACCCTTGCGGCAAGGCAGACCCTCCCGGCAAGGTAGACCCTCGCAGCAATAGGCCCTCGCGGCAAGGTAGACCCTCGCGGCAAGTGACCATACTCTCGCGGCAGCTGCTACTTAAGGTAGCCCGAATCTTTTACTGTTTTTGGAATCCTGTCTTATTTAATGGCCGGACACGGTCGAGGAAAAGAAATAGTTTTAGACCCTTATTTTAGGCTTAGAGAGTCTGATCTTGAACAACTTAGAAGTATCTTTCCTCTTCCGGAGGGTTATATTTATAGGCTTCCGACTGCAACTGAGCGCACTCCTCAATCCGTTAGTAGTGGTGTTCCTGTACATCGGGCTTCACTGGAGTTTGGATTTCGTTTTCCTCTTCCCGAATTCGGAGTTATTTTCCTTCGTCACTATGGCATAGTTTCAGCTCAACTTCACCCCAATGGATGGGCTCAAGTAGTAGGGTTTATGATTATATTTCATAAACTTAATGTTAGGCCTACTATCCCTCTATTTAACTCCTTTTTCAGAGTCCGTAGTGTACGTAATTCAACACGTTTCTGTATTCAAAAAGTCTCTGGGAGAGGTCAGAGTAATAAATTTTTTGGGAAACCTCCTTCTAAGCTTCATAATTATGCTTCAGATTGGTTTATCGTTGAGGTTCCTTTGTCTTTAAATATTCCTACTCGATGGAGTTGTTATGGACCTTCTAATCTTAGCCCTATAGCTAATTTAAAAGATGCGTATGGTCCCCTCATTTCTCAGCTTCAAGTAGATGATGAGGATGCTTTGCTATCGGTATTGACTCCGGAGAACATAACTGCTACGGGTTGGGGATGCATTTCTGTTGACTCAACTTTCACACATGAGCCCTCTTCTCCATCTGGTTTTCCTGAGGGAAGTCAAGGTGTGGGTAATCCCACTGACCCTTCGGAGGAAGAGTTCGAGGAGAATTTAGATTGGGGCCAGGGCGAGGCTTTTGGCAACCCTTTTCTAGAATTGCCCACAGATGAGAGCTTATCTAACATCCATTCCCTTGATGATTATTTAGATCCGGGTGATTTCATATCACATTTCATTGCATAAATTATTGTCCATTTTCTTCTTGTTTGTTTTGACTTTTGTTTTTCTGTTCTTTTTCCAGGAATGGACCCGCTTAGAAGAGCTTTTGGTCGGCGAGGAGGTGATGAGGATACTACCGTCCTTCTAAGAGCATAAGTCAACGAGATCATGCTCGAGAGTCCCGAAGCCATACTCATGCTTCTGTCTCAGACTCTTGAGGTGAAAGGTCGGGGTCTCCCCAAGCTCTACTTCCCACCCCTCCTGAGGGATTCGGCTCTCGTGGTCAAGATAGGGGGAAACATCCAGTCATGGATCCTCAGCTTCCAGATCTTGAGATGGAAAGAGCATCATCGGGCTAATCGAGCCACGTGCAACACAACCCGCCCATCTCGAATTGGGAGACAATGTTTGTTCATCGAGTCATCCATGAGAGATACACTAGCGTTTCCTCCAGTTGCGGAACTTAACACTTCCAGATATGTGGTTGACGGCGGTGTGGAGGTTCATGGGCAAAATTTCATAGTATATCCAGGCGTTAATGATAACGACTCAATTCATGATCCTGATGTGGCGGCTCGGATGGGTTGGTCAACCATACTCCTAGAGATGAGGCAGAGTTGTTTAAGAGTTTTCCCCAGTCGGAGGATCGAGCTGATTATTTGGCCATGATGGTATCTCTTAAGTTTGTCTTCCCTCTCTGTCTCTCTTTTTATTCTTTATTTTCTTGACTGACCTTTTAATCTTTTTTACATTTTCAGACAGCCCAGCAAGTGATTGCTTGTAATGCACGATATCGGGCTTATAGGACTCGGGCTGATGCTGAACTCCAACAGTTGAAAGGTGAGAAGGCTGAGTGGCTCACTGAGAGGAACCAATACAAGAAGCTTCCCAAACAACTCGATCGACTAAAGAAGAAAAAAGAGGATCTGGATCTCAGCCATTTTCGCCTTCAAGAGGATTTTGCCAAGGAGTAAGAGAGGTCTAAGGAATACAAAGAGTCCCTAACTGTAACTCAAGAGGAGCTAAACTCAATTCTGCTAAAGTTACAAGATCTCCAAACTAATTACGACGAGCTGAAGTCTGACCATATGCAGTTGAAAGAAGAGGTCTCTAGCTCACGTAGAGGACCTTCGTCTTCCTCAGTTAGCCAAGACGCACGAAATGAGATTCCTTTCGAAGGTGTTAGGGAGTACCGTTTATCACAAGACTGTCATGACAGAAAGTTGTTATTCACTACCGGCTTCGTGAAATTCGGTTTCTATATGGTGCGTTTCTAGCTAGAAAATGAGAGAACGGGAGAGACTTTCTCTGAGCTGCAGTGGTCGAAACGGTTGGAGGACTATACCGACGAGTTTTGTGGTTGGACAAATTATGAGCCCGTTAATGAGGATTTCGAGACCTATCTTGAGAAGGGGGCTTATGACGATCTTTCTAATCTATCGGGCCCTTGGGAGTCTCGTCTGCAATCAGGAGTGATTGATGCACTGGGTGATTTAGATAGCAATGAATCAGATGCTTCAGGTGAAGGCAGTCCTCCACCAGCTAATGAATAGTTTTAGTTCTTTTCCTTTGTTGCCAACGTTCTTTTATTTGTACTAAGGATTTTGAGACTGTATGCAAAGGGAGTTTTACTTTTTCTCTGAAATAAATATTAATAAATCAATTTACTTTGCAAATTCATGTTTTAAGTTTCCCTTATAGCTTGTTTTTACATGTTCTCTTTATATCGGTGGCTTACCTCGCGCATTGTTTGCTTTAAAGCCTTTTATCTTGAGTATGTGGCTTACCTCGCCCATTGTTGGCTTTAAAGCCTTTTATCTTGAGTGTGTGGCTTTCCTCGCGCATTTTTCGCTTCAAGCCTTTTTATCTTGAGTGCGTGGCTTACCTCGCGCATTTTTCGCTTCAAGCCTTTTTATCTTGAGTGCGTGGCTTACCTCGCGCATTTTTCGCTTCAAGCCCTTGCACATTTTCTCCATGGCTTACCTCGTGCATTTTTCGCTTCAAACCCTTTATTTTGAGTGCGTGGCTTACCTCACGCATTTTTCGCTTCAAGCCCTTGCACTGAATATAGCTGAAAATCTTAATATGAAATAAAATATTTAATAAATCATCATTCAATAAGTGAAATTTCAATTCATAGTTTTGACAATAGAATAAAAATAAACATTTCATTGCCAGTATGGCTTCAAGTGATTAGCATTCCATCTCTTTGCTATTTTTTTGCCTTGCAAACTTTCCAAGATGCATGTACTAGGTCCGATCATTCTCCTGATTTTGTAAGGCCCTTCCCAATTTGCTCTGAACTTTTCGTCTTCTCTTAAGGCGTTGGTGATGATCGACTTTCGCAGCACGAGATCTCCCTCACGTAGGGGTCTGTCTTTTACACGAGAGTTATAATAACGAGCAACCCTTTGTTGGTAAGCAGCTAGCCGTATAGCGGCAAGATCCCGTTACTCGTCAAGCAGATCCAGATTCTCTCATAACCCCTAGGAATTCACTTCTTGCACATAGGGAATTATCCTTGGCGAGACAACTTCGACTTCTACAGGTATCAAAGCTTCAGTTCCATATACTAGGCTGAACGGCGTTTCCCCGGTCGGTACCCGACTCGTCGTCCTGTATGCCCATAGAATACTCGGCAGCTCATCCACCCAAGCTCCTTTTGCTTTGTTCAGACGAGTCTTGAGCCCATGAAGTATGGTCTTGTTACTGATTTCTGCTTGGCCATTAGCTTGCGAATATACCACTGAGGATATCCTGAGTTGAATCTTTAGCCCCTCGCAGAAATTTCGGAATGCATCACAATCAAACTACTTCCCATGATCTACGTTTAAGATCCTTGGAATTCCAAATCGGTAAATTATCTCCTTCCAAACCATTGCTTCGACCTTTTTCTCAGTAATTATGGCCAGAGACTCTGCTTCTACCCATTTAGTAAAATAATCTGTGGCTACCAACAAATACTTTCGTTGACCTGTAGCTACTAGGAATGGTCCAAGTATATTTAAGCCCCATTGGGCAAACGATGTGGGCTTCAATGTACTTTGAAGGGCCGATACTGGGGCAATCGTTAAGGGGGCGCATCTTTGGCATTTATCACATTTCCGCACCTTATCAAGTGCATCTTGCTTGAGCGTGGGCCAATAGAATCCTGCCCTGAGTATTTTCGCTGCCAAAGCTCGGGCTCCTAAATGCTCTCCACATATCCCCTTGTGGACTTCAGTCAATGTGTAGTTGGCTTGTTTTGGACCTAAACACTTCAACAGTGGCATGGTATATCCCCTTTTGTAGAGCTCCCCGTTGATCAAAGTAAATTTTGCACTTTGGATCCTCATTTTTTGGGCTGCTTCTTTTTCACTAGGAAGTGTTCCCTCCATTAAATATTGCTTCATGGTCGTCCTCCAATCAGAACCGATGTCAATCTCTAACACCCCTTCTTCTTCTTCTATACTCGGTTTTACCAATCTTTCTACTTTCTCGGACCCCCCAGTAGCTTCTTTGGAGGATGCTAACTTAGATAGAGCGTCGGCATAGCCATTCTCAGATCGGTCAATTTGAGTTATCTGAAAATTGTCAAACAATTGAGCTAACTGATAATTCTATATTTTTAGAATTATTTGTGCTTAATTTCCTAATTAATTACTTAAATCCCCAATTTATTTTGTTAATTATCCTCTTTATTTAATTAAAATTCTTATGTTTGTAGATAAATTAAATCCGGATGAGTTTTGAATATTTTGGTAGAAAATGGACCGAAATTGAGCTAAAATCGAGATTGGACCACGCGGACAACACAGGTCTAGCACATCCAATTGGACAAAAAGACAGAAGACATGAAAATTTTTTAAGGAGCCAATGGTGTGAAGACAAGTGGCCAAACAATGCCAACTCATCTAGGATAAAAAAAGAAAAAAAATTACAATTGTACCCCTAAGTGTGTGTATAAATAGAATATGATGGCAATTGAAAAAGGGGGAGCCTAGGTTAGAATAGAGGTAAATTAGGGTAGAATAGTTTTAGGGTTTATTTTAGGATTTATTGTTTTTAAGTTTTTTTTTTCTTGTTCCGATAGCCACCATTGTTCTAGCAAGCTTTTAAGCATTTTTATTTTATCAGTTTTAAATTTTCTTTAATGAAGCAATTTCTTTTCGGTTATTAAGTGTTCTGCTACTGTTCATTAGCTGCAATGTTTTCTTTTTTTTTTCTTACTCAAATCGGTCTCTCTTTACAGTGCATCGGGTTGTTGAAGAAAGTTGGTGACAGCAGCTAATTTCTTCTACTCTTTGTTCTGTTTTAAATCTCAGTTCGATTGCCCATTTCGTTTTTATTTTGCTAGTTATTAACTGCACTATTCATCACTGTGAGTTTGCTATTGTTGTTGCTCGGAGAAACTGTGTTTTCGAGTAGAGTCAGGGGCGTGACTGGTGACAGCAGTTAAACATCCCTTTCTTTACTCAGCTGCGTTCCTAACTGTTTAATCATCCATTTTCGTCGTTTCCAATTTCATTATGTTTATATTGTTTGCTGTAAATTTTCGAGTAACGTGAGGTGATGGGAACCGTGGTTTGTGTTCTCGGTTTTAGTCTTGATGATTTTTGCATTTTCATTTACTGTTTTAGTCCATTAGACATGCATTTCCCTTTAACACTGCTGTGGTTTAGATTAGTTTTCTTTTTTTTTGTAGCTTCCATTGGTTGCCTTTGTTCAGCTCTGTTTTTCTACGTTTTTACTGTTCATCTGTGTTTTGGTTTTTATTCTCTATCAATCATATTGTTTGCTGTCATTGCTGGGATGAGAGGAACAAGTGGAGAAGTCTGGTCGTGCATGCTGCAAGGAGGCTTGTGATGGTGTTGCTTGGTTCTGCAGCTGACTGAAGCTCAAGCCAAGGTAGTATTACAGAGTAGATGCACAGCAGATAGGAGCATGATGGGTTGAGCAGCTGCTGGGCGAGGGGACTGGGGAGTAGCAGACTTGTTGGACATTCTCTGGTTAACTCAGAATATAGCAACTGCGATACATGGGCGAGGTTGGAGCTGTGCACAGTTGAGGTGCAAAAGTGCAGTACTGGATTTGTCTATGGTATTATGTTCATCTGGCGTTCAGCAGTAGTTTACAGAAATGCAGCAACAACTGGTGTCGAGGACAACCGAGAGGCATGGAGCAGAAGCACGCTTGGCAGCACCTGGAACCGAAGCAGCTAGAACCGAAGCACTTGGAAAAGAAATGCAAATTGAAGACGTGAACAGTGTTTGGAGGGACATGGGGCTGGTTTAAATTGTTAAAGCCATGTTTGGCCATAGTTCAATTTAGTCATGTTTTAGTTTAATGCATCATTAGTGTTTTCATGCATTTGTTAGTTGTTAGTTAGTTAGTTTAGTCAATTATAATGGTAGATTAGTTTTATCATTTTTGCATGTTAAATTGTAGTGTTAATTTTAGTTAGTAGTTAATTTTATATTAAATGTTTTAGGATTTTAGTTTAGTTGTATTTAGAATTTGATTCAAGCATTTTTAATTTAGTCTTTATTGTCATTAAATTTTAGTTTACTTTAAATTGCATTTTAATTAGTTTACTTACATGCATTTTTATTTTAAGTTTGTTTAAATTTTAGTTTAGTTTAATTTTATTTCTTTATTTTCATATTTGCATTTTATTTTAATTGCGTTAATTAATTGTTTTAATTTTCTTTTGTAGGTATTTTCTTTAATTGCTCACAGTTCAGTAAGCAAATCTTAGTTCAGTTTTATTTTCTTTATTTTAATGTTTATTGTTTTCAGTATTCTTAATTAGCCTTATTAGATCACCACCCACTTTAATTTCATAATTTGTTAGAATATACTTAGGGTAAGATTAACCGGTAGTTAATTAGGCTGTCAACTTCTCTGTGGGACGATAACTCGGGACTCAAATCTCATTATTACTTGTACGACCCGTGCACTTGCGGACAATACCCTTAGGGCGTGTCACTAACCACCGAACTTTTTCCAAGTATGGAACGAGAGTAGATTCTCGCACTTCATACTGCCCCTTATATTGGTTGACGACAAGTTGTGAATTGCTATGAGCTAACAAATTTTGAACTTGGAGCTCCCTTGCAAGTTTCATACCACAAATTAATGCTTCGTATTTAGCCACATTGTTAGAACTAGGGAAATCAAAACGTAGAGAATATTCTACCATTTCCCCTTCTGGTAATATTAGCACAATGCTAGCTTTGCTTCCCCTGACACTTGACGCTCCGTCAACAAATAGCTTCCACCATTCGAACTCTTTCTCCTTGGTATCATCTCGACATGTGCATTCAACAATGAAATCCGCCAGTGCTTGTGCTTTGATAGCTTGTCGAGGTTGAAAAGAAATATCATATTCTCCGAGTTCGACTGCCCACTTTACTAATCTTCCAGAATGCTCAGGCTTTTGGAGTATCTGTCTCAGCAGTTGATCTGTTAATACAGTTATAGAATGTGCCTGAAAATAGGGGCGTAGTTTTCGGCCTGCTATGACAAGTGCTAAGGCTACTCTCTCAACTTGCGGATATCTTGTCTCTGCCTCTAGGAGCACTTTGCTTACATAATAAACTAGTTTTTCTCCTTCTGTGGTTCTCCTCAGCAAAACTGCACTGACCGCTTTATCGCCTACCTCAAGGTACACAAACAGCTGCTCCCCGGTTAAAGGCCTTGATAGCAACGGGAGTTCTTTCAAATACTCCTTCAACTCTTCAAAGGTCGCTTGACATTCCTCGGTCCACTGAAAGCTTTTCCCACCTCGGAGTGTCTTGAAGAATGGTAAGCTCCTTTCAGCAGATTTTGACAGGAAGCGGTTTAGTGCGGCTATCCTCCCCATCAGCCTCTGCACCTATTTAAAAGTAGCTGGAGGCCTCATGTCTAAAATGGCTTGGACCTTTTCTGGGTTGGCTTCGATCCCACGGTTAGTTATCATGAACCGCAGAAACTTTCCAGATTGGACTCCGAACGAACACTTGTTGGGATTTAGTTTCATGTGATACTTCCTTAGAACAGTGAAGACTTTGGATAGCTGCAAAACATGTGATTCCCCTTCTCTACTTTTCACAATCTTGTCGTCCACATAAGCTTCCATTGTATCTCTGAGTAGATCCTTAAAAACTCTATTTACCATACGTTGATATGTGGCACCTGCGTTTTTCAGGCCAAATGGCATCACTCTGGGAGTTCTTTCAAATACTCCTTCAACTCTTCAAAGGTCGCTTGACATTCCTTGGTCCACTGAAAGCTTTTCCCACCTCGGAGTGTCTTGAAGAACGGTAAGCTCCTTTCAGTGGATTTTGACAGAAGACGGTTTAGTGCGGCTATCCTCCCTGTCAGCCTCTGCACCTCTTTAAAAGTAGCTGAAGGCCTCATGTCTAAAATGGCTTGGACCTTTTTTGGGTTAGCTTCAATCCCATGGTTGGTTATCATGAACCCCAGAAACTTTCCAGATTGGACTCCGAATGAACACTTGTTAGGATTTAGTTTCATGTGATACTTCCTTAAAACCGTGAAGACTTTGGATAGCTGCAAAGCATGTGATTCTCCTTCTCTACTTTTCATAATCATGTCGTCTACATAAGCTTCCATTGTATCTCCGAGTAGATCCTTAAAAACTCTGTTTACCATACGCTGATATATGGCACCTGCGTTTTTTAGGCCAAATGGCATCAGTCTGTAACAGTAAGTGCCTTTATCAGTGATGAAAGATGTCTTTTCTTCGTCTTCTGGGTGCATTAGGATCTGATGGTAACCAGAGAACGCGTCCAAGAAGATAAGAAACTCGTATCCCGAAGTTTCATTTACTAGTTTATCTATTTGGGGCAGTGGATATGAGTCTTACGGACATGCCTTACTCAAATCTGTAAAGTCCACACACATTCTCCACTTTTCGGTGGTTTTCTTCACCATCACTACATTCGCTAGCCATTCCGGATACAGGACTTCTCGAATGAATCCAGCCTCAAGCAACTTATCTATCTCTTCTTCAATAACTTGATGCCTTTCCGGGGTAAAATTTCTTTTCTTCTGTTTAACAAGTTTAGCCCCAGGCAACACGTTGAGTTCATGACAGATAACCTTCGGATCAATTCCAGGCATATCAGTAGGGGTCCATGCAAAAACATCGGCATTATTTCTCAAGCACTTTACTATTTCTTCCTTCATTTCGGGCTTCAATCGGCTTCCGATATACACCTTCTTCTCTCCGCTATCAATCCCCAACTTCATTTCTTCCATCTCTTCAACAGGCTTTGGCTTGAACGGTTCTGTGATAGTAAGAGTTTCTTTCCTCTGAATCCCCTTACATGTAGTTGATGCGACATTACATGTTTTTGCTCTCCTTTGATCTTCTCTTACTTGCCCCACACCTCTGGGGGTTGAGAACTTCATGAGCAGATAACACGAGAAAAGTATGGCTCTCATATCGCTCAATAATGGACGCTCGAGAATAATATTGTAAGCTAGAGAGGTTGACCTGACCACCATAAATAGGACATGTCTTGTAACACTCTTAGGGTCTTCACCCAGAGTAACAGGTAGTTTGACTGACCCTGCCACCTTCACCTTCACCTTCTCTCTTGTGAAGCCAAAGAGGGGAGTAGTTACGGGCTTCAACCTGTCTTCACTCAAATTCATTTTTTCGAAACAATTCTAATAGATGAGGTTCACCGAGCTCCCGTTATCTACTAGAATTCGACCTATCGGATGCTTAGCCACAATTGTCGATATAACCATAGGGTCATCATGTGAAACGATAACAACTCCTTGATCAGCGGGCGTGAAAGTAATCGTCTCTCCATCTTCAGCTACTTTCATCACAGAATGAACTTGGTATGCCTGCCTAGCATAAGCCTTCCATGAGGCAGATGAGGTACCTGCTATGCATTCCCCACCAGAGATGACATTAATTGCGGGTCTTGTTGGCTCATTATCAATTTGCTAATTTCTACATTCCCCCTGCCTTGCCCCATTTCTTCTTTCTTCATTCCTTCTTATGTTCGCTCTGTTATCGTTGCGTCTATCCTGTGGTCTATTGTCTCCTCGACCATGCATAGGATATTGATTCCTCTCGTTCCTTTGTGTGTAGCGGTCTAATAGCCCTTCTCTAGCTAATTTCTCAAGCTGATTCATCAGATCACGGCACTTCTCCGTCGAGTGACCAAAAGCGGAGTGGAAACTACAATAGGATCTGAGGTCTCGCCCCAGGTTTCCCTCACCTCTCCTATGGAATTGAAGCATCCCGGTTCTCTTGATCGCTGCTAGGATTGAAGCACGCGGTTCAGTAAGCCGTGTGTAGTTTGCATATTTCAACTTTGGGGCTTTACCGGATTTGTCTGATCTCCCCATATTCTTCTCATCAGGCTCTCTTTCCCGCTTCTTTCCTTCCTTGGAGTCCCTTGTCAGAATCGTTTTCATCACCTCCTCTTAGGTGATGTACTTGTTTGCTCTGGAGAATAAGTCTGAGACTGTCGTTGGTTGATCCAAGGACAATGATTCCTGAAGTTTTTCAGACCTTATTCCTGTAACATGGCTGTCACTGCTATCCCCACTTATAGGTCACGTACCTCAAGAGTAGCATCCCGAAATCGATCTACATAACTCTTTAATGATTCTTTGTTTCCTTGTCTTAGGGTGAGCAGATAAGTGACCCCCTTTTTTTTGGCTATTTAACCTAAAGGCTTTAAAAAATTCGCTTCTCAGCTGATTGAAGGAAGAAATAGACCCTTATGGCAAGTTGTTGAACCACTTCAGTGCGTGACCAGTCAAGGTTAGAGAGAATGCGCTACACATAATCTCATCCTCCCATCCATGTAGTAGCATTAATGACTCATAGCTTTCAACATGATCGGAAGGGTCTGCCTTTTCGGCATATACTGTTATTTGTGGCATTTTAAACTTTAGAGGTAGTGATTTTCTCATGATTGCTGTGTTGAATGAGATTCTTCGTCTTTGGTTTTCTTCAGTTGAAACCAACTTCTTCTCTTCTAAGATTTGTTCAACCATTCTTTTCATGTCCATAGCATCTTGGATCTTTTCAGTATTACACGAATCAGCTTGATCACAATCAACAGTCTCTTTCCCCTTGCTGTATAGATTAGGAGTTCGGTTTCTCTCAATTCGAGATAGAAAATTTGCCATTTCAGTAGGGGGTTCCATGTTGGATCTACCTCTGAGCCTCTCCTCTCCATATGAGATCTCGTCATCCCAGCACCTCCTATACCATCCATAGGTCCAGCGTCTATCTCCGTTGGACTGTTAGGATCTCCAACATTCGGGCGTCGAAGGCCCCTAATAATCTCCCTTGCAGCGCCTCTCGTGCCTGGACGTCTTGAACCTTCTGCAGTTTCACGTGAGGGGTTCTCCATGCGTGTAGGGTCTCGCGCACCCTGGCGACCCATTTCTCCTGTACCCTCATTGAAATAGTCTTGCGGGCCATCGCGAACAGACCCTCGAGCACCCTGGCGCATCAGATTATCACTCGACCCTCGCGCTCCCTGGCGCACTAAATCCTCCATTGACTCCCGCACACCCTGGCGATAGGAGTCTCGCGCATCCTCACATACTGAGTCTCGCGTACCCTGGCGGCAGACTTCTGGCGCACCCTGGCGCACTAAATCCTCCATTGACTCTCGTGCACTCTGGCGGTAGGAGTCTCGCGCATCCTCATGGGCTGAGTCTCGCGCACCCTGGCGGCAGACTTCTGGCGCACCCTGGCGCATTAAATCGTCCATTGACTCTCGCGCAACCTGGCGCACCAATTCTTCTATTGACTCTCGCAGATAATGGCGACAGAATTTTTGTGCACTCTGGCGCACTAACTCTATAATTGACTCTCGCGCACTCTCACGGACGGAGTCTTGTGCACCCTGGAGCACCAATCTTCCAATAGACTTTTGCGCACCCTGGTGCACCAATCTTCCAATAGACTCTCGCGCACCCTGGCGCCCTGTGTCTCGCGCACCCTCGCGGACAGACTCTCGCTCATCCTGGGCCTCCTCAGCTTCGCGCATAAGGTCTTCTGCTACTTCGCGCAACAGGTCTTTCGCAGCCATACGCACAGGGGTTCTAGCTCCCTGACGCCTTAAACTCTCTGCAGTCTCACGCCCAATCTCACCAGCCCCCGAAGCACTCCTTCTCTATGTTCTTGGCTCCACTAAGTTCTGAACAGCCGATGGAAGATTCACCTGCTAGAAGGTGCCTTTGAACAGGTCGACCATCGCGCATAAGGCTTGGGCGGTCTCCTCTCCCTGTTTCCCCATGGCCTCGAATTCTGCAACAGAGATAGTCATCATATGGCTCTCCTCCCGAGTTTCTTCTCCACGGTCCAGTGGAGAACTTGCCGTATCTTCATTTTCCTCATCTCTGATTGCTGTGGAATGCGTCTTTACCATTGTTGTAGAATCACCAGCTTTTCTTTCGATTCCCACGAACGGCGCCAATTGTTGTTGAACAACACAACAATGATGAATTGCTGACGTCAGTGATTTGATCCTTTGGCCACATCACTCTGCAAAAACCAAAACAGTCAGAGGAACAGGAGCTTCCCTGCGTAAGCACTCCGATTCTTAAGTCAGAACGAGATTTTGGCAGAGTTTCACTAAAGTCCAAAAAGTGGAATAAAAAATTGAGTTAAAAATCATACATGGACTTTATTTATAAGGAACAATTCACTCTTTAATGACGTATTTACCCAGCGACATTAACTGTAGACATCTATGAACAAAATCGTCCGGGTTAGAATATTAAATACAAAACCTACTTTTATCTATATTCAATTTTAATATGATACGTGACGCCTTATCTGATCGACACGTCATATTATTATTATTTTTATTTTAAATTGCTCATAACACACCCTTATTAACCTTGTTGGAGTAAGGCTAGTTGGCCAACAAGTGGGCATTCTCTCTCAACTTATATCTTCTTTTCATTTGCTATTTCACTCTAATTATGTTTGATGGTGGTCGTGTCACCAGATCCACGTGTGCAACTATCCGCCTGCCACGTGTCGAACCAAGAACAGGCCACGTGGCAGATTGGCGACAGAACCGCCATGCGACACCGTTCCTAGAGCTGCGACAGAGTGTCTGATGCGAGAGGAGTCTGCCGCCTCACAGTCTGCCGCGCATCGTGAGCGGCAGACCTCCATCGCCCCTGGACATCACAGGACTCCGTATTTCCCCCGACACAGGTCTCCCGCATGCCTGAGGTAGAAGTCTCCCGCACCTCACGCGATAGAGGACTCCCGCACAGCATGCGGCGTAGTCTCCCGCGCAGACCGCGGTAGAGGTCTCCCGCGCAGCATGAGGTGTAGTCCCCCGCGCAGACCGCGGTAGAGGTCTCCCGCACAGCATGAGGTGTAGTCCCCCGCGCAGACCGCGGTAGAGGACTCCCGCACAGTATGCGGCATAGTCTCCCGCACAGCATGCGGCATAGTCTCCCACACAGACCGCGGTAGAAGTCTCCCGCACAGCATGCGGCATAGTCTCCCGCTCAGCCTGCGGCATAGTCTCCCGCACAGACCGCTGTAGAAGTCTCCCGCTCAGCATGCGGCGTAGTCTCCCGCGCCGATCGCGGTAGAAGTCTCCCGCACAGATCGCGGTAGAGGTCTCCCGCACGAACAGCGGTAGATGTCCCTCGCCCAGCGTAGTGGCAGAGCAGCTCCCGCTTAGACAGCCGTAGAGGTCCCTCGCCCAGCGTAGCGGCAGAGGTCTCCCGCACCAATAGCGGTAGAGGTTCCATGCATACTCTGCCGCCAGACTACTTCCCCGCAAGTTGCATGGCCCGAGGAGCGACAGAGTGCTCTATAACTCTGTCGCGGCCCAGACACGCGCCTGGGTCTCAGCCCAAACCGCCTCAGAAACCTATAAATACCAGGTGAGCTCTCTGAAAAGGGGGATCCGATCCAAAAAAGAAAAAAACAGGGAGAAACACTTAAACCCTTTGATTTAAGCAATACTTTCTCCTTTTCTTACATACACCAACTCCCGATCACTGACTTGATCGTCGGAGTGCGCGTGCAGGGACAAATCCCTGCCCCCTCTGATTCCTGTTGTTTTTGCAGGATATACGAAGAACACGTGGAGCAAACTGTGACGATTGACTTAACCGTCAACAGTACAATCCGATCACGTGGAAAGCAAAGCACTGTTGCTGTCAGGTGGGCAACATCAATGTTCCTTCATGCTCTTACAGCAAAGAGCGGGCATCATCTTAGTGTGAATAACAAATCTTTTTAGAGGAAAAGAAAAAACAAAGTATTGTTTGTTGTTCTACGTGATAAAATAATACAAAATAATCAACTTTTTAAGTGAATTTAAATTTAATTATTTATATTTGTATCATATAAAATTATATTTATACCATATAAAATAAAAAAAAAATTATCTCAAAATTAATATTAATATAAAAATATAAAATTTTACTTTTAAGCTTACCCCATGAAGTGCAGCAGCTAGTGGGGGAAAGCACACCGAGGCAGACCTACGAGAGAGGTCAGCCCTCCAGTCTGGTAAACATTGGACAAGAGGCAGGAACGCCACGCAACGCTACTGCCAATCCAGCGAGACAGAGTCCGCCCTCAGCTCCCAGGCGGCAGAGTTCTCCAGTGGCTCAGGTGCGACAGAGTCCGCCCGTAGCTCCCGGGCGACAGAGTTCGCCAGAGACTCATAGGCGACACAGCTCACCCGCATCTCCCATACATCAAACATCTCCTTTGTCCTATGAGCGGCAGAGCTCGCCGAATGTGCAGCGGAGTCCCCCTGCGGCTCAACGACGACAGAACTCTCCCGCAGACAACACGCGGCAGAGGTATCCCACATCAGATATGCGACGGTGCTCTCCCGCCTCTAATAGGGTGCAGAGTTCACCCTTGCCCGATCCGGGACAGACCTCTCCTCTGGCCGCTCAGCGGCAGGGTCCTTCCGCAGCCCCTAGGCGGCAGAGTCTCCCTACCTGTCGCAACTCATCTCCCGTAGTGTTGGAACATGACCTAAGGGCACATAGAGCTGGGGAGCAACGGAGACAAGGAGATTTTAACCCACAAGAAGGTCCCGAGATATCAAGTCCCGTAGTGAGAGGTGCTGGAAGAGGCATTTATCAATCGGACTCTTCTAGACCAGAAGGGACAGGACCTTACTCAGCTCGAGGGTCGGAGGACGTGGAGAAGGTCGTCCAAAGGATCCTCGAGAAGAAAAAGCTAGTGTCTCCGGATGACGGACAAAGAAGGAGGATCCCATTCAGCCTGAAGATCATGAACAAACCTTTGCCGAATTATACTGGCAAAACGGATCCCTATGACCATATTCAGAGTTATGAATCCCTCATGCTGTTGCATGGATGGGAGGACGAAATTATGTGCAGAGCTTTTTCTCTCACATTGTCTGGGCATGCTCTCAAGTGGTTCAACGGGTTGAGCGAAGGTTCAATCTCCTCTTTTGATGAGTTGAGAAATGAATTCCTCAAAGTCTTCATGATCCACAGCCAGAGGAAGAAAGACGCTACCTACTTACTCACGCTTAAACAAGGGAATAAAGAACCCTTGAAAAGCTTTGTAGATCGCTTCCGAGATGCAACCTTGGAAGTGGAAGATCTACCAGTAGGCGTAGCCTTGGCTGCAATGCTACAAGGGACGAGCTCCGAGAAGCTACAAGAATCCATCTCTCTCGATCAACCGATGACGATTTCCGACCTCTTTGCCAGGGCTAACAAATATGTAGCTCAAGAAGAAGTGATGAGAACGATACAGCCCAGGGAGGCAAAGGAAGGAAAGAAAAGAGAGAGAGACGCACCCGAGAGAAGCTTCCCAAGACCCGTGAGAACTGACAAAGCCCCTAGGCTCAGGTATGAAGGTTATACCAAGTTAAACGAGCCTCGCACTGCAATACTGGCAGCCATCGAAGGGGCAGGACTACTGGAATTTCCCAAGAAGAAAATTGGAGACGTAGGCCGAAACACTGAAGCCTACTGTGAATTCCATTGTGCTCATGGACACCCAACAGAGAGGTGTAGAGACTTAATGGACCAGTTAGAAAGACTGGCCAGAGAGGGGAAGATCAACCGCTTCCTGTGGCGAAGCGAGAGACCCCGATATCCTCCGCGTGACCAAAGGAATAATCGTCCGCGGACGGGGGCAAATAATGATATCAGAAGGGATAGGCCTAGAAACGAAGCAGTCAGGCCCATACCCTATGCTAATCCGCCAAACAACGAACCTACAGCCCCCGCGATAAATGTCATCGCAGGCGGGGACTCAAGTGCAGGAAGCTCCTCTACTTCCCGTAAAAGTTACGCTAGGCAAGCGTATCAGGTTAACGTGGTGATGGAGGAGCAGGCGGATGAAGAGCCTATCATGTTCACTCCGGCTGACAAAGGTGATATTGTCATGCCCCATGACGACCCCATGGTGATATCTACGGTAGTGGCCAAACACCCGGTGAGCAGGGTCCTGGTCGATAACGGGAGCTCAGTGAACCTGATCTATTGGAACTGCTTCGAAAAAATGAGCATATCCGAAGATAGGTTAAAGCCCGTTATGGCGCCACTATATGGATTCACGGGGGAGCGAGTGAAAGTTGCCGGGTCCATAGAGTTGCCTGTGACTCTCGGAGAGCACCCGAAGAATGTGACCCGGCAAGTATTGTTCATGGTGGTCAGGTCAACCTCTGCTGCCTACAACATGATCTTGGGCAGGCCGGTGCTAAACGACATGAGGGCGGTGATATCTTCTTGCTATCTGTTGATGAAGTTTCCCACTCCCAACGGAGTCGGGCAAGTACGAGGAAACCAAAAGAGCGCCCGTACTTGTTATCTCGCTTTCACTGCCAACAAGGTAGCACAGAGGAAAGAAACCTTATGCATCGATGATCCGCCCAAACCTCAGCCGGTAGAGGAGACAGAACCCATTGAGCTAATCAAGGGAGACGGGGGAAAGAAGGCATACATCGGGACCCAACTAGGCGAACAACAAAAGAACGACATAGTCGAGTGCCTGAGGAAAAACTCGGATATCTTCGCCTGGAGCCCGGCAGACATGCCCGGGATTAGTCCTGACGTGATTTGCCATGAGCTTAACATCATATCCGGACATAGACCCGTCAAACAGAAGAAGAGGAGTTTCGCCCCGGAGCGACAAAAAGCAATCACTGAAGAAGTGACTAAACTCCTAGGTGCCGGATTCATCCGAGAGGTCTACTACCCTGAGTGGTTATCCAATGTAGTGATGGTAAAGAAATCTAGCGGGAAGTGGCGAATGTGTGTTGATTTCACAGACCTGAACAAAGCCTGCCCTAAAGATTCATACCCCCTACCTCGGATAGACAGACTCGTAGACGATACATCCGGCTACGAATTCCTCAGTTTCTTGGATGCATTCTCCGGGTATCACCAAATCATGCTTCACCCAGAAGACGAAGAAAAGACTTCCTTTATAACCGATGACGGAACCTATTGCTATCGGGTAATGCCGTTCGGTTTAAAGAACGCGGAAGCCACCTATCAACGAATGGTGAGCAAAGTATTCAAAGATCTTCTGGGAAATACCATGGAAGCCTACGTGGACGATATGATAATCAAGAGCAGCGTAGGAGGGTCTCATATTGATCAAATGTCCAAGGTATTCGAAGTATTGAGGAGATTCAACATGAAGCTAAACCCCAAAAAGTGCTCATTCGGGGTAAGATCAGGAAAATTCCTAGGCTTCATGATCACTAACAGGGGCATCGAGGCAAATCCTGAGAAGATACAGGCTGTCATTGACATGAAACCCCCAACCACCGTAAGAGAGGTCCAAAGATTGACAGGCAGAATAACGGCTCTAAATCGCTTCTTGTCAAAATCAGCGGAAAGGAGCTTGCCTTTCTTCAAAACTCTACGGGGGGGGGGGGGGGGGGAAGAACTTCGAATGGACGAAAGATTGTCAAAAAGCCTTTGAAGATCTCAAGGATTACTTGAAACAGCTGCCTTTGTTAACAAGGCCCCTGGAAGGAGAACAACTCTATATGTATTTGGGCGTCGGCGATTTCGCCGTCAGTGCGGTGCTACTGAAGAAAGATGAAAGTGTGCACCGTCCCATCTACTATGTGAGTAAAGTGTTATTAAATCCAGAGACCCGCTATCCACTGGCTGAAAAGTTAGCATTAGCCCTCTTGATGGCCTCGCGAAAGTTGCGTCCGTATTTCCAAGCACATCCCATCACTGTCTTAACAGATCAACCATTAAGACAGATCCTCCAGAAACCTGAACATTCAGGAAGGTTAGTGAAATGGGCGGTGGAGCTTGGGGGATACGACATCACATTCCAACCGAGGCAGGCTATCAAAGGTCAAGCTTTGGCTGACTTCATCATGGAATGCACTATCCCGAACGACAGCAGTGAAGGGGAGGCTCACCCATGGTTACTGCATGTCGATGGGTCATCAAGTGCCAACGGAAGTGGAGCGGGTATAGTCCTGGTGTCGCCAGAAGGAAAATCCCTGGAATACTCCTACGATTCAGATTCCCTAGTTCGAACAACATAGCGGAGTATGAAGCTCTGATAGCAGGGATGGCACTAGCGGAGAAACTGCAGGTTCACCAATTGGTAGCACACAGTGATTCTCAACTGGTGGTAAACCAATTCAGCCGAAAGTACGAGGTACGAGAACCGATGCTGGTTCCTTACTTAAAGAAAGTCCAACTCCTGGCCAAGACTTTCAAAAGCTTTCAGCTGATGCAAATCAACCGGTCCGAAAACACACATGCTGATTCACTGTCTAAGCTAGCCTCCTCCACAGAAACACAAGGAAGGACCGTAAAGGTGGAGAGGCTCGAACGACCGAGTATTGAAGGAGTCGAAGTGTGTGACATTCAAGTTGGAGACGATTGGAGATCCCCATTTAAACAGTATCTCACTGAGGGTACACTCCCCCAAGATAAAGACGAGGCTCGTCGCTTGAAAATACAAGGGGCGAAGTTCACACTCATCAACGGAGAACTGTACAAAAGGGGATACTCATCGCCACTGCTAAAATGTCTGGGACCGGAACAAGCAAGATATGCCCTAGCGGAAGTGCATGAAGGAATCTGCGGCGAACACTTAGAAGCAAGAGCCCTCGCTGCTAAAGTACTGCGATCGGGATTCTACTGGCCAACGCTGAAAAAGGATGCAATGGACTAAACCCGCAGGTGTGACAAATGCTAGAGGTTTGCGCCTATCACCACAGCCCCAGTAACTCCCTCTCAAGGCACAGTACAACCAATTCCTTTTGTACAATGGGGGTTGGACATCCTTGGACCTTTCCCATTAGCCACGGGTCAAAGAAAGTTCCTGTTAGTGGCTACCGATTATTTTACAAAGTGGATTGAAGCAGAGCCTTTAGCCACAATCACGGAGAAGAAAGTAGAGGCAATGGTGTGGAAAGACATTATCTGTCGATTTGGAATTCCCCGCATCTTGAATGCCGACCATGGAAAGCAATTTGATTGCAACGCCTTCCGTGACTTTTGTAAGGACCTCAACATTCAGCTACGGATCTCTTCAGTGTCATATCCTCAAGCTAATGGACAAGCCGAGGTCAGTAATCGGACCATCCTCCATGGGCTGAAGACCAGGCTAGACAAAGCAAAAGGGGCCTGGGTGGACGAATTGCCTAGTGTTTTACGGGCATATCGTACCACCAGTCGTGTGTCGACTAAAGAAACGCCGTTCAGCCTTGTATACGGCGCAGAAGCATTGATCCCCGTGGAACTTGGAGCATTATCGCCAAGAGTGGTACCCTTAGTAGGGGAAGAAAACTCACAAGCTCTAAGGGAAGGCTTGGACCTACTCGATGAACATAGAGAAACCGCGGCTATTCGATTGGCATCCTATCATCAGAGGGTAGCCAACTACTATAATAGCCGGGTGAGAGATAGGCCAATGTCTGAGGGAGATCTAGTGCTCAGAAAGTCGCAGATCACGAATGCCCTGAAGGAGGATGGGAAGCTCAGAGCCAATTGGGAAGGTCCCTACAGAATCAGATGCAAGATTGGACCCAACACCTGCACTCTGGAAACTCTACAAGGGAAGAAGATAGGGAAAACGTGGAATTCAAATCACTTAAAGCTGTATTTGAATTAACCACTACATCTTCCTTCCCAAGCACTATTGTTTTACTTACACTGTCACCAGATGTCATTACCTAACCGATATATGAATTATCTTTTTGTTGTAAGTCAAAATCTCGTGACAGGATTCAAAACCGTGAGGGCTGCCCTTGGTTCGGGCCCTGCGAACGCAGGCTACCAACTGGCCAAACCCAAAGCGGACAACCGAGCCGTAAGAGCCTGAGGCGCTTTGCGTCACTGTGGCCAGGCGTAGTTCCACCGAGCCATAAGAGCTTGAGGCGCTATGCGTCACTGTGGCCAGGCGTAGTTCAATCGAGCCGTAAGAGCCTGAGGCGCTATGCGTCACTGTGGCCAGGCGTAGTTCAACCGAGCCGTAAGAGCCTGAAGCGCTTTGCGTCACTATGGCCAGGCGTAGTTCCATCGAGCCGTAAGAGCCTGAGGCGCTATGCGTCACTGTGGCCAGGCGTAGTTCAACCGAGCCGTAAGAGCCTGAGGCGCTATGAGTCACTGTGGCCAGGCGTAGTTCAACCGAGCCGTAAGAGCCTGAGGCGCTATGCGTCACTGTGGCCAGGCGTAGTTCAACCGAGTCGTAAGAGCCTGAGGCGCTATGCGTCACTGTGGCCAGGCGTAGTTCAACTGAGCCGTAAGAGCCTGAGGCGCTATGCGTCACTGTGGCCAGGCGTGGTTCAACTGAGCCGTAAGAGCCTGAGGCGCTATGCGTCACTGTGGCCAGGCGTAGTTCAACTGAGCCGTAAGAGCCTGAGGCGCTATGTGTCACTGTGGCCAGGCGTAGTTCAGACGAGCCGTAAGAGCCTGAGGCGCTTTGCGTCACTGTGGCCCGGCATATACGCATCACTGTAAAACAGGTATATATACATCCACAAAAAAGAGCCGTAAGAGCCTGAGACGCAACGCGTCACTGTGGCCAGGCGTATACTCAAAAGAGCCGTGAGAGCCTGAGACGCAATGCGTCACTAAGGCCAGGCATAAAACATTCAATTAACCATAAAGGCCTAAGACGCTACGCGTCACCGTGGCTAGGTAATCAAACTACTAAGGCTATAAAAACTAAAGACGCTTTCACGTCACAGTACTCAAGCCTTAAACAACTACGCGTTTGCACAAATAATTCTTCCTGAAAGTATACCTTTCTATCAAGAATTGGGGAGCATACACGAATATAAATACAAAGCTATGTACAAGCAAAGTATATACAAGCAAAGCAAAAGAAACAATCAGACAAAGAATGATAAATGACAATTAGAGAAGTAGTGTGAGACAAAGCATGAACAAAAATCTCAATTTCATTTCATTCAAGTGTCGGTACAAGCAGATCTTTAACAGATCTTTACAATTACATTTCGACAAAAGTACAAAGTTAAAACAAAAAACAAAGTACTTGAAATGAAATACAAAAAACAAAAAAGCAAAAATCCCTATCTACTCTCCAAGAGGAAGCTGGGGATCAGCTGCAAAACCTTCACTTCCAAGGGACTGCTCGCCCTCCTCGCCGTCTAAATCAATGAGGGCTTCTATAGGCTCAGGAGCACCATCCAGATCCGTGGGCTCCCAAGGACCAGCAAGGTTGGCGAGATCGTCCTGAGCAGTCCTCTTGAACAGCTCGTCCGCAGGCTCAGCCTCGGGCTCGTACTTGGTCCAATCAGGGGCCTCAAAGAGTATCGCCTCAGGGGTGTATTGGAGTTCAGGAAATTCCTCTCTTTCCCTGTGTGCTTCTAGCCAAGATCGGGCCAGGTAGAACCCGTACTTAACATAAGGGTTGGAGAAGTCTTCCTTCCGCCTCAAGCAGTCTTTGGAGAGACGATACTCCTTTACGGCCTCGGCCCGTATGCTGTCAATCTCGGCCTGGGACAGTACAGGAGCAGCTTGGCCTTCCAACTTAGCAACACGCTGCTCGAGCTCTTGATTCCGAGTGAGCATAGACCTGTAGTTGGATTGCATACGGTCTAACTCAAAATGAGCCTCCTGCAGGTCCTCTTGGAGTTTACAAGACCGGGCCGTCTCCACCGTGAGATCCCCCTTTGCAAGACCGAGGTCTTGATGAGCCTTAGCAAGCTGCTCCTCCAGGCTTCGAACTAAACCCGGAAGAGGGGACAAGTTGTTGACCGTGTTCTGTAACTCCATGACTTTGTCCCTCAACTCCCGGATCTCTCTGTCGGCTCGCTCCCGGTAAGCCCGATGTTGGGCATTATTTGCCACGGTTCGTTGAGCCAGCTGCGAAAAAATGCAAAAATGTTAGATTCAAAGCATGCTGCACAAAGCAATCAAAAAGAAAAGAAATCAGAAACTTACCCTCAACGCCTCGATATCGGCTAAGTCTTCCCCCTCGGGGTAGTTTCTGAATATCCTTGCCTCATCTCGAGGAAGGATAGTGGACCAGCTCAACCGGGAGGCCACCCCGGGAGTGTCCAGAATATCGTTATCACGAACCCCGGGGTAGACCCGAAACTCATGGCCTATCATAATATTCCCCCCATCCACGGAATAGGGCCTCTCGTCGGCAGGACCAATCCTCGGCAATATCGGTCTGCTCCCCATCGAACCCTCGATATACAGGTGCTTTCTATTCTTCCGCTGAGACGAAATGATATTGCATTTCGCGCGCTCCTCGGAGCGTGATCGCCCGGATGATCCGGAAGCCCCCCGTGAAGACGAGGCAACTCTCCCCCTATCCCGAGAGAGATCTCTCTGCTCTGAAGGAGGGGGAGGCATAGCCTGCCTAGAAACAGGAGGGGTCCGAGCACGAGGTGGATGAGAGGGGACCGGTGCCTCACTTGGGACATCGTCAGCCAAACGATGCCTCTTCCTAGCAGGAGCGCTGGAAGGACCAGCCTCAGAAACCTGGCGACCTAATGATTGCCGAAAATGACTCATATCTGCAAAAAGAAAAAAGAAGACAAATAAGTGGTCAAAAACTGATCAAAAACAGCAAGCCATAAAGAGAATTAAAAGTTACCGTCAGGAGAATCGAGATGCTCCTGAAGGGATTCTATATTTATGGTGTCGTCATCAGGGAGCACCATGAAAGTGGAGCCGAACCCTTCCCAACCAGTGAGATCGGCTAAGGGTTCGCTACCAGAACTAGATTCCAGATTGGTGCCCCCTATATCCTCTTGTGGCCTAGGAGCTTCAGGATTCAACTCGGGAGAAGCCGAAGGCAGAGGATCCGACGACGAAACAGAGGGTCCGACAACAGGGACCGGACCCACACCCCAGCCTGCTAATATCAAATTTTCATTTGATACAAGGGTGTTGAGGCTAAGGGGATGAGGGACTAGCAGTTTGTCGATGTCAGAAGACAACTGCTCCCTAAGTGTGGCGACCCGGGGACCCTTGGGGATTTCGCGCCTATTCTCCTAACGAGTGGGGATATCCAGGCCCTCGGGCACTTCCACAACCAGTCATTCTATCTCAAAACCATGAAGCTTGTTAGCAGGTTTCTCGAATAATCGGTTCTCAAAACCAGGCTGGTACACCCGCTGAAGCGAGTAAGGCACTAAGCCGGGACTCCCTCGAAGCCTAAAGAATACTTCTAAAAGAGGAAGAGACGGAGGGACGCCCCTTAAATGGCAGTGCACAGTGAATGCTACCAATTGCATCCATGCATGAGGATGCAGTTGCCCCGGGGATACCCCGTGCGTCCTGAGGAAGGAAGCCCCAAAGTCGGACAATGGGAAGCGGAGTCCTAACTCCAAAGCTGCCCTAAAAACGACAGCCCCGTTAGACACACGACGTATGTCGCTCTCCTGAGGGGTTGGGAGTCTATAAGTGTATCCCTCGGATAAAGGAAATCGAGATTCTAGGTCTTGGACGTCGGCTTCCTTTAAAGTCGACTTAACGCCTAGATCGATTTGCTTTCCTATGCCATGTCCAACCATCTTAGAAGTTCGTAGATCAAAGAAGTGGGACTACGGGCTACGAAAAATTACCTAAGGTAATGGAAACAGAACTCGCGGCAGAGTGTGAAAATCCGCGGCAGACTAGCGACACAGTGAGCAGTCCCGCGGCAGAGTTGCGACAGTGTGGCGAAGGAGTTGCGGCAGAGTTGCAACAGAGTGTACTGAGAGTCGCGACAGAGTGTCCTTGCGAGAGAATTCAGTAGCGACAAGGACGTCAGGGGCCCAGTATTTATAGCGGCTCGCCTGAGTACACACACAAGCGGAGGTCCGACCCGACCCGAGAAACGCCAGACCCAGATCCTCTTTCGCGGGAAAAATTCCCGCCAAAGAGTGGGGAGCAATTGATGGTGGTCGTGTCACCAGATCCACGTGTGCAACTATCCGCCTGCCACGTGTCGAACCAAGAACAGGCCACGTGGCAGATTGGCGACAGAACCGCCATGCGACACCGTTCCTAGAGCTGCGACAGAGTGTCTGATGCGAGAGGAGTCTGCCGCCTCACAGTCTGCCGCGCATCGTGAGCGGCAGACCTCCATCGCCCCTGGACATCACAGGACTCCGCATTTCCCCCGACACAGGTCTCCCGCGTGCCTGAGGTAGAAGTCTCCCGCACCTCACGCGATAGAGGACTCCCACACAGCATGCGGCGTAGTCTCCCGCGCAGACCGCGGTAGAGGTCTCCCGCGCAGCATGAGGTGTAGTCCCCCGCGCAGACCGCGGTAGAGGTCTCCCGCACAGCATGAGGTGTAGTCCCCCGCGCAGACCGCGGTAGAGGACTCCCGCACAGCATGAGGTGTAGTCCCCCGCGCAGACCGCGGTAGAGGACTCCCGCACAGCATGCGGCATAGTCTCCCGCACAGCATGCGGCATAGTCTCCCGCACAGACCGCGGTAGAAGTCTCCCGCATAGCATGCGGCATAGTCTCCCTCTCCGTCTGCGGTAGAAGTCTCCCGCACAGCATGCGGCATAGTCTCCCGCTCAGCCTGCGGCATAGTCTCCCGCACAGACCGCGGTAGAAGTCTCCCGCTCAGCATGCGGCGTAGTCTCCCGCGCCGATCGCGGTAGAAGTCTCCCGCACAGATCGCGGTAGAGGTCTCCCGCACGAACAGCGGTAGATGTCCCTCGCCCAGCGTAGTGGCAGAGCAGCTCCCGCTTAGACAGCCGTAGAGGTCCCCGCCCAGCGTAGCGGCAGAGGTCTCCCGCACCAATAGCGGTAGAGGTTCCATGCATACTCTGCCGCCAGACTACTTCCTCGCAAGTTGCATGGCCCGAGGCGCGACAGAGTGCTCTATAACTCTGTCGCGGCCCAGACACGCGCCTGGGTCTCAGCCCAAACCGCCTCAGGAACCTATAAATACCAGGTGAGCTCTCTGAAAAGGGGGATCCGATCCAAAAAAGAAAAAAACAGGGAGAAACACTTAAACCCTTTGATTTAAGCAATACTTTCTCCTTTTCTTACATACACCAACTCCCGATCACTGACTTGATCGTCGGAGTGCGCGTGCAGGGACAAATCCCTGCCCCCTCTGATTCCTGTTGTTTTTGCAGGATATACGAAGAATACGTGGAGCAAACTGTGACGATTGACTTAACCGTCAATAGTACAATCCGATCACGTGGAAAGCAAAGCACTGTTGCTGTCAGGTGGGCAACATCAATGTTCCTTCATGCTCTTACAGCAAAGAGCGGGCATCATCTTAGTGTGAATAACAAATCTTTTTAGAGGAAAAGAAAAAACAAAGTATTGTTTGTTGTTCTACGTGATAAAATAATACAAAATAATCAACATTTTAAGTGAATTTAAATTTAATTATTTATATTTGTATCATATAAAATTATATTTATACCATATAAAATAAAAAAAAATTATCTCAAAATTAATATTAATATAAAAATATAAAATTTTACTTTTAATTTTTATTATATTTATATATAATTAACTTTATATTTTTCATCCGAATCGTACCCGCCTAAATTTGAACGGCAGGTCCACCGTTTGGCAATGTTATCGAAATTCACGATTAAAACGTGTTCCAAGAGCCTGACAAAATGCGTTGCATTAAACGTTTAATCACGTGTGACGCGACGCACTGGAGTCTTTCTGGCCTCGTGTCTTTTGTCGTAAGAACAAAAAGAAAAAAACACGCTTCTTCGAGTTTTCCCGTCCTCCCTGTTTTTCCCACCTCTAAAATTCCAGGTAACCACAAACAAACCAGACATGGCGGCTGCTTCACTCTCAGTCTCATTCTCCTCGTACCCTGCCACCATTCCGACCCAGAACCCATTTTCAAGGAAGAGCACTGGTTTTCTTCATTTCACTTTGAGGCGAAGCAACATTAGTAACAACAATATTGGGTCCAAAACAAGGGAATTAGCTCTTAAGCTCTCACTCTCAAGCTCGAGGCGGTTGCACGTGCTCTCTGCCACTACTGATCAAGCCAATGCACAGCCTCTCACTGAGACTGTGTCTCCTGTCACTGCTTCCAGTTCCAAGTCAGTCTTCACAATTTTTTCTAATTCCCTACTGTTTCATTAATCGGTTATAATTGCTGCATTAATTAAAGATGATGATTGTTATTATTGAGCTTAAGCTTGTCTTATTCATGTGCAATTGCCTAGATCTTGTTCTTGTTTCAAGGGTAAATTATGATTTTGCTCTTGTCAAAATGTTATTCAGTGAATGTAACAGCTACTTTAATTTTGATTCCTCAGGGTGAAACGCCACACTATTTCAGTGTTCGTTGGAGATGAGAGTGGAATAATAAACAAGATCGCAGGGGTGTTCGCTCGGAGAGGATACAACATCGAGTCGCTTGCTGTTGGTCTCAACAAGGAAAAGGCTCTCTTTACCATAGTTGTATCAGGGACTGAAAGGGTTCTGCGACAAGTCGTAGAGCAACTTAACAAGCTTGTCAATGTCATCAAGGTCATGAATTAAATTTCTATTAAGTCCATTTTACTAAGGGAACGAGGAAGGGGGTTGGGTTGGGTTGGGTTGGGTTGGGTTGGCACTGGCCGTCTGGGACTGGAGAAAGAGGATAGAGACGTGTGAGATTTTAGTTCCTCTAATTTAACTTTAGGAACATACTAGGAAAGGGGATAAAGAAGTTTGAAACTTTAATTAACTTAGGAATATATTTGTTCCTGGGATTGCTTGCATTAACTTGAGTTAGTCTCCCAAATCACTAATAGTAAAAGTAGATTCTTACCTAACTTTTTTATCCTTTGCATTGTTGGTGTTACAGCAGCAAGCATAGACTTTAAATTACACTCTCTGCATGGTTTATTATTATTATTATTATTATTATTATTATTATTAATGCTCGTATGCATTATTGTTTATATTTTACTTGTTTATCAGGTAGAAGATATCTCAATGGAACCACATGTAGAACGTGAACTAATGCTTATAAAACTCAACGCTGATCCAACCACTCGTGCTGAGGTATTGTGTTGTACTAGAGCAAGTATTTACTTGCTTGGAGGTAGCCAATTTTTGTTACTATATGCACTACTAAAATGATTTGCTCAAGTAAATTTTGTGCCAAGTGGATGGAAACTGTTTTTTCTTAAAGGGTTATTGGGAATTTTGAATTCTATTCTATTTCATTTTTCTACATCTAGGCATTCGGTCCCTAATTTGTACTTTACTTTTTAGATCATGTGGCTCGTAGGCATCTTCCGAGCAAAGATCGTGGATACTTCAGAACACTTTTTGACTATCGAGGTGACCTTTGATCTTTAAATATTTTATAATTAGTTTTATTTGTATATGTATGATTTTGGCAATTAGACATACTTATTCTTGAACATTAAGACAAAAGTTATACCTGATTGGGTTATAAATGGTTAAAAATAAGGTAAAATAAAAATATAACATTCCTCGCATGTAATTAGAAATCTCAAGCCATAAGATTATTTATACAACTATTACATGAGATGTTTCCGTGGACACTCAAGGATTTACTAAATGACATTTTCATATCGGGTCATGTTTAGTTAACTTGATCTTGTAACAAACGCCAATGAGTTAGCTCAAGTTATTTGAACTTCAACTTATGAGATTGGTTGCTTGCATCATAAGTAAGGGTATAACCATGTCTTTGTGTCAAAAGGTTCTATCAATGTCCTTTCTTGACAAAGCATTGACTAATAACACTTGACTAATATATCTTTGATGCAATGATGATCTCATAATTACAACTTGTTTGTAATTCCCTTGTAAAGCTTATTTATGTCAAAGACTTTATCATTAATAATAATAATAATAATAATAATAATATAATTGAAAGCACATTTCAGGTTACTGGAGACCCCGGAAAGATGGCAGCTGTTCGGAGAAATTTGAGCAAGTTTGGTATAAAAGAGCTTGCAAGGACTGGGAAGGTATGAACTTCATCTTTTAATTCACGAACACTACACAAAGATAGAGAGAAATAAAAAATTGTGAACTCGTGTCAATCATTTTCTTGAAGTAGAAAATAATTTGCGGATGAGATTAATCAGAAATGCTCAAGTTTAGCATTTTAGAGACTATTGTTGAGCTTCCAACTCTTGATAGAGAACCAAGCCTTGTATACAAGGAGTTTGGAATGTCCTTCGAAGCTGATGCTGCTGACCCTGCAAATTGGCATGCAAGACTGTTATTAATCTGTGTTGCTATCATTTCATTTTTTTCATTTTTTAAAGGAGTTATAACATCCCGGAGTTGACCATAGACCTTAAAAGCTTTTCATCTGTTCATTGTTGATGTGGTGCGTTTAGATTATTCCTCTTTCTTTTAATATATAAATCGATTCAACCACGAGATTTTAGTTGTTTATTTTTATGAAGGAATTGCTTTCTTTATTCCAAGAATAAATAAAGAAATTGTTGGAAAGTGAGAAAGGGTTTGATTTCATAAGCAAGAATTTCTTAATCTGATTTTTATTTTTCCTTTTGTCTTTAAATTCTTATTTTTGATTTGCATTCTTCATATTGAGGGTAGTGGCATAACGTTAAGCTGTGCTTCTGCAATCCCACTCTGTGTGGGTTTTTCTTTCGCATAATATATTATTTGGATCTTCTTCCTCTTCTTTTTAATATGCTTGTGGCTTATTTTGATGTTAAAAGCTAACATTTCACTTTTTTGTTTTTTTTTTCTAAGGACTACAGGTCATGCTAACCTTTCTCCTCACTGTTCTTTAGTGCCTTTTTTTTTTTTTTTAATGTTTGACCATTTCCTAGGGAGCATGGCCTTAGATAGGTGGAACAAGGAAAATGATTCTTGTTGCTGTCCCAAAGTTGTTAGATGTTAATTTGGACTTGAGTTGCTTTGCCTTTTAGAGGATTTGATTTTGCTATCACGGTAAAATAAATTGGGAAAGGTGATTGGGAATAGAAGGATCATGTCGGTAATGTTTCCTCTTCTTGGCATGTGTTTTAGATCTAATTTATAGATGTGTCTTAATGAAGTTACGGCATATACTGTATCATTATTGTGTATTTCATCATGTTTATTTATTTGCCCTTTCATGTTTGTGTGACTCTGCCTCTCTTGCACATGTGCTTGCATGTGTTAGAGAGAGGGAGAGAGAGGAAAAAGATTTCCTTCGATTTCCCTCTCTCACACATTACTTTAGTATCGTTCTTTTGTGAACTTATTGTGACTTAATGTGAAAGTGTTATTGAATTACTCTAATCTACAAAGATGGGCCTTTTAGCTCTCTTATCAATCTATGAAATCATTATGTTAGCTGAGGTTTCAACATGACGATAATGACAGATTGCTCTGAGGCGTGAGAAGATGGGGGACACTGCTCCTTTTTGGGGATTTTCTGCTGCCTCTTATCCAGATCTTGAAACTAGATCAACTGATGGTGGGGTTATAAGGAATGCAAAACGATTACTTAATGGTGATGCCAATACATACTCAAAGGTATGCATTTTTTTTTTCTCATGCCTCTTTTAGTTTTGATCTTCTACAAGAAGTTATTTATGACCACTTATGGTGGGTTTTCATAGTTATATTCCGACTCCTAAGAGGATTACTTGTTCACACTAACCTGAGGGTTTTCGCTCTCCTTTCCTTACCCTTCTGTTTTCTCTATTCCCCCTCTCTACTCTGTACATGCAAAATGTGATTCGGGTCTATAGTTGTATTACATCATTTTTCCTCCATGGAATTGATTTGTGAAAGTTGAATGCCAAATAGTTCTTGATGCCAAGAAAAAACTTTATTGAAACCAACCTACTAAACTACAAACTGAATTGAATGGGAATAAAGATGAACTGATTTGGAGTTTGCTTTTGAGACTAAATACTTCTTACGAACATTTCTTTAGTATGATTTAAGGTCATGTTTGGTGTATAGGATGAATGATGGGATAGAATGATTATCATCATATCCTATGTTTGGTGCACACATAAAAGGAAGGATTGGATTGCAAAGAGGATTAGTTATCCTCTTCACATAGGATGATTGAATCCTCTTTAAAGAGTAAGGATTATTTTAAATCCCATTGATTAGGTGATATATACTTATATTTTATTTTTAAAGTTTACATTTAAAAATTAACTTAAGCTTTTAATAAGATGACAATAGTTTTCGATTAATTGGTTATTTTAAATTATTTTTTTCTTTTTTTCCTTTTTTCTTTTTCATTATTTTTTTCTTTCTTTTTTTTCCCTCTTTTTTCTTTATTTCTTTATCTTTTTTATTTTTTACAAAATAAAAAAATATATTTTAGATAAAATAATAATTAAAAAAAATTAATGGTTTTCATTTTTTTAAATGCTCAAAACCATCATATATATCAACTCTTAACTGTAAAAATTATTATGAATCATATTTTTTAATTTATAAAATTTGAAAATTTAAATTTAGCTGGTATTTTTTCTTATTTTTAAATTTTATTTTTTCCTTTTTTTTGTCTGCAATAAAAGAAAAGAAAAGAAAAGAAAAAAAAAGAAAAAAATAAATTGAAAAATCATTGTATTATTTAAAACAATTATCTTTTGAAAATCCATTTTTCTAAAATAAATATATTTAAATTAAAATCATAAAAATTATTTTAAATTTAAATCATAAAATGAAATGAAAAAGAAAAAGAAAAAATAGTAAAAAAAATACAGAGAAATATTTGTAATAAAAATATTTTTTAGCAAAATCTATTTTTTGAAAACATTTAATATTTTATTGAAAATCAATATTTTTAAAAAAATAAATTAAAAAAAATAACTTTTAGCCTTGTTCTCAGTCTTCTACCACCACCTGCCACCACACTCATTCTTCGGGGACTGCTTCATTCTTCCTCTCTGCCGGCTCTTGGCATATCCTGTTCTCTGTTTTGCGACGTTTCCTCTTCACAGCAAAGAACACATTTACAGGTGCCTAGGATTTTGAATAAGATAGGATAAAAATCTAACTACCCAAGCATGGTGTTTAACTTAACATGGGGATTGTAGTCATTCCACTGATATAGGATGCACTCAATCCAATGGAAAAAAGGGATAATCATCCTGTAGGATAGGAGGATAGGTAAATCTAATTCACTGTTAATCTGGCATACACTTATCATGATATATGACAAAATATTCTACCCTACTCTTAGTATTTGTGCACACCGAACTTAGGATAAGATGATATTATCTAATCCAATCTACTTTCTTATCTTACTTTATTCTATCCTCTCCATTATTATATGCACTAAACACACTCTAAAGTCACTTGATAACTTTTTTATTTTTGGATTCTGAAACCTAGAAGATTGTGCAAAAGAATGGAATATAGCTTGGAGTAGGGATTATAAATTTGTGTTCTTGCGTATTGGACAGAATATATAAAGTTGGGAAATTGGAATATATTTCTATATGTTTAGCTTACTGAATATTTGCTGATTTATGTATCCCAAGTCCCACCCAAGGATAAATCTAAATTTTGTTAAGCAGATTTGAATAGCTTGGTGCATGTATTTTACTGAATCTGCATTATGATTGTTCTACCATCTTGATTTATGATTTTTGTGTACTTTCTCCATTGACCATTTCTTAGAACATTGGATAATGTCAAGTTTTCATTTGTTGCATGAAGGGTGATGTATATCCTGTGGAACCTTTTGATGACTTCTCGGTAAATCAAGTTCTTGATGCTCATTGGGGGGTTCTCTATGATGAAGATGTAAGATGCTTCTTTTTTCTCTTATGACTGTTTACATTGTAAGACTAATTTATTTCTCTGACCAAGTTAATTGTCCTGAGTGATGTGAAGCAGTTTGTGGGTTTTACCTTTATTTGCATAATGTCATGTTTAGCTTTATCATTGCTTCTTGGTTCTGAATAATGTATCTGGCCAGTCCATTAGTTGTCAATTAAGATATTCATTAATCATTAATCGTGTTATTTCAGTATCATAAGACTGCTGTATCTCAAGCTTATCCCCAGTTTTGGTATTTAAATGGGTAATTTTGTTTACCTTTCTTGCTAGTAAATTTCTTGAACAATGTTTGAAGCATTCACTTGCTGTTGTATTACAACTTTTGATTACGAAAGTCAGGGATGGTGGAAGCAGCACTTTAGGACTGTACTTCAATTTGTTCTGTACCTTCCCTTCTCACATGTGTTCCTTTTGTGCTTCATTCAATGTTTCAGTCAAGTGGGCTTCAATCACACACTTTATCCATGGTAGTGAATGACATTCCTGGTGTTCTAAATTTAGTGACGGGGGTTATTTCCCGAAGAGGCTATAATATTCAGGTCAATTTCGTTTAGCTTCCACCTTTGTTTTCTATGCCTTCTAATTTTTTCTGAGTTGCTCATGTAAGACGTACTTATCCCAGAGTCTGGCTGTGGGGCCTGCTGAAACTGATGGGCTTTCTCGCATTACAACTGTTGTTCCCGGAACTGATGAGACAATAGGAAAATTGGTCCAGCAACTTCAGAAGTTAGTAGATCTTTATGAGGTGAGAGGCATGTGATTTACAAATGTTAAGCATTCTAAAATTTAGAGCATTCAGTTCAAGTAATGAAATATAAGTAGAAGGAAAACCTAGAGGAAAATAAAAAAGGAAAATGGAAAACCAACTAGCACTTAAACAACTCTGATTTTGTGGAATCAAATCTTTTAATATCATTGAGTATACCATTGTCAGTATTGACTGGCAGTGTGAAAAGTACTAGTCTTTTTAGTCCAGGATTGGTGCTCCCATTTATATAATTACCAAAAAATGCAGTTGATTAGATGGTTCATATTATCCTTATGGACATATTCTACATTGCGATATTGGATTTTCCTAATTTTAACTTTATAATCTGAATCAGCAAATGGCTTATTTCAATAATGTACTTCAGGTGCAGGATATGACGTACTTACCATTTGCAGAGCGAGAGCTAATTTTGATAAAAGTTGCTGTGAACACTGCTGCTCGAAGGGACGTCCTTGACATAGCTAGCATATTCCGAGCTAAAGCCGTTGATGTGTCTGATCACACGATTACTCTTGAGGTCAAATCTTATTATATCTTAATTGACCTTACAAATTCCTTATATTTCAGCCGTCTGCTACATCCTCTGCCTCTATTATGGTTTGCAAGTCCCTATCTTTGTTATTAGAAACTGATAAACCTAACACAAGAGTGGTGTGGGCTCATAACTCTAGATACATGATTTTCATATCGGAGGCTAAAATTTAGGAGAGTTCTATCAGACTTTTCAGTTATTATATGAGGTCTTGTCTCTGAGTTTCTAGAGACAGCTTTTGAGAACTCTCTGCGGACTGGTTGTAGCTGAGTTGTTTTGAACGACAAAGGTTTATTTAATGACGCTCACTCTTCTCTTTGCAATGAGAGTTAATGATCAAATGATTAACAAAGTGAAGTTAGATGCTTTTTATGCTAGTGGCTTCTGAGGGATGTGATGTTTGGGGGTACAAAACATGCCCACTTCGTGCCGTTGTACCAGGCTATGTACTGAGCTTCCCATGTTCAAACATTTTCTCATAATTTCAGTCTTTTAATTGAATGATTCTGGAAGGAATGATAACATGGGAATATGTGACAATGTCTAGATCACTAGGGGCAAGTGCAACCTTTGTTAGATGTACTAATTATGCTTCTGATATTGATAAACTTCGAGTCCATTGGTCTTTTTTTTTTTTGTTTTATGTTTTTTTTTTTTTGGATAAATGAGTTTAGGATTAGCTGTTATTTGCCTTTCTTTTTCAATTTCTATTATTACCTGAGACATTCCTGCTCTCTCCAGCTCACAGGTGATTTAAACAAGATGGTTGCTCTTCAAAGATTATTGGAGCCCTATGGAATTTGTGAGGTTTATGCATTTTCTTACCAAGTTTTAGAAGTAGTATATCAATTATCTATAGCTCGATATGAAGTTTAGATAACCTTGGTGTGAACTTTTAGTATTCCCTTTCATGGGTGGACATAGATACTTGATTTTGAAAACTAATATTTTATCTCTTTAAATTTTATGCTATAGTAAATGAAAGCCAGAATAGGTAACAAGGTTGCTTCGGTGAACAACCTCTTTTCAAAGTAACATCTTATTGAACATCTTCTTATTGGAACAACTCTTTCACAAAACAACCTCTTCTTATAACAGCACTTTTAGTTCCTTCACAAAACAACTTATTCTATTCGTAGTTCCTTCACTGAACAACCTTTTCTCAGAACAATACTTCATAAAACAACCTATTCTTGGAACAGCTCATTTACTAAACAACACCTTCATGGAACAACACGAACATCTTCACTAAATAGCAACTCCACTGAAAAGAAGTGGAAATAACCCTGGAATAGGGTAGGATTCTTAGGTTAATTTCACTATTGGAATGTTTTGAAGCGCTTGGCTTGGTGGAAAGACACGGAGATAGTTAAGAGTTCTTCTCTTAACCTTTTTTGTGAAGTATGAATGCTTTTCCCTTTCTTTTAGAATAGATAATAGAATCTTATATTCATTATCACTATCTCCAAAGAGTAACTCGTATTAGACAAACATTAACTTTTTATAACTAGCATTTCTCATTATTATACCAATAAATGCTAATTTATGTAACTTCCATTATTGAGACTTATATGTAGGAGTTCTCACTATTCTTAAGGGGACGTTTTCCTAGTCATCTGACACAGACTCTCAAATTTTCTTTAAAATCTTCTTTAATTCTCTTCTTGGCTTTGTTCCACCTTGTTCATTTTTCTACTACCACCTGTAGTTGTACTCATTCTTCAAGGTTTGCTCCGGTCTTCCTCTCGCCCATCTCCCAACGCATTCTATTCTATTGGTTTATAACATTCTCTCTTTACATTCAAGAACTCATTTACCATGGTCATGGGAATTTTTGTACTCTTGATGACATGATTCATCTCACCAATTTCTGAGAAAATATAAGTTTTTTGATCCAATTTTTGTTCCATATGGTCTATAGCTATCTCTTTCACTATGCTTCTGCATCTTGGGAAATTCTTAATGTGCAGCGTATTTATTTATTTGCGGAAGGTGGCTCAGACCGGAAGAGTGGCACTGGTGCGGGAGTCGGGCGTGGATTCAACATACCTCCGCGGATATTCTCTTCCATTCTAATTTTCTATTTCATATATAGCTTCAGGTCATGGCAAAGTCCAGTAAGATCTAGTTTTCTCTTTATATTTCTTGATGTCATCTTTTTACCCTTGAATTTTGTAAGATTTAAACAACTAGTATTGAGATATAAAATACCATTTTGTAACATTTTTGTATTAAAAAAAGGCTTTTCTCACATGTTTATTAGTATATAAGTAATTAATCTTTTATTGGATGTTCTAATTACTCGTTGCCTTGAAATTAATCTAATGTGTCTGCTGTTAAGTCTGCTGTAATTGTCTCTGTACATGTTGATACAAATTGTTTGTAGTTGGTCACCTCTGCAAATTCCCATGAATACAGAGAAGGGTCTCAAGTAAATTATTTCAAAGACTGCTAAATGCAATGATCTCATTCTTTTTTTTGTTGGTTACATTGAATAGTCTGCAACATTACTGACTAGAGTGAGTGTATAACAGCAGCAGCCGTTCTAACTTCATTGGCAGCCACTGCCGGAACTTTTACTTCTAACTACTTTTTTCTTAGGGGACCAACTTGTAAGCTGAAATCACACATATATATAACATGATAAAATCTATACTACACCTACCTCTGGACATAAACCATGGAGCTTTCTTTTGCTGCTTCTTAAACTTGCGACTTATCTGGCAGCCAAGACAGCTCTTTTTCAGCAAGATGAAGCAATCTTCTGAGTGTCAAAACCATACCACAGTGAAAGGGCAGTGGAGTCCTGGACTAACTGTCATCCATGACACAGCATGAAGCTCTGTTGCAACAGACTCCAAAGTCAAAGGGTTATCTCTGGCTCCAGAGCTCAGGGTCTTTCCCGCCTGCTTTGAATTTTCTCTAATTACTTTATCTTGGGTAACCTCGTGACCTCCATAATAATCAACAAGACTGACCGAAAGAACAGAAGGTCATTCAGCTCCTCCTTTTTTTTTTTTTTTGTAATTTCTATGGTCTTTCCTCATGGAAGGTACAGCCTTTGAAAGCACAAAGCCGGTAGAAAGGGGGATTGCAGAGCCCTTGCTGTGAAGAAGATGAGCAAGTTGAGCTCAGTGTATCATTTATACCCTAGTATAAACTCATTTTCCTTCCGACATGAAGATCGGGTACATTTTAAGAAACCCCAAATTTAAAATGTAAACTCATTTGAGAGGCTGGGAACACATCTGGTTAGACAGGCTACAATGGAATGACTGCCTTCCAACATAAGCATCAGATAAAATTACAATTGAATATAAAATTCTTTTTTTTTTATCAAAACATATGATTTTCTGTCTGGGATTCAAGAGCATTATAAATAACATTTTACTTCCCTACTTTTTAAGATATTTTAAGATATTTTGGAGGATTATAATTCGGAAATGATCATTATATAGCTCAAATTTGTAGAATATCTCCCAAAATTTGTAGCTTAGAGTTAGTTTCGCACACTTCAAAAAGTAAGTGAGCTTATGAATACGAACATACCTCAATGACATGATGGATGCAACTAAAAAGACCCCAGGGATAGAGTGATGAAGAAGAAGAAGAAGAAGAAGAAGAAGAAGAAGAAGAAGAAAGTACAATGAATAGACTCATTCAATGTTCCCTCTATTTTATTAAACTCAGTTGCCAATTACCCCCAACCCTAAAGCCATAAACAAGAGAGAATTTTGATTAAACCCAACCACCATGAACTACACTTTGGAAATAAACTTTTTCTAGGGCACCTCCACCAATTTCCAAGAATTTAAGTTCCTTAAAGTAACATTTTTCTTTGTATTCGCTATAGGATTCCAAAATAAACATAAACCCAAAGTTATCACATTTTTAGCATTCAATTGTATTGGCATACCAATGAAAATCCAAAATCTAAAGCAGCCAAAAACCCAATATGCAAAAAATGAAATAGAGTTTCATTAAGATAGTAAATGCAGGGTGAAAGCATTAAATTTGGCTTTAATCACAATGAACTATAGCATGGCCATATTTCTTAGAGAGAAATTTTATTCTGAAGCAATGTTTCTATAAATGGCTAATTAAGTACCAACGTAAGTTAGTTAAAAGAAAACAATTTTAAGCATTTTACTTTATTTTCATTCATCAGAAGATTGGCAGCCTTCAAATCCCCATGGATTATATTATTTTGGTGCAAGTATCGTTCTTTTGGAAACACATGTTATAACTTTAATATGGAAGCTCGGAAAAAGACTTCTGCTTATGAAGGCAGAAAGACAGAGAGAAGGAGAACTAACATTAATGTTTTCTGATGGTGGTCGTGTCACCAAAATCCACGTGTACAACTAATCGCCAACCAGAGACTGCCACGTGTCAGAACAAGAATGAGCCACGTGGTTGATGTGGCGACAGAGTTGCCATGCGACACAGTTGCTTGTTAAACGACAGCGTGTTCGAGGCAATAGGCACTCTGTCGCCTGGCAATAGACGACAGACCTCCATCGCCTCTATTGCGATATAGGTCTCCCGCAAGCCGCTGTAGAGGTATCCCGCACAGCTTGCGGCCGAGGTCTCCCGCATAGTCTGCGGCGGAGGTCCACGGGTACTCTGCCGCTGCCAACTCCCCCGCAAGCTGCTTGACCCGAAGCTCGACAGAGTGCTCTATGACTCTGTCGCGGCCCAGACACGCGCCTGGGCCTCAGCTCGAACCGACTTAGAGAAACCTATAAATATCCAAGTGAGCTCTCAGAAAGGAGAGGACCGAAAAACCAAAAGGAAGGGAAAAAACTTAAACTCTCTAAATTAAGTAATACATTATCTTCTTCATTCCTTCATACACAACTCTCGATTTCTGACTTAATCATCGGAGTGTGCGTGCAGGGACAAATCCCTGCCCCCTCTGACTCCTGTTGTTTTTGCAGACTATACGAGGAACAAGTTGCATCGACGTCATCTCCTTGTCGTCAGTGCAATCCAAATACGTGGAAGTCGTAATCCCGTTGCCGTTTAGTGGAAGGCAACATCAATTGGCGCCGTCTGTGGGAAGCAGAACAAAAAGTCGGATTCCCTATCAAAATGGTGAGGACACGTTCTACAGCAGAGTTGACAGGGGAGCAGAATTCTGTGAGTCCCCCCGTCAGATCACAACAAAGACGAAGACATAGTGAAAGGGGTGACAGAGAAGCCTTGGTTTCTCTAGAAGAATTTGAGACCCTGAAACGCAAAAATGAAGAGACTGCGACAGCATTGAAAGCTATGGTGAGCTTCTTCAGAGACGCTCTCCCCCAATTCAGCTTGCCCCATGAAGTGCAGCAATTAGTGGGGGAAAGCACACCTGGGCAGACCTACGAGAGAGGTCAGCCCTCCACCCTGGTAAACGCTGGACAAGAGGCAGGAACGCAAAATAATGCTACAGCAGATCCAGTAAGACGGAGTTCTCCCGCGGACCGTAGGCGACAGAGCTCAACCGCAGGCATTATGCGACAGAGTTCGCCTGCAGCACCTGTGCGGCAGAGCTCACCTGACGGCCTCGCGCGGCAGAGGTCTCCCCTGGCAGATAGACCCCAGAGCTCACCGGCAGCTCTCAGGTGGCAGAGTTCCCCTCTGGCCGATAGGCCGCAGATCTCACCAAATGTGCGGCAGAGCTCACCCGCGGCTCAACAGCGGCAGAGCTCACCCGCAGACTTCAGGCGACAGTGTTCTCTAGCAGAACCCGTACGACAGAGCTCTCCCGCGGGCTACATGCGGCAGAGGAATCCCGCAACACGTACGCGACGGTGCTCTCCCGCCGCTTATAGGCGGCAGAGTTCCCCTCTGGCCGATAGGCGGCAGAGTTCCCCTACAGGCCGCAGCTCATCTCCCGTGGAGTTGGAACATGATTTAGGAGCATATAGGGCTGGGGAGCAACGAAGACAGAGAGGTTCTAACCCACGAGAAGGCCTCGAAATTTCAAGTCCCGGAATGGGAGATGCTGGAAGGGGTGCTTATCAGTCAGACTCTTCAAGACCCGAAGGGACTGGGCCATACACAGTTCGAGGGTCGGAGAACGTGAAGAAGGTCGTCCAAAGGATCCTGGAGAAGAAAAAATTGGTGTCTCCTGATGATGGCCAAAAGAGGAGGATTCCATTCAGCCTGGAGATCATGAACAAACCTTTGCCGAAGAAGTTCAAGATGCCTTCTATGACCACTTAAGCAGACCCCTATGATCACATACAGAGTTATGAGTCCCTCATGCTGCTGCATGGGTGGGAGGACGAAATCATGTGCAGGGCTTTTTCTCTCACATTGTCCGGGCACGCTTTGAAGTGGTTCAACGGGTTGAGCGAAGGTTCGATCTCCTCTTTCGACCAATTGAGAGATGAATTCCTGAAAGTCTTCATGATCCACAGCCAGAGAAAGAAAGACGCTACTTACCTACTCACACTTAAGCAAGAAAATAAAGAATCCTTGAAGAGCTTTGTAGACCGCTTCCGGGATGCAACCTTGGAAGTGGAAGATCTACCGGTAGGGGTAGCCCTGGCCGCAATGTTGCAAGGGACAAGCTCCAAAAAACTGCAAGAATCCCTCTCTCTTGATCAACCGATGATAATTTCCGATCTCTTTGCTAGGGCTAATAAGTATGTCGCTCAAGAAGAAGTGATGAAGATGATACAGCCCAAGGAGGCAAAGGAAGGAAGGAAGAGAGAGAGAGAGATGCACTCGAGAGGAACTCTCCAAGACCCGTGAGAGTAGACAAAGCCCCTAGGCTCAGGTATGAAGGTTATACCAGGTTGAGCGAGCCTCGCACTGCAATACTGGCAGCTATCAAAGGGGCGGGATTGTTGGAATTCCCCAAGAAGAAAATTGGAGACGTAGGACGAAACTCTGAAGCCTACTGCGAATTCCATAGCACTCACGGCCACCCAACGAAGAGATGCAGAGATTTAATGGATCAGTTGGAAAGACTGGCCAGAGAGGGGAAGATCAACCGCTTCCTGTGGAGGAGCGAGAGACCCCGTTATCCTCCGCGTGACCAAAGGAATGACCGTCCGCGGACTGGGCCAAATGATGATAACAGAAGGAATAGGCCAAGAAACGAAGCATTCAGGCCTACGATCCCCCGTGCCAATCCGCCAAACAACGAACCTACAGCCCCCGCAATAAATGTTATTGTAGGCGGGGAATCAATAGCAGGAAGCTCCTCTACTTCCCGCAAAAGCTACGCTAGGCAAGCGTATCAAGTTAACGTTGTGATGGAAGAACAAGCGGATGAAGAACCCATCATGTTCACTCCGGCTGACAGAGGTGATATTGTCATGCCCCATGACGACCCCATGGTGATATCCACGGTAGTGGCCAAACACCCGGTGAGCAGAGTCCTAGTTGATAACGGGAGCTCGGTGAACCTAATCTATTGGAACTGCTTCGAGAAAATGAGCATATCCGAAGATAGATTAAAGCCTGTTATGACGCCACTATACGGATTCACGGGCGAGCGAGTGAAGGTGGTCGGGTCCATAGAGTTGCCTGTGACTCTCGGAGAGCACCCGAAGGACGTGACCCGACAAATATTGTTCATGGTAGTCAGGTCAACCTCCGCTGCCTACAACATGATCTTGGGTAGACCTGTGCTGAACGATATGAGGGCGGTGATATCCTCTTGTTATCTATTAATGAAGTTCCCCACTCCCAACGGAGTCGGGCAAGTACGAGGAAACCAAAGGAGTGCTCGTACTTGTTATCTCGCTTCCACCGCCAACAAGGTAGCACAGAGGAAAGAAACCTTATGTATAGACGATCCGCCCAAGCCTCAGCCTGTAGAGGAAACAGAAGCCATTGAGCTAACAGAAGGAGATGGAGGAAAAAAGGCATTCATCGGGACTCAACTGGGCGAACAACTAAAAAATGAGATAGTGGAGTGCCTGAGGAGAAACTCGGATGTCTTCACCTGGAGCCCGATCGATATGCCCGGGATTAGTCCCGAAGTGATCTGCCATGAGCTTAACGTCATACCTGGGCACAGACCCGTCAAACAGAAGAAGAGGAGTTTCACCCCGGAACGACAAAAAGCAATCACTGAAGAAGTAAGTAAACTCCTGTGCGCCGGATTCATCCGAGAGGTCTACTACCCTGAGTGGTTGGCCAATGTAGTGATGGTAAAGAAATCTAGCGGGAAGTGGCGAATGTGTGTGGATTTCACCGATCTGAACAAAGCCTGCCCTAAAGATTCGTACCCCCTACCCCGGATAGACAGACTGGTAGACGAAACATCCGGCTACGAATTCCTCAGTTTCTTGGATGCTTTCTCCGGGTATCACCAAATCATGCTTCACCCAGAAGACGAAGAAAAGACTTTCTTTATAACCGACAACGGAACCTATTGCTATCGGGTAATGCCGTTCGGTTTAAAGAACGCGGGAGCCACCTATCAACGAATGGTGAGCAAAGTGTTCAAAGATCTTCTGGGAAATACCATGAAAGCCTACGTGGACGATATGATCATCAAGCGTCGCGTAGGAGAGTCTCACGCTGATCAAATGTCCAGGGTATTCGAAGTATTGAGGACATTCGACATGAAGCTAAACCCCGAAAAGTGCTCATTCGGGGTAAGATCAGGGAAGTTCTTAGGCTTCATGATCACTAACAGGGGCATTGAGGCAAATCCTGAAAAGGTGCAGGCGGTCATTGACATGAAACCCCCAACCACCGTAAGAGAGGTCCAGAGATTGACAGCCAGAATAGCAACTCTGAATCGCTTCTTGTCGAAGTCAGCAGAAAGGAGCTTGCCGTTCTTCAAAACTCTACGGGAGGGAAAGAACTTCGAATGGAAGAAAGATTGTCAAAAGGCCTTTGAGGACCTCAAGGAATACTTGAAACAGTTGCCTTTATTAACAAGGCCCCTGGAAGGAGAACAACTCCATCTGTATTTGGGACTCGGTGATTTCGCCGTCAGTGCGGTGCTACTGAAGAAAGATGAAATGGTGCACCGTCCCATCTACTACGTGAGCAAAGTGCTATTGGATCCTGAGACCCGCTACCCGCTAGCCGAAAAGTTAACATTAGCCCTTGTGATGGCCTCGCGAAAGTTGCGCCCTTATTTCCAAGCACACCCTATCACCGTCTTGACAGATCAACCGTTAAGACAAATCCTTCAGAAACCTGAACACTCAGGAAGGTTAGTGAAATGAGCAGTGGAGCTTGGGGGATACGATATCACATTTCAACCTCGACAGGCTATCAAGGGTCAAGCTCTGGCGGACTTTATAGTAGAATGCACTATCCCGAGCGACAGCAGTGAGGGGGAGGCTCACCCATGGTTACTGCATGTCGACGGGGCATCAAGTGCCAACGGAAGTGGAGCGGGTATAGTCCTGGTATCACCAGAAAGGAAATCCCTGGAATACTCCCTACGGTTCTGATTCCCCAGTTCGAACAACATAGCGGAGTATGAAGCTCTGATAGCAGGGATGATATTGGCAGAAAAGCTGCATGTCATGCCCCGCTTTCGGGAACCCTTCTATCCATACATTCTCTACTACGGTTGGGCTGTGAGAAGATGCAATTACTAAAAATTTATTTATTTACAGCGGAATATTTAAATCTTTAATTCACACTCCCAGGTGTGTGTGTAAATACACAAAATTAATTGTATAAATACCATGTGCTTACATATCATCCCCTTAATACTGATTACAATTCTAAGATATAACTGTGCGATACAATATATTAGATACAAAATACTCGTGTATACAAATCTTATACCTTTGCGGATTGCGGGAGCTGTTCAACACAAAAGACTTAGAGGTCACCGCTCCCTTACTTCTCAGTACCTGGAGGGGGAAAAATAGTGGGATGAGCAAACCACGGCTCAGTAAGGAAATGTATGCTAGCAGGTAGATATCGTACTACCTACATAGCCCATGCATGCATAAACCAAAACCATGTTTTCGTTATAAATGGAAATATCATACGAACAATGCATTTAAATACATATTTCTCAAGAGCATTTTCGTGTAAATCAAATGTCAAACTTCCATTTAAAACATGCTCATAAATAGTGCCCTCATGGCACGAATGTGAAATCGGAGATTTATTAAAACACGAAATCTCTTTCACTTCTCAAATCATTCTTTCTCGCAAATCTCTTTCTTTTCTGAGATTGTCTCTGTTTCTCGATTCTCTGAGACAGGCATGGAATTTTAGGCAATCAAATATCCACGACTTATGGCCACAGTCAGTGATCCCAGGCCTCACTGATCGGGTGTGCACAGGGTATCACTTCGCCTGAAGGGGGATGGGTCAGTCCTACCTCCGGCTCATCTCAATCCACCTCATCTCCTCGTATACTCACGGTGAAGATACGTCGTGTGTCATCTACGCGATACTCGTACTCATGTGCACCCAGCACGGTACATAGTATACCAACGGGTGACTACACTATTCTACGTACAACCGTGGACCCAAGTCCATACTCCAACTCCGATGGACTTTTTATCCTTAAACCATGTCTCATATACCAGGCGAGCAAGCAGCGTGACACACAGTCAACGCAAAGCTCCAGCGCGGTACGATCTATCGTTAAGGCCCAGCCCGTTCAATTGGCCGTCGGCTGGTATCCCCTTGGGTCCCAGACCCCCAGGTTTACCTTAACTCAACAAAACAGGTACGAGCATAGTTCTCGCACTTTCTCAAAACCTCCGTGCGAGTTAATCTCCCGCACGGTACATCAAGGCTTTAAACCGGGTGTGAGCTAACGCTTCAACACCAAATCTCATCTCAAAACTGATAGATGGCTATTTTCTCTTTTTAAAAACTCAAAACACGTTTATTCACATAGCATGCCTTTTCATGCCAAAACATGTAAAATTAGCCAAACTATCATCAACATTTCTCAATCATCAATAACCATGTAAAATTGAGAATTTCATTGAAAACATGCATATCATGCTATTTCCTTACCCTATCCCATTTCTCAATACATATATATACATCATAGTACTTTTCATACTTCCACATCATTTCATAAACTTATAATATCGTACTAGTCCTAGCAATATATCTACGAAATTGCTGTAATTACGTACGAACATCTCTATAGCTAACACACAGTCCTTTACCTCGTTTTACTTGTGTGCAACTATCCGCCTTTATGCTTCTTGCGTTCTCATCTCGACTTGCTCCGGCGTATCATCCGAAACTGAAATTCATCCATCAACATTTGAGTTAATGTTTCTAACTCTTATTCAACTAAGCCTTTATCCAATGCCTTAATTACCCATTTTTACCCTTTGTGGTAAATCTCCCAATTTATCCTAATATCAACATTTCCAAACCATTTCCACAACATACTCATCCACTCAAGATATCCCATTCATAAAAAATACTCCCACATTCCACTTTCTCACACTTGACTTTTTCTAAGCTATATGCATTTCATACCATCCTAGGTAGTTCCATCCACAATATGCACACCCAAATATCTTTATAATCATTAACTAAACCAATGTACTTGGATTTGTGCATTAGAACTTACCTCATTGGATTTCCTCTTGCTCCAATTAGGATTGCCCTCTATTTCTTCAATCCTTCAAATGGGAAATTGCCTCTAGACTATGTTGTTCTTCTCCTTGATGTGAACAACTTTGTCTCTAATAGCCTCTCCTTAAATCTCACTGAAAATGGCTGGATTTAGGAGTGAGAAACTAGATTTCTTTGAGTTGAAGTGAAATGGAAATGTTTGTCCCGAAATTCTGATGATCCAACTGCTCCCATTTATAGGTTTGACTTGATGAGATCGATCTTCCTTGGGTGGAGATCGATCTGTTCCTCAAAAATCCCTCTTTTCTGAGACGTTTAAAGGTAGGAGATCGATCTGTCGAGGCTGGAGATCGATCTGCTGTCAAACAGAAGCTTAAGGAGATCGATCTGGTCTTATGGGAGATCGATCTGCTTCCAACCCGAGACCTAGAGAGATCGATCTGGTCTTAGGGGAGATCGATCTGCTTCCAACCCGAGAGCTAAGGAGATCGATCTGCTTCCTTTGGAGATCGATCTGTCCCCTTCCATTTCTCACCTAAGGGCATTCTGGCTCTCCCAGATCGATCTCTCATCCTATGAGATCGATCTGGCCTTCGTAAATTCCAGATTTCCTGCAGTTTTTCTGCAACAACTCTTACCAAGCACCCTTAATTTGCTTCCATGATCATTTTCTCATTCATTCATCTTTGAGACTTGAAAATGGGATTCATCCTCTCTACATACACATTAAAACTTGTGTAGAATCTTTGTTTGACCAATTATATACGATATTATTCGAATGGAATTATACACTTATGTAAATCTTTCCTTCCATTTTACTATACTACTCATATCCCATTTTAATCACATTCTTCTCGTTCCAAGTTTATTTCCTCCTACTCACTCATAATGCAACTTGTACGTATAATCACAATTTCTTACTACAAGTGCGTACATAATCTTATGAACTTACACCGTATACACTTCACATTACAATACATCATCTTATTTATGATTTTATTTACATTCCCACGTTCCTATATACATAGCTATACATGTACGGGGTCTCACATTCTCCCCCACTTAAAGAATTTGGTCCTCCAAATTAGAACCAATTCAATCTGTGAATAACTCGGGATACTTTTCCCGCATCAAACTTTCCAGTTCCCATGTGGCCTCTTCCACAGTGTGATGTTGCCACAAAACCTTAACCAATGAAATCGTCTTGTTCCGCAACACCTTCTCTTTCCTGTCCAACACCCTGATCGGTCTCTCGACATACGACATATCTTTCTTGAGCTCCAACGGCTCATAGCTAATTACATGTGTCGGATCCGGGTAGTACTTCCGAAGCATAGAAACGTGGAAGACATTGTGGACTTCTGCCAGCTCAGGTGGTAAGGCTAGCCTATATGCTCCTTCTCCCACTCTATCCAAAATCTCGAAGGGACCAATGTAACGAGGACTTAATTTTCCTTTCTTCCCAAACCTCATTATTCCCTTAGAAGGAGATACTTTCAAAAATACGGACTTGCCAACATCAAACTCAAGTGGTCTCCGTCTCCTGTCAGCATAGCTCTTTTGTCGACTTTGAGCTGTTCGCAGCCTCTCGCATATTATTTGAACATCCTCGGAGGCTTGCTTAACCAAATCGGGGGCGAGCAATTGTCTGTCACCAACTTCTTCCCAACCAATGGGCGATCGGCATCTACGACCGTATAGTGCCTCATAAGGGGCCATACCAATACTTGAGTGATGACTGTTATTGTAGGCGAACTCAATCAATGGCAAGTGATCGTCCCATGAGCCTCTAAAATCCAGCACACACGCTCTCAACATATCCTCCAGGGTCTGTATAGTCCTCTCTGACTGACCATCTGTCTGAGGATGAAAAGCGGTGCTAAAACTCAACTGGGTCCCCATCGCTTCCTGGAAATGTCCCCAAAAGTGGGAAGTGAAGCGGGCATCCCTATTCGAAACAACACTCACTGGGACTCCATGCAATCTCACTATTTCTCGCACATACAGATTCGCCAGTGCACTCAATGTATCTGTAGATCTCATGGCTAAGAAATGTGCCGATTTCGTTAACCGATCTACTATCACCCATATCGCATCATGGTTCTTACGGGTTCTCGGTAACCCCATCACAAAATCCATGGTGACATGCTCCCACTTCCATGTTGGTATCGATAGAGGTTGTAATAGTCCTCCTGGTTTCTGATGTTCGACTTTTACTTGCTGACAAATGAGACATCTAGCGACATACTCCGCTATGTCTCTCTTCATTCCAGACCACCAATATACTTTTCGGAGGTTTTGATACATCTTACCACTCCCCGGGTGTATCGTGTATCTCGACGAGTGTGCCTCTGATAAGATCAGCTTTCTCAGCTCTAAATCCTTAGGAACACATATTCTATCTCCAAACCTTAGTATTCCATCTGGACTCAATATAAAATCAGCACCCTTCCCTTTCCGGATTTGGCTAATCATGACAATACACCATTGATCGATTTGCTGAGCTTGTCGGATTCTCTCAATCAACTCCGGTTCTAATCTCAAGCTAGCAATAATCCCATAGCTGCCAATCTCAGGTAGGGTCATATCCAGACTAAGGTTCGTGAATTGTTCCAACAACTCGTGCTCTCTAACCATCATATGAGATACCAACCCGAGACTCTTCCGACTCAATGCATCGACAACCACATTTGCCTTCCCCGGGTGGTACAAGATCTCACAATCATAGTCCTTGAGGAGTTCCAACCACCTCCTCTGTCTCATGTTTAACTCCTTTTGTGAGAATAGATATTTCAGACTCTTATGATCCGTAAAGATCTGAAATCTCTCACCATATAAGTAGTGGCGCCATATCTTCAACGCAAACACCACGGCCGCTAACTCCAAATCGTGAGTGGGGTAGTTCTTCTCATGATCTTTCAGCTGTCTAGATCCATAAGCTACTACCCTTCCATCTTGCATCAAAACACAGCCTAGTCCTTGATGCGAAGCATCAGTATACACCGAGTAATTCCCCGAACTGTTAGGGATGACAAGAACTGGCGCGGTAGTTAATCTACGCTTAAGTTCCTGAAAACTCCTCTCACAAGCTTCATCCCATAAAAACTCCACACTTTTCCTCGTAAGACGTGTCAATGGAGCAGCTAATCTAGAGAAACCTTCTACAAATCTCCTGTAGTAACCAGCCAATCCCAGAAAACTTCTGATCTCTGTGACTGTCCTAGGTTGTTCCCACTGAACAACTGCCTCAATCTTGGATGGATCTACTGACACCCCATCCTTCGATATAACATGGCCTAGAAAAGAAATCTGTTCTAGCCAAAAGTCACATTTGTTAAGCTTGGCATATAACCTTTTCTCTCGAAGGGTTTGCAAAATAATCCTTAAGTGCTGCTCATGCTCTTCTCTGGACCTTGAATACACCAATATGTCATTAATGAAAATAATCACGAATTGGTCCAGGTATGGCTTGAATACTTCATTCATTAGAGCCATAAAAGCTGCCGGCGCATTGGTCAACCCAAAAGGCATCACTAAAAATTTGTAATGGCCATAACAGGTACGAAATGCTGTCTTGGGCACATCTTCCTTCCGAATCTTCAATTGATGATACCCAGACCTCAGATCTATCTTGGAGAAGATCTGTGCTCCCCGAAGTTGATCCAGTAAATCATCAATGCATGGCAAGGGGTACTTGTTCTTGATGGTAGCCTTGTTTAACATCCGATAGTCAATGCACAACCTGAGGCTCCCATCTCTCTTCTTCACAAATAATACCGGAGCTCCCCATGGCGAGACGCTCGGTCTTATGAACCCCTTCTCTAACAACTCTTGCAGCTGTTTCCTTAATTCCTCTAACTCAACTGGGGCCATCCTATATGGTGACTTAGATATTGGTTCGGTTCCAGGCGTCAAGTCTATACCGAATTCCGTTTCTCTATCAGGTGGCAATCCTGGTATATCGTCTGGAAAGACATCAGGGAATTCTCTGACCACTGAGATGTCCTCCATATCCGGATGTACTTTGTTCAAATCCACCCCATAAGCAACAAAACCTCAAAACAACACTCAAGCCATTTATACCAAAGTACTTTACTTAATACAAAATTTAAGATTTCATTTCTTCTCTTAAAATCTTACAACACATTCTTCAGGTAGAGAAAACTTAATGGACTTAGAATGACAGTCTATGACAGCATGATTGGCGGCTAACCAATCTATTCCCAAAATTACATCAATGTCATACATATTTAACAAAATCAAGTTGGCTGTCATGCACTTATCTCCTACCCTCACTTTACAATCTTTATACACTTGCTCAACTAATTGGCTAACTCTCATTGGAGTACTTATTAGTAAGGTCTTACTCAAGTATGTGGGTTCTACAAAACCTTTTAACTTTGATGCACATGCAGGTGATATGAAGGAATGCGTAGCACCAGAATCAAACAAAGCTATAACCTCTAGATTGAAAATCAAGATTGTACCTTTTATCACTTCAGAAGAGGTATCAGCCGATGCCTGGTCTATCGCATACACCCTGCCTTGACCCACAACTTGTTTTCCTTTCTCTTCAGCCGAGGCTTTCTTTCTTGCAGGAGGTGCAACTGTAGGAACCCTCTCTGGCTCTTTACCCCTTTGTGGAACTGCCTCAACTATCTCCGGGCACTCTCTGGCATAATGTCCAAATTTACCACATCTGAAACATCGGGTACCCTGAAGATGACATGGCCTACCACCATGGTATCGACCGCATAGCCTACACTGATCTGTAGTCGGTCGGGGTCCACCAATCACTATTCCCCTGGCTGGTGTCTGAGTCGGAGGCATAAAAGGTCTAACAACCTTTTTCTGGAACTCATCTACCTCTCTCCGACGTTTACTCATGAATTTTCGACCAAATTTGGCACTCTTGCCATCTCCCAGCTTCCTCGGACCCTTGTCCTTACCCCAACTAAATTCAGAAATCTGCAAGTCATGATCCTGCTCGCATAACTGGGCCCGTCGCACAGCCTCTCTATATGTAGCGACATCAAATGGGGCCAACTTCGCTCGGATCGAAGGCCTCAGTCCATCCACAAATCTACGGACTCTGACAGCTTCACTCCTGATCGAGTCCGGATCATATCGACCCAGTGAAGTGAATCGTGACTCGTACTCATCAACTGTTCGATTCCCTTGAGTCAGATTCAGAAATTCCATCTGTAGTCTCCGTCGAGCAGTATCTGGGATGTATTGCTCTCTGAAAACGTCCAAGAACATATCCCACGTGATAACCATTCCTTGAGCTCTTAACATCGGCCTGACGGACTTCCACCAGTGCTCTGTTTCGCCTCTCAATACAAAGGCCGCAAGTGCTACTCTCTCCGTAGCTGAACATCTACAGAAGTCGAATAACTTCTCCATTTGACTGATCCAGTCCTCAGCCACCGTCGGATCCTTTACCCCGCTAAACGAAGGAGGCTTAAAGTCCATAAAGTGCCTCAATCTCTCCATATCACAGTCGTATCCATACCCCAAATCATCATCATACTGCTGTGGGGCTACTGGAGGAGGTACCGGTCGAATATGAGGTTCCCGTGGCCTAGCCGGTTCAGCTTGCGCAGGTGCAACATTCTCAGGTTCAGGTGCAGCTGCTGGGGGATTCGGTGCAGCCTGTCCCGCTGTACCAGGTGTACCCTCAAACCTAGCCATGATTTGACCCATCATGGTCATCATCGTGCACATGTCTTCCTCCAATCGAGTTATCCGAGGATCAGAAGCCTCTATTTGTTCCTGGGGCTCATGACTAGAGGATGATCTACTGTGCCTCTCAGTCCTGTCATTTTGCGCTCGAGCTCTCGAGCTCTCTCCCCTCTTGCGGTGTCTCTCAGGCATAACTCACTAGCCTGATAACTTTCCTGTGTTATAACAAACATTTAATTCACTACCAGCTCCGTATACACATTTGTATCTAAATATCGCACAGTAACTTGGGGATGTATGTTTTCTTAGTCCTAAGCATCAACTCACATCAGACCAACCAAGCTCTGATACCAAGCCTGTCATGCCCCGCTTTCGGGAACCCTTCTATCCATACATTCTCTACTACGGTTGGGCTGTGAGAAGATGCAATTACTAAAAATTTATTTATTTACAGCGGAATATTTAAATCTTTAATTCACACTCCCAGGTGTGTGTGTAAATACACAAAATTAATTGTATAAATACCATGTGCTTACATATCATCCCCTTAATACTGATTACAATTCTAAGATATAACTGTGCGATACAATATATTAGATACAAAATACTCGTGTATACAAATCTTATACCTTTGCGGATTGCGGGAGCTGTTCAACACAAAAGACTTAGAGGTCACCGCTCCCTTACTTCTCAGTACCTGGAGGGGGAAAAATAGTGGGATGAGCAAACCACGGCTCAGTAAGGAAATGTATGCTAGCAGGTAGATATCGTACTACCTACATAGCCCATGCATGCATAAACCAAAACCATGTTTTCGTTATAAATGGAAATATCATACGAACAATGCATTTAAATACATATTTCTCAAGAGCATTTTCGTGTAAATCAAATGTCAAACTTCCATTTAAAACATGCTCATAAATAGTGCCCTCATGGCACGAATGTGAAATCGGAGATTTATTAAAACACGAAATCTCTTTCACTTCTCAAATCATTCTTTCTCGCAAATCTCTTTCTTTTCTGAGATTGTCTCTGTTTCTCGATTCTCTGAGACAGGCATGGAATTTTAGGCAATCAAATATCCACGACTTATGGCCACAGTCAGTGATCCCAGGCCTCACTGATCGGGTGTGCACAGGGTATCACTTCGCCTGAAGGGGGATGGGTCAGTCCTACCTCCGGCTCATCTCAATCCACCTCATCTCCTCGTATACTCACGGTGAAGATACGTCGTGTGTCATCTACGCGATACTCGTACTCACGTGCACCGAGCACGGTACATAGTATACCAACGGGTGACTACACTATTCTACGTACAACCGTGGACCCAAGTCCATACTCCAACTCCGATAGACTTTTTATCCTTAAACCATGTCTCATATACCAGGCGAGCAAGCAGCGTGACACACAGTCAACGCAAAGCTCCAGCGCGGTACGATCTATCGTTAAGGCCCAGCCCGTTCAATTGGCCGTCGGCTGGTATCCCCTTGGGTCCCAGACCCCCAGGTTTACCTTAACTCAACAAAACAGGTACGAGCATAGTTCTCGCACTTTCTCAAAACCTCCGTGCGAGTTAATCTCCCGCACGGTACATCAAGGCTTTAAACCGGGTGTGAGCTAACGCTTCAACACCAAATCTCATCTCAAAACTGATAGATGGCTATTTTCTCTTTTTAAAAACTCAAAACACGTTTATTCACATAGCATGCCTTTTCATGCCAAAACATGTAAAATTAGCCAAACTATCATCAACATTTCTCAATCATCAATAACCATGTAAAATTGAGAATTTCATTGAAAACATGCATATCATGCTATTTCCTTACCCTATCCCATTTCTCAATACATATATATACATCATAGTACTTTTCATACTTCCACATCATTTCATAAACTTATAATATCGTACTAGTCCTAGCAATATATCTACGAAATTGCTGTAATTACGTACGAACATCTCTATAGCTAACACACAGTCTCTTACCTCGTTTTACTTGTGTGCAACTATCCGCCTTTATGCTTCTTGCGTTCTCATCTCGACTTGCTCCGGCGTATCATCCGAAACTGAAATTCATCCATCAACATTTGAGTTAATGTTTCTAACTCTTATTCAACTAAGCCTTTATCCAATGCCTTAATTACCCATTTTTACTCTTTGTGCTAAATCTCCCAATTTATCCTAATATCAACATTTCCAAACCATTTCCACAACATACTCATCCACTCAAGATATCCCATTCATCAAAAATACTCCCACATTCCACTTTCTCACACTTGACTTTTTCTAAGCTATATGCATTTCATACCATCCTAGGTAGTTCCATCCACAATATGCACACCCAAATATCTTTATAATCATTAACTAAACCAATGTACTTGGATTTGTGCATTAGAACTTACCTCATTGGATTTCCTCTTGCTCCAATTAGGATTGCCCTCTATTTCTTCAATCCTTCAAATGGGAAATTGCCTCTAGACTATGTTGTTCTTCTCCTTGATGTGAACAACTTTGTCTCTAATAGCCTCTCCTTAAATCTCACTGAAAATGGCTGGATTTAGGAGTGAGAAACTAGATTTCTTTGAGTTGAAGTGAAATGGAAATGTTTGTCCCGAAATTCTGATGATCCAACTGCTCCCATTTATAGGTTTGACTTGATGAGATCGATCTTCCTTGGGTGGAGATCTATCTGTTCCTCAAAAATCCCTCTTTTCTGAGACGTTTAAAGGTAGGAGATCGATCTGTCGAGGCTGGAGATCGATCTGCTGTCAAACAGAAGCTTAAGGAGATCGATCTGGTCTTATGGGAGATCGATCTGCTTCCAACCCGAGACCTAGAGAGATCGATCTGGTCTTAGGGGAGATCGATCTGCTTCCAACCCGAGAGCTAAGGAGATCGATCTGCTTCCTTTGGAGATCGATCTGTCCCCTTCCATTTCTCACCTAAGGGCATTCTGGCTCTCCCAGATCGATCTCTCATCCTATGAGATCGATCTGGCCTTCGCAAATTCCAGATTTCCTGCAGTTTTTCTGCAATAACTCTTACCAAGCACCCTTAATTTGCTTCCATGATCATTTTCTCATTCATTCATCTTTGAGACTTGAAAATGGGATCCATCCTCTCTACATACACATTAAAACTTGTGTAGAATCTTTGTTTGACCAATTATATACGATATTATTCGAATGGAATTATACACTTATGTAAATCTTTCCTTCCATTTTACTATACTACTCATATCCCATTTTGATCACATTCTTCTCGTTCCAAGTTTATTTCCTCCTACTCACTCATAATGCAACTTGTACGTATAATCACAATTTCTTACTACAAGTGCGTACATAATCTTATGAACTTACACCGTATACACTTCACATTACAATACATCATCTTATTTATGATTTTATTTACATTCCCACGTTCCTATATACATAGCTATACATGTACGGGGTCTCACACTGCAGGTTCACCACTTGGCAGCACACAGTGATTCTCAATTGGTGGTGAACCAATTCAGCGAAAAGTATGAGGTACGGGAACCGATGCTGGTCCCTTACTTGAAGAAAGTCCAACTTCTGGCCCAGACTTTCAAAAGCTTTCAATTGATACAAATCAACCGGTCCGAAAACACACATGCTGATTCATTGTCTAAGTTAGCCTCTTCCACCGAAACACGAGGAAGGATAGTGAAGGTGGAGAGGCTCGAACGACCTAGTATTGAAGAGGTCGAAGTGTGTGACATTCAAGTGGGAGACGATTGGAGATCCCCATACAAACAGTATCTCACCGAAGGAACACTCCCCCAAGATAAAGACGAGGCTCGTCGCTTGAAAGTACAAGGGGTGAAGTTCACACTCATCAACGGAGAACTGTACAAAAGGGGATATTCGTCACCCTTATTAAAATGTCTGGGATCGAAACAAGCAAGTTATGCCCTAACCGAAGTGCATGAAGGAATTTGCGACGAACACTTAGGAGCAAGAGCCCTCGCTGCTAAAGTACTGCGATCGGGATTTTACTGGCCAACGTTGAAGAAAGATGCGATAGACCAAACCCGTAGGTGTGACAAATGCCAGAGGTTTGTGCCTATCACAACAGCCCCAGTGACTCCCTCTCAAGGCACAGTACAGCCAATTCCTTTTGCACAATGGGGATTGGACATCCTTGGACCTTTCCCATTAGCCACGGGCCAAAGAAAGTTCCTGTTAGTGGCTACCGATTACTTTACAAAGTGGATTGAAGCGGAGCCTTTAGCCACAATCACGGAAAAGAAAGTGGAGGCAATGGTGTGGAAAGACATTATCTGTCGATTCGAAATTCCCCGCATCTTAAATGCCGACCATGAAAAGTAATTTGATTGCAACGCCTTCCGTGAATTTTGTAAGTGCCTCAACATTCAGCTAAGGATCTCTTCAGTGTCATATCCTTAAGCTAATGGACAGGCCAAGGTCAGTAATCGGACTATCCTTCATGGGCTGAAGACCAGGCTAGACAAAGCTAAAGGGGCATGGGTGGACGAATTACCTAGTGTTTTATGGGCATATTGTACCACCAGTCGAGTGTCGACCAGAGAAACGGCGTTCAGCCTCGTATATGGCACAGAAGCACTGATCCCTGTGGAAATTGGAGCGTTATCACCAAGAGTGGTGCCCTTAGTAGAAGAAGAAAATTCACAAGCTCTAAGAGAAGGCTTGGACCTACTCGATGAACACAGAGAAGCCGCAGCTATTCGATTGGCATCCTATCATCAGAGAGTGGCCAACTATTATAATAGCCGGGTGAGAGATAGGTCGATGTCTGAGGGAGATCTAGTGCTCAGAAAGTCGCATATCACGAATGCCCTAAAGGAAGATGGAAAATTCAGAGCTAATTGGGAAGGTCCATACAGAATCAGACACAAGATTGGGCCTAACACCTGTGTCCTGGAAACTCTACAAGGGAAGAAAATAGGGAAAACATGGAATTCAAATCACCTAAAATTGTATTTGAATTAAGCGCCATATTTTCTTTCCCAAACATTATTATCATTTATTTATACTATCACAAGATATTGTTATCAAATCCTCACGCAGAATGTCATTTTATTATACATCTGCAACTTCTATGCATCTAAATCTTATGACAGGATATTAACTGAGCCGTAAGAGCCTGAGGCGCTATGAGTCACTGTGGCCAGGCGTATATTCAGAAGAGCCGTAAGAGCCTGAGGCGCTATGCGTCACTGTGGCCAGGCGTATATTCAGAAGAGCTGTAAGAGCCTGAGGCGCTATGCGTCACTGTGGCCAGGCGTATATTCAGAAGAGCAGTAAGAGCCTGAGGCGCTATGCGTCACTGTGGCCAGGCGTACATTCAGCCGAGCCGTAAGAGCCTGAGGCGCTATGCGTCACTGTGGCCAGGCGTATATTCAGAATAGCCGTAAGATCCTGAGGCGCTATGCGTCACTGTGGCCAGGCGTATATTCAGCCGAGCCGTAAGAGCCTGAGGCGCTATGCGTCACTGTGGCCAGGCGTACATTCAGAAGAGCCATAAGAGCCTGAGGCGCTATGCGTCACTGTAGCCAGGCCTGCACTCCGATTAATCGTAAGAGCCTGAGACGCGTCACTGTGGCCAGGCAATAAAAATATCAAGGCTATAAAAACTAAAGACGCATTTACGCCATAGTAATCAAGCCTTAAACAGTTATACGTTTACACAAAAAATTCTTTTTGAAAGTATACCTTTCTATCAAGAATTGGGGAGCATACACGAATACATTCAAAGCGAATATATACAAGCAAAATAAACAAACAGACAAAGAATGATAAATGATAAATAGAGAAGTAATGCGATACAAAGCATGAACAAAAATCTCGATTTCATTTCATTCAAAAGTCATTACAAATAGATCTTTAGTAGATCTTTACAATTACATTCAACAAAAGTACAAAATTAAAACAAAAAGACAACAAAGTACTTGAAAAGAAAAACAAAGAACAGAAATAGCTATCTAATCTTCGGGAGAAAGCTGGGGATCAGCTACAGACGGACCTCCACTACCTAGGGACTGCTGACCCTCCTCGCCGTCCAAATCAAGAAGAGCGTCAATAGGCTCGAGAGCACCGCCCAAATCCGCGGGCTCCCAAGGACCGGTGAGGTTGGCGAGGTCATCTTGAGCGGTCCTCTTGAATAGTTCGTCCGCGGGTTCAGCCCCAAGTTCATACTTGGTCCAATCGGGGGCCTCGAATAGCATTGCCTCGTTCGTGTACTGGAGCTTGGGGAATTCCTCTCCTTCCCTATGCGCCTCTAACCATGACCGGGCAAGGTAGAATCCGTATTTCACATAGGGGTTTGAGAAATCCTCCTTCCACCTCAAGCAATCTTTGGAAAGGCGATACTCCCTTACGGCTTCCGCCCGAATGCTATCGATCTCTACTTGGGTCAGGATAGGAGCAGCTTGACCTTCTAACTCGGCAACGCGTTGCTCGAGCTCCTGATTTCGAGTAAGCAAAGACCCGTAGCTGGACTGCATATGGTCTAGTTCAGAGTGGGCCTCCTGAAGATCCTCCTGAAATTTGCCAGATCGGGCCGCCTCAACGATGAGATCCCCCTTGGCCTGGTTCAGGTCCTGGTGAACCTTGGCGAGCTGTTCCTCCAAGCTTCGCACCAAATCCGAAAGTTTGGACAAGTTATTGACAGTGTTGGATAATTCCATAACCTTGTCCTTCAAATCCTGGATTTCTTTATCAGCTCGCTCCCGATAGGCCCGGTGCTGGGCATTGTTGGCCACGGTCCTCTGAGCCAGCTGCAAAGGAATGCAAAAAGTTAGATTCAAAGAATGTAGCAAAAAGGAGTCAAACGAAGAGGAGTATGAAACTTACACTCAATGCCTCTATGTCGGCTAAGTCCTCCCCCTCTGGGTAATTCCAGAATATTCTCGCCTCGTTCCGAGGAAGGATGGAAGACCAACTAATCCGGGAAGCCACCCCGGGAGTGTCCAAAGTATCGTTGTCGCGGACCCCGGTGTAAACTCAAAATTTGGCCCCTCTCATAATAAACCCCCCGTCCACGGGGTAGGACCTCTCATCAGCAGGGCCTATCCTCGGTAGTATTGGCCTATTTCCCATCGAACCCTCGATGTATAAGCACCTTCGATTCTTCCGCTGCGACGGAATGATATTGCACTCTGCACGCTCCTCGGAGCGGGACCGCCCGGATGACCCGGAAGCCCCCCGCGAAGATGAAGGGACTCTCCCCATATCCCGAGAGGGATCCCTTTGTTTCGGAGGGGGAGGCATCACCTGCCTAGAAGCGGGTGGGGTCCGAGCACGAGGTAACGGAGAGGGGATCGGTGCCTCACTTAGGACATCGTCGGCTAAACGACGCCTCTTCCTGGTAGGAACACTGGAAGGACCGGCCTCCGAAACCTGACGAGCCAGCGATCGCCGGAAGTGACTCATTTCTGCAAAAAAGGAAAAGAAAACAAATCAGTGGTTAAAAACTGATCAAAAACAGCAAGTAGTAAAAAGAATCAAAAGTTACCGTCAGGAGAATCAAGATGCTCCTGAAGGGACTCTATATTTATTGCGTCGTCATCAGGGAGCACCATGAAAGTGGAGCCGAACCCTTCCCAGCCAGTTAGGTCAGCTAAGGGTTCGCTGCCGGAACTAGACTCTATGTTGGTACTCCCTATATCCTCCTGTAACCTCGGAGGTTCAGGATTTAACTCGGGGGAAGTCGTACGCAGAGGATCGGATGAAGGAACAGAAGGCCCGACAACAGGGGTCGGACTCACACCCCAGCCAACTGATATTAAATTTTCATTTGATATAAGGCTGTCAAGGCTAATGCGATGAGTGACCAACAGTTTGTTGACGTCTGAAGATAACTGCTCCCTAAGTGTGGAAATCCTGGGGCCCTTGGGGATTTCGCGCCTAGTCTCCCAACGAGTGGGGAAATCCAGGCCCTCGGGCACTTCCACAACAAGCCACTCCGATTCAAAATCATGGAGCTTGTTAGCAGGCTTCTCGAATAACCTGTTTTCAAAGCCAGGCTGGTACACCCGCTGAAGGGAGTAAGGGACTAAATCGGGGCTACGCCGAAATCTGAAGAGGACATCGAGAAGGGGAAGAGATGGAGAAACGCCCCTTAAATGGCAGTGCACGGTGAACCCTACTAATTGCATCCATGCATGAGGATGCAGTTGTCCCGGGGATACCCTGTGCGTCCTAAGGAAGGAAACCCCGAAGTCGGACAACGGGAAACGGAGTCCTAGTTCTAAGGCTGCCCTAAAAACGACTACCCCGTTAGACACACGACGTATGTCACCCTCCTGAGGGGATGGGAGTCTATAGGAATATCCCTCGGGTAAAGGAAACCTAGATACTAGGTCTTGGACGTCGGCTTCCTTTAAAGTCGACTTAACACCTAGGTCTATTTGTTTTCCTACACCATGGCCAGCCATTTTAGGAGTCCAGAAACCAATGAGTGGGGCTACGGATTATTAAATCACCTAAAATGAAGAAGAGAAGAACTGGCGACAGAGTCACAAGAAGCTGCGACAGACTTGCGACACAGTGATGTGTACGCGGCAGAGTTCGACAGAGTAGCGATGGAGTTGCGGCAGAGTTGCGAGAGAGTGTCCTGAGAGTCGGGCAGAGTGTCTTTGCGAGAGAACTGAGTAGCGACAAGGACAGCAAGGGCCCAGTATATATAGTGGCCCGACTGCGTCGCCACACGCGCAGAGATCCGATCCGACCCGAGAAAAATTTGGACCCAGATCCTCTTTAGCAGGAAAAATTCCTACCAAAGAGTGGGGAGCAATTGATGGTGGTCGTGTCACCAAAATCCACGTGTACAACTAACCGCCAACCAGAGACTACCACGTGTCAGAACAAGAATGAGCCACGTGGCTGATGTGGAGACAGAGTTGCCATGCGACACAGTTGCTTGTTAAACGACAGCGTGTTCGAGGCAATAGGCACTCTGTCGCCTGGCAATAGGCGACAGACCTCCATCGCCTCTATTGCGACATAGGTCTCCCTCAAGCCGCGGTAGAGGTCTCCCGCACAGCTTGCGGTCGAGGTCTCCCGCATAGTCTACGGCGGAGGTCCACGGGTACTCTGCCGCTGCCGACTCCCCCGCAAGCTGCTTAACCCGAAGCGTGACAGAGTGCTCTATGACTCTGTCGCGGCCCAGACATGCGCCTGGGCCTCAGCTCGAACCGACTTAGAGAAACCTATAAATATCTAGGTGAGCTCTCAGAAAGGAGAGGACCGAAAAACCAAAAGGAAGGGAAAAAACTTAAACTCTCTAAATTAAGTAATACATTCTCTTCTTCATTCCTTCATACACAACTCTCGATTTCTGACTTAATCATCGGAGTGCGCGTGCAGGGACAAATCCTGCCCCCTCTGACTCCTGTTGTTTTTGCAGACTATACGAGGAACAAGTTGCATCGACGTCATCTCCTTGTCGTTAGCGCAATCTGAATACGTGGAAGGCATATTCCTGTTGCTGCTTAGCCTGGAAGTCGTAATCCCGTTGCCGTTTAGTGGAAGGCAACATCATTTTCTTTCATTTAGAAAAGAACAACCAAGAGATTAAGAGAAAATAATCTTAAATCTTACTTTCATCAAGACAATAATTGACAGCAAAAGAATTCGTAGGCTAACTGTTATGATAAAGAAGCTTGGAGGCCTGGCACACACACCAATAAATTGTACAACATTTTTATGCCGAACTTTTCTGCCAATTTTGAAGGAAATTGTAGATTAAAGGAATAGATCATTCCCATGAAGTAATGCAACCATCTAAAAGAAGAATTCTACTTTGATAAAATAGTAAAAAAGCAATGCATTTCATGATGAAAGAAAGGGATAAAAGTTAGAAAACTGATCGAAGACCTCAAAATCCAAATTAACTACTTCCCAATTGTCACGTCCCAAATTCTAGTCATTTTCAAAAGCCTGAAAATATGGAACGAATTTTGTTTCACTTTTCTTTTCTTTTTATTTTTTTCAATTTGTTTGTGTGTGTAGTGTAGGCCACCAGTCCCTGTTAGCCTGTTTAACTAACCTTACTGAATATATCAGATTATTATCCAGGTCCCAATTCAAGATAAGTTTAATTGCACAAATCACATCTACAAACATGGCACGACACTGTAGTCCTAGTATGTTAAAACCTCATATATTAAAATAATGCAATTCAACAAACAATATATAATCAAATCTTAATAAATCATGGCTTATTTAATACCTATATTCATTAAAAATCAAGAATGCAACTTGTTAAATCATGTGGTAGTATAAAAAGGAAAATGTATAAAAGCTTGCATGGATTAAACAAAGGCTTAGAGAGGTTACGTATTCCCTCCCAAAATCATACTAAAAGAAATTTCATTATCAACAACAAAAGTCTCGTGCCAAAATCAAATTTCAAAACAAAGTTAGGTGCAACATATAAGTTCCCTTACCCTATTCTCCCAAGCTACTTCGCCGAATACCTCTAGCAATTTCTAAAGCTCACCTTGGTTGCACACATACCAAATTGGCAGATTTCGCTACATGGCACAATGGATCAACATCAACAAACTAAAAAGGACATTGCATAGCTATCTAAGCACTAACTTAAACATACCAATGAGGTGCAAATCAAATAATCTTAATTTGGCCAAAGTTGTATTAGATTGCATCCAAGACAACTTTTCGCTGAGCCAAAATCCCATAAACATCACGACAAATTCCAATCAATTTTCGATGCAACCAATATTAACAACCATCAAACCACATAAAATCATTTTCATACCTAAAATGTCAATTGCCGAGGGCTCCTAGTGCTTGTTTCCTCTCAGTCTCAAGTCTTTAATTTACTACAATAGCTATAATTCATCAATCAGATTCATACTACATAATTGCAAATTCAAACGCTCACGACTTTCATCATTCTTACTTTAACTTTCCCCAAAACCGAATGCTTCCAAGCTTCCTCCTAGATTCGGTTTCACACATGCACTTCACAAATTTAATAAACATTGTTCTTTGTGTTAATTTTAATAAATTTATAAAGCTCGAAACAATTGAAAATGGCTAACTTTAATACCTTTCCCATAATTACCAAAACCGTCTGGCTTTTCTCCTCTTGATTTACACCAATACCACCAAGAGAACTAACATGAATGTGCTTAAATTAATATCTAATAGATCTCTATCTTTGAAAATTAAAGAAATGTCACTTTTGCCTTACCTCTCCAAAACCGAATGCATGGCAGCTTCCTTGCTTTGGTTCAACTCCCTTCTTCACCAAATTTTCAAAACTGCCGAAGTTCCTTCACCAATTTACTTTCGGTTAAGCCATTTCCTTTGACAAAGTCACCATTGCCGAGAGCTCTTCCATCTCCCTTCACTTCGGTTTTGCCCAATCCTTTGATAAAACCAACATGAAAAGCCATTAAAGGTTTCTCCAAGGTATGAATACTAAAAAATTGCAAGGATAAATCAGGTCTTACCTTGTTTCCAACTTAACCGAACCAAAAATTCTCCTCTCACCCTCTCGGTTTGATACCTCAACCCATCAAATCCAACATGAATTTGAAGAGTAGAAGTTTTTCCAAAATCCTTGGATTTCTTCTTGATAATGGTCGTATCATCAAAGTGCACGTGTACAAACATTGACTAACGGAGGATAGCCATGTGTCGAAACATAACCACAAGAGGCATAAGCCACGTGGCAGATAACGAACGGTGGCGATAGAGTGGCTATGCGACAGAGTTCTTAGAGTTGTTACGCGATAGAGTCTCTACGCGATAGAGTTGTTACGCGATAGAGTCTCTATGCGATAGAGTTGTTACGCAATAGAGCTTTGGCGACAGAGTCGTGCGGCACGGTGTAGACGCGGCGACCTCTACACCTTGAGTCCAGCAACAGGAGCGATAGACCTCTGCGGGAGAGTATGAATCCGACAGACTGTATGGCGACGAAGTCTCCGCGACAGACTGGTTCGCGGTAGAACTCTTCCGCAAGAATTACGGCAGAGGTCTCCGAACCTCTGCCGCATATTGAACTCATTCGCACACCGGCCAACTCTGAGTCAGCTACAGAGTATCCAATAACTCTGTCGCAGCCCAGACACGCGCCTGGGCCTCAGATTTGAACCCGATAGTTATGGGCCTAAAATATTCTCAAGCCCTGAAAAAACATGAAGCCTGACCTAATTCTAAAAGATGTCTATAAATATACCAGGTATGATAAAAAAAAGACCCTAATCTCTATTGGACTTACAAAATACTCTGCTTAAACAGTCTTCTGACTTAAGCATCGGAGTGCGCGTGTAGGGATAGATCCCTACGCCTCTCTGACTTTCACTGTTTTTGCAGAATATCCAAGACACGTGGAGAAGATCACATCAGCATCAGTTCATTGTTGTTTTGAGCAACAACAATTGGCACTGTCTGTGGGAATCAGAACGAAGAGTCAAATTCCCTATCAAAATGGTGAGAACACGCTCGACAGCAGCGACAAATCTGGGAGAAGGGAATTCAATGAGTCCTCCTGTCAGACCAGAGCAAGGACAAGAGCAGAATGAAGAGGGTGGTAGAGTCGCCTCAGTTTCCCTCAAGGAATTTGAGGCTCTGAAGCGTCAGAATGAGGAGACCACGACAGCGTTGAGGGTTATGGTGAATTTCTTCAAAAACGCTCCCCCGTAATTTAGCTTACCTCCAGAGGTGCAACAGATGGTAGGGGAGAACATCCCGAGGTACACTTACGAGAGAGGTCAACCCTCTACTATGGTGAATGCTGGACAAGCAGATGGGGCACAGAATACCGCAACTGGCTTGATTTCAAACTCTACCGCATGTCAGAGGAGGCGCCCCGCGGCAGGGTTACGGGAGGTGAACCCTGCTGCAAGTCTGAGGGGAATGAACACTGCCGTAAACCTAACTGAGCAGAACTCTTCCGCGGAGCACCGACGACAGAGCTGCCCCGCAGATTATATGCGACAGAGCTCCCCTGCAGAGTATAGGCGATAGAGCTCTCTCGCAGAGTATAGGCGACAGAGCTCTCCCGTGGAGCACCGGCGACAGAGCTCCCCCGCAGAGTATAGGCGACAGAGCTCTCCCGTAGAACATAGGCGGCAGAACTCTCCCGCAGAGCATGAGCGGAAGAGTTTCCCCGCAGAGTCTAGGGAGCGACGGAGATAGAATAGTCATGACCCCCGAGACTATTTCGAGGGGACCAGGTCGAATCACGGAATGGGACGTGCTGGAAGAAAGGATACAGGACAGGCCCCTAGAGGCCGAGAAACCTTGAACGAGGAGGAGATATTAAGCCGGGGAGCCGACTATGTGCAAAGTTTTCGAAACAGAGGAGGAAGGAGTGCTTACCACTCAGATTCTTCTAGTCCTGAAGAGAGGGGAGCGTACTCGACTCGAGGGTCGAAAAATGTTGAGAAAGTTGTCGAAAGGATTTTAGAAAAGAGGAAGCTAGTGTCTCCTGATGATAGTCAAAGAAGGAGAGTTCCTTTCAGTGCAGAGATTATGGATAAACCATTGCCGAAGAAATTCAAGATGCCTTCTATGGCCACTTACGCTGGCAAAGCAGACCCATACGATCACATACAGAGTTATGAGTCCCTCATGCTGCTCTATGGATGGGAGGATGAAATCATGTGCAGAGCCTTTTCGCTTACACTGTCTGGGCATGCGTTGAAATGGTTTAATGGGTTAAGTGAAGTTTCTATCTCATCCTTCGACCAGTTACGAAGTGAATTTTTGAGAGCCTTCATGATCAACAGCCAGAGGAAGAAGGAAGCTACTTATCTACTCACCCTTAAACAAGGGAACAAAGAATCATTGAAAAGCTATGTAGATTGTTTCCGAGATGCAACATTAGAGGTGAAAGATCTACCAGTTGGAGTAGCCATGGCTGCAATGCTGCAAGGGATAAAATCTGAGAAGTTACAAGAATCCCTCTCCCTCGATCAGCCGGTGACACTTTCTGATTTGTTTGCTAGAGCTAATAAATACGTGGCTCAAGAAGAAGTAATAAAGATGGTACAATCCCGAGAGATAAGGGAAGGAAGAAAAAGAGAGAGAGATGTACCTGAGAGAAGCTCTCCAAGACCTGTCAGATTAGACAAGACTCCTAGACTCAGGTATGAAGGTTATACTAGATTGAATGAGCCTCGCACCGTGATACTAGCAGCTCTTAAGGGGACGGGACTGTTGGAATTCCCTAGAAAGAAGATTGGAGATGTGGGGCGAAACCCTGATGCCTACTGTGAATTTCATGCTGCTCACGGTCACCCCACGGAAAGATGTAGAGATCTGATGGATCAGCTAGAGAGGTTAGCTAGAGAGGGGAAAATTAACCGCTTCCTGTGGAGAAGTGAAAGATCCCGTTATCCTCCGCGAGATCGAAGGAATGATTGTCCGCGGAATATGCAAAATAATGATAACGGAAGAAATAGGCCAAGGAATGAAGCAGCTAAGCCTATCCCCCGAGGTAATCAGCAAGATAACGAACCTACCGCCCCCGCAATAAATGTTATAGTAGGAGGAGAATCGATGGCAGGAAGCTCCTTTGCTTCCCGTAAAAGTTACGCAAGGCAAGCATATCAGGTTCATGCTGTGATGGAGGAGAAGGCAGATGAAGAACCTATTGTGTTCACTCCAGCAGATAAGGGTGATATTGTCGTGCCTCATGATGATCCTATGGTAATATCTGCAGTGGTGGCGAAACATCCGGTGAGCAGAATCCTAGTCGATAATGGAAGTTCGGTGAACTTAATCTATTGGAATTACTTCGAGAAAATGAACATATCCGAAGATAGATTAAGACCTATTATGACGCCATTGTACGGATTTACGGGTGAAAAGGTGAAGGTTGTCGGGTCTATAGAGTTGCCTGTGACTCTAGGAGAAAGTCCAAAGGATGTGACACGACAGGTACTGTTCATGGTTGTGAGGTCAACTTCAACTGCTTACAACATGATCCTAGGGAGGCCTGTATTAAATGATATGAGGACGGTGATATTCTCCTGTTACTTATTAATGAAGTTTCTACTCCCAACGGAGTTGGGCAAGTACGAGGAGATCAAAAGAGAGCTCGTACCTATTATATTGCTTCTACCGCCAGCAAAGGAGTACAGAGAAAGGAGACTTTGTGCATAGATGACCCTCCTAAGCCTCAACCTGTGGAGAAAACGGAAGCCATTGAGCTAGTCAAAGGGGATGAAGAGAAGAAGGCATTCATAGGGACTCAGCTGAATGAACAAGCAAGAAGGGAGATAGCTGAATGCCTACAGAGAAACTCGGATGTCTTCTCTTGGACCCCGGCTGATATGCCCGAGATTAATCCTGAAGTGATTTGTCATGAGCTTAATGTCTCACCCGGGCATAGGCCTGTCAAGCAAAAGAAGAGAAATTTCACCCCGAAAAGATAAAAGGCGATCATTGAAGAAATCAGTAAACTTTTAGAAGCTGGATTTATTAGAGAGGTCTACTACCCTGAGTGGCTGGCCAATGTAGTAATGGTGAAGAAATCCAATGGGAAATGGTGAATGTGTGTGGATTTCACTGACTTGAATAAAGCTTGCCCTAAAGATTCATACCCTTTACCCCGAATTGACAGGCTTGTGGATGAAGCGTCCGGATATGAACTCCTTAGTTTTTTAGATGCTTTCTCCGGATATCATCAAATTATGCTTCACCCAGAAGATGAAGAGAAGACTTCTTTTATAACCGACGATGGAACATACTGTTATCGGGTGATGCCATTCGGTTTAAAGAACGCTAGAGCCACATATCAGTGAATGGTGAACAAAGTGTTCAAAGATCTTCTGGGAAATACTATGAAAGCCTATGTGGACGATATGATTATCAAGAGCAGAGCAGGAGAGTCACACGCTCATCAGATGTCCAAAGTGTTTGATGTGCTGAGGAAATTCAATATTTAGCTAAACCCCAGCAAATGTTCATTCGGAGTGAGATCAGGGAAGTTCTTAGGATTCATGATCACTGCCAGGGGTATTGAGGTAAATCCTGAAAAGGTACAGGCAATTATAGACATGAAGCCACCAACCACAATGAGAGATGTCCAAAGGTTGACAGGCAGAATAGCAGCTCTAAACTGCTTTTTGTCAAAGTCTGCAGAAAAAGAGCTTGCCATTCTTCAAAACTCTACGGGGAGGAAAGAATTTTGAATGGACAAGTGATTGTCAAAAAGCTTTTGAAGACCTAAAGGAATACTTGAAGCAGTTACCTTTATTAACAAGACCTTTGGAAGGGGAACAGTTATATATGTACTTGAGAGTCGGTGAGTTCGTCGTCAGTGCGGTACTACTGAAGAAAGATGAAATAGTGTATCGTCCCATCTACTATGTGAGTAAGGTACTACTGGACCTGGAGACCCGTTATCCGCTGGCCGAAAAGCTAGCATTGGCCCTTGTGATGGCTTCTTGTAAGTTGTGCCCTTATTTTCAGGCACACTCCATCACTGTCTTAACAGATCAACCGTTAAAACAAATCTTTCAGAAGCCTGAACACTTAGGGAGACTAGTGAAATGGGCAGTGAAACTTGAAGAATATGATATCACATTTTAGCCTAGGCAGGCTATCAAAAGCCAAGCTTTGGCAGACTTTATAGCAGAATGTACTAGCATGAGCGACAATAGTGCAAAGGAAACTCAACCGTGGCTACTGTATGTCGACGGGGCATCAAGTGCAAATGGAAGCGGGGCAGGTGTAGTCTTAGTGTCGTCGGAAGGGAAATCCTTAGAATACTCTTTACGGTTTGGGTTCCCCAGTTCAAACAATATAGCAGAGTATGAGGCGTTGGTAGCTGGAATGAAGCTGGCAGAGAAGTTGCAAGTTCACCGCTTGGTAGCGCATAGTGATTCACAATTGGTGGTAAACCAGTTCAACGGGTAATATGAGATTCGAGAGCCGATGCTGGTCCCTTATCTAAAGAAAGTCCAATCTCTGGCTCGAACTTTCAAGAACTTCTAGCTAATACAAATTAATCGGTCTGAAAACACACATGCAGATTCATTGTCCAAATTAGCCTCCTCCAATGAGACAGGAGGAAGGATAGTGAAGGTGGAGAAACTCAAGCGGCCTAGCATTGAAGAGGTCGAAGTGTGTGACATTGAAGTGAGGGACGATTGGAGATCCCCATTCAAACAGTATCTCACTGAAGGTATACTCCTACAAGATAAGGACGAGGCTCGTTGCTTAAGGATACAAGGGGCGAAGTTCACACTAATAAACGGGGAACTGTACAAAAAGGGATATTCATCACCTTTGTTAAAGTGCCTGGGGCCAAAGCAAGCAGATTACGTCCTAGCTGAGGTGCACGAAGGAATTTGTGGAGAGCACTTAGGAGCTAGAGCCCTTGCTGCTAAAATATTGCGATTAGGATTCTATTGGCCGACATTGAAAAAAGATGCGATGGATAAAGCCCGCAGGTGTGACAAGTGCCAAAGGTTTGCACCAATAACAACGGCCCTAGTGACTCCCTCCCAGAGTACGGTACAACCAACTCCTTTTGCACAATGGGGATTGGACATTCTGGGGCCTTTCCCATTAGCTACGGGTCAAATAAAGTTTCTGTTGGTTGCCACCGATTACTTTACAAAGTGGATTGAGGTAGAACCTTTAGCTACAATCACAGAGAAGAAAGTGGAAGCGATGGTGTGGAAAGATATTATCTGTCGGTTTGGAATCCCACGTATCTTAAATGTTGATCATGAAAAGCAATTTGATTGTGACGCCTTTTGTGAATTTTGTAAGCGCCTTGACATTCAGCAAATGATTTCTTCTGTATCATATCCTCAAGCTAATGGACAGGCAGAAGTCAGTAATTGAACTATCCTTCATGGGTTGAAGACCAGATTGGACAAAGCTAAGGGAGCATGGGTGGACGAGTTGCCTAGTGTCTTATGGGTGTATCGCACCACTAGTCGGGTATCGACTGGGGAAACGCCGTTTAGCCTTGTATACGGCACTGAAGCATTGATTCCCGTGGAAATTAGAGCACTGTCACCCAGGGTGGTGCCTTTAGTGGAAGAAAAGAATTCACAGGGGCTAAGGGAAAACCTAGATTTGCTTGATGAGCATAGAGAAACGGCAGCTATCAGGCTGGCCTCCTATCATTAGAGGGTGGTCAACTACTACAACAGTCGGGTGAAAGATAGACCGATGTTCGAGGGAGATTTGGTGCTTAGAAGGTCACATGTCACGAATGCCTTAAGGGAAGACGAAAAATTCAGAGCCAATTGGGAAGGTCCATACAGAATCAAACGAAAGATTGGGCCCAGCACTTGCATCCTGGAAACTCTGCAAGGGAAGAAAATAGGAAAAACATGGAACTCAAACCATTCGAAATTGTATTTGAATTAATCTTTATATTCTTATATTCTCGTATTATTGTTATTCATTTACGCTGTCACAAGATACCATTATCTAATCATTATGCAGATTGTTTTTCTATTATATCTCCAGTTTTTATAAATCTAAATCTTGTGACAGGAGACAAAGGAGTCGTAAGAGCCTGAGGCGCAATAGCGTCACTGTGACCAGGCGTAAAAATCAGACGAGCCGTAAGAGCCTGAGGCACAATAGCGTCACTGTGGCCAGGCGTAAAAAATCAGACGAGCTGTAAGAGCCTGAGGCGCAATAGCGTTACTGTGGCCAGGCGTAAAAATCAGACGAGCCGTAAGAGCCTAAGGCGCAATAGCGTCACTGTGGCCAGGTGTAAAAAATCAGACGAGTCGTAAGAGCCTGAGGCGCAATAGCGTGACTGTGGCCAGGCGTAAAAAATCAAACGAGCCGTAAGAGCCTGAGGCGCAATAGCGTCACTGTGGTCAGGCGTAAAAATCAAATGAGCCGTAAGAGCTTGAGGCGCAATAACGTCACTGTGGCCAGGCGAAAAAATCAGACGAGCCGTAAGAGCCTGAGGCGCAATAACGTCACTGTGGCCAGGCGTAAAAATCAGACGAGCCGTAAGAGCCTGAGGCGCAATAGCGTCACTGTGGCCAGGCGTAAAAATCAGACAAGCCGTAAGAGCCTGAGGCGCAATAGCGTCACTGTGGCCAGGCAATGGAAATGTATTGGCCGTAAGAACTGAAGACGCACTCTCGTCATGGTGGTTAGGCCTCAGAAAAAAGGTATGTTTACATATGTAATCCTTTCTGAAAGTATATCTTTCTATCAAGAATTAGGGAGCATATACGAATAAATAAACATACGAGTAGGTAAGTAAAACAACAAATGAACAGATAAGCGATTAAATAGCGAAAGGTTAACTAATAAAGCAATATGAAGCATGAACAGAACTTTGACTTTATTTATTCAAGAAAATCTTTACAACTACGAATAAGTCCAACAAAAACAAACCAAAAGCAAAACAAAAAGAGAACAACAAAATGTTTAAAAAAGAACAACAAAACAACAAAATGTTCAAAAAGAAAAACGAAAAATAATTTAGTCTGCATGAGGAGGAGGCTGGGGATCAAGCGCCGATGAACCCTCACATTCTAAAGACTACTGACCATCTTCTCCATCCAAGTCGTCGAGGGCACCAATAGGTTCGGGAGCATTGTCCAGGCTCACAGGCTCACAAGGACCGGTCAGATTTGCGAGATTATCTTGTGCAGTCCTCTTAAAAAGCTCATCAGGGGGCTCAGCCCCCGATTCATACTTAGTCCAGTCAGGAGCCTCAAATAGCATCGCTTCACGCGTATACTGAAGCTCAGGGAATTCTTCGCTTTGCCTATGCTTCTCCAACCAGGATCTAGCAAGGTAAAAACCATATTTTACATATGGGTTTGAAAATTCCTCCTTTTGCCTCAAGCAATCCCTAGGAAGACGATACTCCTTCACGGCTTCTGCCCTGATGCTATCAATCTCCACTTGATTTAGAGAAGGAGTGGCTCGACTTTCCAGTTCAGTGACATATTATTCCAGCTCCTGATTGCGATCCATTAAGGACCCATATTTAGACTGCATACTATCCAGTTCGGCTTGGGCCTATTGAAGATCTTCATTAAATTTGTTAGACCTAGCCGTCTCGACAGTAAGCTCCCCCTGGCCTGATTCAAATCTTAGCGTGCGTTAAAGAGCTGATCTTCTACGTTTCGCACCATGTCTGGAAGCCCGGATAAGTTGTTAACAATATTTGACAACTCCATGACTTTGTCCTTCAACTCCCGGATCTCCTTGTCAGCTCCGTCTTGATAGGCTCGGTGTTGAGCGTTGTTGGCCACAGTCCTCTGAGCAAGCTGAAAAGAAACACAAAAAGTCAAACTCAAAGTATAGCAAAAAGAAATTAAACGAAAGAAAAATATGAAGATTACCCTCAGTGCTTCCACATCAGCTAAGTCTTCTCCCTCTGGATAATTCCTGAATATTCGAGTTTCATCCCTCGGGAGAATAGTGGCCCAACTCAGTCGAGACGCCACCCTGAGAGAATCCAAGGTATCATTATCACGAACTCCCGGGTAAACCCGAAACTCAGACCCCCTCATGATGTAACCACCGTCTTCAGGGTAGGATCTCTCATCAACAAGACCTATCCTCGGGAGAATTGGCCTAGTCCCCATTGACGGCTTGATATATAAATGCCTCCGATTCTTTCGTTGGGATGAAATTATATTGCATTCGGTACACTCTTCAGATCGATACCGTCCAGACAAATCTAAAGCCCTCCTTGAAGAGGAAGGAGCCTTCCCTCTATCCCGAGAAGGATCCCTTTGTTCCGGAGGGGGAGGCATCTCTTGTCTAGGAGGAGGCGGGGTCCGAGCCCAAGGCAATTGAGGTGGAACTGGTGCCTCACTGGGAACATCATCAGCCAAGCAAGGCCTCTTTCTAGTGGGGTCACTAGACGAACCTCCCTCCAAACCTTGACGTGCCAAAGATCGTCTAAAATGACTCATTTCTACAAAAAAGAAAACGAACAAATAAGTGGTCAAAAACGTGGTCAGAACCAACAAACAATAAAAAAACATGAAAAGTTACCATCAGCAGAATCAAAATGCTCCTGAAGGGACTCTATGTTTATCATATCATCATCAGGAAGAACCATAAAAGTTGAACTAAACCCTTCTCAGTCGCTCAGATCAGCTAAGGGGTCACTGTCAGAACTAGATTCTCTATTTGTACTCCCTATGTCCTCTTGCGACCTTAAATGTTCAGGGTTCAACTCAGAAGGAATCAATGATGAAGGATTAGAAGGAGGAACAGAAGGGCCGACAACAGGAACGGGACCTACACCCCAGCCAGCAGATGTCAAATTTTCATTTGATAGAAGACTATTAAGACTAATGGGATTTTCAACTAATAACCTATTAACATCTAAGATAATTGTTCCCTAAGTGTAGAAATCCGGGGTCCCTTGGGGATTTCACGCCTAGTTTCCCAACGGGTAGGAAAATCCAGGCCCCCAGGCATCTCCACAATAAGCCACTCCGATTCAAAACCATGAAGCTTATTTGCGGGTTTTTCGAATAACTTGTTTTCAAATCCGAGCTTATACACCCGCTGAAGGGAATAGGGAACTAAACCGGGACTACCTCGGAACCTAAAAAAGGTATCAAGTAAGGGAAGAGAAGGAGAAACGCCCCTTAGTCGGCAATGCACGGTAAATCCTATTAATTGCATCCATGTATGAGGATGCAGTTGTCCAGGGGCAATCCTATGCGTCCTAAGGAAAGAAGCCCCAAAATCGGATATTGGAAAACGGAGTCCTAACTCTAAAGATGCCCTGAAAATAACCACGCCGTCGGACACACTACGTATATCATTTTCTTGAGAATTTGGAAGTCTATAAGAATACCCATCGGGCAATGAAAATCTCGAAGTAAGATCCTGAATGTCAACCGCCTTCAAAGACGATCTAACTCCTAGCTCTATATGCTTCCCTACACCATGACCGGTCATTTTGGAACTTAAGAAAAAGCACAAAGAAAAAACTACCCACGACAGAGTTTACCTAACAAAAGCGCACTTGCAACGATGCGACAGAGTTTTGTTCACGCGACAGAGTTGCGAAACAGTTATGGATATTATGCGACAGAGTTGCGGTAGAGTATCAGAGAGGTCGCGACAGACTTGCGGTAGAGTAGCGATAGAGTTGCGATTGACTTGCGACCGTGGTGCGACAGAGTACGGGGAGAATATGCGACAAAGTGATCCTAAGTGAGAGAACTCAGCAGATACCGCGATGCCTGTGAGCTTCTATATAGTCGCGGCTGTGTCCGCACGTGCATGGTAATCCTCACGCGCTCTGGAACAGTAGACCAAATATTCAAAAAAAAAAGAGAGAGAGTCATACTCTTTCGTAGGAAATATTCCTACCAAAGAGTGGAGAGCAATTGATAATGATCGTATCATCAAAGTCCACGTGTACAAACATCGACTAACAGAGGACAACCACGTGTCGAAACACAACCACAAGAGGCATAAGCCACGTGGCAGATAACGAACGGTGGCGATAGAGTGGCTATGCGACAGAGTCCCTAGAGTTGTTACGCGATAGAGTCTCTATGCGATAGAGTTGTTACGCGATAGAGCTTTGGCGATAAAATCGTGCGGCATGGTGTAGACACGGCAGACCTCTGCACCTTGAGTCCAGCAACAGGAGCGATAGACCTCTGCGGAAGAGTATGAATCCGACAGATTGTATGACGACAGAGTCTCCACGACAGACTGGTTCACGGTAGAACTCTTTCGTAAGAATTACGGCAGAGGTCTCCGAACCTCTGTCGCATATTGAACTCATTCGCACACCGACCAACTCTGAGTCTGCGACAGAGTATCCAATAACTCTGTCGCAGTCCAGAAACGCATCTGGGCCTCAAATTTGAACCCGATAGTTATGAGCCTAAAATATTCTCAAGCCCTGGAAAAACATGAAGCCCGACCTAATTCGAAAAGATGTCTATAAATACACTAGGTATGATAAAAAAAACACCCTAATCTCTATTGGACTTACAAAATACTCTGCTTAAACAGTCTTCTGACTTAAGCATCGGAGTGCGTGTGCAGGGACAGATCCCCGCGCCTCTCTGACTTTCACTGTTTTTGCAGAATATCCAAGATACGTGGAGAAGATCACATCAGCATCAGTTCATTGTTGTTTTGAGCAACAATTGGTATCATCTGTGTAAGAACAAAGACTTTAAGGTCTTGGGTTCGAACCTCTAAGGACGTGAAAGAAAAATCGTGAGGGCGCGTTTTTGTTGTGGCGTCCTAGCTCAGCCGGTAGCGATCCACTCAACCGTATTGTCCACTTTGGGTCCCACCTTTACGACCCCACCCTCACGGTTTTATCGCGTCCTCAGAGGTTCGAACCCACGACCTTAAAGTCTTTGTTTTGACAAAGATGATACCAATTGTTTTATTGCTCAAAACAACAATGAACTGATGCTGATGTGATCTTCTTCACGTGTCTTAGATATTCTGCAAAAACAGTGAAAGTTAGAGAGGCGCAGGGATCTGTCCTTGCACGCGCACTCCGATCCTTAAGTCAGAAGACTGTTTAAGCAGAGTATTTTGTAAGTCCAATAGAGATTAGGGTTTTTTTTTATCATACCTGGTGTATTTATAGACATCTTTTAGAATTAGGTCGGGCTTCATGTTTTTCCAGGGCTTGAGAATATTTTAGGCCCATAACTATCGGGTTCGAATCTGAGGCCCAGGCGCGTGTCTGGGCTACGACAGAGTTATTGGATACTCTGTCGCCGACTCAGAGTTGGCCGATGTGCGAATGAGTTCAATATGCGGCAGAGGTTCGGAGACCTCTGCCGTAATTCTTGCGGAAGAGTTCTACCGCGAACCAGTCTGTCGCGGAGACTCTGTCGCCATACAGTCTGTCGGATTCATACTCTCCCGCAGAGGTATATCGCTCCTGTTGCTGGACTCAAGGTGTAGAGGTCTGCCGTGTCTACACCGTGCCACACGACTCTGTCACCAAAGCTCTATCGCGTAACAATTCTATCGCATAGAGACTCTATCACGTAACAACTCTATCGCATAGAGACTCTGTCGCGTAACAACTCTAGGGACTCTGTCGCATAGCCACTCTATCGCCACCGTTCGTTATCTGCCACGTGGCTTATGCCTCTTGTGGTTGTGTTTCGACACGTGGCTGTCCTCCGTTAGTCGATGTTTGTACATGTGGACTTTGATGATACGACCATTATCACAAAATAATCTAGCTCTCCTGGGTCAGAACAAAGACTTTAAGGTCTTGGGTTCGAACCTCTGAAGACGCGATAAAGCCGTGAGGATGGGGCCGTAAAGGTGGGGCTCAAAGCGGACAATACGGTTGAGTGGGTCGCTACCGACTGAGCTAAGACAACCACAACACTTCTCTAACCCGTGAATTCAAGAGAGAATTTCCTCTATCTTTTGTTTAGCCGAACATGGAGAAGAAGAGGTGTAATGTGTTTTCATCCAATCTTTTTAGGTTTACAAGAGCCTTCAATTAAATTTTAATTTTTGTTCGAAACTTTTTTAGTTAGACTTTTGACTAAGTAATTGACATTCCCTTTACCATATTTTTTTTGATCCAATTGGAGGAATAAGAAACAATCGATAAATCAAATTTTAAATTTAATTTTTTAAAAAAGGATAATAATTATTAGATAAAGTTTTAATTGTTAATTTTTTTTTACTACTTTGTAATACACGGTTTTTATCTTCTTGAATTAGTAATTAAATTTAAGTTTCAAGAGCAAGATCAATGTGGATATCTAAAGTAAGTTTATAAAAATTAACCTGAGATTGTCAATTATAACCCTTAGATTAATAATATATAATTTAAACTATTAATTAAATTTTAAAGATAAAAAATTTTAAACCTGATAACTTGCTAAACAATTTTTAAAATTATTACTATATATTATTGTTTAAAATTATTAGTATATATTGAATATTAGTAATAATATAGTAGTAAAGTCGATATTGTTTTTGATGGTGGTCGTGTCACCAGAATCCACGTGTGCAACTGTCCGCCTGCCACGTGTCAAACCAAGAACGAGCCACGTGGTAGATTTGGCGACAGAGCGGCCACGTGGCACAGTTCCTAGCAGTGCGACAGAGTGTTTGATGCGATAGGAGTCTGTCGCCTTGTGATGATGTCACGACCCGAATTACCTAAAAATCAGAGTAAATTTTTCGCTTTTTCATTTATTATTTAATTCTTACCTTTCTCTCGTCGTGACCATCCTACAACACAGTTGGGCTATGATTCGGTGTTAGTCACCTCTCACTATTACCAATCCATTTCCATAATCATATATCAGAGTCTACTATCCTTTTGACTTTAAATAAACACATACCCAATGGTATTTGCATGACTCTACATCCTCGACATCATATCCATTTACAGTACTGTGCATTACATATTTAGATACAAAACCATACAAATGTGTATACCTGTCTCTCGATGGGAAACAGCAAATATCAACCATGTAAGTCCTCAGCCGCTCAATATCTATTGCAAGTGCTCTGAAAAGATGGAAAAATAAGGGGGGTGAGCAAACCACACGCTCAGTAAGGCAATTATGCAAGTAAGTAGATAGCTCCACTATCTACATGCTCATAATGCCATGCCCTTAAATCCATTTCTTTTCATTTAAAATTTACACGCACAAAGTCATGCATATTCAATGCCATAGTTTATCCAAAACTATTTGTGCATATATAAATCATGTAACTCATGCATTCAAAGCATTTTATGTGACATCATTAAATCATATTAAGCATGAATTTAATCAAGATCATGCAGTCTTTCATGTCATGTAAGACAATTCAAGGTTTTCAAATGAAAGCATGGAAAACACATCATGCCACTGCATTTAAATCAATTCATTTAAAACGCAGTATAAAATAACCCCTCTGGGTCAATCATCTCAAAACTCATAAAACAGTTTGTTATATTTCATTATAAAACTTGAGTTATAAAACCACCCTTCTTTCAGGGTCACATATCATAAAATCATCTGAAATCATCAAATCATCAAATCGGGGGCCTGACCCCTCCTTCGGGTCTACCCTGGTCTAACAGACCACAAGTTATATCATGTGAGACAATCAGGTAATTAACAGTAACATCGAGGACTATGGCCATATCCTAGTGATCCCTGGCAACACGGTACCTAGTGTGCGGGGTATCACACCTGAAACGGGAGGTGGGTCGTCCTACCCGCCAGAACAGCATAACGCCAGGATTGCGAGGGCAAGGCTTGCTGCCTCGTGGCTAATGCCACTCCACTCCAACAATCCCCACGGTACAGCGTACTCCGCGTGACATACACGGTACAACGTACTCCGTGGACCCAAGCTCAGTCAGGGGTGCCTGTAATAGGTCTTATCCACCCATATCATCTGTCTCAGAATGCACGTGTGAGCATATCATCTCACTGTGACACACAGTCTACAGGAGGCTCCAACACGGCTATATGCATGTAATATAAATCCCTGTGCGAGCGAAGCTCAAGCACGGCTCCATGCATATTCATGATATCTGAAAATCTCGTGCGAGCGAAGCTCTAGCACGGTTTCATAAAAATCAGTGAAATCTGCGTACGAGCAGCGCTCCAGTACGACTTAAACTGATTATAATTTCTTGTAAATTCCACGTACGAGCAACGCTCTAGTACGGATATGTATATAAATTCAGTGAAAACCTCGTACGAGAAAAACTCCAGTACGGCATTCAAATGAATTATGAAAACCATATAAAACTTTGTGCGAGCAACGCTCCAGCACAAATGAATGCTCAAGTAAATCAAATCTCGTGCGAGTTATACTCCAGCACGGCTTTATGCATAACTAAATCAAATCTCGTGCGAGTTACACTCCAGCACGGCTTTATGCAATATCAAATCAAAACAGGATGCGAGCTAAGCTCCAGCATCTCTCATGCATGTCAAATCATTAAAACTAGTGCGAGCAATCGCTCCAGCACTATTTTATGCATACCACATTAAAACAAATCAAAACATGTCAAAACAGAGTGCGAGCTAGGCTCCAGCAGCTCTCATTTCACAATAATAAAAATCAGTGCGAGCACCATGCTCTAGCACATTTCATGCATATGATGTCACACAAGTCGGTGCGAGCAACTGCTCAAGCACATTTATGCACATTCACAAACGCAGATATAGTGCGAACTACGTGTCGGCACTACCTGTTTCCATATAAACTTGATAGTTGGCCTCTTTTCCAAAGAAATTTCATTTAAATATTAATAACACCTACGTAGTGTTAATTTGGGAAACTTACGCAATTATTGGCCAATCTATCGATTTACTTTGATTAAAACCAATCAAATCTTTAATTCGGAAAATTCCTTAAATCATGCATTTCATGCATGTCATGCTTTCACCATCCTTAGGTGAACTTCCCTCAATAGGGGTAAAATAGACATTTCACCTATTTCGATCCTTAAAAATTATTTAAACCATTTTTAGGATCATTATACAATATCCATGTATACATACATACTCAGTGTACAGAAAAACTATTAAAATATGCGTAGCTACCTCTAGCTACTCACACAATTCCCTTACCTCATTTTTCTGTACAGTCTGACCTTTCCCACTGATGTCTTGTCACGCAGTCCGATTTGCTCCGAATCCAAATCAAATCTCCGGAACTGCGGATACACATTCATCAGGTCAAATACAATACAATTTAATGTATTTCATAATTTTCTGGGCTTAATTTTAAATCATTGGGCCCGTTTCTCATATTGGGCCCGATTGCACCTTAATGGGCCTTAATCGACCTTAAGCCCTTTTACCACACTTTATCGAGGCCAATGGGGCTCATTGGGCCCATCAGTAATTTATTTAGCCTCGTTCTAAATTCTCAGACAGCTTATGAATTATTTACGACAATTTATCCAATTTTCAGAATTTAATTCATTTATGCGAAAATTAAATCCATAATTTATGCGTTAAATATCAATCACGCATAACGATGCAAAATTGTCGTAAATAAGGGTTACATACCCGTTATTCCATGATCGTACACAAATCGAGGCTGTCTCGAGCTCTCAGTGGATGCCAATTGTCGAGCTACACAATTAAATATATTTTTCCGGGTAAATTTCCAGTCGGAATTAATTAAATTAAATATTCAGAAAATTAAATCGGTCAATTTGACCGCTTACCGACTTACCCGAAGCTCGATTGCATCACTGGAATTTTCCCCAATTTTTTCTCTTTTTCTTTTTCCCTTTTTCTTCCTTTTTTCCCTCTCTTTTTGGCTGAACCGGTCCGGTCCGGTTCAACCCGGTTCGGACCGCCGGTTCGGTCTGGTCCGGTTTGGCTGGTTCTGTCCGGTTCGGCCGGTCCAGGCTCCCTTTGGTCGTGCCGGCGCCGTCCGGCCGGTTCTCCGACCGATTCCACCGCCGTTCGGCGCGCCATCGCATGGGCTCCCTAGATCGGGCCTCGGTGTGGCTCGAATCGACGCCATCGCCGGCGAATCAAAGCTTTTCTCCCGCGGCATCTCCTTCATTTTCCGGCGTTTTTCGGCCACCTGGCCGCGCGTCTGGGCTGCTGGAGGTTCGCCCGGTGCTGGGCTGCGCTCGCCGGTCCTCACCGGCCCCTAGATCCCGCCGGTGGTGGCTCGCCGGTGGATTCCTCTTCGGGTTCGCCTTTCGCCCCATTTGCTTCGCGTTTTCTCTGTTTCTTCAGATTTCGTTTCTGTTTTGTTTTTTTTTTTTTTTTTTTTTTTTTATAATTAACTTTTAATATTATTTTATTCAATAAAATAATATTAAAATGCATAAATATCCTTAAAAATTATATTTAATTCATTTAATCTGTAAATAATTTTCTCAGTCCGATTTTACCTTTTCGGTATATTTTTCGATTATTTTCGGGATTATTTTTCAATACAAAAATCTCAGTTTATTCCAATAAATTCATATCTTGATCAATTTAACCCGAAATTTAATTATTTCTTCGTTATTGATCAAGATTTCTCATTCTCATATTTTTAATTAAATTTTCTTATCCCGATTAATACCGAATTTTGGTCTTTTGACCATTTTGCCCTTGCACGTATTCGGGAATACCATTTAAGTCCTTTTGCATTTTTAAATGCACTCGAAAATATCGGGTCTTACAGATGAGCCGCACAGCAGGCGCGACAGACCTCCATCGCCCATATCGCGACATTGGTCTCCCGCATTGCACCCCGTCATAGGTCTCCCGCACAGCCCGCGGTAGAGGTCTCCCGCATAGCCTGCGGTAGAGGTCTCCCGCACAGTCTGCGGTAGAGGTCTCCCGCACAGCCTGCGGCATAGTCTCCCGCACAAACTGCGATAGAGGTCTCCCGTACAGCCTGCGGTAGAGGTCTCCCGCACAGCTTGCGACATAGTTCTCCTGCACTGCCCGCGGTAGAGGTCTCCCGCAAGCTGCTTTACTTGAAGCGTGACAGAGTGCTATATGACTCTGTCGCGGCCCAGACACGCGCCTGGGCCTCAACTCGAACCGACTTGAAGAAACCTATAAATACCAGGTGAGCTCTCTGAAAAGAGGAGGCCAGATCCGAGAAAAAAGAACCAAAAAGAAGGGAAAAGCCTTAAACTCTCTGATTTAAGCATTACATTCTCTTCTTCATACATTCACAACTCCGATTACTTACTTAATCATCGGAGTGCGCGTGCAGGGACAAATCCCTGCCCCCTCTGATTCCTGTTGTTTTTGCAGGATATACGAAGAACACGTGGAACAAATTCCATCGACGTCACCCTTTTGTCGTTAGTGCAATCAGACAACGTGAAAGGTATATTCTTGTTGCTGTCAGGTAGGCAACATCAGTTTTATTTTAATAGAGCAGTCGATTGTTTGATAAAAATATTCAATTATTTTAATTTAAAATTAAAACAAAATGTTAAAATAATAAAGGTAATAGGCTGCCCTCATAATGTAGTTAACAGACTGATTGATGATGTTCCGCAAAGAATATTTTCGTAGACATATTGAGCTTGTTTTGATGTTTCGCATGAGACTTTACTTGATCTACATGTTGATCATCTTCAAAGTGACAGAGGAGCTGTTGTAACTATATTGGAGGTACAAATTATTATTATTATTATTATTATTATTATTATTATTATTATTACCAATCAAACTATGATAGTTACTTTAAATTAAGCATAAACACACTCAAGTAAGCATTAAAACTATCACAATTAATGTTAAATTAATACAATTACCGTGAAATTTATAAGAATAATTATAAAATTATGATTATTAATCATAAAATTATTATATTTAGTGTACCATAAGAGAATAAGTGTATAGTTATTAGAATTAATTTAAAACTATTAGAATCATCGTAAATTTTATGAGTTTCATCGTAAAATTGATTATAATAAGTGTAAAACATTAGAAAAAACATAAAAATATGATAACTAATCTCAAATTTATGAGATTCGTGTTAATATTGATGAGAGTAAGTATAAAAACAGTAAAAAAAAACATAAATTTATAATAATTAATTTTAAATTTAATGTGATTCATCGTAAAATTGATAAAAATAAGCGTAAAGATACTAAAAAAACATAAATTTATAATAATTAACCATGAAATTAATCGGATTTATAGTAAATTTGATGAGAATAATTGTAAAAATATTACAAAAGCCGTAAATCTAAAATAATTAATTGTAAAAATTTATGACAATAAGTGTAAAACAATTCCAAAATTATTAAGATAGTCGAATGCCCATGAATGACATTCGTTTGCCCCAATAATTTTGGGCTATTAATGACATCATTTTCTGGGCAAAAAAACATAAAACACTATCTCTCTAAGACACTTTCTTCTCAATTTTCTCTCTCTAATTTGGAATTGACTACCCTTATTATGATGCATAAATTAAGGTAAAAAACCATTAAATTTAATATATTAGATAATTTTGTTTCAAACTTTGAAGGGACAAAATTGTAATTTTGGTTGTTTTATGAATGGATAAAAATATAATTTAAATATTTTGTTGCCTTTTAAAAGGATAAAAAAGTAATTTACCTTATAATTCATTAAATTTTTAAGTTTATCTGTTGACTTGTTAAACTATTATTAATATATTTTATTAACTTTTATTATTTATTTAATTTTCATGAAATATTGAATATTTCATGAGATCTTATGATCTTATAGTAATATCAATATTTTATGACTTTACTATGGACAAGCCGTTTGAAAATTGCCTACATTTGCTTTTGCATTAATGGTATTTAGGAAATTAATATTCCAATCACCTTTAATAATGCAGAGTTCAGCCTCCTTACATTCAATTCTAACTTGTTTAATACATGTCATAAATGCTACATTTGACTTTGCATATTAATTACGAGAGTTCATATTCTAAACATGCGCTATCTTGCTAAATTTAATAGCGGGGTCACAGAAATTACAATTTTACCTTCGGTCCTGGAATTTGACCAAACTTCTCTCATGACCTCATATAATCCCTAATGCATAATCTGCTAAGATCAAAATGTATTAATTAAAGAGAGACTAGAGTTTATTGTAAACCTCAAAAGTAGACAAGATTTCCTAACACCAAAATCTCTAATACACAAAAGATTAAACAGAAAATCATTACAATTATACAAATAAATGGAATTTAGATTAATTAGAAAAATAATAAATAAGAAAAAAAATCAAAATTTTAACAAATAAACACACATCCCATTACAGCTCACAAACCAATCAAGCTCATTGCTGTGACTTTAGAATAACAACAATCCATCAATACTCACTTGGTTATTTCCATTTTTAAAACTAAATTCATGCGAAATATCTTAAAATTTTCAATAAATTAAATCTAACTTTAGGAATGACTTCTATAAAATCACAAATTTGAGCCACAGACTATCATTCCTTAACTTATAATGCTAAAGTCATAAGGATGAAAACATGGATGCTAAAGCCATGATTTTGTACAAGCATAACGATGATTTGATCAATGTCATGTTGATAATGAATAGGAATCATGTATCAAGTTGGTGATTGTGACACCTAAGTAGCATGAAAACATGGATGCTCAAATCATGATTTTGCACTTAAAAAAGAATTGATCGATAAGTAGAGTTGTGTTGAAAAGGTATGAGACCTCAAGGGAATTGTTCCGTTGTAAAATGGCAGAAGACAGTTATGTTAAAGTGTATGGGTTGAAGACGCTTGGGTACATTGAAAAACTTTAGCAATTGGGCTTTGTAATGGATTATAAGCTCAACATTGACTTGATTTTGCAATCTCTACCTATAACTTTTCACCTTTTGTGATGAACTTCAACTGGAGTAAGTTGGAAGCTACATTACTTAAGTGGGTGAAAATGCTAAGTACTACTGAGCGGTTTATTAAGAAAGAAAAAGGAAACGTGCTTTTGATTTCTTATAGAAATAAGAGGAAAAATTGGAATAAAAAGAAAGACGCCAAGAAGCCCTTCAAAACTGAAAAGATACCAAAAGTGTTTAAAAGGTTTAAGAAGAAAAAGAAAGACATGCCACCATTGTAGTACGAAAGGTCATTAGAAACGAAACTTTAAATCGATTCAATCTTACATTTGGTATTGTAGATTAGGTCATAACAGTGCAACTAAAATAAAAAAGTTACATAAGATAGGATATATTGATCCTAAAGATTACGAATCTTATGAAACTTGTGAATCTTGTTTGATTGGAGACATGACCAAACTGTCCTTTAAAGAAGAGGGTAAAAGAGTTGATGAGCTATTGGAACTAATACATTCAGATGTATTGGACCAATGAATATCATTGACAGGGAAGGATAATCCTACTTCATAACATTTATTGATGATCATTCAAGGTATGGTTATGTGTATTTAAATATAAGTTTGAAGCCTTTAAAAAGTTCAAAGAATTCATAAAAAAGGTTTAAAAACAAACTTGTAAAAGTGTTAAAACATTGAGATCGAATTGAGGTGGTGAATACTTAAGCTGTCACAACTCTCAACTTACCAAAATCAGCACAAATTTTCCGCATTTTCTGCGTCATTTTTTAGTCATCCTTCCTCGATCGTGAACAACCACACTCTCAACAGTTGGGCTGTGTGTCAATGTCTATCTCATCCATCCATAACAATCTAATTTCAAAAGTAAACACTTTTATAAATACATCAGAGTTACTGTTTACAAGTGTTTACATTGCTTTACATCCCCAATGTTTACATACAAAATGCTACTGTGCTATGTCTAGTTTAGATACAAAATAATTCAAGTGTGTATACCTTACGCGATGGCAAGCAGCGGATACCAAAGGGGAACGCCTCCAGTCACGCTCAATCTATACTGAAATCTCTGTAGAGAGGAGGAAAATAAGGGGGGTGAGCAAACCACACGCTCAGTAAGGCAATCATGCAAACATGTAGATACTGCACTATCTAGGTGATCGTGATACCATGCTTAGAGCATACATTCATCATTTTCTCAAAATATGAGTTCATGCTGGTGTTAATGGTATGTAAAGCATTCATGCTATTAAACTCCAGTGTATAATTCGATTCAAAGCATGACATGAACCATCATGCATATTTTATAAGTAAGGTATGAAATTAATCATCATGCATATTTCATAAGTAAAGCATGGCATTAAACATCCTGCGAACGTGCACTTTAAAACCATTAACAAACTGTTATCACAAAACAGTCCAACACTTGTCAGGACTCAGCCCCTCCCTCGAACTATCCTGACCCACAAATCATTTTAAACATGGATTTATTCACAAAGCAATAGACATATGAGATAGGCAATTCAATAAGGGAAATAACCTCTAGGACTATGGCCATATCCTGTGATACCGACTACACGGATCAGGTGTACGGGATATCACCACTATCTGCTTCCGCACGGGAGGTGGGTTAAATCTAACCCGTCGGTCCATTCAAGATCTCGTCCGAAGAAGGCATATCACTATCTCAACATGGTACAACGTACTCTATGCTACCTGCACGGTACAGCGTACTCCATGGACCCATATCAACAAATCATATCACGCCACATCTCAAAACGCACGTGTGAGCCTATTTAATCAGTACGACTTCTTGTCTACCCGAAGCTCTTAACACGGCTATCAACATGTCAAAATATCACAAATGCACGTGCGAGCCTATTTAATCGGTGCGACATCCAGTCTACCCGAAGCTCCAAGCACGACCACAAATAAGGTGGGCATCTAATGCGAGCTATGCTCTAGCATCATGCCAAAAACCAGTATAAAGTCCATGTGAAAAATAGTGCGAGCTAAGCTCCAACACTCATGCGTATAAAACACATCAAATCTCGTGAGTCATACTCTAGCACGTTTTCATTCTCATAAAAACCATATAGGTGGCTCAATTCTTTGCAAAGTATGGTTAACCAACCAAAACATCTCATTTCTTTTGCAATTCATTTCAATGTTAGCCAACCTACCAATCACTTGCTAAAAAGCAATAAAACATGATTTTCCAAAACATTATGCCTTTGTTTTCATGTACATTTCTCAAACACCCAACTTTTGCCCTTCAATCACCTAATTTCGTTTCCTAATTTCTCATGCATTCTAGCAAAACATTTAAGCGCTCAAATTACGCACAGATATCTCTAAGAGTCCACAGAATTCCCTTACCTCGATTTACTTGAGTGCGACTCTCTTCCTCTTAGTTTCTTCCTCTCTTGGCTAGCCTTGCTTCGATGTATCCTCGGGAGTTGTGATTCATTCATCCAAACCACTTGAGTTAATATTGTTAACTCAGGTTTTGACCTCACTAGTCAATATAAGTCATTCATGCATTTTACAAATGACTTAATCTACATTTTACCCCTTTTTGGTAAACCTCACAATTTATTCACTAACAACATCTTAAAATCATACTCATAACACTATTACCACTTCAAGATACCCCATTAATCATTAATCTCAATACATTTCACTTTCTCACACTAGACCATTTCTAGGTCATGGTGGATTTATTCTACTCTAGGTAGTTTCTACCATTTCTATGCATACCAAATCATTCCCCACATCCATATCCAAACAATGTACTTGAGTATTTGCATTAGAAACTCACCTAGCTTGTTTTCCTCTTTGCTCCAAATGAAAATGCACCTTGATCCTTCAATCTAACAAGTGGAGAAATGCCTCCAAACTATGTTGTTCTTCTCTTTGATGTGTACAACTTTGCCTCTAATAGCTTTCCCTCAAATCTTACTAAAAATGTGTGGATTTAGGAGTGAGAAGCTAGGTTTTAGGTTGGAAATGGAAAAGATTGGTTTTGTCTCGAAAAATTACAGATCCAACTGCTCCATATTTATAGAATTTGCTTGATGAGATCGATCTGCATTGGGTAGAGATCGATTTGGTCCTCTTAAAATCCCTCTTTTTCACGATATTTGAAGACAGGAGATCGATCTATCGAGGGTTGAGATCGATCTGGTCTTAGGGAAGATCGATCTGCATTTTACTGAAAGTTTAGAAGATCGATCTGGTCTTAAGGGAGATCAGTCTGTATTTTACAGAATGCTTCGGAGATCGATCTGGCTCCATTGAAGATCGATCTGGCTCCATTAGAGATTGATCTGTCCTGTTCCATAGCTCAAAATAAGAGCATTTTGGCTCTTCCAGATTGATCTCTCATCCCATGAGATCGATCTAGCCTTCATATTTCCAGATTTTACTGCATTTTTCTGTAGGTACTTACACCAAAACAACTCTAATTTGCTGCCATAGTCATTTTCTGATCCGATCGTCTTTGAGACTTGAAAATGGCATCCATTCATACTTTTTACCTATTGAAAGTTGTGTGAAATCCTTGTATAACCAAAGGTATACGTACAATCACAACTCTTATTACAAGTGTGTACATTAAACTTATAGACTTACATCACATATACTTCACATTACAAGTATATCTCCATACTCATGAATTCATTTATATATATATATATATACAAGGTTAAGCATATACGGGGTCTCACATTCTCCCCCGCTTAGAAAATTTGGTCCTTCAAATTGGAACCAATCATTCTGTGAACAACTCGGGATACTTCTCCCGCATCAAACTCTCCAATTCTCATGTGGCCTTTTCCACAGTGTGATGTTGCCAAAGAACTTTCACCAAGGGAATTGGCTTTGTCCTCAACACTTTCTCTTTTCTGTCCAATATCCGAACTGGCTTTTCAACATATGTCATACCCTCATCGAGCTCCAACGGTTCATACCTTATTACATGTGCCGGGTCCGAATGATACTTCCTTAACATGGATACGTGGAAGACATTATGAACACTCGCCAACTCTGGTGGAAATGCCAACCTATATGCCTTATCTCCCACCTTATCAAGTATCTCAAATGGCCCTATATATCGAGGGCTCAACTTTCCCTTCTTCTCGAATCTCATAATTCCCTTTGAGGGAGAAACCTTCAAAAGCACTGACTCACCCACATCAAACTCTAGTGGTCTCCGTCTCCTGTCAGCATAACTCTTTTGTCTGCTCTAAGCTATTCGTAACCTCTCACAAATCAACTAGACATCCTCAGAGGCTTGTCTAACTAAGTCGGGTGCAAAGATCAGTTTATCACCAACCTCTTCCCATCTAATCGGGGAACGGCATCTACGCCCATACAATGCCTTATATGGGGCTATCTTGATACTTGCATGAAAATTGTTATTATAGGCGAACTCTACGAGTGGCAAATGGTCATCCCAAGAGCCTCCAAAATCTAATGCACACGCTCTCAAGATATCCTTCAGGGTCTGTATAGTCCTCTCTGATTGACCATCTGTCTGAGGATGAAACGCGGTGCTAAAACTCAATGAGGTCCCCATCGCTTCCTGAAAACGGTCCCAGAAGTGGGAAGTGAAGCGGCATCCCTATCAGAAACAACGCTCACTGGAATTTCATGTAGCCTCACTATCTCGCGCACATATAAGTTCGCTAACTAGCTCAGAGTATCGATAGCTCTCATAGATAGAAAATGGGATGATTTCGTCAACCGATCCACAATCACTCATATGGCATCATGACCTCTGCGGGTTCTTGACAATCCATCACAAAATCCATGGTGACATGCTCCCACTTCCATGTCGGTATCGGTAGAGGCTGCAATAACCCTGCAGGCTTCTGATGCTCTACCTTCACCTGCTGACAAATGAGACACTTAGCAACATATTCAACAATGTGCTTTTTCATCCTAGACCACCAATAAACCTTTCGAATGTTTTGATACATCTTGGTATTTCTTAGATGTATCGTATACCTCGTTCGGTGAGCTTCTGTCAAGATCAATCTTCTGAACCTCAACAATCCATTTGCACTCAACTCAAAGTCTGTCTCTTACCCCTTTGTATCTGCCCGACAATATCACTACACTGTCGATCAACTCGCTAAGCCTGTCGGATTCGATCTACCAGATCTGGTTCTAATTGCAGGCTAGCTATCATAAATCCATTATCAGCGTTAGGCGGGGTCATATCCAAACTGAGGTTCGTGAACTGTTCTAACAGCTCATGTTCCCTGACCATCATGAATGACACTAACTTGAGATGCTTCCTACTCAATGTATCAGCAACTACATTTGCCTTACCCGAGTGGTATAAGATCTCACAATCATAATCCTTTAATAGCTCAAGCTATCTCCTGTGTCTCATGTTCAACTCTTTCTGCGAGAACAGGTACTTAAGGCTCTTATGATCGGTGTAAACTTGAAATCTCTCACCATAGAGATAGTGGCACCATAGTTTCAATGCAAACACTACGACCGTCAACTCCAAATTGTGGGTTGGGTAGTTTCTCTCATGATCCTTCAACTGCCTTGATCCATAGGCCACTACCTTCCCATCCTGCATCAACATACAGCCCAGTCCTTGGTGTGAAGCATCCGCATACACCGAGAAACCTCTTGAGCTGGTAGGAATGGTGAGTATCGAAGCTGTAGTTAACCTCCTCTTCAACTCCTCAAAACTTTCCTCACACTTATCGTCCCATACAAATTCAATATTCTTTCTCGTGAGACGTGTCAAAAGAGCAGCTAATCTCGAGAATCCCTCCACAAACCTTCGGTAATACCCAGTTAAACCCAGGAAACTTCTGATCTCTGTCACTGTCTGGGGTCTTTGCCACTGAACTACGGCCTCAATCTTAGATGAATCTATTGACACTCCATCTTTTGATACGATATGACCCAGAAAGAGATCTGTTCTAACTAAAAGTTGAACTTACTGAGTTTAGCATACAACTTCTTCTCTCGGAGGGTCTGGAACACTATCCTTAGATGCTGTTCATGCTCCTCTCTAGATCTTGAGTACACCAGTATATCATTAATAAACATGATTACAAATTGATCCAAATACTGGTCGAATACCTCATTCATCAACGACATAAAAGCTGCGGGAATATTCGTCAACCCGAATGGCATAACCATAAACTCATAATGTCCATACCGGGTGTGAAAAGCTGTCTTGGGTATAACTCCACTCCGTATCTTTAGCTGATGGTACCCAGATCTCAGATCTATCTTAGAAAAGACCTGTTCTCCCTTAAGCTGATCCAACAAGTCATTGATGCGTGGAAAGGGATACTTATTCTTGATGGTGGCCATATTCAACAACCGATAATCTATACACAGTCGAAGGCTTCCATCCTTCTTCCTTACAAATAAAACCGGTGCTCCCCAAGGTGAGACGCTCAGCCTGATGAACCCCTTCTCCAGCAAATCTTGTAATTGTTTCCTTAATTCTTTCAACTCAACTTGAGTCATTTCGTACGGTGGTTTGGATATCGGCTCTGTACCAGGTGCCAAATCTATACCAAATTCCATTTTCCTATCTGGAGGTAATCCTGGTAATTCCTTCGGAAAGACATCTGGATATTCCCTGACCACCAAGATGTCTATCAACTTTGGACGTGCCTTATCCGTCTCAACCACATAAGCAATGTATCCTTCACATCATTCTTTCCACCGTTAGTAACACAATCATCACATAAACACATATAATTGTTAAACCAATTCATCTCTCAAATATCATGAATTGAGATCATACTCTTTTACTTATGTTTAACATATCTTTCATTTCATTTCACAAAGCTTACTACAAGGTTTTCTATCTTGGTAAACATCAATGTCTTAGCCCGACAATCCATAACAACATGGTTTGTAGCCAGCCAATCCGTCCCTAAGATTACATCAAAATCACTCATATTTAATAAAATTAAATTGGCTGCCATTTCTTTACCTCTTATCCTCATCTGACAATTCCTAGACACATACTCAGTTAACTGACTATCATTTATAGGGGTAGTTATCATCAACATCTTATCTAGCAGTGTGGTTGTACAGGCTTCAACAATTTACATACAAAGAATGGCGAAATAAAAGAATGCGTGGCACTAGGATCAAACAATACAAATGCTTCTAAATCAAAGATTTGGATGATACCTTTCACCACATTCGAAGATTGATCCGCAGTGTCTTGGTCCAGTGCGTGCACTCGTCCTCTGCTCACACCAACTGCCTGCTTCCCCTTTTCCTCAACTATAGCCCTCCTCCTTGGAGCAGCTGTCCCAACTGGAGCTCTCTCTGGCTCCCTGTCCTTTCGTGGGGCTCTCTCTATCATCTCTGGGCAATCCCTGATCATGTGCCCTGATTTCCCACATCTAAAGCATACCGTAGGATGTCCATAGCATGGTCGAGTACCATGGTACCTGCAACACTTATCTCATTGCTCTGTCGTAGGTCGTGACCCTCCAATCATGATTCCCTTAGCTGGAGCTATGGCCGAATACATGAGGGGATTAATTATCCTCTTTCAGATCTCCTCGATCCTCGACCTCTTTCCGGCAAACCTCTTGCTTCCCCTATAACTGAAGCCTTTATCCATCACTGGTCTCTTCTTATCTCTATCCCTCATCTTACCAACCTTCCCAAACTCTAAGGCAATCCTATCAACATCTTGCTCGCACAATTGCGCCCTGCGTATTGCCTCCTTGTAGGTCGGTATATCCAAGGGAACCAATCTAGACCTGATGGTTGGTCTCAATCCATCCATAAATTTTTGGATCTTCTCGACCTCATTACTCATCGTGTTGGGATCATATCTGCCCAGAGAGATAAAAGTCGTCTCATACTCATCCACAGTCCTGCTCCCTTGGGTCAGCCCAAAAATGCCATATTCATCTTTCGCTGAGCTGTATCCGGTACATATTGTCTTCGAAAAGCCTCCAAAAATATATCCTAGCGGATCTCAGTATGTCAGGCTCTCAAAATAGGCCTGGTGGATTTCCACCAATGTTCTGCTAATCCCTTCAGCATGAATGCGGTAAATGCTACCATCTCGGTAGTAGTGCACTCGAAGAACCCATACAACTTCTCGATCTCATTTATCCAATCCTCCGTCACCATCGGGTCCTTAACTCTACTGAAAGATGATGATCCAAACTTTTGAAACTGTCGCAGTCTATCCAAATCACAACTGTAAGCCCATCCTCTACTGGCCTGTGGTTTAATGATAGGCGTAGACATATCCTGTGTAGGTAGGGGTGTAGGTGTCTCTGTCGTCTAAGGTCTCTGGGCTGGCTGTGCCCGTGCCTCAGGAACTGTTGCCTGCTCGGTATCACCCTGTGTAGCGGGACTCTGTCTATCGCCAACTCCAGGTAAAGATTGGGTGACCAAATCTAATATCATCTCAATGCTCTGCTCAATCCTCGCGAGGCGAGTCTCGGTACTCTCGGGTCTCTTCTCTGGACCCTGTGGAGTATGCTCAACCTCAGCCTCCACATCAATCTCTTCCTGAGCCTTGTGTGTTTCTGGCTCAACAAGACCCCCAGGCCTACCTCTACGGCCTCTAACTTACGCCTTTGCCCCTCAATCGCGACTGTTATTAGGCATAATTGCACAATTCCCTACATTCACATCAAATTCTTAGTCAACCCATCGACACACACAATTTGTATCTAAACCAGCACAGTAACATAGGGATGTAATTTTCCATCTTATTAAGTATTTTAGACATGACACACGTCAGACCAACGCAAGCTCTGATACAAACTTCTGTCATGACCCTAAACTTACCAAAATCAGCATAAATTTTTTGCATTTTCATGCGTCATTTATTAGTCATCCATCGTCGATCGTGAGCAACCACATTCTCAACAGTTGAGTTGTGTATCAATGTCTATCTCATCCATCCATAACAATCTAATTTCAAAAGTAAACACTTTTATAAATACATCAGAGTTATTGTTTATAAGTGTTTACATTGCTTTACATCTCTAACGTTTACATACAAAATGCTACTGTGCTATGTCTAGTTTAGATACAAAATAATTCAAGTATGTATACCTTATGCGATGGGATGCAGCGGATACCAAAAAGGAACGCCTCCAGTCACGCTCAATTTATACTCAAATCTCTGTAGAGAGGGGGAAAATAAGGGGGTAAGCAAACCACACGCTCAGTAAGGCAATTATGCTAACAGATACTACACTATCTACGTGATCATGATGCCATGCCAAAAGCATACATTTCATCATTTTCTTAAAATATGAGTTCATGCTGGTGTTAATGGTATGTAAAGCATTCATGCTATTATAATCCAGTGCACAATTCAATTCAAAGCATGGCATGAACCATCATGCATATTTTATAAGTAAGGCATGGCATTAATCATCATGCATATTTCATAAGTAAAGCATAGCATTAAACATCATCCGTACGTGCACTTTAAAACCATTAACAAACTATTATCACAAAACAGTCCAACACTTGTCAGGACTCAGCCCCTCCCTCAAACTATCCTGACCCACAAATCATTTCAAACATGGTTTTATTCACAAAACAATAGACATGTGAGATAGGCAATTCAATAAGTGAAATAACCTTTAGGACTATGGCCATATCCTGTGATATCGACTACACGGATCAGGTGTGCGAGATATCACCACTACCTGCTTCTGCAAGGGAGGTGGGTCAAATCCAACCCACTGGTCCATAGCAGATCTCATTCGAAGATGACATATCACAATCTCAACATGGTACAACGTACTCGATGCTACCTGCACCGTATAACATACTCCGTGGACCCATATCAACACATCATATCATGCCACATCTCAAAACGCACGTGTGAGCCTATTTAATCAGTACGATTTCTTGTCTACCCGAAGCTCCTAACACGGCTATCAACATGTCAAAATATCACAAATCCACGTGCGAGCCTATTTAAGCCGTGCGACACTCAATCTACCTGAAGCTCCAAGCACGGCTACAAATAAGGTGGGCATCTAACGCGAGTTATGCTCTAACACCATGCTAAAAACCAGTATAAAATCCATGTGAAAACTAGTGTGAGCTAAACTCCAGCACTTATGCGTATAAAACACATCAAATCTCGTGCGAGTCATACTCTAGCACGTTTTCATTCTCACGAAAACCATGTAGGTGGCTCAATTCTTTACAAAGTATGGTTAACCAACCAAAACATCTCATTTCTTTTGCAATTCATTTCAATGTTAGCCAACCTACCAACCACTTGCTAAAAAGCAATAAAACATGATTTTCCAAAACATTATGCCTTTGTTTTCATGCACATTTCTCAAACACCTAACTTTTGCCCTTCAATCACCCAATTTTGTTTTCTAATTTCTCATGCATTCTAGCAAAACATTTAAGCACCCAAATTGCTCACAAATATCTCTAAGAGTCCACATAATTCTCTTACCTCGATTTACTTGAGTGCGACTCTCTTCCTCTTAGTTTCTTGCGCTCTTGGGTCGTCTTGCTCCAGTGTATCCTCAGAAGCTGCGATTCATTCATCCAAATCACTTGAGTTAATATTGTTAACTCAGGTTTTGACCTCACTAGTCAATATAACTCATTCATGCATTTTACAAATGCCTTAATCCACATTTTACCCCTTTTTGGTAAACCTCACAATTTATTCACTAAAAACATCTTAAAATCATACTCATAACACTATTATCACTTCAAGATACCCCATTAATCATTAATCTCAATACATTTCACTTTCTCACACTAGACCATTTCTAGGTCATGGTGGATTCATTCTACTCTAGGTAGTTTCTACCATTTCTATGCATACCAAATCATTCCCCATATCCATATCCAAACAATGTACTTGAGTATTTGCATTAGAAACTCACCTAACTTGTTTTCTTCTTTGCTCCAAATGAAAATGCACATTGTTCTTCTCTTTGATGTGAACAACTTTACCTCTAATAGCTTTCCCTCAAATCTTACTAAAAATGTGTGGATTTAGGAGTGAGAAGCTAGGTTTTAGATTGGAAATGGAAAAGATTGGTTTTGTCTCAAAAAATTACAGATCCAACTGCTCCATATTTATAGAATTTGCTTGATGAGATCGATCTGCATTGGGTAGAGATCGATCTGGTCCTCTTAAAATCCCTTTTTTTTCACGAGATTTGAAGGCATAAGATCGATTTGTCGAGGCTTGAGATTCATCTGCTTCAAACAGAAGGTTAAGGAGATCGATATGGTCTTAGGGAAGATCAATCTGCATTTTATAGAAGGTTCAGAAGATCGATCTGGTCTTAGGGGAGATCGATCTATATTTTACAGAATGCTTAGGAGATCGATCTAGCTCAATTGGAGATCGATCTGTCCTGTTCCATAGCTCAAAATAAGAGCAATTTGGCTCTTTTAGATCGATCTCTCATCCCATGAGATCGATCTAGCCTTCATATTTCAAGATTTTACTACAATTTTCTGCAAGTACTTACATCAAAACAACTCTAATTTACTGCCATAGTCATTTTCTTATCCGATCGTCTTTGAGACTTGAAAATGGCATCCATTCATACTTTATACCTATTGAAACTTGTGTGAAATCCTTATATAACCAAAGGAATACGATATAAACCAAATGGAAGTGCATAACTTATGCAATCTTCCTTCCATTTACCACATTCCTCTCATGTTTAAGTCCATTTTCTTCATATTCATATATAATGTAACTTGTACGTATAATCACAACTCTTATTACAAGTGTGTACATTAAACTTATGGACTTACATCACATATACTTCACATTACAAGTATATCTCCATACTCATGAATTCATTTACATATATATACAAGGTTAAGCCTATACGGGGTCTCACATAAGCGATGAGTTTTGTGATCATTGAAAAGAGAATGACATTATTTGTCTATTAACTCCTTCAAGAACACTGGCAGACAATGGTGTTTCAGAAAGGAGAAACCAAATGCTGTTAGACATGGTTCGATCTATGATGAGCAAAATTGGTCTTCCTCGATCATTTTTGGGGATAAGTCTTAGAAATCGTAACTTACCTTCTAAATAGAGTTCTCACCAAATCAGTAGACAAAACACCATATGTAATGACCTCGGAAGTGAAATTTTGGACTAACTTTTTCCTTAGTTTATTAAGTTTATCAATGTGCAGCATAGGTCTTACTTGTCTAGTGGATTGCTATTCGACTCAATTTAAAGCTAATTGCCTAAGGTCTCAATCTAATTACCTCGTGATGCTTGCCATTACCTTTTAAGAAGATTGTGGCTCTCTAGTATTTGCATTTATTATACTTAATTATAATCCGATTATAACCTCAAGTCATAAATCAAATATAATTATCTTATATTCTAATTCTATCTCATTTACATCACCAGGTTTATAGAACTTAATATTTACAAACGAAAGGTCCTAACTTACATTTTGACTTACAATACTGTGTACAAATAGGTTTGAAATATAAACAAACATAAACATTAAGGGTATGTATACCTTCAAAAATGATCAAGGAATGCTTAGGAGGACGTAGTTAACACCAATCAGTCCACAAACTCTCACGTCTAAGCCTAACAAAAATAATTTGTAAAGGAAGTAACAAAGGAGAATGAGCTAACACTTAGTACGTAACGTATGTAAAGAAGATTTAGGCTCATATCGTACTAATGCATGCATGAGGGATGCATAAACCGATTTGAGTAGTATAAGAAATGCATTATACGTCCATTTCACTTTTCATAATTCACTTAACCATCCATAACCATCCTAATTCCCGTGTTAAGACTTTATAGGGAATTAGTCGGAAGAATAATTTGAAGCACCTCATTTTCTCAAACCCTAATACCTACACAAGGTAATTCGAAAACCTATACTAATCCCAATGTCATTATATCTCAACATAGTATACTCTAAATGCAAGAGTTCATAAATCAAGTCATGATCATAATATGAAAAACATGAATGTTTTCAAAGCTTCTGTCACGACCCAATTCCATTCTCTTTAACCGAAAATCACTGAAAATTTTTTGCGTTTTACTGTTACCTTACCCGGTCGTGAACTAACTCACCACATACTGTTGGGCTGTGAGTCAATAATAAACACCACATCTCATTCATTCTCAATTAATTAAGACGATGTCATACATGTGCATTTAATCGTGTACTTATACAATACATGTTTTACTGACATCTACATCCCCGTAATTACAACTCAAAAAATACTGTGCTTTTACATTGTTTAGATACAAAAAGAATCACTGTGTATATACCTCTTAGCGATGGAGATGCAGCGGAGTCCAAAATAATACGTCTCAGTCCTCACTGGGCTACTATGCACGCTCTGTAGGGGGGAAAAATAGAGTGGGATGAGCAACCACACGCTCAGTAAGGCAATAATGCAAGCATGGTAGATAACTACTCTATCTACATGCTGATAGTGTTATGCATTAATCATTTGTGGTAGGAGCATGAGGAATAAAACTATGCCATGTGAATATACATATATATCATATATTAAAATCATGTGCATTGGCATATAAAACATGGTAGAAACATCATGTATAAATCATCTCATGCTCAATCTCATTTAAATTCACAAAAAGGGCAATTCATTAAGAAACCTCCTTTTTAAACCCACGTCATAAATCTCTTTCTCATCACATACAATCACATCACATCAATTCACAATCACAACCACGTTTTCATTTCAGAATTTAAATCCACGAGGCTCGACCCCTCCTTCGGGTCTACCTTGAACAATCACAATCACACTTAGAGATTTAAAATCATGTGGTAGTAAGTAATTCAAGCAAGGAGACAGGTTACTATATCTCAAGTGACTACATTGGCCAATCGTCACATATCATCCCAGACCACACGGATTCCGGTGTGCGGGGTATCATGCTGGCACGAAGGTGGGTTAGTTCTCCGCCAGACTTTCTCAATCAAGTAACCACCACGCGGTACATCGTACTCCATGTGATATACACGATACATCGTACTCCGCGGACCCATAATCATGGTTAGGGGGTGCCTGCCATAGGTCTTATCTACCCCATATCGAGTGTAACCTTTATAGTCTCAAGAGCGCATGGGAGTAACCGCAATACCAGGTCCTAGCCCCTCATGGCCTTGCTCGCCCCTGTTGGGTTCCCTGATCCAGGTCCTAGCCCCTCACCCTCACCTCACCTAAGAGGTCTGTTAGGCCTGTTGGGTTCCCTGGATGGATTATGTCAGGTCCTAGCCCCTCACCCTCACCCCACCTAAGAGGTCTGTCAGGCCTATTGGGTTCCCTGAGTTAATCCGTATCTCTCACCACGGCCTCATACATACCACAGTGTGAAAACCAGCGCGAGCTACGCTCTAGCGCGAATTCATGCATCAAAACCAATCACTTCGTACGAGCAACGCTCTGGTATGGCATTTATGCATAAAATATGAAGAAACCAAGTACGAGCATAGCTCCAGTACAGTTATATGCATAAGAAAAACCACTCAAATCCACGTACGAGCATAAGCTCCAGTACGGTTTATAAACATCATCACAATTCAATTTCAAAGTGCGAGCTAAGCTCAAGCACGTTTCACACAAGTGAAAACATAGAAGTCTCGCGCGAGCGAGGCTCTAACGCGAATTATATCTCATACACGCGATAGGCGGCTTACATGCATTCAAAACATCTCATAATATGCTTAGTGCCTCATATGGGCTATTTCACAACATCATTCAAGTACTAGCCAGCCTATCCTTTTATTTGCTCAAATCAAAGCATTGTGTTTTGTAAAAGCATTCAAAACACATGATTTATGCAATTATTAGCCTTACTATCCATTTTTCAATAACCATCTCAAACCACCAAATCTCATACAAATACTCATACACCATCAGAACACATTTCTATAAGTCCATGCATATTTCCAAAGCCCTATATATACCCACGAGTTCAAAATACGAGCAGCTACCTCTATATACTTACAAAATTCCCTTACCTGGAATCGCGATGCGTGATTCCACTTCCTTAAGCTGCTTACTCGTACGTTTCGGTCCGCCTTCAATGAACTCTTCGGGACTGCACAAAATCGTATCCCGCATTATATTCGATCCATATAATTGCAACCCTTGTGCTTGCTATAGTCAATTTAATCTATAGCCTCTATTAAAGCTTATTTGGCCTCGTTTCATTACTTTATCCATAACTCGAGTCTATGGACCTTCTTAGGCCTATTAACTTATTCAAAGTCGATATCAAATCGACATAAAGCTCATAGCGTTCATATTCCATGAATCCCCTCACTATGGCATTTATCAATTATATACATACCCATTTCCACAATTCCTCCAAACTCACTATGTAATCTCATTTAACCGTTTAAAATCATAAATATTATCCCAATAACAACTTTGGCATGCCATAAATCATAAACTCATTCAACCCATAAATTCTCACATCATACCCATTCTAGGTTACACCAATTCCACCACATCCTAGATAATTTATCCATCAATACTCATACCAATCAACTCCAAAATCAATTAAATAGCTAATGCATTTGGATTGGAGTGTTAGAATCTTACCAATATGATTTCTCTTCTTGCTCCAATTGGTAATGCCCTCAACTCATTCAATTCCAAAAATGGGAAAATGCCCTCTCACTATGTTGTTCTCCTCTTTGATAGGAACAACTTTGCCTCTAATGGTCTCTCTCCAAATCTCACTGAAAATGACTGATTTTAGAGAGGGAAAGTTAGGTTTTTGGGGTTGAAATTGTAAGGTTAAGTGTTTTCCGAGATTCCTAGATTTTTCAGCTCTCCTTATATAGAAATGACTCGAGGAGATCGATCTGGTCCAAGAGGAGATCGATCTGGTCCCTTAAAATCCCTCTTTTTCACGGCATTTTTAAGCCTGAGATCGATCTGTCGAAGCAATGAGATCGATCTGTTGAAGCATGAGATCGATCTGTCGAAGCATGAGATCGATCTGGTCCCAAACAGAGAGCTGAGGAGATCGATCTGGGTGCTTGGGGATCGATCTTTCCACTACAGAATGCTTGAGAGATCGATCTGGCTCCATTGGAGATCGATCTGCTCAATTCTTTCGCCCAAATAAGAGCATACTGGCTCTTCCAGATCGATCTCTCACCCTAGGAGATCGATCTGGACCTCATGTTTTCCAGATTTCCTGCAGTTTCATTGCTGCAACTCATACCAACACACTCTCAATCTATTGCCATGGCCATTTCCTCATCCATCCACCTCTATAACTTGAAAATGGCATCCATTCATACCTTATGCACATTGAAACTTATGTGCATTCATTGTATGTCCCAAGGTATGCTACATAGAACCGAATGGAAGCTTAACTCCATTCCATTTTACCACACTACTCATTTTGAGTTTCAATCACATCCATCACTTGCCATAACTCATTCCTTCGTATTCATACTCAATGAAACTTGTATGTACGTTACAATTCATATTACACATACATACGTTGAATCCATGGACTTACATCAATCATACTTTACATTACAAGTCCATTCATATTATTTGATCCAATTACACATATTACCCTTTTACATATACGGGGTCTTACATTCTCCCCTCCTTCAAGGAATTTGGTCCTCCAAATTAGAACCAAGTCACTCTTCAAACAGTTGGGGGTACTTCTCCCGTATCAAGTTCTCCAATTCCCACGTGGCCTCTTCCGCCGTGTGGTGTTGCCAAAGCACTTTCACCAAGAGAATTGTCTTATTCCGCAACACTTTTTCTTTTCTGTCCATTATCTGAATCGGCTTCTCAACATACGTCATACTCTCATGGAGCTCCAACGGCTCCTATCTTATCACGTGTGCCGGGTCCGGGTGATACTTCCGAAGCATCGAGACGTGGAAGACGTTGTGGACATTTACCAAGTCCGGTGGCAATGCCAACCTATATGCCTTATCTCCCACTCTCTCCAAAATCTCGAAGGGTCCGATATATCTAGGGCTCAGCTTGCCCTTCTTACCGAATCTCATAATACCCTTCGATGGTGATACCCTCAGAAATACCGACTCACCCTCATTGAACTCCAGTGGTCTTCGTCTCTTGTCAGCATAACTCTTTTGTCGGCTCTGAGCTGTCTGTAATCTCTCACATATCAACTGGACGTCCTCAGATGCCTGCTGCACTAAGTTCGGAGCAAAAATTTGCCTGTTACCAACCTCTTCCCATCCAATAGGGGAACGGCATCTACGCCCATATAATGCCTCATAGGGTGCCATCCCGATACTAGCATGATAGCTATTATTATAAGCGAACTCGGCTAACTGCAGGTGGTCATCCCAGGAGCCTCTAAAATCTAGCACACACACTCTCAACATATCCTCGAGGGTCTGTATAGTCCTCTCTGACTGCCCATCTGTCTGAGGATGAAAAGCGGTGCTAAAACTCAATCGGGTCCCCAGCGCTTCCTGAAAGTGTTCCCAGAAATGGGAAGTGAAGCGGGCATCCCTATCAGAAACAAAGCTCACTGGTACACCATGTAGCCGTACTATCTCTCGAATATACAGGTTCGCCAACTGACTCAGTGTATCGGTAGCTCTCATAGCCAAGAAATGGGCGGACTTAGTCAACCGGTCCACAATAACCCATATGGCATCAGGACCTCTGCGGGTCCCCGGTAACCCCATCACAAAATCCATGGTGACATGCTCCCACTTCCATGTCGGTATCGGTAGAGGCTGCAATAATCCTGCAGGCTTCTGATGCTCTACCTTCACTTGCTGACAAACGAGACACTTAGCGACATATTCAGCAATGTCTCTCTTCATTCCAGACCACCAATAAACCTTTCGAAGGTTTTGATACATCTTGGTACTTCCCGGATGTATCGTATACTTCAATGAGTGAGCCTCTGATAAAATCATCCTCCTGATCTCAGGATCCCTGGGAACGCATACTCTGCCTCTGAACCTCAATAAGCCATCAGTACTCTGCTCAAAATCAATACCCACACCTGTCTGTATCTGCCTCAGCCAATCGATACACCGTCGATCGCTCTGCTGGGCTTGCCGAATACGGCCAATCAACTCTGGCTCTAGTCTCAAACTAGCCATGATCTCAAGTCCCTCAGATCCAGGTGGGGTTACATCCAAACTGAGGTTCGCAAACAATTCATGTTCCCGTACCATCATATAAGACACTAACCCAAGGTTCTTTCTACTTAAAGCATCGGCAACTACATTTGCCTTACCTGGGTGGTACATGATTTCACAATCATAGTCTTTCAGGAGTTCGAGCCATCTCCTCTGTCTCATATTCAGCTCTTTCTGCGAGAACAGGTACTTAAGGCTCTTATGATCGGTGAACACCTAAAATTTCTCACCATAGAGATAGTGGCGCCATATTTTCAAAGCAAATACTATAGCCGCCAACTCCAAATCATGTGTCGGGTAGTTCCTCTCATGATCTTTCAATTGTCTAGATCCATAGGCAACTACCTTCCCATCCTGCATAAGCACACACCCAGTCCATGGTGTGATGCATCCGTATACACCGAGAATCCTCCTAAGCTGGTAGGAATGGTGAGAACTGGAGCAGTCGTCAATCGACGCTTGAGCTCCTCAAAACTCCTCTCACATGCCTCATCCCACACAAACTTAACATCTTTACGCGTGAGGCGTGTCAACGGAGCAGCTAGTCTGGAGAAACCCTCTACAAATCTCCGATAATATCCTGCCAATCCCAGGAAACTCCTGATCTCAGTTACTGTCTTGGGCTGTTCCCACTGTACAACTGCCTCTATCTTGGATGGATCCACTGATACCCCATCCTTTGACACAACATGCCCCAGAAATGAGATCTATTCCAACCAGAAGTTACACTTGCTGAGTTTGGCATACAATTCTCTCTCTCGGAGGGTCTGCAGAACTATCCTCAAGTGCTCCTCATGATCTTCCCTGGACTTGGAATACACCAAAATGTCATCTATGAAAACAATCACAAACTTGTCCAGGTATGGCTTGAATATATCATTCATCAATGCCATAAATGCTGCGGGAGCATTCGTCAGTCCAAATGGCATCACTAAAAACTCATAGTGACCATAACGGGTACGAAATGCTGTCTTGGGTACATCTCCACTCCTGATCCTCAACTGATGGTACCCTGACCGCAGATCTATCTTAGAAAATACTTCGGCTCCCTGGAGCTGATCCAATAAATCATCGATTCTTGGAAGGGGGTACTTGTTCTTAATGGTGGCCTTATTCAACAACCGGTAATCTATACACAGTCGGAGGCTTCCATCCTTCTTCCTTACAAATAGAACCGGTGCTCCCCAAGGTGAGACACTCGGTCTAATAAACCCCTTCTCCAGCAACTCTTGCAGCTGTTTCTTCAGCTCTTCCAATTCTATCGGAGCCATTCTATAGGGTGGTTTCGATATCGGCTCTGTACCAGGCACTAACTCAATGCAAAATTCCATTTCCCTTTCAGGTGGTAGTCCTGGTAATTCATCCAGAAAGACATCAGGGTAGTCCGTAATTACAGGTATGTCCTTCAATTCCGGGTGTGCCTCATCTATATCGACCACATAGGCAATGAACCCTTCACATTATCCTCTCCATCGTTAGTAACATAAACCATCACTCCACATTCAACATTTATCATAAACAAATAATTTATCTCTCAAGCGATATGCATTTAAAATCATACTCTTTTATTTACCACAATTATACAAGTTTCATATCATTTCTTTTCATCAAAATTTACAATAAGATTGTCTAATCCTGAAAACATCAATGTTTTGGCATGACAATCCATCACAACACGATTGGTAGCCAACCAATCCATTCCCAAAATTACATCAAAATCATTCATATTCAATAAAATCAGATTGGCTATCATTTCCTTCCCCTCTATCTTTAACTTACAATCTCTACATACATGCTCAGTCAATTGACTATCATTCATGGGTGTGGAAATCATCAACATTTTATCCAACAATGTTGGTTTCACATATTTCAACAATTTATGTGCAAAGGAAGGTGATATGAAAGAATGCGTGGCACCAGGATCAAATAATACCAATGCTTCTAAATCAAAGATTCGGATGGTACCTTTAATCACATCCGTCGATGCGTCTGCAGTGTCCTGGTCCAGTGCGTGCACCCTTCCTCTGCTCACACCCGCAGCCTGTTTCCCTTTTTCCTCAGCTGTAGCCCTCCTCCTCGGGGCTGCTGTCTCAACTGGAGCTCCCTCAGGCTCCTTGCCCTTCTGTGGGGTAACCTCAATTATCTCAGTGCAGTACCTCGATATATGTCCTGGCCTCCCACACCTAAAACACGAAACAGGGGGCACCTGACATGGCCTAGTCCCATGGTATCTCCCACATCTCCTACACTGATCCGTGGTAGGTCATGGTCCTCCAATAGTTATACCCCTCGGCGCTGTCAAGGCTGGGTATACAGGAGGTCTGGCAGCTCTCTCCTGCACCTCCTCGATCTTAGGCCTCTTCTCGAAAAACCTTTGGCCACCTCTCTTGGCCACTCTTCCAAACCCGGATCTCTTCTGATCCTTATCCTTTCTAACACTGACTCTCCCAAGCTCGGAGGCATTTCGCTCAAAGTCTTGCTCACATAATTGAGCCTTATGTACAGCCTCCTCATAAGTCACAATATCGAAGGGAGCTAGCTTAGTCCGGATGGCCAATCTCAATCCATCCATGAACTTCTGAATCTTTCGGGTCTCACTACCCATCGTGTCCGGGTCATATCTCCCCAAGGACATAAACTTGGACTCATACTCGTCCACAGTATAGTTCCCCTGAACTAAATTCATAAATTCCATCCGCAATTTCCTCTGTGCGATAGCTGGAATATACTGTCTCCTGAAGGCCTCTAGAAATATCTCCCACGAGATCTCAGAGTATCTGGCCCTCAAAATAACCTCGGTGGACCTCCACCAATGCTCGGCCTCGCCTTTCAGCATAAACACGGCAAAGGCAACCTTCTCACTTGAAGTGCATCGGAAAAACCTATATAGTTTCTCCATCTCATACACCCAATCCTCCGTAATCACTGGGTCCTTCACCCCTCTAAACACTGGGGGTTTCAGCGCTTGAAACTCTTGCAACCTGCTCAAGTCGCAGTCATAACCCACATCACTACAGCTCTGCTGTGGAGCGATAGGAGAATCTGTATCTTGGGCTGGAGGTGGTGTAACTGTAGCTGTCTCAGCAGTCTGAGGTCTCTCCGCCTCTGCAGCTGCCTGTTCAGTAGTAGGCTGTGCTGCGGGACCTCGTCTATCACCGGCACCCAATGCCTGCGTAACTATCTCCACCAAACTCTCAATACTCCGCTCTAACCTAGCAAAGCGAGCCTCAGTATCACCTGCTCTCTCAGCAGGGTTTTGTGGAGCCTGCTCAGTCTGTGGCTCCGCACGGCTTTCAGGCCTACCTCTACGGCCTCTAGCACGTGCTCTCGCCCCTCTACCTTTGCGTGTAACTGGCATAGTGCCTAACTCCCTGTATTATAATAATTTATTAAGCTCAATCCATCACAGTATACACAGTTATATCTAAACAAAAGCACAGCACTATGGGGATGTACTTTCCTACATTTTATTAATGACTCACATCAGGCCAACACAGCTCTGATACCAATCTCTGTCACGACCCAATTCCAATCTCTTTAACCGAAAATCACTGAAAATTTTTCGCGTTTTACTGTTACCTTACCCGGTCGTGAACTAACTCACCACATACTGTTGGGCTGTGAGTCAATAATAAACACCACATCTCATTCATTCTCAATTAATTAAGACGATGTCATACATGTGCATTTAATCGTGTACTTATACAATACATGTTTTACTGACATCTACATCCCCGTAATTACAACTCAAAAGAATACTGTGCTTTTACATTGTTTAGATACAAAAAGAATCACTGTGTATATACCTCTTAGCGATGGAGATGCAGCGGAGTCCAAAATAATACGTCTCAGTCCTCACTGGGCTACTATGCACGCTCTGTAGGGGGGAAAAATAGAGTGGGATGAGCAACCACACGCTCAGTAAGGCAATAATGCAAGCATGGTAGATAACTACTCTATCTACATGCTGATAGTGTTATGCATTAATCATTTGTGGTAGGAGCATGAGGAATAAAACTATGCCATGTGAATATACATATATATCATGTATTAAAATCATGTGCATTGGCATATAAAACATGGTAGAAACATCATGTATAAATCATCTCATGCTCAATCTTATTTAAATTCACAAAAAGGGCAATTCATTAAGAAACCTCCTTTTTAAACCCACGTCATAAATCTCTTTCTCATCACATACAATCACATCACATCAATTCACAATCACAACCACGTTTTCATTTCAGAATTTAAATCCACGAGGCTCGACCCCTTCTTCGGGTCTACCTTGAACAATCACAATCACACTTAGAGATTTAAAATCATGTGGTAGTAAGTAATTCAAGCAAGGAGACAGGTTACTATATCTCAAGTGACTACATTGGCCAATCGTCACATATCATCCCAGACCACACGGATTCCGGTGTGCGGGGTATCATGCTGGCACGAAGGTGGGTTAGTTCTCCGCCAGACTTTCTCAATCAAGTAACCACCACGCGGTACATCGTACTCCATGTGATATACACGGTACATCGTACGCCGCAGACCCATAATCATGGTTAGGGGGTGCCTGCCATAGGTCTTATCTACCCCATATCGAGTGTAACCTTTATAGTCTCAAGAGCGCGTGGGAGTAACCGCAATACCAGGTCCTAGCCCCTCATGGCCTTGCTCGCCCCTGTTGGGTTCCCTGATCCAGGTCCTAGCCCCTCACCCTCACCTCACCTAAGAGGTCTGTTAGGCCTGTTGGGTTCCCTGGATAGATTATGTCAGGTCCTAGCCCCTCACCCTCACCCCACCTAAGAGGTCTGTCAGGCCTATTGGGTTCCCTGAGTTAATCCGTATCTCTCACCACGGCCTCATACATACCACAGTGTGAAAACCAGCGCGAGCTACGCTCTAGCGCGAATTCATGCATCAAAACCAATCACTTCGTACGAGCAACGCTCTGGTATGGCATTTATGCATAAAATATGAAGAAACCAAGTACGAGCATAGCTCCAGTACAGTTATATGCATAAGAAAAACCACTCAAATCCACGTACGAGCATAAGCTCCAGTACGGTTTATAAACATCATCACAATTCAATTTCAAAGTGCGAGCTAAGCTCAAGCACGTTTCACACAAGTGAAAACATAGAAGTCTCGCGCGAGCGAGGCTCTAACGCGAATTATATCTCATACACGCGATAGGCGGCTTACATGCATTCAAAACATCTCATAATATGCTTAGTGCCTCATATGGGCTATTTCACAACATCATTCAAGTACTAGCCAGCCTATCCTTTTATTTGCTCAAATCAAAGCATTGTGTTTTGTAAAAGCATTCAAAACACATGATTTATGCAATTATTAGCCTTACTATCCCTTTTTTAATAACCATCTCAAACCACCAAATCTCATACAAATACTCATACACCATCAGAACACATTTCTATAAGTCCATGCATATTTCCAAAGCCCTATATATACCCACGAGTTCAAAATACGAGCAGCTACCTCTATATACTTACAAAATTCCCTTACCTGGAATCGCGATGCGTGATTCCACTTCCTTAAGCTGCTTACTCGTACGTTTCGGTCCGCCTTCAACGAACTCTTCGGGACTGCACAAAATCGTATCCCGCATTATATTCGATCCATATAATTGCAACCCTTGTGCTTGCTATAGTCAATTTAATCTATAGCCTCTATTAAAGCTTATTTGGCCTCGTTTCATTACTTTATCCATAACTCGAGTCTATGGACCTTCTTAGGCCTATTAACTTATTCAAAGTCGATATCAAATCGACATAAAGCTCATAGCGTTCATATTCCATGAATCCCCTCACTATGGCATTTATCAATTATATACATACCCATTTCCACAATTCCTCCAAACTCACTATGTAATCTCATTTAACCGTTTAAAATCATAAATATTATCCCAATAACAACTTTGGCATGCCATAAATCATAAACTCATTCAACCCATAAATTCTCACATCATACCCATTCTAGGTTACACCAATTCCACCACATCCTAGATAATTTATCCATCAATACTCATACCAATCAACTCCAAAATCAATTAAATAGCTAATGCATTTGGATTGGAGTGTTAGAATCTTACCAATATGATTTCTCTTCTTGCTCCAATTGGTAATGCCCTCAACTCATTCAATTCCAAAAATGGGAAAATGCCCTCTCACTATGTTGTTCTCCTCTTTGATAGGAACAACTTTGCCTCTAATGGTCTCTCTCCAAATCTCACTGAAAATGGCTGATTTTAGAGAGGGAAAGTTAGGTTTTTGGGGTTGAAATTGTAAGGTTAAGTGTTTTCCGAGATTCCCAAATTTTTCAGCTCTCCTTATATAGAAATGACTCGAGGAGATCGATCTGGTCCAAGAGGAGATCGATCTGGTCCCTTAAAATCCCTCTTTTTCACGGCATTTTTAAGCCTGAGATCGATCTGTCGAAGCAATGAGATCGATCTGTTGAAGCATGAGATCGATCTGTCGAAGCATGAGATCGATCTGGTCCCAAACAGAGAGCTAAGGAGATCGATCTGGGTGCTTGGGGATCGATCTTTCCACTACAGAATGCTTGAGAGATCGATCTGGCTCCATTGGAGATCGATCTGCTCAATTCTTTCGCCCAAATAAGAGCATTCTGGCTCTTCCAGATCGATCTCTCACCCTAGGAGATCGATCTGGACCTCATGTTTTCCAGATTTCCTGCAGTTTCATTGCTGCAACTCATACCAACACACTCTCAATCTATTGCCATGGCCATTTCCTCATCCATCCACCTCTATAAATTGAAAATGGCATCCATTCATACCTTATGCACATTGAAACTTGTGTGCATTCATTGTATGTCCCAAGGTATGCTACATAGAACCGAATGGAAGCTTAACTCCATTCCATTTTACCACACTACTCATTTTGAGTTTCAATCACATCCATCACTTGCCATAACTCATTCCTTCGTATTCATACTCAATGAAACTTGTATGTACGTTACAATTCATATTACACATACATACGTTGAATCCATGGACTTACATCAATCATACTTTACATTATAAGTCCATTCATATTATTTGATCCAATTACACATATTACCCTTTTACATATACGGGGTCTTACAGCTTCAATATCCAAGATAATAAATGATATCAAAGTATGTAAGTTCTGTTGTACATATATGATCGCAATTAGTGTTATGTACGATATTAAAACCATGTCTGATATTTGATGCTCTTAAAATAATACTCTAAACCAAAACATGTCATATATAAAATAAAAGTCATGTTTAATTTCAGAGTTCAATGTTCGATAAAACAATTCACTATCCGATAAAAACATTTCACTATTCGATAGAACAATACTTTGATAAAACAATATTGATTTTGAGATCACACATAACTCCCTAATCGCTATATCAATAAAGACTAATCACAATATAGCTATTAATGAGCCACTTGTCACCTGGAAACAAAAGGGTGTTGTTTATGGCCTTAGACTCACTAAACCACAGTCTTACTAATCAGGTGCGAGCTAAGACCTGTTCACGACTATTATCGGATAAGCCACTATGCTTATTGAGTGCACTTTATTCAGGAAGTTTCCATTATGCTTTATTGAGTCCCAATCTTTAGGGATACCTGTAATCTCTAAAATCATTAGTTTACATGTTTTGAAATCATTAAAGCTAAATTATGCTTTCTCAAATCCATTTAGATGTATGCATTTTGCCATATGCTATTATATTTCAAAACATGTATCAATAGGTTCAAAAGCTTTCACCAATGCATTTATAAACTAATGCATAAATTTTAAATCTCATAAATCCTATGTCATGCATAAATATGCCAAATGAAATCAAAGCATGGTCTAATGCATACTTTCAAATCTTGTGTTTATGTTATGCATGCCTTAAGCTAATAATGCACTAAACATGAGTCTCACAATCACACTGTCGTGGTTATCAAGCATTATGCCAAATACATACTATCCAATGGCTATCCATGAATCAAGTAACATGTATAATATACTTTATCAAACAATCACTTATACCATGTTTAGAAAAAAAAACATGACCGAATGCACTAGGTTAGACTCTCATGTGTCTCAATTACCAATTTACGCATTAATGTGATCTAAACATTATCTTCAATCATTTTCACTTTCACACAAGTTATTATTCCTTCATTATCATTGGTATCGTTCAATTTAGTATCATAAAACCACATAGACTACATGGGCTGCTATGCCTTTAGTAGGCATAAATAGCACACTTTGTATGCATCTCATTTAAAGTCACATTTTATCTTCCAACCATCCAGACTTACACAATATGACACTATCATCCATCTTACATAAACAATATACACAATCAATTAGTATGGTAGCCTAACTTTCAATCCACATATCAAATCAATACTTACATAAGTAATCACATAAAGTCCCCAAAACATCATATTTCCACAACTTCACTACCATGGCCGAATGCACAATCTCAATGTTCACCATGTCTTTCTTTTCAATTCTTCATGATATAATCATAATTTACATAATATATCCTTTTACCATATGACTCCTTTTCAATACTTCAAGATACCTTGACAATTTAACTTATTGTGTACCATGATCATCGTATGATAATATCGATCTTTATAAAGGTCACTTACTCACATTCCTAAACAATATGATACTAATAAATTGTACATGTGTCACTTATCAGACTATTCATATCTATTACCTTGACACCAAAGAAGAGTTCGACCCAATGCTTTATTTTTGTCCTAGTTGATCCTGATTCGACATTAAAAGTATATTGATTTTTCACCAATAACCGAATACTTTTGTCTGTAACTACTGCATATTTGATTCCATCCATAAATCTATTTTCTTCCCTATAAGTTCGAGTCTCAATAAGAATGCTAGTTCTTACTGTTCATATGTTATGATATGAATATACCACACCAATTCGTTATGTATAGATGATGAGATTCCATTGATACAGAGCCAATTCCAGTAGACTTATAAGAGGGTCCCATTGGCATGCATCCAGTAGGAATTGAACCTACGAATTCACCAATTATGAGTTGGGTGCTTTAACCATTCAGCCATGGATGCTTAGCGGGGATCCTCGTACATGGTGAATAACCAAATTCCAATTGAAATGAAATCTTTAGGATAAATCAATGCAATTTAGGAGGAATCAATGAAAGGACATCAATTTAAATCCTGAATTTTTGAATTGAGAGAGATATTGAGAGAGATCAAGAATTATCATTATTTCTTAGATTCATGGACCCAATTCAATTCAGTGGGATCTTTCATTCACATTTTTTCCACCAAGAACGTTTTATAAAACTCTTGGACCCTCGAATTTGGAGTATCCTACTTTCACGTCACGATCAAGGGTGTAGTACTATTTGTAGTAGCGGTCCTTATATATCGTATTAACAATCGAAATATGGTCGAAAGAAAAAATATCTATTTGACAAGGCTTCTTCCTATACTTATGAATTCCATTGGACCCAAAAATGATACATTGAAAGAATCTTTTGGGTCTTCCAATATCAATAGGTTGATTATTTCGCTCCTGTATCTTCCAAAAGGAAAAAAAGATCTTTTGCCTACTCAAATTCTATATTGTTGACACCGACTAAACTAATCACACAATATTCACAGTTTTTTTATCTCTTTTGTGCGATTCAGGATATAGTAACCGATTCCATAGATCTATGGAGTTCCAAAAAATAATTTATTTATCTTATTATTAATCAAGGATTTCGTATATAGCTAGAACGACCCTCACAAATTGCGACTAATAATTTGTTAAGAATTAATCGAATTGAAGCTATAACGTCATCATTTACTGGAATCGAAATATCTGCGAGATCAGGATCACAATTTGTATCGATTAAACAAATTGTTGGAATTCCCAAAGTGATACATTCTCGAAGAGCCATATATTCTTCTTGCTGATCAACAATGATTACAATATTAGGCAATCCTTTCATATATTTAATCCCGTCCATATATGTTTGCAAGCAAGATAATTGTGTCTTCAACATAGCAGCATCTCTTTTCGAAAGACGATTGAGTCTCCCCGTCTTTTGTTATGTTCTCAAGTCCCTGAACTTATGAAGCCTTGTTTCTGTAGTGGGCCAATTTCTTAACATACCACCGAGCCATTTTTTATTAACATAATGACATCGAGCCCCTATTGCAGCTCGCGCCACCGAATCAGCTGCTTTATTTTTGGTACCAACAATTAAGAATTTTTTTCCCTTACTTGCTGCATCAAAAACTAAATTACAAGCTTCTGATAAAAAATGAGCAGTTCTAGTCAGATTTGTAATATGAATACCCTTACGTTTTGCAGAGATATATGGCGCCATTCTAGGATTCCATTTCCTAGTACCATGACCAAAATGAACTCATGCTTCCAGCATCTCTTCCAAATTTATGTTCCAATATCTTCTTGCCATTTCTCTTCACACTTCCTCTCTCTTTTTTTTTTTTTACTAAAAAAAGAAAAAGAGACAAGACACCAAAGCTTAACACTTAGCCAATTTTACAAGCTTGGCCGAATCACCAAGTCACAGCTTATGAATTTCTCTACAATTCAAACACATAATATAGTTTAAAATAAACTCATATACATGATATCAATGGAATTATATTGGAATGTATCTGTAAGACCCGTAAAATTTCTATGTAATCTTATGATTTCCATGATGTACAAATAATTTTTACAATATATGAATCATAAGAATTGGTTGTCTTTGAGTGTTAAGTGTGAATGAAATGTAAAATGGATATTGAAGTGATTAAATGAGAGTTTAACTTTGGAAATTTGAGAAAATTGTAACTGGAATGCTGTAAAATATAGGGTAGATTGATCTCATTGCAAGCAGATCGATCTCAAGTTGCCTCAGCTTGGACAAGATCGATCTCCTCCCATAAGCCAGATCGATCTCTTGTTGCCTTTGATAGTCCAGATCGATCTCCTCCTAAGGCCAGATCGATCTCTGAAGCTTTTTGCCTGAACCAGATCGATCCCACTCTATGAACAAAGATCGATCTTATCCCTTGAGTAGATCGATCTCATGTAATGGGCCGATCGATCTTATGGCCTGCAAGTTGAATTTTTGAAGGAGTTTAAGCAAGGGCAGATCGAGCTCCTACCCTTGAAGATCGATCTCATAACGCATTTTCTATAAAAACTAGGTAGCTGAATCTTCACTTCCACGAGACAACCCAAATTTCCTCCATTTTTAACAACAACCTAGTTTTCTCACTTTAGAATGCACCCCCTTCCATAAAGATTTGAGAAAAAGCTATTAGAGCAACATTGATCATTGTGAGGAGAAGAACAATATAGCTTGGAGCCAACATTCCTTTTGTTATATTGAAAGAGAAAAGAGGTGTTTCCCCATTTTGGCAAAAAGAGGAAAGAAGTCAATCTAGGTAAGATTTCTATATACCATCTTCTAGTATGTTAATATAGACATTTTGATGAGTAGATTGGTGTATATAATGTTGGATGAAATATTCGATATACATGCTTAAACAACCATGACCTAGAATGGGTTTAGTGAGAGAAAGTTAAAATAACATGGAGTTGATAATGGTTTAAACTTGTAGAGATGTTAGTGAGCATGTATAGATGATTTTAATATAACTTTGTGAAATCCATATGTTGGAATGGATGATAATTGGAAATAATGAGCATATTAGGTGTTTGATAAATTGCCATAGTGAAGGAAATGATGAACTAGAGGCACTATGAGCTTAATACTAGTTTAGTGTGAATCAATCGGCCTAAAGAGTTCAATAGAATCTCAAGAAATAAATAGAGCAATAAAAAAAAAATGGACATACGAGGAAATGGGGCCTTATAAGTGTAAATGAAAACTATAAGTCGAATCGACCATAGTAAACGCAAGAATTTTATTATATTGGATTAAATTGATGTGATATGTAATTTCGTGCAGTCCTGGAGATTTCATTGGAGGTGAATCGAACCGCACAATCGAGCAGCTCTAAGGAAGTGGAAACACTCAACACGATTCCAGGTAAGGGAATTTTGTAAGTACCTAGAGATAGCTACACATATTTTATGGGTGTTTATAGGGCTTTGCAATTGCTTGGTTATCTAGAAAAGAATTAATGGTTTGTGTGAACGACTACGAATATATATGATTTGGTTTTGAAGTGAATCTTACAAAAAGGGATTGTAAGGCTAATAATTGCATAAATATCATGTTTTGATATTTTTATAAAATACATTGCTTTGGTTGAAACAAACTTACAGATAGGCTGGCTATTTGATTTCCATGATTTCATGAAATAGCACAAGTCAGTGCTAATTTTGATTTAAAATGTGTTTTGTTGAAGTGGAGCCGCCTTTCGAATTTATATAAGTTAAATCGTGCTGGAGCTTCGCTCGGACTGGATTTTGATGTCTTTAATACGTATGATATGTGCTGGAGTTTAGCTCGCACCCTGTTTTGAGTTTTGTTGTTTCATGAACCGTACTGGAGCTTTTGCTCGTATGTGGATTTCCATCGATTTTCTTATGCATTTAACCATACTGGAGCTATGCTTGTACATGATTTCTTCATTATTTATTATGCATAAAGTGGTACTAGAGCGTTGGTTGAGCGAGGGAATTTATTGATGATGCATGAATCGTGCTAGAGCTTAGCTCGCACTGGTTTTCATACTGTGATATGTGATAATTCTATTTTTAATAGAATTATTTGTGCTTAATTTTCTAATTATTTATTTAATCCCCATATTATTTTATTAATAATCCCCTTTTATTTAATTAAAATTCTTTAATGTGCAGATAAATTAAATTCGAATGAAACTCAGTCGTTTTCAATCAAAATTGGGCTGAAAACGAACTAAAAGAGACTGGACCACTTCCAATTTGCAGACCGAGTCACCAGTCGTCTGGACACGCATGATGCCAGGTGATTGTATTTTATTTGCTCCGAAACGATAAGATCGACGGACACCGTGCAAACCTTCTGGAAGACACACGCCGGGCCACATCGTACAACCAATTGGACAAAAAGACTGATAACGTGAAAATATCTACTCTGCAACAAATTAAATGAAGACAAGTGGCCAAACATTGCCAACTCATCTAGGATGGAAAAATTACCATTGTACCCCTAAGTGCATGTATAAATAGAAAAAGATGGCAATTGAAAAGGGGAGGTAGCCTAGGTTAGAATAGAAGTAATTTAGGAGTAGGAGTAGATGTAATTTAGGGTAGAGTAGCTTTTAGGTTAATTTTAGAGCTTTAAAATTTTCGAGTAGTTTTTCAATCAAAGAATTTTCACTATTCATGGGAACTTTCTTGATGTTTTTATGAAGTTTTTTTCATTTTCTTTGCTCGGTTACTTGTAGTTCATATTATCAAAGTTATTTCCTTTGCAATTGATTCAATGAAAGTTAATGGAAATTGTTTGCCTCTCTTTTTCTCCTTCTCGGTTTTCCTAAACTGTTATTGTTTTTGTTAAAGCAATTTTTTTTTTAGCTCTCGGGTTGCTTTCATTGTGCATTCGGTACCTTAACTCTTTATTCATCTATGCTGTTTGGTTTTGGTGCTTTGATGTGGGCAAATGCTAGGCATTGTTCCACATTAAAGGCAATGTGGAACCATGGCATTAAGAGCTGGATTTAGAGCAATATGATGATGATGGTTTTTCACGTTGATGAAGTTACGGGTTTGAGTGTGTAATTTCAGCAGTTGTTTTCTTTTCTGTTTTATATATTTCCTCCTAGTTTTAATCTTCTGTTTGGCTATGCTTTCTTGTTCTTTCTTTTTCGTATTTCAGTTCTATTGGTCTGCCTATCCTGAATCGGGTTGTTTTGTTTATTGCATTTCACTTTGGCTTGCATTGTTTTACTACATGTTATTGAGGTTTGTTGTTGGAAGCAAATGCTGCATTTCATGTTAGAAAGTCTTCATTAATCCCACTAGATTTGTCAGCTAATTCATGTTTGATAAAAGTTGATTTTAATAGGTGCATTTAGAGGCATTGTTGTTGTTGCTCTGTTCGGCTCTGTTAAGTTGGTAGTGTACTGTTTAGTTGGTTATTTTACTGGAATGGTGAGTTAGTATTAGCAGCAGTAACCTTGTATGCTCTTCATCATTTTCTGCTGCAGTTTTCTTCAATTTATTTCCTTAACTGTGATACAAGTGGATGCTGATACTTGTGAATAATTATTTTAGCTTGTATGTAATGCTCAGCTTATGTAGTGATTGTGGGATTCTGAGATGAGCAAGGCAGGTGCAAGAGGAGTAGTTGGATTAATCTCAGCAGCTGCAAACCTTAAGGAATATCTTGCTCGGGTATAGGTTGCTGGATTATAAGAGGTAGTTGCTGCTGTTATAGCAGTCCCCGGTTGTCCTGCTGTTGTGCACGAGTAGGCCAGAAAATTACAAAATTGACAGTAGCAGTAGAGGTGTACTGGAAGCTTGCAGCAAATGATGTACTGCTGAACAATTTTGACAAGAGCAGTACCTGGTATGAACCAAGAGCAGGCGCTGGGCAGAGCAGAGGACAAACCGTGAGTAGAAGTAGCAGCCAAGACAGACCTGGAGCAGAGGACAAAATCGTGAGCAGCTGGAAATGCAATGGAGAAGAATGTGTACAGAGTACACATGCTCGGGACCGCTTTGTGCATTCTGAACAAGGCTGCGTTTGGTAGCATCACATTATCTCATTTAAACTTCATGTTTTTATGTTAATGGTTTAATGTTTTAACTGTTAGTTTAGGTATAGTTTTAAATCAAATTGTAGGCTAGTTTCTTTGTTTGGTACTTTAATTGTTAGTTTTAATTTTGATAATAGTTGATTATTTTTATATTATGATTTAGGACTTAGTGTTAATGTAGAATTTATACGTTGCATTTAGGATTAATTTAGATTAAATGTGTTTCATGCATTTTTAATTTAGTCTTCATTTTTATTTGATTTTAGGTTAGTTTAATTTGCAATTTTTATTAGTTTAATTACATGCATTTTTATTTTAAGTTTGTTTAAATTTTAGTTTAATTTTATTTCTTCATTTTCATATTTTCATTTTATTTTAGTTGCGTTAATGAATTTTAACTGTTTTAATTTTCTTTTGTAGGTTCTTGCTTTTTATTGCTTGGAGCTTTGTACGTAAATTTAGCTCTGTTTAATTTTCTTTATTTTATAGTTATTATTTTCAGTACTTTTAATTTTAGCCTTGTAGACCACCCATTAAAACTTCATAATTTGCTAGGATATACTTAGGGTAAGATTAATCGGTAGTTAATTAGGTTGATCAACTTCTCTGTGGGACGATAACTCGGGACTCAAATCCCATTATTACTTGTATGACCCGTGCACTTGCGGATAATATCTTCAGAGCGTGTCAATATGTAATGAGTCGTGCTGGATGCCTCGTGTAGACTGTGTGTCACACGAATGAGATGCTCGCACGAGCCGTGCTAGATGCTTCGTGTAGACTGCTAGTCACACGGATGAGATGCTCGCACGTGCACTTGAGATTGAGTAGGTTATACATGGCTTGGGGTAGATAAGATCTACGGCAGACATCCCCAACCTTGATATGGGTCCACGGAGTATATTGTACCGTGTATATCACATGGAGTACGCTGTACTGTGAGGTTATGATGTTGATTTGAAAGTCTGACGAAGGACTAACTAGTGAGTGTCGAATTCAACCAAATTTAAATTACTGGTCTTACCGAAATTTTGCAGTAGCAACAAATCCTGGTCGAACCCTAGAGACTGGTGGATTAATTATCATGCAATAACTAAAATAATTTGGGGGGGGGGGAGTTAATTTAACATAATTAAAATCCTAAAACAGAATTGATATTCAATTAATTATGAAGAGAATAAACCAAGATTAACAACTTCGATTCAAAGGAACTATCCAGTAACTAACAATTGATCATTAACACCTAATTTACCATCTTGTCTTTAGTTATTTAGCTAAGGTATTATCTCCCAGCAAGATAATATCTCTTCTTCCCTGCTATCATTAACTCAAGCCCAGCACCCGAATTAAATTCTTATCCCTAATCAAATCGGTTTTGAAGCATCCTATTTAGACTAGGAATAACATTAACACTCTAGGAAGAATACTAACCGAATAACACTCCAGCCACGGGTTAAATGTTTAATCCGTTCTATTGTTTCACTTAGAGTTGACGAACCCTAAATGCTACTGATTCTGATTTCTATCACAACAATAATGGATTGTGAAAATTTCAGATAGCATAATTATCTAATTGGCCAAATCAAATAATTTTCTCACGCAATCGAATCAGTTAATATAAAAAACAATAGATAATTGAATCAAAAGATAATTTAGAATAGCAAACTGTGTTTCTCAATTGTTGAAGTTTACTGAATTCGATTCCCTTGAACCGAATAAAGAATTGAACAACAGATGATTATTGAAAATGAAAATAAAAATATAGAGAGGGTGAATTATTTTTATATTTCAACTGCTGCCCTCTTCTGTCTCTTTTAGGATGTTCCCTAAAAAAATGAAACTATATATATATATCGTAAAAAAATCTAAATTCGAAAATCATATTACAAGTTGGAGAAGGTTGACATATTTGGGCTTTCTCTTCACAAGCTGGTTTTGGAGTGGAAATAGGCTGAATTTGTAAGACCCGTATTTTGGATGTAAACTTTATGAAATCATGAGTATGGCGATGTAATTGCAATGTAAGCATAAATGATCTAAGTCCATGGATTCGATGTACATACTTGTAATATGAGATTGTAATGTGCATACAAGTTTCATTGTGTATGAATATGAGGAAACGAGCTTTTATAAGTGATGAATGTGAGTGGAATGAGAAATGAGTAGTGTGGTAAATGGAAGGAAGTTGCATGAATATAAATGCTTCCATTTGGTTTTATATAGTATACCTTTGGATATACAAGGAATGCACACAAGTTTCAATGTGAATAAGGTATGAATGGATGCCATTTTCAAGTCATAAAGGTGGATGGATGAGAAAATGGATATGGCAGCAGATTAAGGATGTTTTGGTGTAAGTTATTGCAGAAAACTGCAGGAAAATCTGGAAAATATGAAGGCCAGATCGATCTCATAGGATGAGAGATCAATTTGGAAGAGCCAGAATGCTCTTATTTGGGCAATGGAATAGAGCAGATCGATCTCCAATGGAGCCAGATCGATCTCCTAACCATTCTGTAATGAAAAGATCGATCCTCAAGCATACAGATCGATCTCCTTAGCTCTCTGTTTGGAGCTGATCGATCGCAAGCTTTGACAGATCGATCTCATGCTTAAAATGCCGTGAAAAAGAGGAATTTAAGGGGACTAGATCGATCTCCTCCTAGTGCAGATCGATCTCCTCAAGCTATTTCTATAAAAGGAGCGCTGAAAATCTAAACATTTCGAGAAAACAACATCACCCTTTTTACCAAAAACCTAAGTTTATCTCTCTAAAATTAGCCATTTCCAGTAAGAATTGAGGGGAAGCTATTAGGTACCAAGTTGTTCATCTTGAGGAAGAGAACAACATAGTTGAAAACCCAAAATCCCATTATTGGTATTGAAGGAACTAAGGACATTGTCATTTGGAGTAAGAAGAGAAACCCGATTTGGTAAGTTTCTAAGACTCCAATCCAAGTACATTGTCTATTTTATTGATTTTGGGGTTGATTGACATGTAAATGGATGATTGAAACCATTTAGGTAGTATTGGAACTAATGTAACCTAGAAAATAGAATACCTCTAGTGTGAGAAAGTGTAAATTTGATGAGTTGGTGGTTTATGGATTTTGAAAAGTTGTTATTGGAGTAATGTGGATGATTTGAGATGGGTAAATGAAGCCACATTGTGAGTATAGAGAATTTATGGAAATGAGTATGTAAAAGTCTTGATAAATGCCATAGTGAAGAAATCAATGAAATATGAACACTATGGACTTAGTATCGATCTAATATCGATTTGGAATGAGTTAATAGGCCTAACAGAATCCATAGACTCGAGTTATGGGTAGAGTAATGAAACGAGGCCTCTTAAGCGTTAATAGAGGCTATAGATTGAATTGACTATAGCAAGCACAAGGGTTGCGTTATAATGGACTAAAATGATGTGAAATATGATTATGCGTAGTTCCGAAGAGTCTGGTGGAGACGAATCAAACCGTATGACTAAGCAGCTCTAAGGAAGTGGAAAATCGCGATTCTAGGTAAGGGAATTTTGTAAGTATATAGAGGTAGCTGCTTGTATTTTGTGGGTACGTAGGGCTTTGGAAGAGTGCATGATTTTATAGAAACGTGTTTGACGATGTATGGAAATTACTACGAGTATTTGTATGAGATTTGGTTGTTTGAAATGATATTGTGCAGAAATACGATAGTAAGCCTAATAATTGCATAAATCAAGTGTTTTGAATGCTTTCACAAAACATGTGTTTTGTTTTGAACGAATTGATAGATAGGCTGGCTATTGTGGTTTGATGTTCTGTGATAGCACATGTGAAGTGCCAAATATGTTTTGAGATTGGTTTTGAAAGCTTATGAGCCTCCTCTCATGTTTATGTGATTTAAACCGTGCTGGAGCCTAGCTCGCATTGGGTATTGATGTTTTCATATGTTTGAAACGTGTTGGAGCTTAGCTCGCACTTTGGTTTGAAACTATAACGATGCTTTATAAACCGTACTGGAGTTTTTGCTCGTACGTGAATTTCGAGTGGTTTTCTTATGCATATAACCGTACTAGAGCGATGCTCGTACGTGGTTTCTTCATATTTTTATGCATAAATGCCGTACTAGAGCGTTGCTCGTACGTAGTGATTTATTATGATGCATGAATTCGCGCTAGAGTGTAGCTCGCACTGGTTTTCACACTGTGGTATGTATGAGGCTGTGGTGAGAGTGATACAGATTGGTGTTCAGGGAACCCAACAGGCCTAACAAACCTCTTAAGTGGGGTGAGGGTGTGGGGCTAGGACCTGACATAATCCATTCAAGGAGCCCAACAGGCCTAACAGACTTTTGAGTGGGGTAAGGGTGAGGGGCTAGGACCTGAATCAGGGAACTAAACAGGGGCGAGCAAGGCCATGAGGGGCTAGGACCTGGTATTAAGAGTACTCCCACGTATACTTGAGACTAGAGGTTTCACTCGGTATGGAGTAGATAAGACCTACTGCAGGCACCCCCAACCATGTTATGGGTTCACGGAGTACGATGTACCATGTATATCACATGAAGTACGATGTACCGCGTGGTGGTTACTTGATTTGAGAAAGTCTGGCAGAGAACTTACTCACCTTCGTACCAACATGATACCCCGCACACCGGGATCTGTGTGGTCTAGGATGATTTATGACATAGTTGGCCAACATAGTCAGTTGAGATATAGTGACCCGTCTCCTTGCTTGATTTACATAATACCACATGGTTTAAATACTTTAGTGTGATTTGACTGTCTAGGGTAGACCCGAGGGAGGGGTCGAGTCTTGTGGGATTTAATTTGGGAGATGGTAATGATGTTGTGATTGTGAAATGATTTGTTTTTGATTGTGAAATGACTTGATGGGACTTTGGGGTATTGAGAAAGAGATAATCAATAAGGATATTTCTTAAACGAATTGCCCTTTTTATGAGATTTGATAATTGTTGAGCATGAGACGATTTTTACATGTTGATGTTACCATGTTTTATATGCCAATTTCCATTAATTTAAATACATGATATATGTATACTCATATGGCATAGTTTTAATTCCTCATGCTCCTATTATAAATGATTTATGCATAACATTATCAGCATGTAGATTGTGAGATCTGAGAATTTCAGACATATTTAATGATGTAATAATAAATTGAAGTGTAATTTATTGAGCTAAGTGAATTGTGGGAATTATAATTGGAGATTTATGTGTTAAGTGTGTAAAATAAGCTTGATCCATGAGGACAGATCGATCTGGGAGAAGGATGAGATCGATCTGGTGAATTAAAAATGATGAGGAAGGGGAAATTTGAAGAGCAGATCGATCTCCAATGGAAGAGATCGATCTCCTTATGAATCTGTTTGAGAAGGGATCGATCTCATGAGGAAGAGATCGATCTCCTAATGAATCTGTTTGAGAGAAGATCGATCTCATGAGGAGGAGATCGATCTCCAAATGCTTCTGTTTGGGGAGAAGATCGATCTCCTTAGGAGCAGATCGATCTCATAAAGCCATAAAGAGATCGATCTCACCCCTCGACAGATCGATCTCCTAGGCATAAAATTGCCCAGATCGTCCCCAAAAATTCAAACGCAGATCGATCTCCCCAGGAGACAGATCGATCTCCTACCTCCAGTCTATATAAGGAACTCGTGTTTTCTCCTGAAATCTCACTTTCTCTCTCTTTCAAACCTCCATTTTTTCGAAAACCTAGTTTCTCACTCCTCCAAATCCCCCATTTCCGGCCGAATCAGCTATTGTGGTAAGAAGGAAAGTTGTTCCTCATCAAAGGGAGAACAACATACTTGGAAATCGAAGGACGAATCGGATCGAGGCGTGAGTTGTGCGTCTCACAAGCTTTGGGTAATTTCTAAACCTCGATCTTGATATTTGAGTTGATTTTGATGTTATTGGTGGTTGAATTTGTGTTGAAATGGCTGAAAGATGACTAGGGATTGATTAAATTTCAATGTGGTAGGAGTGATATGCATATTGAGAATTTTGGTGAATTTGGGAAATTGTGAGCTATAAATGGAAAATTAGACAATGAGGAGAATTAGCGTAGATAATTGGTATTAGAGATATCGAACATTGGGATATTGTGAATAGAGTTGTAGTTTAGGGTTGAGTTACGAGAAATCAAGAGAATTGAGGTGTTATGAGCAATTATGCTCGATTTTAAGAATTGAGGCTTATGTGATGTGGAGTATTGATGTTTTAACATCGTTTGGACAGCTCGGGAGTTCCAGAGTGGAATGCGAGACTAGTCCGTGATACGGGGGAAACGATTGCACTATACGAGGTGCAAAGAGGTAAGGGAAATCTAAACCATTTGTGTATGTGAATTGCAAACTGTTTTAGCATGATTTACGATTTATAAACAAGCATGTTGAGTATTTTGTGTTGAGATTTGAACTGCACACGATTTTATAGCCGGTTGGAGCCCAATGTTTTATGAGTTTATAACTGGGCTCTACGTTAAGGCAATATTGAGATTTGAGAAATGTGTGCGTGTGCTTTGCCGGTTAGAACTCGATTTTTATTACGTTTTGTGTTGAGTACAAAACGGTTTTCAAATGAGTTTTATGAGAGAGAAACCATTACGAGTTCTATGTGAAGGCAAACCCGTCTTATGTGATAAGACTGAGGTGTGTAGTTGTGAGTACACACCGGGCATTGCTCTGGTAGCATGTAAGCCCGATTTCTTCTCCGTTCTGGTAACGTGAGAATGACCTACTTGGTGGCTGTGCCACGTATACCCAATCGGTGGCTGTGCCACGTATACCCCATTGGTGGCTGTGCCACGTTGAGAAAACCCCATTGGTGGCTGTGCCACGTATACCCCATTGGTGGCTGTGCCACGTTGAGAAACCCATTGGTGGCTGTGCCACGTATACCCCATTGGTGGCTGTGCCACGTTGAGAAACCCATTGGTGGCTGTGCCACGTATACCCCATTGGTGGCTGTGCCACGTTGAGAAACCCATTGGTGGCTGTGCCATGTATACCCCATTGGTGGCTGTGCCACGTTGAGAAACCCATTGGTGGCTGTGCCACGTATACCCCATTGGTGGCTGTGCCACGTTGAGAAACCCATTGGTGGCTGTGCCACGTATACCCCATTGGTGGCTGTGCCACGTTGAGAAACCCATTGGTGGCTGTGCCACGTATACCCCATTGGTGGCTGTGCCACGTTGAGAAACCCCATTGGTGGCTGTGCCACGTTGAGAAACCCTATTCAGTGGCTATGCCACGTGAGAAAATAATTCAGTGGCTTTGCCACATGTGTATTGTGGCTATGCCACGTGTGATTTTAAATCGGTGGCTATGCCACGTTATTTGAGAAAGCGTTTAACGCGTATTTTCACATGCTTTGTTTTGCTCTAGAGTGAGCCTTTTTACTTCATGTTTTCACATGACTTGACACATGAGAGTGTCGTTTTGAATATTTTCATGCGATGGTTTTCAAATGAGTTTCACATACAAATAAATGCTTTGTGATGTGCATTTTGGTTTATGAAATGAGTCCCCTACCCCCCTTACTGAGCGATTTAGAAGCTCACCCTGTTTTTCTTTCCCCCCAGAGTTCTTCAAGTGAATAAGGACTTCCCTGCGGCGTACGGAGTGGTGGCTAGTGGAGGATTCAAGCTCCAGGCTATATAATTTGTACTTTGAGGTATATTATCTTTTCATGTACCCAGACTATTAATGTATTTGCAGACACTTGATGTATGACATTATATGGGATGTATTAGGATTAATTGACTTGTAATCGAGTAATGGGTATAATACAATATTTATTATATCATGAAGAGATCCTGAGGCATGATAATTATGATGATGTATAACACTGCACAGGAATGCACTCTTTATTTGTGAATTAACGAGTAAAAAGTTTTAAATTAGCCCTATTTTCCGCATTTTCGGGGCGTGACATAGATAGAGTAGTTATCTACTATGCTTGCATTATTGCCTTGCTGAGCGTGTGGTTGCTCATCCCTCTCTATTTTTCCTCTCCTAGAGAGCGTACATAGTGACCCAGTGAGGACTGAGGCAGTTTGGTTAAGACATCTACTGCATCTCCATCACTCAGAGGTATATATACAATGATTCCTTTGTGTATCTAAACAATGTAAAAGCACAGTAGCCAATTGAAATGTAATTATGGGGGATGTAAATGTCAGTAAATCATATTTTGTATAAATGAATGATTGACGTTCAAATGTATGACATCACTTTTATTAACTGAGAATCGATATTGCGAGTGGATTATTATTGACTCACAGCCCAACAGTGTAGTGGTAAGTGTGTTCACGATCGAGTAGGGAAAGGAATAAATGCGAAAAATTTATTGAGATTTTCGGTTAAAAAGAATGAAAAAGGTCGTGACAGAATTGGATCTTGGCCTCTTCTTCTGAGTTGTAAATCAGTAAGTCAGCGTTTCACTAGGCCTGACTTTGCATAATTTGGAGGACTGGAACTCTATTTAAAGCCAAAATTCCAAACAGCACTAAAACTGTCCAATTTCTTCGGTTAAGCTCTTGAAACCCAATTTATCTGCCAAAATCGCAAAATTAACATAAGTACTCTAATTAACATGAGGAACATAGCAAAATATTAAAATGTAGAAGGAAATAAATAATAAAAATATGGCACTCATCAAATTCCCCCACACTTAAATTTTTGCACGTCCTCGAGCAAACTCAAAATCTAAGACTAATTCACCCTCTAAAACTTTTCAATCACATCAAGTTTACAAAAACCAGAAACAAAAAATCAACCAACATTTTCGAGAAACATAACATGTCATGAATCAAAATCCTTAACAATCTCAAGAATTTGCCGACCTAATTTCATTCAAAACGAAGCAAACTAAATTGGTAGATCCCCACACTAATCTCTCTGTTCACTCAAGCGATTAAAGGGTACGTATTTCACTCACATTCATTCCATAAACACGCCCTACCATAAGTTTCCATATCATCTAATCTCCACTACTTAGTATTCATGCATAACACAAATCAAAAGGAATTTATTCAAGGGTTGTAACAGGGCCAGGGATAAGGTAAGGAATTAATTTTGGAGTAAGAGAGTTTAAAACCCTAAAAATTAATAGAGCATTCAAAATTACAACTCAGGTAAATAAAGCAATCAACGGCCCACAATCACCTAAAATACAAATACTTTATTAATCACTCACTTCTTATTCAGTTCCTTTATCAATCAAATAACTTCTTTCTTTTTATTTTTTTTTTTTTAAATTTTTTTCTTTTTTTGGTTTTTATATATATATCCACTATCACCACCACTTACATATGGAATTAATCTCACCCCCACACTTGTTTCATAACTTGCTCAAGAATTTTCAAATGCCATACTAATCTTTAAGGTAAGGTAATGTCATTCATATTAAAACCTCAAGGTTAAGACAAGTTACGTTACCAAAAATCGTCACAAATTTTTTGCTTTTCATACATTATTTATTATTCGTCCTTACCTTACCTTGATCGTGATCAGCTACACTCTCAACAGTTGGGCTGTGTGTCAATGTCTACCTTATCCAACCATGATAATTTAATTTGCATTATAATTTAGAAGTAAACACTTGTATAAATAAATCAGAGTTGCTGTTTACAGGTGTTTACATTGCTTTACATCCCCAATGATTATATTCAAAATGCTACTGTGCTAGGGAAAGTTAGATACAAAATTATAAATGTGTGTATACCTTTCGTGATGGGATGCAGCGGATACCAAAAGGAAACCTCCAGTAGCCCTCAGTCTATACTCAATGCTCTGTAGAAAGAGGAAAATAAGGGTGTGAGCAAACAACACGCTCAGTAAGGCAATCATGCAATTAGGTAAATACAACACTATCTATGTGATCGTGATGCCATACTCAAAACCATACAATTTCTCATTCACACCTCAGAAGCATTAGTTCATGCTTGTGTTAATGGCATGTAAAGCAAATCATGTTATTTAATTCAGTACACAAATCAAATTCAAAGCATGAAAAACCATCACGCATATTTCACAATTAAGGTATGGAAAATCATCATGCATCAGTGCATTTTAAAGCCATTATCATGCTTTCTCATATCATAAAATCAACACTTTTCAGGACTCAGCCCCTCCCTTGGACTGTCTGACCCAAATGCATTTCAAAACATGGATTCATTCATAAATAAGAGACATGTGAGATAGGCAATATAACAGAGAAATCTCCTCTAGGACTATGGCCATATCTTGTGATCCCAGGTTACATTGATCAGGTGTGCGGGGTATCACCTCTATCTACTTCCGCACGGGAGGTGGGTCACGTCTTGTCACGACCTAAAAATCAAAGTAAATTTTGTCGTTTTTCTTTCATATTTAATTCTTACATTCCTCTCATCCTGACCATCCTACCAACAATTGGGCTATGATTCGGTGTTAGTCCCCTCACACTACTTACCATTCCATTTCCATGTTACATTTACACATTAGGATTTTTCTATCCTTTGACTTTAACTAATACGTTCACAATTGCATTTACATAACCTTATCCCTGACGTTATATACGTTCACAGTACTGTGCATTTACATATTTAGATATAAAACCATACAAGTATGTATACCTTTTCTCGATGGGAAATAGTGGATAACAAGAATGCACGATCACTGCCGCTTTCTATCCACTGAAAGTACTCTGTAGAGGGGAAAATATGGGGGGGTGAGCAACCACACGCTCAGTAAGGCAATTATGGAAGTAAGTAGATAGCTCTACTATCTACATGCTCATAATGCCATGCCCTTAAATCCATTTCTTTTCTTTTAAAGCTCACGCACGAAATCATGCACACATTACTGTCATAGTTTATAAAAACTGTTCGTGCTTATGGAAATCATGCAACTCATGCCTCAATGGCATCTCATGTAAAATCATAAAACGCATGAATTAAATCAAAATCATGCATTTGCCATTAAAGCATGGATAACCTCTTCATGCTAAAACATTTCATTGCATGAATTATAAACAATTATGAAAAATACATCATGCTGAGTTTCCACAAAACCTTAGAAAACACTTAATTCATTTCAAAACTCCACATCCATCACACTCATCAGGACTCAACCCCTCTCTCGAGTGATCCTGATCCACATAAAATCATTTATTTTCAAGCATTTATGAAAATATTAAAAATTTCATTTATTCACAACAAAACCAATATCATCAGTCAGGATCCAACCCCTCCCTCGGGTGGTCCAGACTCACATAAAATCCACGTATTCTCAAGCTTTCAAAACATCAGATAGTAACATGCGAGACTAGGCAATGTATCATGGAAATAACTAGGACTATGGCCATATCCTCGTGATCCTAGGCTACACTGATCAGTGTGCGGGGTATCACCACTATCGGGAACCGCCATGGGAGGTGGGTTAAATCCAACCCGTTGGTCCAACCTGATCGCTCGTATCCAAAGACGCCACATAAATATAATATATCATAACACGGTACAGCATACACCATGCGATTTGCATGGTACAATGTACTCTGTGGACCCATATCTCATATTAATACTCGTGCCTTGTCTCAAAACGCACATGCGAGCATGTTTAATCGGTGTGACACACGTCTACCTGAAGCTCCAAGCACAGCTCATAGCATGTCTCAAATCAAAATGCACGTGCGAGCCTATTTAATCGGTGTAATACACAGTATACTCGAAGCTCCAAGCACGACTCTAATTTCCTCATAGAACCAGTGCGAGCTATGCTCCAGCACTCTATCATAAAATCAAGTAAAACAAGTGCGAGCTAAGCTCCAGCACTCTGTCACAAAAATCATGTGAAAATCTGGTGCGAGCAAGGCTCCAGCACCTTGTCACGAAAATCATGTGAAAATCTGGTTCGAGCTAAGCTTCAGCACCCTGTCACGAAAATCATGTGAAAATCTGGTGTGAGCTAGGCTCCAGCACCAATGCATGGAAAACTCTAGTGCGAGCCCCTGCTTCAGCACTAATGCATGCGTCACACAGTTCAAAACTCATGCGAGGTAAGCTCTAGCACCTCTCATGCATGTCAAATCATTAAAACTAGTGCAAGCAATCGCTCCAGCACCTTTTTATGCATATCATGTCACATAAATTGGTGCGAACAACTGCTCCAGCACCATTATGCACACTCACAAACTCAGATATAGTGCGAGTAAGGCTCCAACACCATCTGTTTCCATATAAACTTGATAGTTGGCCCATTTTCAAAAGAAATTTCATTTAAATCTAAATAACACTTACGTAGCGTTATCTTGTGAAATCTATGCAAATACTGGCCAATCTACCAATTTGCTTTGCTAAAAAGTCATGAAAATTTCCCAAATCATGCATTTCATGCATGTCATGCTTTCACCATCCTTAGGTTAATTTCCCTCAGTAGGGGTAAAATAGTCTTTTACCTATCCCGAGTCTTTAAAATTTTTAATCCATTTCTAGGACCTTTATACATTTTCAGTGTGTATAAAAGCTATTAAAAATATGCGTAGCTACCTCTAGCTACTCGTAAAATTCCCTTACCTCATTTTTCTGTACAGTTTGACCTTTCCACGGATGTCTCGTCACGCAGTCCGATTTGCTCCCAATCTAATCTCTGGAACTGTGTATAAATATTCATCAAGTCAAATACAATATAATTAATTGTATTTCATATTTTTTGGGCTTAATTTAAATAATTGAGCCCGTTTACCCATATTGGGCTCGATTGTACCATAATGGGCCTTAACCGGTCTTAAGCCCTTTTCAAGTTACTATTCACATCATCGAGGCCTATTGGGCTCATTAGGCCCATCAGTAGTTATTGAGCCTCGTTCTAAACTCTCGAATAACTCAATTAATTATTTACGAAAATTTATCTTAAATTCCAAAATTTAATTTATTTTATACGGAATTATTCTGTAATTTATGCGGTAAATTTTTAACACGCATAACTATGCAAATTGTCATAAATAAGAGTTACTTACCTGAGATTCCATGATAGTACGTAAATCGAGACTGACTCGAGCTCTCGTTTGTCACCAATTATCGAGCTAAACATTTATATATTTTTCGGGTCAAATTTGGTCAAATATATATTTAAATAATTATTCCAAAAATTAAATCGGTTCATTTGACCACTTACCGGCTTTCCCGTAGCTCGACTGCATCACCAAAATTTTTTCCAATTTTTCCTCTTTTTCATTTTTTTCTCTTTTCCCTTTCTTCCTTGGCTGAACCGGTCTGGTCTGGTTTAGCACAGTTTCACTTCACTGAACTGGTCCGTACCGGTTCAGTCGTTCCTTCGTCGTACGCGACATTTTTGACCTGTTCCCGGCTCCTTTCTGCCACTGTTCGACTCGGTTGTGCCTAGGGAGTCTTCGTTTGGCCTCGGGTTGGACCGATTGGTGCTGGTGGCTGTCGGATTTCCTCTCTCCCTTTTCGGCCCTCACCCTCGTCGATCTCCTCTTTTCGGCGACATCGGTGCGCGTGCTGGCTCTAGGTGGCTCTCCCGATGTCGGGCTCCTCTCGTCGATCGTCACCTGCCCCTCTCTCCGGCTCGTCGGTGCAAGGCGTCTCCCTCGGCTTCGTTTGTTTCCTCTTTCCAGAATCTCGTTTTTTGCGATTCTGCTTTTTTTTTCCTTTTACTTTTTTTTCCTTTTATTATTTATTATATTTTATTTTAATCAAATAAAATATAATAAAACCCAAAATATCCGAAGTAAATAAATATTTTATTCATTTAATCCATTAAATGTATTTATCAGTCTTATTTTATCTTTTCGGTGTATTTTTCCAATATTTTTGGGATAATTTCCCGAGGTGAAAATTTTGGTTAATTCAGATAAATTCAAATCTTGATAAATTTAACCTGAAATTTAATTATTGCTCCTTTATTGATCAAGATTTCCTAAATCCATGTTTACAGTGTAAATTTCTTACCGAATTGACACCGAATTTTGGGTCTTTTGACTGTTTTACCTTTTAACGTGTTCGGGACCAAACCAATCCAACTTCCCTTCACGACCCCTTTCTCATTTCATGTTTTAAATCCTTATATTCAATTTGAATGGTTTGATTCCCATTCATTTAATATGTGGCCATTTCAATCCTTCATTTGATCTTTAAATGGATTCGAGAATTTTTTATTCATTCCATTTGCATTTTTAATACACGTAGAACTCTTATTATGATTTAATTTACATCCAACTATGTTTACATCATTTGAATCATAAGGAATTTCGATAAAAAAATCGGGTCTTACATAATCTCCTCCACTTAAGAAATTTGGTCCTCCAAATTAGAACCAAGTCAAATGGGTTCATTAACAACTCCAGGTACATCTATTGCATCATACTCTTTAATTCCCATGTGACTTTTTTCGAAGTGTAATACTACCAAAGGACTTTGACTAGGGAGATCATCTTAAACCTCGACACTTTCTCCTCCCTATTTAATGCCCGAATCAATTTTTCAACATATGACCTTCTCTCTTTGAGCTTCAACGGTCTCTGTCTATTGTCAGCATAGCTTTTCTGTCTGCTCTGAGGTATTCTCCATCACTCACAATCAACTGAATACCTTTAGAGACTTATTATACCAATTTGGGAGTAATTCTCTATCTATCACCTACTTCTTCTTATCCAAGTCGGGGAACAACTCTTACGACCATACAATGCCTCATATAATGTTATCCCGATATTCAAGTGATAACTGTCGCTATTGGTAAATTCAATTAGTAGCAATTGATCATCTCAGGAGCTTATAAAATCAAGGGCACACTCTCTCATCATATCCTCCAAAACCTGTATTGTCAGGACCCGTTCTCAATCCATGACTTAACCAAAAATCACTACAAATTTTTCGCATTTTTAACTTACCTTTCCTCTCATCAATGGTTGGGCTGTGATTCGATGTCAGAATCCTCGCTTACCATATCATCCATTATCATACATATATGTCAATATACTGTTACTGATTGTAACTGCTTTCATAATACATGTGAGACTATATAAAAGCTAATACAATTACATTCCCCATAATATATATCGTATACATCACTGTGCTGTTTCTATGTTTAGATACATAACCGTACAAAATCTGTATACCTGGCGGTCGATAGGAAATAGCGGTGGACTCAGGAACACTATCCCTCAATAGCTCTCGCTCTACTGCTGATGCTCTGTAGAGAGATGTAAAGAAAGGGGGTGAGCATACAACGCGCTCAGTAAGGAAATCAGACAAGCAAGTAGATATCTACATTAGGCTTTTTATGTAGCATTTGCGTGTTAAATCATTTCACTAACACTTTAAGTCTAATAAATACTCTTCTTATGATTCAACTATAATAACAGAGTGTTCATACACATAGGAATCATAAGGTACAAGCTACATAAAATCCGGGTCTGACATGTACAGTCCTTTTTGATTGATCATCTGTCTGAGGACGAAAAGCTGCGCTAACACTCAATCGGGTTCCCATAGCTTCCTTAAAAATTTTCCCAGAAGTGGGAAGTGTAAGACCCGATATTTATCGTAAGAGCAAAAGGGAATGAATAGAAATTTATGAGTGAATTTAAAAGTGCAAAAGGATTGAAATGGTATTCCCGAACCCATGCAAGGGTAAAACGATCAAAAGACCAAAATTCGATATTAATCGGGACAAGAAAATTTAATTAAAAATATGGGATTGAGAAATCTTGATCAATAACAAAAAAATAATTAAATTTCGGATTAAATTGATCAAGATATGAATTTATTGGAATAAACTGAAATTTTAGTATCAAAAATATACCGAAAAGGTAAAATCAGACTGATAAATTCATTTACGGACTAAATGAATTTAATATGAATCTTTGGGATTTTTAGTATTATTTTAAGGAATAAATAATAATTTTTCAGATATTTTGGGTTTTTAATAATAAAATAATAATAAAATTTAAATTATAAATAATAAAATAAAGTAAAAAAAAAAACAAAACAGAAACGAAATCTGGAAAATGCAAAACAGAGGGAAAGAAACGAAACAGAAGCCGAACTGAGGAGAATCATCGGACGAGCCACCACCGGTGGGGCTGAGGGGCCGCGAGAGTCGACGAAGGTAGCCCGACCTTGGGCGAACCATCATCGGCCAAGACGCGCTATGGAAGTCGACGAAAAATGCAAAAAAGGGACGAGGAACCCACGAAAGAGAAGCCTCGATCAGCGGCCATCGGCACCAATTTGAGCCACACCGAGGTTTGATTTAGGAAGCCCATGAGATGGAAAGTCGAACGGCAGTGGAATCGGTCGGAGAACCAGTCGGACGACATTGGAATGACCAAATGGTGACTGAACCTGTCGAACCGGACCGAACCACTGAACTGAATCAGACCGAACCAGCGGTCTGAACCGGGTTGAACCGGACCGGACCGATTCAACCAAAAAGAGAAGGAAAAATGAAGAAAAAGGGAAAAAGAAAAAGAGAAAAAATTGGAAAAAATTCCAGTGATGCAATCGAGTTTCGGGTAAGTCGGTAAGCGATCGAATTGACCAATTTAAATTTTAGAATATTTAATTTAATTAATATCCGACTGAAAATTTACCCAAAAAAATATTTAATTGTGTAGCTCGACAATTGGCATCCACCGAGAGCTCGAGACAGCCTCGATTTGCATTCTATCATGGAATCTCGGGTAAGTAACCCTTATTTACGATAATTTACATCGTTATGCGCGTTAAATAAATTACAGATTTAATTTTCGCATTTAATGGATTAAATTCTGGAAAATTGGATAAATTGTCGTAAATACTAAATTGAGATATCTGAGAATTTAGAACGAGGTCCAATAAATACTGATGGGCCCAGTGAGCCCAATAGGCCTCGATAAAGTGTGGTAAACGGGCTTAAGGCCGATTAAGGCCCATTATGGTACAATCAGGCCCAATATGGGTAAACGGGCCCAATAATTTAAATTATGCCCAGAAAAGATGAAATACAATTAAATTGTATTGTATTTGACCTACTGAATGTGTATCTGCAGTTCCGGAGATGTGATTGGAAGCAAATCGGACTGCCTAACGAATCATCAATGGAAAGGTCAGACTGTACAGAAAAATGAGGTAAGGGAATTGTGTGAGTAGCTAGAGGTAGCTACGCGTATTTTAATAGCTTTTCGATACACTGAATATGTATGTATACATTGATATTGTATAATAATTCTAAAAATAGTTTGAATGATTTTAAGGATCGAAATAGGTGAAAAGACTATTTTACCCCTATTGAGGGAAGTTCACATAAGGATGGTGAAAGCATGACATGCATGATTTTAGGAAATTTATAGTTTAAGGATTTTATTGGTTTTAATCAAAGCAAATTGATAGATTGGCCAGTAATTGCATGAATTTCACATGATAACACTACGTAAGTGTTATTTATATTTAAATGGAAATCTCTTTAGAAAATAGGCCAACTATCAAGTTTATATGGAAACAGATAGTGCCGACACGTAGTTCACACTATATCGGCATTTGTGAATGTGCATAAATGTGCTTGAGCGGTTGCTCGCACCGATTTGTGTGACATCATATGCATGAAATGTGCTGGAGTGATTGCTCACACTGATTTTATGATTTGAAAAGCATGAGAAGTGCTGGAGCCTAGCTCGGACTCTGTTTTGACATGTTTTGACATGTTTTGATGGTTTTGAACTGTTTTAACTTGATATACATAAAAAGGTGTTGGAGCGATTGCTCGCACTAGTTTTTATGATTTGACATGCATGAGCGATGCTGGAGCTTAGCTCGCATCCAGTTTTGTTATGATAATTGCATAAAAGCCGTGCTGCAGTGTAACTCGCACGAGATTTGATTTAATTATGCATAAAGCCATTATGGAGTGTAACTCGCATGAGATTTAATTTACTTGAGCATTCATTTGTGCTGGAGCGTTGCTCGCACAAAGTTTTATATGGTTTTCATAATTCATTTGAATGTCGTACTGAAGTTTTTCTTGTATGAGGTTTTCACTGAGTTTTTATACATATCCGTACTAAAGCATTGCTCGTACGTAGATTTTACTTGAAATTATAATCAGTTTACGTCGTACTGGAGCGCTGCTCGTACGTAGATTTTACTGATTTTTATGAAACCGTGCTAGAGCTTCGCTTGCACGAGGTTTTCTGATATCATGACTATGCATGGAGCCGTGCTAGAGCTTCGCTCGTATAGGGATTTATATTACATGCATATAGCCGTGTTGGAGCCTCCTGTAGACTATGTGTCACAGTGAGATGATATGCTCACACGTGCATTCTGAGATAGAGATGATATGGGTGGATAAGACCTATTACCGGCACCCCTGATTGAGCTTGGGTTCACGGAGTACGTTGTACCGTGTATGTCACGCGGAGTACGCTGTACCGTGGGGATTGTTGGAGTGGAGTGGCATTAGCCACGAGGCAGCAAGCCTTGCCCTCGCAATCCTGGTGTTATGCTGTTCTGGCGGGTAGGACGACCCACCTCCTGTTTCAGGTGTGATACCCCACACACTAGGTACCGTGTTGCCAAGGATCACTAAGATATGGCCATAGTCCTCGATGTTACTGATATAATTAGCTGATTGTCTCACATGATATAACTATTGGTCAATAGACCAGGGTAGACCCGAGGGAGGGGTCAGGCCTCCGATTTTAAGATTTTATGATATGTGACCCTGAAAGAAGGGTGGTTTTATAACCGAAGTTTTGTAAAGAAATTTAATGAATTGCTTTATGAGTTTGGATTTGAATTATGAGACGCTTAACCCCTTCGGGTGATTTTATACTGCGTTTTTAATGAAATAATTTGAATGCAGTAGCATGATGATGTTTTCCATGCTTTTACTTCAAATTCATGATTTGTCTTACAGGACATGAAAGAATACATGATCTAGATTTGTTTCATGCTCATTATGATTTAATGATGTCACATGAAATGCCTTTGATGCATGAATTACATGATTTTTATATGCACAAATAGTTTTGAATAAACTATGTCATTGATGTATGAACGATTTTGTGCTTGAGTTTTAAATGAAAAGAAATGGATTTAAGGGCATGGCATTATGAGCATGTAGATAGTGGAGCTATCTACTTACTTGCATAATTGCCTTACTAAGCGTGTGATTTGCTCACCCCCTTTTTTTCCCTTCCTTTCAGAGCACTCGTAATAGTTATTGAGCGGCTGAGGACTTGTGTGCTTGGTATCCGCTGCTTCCTATCGAGAGATAGGTATACACATTTGTATAGTTTTGTATCTAAATATGTAATGCACAGTACTGTAAACGGATATGATGTCGGGAATGTAGAGTTATAAATACCATTTGGTATGTATTTATTTAAAGTCAAAGAATAGTAAACTCTGATATATGAATGTGAATATGGAAATGGAATGATAAATAGGTGAGAGGTGAGTAACACCGAATCATAGCCCAACTATGTTGTAGGATGGTCACGATGAGAGAAAGGTAAGAATTAAATAATAAATGAAAAAACGAAAAATTTACTCTGATTTTTAGGTAATTTGGGTCGTGATAGTTAATGGTATCAGAGCTTAAGTTGGCTTGATATGAGTCGGTGTTAGTGGTTAAGGAAGTTTACATCCCCATGTATTGTGCATTGTTTAGATACAATTGTGTATATCGTGATGGATGTGCAGCTAAGAATTTAATTTTTAATCCAAGAATAGACTCATTAACTGATAGCCCCTATGGTTGAGAGGCGAGTACACGAGCTCGAGGCCGTAGAGGTAGGCCTAAGAGTTGTACTGAGTCACCACATGAGACTCAAGATGAGATTGAAGTGGAGGTTGATATTGAGTATGCCCCACAGAGTCAGAGAGAGATCGGACAGAGTCTGACGAGAGATTGGACAGTATTAAAACACTCTTCGCGAGGTTGGAGCGGAGTGTGGAGAATATTGTAAAGCTAATTGCTCAGAGTATGTATGAGGTATTTGAGGGCGAGTCGGAGCATTGGGGGAAGTCCGCTCGACCCATCTTAAGAGTTAGACATCCAGAATGGACATGGAAAATAATTCTATAAGTATTCCGGTGACAGAATATCCCGAACACTTACAAAAAATTACAGATGAAATTCTTTACTCTGACCCAGAGGAATTGGTTAATTAACGAGTATGAATCTCAGTTTATATTCCTGGGTAGATGTGACTCGGACACGATGAACAGTGTGAGTCGAGATGTCTGAAAGTTCATGGAAGGGCTCAGATTGTCAATTAGAGTTTGATTAGCCCGTTAGATATCACGACCGATGCCGAGGCAGTGCGCGAATTTTAGTTGTGAAATAAGATCATGAGTTACACGCCTCTGAGATTGGGAAAGGTAGCAAGGGCCGAAGTAAAGACTAAAAGAGAATAAAGAATGGCAGAGATGTCAGAATGGAAAAAGCTAGTTTGGCAAAAGCTTTGATTTGATGAGTCACGGGGTAAGATGATTGGTAAAGCCCCAGTGTATCCAAATACAATATTTTCAGGGGTATTGTGATTGGAGGACCCCAACCTGCTACGTAACAGTATAGCAGTGTAGAAATGTGAACAATGTAGAATATGTGGTAGTTACCACAGAAATAAGATGTTGGACGAGGGCGAATGTATGCCTTGGACCAGGACACTATTGATGTTTCATCAGATGTGGTGAAAGATACCACACTGGTTATAAATAATGAAATAATTATTTTAATTAATCCTAGTGCCACGTATTTATTCATACTGCCTTCAGTTGCTTATAAGCTAGTGAAAGATGTGAAGCCTGTACCCTTAAGCAAGATGACGATAGTTAGCTGATTTTCACTAATTGAATATGGGTATAGGGATTGTAAGTTGAAAATAGGGGTGAAAACATCACTGAAAAGTTTATTGTAAGTTTGACAAGTAATGAAAGAGTTTATTATAAGTGATTTATGAAAGGAGATAACCTTTGAGATGAGATAGATCCTCCAATACGAGATATTTTGGAATAAGAGGCGTATGCAAGGTAAGGATATCTTTGATATGTAGCGAATATGAATTGTGACCATATGGACTGATATGTAAAGTAAATGTGGTCAAGTCTGAGGGTTAATAAAGGTATTTTAAAATATCTCCCTACCTGAAGACTTGATAGCGTCTAGAAGCGCACATATAACATATAAATTGAAATCGACAGTCGTAATATATACATTTAAAATTTGGGTACCTTTACTGGTACGATAAAGAAAGATAGAATTTGAGTAATCATGAAGGTTTAAAAATTAAAATTTTATAAAAGCCGTTAATATAAGAAAAAAGGAAATGACGTGGGTTAGTATCTTGAACGGAAGCGATTTTGAAATGACATTGTACGTTTATGCTTATAAAGGTCAAGGATATGAGTGAATGAAGTATTTAGTGGAACTCAACTACGATAAGGTATTTAAACCTTACCTGGACCAATTGATTGTCATCTTGAGAGATGATATTTCGATGTATTCGAAGTCCAGGGAAGAGGATGAGTAGTAATTGGAAACTGTCTTACAGACGAGGTGTTGAGAGTTTCTCGAAATGGGCTACTCAGTTGACATATCTCATGCCGGAAAAGATTGTATACGAGTAGGATGATAAGTATGAAAGTAGCTTCCGTGAGTTTTGGTATATTGAAGTAAGAAACTGACCATCGTAATTATTCTCACCATAACCAACAGCTCAAGAGGTCTCAGTGTATATGGATACCTCAAAATAAGAATTGAGCTGTGTATTGATGTAAAATGGGAAGATAGTCATTTATGGATCCAGATAGTTTAAGGACCATGAGAGAAACTATCCGACCCATGATTTAGAGTTGGCAGCCGTAGCGTTTACACTAAAAGTATGGCGCCACCACTTATACGGTGAGACATTTCGGATATGCACTGATCGTAAAAGCCCCGAGTATCTATTTTTACAGAAAGAGTAGAATATGAGGTAACCAAGAGGGTTAGAGCTTCTAAGGATTATGATTGTGAACATTGTATCACCCAGGAAAGGCTAATATGATGGTTGATGCCTTGAACAAAAAGAGCCTCGGGATGGTATTACATATGATGGTCAGGAAGCGTGAGCTGCGAGAGCAGTTGTGAACCTCAGTAGTGATGTGATCCTTCTGATGATGACAGTGATTTTGTGACAGCTAGCCTGAGGTTAGAACCATATTTGTGTGATCGGATTTACCAGGCTTAGCGTGATGATCGACATGGTGTCGATAGTGAGGGTCAGATTCAGAAGGGTATAGCGACAGAGTTCACAGTGATTGATGATGACTTACAGAGGTTCAGAGACAGTATAAGTGCTCCCCAGGACCACAGTTGATTAAATAGTGTTATTGTCAGAAGCTCACTCTTCGAGATATACAGTGCATCCTAGAAGTAATAAAGATATCGAAATCCTTGAAAAGGGTATTGGTGGTCAGGCATGACAAGTGACATTGTAGAGATTGTAGCAAAGTGTCTCTTATGTCAGCAGATTAAGGTAGAGTACGAGAAGTTACAAGATTATTGCAGCCTCTACTTATATTGACACGGAAATGGGAATAAGTTACCATGAATTTCGTAATGGGTTACAGAGGACCCGGATGAATCACGAGGCTATCTGGGTGATAGTCGATAGATTGACTAAGTTTACCCACCTTCTGGCTATGAAAATCCCTAGATACTCTGAGTGTGTAGGTGGATTTATGTGTATGGAAAATTGTGAAATATTGTGTAGCGTTCCAGTGAGCATGATATCAGATAGGGATTCCCGCTTCACTTCCCACTTCTGGGAATGTTTTTCAGAAAGCTATGGAACCTGACTGAGTGTTAGCACAGCTTCCATCCTCAGACAGATGGTCAGTTGAGAGGACTGTACAAGTTTTGGAGGATGTGATGAGAGCGTGTGCCATTGATTTGATAAGCTCCTGGGATGATCAGTTGTTACTAATCAAATTTGCCAATAATGACAGTTGTCACTTGAGTATCGGGATGACTTTATATGAGGCATTGTATGACCATAGGGAGTTGTTCCCTGATTTTGATAAGAAGAAGTGGGTGACAGATAGAGAATTGTTCCCTAATTGGTAAGATAAACCTCTGAGGATGTTTAGTTAAATTGTGAGAGATTAAGAACACCTCAGAGCAGATAAAAAAAAGCTATGCTGACAAGAGATAGAAACCATTGGAATTCACCGAGGGTGAATCAGTATTGTGACAATTACATGTCCTAAGGACGTAACGAGATTCGGAAAGAGATTGGACAAAGTGGGAGATAAGGCCTATAGGTTGGCGTTACCACCTGAATTAGCAGGCATCCACAATGTGTCCTATCTTATGATGCTTCAGAAATATTATCCGGACCCAACATATGTGATCGGATATGAGCTCCAATGGCTTAGCTCAATGAAAGTGTAACGCATGTTGGAAAATCGATTCGGGTATTAAACGGAAGGAGAAAGTGTTGAGGTTTAAGATGATCTCCCTAGTTAAGTATGTTGATAGCATTACACTCCGGAAAAAGTCACTTGAGGATGCAGTATATGATACGATAGATGTACCCGGAGTTATTTATGGACTCATATGACTTGGTTCTAATTTGGAGGACCAAATTTCTTAGGTGAGGGAGATTGTAAGACCCGATATTTATCGTAAGAGCAAAAGGGAATGAATAGAAATTTATAAGTGCATTTAAAAGTGCAAAAGGATTGAAATGGTATTCCTGAACCCGTGTAAGGGTAAAGCGATCAAAAGACCAAAATTCGGTATTAATCGGGACAAGAAAATTTAATTAAAAATATAGGATTGAGAAATCTTGATCAATAACGAAGAAATAATTAAATTTCGGATTAAATTGATCAAGATATGAATTTATTGGAATAAACTGAAATTTTAGTATCGAAAAATAATCCCGAAAATAAACGAAAAATATTTCGGAAAGGCAAAATCGGATTGATAAATTCATTTACGGACTAAATGAATTTAATATGAATTTTTGGGATTTTCATTATTATTTTAAGGAATAAAATAATAATTTTTCAGATATTTTGGATTTTTAATAATAAAATAATAATAAAATTTAAATTATAAATAATAAAATAAAGTAAAAAAAAAACAAAACAAAATAGAAACGAAATCTGGAAAATGCAAAACAGAGGGAAAGAAATGAAACGAAAGCCGAATTGAGGAGAATCATCGGACGAGCCACCACCAGCGGGGCTGAGGGGTCAGCGAGAGTCGGCGAAGGTAGCCCGACCTCGTGCGAACCATCACCGGCCAAGACGCGCCATGGAAGTCGTCGAAAAATGCCAAAAACGGAGGAGGAACCCGCAGAAGAGAAGCCTCGATCGGTGGCCATCGGTGCCGATTCGAGCCACACCGAGGCCCGACATAGGAAGCCCATGCGATGGCAAGTCGAACGGCGGTGGAATCGGTCAGAGAACCGGTCAAACGGCGTCAGAATGACCAAATGGTGACTGAACCGGTCGAACTGGACCGAACCGCTGAACCGAACCGACGGTATGAACCGGGTTGAACCGGATCGGACCGGTTTAACCAAAAAGAGAAGGAAAAAGGAAGAAAAAGGGAAAAAGAAATAGAGGAAAAATTGGAAAAAATTCCAGTGATGCAATCGAGTTTCGGGTAAGTCGGTAAGCGGTTGAATTAACCGATTTAAATTTTAGAATATTTAATTTAATTAATATCCGATTGAAAATTTACCCAGAAAAATATTTAATTGTGTAGCTCGACAATTGGCATCCACCGAGAGCTCGAGATAGCCTCGATTTGCATTCTATCACGGAATCTCAGGTAAGAAACCCTTATTTATGATAATTTGCATCGTTATGCGTGTTAGATAAATTATAAATTTAATTTTCGCATTTAATGGATTAAATTATGGAAAATTGGATAAATTATCGTAAATACTAAATTGAGATATCCGAGAATTTAGAACGAGGTCCAATAAATACTAATGGGCCCAGTGAGCCTAATAGGCCTCGATAAAGTATGGTAAACGGGCTTAAGGTCGATTAAGGCCCATTATGGTACAATCGGGCCCAATATGGGTAAACGGGCCTAATGATTTAAATTAAGCCTAGAAAAGATGAAATACAATTAAATTGTATTGTATTTGACCTGGTGAATGTGTATCTGCAGTTTCGGAGATGTGATTTGAAGCAAATCGGACTGCCTGATGAATCATCAATGGAAATGTCAAACTGTACAGAAAAATGAGGTAAGGGCATTGTGTGAGTAGCTAGAGGTAGCTACGCGTATTTTAATAGCTTTTCTGTACACTGAATATGTATGTATACATTGATATTGTATAATGATCCTAAAAATGGTTTGAATGATTTTAAGGATCGAAATAGGTGAAAAGACTATTTTAGCCCTATTGAGGGATGTTCACCTAAGGATGGTGAAAGCATGACATGCATGAAATGCATTATTTAAGGAAATTTATGGTTTAAGGATTTTATTGGTTTTAATCAAAGAAAATCGATAGATTGGCCAGTAATTGCATGAATTTCACATGATAACACTACGTAAGTGTTATTTATATTTAAATGGAAATCTCTTTGGAAAATAGGCCAACTATCAAGTTTATATGGAAACAGATAGTGCCGACACGTAGTTCGCACTATATCTGCGTTTGTGAATGTACATAAATGTGCTTGAGCAGTTGCTCGCACCAATTTGTGTGACATCATATGCATGAAATGTGCTGGAGCGATTGCTCGCATTGATTTTATGATTTGAAATGCATAAGAAGTGCTGGAGCCTAGCTCGCACTCTGTTTTGACATGTTTTGACGATTTTGAACTGTTTTGACTTGATATGCATAAAAAGGTGCTGGAGCGATTGCTCGCACTAGTTTTTATGATTTGACATGCATGAGCGATGCTGGAGCTTAGCTCGCATCCAGTTTTGATATGATAATTGCATAAAAGCCGTGCTGCAGTGTAACTCGCATGAGATTTGATTTAATTATGCATAAAGCCGTGCTGGAGTGTAACTCGCACGAGATTTAATTTACTTGAGCATTCATTTGTGCTGGAGCATTGCTCACACAAAGGTTTATATGGTTTTCATAATTCATTTGAATGTCGTACTGGAGTTTTTCTCGTACGAGGTTTTCACTGAGTTTTTATACATATCCGTACTAGAGCATTGCTCGTACGTGGATTTTACTTGAAATTATAATTAGTTTAAGTCGTACTGGAGTGCTGCTCGTACGTAGATTTTACTGATTTTTATGAAACCGTGCTAGAGCTTCGCTCACACGAGGTTTTCTGATATCATGAATATGCACGGAGCCGTGCTAGAGCTTCGCTCGCACAGGGATTTATATTACATGCATATAGCCGTGTTGGAGCCTCCTGTAGACTGTGTGTCACAGTGAGATGATATGCTCACACGTGCATTCTGAGACAGAGATGATAGGGGTAGATAAGACCTATTACAGGCACCCCTGATTGAGCTTGGGTTCACGGAGTACGTTGTACCGTGTATGTCACGCGGAGTACGCTGTACCGTGGGAATTGTTGGAGCGGACTATCAGCATGTATCAAAGTCATGTAAAATTGGCATATAAAACATGGAATATTAACATGTGAAAACATCTCATGCTCATTCTCATTAAACTCAAAAAAATGGCAATTCATTTAAGAAACCTCCTTTTTAAATTACATCTCTTTCTCAAATACGTAAAATCCCATCGAAATCAATTCTCAATCACAACCTCATTTTCATTTCACAAATCAAGTTCAAAAGGCTCGACCCCTCCTTCGGGTCTACCTTGAACAACCACAATCACACATATGTATAAAAACCAGGTCACTATATCACAAGTGATTGTGTAGCCGACTACATCATAAATTATCCCAAACCACATGCATCCAGGTGTGTGAGGTATCTTCTGGCACGAAGGTGGATTATCCCTCGTCAGACTTTCTTAACACATAACCACGGCGCGGTATATGGTACTCCATGTGATATACACGGTACAGCGTACTCTGCGGACTCATATAATGGTTGGGGGTACCAGTCGTAGGTCTTATCTACCTATACCAAGAACTTACCGTACTCATAGAGGAGAGCCTCCCCACCCCTCCAGGGCTTAAGGATGTTGGCTTAAGGATCCTTCCGTAAGAGAGCCTCCCTGCCTAATAGAGCCTCCCCGCCTTCTCGAGCTTAAGAATGTCAGCTTAAGGATGTATGGCTTAAGGATCTTACTGTAAGAGAGCCTCCCCACCGAACAGAGCCTCCCTGCCTAACAGAGCCTCCCCGCCTCCTCGGGCTTAAGGATGTAGGGCTTGAGGATCTTACCAACTTCCATGACCTCATACGTACCACAATGTGCAAACTTGTGCAAGCAAAGCTCTAGCACGACTCATGCATCATATCTAAAGAAACCACATACGAGCATAGCTCCAGTACGGTTCTATGCGTAAGAAAACCACTCAAAATCCACGTACGAGCAAAAACTCCAGTACGGTTTATAAAATATCATGACAAATCAAATCAAAGTGCGACCTAAGCTCCAGCACTTTCATACAAATCAAAGCATCAAAATCCAGCGCGAGCGAGGCTCTGGCGCGATTTAATTCACATAGCTCGATAGGCGGCTCATATGTATTCAAAACACATTACAAACATTTTAGCACCTCACATGTGATATTCCATAATATCAATAAAACACTAGCCAGCCTATCCCTTTATTTGCTTAAATCAAAGCATTGTGTTTTGTGAAAACAATCAAAACACGTGATTTATGCAATTATTAGCATTACTATCCCTTTTTATACATCCATATAAAACCAAATCATCCAACATTCGTAACTATTTTCGCATACCAAACAACCAATTTCTCAAACATTCATGCATTTCATAAACACCCTATAATCCCATAAAATACGAGCAGCTACCTCTACATACTTACAGAATTCCTTTACCTGGAAATCGCGTCGCAATATTTCCACTTCCTTTAAGCTGCTTACTTGTGCGGTTCGATTCGTCTCCTTCGAGCTCTCCGAAACTGCACAAAGTTGTATTTCACATCATTATAGTCCATTATAATCCAACTCTTGCGTTTACTATAGTTGATTCGACCTATAGTCCCCATTAGCTCTCATAAGGCCTAGGTTCATTGTTCTATTCATATCTTGAACTCAATGATTCTTTTAGGCCTATTGATTCGTACCCTATCGATATCAAATCGATATTAAGCTCACAGCATTCCTATTTCATCAATTTTCCTTGATTTCTTCACTATGGCATTTATCAAGCATTTTACCTACCCATTTCCATAAATTCTCTAAACTCACAATGTGGCTTCATTTACCCATCTTAAATCATCCACATTACTCCAATAACAACTTATCAACATCCATAAACCACCAACTCACCCAATCTACACTTTCTCACACTAGACTCATTCTATTTCTAGGTCACATACTAATTCCATCTCATCTTAGGTGTTTCCTATCATCCATACACATGCAAATCAACTCCAAAATCACTTAAATAAACAATGTACTTGGATTGGAGTATTAGAAACTTACCAAATCAAATTTCTCTTCTTGCTCCAAAGAGAAATGTTCCTTGCTCCTTCAATACCAATAATAAGGTTTTGGGTTTCAACTATGTTGTTCTCTTCCTCAAGATGAACAACTTTGTATCTAATTGCCTCCCCTCAATTCTTACTGGAAATAGACTGATTTTAGAGAGATAAATTTAGGTTTTGGGTGAAAAATGGAAGGGTGATGTTGTTTTCCCAAAAATTTTAGATTTCAGCACTCTTTTTATAGAAATTGCTTGAGGAGATCGATCTGCACTAGGAGGAGATCGATCTGGTCCCCTTAATTCCCTCTTTTTCACGGTATTTTAAGTATGAGATCGATCTGTCAAAGCTTGAGATCGATATGCTCCTAATAGAGAGCTAAGGAGATCGATCTGTATGCTTGAGGATCGATCATTTCATTACAAATGTTTAGGAGATCAATCTGGCCCCATGGGAGATCGATCTGTTCTATTCCATTGCTCAAATAAGAGCATTCTGACTCTTCCAAATCGATCTCTCATCCTATGAGATCTATCTGGCCTTCATATTTTTCAGATTTTCTGCAGTTTTTCTGCAACAACACACACCCAAACATCCTTCATTTGCTGCCATAGATATTTTCTCACCCAACCACTTTTAAGACTTGAAAATGGCATCCATCCATACCTTATACACATTAAAACTTGTCTGTATTCTTTGCATAGCCAAAGGTATACCATACCAAGCTAAATGGAAGTTCAAAGTTCAACTTCATTCCATTCCACCACACTACTCGTTTTGAGTTCCAATCACGTTCATCACTTATAAAATCTCATTTCTTCATATTCATACATAATGAAACTTGTATGTACATTATAAAATCATATTACAAGTATGTACATTGAATTCATGGACTTACACCACTTATGCTTACATTGTAAATACATTACCATACTCATGATTTCATAACATTTACATCTAAAAATACGGGTCTTACAGTAACTACCACATATCCAACCTTGCTCAGTAGCAGGTCGAGGTCCTCCAATCACAATGCCTCTCGTAAGTGTTGAAACTGAATACACTAGAGGTTACAAATCATCTTACCGCATGACTCGACAGCTCTAATCTCTTACCGTACTGCCTCTTTCTCGTTTTGACATCTCTGTCATGCACTATTCTCTTTCTGTCTCTATTACGGCCCGTACTACCTTTCCCAATCTTAGAAGCACGTAACTCATAATCTTATTCACGCAACTGTAGTCTGCACACTGCCTCGGCCTAGGTAGTGATATCTAACGGGGCTAATTAGATTCTAATTAACAGTCTGAACCCTTCTATGAACTTTCATACATTCCGACTCTCATTGTTCATAATGTTGGGGTCATACCTACCCAGGGATATAAATTGGGATTCATACTCGTCAGTCAACCAGTTTCTTCTAGGTCAGAGTAAAGAACTCTATTTGTAATTTCCTTTAAGCAGTGTCTGGGATATGTTGTCACCGAAATACATCCAAAATTATCTCTCATGTCAGCTTTGGATGTCTAACTCTTAAGATGGGTCGAGCGGACTTCCACAAATGCTCCGACTCGCCCTCAAATCCTATGCATACTCTGAGCAAATAGATCCCAAAATATTCTCCATACTCCGTTTCAACCTCGCGAAACGTGTCTCAATATTGTCTGGTCTCTCTGTCGGACTCTGTGGGGCATACTCAATACCAGCCTCCACTACAATCTCATCCTGAGTCTTGAGCACGTGTACTCTCGCCCCTCTACCGTAGCGGCTATTAGTTATAATAATTAGATTCTTGCATTCAAAACCAAATTCTTAGCTGCAATTCCATCTCGATATACACAATTGTATCTAAGCAAAGCATAGTAAATGGGGATGTAAACTTCCTTAATCGCTAACACCGACTCATTCAGGCCAACTCAGCTCTAATACCACCTTTTGTCACGACCCAAAAATCAAAGTTAATTTTTCATTTTTCTTTCATATTTAATTCTTACCTTCCTCTCATTGTGACCATCCTACTAACAGTTGGGCTATGATTCGGTGTTAGTCCCCTCACACTACTTGCCATTCCATTTCCATCTTACATTTACACATTAGGATTTTTCTATCCTTTGACTTTAACTAATACGTTCGCAATTACATTTACATAACCTTACATCCCTGACGTCATATACGTTTATAGTACTGTGCATTTACATATTTAGATACAAAACCATACAAGTGTGTATACCTTTTCTCGATGGGAAACAGCGGATAACAGGAATGCACGATCACTGTCGCTTTCTATCCACTGAAAGTACTTTGTAGGGGGGAAAATAAGGGGGTGAGCAACCACACGCTCACTAAGGCAATTATGCAAGTAAGTAGATAGCTTCACTATCTACATGCTAATAATACCATGCCCTTAAATCCATTTCTTTTCGTTTAAAGCTCATGCACACATCATGCACACATCAATGCCATAGTTTATAAAAGCTGTTCGTGCTTATGAAAATCATGCAACTCATGCCTCAATGGCATCTCATGTAAAATCATAAAATGCATGAATTAAATCAAAATCATGCATTTGCAATTGAAGCATGGATAACCTCCTAATGCTAAAACATTTCATTGCATGAATTATAAACAATTATGAAAAATACATCCTGCTGAGTTTCCACAAAACCTTAGAAAACACTTAATTCATTTCAAAAATCCACATCCATCACACTCATCAGGACTCAATACCTCTCTCGTGTGATCCTGATCCACATAAAATCATTTATTTTTAAGCATTTTTGAAAACCTTGAAAATTTCATTTATTCACAACAAAACCAATATCATCAGTCAAGATCCAACCCTTCCCTCGGGTGGTCCAGACTCACACAAAATCCACGCATTCTCAAGCTTTGAAAACATCAGATAGTAACATGCGAGACTAGGCAATGTATCACGAAAATAACTAAGACTATGGCCAATTCCTCGTGATCCTAAGCTACACTGATTAGGTGTGTGGGGTATCATCACTATCGGGAATCGCCAGGGAGGTGGGTCAAATCCAACTCGTCAGTCCAACCCGATCACTTGCATCCAAAGACGCCAAATAAATATAATATATCATAACACGGTACAACGTACTCCATGAGATTTGCATAGTACAACGTACTCTGTGGACCCATATCTCATATCAATACTCGTGCCATGTCTCAAAACGCATGTGCGAGCATGTTTAATCGACGTGACACACAGTTTACCCGATGCTCCAAGCATGACTCATAGCATGTCTCAAATCAAAATGCACGTGTGAGCCTATTTAATCGGTGTAATACTGTGAGAACTGAGAATTCTGTATACCCCAGTTATGAGAATTTATAATTTTGGTGTATGTAATTATGATATGTTAATGTACACACAAGTTTTAAATATGAAGAAGTATAAGAAGATAAGGTTTTTAAGTCTTGAATGTGTATGGATTGAAATATGGACTATGAGATAGATTTTAGGAAGTTTTACATTGAGTTTACTACAAATTAATGTAGCAGCAGTGCAATCTGTGAAGGCCAGATCGATCTCCAAGGATGAGAGATCGATCTCATGGCTCCAGAATGCAGGAAATGTGCAAGAACTGATAGGCAAATCGATCTCATAGGCAAGAAGATCGATCTCAAAATGTTTCTGTAAAGAGAAGATCGATCTCCTCAAGGAACAAATCGATCTCATGAAGTATTCTGTAAACAGAAGATCAATCTCTTCAAGGAGAAGATCGATCACATGAAGCAATTATGAGATCGATCTCACCCCACGACAGATCGATCTCCTAGGCATAAAATTACCCCAAAACGTTCCCAAATTCAAAAAAGAGATCGATCTCATCAAGGACCGGATCGATCTCCTACCTTCGGCCTATAAAAGGACCCTTTTATTTTTTTGGAAATCGATCTCTCTCTCTCCAAATCGCCATTATCGCAACCCTAGCTTTCTTTCTCCTCCAAAACCCCCATTTTTATCCAAATCTCAGGTAGAGACAAGAAGGAAAGTTGTTCCTCATCCGAAGGAGAACAACATACTTGAAAATCAAAGGACGAATCGAATCGAGGTGTGAATAAAGCTCTCCATATGTTTTGGGTAAATTTCTAAACTTTAATCTTTGACATTGACGTGATTTTGGTGATTGTGATTATGGGTGTTGTGATAAAATGGCTAGGAAATTATTAGAGTTGATGAAATTCTGATTTTGTTGGGAGTAATGATGATATTATACAATTTTGGTGATTTTTGGGATTTTGGCTATAAATTGGAATTGAGGCAATGAGGTGATTTTTGCATGGATATTATGCAAGAAAAATATAGGATTTGAAATGTAGTGGATGAGAATGTGAATTAGGATAGGAATATGAGAAAAATGAGGTTTGTATTATTTAACGAGAATATGAGCAAATATGTGCTCGATGATGTAATTGAGATGAATTATTGATGTTTTATCATCGTTTGGACAGCCTGGGAGTTCCAGAGAGGAATGCAAGGCTAGTCTGTCATTTGGGAGAACGATTGCACTATATAAGGTGCAACGAGGTAAGGGAAAACTTAAACTCATTTGTGTATTCGATTTTGTGATGATATTGTAGCATGAAATGTGATTTGAGAAAACAAGCATGTTTTATGAGTTGTGAATGAGTTGTTGCACACGATTCTATAGCCGGTTGGGGCTCAATTTTTATGAGTTGTAAACTAAATGTGAAAATGCGTTACAATCGTTTTGAGTTTTAAAAAGTGAAAAGTGACTTGGGCTCTACGTTAAGGCCTACTGAGATTTGAGAAATGTGTGCGTGGGTTTGCCGGTTTGAGCTTGGTTTTGACATGTTTTGGGTTGAGTACAAAATGATTTTGAGATGAATTTTATGAGAAAAACCATTATGAGTGCTACGTGAAGGCAAAATGATTTTATATGATAATGGCTATTACTAAGACTTAGGCATGTCATGTTGAATACACATCGGGCCGTGCTCTAGTAGCACGTAAGACCAATGCCTCTGTTCTAGTAACGCGAGATGACTCCACTCCATGGTAGCGATGGGTGGTATTGCTTTGATAGCATGTAAGGCCGGGCCGTGCTGTGATAGCTTGTAAGGTCGATGGTTGTATGACTCTGATCAAGTCTACTGCGAACCATGGCCATAGGTGTATTATTGTTGACAAAATCCCTCGATTGGGGATGTCCGCCTAGGGGAAGAGTTCAATCATTTGATGTGCCATGACGAATTCTTATATGAGTTTTTTTTCCTAGTCTCGTTTTACACATGAGATTGTGTTTGGTGGCTACGCCACGTGCATTACTATTGCGGTGATATTCATCACGTTTTATGAGAAAAGCTATTATCGCATCCTGTTTTCTACATGCTTGTAACCGTGGTTTTTATATTAAACCAATTATTCTCATGTTTCTGCATGAGCTTTGAGAAATGCGTTGAGATGGTGTTTTGATTATTCATGCTACACTTTTCTAATGAGTTTATTGGGTTTTCACCCACAAGATAAAATGATTGTACTGTGCAAGTCATTATTTTGTTAATGAATCCCTTACCCCCTTACTGAGCGATTTAGAAGCTCACCCTGTTTTATCTCCCCCAGATTTCTTCAAGTGAAGAGAGTTTCCCTGCGACGTACAGAGTAGTGTCTAGTGGAGGACTTGAGCTCCAGGCCATATATTGTACTTTGAGGTATATTTTAATAATTCATGTACCCAGACTTAAGTTGTATTTACAGTCACTTAATGAATAGTAATGTATGGGATGTATTAGGATTAATTAATTTAGAATTGAAGAATGAATATGATGTAATATATAGATGTTGGATGATGAGATCCTGAGGTGTAAATTATAATTTATATATGATGATGTATGACACTGCACAGGAATGCACCTAGAATTGTGAAATGGTGTAAATAAATCATAAATTTGCCCTGTTTTTCGCTCTTCTGGGGCGTCACAGAGTTTTCTTGGTATCAGAGCCTAGGGTGTTTAGTACTGTCAGTGTCGGTCAAGTGAAATAGAATACATCCCAAGTGTCTGTATAAGTCTGGTCATGAATTAAAATTGAGGATTGAGATTTCAATCGAATTTGACATGTACGCGCAGGAAGCGTATTGAGATTGAGAATGAGTGGACGACGAGGTCGTTCGAGGAGGCAGGCAGAGCCACCTCCGCCACTTGCCCCACAACCAAAGAGTCCTAACTCTCGATTTAATGGTATTGAGCAAGATGTGGAGCAAGGTTTTAAGCATATGGTAGCACTATTCGTGCAGCATTTTGGAGTTAAAACCTCGGGTACTACTCCTACACCACCACAAGGACCTCCTGTGCCCCCAATACAAATGGACCTGGTTCCTCCCGTCACTCAGCTTGATGAAAAAAGTATGGTTTGACTAAAAGATTTTTTGAAAATGAATCCACCTGCGTTTAAGGGAAAAAAGGATCCCGCAGAGGTTGAGGAGTGGGTGACTGAGTTAAAAGTCATATTTGACTATTTGGGATGCACTGATGCTGAGAGGGTCAGTATGGGCGCTTATATGTTGAGATTGGTAGGGTACTACCCCGGGTATTCTGATGTCCAACCAGGATGTGATCGGTTAGGAAGAGTTTCAAACAAAATTTAGAGCCCAATATGTAGCATGAGCTGCTTAGAGAAGGAAGCAGACAGAGTTTTGAATCTGGTACAGGGCGATATGTCTGTGGATGATTATGAGAGCCGATTTGTGTATTGATTGAAGCCCATCATCAGAGATCGATTGATACAGTTGTGTATTACTAAGTTTAGAGATGCCCTGAGACGAGCACAAGAGATTGAGAGGGGAATTGAAATTGTACAATCCTAGAATGAGTCCAGTACAGTGACTCAGGATAAGGGCAAGAGGCCAACGATTTCCCAAGCAGATGTTTGGAGAGGTTCCTTTAGAAGAGGAAGGTTGAGGTACAAAAGGGTAGATTGGAGAGACCCAGAGCTTATCCTATCATTAGGGAGACCCCTCGAAATGTCAGGCCTGAGATAAGAGTTTGCAAAAATTGTGGTCGATCTCATGAGGGAAGTTGTAGTAGGTTAATCTATAGATGTTTTAGATGTGGAGACATGGGTCACAGAGTAAAAGACTGTCCTCAACCTCAGAGACCACATGCTCTGGAGCCTATTCGATAGCAGTCTCGGGAGTGAATCCCTCAAGATGGGCCACTACTGCAGAGAAAGGAAGGAAGCCCGCTATAGTGGGATGTATGTTTGCTCTGAACAAGGAAACAACAGACACTTCAACAGTAACTATAAGAGGTATACTCTCTGTCTATAATCATAAGGCTCATGTGTTGATTGATCCAGGGTCCACGTATTCATTCATTTTCGAGCATTTTGCATGTAGATTAAATTTGAGGTTTGAACCTCTAAAGTATGTACTACATGTAAATACCCCTATGCGTGAGTCCCAGAGAACTGATTTAATCTGTAGAGGGTGTGAAATAAATGTGGGAGATAGAGTGATGTTAGCAGATCTAATGATGTTAGATATACATGAGTTTGATGTAATTTTGGGAATGGATTGGCTGGCAACCAATCGAGTGAGTTTAGACTACTACACTAAGATTGTAACTTTCTCCCTACCTGAACCTTACAGTGTACGTTTGAAATATTAAGGAAATAAATGTGTGGAATTTTTGTAAGCAAATTGAAATTTTGATGTTGCTTTTGAGAGTACTAAATATGAATGTTCATGTGAAGGTGATGAAACACTCATCTCAGATGGTAAGCAGGAACATCCAAGGACTGAGGTTATACCTGTGGTGTGTGAATTTTCAGATGTCTTCCCAGATGAGTTGCCAAGTTTACCACCAGAGAGAGAGATGAAGTTTACCATTGATTTGGTACCAGATACTCAGCCTATCTCTAGACCTCCATATAGGATGACACTAGTGGAACTTGAGGAATTGAAGAAACAACTAAAGGAGTTATTGGATCAAGGATTTATTAGACCCAGTGTCTCACCATGGGGAGCACCAGTGTTATTCGTAAGGAAGAAAGATGGTAGTCTCAGACTATGCATAGATTACCGACTATTGAATAAAGCCACAGTGAAGAATGAATACCCATTGCCTAGGATTGACGATCTGCTTGATCAGCTGAGAGGGGCCTCAGTCTTCTCTATGATTAATTTAAGATCGGGCTATCACCAATTGAGGATTAAGGAGGAAGATATTTCGAAGACGGCTTTCAAAATAAGGTATGGCCATTATGAATTTTTAGTGATGCCCTTTAGATTGACGAATGCCCCTGTAGCCTTTATGAGGTTAATGAATGAGGTGTTCAGAGACTATCTAGATAAGTTTGTGATAGTCTTTATTGATGATATCTTGGTGTACTCTCGATCTTGTGAGGAGCACACGCAGCAATTATGGTTAGTACTTCAGATACTCCAAGATAAGCGATTATATGTAAAGCTTAGTAAATGTGAGTTTTGGCTGGATCGGATAGCTTTCCTTGCTCATATAGTTTCAGTGGAGGGAGTATCAGTTGATCCAACTAAAGTGGAGGCTGTGCTTAATTCGAAAAGACCGAGGACAGTTACCGAGGTATGAAGTTTCCTTGGATTGGTAGGATATTACAGAAGATTTATGGAGGGATTTTCCAGGATTGTCGCTCCTTTGACTAAGCTCACACGCAATGAGACTCTGTTCATATGGACTGAGCAATGTGAGCTTAATTTTTAGGAATCAAAGAGGAGATTAACAATGGCACCTGTGTTGACTATACCTGATGGAGCAGGAGGATTTTTCGTGTATAATGATGCTTCCCATTAAGGATTAGGGTGTGTGCTCATGCAGCATGGAAGAGTGGTCGCCTATGGGTTGCAACAGTTGAAAGATCATGAGCGAAATTACCCCACGCATCATTTGGCGTTAGCCGATGTGGTATTTGCATTGAAGATCTGACGGCACTACTTATATGGGGAAAGATTTCAGATCTTCATTGACCACAAGAGTATGAGGTATCTGTTTGATCAGAAAGAGTTAAAAATGAGACAAAGGAGATGGATAGAGCTCCTTAAGGATTATGACTGCGAGATTCTTTACCAACCGGGGAAGGCGAACGTAGTTGTAGATGCCCTGAGCAGGAAGAGTATGATATCCGCTATGATGATCAGGGAATGGGACTTATTGGAGCAGGTCATTGAACTCCAGATCAGAGTTAAAGAGGTGGAGATTAGATTTCTGGCTAGCCTGCGAATAGAGCCCAAGATCATGGATCAGATTAGAACTGGGCAGCGTAATGATTAGAAGTTGATTAATATGATTAGCCAAGCTGAGCAAACTTCGCAGTCGAATCTCATAGTCAGTGAGGATGGATTATTGAGACTCAGAGGATGAATTTGTGTACCAGACTATGATACCCTAAAGAAACAGATATTGAGAGAATCCCACTGCTCGTGATACACCATGCACCCAGGGAGTACTAAAATGTTCCAAGATTTGAGAAAGGTACATTGGTGGAGTGGTATGAAGCGAGATGTGGCAGATTTTGTGGCCAGATGTTTGGTGTGACAGCAAGTGAAAGATGAGTATCGAAAGCCCGGAGGATTATTACAGCCTTTACCCGTGCCTACATGGAAATTGGAGCATATCACCATGGACTTTATTATGGGTTTACCGAGGACCCGAAGGGGTCATGATGCGATATGGGTCATAGTGGATAGACTGACGAAAAGTGCCCACTTCCTTGCCATCAAAGAGCACCTATACTGTGGATGCCTTAGCTGAGTTATACGTCAGCGAGATAGCTAGATTGCATAAGACAACAATGAGTATTACTTCTGACAGAGATTCTCGATTTACTTCCAGATTTTGGACCCAGTTTCAGGAGTCCATGGGATTTTGAATGAGTTTTAGTACCGCCTATCATGCTCAGACAGATGGCCAGTCGAAGAAGACTATTCAGACCCTGGAGGATATGTTAAGGGCATGTACGATGGATTTTAAGGGATCATGGGATGATCACCTACCCCTAGTAGAGTTTGCCTACAATAATAGATATCATGCGAGTATTGGAATGGCACCTTTTGAGGCTCTATATGGTAGGAGGGGTAGATCCCCTATAGCGTGGGAAGAAGTGGGTGACAGAAAGATAAATGCTCCCGAACTTGTTGAACAGGTTGTGCAGAGTGTGAAACTCATATGTGAGAGATTACGGGCTGCACAGAGTAGACAGAAGCTACGCAGATGTACGTAGACGGCCACTCGAGTTTGATGTTGTTGATGTAGTATTTCTGAAGATATCACCGAGTAAGGGTATCATGAGATTTAAAAAGAAAGGGAAATTGAGTCCTCGATACATCAGACCATTTGAAATTCTTAAGAGAGTGGGAGAGGTAGCCTACAGGTTGGCATTACCCCTACAGATGTCCGGAATACACAATGTCTTTCATGTATCTATGTTGAGGAAGTACCACCCAGACCGTTGTCATGTCATAGAATATGAAGAGATGGACATACAAGAGGTCATGAGCTACACTGAGGAACCCGTCCGGATCCTTGATAGGAAAGAGAAGCTACTTAGAACCAAAAGCATCCTATTAGTGAAAGTTTTGTGGAAACATCACTCAATGGAAGAGGCAACTTAGGAATTGGAAAGCCTCATGAAGGAGAAGTACCCACATCTGTTTGATGAGTCGAGTTGAATTTGGAGGACCAAATTCTTTAAAGGTGGGGAGGATGTGAGAACTGAGAATTCTGTATACCCCAGTTATGAGAATTTGTAATTTTGGTGTATGTAATTATGATATGTTAATGTACACACAAGTTTTAAATATGAAGAAGTATAAGAAGATGAGGTTTTTAAGTCTTGAATGTGTATGGATTGAAATATGGACTATGGGGTAGATTTTGGGAAGTTTTACATTTAGTTTTCTGCAAATTGATACAGCAGCAGTGCAATCTGTGAAGGCCAAATCGATCTCCATGGATGAGAGATCGATCTCATGGCTCTAGAATGTAGGAAATGTGCAAGAACTGATAGGCAGATCGATCTCATAGGCAAGAAGATCGATCTCAAAATGTTTCTATAAAGAGAAGATCGATCTCCTCAAGAAGCAAATCGATCTCATGAAGTATTCTGTAAACAGAAGATCGATCTCTTCAAGGAGAAGATCGATCACATGAAGCAATTATGAGATCGATCTCACCCCACGACAGATCGATCTCCTAGGCATAAAATTGCCCCAAAATGTTCCCAAATTTAAAAAGAGATTGATCTCATCAAGGACCAGATCGATCTCCTACCTTCGGCCTATATAAAGACCCCTTTATTTTTCTAGAAATCGATCTCTCTCTCTCTCCAAATCATCATTTTCGTAACCCTAGCTTTCTCTCTCCTCCAAAACCCCTCATTTTCGTCCAAATCTCAAGCAGAGGCAAGAAGGAAAGTTGTTCCTCATCCAAAAGAGAACAACATACTTGGAAATCGAAGGACGAATCGAATCGAGGTGTGAATAGAGCTCTCCATAAGTTTTGGGTAAATTTCTAAACTTTAATCTTTGACAATGAGGTGATTTTGGGGATTGTGTCTATGGGTGTTGTGATAAAATAGCTAGGAAATTATTAGAGTTAATGAAATTGTGATTTTGTTGGGAGTGATGATGATATTATACAATTGTGGTGATTTTTGGGATTTTGGTTATATATTGGAATTGATGCAATGAGGTGATTTTGGCATGGATATTATGCATGAAAAATATAGGATTTGAAATGTAGTGGATGAGAATGTGGATTAGGATAGGAATATGAGGAAAACGAGGTTTGTAGTATTTAATGAGAATATGAGTAAATATGTGCTCGATGATGTGATTGAGATGAATTATTGATGTTTTAGCATCGTTTGGACAACCCAAGAGTTCCAAAGAGGAATGCAAGGCTAGTCCGTCGTTTGAGGGAACAATTGCACTATACGAGGTGCAACGAGGTAAGGGAAAACTTAAACTCATTTATATATGCAATTTTGTGATGATATTGTAGCATGAAATGTGATTTGAGAAAACAAGCATGTTTTATGAGTTGTGAATGAATTGTTGCACACAGTTTTATAGCCGGTTGGGGCCTAATTTTTATGAGTTGTAAACTAAATGTGAAAATGTGTTACAACCGTTTTGAGTTTTAATAAGTGAAAAGTGAAAAGTGAAAAGTGATTTGGGCTCTACATTAAGGCGTACTGAGATTTGAGAAATGTGTGCATGGTTTTACTGGTTTGAGCTCGGTTTGGACATGTTTTGGGTTGAGTACAAAATGGTTTTGAGATGAATTTTATGAGAAAAACCATTATGAGCGTTACGTGAAGGCAAAACGGTTTTATATGATAATGGCTATTACTGAGACTTAGGAACGTCATGTTGAATACACATCGGGCCGTGCTCTAGTAGCACGTAAGACCCATGGCTTCGTTCTAGTAACGCAAGATGACCCGCTCCGTGGTAGCGATGGGTGGCATTGCTTTGATAGCATGTAAGACCGGGTCATTCTTTGATAGCAAGTAAGACCGACGGCTGTACGACTTTGATCAAGTCTACAACGAACCATAGCCATGGGTGTATTATTGTCGATGAAATCCCTCGATTGGGGATGTCCGCCTAGGGGACGAGTTCAATCATTTGATGTACCATGACGAATTTTTATATGAGCTTTATTTGCCTAGTCTCATTTTACACATGAGATTGTGTTTGGTGGCTGCGCCACGTGCATTACTATTGCGGTGATATTCATCACGTTTTATGAGAAAAGCTATTATCGCATCCTATTTTCTACATGCTTGTAACTGTGGTTTTTATATTAAACCAATTATTCTTATGTTTCTGCATGAGCTTTGAGAAATGAGTTGAGATGGTGTTTTGATTATTCATGCTACACTTTTCTACTGAGTTTATTGGGCTTTCACCCACAAGATAAAATGATTATGCTGTGCAAATCATTATTTTGTTAATGAATCCCTTACCCCCTTACTGAGCGATTTAGAAGCTCACCCTATTTTATCTCCCCCTAGATTTCTTCAAGTGAAGAGAGTTTCCTTGCGATGTACAGAGTAGTGGCTAGTGGAGAACTTGAGCTCCAGGCCATATATTGTACTTTGAGGTATATTTTAATATTTCATGTACCCAGACTTAAGTTGTATTTACAGACACTTGATGAACAGTAATGTATGGGATGTATTAGGATTAATTAATTTGGAATTGAAGAATGAATATGATGTAATATATAGATGTTGGATGATGAGATCCTGAGGTGTAAATTATAATTTATATATGATGACACATGACGCTACACAGGAATGCACCTAGAATTGTGAAATGATGTAAGTAAATCATAAATTTGCCATGTGTTCCGCGTTTTCGGGGCGTCACAATTACACAATATCCCCGAAGCTCCAAGCACGACTGTAATTTCCTCATAATACCAGTGCGAGCTATGCTCTAACACTCTATCATAAAATCAAGTAAAACAACTGCGAGTTAAGCTCCAACACCCTGTCACAAAAATCATGTGAAAATCTGGTGCGAGCTAGGCTCCAGCTCCCTGTCACGAAAATCATGTGAAAATATGGTGCGAGCTGGGCTCCAGCACCCATGCATGTAAAACTCTAGTGCGAGCCCCTTCTCCAGCACTAATGCATGCGTCACATAGTTCAAAACTCGTGCGAGCTAAGCTCTAGCACCTCTCATGCATGTCAAATCATTAAAGCTAGTGTGAGTAATCGCTCCAGCACCTTTTTACGCATATCATGTCACACAAATCGGTGCGAGCAAACACTCTAACACCATTATGCACACTGACAAACTCAGATATAGTTCGAGTAAGGCTTCAACACCATCTGTTTCCATATAAACTTGATAGTTGGCCTATTTTCTAAAGAAATTTCATTTAAATCTAAATAACACTTACGTAGTGTTATCTTGTGAAATTTATGCAAATACTGACCAATCTACCAATTTGTTTTACTAAAAAGTCACAAGAATTTCCCAAATCATGCATTTCATGCATTTCATGCATGTCATGCTTTCACCATCCTTAGGTGAATTTCCCTCAGTAGGGGTAAAATAGCCTTTTACCTATCTCGAGTCCTTAAAATTTTTAATCAATTTCTTAGACCTTTATACATTTTCTGTGTATATAAAAGCTATTAAAATACACGTAGCTACCTCTAGCTACTCGTAAAATTCTCTTACCTCATTTTTCTGTACAGTCTGACCTTTCCACTGATGTCTCGTCACGCAATCCAATTTACTCCCAATCCAATCTTTGAAATTGCGTATAAATATTCATCAGGTCAAATACAATATAATTAATTGTATTTCATATTTTCTGGGCTTAATTTAAATCATTGAGCCCGTTTACCCATATTGGGCTTAATTGTACCATAATGGGCCTTAACCGGCCTTAAGCCCATTTTCCACATATTATACACATCATCGAGGCCTATTGGGCTCATTGAGCCCATCAGTAGTTATTGGGCCTCATTTTAAACTCTCGAATAGCTCAATTAATTATTTACGATAATTTATCTTAAATTCCAGAATTTAATTTATTTTATACAGAATTAATCCGTAATTTATGCGATAAATTTTTAACATGCATAACTATGCAAATTATCATAAATAAGGGTTACTTACCCAAAATTCCATGATAGTACGTAAATCGAGACTGACTCGAGCTATCGTTTGTCGCCAATTATCGAGATACACATTTATATATTTTTCGGGTCAAATTTGGTTAAATATATATTTAAATAATTATTTCAAAAATTAAATCAGTTCATTTGACCACTTACTGGCTTTCCCATAGCTCGACTGTATCACCAAAATTTTTTCCCAATTTTTCCTCTTTTTTTTTCTTCTTTTTGTTTTTCTCTTTTCCCTTAATTCCTTGGCTAAACCTGTCTGGTCCGATTCAGCACATTTTCACTTCACTGCTGTCCTCGGCGTTTTCAGCCAGTTCCTGGCTCCTTTCTGCCACCATTTGACTCGGCTGCGCCTGGGGAGTCTTCGTTTGGCCTCGGGTTGGACCAATCAGCACTGGTGGCTGTCGGATTTCCTCTCTCCCTTTTCTGCCCTCACCCTCGTCGATCTCCTCTTTCTGGCGACGTCGACGCATGTGCTGGCGCCTTTTGGCTCTCTCTGTGTCGGGCTCCTCTGGTCGGTCGTCACCTGCCCCTCTCTCCGGCTCATCGGTGCAGGGCGTCTCCCTCGCCTTCGTTCGTTTCCTCTTTCCAGAATCGCGTTTTTCGAGATTCTGCTTTTTTTTCCTTCTGCTTCTTTTCCTTTTATTATGTATTATATTTTATTTTAATCAAATAAAATATAATAAAACCTAAAATATCCCAAGTAAATAAATGTTTTATTCATTTTATCCATTAAATGTATTTATCTGTCTTATTTTATATTTCTGGTGTATTTTTCCAATATTTTCGATATAATTTCCCAAGGTGAAAATTTCGGTTAATTTCGATAAATTCATATCTTGATCAATTTAACCTAAAATTTAATTATTGCTCCTTTATTGATCAAGATTTCCTGAATCCATGTTTACAGTGTAAATTTCTTACCGAATTGACACCGAATTTCAGGTCTTTTGACTGTTTTACCATTTAACGTGTTCGGGACCAAACCAATCCAACTTCCCTTCATGAACCCTTTCTCATTTCATGTTTTAAATCCTTATCCCCAATCTGAATGGTCTGATTCCCATTCATTTAATCTATGGCCATTTCAATCCTTCATTTGATCTTAAAATGCATTCAGGAATTTTTTATTCATTCCATTTGCATTTTTCATTCACGTACAACTCTTCTTATGATTCAATTTACATCCAACCATGTTTACATCATATGAATCATAAGGAATTTCGATAAAAAAAATTGGGTCTTACACGTCTAACCCGCTGGTCCATAGCAAAACTAATCATCGTTCGAAGACGGCATATCACAATCTCAACACGGTACAACGTACTCCATGCTACCTGCACGGTACAGCGTACTCCCTGGACCCATGTCAACATATCATATCACGCCACATCTCAAAATGCACGTGCGAGCCTATTTAATCGGTGCGACACCCAGTCTACCCAAAGCTCCTAACACGACTATCATTCATGTCATAAAACCACGTGCGAGTAGTCTCAAGCACGGTAACAAGTATTGTGGGCATCTAATGCGAGCTATGCTCCAGCACCATGCCAAAACCAGTATAAAGTCAGTGCGAGCTAAGCTCCAGCACAATATCACAGAAATCCATGTGAAAAACCTAGTGCAAGCTACTCGTGCGAGTCATGCTTTAGCACGCTTTCATTCTCACAAAATCCATGTAGGTCGCCCAATTCTTTGTAAAGCATGATCTTTAAACCAAATCAAGTCATTTTCTCGTGCAAATAATTTCAAATGTTAGCCAACCTACCAAACACTTGCTAAAAAGCAATAAAACATGATTTTCAAAGCATCATGCTTTTGTTTTCATGAACAATTCTTAAAAAAACCTAACTCTTGCCCTTTAATCACCCATTTCATTTCCTATTACCACATGCATTCTAGAAAAACATTATACGCTCAAATTGAGCACATACATCTCTAGGAGTCCACATAATTCCCTTACCTCGATTTACTTGGGATTCGACTCTCTTCCACTTAGCTTCTCGCGCTTTGGCTCAACTTGCTCTGGGTGTATCCTCGAAAGCTGCAAATCATTCACCAATCACTTGAGTTAATGTTGCTAACTCACATTTGACTTCAATTAGTCAATATATTTCATTGAGCTTATTTCGTCCATTTTTGCATTTGGCCATCATCAAGCCATTTCCAACCAATTTATCTAGTAACTCACTTAGTTACTTGTTTAAGACTTGATGTGAAATACTCTACCCTTACTCTCTCATTTCTTTTATGCATTTTACACAATTCCTTAAATACACATTTTACCCTTTTTGGGTATGTCTCACAGTTCATTCCATAACACCATCTTAAAATCATACCCACAACACCACTATCACCTTAAGATATCTCATTCATCATTAATTCCAATACATTTCACTTTCTCACACTAACCCATTTCTAGGTTATAATTGTTCCATTGCATTTTAGATAGTTTCTACCATTAATATACACACCAATCCACTCCTAAAATCAATATCTAAACAAATGTACTTGAGTTGGTGCTTTAGAAACTCACCTCTTTGGATTTCCTTCTTGCTCCAAATGAAAATGCTCCTAACTCCTTCAAGACAACAAATGGGGTAATGCCTCCAATCTATATTGTTACTCTTTGATGTGAACAACTTTGTATCCAGTAGCCTTCCCTCAAATCTTCATGAAAATGGGAGGATTTAGGAGTGATAAAGCTAGTTTTTGGATTGAAAATGGAAAGGAAATGGTTGTTCTCGTGAAATGCAAATTTTAACTGCTCCTATTTATTGAATTGCTTGATGAGATCGATCTGTATTGGGTGGAGATCGATCTAGCCCTCTTAAATCCCTCATTTTCATGACATTTTGAAGGCATAAGATCGATCTGTCGAGGGCTTGAGATCGATTTGTCTCAGGCTGAGAGTTAAGGAGATCGATCTGGCTAGGTAGGAGATCGATCTGCTCCAACTCGAGAGCTAAGCAAATTGATCTGCTTGCCTTAAGAATCGATCTTCTCATTACAGAATGTTTAGCAGATCGATCTGTCTCCATTGGAGATCGATCTACCCTGTTCCATTGCTCGAATAAGAGCATTTTGGCTCTTCCAGATAGATCTCTCATCCTATGAGATCAATTTGGTATTCATATTTTCTAGATTTTGCTGTAGTTTTCTGCAATAACTCTGTTGCCATAGTTATTTTCTCATCTAACCACCTTTAAGACTTGAAAATGACATTCATTCATACTTTATACACATTAAAACTTGTGTGCAATCATCGTATAATCAAAGGTATACAATACAAACTAAATGGAAGTACAAAGATTTATACCACTTATGCAACTTCATTCCATTTTACCACACTACTCATTTTTCATTCCACTCACATTCATCACATACAATAGTCCATTTCTTCATATTCATACATAATGAAACTTGTACGTACATCACAAACTCTTATTACAAGTGTGTACATTGAATTTGTAGACTTTACATCACTTATGCTTCACATTACAAGTACATCACCATACCTATAAATTCATAATTACTTGGTCCAAAATCATCCATATTATAATTTCAGTTACATATATACAAGGTTAAACATATATGGGGTCTCACATTCTCCCTCACTTAGAAAATTTGGTCCTCCAAATTGGAACCAAATCAATCCGTGAATAACTCGGGATACCTCTTCCGCATCAAACTCTCCAATTCCTATGTGGCCTCTTCCACCGTGTGATGTTGCCAAAGCACTTTCACCGAAGGAATTGGCTTTGTCCTCAACACTTTCTATTTTCTATTTAATATCCGAACCAGCTTCTCATTGTACGTCATACTTTCATTGAGCTCCAATAGTTCATATCTTATCACATGCGTCGGGTCGGGTGGTGTTTTTGTAACATGGATATGTGGGAGACATTATGTACACTCACTAGCTTTGGTGGCAATGCTAGCCTGTATGCCTTATCTCCCACTTTATCAAGTATCTCAAATAGCCCTATATTTCAAGGGCTCAACTTCCCCTTCTTCTCGAATCTCATAATCCCCTTCGAGGGAGAAACCTTCAAAAACACTGACTCACCCAACATAAACTCTAGTGGTCTCCGTCTCCTGTCAGCATAACTCTTTTGTCTGCTTTGAGCTGTCTGTAACCTCTCACAAATCAATTGGATATCCTCAGAGGCTTGTCTAACCAAGTCAGGAGCAAAGATTTGTCTGTTACCAACCTCTTCCCATCCAATAGGGGAATGACATCTACGCCCATACAATGCCTTATATGGTGCCATCCCGATACTCGCATGAAAATTGATATTATAGGCAAACTCTGCGAGTGGCAAATGGTCATCCCAAGAGCCTCTAAAATCCAATGTACATGCTCTTAACATATCCTTCAGGGTCTGTATAGTCCTATTTGACTGACCATTTGTCTGAGGATAAAACGTGGTGCTAATACTCAACTGGGTCCCCATCACTTCTTGAAAATGTTCCAAGAAGTGGGAAGTGAAGCAGGCATCCCTATCAGAAACAACGCTCACTGGAATTCCATGTAGCCTCACTATCTCGCGCACATACAAGTTCGCTAACTGGATGAAAGTATCGGTAACTCTCATAGCTAAGAAATGGGATGATTTCGTCAACCGATCCACAATCACCCATATGGCATCATGACCTCTGCGGGGCCTCAGTAATCCTATCACAAAATCTATTGTGACATGCTCCCACTTCCAAGTCAGTATCAGTAAAGGCTGCAATAACCCTGCAGGCTTCTGATGCTCTACCTTCACCAGCTGACAAATGAGACACTTAGCGACATATTCAGTAATGTCTTTCTTCATCCCAGACCACCAATAAACTTTTCGAAGGTTTTGATACATCTTAGTACTCCTTGGATGTATCGCATACCTCGATGAGTGAGCCTCTGTCAAGATCAACTTTCTGATCTCTAGATCATTGGGAACACATATCCTACCTCTGAACCTCAACAATCAATTTGAAATCAATTCAAAATCAGTCTCTGTACCCCTTTGTATCTGCTTGACAATATCGCTGCACTGCTGATCAATTCGTTGATCCTACCAAATTCGATCTACCAGATCCGATTTCAACTGCAGGCTAGCTATCATAAAGCCACTATCAGCGTTAGGCGGGGTCATATCTGTTCCAATAGCTCGTGTGCCCTGATCATCATGAATGAAACCAACCTGACAAGCTTTCTACTCAATGCATCAGCAACTACATTCACTTTACTCGGGTGGTACAGAATCTCATAATCATAATCCTTTAAAAGCTTGAGCCATCTCCTCTGTCTCATGTTCAACTATTTCTGTGAGAACAGGTACTTAAGGCTCTTATGATCAGTGTAAACCAAAAATATCTCGCCATAGAGATAGTGGCGCCATATTTTCAACGCAAACACTACGGCCGCCAACTCTAAATTATGGGTCTCGTAGTTCGTCTCATGATCCTTCAACTATCTTGATCCATAGGCTACTACCTTGTCATCCTGCATCAATACACAGCCCAGTCCTTGGTGTGAAGTATCCGTATACACCGAGAAACCTCCTGAGCTGGTAGGAATGGTGAGAATCAAAGCTGTGGTTAATCTCCTTTTCAACTCCTAAAAACTTTCCTCAAACTTATCGTCCCACATGAATTCAACATTCTTTCTCCTGAGATGTGTCAGAGGAGTAGCTAATCTCGAGAATCCCTCCACAAACCTTTGATAATATCCAACTAAACCCAGGAAACTTCTAATCTCTGTCACTTTTTGGAGTCTCTACCACTATATCACTACCTCAATCTTTGATGGATCCACTGACACACCATCTTTTGATACTATTGACCCAGAAAAGAGATCTGTTCCAACCAAAAGTCTCATTTACTAAGTTTAGCATACGGTTTCTTCTCTTGGAGGGTCCGTAGCACTATCCTTAGATGCTGTTCATGCTCCTCTCTAGATCTTGAGTACACCAGTATGTCATCAATAAAAACTACGACAAATCGATCCAAATACTGGTGAAACACCTCATTCATCAATGACATAAAAGCTGCGAGAGCATTCATCAACCCGAATGGCATAACCATAAACTCAAAATGTCCATACTTGGTGCAAAAAGCTGTCTTGGGTACATCTCCACTTTGTATCTTCAACTGATGGTACCTAGATCTCAGGTCTATCTTGGAGAAGACCTGCGCTCCCCTAAGCTGGTCCAACAAGTCATCGATGCGTGGAAAGGGGTACTTATTCTTGATGGTGACCTTATTCAACAACCGATAATCTATACATAGTTGGAGGCTTCCATCCTTCTTCCTTACAAACAAAATCGGAGCTCCCCAATGTGAGACGCTCGGCCTGATGAACCCCTTCTCCAGTAACTTCTGTAACTGCTTTCTTAATTCTTCCAACTCAACTTGAACCATTCTATACGGTGGCTTCGATATTGGCTCTGTACCTGGTGCCAAATCTGTACAAAATTCCATCTCCTTATCAGAGGTAACCCTGGTAATTCATTCGAGAAGACATCTGGAAATTCCCTAACCACTGGGATGTCTATCAACTTTGAACGTGCCTTATCTGTCTTAATCACATAAGCAATAAACCCTTCACATTATTCTTTCCATCGTTAGTAACATAAATCATCACATTAACATATATAGTTGATAAACAAATTCATCTCTCGAATATCATGTATTAAGATCATACTCTTCTCATTTATAATAAACATGTTTTCTTTTTCACTTTATTTCATAAAGTTTACAACAAGATTTCCTATCTCGGGAAACATCAATGTTTTTGCATGACAGTCCATAACAACTTGGTTTGCAGCCAGCCAATCCATTCATAGGATTACATCAAAATCACATATTTAATAAAATTAAATTGGTTGCTATTTCTTTACCTCTTATCCTCATCTTACAATTTCTATATATATACTCAGTCAACTGACTATCATTCACAGGGGTAGATGTGAGACTTGAGAATTCAGTACTCATCTAATTATGTAATGTGAACATGAAGTGTAATTAATTGAGTTAAATGTGATGTACTCATATATTGAAGTGGTAAGGAATGAAATTTCTAAGTGATGAATGAGTATCGAATGAGAAATAATCTATGGAGTAAATTATGGCAATTATATATTGAGATTTTATGCCAATAGTACAACCATAGTGTGAAACTACGAGGCCAGATAGATCTTGGAGAAGTGGGGATCGATCTGGTAGGCCAAAGTGACCAGGAATGGAAAATTTAAACTAGCAAATCGATCTCCAATGGAAGCAGATCGATCTTCTTGTGATTTTACCTTAAAGGGATCGATCTCCTACAAGAGCAGATCGATCTCCAAATGTTTCTATAAAATACAGATTGATCTCCTCACAAGGAGCAGATCGATCTCCTCAAGATTATGAGATCGATCTTGCCCCACGATAGATCAATCTGGTAGGCATAAAAAGTGCCCAAATCGTTCTCAAATTCAAAGGCAGATCGATCTCCTACAAGAGCAGATCGATCTCCCGCCTTCTGCCTATATAAGAACCCTTGTGTTTTGGCTGGAACTCGTCTTCTCTCTCTCTAAAAAATTAAATCCCTAGCTTTCTCTCTCCTCTAAAGCGCCTATTTTCGATCGAATCAGAGGTTATGGCAAGAGGGAAAGTTATTCCTCATTAAAAGGAGAACAACATACTTGGAAATTGAAGGACGATTCAAACTGAAATGTGAATTGAGCACTCCACAAATTTTGGGTAAATTTCTAAGCTTTAATCCTTGATTTGGAAATAGATATCTGCGATTGTGGCTGTATATGTTGTGATGAGTAGACTGAAAATGGTTAGGGTTGTTAGAATCGTTAAGGTATTGAGAAATTATGAGAATGTGAGCAATTATGCTCGATGTTGAGATTAGAGAAAATGTGATGACATGTTGATAATGTTTTTACATCGTTTGGACAACCTAGGAGTTTCAGAGAGGAATGCAAGGCTAGTCCATCGTTCGAGGGAACGATTACACTATACGAGGTGCAACGAGGTAAGGGAAAACTTAAACTCATTTGTGTATGTGATTTGTGATGATATTGTAGCATGAAATGTTATTGGAGAAAACAAGCATGTTTTACGAGTTGTGATTGATTTATTTCATACGATTTTACAGTCGGTTGGAGCCAAATTTTTATGAGTTGTAAACAAAGCGGGAAAATTGCTTTACAAACTATTTGAGTGTAAAAGAAAAAAGGGATTTTAGCTCTACGTTAAAGCGTACTGAGATTTGAAAAATGTGTACGTGGTTTTGCCGGTTTGAGCTCGGTTTTGACATGTTTTGTAATGAATACAAAAAGGTTTTTAGATGAGTTTTTGAGAGAAACCATTATGAGCTTTACGTGAAGGCAAAATTGTTTTATATGATAATGACTGATATTGAGACTTAGGCTTGTCATGTGATAACACATCGGGCCTTGCTTTGGTAGCATGTAAGTCCGATATTTCTCCACTTTGGCAGCGAGAGATGCCTCCGTTCTGGTAACGAGAGATGACCCCCACTATGGTAGCTTTGGGTAGCCTTGCATTGGTAGCATGTAAGTCTGGGCCTTGCTTTGGTAGCATGTAAGACTGATAGTTTGCATAAGGAGAGACCTTGCTCTGGTAGTATGTAAGTCCGAGCCTTGTTCTGGTAACATGTAAGACCAATACACCATGTACACGACCATATTGTCGACGTTCCCTCTTTTGAGGATGCCTGGGATGCGCACTCAGAGGAGATTATTTTGATGTGCCATGACAGATTTTTTTATTTGAGTTTTATTTGCCTAGTCTCCGTTTTACACATGAGATTGTGTTTTGTGGCTGTGCCACATTTATTATTACTAAGGTGATTTCTATCACGTTTTTATGAGAAAAGCCATTATCGCATCCTGATTTCCACATGCTTGTAACTATGATTTTTATATTGAGCCATTTACTCTCATGTTTCTGCATGATCTTAGAGAAATGAGATGAGAATGATGTTTTAATGATTTCATGCTGCGTTTTCTACTGAGCTTATTAAGTTTCACTTACAAAACAAAATGATTGTACTGTGTAATTAATCATTTTTGTTAATGAGTCCCTTACCCCCATACTGAGCGATTTAGAAGCTCACCCTATTTTTATATCCCTCCATATTTCTTCAAATGAAGAGAGTTTCCTGCGATGTACGGAGTAGTGGCTAGTGGAGGACTTGAGCTCCAGGCCGTATATTGTATTTGAGGTGTACTTTAACATTTCATGTACACAGACTAAAGTTGTATTTACAGACACTTGATGAACAATGATGTATGGGATGTATTAGGATTAATTAACTCTGTATTAAGGAATGTATATTGGTATGATATATGAATTTTAGATGATGAGATCCTGAGGTGAAAGTTTTATAATAAATATATGATGATGCGTGACACTGCACAGGAATGCACCCAGAATTCTATATTGATGTAAGTAAATTTTAAATTTTCCCTATTTTTCACGTTTTCGTTGTGTCACAGAGTTATTTGGTATCATAGCGTAGTGTGTTTAGTACTGTCAATGTCGGTTAAGTGAAATAGAATACATCCTAAGTGTCTGTATAAGTCTGGTCATGAACTGAAATTGAGGATTGAGATTTCAATCAAGTTTGATGTGTACGCGCAATAACGTATTGAGATTAAAAGAGTGGATGACGAGGTCATTTGAGGAGGCAGGCAGAGCCACCCCTGCCACCTGTCCTACAACTGAAGAGTCCTAACTCTCGAATTAACCGGGTTGAGCAAGATGTGCGGCAGGGTTTTGAGCAGATGGCAGCGCTGTTCGCGCAATATTTTGGGGTAAATACCTCGGGTACCACTCTTACACCACCACAAGTACCTCCCGCGCCCCCAGTACAGATGGACCCGATGCCTTCCACCACTCAACCCAATGACAGAAGTATGGTCCGACTGAAGGACTTTTTGAAAATGAATCCACCTGCATTCAATAGGAGAAAAGGATCCCGTAGAGGCTGAGGAGTGGCTGATTGAGTTGAGAGTCATATTTGAATATTTGGGATGCAGTGATGCTGAGAGGGTCAGTATGGGTGCTTATATGTTGAAAGGGAGAGCTCGAGATTGGTAGGATACTACCTAGAGTATTTTGATGTCCCGCCAAGGTGTGATTAGCTGGGACAAGTTACAGAAGGCCTTTAGAGCCTAATATATTGCACGAGCTGCCCAGAGAAGGATGCAGGCTGAGTTTTTGGGTCTGGTACAGGGCGAGATGTCTGTGGCTGATTATGAGAGTTGATTTACCACTATATTGAAATATGATCCAAAGACCTTTACAGATGAAGAGCTTCGCACCGAGAGATTTGTATATGGACTAAAGCCCATCATCAGAGATTGATTGATAGGACTGTTCAGAGAGGTTCCTTCAAAAGAGGAAGGATTGAGGTACAGAAGGGCTGATTGGAGAGACCTAGAGCTTATCCCATCATTAGGGAGACCCCTCAACATGTCAGGCCTGAGATAAGGGTTTGTAGAGACTGTGGTCGACCGCATGAGGGAAATTATACTGGGTTGATCTGTGGATGTTTGAGATGTGGAGACATGGGTCACAGAGTAAAAGACTGTCCTCAACCTCAGAGACCACATGCTCCAAAGCCTACCAGACAGCAGCCTCAGAGAGTAAATCCTTTGAGACGGGCCACTGTAGCAAAGAAAGGAAAGAAGCCCCTCACAGTGGGATGTGTGTTTACTCTTGATAAGGAAACCGCAAACACTTCTGCATAAACTATAAGAGGTACACTCTCTATATGTAATCATAAGGCTCATGTGTTGATTGATCCGGGATCCACGCATTCATTTATTTTTGAGCATTTTGCATGTAGTTTAAATTTGAAGATTGAACCTCTAGAGTATATCCTACATGTAAATAGGCCTATGCATGAGTCCCAGAGAACGAATATGATATGTAGAGGATGTGAAATAAATATGGGAGATAGAGTAATGTTAGCTGATCTAATGATGTTAAATATACATGGGTTTGATGTAATTTTGGGAATAGATTGGCTGGCAACCAATCAAGTGAGTTTAGACTGCTACACTACGATAATAACTTTCTCCCTACCTGAACCTTACAGTGTACGTTTAAAATATTAAGAAAATTAACGTGAGGAGTTTTTGTAAGCAATTTGAAATTTATGATATTACCTTTTATGAGTATCAAATTTGCTTTTAATGTGAAGGTTATGAAGTGCTCATTTCAGATGACAACCGGGAACATTCAAGGATTGAGGATATACCTTTGGTGTGTGAATTTTTGAATGTCTTCCCAGATGAGTTGCTCGATTTATCACCTGAGAGAGAGCTGGAGTTTACTATTGATTTGGTACTAGATACTCAGCCTATCTCTAGACCTCCATATCGGATGGCATTAGTAGAACTAAAGGAATTGAAAAAACAACTACAAGAGTTATTAAATCAAGGATTTATTAGACCTAGTGTCTCATCGTGGGGAGCACCAGTGTTATTCGTAAGGAAGAAAGATGGTAGTCTCAGACTATGCATAGACTACCGACTATTGAATAAAGCCACGGTGAAGAATAAATACCCATTGTCCAGGATTAACGATCTGCTTGATCAGCTGATAGGGGCCTTAGTCTTCTCTAAGATTGATTTAAGATCGGGCTATCACCAATTGAGGATTAAGGAGGAAGATATTTAGAAGACGGTCTTCAGGACAAGTTATGACCATTATGAATTTTTAGTGATGCCCTTTGGATTGACGAATGCCCCTGCAACCTTTATGAGGTTAATGAATGAGGTGTTCAGAGACTATCTAGATAAGTTTGTGATAGTCTTTATTGATGATATCTTGGTGTAATCTCGGTCTTATGAGGAGCACACACAGTAATTGTGGTTAGTACTTCAGATACTCCAAGATAAGCGATTATATGGAAAGCTTAGTAAATGTGAGTTTTGGCTAGATCGGATAGCTTTCTTTGGTCATATAGTTTCAGCGGAGGGAGTATCAGTTGATCCAACTAAAGTGGAGGCTGTGCTTAATTGGGAAAGACCGAGGATAATTACAAAGGTAAAAAGTTTTCTTGGATTGGCAGGATATTACAGAAGATTTGTGAAGGGATTTTTCAGGATTGTCGTTCCTTTGACCAAGCTCACGTGCAAGGAGACTCTGTTCATATGAACTGATCAATGTGAGCTCAATTTTTAGGAGTTAAAGAGGAGATTAACAGCTGCACCTGTGTTGACTATCCCTGAGGGATCAGGAGGATTTTCAGTATATAGTGATGCTTCCCATCAAGGATTGGGGTGTGTGCTCATGCAGCATGAAAGAGCAGTCGCCTATGGATCACGATAGTTGAAAGATCATGAGCAAAATTACGCTACGCATGAGTTGGAGTTAGTCGCTGTGGTATTTACTTTGAAGATTTGGCGACACTACTTATATGGGGAAAGATTCCAGATCTTCACTGACCACAAGAGTGTGAGGTATCTGTTTGATCAGAAGGAGTTAAATATGAGACAAAGGAGATGGATAAAACTCCTTAAGGATTATGACTGCGAGAATCTATACCATCCGGGGAAAGCGAACGTAGTTGCTGATACCCTAAGCAGGAAGAGTATGATATCTGCTATGATGGTCAGGGAATAAGAGTTATTGGAGCAGTTCGTCGAACTCTGAATCATAGTTAAAGAGGTAGAGATTAGATTTTTGGCTAGGCTGCGAATAGAGCCCAGGATCATGGATCGAATTAGAATTGGGCAGTGTGATGATTAGAGGTTGATCGATATGGTTAGCCAAGCTGAGCAAACTTCGCAGTCGGATCTCGTAGTCAGTGAGGATAGATTGTTGAGATTTAAAGGATGAATTTGTGTACCAGACGATGATACCCTGAAGAGTCAGATACTGAGAGAATCCCACTGCTCGCGATACACCATGCACCCAGGGAGTATTAAGATGTACCGAGCTTTGAGAAAGGTATACTGTGGAGTGGTATGAAGCAAGACGTGGTAGATTAGGCGGCCAGATGTTCATTGTGGCAGTAAGTGAAAGCTGAGCATCAGAAGCCCAGAGGATTATTACAGCCTTTACCTGTGCTTACATGGAATTGAGAGCATGTCACCATGGACTTTATTATAGGTTTACTGAGGACCTGAAGAGGTCATGACGCTATATGGGTCATAGTAGATAGACTGACAAAAAGTGCCCACTTTCTTGCCATCAAGAGCACAGATACTGTGGATGCCTTAGCTGAGTTATATGTTCGTAAGATAGCTAGATTACATGGGGCTCCAGTGAGTATTACTTTTGACAGAGATTCTCGATTTACTTCTAAATTTTAGACCCATTTTCAAAAGTCCATGGGATCTTGATTGAGTTTTAGTACTGCCTATCATCCTCAGACAGATGGTCAGTCAGAAGGACTATTCAGACCTTGGAGGATATGTTGAGGGTGTGTACGATGGATTTTAAGGGATCATGGGATGATCACCTGCCCCTAGCAGAGTTTACGTACAATAATAGCTATCATGCGAGTATTGGAATGACACATTTTGAGGCTCTATATGGTAGGAGGTGTAGATCACCTGTAGCTTGGGAAGAAATAGGTGACAGAAAGATAAATGCTCTCGAGCTTGTTGAACAGGCTGCATAAAGTGTGAAACTCATATATGAGAGATTACAGGCTACACAGAGTAGACAGAAAAGCTACGTAGATGTGCGTAGACGGCCACTTGAGTTTGATGATGGTGACACAGTATTTCTGAAGATATCACCGAGTAAGGGTATCATGAGATTTGGAAAGAAAGGGAAATTGAGTCCTTGATACATTGGACCATTCGAGATTCTTGAGAGAGTAAGAGAGGTAGCCTACAGGTTGGCATTACCCCCACAGATATCTAGGATACACGATGTCTTCCATGTATCTATGTTGAGGAAGTACCACCCAGACCCTTCTCATGTCATAGAGAATGAAGAGATGAACATATAATAGGACATGAGCTACACTGAAGAACCCATCTGAATCCTTGATAGGAAAGAGAAGGTGCTTCGGACTACAAGCATTCCATTAGTGAAAGTTTTGTGGAAGCATCATTCAATGGAAGAGGCAACTTGGGAATTGGAAAGCCTCATGAAGCAGAATTACCCCCATCTGTTTGACGAGTCGAGTTGAATTTAGAGGACCAAATTCTTTAAAGGTGGGAAGGATGTGAGACATGAGAATTCTGTACTCATCTAATTTTGGAATGTGAACATGAAGTGTAATTAATTGAGTTAAATGTGATGTACTCATATATTGAAGTGGTAAGGAATGAAATTTCTAAGTGATGAATGAGTATCAAATGAGAAATAATCTATGGAGTAAATTATGGAAATTATATATTGAGATTTTATGCTAAGAGTACAACCATAGTGTGAAACTATGAGGCCAGATCGATCTTGGAGAAGAGGGGATCGATCTGGTAGGCCAAAGTGACAAGGAATGAAAAATTTAAATTAACAAATCGATCTCCAATAGAAGCAGATCGATCTCCTTGTGATTTTACCTTAAAGGGATCGATCTCCTACAAGAGCGGATCAATCTCCAAATGTTTCTGTAAAATGCAGATCGATCTCCTCACAAGGAGTAGATCAATCTCCTCAAGATTATGAGATCGATCTTGCCCCACGACAGATCAATCTGGTAGGCAAAAAAGGTACCCAAAACGTTCCCAAATTCAAAGGCAAATCGATATCCTATAAGAGTAGATCGATCTCCTGCCTTCTTCCTATATAACGATCCTTGTGTTTTTGTTGGAACTCATCTTCTCTCTCTCCAAAAAACCGAATCCCTAACTTTCTCTCTCCTCTAAAGCGCCAATTTTTGTTTGAATTAGAGGTTGTGGCAAGAGGGAAAGTTGTTCCTCATCAAAAGAGAACAACATACTTGGAAATCGAAAGACGATTTGAAATGAGGCGTGAATTGAGCACTCCACAAGTTTTGGGTAAATTTCTAAGCTTTAATCCTTGATTTGGAAATAGATATCTGCGATTGTGGCTGTATATGTTGTAATGAGTAGACTGAAAATGGTTATGGTTGTTAGAATCATTGAGGTAATGAGAAATTATGAGAATGTGAGCAATTATGCTCGATGTTGAGATTAGAGAAAATGTGAAGACGTGTTGATGATGTTTTTACATCGTTTGGACAGCTCGAGAGTTCCAGAGAGGAATGCGAGGCTAGTCCGTCGTTCGGGGGAACGATTGCACTATACGAGTTGCAACGAGGTGAGGGAAAACTTAAATTTATTTGTGTATGTGATTTGTGACGATATTGTAGCATGAAATGTTATTTGAGAAAACAAGAATGTTTTACGAGTTGTAATTGATTTATTGCACACGGTTTTACAGTCGGTTGGAGCCCAATTTTTATGAGTTGTAAACAAAGCAGGAAATTGCTTTACAAACTGTTTTAGTTTAAAAGCGAAAAGGGATTTGGGCTCTACGTTAAGGCGTACTGAGATTTGAGAAATGTGTGCTTGGTTTTATCGGTTTGAGCTCGGTTTTGACATGCTTTGTATTTAGTTTAAAAAGGTTTTTAGATGTGTTTTTAAGAGAAACCATTATGAGCTTTTCGTGAAGGCAAAACAGTTTTATATGATAACGGCTGATATTGAGACTTAGGCGTGTCATGTGATAACACATTGGGCCTTGCTCTGGTAGCATGTAAGTCTGATATTCCTCCGCTTTGGCAGCGATAGATGCCTCCGTTCTGGTAACTAGAGATGACCCCCGCTCTAGTAGCGCTGGGTGGCCTTGCTTTGGTAGCATGTAAGTCCGGGCCTTGCTTTGATAGCATGTAAGACCGATAGTGTGTATGAGGAGAGGCCTTGCTTTGTTAGCATGTAAGTCCAGGCCTTGTTCTGGTAATACGTAAGACCAATACACCATGTACACGACCATATTGTCGATGTTCCCTCTTTTGAGGATACCTGGGATGCACACCCAGAGGAGATTATTTTGATATACCATGACAGATGTTTTTATTTGAGTTTTATTTGCCTAGTCTCCGTTTTACATATGAGATTGTGTTTTGCCTAGTCTCCGTTTTACATATGAGATTGTGTTTTGTGGCCGTGCCACGTGTATTATTACTTATGAGATTTCTATCACATTTTTACGAGAAAAGCTATTATCGCATCCTGATTTCCACATGCTTGTAACTATGGTTTTTATACTGAGCCATTTACTCTCATGTTTCTGCATGATCTTAGAGAAATGAGATGAGAATGATGTTTTAATGATTTCTTGCTACGTTTTCTACTGAGCTTATTGAGTTTCACTTACAAAACAAAATGATTGTGCTGTGTAATTAATCATTTTTGTTAATGAGTCCCTTACCCCCATACTGAGCGATTTAGAAGCTCACCCTATTTTTATATTCCCCCCAAATTTCTTCAAGTGAAGAGAGTTTCCTGCGACGTACGTAGTAGTGGCTAGAGGAGGACTTGAGCTCCAGGTCGTATATTGTATTTGAGGTATACTTTAACATTTCATGTACCCAGACTAAAGTTGTATTTACAGACACTTGATGAACGATGGGATGTATTAGGATTAATTAACTCTGTATTAAGGAATGTATATTGGTATGATATATGAATTTTAGATGATGAGATCCTGAGGGGAAAGTTTTATATTACATATATGATGATGCATGACACTGCACAGAAATGCATCCAGAATTGTGTATTGATGTAAATAAGTTTGAAATTTGCCCTATTTTCCACGTTTTCGGGGAGTCACAGTAGATATCATCAACATCTTATCTAGCAATGTGGGTTTTACATGCTTCAACAATTTACATGTAAAGGATGGCGATATAAAGGAATATGTGGCACCAGGATCAAACAATACAAATGCTTCTAAATCAAAGATTTGGATAGTACCTTTAACCACATTAGAAGACTGATCCGCAGTGTCTCGGTCCAGTGCATGCACTCGTCCTTTTCTCACAACTACTGCCTGCTTCTCTTTTTCCTCAACTGTAGCCCGGAGTAGCTACACCAACTGAAGCTCTTTTTAGCTCCTTACCCTTTTGTGGGGCTCTCTCTCTCATCTCCGGGCAATCCCGGATTATGTGCCCTGGTTTCCCACATCTGAAGCATACTGCAGGAGGTCCTTAGCATGACCGAGTACCATGGTACCTTCCACACTTGCTACACTGTTTTGTAGTAGGTCGTTGCTCTCCAATCATAATTCCCTTAGCTGAAGCTATGGCTGGATACATGGGAGGATTAACTGTCCTCTCCCGGATCTCCTATATCCTCGGCCTCTTTCCAAAAAAACTATTGCTTCCCTTATAACTGAAGCCCCTGTCCATTATTGGTCTCTTCTTATCTCTATCCCTCACTTTACCGACTTTCCCAAACTCTGAGGAAATCCTATCGATATCTTATTTACACAATTACACCCTACGCACTGCCTCATCGTAGGTCGGTATATCCAAGGGAACCGATGTGGACCTGATGGTAGGTCTTAGCCCATCCATAACCTTCTGGATCTTCTCAACCTCATTACCCATCATATTAGGATCATATCTTCCCAAAGAGATAAAGGTCGTCTCATACTCATCCACCGTCCTGCTCCTTTGGGTCAGTCCCAAAAATGCCATCTTCATCTTCTGTTGTGCAGTATCCGGAACATAATGTCTTCGAAAAGCCTCCAAAAATACATCCCAGCTGATCTCTGTATGTCGAGCTCTCAAAATAGGCCTGGTGGATTTCCACCAATGTTTTGTTGATCCCTTCAGTATGAATGCGGCAAACGCTACCATCTCGATAGTAGTTCACTCAAAGAACCTATATAACTTCTCAATTTCATATATTCAATCCTTTGCAGCTACTAGGTCCTTAACTCCACTGAAAGACGGAGGTCCAAACTTCTAGAACTACTACAGTCTATCCAAATCACATCCGTAACCCTAGCCTCTACTGCCCTGTGGTATAGCAACAGGTGTCGGCATATCCTGTGCAGGTGGGGGTGTAGGTGTATCTGTCGTCTGAGGTCTCTGGGCTTGCCCTGAATTAGAAGCTATCGCCTACTCGGCATCACCCTGTGTAACGAGACTCCGTTTGTGTCACGACCCAAAAATCAGAGTAAATTTTTCATTTTTCTTTTATACTTACCTGTCCTCTGATCATGACCACACTCAACTAACAATTGGGTTGCGCGTTAATGCTAGTCCCACCATTCATTCTCCATATAACTTAATTCCTTATTAAAAGAGAGGTAAACACATGAGTTTTTTAACTAATTCTTTCTCATTCATTTACAAGTGTTTACAGTGTCTATACATCTACGAAAGTTACTTACAAACATGTTACTGTGCTATTCTTATTTAGATACAATATGTACAAGTGTATATACCTCAAAATGATGGGCAGCAGTGGATATCAGGAATGCAGTACTCAGTCGCCTTAAAGTCTACTGAAAGAAATCTGTGTAGGAAAATGAAAGGGGTGAGCATATCAAACTCAGTAAGGCAATCCTACGAATAAGTAGGTAACCATACTACCTACATGAACGTGGTGCCGTGCATAAACCACCCTTTCTCCACACATTTTAAAATAGATTCTACAATTCATGATATCATGTAAAACAAGTTCACATATGGATTTCAAAGAGTATGGAAAACTCAACATGCAAATCCATTTAAATCATTTCATTCTCGTTAAAATTTCACAACACAACCGGACTCCACCCATCCCTCGGGTGTTCCTGACTCATACAAAATCATGAAATCAGATGCTTTTCTAAGCAATAATAACATGCAACACAATGAATGTCATGTAAAACCAGTTTACATCACGACTAGGTTTAAATAGCATGGAAATAACGTCATGCAAATTTCAGTTTAAATCCCAGTTTCATTCTTATCAAAATCACATTTCAGTCAGGATTCAACCCCTCCCTCGGGTGATCCAGACTCACACAAAAGTTCACAAACATGATTTTCAAAACATCAAGTAACAACATGCGAGACTTAACACTATATATATATCTCAGGCAAACAACCAGGAGTATTGGCCAAAGTTAAACGTGTCAACAAAGTAGTTCATTTTGAGAACTCTCAACAAATCATCTGTAAAAACAAAAAAATGATTTCCAATTGTTTCTTATGATTTTCCCTGGACTTTAAATACACCTAAAATATCATCAATAAGGATGATAACAAATCGGTCTAGGTAAAGTTTAAATGTCTCATTCTTCAATGCCCTAACGAGTACAAGGAATTATCTTGGGCACATCCACATTCCACTGAATATTTCAATCACCCATATCCTTGACCTATGTACGCAGAAACGTATAATGTCATTTCAAAATTGCTTCTGTTCAAGATACTAACTCGTGTCATTTTCTTTTTCTTATATTAACAGCTTTTATAAAATTTTAATTCTTAAACCTTCATGATTAATCAAATTCTATATTTCTTTATCATACAAGTAAAGGTACCCTTATTTTAAATGTATATATTATGACTGTCGATTTCAATTTATAGGTTGTGTATACTTTTAGACGATGTCAAGTCTTCAGGCAGGGAGGTATTTTGAAATACCTTTATTAACCCTCAAACTTGACCACATGGACTGGTTATGGATATATCCACCCCTTATCCTTGGTCGCAATTCATATCTACTACATATCACTTAATCCAAATTACTTTACATATAAGAGATATTCTTACCTTGCATACGCCTCTTATTCCAATATCTCTTGTATTTAGGATCTCTCACTTCTCAAAGCTTATCTCATTTAGTATATCAACTATAACAAAACTCTTTCATTACTTGTTAAAACTTACTGTAAACTTTTCTAGGATGAAACATCGCTATTTTAGAATAGCAATTTCAACAACATAGTTTGCAGCCAATCAATTTATTCCCCATATTACATCAAAACACTCATATTTCATAGAATGAGATTGGTCCGCATGTTCCTTTCCCCCACTTTCAAGTTACAATCTCTACCAACATATTCAATTAGCAGACTATCCTTCATTGGGGGTGCTAACTATCAACAATTTGCCTCATGATATAGGCTTAACATATTTCACTAACTTATATGCAATTGACGATGATATGAATAAATGTGTAGTACCAGGATCAATTAAAATAATTGCTTCAATATTAACAATCAAAATGGTACCTTGCACCACATCAAATGAAGCATCAATAATGTCCTGATCCAAGGCATACACTCGCCCTCATTCAACTGCCTATTTTTGTGGTAACTACCACACATGCAACACTGCCCATTAGCAGGTCGGGGTCCTCAAATCACAATATCCGTGTAAGTTCTGAAAACTGGATACACTAAGGCTTACCAATCATCTTACCCTATAACTCACTAACTCTAAATTTCCTACCAAACCACCTCTTTCCCGCTTTGGCATCTCTGTTATCCACTATTTCCTTTTTCTATCTATTTTGGCCCTTATTGCCTTTCTCAAACTCAGAGGCATGCAATTCTTAATCTTATTCATGCACTGTGATCTGCGCACTGCCTCATCGTAAATAGTGATATCTAACGGGCCTATCAGACTCTGATAGACGGTTTGAGTCTTTCCATGATTTTTGGACCTTTCGATTCTCACTGTCCACAATATCGGGTTCATACCTACCCAGGGGTATAAATTGAGATTCATACTAGTCGATTGACGTGAACCTCTAGGTTAGAGTAAGGAACTCTATCCGTAAATTCTTCTGAACAATGTCCGAAATATACTATCTCTGTGCATCAAGAATTATCTCTCATATCATTCCTGGACGTCTAACTCTTAAAATAGGTCGAGTGGACTTTCACCCATGCTCCACCTCGCCTTCCAACATAAACGTATTTAAAAGTCATTTTCTTGGTCGACATACACCGAAAGAATCCATACAACTTTGCTATCTCATTCACCCAGTCCTCAGTAACTATTGGTTTCTTTACTTCGCTAAATACCAGAGGGGTGTGAGAATCTCTATAGTCTGAGGTATCTGTTCAGGCTTTACCCTGCCTATCCTCAACTACCTGCATAGACTGAGTAAACAACTCCTAAATATTTTCTACACTCTACTCCATCCTCGTGAAGTGTGTCTCAATATTGTCTGATCTCTTCATAGGACCCTGTGGAGTATGCTCAACATCAATCTTCACCTCAACCTCCTCATGGGTCATCATGGGTCAACTCAGCATGACTAACAGGCTCAAGCCTACCTCTACGGCCTCTGCCTCGTGCTTTACCTCCTCTACCACGACTGGTATTCGGCATAATCCCTATATTCTTGCATTCACAACTGTTTCTTAGTTAAAACCCATTTCAATATACATGATTGTATCTAACCAAGCACAGTAACATGGGGATGTAATTTCCTAATTACTGATACTGACACACATCAGACCAATTTCGCTCTGCTACCACAAATTGTCACGACCCAAAAATCAAAGTAAATTTTTTGTTTTTCCTTTATACTTACCTGTCCTCTGATCGTGACCACACTCCACTAACAATTAGGTTGTGCGTCAATGCCAGTCCCACCATTCATTCACCATATAACTTAATTCCTTATTAAAAGAGAGGTAAGCACATGAGTTTTTTAACTAATTCTTTCTCATTCATTTACAAGTGTTTACAGTGTCTATACATCCCCGAAAGTTACTTACAAACATGTTACTGTGCTATTCTTATTTAGATACAATATGTACAAGTGTATATACCTCAAAATGATGGGCAACAGCAGATATCAGGAATGCAGTACTCAGTCGCCTCAAAGTCTATTGAAAGAAATATGTGTAGAAAAATGAAAAGGGTGAGCACATCAAGCTCAGTAAGGCAATCCTATGAACAAGTAGGTAACCATACTACCTACATGAACGTGGTACCGTGCATAAACCACCTTTTCTCCACACATTTTAAAATAAATGCTACAATTCATGATGTCATGTAAAACAAGTTCACATATGGATTTCAAAGAGCATGAAAAACTCAACATGCAAATCCATTTAAATCATTTCATTCTCGTTAAAATTTTACAACACAGCCAGGACTCCACCCATCCCTTGGGTGTTCCTGACTCATATAAAATCATGAAATCAGATGCCCTTCAAAGCAATAATAACATGCGACACAATGAATGTCATGTAAAACCAGTTTACATCACGTCTGAGTTTAAATAGCATGGAAATAACGTCATGCAAAGTTTAGTTTAAATCCCAATTTTATTCTTATCAAAATCACATCTCAGTCAGGATTTAACCCTTCCCTCGGGTGATCCAGACTCACACAAAAGTTAGCAAACATGAGTTTCAAAGCATCTAGTAACAACATGCAAGACTTGGCACTATATATATCTCAGTCAAATAACCAGGAGTATTGGCCATATACTCGTGATCCCACTGCTACACGGATCTTGTGTACGGGGTCTCACCACTATCGAGAATTGTTCTGGGAGGTGGGTCAGTCCATCCCATCGGTCTTGTTCGATATCTCGTATCCGAAGATGCCACTCGCATCCAAAGATGCCACATAATCAATCCCAGCATGATACAGCGTACTCCATGCTACTTGCACGGTACAACGTACTCTGTGGACCCATATCTTATATCCACAATCGTACCTATCTCAAAATGCACGTACAAGCATATTTAATAGGGGTGACACACAGTCTACCCGACGCTCCAAGCACGGCTCATCGCATGTCTCATAAAATCAGTGCGATCGATACTCCAGCACTCTCATAAAATCAAGGAAAATCTCGTGCGAGCAAAGCTCCAGCACGCGTTTCTTTAAATCTCATAAGATCTAGTGCGAGCTAAGCTCCAGCACTCTGTCAAAATCATGTAAAACTATTGCGAGCTAGGCTCCAGCACTGTGTCATAAAAATCAAGTGAAAATCTTGTGGGAGTTAGACTCCAGCACCCTATCACGAAAATCATATGAAAATCTGGTGCGAGTTAGACTCCAGCACCTATGCATGTAAAACTCTAGTGCGAGCCCTTGCTCTAACACTAATGCATGCATCACACAAATCAAGACTTGTGCGAGCTAAGCTCTAGCATGTCACACTTTCATAAAATCACGTAGGCGGCTCTGTTATCTCAAAACAATTTTCACAAGAAATCCCATTGTTGAAAATATGCAATGCTGTGCATTTTTATTTATAAGTTAGCCAGCCTACTCATGCACGTGTCAAAACACCTCAAAAATAAGCAAGAACCTCTTGTTCTTGCTTCTCCCAACTTTTCCTAAATTTGGAAATTTTACCATTCACACGGGTATTTTGGTCATTTGCCCATCCGTGGCACTAAAATTCTTATTTTAAATCTAGACCCTTCAGACAAATTTAGGGAATGTAAATGATGTTGAAATTGCGTAAAGTTACCTCTAGCAGTCCGTAAAATTCCCTTACCTGGAATCACGCGCGAGTATATCCTGTCTCAACCGTACCAGGTCTTTCAGTCCAATTTGCTCCAAACCAAGTCTACAGAGCTGCATATAACCACATCTTTGGGTCAATTCTAATATATGTATCATTATTTCACTCTTATTGTTCGAATCTAAAACATTGGGCCCGTTTTACTTTATTAGGCCCGATTGCACCTTAATGGGCCTTAACCCATTTTCAGCTCGTTTCCACTTGTTAAATCCCTTGACTCTCAATACCCATTGGGCTTTGTTCCAAAATCTTTGGATAGCTCTATATCATTTATGACAATTAATTCAAAAATACGAATATAATTTATTTTTATGTAGAAATTAATCCAAAATCTGTAAAATAAATTCCAATTGTGTAATAATCATACTGTTGTCGTCAACGAGCTTTACTTACCCGAAATTATGTGATGGTGCGCAAATCGAAGTTCGATCGGCTCACGTTCGAAATTTATCATTGAACTGCATAATTTTATATTTAATTCCGGGTTATTTTTCGATCATATATAATTTAAATAATTTTCTCGAAAATCAAATTGGTCACTTTTTACCTCTTACTGACTTACCCGAAGTTCGGTGTATCCTCAAAAATCTTCCCCTTTTTTCCTTTTTCTCTTTTCCTTTCTTTTTCTCCCTTTTCCTCTTTCTTCCTTGGCTAAACCGTTTCGGTCCGGTTCAGCACAGTGGCTTTCTCATTGAACCGTCGACCGGTTCAGTCCCTTTTTGTTGTTTCGACGTCGTCCGATCGGTTCTCGGTGTACCGCTACTGTCGTTCGGCGCGTCTCTACCCGGTAAACATTCGGCTGGCCTCGATCGGGGCCAAGTCCCGCCGGTGGCCGTCGGATATCTAATTATTATATATTTTATTATATAATTAATTTATTTAACTTATTTAATCAATTTTTCCATTTTCCTGGTATATTTTCTCTGTATTTTTGGGATATTATCCAGAGTAAATTTTCGGTAAACCTTAATAATTTCGAATTTTGATCAATTGGACTCAAAATTCAATAATTTCTCCTTCATTAATTAAGATTGTCCTAAATCCTTATTTTTAATTAAAATTTTCTTATCGAATTTACACCGAATTTTGATATTTTGACCATTTTACCCTTCTACACGTTCAGGACCAATTTAGGTCGACTTTCCTTATTGGACCCACTTTAATTTCTCATTTAAAATTCGTATCTCTGTCCGGACAATTTAAATCTCATAAATTAAATTTGAAATTCCTTAACTGTCCATTTTCAGATTTTGCGTACATTCGATTACTTCATTCGTATTGATGTGATCAAAATCATCCGTCTTATGATTCCATTAACATATAACAATATCCATACAATGTGTGAATCAGAAGGAAATACGATAAAAATCGGGTCTTACAGTTTGCCCCCAACTCCAAGCAACGACTGAGTGACCAACTCTAAGAGCATCTCTATGCTCCGCTCAATCCTCACGAAGCGTGCCTCAGTACTCTCGGGTCCTCCTTTTGACCCTGTGAAGCATGCTCAACCTCAGTCTTCACCTCAATCTCTGGACCATGTGATCAAAATCATCCGTCTTATGATTCCATTAACATTTAACAATATCCATATAATGTGTGAATCATAAGAAAATACGATAAAAATCGGGTCTTACAGTTTGCCCCTAACTCCAAGCAATGACTGAGTGACCAACTATAAGATCATCTCTATGCTCGAGCCTTAGTACTCTCGGGTCTCTCCTCTGGACCCTATGGAGCATGCTCAACCTCAGCCTTCACCTCAATCTCTTCCTAAGTCTCGTGTGTTTCTGGCTTAACACTACCCCCAGGCCTACCTCTATGGCCTCTAACTTGCGCTCTCCCCCTCTATCGCGACTGGTGTTAGGCATAATGCTCAATTCCCTACATGCACATTAATTTCTCAGTCAACCCATCGACACACACAATTTGTATCTAAACAAGCACAATAACATGGAGATGTAATTTTCCAACTTATTAAGTATTTTAGACACCGACACATGTCAGACTAACTCAACTCTGATACCAACTTCTGTCACGACCCTTAACTTACCAAAAATCATCACAAATTTCTCGTTTTTCGTACATTATTTATTATTCGTCCTTACCTTATCTCGATTGTGATTAGCTACACTCTCAACAGTTGGACTGTGTGTCAATGTCTACCTTATCCAACCATGACAATTTAATTTGCATTATAATTTAGAAGTAAACACTTGTATAAATAAATTAGAGTTGTTGTTTACAAGTGTTTACATTACTTTACATCCCCAATGATAACATTCAAAATGCTACTGTATTATGAAAAGTTTAGATACAAAATTATACAAGTATGTATACCTTTCGTGATGGGATGCAGCGGATACCAAAAGGAAACCTCCAGTCGCCCTTAGTCTATACTCAATGCTTTGTAGAGAGGGAAAAATAAGGGGGTGAGCAAACAACACGCTCAGTAAGGCAATCATGCGAACAGGTAGATACTGCACTATCTACGTGATCGTGATGCCATGCTCAAAACCATACAATTTCTCATTCACACCTCAAAAGTATTAGTTTATGCTTGTGTTAATGGTATGTAAAGCAAATCATGCTATTTAATTAAGTGCACAAATCAAATTTAAAGCATGGAAAACCATCATGCATATTTCACAAATAAGGCATGGAAAATCATCATGCATCAACGTACTTTAAAGCCATTATCATGCTTTCTCATATCATAAAATCAACACTTGTCAGGACTCAACCCCTCCCTCGGATTGTCCTGACCCACAAAGCATTTCAAAAAATGGATTCATTCATAAATAAGAGACATGTGAGATAGGCGATATAATAGGGAAATCTCCTTTAGGACTATGGCCATATCTTGTGATCCCAAGCTACACTGATCAGGTGTGCGGGGTATCACCTCTATCTGCTTCCGCATGGGAGGTGGGTCACGTCCAACCCGTCGATCCATAGAAAAACGATCCATAGAAAAACTAATCATCGTTCGAAGACGGCTTATCACAATCTCAACATGGTACAACGTACTCTATGGACCCATGTCAACACATCATATCACGCCACATCTCAAAATGCACGTGCGAGCCTATTTAATCGGTGCGACACCCAGTCTACCCGAAGCTCCTAGCACGGCTATCAATCATGTCATAAAACCACGTGCAAGTAGTCTCATGCACGGTAACAAATATGGTGGGCATCTAATGCGAGCTATGCTCCAGCACCATGCCAAAACCAGTATAAAGTCTGTGTGAGCTAAGCTCCAGCACAACATCATAGAAATCCATGTGAAAAATTAGTGCGAGCTACGCTTTAGCACTCATGCGTATAAAAACACATCTAATCTCGTGCGAGTCATGCTCTAGCACGCTTTTATTCTAAAAAAATCCATGTAGGTGGCCCAATTCTTTTTAAAGCATGATCCTTAAGCCAAATCAAGTCATTTTCTCGTGCAAATCATTTCAAATGTTAGCCAACCTACCAAACGCTTGCTAAAAAGCAATAAAACAAGATTTTCAAAGCATCATGCTTTTGTTTTCATGCACATTTCTAAAAAAAAAAAAAACCCAACTCTTGCCCTTCAATCACCCATTTCATTTCCTATTATCACATGCATTATAGAAAAACATTATACGGCCAAATTGCGCACAAATATCTCTAAGAGTCCACACAATTCCCTTACCTCGATTTACTCGGGATGCGACTCTCTTCCTCTTAGCTTCTCACGCTTTGGCTCAACTTGCTCTGGGTGTATCCTCGGAAGCTGCAAATCATTCACCAATCACTTGAGCTAATGTTGCTAACTCACATTTGACTTCAATTAGTCAATATATTTCATTGAACCTATTTCGTTAAGTTTGGCCCATTTTTGCATTTGGCCATCATCAAGCAATTTCCAACCAATTTATCTAGTAACCCACTTAGTTACTTGTTTAAGACTTGATGTGAAATACTCTACCCTTACTCTCTCATTTCTTTTATGCATTTTACCCAATACCTTAAATACACATTTTACCCTTTTTGGGTATGTCTCACAATTCATTCCATAACACCATCTTAAAATCATACTCACAACACCATTATCACATTAAGATATCCCATTCATCATTAATTCTAATACATTTCACTTTCTCACACTAACCCATTTTTAGGTTATAATTGTTCCATTGCATTCTAGATAGTTTCTACCATTAATATACACACCAATCCACTCCCAAAATCAATATCTAAACAAATGTACTTGAGTTGGTGCTTTAGAAACTCACCGCTTTGGATTTCCTTGTTGCTCCAAATGAAAATGCTCCTAACTCCTTCAAGACAACAAATGGGGTAATGCCTCTAAGCTATGTTGTTCTTCTCTTTGATGTGAACAACTATGTATCTAATAGCCTTCCCTGAAATCTTCATGAAAATGGGCGGATTTAGGAGTGAGAAAGCTAGGTTTTTGGATTGAAAATGGAAAGGAAATGGTTGTTCCCATGAAATGCAGATTTTAACTGCTCATGTTTATAGAATTGCTTGTTGAGATCAATCT